>OY747132.1:80804571-83298702 GCA_963556465.1 Berberis vulgaris | reverse complement strand
AACTTGCGTCAGTAAATGCTCAAAAGTGAACTAGAGACTGTACGAGTCTGGAATTCTTGGAGATTATGTTGATGACTTGTGCACCACTTAGCATTAATTAATGTTCTCTCTCTTTGTGTAAGTTGAATCAAAGCAGTGGAGTTATTAATAAGCATTCGTGAGTAGGCATACCAAAGAAATGCCCACATTTTTTATGAGTCCAGATTCCAGATCACCTGCTCCATGGAAAGGGACGGGATTATACGATCCTTACAAAATTAAATAAGAAAACTATTATGTCCTCAAAATAATTTATAAGTATTTTTATCAAATAATCCGAGAAACCATTTTAATTAAGAAACCTAACTACCCAAAACAGCTCATCGTCTTCATCATTTAAGCCCCCCTTTCTTTGGTAGAGAAAAAAAATAAAAAAAAAATAGTTTAATGGATTCTGAAGGATTTTAAGTTTCATGGATTTTACAAGATTTCAAATGATTTTAATGGATTTTACAAACTCCACATGGATTTTAATGAATCTTAAATGATTAGATTTTGTGAATTTTATAAAAGATTCTTATGGATTTCTACGGATTCTTATGAATATGTTATTAGTCATAGGAAGCCATGAAAGAACATCATCTACATTGTTATCTATGCAAAACACAAATCATAAAACATATTTCAAAACATCAATTAAACAACCGATTGTATGCTATGAGAATTTTAATTTAAAGTAAAAAATAAAATTTAAATACATTGATGATGGTCCAAAAGTAATGTAAATAGCTATTTTCATTTTTTCTAATAAAAAAAATCACCATTTTCATTGCTCATTGTTGACTTCTGACACTTACATCATCTTCCCAGATAACTGAAGCTATAGTTTTTTTTTTTTTTTTTCTTCTGAAGCTATAGTTGCTCTTCATTCATTAATTAGCCTTCTCAGTTGTTGATCTTGAGTTTGAAAAATTTCTTCATCTTCATCTTCCAATGGTGATGAAGGCTCATCGTCTTCTTCATTTGGAAATTTATCAGAACGACACTCTTTAAGAAGAAAATTGTGCAAGGCTACACAAGCTAGCACGAACTCCGCTTGTGTTTTATATCGAAATGGAGGCACTAACTTAAAAATTATAAATTTCTATTTAAATATACAAAATATCCTCTCAATTATGTTTCTCAAGGACGCGCAACGAAGATTGAACAACTTAGTTGGATTTTCAGAGTCGCGACCATGACCGGCAAAATCTTAGAAATGATATCGAACACCTCGAAATGGAGCTAAAAATTGCGATGATTCGCAAATCTACAAACAACAAAAAAATATTTTTCTAATGATTCACAACACATACAATTAGAGTATCAAATAATAAACACCCACACTTATAATTTAGAATAAAAGAAATAAATATGTACTTTGCGGAACATTAAGTATGTTATTATTCCTTGATAAAGCATCATTTAACACTTTAAAATCATGTGTTGAACCCTCTCATCCTCTTAGAACGTATATAAATTCCAAATCAAAGTTACAAGCAGCCAAAGATTGTGATTTCGTTTTTCGAGTTAATTTCGGTATTTTGATATTTCGATAAATATTTCGATGTTAAAGAAAAAACATAAAAAATTCGAGGATACATGAAATATATATAATGAATTTCGAGGGTATATAGAATATGTAGAAAAGAAAAGATGCAAGTAAATAAATGTATTAAACACATTAAATGAAACTAAAATACTTATAATTAGCAAATCAAGGGTAGTTTCAAAAATCAATATACAAGGAGAATGAGTGATAATTAGAAAATTATGTGGTGGTATCAAAAATCAATAAATAATTAGAATAAATGATAATTAAAAACTTGAAATTTACCAAAAACCTCCGAAATTTTTTGAAAAAATGTAATTTTTAGTAGCTGGTTTTTGTATTATTAAGAAAAAACGAAATTTAAGAAAAAACTCCGAAATTTATGAAAAAAACCTGAAATTTTCGAAAAATCCTCAAAAAAATGCAACCTTTTATTTCGCCATTTTTCTTTTTGTAATTTCAAAAAAACAAAAATTTCGTGTACTTTCGCGAATCACAATCCCTGCAAGCAGCTAGTACATTTTGTGATATATTTCTGTGTCGATCACAATAACTAGCGACTTCACGCCATGTTACCATTGCAGACATATTTGTGCCATCAATAGCTCCGATGCAATCCTACAAATTAGAAGAGTTCACAATAATAACAAAAAAATAATAATAAAAACAACAACAGTAATAAAGCATTTAATACTTACATTAAAGTAAGGGTAAAATCATGTATTCTCCTATATTTTAAGTGACATAGTGGATCTAGGTTTGGCCATCATCTCTGGCGCTATTGTGTTGAAGGCCATAAGAACTTTGTTGAAAATTTTGCTTGTTGTGAAATGTGATCGCCTAAATGTGTCTTCAGTTTGACAATATCGAAAATTTTGACCGACGGTAGGCAAAAGTGTTGAGGATCCTCATTTAATACTTTATGTCGGCTAGCTTATCTGCCACCGCGTTGGCCTCTCTATAGATTTGTTTGCAATCTATCGTCATTTTTCCGCCATCAACTTAATTTCCCTAAAAATGTTCTCCAAGTGCCAAGGAATTTTAAAGGTCTCCCTAAACCAACCACAAACCAACTCTGAATCCATTTGAACCATCACCTTTCTAAAACCCCAAGAGACACAAAGTCGCAAACCTTCCGCGAGAGCCAATGCTTCCACCTTATTATTGGATCCTTTACCAAAAAACAATTGCTTTCCCACTAAACAAAGACCCTACGGTCTCTAATAATCACACCTCCCGATGTCTTGTTTCTACGAGAGGATCCATCAACATTAAGAGCAACAAATTCTGCAGGAGGGGGGATCCAATAAACAATTCTAACCATCTTCCTTCTAACTGGGATCTCATGTAACCCCAAAGCCCAGAATAACACACCTTTTTGCGATTTCATCTTGGCTCTTTTAAACCATATCAATAAGACCGTAGAGATCTTTGCTGGTTTCCTTATGTGCACGTCGAACACTACAAGAAATACTGTCATTAATAGCGTTTAAAAAACGCTATGGTAGGCTACCATAGCGTTTTTGCAAATGCTGTGTCTGTCGGAGCTATAATAGACACAGGGTCTATTATAGCGTTTTAAAAACGCTATTGTAAGTTGACTACGATAGCGTTTCAGAAACGCTATGGTAGGTCTATTATAGCGTATTTAAAATGCTATTGTAAGTTTACTACTATAGCGTTTTATTTATAGCGTTTCTGAAACGCTATAGTAAGTCTATTATAGCATTTTAAAAACGCTATTGTAAGTTCACTATTTATAGCGTTTCAGAAACGCTATAGAAAGTCTATATAGCGTTTTAAAAACGCTATTGTAAGTATGCTTTTTATAGCAAATTTTTTTCTTCTTCTATCAAATGACTTTTTATTACATCTTATAAGTTTTATTTCTAGAAAATAAAAATCAAAATGTGCCAAACACTTAAACATTTCCATGAACAGAGGCAAAGTAATGTAATTAATAAGGTAATGTATTACATTGAGTCACAAAATCTATCAAATAATAAAGATCAGACTACATTTATTTCATTCATACCAATTCTATGATTAGAAATGTACACTGTTGTTTTCTACATCCTCTTCGATTGCCATGTCTGCGTATCAACTGCTCTCTTTGTCAAATTAGAACTGATATAGAGTTGAACTTAGAAAAGAAGTGCTCTGCATGAAAGAAAATATGACTGAGATTTGTTGAAGCTTGGGGCACAACATGATGTTGCAGTGCTGGTTCATTCACCAGGCTCGTCCTTGGATCAGTTGCAACGTTGATAGTGACCATGCTAGCAGCAAACCCCATGGCTCTCCCAATCTCCCTTTCCATTCTATAGATAACTACATCTTGGACAATGTCCTGAAATGCCTTACTCAAGTTGCCATTCTCCATATCTTTTATGGTACGTAAGGCACTAGCTTTGTTTTCATAGAT
The DNA here is from genome assembly GCA_963556465.1 of Berberis vulgaris. Taxonomy (NCBI): domain Eukaryota; kingdom Viridiplantae; phylum Streptophyta; class Magnoliopsida; order Ranunculales; family Berberidaceae; genus Berberis; species Berberis vulgaris. Next base: position 83,294,707 of record OY747132.1, on the reverse strand, counting down.
AAACTGCATTGACGTCCTTTTCCCAGTAAGACTAGTTGTGACTGCTAACTCCATATCAGACACTTAATGTTTGAAGTCACTGTTCCACACAAAGATCAGTTAGCAAAACTGGCTTTGTGTAGAAGCATGTAGACTAGTATGAAAGACTCAGATACAAACCTGGTCTATCACCAGAACTGAAAGATCTTTCATGATTTGAGCAAGCTCATTCACTGATTCCACAACCTACAAACATATATCAGGCAGGTTAATTGAGGACTTTTTATCTTTAATTCGAAAATGGAGCTGAAAGGAGAATCATTTAAGCTTGCCTGAGTTATCTCTCTCTCCCTCTCTGCTGTGAATGCCTCACTTTTCTTCAACCTTGACATTTGGTGCTCATTAAATCTCTAAACAGAAATATACACCAACCAAATCAGAATTTTATCTATTTTATCTCAATGAATTATCTAAAAAATTTCACTTTCATCAGATTGAGATCGCATTTTTGGATGCTGGAGATACCCAAACTAAGATGTTAAAAGGGGGGTGGTGGGAGCATACCATGTCACTGAAGTCATCCACTTCCAAGGATGCAAAAAGTTAAAGGCCATAGTAAGCAAGCAGACACAACAAGGCCTATGACCTTTGAGAAAAAAAGTATGTGATAAGTAATATTTATCGGGGTATTACTTAGGTAAAGAACTTGCCATATAAGAAAACCAGATGTGATATCTACCATTTAGACAACATTAAACTGTTCACATGCAAAATTGAAAGGATAATTAGTATAGGTCATCCTGGTGATATACCTGCTGGAGCTCTTTGGCAAGTTCTACAACCTCATCCAAGTTTGCATTAGCTTCCTGAAACAAATAATACCCACTCATACTGAATTAGCTTTGCATTGTGTACAAAAATTGAATGCACGGTCACTGGTTTGTTTACCGAATGTAAAAAATACCAATCCAACAAGATGAGCACCATGGACACTCCATGCTTAATGAATCTAACATGTCAAAAATCTTGTGGTAGTCCTAAGACATGACAGGCCAAAAGCTTAATTTGGATTTTTGAATCAATTTATGAAGAGAATACGTCTGACAGTCCATATCGACGTCTAGACACTAAGGTCAGTTTCCTCGACATAATTGAAATTACATTTAACTACCAAAGTGAACACGCTTCTAATACCAACAGTGCCTCGAAGAGAGCTTCTTTTAATCACTTTCTATGAAAAATCAAAATAAATTTGTCTTAGGGAGAGGTTTATAGACAAGAAAACTTGTTCAACTGACCAAGACAAAAGTAGGAGGGAAGACCAACCTCTAAGGTTTTACCATCAGGAGCAATGTCCCTGTCGTGGAAGCACCAATACTCTACACCGAGCTTGTCAAGAAATTCAAAATTTGCTCTCACTGCATCACGAAGAAGAAGATATACTCCATCAGTCCATTTATATTATACAAGAATAGCCAAAGAAGGGTTGGATAATTTCAAAATTTCTCCTTACTTCTTCTTTTAGCCATGGCCACTGAATTAGTACCATCTTCCCATGGCCAGACCTTAGTTCCAATGCCAAAAATGTCAGCTCCTATTCCACGGAACGTGTGCCAAAAAGCAACACTAAATCTCATCCAGTCCTGCAGTTACCAAGTGAATTTGTAAGTTCTAGCCGCATAATGGTTTTAAATGGACGAAGAACATTGATACAAACCTTCATCTTTTTCCCAAGAATCACTTCGTCAGGATTGTACCATTTGTATGAAAGTGGATTCTTGCTAGTAGGTCCCTGAATAAGTAAAAGAAAAAAAAATCATAAAAATTTGATACTATCTACAAAGTTTAACATGTGTAAAATACTCAGTTATATTCTTGAACTGTTTTTGCACAAATGGATCCGAATATAGTACCTCATACTTGATTTTAGGGATACCAGGGAAGAATTCCCCTTCCCATTCATCGGAATCTTTACAACCACCCTCGAGATTAGCTGGACAGGTTTGGGGAACAGCAGAAATCTAGCATTGCAGTGGAAGAATAAGAAATTCATCAAAAATTAATAAAAGCAATTATAACTTATATATAGTATATTATATACGAAGTAACAATATTACAAAAAGCTAAACACTAAGAATATTATGAAAAGTAAATACAGATAAATAATTAGGACTTACAACTGCTAAGAAAACTACATTCAGCAGAAGAACTATCAGCAAATTGCCTGTTTTCATCTTTTCCCTCATTTAGGAACTTCTGCAATCAATTAAAGTAGATTATTAAAAGGAAACAAATAAATATACGCAACCATCAAAAACTTCTTTATGGCATAAATATAAATGCTGGGCTAAGTGATCGGATGGAGTATTCAAAATCATAGGATGACTACCCATCAATAGTGGTATGCAAACACCATATACAAGTAAAATAGTGAAGTATGGGAACACAGAACAAGATAAAGAGAACAGAATTAAAATGATCAAACTATTATCTTCTGTCACAGACTCACAATCACATCCTAGAATACAAAATATCTCAACAATGACAATATTCAAAGTCAAATGGAGGAGAAATATACAAGATGCACAATAGGACATTAATGAAGACAGCTCAAATCGAGTTTTACAAGATTCTCTTATTTTCATCTCCATAACTCCCTATACTAATATCCCGCAGCAACACAATCAAATTCCTTGAATAATTCTTTAGCAAAACCAGAAGAGGAATGAAATCAAGTATTGAACAAAATCAAGGAATCAAATACATAAAATGCAAAATGAGAAGAAAATTGAAAACCCCATATTTTAAAAATAAACCATGAAAGTTGGATTCATCACATCAGGTGTCAAAATTGTGTGCAAGTAAAAGAGACAGATAAAAGAATTTCACCATCTATTTATCAGAGGAAAAAAAAATACCATCATGAAACAATCACAATAAATTCTTAATCACCTGGGATAAAAAAATTTGTGGGTTCACAACTTTTCAGATGGTGTGCAATTATCTCAAGCATGGCATTACTAAAACGACACTAAGCAATTATAACAGTTCATTGAGACAAAATGTATAAATAAAGAGGGAAACTGAGTTTTAGACTAGCACTGCGTTATTCTGCCTAATTAGAAGCCTGAAGATAAGAAATCAAATTTTGACCAGCCAACAATGCTCTTTCTCCAGTCTAAATTTTATTTCGAAAACTGAAAACTAACGTTGTCCGTCAATTTTTTCTCAGGCTATATCGCTTCTTCAGCAAAGGCAATGTTCTAAATTCATATCTCCCAATGGTTTTGAGCAGATTTATGCCTTACTATTCATTGTCGATGCTAAACTACAATTCTAATTTCTCAAACATCACGCTGTCCAGGAAAACATTCTCTAGAAGCGCTGGTACAACTTTGGAGTACACATTAAGATTTATTTATTCTCCTGTTCACACCATCTTTTGCCGATTTCCTTAATGTACTAATTTTTCACCTTATGGTTTTGTAACCAAAAAGTATCCAAGTCACAACTTCCAGACGCATTTGAATTTCGAAGTACGGAATTTTGAGTAAACAATAACCATCATTTTTATATTGAATAGCTTGAAAGTTTAAGCTATGTCACACTCACATTTGTTTAAATCGATGGAGAAAAGGATGAGACTGGGCAGAGTAGTATATTAGTGGAAAGAATATGTATGATATTCTCTAGGATTATTCTGTAAATATTCTCTAGGATTATTCTGTAAATATTCTCTAGGATAGTCTATGGTAAGCTGAGTTGTATCTTTCCTAGCTTAGCTTATTTGCTACCTAGTTTAGTATTGCTAGCTTTGTATATATATCCCAAGGCTGTGGCCATTATCAATAAGAAGAAATACAGTTCCACAAAACTCTTTATGGTATCAGAGCATCTCAAGAACAGGAGATCTCGTACCCACCGACGAAACCAAATTTTTTTTTTCAATCGACGAAACCGACAAATCCAATTTTTTCAATCGTTCTCCAGCGATTGACATCTTCGATCTTCAAACACGACATCCGCCTATATATAGACATATCATCATGGGTAACGACAAGACCACAAAACCCCTCGACTCCACATCTCCATACTATCTCCATCTCTCCGACGGACCACAAATCACAATCTGTCCAATTGTGTTACGTGGTGAGAACTACAATGAATGGGTTTGTTCGATGCGGAATAATTTCCGTGCAAAGAACAAGCTAGGCTTCCTCGATGGAACCATAGCCAAGCCGATGACAGGAACTCCAGAAGAGTCCTTATGGGTGACGGTTAATTCCACACTCGTGGGATGGATTCATAATACCCTTGATCCGGTCCTACGCTCATCCGTCCCCCAACCTGACGATGTGAAAGACACTGAACCCTCATCCTTTAAAGAAGCTGTTAAGGATCCTGGTTGACAGAAAGCCATGCAAGAAGAAATTGATGCCCTTGAGAGTAACGACACTTGGACTTTAGAGGACCTTCCACCCGGGAAGAAGCCAATCCGGTGTAAGTGGGTCTATAAAGTCAAGTATCGATCTGATGGTACGGTTGAACGATTGAAGGGGCGCCTAGTAGTGTACGGAAATCGGGAAGTTGCAGGGATTGACTTCAATGAAAGATTTGCCCCTGTAGCTAAAATGGTCACGGTTCGAACATTTTTGGCTATAGCAGTGGCAAGAAAGTGGGAACTGCACCAGATGGATGTGCATAACGCCTTCCTACATGGAGATCTTGATGAGGTGGTATATATGCAACTACCTCCTGGCTTTAATTCTGCTGCTTCGGGTAAAGTGTGTCGATTACGTAAGTCATTGTATGGACTCCGTCAAGCGCCTCAGAATTGGTTTGCTAAGCTCTCGACTGCTTTGAAGGATCTTGGTTTTAAACAATCTTATGCTGATTACTCCTTGTTTAGTTATTCCAAGGGTGATGTTGCTTTACATGTTCTTGTGTATGTGGATGACATTATAATCACATGATCTTCTTCTTTGGCAATCGAAAAATTCAAGCAACAACTAAGTAAGAGATTTCATATGAAAGACTTGGGCGTTCTCAAGTACTTTCTTCTCAAGTACTTTCTTGGCATTGAAGTAGCACGTGGGCAGGTTAGAACCTTCCCCCATTTGCACACAAGGAACTTTTCAGTTACACCTAGCCAATTCAAAAGACTAATATCAATGCTACTTTAAGAAAATGTGCTTGGACGCTAATAGTAGTTTGTTATATTATCGTCCAACATAACTAGAAAAGGCTATATTAAAAGAATTTTTTTTTAGAGGTTTTTGACTTATTTCCATTCCTCTGGATGAGCCCAAATGGTCAATTTTTTTTAATATATTCTTTTATATTTGAAGTTTTTGGTGATTGTTTGTTCCACATATAATTAAGTTTACTTTTATCATTGGTATTTGTAGTCATATCGGGTTTTTTTTATACCGAGTTTCATGTCGCAGCCACTACTATATATATATATATAATTTTTTTTTTCACTACCAGGACAATCACATAATATGAGGTCTAGTTGATGGATTCAACTATATATTATTTTCACAACACTTGTCTAATTCAAGTTTTCTAGAAGTTTTAACTTAAAATGATGAGCAATTCTAGGCAGCCTGGGTATTGCGGTCTGGTTTGCTGCCTGGGGGGTGAATTTTACATTTTTGCCTCCCCCCTCTTTAAACACTTTTTTGGAAAAGGTTTTAAAGAGGGGGGAGGGGCAAAAATGTAAAATTCGCCCCCCAGGCAGCAATACCCAGGCTGCCTGGAATTTCTGTAAAATGATATGCCCCTAACTAAACATTACGTAGTATTTTTAAATGTCTATTGAAAAGTTAAGAGTGAGGCTACCTGTCGAGGGAGTGGGCGAGGAAATCAGCGAGGGGGGGGGGGGGGGACTGTCCATCCCCCCGGGATGCGTGCCGTCATTTTTCATGCGCGCATCCTCGGGGGGATGGACGGCCCCCCCCCCCCCCCCCCTCGCTGATTTCCTCGCCCACTCCCTCGACATCTAGAATTTTCGAAAAGTTAATTATCTCTGGACTTTTAAGTTGTTGGATAAAGTTTCCATGAGTAGGCTGAAAGTTATTTATAGCTCTGATACATACCCCGAAAGGAAGTTGATTATTATTATTATTTTTCGAATCTTACAAATATTGTTTTCCAATATATAGGGTTGGAATATTAAGCTCACTCCAATTGGCCATAGATATAAATTTTTCATGTAAGGAATAATGAAGGTACTCCGATGCTTAAGTCAGTACTGATGCAAGGAAGAATGAAGATTGTATGTAAATTGCACTATGTATGCGTACATTTCTTCCTCCTTTTACTAATTCTTATAGCGAGTGGTCCCTTCCCAACTGTCCCTGCAATCGAGAGCATGATGGAGGGAAGAGATCTTGCATAAGATCTTACGTAGGCATGATTGAGTTCTTTGGCACTTGCCTTTGTTTAGGACCCAATGCTTGATTGGGTTAGATGAGTTGATTTTGTGCAAGTGTATCTCGAGCCTGTGTTAGTTTTGAGATTCGTTGTTCGGGCCTTATTGTCTTGGGCCAAGCTCTAAGACACGTGCCTCTAGAGCTGGCGTGTCTTGGGCCTGTGCCTCTAGTGCTAGCGTGTCTTGGACCTGGGCGCCTGACTTACGGGCTGAACAATAGTTTGTGCATGGGTCCATGTAGGACTACGTTGAAGCCTTTTACGTGCTAGGGTTAGTCCATGCCACATGTGTAGCTGTGATCATATGACTGATTGATGTCTCATCAGCTAGTCCCCCTCTAGTTAGTGGGTCTGCGTGCTGGGTCACTAAGTGTTTGTGCGCCTGCCCACGCGAGGTCATGATGATATATTTTGGTGCCTTTTCGGCTCCTGCACCGTAGTATTGTTTTTTCAACGGTTTTTAGTGATTGCTTCACCTACAAGTCAAATCTATACATACCTTCTTCGAGGGAATCTGACTTTTTTCCTGCCTGAGTTCTTGTTTCCTTGTCAAGAATTCTCCTCAGTCGGATTAGGTGTAAACTTTTTTTCGATCATTACTTTTTGATTCTCGCCTGACCGTCTTGTGACATGTAACGAGTTTTATGGAACGTCTCTGATGACAGAGAGGGGTCTCGCTAACTTTCACAGCCAGTACCAGATCCCCGATGCTTTAAGGTTAACGCTCTTGTGCGACGAAGAGTCTCCGATAATCCCAAAGGAAGGGTACATAGCTCTGTATAAGGTCATGTTCAGAGTGGGCCTGCACTTCCCTGTTCCTGAAATTATTTGGGAATTTTTGTCATTCCATGGTATCGCTCCTACCTAATTAGCACCAAATGGGTGGACGGTTTTGATTGCCACCCTGGCTAGGGCAAAGGCTGCTAAGCTCCTCTTGATGCCTAGTTTGATCCATTCCATGGATCCTATCAGGATGAGCAGCCATGACACCTGTTGCCTGGTAAAGCCCTCTTGCTTTAACGGGCATTTGGAGGACATGAAGAATAGGTAGCAGTACTACTTCTTCTCTTCTGTGCGGCCCGGGTTCTTTGACCTTGGGAACTGGCTGATCTATCACAACTTCAAGAACGTCAGTAAGTTATCTGACTTTTCTTGTTTGATGTTTTCGGCGTGATGTTTATTGTATGTATGACGTGCCATCTGTTTTCTCTACCAGGGGACACGATGTTGTTGCCCTTTCTCATGAGGAGGAGAGAGCCAAATATGACTTTCTTTTTCTACCTCCTATGCCCTTGCGAATGCACTTACTATTGCATTTATCGAGCTAAGTGGTCTGTTATCCGACGAGATCGGTATGGTGGGTCGAGCTTTGAACACTCTGACTGGCTCTTATTCTGGTGTTAGAGCATCCGGAACGCAGAAAAAATTAGTTAAAAGGGATTCCAGTCCTTCCAAGAGAAGGGTCGTGGAAGGGCTACTTTCGACGGCTCGTAAGTCCAAAAAGGTCAAGGTGGGGGCTGCCCAGGTTGCCTTCTCCACTTCGTTGTCTGTTGCAGAGAGGGAGCTCGTCGAGCATTCTCGTTTAGTGGTACCCTTCCGCACTTCTGAGAAGACTGTGCCTGAGCCCGACGGTCTTCCTTCTTGCCATCTTGCCTCGATGTCTTCCCTCGAGGGGGGCATATTCTTTTTTTTTTGTTTTTTTTGGAAGGCATTTTCTTCCTCTTCAGGCCACCATAAGGTTTTTCGCTGGTGGCAACCCAGGTTTGGAGTTCTGTACTCTGAGGGGCACTACTCACGACCCGTTGCCGGCTCTAAATGCCCCAAATTCTCAAGCTCGTTCTGCATCCTTACCACCTGCTACCGGCAAAGGGAAGGGAGTCGCGAAGTTTCTTCCCCCTTTGAAGGTCATAGTCGCAAGGAGGTGCAAAACTCATCCTTGACCCCAAAGTTTTCCATTATGGTACTCACACCAACTTTCGCGGATCGGGCGCTATTGACCTCAGCTCTGATGGTGATACGCGTAGCACCAGGAGGTTTGATCAAAGGAACAAATCCCTGCACCTTCCGAGGATGTCTTTTTTCCATCTGATTGATCGTCTGCCATTGGAGGAGATACCCACGGGGGATCACCTCAATCAAGTTTTGAAGAAGCTCATGCAAGTGAGCTAATACTTGTTTTGTTGTCATTGGCCTCTTAATTGTACTTCTTTAACTATGTATTTGGTTTCCAATTAGAAAATGACCCACCTGGCGTATGCTGTGATGCTGGGCATTGAGGTGGACTCTGCACGGGATGAAAACTACACCATGGAGAGGTGATTTCTGACCAGTAGTTGCATCTTTTGACCGCTCATTTTGAATTGGATTCACTGGGAAAGCAGCTGACCGTCTGTCACGGCTTGGAGGCTCAACAGCAGGATGCCCGCTGGAGTCTGGATAAAGCTTTGGCTGCTCAGGCTGACCTGGAGGTCCGGCTGAAGGGAGTTTAGGAGAAATGAGGCCCTGGTTGTTAGGGCCGATTTGTCGACCGAGCTTGGAGGAGTTCGGGAATATCGAGCTAGATTGGTAGCTGAGCAAATGGATGTTGCTGACCATCTGGCATCTACCCAAATGCCTGCTGCTAAAATCTAAAGTGCTCTGGATCACGAGCGTGCTGAGTCTTCTCGGCAAAAGGAGTTCTATGACGTTGTTTTGTTGCAATTGTCCCGGCTTCCTCAGGAGTGGGACTCCGAGCGTGCAAGCCGAGTTCATCTCTCTCATTTGACAAGGTATTTGAGCCACGTAAGAAGATCATGGTTAGTTACCCGATAGCTTCATTGCCACGTAATGGTATTCTCTGGCGAAAAACTGATTTTTCGTGATAGTTCATCTCTCTCATTTGACAAGGTATTTGAGCCACTGGTGCAGTGTGGAGACCACTGCCCCCATCTGGTGGAGCCAAGCTCTTTCCAGGATTATATTGTATGTTAAGGGGGTGTCCACCATGATGAACTTCGTCATGAGGAGCTTCGCTGGCTCCCCCGTTCATACGGGGAGACTGATGCTCCCGACTGAATAACTTCAGGCGTCGCTGAAACCAATCATCACCTGATTGTTCGACTTCAGTTCCTCTTCTCCCAGCCGCATCCTGCGAAGGGCTTCCAGGAACAAGATATTGGCTGAGCACCCTGTGCCCACCAACGACCTTTTGATGCCCCATTTTCATATGGTAATCGTGATAACTAGGGCGTCGTTGTGTAGGGAGTAGACCCCTTGCATATCATGTTCAGTGAACGTCAAGTTTGGGGTTGGGTGTTCCATCCGGGCATATTGGACTGGACGGTCTTTGTCAAGGGGATTTGTCTGCAACTCTCGAATTGCCCATTTCCTCGGCCGGTTAGATTTTTTTGGTCCACTGTGTGCTCTATACTTGACGTAGATGACGACTGGAACCTTTTCTCCGGCCTCTGGGCCGCTTCTTCTTTCTCGTCAGAATTTACGAATTTTTCGAGTCTTCGTCTTCGAACCCAGTACTCTATCTCGTTCTTGAGACTTTGATAGTCCTAGGTAATGTGGCCGTGATCCTTGTGATGGGCACAATATTTGCTTTTATCACGCCTGGAAGAATCGTTTTCATCTTTGGGAGCCACTTGATGTCCTCCTCGTTTTTCATGGTGGAGAGGATTTTGGACAAGCTGGAGTTGAGTGGAGCGAACTTGCGCCAATGTAGTTGGTGACCTTGTCGTACCGGGTCTTATTGTCTTTCCTCCTCCTGTTTGACTTGTCCTCCTCTTCGCGTTTTTTTCCCTCTCCCCTGTCCCAGGCCCTGGGGACCTGCTTGGCCTTATTTTAGCCTCCTTTCTTGGCGGCCAGCATCTCCTCCAGAGTGATGTATTTTTGTGCACTTTTCAGCAAGTCCGCCATATCCGTTGGAGGTTCCAGAGTGATGAAATTGTAGAACTAAACCTTCTCGGATGCTAGAAGTGAAGGCGGTTACCAATGTGTCATCGTTGTAGCCGTTGATCAGGGTCAGCTCGTCATTGGAACATGTGACATAATCTCTGAGGGTCTCGCCATGCTTTTGTTTGATCCTCAACATGAAGTAAGGTTCTTTTCTGATTTGATGGCTCCTAACGAATCTTGTGATAAACGCCTTCGTCAAGACCTGAAACGAATCGATAGATCTCGACAGGAGACTGTGGAACCAGGTAATCGCAACATTCTTCAGGCTGGTGGGAAGCGTTCAACACAGGATAACCTCTTAACTTTCTTTGAGCGCCATCACGTGATGGTAATGGCGCAAATGGTCTGACAGATCTGATGTTCCATCATAGAACTCGAGTTTTGGCGAGATGAACTTTTTTGGAAATTGGGCGCTCATGATGTCCTTCGAGAATGGAGGGACGGTGAGGTCGTACAAGACGTTCAGATTGGTTGCCCCTAGTGGAGCAGGTTTCTAACTGTCGTACGGTCTATTTTCGGGGTGTTGTTTCCGTGATCTTCATCGTCCCTTAGGCTCTCCTGCCGGTCGGTTCTTTGATCCTCTCTAGGAGGTTTTGATTTTCCTGAACGCATTCTCCAGTGTCCTTTTTGGTGCAAAATTTCCCCGGATATTCGTCGTTTTTTTGTCGCTACTGTCGATCCTAAGTGAATCTCTCTACCACCAGCGCTAGATGATCCTATGCAGCAGGATCTGGTCTATGTGGGGATCAACCGTGGCTGTCTCAACGGCTAGGCTGTGCGACTGCTCTGCCCCCGCGATTGGATCGATTTGATCATGTGGGGGGCTTATTTGGCCGGAGAGTTGTCTGATTCGGTATTATTGAGTGCTCGATATCTGGCGTTGGTGACCATTTCTCGTTGCTCTGCTTATCTTAGAAAAAAATTTGTATGTTCACTCCAGGGAAAACTTATTGTCGTCTTCATGGACGATGTTAAACTAATGTGTTCAGATCTGTCCTCGCTGATCTCGATGACATTGAACCTGCAAAAATGAGCAACAGTTAAGCTAGAAACCACTGTTGTGGTGGCCGAAGGCACTTCGATGCTTAAATAAGATATCAATGCAAATAAGAGTGAAGACTGTATGTAAATTACACTATATATGCGTACCTTTCTTCCACCTTTCACCGACTCTTATAGTGAGTGTTCTCTCATCAACTGTCTCTGCGATCGAGGGCATGATAGAGGGAGGAGATCTCACATAAGATTTTACCTGTGCATGACTGAGTTCTTCGGCACTTGGCTATGTTAAAGACCCAATGCTTGATTGGGTTAGAGTTGATTTCGTTCCAGTGGATCTCGGACATGTGACAACTTTGAGATTCGTTGTCTGGGTCTTATTGTCCTGGCCCAAGCCCTAAGACTCGTGCCTTTGGGGCTAGCATTTCTTGGGCATGGGCGCCTGACTTAGGGTTAAACAGTAGCTTGCGCATGGATCCACATGGGACTACGCTGAAGCCTTTTACATGCTAGAGTTAGTCCATGCCACGTGTATGGCTATAATCGTATGACTTATTGATGTCTCATCAGATATCATGAAAAAATTGGTATGCAAATAACAAAATTATGGATTCATCAAAAGCAACAATAGTGGTGAGAGCTATAAAATTACACAGAGAGCTAGGTACAACAATTGTGGAGCCATAGGTCCAAGGTTCGAACCCTGTCATAGACATTTTATTTCTGAGATAGTTATGAGATCTTTTAAAAAAATCAGCTCCCCTTCAAAAAAAAAAAATGATTGCATCGGTATAAGGTGATTGGTATACGATTGACAATAGAAAAATCATACCACTATTAGATGTGATCTCCGCTTTACAGATGAGGATAGAGAGTTAGATTGATAAACGGTGCATCTAATAAGTTGTAGATCTCAAAAGATAAAAGGATGATGAAACTCAAATTCCAATTGATAATGACTTTCTCAGCTTTATAATGAGAGATGAGCTTAGAAACAGTGAATGTGTGACTTTGTCCTGATTTTTTGAATACCCAAAATGCCTTCCCAACTCTATCATATTTAAAAGAAAAACCAATAGTTAGGTGAATAGTTGTCAGGGGCATTTTGGTCATTTTAAATTACACATATGTACCATTTTACCCTCACAAATTCAGATTATTTACGATAAAAAATCCGACCCTCTCAAATATTGTTAATTATACCTAAGCCCCTAACATCATTTATTCGAAGCCCTTAATTATTTGTAAACTCTACATTGGCCTTTAAAATTATATATAATTATTTTGTTTATAATTTGTATTATAATTTTTACTTATTATTGAAAGACTGTAATAAAAAAAAGAAAAAGTAATGAGTATTCGTGCACGACACCCTAGTATATGTAACACATGATGAACCGGAGGAATGTGTTTAAGCTTATTTAATGACTATTTCATCTCTAGCTTTTTCACTTTTGCTCAAATTGTTTATAAATAATTCACCAATTAGAAATTAACAAAGATAATTAAAGTAACCACTACACCAAATTTGCATTTTTGTAACAACAAATCAGTAACACTTTTGAGCTATAACAATTCACAAAGCAATTTTACACATTTTCACAAACAAAATGATATAATAATTGTATCACCATGAATAGTATGGTTCTACAAGTAATACTATATACTATTCATAGTGATCTAATTTATTGTATTATTTTTTTTGTGTAACTATTTTTCATTTTTTTGACTACTTTAGTTTTGACTTGAAATTGTTCGGTGGATTCTTATAGCTCAAAAGTGACTGTTTTAGAAGTTGTTACAAATATGCCAATTTGATGTAGTGAACGACAAGAAGACATGGAAATGAAAATAGTTGTCATGTTCCTCGTCTTCAAAATCTACTCAAGTTTAGATTTGGTCATACAACAAATTTAGATTTATACTAGCTTTCTTCGTACATGCATCAATCACTTGGATGGATTTTCCTTCGAGTATTGAATGTAGCTGTTTAGATGGACTAGATTGGAGCGAAGCGAAAACAAATCTTCATGCAAGGTGGTGGCGATGGACCGGAGCGAAAGCAAGTTTCCATGTGAGATGGAGGCGATGAGAATGTTAAATGACAACAATATTGTAGCCTTCGGGCCTGGTTTGTTTAGCCCTATAGGTCAGTCATGTAGCCTTCGAGCATGAATTAATAAATAAAAAGGGGGTCAACGACTAATTTACATCCATTTTCTCAGTGTATTTATTTATTTTTATCACTTTCATGTTCATCTTCACTTATTAGAAATTAGATACCTAAGTCAATGTCAATGTCATTATTATTATTAATAATGATCCAATTGGGATGCGAAACATGGACCAAATCTGTAAGTTTTGCATTGTACATTTCTAAGTTTAGAGTTGAGCGACAATTGAACGGTAATAAACCCAATTACATTGTATATAATGCACCTGGATGGTGATCAATCTTCCTTATTGTTGCTGTTTTTTAGGGCTTACTATTCAACGATTGACTAAGTCGTGTCTGACTTTTTTTATATTTCCCTTAACTTAGGTTTTCCATTATATTTTCAAGTTCTTGAATTTCAATAGAAAGCACACAAAGCATATTTTCAAGTTCTTGAATTTCAATAGAAAGCACACAAAGCATAGGCATTTGGCAATTGATAAATCCATCTTATTATGTTGAACACTAAGTGAACATAAATGGTCAAAGGTGTGATGGCTCAGTGGTTGAGCAGTGGGGGATGGTATCACTAGATCACATGGTCGATGTAATTGTTATAAAATCATTATTATACTGTAACAGTAAAAATAATTGACTAAAATTCACTCACTATACATGCACTAATGGTTTGCCCCTCAACAATATGATCATGTGAATTAAGTAACTAACAAACTCAAACATCACCCTACATTTTGGGAATTAAGGCTCCGCTTGGTACACGGTAAAATAATGCATTTTGCAAATTTGCATTGCATTGTTTTGCAATACATTACTAAAGAAAATCAAAGGCAATTCGAAAAAGTGATTGTGATGATGATGATTGCAAATGTGGGCAATGGTGGTGGTCGTTATGGTGGTTTGGTGAATATAATGGTGGGGGTGATAGTAGCGTGTGATAATCATGGTGGTAGTGGATGGTTGTGGTGGCTATGGTGGTCGCAACAGTGATAGTACTGAAGGTGGTGGTTGTGGTGATTATGCTATGGTAATTGTGGTGGTGGTGGCGATAATAGTTATGGTGACAGTAGTGAAGTTGGTGGTGCTTGTAGTTAATAGCGTATAGTAGTACATCATGGAGGTGGCGGTAATTAATGGTGAAGGTGGTTATGTTATGGTGGTTGAGGTGGTAGTAGTAGCTATAGCGGTTGCAGTAGTGGCAATGGTAGTGGTTGGGGTGTTTTTAAGGCGTTGGAAGTAGAATTCAAGTAAGAGGAGGCACTGGGAGTTTTGCAAAGTAATGCGGAAGATTTTGTCCTGCAAAGTTTTGCATAATTTTATAACTAGAAAATGTAGAGGCCATGAATTCAAATTCCAATAGCTTTTTTTTATGCAAAGTCAACCAAACACCCAAGTTTCTGTAACCGCTGTAAACTTTTGAATATACATTCTTTTACCGTATACCAAGCAGAGCCTAAGTGATGTGCATGGTTTAGTGAAAGAAACTCTTTAATTTTAGTCTACCAATTGTAGCCCAGTTGGTCGGACATCCACTCTCATTGTGAGAGGTCGCGGGTTTGAGACTCACCAGTTAGGATTTTGTGAGTTTTCACCTGATTATTAGAAGCACATGTGCTCTGTTGTTGATAAGCCTTCGAGTATTGAATGTAGCCGTTTAGATGGACTAGATCGGAGCGAAGCGAAAACAAATCTTCATGCAAGGTGGTGGCGATGGACCGGAGCGAAAGCAAGTTTCCATGTGAGATGGAGGCGATGAGAATATTAAATGACAACAATATTGTAGCCTTCGGGCCTGGTTTGTTTAGCCCTATAGGTCAGTCATGTAGCCTTCGAGCATGAATTAATAAATAAAAAAGGGGTCAACGACTAATTTACATCCATTTTCTCAGTGTATTTATTTATTTTTATCACTTTCATGTTCATATTCACTTATTAGAAATTAGATACCTAAGTCAATGTCAATGTCATTATTATTATTAATAATGATCCAATTGGGATGCGAAACATGGACCAAATCTGTAAGTTTTGCATTGTACATTTCTAAGTTTAGAGTTGAGCGACAATTGAACGGTAATAAACCCAATTACATTGTATATAATGCACGTGGGTGGTGATCAATCTTCCTTATTGTTGCTGTTTTTTAGGGCTTACTATTCAACGATTGACTAAGTCGTGTCTGACTTTTTTTATATTTCCCTTAACTTAGGTTTTCCATTATGTATAAATAGGGTATTGTATTAAATACCACCAAATTAAGGGAATTAATAAAGTTAATAATAAGGTGAAGACATGGGAAAGCAAATACTAGGTTTTCTCGTTGTCTTCATTGTCCTCTTCGCCACTGTGCAGCTATTTGAGGCCGAAGCGCGAGGCAATGGCCAATATATGGCCCTTTCCCCCGCCAAAAAAAGATGTGCGAGTGAGTGTGCAGCAACATGCGGAAAAGGAGGGGCTACTTTCTGTGGAGCAACTTGCGTCAGTAAATGCTCAAAAGTGAACTAGAGACTGTACGAGTCTGGAATTCTTGGAGATTATGTTGATGACTTGTGCACCACTTAGCATTAATTAATGTTCTCTCTCTTTGTGTAAGTTGAATCAAAGCAGTGGAGTTATTAATAAGCATTCGTGAGTAGGCATACCAAAGAAATGCCCACATTTTTTATGAGTCCAGATTCCAGATCACCTGCTCCATGGAAAGGGACGGGATTATACGATCCTTACAAAATTAAATAAGAAAACTATTATGTCCCTCAAAATAATTTATAAGTATTTTATCAAATAATCCGAGAAACCATTTTAATTAAGAAACCTAACTACCCAAAACAGCTCATCGTCTTCATCATTTAAGCCCCCCTTTCTTTGGTAGAGAAAAAAAATAAAAAAAAATTAGTTTAATGGATTCTGAAGGATTTTAAGTTTCATGGATTTTACAAGATTTCAAATGATTTTAATGGATTTTACAAACTCCACATGGATTTTAATGAATCTTAAATGATTAGATTTTGTGAATTTTATAAAAGATTCTTATGGATTTCTACGGATTCTTATGAATATGTTATTAGTCATAGGAAGCCATGAAAGAACATCATCTACATTGTTATCTATGCAAACACAAATCATAAAACATATTTCAAAACATCAATTAAACAACCGATTGTATGCTATGAGAATTTTAATTTAAAGTAAAAAATAAAATTTAAATACATTGATGATGGTCCAAAAGTAATGTAAATAGCTATTTTCATTTTTTCTAATAAAAAAAATCACCATTTTCATTGCTCATTGTTGACTTCTGACACTTACATCATCTTCCCAGATAACTGAAGCTATAGTTTTTTTTTTTTTTTTTCTTCTGAAGCTATAGTTGCTCTTCATTCATTAATTAGCCTTCTCAAGTTGTTGATCTTGAGTTTGAAAAATTTCTTCATCTTCATCTTCCAATGGTGATGAAGGCTCATCGTCTTCTTCATTTGGAAATTTATCAGAACGACACTCTTTAAGAAGAAAATTGTGCAAGGCTACACAAGCTAGCACGAACTCCGCTTGTGTTTTATATCGAAATGGAGGCACTAACTTAAAAATTATAAATTTCTATTTAAATATACAAAATATCCTCTCAATTATGTTTCTCAAGGACGCGCAACGAAGATTGAACAACTTAGTTGGATTTTCAGAGTCGCGACCATGACCGGCAAAATCTTAGAAATGATATCGAACACCTCGAAATGGAGCTAAAAATTGCGATGATTCGCAAATCTACAAACAACAAAAAAATATTTTTCTAATGATTCACAACACATACAATTAGAGTATCAAATAATAAACACCCACACTTATAATTTAGAATAAAAGAAATAAATATGTACTTTGCGGAACATTAAGTATGTTATTATTCCTTGATAAAGCATCATTTAACACTTTAAAATCATGTGTTGAACCCTCTCATCCTCTTAGAACGTATATAAATTCCAAATCAAAGTTACAAGCAGCCAAAGATTGTGATTTCGTTTTACGAGTTAATTTCGGTATTTTGATATTTCGATAAATATTTCGATGTTAAAGAAAAAACATAAAAAATTCGAGGATACATGAAATATATATAATGAATTTCGAGGGTATATAGAATATGTAGAAAAGAAAAGATGCAAGTAAATAAATGTATTAAACACATTAAATGAAACTAAAATACTTATAATTAGCAAATCAAGGGGTAGTTTCAAAAATCAATATACAAGGAGAATGAGTGATAATTCGAAAATTATGTGGTGGTATCAAAAATCAATAAATAATTAGAATAAATGATAATTAAAAACTTGAAATTTACCAAAAAACTCCGAAATTTTTTGAAAAAATGTAATTTTTAGTAGCTGGTTTTTGTATTATTAAGAAAAAACGAAATTTAAGAAAAAACTCCGAAATTTATGAAAAAAACCTGAAATTTTCGAAAAATCCTCAAAAAAATGCAACCTTTTATTTCGCCATTTTTCTTTTTGTAATTTCAAAAAAACAAAAATTTCGTGTACTTTCGCGAATCACAATCCCTGCAAGCAGCTAGTACATTTTGTGATATATTTCTGTGTCGATCACAATAACTAGCGACTTCACGCCATGTTACCATTGCAGACATATTTGTGCCATCAATAGCTCCGATGCAATCCTACAAATTAGAAGAGTTCACAATAATAACAAAAAAATAATAATAAAAACAACAACAGTAATAAAGCATTTAATACTTACATTAAAGTAAGGGTAAAATCATGTATTCTCCTATATTTTAAGTGACATAGTGGATCTAGGTTTGGCCATCATCTCTGGCGCTATTGTGTTGAAGGCCATAAGAACTTTGTTGAAAATTTTGCTTGTTGTGAAATGTGATCGCCTAAATGTGTCTTCAGTTTGACAATATCGAAAATTTTGACCGACGGTAGGCAAAAGTGTTGAGGATCCTCATTTAATACTTTATGTCGGCTAGCTTATCTGCCACCGCGTTGGCCTCTCTATAGATTTGTTTGCAATCTATCGTCATTTTTCCGCCATCAACTTAATTTCCCTAAAAATGTTCTCCAAGTGCCAAGGAATTTTAAAGGTCTCCCTAAACCAACCACAAACCAACTCTGAATCCATTTGAACCATCACCTTTCTAAAACCCCAAGAGACACAAAGTCGCAAACCTTCCGCGAGAGCCAATGCTTCCACCTTATTATTGGATCCTTTACCAAAAAACAATTGCTTTCCCACTAAACAAAGACCCTACGGTCTCTAATAATCACACCTCCCGATGTCTTGTTTCTACGAGAGGATCCATCAACATTAAGAGCAACAAATTCTGCAGGAGGGGGGATCCAATAAACAATTCTAACCATCTTCCTTCTAACTGGGATCTCATGTAACCCCAAAGCCCAGAATAACACACCTTTTTGCGATTTCATCTTGGCTCTTTTAAACCATATCAATAAGACCGTAGAGATCTTTGCTGGTTTCCTTATGTGCACGTCGAACACTACAAGAAATACTGTCATTAATAGCGTTTAAAAAACGCTATGGTAGGCTACCATAGCGTTTTTGCAAATGCTGTGTCTGTCGGAGCTATAATAGACACAGGGTCTATTATAGCGTTTTAAAAACGCTATTGTAAGTTGACTACGATAGCGTTTCAGAAACGCTATGGTAGGTCTATTATAGCGTATTTAAAATGCTATTGTAAGTTTACTACTATAGCGTTTTATTTATAGCGTTTCTGAAACGCTATAGTAAGTCTATTATAGCATTTTAAAAACGCTATTGTAAGTTCACTATTTATAGCGTTTCAGAAACGCTATAGAAAGTCTATATAGCGTTTTAAAAACGCTATTGTAAGTATGCTTTTTATAGCAAATTTTTTTCTTCTTCTATCAAATGACTTTTTATTACATCTTATAAGTTTTATTTCTAGAAAATAAAAATCAAAATGTGCCAAACACTTAAACATTTCCATGAACAGAGGCAAAGTAATGTAATTAATAAGGTAATGTATTACATTGAGTCACAAAATCTATCAAATAATAAAGATCAGACTACATTTATTTCATTCATACCAATTCTATGATTAGAAATGTACACTGTTGTTTTCTACATCCTCTTCGATTGCCATGTCTGCGTATCAACTGCTCTCTTTGTCAAATTAGAACTGATATAGAGTTGAACTTAGAAAAGAAGTGCTCTGCATGAAAGAAAATATGACTGAGATTTGTTGAAGCTTGGGGCACAACATGATGTTGCAGTGCTGGTTCATTCACCAGGCTCGTCCTTGGATCAGTTGCAACGTTGATAGTGACCATGCTAGCAGCAAACCCCATGGCTCTCCCAATCTCCCTTTCCATTCTATAGATAACTACATCTTGGACAATGTCCTGAAATGCCTTACTCAAGTTGCCATTCTCCATATCTTTTATGGTACGTAAGGCACTAGCTTTGTTTTCATAGATAAACTGCATTGACGTCCTTTTCCCAGTAAGACTAGTTGTGACTGCTAACTCCATATCAGACACTTAATGTTTGAAGTCACTGTTCCACACAAAGATCAGTTAGCAAAACTGGCTTTGTGTAGAAGCATGTAGACTAGTATGAAAGACTCAGATACAAACCTGGTCTATCACCAGAACTGAAAGATCTTTCATGATTTGAGCAAGCTCATTCACTGATTCCACAACCTACAAACATATATCAGGCAGGTTAATTGAGGACTTTTTATCTTTAATTCGAAAATGGAGCTGAAAGGAGAATCATTTAAGCTTGCCTGAGTTATCTCTCTCTCCCTCTCTGCTGTGAATGCCTCACTTTTCTTCAACCTTGACATTTGGTGCTCATTAAATCTCTAAACAGAAATATACACCAACCAAATCAGAATTTTATCTATTTTATCTCAATGAATTATCTAAAAAATTTCACTTTCATCAGATTGAGATCGCATTTTTGGATGCTGGAGATACCCAAACTAAGATGTTAAAAGGGGGGTGGTGGGAGCATACCATGTCACTGAAGTCATCCACTTCCAAGGATGCAAAAAGTTAAAGGCCATAGTAAGCAAGCAGACACAACAAGGCCTATGACCTTTGAGAAAAAAAGTATGTGATAAGTAATATTTATCGGGGTATTACTTAGGTAAAGAACTTGCCATATAAGAAAACCAGATGTGATATCTACCATTTAGACAACATTAAACTGTTCACATGCAAAATTGAAAGGATAATTAGTATAGGTCATCCTGGTGATATACCTGCTGGAGCTCTTTGGCAAGTTCTACAACCTCATCCAAGTTTGCATTAGCTTCCTGAAACAAATAATACCCACTCATACTGAATTAGCTTTGCATTGTGTACAAAAATTGAATGCACGGTCACTGGTTTGTTTACCGAATGTAAAAAATACCAATCCAACAAGATGAGCACCATGGACACTCCATGCTTAATGAATCTAACATGTCAAAAATCTTGTGGTAGTCCTAAGACATGACAGGCCAAAAGCTTAATTTGGATTTTTGAATCAATTTATGAAGAGAATACGTCTGACAGTCCATATCGACGTCTAGACACTAAGGTCAGTTTCCTCGACATAATTGAAATTACATTTAACTACCAAAGTGAACACGCTTCTAATACCAACAGTGCCTCGAAGAGAGCTTCTTTTAATCACTTTCTATGAAAAATCAAAATAAATTTGTCTTAGGGAGAGGTTTATAGACAAGAAAACTTGTTCAACTGACCAAGACAAAAGTAGGAGGGAAGACCAACCTCTAAGGTTTTACCATCAGGAGCAATGTCCCTGTCGTGGAAGCACCAATACTCTACACCGAGCTTGTCAAGAAATTCAAAATTTGCTCTCACTGCATCACGAAGAAGAAGATATACTCCATCAGTCCATTTATATTATACAAGAATAGCCAAAGAAGGGTTGGATAATTTCAAAATTTCTCCTTACTTCTTCTTTTAGCCATGGCCACTGAATTAGTACCATCTTCCCATGGCCAGACCTTAGTTCCAATGCCAAAAATGTCAGCTCCTATTCCACGGAACGTGTGCCAAAAAGCAACACTAAATCTCATCCAGTCCTGCAGTTACCAAGTGAATTTGTAAGTTCTAGCCGCATAATGGTTTTAAATGGACGAAGAACATTGATACAAACCTTCATCTTTTTCCCAAGAATCACTTCGTCAGGATTGTACCATTTGTATGAAAGTGGATTCTTGCTAGTAGGTCCCTGAATAAGTAAAAGAAAAAAAAATCATAAAAATTTGATACTATCTACAAAGTTTAACATGTGTAAAATACTCAGTTATATTCTTGAACTGTTTTTGCACAAATGGATCCGAATATAGTACCTCATACTTGATTTTAGGGATACCAGGGAAGAATTCCCCTTCCCATTCATCGGAATCTTTACAACCACCCTCGAGATTAGCTGGACAGGTTTGGGGAACAGCAGAAATCTAGCATTGCAGTGGAAGAATAAGAAATTCATCAAAAATTAATAAAAGCAATTATAACTTATATATAGTATATTATATACGAAGTAACAATATTACAAAAAGCTAAACACTAAGAATATTATGAAAAGTAAATACAGATAAATAATTAGGACTTACAACTGCTAAGAAAACTACATTCAGCAGAAGAACTATCAGCAAATTGCCTGTTTTCATCTTTTCCCTCATTTAGGAACTTCTGCAATCAATTAAAGTAGATTATTAAAAGGAAACAAATAAATATACGCAACCATCAAAAACTTCTTTATGGCATAAATATAAATGCTGGGCTAAGTGATCGGATGGAGTATTCAAAATCATAGGATGACTACCCATCAATAGTGGTATGCAAACACCATATACAAGTAAAATAGTGAAGTATGGGAACACAGAACAAGATAAAGAGAACAGAATTAAAATGATCAAACTATTATCTTCTGTCACAGACTCACAATCACATCCTAGAATACAAAATATCTCAACAATGACAATATTCAAAGTCAAATGGAGGAGAAATATACAAGATGCACAATAGGACATTAATGAAGACAGCTCAAATCGAGTTTTACAAGATTCTCTTATTTTCATCTCCATAACTCCCTATACTAATATCCCGCAGCAACACAATCAAATTCCTTGAATAATTCTTTAGCAAAACCAGAAGAGGAATGAAATCAAGTATTGAACAAAATCAAGGAATCAAATACATAAAATGCAAAATGAGAAGAAAATTGAAAACCCCATATTTTAAAAATAAACCATGAAAGTTGGATTCATCACATCAGGTGTCAAAATTGTGTGCAAGTAAAAGAGACAGATAAAAGAATTTCACCATCTATTTATCAGAGGAAAAAAAAATACCATCATGAAACAATCACAATAAATTCTTAATCACCTGGGATAAAAAAATTTGTGGGTTCACAACTTTTCAGATGGTGTGCAATTATCTCAAGCATGGCATTACTAAAACGACACTAAGCAATTATAACAGTTCATTGAGACAAAATGTATAAATAAAGAGGGAAACTGAGTTTTAGACTAGCACTGCGTTATTCTGCCTAATTAGAAGCCTGAAGATAAGAAATCAAATTTTGACCAGCCAACAATGCTCTTTCTCCAGTCTAAATTTTATTTCGAAAACTGAAAACTAACGTTGTCCGTCAATTTTTTCTCAGGCTATATCGCTTCTTCAGCAAAGGCAATGTTCTAAATTCATATCTCCCAATGGTTTTGAGCAGATTTATGCCTTACTATTCATTGTCGATGCTAAACTACAATTCTAATTTCTCAAACATCACGCTGTCCAGGAAAACATTCTCTAGAAGCGCTGGTACAACTTTGGAGTACACATTAAGATTTATTTATTCTCCTGTTCACACCATCTTTTGCCGATTTCCTTAATGTACTAATTTTTCACCTTATGGTTTTGTAACCAAAAAGTATCCAAGTCACAACTTCCAGACGCATTTGAATTTCGAAGTACGGAATTTTGAGTAAACAATAACCATCATTTTTATATTGAATAGCTTGAAAGTTTAAGCTATGTCACACTCACATTTGTTTAAATCGATGGAGAAAAGGATGAGACTGGGCAGAGTAGTATATTAGTGGAAAGAATATGTATGATATTCTCTAGGATTATTCTGTAAATATTCTCTAGGATTATTCTGTAAATATTCTCTAGGATAGTCTATGGTAAGCTGAGTTGTATCTTTCCTAGCTTAGCTTATTTGCTACCTAGTTTAGTATTGCTAGCTTTGTATATATATCCCAAGGCTGTGGCCATTATCAATAAGAAGAAATACAGTTCCACAAAACTCTTTATGGTATCAGAGCATCTCAAGAACAGGAGATCTCGTACCCACCGACGAAACCAAATTTTTTTTTTCAATCGACGAAACCGACAAATCCAATTTTTTCAATCGTTCTCCAGCGATTGACATCTTCGATCTTCAAACACGACATCCGCCTATATATAGACATATCATCATGGGTAACGACAAGACCACAAAACCCCTCGACTCCACATCTCCATACTATCTCCATCTCTCCGACGGACCACAAATCACAATCTGTCCAATTGTGTTACGTGGTGAGAACTACAATGAATGGGTTTGTTCGATGCGGAATAATTTCCGTGCAAAGAACAAGCTAGGCTTCCTCGATGGAACCATAGCCAAGCCGATGACAGGAACTCCAGAAGAGTCCTTATGGGTGACGGTTAATTCCACACTCGTGGGATGGATTCATAATACCCTTGATCCGGTCCTACGCTCATCCGTCCCCCAACCTGACGATGTGAAAGACACTGAACCCTCATCCTTTAAAGAAGCTGTTAAGGATCCTGGTTGACAGAAAGCCATGCAAGAAGAAATTGATGCCCTTGAGAGTAACGACACTTGGACTTTAGAGGACCTTCCACCCGGGAAGAAGCCAATCCGGTGTAAGTGGGTCTATAAAGTCAAGTATCGATCTGATGGTACGGTTGAACGATTGAAGGGGCGCCTAGTAGTGTACGGAAATCGGGAAGTTGCAGGGATTGACTTCAATGAAAGATTTGCCCCTGTAGCTAAAATGGTCACGGTTCGAACATTTTTGGCTATAGCAGTGGCAAGAAAGTGGGAACTGCACCAGATGGATGTGCATAACGCCTTCCTACATGGAGATCTTGATGAGGTGGTATATATGCAACTACCTCCTGGCTTTAATTCTGCTGCTTCGGGTAAAGTGTGTCGATTACGTAAGTCATTGTATGGACTCCGTCAAGCGCCTCAGAATTGGTTTGCTAAGCTCTCGACTGCTTTGAAGGATCTTGGTTTTAAACAATCTTATGCTGATTACTCCTTGTTTAGTTATTCCAAGGGTGATGTTGCTTTACATGTTCTTGTGTATGTGGATGACATTATAATCACATGATCTTCTTCTTTGGCAATCGAAAAATTCAAGCAACAACTAAGTAAGAGATTTCATATGAAAGACTTGGGCGTTCTCAAGTACTTTCTTCTCAAGTACTTTCTTGGCATTGAAGTAGCACGTGGGCAGGTTAGAACCTTCCCCCATTTGCACACAAGGAACTTTTCAGTTACACCTAGCCAATTCAAAAGACTAATATCAATGCTACTTTAAGAAAATGTGCTTGGACGCTAATAGTAGTTTGTTATATTATCGTCCAACATAACTAGAAAAGGCTATATTAAAAGAATTTTTTTTTAGAGGTTTTTGACTTATTTCCATTCCTCTGGATGAGCCCAAATGGTCAATTTTTTTTAATATATTCTTTTATATTTGAAGTTTTTGGTGATTGTTTGTTCCACATATAATTAAGTTTACTTTTATCATTGGTATTTGTAGTCATATCGGGTTTTTTTTTGTTTTTTTTATACCGAGTTTCATGTCGCAGCCACTACTATATATATATATAATTTTTTTTTTCACTACCAGGACAATCACATAATATGAGGTCTAGTTGATGGATTCAACTATATATTATTTTCACAACACTTGTCTAATTCAAGTTTTCTAGAAGTTTTAACTTAAAATGATGAGCAATTCTAGGCAGCCTGGGTATTGCGGTCTGGTTTGCTGCCTGGGGGGTGAATTTTACATTTTTGCCTCCCCCCTCTTTAAACACTTTTTTGGAAAAGGTTTTAAAGAGGGGGGAGGGGCAAAAATGTAAAATTCGCCCCCCAGGCAGCAATACCCAGGCTGCCTGGAATTTCTGTAAAATGATATGCCCCTAACTAAACATTACGTAGTATTTTTAAATGTCTATTGAAAAGTTAAGAGTGAGGCTACCTGTCGAGGGAGTGGGCGAGGAAATCAGCGAGGGGGGGGGGGGGGGGGGGACTGTCCATCCCCCCGGGATGCGTGCCGTCATTTTTCATGCGCGCATCCTCGGGGGGATGGACGCCCCCCCCCCCCCCCTCGCTGATTTCCTCGCCCACTCCCTCGACATCTAGAATTTTCGAAAAGTTAATTATCTCTGGACTTTTAAGTTGTTGGATAAAGTTTCCATGAGTAGGCTGAAAGTTATTTATAGCTCTGATACATACCCCGAAAGGAAGTTGATTATTATTATTATTTTTCGAATCTTACAAATATTGTTTTCCAATATATAGGGTTGGAATATTAAGCTCACTCCAATTGGCCATAGATATAAATTTTTCATGTAAGGAATAATGAAGGTACTCCGATGCTTAAGTCAGTACTGATGCAAGGAAGAATGAAGATTGTATGTAAATTGCACTATGTATGCGTACATTTCTTCCTCCTTTTACTAATTCTTATAGCGAGTGGTCCCTTCCCAACTGTCCCTGCAATCGAGAGCATGATGGAGGGAAGAGATCTTGCATAAGATCTTACGTAGGCATGATTGAGTTCTTTGGCACTTGCCTTTGTTTAGGACCCAATGCTTGATTGGGTTAGATGAGTTGATTTTGTGCAAGTGTATCTCGAGCCTGTGTTAGTTTTGAGATTCGTTGTTCGGGCCTTATTGTCTTGGGCCAAGCTCTAAGACACGTGCCTCTAGAGCTGGCGTGTCTTGGGCCTGTGCCTCTAGTGCTAGCGTGTCTTGGACCTGGGCGCCTGACTTACGGGCTGAACAATAGTTTGTGCATGGGTCCATGTAGGACTACGTTGAAGCCTTTTACGTGCTAGGGTTAGTCCATGCCACATGTGTAGCTGTGATCATATGACTGATTGATGTCTCATCAGCTAGTCCCCCTCTAGTTAGTGGGTCTGCGTGCTGGGTCACTAAGTGTTTGTGCGCCTGCCCACGCGAGGTCATGATGATATATTTTGGTGCCTTTTCGGCTCCTGCACCGTAGTATTGTTTTTTCAACGGTTTTTAGTGATTGCTTCACCTACAAGTCAAATCTATACATACCTTCTTCGAGGGAATCTGACTTTTTTCCTGCCTGAGTTCTTGTTTCCTTGTCAAGAATTCTCCTCAGTCGGATTAGGTGTAAACTTTTTTTCGATCATTACTTTTTGATTCTCGCCTGACCGTCTTGTGACATGTAACGAGTTTTATGGAACGTCTCTGATGACAGAGAGGGGTCTCGCTAACTTTCACAGCCAGTACCAGATCCCCGATGCTTTAAGGTTAACGCTCTTGTGCGACGAAGAGTCTCCGATAATCCCAAAGGAAGGGTACATAGCTCTGTATAAGGTCATGTTCAGAGTGGGCCTGCACTTCCCTGTTCCTGAAATTATTTGGGAATTTTTGTCATTCCATGGTATCGCTCCTACCTAATTAGCACCAAATGGGTGGACGGTTTTGATTGCCACCCTGGCTAGGGCAAAGGCTGCTAAGCTCCTCTTGATGCCTAGTTTGATCCATTCCATGGATCCTATCAGGATGAGCAGCCATGACACCTGTTGCCTGGTAAAGCCCTCTTGCTTTAACGGGCATTTGGAGGACATGAAGAATAGGTAGCAGTACTACTTCTTCTCTTCTGTGCGGCCCGGGTTCTTTGACCTTGGGAACTGGCTGATCTATCACAACTTCAAGAACGTCAGTAAGTTATCTGACTTTTCTTGTTTGATGTTTTCGGCGTGATGTTTATTGTATGTATGACGTGCCATCTGTTTTCTCTACCAGGGGACACGATGTTGTTGCCCTTTCTCATGAGGAGGAGAGAGCCAAATATGACTTTCTTTTTCTACCTCCTATGCCCTTGCGAATGCACTTACTATTGCATTTATCGAGCTAAGTGGTCTGTTATCCGACGAGATCGGTATGGTGGGTCGAGCTTTGAACACTCTGACTGGCTCTTATTCTGGTGTTAGAGCATCCGGAACGCAGAAAAAATTAGTTAAAAGGGATTCCAGTCCTTCCAAGAGAAGGGTCGTGGAAGGGCTACTTTCGACGGCTCGTAAGTCCAAAAAGGTCAAGGTGGGGGCTGCCCAGGTTGCCTTCTCCACTTCGTTGTCTGTTGCAGAGAGGGAGCTCGTCGAGCATTCTCGTTTAGTGGTACCCTTCCGCACTTCTG
The DNA here is from genome assembly GCA_963556465.1 of Berberis vulgaris. Taxonomy (NCBI): domain Eukaryota; kingdom Viridiplantae; phylum Streptophyta; class Magnoliopsida; order Ranunculales; family Berberidaceae; genus Berberis; species Berberis vulgaris. The sequence continues at coordinate 83,266,686 of OY747132.1, read as the reverse complement.
AGAAGACTGTGCCTGAGCCCGACGGTCTTCCTTCTTGCCATCTTGCCTCGATGTCTTCCCTCGAGGGGGGCATATTCTTTTTTTTTTGTTTTTTTTGGAAGGCATTTTCTTCCTCTTCAGGCCACCATAAGGTTTTTCGCTGGTGGCAACCCAGGTTTGGAGTTCTGTACTCTGAGGGGCACTACTCACGACCCGTTGCCGGCTCTAAATGCCCCAAATTCTCAAGCTCGTTCTGCATCCTTACCACCTGCTATGTATTTGGTTTCCAATTAGAAAATGACCCACCTGGCGTATGCTGTGATGCTGGGCATTGAGGTGGACTCTGCGCGGGATGAAAACTACACCATGGAGAGGTGATTTCTGACCAGTAGTTGCATCTTTTGACCGCTCATTTTGAATTGGATTCACTGGGAAAGCAGCTGACCGTCTGTCACGGCTTGGAGGCTCAACAGCAGGATGCCCGCTGGAGTCTGGATAAAGCTTTGGCTGCTCAGGCTGACCTGGAGGTCCGGCTGAAGGGAGTTTAGGAGAAATGAGGCCCTGGTTGTTAGGGCCGATTTGTCGACCGAGCTTGGAGGAGTTCGGGAATATCGAGCTAGATTGGTAGCTGAGCAAATGGATGTTGCTGACCATCTGGCATCTACCCAAATGCCTGCTGCTAAAATCTAAAGTGCTCTGGATCACGAGCGTGCTGAGTCTTCTCGGCAAAAGGAGTTCTATGACGTTGTTTTGTTGCAATTGTCCCGGCTTCCTCAGGAGTGGGACTCCGAGCGTGCAAGCCGAGTTCATCTCTCTCATTTGACAAGGTATTTGAGCCACGTAAGAAGATCATGGTTAGTTACCCGATAGCTTCATTGCCACGTAATGGTATTCTCTGGCGAAAAACTGATTTTTCGTGATAGTTCATCTCTCTCATTTGACAAGGTATTTGAGCCACTGGTGCAGTGTGGAGACCACTGCCCCCATCTGGTGGAGCCAAGCTCTTTCCAGGATTATATTGTATGTTAAGGGGGTGTCCACCATGATGAACTTCGTCATGAGGAGCTTCGCTGGCTCCCCCGTTCATACGGGGAGACTGATGCTCCCGACTGAATAACTTCAGGCGTCGCTGAAACCAATCATCACCTGATTGTTCGACTTCAGTTCCTCTTCTCCCAGCCGCATCCTGCGAAGGGCTTCCAGGAACAAGATATTGGCTGAGCACCCTGTGCCCACCAACGACCTTTTGATGCCCCATTTTCATATGGTAATCGTGATAACTAGGGCGTCGTTGTGTAGGGAGTAGACCCCTTGCATATCATGTTCAGTGAACGTCAAGTTTGGGGTTGGGTGTTCCATCCGGGCATATTGGACTGGACGGTCTTTGTCAAGGGGATTTGTCTGCAACTCTCGAATTGCCCATTTCCTCGGCCGGTTAGATTTTTTTGGTCCACTGTGTGCGCTATACTTGACGTAGATGACGACTGGAACCTTTTCTCCGGCCTCTGGGCCGCTTCTTCTTTCTCGTCAGAATTTACGAATTTTTCGAGTCTTCGTCTTCGAACCCAGTACTCTATCTCGTTCTTGAGACTTTGATAGTCCTAGGTAATGTGGCCGTGATCCTTGTGATGGGCACAATATTTGCTTTTATCACGCCTGGAAGAATCGTTTTCATCTTTGGGAGCCACTTGATGTCCTCCTCGTTTTTCATGGTGGAGAGGATTTTGGACAAGCTGGAGTTGAGTGGAGCGAACTTGCGCCAATGTAGTTGGTGACCTTGTCGTACCGGGTCTTATTGTCTTTCCTCCTCCTGTTTGACTTGTCCTCCTCTTCGCGTTTTTTTCCCTCTCCCCTGTCCCAGGCCCTGGGGACCTGCTTGGCCTTATTTTAGCCTCCTTTCTTGGCGGCCAGCATCTCCTCCAGAGTGATGTATTTTTGTGCACTTTTCAGCAAGTCCGCCATATCCGTTGGAGGTTCCAGAGTGATGAAATTGTAGAACTAAACCTTCTCGGATGCTAGAAGTGAAGGCGGTTACCAATGTGTCATCGTTGTAGCCGTTGATCAGGGTCAGCTCGTCATTGGAACATGTGACATAATCTCTGAGGGTCACGCCATGCTTTTGTTTGATCCTCAACATGAAGTAAGGTTCTTTTCTGATTTGATGGCTCCTAACGAATCTTGTGATAAACGCCTTCGTCAAGACCTGAAACGAATCGATAGATCTCGACAGGAGACTGTGGAACCAGGTAATCGCAACATTCTTCAGGCTGGTGGGAAGCGTTCAACACAGGATAACCTCTTAACTTTCTTTGAGCGCCATCACGTGATGGTAATGGCGCAAATGGTCTGACAGATCTGATGTTCCATCATAGAACTCGAGTTTTGGCGAGATGAACTTTTTTGGAAATTGGGCGCTCATGATGTCCTTCGAGAATGGAGGGACGGTGAGGTCGTACAAGACGTTCAGATTGGTTGCCCCTAGTGGAGCAGGTTTCTAACTGTCGTACGGTCTATTTTCGGGGTGTTGTTTCCGTGATCTTCATCGTCCCTTAGGCTCTCCTGCCGGTCGGTTCTTTGATCCTCTCTAGGAGGTTTTGATTTTCCTGAACGCATTCTCCAGTGTCCTTTTTGGTGCAAAATTTCCCCGGATATTCGTCGTTTTTTTGTCGCTACTGTCGATCCTAAGTGAATCTCTCTACCACCAGCGCTAGATGATCCTATGCAGCAGGATCTGGTCTATGTGGGGATCAACCGTGGCTGTCTCAACGGCTAGGCTGTGCGACTGCTCTGCCCCCGCGATTGGATCGATTTGATCATGTGGGGGGCTTATTTGGCCGGAGAGTTGTCTGATTCGGTATTATTGAGTGCTCGATATCTGGCGTTGGTGACCATTTCTCGTTGCTCTGCTTATCTTAGAAAAAAATTTGTATGTTCACTCCAGGGAAAACTTATTGTCGTCTTCATGGACGATGTTAAACTAATGTGTTCAGATCTGTCCTCGCTGATCTCGATGACATTGAACCTGCAAAAATGAGCAACAGTTAAGCTAGAAACCACTGTTGTGGTGGCCGAAGGCACTTCGATGCTTAAATAAGATATCAATGCAAATAAGAGTGAAGACTGTATGTAAATTACACTATATATGCGTACCTTTCTTCCACCTTTCACCGACTCTTATAGTGAGTGTTCTCTCATCAACTGTCTCTGCGATCGAGGGCATGATAGAGGGAGGAGATCTCACATAAGATTTTACCTGTGCATGACTGAGTTCTTCGGCACTTGGCTATGTTAAAGACCCAATGCTTGATTGGGTTAGAGTTGATTTCGTTCCAGTGGATCTCGGACATGTGACAACTTTGAGATTCGTTGTCTGGGTCTTATTGTCCTGGCCCAAGCCCTAAGACTCGTGCCTTTGGGGCTAGCATTTCTTGGGCATGGGCGCCTGACTTAGGGTTAAACAGTAGCTTGCGCATGGATCCACATGGGACTACGCTGAAGCCTTTTACATGCTAGAGTTAGTCCATGCCACGTGTATGGCTATAATCGTATGACTTATTGATGTCTCATCAGATATCATGAAAAAATTGGTATGCAAATAACAAAATTATGGATTCATCAAAAGCAACAATAGTGGTGAGAGCTATAAAATTACACAGAGAGCTAGGTACAACAATTGTGGAGCCATAGGTCCAAGGTTCGAACCCTGTCATAGACATTTTATTTCTGAGATAGTTATGAGATCTTTTAAAAAAATCAGCTCCCCTTCAAAAAAAAAAAATGATTGCATCGGTATAAGGTGATTGGTATACGATTGACAATAGAAAAATCATACCACTATTAGATGTGATCTCCGCTTTACAGATGAGGATAGAGAGTTAGATTGATAAACGGTGCATCTAATAAGTTGTAGATCTCAAAAGATAAAAGGATGATGAAACTCAAATTCCAATTGATAATGACTTTCTCAGCTTTATAATGAGAGATGAGCTTAGAAACAGTGAATGTGTGACTTTGTCCTGATTTTTTGAATACCCAAAATGCCTTCCCAACTCTATCATATTTAAAAGAAAAACCAATAGTTAGGTGAATAGTTGTCAGGGGCATTTTGGTCATTTTAAATTACACATATGTACCATTTTACCCTCACAAATTCAGATTATTTACGATAAAAAATCCGACCCTCTCAAATATTGTTAATTATACCTAAGCCCCTAACATCATTTATTCGAAGCCCTTAATTATTTGTAAACTCTACATTGGCCTTTAAAATTATATATAATTATTTTGTTTATAATTTGTATTATAATTTTTACTTATTATTGAAAGACTGTAATAAAAAAAAGAAAAAGTAATGAGTATTCGTGCACGACACCCTAGTATATGTAACACATGATGAACCGGAGGAATGTGTTTAAGCTTATTTAATGACTATTTCATCTCTAGCTTTTTCACTTTTGCTCAAATTGTTTATAAATAATTCACCAATTAGAAATTAACAAAGATAATTAAAGTAACCACTACACCAAATTTGCATTTTTGTAACAACAAATCAGTAACACTTTTGAGCTATAACAATTCACAAAGCAATTTTACACATTTTCACAAACAAAATGATATAATAATTGTATCACCATGAATAGTATGGTTCTACAAGTAATACTATATACTATTCATAGTGATCTAATTTATTGTATTATTTTTTTTGTGTAACTATTTTTCATTTTTTTGACTACTTTAGTTTTGACTTGAAATTGTTCGGTGGATTCTTATAGCTCAAAAGTGACTGTTTTAGAAGTTGTTACAAATATGCCAATTTGATGTAGTGAACGACAAGAAGACATGGAAATGAAAATAGTTGTCATGTTCCTCGTCTTCAAAATCTACTCAAGTTTAGATTTGGTCATACAACAAATTTAGATTTATACTAGCTTTCTTCGTACATGCATCAATCACTTGGATGGATTTTCCTTCGAGTATTGAATGTAGCTGTTTAGATGGACTAGATTGGAGCGAAGCGAAAACAAATCTTCATGCAAGGTGGTGGCGATGGACCGGAGCGAAAGCAAGTTTCCATGTGAGATGGAGGCGATGAGAATGTTAAATGACAACAATATTGTAGCCTTCGGGCCTGGTTTGTTTAGCCCTATAGGTCAGTCATGTAGCCTTCGAGCATGAATTAATAAATAAAAAGGGGGTCAACGACTAATTTACATCCATTTTCTCAGTGTATTTATTTATTTTTATCACTTTCATGTTCATCTTCACTTATTAGAAATTAGATACCTAAGTCAATGTCAATGTCATTATTATTATTAATAATGATCCAATTGGGATGCGAAACATGGACCAAATCTGTAAGTTTTGCATTGTACATTTCTAAGTTTAGAGTTGAGCGACAATTGAACGGTAATAAACCCAATTACATTGTATATAATGCACCTGGATGGTGATCAATCTTCCTTATTGTTGCTGTTTTTTAGGGCTTACTATTCAACGATTGACTAAGTCGTGTCTGACTTTTTTTATATTTCCCTTAACTTAGGTTTTCCATTATATTTTCAAGTTCTTGAATTTCAATAGAAAGCACACAAAGCATATTTTCAAGTTCTTGAATTTCAATAGAAAGCACACAAAGCATAGGCATTTGGCAATTGATAAATCCATCTTATTATGTTGAACACTAAGTGAACATAAATGGTCAAAGGTGTGATGGCTCAGTGGTTGAGCAGTGGGGGATGGTATCACTAGATCACATGGTCGATGTAATTGTTATAAAATCATTATTATACTGTAACAGTAAAAATAATTGACTAAAATTCACTCACTATACATGCACTAATGGTTTGCCCCTCAACAATATGATCATGTGAATAAGTAACTAACAAACTCAAACATCACCCTACATTTTGGGAATTAAGGCTCCGCTTGGTACACGGTAAAATAATGCATTTTGCAAATTTGCATTGCATTGTTTTGCAATACATTACTAAAGAAAATCAAAGGCAATTCGAAAAAGTGATTGTGATGATGATGATTGCAAATGTGGGCAATGGTGGTGGTCGTTATGGTGGTTTGGTGAATATAATGGTGGGGGTGATAGTAGCGTGTGATAATCATGGTGGTAGTGGATGGTTGTGGTGGCTATGGTGGTCGCAACAGTGATAGTACTGAAGGTGGTGGTTGTGGTGATTATGCTATGGTAATTGTGGTGGTGGTGGCGATAATAGTTATGGTGACAGTAGTGAAGTTGGTGGTGCTTGTAGTTAATAGCGTATAGTAGTACATCATGGAGGTGGCGGTAATTAATGGTGAAGGTGGTTATGTTATGGTGGTTGAGGTGGTAGTAGTAGCTATAGCGGTTGCAGTAGTGGCAATGGTAGTGGTTGGGGTGTTTTTAAGGCGTTGGAAGTAGAATTCAAGTAAGAGGAGGCACTGGGAGTTTTGCAAAGTAATGCGGAAGATTTTGTCCTGCAAAGTTTTGCATAATTTTATAACTAGAAAATGTAGAGGCCATGAATTCAAATTCCAATAGCTTTTTTTTATGCAAAGTCAACCAAACACCCAAGTTTCTGTAACCGCTGTAAACTTTTGAATATACATTCTTTTACCGTATACCAAGCAGAGCCTAAGTGATGTGCATGGTTTAGTGAAAGAAACTCTTTAATTTTAGTCTACCAATTGTAGCCCAGTTGGTCGGACATCCACTCTCATTGTGAGAGGTCGCGGGTTTGAGACTCACCAGTTAGGATTTTGTGAGTTTTCACCTGATTATTAGAAGCACATGTGCTCTGTTGTTGATAAGCCTTCGAGTATTGAATGTAGCCGTTTAGATGGACTAGATCGGAGCGAAGCGAAAACAAATCTTCATGCAAGGTGGTGGCGATGGACCGGAGCGAAAGCAAGTTTCCATGTGAGATGGAGGCGATGAGAATATTAAATGACAACAATATTGTAGCCTTCGGGCCTGGTTTGTTTAGCCCTATAGGTCAGTCATGTAGCCTTCGAGCATGAATTAATAAATAAAAAAGGGGTCAACGACTAATTTACATCCATTTTCTCAGTGTATTTATTTATTTTTATCACTTTCATGTTCATATTCACTTATTAGAAATTAGATACCTAAGTCAATGTCAATGTCATTATTATTATTAATAATGATCCAATTGGGATGCGAAACATGGACCAAATCTGTAAGTTTTGCATTGTACATTTCTAAGTTTAGAGTTGAGCGACAATTGAACGGTAATAAACCCAATTACATTGTATATAATGCACGTGGGTGGTGATCAATCTTCCTTATTGTTGCTGTTTTTTAGGGCTTACTATTCAACGATTGACTAAGTCGTGTCTGACTTTTTTTATATTTCCCTTAACTTAGGTTTTCCATTATGTATAAATAGGGTATTGTATTAAATACCACCAAATTAAGGGAATTAATAAAGTTAATAATAAGGTGAAGACATGGGAAAGCAAATACTAGGTTTTCTCGTTGTCTTCATTGTCCTCTTCGCCACTGTGCAGCTATTTGAGGCCGAAGCGCGAGGCAATGGCCAATATATGGCCCTTTCCCCCGCCAAAAAAAGATGTGCGAGTGAGTGTGCAGCAACATGCGGAAAAGGAGGGGCTACTTTCTGTGGAGCAACTTGCGTCAGTAAATGCTCAAAAGTGAACTAGAGACTGTACGAGTCTGGAATTCTTGGAGATTATGTTGATGACTTGTGCACCACTTAGCATTAATTAATGTTCTCTCTCTTTGTGTAAGTTGAATCAAAGCAGTGGAGTTATTAATAAGCATTCGTGAGTAGGCATACCAAAGAAATGCCCACATTTTTTATGAGTCCAGATTCCAGATCACCTGCTCCATGGAAAGGGACGGGATTATACGATCCTTACAAAATTAAATAAGAAAACTATTATGTCCCTCAAAATAATTTATAAGTATTTTATCAAATAATCCGAGAAACCATTTTAATTAAGAAACCTAACTACCCAAAACAGCTCATCGTCTTCATCATTTAAGCCCCCCTTTCTTTGGTAGAGAAAAAAAATAAAAAAAAATTAGTTTAATGGATTCTGAAGGATTTTAAGTTTCATGGATTTTACAAGATTTCAAATGATTTTAATGGATTTTACAAACTCCACATGGATTTTAATGAATCTTAAATGATTAGATTTTGTGAATTTTATAAAAGATTCTTATGGATTTCTACGGATTCTTATGAATATGTTATTAGTCATAGGAAGCCATGAAAGAACATCATCTACATTGTTATCTATGCAAACACAAATCATAAAACATATTTCAAAACATCAATTAAACAACCGATTGTATGCTATGAGAATTTTAATTTAAAGTAAAAAATAAAATTTAAATACATTGATGATGGTCCAAAAGTAATGTAAATAGCTATTTTCATTTTTTCTAATAAAAAAAATCACCATTTTCATTGCTCATTGTTGACTTCTGACACTTACATCATCTTCCCAGATAACTGAAGCTATAGTTTTTTTTTTTCTTCTGAAGCTATAGTTGCTCTTCATTCATTAATTAGCCTTCTCAAGTTGTTGATCTTGAGTTTGAAAAATTTCTTCATCTTCATCTTCCAATGGTGATGAAGGCTCATCGTCTTCTTCATTTGGAAATTTATCAGAACGACACTCTTTAAGAAGAAAATTGGGCAAGGCTACACAAGCTAGCACGAACTCCGCTTGTGTTTTATATCGAAATGGAGGCACTAACTTAAAAATTATAAATTTCTATTTAAATATACAAAATATCCTCTCAATTATGTTTCTCAAGGACGCGCAACGAAGATTGAACAACTTAGTTGGATTTTCAGAGTCGCGACCATGACCGGCAAAATCTTAGAAATGATATCGAACACCTCGAAATGGAGCTAAAAATTGCGATGATTCGCAAATCTACAAACAACAAAAAAATATTTTTCTAATGATTCACAACACATACAATTAGAGTATCAAATAATAAACACCCACACTTATAATTTAGAATAAAAGAAATAAATATGTACTTTGCGGAACATTAAGTATGTTATTATTCCTTGATAAAGCATCATTTAACACTTTAAAATCATGTGTTGAACCCTCTCATCCTCTTAGAACGTATATAAATTCCAAATCAAAGTTACAAGCAGCCAAAGATTGTGATTTCGTTTTTCGAGTTAATTTCGGTATTTTGATATTTCGATAAATATTTCGATGTTAAAGAAAAAACATAAAAAATTCGAGGATACATGAAATATATATAATGAATTTCGAGGGTATATAGAATATGTAGAAAAGAAAAGATGCAAGTAAATAAATGTATTAAACACATTAAATGAAACTAAAATACTTATAATTAGCAAATCAAGGGGTAGTTTCAAAAATCAATATACAAGGAGAATGAGTGATAATTAGAAAATTATGTGGTGGTATCAAAAATCAATAAATAATTAGAATAAATGATAATTAAAAACTTGAAATTTACCAAAAAACTCCGAAATGTTTTGAAAAAATGTAATTTTTAGTAGCTGGTTTTTGTATTATTAAGAAAAAACGAAATTTAAGAAAAAACTCCGAAATTTATGAAAAAAACCTGAAATTTTCGAAAAATCCTCAAAAAAATGCAACCTTTTATTTCGCCATTTTTCTTTTTGTAATTTCAAAAAAACAAAAATTTCGTGTACTTTCGCGAATCACAATCCCTGCAAGCAGCTAGTACATTTTGTGATATATTTCTGTGTCGATCACAATAACTAGCGACTTCACACCATGTTACCATTGCAGACATATTTGTGCCATCAATAGCTCCGATGCAATCCTACAAATTAGAAGAGTTCACAATAATAACAAAAAAATAATAATAAAAACAACAACAGTAATAAAGCATTTAATACTTACATTAAAGTAAGGGTAAAATCATGTATTCTCCTATATTTTAAGTGACATAGTGGATCTAGGTTTGGCCATCATCTCTGGCGCTATTGTGTTGAAGGCCATAAGAACTTTGTTGAAAATTTTGCTTGTTGTGAAATGTGATCGCCTAAATGTGTCTTCAGTTTGACAATATCGAAAATTTTGACCGACGGTAGGCAAAAGTGTTGAGGATCCTCATTTAATACTTTATGTCGGCTAGCTTATCTGCCACCGCGTTGGCCTCTCTATAGATTTGTTTGCAATCTATCGTCATTTTTCCGCCATCAACTTAATTTCCCTAAAAATGTTCTCCAAGTGCCAAGGAATTTTAAAGGTCTCCCTAAACCAACCACAAACCAACTCTGAATCCATTTGAACCATCACCTTTCTAAAACCCCAAGAGACACAAAGTCGCAAACCTTCCGCGAGAGCCAATGCTTCCACCTTATTATTGGATCCTTTACCAAAAAACAATTGCTTTCCCACTAAACAAAGACCCTACGGTCTCTAATAATCACACCTCCCGATGTCTTGTTTCTACGAGAGGATCCATCAACATTAAGAGCAACAAATTCTGCAGGAGGGGGGATCCAATAAACAATTCTAACCATCTTCCTTCTAACTGGGATCTCATGTAACCCCAAAGCCCAGAATAACACACCTTTTTGCGATTTCATCTTGGCTCTTTTAAACCATATCAATAAGACCGTAGAGATCTTTGCTGGTTTCCTTATGTGCACGTCGAACACTACAAGAAATACTGTCATTAATAGCGTTTAAAAAACGCTATGGTAGGCTACCATAGCGTTTTTGCAAATGCTGTGTCTGTCGGAGCTATAATAGACACAGGGTCTATTATAGCGTTTTAAAAACGCTATTGTAAGTTGACTACGATAGCGTTTCAGAAACGCTATGGTAGGTCTATTATAGCGTATTTAAAATGCTATTGTAAGTTTACTACTATAGCGTTTTATTTATAGCGTTTCTGAAACGCTATAGTAAGTCTATTATAGCATTTTAAAAACGCTATTGTAAGTTCACTATTTATAGCGTTTCAGAAACGCTATAGAAAGTCTATATAGCGTTTTAAAAACGCTATTGTAAGTATGCTTTTTATAGCAAATTTTTTTCTTCTTCTATCAAATGACTTTTTATTACATCTTATAAGTTTTATTTCTAGAAAATAAAAATCAAAATGTGCCAAACACTTAAACATTTCCATGAACAGAGGCAAAGTAATGTAATTAATAAGGTAATGTATTACATTGAGTCACAAAATCTATCAAATAATAAAGATCAGACTACATTTATTTCATTCATACCAATTCTATGATTAGAAATGTACACTGTTGTTTTCTACATCCTCTTCGATTGCCATGTCTGCGTATCAACTGCTCTCTTTGTCAAATTAGAACTGATATAGAGTTGAACTTAGAAAAGAAGTGCTCTGCATGAAAGAAAATATGACTGAGATTTGTTGAAGCTTGGGGCACAACATGATGTTGCAGTGCTGGTTCATTCACCAGGCTCGTCCTTGGATCAGTTGCAACGTTGATAGTGACCATGCTAGCAGCAAACCCCATGGCTCTCCCAATCTCCCTTTCCATTCTATAGATAACTACATCTTGGACAATGTCCTGAAATGCCTTACTCAAGTTGCCATTCTCCATATCTTTTATGGTACGTAAGGCACTAGCTTTGTTTTCATAGATAAACTGCATTGACGTCCTTTTCCCAGTAAGACTAGTTGTGACTGCTAACTCCATATCAGACACTTAATGTTTGAAGTCACTGTTCCACACAAAGATCAGTTAGCAAAACTGGCTTTGTGTAGAAGCATGTAGACTAGTATGAAAGACTCAGATACAAACCTGGTCTATCACCAGAACTGAAAGATCTTTCATGATTTGAGCAAGCTCATTCACTGATTCCACAACCTACAAACATATATCAGGCAGGTTAATTGAGGACTTTTTATCTTTAATTCGAAAATGGAGCTGAAAGGAGAATCATTTAAGCTTGCCTGAGTTATCTCTCTCTCCCTCTCTGCTGTGAATGCCTCACTTTTCTTCAACCTTGACATTTGGTGCTCATTAAATCTCTAAACAGAAATATACACCAACCAAATCAGAATTTTATCTATTTTATCTCAATGAATTATCTAAAAAATTTCACTTTCATCAGATTGAGATCGCATTTTTGGATGCTGGAGATACCCAAACTAAGATGTTAAAAGGGGGGTGGTGGGAGCATACCATGTCACTGAAGTCATCCACTTCCAAGGATGCAAAAAGTTAAAGGCCATAGTAAGCAAGCAGACACAACAAGGCCTATGACCTTTGAGAAAAAAAGTATGTGATAAGTAATATTTATCGGGGTATTACTTAGGTAAAGAACTTGCCATATAAGAAAACCAGATGTGATATCTACCATTTAGACAACATTAAACTGTTCACATGCAAAATTGAAAGGATAATTAGTATAGGTCATCCTGGTGATATACCTGCTGGAGCTCTTTGGCAAGTTCTACAACCTCATCCAAGTTTGCATTAGCTTCCTGAAACAAATAATACCCACTCATACTGAATTAGCTTTGCATTGTGTACAAAAATTGAATGCACGGTCACTGGTTTGTTTACCGAATGTAAAAAATACCAATCCAACAAGATGAGCACCATGGACACTCCATGCTTAATGAATCTAACATGTCAAAAATCTTGTGGTAGTCCTAAGACATGACAGGCCAAAAGCTTAATTTGGATTTTTGAATCAATTTATGAAGAGAATACGTCTGACAGTCCATATCGACGTCTAGACACTAAGGTCAGTTTCCTCGACATAATTGAAATTACATTTAACTACCAAAGTGAACACGCTTCTAATACCAACAGTGCCTCGAAGAGAGCTTCTTTTAATCACTTTCTATGAAAAATCAAAATAAATTTGTCTTAGGGAGAGGTTTATAGACAAGAAAACTTGTTCAACTGACCAAGACAAAAGTAGGAGGGAAGACCAACCTCTAAGGTTTTACCATCAGGAGCAATGTCCCTGTCGTGGAAGCACCAATACTCTACACCGAGCTTGTCAAGAAATTCAAAATTTGCTCTCACTGCATCACGAAGAAGAAGATATACTCCATCAGTCCATTTATATTATACAAGAATAGCCAAAGAAGGGTTGGATAATTTCAAAATTTCTCCTTACTTCTTCTTTTAGCCATGGCCACTGAATTAGTACCATCTTCCCATGGCCAGACCTTAGTTCCAATGCCAAAAATGTCAGCTCCTATTCCACGGAACGTGTGCCAAAAAGCAACACTAAATCTCATCCAGTCCTGCAGTTACCAAGTGAATTTGTAAGTTCTAGCCGCATAATGGTTTTAAATGGACGAAGAACATTGATACAAACCTTCATCTTTTTCCCAAGAATCACTTCGTCAGGATTGTACCATTTGTATGAAAGTGGATTCTTGCTAGTAGGTCCCTGAATAAGTAAAAGAAAAAAAAATCATAAAAATTTGATACTATCTACAAAGTTTAACATGTGTAAAATACTCAGTTATATTCTTGAACTGTTTTTGCACAAATGGATCCGAATATAGTACCTCATACTTGATTTTAGGGATACCAGGGAAGAATTCCCCTTCCCATTCATCGGAATCTTTACAACCACCCTCGAGATTAGCTGGACAGGTTTGGGGAACAGCAGAAATCTAGCATTGCAGTGGAAGAATAAGAAATTCATCAAAAATTAATAAAAGCAATTATAACTTATATATAGTATATTATATACGAAGTAACAATATTACAAAAAGCTAAACACTAAGAATATTATGAAAAGTAAATACAGATAAATAATTAGGACTTACAACTGCTAAGAAAACTACATTCAGCAGAAGAACTATCAGCAAATTGCCTGTTTTCATCTTTTCCCTCATTTAGGAACTTCTGCAATCAATTAAAGTAGATTATTAAAAGGAAACAAATAAATATACGCAACCATCAAAAACTTCTTTATGGCATAAATATAAATGCTGGGCTAAGTGATCGGATGGAGTATTCAAAATCATAGGATGACTACCCATCAATAGTGGTATGCAAACACCATATACAAGTAAAATAGTGAAGTATGGGAACACAGAACAAGATAAAGAGAACAGAATTAAAATGATCAAACTATTATCTTCTGTCACAGACTCACAATCACATCCTAGAATACAAAATATCTCAACAATGACAATATTCAAAGTCAAATGGAGGAGAAATATACAAGATGCACAATAGGACATTAATGAAGACAGCTCAAATCGAGTTTTACAAGATTCTCTTATTTTCATCTCCATAACTCCCTATACTAATATCCCGCAGCAACACAATCAAATTCCTTGAATAATTCTTTAGCAAAACCAGAAGAGGAATGAAATCAAGTATTGAACAAAATCAAGGAATCAAATACATAAAATGCAAAATGAGAAGAAAATTGAAAACCCCATATTTTAAAAATAAACCATGAAAGTTGGATTCATCACATCAGGTGTCAAAATTGTGTGCAAGTAAAAGAGACAGATAAAAGAATTTCACCATCTATTTATCAGAGGAAAAAAAAATACCATCATGAAACAATCACAATAAATTCTTAATCACCTGGGATAAAAAAATTTGTGGGTTCACAACTTTTCAGATGGTGTGCAATTATCTCAAGCATGGCATTACTAAAACGACACTAAGCAATTATAACAGTTCATTGAGACAAAATGTATAAATAAAGAGGGAAACTGAGTTTTAGACTAGCACTGCGTTATTCTGCCTAATTAGAAGCCTGAAGATAAGAAATCAAATTTTGACCAGCCAACAATGCTCTTTCTCCAGTCTAAATTTTATTTCGAAAACTGAAAACTAACGTTGTCCGTCAATTTTTTCTCAGGCTATATCGCTTCTTCAGCAAAGGCAATGTTCTAAATTCATATCTCCCAATGGTTTTGAGCAGATTTATGCCTTACTATTCATTGTCGATGCTAAACTACAATTCTAATTTCTCAAACATCACGCTGTCCAGGAAAACATTCTCTAGAAGCGCTGGTACAACTTTGGAGTACACATTAAGATTTATTTATTCTCCTGTTCACACCATCTTTTGCCGATTTCCTTAATGTACTAATTTTTCACCTTATGGTTTTGTAACCAAAAAGTATCCAAGTCACAACTTCCAGACGCATTTGAATTTCGAAGTACGGAATTTTGAGTAAACAATAACCATCATTTTTATATTGAATAGCTTGAAAGTTTAAGCTATGTCACACTCACATTTGTTTAAATCGATGGAGAAAAGGATGAGACTGGGCAGAGTAGTATATTAGTGGAAAGAATATGTATGATATTCTCTAGGATTATTCTGTAAATATTCTCTAGGATTATTCTGTAAATATTCTCTAGGATAGTCTATGGTAAGCTGAGTTGTATCTTTCCTAGCTTAGCTTATTTGCTACCTAGTTTAGTATTGCTAGCTTTGTATATATATCCCAAGGCTGTGGCCATTATCAATAAGAAGAAATACAGTTCCACAAAACTCTTTATGGTATCAGAGCATCTCAAGAACAGGAGATCTCGTACCCACCGACGAAACCAAATTTTTTTTTTCAATCGACGAAACCGACAAATCCAATTTTTTCAATCGTTCTCCAGCGATTGACATCTTCGATCTTCAAACACGACATCCGCCTATATATAGACATATCATCATGGGTAACGACAAGACCACAAAACCCCTCGACTCCACATCTCCATACTATCTCCATCTCTCCGACGGACCACAAATCACAATCTGTCCAATTGTGTTACGTGGTGAGAACTACAATGAATGGGTTTGTTCGATGCGGAATAATTTCCGTGCAAAGAACAAGCTAGGCTTCCTCGATGGAACCATAGCCAAGCCGATGACAGGAACTCCAGAAGAGTCCTTATGGGTGACGGTTAATTCCACACTCGTGGGATGGATTCATAATACCCTTGATCCGGTCCTACGCTCATCCGTCCCCCAACCTGACGATGTGAAAGACACTGAACCCTCATCCTTTAAAGAAGCTGTTAAGGATCCTGGTTGACAGAAAGCCATGCAAGAAGAAATTGATGCCCTTGAGAGTAACGACACTTGGACTTTAGAGGACCTTCCACCCGGGAAGAAGCCAATCCGGTGTAAGTGGGTCTATAAAGTCAAGTATCGATCTGATGGTACGGTTGAACGATTGAAGGGGCGCCTAGTAGTGTACGGAAATCGGGAAGTTGCAGGGATTGACTTCAATGAAAGATTTGCCCCTGTAGCTAAAATGGTCACGGTTCGAACATTTTTGGCTATAGCAGTGGCAAGAAAGTGGGAACTGCACCAGATGGATGTGCATAACGCCTTCCTACATGGAGATCTTGATGAGGTGGTATATATGCAACTACCTCCTGGCTTTAATTCTGCTGCTTCGGGTAAAGTGTGTCGATTACGTAAGTCATTGTATGGACTCCGTCAAGCGCCTCAGAATTGGTTTGCTAAGCTCTCGACTGCTTTGAAGGATCTTGGTTTTAAACAATCTTATGCTGATTACTCCTTGTTTAGTTATTCCAAGGGTGATGTTGCTTTACATGTTCTTGTGTATGTGGATGACATTATAATCACATGATCTTCTTCTTTGGCAATCGAAAAATTCAAGCAACAACTAAGTAAGAGATTTCATATGAAAGACTTGGGCGTTCTCAAGTACTTTCTTCTCAAGTACTTTCTTGGCATTGAAGTAGCACGTGGGCAGGTTAGAACCTTCCCCCATTTGCACACAAGGAACTTTTCAGTTACACCTAGCCAATTCAAAAGACTAATATCAATGCTACTTTAAGAAAATGTGCTTGGACGCTAATAGTAGTTTGTTATATTATCGTCCAACATAACTAGAAAAGGCTATATTAAAAGAATTTTTTTTTAGAGGTTTTTGACTTATTTCCATTCCTCTGGATGAGCCCAAATGGTCAATTTTTTTTAATATATTCTTTTATATTTGAAGTTTTTGGTGATTGTTTGTTCCACATATAATTAAGTTTACTTTTATCATTGGTATTTGTAGTCATATCGGGTTTTTTTTTGTTTTTTTTATACCGAGTTTCATGTCGCAGCCACTACTATATATATATATAATTTTTTTTTTCACTACCAGGACAATCACATAATATGAGGTCTAGTTGATGGATTCAACTATATATTATTTTCACAACACTTGTCTAATTCAAGTTTTCTAGAAGTTTTAACTTAAAATGATGAGCAATTCTAGGCAGCCTGGGTATTGCGGTCTGGTTTGCTGCCTGGGGGGTGAATTTTACATTTTTGCCTCCCCCCTCTTTAAACACTTTTTTGGAAAAGGTTTTAAAGAGGGGGGAGGGGCAAAAATGTAAAATTCGCCCCCAGGCAGCAATACCCAGGCTGCCTGGAATTTCTGTAAAATGATATGCCCCTAACTAAACATTACGTAGTATTTTTAAATGTCTATTGAAAAGTTAAGAGTGAGGCTACCTGTCGAGGGAGTGGGCGAGGAAATCAGCGAGGGGGGGGGGGGGGGGGGACTGTCCATCCCCCCGGGATGCGTGCCGTCATTTTTCATGCGCGCATCCTCGGGGGGATGGACGCCCCCCCCCCCCCCCCCCCCCCCTCGCTGATTTCCTCGCCCACTCCCTCGACATCTAGAATTTTCGAAAAGTTAATTATCTCTGGACTTTTAAGTTGTTGGATAAAGTTTCCATGAGTAGGCTGAAAGTTATTTATAGCTCTGATACATACCCCGAAAGGAAGTTGATTATTATTATTATTTTTCGAATCTTACAAATATTGTTTTCCAATATATAGGGTTGGAATATTAAGCTCACTCCAATTGGCCATAGATATAAATTTTTCATGTAAGGAATAATGAAGGTACTCCGATGCTTAAGTCAGTACTGATGCAAGGAAGAATGAAGATTGTATGTAAATTGCACTATGTATGCGTACATTTCTTCCTCCTTTTACTAATTCTTATAGCGAGTGGTCCCTTCCCAACTGTCCCTGCAATCGAGAGCATGATGGAGGGAAGAGATCTTGCATAAGATCTTACGTAGGCATGATTGAGTTCTTTGGCACTTGCCTTTGTTTAGGACCCAATGCTTGATTGGGTTAGATGAGTTGATTTTGTGCAAGTGTATCTCGAGCCTGTGTTAGTTTTGAGATTCGTTGTTCGGGCCTTATTGTCTTGGGCCAAGCTCTAAGACACGTGCCTCTAGAGCTGGCGTGTCTTGGGCCTGTGCCTCTAGTGCTAGCGTGTCTTGGACCTGGGCGCCTGACTTACGGGCTGAACAATAGTTTGTGCATGGGTCCATGTAGGACTACGTTGAAGCCTTTTACGTGCTAGGGTTAGTCCATGCCACATGTGTAGCTGTGATCATATGACTGATTGATGTCTCATCAGCTAGTCCCCCTCTAGTTAGTGGGTCTGCGTGCTGGGTCACTAAGTGTTTGTGCGCCTGCCCACGCGAGGTCATGATGATATATTTTGGTGCCTTTTCGGCTCCTGCACCGTAGTATTGTTTTTTCAACGGTTTTTAGTGATTGCTTCACCTACAAGTCAAATCTATACATACCTTCTTCGAGGGAATCTGACTTTTTTCCTGCCTGAGTTCTTGTTTCCTTGTCAAGAATTCTCCTCAGTCGGATTAGGTGTAAACTTTTTTTCGATCATTACTTTTTGATTCTCGCCTGACCGTCTTGTGACATGTAACGAGTTTTATGGAACGTCTCTGATGACAGAGAGGGGTCTCGCTAACTTTCACAGCCAGTACCAGATCCCCGATGCTTTAAGGTTAACGCTCTTGTGCGACGAAGAGTCTCCGATAATCCCAAAGGAAGGGTACATAGCTCTGTATAAGGTCATGTTCAGAGTGGGCCTGCACTTCCCTGTTCCTGAAATTATTTGGGAATTTTTGTCATTCCATGGTATCGCTCCTACCTAATTAGCACCAAATGGGTGGACGGTTTTGATTGCCACCCTGGCTAGGGCAAAGGCTGCTAAGCTCCTCTTGATGCCTAGTTTGATCCATTCCATGGATCCTATCAGGATGAGCAGCCATGACACCTGTTGCCTGGTAAAGCCCTCTTGCTTTAACGGGCATTTGGAGGACATGAAGAATAGGTAGCAGTACTACTTCTTCTCTTCTGTGCGGCCCGGGTTCTTTGACCTTGGGAACTGGCTGATCTATCACAACTTCAAGAACGTCAGTAAGTTATCTGACTTTTCTTGTTTGATGTTTTCGGCGTGATGTTTATTGTATGTATGACGTGCCATCTGTTTTCTCTACCAGGGGACACGATGTTGTTGCCCTTTCTCATGAGGAGGAGAGAGCCAAATATGACTTTCTTTTTCTACCTCCTATGCCCTTGCGAATGCACTTACTATTGCATTTATCGAGCTAAGTGGTCTGTTATCCGACGAGATCGGTATGGTGGGTCGAGCTTTGAACACTCTGACTGGCTCTTATTCTGGTGTTAGAGCATCCGGAATGCAGAAAAAATTAGTTAAAAGGGATTCCAGTCCTTCCAAGAGAAGGGTCGTGGAAGGGCTACTTTCGACGGCTCGTAAGTCCAAAAAGGTCAAGGTGGGGGCTGCCCAGGTTGCCTTCTCCACTTCGTTGTCTGTTGCAGAGAGGGAGCTCGTCGAGCATTCTCGTTTAGTGGTACCCTTCCGCACTTCTGAGAAGACTGTGCCTGAGCCCGACGGTCTTCCTTCTTGCCATCTTGCCTCGATGTCTTCCCTCGAGGGGGGCATATTCTTTTTTTTTTGTTTTTTTTGGAAGGCATTTTCTTCCTCTTCAGGCCACCATAAGGTTTTTCGCTGGTGGCAACCCAGGTTTGGAGTTCTGTACTCTGAGGGGCACTACTCACGACCCGTTGCCGGCTCTAAATGCCCCAAATTCTCAAGCTCGTTCTGCATCCTTACCACCTGCTATGTATTTGGTTTCCAATTAGAAAATGACCCACCTGGCGTATGCTGTGATGCTGGGCATTGAGGTGGACTCTGCGCGGGATGAAAACTACACCATGGAGAGGTGATTTCTGACCAGTAGTTGCATCTTTTGACCGCTCATTTTGAATTGGATTCACTGGGAAAGCAGCTGACCGTCTGTCACGGCTTGGAGGCTCAACAGCAGGATGCCCGCTGGAGTCTGGATAAAGCTTTGGCTGCTCAGGCTGACCTGGAGGTCCGGCTGAAGGGAGTTTAGGAGAAATGAGGCCCTGGTTGTTAGGGCCGATTTGTCGACCGAGCTTGGAGGAGTTCGGGAATATCGAGCTAGATTGGTAGCTGAGCAAATGGATGTTGCTGACCATCTGGCATCTACCCAAATGCCTGCTGCTAAAATCTAAAGTGCTCTGGATCACGAGCGTGCTGAGTCTTCTCGGCAAAAGGAGTTCTATGACGTTGTTTTGTTGCAATTGTCCCGGCTTCCTCAGGAGTGGGACTCCGAGCGTGCAAGCCGAGTTCATCTCTCTCATTTGACAAGGTATTTGAGCCACGTAAGAAGATCATGGTTAGTTACCCGATAGCTTCATTGCCACGTAATGGTATTCTCTGGCGAAAAACTGATTTTTCGTGATGGTTCATCTCTCTCATTTGACAAGGTATTTGTGCCACTGGTGCCGTGTGGAGACCACTGCCCCCATCTGGTGGAGCCAAGCTCTTTCCAGGATTATATTGTATGTTAAGGGGGTGTCCACCATGATGAACTTCGTCATGAGGAGCTTCGCTGGCTCCCCCGTTCATACGGGGAGACTGATGCTCCTGACTGAATAACTTCAGGCGTCGCTGAAACCAATCATCACCTGATTGTTCGACTTCAGTTCCTCTTCTCCCAGCCGCATCTTGCGAAGGGCTTCCAGGAACAAGATATTGGCTGAGCACCCTGTGCCCACCAACGACCTTTTGATGCCCCATTTTCATATGGTAATCGTGATAACTAGGGCGTCGTTGTGTAGGGAGTAGACCCCTTGCATATCATGTTCAGTGAACGTCAAGTTTGGGGTTGGGTGTTCCATCCGGGCATATTGGACTGGACGGTCTTTGTCAAGGGGATTTGTCTGCAACTCTCGAATTGCCCATTTCCTCGGCCGGTTAGATTTTTTTGGTCCACTGTGTGCGCTATACTTGACGTAGATGACGACTGGAACCTTTTCTCCGGCCTCTGGGCCGCTTCTTCTTTCTCGTCAGAATTTACGAATTTTTTGAGTCTTCGTCTTCGAACCCAGTACTCTATCTCGTTCTTGAGACTTTGATAGTCCTAGGTAATGTGGCCGTGATCCTTGTGATGGGCACAATATTTGCTTTTATCACGCCTGGAAGAATCGTTTTCATCTTTGGGAGCCACTTGATGTCCTCCTCGTTTTTCATGGTGGAGAGGATTTTGGACAAGCTGGAGTTGAGTGGAGCGAACTTGCGCCAATGTAGTTGGTGACCTTGTCGTACCGGGTCTTATTGTCTTTCCTCCTCCTGTTTGACTTGTCCTCCTCTTCGCGTTTTTTTCCCTCTCCCCTGTCCCAGGCCCTGGGGACCTGCTTGGCCTTATTTTAGCCTCCTTTCTTGGCGGCCAGCATCTCCTCCAGAGTGATGTATTTTTGTGCACTTTTCAGCAAGTCCGCCATATCCGTTGGAGGTTCCAGAGTGATGAAATTGTAGAACTAAACCTTCTCGGATGCTAGAAGTGAAGGCGGTTACCAATGTGTCATCGTTGTAGCCGTTGATCAGGGTCAGCTCGTCATTGGAACATGTGACATAATCTCTGAGGGTCTCGCCATGCTTTTGTTTGATCCTCAACATGAAGTAAGGTTCTTTTCTGATTTGATGGCTCCTAACGAATCTTGTGATAAACGCCTTCGTCAAGACCTGAAACGAATCGATAGATCTCGACAGGAGACTGTGGAACCAGGTAATCGCAACATTCTTCAGGCTGGTGGGAAGCGTTCAACACAGGATAACCTCTTAACTTTCTTTGAGCGCCATCACGTGATGGTAATGGCGCAAATGGTCTGACAGATCTGATGTTCCATCATAGAACTCGAGTTTTGGCGAGATGAACTTTTTTGGAAATTGGGCGCTCATGATGTCCTTCGAGAATGGAGGGACGGTGAGGTCGTACAAGACGTTCAGATTGGTTGCCCCTAGTGGAGCAGGTTTCTAAATGTCGTACGGTCTATTTTCGGGGTGTTGTTTCCGTGATCTTCATCGTCC
This sequence comes from Berberis vulgaris, assembly GCA_963556465.1. Taxonomy (NCBI): domain Eukaryota; kingdom Viridiplantae; phylum Streptophyta; class Magnoliopsida; order Ranunculales; family Berberidaceae; genus Berberis; species Berberis vulgaris. The sequence continues at coordinate 83,244,515 of OY747132.1, read as the reverse complement.
CTTAGGCTCTCCTGCCGGTCGGTTCTTTGATCCTCTCTAGGAGGTTTTGATTTTCCTGAACGCATTCTCCAGTGTCCTTTTTGGTGCAAAATTTCCCCGGATATTCGTCGTTTTTTTGTCGCTACTGTCGATCCTAAGTGAATCTCTCTACCACCAGCGCTAGATGATCCTATGCAGCAGGATCTGGTCTATGTGGGGATCAACCGTGGCTGTCTCAACGGCTAGGCTGTGCGACTGCTCTGCCCCCGCGATTGGATCGATTTGATCATGTGGGGGGCTTATTTGGCCGGAGAGTTGTCTGATTCGGTATTATTGAGTGCTCGATATCTGGCGTTGGTGACCATTTCTCGTTGCTCTGCTTATCTTAGAAAAAAATTTGTATGTTCACTCCAGGGAAAACTTATTGTCGTCTTCATGGACGATGTTAAACTAATGTGTTCAGATCTGTCCTCGCTGATCTCGATGACATTGAACCTGCAAAAATGAGCAACAGTTAAGCTAGAAACCACTGTTGTGGTGGCCGAAGGCACTTCGATGCTTAAATAAGATATCAATGCAAATAAGAGTGAAGACTGTATGTAAATTACACTATATATGCGTACCTTTCTTCCACCTTTCACCGACTCTTATAGTGAGTGTTCTCTCATCAACTGTCTCTGCGATCGAGGGCATGATAGAGGGAGGAGATCTCACATAAGATTTTACCTGTGCATGACTGAGTTCTTCGGCACTTGGCTATGTTAAAGACCCAATGCTTGATTGGGTTAGAGTTGATTTCGTTCCAGTGGATCTCGGACATGTGACAACTTTGAGATTCGTTGTCTGGGTCTTATTGTCCTGGCCCAAGCCCTAAGACTCGTGCCTTTGGGGCTAGCATTTCTTGGGCATGGGCGCCTGACTTAGGGTTAAACAGTAGCTTGCGCATGGATCCACATGGGACTACGCTGAAGCCTTTTACATGCTAGAGTTAGTCCATGCCACGTGTATGGCTATAATCGTATGACTTATTGATGTCTCATCAGATATCATGAAAAAATTGGTATGCAAATAACAAAATTATGGATTCATCAAAAGCAACAATAGTGGTGAGAGCTATAAAATTACACAGAGAGCTAGGTACAACAATTGTGGAGCCATAGGTCCAAGGTTCGAACCCTGTCATAGACATTTTATTTCTGAGATAGTTATGAGATCTTTTAAAAAAATCAGCTCCCCTTCAAAAAAAAAAATGATTGCATCGGTATAAGGTGATTGGTATACGATTGACAATAGAAAAATCATACCACTATTAGATGTGATCTCCGCTTTACAGATGAGGATAGAGAGTTAGATTGATAAACGGTGCATCTAATAAGTTGTAGATCTCAAAAGATAAAAGGATGATGAAACTCAAATTCCAATTGATAATGACTTTCTCAGCTTTATAATGAGAGATGAGCTTAGAAACAGTGAATGTGTGACTTTGTCCTGGTTTTTTGAATACCCAAAATGCCTTCCCAACTCTATTATATTTAAAAGAAAAACCAATAGTTAGGTGAATAGTTGTCAGGGGCATTTTGGTCATTTTAAATTACACATATGTACCATTTTACCCTCACAAATTCAGATTATTTACGATAAAAAATCCGACCCTCTCAAATATTGTTAATTATACCTAAGCCCCTAACATCATTTATTCGAAGCCCTTAATTATTTGTAAACTCTACATTGGCCTTTAAAATTATATATAATTATTTTGTTTATAATTTGTATTATAATTTTTACTTATTATTGAAAGACTGTAATAAAAAAAAGAAAAAGTAATGAGTATTCGTGCACGACACCCTAGTATATGTAACACATGATGAACCGGAGGAATGTGTTTAAGCTTATTTAATGACTATTTCATCTCTAGCTTTTTCACTTTTGCTCAAATTGTTTATAAATAATTCACCAATTAGAAATTAACAAAGATAATTAAAGTAACCACTACACCAAATTTGCATTTTTGTAACAACAAATCAGTAACACTTTTGAGCTATAACAATTCACAAAGCAATTTTACACATTTTCACAAACAAAATGATATAATAATTGTATCACCATGAATAGTATGGTTCTACAAGTAATACTATATACTATTCATAGTGATCTAATTTATTGTATTATTTTTTTTGTGTAACTATTTTTCATTGTTTTGACTACTTTAGTTTTGACTTGAAATTGTTCGGTGGATTCTTATAGCTCAAAAGTGACTGTTTTAGAAGTTGTTACAAATATGCCAATTTGATGTAGTGAACGACAAGAAGACATGGAAATGAAAATAGTTGTCATGTTCCTCGTCTTCAAAATCTACTCAAGTTTAGATTTGGTCATACAACAAATTTAGATTTATACTAGCTTTCTTCGTACATGCATCAATCACTTGGATGGATTTTCCTTCGAGTATTGAATGTAGCTGTTTAGATGGACTAGATCGGAGCGAAGCGAAAACAAATCTTCATGCAAGGTGGTGGCGATGGACCGGAGCGAAAGCAAGTTTCCATGTGAGATGGAGGCGATGAGAATATTAAATGACAACAATATTGTAGCCTTCGGGCCTGGTTTGTTTAGCCCTATAGGTCAGTCATGTAGCCTTCGAGCATGAATTAATAAATAAAAAGGGGGTCAACGACTAATTTACATCCATTTTCTCAGTGTATTTATTTATTTTTATCACTTTCATGTTCATATTCACTTATTAGAAATTAGATACCTAAGTCAATGTCAATGTCATTATTATTATTAATAATGATCCAATTGGGATGCGAAACATGGACCAAATCTGTAAGTTTTGCATTGTACATTTCTAAGTTTAGAGTTGAGCGACAATTGAACGGTAATAAACCCAATTACATTGTATATAATGCACGTGGGTGGTGATCAGGGGCGGACCCAGGATTTCACTCCAGGGGGGGCGAAATGACAAAGTAATATTTGTTGATAAAAATAATTTACTAAAATAACCTTTTTCAAAAAAAAAAAAAAAAATTAAGTGACAAATTTAAATACTACTTTTTACTTTCTTATGTTAAGTCATAAAATAAGATATTGTATTGCTTACAAAAGATGGGAGAGGTGAGAGGAATTCACCTCACCAATTTACAAAAAAATATTATCTATAAATTGCAACTATGCAACTCATACGTACAAAAAGTATTATCTATAAAGGAATGTCCTTATAAGGACCCTTCAAAACACCTACTATTTCTTTCTAACCATATCATTTAACCACATTTTTACAAATCTACACGTCGCGATCTCATGTTCTGAAATTGTTGCATGATGGCTTCATTTTCAATGCTATCCAAAACATCCCTTTCAATGTATGCCACCAAACAATCATTCATCCAATCATCTCCCATTCGATTCCTTAGGCGACTCTTCACAATATGCATAGCTGAAAATGCCCTTTCAACTGTAGCAGTGGCAACAGGTAGAATCAATGATAATGTGATGAGTAAATAAACCATAGGATATACGACATCCTTTTTTGTTTCAACCATCTTCTTAGCAAGACCACGTACCTATACCGATTATATTTGAAAATTCACTATTTGATCGCACATCCATAATATAAGTTTTCAATTGATCTTGAAGCACCATCAAATCAAAATCTGAGAAATCCATTGGATAAAATTAAGCAAGACGGATCAACTTCTAGTGGTCAAATGCTGAAAATGAATTGCTTGGACTTAAGCATGTCATACACAAAAGTAACTCTGTATTCACCTCGTCAAAACGATTATTGAGCTCTTGAAGCTGCATATCTATGCACGTATAAAATAATTCAGCTCGATAGTGATGGAGATTTGTAACTACTTCTTGTCTACGCCGTGATCGCCCCCGAGGTACAAAGTCATCATCCATTCGAGGAACGGTGATATTATGTTTTCCACAAAATGAAGATACATCAGCAATGAGTGAATCCCATTCATTTTCTCTCATCATTTGGAATCTTTGCTTAGATATTTTAACGAGATTGATGGCATTCACAATGTCTTGATCTTTTTTTTGCAATGATTTTGATAATTCATTGGTAATTCCTAATACATCCTTCATCATATGTAAAATCAGGATAAAATCAAAACATTGCATTGACTCTAACAATATTTATGAAAACAATGTTTAGAAAAAGACTAGAACTCTTACCTGGGAAATGTTTTGGAAAGAAGAGCCGCAATACAACTGCAATGAAAGCAATCCAGCTCCCAACTTGTCCACTAGACCACAGATAAACTATTAGATTGTACAAAAATTACAGCCCAAAGCAATGAAAGCAAGGTGCACAAAAATATTATTGAAGGAAGACTGAAGAACTAAATATTATTGAAGGAAGACTGAAGAACTAAGGAGCACCAGGAACTGGTTGTATTGCAGTTGTAGCAATTGGAGCACACACTTTCTCTATCTTTTGTAAAGAGATATGAGTAAAGGTTGGATCATGGGCTCATGCTTTTACTTCTCAATTTTTGCCAACTTTGCTAGTTTTTCTATTTGTTGAACATAATCTTTGAAGGATGAAGACCATGCATTTATCACTTGTGAAGAAAAATCAAGGCCAACCAAAACCGGAAATTTGACCTAACTACTGTCTGGTTTCTAGGTCCCCCTCTAGGTCCCCCACCCCATCTGATTGCTCACATGTCAGAAGCATAATTAATTGTTGCTGTGTTTTATTTTCCCAACTCTTTGATCTTATTATTACTTAAGACAAAAATAAGTTGCTTGAAGTGATGGGTAAGATGAGATGATCTAATTTGGTCAACTATTTCAGCTGGAGCACGAGAGTTGAGAGAGATCTCAAGTGGAGACCATTGAAAGGTAGTTTTCTTCCTATACATTATTACTACACCATGGGCACCACTTGCACTGCTGTTTATGTGGTGGATATACTCCTTTACATATTCTTCTTTCTACATCCATAGAGACATCTCACATGGTAGAATAGGCTGAGTAGGCGGGTAGTACCCCCATCTGAATTAGAATTTTTGTCTAGACTAAAGCCCTTTCTTTCCTTGTCTGAGCATATTCTGTCAACAATAATAACTTAATTTTCTATGAGAGTTAAGTTGTAGGATAATCACCTTTGTTTACTTGGGTCGTGTCCCCTTGGTGATGTAATTATTGTTCCCATAGTAGTTGATCCTGTATAGGAGCTGTCCTCGTGATGAAGATTGTACATGTTTCTAAACTCTAGTTGCGGTGGACTGTCCATGGACTGGGTTCGATCTGCGCTGGAGTTCCTTGGTTCCTGAGGTGGACTAGGTCACTTATGCGGCAAGCTGTCATCGACCTGAAGGATTGGGTCTTCCCTTGTAAAAGGAGTTGAGTGTGGAGTATAATCGTTTTTAAAGAGATTACCTTCATTGATCTGCTTTAAAAGTGCTACATGCTACCCTTGCTGCTCCTTACCAATAAACCCTGGGCGTGTTGGTTAAATTTTTTTTGGGGGGACTTAAGAAGATCATGGTTAGTTACCGGATAGCTTCATTGCCACGTAATGGTATTCTCTGGCGAAAAACTGATTTTTCGTGATAGTTCATCTCTGTCATTTGACAAGGTATTTGAGCCACTGGTGCAGTGTGGAGACCACTGCCCCCATCTGGTGGAGCCAAGCTCTTTCCAGGATTATATTGTATGTTAAGGGGGTGTCCACCATGATGAACTTCGTCATGAGGAGCTTTGCTGGCTCCCCCGTTCATACGGGGAGACTGATGCTCCCGACTGAATAACTTCAGGCATCGCTGAAACCAATCATCACCAGATTGTTCGACTTCAGTTCCTCTTCTCTCAGCCGCATCCTGCGAAGGGCTTCCAGGAACAAGATATTGGCTGAGCTCCCTTTGCCCACCAACGACCTTTTGATGCCCCATTTTCATATGGTAATCGTGATAACCAGGGCGTCATTGTGTAGGGAGTAGACCCCTTGCATATCATGTTCAGTGAACGTCAAGTTTGGGTTTGGGTGTTCCATCCGGGCAAATTGGACTGGACGGTCATTGTCAGGGGGATTTGTCTGCAACTCTCGCATTGCCCATTTCCTCGGCCGGTTAGATTTTTTTGGTCCACTGTGTGCGCTATACTTGACGTAGATGACGACTGGAACCTTTTCTCCGGCCTCTGGGCCGCTTCTTCTTTCTCGTCAGAATTTACGAATTTTTCGAGTCTTCGTCTTCGAACCCAGTACTCTATCTCGTTCTTGAGACTTTGATAGTCCTAGGTAATGTGGCTTTGATCCTTGTGATGGGCACAATATTTGCTTTTATCACGCCTGGAAGAATCATTTTCATCTTTGGGGGCCACTTGATGTCCTCCTAGTTTTTCATGGCGGAGAGGATTTTGGACAAGCTGGAGTTGAGTGGAGCGAACTTGCGCCAACGTAGTTGGTGACCTTGTCGTACCGGGTCTTATTGTCTTTCCTCCTCCTGTTTGACTTGTCTTCCTCTTCGCGTTTTTTTCCCTCTCCCCTGTCCCAGGCCCTGGGGACCTGTTTGGCCTTATTTTAGCCTCCTTTCTTGGCGGCCAGCATCTCCTCCAGAGTGATGTATTTTTGTGCACTTTTCAGCAAGTCCGGCATATCCGTTGGAGGTTCCAGAGTGATGAAATTGTAGAACTAAACCTTCTCGGATGCTAGAAGTGAAGGCGGTTACCAATGTGTCATCGTTGTAGTTGTCGATCAGGGTCAGCTCGTCATTGGAACAGGTGACATAATCTCTGAGGGTCTCGCCATGCTTCTGTTTGATCCTCAACATGTAGTAAGGCTCTTTTCTGATTTGATGGCTCTTAACGAATCTTGTGATAAACGCCTTCGTCAAGACCTGAAACAAATCGATAGATCTCGACAAGAGACTGTGGAACCAGATAATCGCAACATTCTTCAGGCTAGTGGGAAGCGTTCAACACAGGATAACCTCTGAAGTTTCTTTGAGAGCCATCACGTGATGGTAATGACGCAAATGGTCTGACAGATCTGATGTTCCATCATAGAACTCGATTTTTGGCGGGATGAACTTTTTTGGAAATAGGGCGCTCATGATGTCCTTCTAGAATAGTACAAGACGTTCAGATTGGTTGCCCCTAGTGGAGTAGGTTTCTAACTGTCGTACGATCTATTTTCGGGGCGTTGTTCCCGTAATCTTCATCGTCCCTTAGGCTCTCCTGCCGGCCGGCTCTTTGATCCTCTCTCGGAGGTTTTGACTTTCCTGAACGCATTCTCCAGTGTCCTTTTTGGTGCAAAATTTCCCCGGATCTTCGTCGTTTTTGTGTCGCTACTGTCGATCCTAAGTGAATCTCTCTACCACCAGCGCTAGATGATCCTATGCAGCAGGATCTGGTCTATGTGGGGATCAACCGTGGCTGTCTCAGCGGCTGCTCTTCCCCCGCGGTTGGATCGATTTGATCATGTGGGGGGCTTATTTGGCCGGAGAGTTGTCTGATTCGGTATTATTGAGTGCTCGATATCTGGCGTTGGTGACCATTTCTTGTTGCTCTGCTTATCTTAGAAAAAAATTTGTATGTTCACTCCAGGGAAAACTTATTGTCGTTTTCATGGACGATGTTAAACTAATGTGTTCAGATCTGTCCTCGCTGATCTCGATGATACTGAACCTGCAAAAATGAGCAACAATTAAGCTAGAAACCACTGTTGTGGTGGCCTAAGGTACTTCGATGCTTAAATAAGATATCAATGCAAATAAGAGTGAAGACTGTATGTAAATTACACTCTATATGCGTACCTTTCTTCCTCTTTTCACCGACTCTTATAGTGAGTGTTATCTCATCAACTGTCTCTCATCAACTCATCAAATAAGAGTGAAGACTGTCTCTTTTCATCTTATAATAATAACTGAAAGATGTGGCACCGAAAAGAAATAGTACGTTATGCCTCAACAAATGTGCATATGAATAGCAATGAGTCCAGTCAGTACTATGTTCACGTTGGCCTGTTGGCTCCTGCTTGAAATAGCTAATGATTACCTACTTTTTCTGTGTTGCTTCCATGTTGCATGAATGAAGACTTGGCTTTGTTGTGGTTTGGAGGAAAGAAACAGAGAAGTAAACTAACAAAGTGATATTTGATTGGCAAGCAAATTAAATGTGTCTGTCATGTTCAATGTACTTGCAACTCGAACGCAGATGGTAGGTATGCAACGTAGGGTTTCCACTACCACAAATTATACGAATCTGTCATTCTGATGAATTCTTTTTTACTTTTTCATACCTTGTGTGTATGATTTCATAGTTAATTACTTAATTAGTATATCAAATGATTATAGCTAGTTGTACTCTACTTAATAGATTTTATTATGCCCCTGGCCAGGACAGAGCTATATATTTGTGGGATAGGGCAAGTGCCCCACCCCAAATTTTCAAGCTCCATTTGTTTAGTGGGAAATTCAGCAAATGCTCATGAAAAATCAAACAGTTTTCAGTGGGTTTGTGGAAATATTTTATAAACATTAGGGGTGATGGGGCACTATTTTACTATTTTTGCTTTCGTTTGGGCTCAGGTGCTCTAGGAGTAAATTATAATAAAGAAAAAGGAAAAACGAGTGCCAAATAATTACATGTGATAGGGGTACTATTAGTTTGATATTATACTGATCATGTTATTTATTTACTTATTTTTGCAGGTAATTGATGTTTAGTTTATTATAATCAATATATATAAAGTAATGTTTATATTAAGAAGTACATAAATAAGTAAACATGACCAATACCCACCTATTTTCATTAAAAATCATTTAGTCGAATATAAATTTTTAAAAGGCAGCGTCTTTTTAACACCACAATTTCAACTTTCTCAAACCACCAAGTAAAAAAAAATACATATCTGCACCACCCTTCTTCTTCCAACATTTTCTTCTTCTCTGATCGTCTTTTTCAAACATCTTATTCTTCTCTACATCTTCTTCTCTCATTTCTCTTCACTTCTCTTTTCCTTCCCCATTCTAGAGCACCCCCAAAGTACCCCTCACATATCTTCTCCATTCCCTTAAAGTACCTTTATTGAAGACGAGGTCGAAGAAGAAGAAGAGTTGGAGCTTTTAGAAGATTCAACCCAGTCTGATCAAGATCTTGACCTCGATTCCGCCGACCCCCCTCTCCCTCTTTTTCTTCTCCTTCTTCTTCTATTTTCCCTCTCATTTTTTGTTTTTTCCTTGCCCTTGCGGCGGACTCTACGAGTGGAAAAAGAAAGAGTGGGAGAAGAAGAGAGAGTGTGATCAAGATGACTGTTGTGGCTGTGTGGGAGAAGAAGAGATAGTGGGATGATGATGGATAAGCGATGATTAGATAACTGGGAGGCCATTGCAATGGCCACTATCGCAGCCCCATCTCCTATATCTCTCGCGGTGTTCTAAAAATCGTCCTAGGCAGCCGCCTAGGCGCTAGAAGGTGGAAAACCGCCCAGATTAATGGCTGGGCAGGCAGTCTGGGCGGTTCTGGGCAGTCTGGGCGGGTCTGGGCGGGATCTAGGTGGGGTCTGGGCGGCCTAGGCGGACTCTAGGCGGTCGGGGCTAGGCGGGCCTGGGCGGGATCTAGGCGGGGTCTGGGCGGCCTAGGCGGGTCTAGGCGGACTCTAGGCGGTCGGGGCGATTTTTATTTTTTTTATTTTTTTATTTTTTAATAAGGCTGATTGTGTTCTTATTTTATTTTTATTTCCTATTTTTTAGAAATAAACTATTTAATTGTTTTTTATTCAGTATATGTCTAAATGTAGCAAAGGATGATTACTTAATGGAATTCTCAAAGGATCTGCCGGTACCAATTTTTCTGATGTAGATTTTATCAAATATAACTGAGGTTATTCATGCAATTTGAAGAAAAATAAAAGTGTATACAAATTCGAATTTATATAAAGTACCCATCATGACCAACTTCAGTAATTTGAGTTTTAATAAATTTTGTTCATGATTGTTAATTTTTCATGTTTTTAAATTTTGCATATGTATATTGGCATTAAATTGGATGTAATTGATAAGGTATTATGCTTAACTTTTGTAAATTATTAAAGTTATAATACAAAACCTTAGACCGCCTAGGCGTCCGCCTAGGCCCCTGGGTGCTAGGCACCTGCCCGCCGCCCGCCCAGCGCCTAGCGATATTTAGAACACTGCTCTCGCCATCATCGGTCGTTTCTCACCGCCGTCGGTTGTCTCTCACCATTTTCGATCGTCTCTCACTCGCAATCGATCGCCCCTCTTCCATGTTGTTGCTATTGTGGGAGGAGAGAAAAATTTAGGTTTTGCCTTTTATGGATAGTGTGAATAGAAAGGGAGTGGTGTGGAAAGAAAAAATTAGATGGGTAGTATAGGACAGTGGAATCTGTAGTGTTAAATAATCGCTGGCTTTTTAAAATACAATTTCTATCATTGAAAAAACACTAATTTACTTTAATCGTAAACATGGAAAAAATGTTCATTTTTCATTTTTTGTAATATCTTTTTTAATAGTGCCAAACCCCACAGAAATTTCTGGATCCGCCCCTAGCATATTTTCAAGTTCTTGAATTTCAATAGAAAGCACACAAAGCATAGGCATTTGGCAATTGATAAATCCATCTTATTATGTTGAACACTAAGTGAACATAAATGGTCAAAGGTGTGATGGCTCAGTGGTTGAGCAGTGGGGGATGGTATCACTAGATCACATGGTCGATGTAATTGTTATAAAATCATTATTATACTGTAACAGTAAAAATAATTGACTAAAATTCACTCACTATACATGCACTAATGGTTTGCCCCTCAACAATATGATCATGTGAATTAAGTAACTAACAAACTCAAACATCACCCTACATTTTGGGAATTAAGGCTCCGCTTGGTACACGGTAAAATAATGCATTTTGCAAATTTGCATTGCATTGTTTTGCAATACATTACTAAAGAAAATCAAAGGCAATTCGAAAAAGTGATTGTGATGATGATGATTGCAAATGTGGGCAATGGTGGTGGTCGTTATGGTGGTTTGGTGAATATAATGGTGGGGGTGATAGTAGCGTGTGATAATCATGGTGGTAGTGGATGGTTGTGGTGGCTATGGTGGTCGCAACAGTGATAGTACTGAAGGTGGTGGTTGTGGTGATTATGCTATGGTAATTGTGGTGGTGGTGGCGATAATAGTTATGGTGACAGTAGTGAAGTTGGTGGTGCTTGTAGTTAATAGCGTATAGTAGTACATCATGGAGGTGGCGGTAATTAATGGTGAAGGTGGTTATGTTATGGTGGTTGAGGTGGTAGTAGTAGCTATAGCGGTTGCAGTAGTGGCAATGGTAGTGGTTGGGGTGTTTTTAAGGCGTTGGAAGTAGAATTCAAGTAAGAGGAGGCACTGGGAGTTTTGCAAAGTAATGCGGAAGATTTTGTCCTGCAAAGTTTTGCATAATTTTATAACTAGAAAATGTAGAGGCCATGAATTCAAATTCCAATAGCTTTTTTTTATGCAAAGTCAACCAAACACCCAAGTTTCTGTAACCGCTGTAAACTTTTGAATATACATTCTTTTACCGTATACCAAGCAGAGCCTAAGTGATGTGCATGGTTTAGTGAAAGAAACTCTTTAATTTTAGTCTACCAATTGTAGCCCAGTTGGTCGGACATCCACTCTCATTGTGAGAGGTCGCGGGTTTGAGACTCACCAGTTAGGATTTTGTGAGTTTTCACCTGATTATTAGAAGCACATGTGCTCTGTTGTTGATAAGCCTTCGAGTATTGAATGTAGCCGTTTAGATGGACTAGATCGGAGCGAAGCGAAAACAAATCTTCATGCAAGGTGGTGGCGATGGACCGGAGCGAAAGCAAGTTTCCATGTGAGATGGAGGCGATGAGAATATTAAATGACAACAATATTGTAGCCTTCGGGCCTGGTTTGTTTAGCCCTATAGGTCAGTCATGTAGCCTTCGAGCATGAATTAATAAATAAAAAAGGGGTCAACGACTAATTTACATCCATTTTCTCAGTGTATTTATTTATTTTTATCACTTTCATGTTCATATTCACTTATTAGAAATTAGATACCTAAGTCAATGTCAATGTCATTATTATTATTAATAATGATCCAATTGGGATGCGAAACATGGACCAAATCTGTAAGTTTTGCATTGTACATTTCTAAGTTTAGAGTTGAGCGACAATTGAACGGTAATAAACCCAATTACATTGTATATAATGCACGTGGGTGGTGATCAATCTTCCTTATTGTTGCTGTTTTTTAGGGCTTACTATTCAACGATTGACTAAGTCGTGTCTGACTTTTTTTATATTTCCCTTAACTTAGGTTTTCCATTATGTATAAATAGGGTATTGTATTAAATACCACCAAATTAAGGGAATTAATAAAGTTAATAATAAGGTGAAGACATGGGAAAGCAAATACTAGGTTTTCTCGTTGTCTTCATTGTCCTCTTCGCCACTGTGCAGCTATTTGAGGCCGAAGCGCGAGGCAATGGCCAATATATGGCCCTTTCCCCCGCCAAAAAAAGATGTGCGAGTGAGTGTGCAGCAACATGCGGAAAAGGAGGGGCTACTTTCTGTGGAGCAACTTGCGTCAGTAAATGCTCAAAAGTGAACTAGAGACTGTACGAGTCTGGAATTCTTGGAGATTATGTTGATGACTTGTGCACCACTTAGCATTAATTAATGTTCTCTCTCTTTGTGTAAGTTGAATCAAAGCAGTGGAGTTATTAATAAGCATTCGTGAGTAGGCATACCAAAGAAATGCCCACATTTTTTATGAGTCCAGATTCCAGATCACCTGCTCCATGGAAAGGGACGGGATTATACGATCCTTACAAAATTAAATAAGAAAACTATTATGTCCCTCAAAATAATTTATAAGTATTTTATCAAATAATCCGAGAAACCATTTTAATTAAGAAACCTAACTACCCAAAACAGCTCATCGTCTTCATCATTTAAGCCCCCCTTTCTTTGGTAGAGAAAAAAAATAAAAAAAAATTAGTTTAATGGATTCTGAAGGATTTTAAGTTTCATGGATTTTACAAGATTTCAAATGATTTTAATGGATTTTACAAACTCCACATGGATTTTAATGAATCTTAAATGATTAGATTTTGTGAATTTTATAAAAGATTCTTATGGATTTCTACGGATTCTTATGAATATGTTATTAGTCATAGGAAGCCATGAAAGAACATCATCTACATTGTTATCTATGCAAACACAAATCATAAAACATATTTCAAAACATCAATTAAACAACCGATTGTATGCTATGAGAATTTTAATTTAAAGTAAAAAATAAAATTTAAATACATTGATGATGGTCCAAAAGTAATGTAAATAGCTATTTTCATTTTTTCTAATAAAAAAAATCACCATTTTCATTGCTCATTGTTGACTTCTGACACTTACATCATCTTCCCAGATAACTGAAGCTATAGTTTTTTTTTTTCTTCTGAAGCTATAGTTGCTCTTCATTCATTAATTAGCCTTCTCAAGTTGTTGATCTTGAGTTTGAAAAATTTCTTCATCTTCATCTTCCAATGGTGATGAAGGCTCATCGTCTTCTTCATTTGGAAATTTATCAGAACGACACTCTTTAAGAAGAAAATTGGGCAAGGCTACACAAGCTAGCACGAACTCCGCTTGTGTTTTATATCGAAATGGAGGCACTAACTTAAAAATTATAAATTTCTATTTAAATATACAAAATATCCTCTCAATTATGTTTCTCAAGGACGCGCAACGAAGATTGAACAACTTAGTTGGATTTTCAGAGTCGCGACCATGACCGGCAAAATCTTAGAAATGATATCGAACACCTCGAAATGGAGCTAAAAATTGCGATGATTCGCAAATCTACAAACAACAAAAAAATATTTTTCTAATGATTCACAACACATACAATTAGAGTATCAAATAATAAACACCCACACTTATAATTTAGAATAAAAGAAATAAATATGTACTTTGCGGAACATTAAGTATGTTATTATTCCTTGACAAAGCATCATTTAACACTTTAAAATCATGTGTTGAACCCTCTCATCCTCTTAGAACGTATATAAATTCCAAATCAAAGTTACAAGCAGCCAAAGATTGTGATTTCTATTTTCGAGTTAATTTCGGTATTTTGATATTTCGATCAATATTTCGATGTTAAAGAAAAAACATTAAAAATTCGAGGATACATGAAATATATATAATGAATTTCGAGGGTATATAGAATATGTAAAAAAGAAAAGATGCAAGTAAATAAATGCATTAAACACATTAAATGAAACTAAAATACTTATAAGAATCATCATCATCATCATCAAAGCCCATTCCCGAGATTTTCGGGGTCGGCTACATGGATTTTGGTTCTCCAAGCAATGCGATCTTCCCATATTTCTTCGCCTAATCCAAGCTCAATGATATCTTCATTCACCGTCTTCATCCAAGTTTTCAACGGTCGTCCCCTCCGTCGACACCCTCCATTAACTTGCCAATCTAAACATTTTCTAATTGGCGCCGTGCTTTGTCTCCTCCGCACATGACCAAACCAAGTTAAATGTCTTTCTCTAATTTTTTCCTCTATGGGCGCTACACCTAAGTATCTCCTAATTCTTTCATTTCTAATTTTATCCTTACGAGTTTTACCACACATCCACCTTAACATACGCATTTCTGCTACTGCCATCCTATGCGTATGTTGTCCCGTAGTAGCCCAACATTCTGAACCGTATAACATGGCTGGTCGAACAATTGTCTTATAGCATTTCCCTTTTAGCCTTGCAGGCATCCTTCTATCGCATAATACTCCTGACGCCATTTTCCATTTCAACCAACCAGCTTTAATCCTATGGTCTACATCTTCTCCAATAGCCCCATTCTTTTGAATTATAGATCCTAGATATCGAAAAGCCTCACACTCTGGGACCTCGACACCTTCGATCTCAATTGCATTACTTCTCCTTCTTGGTTCACACCCAAAGTTGCACACTAGATACTCCGTCTTCGAACGGCTAATTCTAAAACCTTTACTCTCTAAAGCCTCCCGCCACTTAACTAATTTCTGACCTAAACCTACACTAGTCTCATCCATTAAGACAATATCATCTGCAAATAACATGCACCAAGGTACATCTTCTTGCAGATGTCTCGTCAACTCATCCATGACCAAAGCAAAGAGATATGGACTTAACGCCGACCCTTGATGTAGTCCTACTGACACTGGAAATTCACTAGACATCCCACCTACTGAGCGAACACTTGTTACAACCCCTTCATACATATCCTTAATGATATCGACATAACATTGAGACACTTTCTTTCTTTCAAGCACCCACCAAATTAACTCCCTGGGGACCCTATCATATGCTTTCTCCAGATCAATAAAAACCATATGCAAACTCTTACGTGCCTCTTGATATTTTTCTATAGTTTGCCTAAGCAGGAAGATGGCCTCCGTAGTAGACCTACCCGGCATAAATCCAAATTGATTTTCCGAAACCGTGGTTAAACTCCTAAGTCTTTGTTCGATAACCCTCGCCCAAAGTTTCATCGTATGACTCATAAGCTTTATCCCTCTATAGTTCGAGCAATTCTAGATATCCCCTTTGTTCTTATAAATTGGTACTAAAATACTTATAAGAATATCGTCATTTTTTCCGCCATCAACTTAATTTCCCTAAAAATGTTCTCCAAGTGCCAAAGAATTTTAAAGGTCTCCCTAAACCAACCACAAACCAGCTCCGAATCCGTTTGAACCACCACCTTTCTAAAACCCCAAGAAACACAAAGGCGCAAACCTTCCGCGAGAGCCAATGCTTCCACCTTATTATTGGATCCTTTACCAAAAAACAATTGCTTTCCCACTAAACAAAGACCCTAGGGTCTCTAATAATCACACCTCCCGATGTCTTGTTTCTACGAGAGGATCCATCAACATTAAGAGCAACAAATTCTGCAGGAGGGGGGATCCAATAAACAATTCTAACCATCTTCCTTCTAACTGGGATCTCATGTAACCCTTAAGCTCGTAGTGGTGCCTTATTGCGACTAATTTGTTTCGGGATGATAAAATTGTTTGCCAACCAAAAATTACGCCTAATGTTCAAAATCACAAAAGCAGAATTTGGAGAAGCATCTTCATAGACACACTTGCATCTTTGTTTCCAAATTTCCCATAAAATGAACATAGGAGTAAGAAAGAATAACACACCTTTTTGCGATTTCATCTTGGCTCTTTTAAACCATATCAATAAGACCGTAGAGATCTTTGCTGGTTTCCTTATGTGCACGTCGAACACTACAAGAAATACTGTCATTAATAGCGTTTAAAAAACGCTATGGTAGGCTACCATAGCGTTTTAGCAAACGCTGTGTCTGTCGGAGCTATAATATACACAGGGTCTATTATAGCGTTTTAAAAACGCCATGGTAGGTCTATTATAGCGTATTTAAAATGCTATTGTAAGTTGACTATTATAGCGTTTTATTTATAGCATTTCTGAAACGCTATAGTAAGTCTATTATAGCATTTTAAAAACGCTATTGTAAGTTCACTATTTATAGTATTTATAGCGTTTTAGAAACGCTATAGAAAGTCTATATAGCGTTTTAAAAACGCTATTGTAAGTATACTATTTATAGCAAATTTTTTTTTTTTTGCTATCAAATGACTTTTTATTACATCTTATAAGTTTTATTTCTAGAAAATAAAAATCAAAATGTGCCAAACACTCAAACATTTCCATGAACAGAGGAAAAGTAATGTAATTAATAAGGTAATGTATTACATTGAGTCACAAAATCTATCAAATAATAAAGATCAGACTACATTTATTTCATTCATACCAATTCTATGATTAGAAATGTACACTGTTGTTTTCTACATCCTCTTCGATTGCCATGTCTGCGTATCAACTGCTCTCTTTGTCAAATTAGAACTGATATAGAGTTGAACTTAGAAAAGAAGTGCTCTGCATGAAAGAAAATATGACTGAGATTTGTTGAAGCTTGGGGCACAACATGCTGTTGCAGTGCTGGTTCATTCACCAGGCTCGTCCTTGGATCAGTTGCAACGTTGACAGTGACCATGCTAGCAGCAAACCCCATGGCTCTCCCAATCTCCCTTTCCATTCTACAGATAACTACATCTTGGACAATGTCCTGAAATGCCTTACTCAAGTTGTCATTCTCCATATCTTTTATGGCACGTAAGGCCCTAGCTTTGTTTTCATAGATAAACTACATTGACATCCTTCTCCCAATAAGACTAGTTGTGACTGCTAACTCCATATCAGACACTTAATGTTTGAAGTCACTGTTCCACACAAAGATCAGTTAGCAAAACTGGCTTTGTGTAGAAGCATGTAGACTAGTATGAAAGACTCAGATACAAACCTGGTCTATCACCAGAACTGAAAGATCTTTCATGATTTGAGCAAGCTCATTCACTGATTCCACAACCTATAAACATATATCAGGCAGGTTAATTGAGGACTTTTTATCTTTAATTCGAAAATGGAGCTGAAAGGAGAATCATTTAAGCTTGCCTGAGTTATCTCTCTCTCCCTCTCTGCTGTGAATGCCTTTCTTTTCTTCAACCTTGACATTTGGTGCTCATTAAATCTCTAAACAGAAATATACACCAACAAAATCAGAATTTTATCTATTTTATCTCAATGAATTATCTAAAAAATTTCACTTTCATCAGATTGAGATCGCATTTTTGGATGCTGGAGATACCCAAACTAAGATGTTAAAAGGGGGGTGGTGGGAGCATACCATGTCACTGAAGTCATCCACTTCCAAGGATGCAAAAAGTTAAAGGCCATAGTAAGCAAGCAGACACAACAAGGCCTATGACCTTTGAGAAAAAAAGTATGTGATAAGTAATATTTATCGGGGTATTACTTAGGTAAAGAACTTGCCAGATAAGAAAACCAGATGTGGTATCTACCATTTAGACAACATTAAACTGTTCACATGCAAAATTGAAAGGATAATTAGTATATAGTCATCCTGGTGATATACTTGCTGGAGCTCTTTGGCAAGTTCTACAACCTCATCCAAGTTTGCATTAGCTTCCTGAAACAAATAATACCCACTCATACTGAATTAGCTTTGCATTGTGTACAAAAATTGAATGCACGGTCACTGGTTTGTTTACCGAATGTAAAAAATACCAATCCAACAAGATGAGCACCATGGACACTCCATGCTTAATGAATCTAACATGTCAAAAATCTTGTGGTAGTCCTAAGACATGACAGGCCAAAAGCTTAATTTGGATTTTTGAATCAATTTATGAAGAGAATACGTCTGACAGTCCATATCGACGTCTAGACACTAAGGTCAGTTTCCTCGACATAATTGAAATTACATTTAACTACCAAAGTGAACACGCTTCTAATACCAACAGTGCCTCGAAGAGAGCTTTTAATCACTTTCTATGAAAAATCAAAATAAATTTGTCTTAGGGAGAGGTTTATAGACAAGAAAACTTGTTCAACTGACCAAGACAAAAGTAGGAGGGAAGACCAACCTCTAAGGTTTTACCATCAGGAGCAATGTCCCTGTCGTGGAAGCACCAATACTCTACACCGAGCTTGTCAAGAAATTCAAAATTTGCTCTCACTGCATCACGAAGAAGAAGATATACTCCATCAGTCCATTTATATTATACAAGAATAACCAAAGAAGGGTTGGATAATTTCAAAATTTCTCCTTACTTCTTCTTTTAGCCATGGCCACTGAATTAGTACCATCTTCCCATGGCCAGACCTTAGTTCCGATGCCAAAAATGTCAGCTCCTGTTCCACGGAACGTGTGCCAAAAAGCAACACTAAATCTCATCCAGTCCTGCAGTTACCAAGTGAATTTGTAAGTTCTAGCCGCATAATGGTTTTAAATGGACGAAGAACATTGATACAAACCTTCATCTTTTTCCCAAGAATCACTTCGTCAGGATTGTACCATTTGTATGAAAGTGGATTCTTGCTAGTAGGTCCCTGAATAAGTAAAAGAAAAAAAAAATCATAAAAATTTGATACTATCTACAAAGTTTAACATGTGTAAAATACTCAGTTATATTCTTGAACTGTTTTTGCACAAATGGATCCGAATATAGTACCTCATACTTGATTTTAGGGATACCAGGGAAGAATTCCCCTTCCCATTCATCGGAATCTTTACAACCACCATCGAGATTAGCTGGACAGGTTTGGGGAACAGCAGAAATCTAGCATTGCAGCGGAAGAATAAGCAATTCATCAAAAATTAATAAAAGCAATTATAACGTATATATAGTATATTATATATGAAGTAACAATATTACAAAAAGCTAAACACTAAGAATATTATGAAAAGTAAATACAGATAAATAATTAGGACTTACAACTGCTAAGAAAACTACATTCAGCAGAAGAACTATCCGCAAATTGCCTGTTTTCATCTTTTCCCTCAGTTAGGAACTTCTGCAATCAATTAAAGTAGATTATTAAAAGGAAACAAATAAATATACGCAACCATCAAAAACTTCTTTATGGCATAAATATAAATGCTGGGCTAAGTGATCGGATGGAGTATTCAAAATCATAGGATGACTACCCATCAATAGTGGTATGCAAACACCATATACAAGTAAAATAGTGAAGTATGGGAACTCAGAACAAGATAAAGAGAACAGAATTAAAATGATCAAACTATTATCTTCTGTCACAGACTGACAATCACATCCTAGAATACGAAATATCTCAACAATTACAATATTCAGAGTCAAATGGAGGAGAAATATACAAGATGCACAATAGGACATTAATGAAGACAGCTCAAATCGAGTTTTACAAGATTCTCTTATTTTCATCTCCATAACTCCCTATACTAATATCCCGCAGCAACACAATCAAATTCCTTGAATAATTCTTTAGCAAAACCAGAAGAGGAATGAAATCAAGTATTGAACAAAATCAAGGAATCAAATACATAAAATGCAAAATGAGAAGAAAATTGAAAGCCCCACATTTTAAAAATAAACCATGAAAGTTGGATTCATCACATCCGGTGTCAAAATTGCGTGCAAGTAAAAGAGACAGATAAAAGAATTTCACCATCTATTTATCAGAGGAAAAAAAAAATACCATCATGAAACAATCACAATAAATTCTTAATCACCTGGGATAAGAAAATTTGTGGGTTCACAACTTTTCAGATGGTGTGCAATTATCTCAAGCATGGCATTACTAAAACGACACTAAGCAATTATAACAGTTCATTGAGACAAAATGTATAAATAAAGAGGGAAACTGAGTTTTAGACTAGCACTGCGTTATTCTGCCTAATTAGAAGCCTGAAGATAAGAAATCAAATTTTGACCAGCCACCAATGCTCTTTCTCCAGTCTAAATTTTATTTCGAAAACTGAAAACTAACGTTGTCCGTCAATTTTTTCTCAGGCTATATCGCTTCTTCAGCAAAGGCAATGTTCTAAATGCATATCTCCCAATGGTTTTGAGCAGATTTATGCCTTACTATTCATTGTCGATGCTAAACTACAATTCTAATTTCTCAAACATCACGCTGTCCAGGAAAACATTCTCTAGAAGCGCTGGTACAACTTTGGAGTACACATTAAGATTTATTTATTCTCCTGTTCACACCATCTTTTGCCGATTTCCTTAATGTACTAATTTTTCACCTTATGGTTTTTGTAACCAAAAAGTATCCAAGTCACAATTTCCAGACGCATTTGAATTTCGAAGTACGGAATTTTGAGTAAACAATAACCATCATTTTTATATTGAATAGCTTGAAAGTTTAAGCTATGTCACGCTCACATTTGTTTAAATCGATGGAGAAAAGGATGAGACTAGGAAGAGTAGTATATTAGTGGAAATAATATGTATGATATTCTCTAGGATTATTCTGTAAATATTCTCTAGGATTATTCTGTAGATATTCTCTAGGATTATTCTGTAAATATTCTCTAGGATAGTCTATGGTAAGCTGAGTTGTATCTTTCCTAGCTTAGCTTATTTGCTACCTAGTTTAGTATTGCTAGCTTTGTATATATATCCCAAGGCTGTGGCCATTATCAATAAGAAGAAATACAGCTCCACAAAACTCTTTATGGTATCAGAGCATCTCAAGAACAGGAAATCTCGTACCCACTGACGAAACCAATTTTTTTTCAATCGACGAAACCGACAAATCCAATTTTTTCAATCGTTCTCCAGCGATTGACATCTTTGATCTTCAAACACGACATCCGCCTATAGACATATCATCATGGGTAACGACAAGACCACAAAACCCCTCGACTCCACATCTCCATACTATCTCCATCCCTCCGACGGACCACAAATCACAATCTGTCCAATTGTGTTACGTGGTGAGAACTACAATGAATGGGTTCGTTCGATGCGGAATAATTTCCGTGCAAAGAACAAGCTAGGCTTCCTCGATGGAACCATAGCCAAGCCGACGACAGGAACTCCAGAAGAGTCCTTATGGGTGACAGTTAATTCCACACTCGTGGGATGGATTCATAATACCCTTGATCCGGTCCTACGCTCATCCGTCCCCCAACCTGACGATGTGAAAGACACGTGGGATGATATTCGACAACATTTCTCGATAGGAAACGGTCCTAGAATCCATGAGTTGAAGACACTTCTGAGTGATTGCAAGCAGCGCGGGCGCCCAGTGGTGAATTACTACAACGACTTACGAAAGTTATGGGATGAACTTGCGGGATATTCTTCTGTCACGACATGTACTTGTGCTGCTGCTACTGAATATGCTAAAGAACAGGAGAATGAAAAGGTACATGATTTTCTTGTTGGTTTGGATTCAGCTCTTTATGGCACTGCTGTTTCCAATATTTTGATGATGGAACCTTTGCTGAGTTTAAACACGGCCTTTGCTAAAATTGTGACTGAAGAACATTACCAAACTGTTACTCGAGCCCACGAAACCAAATCTGATGTTGTCGGTTTTGTGGCACAAGGGACTGCTAGGGGAAGGACTCTTGCTCGTGGTAGTGAGCGTCCTCGAACCAATGGCGTCTGTCCTCACTGCGCCAAAACTGGACATGATCAAGACAGTTGTTTTCAACTGATTGGGTTCCCGGATTGGTGGTATTCCGAGAACCGCAACAATGGCGGGCAAGGTCGAGGTGGAGGCAGGTCCGGACGAGGGGGAGGCAGGAGTGCAGGTAGAGGCGGCCGCAGGCAGGTCGCACACACAGCAGCCACCTTGAAGCCTGCTGCCAGTACAGGCTATGCTCAGGCACCGATACAGGAGTCAGATCGTAGCGGCATTCCCGGTCTCTCGGATGATCAGTGGGCTACACTTGTGAACATGCTCAACTCTTCAAAAGGGCAGTCTTCTTCGACCGAAAAGTTGAGTGTAAGTTTGATTTTCCCGATCAATGGATCATCGATACCGGATGCTAGAACCACATGACTGGTAATGCTAGATTATTTGGCAAATTATTTGATGTCTCTCCTACTTCTGTTGGGCTGCCTAATGGAAAAAACCATCGCTACTAAGGCTGGCACGATAACTTTGAGCCACAATATGGTGCTATATAATGTATTATATGTTCCAGACCTTACTTGTAATTTGCTGTCGGTGTCTCACTTGCTTGCCGATTTATATTATTCTGTCACGTTTACTGATAAGCTTTGCATCATACAGGACCACACTTTGAGGACTCTAATTGGAGCGGGTGAACAATGTGGGGTTTACTGGTTTCGGCCTCTGCGACAACTTCGGGCTTATCAAGCAACTGTGGAGGACAAACGAGAATTGTGGCATCAAAGGCTGGGACACCCCTCTCGGCAAGTAGAATTTCTTTTGCCTGATATTATTAGGAGTAATGGAAATAAGGATGTTAGTGTTGTCCATGAACCTTGTGATATTTGTTTAAGAGCCAAACAAACTAGAAGCATGTTTCCTTTGAGTAATAATAAAGCCAAAGATGTTTTTGATTTAATCCATTGTGATATTTGGGGTGCGTATACTTTGCCTGCTAGTTGTGGTGCTTGTTATTTTTTAACCATTGTTGATGACTGTTCTCGAGCCGTATGGGTTTATTTGATGGCTAAAAAATCTGAGGTGCCTCAACTTATTCAGGATTTTTGTAGAATGGTTTCCACCCAATTTGATAAGCATGTTAAAATCTTAAGAAGTGATAACGGAAGGGAATTTACATGTCTTCATCGATTTTATGCTGACAATGGTATTCTTCATCAAACCTCTTGTGTCGACACTCCCCAACAAAATGGGAGGGTAGAACGTAAACATAGGCATATTCTTAATGTGGCTCGGGCATTACTTTTTCAAGCTAATCTTCCCAACTCTTTTTGGGGGGAGAGTATCATGACGGCTGCCTATGTAATAAACCGAACCCCTACCCCATTGCTAAATAAAAAAACCCCTCACGAGATTCTCTTTGGTTCCCCTCCTAAGTATGATGCCCTTCGTGTATTCGGTTGCCTTTGTTTTGTCAAAAATCAACCGCGTGTGAAGGACAAGTTTGGTCCTCGCTCTAGTCGATGTGTATTTGTGGGGTATCCATTTGGTAAAAAGGGGTGGAGTTTGTATGACTTAGAGAAAAAGGTGTTCTTTATATCTCGAGATGTTGTCTTTTGCGAACAACAATTTCCTTTTGCTTGTGAAATCAAGTTGAACAATACTGGTGATGTGCTTGAAAATGAGGAGTATTATGACACTGTGACTTATTTTGAGGATACTCCCTTAACAAGGGGGAGTGAGGAGCACTCGGTTGTGGCGGGTGGCGGTGATGGCGGGGCTGAGGCGGTTGAGCAGCCCGTCAGATTACCAGCACCTGGTGGCGGGGCTGTGGAAGCTGTACAACACGTCATACCATCTGCCGGTGGTGACTTGGAGGCTGTCCAGCAGCTTGGTGTTGGTGAAACTTTGGATAATGGGGAGGCTGTGATTAATGAAGCAAATGTTCCGCAAGACACTGGTCGAGGTCATCGAATAAAGAAACCTTCTAGTAAACTCAAGGGCTTCATCACCAACACTGTTCGAGTTATAAACCCTGTCACATCACCTACACCTGCTCCGTCAAAGTCCTCAGGTACTCCTTTTCCCATTGCTTATTATGTAAATTGTGACAAGTTTTCTATGAGACACACCCGTTTTCTGGTAGCAATTACTGCAGGCACTGAACCCTCGTCCTTTAAAGAAGCTGTTAAGGATCCTGGTTGACGGAAAGCCATGCAAGAAGAAATTGATGCCCTTGAGAGTAACGACACTTGGACTTTAGAGGACCTTCCACCCGGGAAGAAGCCAATCGGGTGTAAGTGGGTCTATAAAGTCAAGTATCGATCTGATGGTACGGTTGAACGATTGAAGGGGCGCCTAGTAGTGTACGGAAATCGGAAAGTTGCAGGGATTGACTTCAATGAAACATTTGCCCCTGTAGCTAAAATGGTCACGGTTCGAACATTTTTGGCTATAGCAGTGGCAAGAAAGTGGGAACTGCACCAGATGGATGTGCATAACGCCTTCCTACATGGAGATCTTGATGAGGAGGTATATATGCAACTACCTCCTGGCTTTAATTCTGCTGCTTCGGGTAAAGTGTGTCGATTACGTAAGTCATTGTATGGACTCCGTCAAGCGCCTCAGAATTGGTTTGCTAAGCTCTCGACTGCTTTGAAGGATCTTGGTTTTAAACAATCTTATGCTGATTACTCCTTGTTTAGTTATTCCAAGGGTGATGTTGCTTTACATGTTCTTGTGTATGTGGATGACATTATAATCACAGGATCTTCTTCTTTGGCAATCGAAAAATTCAAGCAACAACTAAGTAAGAGATTTCATATGAAAGACTTGGGCGTTCTCAAGTACTTTCTTGGCATTGAAGTAGCACGTGGGAAGGACGGTTTGTTTCTTTCACAACGCAAATATGTTCTTGACATTGTAAGTGTGGCTGGATTACTTGGAGCACGCCTTGCTTCTACACCAATGGAACAAAACCACCATTTTGCCACCACCAATGGCGCCGTCTTTGATGACTCGGAAAAATACCGGCGACTTGTAGGGTGCCTAATCTATTTGACAATTACACAGCCTGAGTTGTGTTACTCCGTACATATATTAGCTCAGTTTATGGGTGATCCTCGTGTTGAACATTGGGACGCAGCTTTGAGAGTTTTGCGGTATTTGAAAGGATGTCCTGGACAGGGTATTTTGCTGCGCGGGGAAAGTACTTTTCAACTCTATGCATTTTGTGATAGTGACTGGGCAAGTTGTCCTTTGACTCGGAGATCATTGACTGGTTACTTTGTTTTATTAGGCTCCTCTCCTGTCTCTTGGAAAATGAAAAAATAGCCAACTGTTTTCCGATCTTCTGCGGAGGCCGAGTATAGGTCTATGGCCACTACTACATGTGAGTTAAAGTGGTTGAAATCCCTTTTGGCTTGTTTTGGGATACAACATGTGCGTCCCATGCGATTGTTTTGTGATAGTCAAGCTGCTCTCTATATAGCGGCTAATCCGGTTTTTCATGAAAGAACGAAACATATAGAAATGGATTGTCACTTTGTTCGTGATGCCTTGCAAGATGGAACAATTTCTACGTCTCATATTAGGACTGGTGCACAGCTAGCGGATATTTTGACCAAGGCTCTTGGTAAATCACAGTTTTATTTACTCCTTCGCAAGTTGGGCATTTGCAATCTCCATGCTTCTACTTGAGGGGGAGTATTAGTGGAAAGAATATGTATGATATTCTCTAGGATTATTCTGTAAATATTCTCTAGGATTATTCTGTAGATATTCTCTAGGATTATTCTGTAAATATTCTCTAGGATAGTCTATGGTAAGCTGAGTTGTATCTTTCCTAGCTTAGCTTATTTGCTACCTAGTTTAGTATTGCTAGCTTTGTATATATATCCCAAGGCTGTGGCCATTATCAATAAGAAGAAATACAGTTCCACAAAACTCTTTATAGTACCTGAGAAAAAATAGAACCTACTCCCACAAGCATTAGAATTTCTAAAAACATGTTCTTGTTGAAACCAAAAGATGATTTCAAGTAATACTGCAATGCAAGAAAACATCAATTGAAACTACTCAGCAAGTCACTGTATTCTTGAATTCAGATGTCTCTATGGTAACAAGAGACTCATCATTTGATTTAGCGTCTAGCAGTCACTTAAACAAAAAAAATTTAAGACAAATGATTACCAGTAACAGGCTGTTGATCCCGGACATGCCCAATTCATAGAAGAACAAAACATAAGCAATGCCCATAAGTGTTGGGCTGCATAGTAAAACGAAATTCTTAAACCATAAATATGAATCAAAACCAGTGATGAAAAACCAATTCACTGCAAGAACAATTCAAAATTCATATAAGACCAACCTGCTCCTAACAACTGACACTGCACTACTCATAGAGTTGTATCGTTCCCATACGACACTGAAGACTTTAGTTAAAAAAGATGAGCTTTGATTCGGTCTTGGAGCTGTTGTAACTGTCTCAAATAGAAATAGCTTCATGTAAATTGGACAAAATAACAACAGGCATATGGACACCTAAACATAAAAACATTTGTCAGCATAATACACATGGATAGATAAATATTAAAAGTATCTAGTGAAACGCTGAAGGAAACATACCGCAAAAATATAATTTTCAGGGAGACAACGTGCCAAGAGATTTCCTAAGTCGTGTGAAACAGAAAAAAGGCCTGTAATCCATGCAAACATTGCAGCTCCTTTGCTGTCCTCAACAATATCAGCCTACTAAAGGAACAAAGTTAATCCTATTTCCACAATGCTGAGTGAAACAAGCAGAAATAGATAAAAATATAAAATGAGCGATTCTAGATGTCGAGGAAATGGGCGAGGGATGGTGGAGCACACGTGCTTTGTAAAAAAAAAAAAAAAGAAAAATTGCGGGAAATCGAAATTTTAGGGAGAAGAAGGAGGGAATGGGGAGAGTAAGCTCAGACCTCCCTCTCCCTCTCCCTCTCCCCATTTTCATTCTCAAGCAGACCTCCCTCTCCCTCTCCCCATTCTCCCGAAGCTCTCCCTCTCCCCCAATGAAGCTCTCCGTCTCCACCCTCTCCCCATCATCGACTCAAACGAAGCCAAAGAAGAAGAAAGAGAAGAAGCTCTCCTCGTCCCTTCCCTGTCGTAGGCCAGAGAAGAAGAAGGAGCTCACCCTCGTCCCTTCCCTCTCGCAAAAGCTAAGGTAAGTCTCCCCTTCATTTCTAGATCTAGGGTTTTTAGATTTAGGGTTTCTTGTTTTTAGATCTAGGTTATGACCAGGTTGGTTAAGCTTGCACTTCTTCTTTAGGTTGGTTGTTTTTAGATTTGCACTTCTTCTTTTGTAGTTTTTGCTGATGTTCTGTCTTGTTTTGTAGAGTCGATTGCAAAATGAAGGCACCCAATTTTTCAATCAATCCCTCGATAATGCCTAACCCAGCCGTCTTGTGGAGATTCAAGGCCAGTGTCTTTTTATTTGCCTCAAAATCATCTTATTTGCAACGTCTCAGTAGAAGCTTTGCTTGAAACCCCATTGATTTGATTTGGAGGTGTTTCTGTTTCTTGTCTGGGGTTTCAGTTGCGGCAAGGCCAGTTTTTGTTTTTTGGGTAGAAATGTTGATTATTTAAAGTTTGATGAAAACTTTTGAAACCCCATTTCATTGTTGGGAAAACCCTTTTAGTTCATATTAACTATGAAAAGGAAAATCCCATTTTGAAGTGTTTTGGGATTTTCTTCAATTATGATATGTGGATTTTCTTCAAAATGGTTGATGTTAACTATGAAATGGGTTGCTTATAAATCTTTCTATTCCATACTGATGGAAAGAGTTTCGATTCTATACTACGGAAATGCCATGAAAAAAAAAAAGGAAAAATTATAGGAATTGATCAAATGCAATGTCAAAACATTATTAGATAATACCTCAACAACTTGATTAGGTTATGAGTCTGTTTTTGCAGCCGCCTGATATTTCTTTACTTGCATTAATGCTTTCAGAAATTTGATTCATGATGCCAAGCATTTGACAGGAAAGCACTTCTCCACTTCTGTAATAAGATGGGACTCGACAAACTCATCCTGTTTATTCATTTGCCATGTTATCTGCCACAGTTTGAGTGGTGGAGTTCATTGGGTGTCTCTGGATTGGGAGTGGGTGAGGTGGGTTTTCTATCAGATGGTCAAAGTTTGCAATTTTGTTAGGGTTTTTGGTTGATATGATCTGTTGTAGTGTAAAAGAGTTGAAACTGAAATCTGGGTTTGGTTTAGAAGGTCGAATTCTGTGTGGATTTTTTGGAATTTTGGTCTGATTTGGTTGGTGGGGTTGGCTTTTTCTTTGTTGGGTTGGATTGATTGATTGTTGAGATTATGTGGAAAGTGTGTTTATGTGATTGAATTTGGCCATTTTGAGTCCAATCGGTCATGTTTTAATGAAATATTTAGTGGTGATTCATTGTGTTTTTTTTCTCTGTCTGATTGCCTTCTGTGTTGCCGAGTCTTGATTTTTATTTTTGTGAGGTCAAATAGTGATGAGACTGTGTGGTGCTTGATGATGTATACAATGTTTGAGTAGTAGCTTGTTTTGGCTAGAAAATAGGAGGGTGCTTTTTATTGCTATGCTACTTATTGCCCATGATAGTTGTATTTTCGCTTGATGAAAGAAAGAGATAGTGTGTGCTGGTCTGTGTGTTGTTGCGTAATCACTACAACACAAATGCTCATTCATAGCATTTCTCAATAGCGTTTTTTATGAATACGCTATAAAAAGTCAGTTATGAAAGACTTTGAAAATAAAAAAATGCTATAGTAAAATGGCGGGCGTTTTGGCGCTCCTAAATTGTTTTGCATTTCGTGACTTTATCTCTCCCCCCCCCCCCCCCCCCCATTCAGTACACTAAAATGGCGGGCGTTTTGGCGCTCCCAAATTGTTTTGCATTTCGCCTCTCATCTCCTTCTTGCTCGCCTCTCTCTGCTCGACCTCTTGCTTGCTTCTCATCTCCTTCTTTCTTGGTTGCCCTCTTTATGCTTGCCCTTTCTTCTTCTCTCGACCGCATTCTCTTCATGTCGCCAGCCACAATTCCATCTCGCAGCCACCACTAGATCCATCACACCACCTCAGATCTCTGTGCATTTAATATTGGCTTCGCTTCTGCTTCTGCTTATGCTGCCTCTGCATCTGCATCTTTTGCTTCAAAAGGCATACTCCAATTCAGCCGCTTTAGCAACCCATCTTCCCCATTTCATCACAAAGTCATACTAAAACCCAAGACCCAACATAAAGAATTGGAAAGAGTCCCAAGTCCTTCATTCCCTTCTCTCCCCTGCTTTATCAGAGAAATCCACAAACCCCATTTCTTCTTCAACAAAGGACTTAATGCCTAAAATTGATAAGAGTGGAAGGTTTTGCAGCCCCCAGAGCTGCTAGAGAACTTGCAATGTAAGTTAAAGAGAACCCCTTTCTTTCTTTATGTTTTTTTCCCTTTATTAGAATTCTGAGTTATAACTCCACTATGGTTTTTTTTGTTGAATACAGAAGCAGAAGTTCTCTTAGCTCCTCCGAATTTGGTATACAGCAAACTCATATTGCGGTATCTCCCAATCGCTCTTAATATCTCAAGTTCTGCTATATGATTACACCTAAATTGATTAAGGGTCTTTCAGAGTTCGAATACCTACTATTTTTTTCTTCTATCAGTTTGACAAAGAAAATGTTGGTTGTTGTTGTGGATGCTTGGGATGACCATGTTACTGTCATCGACAAAATATCTCCACCAAATTGGAAGGTATGTGTTCAGCGACTATTTGATGAAAATAATTGTTATTTATCTGTTCTTGTAAATATTTTTGATCAAGAAGTATGGTACCCTTTTTTTGAACACTGAAAGTGAAAGCAAAAACGTTTACTTTTGAAAGTTTATTTGTTTTGGGAAGTCTTATGAAATTGGTTGCCACTAGGGTTTAATTAGAAGGTGTATGGATGTGGAGACAGTGTGCCCGTGTGAGCATGGTCTAGAGTCTTTAAGACTACCTATTTCTGTGTGCTTTCTGAAGAGAGGTATTACAGCTGATTGATGTAGAAAGGTAGTTTGACCTGATAAACAGTAAAACTATTAATGAGGAAATTGTCTGTTTTGTGATATTGGAGAGGTTTTATGTGTAGCAACTGAAGTTCATTTGATTCTTGATGGAAAATTTTCAGAAATTTGTTTAAAGAAGTAGTGGGTTCACCACCTTGATAAAGGTTGGTGTTGGATTTATTGGAGTCTTTCAAAGCTGTGGGATTTAGAGCTAGTGGATTTGTGAACTTGTTTATCTCGTAGTGAACTATCTTTAATTTGGAATCACAGGTCCAGGGTTCGATCCTTTCCAGCGGCATATGGGGTGGGAGGGGTTAAGGGATAAAAAAAAAAAAGTTATGTCAATAATTAAATGCCTGTGCTTGAGATTTCTGTTGTATAATTTCCATGAGTAACCAGTAACTATTTCACCATTAACTATTAAGATGTAGAAGTAATCAATATCGTTCTATTTTTATATTATCATGTTTTGGTTGATATATGACAAGAGTTTCTTTTCAGGAATTTGAGCTGGAAGAGGTTCATTCTCAGCTTCAGGTAATTTTTTCAACAATATGATGAAATCTCTTACATTGCCTATTAAGGTTGTGTTTGGTTCAAAAGAATGATTTCCAAAAGTGAGAAAGAGGAAGAAAGAATGGAGAACACAAATTTGATGGTGATCTCTCTCTCTTCTCTCTCATTCAAATGTTTGACAAAGTATGGGCCGAAGTGTGGGAGTGTCTGGCCTAACAATTTCTGCATATTCATTTTGAGGAAGGGCTCGTAAGCTGCTCTAGACTGATAAGAGCTATTTTGTTGCATATGGCATGTTGATGATTATAATTTTTTTTTTATAATTCCTGATGAGAAATATGTTTGCATGGTTGTGAATTTCTACAAACATAGAGGATATAGACCATTGTATGGATGAGCTGAAGATCCATACAATGGTCTATATCCTCTATGATACAGTATTACCTGTTCTGTCATGTTCATTTCTCACAATTAATGATTTGGAAATTGGAACCAAACATAAAGGATATAGAATAGACCATTGTATGGATGAGATGAAGATTGAGTCCAAGGAACTGTCTTTCATATAAGTATATTCACTAACATTTTACTTGATACTATAGAGCAGATATTCTATTCTTTTATGTCAAATTCTCAACTCTGAACCAAAATATTGGATATTGGTCATATGATATAGCTGGTTTTATTTATATTTTTAGCAAAACAAGCAGGGCTATATTGAACAACAAAAAGCCTTTTGTTGCATAAAGAAAGTACAAAGTAACCTGATCGGCGTCCAACCAACAAATAAATTATGCCATGAAACATACAGTCTTCGAAAGAAAAATCTCTAGGAACTCCCCATGTATTACCCCCACAACCAAAACATAACTGTAATATGGGTGAATCTTGAGATTTCTTGAAGTTCAAGTCTGAGGGAAATAGCTTTAAATTATTGATCTATATCACATACTTAGGTGGAACAGTGGCTCAGATTATTTTGGTGCATGCATTAGCTTCACATGGAATAGGATAAAATGATCTCTGTTTCTAGCCATCAAACAATAATATCAAACTTTAAGAATGTTACTGTTTTTAGCCAATCTTCTTCACAGAAAATAGTCCCAAACTTTACTCCATGTTCCCCCAGGAGCCCCCAGGAAAGTTTGTAAAATGTCAAAATAACCTGCCCTATTATTGTAATTGTCAAGAATGTTCATAATACATGAACATGGAATTTCTATTTTTATTTTTAATTCTGCATTGACAAAACTGAACAAAATTTTCCACTTAACCTATCAAGTGTTCTTTCGTTATTAGTTATTACTGGTTTAGACTTTTTCACTTTTCATATCATTGCATTGCTGGCCCGCTCAACAAAATTAGATGATACGCTTGTAAATCAATGAGGCAATGAGTGCTCGACTCTGATTATCTTCGACTGTTGAAACTTAGACAGATATGTTTGCATGTATATCATGTTAGGAAGACCCATGCTATGCATGTGTACTGTCAGCACCTTGTTACCTATGTTTCATGGATCTTCAAATTAGGTTGTAAATGTACCTCTGTAGTGTTGCCCGAGTCCGTGAATTTAATCTGTGTGATGTTTGCGATGAACTTATCTGTGCTATCTCCAGAGAGAGCCCCCCGTGTTTGTAATCTAGTTTGCTTGCAATATGCCAATAACCACTATTATTAGTAAAATCTTTGATGTACCGTTTTTTTTTACCGGCTACTATACTTTCTGTGTAAGTTACGTAGGAGAGCTGTATATTAATGAATCTTGAATTTCATGTGATATGGTCACATCTAATAATAAATTGCTAATTAGATGAAATGCTTGTGATTTTTTTAACATTATAATATTTATTTTTGTTTCTAATTTCAGGCGGCTCAGGCTCAATCTGAACGGGCTGGCAGTGTATGTCAAGAAATACTTAAGTGCAAGAGTGTGCAGTCAACTGATCAGGAATTGAAGGAACCAAGCAATTTCAGTAGCTTGCCTCCGGGTTTTGTTCCAGAAGCCCCTGCTGCCAGTCATGACAGAACAATCTGCACCAGTAATGTACACTCAACGGGCTCCTTCAAGCAATTCTTATGTTGAGGAGGATCCTAGAAAATCTGCGGCAGCTGCTGTGGCCGCAAAGCTTGCAGCTTCAACTTCCTCAGCTCAGATGCTCACCTTTGTTCTCTCCTCTCTAGCTTCTGAGGGCATCATAGGCAATCAATTGACAGTAATGCAAGGCATCACATCACGCACAGACAAATTTGACGGTAATATATACACTGTTCTTACTGTGGAACAAGTTGCAGTTATTAAACCAGGCTTATGGTTGAATATTCAGGTAAGCTAAATGAATTACATTTTTCCGTCTATTCAGGTAATCTATAGATTCTTAATGCAAAATTTTTTCGATTATTGAGATAGGCATAGTTTATTGTCATCTTATTAACTGTAAGCATTGGACCATCTACAAGCAACTGTTTGGTAAACATAACAAGTTTCGTTCTATGAAGATTTGCTTCAAAACTATGTTCAATTGAGTCGATGAGACAAAGTATGTTTCTTCATTACTATGTTCAAAATTCTATTTCAGTTTCAGTCCTTGTTGATAGCAGGCTTTTCAAATTGCTTTTTATTTGAATTCTGATCATCTTTGTTGGTTTTGTATAAGCTATTGAAGCAAGGATTAGCAGATCTGCCATTTCCATCATCTTTCATATGCTTCCGTTTTCATATTTTAAGACAAATGTTTTTGTTGGTATTTGCAGGCGAGTACTTATTGGGTTTGCCTCTAGTGTGGGAGATTTTAGTTGGGGTAGAATTTCATGTGTGTATCTTTGATTGGGAACGTCTATTTTCTCTGTAACTTTGTTTTGCTTGCTCAAGGTTTTTCCCCTGCTTGTACTTTGCCACCTTCTCAGTCACTCTTTCTTATTAATGTTATTTCCTGCTGTTTGTTTGATCAAAACTTATTTTTATCTGGAATGCATATGACATGCACGTCAAAATACCATTTAATATACCTGAATGGATTTTCAAACAAGCTAGTTCAAGTAGAACAAACTGATGCTTTGCTTATAAACTTTTTATGTATTATTGGTCATGCATGAGACATGGTCACTTCTTGATATGGGACTGTGCAACTTCCTTCGTTTTCAAGTCCCAAAGATATGGACAAAATGAGATTGTTTGATTGATTGAATAATATTTTCCTGTGATATAACAGGGCTTTACTATACCTGAGACGATCATCTAATGTGATTTGTCTATTTAATGTTGCAGGTGATGAATTGTAACTTTTCTGTCTGGAAGTACTGAGCAGAATCAAATTTGGAACTTCCAAGACATAAAAGTCAGAGAGAACGCCATTTAAAAGAGCTGAATGGACGTTCTAATAGAAGAAATCCTAGAGTATGGCATATTCTAAACCTTGTTTTCACATTTTTTGCTCTATTTCAAATGCTCTGAGCTGTCAGAAATTGTAGGTCATGTTGTCGAGTTCAAGTACATATTGTTCCAAGATCTTTGTGTCTTAACTTTACCTAGCTTTTGAGTGTCTCATTAGGCATCTTTTTCAAGCAGTGCTGATCAGTATGGAAGCTGGTTCATTCAGCAAAAACTTGAGACAGCCACATCGGAAGAGAAAATCATGGTTTTCCAAGAGATCACGCCTGATGCTTTTATATTGATGACCGATGTCTTTGGAAATTATGTAATCTAGAAGGTATTTGTACTTTAATAATCCATCAGTTTTGAAACTGATTTTATGTTCATTCTGCTTGTTTGCGCATGGCATAACAATTGGAGTTCTCCTTCAGTGTTTTGAGCATGGAACCGTGTCGCAGAGAAGGGAATTAGCAGACCAACTGAATGGGCATGTATTGGCGCTACTTCCATCAAAAGATGACATGGCTACTCAAGAATATGCACTACCTTACAGCAAAGCTGATGCAAATTCAAAGGTCAGTCCTGTTTTCTGTGAACCCTATGCTCCAAACATGTTTTATTTTTATATAGCAAAATATTCCCATCAAAACTTCTAAACCAGATTGCTAGTTCCATCTCAAAGTTTGAATTCATTGTTAATTTGGGTTTTTTTTTTCTTCCTTCATTGGATGTTTACTCTACTTTTTTCTGGCAAGTGGCAGCGTGTGCAGGGCAGGGCTCACCCTGCTCAGTGGTGTGGAGATGGTGTAGTGAACATGTTTGCATTCTGTAGTTTGTGCCTGGAACAACTTTCAAGTCCTGTGGTTATAGAGGTTCTACATGCAGTTCTTGGGGGTATTATAAGGGATTGATGCAGCAATGTGAGTTTTTGTGTGAGAGGTGAGCCGATGACTCTGCCGTTACGTGCTGCATGTTGCTGCAGTGAATTATAGTAGGGGAACATAGTATTGTTTATGCTCTGTTTTTGTGGCTGCTGTAACATGGACTGATGTTTGGTTCATGCAGCTATTTGGCATGATAATCTTGATACTTGGAGCAACTTTTATACTATTTCTTGGAGCATCTTCATTGTTAGTCTATCATTGGTAAGAATTTATTGATTAGCTGGTTTTAGGAATATTTTAGATGTGGTCTACTTGTCAATGAGATGGAATATTTGCGTACTCTGCCCCAAAGAATGCTCTGCCCCATGCTCTCAAAGTGACAATGATTCCTTTAGGGAGGGGATTTTTTTTTTTTTTTTACCATTCTGTATGGAGTGTACGTTGTGAGGGGCATTGATTTCTTTTTTCTCCCTGTTACTGTTGTATT
Source organism: Berberis vulgaris (assembly GCA_963556465.1). NCBI lineage: Eukaryota > Viridiplantae > Streptophyta > Magnoliopsida > Ranunculales > Berberidaceae > Berberis > Berberis vulgaris. The sequence goes on along the minus strand of OY747132.1, from coordinate 83,209,175 downwards.
TTAGAAGCTATGACATTATAAAGTTGTGGCTTTTAGCATATGTACAAAAACAAGAATGATCTCTTTTGGAGTTCCATTTAATGATGCTTACCATTTGTTTATTGATGTTTTCTTTACATGTAAATGTTTATGGAAAATGATTTATAACCTAGTAAAACTTTGGAATTTTTTGTGCTTAAAATAGTTTGCTATGTTTTAGAATGTTGGGTTGATATTACTGTTCATCTTTTAGTGGAAGGGATCAGGTACTACCAAGTCAAGAAGAAGCTGAGAGACTTTATCATGTTTTGCCAACTTGTCAAATCCGCAACTTCAGAGATAGTGGTCACTCTCTTTTCCTGGTATGCAGAATTTTTGTTTCTTGCAGTTTCAGCTGTAGTATGCTTCTGTGTTTTGGTTCTACATGCTCATGAAAAAAAAACCTAGTAAGAATTTTCTTCCTAAACTAGCATTCATAAAGTTTCCATATTTGGTTGATAGTTTTTTGACACTAACTATATTTAAATGCATCAAGCAGGTTACATGTATTTCCTCATCTTATTTTCTTCTTTTTCTTGTTAAACATTTGTACTTTCATATTGAACTTGGTAAATCACTGCTTGAGTCATCTTATTAACCTCCAAAGTTTGAATTTTCTTCATAAATAGATGGGGATTTGATTAAAATTTTGGTCATAGATTCATGGCTCTCTTAAAAACATTGTTCAATAGGGTAAACTAGTTGCGTCGGTTTATTCGGAACAAAAAAATATTCGGTTTATTCGGAACAAGGTTGCGTCGTTGCTCAGTTTTTATCCTAAATGATGCACTTTTTTTTTTTAATGCTAAACTGCATTTAAAGCTATTTTCTTTATATTTCACTTGATTCTGATTGGGTTATGCAGCAGCAATCTGCAGTTTACTGCCTCACTCGAGCTGGCGTCCTTACTGTTTCCAGCGAATTTGAGAGGAGTGATGGACATGAAGCGACTTTTTTTCTCCCCGAGCTCAACAAGTTGTCAACTGAGACCAAATATAGCAAACTCACCATCTTATTGCTTAGCTGTGGTATGAATTATTACTATGAGATCATTACGAGGTTTACTTTTGGTCTTTGCTGAACCTGGACACCTGATTTTCATGCAGGGGGGAGAAATTTTTTTTTGTGTGAAAGGAATCTAAGCAAAGAGGGTTCTAATACAAAACTCGCCATTATGTGATCTTATTAGAGATTGTTAATTTTTCGTTTCCTTAAGATTATGTGTTTCTGTGCTTGCTTTGTTGATGATACATTTATGTTCATATTATTGTTGACCTATAAATTCCCATGATAAGTTATTTTTAACAAATGTTTAGAAATTCCTGAGGATATTTCTATCTTATCTAACTTTGTAATGCATGAAAGAAAATGTTCAGGAGTCCAACTTGTTCACCTGATAGCTACTAGGTTGTCTAGTCTGTGTGTAGGGTTTACGTGGACATAAGTAAGCAAAAGTCTGCTCTAGAAAATAATCATCTGTTCACAAAAGTAAGCAAACACTAGATCTAGAAGTTAAAACGCCTGTTCACAAAAGTAAGCAAATGTTAGATCCAGAAGTTAAAACACCTGTTCAAGAATCTGGCAAATCGCACCTGCGAAGCTACCAATTAGCCTCATTTAGGAAGAACCTGATTGCTGAGGAAGGTAAAGTTGTATTTTTTTAGTGTGATCAGGAGAACGTGACTGCAGGGTAGTGTGCTTTCAGGAGTCAAAATTTCTAGCCACTGGTGCTTCGTGCTCTGCTGGGATTTGCCACTATACCTCTCTAAGCAAAAACAAGTTTGTTGCAGAGATTCTTGTGGGAGTAGATGGAGGAATAATTACTTGGAATTTGGGGCTTAGAAGAGCAATTAGAAACAATGAAGTTCCTCAGTTGATGCTGCTCATTGAATTCCTACAGCTCAAGATTACTACTGACCATCCTGATTTCTGTTCAGGACAATGACGACAAACTATCCTTGTATTCACTGCGTTCTATACAATGAGGTCTGCTTCCAACCCCTTTTGAAACTTTCTATAGAAACTTTCTGGAGCTGCAACAATTCGGGCTTTTGGCCAAGAAAGCCGTTTCACAAATGCAAACCTTGAACTTCTTGATAATCACTCAAAGCCTTGGTTCCATAATGTGTCAATTGGAATCTGATGATGGGTTTGCCTATAAAAAGAGTGTGTCTGCACTTAAGGTTGGCCAAGAAGTTAGTGTCCACGTGTTGCGTAAGATTTCAAAACTCATCCTTGCATATTATTAGGATTATTATCTGGATATCTGGAACCTGAATGAATTTTAAACTGGATTTGTATGCTTCCTCTTCTGGTTCTTATAATGTCGTGATCTATTTTGATATTTGATGATATCATCCTCTTCCTTTTACAAATTGTCTATTTGAATTTGTGTTTAATAGCTTGTCTCTGTGCTAATGCAGTTATTGACTGCCATATCTACTGTTGATGACCTGAACTATCCAGAAAAAACAGATACATACTACATTGTAAACGTCCCATACATATTTTCATCATGTTGGAAGGTTAGCACTGCTATTCTTGAAATTTAATTAGTTTCCTAGTATCATTGTTTGAGTTTCTGGACACTTTTAGAACATCCATATTTTCATCAATTAGTTTGTTGTTAATTTCTTGTCTTCACTTAACATTTTACCTAATAAATCAGGCATACATCTAAATAGCAATGGACAAATTGGAGCTGAATTTTTGTTGAAGAATGACAAGGTTATAAAGGAGAGCTTGAAGTCTAAAACAGAAGACTAAATTATGGAGAAGTATGGTAATGCAACTCCTGATGAAGAACTTCTAAGAGAGCTTCTTCTAGGACAGGTAAGGCGGTTGCCAATCTAATAGGGCTTATTGGTAGAAGTATTTCTCCAAATTTCATATGCTTCCGTTTTCATATTTTAAGACAAATGTTTTTGTTGGTATTTGCAGGCGAGTGCATTATTGCCCAGAAAGAAGTATGAAGAAGATGTTTACATTAATAACCACACAACTATTTGGGGTTCAGGGTGGAAAGATAATCAGTGGGTTACAAGTGCTGCAAGCAAACAATTAGGAATAGCTACTGTACAGGTGCAGCTGGAATTGGGGTTACAAGTGCTGCAAGCAAACAACTGTTTTTGTTGTTAGTGATCCTATTTGGATTCTATAATGTCAATGTCCACCAATAGTACAATATATATGATGATTCGAATGTTTATAATTTTGAGTTGATAGCAAAAAAATTATAATTTTGTTGTTAGTGATCCTATTTGGATTCTATAATGCGAATGTTTATACTTTTGAGTTGAAAATAATTAACAGTTGATAGAAAAAAAAAAAAAAAAAAAAAAAAAAATTTGCTATGTATACTTACCATAGCGTTTTTAAAACGCTATGGTAGACTTCAGAAACGCTATAAAAGGATCTACTATAGCGTTTTAAAAACGCTATAAAAGGATCTACCATAGCGTTTTAAAAACGCTATAAAAGCCAAACTTTCTATAGCGGTTTAAAACCGCTATAATAGACCCAGGGTCTATTATAGCGCCGGCAGACATAGCGTTTACTAAAACGCTATGGTATCCTACCATAGCGTTTTTGAACCGCTATTAAAGGGCTTTTTTTTTGTAGTGAATGAAGCATGATTTGTTTGTAGATTTTAGTTGCCTTTTTATATCTAATAAATTAGTTTCTTCTTAGTTAATTTTTTGAGCAATCCATTCGGAAGAATGCAAGTGATATGAAGAATGCAAGTGCTATAGTGGCTTTGAGAACAACTGACAGACTTCTTACTATGTTAGGATCATGTTTTCGATTAACTGAGTGTGGCAGTCTTTGGATCTAACTTTGTCTTATGGAATTTTGTTTTATCAGCAATATGTTAGGATCTGACTTTGTCTTATGGAATTCTGCAGTTTAGAAGCAGTTCACTCAGATATTCAGACAGAAATCTGAGGAGTTTGATGGAAGGCTTGAAGAATCAACAAATATTGCTGAACGAGGAATTGTATTAATGTTGCTGAACTTGCAAGTGCAAGGAAGAATGCAAGTGCTAGGAAGAGGAGGAATGCAAGTGCTATAGTGGCTTTGAAGAATGAAAGTGCTATATTCTGCAAGTTGGACTGCAAGTCTGGATGGTTAGGCAATTTATCAGCTATAGTTTCAATTTCTGCAAGTTGGACTGCAAGTTGGAATGCAAGTGCTAGGAAGAGGAGGACATGCTGCTATAGTTTCAATTTATGAGCTCGAGATGACTAAACAAGATGAAGCCATGGGAAGTGTCCCCTCACCCCAAATGAGACAGCTCTCATCCTTAAAGCGCTTGCAATTCCAAAAAACACCACTATCTATCTAGCTGCTGGTGATGGTCTTATGGAAATTGAAGAACTAGCATGCATGGGGACACCAAAGCTGCACTAGACTATCATGTGTCAATCAATAGTGACTCTTATGTAGCTACATATTTTGGAAACATGGATAAGATGGTGTCTGCGATGAGAGCTTATAAGGGGTTGTATAAAACTCTTTTCTTGAGCAGAAAAGCTTTTGCAGAGTTCCAATCCAAGGGATTGGAAGAAGCAGAATTGGTGAAAGCTATGTGGAAGGTTCATAAAAATGATTTTATCATGGGAAGAGGGTTTGCCTTGCCAGATTGCTTTTGTGAATCAAAATTGTAGTATTGGCCTTTTCATCCCATGTGTTCTGTGTCATTTCTTTGTAATTTGTATGATTGTAAAAAGATTTTGCTGTCTGCTTTTGGTAGTGGTGCAAACTCAGTAACTAAAGCCAATCAATAGATGAACTTGTGGTTAGTGATACTTCTCTTCATGTTGTCTTGATGAAATGGTTTGTGGTTCTGCAATTCAAGAATTGTACTTTTTGGTAGTTTCTGATGGTAATGTAGTTGAATTTTGATTGCATATAAGAGTCTCCAAAAGGACTTTTTGGTAGTTTCTGATGGTAATGTAGCTGAATTTTGATTGCATATAAGAGTCTCCAAAAGGACAGATTTTATTGCATGTATTGTTCGTAGGGCTGTCAACGACATTAACTTTTCTTAGATTGGATTTCAACTTTGTTTATTAGACAATGGTCCAGCATGAGTTGCTGGCAAGGAAATGCACCAGAGTCCAAATGCATTTTCAATCTCATCCTAAATTCTCAAATGGATTTGGCAATTTTTCATGCTTGAGGCAGAAAATTTGCACTCCAGACATTTCTCAACGCTCTCCTAAAATGTAATTCAGTCTAAATATAATTAGCTGCGGTTGCATTAATGTTGTTATCCAACTGCTATATTCATTATCTATGCAAAATAGACGCTCTCGAGCATACTCAAAAGACCAAGAAAGGCAATTTTTCACAACAGGGAGATCTTTCAAAAAGCTTACCCATCAAAGAAAAAGAACAAAAATAGCTCAAATACAAAAATTTTCTATTGATATTCCGTTTTAGACCACTAAACAAGCCATCAAAAAATAAATAACAAACTATCAAAAACAACATATTCATGCCTACACCTCAACTAGTAGAGACCTAAGCAGTAGCCTTAGACGAAGTCTTTGAAAATCCTTTCTTTGACAATTTGGATGGTGCCTTTGATGAAGTCTTTGAAAATCCTTTCTTTGACGATTTTTTGTAAGGTTTCTTATTTGGACCCAACTTGCTTATGCTTGAAGAAGACTTGTCATCCTGGTTCTTGTTCCTTCTTTCTTATCTTTCTTCACATTAAACATGTCAACAGCCTATATCACAGATTTCATAGACAATAATATTAATTTCAGAATCAGAGAATGCCTCATCAAGAGAGATAGAAAAAGGGAGCACTAAAAAGCTGGCTTACTTTGTCAACATTAAGTATCTCAAGCGGGTTCTGGGAGATAAGCTTGTTAAGAACCTTTTCGGTTTGTTGTTGCTCCTGTGAGCCCATTCCCTTCCCTTGCACAACTGGGAGGAACTAAATAAAAGAAAAAAGGAAAGAGATAAATAACCCAGGTTTTTTTCGGTTTCCAAATATGAGAAAGTGAAGGAACAATTTGCACAGTCAGCAATGCATGTATAATACAAACCTTGCGATACTTCCCAGGATACTTAGTTGGTTTCTCTACTGCTAGTTTCTTATCAAACTTCCCTCCATTGGCTGTGGCAGTAGCTGCCATTCCAGCAACATTCTCTAGCTTGCCTTTACTAGCTTTCTTTGGAGCACTTTTAGTTCCAGTAATAGGCAGTGCTGTTGCAGCAAGTTGGACACAGCTGCCATAAAATCTAGGTCAGTTCCTTCTAAGAATGCATACAGTATTATTACTCTGTGCTTCAGATTTACTATAATCTTCATAAATGAGTGACAAGAAGGACCATATTATGCAACCAACTTTCCTTTTTTTTTTCTTATAATATTAACGAATAAGTCTTTCAAAAAAATAAATAATAAGCCGGGTGATAAGAATCAACAGTGGTATTTTCAACCCCTTGGACAAAAATCTTTAAAACGAGGTATAAAGACAAGCTTGAAGAAGTTTGTCCTTCCATTTATGAGTACAGAATAAAGGGATATACAACAGTTATGGTGCATAGAACTAATCGTTGTGCCTAGACCAACAAGCTCTTCGACTTTTTCCCAACTGATATTTTTGTTCTTTCACCAGAAGTTTCAACTTGAATTATACATATCACAAGCTTCCAAAACAGTGCTTTCATTTCATTTCATATGTATATAAACTAAACTCTAGGATTCAAATCTTGCCAAGTTGCTGACCTTAAACTCTAGGGTTCAAATCTTAGCAAGTCAGACATGAAGAATATGAATATGAACAAACCTGAATGTGATATAACTAAAGAAATGCAGACCAAAATTCATACTACTAAACTAAAGAATCTGCAAAAGGGGGTCTCCATTGCAAGCACTAGATCACTAAGACTCCTACTTCTTGACCCAAAATGGGGTCTCCAATTCAGAACTTGCTCAATATCACAAACATATTTGAAACTCAAAAACTTGCTCAATATCACAACAACAAACTTACATACAATTTCATCAAAAATTTATTTGCCCCATAATTGCACTAAACCTTAAGCAACTTGAGATCCTCATTTTCCTTACCCTCACTCACTACACACTAGATTGCAGAATAGTGATAGTATAAGTAGTGGCAGTGGACAATAAGTTAATGAACTAAGTCCATCCTAAGCATGGACAATAAGTATAAGCAACTTGAAATCTTCAGACTAAGTCCATCCTAAGCAACTTGAAACCTTCATACTAACTTCAAAACCACCAAATTTCACAAATTATTCAAAAAAACTCATCACTCTGTCATTTCATCAAACAAACAACATGCAAAATTAGGAAGCTCAAAAAGACACTGGCCTTGAATCTCCACAAGACGGCTGGGTTAGGCATTATCGAGGGATTGATTGAAAAATTGGGTGCCTTCATTTTGCAATCGACTCTACAAAACAAGACAGAACATCAGCAAAAACTACAAAAGAAGAAGTGCAAATCTAAAAACAACCAACCTAAAGAAGAAGTGCAAGCTTAACCAACCTGGTCATAACCTAGATCTAAAAACAAGAAACCCTAAATCTAAAAACCCTAGATCTAGAAATGAAGGGGAGACTTACCTTAGCTTTTGCGAGAGGGAAGGGACGAGGGTGAGCTCCTTCTTCTTCTCTGGCCTACGACAGGGAAGGGACGAGGAGAGCTTCTTCTCTTTCTTCTTCTTTGGCTTCGTTTGAGTCGATGATGGGGAGAGGGTGGAGACGGAGAGCTTCATTGGGGGAGAGGGAGAGCTTCGGGAGAATGGGGAGAGGGAGAGGGAGGTCTGCTTGAGAATGAAAATGGGGAGAGGGAGAGGCAGGTCTGAGCTTACTCTCCCCATTCCCTCCTTCTTCTCCCTAAAATTTCGATTTCCCGCAATTTTTTTTTTTTTTTTTTTTTTACAAAGCACGTGTGCTCCACCATCCCTCGCCCATTTCCTCGACATCTAGAATCGCTCATATAAAATATACTGAAAAACATTTACCGCATAAGCAACATCAATGCAGAATATACTCCCTTGACTTATGATAAATGAAATTGTATGGATCACGTAGTATGTATACACAACTTCCTTTGAATCATTCCAAGCAAGCAAGGCTGCATGAAGAATACATGATATGAAACAAAAAACTAAAGGAAAAAAAAAATCTAAATAGTAATAAATAAATCTCCAATGATGATATGAAGCAACAAAACTAATTTAGAGAATTACTACAATACTTACAACAAAGAAACTGTTTGGTATTGAAATAAAACAAAGCTTATTGAACAGGAACATTCAGTTATAGTTGTAAGATTTAACTTTTCAGCCAAAGAGAACAAAAAATTTTAGGTAGTTAGCAACTTAGCATAAAGTGAAGCACCGAAGAAACAGTAACAAATTTCAGTGTCCTCCCATATAAAGCAGAATATACACAGAATCTTCTCGCTTATAATGTTAGGATGAATTGCTAATCCTAAAACACAAAGTTCCACTTTAAGATTAGCTTTGTCTAGACTTATGTACCCTCTCCAGACATGCATTCTTGAAAATTTACTTCGAAGGTTTGGACCTCCTTTCTTGTTTATATGTTTCTAAGGCGGGTGATGCCATGCATGACAACAAAGCTCTTTTTCCTTTGGAGAATTGATTATCACCTCCAAAGGAAAGAAACTTTGGAATTTAATCTCCTTTACAATTTTATGGGAAATATGGTTCTAGAGCAATAAATTATCATTAAGCGGAGCTTTGGTTTGGGTCAGTAGAGTCAATTTTTAAATCAAAAGCTTTACGTTCAGCTGGTATCGGGCCTATCAGGTACTTTTGAAGTTCACCAGTATTCATTGTGAGACCATTTTTTTTTATTGTGTTGTACATCATCTCAGCCTCGTCGTGTCTTCTATCTTTCTATAGATATTAAACTTAACATGCTGATACAAATACATAATTCAAACATGTGGATAGCAGTAATGAACCATACCTTCTGCATAACAAGTTTATATTCCAAAAGCTCGTTATAAGCGCGTTGCAACTTCTCACTATTTGTGTTGATTTCTATTAGCTCGCCTTCAAGTTATCCAGTTTAATCTATTCAAACAAACAAAAAGTATAATAAACATAGGACATTTGATTCACATACAAACCAAACCGTTGAAGTAAGCACAACAAAATACCTCCAAGGTGTCCAAATCAATATTAACTCTGGCTGGGGGCCTTGCAGAAAATGACCATCCAGCCTTCTTCATTTGAACCTTAAAATATCGCGACTTCCTTGCCATCTCTCCACATCTCCTTATCTGCAAATTATGGGCATACAAACACTCATGAAAAACTATATACCGGCTATTTTTCATTGGTTGGCGACCTTTATAAAAAGATGAATTATCTATAATGCATATCAACAAGGGATCATTGTTTATTATTGATTCTAACTACGTCAATGTAATTTGTCTCGGGTATGAACCCTTTTTTCCAAGAAAATCATAACATTTCCGTCTCATAATGATGTAACCGCGTAAAAGTAAGCAAGTTGAAGATCATCAAAATGTACCTGATTAGCATATGTCCTCTGAAAGGGGCTCTTCTCAGCATTAAGCTGCAATAGATCATAATATAAACAAATGATTTATGCTTTAATAAAAGTGCATGAACACCAATTGGGGGAAAAGCTGGTTTCTGACTTGAGACAAAGCATGGAAAAAACACTAATTGCCCAAAATTAATTGGGGGAAAACAAAAAGAAATGAAGGAAATCATTAAAAGGGTTGAGAAAAATCTCATTTAAAGACTGGAAACACCAAAAGGGTATCTCTAAAAAGCTGAATTCAGAATTTTATGACACAATTAAAAGCAAACAATGAATGAAATCCATAAAAAATAACCCTAGAGCTTCAAATAGTGAATGAAATCCATAAAAATAAAAAAATAAAAAAAAAATCCAACAAAAAGAACCCAAAAAAAAGAAGAAGCTAACTTTGTTGTTGTTGAAGAGATGGAGGTAGAGCCATGGTTTGCTGCGAAGAAGAGGAGAAAGGAAAAGGGGCATTCAACATAAAAATTCAGTAACATTCAACATAAAAATTCAGTAACATTCAACATAAAAATCGAAACTTTATTAAAGGGTTGTTAGGAAATCATACCAGTCATGCAAGACCATGCCTCTGTCTTCGTCAGGGACGGAGAAATCGATCCATTTGTGGCGTTGATGTGAGACGAGCACCCCAGAAAGACAAGAACAACTATTGTCGAATCAAGTGAGAGGTGAATCGAGTGCAAGAGAGAGGTGAATCGACTACGAGAGAGTGAGGTCAAGCGACAAAAAAGGGAGGGAGAGCAACAAATAGAGGGAGGGAGGGCGACGAAGAGATGGAGGGAGCAGTTAGGGAGATGGAGATATGGAGAGAGCAGGGAGGGCGATGGAGAGATGGAGGGAGCAGTGAGGGAGATGGTGAGATGAGGGAGCGGAGATGGCGAGATGAGGGAGCAGTGAGGGAGATGACGTGATTGAGGGAGGGTGAAGGAGATATGAAAGAGGCGAGCTCTAAGTCGAGCGCTAAGTAAAACGAGAGATGAAAGAGGCGAGCGCCAAAAAGCCCGCCCAAGTTTTTTACAGCGTTTTAATTTTTGAAGACATTAAAATTTGACTTTTGATAGCGTATTTAGCAAAAAACGCTATTAACAAATGCTATTAATGAGCATCTGTGTTGTAGTGGAAAATCCATTCAAAATGACTCCACACCTTAACCGCCAGTTTTACATCTAGATATAGGTGATTCAAATATTCCATCTTTGGATTAGCAATCAAATCTTCGAAATAGGAAATTCTAACTTTCCCTTGGAAAACTGGCCCTCCCAAATATGTCAAAGGAGCACCCTTATACTGGAATCCCGTGCACCTTTTCATAGCCACAATTCTTTCTACAACTGCCTTATCCTCCAGCATAAAAGAACTTTTTCTTTCATTTATTTTCTGGCCTGAAGCATTACAATAACTTTTCAAAAAATCCATGCATCCCAGAACTGATGATTTTCTTCCATTTAAAAAAATGAGAGTATCGTCCGCATAGAAAAGATGTGAAATAGGTCTGCAGGCCCTAGGCGTATAATAATACCCAATTTTTCCTTTATTGAAAGCCATTTGTAATCCCCTACTCAACACTTCAGAGGCAATAATAAATAATAATGGTGAAAGAGAGTCTCCTTGCCTTAAACCTCTAGTAGATCTAAAAAAGCCTTTGTAGGCTCCCTGTAGCAAAACTGAAAAACCACAAGAAGCTATATAGTTGGAAATAATATGGCAGAATCTACTATTGAAGCCAAATCTTTTGAGCATCGCGAACAGAAAAGTCCATTCTAGATGATCATAAGCTTTCTCCATATCAATCTTCAATACAACGTTGCCCCCAAAAACCTTCTGATGAATATCCCTTAACAATTCCTGCGCTAGACCAATATTTTCACCAATGAACCTTCCTTTTACAAAAGCCCCCTGCTCCTGAGAAATCATTTGTGGCAAGAACACTGCCAGTCTATTGCAAAGAATTTTACTGAAAATTTTATAAATCACATTACACAGACTAATTGGGTGAAAGTCAAAAAAGGAACCTGAATTCTCCTTTTTTGGGGTCAGAGCCATGAAATTTGCCGAAAAAGAAGCTGGCAAAGCCTCCCCTTCAAAAAACTGTATAGCCGCCTCCCATATATCAATACCCAAAAAATCCAAACAAGACTGAAAAAAACTAGCAGTAAATCCATCCGGTCCAAGAGCACTATTTTTGGGAATATCAAAAACCGCATCTCTTACTTCCTCCATGGAAGGCCTTTTGACCAAAGCATCACATTTGCCTGAACTAATCATCATCAAAATATACTCTAACAATTCTGTATCCACCACACTGTTTCCTTTGGAGGACAAGAGATTAAAGAAATAATCATTTGCTTTGTCAAGAATCTCACCTGGTTCCGAAATAGTCCTTCCACATGGTAAAATGATTTGGAAAATGGCCATTCCTTTTTGTCTAGACTTAGTGGAAGCAAAAAAATATTTTGTGCAAGCATCCCCCTCCTTGAACTCTTTTTCACCCGATTTCTGAATCCAGTAAAGCTCCTCTTGTTTAAGAGCTAATCTGTACTCTGCCTGACAACGACTCAAATTACTCTTATGAATATGTTATTAGTAATAGGAAGTCATGAAAGAACATCACCTACATTATTATCTATGCCAACACAAATCATAAAACATCTCTCAAAACATCAATTAAACAACTGGTTGTATCAAGAATTTTACTTTAAAGTAAAAAATAAAATTTAAACACAATGAAGATGGTCCAAAAGTAATACAAATAACTATTTTCCTTTTTCTAATCAGAAAAAAAATTACCATTTTCATTGCTCATCGTTGACTTTCAACACTCACAACATCGTTTGTTTTTTTAAGCTATAGTTGTTCTTCATTCATTAGCCTTCTATCATTGTTGATCTTGAGTTTGAAAAACTTCTTCATCTTCTTCTTCCAACGGTGATGAAGGCTCGTCGTCTTCTTCAATTAGAAATTTATCAGAACGACACTCTTTAAGAAGAAAATTGTGCAAGGCTACACAAGCTAGCACAAACTCTGCTTGTGTTTTATATCGAAATGGAGGCACAAACTTAAAAATTATAAATTGCTATTTAAATATACAAGATATCCTCTCAATTATGTTTTTCAAGGATGCACGACGGAGATTGAACAACTCAGTTGGATTTTCAGAGTGGTGACCATGACCGGCAAAATCTTATAGATGATATCGAACACCTCGAAATGGAGCTAAAAATTGCGATGATTTTCTAAAAATGGAAATTTTAGTAGGTAACAAAGGGTGCCAAAGCCATTGCCAAAAGATGTCCTCTAGTTCGAAGGATCTCACAAGTGGAACTTATCGAGAAATTTCTGTCATTATTTGGGATCCAAATTTTAACGTCCTTCTCACCCATGTCTCCTCGCAGTCTTCTGCTGTAAAACTCTTGGGTTCTTCTTTGCAACACAGGACCCAAAGATTTGAAGTTTTCTTTATGCATTTGCCTTAAGTAAGGTCATTTATTTTTTGTTTATGTCCAACCAGTCCGATGGAAAAATTCACTTTCAATCCAGTGCTCATTAAAAAAAATAACGTTTCTGTTGTTGATCTTCTAGGTCATGTGATCCTCACTAAATTCCTTGAACTCCATCAATTATTTTAGAAAAGGGAAGGCCCCTGCCTTAATCTCTTGGACCCTAAGGAACTTGTGCCTTCAAAGATTTCTTTCTCATAAACATGGACCATAGGGATTTTGTATTCAATAAGCATCATGGAGCCTTAATGCGAAAAGCTCTTACAACACAATTCAGGCTACGAACGCTTAAACCACCCTCATCCGTTGGAAAACTGAGTCTATCCCAAGCCACCCATTTCCTTTTATGTCTCCGTTCATGGTCTCCCCAGAAAAAGTTTGCAATTAATTTCTGTGTAATATTCAAGACTTTTTAAAAAAAAAAAAAAAAAAAAACCTCCAGTGGGGAGGGACCTTTATTAATTGAATAAAAACCTTATAAACCTGTCGGGGGTACATGACGACTTTACCTGAGTAAAAAGAAAACTATTGGACATACATCAAAGATAAACCAAAATCAAGGTCCTTTTTATGTCTATTTCTCGTAGCTCTATTCCCAACTTCTCAAGCGTTCCAAAACATAATATTATCAATCATTGTTAGTTTGGGTAATAGAGTCACACGGCCTCGTCTAACGACGCATGCCCGGGGGACCGCCATCCTGACTTTTGTACTTCTCCTCTTATTCATCGATCCTTCTGACGTAGCCCCTAAATCCAAACCACTGCTCACTGCCTGTGGACCAACCTCAGATTCTGAGTCGACTTCATCACTAGGACTTTCGAGTGTATTGATATTAAATTTCTTCCGTCGAAGCCGCCTAGTTTCTTTGAACAATGATATAGCCTTGTTCAATGTGTCTCCTATTATTTTATAATCCGGAGAATTTTTGATAGCGTGTTTTTCAAAATTGCTCTTGGCCCTGACCAAAGTCTGAATATCATCATCAAAAGGTCCTTGCACTAGCTGTCCCTGCATAGCGTCCCCTAGCTCTGTGCTAGGATCCACAACTTGCTGTCCCTGCTTCGATAAGCTGCCTGATTCTATCATACTCAACATACGCACCTCCGCGCTTGCTGCCATAACGTCCCCTGGCTCTGTGCTAGGAGCTATCGCATCCACTGCTGTTCTAGGATCAACCGCAACCATTGTTGTGCAAGGAACAACCCCCTTCACTGTTGTTCTATGGTCCGCATCCACTGCTATGCTAGGAGCCAATACCTCCCCTGATCTAGGAGCCACATCCACTACTGATGACCCTGCTGTTCTAAGAGCCAACACGTCCCCTGTTCTATTAATAACATGATCAAGAAATGATCCCTTAGCACCAGGCCGTGCATCCCCTGCAGTCACGCGCCCATCATCGAAACTTCCAGACGATGTTTCAACCTCCTTCAATTCCGCTGGCAGCAGTCCTACATTAGACGGTGTCCCAATCCTAGTCGAATCCTCCTCAGACTCAGCTTGTAATGCTTTTTCAATCTCAGAATCGGTGTACCTAGCATCTTTACAATCAGATATAAACTTGGAAACTTTCCTTTCCATCGAAATCATAATATCAAGTCCATTGCCAACCAAAATAGCTTCCAAAACCGTGCCATCACCGTTACACTCTGATTTTAATTCTAACTTAGCACCTTTTGGTGGCTTTTTGCGCATGGATGATCATACTCGTTTATCACGCCCGGGTTCTGCCCGTGTCTACGTGGAGATGTCTTTGGCAGAAAAGTTACCGAATAGGATTTGGATTGACAGGGCAAACAATAGGGGCTTTTGGCAAAAAATTGAATACCCGGGGTTCAAATACTGTGACTATTGTTCTTTGCTAGGACACCATGAAGAATTTTGCAGGAAAAAACTTGGCCTAAAGGGCAATGCGAAAACATCTCATTTGGTGATTGCAGCGAAGAACGAGAAACATGAGGTGAAAGCCAAGGCTATGAAGCAACAGTATGTGCCAGTGGTCAATAAAAACAAAGTTGCAAAATGCGATGTGGGCACAAGTGGTTCAAAAAATACGATGGGGGAGGAAATTAAGGAGGGAAAGAGTACGGCGAAATTAGTGTTGACAAACAATTTTGAGAATCTTACGGCGGATATTGTTGAAAAGGAGAGTAATCAAAAAATAAATATTTCGACTAGCAAAGAAAATGAGGAAGCCAATGATATTGTTGCGCCTGAAACGACGGAGGAAGGTCTACAAGAGGCGGGGTATACAATTAGTGAGATTGCAAATGCTATGCATGTAGACCCAAGGGCAAGCGTTGATATCGGCAACCCGGGGAAGACAAATCCGGGGCTGGTAGATGAGTCAAAAGAGGTTGATTTCTGTCAAATTCATGGTCTAAAAGAAGAGGGATCTCGAGCATTTCAGATTGACGTAGCAGGAGTTCATGCTGTCCAAGGAGGGGGGACTGGTCTCGCTGATTGTGGGGCTTATCCACCCGAGTCAGGGAGCCAAATGGGAGAGCGTGTTTTGCTGGGTACTGATCAGGAATACGAGCAGCAGCTAATCAAGACCCCTAATTCAGCGACTCCAACAACACTACAGCAGCTGAAGGAGACTCCAAAAACAGAGTTTGCAACCTCTGTTTCAGCAGTGAACAAAGCAGAGTGCAGCGTTTCAGCAATGAACAAAGCGGAGTCTGCACAATCGGTTTCAGCAGCAAACAAAGCAGAGTTTGCAAGCCCTGTTTCAGCAGTGAATAAAGACGGGTTTGACACCAACACTCAACAATTGGGAGGCGCAGAAAGAGGGAAAGATTGTGTAACGTCAACGGTGAAATTGGGCCTCGTCGCAACGAGTAAAATTGAGCATGAATCTAGTAGTAGTTCTAGGCCGAATGAAGTACATCATATTGATCCCAGTGATGTTGGAACTCAGTCAGAACAATTGGTTTCAGCTACTAAACCGGGGGGACAACAGTTTGCTACTAGCACAGAGCTAGGGGATGCTATGCAGGAACAGCAAGTGCAGGGACCTTTTGATGATGATTTTCAGTCTTTGATCAGGGCCAAGAAACAGTTAGAAAAATGCGGTATCAAAAATTCTCCGGAGTATAAAATATTAGGAGACAAATTGGACAAGACTATATCATTGATCAAAGAAAATAGGCGGCTTCGATGGAAGAAATTGAATATCAATACACTCGAAAGTGCTAGTGATGAAGTCAAATCCGAATCTGAGGTTGGTCCACAGGTAGCATGCAGTGATTTGGATTTAGGGGCTACGTCAGACGGAGAGAGGAATAAGAGGAGAAATACAAATGTCAGGATGGCGGTCCCCCCGGGCATGCATTTTTAGACGAGACCGTGTTTAGCCAAATTATGGTTGTGGTTGAAGCAAGTTAGATAGGGCACAACATGTCCAGCTTTTTGTTTGGTTCTAATACGGGTAAAGTCGTAATGTACTCCCGTTTTGATTGTAAATCAATCTTTTGATAAGTAATAAAAGTTCTAAATTTAAAAAAAAAAAAAAAAAAAACTTAGCACTTTTTGCTAAATCCAAATTAGAAATGTCCAAGTTAGCACCTTTGGCACCGATATGATTCCTTTGCTGCTGCAACACCTTGCTAAACTGTCTGTTTCTAAACTGATCACAACGATCTCAACTTCCAGATTTAATTTTTTGTTTCCCACACTTTCTACCTTAGTCGGCCTATTGCTTAATTCCATATCTTGCTCCAAATCAGCTAACATAGCAAAAGCATTCGATTGTACCATGTCCTCACCTACAGGCAATGATTTTTCCACCTTTTTTGTATTCACTAGCACATCCTGGCTGGAAATCTTGGCCCCTCTATCGTCCTTTGCTCCACTCACACCCGCTTTCTCGTCTTTATTCACAACCTCTTTTAGAACTGGGCGGTAAACTTGCTTCGTCTCTACGCTTTTCGGGTGCTTACCGTGTTCTTTATACACAAAAGACTGATTTTTCTGGCCCCCTTCACTATGCTTAGTGTTATCCGATGTCGGTAATTCTTGGCGATTGTCTTTTTTACCCGCCGCGTCTCCTACAAGCTTCATAAGTACATCCAATCATGGAACAATTTTCACAATATTTGAAACCTGGGTAAGCAATTTTCTGCCAAAAGCCCTTAACCCCAGAAAACTCAAGCCAAATACGATTAGGAAGCTCACTCGCTCGCTCCATCTCCACACAAAACTTGATTGCGTTCAATCTAGTAAAGCCTAGCGTGCTGTCATCAATCCGCACGTGTCGTAAGACAAAGAAGGGTGTTTCTTCCTCTCACGTTTAAGATGATTGAAAACTTTTTGTTTTGGAATGCTCGTGGGGTTGGTAATAGTGCCACGAGAAGACGGCTAAAAAAGATGGTGAAGGAAAATAATGTGAGAATTCTTATGATAGCTGAGCCTATGATTGAAGCTAGCAGATACATGGAGGTTGGCAACAAAGTTAAGCTTGCGGGCTTCGCCTCTAATGACACGGTTGGTGGAAAGATATGCATCTGGATGCTGCTCTGGACCTCTCAATTGTGGACATGTTGGATCAGATCATTCACTGTCAGGTAACGAATTCTGCTACAAGAGTTTATTTAATTTCTTTTGTATATGCTAAATATTCGGTTGAAGAGAGAAGGGAACTATGGTCAAATATGGTTATTCATGCTTCTAATCATGACCTACCATGGATGGTTGACGGGGATTTCAATACTTATTTAAATTCGCAAGAAAAGATTGGGGGAGTAGAGTCGTCTTTGTCCAGCATGTCTAATTTCTCTGATTGTATTGAAAATTGTGGCTTAATTGATTGTGGCTACACGGGACCTAGACTCACCTGATGTAATAATCGGCGAGGAAGAAACCGTATTTGGGCTAGACTTGACAGAATCTTTGTGAATTCGGCATGGTTGACATCATTGGCCAATCCGAAAGTGGAACATCTTAGTAGAAATTTTTCTGATCACTCTCCGCTGCTGGCATCCATGCCTACTCAGGTGAGAACATGTTTTGTCCCATTTAGATTCCTTAATATGTGGATGACACACCTTGGTTTTCTATCTCTGGTCAAAGAAATTTGGTTGTCTGATATGGGTGATATGAGACCTATTGATAAAATTGATGTTAAACTTAAAATGGTGAGAAGAGCTCTTATACAGTGGAATAAGACGGTCTTTGGTAATGTGTTTAGCAGACTGAGATCTCTAGAGGATGAAATGCAGCAGTGGGAGACAATTCTTTTGGCAGGCTGGGAAAGTATTGGTAACAATGGTCTTAATGTTGATGCAAACTAGGACATCAATGCTTGTTGTAATCTGAGTCGTTGTCAGGCGGAATACAGATTAGCTCTAAAACAAGAGGAGCTTTACTGGATTCATAAGTCGGATGAAAAAGAATACAGTGAGGGGGATGCTTGTACAAAGTATTTTTTTGCTTCCACTAAATCCAAACAAAAAAGAAGGGCCATCTCTCAAATCACTTTACCAGGTGGTAGGACCATTTCGGATCTGGGTGAAATCCTTGAAGAAGCAAATAATTTTTTCCATAGCCTTTTGTCTGCTCAAGGAGACTGTGTGCTGGATTCAGATTTGTTAGATTGCATTCCGAAGACCATTACGGCAGTTAGATGTGATGCGTTGGTTAAAAGGCCTTCTTTGGAGGAAGTTAAGGATGCTGTCTTTCATATTCCAAAAAATAGCGCCCCCGGCCCGGATGGATTTACTGTTGGGTTTTTTCAAACACGTTGGGACTTGGTGAGTATTGATATATGGGAAGCTACTATACAGTTTTTTTTAGGGAGAAGCTTTTCCGACGTCTTTTTCTGCAAATTTCATGGATTTGATCCCGAAAAAGGAAAATCCAGGTTGCTTCTCCGACTTTTGCCCCATTAGTCTTTGCAATGTAATTTATAACATTTTCAACAAACTTCTTTGCAATAAATTGGCATTGGTTTTACCAGAAATGATCTCCTTGGAGGAAGGGGCTTTTGTTAGAGGAAGGTTTATTGGGGAAAATATTGGCCTAGCACAGGAATTTGTAAGATATATCTATAACAAGGTTTTTGAAGGTAATGTGGTGTTGAAGATTGACATGGAAAAAGCTTATGACCAACTTGAATGGAATTTTCTATTCGCAGTGCTCAAAAGATTTGGTTTTAACACCAGATTTTGCCATATTATTTCCAACTGTATAGCTTCTTGTGGTTTTCAGTTTTGCTACAGGGAGCTTACAAAGGTTTTTTCAAGTCCACAAGAGGTTTAAGGCAAGGGGATCCTCTCTCACCGTTATTATTTATCATCGCCTCTGAGGTTCTGAGTAGGGGATTGCAAAAGGCTTTCAGTACAGGTAAAATAGGGTATTATTATACGCCTAGGGCCTGCAGTCATATTTCGCATCTACTCTATGCCGATAACACTTTAATTTTTTTAAATGGGAGGAAGTCCTCAGTTCAGGGGTGCATGGAGTTTCTGGAAAAATACTGCAATGCTCTAGATCAGAAAATGAATGAAGGAAAAAGTTCTTTTATGATGGAAGATAATGTGGTAGTGGAAAGAATTGTTGCTTTGAAGAGGCTTATAGGATTCCAATATAAAGGTTCTCCTTTGACTTATTTGGGAGGGCCAGTTTTTCAAGTGAAAGCAAAACTCTCCTATTTTGAAGAAATGACTGATAAAATTCAACGACGAATTCAAGGATGGAAAGCAAAATTGTTATCGCCTGGAGGGAGACTGGTCTTAATTAAGCATGTCCTAAGCTCAATACCTGTTTACATATTAAGCACCATGTGTGTACCCAAGAAAATTTTAACAAGAATTAATTGCTTGTTAGCTGATTTCTTTTGGGGGGATTGTGAAGGTAGGTTGAAGAAAAAATGGGTATCATGGCACAAGATTTGTTTTCCACAGGAGGAAGGAGGTCTGGGTGTCAGAAATCTGACAGTAGTGATGAAGGCTTTTCGTGTTATGGCTTTATGGAAACTTATGTCTTCCGATTCCCTATGGGCTTCTTTTATGAGAAATAAATACTGGTTGCCTAGAGTTTCGTTGAGTGGCCAAGTTGTGATGTGTGGGGCTTCCCCATTTTTTAAGGAGATCATGTCTTGTAAATCTATAACTTTGAGCAATTCTTTCTGGCGTATTGGCAGGGGCAACATCAGTTTCTTTGAAGAAAACTGGAACCTTGTGACCTCCTTCAAAAGATCGGAGGGGAAACATCAGTTTCTTTGAAGAAAACTGGAACCTTGTGACCTCCTTCAAAAGATCGGAGGATTTAAACAAATTTGGGTGAGAAGCATGGTGATGATGGGTGTGTTTGGGTGCCAGATCCGGATGGTCTTTTTTCCATTCATTCTGCATATGAATTGTTACGAAAGCAGGGGGTGAAAAAATGAGCTAAATAAACAAATTTGGCAAAACAATATTCCGTCAAGAATTTCTGTTTTTGTTTGGAAACTACTGCGCAGAGGTGTGCCAGTAGATGGGGAGTTGCACAGATGCAGTTTTAGCCTCGCTTCGAGATGTAGGTGTTGCGCTAATCGAAGGACAAAATCTTTGAACCACTTATTTCTAGAGGGCAATTTGGCGGAAAAAGTATGGAGTCATTTTGATGGAATTTTTTATGTGCATGTAAGGAAACCAGCAGAGATTTCCACAGTGCTATAGATTTGGTTCAAAAGAGCCAAGATGACCTCACAAACAGGTGTGTTATATTTCCTTACTCCTTTGTTTATTCTATGGAAAATTTGGAAGCAAAGATATAAGGTTGTCTATGAAGATGTTTCCCCAAATTATGCTTTTGTGGTTTTAAACATTAGGTGTAATTTGAGGTTGGCCAATAGCTTTATCATTTCGAAACAAATTAGTCGGAATAAGGCCCTTTTAAGGGCGCTTGGGTTACAGGAGATCCTAGTTAGATGAAGTTTTGTTAGAATTGTATATTAGATCCCTCCTCCTACAGATTTTGTGGCGCTTAATGTTGATGGATCCTCTCGAAAAAATAAGACAACATGAGGAGTGATTATAAGAGACCCAAGGGGTCTTTGTGTGGTGGGAAAGCAATTGTTCTTCGGGGAAGGAACAAATAATAAAGCTGAAGCGTTGGCTCTTGTGGAAGGCTTGCGTCTTTATTCCTCATTGGGGTTGAGAAAAGTAATGGTTCAATCGGATTCTGAGCTTGTTTGTGGTTGGTTTAGGGAGACCTTTAAGATTCTGTTACATTTGGAGAACATTTTCAGATATATTAAATTGATGGCGGACAAAATGTTCATAGAGTGCAAACATATTTATAGAGAGGCTAATGCGGTCGCGGATGCGCTAGCTGATAAAATGCAAAATGATTGTAGGACTATCACCCATGGAGCGAATGATTTACCTAGGCGACTGGCAAAGTTGGTTTTGCTCGACAGGTCCCACACGGCTTATGTTCGTCATGGGTATGAGTAGAGGAAGCTTTGTTGTGGCAGCAGTTTATTTTTCCCGGGCTGTTTTGACAAGATTATGTACTGCTGCCAGTTTTTTCGGTGCTGCAATGCGCTGGACAGAGTGCTCTGTCCTGATGTTGCTGTTTCGGTTTTGTGTCCTGGAATTAGAGAAAACAGTGGAGTTGTGCATGGTTCAGTCACAATTTTGGAGTGCCGGTGTTGTGGAGCAGCAGATTTCTATTTGCAGGGTGGTGGTGCCAAGGATCTGGACAGGTTTGTTGTCCTGGGAATAACTGGACAGAGTCTGCATCTGTCACTGTGTTCAGCTCGTTGTGGAGAGCATTTCTGGTGCTGCGCGTATTATTCATGCTGTTTGGTGGTCGGCTTGCTTGTTGCAAAGGCTTGGAATGGGATGGGCGCTGGGTCTTGGCAATATCTTATTGATGGTAATTTGCTTTTGGAGTTTGTTATTTATGGTTGCAAGTTGCAATTTCATCCTGCAAGAATTCTCTTGCAAGTTGCAATTGGTTATATTGCAAGTTGCAATTTGCAATGTGCAAGTGGCAAGTTTTGTTATGTTTTCAAGTTGCAAGTTGATTATGCAAAGTTGTTATGCACGTGATTATGGGCAAGTTGCAGTGAGCAAGGTGCAATTTGTGCATATTGTTTTTGGGTAGAATTTGCAATTCGATTAAGGTCTTTGTTTTGATCCTTAATGGTTTTGTTTTATGAGACCTTTGATTTTGGTGTGTTGGCCTAGTTCATGATTAGGTCTTTTATGGTCTAAATCTCTCCATGGTTTTAGGCCTTATTAGGCCTCCTCCTTTCCAGGCCTTATTTGGCCTTATCCTTGGTGAGTTAGGTCTAGAATTAAATTTTCTTTTTTGTTATGTTTTGGTAAACATGTCTTTGCAAGGTCTTTCTTTTGAACTAGGAATATGTTTTTTTCTCTTGGGTAAACTCGTCATGTACCCCCGACAAGTGTATAAGATTTTTTCAAATAATAAAGGTCTGGCATCCCATAGTTGTGTTTGAGTTTGGTTGTTAATATTCCCTAGTTTGTGGCAGTTATTTGCTTATGTAGATAGACTTTCCTGCAATCATGCACCAAGCACTAGAGTAGTGCTTTACGTGGGTGGTTAGTTGCTTTCAGTTACTTCTTGTAAGGCTATATATGCCCTGTTATGATAATAATGAAGACAGTGTGTGGTATTCTCTCAAGTTGCTTAAGTTGTTTTTGATTCTGTGCCTAACAATTGTTTTGCTTCTGTGCCTAATATGGTATCAGAGCCACTCCAAGGGGCCTGAGTGTGTGTAGAGTGAAACACAAGGAGAAAGAAGAGTGTCTAATCTGAGTGATAGAGTGAAACAAGGTGAGAAAAGAGTGCATAAGAATGGCAGCAGAAGGGAGTTCTGCACCAGTTTCGATTCCCATATTCGATGGATATTATGATCATTGGCCTATGTTGATGGAGAACTTCATTCGATCTAAAAAACTCTGGAATCTCATAGAGGTTGGGATTCCGACGGTGACGCAAGGAGATCAACAGCCGGTCGCTTTCTCTACGGTGGTGACAGAGAGAGGACAACTTATAGAGGCACAACGTAAGCAGGCTGAGGAGCAGCGTCAGAGAGTTGAGGAGATGAAGTTAGATGATCGTAGACTGAAGTATTATCTGTTTCAGGCCATAAACCGAACGATAATTGAAACAATCCTGGACAAGTCCAGCTCCAAGAGTATCTGGGACTCGATGAGACAAAAGTATCATGGCACAAATAGGGTGAAGAGAGCACATCGGCAGGCTTTATGGAAGGCGTTTGAGGTTCTCCAGATGCAAGAAGAAGAAAAGGTGGAAGAGTATTTTGCTCGGACACTCACAATTGTCAACAAGATGAAGATTCATGGGGGTGAAAACATGTCACAAGTTGACATCATCGAGAAAATCTTGAAATCAATGACTCCAAGATTTGATTATGTCGTGTGCTCGATTGAGGAGTCCAATGACCTCGATTTGTTGACAATAGATGAGCTACAAAGCAGCCTTTTGGTTCATGAGCAGAGATTGAATCGACACAATGGAGATATAAGAGAAGAACAAGCTTTGAAAGTTTCTCATAAGGACAAGTTTGAAGGAAGCAGCAGAGGAAGGGGATATGTAGCTCGAGGCCGAGGAAGAGGTAGAGGACGACAGCCTCTAAACAAAGCTACCGTGGAGTGCTTCAAGTGTCATAAATTGGGACACTTTCAGTGGGAATGTCCTAATTGGGACAAGAAAGCCAACTATGTCGAGATAGAAGAAGAAGAGGAGATGCTTCTCATGGCGTATGTTGACACTACTGATTCGAAAAAAGAGGATGTTTGGTTCCTTGATTTAGGTTGCAGCAACCATATGTGCGGCAACAAGAAGTGGTTTATTCACCTTGACGAAGATTACATACACACAGTCAAGCTCGGCAATGACACAAGGATGCCAGTGATGGGGAAGGGCAATATCAAGATGAGGATTGATGGCTTAACTCAGGTGATTACTGAAGTTTATTATGTTCCAGATTTACGAAATAATTTACTGAGTATAGGTCAATTACAAGAGAAGAATCTGGCCATCCTTATACAAGATGGAGTGTGTAAAGTCTATCATTCAAGAAAGGGGCTGATCATGCAGACACTAATGACAGCAAACAAAATGTTTGTCCTTCTTGCTACTGTTGTAGTCATGGACACTCAAACTTGTCTTCAAGCAGACTCAGACAATCTCACACATCTTTGGCACCGCCGGTATGGTCACTTGAGCTATAAAAGTCTTCGAACACTGAGTTATGGGAAGATGGTGAAAGGGCTGCCGCAATTCAAAGCTTCCACAGAAGTTTGTCATGATTGTTTGGTAGGAAAGAAAAAACGGGATCCTTTTCCTAAAAGGAGTTCATGGAGGGCATCACACAAGCTTCAGTTGGTACACTCAGATCTTTGTGGACCAATCACACCGACTTCGAACAGTGGCAAAAGGTATCTTCTCAGTTTTATCGATGATTACTCTAGAAAAATGTGGGTTTATTTTCTATCTGAGAAGTCGGAGACCTTCACAATGTTCCAGTGTTTCAAAAACTTGGTTGAGAAGAGGACTCTTCGTTATGTGAAAGCAACATTGGACTTGGGTATCTTCTACAAAAGAAGGAGTGTTGCAGAGTTGACAGCCTACACAGATAGCGACTATGCTGGTGATGTGAATGACAGGAAGAGTACATCTGGATATGTGTTCTGTTTGAGTGGAGGAGTAGTAGCATGGGCATCAAAGAAGCAGCCAATCGTCACTCTGTCCACCACTGAAGCAGAGTACGTAGCTGCTGTGTCATGTGCTACTCAAGGTATCTGGATGAAGAGGGTTTTAGCTAAACTTGGTCACTCTTCTCTGGGAAGTTGCATTACTATTTGGTGTGATAATAGTTCAACAATCAAGCTTTCAAAGAATCCAGTTTTACATGGTCGAAGCAAGCATATTGATGTTCGTTTCCATTTCTTACGTGATCTTACCAAGGAAGGGAAGGTAAAGCTGGTTCATTGCTTCTGTGCCTAATAAGCTGCCCCTCCCCACTGGAGGTTTTAAAAAAAAAAAAAAAAAATCAATCTGCAGAAAAGTGCCAATCGAATCCCCTACCTCCTTCAAATATAAAGTATGAAAAAATTGTATCAGTAGGTTCGGTAGATCTACCCACAAAGGGGCTAAAATCGGATCTTCTCTTAGGCTAAAACCCTGATGTCATCGAAAGCTTTGAATCGAGCACCCCTAATCATATACGAATCCCGTGACAAAGCTTTTTTAACCTCGGGATATGTTTTGAACTAGGAATCCCCTAATCATGTCTTTGCAAGGTCTTTTTTTTAACTAGGAATATGTTTTTTTCTCTCGGGTAAACTCGTCATGTACCCCCGACAAGTGTATAAGATTTTTTCAAGTAATAAAGGTCTGGCATCCCATAGCTGCCCCTCCCCACTGGAGGTTTTTTTTTTAAAAAAAAAAAAAAAATTTATCCGCAGAAAAGTACCAATCGAATCCCCTACCGACTTCAAATATAAAGTATGAAAAAATTTTATCGGTAGGTTCGGTAGATCTACCCACAAAGGGGCTAAAATCGGATCTTCTCTTAGGCTAAAACCCTGATGGCATCGAAAAGCTTTGAATCGAACACCCCTAATCATATACGAATCCCGTGACAAAACTTTTTTAACCTCCTCTTCCACTTGAAATCTAACAAGAACATGCCTCGGATCTAGCAATCCCATTGTAAAGTCGCCATGACTCCCCAAGTTTGATGAATCGTTTCTCTAATGGCTTCTAAAGACGGACGATAACTAGAAAACTTAAGAACAATGACCGAAAATTCAGCATACCTTTCACATCTTTTCGCTTTCGAAATATTCATGGACAAAGCCGGGCATCCCTCTTTTCGAAAACGATTCCCCTTCATTGGATCCTCGTCAATAATGACCTTCTTCACGACCCCCAACGCTTGAAGGAAGGTTCTTGACGACGTAGCAACCTCGGGTTGTGCGCCTCCTTGTCCAGCCATGAGGTTTTCCTCCATAGCGCTGGAGGAGCCGCCATGGAAAACCTAGGAAATCCTTAACTTGGGCGGTTAAGATTAGAGCAAACCAAGATCTAAAGGCTTAGAATAATCCAACCTCTCAAGACCTTTACTGGCACACATGTTGCTGTAATAGTATAAATTGGCATTGAAAGGAGTTCATGTTCAATAAGGATCATTCTTCCCCCCTGGGGAAAGTAATATAGCCTTCCATCCTTGAATTCTCTGCTGTATCATATTTACCAAGTATCAAAATAAATAATTTTGTATTTACCTTGATAAATGGGCACCCCAAGGTACATAAATGGGGAAGGCTTGAAGCAAAAATCGGTCCATTGTTTAACGAGTACTATTATTTCCACCCGCACTTTCTCATCCATCATAAAAAAGCTTTTACCAATATTAATTTTCTCCCGAGAAGCCAACCAATATTTCCTCAAGAAATTCATACAACCAGCCATCGATTGCTTCCTACCATTCAAAAATATTAAAGAGTCATCAACATATAATAAATGTGTAATTGGGGAACACACCTTGGGATTGTGATAAAAATCCATCTCTCCCCTGTGAAAAGATCTTTTGAGACCCCTACTTAGCACTTCTGCTGCAATAACTAAAAGGAGTGGAGAAAGGAGATCTCCTTGTCTAAGATCCCGAGAGGAATGAAACTAACCATTATAGCTACCTTGAAGCAGTACCAAAAAACCACAATGAGCAATGCAATTAGAGACGAGATGACATATTCTACTGCCAAAACCAAAACTGCGAAGCACAGCTAGGAGATAGCCCCATTCAATTCTGTCGTATGCCTTTTCCATGTCTAACTTGATACATTACTACTAGTAACCTTATTCCCAGATGTTAGTAATGATAGATAACATCATGTTTTGGAATGCACGGGGAGTTGGTAACCGGGCGACCCGATGTAGACTAAAAAAGCTGGTTAAAGAAAATAATGTAAGACTTCTTGCAATTGCGGAACCTATGATTCAATCTTCAAGACACATGGAGATTGTAGGT
Organism: Berberis vulgaris; assembly: GCA_963556465.1. NCBI lineage: Eukaryota > Viridiplantae > Streptophyta > Magnoliopsida > Ranunculales > Berberidaceae > Berberis > Berberis vulgaris. The sequence continues at coordinate 83,182,040 of OY747132.1, read as the reverse complement.
AAGGTGAGTCTGCCTTGCTTTGCTTCGAATGATGATTATGACGGTAAAATTTGGCTCTTCTGGGATAATAGCTTACAAGTGGACATACTGCTCTGCACAAATCAATTAATTCACTGTAAGATTAATATCCTTTTTTCCAATTATGTGTTCTTCATTTCCTTTATATATGCAAAGTGTTCAGTACAGGAGAGGTCAAGTTTATGGGAAGATATGGAACACATTGCAATGGGTTTGAATGAACCTTGGATCATTGGTGGCGACTTTAATGTGATAGCTGAAGGTGGAGAAAAATTAGGTGGACGCCCTCCTAATCTTTTGGCGATGTCAGAATTCTCCAGGTGTTTGTCGAGCTGCGGGCTCTCTGATTGTGGGTTTGAAGGACCCAAATACACATGGTGTAACAATCAAAGATGGGAGGACAGGACCTGAGCTAGATTGGATCATTTTCTGGGGAATGCAGATTGGTTAACTGTAATGCAACATACTCGGGTTGATCATTTACTTAGAGTTTATTCGGATCATGCACCTTTGTTACTTTCTTTGCCATTGTCACAAAGGGCAGGTGTCTCCTTTCAGATTTCAAAGTATGTGGCTAACTCATGATGGGTTCTTGGGCTTTGTTGACAGAATTTGGAATGCTAATGGAGAAGGTTATGGGGCTATGTATAGAGTGGCTTCCAAACTCAAGCGCCTTAGAGGAGCTCTGAAAATATGGAATAAAGAAACTTTTGGTAATATATTCAGTATTATTAGAAGGTTGGAAGATGATATTGATAGACTGGAATTCAGCCTATTGCAGGGTTGGGATCCAAATGATATGACTAACTTGAACAGATGTCAGGCTGAACTCAAACTGGCTTTGGTGAGAGAAAAAATTTATTGGAAACAAAAATCAGGTGAAAATGAATTTAAAGAGGGAGATGCATGCACTAAATTTTTCTTTGCCTCAGTTAAAGCCAAACAGAAAAGAAGAGCGATTACCAAAATTCACAACATGGCAGGGGATTTAATCACGGATCCGCGGAATATTATTTTTGAAGCTAATAATTTTTTCGGATCACTACTTGCATCGGGAGAGTACAAAGAGGATCTAGAACTCATGGATTGCATTCCGAGCCTGATACTCACTACAAGAAAACAGTAATTTAGCGACACTGGCCAAAGGTATTTAGCAATGGTTCTGACCGCCGCTAAATAATACAGCGACGCTTGGCCAACCGCCGCCAATAAAGGCGTCACTAGGTCATTTAGCTACGGTTTTAAGCAACCGCTGGCATAACCGTCGCTAAATACTATATAGCGATGGTTTAATGTAGCGACGTTTATAACTGTCGCTAAATACAATATAACGACGGTTATAAACCGTCGACAAAATTCGATGAACAATCCAACTTTTTGCCTTTTAGCGACGATTTGCAACCGCCGCTAAATTCCCTTTGATAATTCAATTTTTCTTACCATATAAAAATCACATTTTTCAACCTGTAGTGTTTTCTTTTCATTGGGTGCAGATAATCTATCCAACATATGCACTACAACTTTTAGACTCAAATAAAAAATCAAATATAAACAACGACACTAAACTAAACTCATATGATACCATCATCATACATTAAGGGGAACTTTAATTTCATTTCAAAATCAATATTATACATGGTCCAGAAGAAAAATACAAATTAAAATTGTTACAAATTGTCAATGCTTACATCTAACAACCAAAACCGAAGTTGTACAATGGTTGTCTCAGGGGCGTTGTCTACATTGCCTCACCGACCTTGAGCTCATCAGTAAGCTACTGGCCAAGATTAAGCTATCTAAGTTTAGTCTTAAGATTGCTCATCAGAAAGGCCTGGAATGGAATGCCCTTGAAGTCTGACAATTTACAAACAATTGTATGTCAAGTGGCAACCAAAAAACTGTTAAAGCAAAAAACAAGAAATAAATAACAGAGTAGATTGCAAAAAACAAGAAATAAATAACAGAGTAGATGCACAGTGAAGAAACTAGCGTTGGATCACAAAGCCCTCTGACTTTGCAGTGTCAGAGAAAGTCTGTTTCATCAAATATTTTCCCTGCGATTTCATTGCATACCCATCCATTTAGTGAGGAGGTGGGGATCAATGACTCTTGGCCTTCTCTCAGGAAAATGCACAGGGAGAATTTCAGACGGCTAAGCCCGGATATGCAAAGCAAAGCTCAAGAGCTTTACAAGACAATTGTGAAAGGCGAAGTCGGTGATCGAGATGCCAGAATTTGGATACCGAGTAATAATGGCGGGTTCACGATTAGCTCAGTATGTAAAATTCTTTGTGGTAGGGGGACACAAGATGATTTTTGGAATTGGATTTGGCATCCTTTATTGCCTTCTAAAATCTCTATTTTCATATGGAAAATAATTAGAAGGGCATTACCTATTGATGGTGAAATTAGAAGAATTGGCTTCCAACTTGCGTCTAAATGTAGTTGTTGCTTACAACCTGGGGAGGAAACGATGAAACACCTTTTCTTGGAAAGCGATTTAGCTAGAAGGGTGTGGGAACATTTTGATTTGGTGTTTGATATGCACATTCACAGACCGGTTGAAGTTTATACTATGCTTAAGGCGTGGTTTAGGAAAGCGAAGAAATCCTCGTTATCAGGGACCCTCATCCACGTCACCCCACTTTTCATCCTATGGGAAATCTGGATCCAGAGAAACAAAAAACTTTTTGAAGGAAAGGAGTTTTCATCAAGCTATGCGATTATTAAAGTTCATTTCTGGATTAAATGTGTGGCCAAATTCTTTATTCCTAAAATTAAGGATCATAACGGGGCTTTGCTCAGTAGGTTGGGCATACAGGAAAAGATTGTTACAGTATCTCCTCCTCGAGTGCTTTATTGGGTTTTCCCTCCTATAGGATGGTATGCGCTAAATGTTGATGGCTCATGTATGGAAAATAACACTACTGGAGGTGTGGTCATTAGAAATGACGAGGGCAAATTTGTAGCGGCTAGACAGTGTATTTTTGGTGAAGGCTCAAATAACTCCGCTGAGTTGAGGGCCTTACTTGAAGGTTTGAGACTTTGTATTGATCTAGGATTGCGAAGTTGTGTGATCCAAACGGATTCTAGATTGGTCAAACAGTGGATATTAAATGAAGCTAGTATTCCCTGGTCTCTTAGTAACTGGTGGAGGGAAATTAGAGACACGAGTAAGGTATTGACGTGGTATTGTATACACGTGTATAGGGAAACTAATTCAGTGGCGGATGCTTTGGCTAGACGAGCGCAAGTGGATCAAATGACAAGGGATTATTCTTGGGACTCATTGCCTAAACGAATAAAATCCTTAATTATTCTTGATAAGAAGAAGACGGCATATTTAAGACGCACGGATGCTAAATGAACTTGTAAATCTAGGCTTGTATCGCTCGGGGATGGATTTACTGCGAGGGAATGGGGACTGCAGGTGGCATGCTCTGCAATGGCTGGAACGGATCGCTGGAACTGGACTGTTGCTGGAACTGGGACAGAGTATGCAATCTGCTCTCTGTTCCAGTTTTTAGGTGCGCTCTCTGCTGGTTTTCTTGCCTCGTTTTGGCGATCTCTGCGAGACTGTGGTAGCAGAGATCAGGCCTGAAACTCTGCTGAAACAGTGAATTCAGGGCTGCACATTTCGGTGCATTGCACGATGTCTCTGGATTGTGGCAAGAGTGCTCTGTTTTTACAGAGTACTCTGCATAATTGCTGCCTGTTTTGCACATATTTTGCTGCCTGGTTTTTTATGTTGCAATGCTGGAACAAAGTGCAAACTGTTGCAAAACAGAGTGCTCTCTGCTGCAAAACAGAGTGCTCTCTGCTTCCTGCTGCTGCTGTTCTGACAGTGCGTGTTCGTAGGTGATTTGCAATGTTGCAAATTGACATTGGCGTTAATCTGATGCTAGTGAGACTTAGAGAATGGTTGACGCACTATGTTCTTTTAGTGCAAGCATGTTTTTAGCTATACAATATGAAGTTGAATGTGTATGAGTTACGAGAGTTAAAAAAAAAAAAAAAAAAAAAAAAAACCATCCATTTAGTGTTTATATTCTGCTGATATGAAAGGGCCTTTGCTCAAGCAAAAAATTAACAGAGTAGATTGCATTATTAAAGATGTAGGGCCTATAGTTTATATAGTCATTACAAATGTTTTACCTGAAACGACGTCGTTTCTTTTTCGCTATCTTCAAGAAGAAAAGTGAGGGCATTATGACTGCCTGGCAGACAAAAATAAGATAATTTATGTAGCAACATTTGCAATATGAAGTATTCATAAAGAAAAGGAAATTGAGGAACGGATAATATGTGAATTTGACCATTGTAATTCGACAAATTGTGTTATCAGTTAATCCATCTTTCCATTTGACCGATTGACCCACAACAACAAAAACAAAAACAAAAACAAAAACAAAAACAAAATGTTCCGGTATAAGACAGAACATGCTAAAATGTACAGTACACTTAAGCATACAAAGTAATCTATATGTTGGAATGCAAGTGTCTTGTTAGTGGTTTGCACCCTAAAAGTCATCTGAAGGTAAAGTTCATGAAAACCATCTCAAGGTTTATGGAAATCCCCTTTCCCTTAGAGAAGATGAAACTTGAAAAACCTTTACATCCCGACGAAATGCCTTTTCTTGTGCCCTCTGATAAAAACCAATGGATTACTGGATATGTTGTATACGTCTTATCATTTTGTTTGCAGTATCGTATAATGACCTCTGGTTAGCCAAAAGAACGAGGTATTATTGCCTTTTGTTACTATTATAATACTTAAGAGCTACATGTTTGCCAATGATCATCTTCCTCTCTTCCACCCTATTCATGAGGCAAACCTTGTAACTCAGAAGATACTACTTGGAATCAATGAATAATATTTAAGGAATGTATGCACGAACTGTAAAATGTAGTAGAGGTGCAAGCTTACCACAAGTATACTGAGGAGAGAACCAATTAAAGCCATCACAAGACCTGAAATTACAATTAATAAATCAGATAGCGCAGTTACCTCTGTGATAAGCAGTAAAATAACAAGCTAAAGACGGGAATTGACTACAACTGCTAATAAGCCAGGCAATCACTTCAAGCATAAAATCTAGAAAGCAACATGGTGATGTTCTTTAATTCCAGAAAATTGCATCTGGTAAATATACATACAAAAACGAGGGAAATATTCACAGCTATGGATCTTTGTTTGATGAAACCTATTGCACTTTGAGAGTGAGAAGTACCAATTTGCCTAAGATAGTAAAATATATTAAATGCATTTTTTATTCGTCATGTTCCAAAAACCACTGAATCTTTTCTTTTAAGGTACAACAACTCTGTGTTCAGCACATCTTTAGCTAGACCCATGTTCATGTGTTCCAGATTGATCACCCTTGTCAAGCCAGAGTCCTCCCCCAACATAACCATTGAACCTTTAAGCTTCGCTGTTGTTTTTAAGTGATACAAGCTACCATCAGCCATGCAGAATGATCTTTGCCCATAATACATCACAATAATTTGCATTATTTAGGACCCTAGCAAAGTATAATGATGATGGCTAAACCAACAGATATATGGTACTGGGCCCTAAACAAGATTTCCAGAATAACTAAATGCATTTTAGACTGGAAAGTAGATTTCTATGAGTTCCTGAATACCTACCAAAAAACGACAGGACAAAAGCAACACATACGGTTGAAAAGACAAGTCCTGTTCATAAGAGATAAAAGCACCAAGGACTAGTAGAGATTCCTGGGGGTAGCAGCTCCTCCATACCCCTAGCCAATGGATTCATCAACAATGCATATGTGCTGGAAGTTAAGGATGTCATTGGAAATAAAATGCAAGATATTGTTCAAGCAATAGTCTCAACTAAGTAGTGCTTAAGAATTTTCACAAACAAAAGGATATTTGGTGAATGGATTGATAACCTGCAAAGAAAACAGGAGCCACAAGTTTCAGAACTATGATAGAAGTCCAGTAGCAAAACATTAATAGATTAAGAATGAGAAGGTTATTTTAGGGCAAGATACTCATTGTTGTCCATATCGCAACTTTGGATGCAAGAGCATTCTTTGGCAGATTTAAAGTTATCTGAGACAGCGTGGCTTGACCAAACATGAGATATCCCATGATTGCAACACCTCCATATAGCATGGTACATATCACAAAGCTGCAGGACAAGAAGACATAACCTTTACCAAGTTGAGAATGTTAATGACCACAAAACATAAGATTATTGTACAAAACATAAGATTATTGTACATACCATACGATCAATGCCTTGCTGAAATGTTTAGGATCAGACATAGACTGGTAGATATTTGGGAACACAGAGTGCCCAGAATAGCAAAATCCAAAGACTCCAATGGCAAATGGTACACCACTCCAGTTCACCACAGGACCACTCTCATGGAAACAATCCATCTACAGTACCAACAAAAAGCACTGCAAAGAATATTACAAATGTGGCAAGCACTCCACAAGCTGCATACGAGTTGGTTATAATGAGCAAGAACTTGAATTTTAAAGTTAATTATAAATTGATAAATAATAGGGGAGGTTGAGGCATGGTATGGATGCTACACCTGAAAGATAAGAAATAAGACGAAGATCCTTCAGCCAAACAGTTGGTAAAACAATCAAAGCAAAAACAAGCCCGAAGAAATGTGGAGCATCAACTTGAAACCCAGTCCAGTCCAAAGAAGCTCCAAGAAACAAGCTTGTGAGATTATCTCCTTCCAAAGTGATAAATTCCACGCAATAAGACTGCAGTTTTGAAATAATATCTGATAAACCCACTTGAGGGTTCATAAAAGCAGATGGTCCAAGGTATGAAAAACCCATTAATATGCTCCACTTACATATAATTCTGTGTACAGAATGATCTGCATAGAGACAGAAAAGTGCCTCAGCATCAGAAGCCCTATAATGCTCATGGTAGTGAAGAGCAGAGCTTCTCTCACAGAAGGGGCATCGGGGATTTGGGTCTCCCCCGAGAGATCCCTGATTTTGCGACCCATATCTCAGTGGGTGCTGTTGGTCTCTCTCAGAGATGAAACCCTGGATTACTTTTCGAGAAAAAAAATCAACAAATGTATGTAAAAAAGGACTATTAGGGTTTATCGATCGGTTTGCTTACGAGTATGAGAGTGGAGCATAGATCGTGGAGGCTCTTGCCTTGTTCGAGTATAACTCCATCGATGAGACGAATCGATTTAAGCGGATTTGATCTATCGATCGAGGAAAAGAATTAATCGAGTGAAATGTTGGAGGGGAGAGGAGGGGCGGTCGTCATCAGAGCTTCTCTTCGTAAGCAAACAATGTTGGATGAGACAATTTCACTCATCGTCATCGGTGGGGAGTTAGGGTTTGGGGAGGGGAGAGGATATGGGGAAAGGGGAGGATATGGTGAAGGGGTTGAGAGGTGGGGGAGGGACGGGAAATTAGGATGGATGGGCTCAGAACTGGACGAGCGAGCGAGTTTTCACATTTGCTTTAAAGAAATTGATGTTTTATTTATAGTTGCACTTAATTATAACTGTAGTTAAACAACAATATTCTGCGACGGTTGAATAACCGTCGTTAAATAAAGTATTTAGCGGCGGTTTTTCCAGACCGTCACTAAATAGCCGCCGCTAAATTGCCATTTTCTTGTAGTGATTAGAGGAGGATTGTGATTCTCTAATGCAGATGCCAGATTTAGAGAAAGTCAGAAAAGCAGTTTTCATTATTCCTCATGACAGTACCCCGGGCCCGGACGGATTCATAGCTGGTTTCATTCAGAGTTGTTGGGACATTATTGGGTGGGACATCTGGGAAGCTGCGAAGGAATTTTTTGCTTGCCAAGCGATGCCAGGTACATTTTCTTCCAATTTTTTGGCACTTATTCCTAAAATCGAAGAACCTGTCTCTAATGCTGATTTTAGGCCTATTAGTCTGTGCAATGTGGTATACAAAATTTTCAGTAAAACTCTTAGTGTGACATTGCCAAGCTTCTCTCAAATATTATCTCTCTAGAGCAGGGAGCTTTTGTTCTAGGGAGACTCATTTCAGAGAATATTGGGTTGGCACAAGAACTGATGAGAGAGATTGGCAAGAAGGTTACTGGAAATAATATAATATTCAAGTTGGATATGGAATGACCGAATTGAATGGGGATACCTCTTGACAGTCTTGCACAGATTTGGATTTAATAATAGAATATGTCATCTGATTTCAAACTGCATTACACATTGCGGGTTCTCGGTGTTGATGCAAGGCAGGTACGACGGATATTTTAAATCATCTAGAGGTCTTCGACAAGGGGATCCTCTCTCTCTGCTCCTCTTTGTTATTGTGGTAGAAGTGCTAAGCAGAGAGCTCTCTTAGGCTTTTCGTAGGGGAGAAATCAGTTTTTATCATACTCCCAGGATGGCTACTCCGATCACCCACCTATTGTATGCGGATGGTTCACTGATCTTTTTGAATGGTAGGAAAAAATCCATTGATGGATGTATGCAGTTCTTAGACAGATATTGTCGGGCTTCAGGAGAGAAAGTTAATATTAAAAAAAGTTCGTTCATTATTGATGAGAAAGCCCGTGCAGAAAAAATTATTTCGATCAAACTGTGGACAGGTTTCGTCTACAAGCAGTCTCCGTTTATATATCTCGGCGTCCCCATTTATCAAGGTAGATGCAGGATTTCTTTCTTTGAAGCCTTGGTAAATAAAATCCAGCAAAGAATTCAGGGTTGGAAATCCAGACTCTTGTCGCCAGGGGGTAGATTGACGTTGATAAGATATGTTTTATTGTCAATGCCAATTTATTCCATAGCAGCTATAGTCATCCCTATTAAGGTCCTGCATTCTATTCAGAAAATGATTGCAGACTTCTTTTGGGGAGATCATGAAGGGCGGCATAAGCGAAAATGGATAGCATGAAATAAAATCAGTGTCCCTAAGGAGGAAGGAGGCCTAAATGTTAGTAGCCTGGATGTTATTATTAGAGTTTTTCGCATTAAGTCGCTTTGGAATCTTGTAAACTCTAACTCTTTATGGGAAAATTTTCTAAGGCATAAATATTTGCAGGAAGGGGTTCCAATCAGAATGCAAGAAATAAGAGTTGGGGCTTCTCCGTTCATAAAAGAGTTGTTGGTGCATAAAGAATTTATAATTGCAAACTCCACGTGGCGGATCTCCAAAGGTAATATTAGTTTCTTTGAAGAACACTGGGCTAAGGATGAAATCTTCACTAGAAATGAGGAGGCAGTAACGAATGACACGTGGCCTACCCTAAGGAAAATGCATAGGGAAAATTTCAGAAGGTTAAACCCAGATATCCAAAGAAAAGCTCAAGATCTCTACAAGACAATAGTGAAAGGTGAAGTTGGTGACCGAGATGTTAGAATTTGGATAACAAATAATGATGGCAGGTTCTCGATTAGTTCAGTATGTAAAAATCTATGTGGCAGAGGGACACAAGATGATTTTTGGGAATGGATTTGGCATCCGTTATTGCCTTCTAAAATTTCTATTTTCGTATGGAAAATTATTAGAAGGGCATTATCCATTGATGGTGAAATTAGAAGAATTGGGTTCCAACTTACGTCTAAATGCAGATGTTGTACTCAATTTGGGGAGGAAACTATGAAACATCTCTTCTTAGAAAGTGAGTTAGCAAGAAGGGTGTGGGGACATTTTGATTTGATGTTTGACATGCACATACATAAACCGGTTGAAGTCTACACTATGCTTAAGGCGTGGTTTAGGAAGGCGAAGAGATCTTCCTTATCAGGTACCCTATTCCATCTCACTCCACTTTTCATCCTATGGGAGATATGGATCCAGTGAAATAAAAAACTTTATGAAGGAAAGGAGTTTTCGTCATGCTATGTGATTATTAAAGTTTATTATTGGATTAAGTGTGTGGCAAAAATTTCTATTACTAAGATAAAGGATACCAATGGGGCTTTGTTCAGTAGGTTGGGCATACAGGAAAATAATGTAAAAATGTCCCCTCCTCGGGTGTTTTATTGGGCATTCCCTCCGACGGGATGGTATGTGCTTAATGTTGATGGTTCTTGTATGGAGAATAATACTACTGGCGGCTTTGTTATTAGAAATGACGAAGGAAAATTTGTAGCAGCTAGACAGTGTATTTTTGGGGATGGATCAAATAATTCTGCAGAGACGAGGGCCTTGCTTGAAGGCTTGAGATTTTGTATTGATCTGGGAGTTCGAAATTGCGTGATTCAAACAGATTCAATGTTGGTTAAACATTGGATATTCCAAGAAACTAGTATCCCCTGGGTTCTTAGTAATTGGTGGAGGGAGATCAGAGAGTTGAGTAAGGCATTGACGTGATACTGTTTACACGTGTTTAGGGAGACCAATTCAGTGGTGGATGCATTGGCTAGATTGGCGCAAGTGGAGCTAAGGTCTAGAACCTGTTTTTGGGACTCGTTGCCTAAAAGAATAAGGTCCTTAATTATTCTTGATATGAATAAGACGGCGTATGTACGGTTCTCGGATGCTAAATGAACATGTTAAAGATAGATCGTATGGATTGGGAATGGATTTGCTGCGATGAGCTGCTATCGTTTGATGGTTTTTGTTGTGTGGAGTTTGGTAGACTGAATTTTGCAGGATTGATTGCCGAGAGTCTGGACATGGAAACGAGCTGGACAAACGGCAGTGTTTTCGGCTTGTTTGGAGAGAATTCCTGTTGCTGCTCTGGATTTAAAGGAACAAAGTATGCTCTGTTTTTCTGGGCTAGACAGAATGTGGAATTGCAATTTGCAGCCAATGCAAAGAAATTCCAAACTTTAAGGAGCTTGAAAATAGGTTGTTACATTTTTGGCTTGATATTTGCAGGTTGTTATAACTTGTTATGCAACTTGCAGGTTGTTATTGTATGCAACTTGCAGGTTGTTGCAAGTGTTTGTTTCTTGTTTCTTGATATGCAACAAGTTGTAGTTTGGGTGCTTAAGGCTCAGGAGAGAATGCAACTTGCTGCAAGGGGCTGTGATTTGTCATCAGTTTGCAAGCTTAGGAATGCCAAGCTAGATTTGTGCGCAAGGTGAAGCCTTTTTTGGAGCAGAATTTACGTGGATTTTTATGGCAAAGCTCTAGGCTGCAACGGCCTGGATGGTGATTGTCAATCGGGTCTTACAATTCTTGCATTTTTTTGTGCAAGGTTGTTTAGGCCAGTGGCAGTTTTTGTTTCAAGTGGCAGTCTTCAATTGGTGGTTAGGAATGCATTTTTGGCTTTATGTGCAAGTTGAAGGGATCAAGGTGTAAGATTCAAATGGTTTTTGGTCAAGGCATTTGGCTACTTACCTATTTGTTTGTTTATTATGAGGGATAGGTTTTTTAGGCCTAGTCCTAGAACAAAATAAGGTCTCATAAGGTCTTAATCACTTTTGGTTTTAGGCCTTATCCTTGGTTAAATCCTTGGTGAACTAGGCCTTTTTGTCAAGGTTAAGTAGTTAGAAAAGTCTCGTGCATGGACTGTTTTTAGAATTCTTTTGTTTTATGTCCAATTGTTTTTATTTCTCGGGTAAAGTCGTCATGTACCCCCGACATGTGTAAAAGATTTTTTGCTAAAGTAATAAAGGTATGGCATCCCATAGCTGCCCTCCCCACTGGAGGTTTATTTAAAAAAATAAAAAAAAATATTCCCAATACATCTCATTAATTCTTACACCAGCCCTATATTCTCAGAAATAACACTACACCAAAAGGCTTGATTAGCTACACGGACATGGCCACGGCTCAAAACCGTTAGTTTATTTGCCACAGCCCAAAACCGTGGCTAGAGCCTAAAACCGTCACTACACCAAAAGGCTTGATTAGCTACACGGAGATGGCCATGGCTCAAAACCGTTAGTTTATTTGCCACGGCCCAAAACCGTGGCTAGAGCCTAAAACCGTGGCTATAAAAAGAAAATGCACCTGTGTTTGCTTTGGCGCCATTGCGAAAACAGTTTCGCGATCTTGCAAAAAAAATTGGCGCAAAGGAGAAAGGAGGTCCATTTTCGTTTCAAATCAGAGTGTTGGAGTTGATGAGAGTAAGACCATCAAAGAAGTGAGACTCAGAGTGAGAGAGACATGTATGGGTACCTTTTGTTTAATGGAGTGAGAGAGACGACGATCCCACCCACCATGTCGACCTCCTGCTACCAAGATCGATGAAGATCGCAACTCAAATCATCCCAAAACCCTCCAACCCTCAGCACCAGTCGATCGTCAGAGTCAATCGAACCCATCTTCCAGTCAATTGAGCCCATCTTCCGCCTTCACCAGTTGATTGATAGCCCTCTACACTCCAATTGATCGATCAACATACCTCTCACACTCCCCAGACCTTCTATCGACATACCACTTCAGTCGATCAAAAGGTTTGCAAAGAAGAAATCAAAGTGTTTGCGAAGAAGAAGAAATTGAAGGGAATAAGAAGAACTGGAAGGGTTTGCGAAGAAGAATACCTAAGAGAGAATCGAAACTATGGGTTCGGCAAGAAACCCAGATGCCAGATCCAAGCAATCAATCAGGTATGATCAAAACCCCGTTCAGTTTCTTCTTTTCCTTATTTTTTTTTTACTTCTTCCTCTTCTCTGCGATTCAGTTTTTTTTTTTTCTGTTCGATCAACTAAGTGAAGAAGAAGACCTAATTGTTCGATTCAGTTTCTTCTTTTCCTTCTCTTTGGTCAATATATACATTTTGAAATCGCAATAATTATTGTGAAAATTTTCAGTGATTGGTCGTTGACTCAATTTTTCTTCTTCTGCAGTATGTTCTTCTAACCATCATTGAGGGTTGTGACCCGGTCAACAAGCTTTACTACTTCGACTTGTCAATAATTCCAGATGGGATTGAAGGTTGTAGGGGAAAAGAGAACATGAGCACATATCAACTAATGGGAGACCCTGAAAACCCTAAATATGAGGTTTAAGGGATTTTTTTCTCCTATCTTTGACTCTTAACTTACTTCTTGATACAAGGATATTAATGCTTAGAGATAAATACAATGCTGCTATCAATTGTTTTGAATTAATGTTAACATTCCCTTCGTGTTTATAGGTTCTCCTTTGCCCCAAAAGGAGACAGACCATGCTGTTTTCGGCTACAATGACTGAAGAAGTTGATGAGCTAATCAAGCTTTCTCTAACTAAGCCGTTGCGTCTTTCAGCCGATCCATCTACGAAACGGCCAGCAACATTGACTGAGGAGTATTTCCCTTTTAATCCTCATTTATCCACACTGGTTTCAGCGATTTTAATAGTTGGCAGTGTGTTTATATGTTACTATAATCATATTTTTTTGATAATTGGTTTGAGCTAAAAACCCCACATTTCTATTGGGTTGGGGTGAGAGGGAACAATATCTGCTGTATTGGAGTGGATTGTTACACTATGTTTTCCATGTTAACATTTTTTTTCTTCAAAGAAACTTTTTTTTGGTCACTTTTACTCATTTTCCCCAAATTGAATTTTTTTCAATACCTTTTTTTTTTTTTTTTGCATGCTCAACTGCTTTTCTTCTCTTTTCTTATCTTGCAGAAATTGTTGATTGAAATCAAGACAAACTACAAATCATTCTGTGAAACCTGCCTAAAGTAATGTCAAAACAGTAACCTCTGAGCTAAACTTGAGAGAAATCAATCATCGACTAAATGCAACACTCGTAGATCAAGCAGCAAATGTAGAGAGGATGTTCTTCTTCAAAGTGAACTCATCGGCCTTTGCAGAGCTGATGGACGAAGGTCAGGGCCGCATGAAAATGGCCTTGAAACCGGAATCCGAAAATCTCTGCCCAAGAAACCTTGCCCAAAAGTGCAACTTTCACTACTTGAACCCAAAATTCAGCTTGCCACTTGATCAGTGAAACATCCTGCAAACCTTGCACTTGCATAATCAACAAACTTGCAGCCTGCCAACAGCAACTAGCAATCTTGCAGGAATCAATTTGCAATAACACTTGCCATTAACAACAAACCCACTTTGCACCTTGCAATCCAATTCCTGCGAAAACAAAACAGCACATTCCAGCCATATTCGAGACAGCACAAGTATTGTCCGAACAGCAGGAAGCCCCCAACCATCAGCAATAGTGAGACAGAGAGCACTCTGTTTTGTAACAGAGGGCACTCTGTTTTGCAGCAGAGCGCACTATGTTTTACAGCAGATTGCAATTTGTTCTCCCTTGCATCCGCAACAGCCAGCTCCACACCATCCTGAGAACGCTTCACCCCAAGTCCAAAACTGCATGTTCTCTGCCCAGAAACAGCGTCAGCGCATTCCAGTCCAAGAAAACACTTGCAACGCACCTCTGTCTACACACCAGATCCATGATCATGTAACATCTGAGAGCCTTAAATAAGCCGTCTTTATTTTATTTTTATTATTTTTTTTTTTTTTAAATTGGGTCATTGACCCTTTTTATTTATTTATTAATCCATGCCCGAAGGCTACATGACTAACACTATAGGGTTAACCAAACCAGGCCCAAAGGCTACAATATTGTTGCCACTTAATATCCTCGTCGCCTCCATCTCGCATAGAGACTTGCTTTCAGGAATACATAAAGACTTTGTTCTTTTAGGCAACGATTCCCAAGAATAGTTTCTAGACATTTGCTCCACTTGCGCCAATCTAGCCAACGAATCCGCCACTGAATTTGTCTCCCTGAACACCTGTATACAGTACCACGTCAATGCCGTACTCGAATCTCTAATCTCCCGCCACCAATTGCTAAGAAACCAGGGGATACTAGCTTCTTGTTGAAGCCAATGCTTAACCAGCATTGAATCCGTTTGAATCACGCAATTCCGGACTCCCAGATCAATACAATATCTCAAACCTTCAAGCAAAGCCCTCGTCTCGGCAGAATTATTTGTTCCTTCCCCAAAAATATACTGTCTAGCTGCTACAAAATTTCCTTCATCATTTCTAATCACAAAGCCTCCAGTAGTATTATTCCCCAGACAAGAACCATCAACATTAAGTACATTCCATCCTGTAGGAGGGAAAGCCCAATAAAGCACCCGAGGAGGGGATAGTGTTACATGTTTTTCCTGTATGCCCAACCTACTGAGCAATGCCACATTGGTTTCCTTTTTCTTAGGAATAAAAAACTTTGCCATACATTTAATACAATAATAAACTTTAATAATCACATATGATGTCGAAACTCCTTACCTTCATAAAGTTTTTTATTTCTCTGGATCCATATTTCCCATAGGATGAAAAGTCGAGTGAGATGGATGAGTGTACCTGATAACATAGATTTCTTCACTTTCCTAAACCAAGCCTTAAGCATAGTGTAGACTTCAATCGGTCTATGGATGTGCATGTCGAACACCAAATCAAAATGTCTCCACACCCTTCTTGCTAACTCACTTTCCAAGAAAAGATGCTTCATAGTTTCCTCCCCAGATTGACAACAACATCCACATTTTGACGCAAATTGTAAGCCAATTCTTTTAATTTCACCATCAATGGGTAAAGCCCTTCTAATTTTTTTCCATATGAAAATAGAAATTTTAGAAGGCAATAACGGATGCCAAATCCAATTCCAAAAATCATCTTGTGATCCTCGACCACCTAGAAGTTTACATACTGAGCCAATCGAGAATAATCAATATTTGGCATCCAAATTCTAGAGTCCCGATCACCAACTTCACCCTTCACTATAGTTTTATAGAGCTCTTGAGCTTTCCTTTGCCTATCCAGGTTTAGCATTCTGAAATTCTCCCTGTGCATTTTCCTTAAAGTAGGCCAAGTGTCATTCGTTATCGCCTCATCATTTTTAGTGAAGATTTCATCTTTAGCCCAGTGTTCTTCAAGGAAACTAACAGTACCTTTAGAGATCCGCCACATTGAGTTTGAAACTATAAAGTCTTTATTAACCAACAACTCTTTTATGAGGGGAGAAGTGCCCGGTTTTATTTCTTGCTTTCTGATTGGAACCCCCTCCTGCAAATATTTAAGCCTTAGAAAATTTGCCCATAAATAATTGGTGTTTATAAGATTCCAAAGAGATTTAATGCGAAAAGCTCTTATAATTTCATCCAGACTTCTAACATTTAGGCCACCTTCATCCTTAGGAACATTGATTTTATTCCATGCTATCCATTTCCGCTTATGTCTCCCTTCATGATCTCCCCAAAAGAAGTCTGTAATCATGTTTTGAATAGATTGCAAAACCTTAATAGGGACAACTGTAGCTGCTATGGTGTAAATTGGCATTGACAATAAAACATGTCTTATCAACGTCAATCTACCCCCTGGAGACAAGAGTCTGGCTTTCCAACCCTGAATTCTCTGCTCGATTTTACTTACCAAGGATTCAAAGAATGAAATTCTGCTTGTAAAGGGAGACTGCTTGTAGACAAAACCTGTCCACAATTTAATCAAAATAATTTTTTCTGCACGGGCTTTCTCATCAATCATGAATGAACTTTTTCCAATATTAACTTTCTCTCCTGAAGCCCGACAATATCTGTCTAAAAACTGCATACATCCTTCAATGGATTTTTTCCTGCCATTCAGAAAGATCAATGAATCATCAGCATACAATAAGTGGGTGATCGGGATGGCCATCCTGGGAGTATGATAAAAACCAATTTCTCCCCTACGAAAAGCGCGAGATAGCCCCCTGCTTAGCACTTCTGCTGCAATAACAAAGAGGAGAGGGGAAAGAGGATCCCCTTGCCGAAGCCCTCTAGAAGATTTAAAATATTCGTCATACCTTCCTTGCATCAACACCGAGAACCCGCAGTGTGTAATGCAGTTTGAGATTAGGTGGCATACTCTGTTATTGAATCCAAATCTACGCAAGACTTTCATGAGGTATCCCCATTCAATTCTGTCATAAGCCTTTTCCATATCCTGCTTGAATATAATATTATTTCCAGTAACCTTTTTACCAATCTCCAGCATCAGTTCTTGCGCCAACCCAATGTTTTTAGAAATGAGTCTCCCTTGAACAAAAGCCCCCTGCTCTAGGGAGATATTATTTGGGAGAAACTTTGCCAATCTCATACTAAGCATTTTACTAAAAATTTTGTATACCACATTGCACAGGCTAATAGGCCTAAAATCAGAATAAGATACAAGTTCTTCAATTTTAGGAATAAGTGCCAAAAAATTGGAAGAAAATGTACCTGGCATCGCCTGACAAGCGAAAAATTCCTTCGCAGCTTCCCAGATGTCCATCCCAATAATATCCCAGCAACTCTGAAAGAATCCAGCTGTGAAACCGTCCGGTCCCGGGGCACTATCATGTGGGATGCTAAAGACCGCTTTCCTGACTTCCTCTAATTCTGGCATCTGCATGAGTGAATCACAATCTTCCTATCTTATCAGGCTCGTGATACAATCCATGAGTTCTAGATCCTCTTTGTGTTCTCCCGTAGAAAGTAAGGACCCGAAAAAATTATTAGCTTCCCAAATAATATTTTTCGGATCTGTAATTAAGTTCCCTGCCATGTCCTGAATTTTGGTAATCGCTCTTCTTTTCTGTTTTGCTTTGACTGATGCAAAGAAGAATTTAGTGCACGCATCACCTTCTTTAAATTCCTTTTCACCTGATTTTTGTTTCCAGTATATTTTTTCTCTCACCAAAGCCAGTTTAAGTTCAGCCTGACATCTGTTTAAATTAATCATATCATTTGGATCCCAACCCTGCAATAGGCTGAATTCCAGTCGTTCAATGTCATCTTCCAACCTTCTAATAATACTGAATATATTACCAAAGGTTTCTTTATTCCATATTTTTAGAGCTCCTCTAAGACGCTTAAGTTTTAAAGCCACGCTATACATAGCCCCATAACCTTCTCCATTAGCATTCCAAATTCTGTCAACAAAGCCTAAAAACTCTTCATGAGTAAACCACATACTTTGAAATCTAAAAGGAGACATACCTGCCCTTTTTGACAATGGCAAAGAAAGTAACAAAGGTGCATGATCCGAGCAAACTCTAAGTAAATGATCAACCCGAGTGTGCTGCATTACAGTTATCCAATCTGCATTCCCCAGAAAACGATCCAATCTAGCCCAGGTTTTGTCCTCCCCTCTTTGATTGTTACACCATGTATATTTGGGTCCTTCAAACCCACAATCAGAAAGCCCGCAGCTCGTAATGCATCTTGAGAACTCTGTCATCGCCAAAAGATTAGGAGGGCGCCGGCCTAATTTTTCTCCACTCTCGGAAATCACATTAAAATCACCACCAATGATCCATGGTTCATTCAAACCCATTGCAATGTGTTCCAAATCTTCCCATAAACTTCGCCTTTCCTGTATTAAACACTTTGCATATACCAGGGAAATGAAGAACACAGTATTGGAAAAAAGAATTTTAATCTTACAGTGGATTAATTGATTTGTGCAGAATAATATGTCCACTTGTAAGTTATTATCCCAGAAGAGCCAAATTTTACCGCCATAATCCTCATTCGTTGCAAAACAAGGCAGACTCACCTTTCCTGCTATCTCCATGTGTCTTGAAGAGTGAATCATAGGTTCCGCAATTGCAAGCAGCCTGACATTGTTTTCTTTAACCAGTTTTTTTAGTCTACAACGGGTCGCCCGGTTGCCAACTCCCCGTGCATTCCAAAACATGATGTTATCTATCATTACTAACACCTGGGGTAAGCATGTTTCTCGTCACTCTCCGATTCCCCACCACAGGTCCGTTTTTAGAACTTTTCTTTTTTCCTTTCGTCTTGACCTCGCCGGATTGATATCCTGGATCAACCATATTATTAGACGATGTGGTTGCATCAGATTCATTATCTGACACCGCATCCCGCTCTAGTCTGTTACATTCACCATCCGCCTGAACTGCACCTGCAACTTCATCACGTTCTTGCAATAATTCGGGGAGCCTAGAATCCAGTTCGGTGCTTCCCCCAATCTGTTGCTGATCCAGTGCGGTTACGCTCTGTTTTGAGCGTGAAAAAGTTTCCTGCTGATCACAATTTTCCAGGTTATTCAGCGTAGCATGCATGATGTTGTTCCCTGACCCAGAATTGATTGATTCGACCCCTGTTCGCTGATCTCTGTCTGTACGCTTTGGTACCCCAGAATCAGCATGAACTGTACCCTGTCTCGCCTGCTGTTCCTCTGTTTCAGCATTATTAGAGCAAGCTTTTGCGCAATCTGACCTGCTGTCTCCCACAAATGGAACAATCTATAAAGGAGCCACGCTGGCGGAGCTTTCTTGTGAGTTTATTTCGTCTCCCTTCTTATTCAACATAGCCATTTTAACTTCACTGACGGTGTAACCGGCCTTCATTAAAATATTTTCGGTATTGTCAACATCTTCCTTGGTCACATTCGTCTTATGTTCCGCCCTCATGATATCTTCTTGCTTTTTACTTTTTTCCGCAATTCCGTCACCACCACCGTCCGAGTTTTCCTCCGCTAATACACCAAATTTGTTAGCCAACGGTGTCCCATCTATTGGTTTTTCCGATGTCTTCACTTTATTATTTCCCATTTGTTCACTTATGATCTCGATTCCTTGAGAGTTTTTTGCACCACTAACTCCTATATTCTCCACATTTTCCATCGTTTTTTTTCCAACCGGAACGTACTTTTGCTTGTGTACGTTTTGTCCTTGGTTCACCCCACCTAGATTTTGCTTTTGCTTTGACTTGTCGAAAGACTTAAATTCCTTGATATTTTCTCCATCAACCTTAGAAAGATCATTTTTCTTGCCTACCAGTTTCCGACAATAGTCTTTCATATGCCCAATAAGCGAACAATGGTCGCAATATTTGAAACCAGGATATTCAAGTTTCTGCTAGTATCCTCCATATTTTGGACTTTCAAGCCAAATCCTATTTGGAAGAGGTTTGGTGACATCCATTTCTACGCACATACGTGCAACCTTTGGGTGAGCAAAGAATCTAGTTCCATCATCTATCCGTAGGAAATTACCAAAGGAGTCTCCAATCGCCTTCATGATGGCGGGAAGAAAGAAAGCAAAAGGAAGATTAGGAAGTTCAATCCATAAAGGTGCCAACTCCGGATCCGCCCGTAGGCTAAAACCAGGATTCCAACAAAAATTTTTATACCGAACTCCCCGGATCGTATAGGAATCCTTTGATAACACTTTCTTAACTTCATCATCTGATTGTAAATACACAACTACATGTCTGGGGTCAATAAGACCCATAATGAATTCCCCGGATATTCCCCAAGATTTGTGAATGGCATTCCTTATCGAATCGAGCGACGGCCTAAAACTTGAAAATTTCAAAACCACAACGTGATTAGAGACATGAGACTCACCTCTTAAAACATCCGAATCGGATAGCCGTAATGCCGGACTTCCTTCTTTTCTAAATGACGTAGAATCCGTCAGCTTGTCATCAAGATCATCCTTCATCGCCTTTCCAAGAACCTGTGCAAAGGAGCGCCTAGGAGATCCGTCGTCCTCCTTGCCAGCCGCAGGGACAGCCCCCTTGGCTGGCTGTGCCGCCTCCATCGAAAAACCTATCCGCCTCTACAAGCTAAAGGACTAGATCTTCTCCCTGGATCAGCCAGCCCTTTTGATTCAAGAACAAAGACTCCCAGGCAGCAACCAACAACGACCAGCAACACGTCTAGGAAACCAAACGCCAGCACGTCTAGGAAACCAAACGTCAGCAACTCGACCAAGCACTGTCGGCCAGGATGACGCCATCCAGGCAGGCGGCGGCCGATCGACCAAGGGAAGAGATGACGGCGGCTGCTCTAGGTTTTTATTGTTCAATGGTGGATATTGTTTCCCAAACTCTTGGAACGGTTAAGATTGAAAGGATTCAATTGAGAAAAAATTCCAGTATTACCCCTCAAATCGCCACAGAGCAGAGCTCTTTTTCCTAAGGACCCCACTTTCCTTTTCAATACCTCATTTAACACGTATCCCTTTGTAGTATGTCTGTGACTAAGTTGATATTTGCAAGGATGATCTCATTCTAACAGTGAGATCTTCACATGTCCTATAAGCCCCAAGAAGTGTCATCCCCGGGAGCGGATGTCATATTAACTTGGCCTTTACCCTCCATGTATTATGCTTTTATATATCATCATTGTGACTATCCTCCTGTATTTCTATTTCAGATAAAGTTGATCCAACTGTTTCCACATATTATTGCTTTCATGCAGGGTAGTTAGGATACGCCAGATGCGTGAAGTAAATCAGGAGGCGGTTCTGCTTGCATTGTTTTCCAGGACATTCACTTCTAGAGTGATTATCTTTAGGTTTGACTCTAAAAGTTCAACATTTTATTGTCTTTTATTTATGTTTCCCAAGTAGCATGTTCAGTTTAAATGCTCATGCTTTAATCTGTTAGCAATGGACTAATGCCTAATATAGTTGAGAAAACATATATGATTGGATAACATGATCTTGAATAGACGGGTGCTAATCAGGCTTCGTGGAATTAGACTGCTATAAGTGTAGTTATTGATGTCTGATCATCCAACCTATTAATTATTTTCTTCCAAAGAAAACATTGGCCTAATGAATTTATGCAAGCAGCCAATAGAATTTCTTTATTCATTTATTGTGTGTATTTTAGCTACCAACTCATTCAAATTCTGACAGTATGCTTTTGATTTAATGTGCAGTGGAACAAAACAAGCTGCACATAGATTAAAAATTTTGTTTGGATTAGCTGGTTTCAAAGCTGCTGAGCTTCATGGCAATCTTACTCAAGTTCAGCGTTTGGATGTAAGTATCCTTATCATATAATCAACTTATATGGCACATTTTTATGGTGAACATAGTTTCTAGAATTATCTAGTTTCAAGTATTGATGTTATGGAGTTAATTTGTCTGTTGGGATTCCCGATCTGTCTCCCTTCTGATGAGCACATTCACAAGAATAGAAAAGAATATGTTAAAATGATGTTTGCTGAAGAATTCTTTTTTCACACAACTATCTTGATTTTATTGTAGTTTTTAATATTGATTTTCATGTGGGGCATGCTTCACTGGGATAGCCTATTTGGCGTTGTATTCTTGTAATTCTGTTCTACTAAGCTATCTCATCGTTTTTATAGGCTTTGGAGCTTTTCAGAAAACAGGAAGTGGACTTTCTTATTGCAACAGATGTTGCTGCTCGAGTAAGTAAATTTAATTTGGCTTTTTCGATAAGAAAAAATGGTGTTGCTTAAATCTTAATAGAAGCCTCACCGTTATTTGACACACATGCACATGCATGCCTTCATATACGAGTGAGTTTTTGTTCCATGAAACACAATATTTTAACTGGATATCATCCTTTTTTTTTTTGAAGAAACTATAATAGAAAAATTAACTGGATATCTCTTGAATTGGCTGTGGATTCGTTTGTCTGCTTGGTCTTTCATCTATGCTCTCTTTGGTTTTGAATTTTTTCAGTTCTCATCATGTGCTTAATGTACTCATGTAGTTTTCGCAATCCATTAAGCTTTTTGGTGTTTTTTTTCTAGGGTCTTGACATCATTGGTGTTCAAACTGTTATAAACTTTGCATGCCCTCGCGATCTTACTAGGTGAGTGTGAATCCTTCTATTCTTGTTGAACATTGGGATAATAGATAAATCATTTTATTTTCTTGCATAAGAATATCACTTCCAGTGTACCAAAATTTGCAACTAGTTGTGCAACGAAAAGAATTTACATGTTACAGTGATTCTTCATTTAGATTTTAACGGATCACCGAGGCGGCCTTGTGCTTGTTCTCATTTGTGTTGTTAATTACTCTACTCATTTGTATTACTCAAATAATTTTACATCTTGTTTAGATGATGAAATGGCGAAGCTTTGAAAATTAATGAAAAGTTATGAACAATAATCTATTTAACCATTTTCCCCTATGGCGAAAGAGATACAATGTGGTCTTTAGGAATTAGATAGGTTGATAATCTATCTAACCATTTTTCCCTAAAAAACCTCAGTCTTGTCAGCGGTGGACCTGTCATATCCGGCTGTTTTGGAGTACAGTGGGTAAAACCATAATAACTGTTTATTTGATGGATATTGCAGAAGAAATGGATGTATTGAAATCATAAGGATGTAAAGACTTCAGATTAGATAGCTCGTTCAACTTTTTTTGGCTACATATTAGTTTTCTATTTTGTGTAGCCGAATTCTTCTTATCTCTTTGTTTACTCTTGGTTGTTCTAGCTATGTTCATCGTGTGGGTCGTACTGCAAGAGCTGGAAGAGAAGGATATGCCATTACATTTGTAACTGATAATGATCGATCAGTTTTAAGATCCATTGTGAGTGATTTACCAATTGGTTTTTAATATTAGCCTTTCCTCTTGAAAACTTCTAATAATCGGAAACTTCACTAACTAGTTCCAGAGTATTATTCTAGTTAATATACCAGAAGCACATGACTGATTCTGAATATCTGGTTTAAACAACTAGATACTTCAGTTTTATGTTTATAGTTAAAAGTTTAACTATTATATTTCCTCATGTGATCCTTGGGAGCTATGCATATAATCCTTAAATTCTGAAATTTGTAATTAGTGGAAATAATTGCCAAGTCAAAGATAAGATTTTTGCAGTCGTGGACCGGATAGAATCTTGACATGTAATTGTCTTGGGAGATTTGTGGCAGCAAACTCTACAATGGCAGCAGAAAATGGAACACAAGCTGAACAATGATTGTTTATAGTATGAATTTCAGTATTTAAATCTGATTTCATAATACCAGAAAGCATGGCATGATTAAGGATAGGACCGTTAATTTGTGAACCAATAGCCACACACTTTGTTGTATGTCATTTTGTCTTTTTGGTATATAATGTGCTTATTTGTATGCTTGCTTGCGCTTGGTCTTTTTAATTTGTTTTGGCACATAACTCTTTCAGGTGGCACGTAACTTTTTAACCGTTGCGGATGGGTCTTTTTAATTTGTTTTGGCACATAACTCTTTTTACTGCCCCTCAGGCAGGGGAGAAGGTATTTTATCTTCCCCAAGGTCACTTGGAACATGTATTAAGCTCCCCTTAGATTCTTTTACTATCGTGTTTTAATGACACGTTGTTTAGGAAAACTCAATTTAGCTACCAATTTGATAGTAAACATTTTCTGAACTTTTATTTTTGTTCCTAACAACAAATCATTCTATTGGGTTCTTTGTAAGTTGAAGCATTCGCAAATCAAGAAAATAAATTTGAAATGCCAAAGTATAATTTGCCTTTTGAGATCCTTTGCAGAGTTGTAAATGTTCAACTCATGGTAATACAAATCTAGTTCTCTCCAGATATTACTATTTATTTAGTTCATGATGTTTGTTTGAGGATTACTTTTGGTAAAATATAATTTAGTGTTTCCTAAATGTATATTTGTTGGCTGAATTAGAGACGGACGAGATGTGCACAAGTGACGTTGGTTCCGGGGACAAAGGGTTAGTTATTGACTAGCTTGTAGAAACTGGTGTATTTTTGCTTTCTAGTCAGTTAAGAGTTGTGAATATAATTTCTCATAGCAAGATGAGCAAAATGTGGAGGAGAGAAATTTTCAAGTTTAACCACAAAAGAACCGTGCATTCTCATTTTCCAAAATACTCACTACATCATCTGTTCTAATCTTATAATTTGATTGGTATCTGTGAAGTTTGATGAAAATTGTAAGCTTGCTTTTTTCAAACAGTAGATTGGCAAGAAAGTAGGTGGTTCATGTGTTACGAGTTCTAAATGTGTCCCAATCGCCAAACAAATAACTATGGCTGGATTAGAAATAGATGATGAAGACTAAGTAGTTCAATTTTAACAGAGTTTTACACTGAATGTCAAGGTTCCCAATTGAATGGGGAATAGGAGTACCAGGGGCGTGCTTGAGTGGGGGAGAAACCCATCCCTTTGAATGCTTCAAATGGAGAGAAAACAAAGTTGTTGAAGTCAGCTGCTCCAGTAGGTGAAAGAGTTGTCTCTTTGGCCGTTTTATACAAGGAGAAAATAGGGAGTAATAGGGGGTTGTAGCTCTGTTATTTTGGCTACAATGAAACAGTGAGTGAACATGGGATAAAAAGAGATGAAGTGAGTTGCATACAATAGAGAACAATCATCAATCTTTGGAAGCAGAGAAAAATGTGAAGCTGAACAAAGGTACATACCATTTTGACAACAAGATACTCCAAAATTTCACTCTTCCCCGTGTGCTTCCACTGCACTCTAAATGTCTATTCTTGTGCTTCCATTGCACACTCTAAATATCTATTGTTTGTTTCATTTGAATTCAGGAAGAACGAGAGGCTGCTATCAAGAAGCTTAGGAAGAGCTTGAAGTTCAAAGCAAACCCAATGCCTAGTTTCTACCATGAAGGACCTCCACTTAAGGTTGAGCATAAAAAGGTTAATCCTGTTATTGTACATTAGTGCTATTTGTTTACATGTTTTTGTTTGGCGTCAAAACTTGACAATATGATCACCAATCAAGCAAAGGTGTAGCAACTCAGTTTTTATGCGTAAAATTCTTTATTTGCTTTTCATGATTTTATGTTTGCAAGCTGCTGCCAGTTATCATGCCATTGCAATTGTTGTTTCATTATGTACAATGACCCTAATCTTCCACCAGTAATGGAAGCAGCAATACACCAATTTATGTACAATGACCATGAGGCTTTTAATGATATCAATACAGGTTTCAAACAGTAATTATTAATTGTATAAGTCAAGATGTTTAGTTTCAAGCTGATTTATAGTTGGCCAACTTTGAGATGGACGGTTTCTTCGTATGGTATCTTTATGCTTCTATTTTGTTTTTGCACTAATTTTCATGCTAATCTGAATAACTCATGGTTTCTCTATTGATTTGTCAGGGTTTCTCATTAGAGAATGCGCCGGAGAAATTTGAGGCAGCAAAGTACTCATCTGGAAAGGTTGTAAGCTTAACAAACTCCAACGCTTCCCTCTTTTCAACTTTTGCAAAAGCATTTAAAGTTTTTGCACCTGGAAGAATCACTTGAAAGGAATTTACAAGTGCATAACAAGTATTTTCTTAAATAATTACAATGAAGCATACTTAGATTAGTTATTCTGTATAGGTAAAAGGATATACCTGTAATTCCAAGGTTCCATTTTACGGTTCCATTTGAATGCAATTCCAAGGTTCCATTTTACGGTTGATTTTGTATTTATCTAGCATATAGTTTGTGGAATCCTATTCGTGCCGGAGGCATGACACGGTAGCCATGTCGTAGGCACGGGTACAGGCCACATGGCAAGTGTCTGGTCGATCTTAGTAAGGACTGATTTTGCAGGTGTGGGGCTGTGATTTTGTTGCAGCAGCAAAAAAAGTGTAATTTTTTTTTTCGATTATATTAATTTGCAACAGTTTCAAACCCTCGCAACAAACCAGATTTTTTTTATTTTGAATTTTGTTTTGACTTGCAACGACTTACAACCGTGGTCTTTCATGCGTGCAATGGCTTAAAACCGAGGTCCTTCATGCTTGCAACGGCTTAAAACCGTGGCCTTCATGCTTGCAACGGCTGTGAGACCAAAGAAATTCAAAATAATTGATATATGTTGCCACGGTTATGGAACGTGGGGCATCTAGCCATGCCGGGTAGCCGTGGCTAAATGCAGAAAATAATCAAGCGTCCTTGAATATAAAACCGTTGCTAATAAGTGTTGCCACGGTTTATAGCCGTCAACGGTGATTTGGCGATGCCTCAAATGGCCAGGCCTCTAAGCCGTGACAATAGGTTACCCCCATGGTCCCAAACCGTTGCGGATGGGTATTTTTGGTGTAGTGTAAGTCTTCCTTTAACAAAGGCCCCATCTCCATAGAAATAATTTTATGAAGAAAATTTGCCAACCTTTCACTTAGGATTTTGCTAAAAAAAACCATGTAAACCACGTTACATAGACTGATCGGTCTAAATTTAGAAAAACGTGAAGGCTCCTCTACTTTAGGAATCGGAGGTAAAACATTAGCATTAAAAGAACCTGGCAAAGCATGACATTAGAAAAACTCTTTTGCTGCCAGCCACTTGTCATGACCAATGATCTGCCAACAAGTTTGAAAGAATCCCGCAGTGAACCCATCTAGACCAGACGCACTATCCTGCATAATACTAAAATCCGCAATTCTGACCTCCTCCATACTCGACAGCTGCATAATCAAATAAAAATCACCAGACTCAATCAATTTAGGGATGCACTCCATAAGGTCCTGATCCTCTATGTAGCCTTAAGATGACAACAAAAGCTGAATTATTCGCCTCCTGGATGATGCTTTTCTGATCTGTTATGACATTTCCTTCTGTATCACTGATTTTTGAAATCGCCCGACTTTTCTGTTTAGCTTTAACAGAAGCAAAAAATATTTTGTGCAAGCATCCCCTTCCTTGAACTTCTTTTATCCAGACTTTTGCTTCCAATAGATTTCTTCTCGCAACGATGCCAATTTAAGTTCTGTCTGACATCTATTCAGATTAACACTGTCATTAATGTCTCGTCCCTGAATCAAACTAAACTCCAATTGTAGGATTTCATCCTCCAATTTCCTGATCTAACTGAAAATATTGCCAAAGGTCTCATTGTTCCAAATTTTGAGTGCACGCCTTATATGTTTTAATTTCAGGGCCAACGTGTACAAAACCCCAGCTCCTCCTCAATCTGTGTTCCAGTTTTTATCTACAAATCATGATGGTAGACCACAGACTTTGGAATCTATAAGGAGACATACCTCTCGGGGTGATTGGCAAAGAAACTAGTAAAGGAGGATGATACGTGCAGGTCCTATGTAAATGCTCAACCTGGGGTGTTGCATGTCTGCTACCCAATCAGATTCGCTAAAAATCTATCAAGTCTAGACCAGGTTCTATTATCACCCTGCTGATTATTGCACTATGTAAATTTCGGACCAACAAAACCAATATCGGTGAATCCGTAGGCAGAAATATAATCCGAGAAATCTAACATGGAAGACTATATTGGGGGCCGTCCGCCCAACTTTTCACTCCCTTCGACTATCACATTGAAATCCCCTCCAGTGATCCAAGTTTCAGTCATTCTCATTGTAATGTGCTCCATTTCTTCCCATAAACTCCTTCTTTCCTACACTACATACTTAGCATATACAAAGGAAATATAGAAAACTCTACCTGAAAATAAGATTGACACCTTACAATGTGTCATCTGTTCTGAGCATTTCAGTATGTCAAGCCTTATATCATTGTCCTAAAAAAGCCAAATTTTCCCGCCAAAATCCTCATTTGAAGCAAACAAAAGAAGACGTACCTTACCACCTTCTCAAGCATTCCAATACATGATATTATAATCTATCATCACTAACTGTTGGAGTTGACATATTCCTCATCACTCTGTGCTCCCCAATATGGGGAACAGATTTAGAGCTTTTCTTTTTTCTTTTTCTGCTTCACCACCTCAGATTAGTACCTCGTTTCCATCACAGACTTAGAATTAGTATCATTATCCGTGTGCAAATCATTTTCAGGACAACCATGCAATTGTTGATTATCATCCATAAACGCATTTTCCTGTTCAATTTCTTTATCAAAGGACACCTTCTTGCCAGACCATGCTGCATCCAATATCACCTTAGTTGCTGCTGAGTGAGGACGATGATGTACATAGCTCATCCTATGAACTCTCCAAAATCCTCACGGTCTGTATCAATTAGTTTACTGTTATTCGTTCTCTGTTCTGCCCCAAATTCAGACTGTTTTCCATCAAGATTGTTACCAACAGATTGTAACGAAGAGCTGCCAACGTCCCCGATGTTCTTTTTTTCCTCCTTTTCAACCCTTTTCGCTACCTTGTGCTGAACTTCAACTACTTTAATGTCATTCCTCAGCTGCTGCGATTCCGAGACACTGTCACCAACAAATGGAACAATCCACAAAGGAGCAGATGTTGAATTCTGAGATTCTCACAGAAACAGAGTTTTGAGTTGGCCTAGCAGCTTTCTCTGCCTCGCTAATGGTGTACCCAGCCTCAATCAAACCAACATGGAGATTGTCGTCCTGAATCTGTCCATCCTTTACAGCTGTATCCCCACGAGCAGAATGCTCTTTAATCTCCAATGTGCTTCCTGTTTTTGCACAGAATCTTCTTCTTTCTCTCCATTCTCTATAGGTTCATTCTCGATAGGAGCGTCAACCAAAGTTGCGTATTTGTTCGTGACGCCGGGCAGAATAGTGTTTATTCTGCAAGCTAGTTTCAACAGACAATTGACAGGGAAGAACACAAGGAGATTACCCAAAACACAGAAAAACAACTCTAATGTTCAATTCAAATGATCAAAATCAAAGGTATCTCCAAAGTTAGCCCACAAGCCGGGCTTTACAGCTAAAATTCGTAAAAATAGCAAAATCTCAATAATCATGTTAAAACGAAATACATAATAAAAGAAACAACCTACCAAAAATCTGGCCCAAATCGGGTTCAGAATCACTTCCTAAACGATAAATAAAATATTACCAGAAAAGAAAAAAATTAGGGGTGGGCATAAACCGATTTAATTCCGGTTAACCGACCGAACCGGTTTTTAAATACGGTTCGGTAACCGAACCGAATAAGGGATGATAAGAGAATTTGTAAAACCGAACCGAAACCGGTTCCAAACGGTTCGGAATCGGTTCACAATTTTAAACCGTCCGATTAAAAACCGAACCGACCGATTGGTGCATATGTTGCATACTGTCGCACTGTATCACACCCCAAAGGCAAAAAGGCAAAAACGAAAACCCAATCTTTCTGTTTCTATTTCTTCTTGCAGAAATTCTAAATGGCGACGAAACCAGCCTTAAATTCAATATCTTGGTTTCTCAATATCTTACCGTATCTCAGATTCACTCAAACTCAAACTCTCAAACCCTAAATCCAACCTTAAAACCTCCTCCTCTGCTGCAATGAAAGGCCTCCTCTTCTTTGCAATCACTCATCGAAATCCTTCCTCAACTCCTCTGCAATCATTCATTAAAACCCCATTGAAGCCTCCTTTTAAACACCCACTGAAGCCCTTTCTTGTTGCTCATTGGCTTCTAGTTATTCTCCAATAACTCAGGTTAGTCATTGAAAGATTTTATTTTTTATGTGTTTTCTTTTTCATTATTTATGATAATGGTTTGATCTGATGAATTCTTGTTACCAAAGATTAAAACAAGTTGGGAAAATGAATAAATGACTAATGAAGAATGTGGGGTGGTTTTTGTTTGTATGAGAGGTGTGTTGTAGTTGTATGGTCTAATAGTGATGTAGAAGGGGACATTGCTATGGAACTATGGGTATTAAGTTGGAGTGTAGAGACTGGAGAGAGATCAAATCGGCGTCTATTACAGAGTAAAATTGTTTGTTTGTTTGTTTTTTCAAATTGTTTGTTTGTTCAAACTGTCAGTTAGCTTGGATTTGTCTCGTCTTAGCTGATCTTTTCAAGCCGTGGCTTCTTTTTTTCAGTTTTCCAGAGCATAAAACAAACATACAGGAGGATACAAATGAAACATCTATATATTGCATACAGTTAGCTTGGGTTTGTGTCTGTTTTTTACCGAGTCCTTTTAACTTTTCTGTGAATGACTTATAGTTTAATGAAACATCTATCTATATATTGCATATTTGAACTCACCATTTACATCTTGAAATGTTCAGATTTGTTTGATCTCTAACTACTCTTGAGAGCTGCTAGCAGTAATTGCAGCGATGCGTTTCAGGATTTCAGCATAACTCAACTAGTTTCTTTATTGTTGTTTTTTTGGCATGACAGTAGTGATGCTCACCAGCAAAATATTTAAATCCTTTTGAAATAGGGTAGTAGGATCAGTGAAAAAAACTCATACAACTTTCCCTGAAAGTATTTACCAAAAATTAGGTAAAAAAAATTTGCTTTATATATAGGGATCATTTACTCCAATCATTTATATATAGGGATCATAAACCAATCATTTATATATAGGGATCATTTACTCCAATCATTTATATATGCAGTATGTACTTAATAGTGCTTGAATATTCATTTGTTGTTGAATGAATAAGTGTAATGTCTGTCGGGTAGTTTGTTTAATATGCATTTTTCAGATTGTTTATGTACGTTCCATTGTACAGATTATGGAAGGCAACTGTGAGACTCCAACACCGATTCAAATAACTTGTTCTAGCATAGAAGCCAATGGAACCACACCATTAACTACTCCTGCAGCAAGTGGTTTAGTAGTCAATCCAGCTGTCCAGCCTACTGAAGTTCCTCGTGATAATTCTTTATCCAAAAGGAAGAACAAGAGTGTAGCATGGGATCACTTCACCAAGCTCACCAACCCAGATGGTTCTAAGATGGACAAGCCTCAAGCTAAGTGCAACTACTGCCCCCAAGTCTACAATGTTCATTCCAAGTCTAATGGGACTTCAAGTATGAGGACTCACATGCTCTATCAATGCAAAAAATGTCCCCTCTACATTCCAGGTAAAAAACAGAGGTTCCTTACTTTTGATTCAGCTGAAAATGGTGGTAATATGAGGTCTGTTAGTTATGATGCTGAGGTTTCTAGGCTTGCTTGTGCTAGGATGATAATTAGAGATGAACTTCCCTTTAGTCATGTTGAGGGTCAAGGGTTTGTAGATTTTATGAGGGTAACTCAGCCTTTATTCAAGCTCCCTTCCCGTAGGACTCTAGTGAGAGATATCTGGGATCTTTTTCAAAGTGAGAAAACTAGGATGAAAAAAATATTCAGTACCTATTCTCAGAGAGTGTCCTTGACAACTGACACCTGGACTTCAATCCAGAATGTCAATTACATGGTCCTAACAACACACTTTATTGATGACAATTGGGTTTTACATAAAAGAATAATAAACTTTGTTGTAATTCCTAATCATAAGGGCAAGACCATTGGGAAGCTTGTAGAGTCATGCTTGATAGGATGGGGAATAGATAAGATTTTTACTATTGTGGTTGATAATGCTAGCCCGAATCAAGTTGCACTTGATTATATGAGGGAAAAATAGGCTAAATGGAAGGAGCTAGTGCTGAATGGGATATTTTTGCACATGAGGTGCTGATGCCATATCCTTAACTTAATTGTTAAGGATGGCTTGGAGGAGTTGGATGCCTCGATAGATGCTATTAGGAATTGTGTGAAGTACATCAGATCCTCTCCTGCAAGATTAGAGAAGTTTAGGAAGTGTGCTGCTCAGGAAAAAATAGAGTACAAGGGTGGGATTGTTCCTTTGGATGTTTGCACAAGGTGGAACTCTACCTATTTCATGTTAGATATAGCTGTAAAGTTTAAGAAGGCTTTTATGAGGTTGGAGGATGAGGATACTCAGATGGAGAGTTATTTCTTAGAAAGGGTGGGTGGAAAAAAAGGGATGGGCCACCAAATTTAGGTGATTGGGATAAGGCAACAAGACTTGTGAAGTTTTTGAAGATTTTCTATGATGCAACATTACAGTTCAGTGGTACCAAGGTTGTGACAGCAAACCAACCTCTTCTTTGGATGTGCACAATTGTAGGAGAGATAGAGAAATGCATCAGTAGTGATGATCACCTATTAGTCAGCATTGGGACATCAATGAAGAAGAAGTTTGACAAGTATTGGAGAAGGCTGGAGGACTTGAACAAAATATGTGTGATTGCTGTAGTCATGGATCCTAGGTACAAGTTGTTGTATCTGCAATACTTCTTTCCCAAGTTGCAGCAAGACAAGAACATGGTTGGAGTGATGGTTGAAGAGATCAAGACCATGTTTTTGCAGCTTTTTTATGAGTATTCTGATGCTGATCCAGAGGCTGCCCAAGCTTCTATAAATGCCACCATGCCAAGATCAGAAAATGCACTTGTTGATGTTGGTGAGGACATTCATGCTCAAACAATTTACGAGTTTATGAAGCTCAGGCAGGACCAGGATGTTGTGGAGATTAAAACTGAGGTGGACAAATATTTTCTAGAACCAGCTGAAGACCCTTCAAATAGCAATTTCAATCTTCTTGGCTGGTGGAAGGAGAATGCAACTAGATATCATATTTTATCTCAGCTTGCAAGAGATGTATTTGCTGTTCCTGCCTCTACTGTTGCATCCGAGAGTGCTTTCAGCTTAGGAAAAAGGGTCATTGATCCTTTTAGGGCCAGCTTAACTCCCAAGATGGTTGAATGTCTAGTATGTTGCAATGACTGGCTGATGGGTAATAGTATGTGTTCCCTATATAAAGAGACAACTAAGACTGAGCTTGATTTGTATACCGAACTGGAGAAACTTGAAGCAGGTAATCTTAATTGTTTATTATAATATTATTTATTTCTCATTTCTAGACTTTATAGATTTCTAATTCTGGTTTTGTTTTTGTTTCTATGAACTAGAGTCTGGGGTTGCACAAATTTCTATTTCTGAAGATTGAATTGTTGGTTGCTGGTTGCTGAATTGCTGAGTTGCTCAAGAATGAATTTCTATTTTTTAGTTGAAGTTGTTAATATTGAATTGCATTGCTTGGAGAACCAAAATCCATGTAGCCGACCCCGAAAATCTCGGGAATGGGCTTTGATGATGATGATGATGAGTTGAAGTTGTTAAGATTTCTATTTGGGTTTATATTATTTACTTTCAAACTTTCAGTTTTAAGATTACACGTTTGGTTATTAGGTGATTTCATGTTCAATCAACTATACTTCAAGTTCAAGGTGATTTTACAAATATGCTTGTACTTTTACAAGTATACTAGTGTTTTTTCAAGTATAATTGTGATTGTACTTGTCAGAGGTGTGTTTGTGCTAGTTTTTCATATCAAGAATATATGAAATCTGCAATCCTTCAGTTTTTCATATACTGTTTTACAGAATACTGTTTTACAGAATTACAGAATATACTGTTTTACAGAATTACAAATACTGTTTTACAGAATTACAAATACAGTTTGTCAGAGGTACAAATACTGTTTTACAGAATTACAGAATATACTGTTTTACAGAATTACAAATACTGTTTTTCATATTGCAATCCTTCAGTTGGGTCATGAAATCTGGCTTGGAATCCTTCAGTTGGGTCATATTGCAATCCTTCAGTTGGGTCATGATTTCTGAGTGTTTAATGCTGCAGAAATCTGCAATCCTTCATTGTCATTTACAGGAGAACAACTAAATGGGCTAAATGGGAGGAAATTAGAGGCTGCTAAATGGGCTAAAAAATTTCATTGTCATTTACAGGAGAACAACTATATGTCCCAGATTCGTTTGTATGTGTATTTTTCAATCATTGGGCTAAAAAATTTCATTGTCAATTTTCATTTGGGCTAAAAATGGGCCTGTAAAATGGGCTGAAAAAGTTAAGACCGAATTTTCAGCCCAACCGAACCGGACCGAACCGAAATTCAGCCCAACCGAATTTCTCGATTTACCATATACAAAATCGGTTTCGGTTTTGGATTTGGGCTAACCGATTGAAAATGGTTCGAAAGCGGTTTGGACCTCATACCGAACCGAACCGACTTTGCCCACCCCTAAAAAAATTACTAAAATTGTGAATTCGGAAGGGAAAACAGTGGATTTTGGCCTCGAAAAGATGTGCAACGAGCATAGCTGGTAGGCTATGACATGCACGCCGAAAAGTGCTTTCCGAATTGGGGTCATATGCGCGATTCTAATACCCGTAGCCAAAGTTATGGCCAAAATACCGAAACGCACCCAAAACTGCCCAAATTAAGAAAAGATCACGATTTCCTGCCATCTTTGTGCTAATTTGCCAACTCATGGTATCTCAGCGCTAACAACGTGCTATCTAACAACTCAGCATCATCTGACTCGGATTCTCCTGCATCAGTTCACCAAAGCATTTTTAACGGGAGAGGGTTTCTTTTCTCCTTCTTGAACACTAGAAATCTCAATTCCTTGACTGTTTTTTGCTCCACTCGTGCCAATGCCTTGTTTAGTTTCTTTCGATTTTTTGTTTACAGACACATAAATCTTGCTGTGAATTTTTTCCTCCTTCATATTCCCCCCCTCGTTGAATTGATTACCCTTCTTCACTTCCAACAATTTTTTACAAGCTTATTTTTCATGCCCTATTAAAGCGCAATGTCACAATATTTGAAACCTGGGTACTCTAACTTTTGCCAATACCCACCATTCTTAGGACATCCATCTCAAGATACATGAGTGCTACCTTTGGACGTGCAAAATATCTCGTGCCATCATCGATCTTTACAAAATTACCGAAAGAATTCCCAATAGCCTTCATGATTGCCAGAAGGAAAAATGCAAGCGAAAGATTTGGGAGTTCCACCCATAAAGGAGCCAATTCCATATCAGTCAATAGATTGAATCCCGGATGCCAACGAAAGATCTTGTATCTAACGCCCCAAATAGTGTATGAATCCTTAGAAAGAACTTTTTTTTACTTCCGCCTCTGATTGCAAATAAACAAGGACATGCCTTTGATCAAGAAGACCCATGATGAACTCGCTCGAGATGCCCCAAAATCTTTAGATCGAATCTCTAATTGCATCTAGGGATGGACGAAAATTTGAGAACTTCATCACCACTACATGACTGGCACATGGGATCCCCCTTAGAAACATTCGAGTTTGACAGGGTAAACGCCAGGCTGCCTTCTTTTCGCTAACTAGTCAAATCCATAAGCTTATCCTCGGTGTGCTCGGTGCTGGCAAGACCAAGCACTTGGGCAAAAGAATGTCTTGGTTGATCCCCTTCCTCGTGGCTAGCCAAAGGAGGATATGCCTTGTCTACCGGTGCAACAGCCAAAAAACCTAGTTGCCGCCCCCAATCAATGTACAAGATAGCCTCCCAAGTTCCAGGAACGGCTAAGATTAAACTAAAAGTTTCAAAAATTTAATCCCCGGACAACCCTCCTCAGTCACCTCAAATTGCCTCTTAGCAGAGCTTTAAAGTTTGCATGGCATTCTGGTAAATGATGGTATCTCATACCTAATAAAAATGGAAAAAGAATGCGACTGCAGATAACTTAAGAATTGTAGAATCAGAGAAATATTCGCTACCCATAGCTGAAACATTTCCTATGAACAGTAAATGATGGTATCTCATTCACCTTTGAGCACCCCATTGTATGCTGATATTGTCAACTATCTTGTTACTGGCCAAGTGTCTGATCATTGTCAATATAAATTCAAATTTTTAGCAAAGGCCAAACATTACTTTTGGGATGACCCATATATATTCAAATATTGTTTTGACCAAGTCATTAGGGGATGTGTTCATGAGAATGATCAACAAACTGAGCTTTATCCGTACCCCGAATTGATAACTCTAGTCACATGGGTTTTACAAATAAATCTGATATTGACTTAGTTAATATTAGGGGATGTGTTCAATGCTTTTACACGGATCAAAACATCCTCAACCAATTTAGGTTATGTCCCAACTAAAGCCAGGTAAAAAATGTATATATGCAAGGTTGTTTTTTCAATAGAAAATAAAACATCATGTATGTTTGTCACATTCTTTTTGTACCCTTAACCCTCCCCACCCCATGCTGTCGATCGGGTTCGAACCCGTGACATGTGATACCATCTGTCACACCTCTACCAACTGATCCATCTTTGGCTATATGTTGTCACATAGACTATAAATGAAACTTAATTTGGTCTGATTATTATGTGGTTCTATTTTGAAATTGGTGTCCAGACAAATGTTGCTCTAGGCATGGGGATGAAACCATGAAATATTTGTTCGTGGAGGGAGAAATGGCTTCTAAAGTATGGACGGTTGGAATGTTGGTTGCTTTGCCAATTGTTTTGCATTGGCCAAATGATGTTGGACGGTGCAGGTCTTTGGGCAGCAAACAAGGAGTGCTATGCTTCTGGTAGTAAGGTTAGACTTTGTGGACCTATCTATACATCTATTTGGAGAGTTAGGCCTAAGGCAATTGGCCTAGTTCTTGGTGAATAAGTTCAAGGTCTTCCTTAGTCATTCCTTGGTGAATACGACATTGTTCTTGATGAATAAGGTCTAGATCTTGGTGAATAAAGCCTAGTTCTTGGTGAATAAGTCCTAGTGCTTTGCTTTTGATTACTGTTTTTGGCTACTGTAATGGTTTTGGTGAAGGGCCTTATTTAGGGTCTTTTTTTGAGTTCTTGGTTTTTTTAGGCCTTAATCCATGACTTTAGGTCTTTAATCTTGGTTTTAGGCCTATTGCCTTGGTTTTTGTTTTTCGATTTGGTTCCTTGGTTTAAGACACTAGAATTTGTTTTTAATTTTCGGGTAAAGTCGTCATGTAACCTTGACTGGTGTAAAATCTTTTTGATCAAGTAATAAAGGTCTAGCATCCCATAGGTGTCTCTCCCCTCTGGGGTTTATTTAAAAAAAAAATGTCTAGACTAAGTGGTGGCTTCCCACAACTAATTACAAGGGATATGCCACAACTTTTTATTTATGCATAGGCTAAAGTCAGTTGAGGAATTAATGCTACAAGCATGTTTGCGATAATCATTATTCAAGATCCTCAAAGATTATATCACGAGATACATAAGAATGTTGTTGCACTACTAATATTTGCATATTTCCCTTGAAGTCTGATGAAGCAAACATATCCCCAAAGAATCCAATTTCAGGATACTCATTCCATTCTACAAGTCCAGCAAGCAACGAAGAGTAATTATTTTGTTGTCTTCCCACAAGCATAAGGTCATAAGAATTCTCTATTGCTCGAATAACACGTACCACCTCAAGACCATTTTCTATTACTTCTTCCTTGTACATGTTGGATCCATTCACTACCTGTTCAAGTCGATATTCATTTATAAAATTGTCATCCAAAATCTTGTCGTTCAAATTATTTAAGGTCAGGTTAACAGGAATAAGGCGATGCACTATCAGATTGATATTCGGGTGTTTTGCCATTCTCGTTGCATAAAATAGTGCTTCTCGGTCATCAGGTCCACCCAAAAAGATAACACCAATATTGTCAGTGGACCAACAAGAAACAACAGATTTGTTGCTGTTCAACCTGCCACGGTCAATAAGGATACCCACAGAGCATGGTGCTTTACTAAGTACTTTTTTGTTGATATTTCGACACTTGTAAGAATCATTAACTCCATCTACATTCCATTGCTTGTGAAAAGGGATGATTATTAAAGATGTTTTTTCGTCTAGTGCCATCGTGCAAATATCTTCATGGGCTGATACGAAAGGCGTTACAGTTGTGAAAGCATGGACGACGACAACACCATGATTTTGTTTTTCGTAGATTCTGAAGCAGTTGACTATATGATCTGATGGAGTAGACTTGTCTGATATCATGTTACGTGGCTGGTGGGCAATGAAAAAAGGAGTTGAACGGCCGTAAAGCTCAATAAGATGAAGAAGATAAATAGATATCGGACTTTTCTTAGTTGGATTCGACGCCTCAATAAGATTAACAATTGCAGGCACATTATTTTCATTGTAGACACAAACTAGCATTAAAAATGTATCATTTTGTTTGGCATTTTGGATTGTACGATTCTTGCAACCAAAATACTTAGTTGACGGTTTATAGAACCATCGAACTAAAGGTGAGGTGACAATTGCTACAATCGTGGTACCGTATATCAATGATCCAAAAACACCCATAGCAAGAATCTGCAATTATTGATTATTTTTTTTCAAATGTTAGTATATTTTGAAGCTTGGTTGACACAATGTGAAGTAAAGTCTAAAATCTGTAAAGATACCATCCCTCAACATGCGCAATGCGGGCTATGGTTGTTTTTAGCTGTCCCTAAGAGTGGGCGTCGCAAGACTGAAGAAAAAATATTAATTTTTTAAATGTAAATTTAAAAGCTGGTCGCAGTGTTATTTATTATTTATTATTTTCTTAATATGTCTTGTTCTCCTGTCATCACAATTAAAAGACACATGTAAAATATAATTGCAAAAACTTCATCAAATTGCTTACACACATATAAAGGATATTATAGTTAGAAATAAGGAAAATGATTAAAAATAAGTTTTATTTTATATTTAATAATTTATTTGAGAATATTTTCTTCATTTTAAATATTTGAAAGAGGAAGTTATGATATTGAATAATCGGATTGGTATTATAGTTACTAGTACCCTTACGATCATTACATGCATCCAACATTTGCTTTTTAAAGTGGAGTATACAACCGTTTTTTAAAATGTAATTAGGAACTGTTACTATCACACTATTGACATTTTTTATTCATATAAATTTTTCTACATGTTTTTCATTAATTAATTATAATACTTTAAATATATAGTGTGACATTAGTTATACATATTATGATTATTAGCTGATATTTTTAATTCATACTCAATAAACAACTTTAACAACAAATTTCAAAATCATCAAATTACATATAAGTTAGTATTAAAGTAATAAAAAAATTATTAAAGTCTATAAGTATAATTTTCAAGTCCACATATGGGAATTTAATATTTACTATCCAGATCCTTTGTGTTTCCATTTTAGAACAAATTAGTGAAAAATATATGCTATTTGATTCAAAAGAGGAAAATAAAACCAACTATTTTTTTAGGATCCAAATCGAGAGGAGTTAAGAAGGTAGAGAAATGATGTGGAGTAGCGTCTAATAATTTAGAAAAAAGGGTCTATTTGTGTCTGGGTCTTATAACTTTGAGTTTGAATTCTAAGTTTGTCCAGCTTTGAATCTTAGTTCCTACACCACGTTGATCGTTAATTCTTCATCTTGTAATTGAATGAAATTTTATTTTTAAAATACTATTGACTTCACTACACCAAATTGGAACTTTTGTAACAACTCTCAAAACAGTATCACTTTTGAGATGTTACAATCCACCAAACAATTTCAAGTCAAAACTAAATTAGTCAAAAAAATGATACAATAAGTTGGATCACCATGAATAATATCACTTTTATAACATACTCTTCATGGTGATACAATTATTGTATCATTTTTTTTGTGAAAATGTGTAAAATTATTACGTAGATTGTTACACTTCAAAAATGATATTGTTTTGAGGGTTGTTACAAAAATGTCAATTTAATGTAGTGCTTTAATATTGGTATATTTATACTTTAGGTCGGACAATTATAACAACTTTACATTTATGTCCTATATTTGTAATAGATAGTATATTCAATGTGATCTTGAAACTAAGACTCAAAAGATAGACAAACTTGGGTAAAAAAAAAATAAACAAGTTATCAGACCAAAAAAAAAAAAAAAAAAAAAGAAAGAAAGAAGTAATCAGAGCTTATCTGCTAGATATCTGTCATTGTCGGAAAGAAAAGGTGTAGAAAGTAGACGTAAAGTTGAAGTATTTTTTTTTTTTTTTATAACTTTTGCCATCAGTTTTCTTACATTTCACATATTGTGCCATTGATGGGGGCACTTTGATCCATAACATAGGAAAATATTCAGTATAATGTTTAAATTCATAAGAGCATCCACAATAGGCTTTTAAATTTTCCACCTAAATTGACTTTTTCTGAATTTAGGAGGCCCATATCATGGACTGTTAGGGATGGGCATCCCATCCCTCGATTCCAATCTTGTCACATCAAGAAGTTTTTGGGTTGTTTTAGAATTGATCAAGCCCATTCCGATCTAAAGTGAGATGTGATGGGGTAGGAGATTTTCAATCACGCCATTTTCGTCTCGTCCAGTCCTAAATTTATTTATTTAATATTTATTATTATTATTTTAATCAAATTACTCTACAAAAAGAAAGTTTAGGATGTATTGAACTTAAATCAAAACATCTATTGTTTGAAATTACTTGCTTGATTTGGCATTCTTTGTTTAGATATGACAATTATTCTTTTAGAAAATAAAGGCAAGTGATAGTTTGGGTTAGTTTTACAGTTGTGTAGTTGGAGATTTGGTAAATTAGCCGTATTTTCATTTTTGAACTTATATTAAGACAATTTGAGAATATTGCTCTTAATTGTATCATGTATGAATGATATTTCAACTTTTGCATAAACATGCAAGAAGGATCTATGGAGGGGCTTCTTCCATCTAACATCATTCACTTGACAGATTTAATTTCATTGTAAGGTAACCATCCACAAGTTTTATATGACATTTAATATTGTTACAACTAAAGTTATATGTACATAAATTTGACATTATTGGTGTTTGAGCAATGTGAGATGAAATTTTTTTTTATTATTTTTCATTAGAGAACTATTTAGTACATGCTCATTTTATCCCGAACTCGTTTGTGATAGGATGAGATTAGAATGAGATAAATTTTACTCGATTCCAAATAAACTGGATGAGATAGGGATGAGATCCTTCCCGTCAAATGCCACCCCTTCTAAATTGACGCGAGATATTCTAAATAAAAATTAAAAAGTGTCTCTCGTAGTGCATGTGATTTTAATTTATTTTATTTTTTTAGGCCACGCTTTGTCAAAATGGAGTACATGATTTTATTTTTTTAACATTTATAAGAGAACTGACTCTTGAAAGGCCTTATCAATAGTAAAAAAGCAATATGGTCGGTCCAGTTATTGAATGGCTCATCTTCTAAATTATTTTATTAGGTTGGATATTTTTTAGAAATGGCAAAAATAATATAAAAAAATACGCACTGCCACTATATGGTGATTTTGAAGTTATTCGAAATTTAAAATATGTCAAAAATGTTTTGAGAAAAGAAATAAATATTTTAATCTTCGTATATTTTAACATGCTATATTGCTATTTTAATATTAAAAGTTTGTTATCTGAGTGATTTTTATGTAATATATATTATGTATGACACTACGAATTGTGCGAGACTTTTTATGTTGTATTTAAGAATTTAAAATGCATAACTTATATTGTTAAATTTAAAATCACAACCGAAGTTTTTACGTTTTTTCTTCTCGAAATGAAATATTCAAAATTTCAACTCAAACAAGTACCGAAAGGCTATAAAATAGAAAAAAATAATGTCTTTATCGCACTGTCAGGTCAACAAGACACCTAAAAAAGGGCATAAACCAGGTCCCACACGTTGTTGATTGGAGAAGTAGCAATGGTATAGTATATATCGTGGTAGGAGTCCTTCTAGGGAGCGAGGGAGGGAGCAAGGAAAGGGAGCCCTCGAGATAAGCAACGACACTTATCTAGAGGGAGATGGGTGATTACTCCCTTTTCCTCGCTCCCTAGAATTTTCAATCGTGGTAGTGATGGAGGCATGAGTGATGCTGGTGCAGTTATTGGTGTTGTAGTATTTTAATCCACATTACTCACATTTTGGATTGTTATTTCTTCAAAATTCAGAATAATAATTAAAAAAGTCTATGACACAAACAAGCCTTAAAATAGAAAATATCACCTAAATTAAAGTGCGTTTTGGTAATTGTACCTTCCGAGTTAATGCATCATAGTAGACTGTCATATCAAATATACCAAGGGTAGTCAATACTAGGCCAAGCATAACCGCATCTTTGAAAGGCATTTCATGAAAGAGGCAAGGGATGATAGCGCCAATAAACTTTCCAAGAAAACCAAGTGCCATTAATAGCAATGTCGACTCTAAAGCACCTTGAGTGGCTTCCACAAGTAAACTGAATGTCGAGTTAGCAATTACCAAAAAGTAAATCGGCATCAATACTCCAGAAATAAGACATTCT
The DNA here is from genome assembly GCA_963556465.1 of Berberis vulgaris. Taxonomy (NCBI): domain Eukaryota; kingdom Viridiplantae; phylum Streptophyta; class Magnoliopsida; order Ranunculales; family Berberidaceae; genus Berberis; species Berberis vulgaris. Next base: position 83,139,510 of record OY747132.1, on the reverse strand, counting down.
AGTTTATTTGTCAAAGCGGAGCCAAGGGGAGGGCCATCCGGTATGACCAAGCCAAGTATAATTGGTCCAAACAAGAATCGTACACCAATCATCTCTCCAATATATGCAGTTGCCGGGATCATCAAAAATATGATAAATAAATGAATATCCTTTACAGCTTCACCATTGGGAGTTTGTTTGATAATCCAAATAACAAATTTTCGTAATACAACTGTTATGAATATTATGAGAGAAAAGGTAGAAAGAACAAAACCAATTATACTTTTTAGGGTGGCATTTGAATTTTGGTACAATGCAAAACAGATGATAAGTGCGATCCAACTGCACGTGCCACTAACTGTGGATATTGAAGTAGCTTGACGTCCTAACTCTGTATTAAGAATTTTCAGTTCGGACAAGAAGCTACTTATTGTATGAAAAGAGGTCATTGACACCATTATAGCTGTTAATGGGAGAGTAGTTCCCACTTCTGTTTCGTGTAAAATGGCTCCCCTTATATAGAATGCCGTTGGAAGTGTAAAAGCTAATGGCACGATGAAGGTTGAGATGCCTATGACCCATACCTTTCTAGAAGATCTCATCATAGTACTTAGGTCCATTTTTACCCCAATCAAGAATAGGTAAAGCATAACAGCAAATGGCCCCAAACATTCAGATTTAAACATTACATCCCTTGGATTGAAAAGAGATCGGAACTCTGGTATTTGTGACAAACCTGTGAATCCGAATATCTGACCACTCTGCAAAAACATTTTATGTACCAAAAAAAAAATGATTGTAAGACATGGTTAACAAATAAGATTACAAAAGTGTCATTGATTCACTTGCTTACTACCATAACAAACAAGATAATGACAATATAATGAAGCTGTGATTATGGAATTTAAGAGAAAAATACGAATCCTTCTTTATCGCCAGGAAGGAACAAGTACCTTACTAGAGTTAAAATACAATAGAAAATAAGTCGTAATTACATCAAAGTTGTCCCAACTTTGAATCAAGTTTAATTTCCATGACTTTACTCAATGACTCTATTCCGGTGCTCTCTATTTACTTTAAGTTACTTTCAAAGAGTTTTTCCAATTGTTGTTACCATTTGTAGACAGGAATTCAAGTTTGCCTTTATATTATACCACAAATTAAAAAACAACAACAAACAATGAAACGTCTCATCTACCCAACCCCCGACCTTTGTTAATGCTCTCTTCACCTGCCAATTAAGACACACCCACACGCCCCTTTCTTCTTCCCCCCTCTCTGTCCACGTTCACTTGAGACTTCATCTTCCCTTCCCTTCCCTTCCCCTCTCCTCTCAACAAACACCCTCAATTGCATTAGCAGAAGAAAGAATCAGTCAAGGAAGAATGGGTAGTGATGGAAAGGTCTTCACTTAGGCAGAGGTCGCTGAGCACAACAGCTCTAAGGACTGTTGGCTAGTTATTGGTGGAAAGGTTTACGATGTGACAAAATTCCTGGAGGACCATCCTGGTGGTGATGACGTTCTACTGTCAGCTACAGGGAAGGATGCCACCGCTGATTTTGAGGATGTTTGTCACAGTACCAGTGCTAGGGCTATGATGGATGAATACTATGTCGGGGACATCGATACAGCAGCCATCCCTGCCAATCAAAAGTACACTCCTCCCAAGCAACCTCATTATATAGTGTATAATACAATATCACAATTGTTCATTCAACCATTTCTACATGTTTTTACTAGTGTAGTGGTTGGAAGTTTAACATATTTTTTAAATGATCCAAGTTCGTTACTCTTGGAGAGTAAGAATTTTTTTATGGCTATTGACAATTACTATTAATTATACATTTTTTTGTCTATTGATAATTACTAGTCCCCATCATTGTTACTCGCCTACTTTTTTTTCAATGTAATTCTATTAGTAACTGCAAACATTAAAAAATTGTTTAGTTTAATAAAAACTTATTTTTGGTCTTCTTAAAGCGTATGATTTTTTTATTACTATTGACAATTACTATTTCTGTCATTATAACCTACCCCTACTTTTTTTTCAATGCAATTTTATATGTAATTGCAAAAAAAAAAAAAAAAATGAAATGTTTGTTCACAAGTGGTATAAAAACTCCAACAAAAAAATATTTGAAATTAATATCTAAAATAATAACTTCATAATTCAATGAAAATACCATTAGCCACTCATACAAAATTTTAGGCTTATATAAACCATTTTTTCTATGAAATTGTATTAGAATCTTATTATATTCATAAATTTCAGATTTTTTTAAGCTTCAAATAGATACTTATCGTAACTATTCTATGATTTTAGTTATATATTCTAGTCATTTCGCTTGCCCTTGCTAAGGTTAGCGACATTGTGACATTATTTTGACTTTAAATTGGACTACACTGGATTCAATTTGGTATATACAATGTACTTTTGATAGTTGTATTTATAATTATTAGTTACTAGCTTGGGTAAGGAAAAAAAAATTTGTCTCCGCCCTTGATAATTACTATCATCAACTAATAACTATTTGTCATTTTGCCTCCTTCCCCCTCCCCCCTCCTAACTAAATCCTAGGTCCGCCACTGGCTCCATAAATGGGTTTTTTTAATGATATTTCTGAGTAACATCTTCTTTAATTAAGATGAAAATAAGGTTATTTCATGTTAGTTAAAATATTAAGAAACTTGATCACTATATCATTTCTAATGAGTTTAGGCATAGCAACAAGGTCGTGGTGTAAAATGTTCCTAGGTTCGTCCTTTACAGGAAATAATCTATATATTGGTCATATATTACTTGCTATTGTCATCTTACTTGGCTCACATAATATTCAATGACCATTCATCTACCAATATCAAGAACAAAATCTCAACACAGAGTTGAAACATTTTAACTAGGAGAAACTTACCAAAATTTGTGGCAGCACTGAAGTAAAACCAAAAGGCTTGAGGACCAACTCAAGTATGGCGTTCAACAAAGAAACCATAGCGATCTGAAACATGAAAACCTGGTTGAAATATTTATAATCGTTTTGCGAGAAAATATACCTAGTGTCATTAACAATTGCACTCTTATTAATGCACATGATGTTATCATCTTCACTAACAGTCGTCATGTTGTGCAATAAAAGTAGCGAACAGAGGAAATGTATGCATGGGTGAAACTAAGTAAGCTGAATAAAAATGTATATATAGACATGCAACTTACTCAAAGGAGAGATGGAGAGGCATTTCCGGATGGGAATGGGTTGACCATGTCAACTATTGATCCCATGTGTACCTATGGAGGGATCCATAAGGCTTGACTATTTCTAGGATAATTTTATTTTAGACATTTCATTCATTATTTACACATAAACGGAAAACACAATCGTCCATGTACAAGATCTTCATTGCAAATATATATTAAGCTTTAGATAAGAGGAAACGGTATTCTCCATAACATGCAAAACCGCCACTTCATTTCTTTTGCATATCTTTATGCATATATAAGGTTTAAAGAAGAGGAAATGGTCAATAGCCATTTCACCATTTTCTCCATCCTCTCCGTTCTCTGAGACTGAAATTTCAGGATTTGTTTCAAAAGGTAAATTCTTTAACACGTAATCATGCATGCATACGCTATATATAATACAAATCTCACATAGTTGTCTGAACAATTAATTTAAATTGACCATTAAAGCATGCAGGGGCAAAAAAAAAGTTTGAAAAGACCAACATACCCCTGAACGTGGTTTTCCGAACCAAACGAAGATTTTTTTTCTTTTTTAACTCCCAACAAACCCACCCTCACCAACCCTCTCACTCTCTCCTCTTCTCTTTCTCTTATATTTTCTCTCCCTCACAAACCCTCTCTCACTCTGTAATCTCTCAACTCCGCCTCTCATATCACTCCTCTTATATTTTCACTCCCAAATTGCTCAACTTTGTAGTAGTTGGCTATATCGAACCCTAAAACGCGAACATATCGGTAGCAGATATTTGTATAGAAAGGGGGGGGGGGGGGGGGGGGTGGAGAACCTAAATTTTTAAAATAATCCATAATTTAATTTTTAGTGGAGTCAAGAGCCAAGATTGTATACAAAAGGGGACAACCTAAACTTTTAAAGGGGGGCAATATAAAATAATAAGAGTAATTTAGTAGGATTTCACCAGTATCATTAAGCAGAGCTTTGGTTTTGGTCAGTAGAGTCAATTTTTAAGATCAAAATTGTATGTTCAGCTGGTATCGGGCCTATCAGGTACTTTTGAAGTTCACCAGTATTCATTGTGAGACCATTTTTTTTCTTGTGTTGTACATCATCTCAGCGTCGTCGTGTCTTCTATCTTTCTATAGATATTAAACTTAACATGCTGATACAAATACATAATTCAAACATGTGGATAGCAGTAATGAACCATACCTTCTGCATAACAAGTTTATATTCCAAAAGCTCGTTATAAGCACGTTGCAACTTCTCACTATTTGTGTTGATTTCTATCAGCTCGCCTTCAAGCTCTCCAGTTTAATCTATTCAAACAAACAAAAAGTATAATAAACATAGGACATTTGATTCACATACAAACCAAACCGTTGAAGTAAGCACAACAAAATACCTCCAAGGTGTCCAAATCAATATTAACTCTGGCTGGGGGCCTTGCAGAAAATGACCATCTAGCCTTCTTCCTTGCCATCTCTCCACATCTATTTATCTACAAATTATGGGCATACAAACACTCATGAAAAACTATATACCGGCTATATTTCATTGGTTGGCGACCTTTATAAAAAGATGAATTATCTATAATGCATATCAACACGGGATCATTGTTTATTATTGATTCTAACTACGTCAATGTAATTTCTCTTGGGTATGAACCCTTTTTCCAAGAAAATCGTAACATTTCCGTCTCATAATGATGTAACCGCGTAAAAGTAAGCAAGTTGAAGATCATCAGAATGTACCTGATTAGCATATGTCCTCTGAAAGGGGCTCTTCTCAGCATTAAGCTGCAGTAGATCATAACATAAACAAATGATTTATGCTTTAAAAAAAATGCATGAACACCAATTGGGGGAAAAGCTGGTTTCTGACTTGAGACAAAGCATGAAAAAACACTAATTGCCCAAAATTAATTGGGGGAAAACAAAAAGAAATGAAGGAAATCATTAAAAGGGTTGAGAGAAATCTCAATTAAAGACTGGAAACACCAAAAGGGTATCTCTAAAAAGCTGAATTCAAAATTTATGACACAATTAAAAGCAAACAGCGAATGAAATCCATAAAACAAATACCCTAGAGCTTCAAACAGTGAATGAAATCCATAAAAAAAATATTTAAAAAAAAGACATAAATTTCTTGAAAAATCCAACAAAAAGAACCCAAAAAGAAGAAGAAGCTAACCTTGTTGTTGTTGAAGAGATGGAGGTAGAGCCATGGTTTGCTGCGAAGAAGAGGAGAAAGGAAAAGGGGCATTCAACATAAAAATCGAAACTTTATTGAAGGGTTGTTAGGAAATCATACCAGTCATGCAAGACCATGCCTCTTCAGCAACATAGTCTTCGTCAGGGACGGAGAAATCGATCCATTTATGGCGTTGATGTGAGAGGAGCACCGCAGAAAGACAAGAACAACTATTGTCGAATCATGTGAGAGGTGAATCGAGTGCAAGAAAGAGGTGAATCCATTGCGAGAGAGTGAGATCAAGCGACAAAAAAGGGAGGGAGAGCAGCAGATAGAGGGAGGGAGGGCGACGGAGAGATGGAGGGAGCAGTGAGGGAGATGGAGATATGGAGAGAGCAGGAAGGGCGATGGAGAGATGGAGGGAGCAGTGAGGGAGATGGCGAGATGAGTGAGCGGGAGATGGCTAGATGAGGAAGCAGTGAGGGAGATGACGAGATTGAGGGAGGGTGAAGGAGAGATGAAAGAAGCGAGCTCTAAGTCGAGCGCTAAGTAAAACGAGAGATGAAAGAGGCGAGCGCCAAAAAGCCCGCCCAAGTTTTTTACAGCGTTTTCATTTTTGAAGACATTAAAATTTGACTTTTGATAGCGTATTTAGCAAAAACGCTATTAACAAATGCTATTAATGAGCATTTGTGTTGTAGTGGAAAATCCATTCAAAATGACTCCACACCTTAACCGCCAGTTTTCCATCCAGAAATAGGTGATTCAAAGATTTCATCTTTGGATTAGCACAACATCTACATCTTGAGGCTAGGCTAAACCCGCATCTGTACAACTCCCCGTCCATTGGCACCCCTCTTCGTAGTAATTTCCACACAAAAACTGATATTCTGGAAGGAATAATTTCATACCATATCATTTTGCTTAATTCATTTACCTCCCCATGATTTCGTAACAATTCATACTCCGACTGAAGTGAAAAAAGACCATCCAAGTTCGATGCTCATACACATTTGTCATCGCCATATTTCTCACCACGCAATCTATCTGCAAAGAGACTACGCGCCAAACGCCTGAAGCTTGGGTTGATCAATTCAAAATTGTCCAAGATCAATTCTCTTACAGTAGGCCAAATACCACGACTAACTAAGTCCTCCGACCTTCTGAAAGAAGCCACAATATTCCAGTTTTTCTAAAAAAAACTAATAGTACCCTTGCCAATTCGCCAAAAAGAATTACTCAAAATCAACGATTTACCAAGCATGATCTCTTTGAAAAAAGGTGAAGGCCCACATTTTACAACTTGACCACTCAATGCAACTCCATGCAACCAGTATGTATTCCTCATGAAAGTAGCCCATAAAGAATCCAAATTAATTAGGCTCCAAAGAGCCTTAACTCGGAAAACCTTCATCACAACTGTCGTGTTTCTAACATCCAAACCTTCTTCCTCCTGTGGGAAACAAACTTTATCCCATGACACCCATTTTTTCTTCAATCTGCCTTCACAATCTCCCCAAAAGAAGTCCGCTAACAAATCATTAATTCTTGATAAAACTTTCTTAGGTACACACATGGCATTTAGAATGTAAATTGGGATCGAACTAAGGACATGTTTAATCAAGATTAGTCTTCCCTCCGGAGATAACAATTTTGCTTTCCATCCCTGAATACGGTGTTGGATTTTAGCAATCAAATCTTCGAAATAGGAAATTCTAACTTTCCCTTGGAAAACTGGCCCTCCCAAATATGTCAAAGGAGCACCCTTATACTGGAATCCCGTGCACCTTTTCATAGCCACAATTCTTTCCACAACTGCCTTATCCTCCAGCATAAAAGAACTTTTTCTTTCATTTATTTTCTGGCCTGAAGCATTACAATAACTTTTTGAAAAATCCATGCATCCCAGAACTGATGATTTTTTTCCATTTAAAAAAATGAGAGTATCGTCCGCATAGAAAAGATGTGAAATAGGTCTGCAGGCCCTAGGCGTATAATAATACCCAATTTTCCGTTATTGAAAGCCATTTGTAATCCCCTACTCAACACTTCAGAGGCAATAATAGATAATAATGGTGAAAGAGGGTATCATTGCCTTAAACCTCTAGTAGATCTAAAAAAGCATTTGTATAGCAAAACTGAAAAACCACAAGAAGCTATATAGTTGGAAATAATATGGCAGAATCTACTATTGAAGCCAAATCTTTTGAGCACCGCGAACAGAAAAGTCCATTCTAGATGATCATAAGCTTTCTCCATATCAATCTTCAACACAACGTTGCCTCCAAAAACCTTCTTATGAATATCCCTTAACAATTCCTGCGCTAGACCAATATTTTCAGTAATGAACCTTCCTTTTACAAAAACAACAGTAACACTTCTGAGTTATTACAATCCACCAAACAATTTTAAGTCAAAACTAAATTTAGTCAACAAAATGAAAAATAGCTACACAAAAAAAAGTGATACAATAAATTAGATCACCATGAATTGCATCACTTGTAAGCCCATACTATTTGTGGTGATACAATTATTGAATCACTTTATTTTTGAAAATGTGTAAAATTGCTTTGTGGATTGTTATAGCTCAAAGTGTTACTATTTTTTGGATTATTACAAAAATGTCAATTTGGTGTAGTGCAAGGCCGCATTTCTTCTGATACAGTCTCAGTTCAGTCCGTTTAGAGAGTCAGGCCTGTGCCAGAGAGTCACAATACCCTCCATCATCCTAGAGATCCTCATAAATCCATTAATCGAACACAAACACACACACACACACAGAGAACATCCCCTAGCACTAGGGATCCGGCGCTCTAGAATTGGGGGTTTCAGTTTGTAGCTTTACCATTGGTGTGGAATTAATGCTCAATTCTGTCGTGGCTTCTGGTAGCAGTGACGGAGCCAAATTTTTTATTGAATAGGAGGTGGAGTGATATTTCTTTGTAGCATTAACATCCAAGGTTTACAGGAGAAAACTTGGTGAAGAACAATTTGAAAACCCTAGAAATCGATGGTAAGGTTTAATCGTTCTCTCAAAATTTCAATTGATGGGTATCGTTAGTTCTTATGTGTTTTATGTTTGGCTTCATTTTGGTTAGATCTGTATTGCTCCGATTCTTTTATAAAATGGTTGGGACCTTATACCCTAGTTTTCCTTGTGCAAAATGAAGATGTTGCATCAAATTAAATACAATAAAACCCTTATAAATTAATATGCGATAATTATGTCGCTAAGATGATACTTTTTGCTGGTCCTAATTTGGGCCAATATACTAAATTAACTCACACATTAGATTACATTTCTAATTTTTTGTAATGTTTTGGTGTAGTGTTCTCGTATTGCAACAAAAATTCTTCAGTGCCATTTTCACTTTGAGTGCTTCTTTCGTGAGATTGACTCCAAAACACTATCATCATCATCATCTTCAACTTCTTAATCTCGGTAACTTCATATGATTTTCTCAATAATATTGATTGATTAATAAAGTATAAATTTATCAAACTTTCTCGGACCTAATGCTTATAAATTTATCGGGTTTTTACTGTAACTCAACATTCAACCATTGTATATTAACATTAAATAAAAAAAATAATAGAAATCTAACTATGCTTCCACTTCTTAGTAGTTGGAGCTTCGAAGGTTTAAGCCGAATTCAACTCCCTCATCAGGCATCCAACTTCTTGCTCTAGCACCTGGTTGCGTGTGTCATGGGGCCTGAGCGTGATCCTCGGTTCGACTGTATCAAACTTTTTAAAAAAAAAAAAAATTTAATTTTATTTTACAGGGTTAATGGCTGAGCTTAGGTTACGTATTTAAAGTAGTTCTATTATGTTCATGAAAGGATATAGTTTTGCAAGATCCATAAAATATGTATTGAACACAGGGCTGTAAGTTGGATAGAAAAATTTGATTCTGAGGCAAAAAATTAAAAAAAAATCCAATTCCGAAACTATTCGAATCCGAATTGTCAATTTTTGATAATTCCAATTTTTTTCAGAACATAATTGGAAAGGCTATGTTGTTTCGATCCAAATTATTTTGAAACTTGCTGAAAGTGGCCCGATGCGAAAATTGCTGACAAACATTTTAGTATATGCATTTAAGAAGTATTCCGTTTGAGATTTCTAATTTATTCCAAAATTTTATTATGTAATTCATATATTACATTGTAAGTTATAACTATATATATTTGCTTTCTTCGTATTAATAGATCTGTCGATTTAGAAGGAATATTAGCAAAATAAAATTTTCATTTTTTCATATTGTAAACTTATTTATACTTTCAATTTTGCGAAGTCAATAGAACACTATGTTGTGGATGCACTATCGCAAGTACATATATAAGGAATAAGGACCAATGAACAGGACCATTTGCTGTTAAAAAATTATCAAGATGTTCTACTAAAAATATAAAAGTGGCATTAATAAGAACATACTATCTCAACAATGACATTTCATTGCGTTGTTTTGGGTTAAGTATCGAGCATGCAACCATATGAATCATAAGTTTTCCCAATCTCTACTTATAAACATCTTCAGTAATTCCATATCAAATTCGTAGAGTTGCCTAGAGTAAGCAAAAGGAAGGGCCAAGCATCATAGCATAAAATCATTGAAGGTTGTTTTTTGGATGAAACGGGTCGGAAATAGATGTTTCATTCATTTAAAAAAAATTGAAATTGAAATTCATTTTCAATTCCTATTTCAAAATTTCGGAATCAGAATTAGATTTCCAATCAAAATTTTTGGAAATGTCAGAATATTCGAAATTATGAAATTTTTTTCAGAAAGATCTTTGGAATTGGATTTTTGAAAAATAGAGTTTAGACTCAATTAAAGCTTAAAATATGGGCCAAACTCTATAGGTCATTACCTAATGGGGAAAAATATAAATGTGATCTTATTTTATTAGTAGGATGAATGCACTCAATTAAGAAGCAAGGGGTTCCAGGGCTCGTCGTCAAATTAGATTTTTCAAAAGCGTTTGACAATGTTTCTTGGAGTTATTTGGATATGGTAATGGATTGTATGGGGTTTGACTCCAAATGGATCCATTGACTTCACACTTGCAGATCTACGACCAATTTCTTCTTTAAGATTAACAGAGAGTTGCAGGGGTTTTTCAGTAGCTTTAAAGGTTTGCGTCGAGGTGATCCTTTGTCCCCTCTTCTCTTTGCATTAGCAGTTGAAGGTCTGACACAAATATGATTCTTATGGCGGTTGATGCTGGTCTTCCTGTTTCCATTCTTCAATATGCAGATGATACTATCCTCTTTTGTGATGTTTCTGCTACTCAGGTTTTTGCTCTAAAAAGAATTATACTTTGGTTCGAAGTATTTCAGGTCTGAAAATCAACTTTCACAAATCGATGGTGTTGCCCATTGGAGAAGTTCCTCATCTACAATAGTTGGCGGATTTATTTGGTTGTGCATCAGGCCAGCTTTCAGTTAAGTACTTAGGCATGCCTTTGGGTGCTAGATTTAAAAGAAAAGTTGTATGGGATTAGACAATCAAAAGATGGAATCGATGTTAGCTTCTTGGAAGCGCAAATTTCTCTCAAAAGCAGGCAGGCTAGCGCTTGTCTAATCCACTTTAGCTTCTACCCCCTTGTTTCTTCTGTCTCTGTTCAATGTACCCTCTTCAATAACAGCCAAGATGGAACAAATCATGAGCGACTTCCTTTGGTGTTCCTTTGGCACCGATATGATTCCTTTGCTGCAACACCTTGCTAAACTGTCTGTTTCTAAACTGATCACAGCGATCTCAACTTCCAGATTTAATTTCTTGTTTCCCACACTTTCTACCTTAGTCGGCCTATTGCTTAATTCCATATCTTGCTCCAAATCAGCTAACACAGCAAAAGCATTCGATTGAACCATGTCCTCACCTACAGGCAATGATTTTTCCACCTTTTTTGTATTCACTAGCACATCCTGGCTGGAAATCTGGGCCCCTCTATCGTCCTTTGCTCCGCTCACACCCGCTTTCTCGTCTTTATTCACAACCTCTTTTAGAACTGGGCGGTAAACTTGCTTCGTCTCTACGCTCTTCGGGAACTTACCGTGTTGTTTATACACAAAAGACTAATTTTTCTGGCCCCCTTCACTATGCTTAGTGTTATCCGATGTCGGTAATTCTTGGCGATTGTCTTTTTTACCCGCCGCGTCTCCTACAAGCTTCATAAGTATATCCAATCATGGAACAATTTTCACAATATTTGAAACCTGGGTAAGCAATTTTCTGCCAAAAGCCCTTAACCCCAGAAAACTCAAGCCAAATACGATTAGGAAGCTCGCTCGCTCGCTCCATCTCCACACACAACTTGATTGCGTTCAATCTAGTAAAGCCTAGCGTGCTGTCATCAATCCGCACGTGTCGTAAAACAAAGAAGGGTGTTTCTTCCTCTCGCGTTTAAGATGATTGAAAAATTTTTGTTTTGGAATGCTCGTGGGGTTGGTAATAGTGCCACGAGAAGACGGCTAAAAAAGATGGTGAAGGAAAATAATGTGAGAATTCTTATGATAGCTGAGCCTATGATTGAAACTAGCAGATACATGGAGGTTGGCAACAAAGTTAAGCTTGCGGGCTTCGCCTCTAATGACACGGTTGGTGGAAAGATATGCATCTTTTGGGATGCTGCTCTGGACCTCTCAATTGTGGACATGTCGGATCAGATCATTCACTGTCAGGTAACGAATTCTGCTTCAAGAGTTTATTTAATTTCTTTTGTATATGCTAAATGTTCGGTTGAAGAGAGAAGGGAACTATGGTCAAATATGGTTATTCATGCTTCTAATATTCATGACCTACCATGGATGGTTGACGGGGATTTCAATACTTATTTAAATTCACAAGAAAAGATTGGGGGAGTAGAGTGGTCTTTGTCCAGCATGTCTAATTTATCTGATTGTATTGAAAATTGTGGCTTAATTGATTGTGGCTACACGGGACCTAGACTCACCTGATGTAATAATCGGCTTGGAAGAGACCGTATTTGGGCTAGACTTGACAGAATCTTTGTTAATTTGGCATGGTTGACAGCATTGGCCAATCCGAAAGTGGAACATCTTAGTAGAACTTTTTCTGATCACTCTCCGCTGCTGGCATCCATGCCTACTCAGGTGAGAACATGTTTTGTCCCATTTAGATTCCTTAATATGTGGATGACACACCCTGGTTTTCTATCTCTGGTCAAAGAAATTTGGTTGTCTGATATGGGTGATATGAGACCTATTGATAAAATTGATGTTAAACTTAAAATGGTGAGAAGAGCTCTTATACAGTGGAATAAGACGGTCTTTGGTAATGTGTTTAGCAGACTGAGATCTCTAGAGGATGAAATGCAGCAGTGGGAGACAATTCTTTTGGCAGGCTGGGAAAGTATTGGTAACAATGGTCTTAATGTTGATGTAACCTAGGACATCAATGCTTGTTGTAATCTGAGTCGTTGTCAGGCGGAATACAGATTAGCTCTAAAACAAGAGGAGCTTTACTGGATTCAGAAGTCGGGTGAAAAAGAATACAGTGAGGGGGATGCTTGTACAAAGTATTTTTTTGCTTTCACTAAGTCCAAACAAAAAAGAAGGGCCATCTCTCAGATCAGTTTACCAGGTGGTAGGACCATTTCGGATCCGGGTGAAATCCTTGAAGAAGCAAATAATTTTTTCCATAACCTTTTGTCTGCTCAAGGAGACTGTGTGCTGGATTCAGATCTGTTAGATTGCATTCCGGAGACCATTACGGCAGTTAGATATGATGTGTTGGTTAAAAGGCCTTCTTTGGAGGAAGTTAAGGATGATGTCTTTCATATTCCAAAAAATAGCGCCCCCGGCCCGGATGGATTTACTGCTGGGTTTTTTCAAACATGTTGGGACTTGGTGAGTATTGATATATGGGAAGCTACTATACAATTTTTTTTTAGGGAGAAGCTCTTCCGGCGTCTTTTTCTGCAAATTTCATGGCTTTGATCCCGAAAAATGGAAAATCCAGGTTGCTTCTCCGACTTTCGCCCCACTAGTCTTTGCAATGTAATTTATAACATTTTCAGCAAACTTCTTTGCTATATATTGGCATTGGTTTTACCATAAATGATCTCCCTGGAGGAAGGGGCTTTTGTTAGAGGAAGGTTTATTGGGGAAAATATTGGCCTAGTACAGGAATTTGTAAGATATATCTATGACAAGGTTTTTGAAGGTAATGTGGTGTTGAAGATTGACATGGAAAAAGCTTATGACCAACTTGAATGGAATTTTCTGTTCGCAGTGCTCAAAAGATTTGGTTTTAACACCAGATTTTGCCATATTATTTCCAACTGTATAGCTTCTTGTGGTTTTCAGTTTTGCTACAGGAGGCTTACAAAGGTTTTTTCAAGTCCACAAGAGGTTTAAGGCAAGGGGATCCTCTCTCACCGTTATTATTTATCATCGCCTCTGAGGTTCTGAGTAGGGGATTGCAAAAGGCTTTCAGTACAGGTAAAATAGGGTATTATTATACGCCTAGGGCCTGCAGTCATATTTTGCATCTACTCTATGCCGATAACACTTTAATTTTTTTAAATGGGAGGAAGTCCTCAGTTCAGGGGTGCATGGAATTTCTGGAAAAATACTGCAATGCTCCAGGTCAGAAAATGAATGAAGGAAAAAGTTCTTTTACGATGGAAGATAATGTGGTAGTGGAAAGAATTGTTGCTTTGAAGAGTGAAGATACTGCAATGCTCCAATTTTTCAAGTGAAAGCAAAACTCTCCTATTTTGAAGAAATGACTGATAAAATTCAATGACGAATTCAAGGATGGAAAGCAAAATTGTCATCGCCTGGAGGGAGACTGGTCTTAATTAAGCACGTCCTAAGCTCAATACCTGTTTACATATTAAGCACCATGTGTGTACCCAAGAAAATTTTAACAAGAATTAATTGCTTGTTAGCTGATTTCTTTTGGGGGGATTGTGAAGGTAGGTTGAAGAAAAAATGGGTATCATGGCACAAGATTTGTTTGTCACAGGAGGAAGGAGGTCTGGGTGTCAGAAATCTGACAGTAGTGATGAAGGCTTTTCGTGTTATGGCTTTATGGAAACTTATGTCTTCCGATTCCCTATGGGCTTCTTTTATGAGAAATAAATACTGGTTGCCTAGAGTTTCGTTGAGTGGCCAAGTTGTGATGTGTGGGGCATCCCCATTTTTTAAGGAGATCAGGTCTTGTAAATCTATAACTTTGAGCAATTCTTTCTGGCGTATTGGCAGGGGCAACATCAGTTTCTTTGAAGAAAACTGGAACTTGTGACCTCCTTCAAAAGATCGGAGGGGAAACATCAGTTTCTTTGAAGAAAACTGGAACCTTGTGACCTCCTTCAAAAGATCGGAGGATTTAAACAAATTTGGGTGAGAAGCATGGTGATGATGGGTGTGTTTGGGTGCCGGATCCGGATGGTCTTTTTTCCATTCATTCTGCATATGAATTGTTACGAAAGCAGGGGGTGAAAAAATGAGCTAAATAAACAAATTTGGCAAAACAATATTCCGTCAAGAATTTTGGTTTTTGTTTGGAAACTACTGCGCAGAGGTGTTGCGCTAATCCAAGGACAAAATCTTTGAACCACTTATTTCTAGAGGGCAATTTGGCGGAAAAAGTATGGAGTCATTTTGATGAAATTTTTTATGTGCATGTAAGGAAACCAGCAGAGATTTCCACACTGCTATAGATTTGGTTCAAAAGAGCCAAGATGACCTCGCAAACAGGTGTGTTATATTTCCTTACTCCTACGTTTATTCTATGCAAAATTTGGAAGCAAAGATATAAGGTTGTCTATGAAGATGTTTCCCCAAATTATGCTTTTGTGGTTTTAAACATTAGGTGTAATTTGAGGTTGGCCAATAGCTTTATCATTCCGAAACAAATTAGTCGGAATAAGGCCCTTTTAAGGGCGCTTGGGTTACAGGAGATCCTAGTTAGATGAAGTTTTGTTAGAATTGTATATTAGATCCCTCCTCCTACAGATTTTGTGGCGCTTAATGTTGATCGATCCTCTAGAAAAAATAAGACAACAGGAGGAGTGATTATAAGAGACCCAAGGGGTCTTTGTGTGGTGGGAAAGCAATTGTTCTTCGGGGAAGGAACAAATAATAAAGCTAAAGCGTTGGCCCTTGTGGAAGGCTTGCGTCTTTGTTCCTCATTGGGGTTGAGAAAAGTAATGGTTCAATCGGATTCTGAGCTTGTTTGTGGTTGGTTTAGGGAGACCTTTAAGATTCCGTGACATTTGGAGAACATTTTCAGATAAATTAAATTGATGGCGGACAAAATGTTCATAGAGTGCAAACATATTTATAGAGAGGCTAATGCGGTCGCGGATGCGCTAGCTGATAAAGCGCAAAATGATTGTAGGACTATCACCCATGGAGCGAATGATTTACCTAGGCGACTGGCAGG
The DNA here is from genome assembly GCA_963556465.1 of Berberis vulgaris. Lineage (NCBI taxonomy): Eukaryota > Viridiplantae > Streptophyta > Magnoliopsida > Ranunculales > Berberidaceae > Berberis > Berberis vulgaris. The sequence continues at coordinate 83,123,720 of OY747132.1, read as the reverse complement.
GTTGGTTTTGCTCGACAGGTCCCACACGGCTTATGTTCGTCATGGGTATGAATAGAGGAAGCTTTGTTGTGGCAGCAGTTTATTTTTCCCGGGCTGTTTTGACAAGATTATGTACTGCTGCCAGTTTTTTCGGTGCTGCAATGCGCTGGACAGAGTGCTCTGTCCTGATGTTGCTGTTTCGGTTTTGTGTCCTGGAATTAGAGAAAACAGTGGAGTTGTGCATGGTTCAGTCACAATTTTGGAGTGCCGGTGTTGTGGAGCAGCAGATTTCTATTTGCAGGGTGGTGGTGCCAAGGATCTGGACAGGTTTGTTGTCCTGGGAATAACTGGACAGAGTCTGCATCTGTCACTGTGTTCAGCTCGTTGTGGAGAGCATTTCTGGTGCGGCGCGTATTATTCATGCTGTTTGGTGGTCGGCTTGCTTGTTGCAAAGGCTTGGAATGGGATGGGCGCTGGGTCTTGGCAATATCTTATTGATGGTAATTTGCTTTTGGAGTTTGTTATTTATGGTTGCAAGTTGCAATTTCATCCTGCAAGAATTCTCTTGCAAGTTGCAATTGGTTATATTGCAAGTTGCAATTTGCAATGTGCAAGTGGCAAGTTTTGTTATGTTTTCAAGTTGCAAGTTGATTATGCAAAGTTGTTATGCACGTGATTATGGGCAAGTTGCAGTGAGCAAGGTGCAATTTGTGCATATTGTTTTTGGCTAGAATTTGCAATTCGATTAAGGTCTTTGTTTTGATCCTTAATGGTTTTGTTTTATGTGACCTTTGATTTTGGTGTGTTGGCCTAGTTCATGATTAGGTCTTTTATGGTCTAAATCTCTCCATGGTTTTAGGCCTTATTAGGCCTCCTCCTTTCCTTGGTTGAGGCATTATTTGGCCTTATTTTTTTTTTTTTTTTATTTTTATTTTTAATTAACCTTCAGTAGGGAGGGCCTTATTTGGCCTTATTTTCTTATCCTTGGTGAGTTAGGTCTAGAATTAAATTTTCTTTTTTGTTATGTTTTGGTAAACATGTCTTTGCAAGGTCTTTCTTTTGAACTAGGAATATGTTTTTTTCTCTCGGGTAAACTCGTCATGTACCCCCAACAAGTGTATAAGATTTTTCAAATAATAAAGGTCTGGCATCCCATAGCTGCCCCTCCCCACTGGAGGTTTTTTTTTTAAAAAAAAAAAATCAATCTGCAGAAAAGTACCAATCGAATCCCCTACCTCCTTCAAATATAAAGTATGAAAAAATTGTATCGGTAGGTTCGGTAGATCTACCCACAAAGGGGCTAAAATCGGATCTTCTCTTAGGCTAAAACCCTGATGTCATCGAAAGCTTTGAATCGAGCACCCCTAATCATATACGAATCCCATGACAAAGCTTTTTTAACCTCGGGATACATTTTGAACTAGGAATCCCCTAATCATGTCTTTGCAAGGTCTTTTTTTTTAACTAGGAATATGTTTTTTTTCTCTCGGGTAAACTCGTCATGTACCCCCGACAAGTGTATAAGATTTTTTCAAGTAATAAAGGTCTGGCATCCCATAGCTGCCTCTCCCCACTGGAGGTTTTAAAAAAAAAAAAAAAAAAATTAATCCGCAGAAAAGTACCAATCGAATCCCCTACCTCCTTCAAATATAAAGTATGAAAAAATTGTATCTGTAGGTTCGGTAGATCTACCCACAAAGGGGCTAAAATCGGATCTTCTCTTAGGCTAAAACCCTGATGCCATCGAAAAGCATTGAATCGAACACCCCTAATCATATACAAATCCCGTGACAAAACTTTTTTAACCTCCTCTTCCACTTGAAATCTAACAAGAACATGCCTCGGATCTAGCAATCCCATTGTAAAGTCCGCCATGACTCCCCAAGTTTGATGAATCGTTTCTCTAATAGCTTCTAAAGACGGACGATAACTAGAAAACTTAAGAACAATGACCGAAAATTCAGCATACCTTTCACATCTTTTCGCTTTCGAAATATTCATGGACAAAGCCGGGCATCCCTCTTTTCGAAAACGATTCCCCTTCATTGGCTCCTCGTCAATAATGACCTTCTTCCCGACCCCCAATGCTTGAAGGAAGGTTCTTGACGACGTAGCAACCTCGGGTTGTGCGCCTCCTTGTCCAGCCATGAGGTTTTCCTCCATAGCGATGGAGGAGCCGCCATGGAAAACCTAGGAAATCCTTAACTTGGGCGGTTAAGATTAGAGCAAACCAAGATCTAAAGGCTTAGAATAATCCAGCCTCTCAAGACCTTCACTGGCACACATGTTGTTGTAATAGTATAAATTGGCATTGAAAGGAGTTCATGTTCAATAAGGATCATTCTTCCCCCTGGGGAAAGTAATCTAGCCTTCCATCCTTGAATTCTCTGCTGTATCATATTTACCAAGTATCAAAATAAATATTTTTATATTTACCTTGATAAATGGGCACCCCAAGGTACATAAATGGGGAAGGCTTGAAGCAAAAATTGGTCCATTGTTTAACGAGTACTATTATTTCCACCCGCACTTTCTCATCCATCATAAAAGAGCTTTTACCAATATTAATTTTCTCCCGAGAAGCCAACCAATATTTCCTCAAGAAATTCATACAACCAGCCATCGATTGCTTCCTACCATTCAAAAATATAAAAGAGTCATCAACATATAATAAATGTGTAATTGGGGAACACACCTTGGGATTGTGATAAAAATCCATCTCTCCCCTGTGAAAAGATCTTTTGAGACCCCTGCTTAGCACTTCTGCTGCAATAACTAAAAGGAGTGGAGAAAGGAGATCTCCTTGTCTAAGACCCCGAGAGGAATGAAACTAACCATTATAGCTACCTTGAAGCAGTACCAAAAAACCACAATGAGCAATGCAATTAGAGACGAGATGACATATTCTACTGCCAAAACCAAAACTGCGAAGCACAGCTAGGAGATAGCCCCATTCAATTCTGTCGTATGCCTTTTCCATGTCTAACTTGATACATTACTACTAGTAACCTTATTCCCAGATGTTAGTAATGATAGATAACATCATGTTTTGGAATGCACGGGGAGTTGGTAACCGGGCGACCCGATGTAGACTAAAAAAGCTGGTTAAAGAAAATAATGTAAGACTTCTTACAATTGCGGAACCTATGATTCAATCTTCAAGACACATGGAGATTGCAGGTAAGGTGAGTCTGCCTTGCTTTGCTTCGAATGATGATTATGACGGTAAAATTTGGCTCTTCTGGGATAATAGCTTACAAGTGGACGTACTGCTCTGCACAAATCAATTAATTCACTGTAAGATTAATATCCTTTTTTCCAATTCTGTGTTCTTCATTTCCTTTATATATGCAAAGTGTTCAGTACATGAGAGGTGAAGTTTATGGGAAGATATGGAACACATTGCAATGTGTATGAATGAACCTTGGATCATTGGTGGCGACTTTAATGTGATAGCTGAAGGTGGAGAAAAATTAGGCGGACGCCCTCCTAATCTTTTGGCGATGTCAGAATTCTCCAGGTGTTTGTCGAGCTGCGGGCTCTCTGATTGTATGTTTGAAGGACCCAAATACACATGGTGTAACAATCAAAGATGGGAGGACAGGACCTGAGCTAGATTGGATCATTTTCTGGGGAATGCAGATTGGTTAACTGTAATGCAACATACTCGGGTTGATCATTTACTTAGAGTTTATTCGGATCATGCACCTTTGTTACTTTCTTTGCCAATGTCACAAAGGGCAGGTATGTCTCCTTTCAGATTTCAAAGTATGTGGCTAACTCATGATGGGTTCTTGGGCTTTGTTGACAGAATTTGGAATGCTAATGGAGAAGGTTATGGGGCTATGTATAGAGTGGCTTCCAAACTCAAGAGCCATAGAGGAGCTCTGAAAATATGGAATAAAGAAACCTTTGGTAATATATTCAGTATTATTAGAAGGTTGGAAGATGATATTGATAGACTGGAATTCAACCTATTGCAAGGTTGGGATCCAAATGATATGACTAACTTGAACAGATGTGAGGCTGAACTCAAACTGGCTTTGGTGAGAGAAAAAATTTATTGGAAACAAAAATCAGGTGAAAATGAATTTAAAGAGGGAGATGCATGCACTAAATTTTTCTTTGCCTCAGTTAAAGCCAAACAGAAAAGAAGAGCGATTACCAAAATTCACAACATGACAGGGGATTTAATCACGGATCCGCGGAATATTATTTTTGAAGCTAATAATTTTTTCGGATCACTACTTGCATCGGGAGAGTACAAAGAGGATCTAGAACTCATGGATTGTATTCCGAGCCTGATACTCACTACAAGAAAATAATAATTTAGCGACAGTGGCCAAAGGTATTTAGCGACGGTTCTGACCGCCGCTAAATAATACAGCGACGCTTGGCCACCGCCTCTAATAAAGGCGTCACTAGGTCATTCAGCGAAGGTTTTAAGCAACCGCTGGCATAACCGTCGCTAAATACTATATAGCGACGGTTTAATGTAGCGACGTTTATAACTGTCGCTAAATACAATATAACGACGGTTATAAACCGTCGACAAAATTCGATGAACAATCCAACTTTGTGCCTTTTAACGACGATTTGCAACCGCCGCTAAATTCCCTTTGATAATTCAAATTTTTTTACCATATAAAAATCACATTTTTCAACCTGTAGTGTTTTCTTTTCATTGGGTGCAGATAATCTATCCACTGCACTACAACTTTTAGACTCAAATCAAAAATCAAATATAAACAACGACACTAAACTAAACTCATATGATACCATCATCATACATTAAGGGGAACTTTAATTTCATTTCAAAATCAATATTATACATGGTCCAGAAGAAAAATACAAATTAAAATTGTTACAAATTGTCAATGCTTACATCTAACAACCAAAACCGAAGTTGTACAATGGTTGTCTCAGGGGCATTGTCTACAGTGCCTCACCGACCTTGAGCTCATCAGTAAGCTGTTGGCCAAGATTAAGCTATCTAAGTTTAGTCTTAAGATTGCTCATCAGAAAGGCCTGGAATGGAATGCCCTTGAAGTCTGACAATTTACAAACAATTGTATGTCAAGTGGCAACCAAAAAACTGTTAAAGCAAAAAACAAGAAATAAATAACAGAGTAGATTGCAAAAAACAAGAAATAAATAACAGAGTAGGTGCACAGTGAAGAAACTAGCGTTGGATCACAAAGCCCTCTGACTTTGCAGTGTCACAGAAAGTCTGTTTCATCAAATATTTTCCCTGCGATTTCTTTACATACCCAGCCATTTAGTGTTTATATTCTGCTGATATGAAAGGGCCTTTGCTCAAGCAAAAAATTAACAGAGTAGATTGCATTATTAAAGATGTAGGGCCTATAGTTTATATAGTCATTACAAATGTTTTACCTGAAATGACGTCGCTTTCTTTTTCGCTATCTTCAAGAAGAAAAGTGAGGGAATTATGACTGCCTGGCAGACAAAAATAAGATAATTTGTTATGTAGCAACATTTGCAATATGAAGTATTCATAAAGAAAAGGAAATTGAGGAACGGATAATATGTGAATTTGACCATTGTAATTCGACAAATTGTGTTATCAGTTAATCCATCTTTCCATTTGACCGATTGACCCACAACAACAAAAACAAAAACAAAAACAAAATGTTCCGGTATAAGATAGAACATGCTAAAATGTACAGTACACTTAAGCATACAAAGTAATCTATATGTTGGAATGCAAGTGTCTTGTTAGTGGTTTGCACCCTAAAAGTCATCTGAAGGTAAAGTTCATGAAAACCATCTCAAGGTTTATGGAAATCCCCTTTCCCTCAGAGAAGATGAAACTTGAAAAACCTTTACATCCCGAAGAAATGCCTTTTCTTGTGCCCTCTGATAAAAACCAATGGATTACTGGATATGTTGTATACGTCTTATCATTTTGTTTGCAGTATCGTATAATGACCTCTGGTTAGCCAAAAGAACGAGGTATTATTGCCTTTTGTTACTATTATAATACTTAAGAGCTACATGTTTGCCAATGATCATCTTCCTCTCTTCCACCCTATTCATGAGGCAAACCTTGTAACTCAGAAGATACTACTTGGAATCAATGAATAATATTTAAGGAATGTATGCACGAACTGTAAAATGTAGTAGAGGTGCAAGCTTACCACAAGTATACTGAGGAGAGAACCAATTAAAGCCATCACAAGACCTGAAATTACAATAAATAAATCAGATAGCGCAGTTACCTCTGTGATAAACAGTAAAATAACAAGCTAAAGACGGGAATTGACTACACATTGAAATCCCCTCCAATGATCCAACTTTTCACTAACTTTTCACTCCCTTCGACTATCACATTGAAATCCCCTCCAATGATCCAAGTTTCAGTCATTATCTCATTGTAATGTGCTCCATTTCTTCCCATAAACTCCTTCTTTCCTACACTACATACTTAGCATATACAAAGGAAATATAGAAAACTCTACCTGAAAATAAGATTGACACCTTACAATGTGTCATCTGTTCTGAGCATTTCAGTATCATCATCATCAAAGCCCATTCCCGAGATTTTCGGGGTCGGCTACATGAATTTTGGTTCTCCAAGCAATGCGATCTTCCCACATTTCCTCACCTAATCCAAGCTCAATGATATCTTCATTCACCGTCTTCATCCAAGTTTTCAACGGTCGTCCCCTCCGTCTACACCCTCCATTAACTTGCCAATCTAAACATTTTCTAATTGGCGCCGTGCTCGGTCTCCTCCGCACATGACCAAACCAAGTTAAACGTCTTTCTCTAATTTTTTCCTCTATGGGCGCTACACCTAAGTATCTCCTAATTCTTTCATTTCTAATCTTATCCTTACGAGTTTTACCACACATCCACCTTAACATACGCATTTCTGCTACTGCCATCCTATGCGTATGTTGTCCCGTAGTAGCCCAACATTCTGAACCATATAGCATGGCTGGTCGAACAATTGTCTTATAGCATTTCCCTTTTAGCCTTGCAGGCATCCTTCTATCGCACAATACTCCTGACGTCATTCGCCATTTCAACCAACCAGCTTTAATCCTGTGGTCTACATCTGCTCCAATAGCCCCATTCTTTTGAATTATAGACCCTAGATATCGAAAAGCCTCACACTCTGGGACCTCGACACCTTCGATCTCAATTGCATGACTTCTCCCTCTTGGTTCACACCCAAAGTTGCACACTAGATACTCCGTCTTCGAACGGCTAATTCTAAAACCTTTACTCTCTAAAGCCTCCTGCCACTTAACTAATTTCTGACCTAAACCTGCACTAGTCTCATCCATTAAGACAATATCATCTGCAAATAACATGCACCAAGGTACATCTTCTTGCAGATGTCTCGTCAACTCATCCATGACCAAAGCAAAGAGATATGGACTTAACGCCGACCCTTGATGTAGTCCTATTGTCACTGGAAATTCACTAGACATCCCACCTACTGAGCGAACACTTGTTACAACCCCTTCATACATATCCTTAATGATATCGACATAACATTGAGACACTTTCTTCCTTTCAAGCACCCACCAAATTAACTCCCTGGGGACCCTATCATATGCTTTCTCCAGATCAATAAAAACCATATGCAAACTCTTACGTGCCTCTCGATATTTTTCTACAGTTTGCCTAAGCAGGAAGATGGCCTCCGTAGTAGACCTACCTGGCATAAATCCAAATTGATTCTCCGAAATCGTGGTTAAACTCCTAAGTCTTTGTTCTATAACCCTCTCCCAAAGTTTCATCGTATGACTCATAAGCTTTATCCCTCTATAGTTCGAGCAATTCTGGATATCCCCTTTGTTCTTATAAATTGGTACCACAATGCTATGCCTCCATGAATCTGGCATTTTTCTAGTTTCCAAAATCCTATTAAATAGCTTAGTTAGCCATTGAATCCCAACTTCTCCCAGACATTTCCATGCTTCAATTGGTATATCATCCGGTCCAACGGCCTTCCCTGTCTTCATTCTTTTTAAAGCTTCTCTCACTTCTGTGGCACTAACTCTGCGATGGAACACGCGATCTCTCCCTTCCTGTGAAGCATACCCCTCCAAGTTTAACTCCCCTACATGTGTTCCATTGAGTAGGTTCCAAAAGTAATCCTTCCATCTATCTAAAATAGCTTTATCCTGCATTAAGACTCTTCCATCCTCATGCTTAACACACTTAACATGACTCAAGTCCCTAGTTTTTCGTTCTCTAGCCTTCGCTATCTTGAAAATATCCTTCTCCCCTTCCTTCGTACCTAGCCTATTATAAAGAGCATCATACGCTCTCTTCTTAGCTTCCCCTACTGCTCTACTACTCAACTTCTTAGCCTGCTTATAAAGCTCATAGGACTCTAGGCACCTATCTTTTTGCCACGCCTTAAAGCATTTTTTCTTTTCCGCAATGGTTTGTTGCACATCCGCGTTCCACCACCATGTCTCCTTACCATAGAAACCTCCTCTTTTGGCCTGTCCTAACTCTTCCTTCGCACATCTTCTTATTCGGTTTGCCAAATGTTCGAAAAGATCCGCGCTACTAGTCTTATCCTTTGGTTCTAGATTCTCCCCACCCTCTGAAACTGACTGGCCACCCAAAATCCTCTTTCGAAATCTTTGGCACACATCTCCCTGTAAGGTCCACCACTTAATTCTCGGTCTAACCTGTTCTATAGCAATACGACCCCTACTCTTAAGACAAAAATCGAGAACTAACAGCCTATGTTGGGATGTCAGACACTCTCCTGGTATAACCTTACAATTTTTACACCTACCTAAATCGTGTCTCTTCACAAGAAAATAATCAATTTGACTTCTATTATGCCCACTCGCAAAGGTCACCAAGTGATCTGCCCTCTTCTTATAAAAAGTATTTACGATCCCAAAATCCTGAGCTAAAGCAAAATCTAGAATAGAAATCCCCGCAGTGTTTCGATCCCCAAAGCCTTGACCTCCATGTACCCTCTCATACCCAACTCTATCCTTACCGACATGGCCATTCAAATCCCCGCCTAGGAAAACCCTATCGGAAGAGGGAATTCCAAAAACTAACTCCTCTAAAGAGTCCCAAAAATCCTTCTTAGTCTCCTCGTCCAAACCCACTTGGGGTGCATACACACTAATAACATGCACTATCTCTAGTTCTAAAGCTAATTTAATACTTATGATTCTATCCCCAAACCTCCTAACGTCGACTACTGCATCTTTAAAAACTTTATCTACCACTATTCCCACCCCGTTCCTAGTGCCATCTTTACCAGAATAAAAGAGTTTGAACCCTCCTCCTAAATCTTTAGCCTTGTTCCCCTTCCATTTTGTCTCTTGAAGACAAACTATGTTTACTTTCCTCCTACGCATGACATCCACTAATTCTATTGTCTTTCCCGTCAAGGTTCCTATGTTCCAAGAGGCTAATCTAATCATTCTATCTCTAGCTCTAACCTGGACTAGCTTCTTTACTCGCCCCCGTCCAGAAAGGTGCGAGAACCCTTGCCTATTTAACACTACAGCCGGGCGCCGCTGTAGCGCGCCTTGCTCATTTGTCACTACACCCGAGCGTAGGTGCAGCGCGTCGCTTATAGCGGGGGACGCCCTATCCTTCTGCATTAATCTTTTTGAACCAATATCCATGAAAAGGGATGTGATGGGTTTTTTACGGTTGGCTATCACAAGCCTAACACCAACCCTCCTCCTTTATCAATTAGTTTACTGTTATTCGTTCTCTGTTCTGCCCCAAATTCAGACTGTTTTCCATCAAGATTGTTACCAACAGATTGTAATGAAGAGCTGCCAACGTCCCCGATGTTCTTTTTTTCCTCCTTTTCAACCCTTTTCGCTACCTTGTGCTGAACTTCAACTACTTTAATGTCATTCCTCAGCTGCTGCGATTCCGAGCCACTGTCACCAACAAATGGAACAATCCACAAAGGAGCAGATGTTGAATTCTGAGATTCTCACAGAAACAGAGTTTTGAGTTGGCCTAGCAGCTTTCTCTGCCTCGCTAATGGTGTACCCAGCCTCAATCAAACCAACATGGAGATTGTCGTCCTGAATCTGTCCATCCTTTACAGCTGTATCCCCACGAGCAGAATGCTCTTTAATCTCCTCACAACGTGCTTCCTGTTTTTGCACAGAATCTTCTTCTTTCTCTCCATTCTCTATAGGTTCATTCTCGATAGGAGCGTCAACCAAAGTTGCGTATTTGTTCGTGAAGCCGGGCAGAATAGTGATTATTCTGCAGGCTAGTTTCAACAGACAATTGACAGGGAAGAACACAAGGAGATTACCCAAAACACAGAAAAACAACTCTAATGTTCAATTCAAATGATCAAAATCAAAGGTATCTCCAAAGTTAGCCCACAAGCCGGGCTTTACAGCTAAAATTCGTATTATTAGAATTTTACCAAAAATAGCAAAATCTCAATAATCATGTTAAAACGAAATACATAATAAAAGAAACAACCTACCAAAAATCTGGCCCAAATCGGGTTCAGAATCACTTCCTAAACGATAAATAAAATATTACCAGAAAAGAAAAAAATTAGGGGTGGGCATAAACCGATTTAATTCCGGTTAACCGACCGAACCGGTTTTTAAATACGGTTCGGTAACCGAACCGAATAAGGGATGATAAGAGAATTTGTAAAACCGAACCGAAACCGGTTCGGAATCGGTTCACAATTTTAAACCGTCCGATTAAAAACCGAACCAACCGATTGGTGCATATGTTGCATACTGTCGCACTGTATCACACCCCAAAGGCAAAAAGGCAAAAACGAAAACCCAATCTTTCTGTTTCTATTTCTTCTTGCAGAAATTCTAAATGGCGACGAAACCAGCCTTAAATTCAATATCTTGGTTTCTCAATATCTTACCGTATCTCAGATTCACTCAAACTCAAACTCTCAAACCCTAAATCCAACCTTAAAACCTCCTCCTCTTCTGCAATGAAAGGCCTCCTCTTCTTTGCAATCACTCATCGAAATCCTTCCTCAACTCCTCTGCAATCATTCATTAAAACCCCATTGAAGCCCATTTTTTATGTGTTTTCTTTTTCATTATTTATGATAATGGTTTGATCTGATGGATTCTTGTTACCAAAGATTAAAACAAGTTGGGGAAATGAATAAATGACTAATGAAGAATGTGGGGTGGTTTTTGTTTGTATGAGAGGTGTGTTGTAGTTGTATGGTCTAATAGTGATGTAGAAGGGGACATTGCTATGGAACTATGGGTATTAAGTTGGAGTGTAGAGACTGGAGAGAGATCAAATCGGCGTCTATTACAGAGTAAAATTGTTTGTTTGTTTGTTTTTTCAAATTGTTTGTTTGTTCAAACTGTCAGTTAGCTTGGATTTGTCTCGTCTTAGCTGATCTTTTCAAGCCGTGGCTTCTTTTTTTCAGTTTTCCAGAGCATAAAACAAACATACAGGAGGATACAAATGAAACATCTATATATTGCATACAGTTAGCTTGGGTTTGTGTCTGTTTTTTACCGAGTCCTTTTAACTTTTCTGTGAATGACTTATAGTTTAATGAAACATCTATCTATATATTGCATATTTGAACTCACCATTTACATCTTGAAATGTTCAGATTTGTTTGATCTCTAACTACTCTTGAGAGCTGCTAGCAGTAATTGCAGCGATGCGTTTCAGGATTTCAGCATAACTCAACTAGTTTCTTTATTGTTGTTTTTTTGGCATGACAGTAGTGATGCTCACCAGCAAATATTTAAATCCTTTTGAAATAGGGTAGTAGGATCAGTGAAAAAAACTCATACAACTTTCCCTGAAAGTATCTACCAAAAATTAGGTCAAAAAAATTTGCTTTATATATAGGGATCATTTACTCCAATCATTTATATATAGGGATCATAAACCAGTCATTTATATATAGGGATCATTTACTCCAATCATTTATATATGCAGTATGTACTTAATAGTGCTTGAATATTCATTTGTTGTTGAATGAATAAGTGTAATGTCTGTCGGGTAGTTTGTTGAATATGCATTTTTCAGATTGTTTATGTACGTTCCATTGTACAGATTATGGAAGGCAACTGTGAGACTCCAACACCGATTCAAATAACTTGTTCTAGCATAGAAGCCAATGGAACCACACCGTTAACTACTCCTGCAGCAAGTGGTTTAGTAGTCAATCCAGCTGTCCAGCCTACTGAAGTTCCTCGTGATAATTCTTTATCCAAAAGGAAGAACAAGAGTGTAGCATGGGATCACTTCACCAAGCTCACCAACCCAGATGGTTCTAAAATGGACAAGCTTCAAGCTAAGTGCAACTACTGCCCCCAAGTCTACAATGTTCATTCCAAGTCTAATGGGACTTCAAGTATGAGGACTCACATGCTCTATCAATGCAAAAAATGTCCCCTCTACATTCCAGGTAAAAAACAGAGGTTCCTTACTTTTGATTCAGCTGAAAATGGTGGTAATATGAGGTCTGTTAGTTATGATGCTGAGGTTTCTAGGCTTGCTTGTGCTAGGATGATAATTAGAGATGAACTTCCCTTTAGTCATGTTGAGGGTCAAGGGTTTGTAGATTTTATGAGGGTAACTCAGCCTCTATTCAAGCTCCCTTCCCGTAGGACTCTAGTGAGAGATATCTGGGATCTTTTTCAAAGTGAGAAAACTATGATGAAAAAAATATTCAGTACCTATTCTCAGAGAGTGTCCTTGACAACTGACACCTGGACTTCAATCCAGAATGTCAATTACATGGTCCTAACAGCACACTTTATTGATGACAATTGGGTTTTACATAAAAGAATAATAAACTTTGTTGTAATTCCTAATCATAAGGGCAAGACCATTGGGAAGCTTGTAGAGTCATGCTTGATAGGATGGGGAATAGATAAGATTTTTACTATTGTGGTTGATAATGCTAGCCCGAATCAAGTTGCACTTGATTATATGAGGGAAAAAATAGGCTAAATGGAAGGAGCTAGTGCTGAATGGGATATTTTTGCACATGAGGTGCTGTTGCCATATCCTTAACTTAATTGTTAAGGATGGCATGGAGGAGTTGGATGCCTCGATAGATGCTATTAGGAATTGTGTGAAGTACATCAGATCCTCTCCTGCAAGATTAGAGAAGTTTAGGAAGTGTGCTGCTCAGGAAAAAATAGAGTAAAAGGGTGGGATTGTTCCTTTGGATGTTTGCACAAGGTGGAACTCTACCTATTTCATGTTAGATATAGCTGTGAAGTTTAAGAAGGCTTTTATGAGGTTGGAGGATGAGGATACTCAGATGGAGAGTTATTTCTTAGAAAGGGTGGGTGGAAAAAAAGGGATGGGCCTCCAAATTTAGGTGATTGGGATAAGGCAGCAAGACTTGTGAAGTTTTTGAAGATTTTCTATGATGCAACATTACAGTTCAGTGGTACCAAGGTTGTGACAGCAAACCAACCTCTTCTTTGGATGTGCACAATTGTAGGAGAGATAGAGAAATGCATCAGTAGTGATGATCACCTATTAGTCAGCATTGGGACATCAATGAAGAAGAAGTTTGACAAGTATTGGAGAAGGCTGGAGGACTTGAACAAAATATGTGTGATTGCTGTAGTCATGGATCCTAGGTACAAGTTGTTGTATCTGCAATACTTCTTTCCCAAGTTGCAGCAAGACAAGACCATGGTTGGAGTGATGGTTGAAGAGATCAAGACCATGTTTTTGCAGCTTTTTTATGAGTATTCTGATGTTGATCCAGAGGCTGCCCAAGCTTCTATAAATGCCACCATGCCAAGATCAGAAAATGCACTTGTTGATGTTGGTGAGGACATTCATGCTCAAACAATTTACGAGTTTATGAAGCTCAGGCAGGAGCAGGATGTTGTGGAGATTAAAACTGAGGTGGACAAATATTTTCTAGAACCAGCTGAAGACCCTTCAAATAGCAATTTTAATCTTCTTGGCTGGTGGAAGGAGAATGCAACTAGATATCATATTTTATCTCAGCTTGCAAGAGATGTATTTGCTGTTCCTGCCTCTACTGTTGCATCCGAGAGTGCTTTCAGCTTAGGAAAAAGGGTCATTGATCCTTTTAGGGCCAGCTTAACTCCCAAGATGGTTGAATGTCTAGTATGTTGCAATGACTGGCTGATGGGTAATAGTATGTGTTCCCTATATAAAGAGACAACCAAGACTGAGCTTGATTTGTATACCGAACTGGAGAAACTTGAAGCAGGTAATCTTAATTGTTTATTATAATATTATTTATTTCTCATTTCTAGACTTTATAGATTTCTAATTCTGGTTTTGTTTTTGTTTCTATGAACTAGAGTCTGGGGTTGCACAAATTTCTATTTCTGAAGATTGAATTGCTGGTTGCTGAATTGTTGAGTTGCTCAAGAATGAATTTCTATTTTTTAGTTGAAGTTGTTAAGATTGAATTGCATTGCTTGGAGAACCAAAATCCATGTAGCCGACCCCGAAAATCTCGGGAATGGGCTTTGATGATGATGATGATGATGAGTTGAAGTTGTTAAGATTTCTATTTGGGTTTATATTATTTACTTTCAAACTTTCAGTTTTAAGATTACACGTTTGGTTATTAGGTGATTTCATGTTCAATCAACTATACTTCAAGTTCAAGGTGATTTTACAAATATACTTGTACTTTTACAATTATACTAGTGTTTTTTCAAGTATAATTGTGATTGTACTTGTCAGAGGTGTGTTTGTGCTAGTTTTTCATATCAAGAATATATGAAATCTGCAATCCTTCAGTTTTTCATATACTGTTTTACAGAATACTGTTTTACAGAATTACAGAATATACTGTTTTATAGAATTACAAATACTATTTTACAGAATTACAAATACAGTTTGTCAGAGGTACAAATACTGTTTTACAGAATTACAAAATATACTGTTTTACAGAATTACAAATACTGTTTTTCATATTGCAATCCTTCAGTTGGGTCATGAAATCTGGCTTGGAATCCTTCAGTTGGGTCATATTGCAATCCTTCAGTTGGGTCATGATTTCTGAGTGTTTAATGCTGCAGAAATCTGCAATCCTTCATTGTCATTTACAGGAGAACAACTAAATGGGCTAAATGGGAGGAAATTAGAGGCTGCTAAATGGGCTAAAAAATTTCATTGTCATTTACAGGAGAACAACTATATGTCCCAGATTCGTTTGTATGTGTATTTTTCAATCATTGGGCTAAAAAATTTCATTGTCAATTTTCATTTGGGCAAAAAATGGGCTTGTAAAATGGGCTGAAAAAGTTAAGATCGAATTTTCAGCCCAACCGAACCGGACGAACCGAAATTCGGCCCAACCGAATTTCTCGATTTACCATATACAAAATCGGTTTCGGTTTTGGATTTGGGCTAACCGATTGAAAATGGTTCGAAAGCAGTTTGGACCTCATACCGAACCGAACCGACTTTGCCCACCCCTAAAAAAATTCGGAAGGGAAAACAGTGGATTTTGGCCTCGAAAAGATGTGCAATGAGCATAGCTGGTTGGCTATGACATGCACGCCGAAGAGTGCTTTCCGAATTGGGGTCATATGCGCGATTCTAATACCCGTAGCCAAAGTTATGGCCAAAATACCGAAACGCACCCAAAACTGCCCAAATTAAGAAAAGATCACGATTTCCTGCCATCTTTGTGCTGATCTGCCAACTCATGGTATCTCAGCGCTAACAACGTGCTATCTGACAACTCAGCATCATCTGACTTGGATTCTCCTGCATCAGTTCACCAATGCATTTTTAACGGGAGAGGGTTTCTTTTCTCCTTCTTGAACACTAGAAATCTCAATTCCTTGACTGTTTTTTGCTCCACTCGTGCCAATGCCTTGTTTAGTTTCTTTCGATTTTTTGTTTACAGACACATAAATTTGGTTCACCAGGTGTTGCGCCTGTTTTGCCTTGCTGTGAATATTTTCCTCCTTCATATTCCCCCCCTCATTGAATTGATTACCCTTCTTCACTTCCAACAATTTCCTACAAGCTTATTTTTCATGCCCTATTAAAGCGCAATGTCACAATATTTGAAACCTGGGTACTCTAACTTTTGCCAATACCCACCATTCTTAGGACATCCATCTCAAGATACATGAGTGCTACCTTTGGACGTGCAAAATATCTCGTGCCATCATCGATCTTTACAAAATTACCGAAAGAATTCCCAATAGCCTTCATGATTGCCAGAAGGAAAAATGCAAGCGAAAGATTTGGGAGTTCCACCCATAAAGGAGCCAATTCCATATCAGTCAGTAGATTGAATCCCGGATGCCAACGAAAGATCTTGTATCTAACGCCCCAAATAGTGTATGAATCCTTAGAAAGAACTTTTTTTTACTTCCGCCTCTGATTGCAAATTAACAAGGACATGCCTTTGATCAAGAAGACCCATGATGAACTCGCTCGAGATGCCCCAAAATCTTTAGATCGAATCTCTAATTGCATCTAGGGATGGACGAAAATTTGAGAACTTCATCACCACTACATGACTGGCACATGGGATCCCCCTTAGAAACATTCGAGTTTGACAGGGTAAACGCCAGGCTGCCTTCTTTTCGCTAACTAGTCAAATCCATAAGCTTATCCTCGGTGTGCTCGGTGCTGGCAAGACCAAGCACTTGGGCAAAAGAATGTCTTGGTTGATCCCCTTCCTCGTGGCTAGCCAAAGGAGGATATGCCTTGTCTACCGGTGCAACAGCCAAAAAACCTAGTTGCCGCCCCCAATGAATGTACAAGATAGCCTCCCAAGTTCCAGGAACGGCTAAGATTAAACTAAAAGTTTCAAAAATTTAATCCCCGGACAACCCTCCTCAGTCACCTCAAATTGCCTCTTAGCAGAGCTTTAGTTCCACTGACAAAAAAGTTTGCATGGCATTCTGGTAAATGATGGTATCTCATACCTAATAAAAATGGAAAAAAGAATGTGACTGCATATATATTCAAATATTGTTTTGACCAAGTCATTAGGGGATGTGTTCATGAGAATGATCAACAAACTGAGCTTTATCCGTACCCCGAATTGATAACTCTAGTCACATGGGTTTTACAAATAAATCTGATATTGACTTAGTTAATATTAGGGGATGTGTTCAATGCTTTTACACGGATCAAAACATCCTCAACCAATTTAGGTTATGTCCCAACTAAAGCCAGGTAAAAAATGTATATATGCAAGGTTGTTTTTTCAATAGAAAATAAAACATCATGTATGTTTGTCACATTCTTTTTGTGCCCTTAACCCTCCCCACCCCATGCTGTCGATCGGGTTCGAACCCGTGACATGTGATACTATCTGTCACACCTCTACCAACTGATCCATCTTTGGCTATATGTTGTCACATAGACTATAAATGAAACTTAATTTGGTCTGATTATTATGTGGTTCTATTTTGAAATTGGTGTCCAGACAAATGTTGCTCTAGGCATGGGGATGAAAACCATGAAATATTTGTTCGTGGAGGGAGAAATGGCTTCTAAAGTATGGACGGTTGGAATGTTGGTTGCTTTGCCAATTGTTTTGCATTGGCCAAATGATGTTGGACGGTGCAGGTCTTTGGGCAGCAAACAAGGAGTGCTATGCTTCTGGTAGTAAGGTTAGACTTTGTGGACCTATCTATACATCTATTTGGAGAGTTAGGCCTAAGGCAATTGGCCTAGTTCTTGGTGAATAAGTTCAAGGTCTTCCTTAGTCATTCCTTGGTGAATACGTCATTGTTCTTGATGAATAAGGTCTAGATCTTGGTGAATAAAGCCTAGTTCTTGGTGAATAAGTCCTAGTGCTTTGCTTTTGATTACTGTTTTTGGCTACTGTAATGGTTTTGGTGAAGGGCCTTATTTAGGGTCTTTTTTTGAGTTCTTGGTTTTTTTAGGCCTTAATCCATGACTTTAGGTCTTTAATCTTGGTTTTAGGCCTATTGCCTTGGTTTTTGTTTTTCGATTTGGTTCCTTGGTTTAAGACACTAGAATTTGTTTTTAATTTTCGGGTAAAGTCGTCATGTAACCTTGACTGGTGTAAAATCTTTTTGATCAAGTAATAAAGGTCTAGCATCCCATAGGTGTCTCTCCCCTCTGGGGTTTATTTAAAAAAAAAAATGTCCAGACTAAGTGGTGGCTTCCCACAACTAATTACAAGGGATATGCCACAACTTTTTATTTATGCATAGGCTAAAGTCAGTTGAGGAATTAATGCTACAAGCATGTTTGCGATAATCATTATTCAAGATCCTCAAAGATTATATCACGAGATATATAAGAATGTTGTTGCACTACTAATATTTGCATATTTCCCTTGAAGTCTGATGAAGCAAACATATCCCCAAAGAATCCAATTTCAGGATACTCATTCCATTCTACAAGTCCAGCAAGCAACGAAGAGTAATTATTTTGTTGTCTTCCCACAAGCATAAGGTCATAAGAATTCTCTATTGCTCGAATAACACGTACCACCTCAAGACCATTTTCTATTACTTCTTCCTTGTACATGTTGGATCCATTCACTACCTGTTCAAGTCGATATTCATTTATAAAATTGTCATCCAAAATCTTGTCGTTCAAATTATTTAAGGTCAGGTTAACAGGAATAAGGCGATGCACTATCAGATTGATATTCGGGTGTTTTGCCATTCTCGTTGCATAAAATAGTGCTTCTCGGTCATCAGGTCCACCCAAAAAGATAACACCAATATTGTCAGTGGACCAACAAGAAACAACAGATTTGTTGCTGTTCAACCTGCCACGGTCAATAAGGATACCCACAAAGCATGGTGCTTTACTAAGTACTTTTTTGTTGATATTTCGACACTTGTAAGAATCATTAACTCCATCTACATTCCATTGCTTGTGAAAAGGGATGATTATTAAAGATGTTTTTTCGTCTAGTGCCATCGTGCAAATATCTTCATGGGCTGATACGAAAGGCGTTACAGTTGTGAAAGCATGGACGACGACAACACCATGATTTTGTTTTTCGTAGATTCTGAAGCAGTTGACTATATGATCTGATGGAGTAGACTTGTCTGATATCATGTTACGTGGCTGGTGGGCAATGAAAAAAGGAGTTGAACGGCCGTAAAGCTCAATAAGATGAAGAAGATAAATAGATATCGGACTTTTCTTAGTTGGATTCGACGCCTCAATAAGATTAACAATTGCAGGCACATTATTTTCATTGTAGACACAAACTAGCATTAAAAATGTATCATTTTGTTTGGCATTTTGGATTGTACGATTCTTGCAACCAAAATACTTAGTTGACGGTTTATAGAACCATCGAACTAAAGGTGAGGTGACAATTGCTACAATCGTGGTACCGTATATCAATGATCCAAAAACACCCATAGCAAGAATCTGCAATTATTGATTATTTTTTTTCAAATGTTAGTATATTTTGAAGCTTGGTTGACACAATGTGAAGTAAAGTCTAAAATCTGTAAAGATACCATCCCTCAACATGCGCAATGCGGGCTATGGTTGTTTTTAGCTGTCCCTAAGAGTGGGCGTCGCAAGACTGAAGAAAAAATATTAATTTTTTAAATGTAAATTTAAAAGCTGGTCGCAGTGTTATTTATTATTTATTATTTTCTTAATATGTCTTGTTCTCCTGTCATCACAATTAAAAGACACATGTAAAATATAATTGCAAAAACTTCATCAAATTGCTTACACACATATACAGGATATTATAGTTAGAAATAAGGAAAATGATTAAAAATAAGTTTTATTTTATATTTAATAATTTATTTGAGAATATTTTCTTCATTTTAAATATTTGAAAGAGGAAGTTATGATATTGAATAATCGGATTGGTATTATAGTTACTAGTACCCTTACGATCATTACATGCATCCAACATTTGCTTTTTAAAGTGGAGTATACAACCGTTTTTTAAAATGTAATTAGGAACTGTTACTATCACACTATTGACATTTTTTATTCATATAAATTTTTCTACATGTTTTTCATTAATTAATTATAATACTTTAAATATATAGTGTGACATTAGTTATACATATTATGATTATTAGCTGATATTTTTAATTCATACTCAATAAACAACTTTAACAACAAATTTCAAAATCATCAAATTACATATAAGTTAGTATTAAAGTAATAAAAAAATTATTAAAGTCTATAAGTATAATTTTCAAGTCCACATATGGGAATTTAATATTTACTATCCAGATCCTTTGTGTTTCCATTTTAGAACAAATTAGTGAAAAATATATGCTATTTGATTCAAAAGAGGAAAATAAAACCAACTATTTTTTTAGGATCCAAATCGAGAGGAGTTAAGAAGGTAGAGAAATGATGTGGAGTAGCGTCTAATAATTTAGAAAAAAGGGTCTATTTGTGTCTGGGTCTTATAACTTTGAGTTTGAATTCTAAGTTTGTCCAGCTTTGAATCTTAGTCCCTACACCACGTTGATCGTTAATTCTTCATCTTGTAATTGAATGAAATTTTATTTTTAAAATACTATTGACTTCACTACACCAAATTGGAACTTTTGTAACAACTCTCAAAACAGTATCACTTTTGAGATGTTACAATCCACCAAACAATTTCAAGTCAAAACTAAATTAGTCAAAAAAATGATACAATAAGTTGGATCACCATGAATAATATCACTTTTATAACATACTCTTCATGGTGATACAATTATTGTATCATTTTTTTTGTGAAAATGTGTAAAATTATTACGTAGATTGTTACACTTCAAAAATGATATTGTTTTGAGGGTTGTTACAAAAATGTCAATTTAATGTAGTGCTTTAATATTGGTATATTTATACTTTAGGTCGGACAATTATAACAACTTTACATTTATGTCCTATATTTGTAATAGATAGTATATTCAATGTGATCTTGAAACTAAGACTCAAAAGATAGACAAACTTGGGAAAAAAAAAATAAACAAGTTATCAGACCAAAAAAAAAAAAAAAAAAAAAGAAAGAAAGAAGTAATCAGAGCTTATCTGCTAGATATCTGTCATTGTCGGAAAGAAAAGGTGTAGAAAGTAGACGTAAAGTTGAAGTATTTTTTTTTTTTTTATAACTTTTGCCATCAGTTTTCTTACTTTTCACATATTGTGCCATTGATGGGGGCACTTTGATCCATAACATAGGAAAATATTCAGTATAATGTTTAAATTCATAAGAGCATCCACAATAGGCTTTTAAATTTTCCACCTAAATTGACTTTTTCTGAATTTAGGAGGCCCATATCATGGACTGTTAGGGATGGGCATCCCATCCCTCGATTCCAATCTTGTCCCATCAAGAAGTTTTTGGGTTGTTTTAGAATTGATCAAGCCCATTCCGATCTAAAGTGAGATGTGATGGGGTAGGAGATTTTCAATCACGCCATTTTCGTCTCGTCCAGTCCTAAATTTATTTATTTAATATTTATTATTATTATTTTAATCAAATTACTCTACAAAAAGAAAGTTTAGGATGTATTGAACTTAAATCAAAACATCTATTGTTTGAAATTACTTGCTTGATTTGGCATTCTTTGTTTAGATATGACAATTATTCTTTTAGAAAATAAAGGCAAGTGATAGTTTGGGTTAGTTTTACAGTTGTGTAGTTGGAGATTTGGTAAATTAGCCTTATTTTCATTTTTGAACTTACATTAAGACAATTTGAGAATATTGCTCTTAATTGTATCATGTATGAATGATATTTCAACTTTTGCATAAACATGCAAGAAGGATCTATGGAGGGGCTTCTTCCATCTAACATCATTCACTTGACAGATTTAATTTCATTGTAAGGTAACCATCCACAAGTTTTATATGACATTTAATATTGTTACAACTAAAGTTATATGTACATAAATTTGACATTATTGGTGTTTGAGCAATGTGAGATGAAATTTTTTTTTATTATTCTTCATTAGAGAACTATTTAGTACATGCTCATTTTATCCCGAACTCGTTTGTGATAGGATGAGATTAGAATGAGATAAATTTTACTCGATTCCAAATAAACTGGATGAGATAGGGATGAGATCCTTCCCGTCAAATGCCACCCCTTCTAAATTGACGCGAGATATTCTAAATAAAAATTAAAAAGTGTCTCTCGTAGTGCATGTGATTTTAATTTATTTTATTTTTTTAGGCCACGCTTTGTCAAAATGGAGTACATGATTTTATTTTTTTAACATTTATAAGAGAACTGACTCTTGAAAGGCCTTATCAATAGTAAAAAAGCAATATGGTCGGTCCAGTTATTGAATGGCTCATCTTCTAAATTATTTTATTAGGTTGGATATTTTTTAGAAATGGCAAAAATAATATAAAAAAATACGCACTGCCACTATATGGTGATTTTGAAGTTATTCGAAATTTAAAATATGTCAAAAATGTTTTGAGAAAAGAAATAAATATTTTAATCTTCGTATATTTTAACATGTTATATTGCTATTTTAATATTAAAAGTTTGTTATCTGAGTGATTTTTATGTAATATATATTATGTATGACACTACGAATTGTGTGAGACTTTTTATGTTGTATTTAAGAATTTAAAATGCATAACTTATATTGTTAAATTTAAAATCACAACCGAAGTTTTTACGTTTTTTCTTCTCGAAATGAAATATTCAAAATTTCAACTCAAACAAGTACCGAAAGGCTATAAAATAGAAAAAAATGATGTCTTTATCGCACTGTCAGGTCAACAAGACACCTAAAAAAGGGCATAAACCAGGTCCCACACGTTGTTGATTGGAGAAGTAGCAATGGTATAGTATATATCGTGGTAGGAGTCCTTCTAGGGAGCGAGGGAGGGAGCAAGGAAAGGGAGCCCTCGAGATAAGCAACGACACTTATCTAGAGGGAGATGGGTGATTACACCCATCTCTCACTCCCTTTTCCTCGCTCCCTAGAATTTTCAATCGTGGTAGTGATGGAGGCATGAGTGATGCTGGTGTAGTTATTGGTGTTGTAGTATTTTAATCCACATTACTCACATTTTGGATTGTTATTTCAGAAATTCTAAATGTCGAGGGTTTGAGCGAGGAAACCAGCGAGGGAAATGAGGTGGAGGGGGTGGAAACCGTCCACCCCCCTCGAGATGTGAGCGTTGACTTTTCGCGCGCACATCTCGAGGGGGGTGGACGGTTTCCACCCCCTCCACCTCATTTCCCTCGCTCGTTTCCTCGCTCCTCCCCTCGACAGCTAGAAAAGCTCTTGTTATTTCTTCAAAATTCAGAATAATAATTAAAAAAGTCTATGACACAAACAAGCCTTAAAATAGAAAATATCACCTAAATTAAAGTGCGTTTTGGTAATTGTACCTTCCGAGTTAATGCATCATAGTAGACTGTCATATCAAATATACCAAGGGTAGTCAATACTAGGCCAAGCATAACCGCATCTTTGAAAGGCATTTCATGAAAGAGGCAAGGGATGATAGCGCCAATAAACTTTCCAAGAAAACCAAGTGCCATTAATAGCAATGTCGACTCTAAAGCACCTTGAGTGGCTTCCACAAGTAAACTGAATGTCGAGTTAGCAATTACCAAAAAGTAAATCGGCATCAATACTCCAGAAATAAGACATTCTAGTTTATTTGTCAAAGCGGAGCCAAGGGGAGGGCCATCCGGTATGACCAAGCCAAGTATAATTGGTCCAAACAAGAATCGTACACCAATCATCTCTCCAATATATGCAGTTGCCGAGATCATCAAAAATATGATAAATAAATGAATATCCTTTACAGCTTCACCATTGGGAGTTTGTTTGATAATCCAAATAACAAATTTTCGTAATACAACTGTTATGAATATTATGAGAGAAAAGGTAGAAAGAACAAAACCAATTATACTTTTTAGGGTGGCATTTGAATTTTGGTACAATGCAAAACAGATGATAAGTGCGATCCAACTGCACGTGCCACTAACTATGGATATTGAAGTAGCTTGACGTTCTAACTCTGTATTAAGAATTTTCAGTTCGGATAAGAAGCTACTTGTAATACCCGCCTAATTAAATAAATATAAAAAGATTTTATTTCGTAAACCCTAATGTTGATGGGTTGCTACTAAATTGTATTTGGGCTTGGTTTTGGGCTTTCATAAACTAAGGATTAGGGTTTTATTTTGTGAAGATTAAGGGCGGACTGCCTTTAGAATTTTAGTGGGGGCGAATAGCCACCCACCATATAAAAAAAAAAAAAAACAAACAAACAAACAAAACCTTTTTTTCCTCAAGTTTTCTTTTCTCTTTCCCGTTTCCTTCTTAATGGAGGCTGATATTGGCGAGGGGATGAAGATGGGAAGAAGATGGAAGTCAGTGGAGAAAGAGAGCAGAGAGAATGGAGAAAGCAAAGCAAGAATAGCCCTCTTCTTCTATTTCTATTTTTCTTGTTATAACTCTGCTGCAGGCCGATGTTGTTGTTAGTGGCTGAGATCTGATGCATGGGAGATTGGATGCCCTTAGTTATTTTGTTAATGGGGAGGCAATCGAATGGTCAACCGTGGTGATGCATGTTGGAAATATTGAATAATTTCCTACTTGCTAATGAGTTGTATTTTGTGGAGTTGTGATGAAAATTCTGTGCGGCAGCAGAGAGATCAGAACCAGGTAAGAATAAATACAACACAAGAGCAATGGCTTTAGATGACTAAGTTTTCAAGGACCTGAATTTACTCTTTTGCCATATAACCCAACCAATGTGGCAGAGCCAAACCATCCTAATAAGGAGACAAGCTATATGGATAGACTTTTGTTTTTTTGTTAGTGAGAATTAAAAAGTAGCTTCACAGATTGATCTTTAGAGCATTTGATGATTCTTCATTTTTCTGAAGTCATCTTATTTGCAACATAAAAGATGCAGTAGTACCACCTACTGATGTGACAGTTTGATGGAGTTTAGGTCAATTCTAATGAAGTGCGAGCTAGGATTGAAGGTGAAACTAAAGCATCTAGGGCTGAAAACCGAACCATCGGTTCGGTTTTTCACCTAAACCGTGAACCGAACCGACCTAGGTCGGTTTTAAAATTTTCAAACCGAAACCGAACCGACCATTAACAAAACCGATCCGAAACCGAACCGATTCTAATTTATGCAAACCGTAACCGAACCGAACCGACTAAAATCGAACCAAAACCGAAATAAAACCGAACCGACCGACTATTTTAAACATATCATATTATTTATATATAAAATATATATTATTTATTATATATATTCGGTCGGTTTGGTTTGGTCGGTTAAAATCACATAGAAACCGAAAACCGAACCGACCACTTCGGTTTTGAATTTTTTAAAACCGAAACCGATCCGAACCGAATTTAAACCGAACCGATTGGTTCGGTTTTGATCTGTTCGGTCGGTTTGATCGGTTTTTTGTTCAGCCCTAAAAGCATCCTTGGTTGCTTACGGAGTTTTCCATTTTACTAACACAAAGCATCTTATTGTCTCCATCAATATCTCCACTATTTTCTGCTGCTTGGTGGTGTCTCGTTGCAGTTCATAACCACACACTGTAACAGAAACATGGTGGAAGTGATGGATCAAAGGTGAGTTTATTTTCATCCCTTTTCTTTTTAATTTTTGTATTGATTTTGGTTATTGTTAGATTGGGTATTTTGATATAGCAGGTAAGTTATCTTTTACCCCTTTCAGTTTGTTTTATGTGATGGTTTTGATAGTTATGTGTTGTGTGTTTAATCTACTTTGATTAAAACCTCATTTTCTTTCTTCCTGATTTTGCCCTTAACTTGGTAGATTAAATTGATGGGGTTTGATTACTTTAATTAATTGATTTGAGTGAATAAATGGATACCCATTGTAGTTCACATTGACTTTAGGCAATTGTCAAGGCATTCGGGGTTTTCTAGGTCATCATCATCATTAGAAAAGCATGTGATTGGGTAGGGTTTGTGTAAGACTAAGGAACCCCTGAGTGTTATCATGAAGAAAATTTGGGCAAATTGTATCTCATAGGTTAGATCAGAGGTGACCACATTTAGGTAGTAGGTGTATGTGCGTTTTGGATTGTCAAATCCCATCGGGTTGAAATCGAAATTTATCATATGTGTACATCCGGTTTATTAAAGTAGGTTGTCAAATTGTTGTGCCACTATCAGAAATATTTTCTCGTTAATTGTCACAGGTTATAGATACATTGCTCATTTGTTTGATAAAATTTCTTAATGAAATAGAAGATGGATTAGGGGAGGTTTTACAAGAATGAAATAAGTCATTTTTTTTGCTTAGTTCCTAATGTATCTCATTGTCATATGCTCTTTTGATCATGACCTGGAAGATATTATCTTGGGAGTATTTCTTTGAACCTATTTACATAACTGGCGAGATTGACCCCAATTGCATAACATAAAATAGAAGAAAATATTCTAGTAATAGATATTGGCTGGTATATAACTGAGCACTTGTTTTAGTTTGAGTATTTGTACTGTTATGCGAATTGGTGTGCATATTGTTTTTTTTATGATGCAAAGAGATGAGATGTGTGAATTAACAATGTGTCAAATGTTTTGCTCCCCAAAAGAATGGTGGATACTGTGGTTGATTTACTTATGGTTGATAAAGGGTCACCATAAAAGAGTTTTGAGTTTTAGTTGATTTTTTTTTTATGCTCTTTTCCACAACTCCGAAAAAAAAAAATGTGAAAAGAAAAGAAATTTTGTATACAGACTTGCTTGTATACTTGTGATATTATTGGGTATGCAGACTTGCTTGCATATCAGTGTACTTGCCAGTGATCGACCTTCGGGTGAGATGACATGTTCCTCGAGGTGGCACCCCACTTGGAACATGTACGCTCCGAATGGTTTCGATGGCAAGGGCGGCACACTTGGGTGAGGTGTGTTCGGTGCACCGTTCCATGTGTGTTCGGTTGTACGTGTAGATTTAGGAAGAATGCTTGCCATGGATCGAACTTCGGGTGAGATGACATGTTCCTCGAGGTGGCACCCCACTTGGAACATGTACGCTCCGAGTGGTTTCGAAGGCAAGGGAGACACACTTGGGTGAGGTATGTTCGGCACAGGAGGAGAGTGCGATTGTGGAAAAGTAGCGAGATTTCTTTTTGTGTATGTGCGTGAGTACCTTAAAGGAAGAAACTAAATGCTCATTCAACCATTGAATGAGAACTACACGTCTTCCTAAAGGTAGAAAAATGTGTTTGTTTAATATTTCAATAATAGTCTAATATGATTATGAATTGTATTGTTGTTGGATTTATGAGGATTGATAAGTCATAAATTTTATTTATTAGTAATAAAGAATGCATATTTATTTATTAGGATGATAACACCATTGCCTCATTGAGGAACTACCTGATGGTGTGGTTATTTATTGTTTGGTTTATTTTAATGTTATCATGTGCGGATTTATTGATTTTTGGGATGAAGATTTCTCACACCAGCTTTATTGCTGACCCGAGTGAGCTTTTGCTTCTTGGGTACATTCCTTTTGGAATGTAGCCGAGTAGTCTTTCAGGTTTAGAGATTTTGAGCTGCAGTACTGGAGTCCCGCTAGTGAGCTAGCCATGCCAGTCTTCTCCGGGTTAGATTTTTATTTGTTTCAGATGTTTAGTTCATGCTGCTATTTGTTTCTGTTATTATTGAATTCTCACGTCCCGAGTTTTGGGGGAAACGGATAATCCTACGTGGATTTTTGGAATTTTCGTTTCCTTCGAAAATCGGGGCGTCTTATTGTATGAAAAGAGGTCATTGACACCATTACAGCTGTTAATGGGAGAGTAGTTCCCACTTCTGTTTCGTGTAAAATGGCTCCCCTTATATAGAATGCCGTTGGAAGTGTAAAAGCTAATGGCACGATGAAGGTTGAGATGCCTATGACCCATACCTTTCTAGAAGATCTCATCATAGTACTTAGGTCCATTTTTACCCCAATCAAGAATAGGTAAAGCATAACAGCAAATGGCCCCAAACATTCAGATTTAAACATTACATCCCTTGGATTGAAAAGAGATCGGAACTCTGGTATTTGTGACAAACCTGTGAATCCGAATATCTGACCACTCTGCAAAAACATTTTATGTACCAAAAAAAAAATGATTGTAAGACATGGTTAACAAATAAGATTACAAAAGTGTCAATGATTCACTTGCTTACTACCATAACAAACAAGATAATGACAATATAATGAAGCTGTGATTATGGAATTTAAGAGAAAAATACGAATCCTTCTTTATCGCCAGGAAGGAACAAGTACCTTACTAGAGTTAAAATACAATAGAAAATAAGTCGTAATTACATCAAAGTTGTCCCAACTTTGAATCAAGTTTAATTTCCATGACTTTACTCAATGACTCTATTCCGGTGCTCTCTATTTACTTTAAGTTACTTTCAAAGAGTTTTTCCAATTGTTGTTACCATTTGTAGACAGGAATTCAAGTTTGCCTTTATATTATACCACAAATTAAAAAACAACAACAAACAATGAAACGTCTCATCTACCCAACCCCCGACCTTTGTTAATGCTCTCTTCACCTGCCAATTAAGACACACCCACACGCCCCTTTCTTCTTCCCCCCTCTCTGTCCACGTTCACTTGAGACTTCATCTTCCCTTCCCCTCTCCTCTCAACAAACACCCTCAATTGCATTAGCAGAAGAAAGAATCAGTCAAGGAAGAATGGGTAGTGATGGAAAGGTCTTCACTTAGGCAGAGGTCGCTGAGCACAACAGCTCTAAGGACTGTTGGCTAGTTATTGGTGGAAAGGTTTACGATGTGACAAAATTCCTGGAGGACCATCCTGGTGGTGATGACGTTCTACTGTCAGCTACAGGGAAGGATGCCACCGCTGATTTTGAGGATGTTTGTCACAGTACCAGTGCTAGGGCTATGATGGATGAATACTATGTCGGGGACATCGATACAGCAACCATCCCTGCCAAGCAAAAGTACACTCCTCCCAAGCAACCTCATTATATAGTGTATAATACAATATCACAATTGTTCATTCAACCATTTCTACATGTTTTTACTAGTGTAGTGGTTGGAAGTTTAACATATTTTTTCAATGATCCAAGTTCGTTACTCTTGGAGAGTAAGAATTTTTTTATGGCTATTGACAATTACTATTAATTATACATTTTTTTGTGTATTGATAATTACTAGTCCCCATCATTGTTACTCCCCTACTTTTTTTTCAATGCAATTCTATTAGTAACTGCAAACATTAAAAAATTGTTTAGTTTAATAAAAACTTATTTTTGGTCTTCTTAAAGCGTATGATTTTTTTATTACTATTGACAATTACTATTTCTGTCATTATAACCTACCCCTACTTTTTTTTCAATGCAATTTTATATGTAATTGCAAAAAAAAAAAAAAATGAAATGTTTGTTCACAAGTGGTATAAAAACTCCAACAAAAATATATTTGAAATTAATATCTAAAATAATGACTTCATAATTCAATGAAAATACCATTAGCCACTCATACAAAATTTTAGGCTTATATAAACCATTTTTTCTATGAAATTGTATTAGAATCTTATTATATTCATAAATTTCAGATTTTTTTAAGCTTCAAATAGATACTTATCGTACCTATTATATGATTTTAGTTATATATTCTAGTCATTTCGCTTGCCCTTGCTAAGGTTAGCGACATTGTGACATTATTTTGACTTTAAATTGGACTACACTGGATTCAATTTGGTATATACAATGTACTTTTGATAGTTGTATTTATAATTATTAGTTACTAGCTTGGGTAAGGAAAAAAAATTTGTCTCCGCCCTTGATAATTACTATCATCAACTAATAACTATTTGTCATTTTGCCTCCTTCCCCCTCCTAACTAAATCCTAGGTCCGCCACTGGCTCCATAAATGGGTTTTTTAAATGATATTTCTGAGTAACATCTTCTTTAATTAAGATGAAAATAAGGTTATTTCATGTTAGTTAAAATATTAAGAAACTTGATCACTATATCATTTCTAATGAGTTTAGGCATAGCAACAAGGTCGTGGTGTAAAATGTTCCTAGGTTCGTCCTTTACAGGAAATAATCTATATATTGGTCATATATTACTTGCTATTGTCATCTTACTTGGCTCACATAATATTCAATGACCATTCATCTACCAATATCAAGAACAAAATCTCAACACAGAGTTGAAACATTTTAACTAGGAGAAACTTACCAAAATTTGTGGCAGCACTGAAGTAAAACCAAAAGGCTTGAGGACCAACTCAAGTATGGCGTTCAACAAAGAAACCATAGCGATCTGAAACATGAAAACCTGGTTGAAATATTTATAATCGTTTTGCGAGAAAATATACCTAGTGTCATTAACAATTGCACTCTTATTAATGCACATGATGTTATCATCTTCACTAACAGTCGTCATGTTGTGCAATAAAAGTAGCGAACAGAGGAAATGTATGCATGGGTGAAACTAAGTAAGCTGAATAAAAATGTATATATAGACATGCAACTTACTCAAAGGAGAGATGGAGAGGCATTTTCGGATGGGAATGGGTTGACCATGTCAACTATTGATCCCATGTGTACCTATGGAGGGATCCATAAGGCTTGACTATTTCTAGGATAATTTTATTTTAGACATTTCATTCATTATTTACACATAAACGGAAAACACAATCGTCCATGTACAAGATCTTCATTGCAAATATATATTAAGCTTTAGATAAGAGGAAACGGTATTCTCCATAACATGCGAAACCGCCACTTCATTTCTTTTGCATATCTTTCTGCATATATAAGGTTTAAAGAAGAGGAAATGGTCAATAGCCATTTCACCATTTTCTCCATCCTCTCCGTTCTCTGAGACTGAAATTTCAGGATTTGTTTCAAAAGGTAAATTCTTTAACACGTAATCATGCATGCATACGCTATATATAATACAAATCTCACATAGTTGTCTGAACAATTAATTTAAATTGACCATTAAAGCATGCAGGGGCAAAAAAAAAGTTTGAAAAGACCAACATACCCTTGAACGTGGTTTTCCAAACCAAACGAAGATTTTTTTTCTTTTTTAACTCCCAACAAACCCACCCTCACCAACCCTCTCACTCTCTCCTCTTCTTTTTCTCTTATATTTTCTCTCCCTCACAAACCCTCTCTCACTCTGTAATCTCTCAACTCCGCCTCTCATATCACTCCTCTTATATTTTCACTCCCAAATTGCTCAACTTTGTAGTAGTTGGCTATATCGAACCCTGAAACGCGAACATATCGGTAGCAGATATTTGTAAAGAAAGGGGGGGAGGGTGGAGAACCTAAATTTTTAAAATAATCCATAATTTAATTTTTAGTGGAGTCAAGAGCCAAGATTGTATACAAAAGGGGACAACCTAAACTTTTAAAGGGGTGCAATATAAAATAATAAGAGTAATTTAGTGGGATTTCACCAGTATCATTAAGCAGAGCTTTGGTTTGGGTCAGTAGAGTCAATTTTTAAGATCAAAAGTTGTATGTTCAGCTGGTATCGGGCCTATCAGGTATTTTTGAAGTTCACCAGTATTCATTGTGAGACAATTTTATTTCTTGTGTTGTACATCATCTCAGCCTCGTCGTGTCTTCTATCTTTCTATAGATATTAAACTTAACATGCTGATACAAATACATAATTCAAACATGTGGATAGCAGTAATGAACCATACCTTCTGCATAACAAGTTTATATTCCAAAAGCTCGTTATAAGCACGTTGGAACTTCTCACTATTTGTGTTGATTTCTATCAGCTCGCCTTCAAGCTCTCCAGTTTAATCTATTCAAACAAACAAAAAGTATAATAAACATAGGACATTTGATTCACATACAAACCAAACCGTTGAAGTAAGCACAACAAAATACCTCCAAGGTGTCCAAATCAATATTAACTCTGGCTGGGGGCCTTGCAGAAAATGACCATCCAGCCTTCTTCCTTGCCATCTCTCCACATCTATTTATCTACAAATTATGGGCATACAAACACTCATGAAAAACTATATACCGGCTATATTTCATTGGTTGGCGACCTTTATAAAAAGATGAATTATCTATAATGCATATCAACAAGGGATCATTGTTTATTATTGATTCTAACTACGTCAATGTAATTTCTCTTGGGTATGAACCTTTTTTCCAAGAAAATCGTAACATTTTCGTCTCATAATGATGTAACCGCGTAAAAGTAAGCAAGTTGAAGATCATCAGAATGTACCTGATTAGCATATGTCCTCTGAAAGGGGCTCTTCTCAGCATTAAGCTGCAATAGATCATAACATAAACAAATGATTTATGCTTTAAAAAAAATGCATGAACACCAATTGGGGGAAAAGCTGGTTTCTGACTTGAGACAAAGCATGAAAAAACACTAATTGCCCAAAATTAATTCGGGGAAAACAAAAAGAAATGAAGGAAATCATTAAAAGGGTTGAGAGAAATCTCATTTAAAGACTGGAAACACCAAAAGGGTATCTCTAAAAAGCTGAATTCAAAATTTATGACACAATTAAAAGCAAACAGCGAATGAAATCCATAAAACAAATACCCTAGAGCTTCAAACAGTGATTGAAATCCATAAAAAAAATATTTAAAAAAAAAGACATAAATTTCTTGAAAAATCCAACAAAAAGAACCCAAAAAGAAGAAGAAGCTAACCTTGTTGTTGTTGAAGAGATGGAGGTAGAGCCATGGTTTGCTGCGAAGAAGAGGAGAAAGGAAAAGGGGCATTCAACATAAAAATCGAAACTTTATTGAAGGGTTGTTAGGAAATCATACCAGTCATGCAAGACCATGCCTCTTCAGCAACATAGTCTTCGTCAGGGACGGAGAAATCGATCCATTTATGGCGTTGATGTGAGACGAGCACCGCAGAAAGACAAGAACAACTATTGTCGAATCATGTGAGAGGTGAATCGAGTGCAAGAAAGAGGTGAATCCATTGCGAGAGAGTGAGATCAAGCGACAAAAAAGGGAGGGAAAGCAGCAGATAGAGGGAGGGAGGGCGACAGAGAGATGGAGGGAGCAGTGAGGGAGATGGAGATATGGAGATAGCAGGAAGGGCGATGGAGAGATGGAGGGAGCAGTGAGGGAGATGGCGAGATGAGTGAGCGGAGATGGCGAGATGAGGGAGCAGTGAGGGAGATGACGAGATTGAGGGAGGGTGAAGGAGAGATGAAAGAAGCGAGCTCTAAGTCGAGCGCTAAGTAAAACGAGAGATGAAAGAGGCGAGCGCCAAAAAGCCCGCCCAAGTTTTTTACAGCGTTTTCATTTTTGAAGACATTAAAATTTGACTTTTGATAGCGTATTTAGCAAAAATGCTATTAATGAGCATTTGTGTTGTAGTGGAAAATCCATTCAAAATGACTCCACACCTTAACCGCCAATTTTCCATCCAGAAATAGGTGATTCAAAGATTCCATCTTTGGATTAGCACAACATCTACATCTTGAGGCTAGGCTAAACCCGCATCTGTACAACTCCCCGTCCATTGGCACCCTTCTTCGTAGTAATTTCCACACAAAAACTGATATTCTGGAAGGAATAATTTCATACCATATCATTTTGCTTAATTCATTTACCTCCCCATGATTTCGTAACAATTCATACTCCGACTGAAGTGAAAAAAGACCATCCAAGTTCGATGCTCATACACACTTGTCATCGCCATATTTCTCACCACGCAATCTATCTGCAAAGAGACTACGCGCCAAACGCCTGAAGCTTGGGTTGATCAATTCAAAATTGTCCAAGATCACTTCTCTTACAGTAGGCCAAATACCACGACTAACTAAGTCCTCCGACCTTCTGAAAGAAGCCACAATATTCCAGTTTTTCTAAAAAAAAACTAATAGTACCCTTGCCAATTCGCCAAAAAGAATTACTCAAAATCAACGATTTACCAAGCATGATCTCTTTGAAAGAAGGTGAAGACCCACATTTTACAACTTGACCACTCAACGCAACTCCATGCAACCAGTATGTATTCCTCATGAAAGTAGCCCATAAAGAATCCAAATTAATTAGGCTCCAAAGAGCCTTAACTCGAAAAACCTTCATCACAACTGTCGTGTTTCTAACACCCAAACCTTCTTCCTCCTATGGGAAACAAACTTTATCCCATGACACCCATTTTTTCTTCAATCTGCCTTCACAATCTCCCCAAAAGAAGTCCGCTAACAAATCATTAATTCTTGATAAAACTTTCTTAGGTACACATGGCATTTAGAATGTAAATTGTGATCGAACTAAGGACATGTTTAATCAAGATTAGTCTTCCCTCCGGAGATAACAATTTTGCTTTCCATCCCTGAATACGGTGTTGGATTTTAGCAATCAAATCTTCGAAATAGGAAATTCTAACTTTCCCTTGGAAAACTGGCCCTCCCAAATATGTCAAAGGAGCACCCTTATACTGGAATCCCATGCACCTTTTCATAGCCACAATTCTTTCCACAACTGCCTTATCCTCCAGCATAAAAGAACTTTTTCTTTCATTTATTTTCTGGCCTGAAGCATTACAATAACTTTTTGAAAAATCCATGCATCCCAGAACTGATGATTTTTTTCCATTTAAAAAAATGAGAGTATCGTCCGCATAGAAAAGATGTGAAATAGGTCTGCAGGCCCTAGGCGTATAATAATACCCAATTTTCCTTTATTGAAAGCCATTTGTAATCCCCTACTCAACACTTCAGAGGCAATAATAGATAATAATGGTAAAAGAGGGTATCCTTGCCTTAAACCTCTACTAGATCTAAAAAAGCCTTTGTATAGCAAAACTGAAAAACCACAAGAAGCTATATAGTTGGAAATAATATGGCAGAATCTACTATTGAAGCCAAATCTTTTGAGCACCGCGAACAGAAAAGTCCATTCTAGATGATCATAAGCTTTCTCCATATCAATCTTCAACACAACGTTGCCTCCAAAAACCTTCTTATGAATATCCCTTAACAATTCCTGCGCTAGACCAATATTTTCAGTAATGAACCTTCCTTTTACAAAAATAACAGTAACACTTCTGAGTTATTACAATCCACCAAACAATTTTAAGTCAAAACTAAATTTAGTCAACAAAATGAAAAATAGCTACACAAAAAAAGTGATACAATAAATTAGATCACCATGAATTGCATCACTTGTAAGCCCATACTATTTGTGGTGATACAATTATTGAATCACTTTATTTTTGAAAATGTGTAAAATTGCTTTGTGGATTTTTATAGCTCAAAGTGTTACTATTTTTTGGATTATTACAAAAATGTCAATTTGGTGTAGTGCAAGGCCGCATTTCTTCTGATACAGTCTCAGTTCAGTCCGTTTAGAGAGTCAGGCCTGTGCCAGAGAGTCACAATACCCTCCATCATCCTAGAGATCCTCATAAATCCATTAATCGAACACAAACACACACACACAGAGAACATCCCCTAGCACTAGGGATCCGGCGCTCTAGAATTGGGGGTTTCAGTTTGTAGCTTTACCATTGGTGTGGAATTAATGCTCAATTCTGTCGTGGCTTCTGGTAGCAGTGACGGAGCCAAATTTTTTATTGAATAGGAGGTGGAGTGATATTTCTTTGTAGCATTAACATCCAAGGTTTACAGGAGAAAACTTGGTGAAGAACATATTTGAAAACCCTAGAAATCGATGGTAAGGTTTAATCGTTCTCTCAAAATTTCAATTGATGGGTATCGTTAGTTCTTATGTGTTTTATGTTTGGCTTCATTTTGGTTAGATCTGTATTGCTCCGATTCTTTTATAAAATGGTTGGGACCTTATACCCTAGTTTTCCTTGTGCAAAATGAAGATGTTGCATCAAATTAAATACAATAAAACCCTTATAAATTAATATGCGATAATTATGTCGCTAAGATGATACTTTTTGCTGGTCCTAATTTGGGCCAATATACTAAATTAACTCACACATTAGATTACATTTCTAATTTTTTGTAATGTTTTGGTGTAGTGTTCTCGTATTGCAACAAAAATTCTTCAGTGCCATTTTCACTTTGAGTGCTTCTTTCGTGAGATTGACTCCAAAACACTATCATCATCATCATCTTCAACTTCTTAATCTCGGTAACTTCATATGATTTTCTCAATAATATTGATTGATTAGTAAAGTATAAATTTATCAAACTTTCTCGGACCTAATGCTTATAAATTTATCGGGTTTTTACTGTAACTCAACATTCAACCATTGTATATTAACATTAAATAAAAAAAATAATAGAAATCTAACTATGCTTCCACTTCTTAGTAGTTGGAGCTTCGAAGGTTTAAACCGAATTCAACTCCCTCATCAGGCATCCAACTTCTTGCTCTAGCACCTGGTTGCGTGTGTCATGGGGCCTGGCCGTGATCCTCGGTTCGACTGTATCAAACTTTTTTTTTTAATTTTTTTTTTTAATTTTATTTTACAGGGTTAATGGCTGAGCTTAGGTTACGTATTTAAAGTAGTTCTATTATGTTCATGAAAGGATATAGTTTTGCAAGATCCATAAAATATGTATTGAACACAGGGCTGTAAGTTAGATAGAAAAATTTGATTCTGAGGCAAAAAATTTCAAAACAATCCAATTCCGAAACTATTCGAATCCGAATTGTCAATTTTTGATAATTCCAATTTTTTTCATAACATAATTGGAAAGGCTATGTTGTTTCGACCCAAATTATTTTGAAACTTGCTGAAAGTGGCCCGATGCGAAAATTGCTGACAAACATTTTAGTATATGCATTTAAGAAGTATTCCGTTTGAGATTTCTAATTTATTCCAAAATTTTATTATGTAATTCATATATTACATTGTAAGTTATAACTATATATATTTGCTTTCTTCGTATTAATAGATCTGTCGATTTAGAAGGAATATTAGCAAAATAAAATTTTCATTTTTTCATATTGTAAACTTATTTATACTTTCAATTTTGCGAAGTCAATAGAACACTATGTTGTGGATGCACTATCGCAAGTACATATATAAGGAATAAGGACCAATGAACAGGACCATTTGCTGTTAAAAAATTATCAAGATGTTCTACTAAAAATATAAAAGTGGCATTAATAAGAACATACTATCTCAACAATGACATTTCATTGCGTTGTTTTGGGTTAAGTATCGAGCATGCAACCATATGAATCATAAGTTTTCCCAATCTCTACTTATAAACATCTTCAGTAATTCCATATCAAATTCGTAGAGTTGCCTAGAGTAAGCAAAAGGAAGGGCCAAGCATCATAGCATAAAATCATTGAAGGTTGTTTTTTGGATGAAACGGATCGGAAATAGATGTTTCGTTCATTTAAAAAAAATTGAAATTGAAATTCATTTTCAATTCCTATTTCAAAATTTCGGAATCAGAATTAGATTTCCAATCAAAATTTTTGGAAATGTCAGAATATTCGGAATTATGAAATTTTTTTCAAAAAGATCTTTGGAATTGGATTTTTGAAAAATAGAGTAGACTCAATTAAAGCTTAAAATATGGGCCAAACTCTATAGGTCATTACCTAATGGGGAAAAATATAAATGTGATCTTATTTTATTAGTAGGATGAATGCACTCAATTAAGAAGCAAGGGGTTCCAGGGCTCGTCGTCAAATTAGATTTTTCAAAAGCGTTTGACAATGTTTCTTGGAGTTATTTGGATATGGTAATGGATTGTATGGGGTTTGACTCCAAATGGATTCATTGGCTTCACACTTGCAGATCTACGACCAATTTCTTCTTTAAGATTAACAGAGAGTTGCAGGGGTTTTTCAGTAGCTTTAAAGGTTTGTGTCGAGGTGATCCTTTGTCCCCTCTTCTCTTTGCATTAGCAGTTGAAGGTCTGACACAAATATGATTCTTATGGCGGTTGATGCTGGTCTTCCTGTTTCCATTCTTCAATATGCAGATGATACTATCCTCTTTTGTGATGTTTCTGCTACTCAGGTTTTTGCTCTAAAAAGAATTATACTTTGGTTCGAAGTATTTCAGGTCTGAAAATCAACTTTCACAAATCGATGGTGTTTCCCATTGGAGAAGTTCCTCATCTACAATAGTTGGCGGATTTATTTGGTTGTGCATCAGGCCAGCTTTCAGTTAAGTACTTAGGCATGCCTTTGGGTGCTAGATTTAAAAGAAAAGTTGTATGGGATTAGACAATCAAAAGATGGAATCGATGTTAGCTTCTTGGAAGCGCAAATTTCTCTCAAAAGCAGGCAGGCTAGCGCTTGTCTAATCCACTTTAGCTTCTATCCCCTTGTTTCTTCTGTCTCTGTTCAATGTACCCTCTTCAATAACAGCCAAGATGGAACAAATCATGAGCGACTTCCTTTGGTGTTCCACACCAAACTCTAAAAAGATGCATCTAGTGGGTTGGGAAAAAATTTGTTGTCCCAAAACCCGAGGTGGTTTAGGCATTCGCCAAGTGAACACTTTCAACTTAGCACTTCTTTCTAAGTGGCTTTGGTGATTTGCTAAAGAAGATGACAATTTATGGAGATCACTCATCATTGATAAATAAGGGTGAAATAGATGGGATTGGAATATAAGAACCAAGTACTTCCTATGGGTGCTCTGTGTGGAAGTCCATCTCTTGGTGCGCAAGTGTTTTTTACCCTCACACCTCGTTTCGATGTGGCAATGGCAATTTCATCTCCTTATGACGTGATTTTTGGTGTAGCAACTAACCTATAAAGGATTTGTTTCCAATGTTGTTTATCATTAACAATCAGAAAAATGGGAGAATTGGCAACTTTTGATCCAATGGAGTTTCCTGGAATCTTTCCTTTTGGAGACCCCTAATTGATGGGGAGCTCGAGGATGCTGTCAATGTAATGCAACTGTTAGATAATCAGATGCTCTCGGAGGGATATGATAGTTTGGTGTGAATGGGTAAATGTGCAAGTTTCTCGGTTAAAGAGTTATCTGATTTGCTAGCTGCCTCTCATTATGAGACTCGCTTCAACCCCTTAATTCCTCTCATAAGAATCTGGTTTGAGTGAAAAATCTTTTTCCTGACATTGATTTCTTCTGCTGGTTGATGTTGCATGAGAGGATCTTGACTAAAAATGGTTAAGGAAGAGAAGATTCCTCACAGGAAGTCTATGTGTGCTTTGTAATGAGAGTGACGAGACTCTTGATCATTTGATGCTTCACTGCAGATTTTCTAAATCTATTTGAAAAAGTTTCTTATCAGGATTTGGTTTGAATTTGATGTTTCAAGGTTCCCCTTTGAATTGGTTAAGTTGGTAGTCCCAAGCTAATCCACCCCGGCGCGCGGAGTGGTTATGGCGTAGGGTTCCTCACGTGCTCATGTGGTGTGTGTGGAAAGAGAGAAATATGAGGGTTTTTTAAGGGATCAACAGATCGGAGCATTTTATCTTTATCGAGATTAGGGAATAGTTGTGGCAGATGGATTCGACCTGTAATTTTTTTAGAGACTTTTTTTTTTCCAAATCCCATTACCTATCAACAAGGTGCGACCTACAGCCCTAACCACTCGACCATAACACCATTGGCTTTTTTTTTAGAGACTTGTTCTTTGACACCTTCATGTTGTCTTGGCATTCTTGATGTAGGAATGGTTTCCCTTGTACCTTATTTCCTTTCTTATCTTCAATAACAATCTTCGTATTTGGCAAAAAAAAAAAATTTAACTTGCAAATTATAATAAAATGGGTGCAGGGCAGGGAGGCAGAATGAGTCTTACCCCTTACATAATAACATCCAAAAAATTGTGATAAATTCATTTCAAGTCATGAGTACACTCTGATGAATATATCAAATGTCCAAAGAAAAAAAAATGTCTGAAGCCATGAGTACACTAGTTGTGATAAATTCATTTCAAGTCATGAGTACACTAGTTGTGGGGCTTATCCACCCGAGTCAGGGAGCCAAATGAGAGAGCGTGTTTTGCTGGGTACTGATCAGGAAGACGAGCAGCAGCTAATCAAGACCCCTAATTCAGCGACTCCAACAACACTACAGCAGCTGAAAGAGACTCCAAAAACAGAGTTTGCAACCTCTGTTTCAACAGTGAACAAAGCAGAGTGCAGCGTTTCAGCAATGAACAAAGCGGAGTCTGCACAATCGGTTTCAGCAGCAAACAAAGCAGAGTTTGCAAGCCCTGTTTCAGCAGTGAATAAAGACGGGTTTGACACCAACACTCAACAATTGGGAGGCGCGGAAAGAGGGAAAGATTGTGTAACGTCAACGGTGAAATTGGGCCTCGTCGCAACGAGTAAAATTGAGCATGAATCTAATAGTAGTTCTAGGCCGAATGAAGTACATCATATTGACCCCGGTGATGTTGGAACTCAGTCGGAACAATTGGTTTCAGCTACTAAACCGGGGGGACAACAGTTTGCTACTAGCACAGAGCTAGTGGATGCTATGCAGGGACAGCAAGTGCAGGGACCTTTTGATGATGATTTTCAGTCTTTGATCAGGGCCAAGAAACAGTTAGAAAAATACGGTATCAAAAATTCTCCGGAGTATAAAATATTAGGAGACAAATTGGACAAGACTATATCATTGATCAAAGAAAATAGGCGGCTTCGACGGAAGAAATTGAATATCAATACACTCGAAAGTGCTAGTGATGATAGTGATGAAGTCAAATCCGAATCTGAGGTTGGTCCACAGGTAGCATGCAGTGATT
The DNA here is from genome assembly GCA_963556465.1 of Berberis vulgaris. Lineage (NCBI taxonomy): Eukaryota > Viridiplantae > Streptophyta > Magnoliopsida > Ranunculales > Berberidaceae > Berberis > Berberis vulgaris. The sequence goes on along the minus strand of OY747132.1, from coordinate 83,083,121 downwards.
TGGATTTAGGGGCTACGTCAGACGGAGAGAGGAATAAGAGGAGAAGTACAAATGTCAGAATGGCGGTCCCCCCGAGCATGCGTCTTTAGACGAGACCGTGTTTAGCCAAATTATGGTTGTGGTTGAAGCAAGTTAGATAGGGCACAGCATGGACTGTATTTTGTCCAGCTTTTTGTTTGGTTCTAATACGGGTAAAGTCGTAATGTACTCCCGTTTTGATTGTAAATCAATCTTTTGTTAAGTAATAAAAGTTATAAATTAAAAAAAAAAAAACTTAGCACCTTTTGCTAAATCCAAATTAGAAATGTCCAAGTTAGCACCTTTGGCACCGATATGATTCCTTTGCTGCAACACCTTGCTAAACTGTCTGTTTCTAAACTGATCACAGCGATCTCAACTTCCAGATTTAATTTCTTGTTTCCCACACTTTCTACCTTAGTCGACCTATTGCTTAATTCCATATCTTGCTCCAAATCAGCTAACACAGCAAAAGCATTCGATTGAACCATGTCCTCACCTACAGGCAATGATTTTTCCACCTTTTTTGTATTCACTAGCACATCCTGGCTGGAAATCTCGGCCCCTCTATCGTCCTTTGCTCCTCTCACACCCGCTTTCTCGTCTTTATTCACAACCTCTTTTAGAACTGGGCGGTAAAATTGCTTCGTCTCTACGCTCTTTGGGTGCTTACCGTGTTCTTTATACACAAAAGACTAATTTTTCTGGCCCCCTTCACTATGCTTAGTGTTATCCGATGTCGGTAATTCTTGGCGATTGTCTTTTTAACCGCCGCGTCTCCTACAAGCTTCATAAGTATATCCAATCATGGAACAATTTTCACAATATTTGAAACCTGGGTAAGCAATTTTCTGCCAAAAGCCCTTAACCCCAGAAAACTCAAGCCAAATACGATTAGGAAGCTCGCTCGCTCGCTCCATCTCCACACACAACTTGATTGCGTTCAATCTAGTAAAGCCTAGCGTGCTGTCATCAATCCGCACGTGTCGTAAGACAAAGAAGGGTGTTTCTTCCTCTCGCGTTTAAGATGATTGAAAACTTTTTGTTTTGGAATGCTCGTGGGGTTGGTAACAGTGCCACGAGAAGACGGCTAAAAAAGATGGTGAAGGAAAATAATGTGAGAATTCTTATGATAGCTGAGCCTATGATTGAAGCTAGCAGATACATGGAGGTTGGCAACAAAGTTAAGCTTGCGGGCTTCGCCTCTAATGACACGGTTGGTGGAAAGATATGCATCTTTTGGGATGCTGCTCTGGACCTCTCAATTGTGGACATGTCGGATCAGATCATTCACTGTCAGGTAACGAATTCTGCTTCAAGAGTTTATTTAATTTCTTTTGTATATGCTAAATGTTCGGTTGAAGAGAGAAGGGAACTATGGTCAAATATGGTTATTCATGCTTCTAATCATGACCTACCATGGATGGTTGACGGGGATTTCAATACTTATTTAAATTCGCAAGAAAAGATTGGGGGAGTAGAGTCGTCTTTGTCCAGCATGTCTAATTTATCTGATTGTATTGAAAATTGTGGCTTAATTGATTGTGGCTACACGGGACCTAGACTCACCTGATGTAATAATCGGCGAGGAAGAGACCGTATTTGGGCTAGACTTGACAGAAACTTTGTTAATTTGGCATGGTTGACAGCATTGGCCAATCCGAAAGTGGAACATCTTAGTAGAACTTTTTCTGATCACTCTCCGCTGCTGGCATCCATGCCTACTCAGGTGAGAACATGTTTTGTCCCATTTAGATTCCTTAATATGTTGATGACACACCCTGGTTTTCTATCTCTGGTCAAAGAAATTTGGTTGTCTGATATGGGTGATATGAGACCTATTGATAAAATTGATGTTAAACTTAAAATGGTGAGAAGAGCTCTTATACAGTGGAATAAGACGGTCTTTGGTAATGTGTTTAGCAGACTGAGATCTCTAGAGGATGAAATGCAGCAGTGGGAGACAATTCTTTTGGCAGGCTGGGAAAGTATTGGTAACAATGGTCTTAATGTTGATGTAAACTAGGACATCAATGCTTGTTGTAATCTGAGTCGTTGTCAGGCGGAATACAGATTAGCTCTAAAACAAGAGGAGCTTTACTGGATTCAGAAGTCGGGTGAAAAAGAATACAGTGAGGGGGATGCTTGTACAAAGTATTTTTTTGCTTCCACTAAGTCCAAACAAAAAAGAAGGGCCATCTCTCAGATCACTTTACCAGGTGGTAGGACCATTTCGGATCCGGGTGAAATCCTTGAAGAAGCAAATAATTTTTTCCATAGCCTTTTGTCTGCTCAAGGAGACTGTGTGCTGGATTCAGATCTGTTAGATTGCATTCCGGAGACCATTACGGCAGTTAGATGTGATGCGTTGGTTAAAAGGCCTTCTTTGGAGGAAGTTAAGGATGATGTCTTTCATATTCCAAAAAATAGCGCCCCCGGCCCGGATGGATTTACTGCTGGGTTTTTTCAAACATGTTGGGACTTGGTGAGTATTGATATATGGGAAGCTACTATACAATTTTTTTTTAGGGAGAAGCTCTTCCGGCGTCTTTTTCTGCAAATTTCATGGCTTTGATCCCGAAAAATGGAAAATCCAGGTTGCTTCTCCGACTTTCGCCCCACTAGTCTTTGCAATGTAATTTATAACATTTTCAGCAAACTTCTTTGCAATATATTGGCATTGGTTTTACCATAAATGATCTCCCTGGAGGAAGGGGCTTTTGTTAGAGGAAGGTTTATTGGGGAAAATATTGGCCTAGTACAGGAATTTGTAAGATATATCTATAACAAGGTTTTTGAAGGTAATGTGGTGTTGAAGATTGACATGGAAAAAGCTTATGACCAACTTGAATGGAATTTTCTGTTCGCAGTGCTCAAAAGATTTGGTTTTAACACCAGATTTTGCCATATTATTTCCAACTGTATAGCTTCTTGTGGTTTTCAGTTTTGCTACAGGGAGCTTACAAAGGTTTTTTCAAGTCCACAAGAGGTTTAAGGCAAGGGGATCCTCTCTCACCGTTATTATTTATCATCGCCTCTGAGGTTCTGAGTAGGGGATTGCAAAAGGCTTTCAGTACAGGTAAAATAGGGTATTATTATACGCCTAGGGCCTGCAGTCATATTTCGCATCTACTCTATGCCGATAACACTTTAATTTTTTTAAATGGGAGGAAGTCCTCAGTTCAGGGGTGCATGGAATTTCTGGAAAAATATTGCAATGCTCCAGGTCAGAAAATGAATGAAGGAAAAAGTTCTTTTAAGATGGAAGATAATGTGGTAGTGGAAAGAATTGTTGCTTTGAAGAGGCTTACAGGATTCCAATATAAAGGTTCTCCTTTGACTTATTTGGGAGGGCCAATTTTTCAAGTGAAAGCAAAACTCTCCTATTTTGAAGAAATGACTGATAAAATTCAACGACGAATTCAAGGATGGAAAGCAAAATTGTCATCGCCTGGAGGGAGACTGGTCTTAATTAAGCATGTCCTAAGCTCAATACCTGTTTACATATTAAGCACCATGTGTGTACCCAAGAAAATTTTAACAAGAATTAATTGCTTGTTAGCTGATTTCTTTTGGGGGGATTGTGAAGGTAGGTTGAAGAAAAAATGGGTATCATGGCACAAGATTTGTTTGTCACAGGAGGAAGGAGGTCTGGGTGTCAGAAATCTGACAGTAGTGATGAAAGCTTTTCGTGTTAAGGCTTTATGGAAACTTATGTCTTCCGATTCCCTATGGGCTTCTTTTATGAGAAATAAATACTGGTTGCCTAGAGTTTCGTTGAGTGGCCAAGTTGTGATGTGTGGGGCATCCCCATTTTTTAAGGAGATCAGGTCTTGTAAATCTATAACTTTGAGTAATTCTTTCTGGCGTATTGGCAGGGGCAACATCAGTTTCTTTGAAGAAAACTGGAACTTGTGACCTCCTTCAAAAGATCGGAGGGGAAACATCAGTTTCTTTGAAGAAAACTGGAACCTTGTGACCTCCTTCAAAAGATCGGAGGATTTAAACAAATTTGGGTGAGAAGCATGGTGATGATGGGTGTGTTTGGGTGCCGGATCCGGATGGTCTTTTTTCCATTCATTCTGCATATGAATTGTTACGAAAGCAGGGGGTGAAAAAATGAGCTAAATAAACAAATTTGGCAAAACAATATTCCATCAAGAATTTTGGTTTTTGTTTGGAAACTACTGCGCAGAGGTGTGCCAGTAGATGGGGAGTTGCACAGATGCAGTTTTAGCCTCGCTTCGAGATGTAGGTGTTGCGCTAATCCAAGGACAAAATCTTTGAACCACTTATTTCTAGAGGGCAATTTGGCAGAAAAAGTATGGAGTCATTTTGATGGAATTTTTTATGTGCATGTAAGGAAACCAGCAGAGATTTCCACACTGCTATAGATTTGGTTCAAAAGAGCCAAGATGACCTCGCAAACAAGTGTGTTATATTTCCTTACTCCTATGTTCATTCTATGCAAAATTTGGAAGCAAAGATATAAGGTTGTCTATGAAGATGTTTCCCCAAATTATGCTTTTGTGGTTTTAAACATTAGGTGTAATTTGAGGTTGGCCAATAGCTTTATCATTCCGAAACAAATTAGTCGGAATAAGGCCCTTTTAAGGGCGCTTGGGTTACAGGAGATCCTAGTTAGATGAAGTTTTGTTAGAATTGTATATTAGATCCCTCCTACAGATTTTGTGGCGCTTAATGTTGATCGATCCTCTAGAAAAAATAAGACAACAGGAGGAGTGATTATAAGAGACCCAAGGGGTCTTTGTGTGGTGGGAAAGCAATTGTTCTTCGGGGAAGGAACAAATAATAAAGCTAAAGCGTTGGCCCTTGTGGAAGGCTTGAGTCTTTGTTCCTCATTGGGGTTGAGAAAATTAATGGTTCAATCGGATTCTGAGCTTGTTTGTGGTTGGTTTAGGGAGACCTTTAAGATTCCGTGACATTTGGAGAACATTTTCAGATAAATTAAATTGATGGCGGACAAAATGTTCATAGAGTGCAAACATATTTATAGAGAGGCTAATGCGGTCGCGGATGCGCTAGCTGATAAAGCGCAAAATGATTGTAGGACTATCACCCATGGAGCGAATGATTTACCTAGGCGACTGGCAGGGTTGGTTTTGCTCGACAGGTCCCACACGGCTTATGTTCGTCATGGGTATGAATAGAGGAAGCTTTGTTGTGGCAGCAGTTTATTTTTCCCGGGCTGTTTTGACAAGATTATGTACTGCTGCCAGTTTTTTCGGTGCTGCAATGCGCTGGACAGAGTGCTCTGTCCTGATGTTGCTGTTTCGGTTTTGTGTCCTGGAATTAGAGAAAACAGTGGAGTTGTGCATGGTTCAGTCACAATTTTGGAGTGCCGGTGTTGTGGAGCAGCAGATTTCTATTTGCAGGGTGGTGGTGCCAAGGATCTGGACAAGTTTGTTGTCCTGGGAATAACTGGACAGAGTCTGCATCTGTCACTGTGTTCAGCTCGTTGTGGAGAGCATTTCTGGTGCGGCGCGTATTATTCATGCTGTTTGGTGGTCGGCTTGCTTGTTGCAAAGGCTTGGAATGGGATGGGCGCTGGGTCTTGGCAATATCTTATTGATGGTAATTTGCTTTTGGAGTTTGTTATTTATGGTTGCAAGTTGCAATTTCATCCTGCAAGAATTCTCTTGCAAGTTGCAATTGGTTATATTGCAAGTTGCAATTTGCAATGTGCAAGTGGCAAGTTTTGTTATGTTTTCAAGTTGCAAGTTGATTATGCAAAGTTGTTATGCACGTGATTATGGGCAAGTTGCAGTGAGCAAGGTGCAATTTGTGCATATTGTTTTTGGGTAGAATTTGCAATTCAATTAAGGTCTTTGTTTTGATCCTTAATGGTTTTGTTTTATGAGACCTTTGATTTTGGTTAGGTCTTTTATGGTCTAAATCTCTCCATGGTTTTAGGCCTTATTTGGCCTTATTTTTTATTTTTTTTAATTTTATTTTTAATTAACCTTCAATAGGGAGGGCCTTATTTGGCCTTATTTTCTTATCCTTGGTGAGTTAGGTCTAGAATTAAATTTTCTTTTTTGTTATGTTTTGGTAAACATGTCTTTGCAAGGTCTTTCTTTTGAACTAGGAATATGTTTTTTTCTCTCGGGTAAACTCGTCATGTACCCCCAACAAGTGTATAAGATTTTTCAAATAATAAAGGTCTGGCATCCCATAGCTGCCCCTCCACACTGGAGGTTTTTTTTTAAAAAAAAAAAAAAATCAATCTGCAGAAAAGTACCAATCGAATCCCCTACCTCCTTCAAATATAAAGTATGAAAAAATTGTATCGGTAGGTTTGGTAGATCTACCCACAAAGGGGCTAAAATCGGATCTTCTCTTAGGCTAAAACCCTGATGTCATCGAAAGCTTTGAATCGAGCACCCCTAATCATATACGAATCCCATGACAAAGCTTTTTTAACCTCGGGATACATTTTGAACTAGGAATCCCCTAATCATGTCTTTGCAAGGTCTTTTTTTTAATAGGAATATGTTTTTTTCTCTCGGGTAAACTCGTCATGTACCCCCGACAAGTGTATAAGATTTTTTCAAGTAATAAAGGTCTGGCATCCCATAGCTGCCCCTCCCCACTGGAGGTTTTAAAAAAAAAAAAAAAAAAATTAATCCGTAGAAAAGTACCAATCGAATCCCCTACCTCCTTCAAATATAAAGTATGAAAAAATTGTATCTGTAGGTTCGGTAGATCTACCCACAAAGGGGCTAAAATCGGATCTTCTCTTAGGCTAAAACCCTGATGCCATCGAAAAGCTTTGAATTGAACACCCCTAATCATATACGAATCCCGTGACAAAACTTTTTTAACCTCCTCTTCCACTTGAAATCTAACAAGAACATGCCTCGGATCTAGCAATCCCATTGTAAAGTCCGCCATGACTCCCCAAGTTTGATGAATCGTTTCTCTAATAGCTTCTAAAGACGAACGATCACTACTACAAATATTAGCTTAGGTAACGCCACTTAGATAGCGCTTTTTTAAAGAGCTATCCAAGTGGGCACTAGAATAGCGCTTATTTGTCTTAAAAAAAAAAAAAAAAAAAAAAAACACTACAATAGCGCTTTTATTTTTTTTTTCAGTTAAGCGCTATCTTAGTTATATCTTAGATAGCGCTTTAAAAAACGCTATGGGAAAAAATGTTACCACAGCTACCATAGCGCTTTTAAAGTTCTTGCATAGCGCTTCCAAAACGCTACGCTACTTACATTTAGGATAGCGCTTCCAACCCTAATTTTATCATTCCAATACCTTCGATGGCGACTTCCTCCGCGAAATCCATCTTCACCCCAGTTCGAGTTTCCCTCTCAGACACCAAAAACTCCCTCCTTTATTCAAGATCATCTCTCTTTCTCCCCTCTCTCCATCACTCTGTTTCTCTCTCAACGACCTCTCGATCTCGATTTCATGTCGTCGAAGCAGTGAATACCCTCGAATCGCCTCAAATCAGGCTCTCCAAGTCACAAGTACAAGAACACACCGCGGTGGATGCGAAACCCACAGTTCTCGTATCCGAGAAGCTCGGAGAAGCAGGGTTGGAGGTGCTGAGGACCTTCGCGAATGTTGATTGCTCGTACAATCTGTCACCAGAGGAGTTGTGTGCGAAGATCTCGCTCTGTGATGCTTTGATTGTGAGGAGTGGGACGAAGGTGACGAGGGAGGTGTTTGAAGCCGCGAATGGAAGGTTGAAGGTGGTGGGCAGAGCTGGTGTAGGGATTGATAATGTGGATCTGCAAGCTGCGACAGAGTTTGGGTGTTTGGTTGTTAATGCTCCCACTGCCAATACTGTTGCTGCTGCTGAGCATGGGATTGCTTTGCTCTCTTCCATGGCCAGGAATGTTGCCCAGGCAGATGCCTCCATGAAAGCTGGTGAGCTTGCTTTTAATTTCTCTTGATGTTACTTTTGTTAGAATGTTTGGTTTGAATTTGAAAAGCTTTTGATTGATCTGTGTTTGGTTTGTTGTGGTAAACGTTTAGATCTGTTGAAAAAAATGGAGAGGTGGTTGCTGCTCCTGCTGTAAAAGAGGATCCGAATGCGACTTCGAGGTTTAGGATTTCTAAGCCTTTGAGGGAAAAGTTGAAGGCTAATGGGATTGAGGCTTTGTTCCACTGGTTAAGAGCTGCTTGGCTGGTTTTAACAATTCAATTATATCATATGGACAGGTAGAGATCAGATTTGTGTTTTTTTTTTTGTAAAAGTTTGCTAGACCTTTTAGTTGATTTTTTAAGTAGATTGACAAGGCTTGCAATTGTTTGATTAAATTTCTGAAAGACGGGAAGTGGGAAGACTTACACGATGTGGGGTCCTCCGAGCGCAATGGTTGAAGGTCACTTACCTAGTAGCAATCAAGGTGTTGTTCCACGCATCTTCCAGATGCTATTTTCTGAGTTTCAGAAGGTGGGGTTTGTTTTATACATTTTATTTGCTAGAGTAGCTTGGTTTATGAAGTGATTTCATATTTCACTGTTTTTGGAAATTTTCAATTGTCAATTGGAGAAAGAGCATTTGTATATCGAAATCTTCTATGTTCATTTTGAAGCCAATTCCTCATGAGTCTGATAGTTTCTTCAAAAGAAAATTAGTAATGGTCTCATAGTAAGCATCTATTCCAGAATTCTTTCTACTTTTCAACTACACTTACTATTATGCAGGTATAAGCAAATGCATGTGTATGTTACTGTTTTTTGCTATATATGTTGTGTGTGTGTTAGGAGTTTTTATGAATCCCTTCTGATGTGTGTTCCATTTACATAGGAAGGCATGAGTGCAGAAGTAGATATCCTCAAGTTGGGTGTCACTTTGGGGCACTCCGTTAACATGAAGTTAAAGTTCATTATCTTGACTTTATTCAAAGCCTCTCATGGACATTATGCTAAAGAGAAACAAAAATGATAGAGAACTTCTCTACTGTTTTTCCAAGAGTGACTTTAGATTATAGTATTACCATTTCAGATACTACTTAGGAAAAAGGGATACAAACAAAACATAGTGGAGAGAAGGAAAGAGGAAGAAGTTGCAAATCTGCATGGGAACAAGAGAAGCAAGAGTTGATGATTTCAGCCCTGGTGAGGTGGTTTGTTTGAATCAACTGATTGTGTCAATCCTTGCACTTGCGTAATGCACATGACACATTCTATGCACACTAGGAGAATTTGACTAAATCAGCCTGCAAAGATTTTATTGATATACATGATGGAAAATATTTTTGTACAGTTTTCCCTATTGACCATTTTGAATCCAGGGAAGTGTATATGTTAACAGAGAAAAATAATGGTATGGCGGAGCAAATATCTACAAATGCTTTCACTCATCTTTGCTAGTCCAATGAAGTCTCCAATAAATATAACTGTTCAGTAGTATAAAAGTCTCTGTTTTTTTTTTGTTTCCCCTCCAGATACTATCTGTGGTGTAGAAGATTGGGAGGACTAATTGGTCGCTGCAATGGACAAGGAGCACTTACTCCATGTTTTATTAGTTGGGAATGATATCCTCCTTCTCTAAGTACAATTGTTTGAACAGCCCTGTTTCAATTGATGCAGGGTACAGCTGCAATTGCGATGATAGGGTCTTTGTTCTTTCCCCTTGTCTAAGAAAGATAAGCATCCCTCCTGTACACATTGAAGTAGTACCCCTGCAGCTGCAGCTTCCATGCTCTGTACTTTTCACTCACACTGACTATAATGCAGGTATAAGTAAATGTCTTTTATGTATTTTCCTATGTTCTGATATATGTTTTATGTATGCTCGGATCACTTCTTGTGTTAAATGAGTGATGCACATTATAATTTTCTTCATGGAACTTCTTGTGTTTGACAATATACATACCATTTATTGTCACCTATTCACTACTAGTTGAATCAAATAAACCTACTAACACTCCCTTGAAATTTGCATATGAAGCTTAGGATTGTGGCATTGTGTATCTTGATCATTCCTATCTGGAGGCATAAAAAATATGGCATGGGCCAAGCACCTATGATCTGAAATCTTGGTATCATAAACATGTACACACTACACACACAATCTATTGGCACTACTTTATCTAATTAGTATTTCTTTTCTTTAATCTATTGGCAGATCTCTTCTAGGTTTCTTGAATCTGATAAGAAAACAGCCGATGTAGAAGATTTTACATTATCAGTAATCTCAGGTAGAAGATTTTAGATGTTCTTCTGTGAATCATTGTATGAAGCTATCAAATTTTACATTATCAGTAATCTTTCATGATTGTTGATTTGATTAGTTCTTGTTATGTATTTAGTATTTTCAGCAGTTTCCGGATTAGAGTTTTCCATGTCAAAGCATCATCATCAATGTAAATTTTTTTTTGGGTGCGATCTGCGGGTCTGCCGGTGCTGCTGCTGCTGTCTGCTGATGCGGCTGCTGCTGCTGCGGATGCTGCTACTGCTGATGCTGCTACTGCTGATGCTGCTACTGCTGATGCTGCTGTGCTGCTGCTGTTTGCGTGGATGCGGCTTTAGATATTCAGCGTTTTGCGTGGATGCGGTGTTGTGGGTGTATGCTGTTTGTTTCGGCAGTCTTGGGTGTGCTTGGGTTTCTATTCTATTCCTGGCTGGTCCTCAGTTCCTTTGTTTCTTTCTTTCCAGGAATTTTGCTTTAAAATTTTGTTATAAAATTTGTTTTTAGAATTAACGCGGGTAACGTCGTAATGTACCCCCGCAACGATTTGTAATTTTTATGGATATTTAATAAAGGTCTGGCATTCCATAGTTGCTCTTCCCCACTGGAGATTAATTAAAAAAAAAAAAATTAATTTTTTTTTTTTTTTTCACTTGGATAGCGCTTTTTTAAGTGCTATTTAATTTTTTTTTTTTTTTTTTTTTAACTTAGATAGCGCTTTTTTTGGACTTGGATAGCGTTTTTTAAGCCATCAAAACAAATCGCTATCTAAGTGGTAAACTTAGATAGCGCTTTTAAAAGCGCTATTTAAGTATTTTTTAGCTTGCATAGCGGTAGCTTAGATAGCTCTTAAAAGCGCTATTTAAGCCCAAAAACAAGCGCTATGCAAGCTGAAATCTGTAGTAGTGGATAACTAGAAAACTTAAGAACAATGACCGAAAATTTAGCATACCTTTCACATCTTTTCGCTTTCGAAATATTCATGGACAAAGCCGAGCATCCCTCTTTTCGAAAACGATTCCCCTTCATTGGCTCCTCGTCAATAATGACCTTCTTCCTGACCCCCAATGCTTGAAGGAAGGTTCTTGACGACGTAGCAACCTCGGGTTGTGCGCCTCCTTGTCCAGCCATGAGGTTTTCCTCCATAGCGATGGAGGAGCCGCCATGGAAAACCTAGGAAATCCTTAACTTGGGCGGTTAAGATTAGAGCAAACCAAGATCTAAAGGCTTAGAATAATCCAGCCTCTCAAGACCTTCACTGGCACACATGTTGCTGTAATAGTATAAATTGGCATTGAAAGGAGTTCATGTTCAATAAGGATCATTCTTCCCCCTGGGGAAAGTAATCTAGCCTTCCATCCTTGAATTCTCTGCTGTATCATATTTACCAAGTATCAAAATAAATAATTTTATATTTACCTTGATAAATGGGCACCCCAAGGTACATAAATGGGGAAGGCTTGAAGCAAAAATTGGTCCATTGTTTAACGAGTAGTATTATTTCCACCCGCACTTTCTCATCCATCATAAAAGAGCTTTTACCAATATTAATTTTCTCCCGAGAAGCCAACCAATATTTCCTCAAGAAATTCATACAACCAGCCATCGATTGCTTCCTACCATTCAAAAATATTAAAGAGTCATCAACATATAATAAATGTGTAATTGGGGAACACACCTTGGGATTGTGATAAAAATCCATCTCTCCCTTGTGAAAAGATCTTTTGAGACCCCTGCTTAGCACTTCTGCTGCAATAACTAAAAGGAGTGGAGAAAGGAGATCTCCTTGTCCAAGACCCCGAGAGGAATGAAACTAACCATTATAGCTACCTTGAAGCAGTACCAAAAAACCACAATGAGCAATGCAATTAGAGACGAGATGACATATTCTACTGCCAAAACCAAAACTGCGAAGCACAGCTAGGAGATAGCCCCATTCAATTCTGTCGTATGCCTTTTCCATGTCTAACTTGATACATTACTACTAGTAACCTTATTCCCAGATGTTAGTAATGATAGATAACATCATGTTTTGGAATGCACGGGGAGTTGGTAACCGAGCGACCCGATGTAGACTAAAAAAGCTGGTTAAAGAAAATAATGTAAGACTTCTTGCAATTGCGGAACCTATGATTCAATCTTCAAGACACATGGAGATTGCAGGTAAGGTGAGTCTGCCTTGCTTTGCTTCGAATGATGATTATGACGGTAAAATTTGGCCCTTCTGGGATAATAGCTTACAAGTGGACGTACTGCTCTGCACAAATCAATTAATTCACTGTAAGATTAATATCCTTTTTTCCAATTCTGTGTTCTTCATTTCCTTTATATATGCAAAGTGTTCAGTACATGAGAGGTGAAGTTTATGGGAAGATATGGAACACATTGCAATGGGTTTGAATGAACCTTGGATCATTGGTGGCAACTTTAATGTGATAGCTGAATGTGGAGAAAAATTAGGCGGACGCCCTCCTAATCTTTTGGCGATGTCAGAATTCTCCAGGTGTTTGTCGAGCTGCGGGCTCTCTGATTGTATGTTTGAAGGACCCAAATACACATGGTGTAACAATCAAAGATGGGAGGACAGGACCTGAGCTAGATTGGATCATTTTCTGGGGAATGCAGATTGGTTAACTGTAATGCAACATACTCGGGTTGATCATTTACTTAGAGTTTATTCGGATCATGCACCTTTGTTACTTTCTTTGCCATTGTCACAAAGGGCAGGTATGTCTCCTTTCAGATTTCAAAGTATGTGGCTAACTCATGATGGGTTCTTGGGCTTTGTTGACAGAATTTGGAATGCTAATGGAGAAGGTTATGGGGCTATGTATAGAGTGGCTTCCAAACTCAAGCGCCTTAGAGGAGCTCTGAAAATATGGAATATAGAAACCTTTGGTAATATATTCAGTATTATTAGAAGGTTGGAAGATGATATTGATAGACTGGAATTCAACCTATTGCAAGGTTGGGATCCAAATGATATGACTAACTTGAACAGATGTGAGGCTGAACTCAAACTGGCTTTGGTGAGAGAAAAAATTATTGGAAACAAAAATCAGGTGAAAATGAATTTAAAGAGGGAGATGCATGCACTAAATTTTTCTTTGCCTCAGTTAAAACCAAACAGAAAAGAAGAGCGATTACCAAAATTCACAACATGGCAGGGGATTTAATCACGGATCCGCGGAATATTATTTTTGAAGCTAATAATTTTTTTGGATCACTACTTGCATCGGGAGAGTACAAAGAGGATCTAGAACTCATGGATTGCATTCCGAGCCTGATACTCACTACAAGAAAACAATAATTTAGCGACAGTGGCCAAAGGTATTTAGCGACGGTTCTGACCGCCGCTAAATAATACAGCGACGCTTGGCCACCGCCGCTAATAAAGGCGTCACTAGGTCATTCAGCAACCGTTTTAAGCAACCGCTGGCATAACAGTCTCTAAATACTATATAGCGACGGTTTAATGTAGCGACGTTTATAACTGTCGCTAAATACAATATAACGACGGTTATAAACCGTCGACAAAATTTGATGAACAATCCAACTTTGTGCCTTTTAGCGACGATTCGCAACCGCCGCTAAATTCCCTTTGATAATTCAAATTTTTTTACCATATAAAAATCACATTTTTCAACCTGTATTGTTTTCTTTTCATTGGGTGCAGATAATCTATCCAACATATGCACTACAACTTTTAGACTCAAATCAAAAATCAAATATAAACAACGACACTAAACTAAACTCATATGATACCATCATCATACATTAAGGGGAACTTTAATTTCATTTCAAAATCAATATTATACATGGTCCAAAAGAAAAATACAAATTAAAATTGTTACAAATTGTCAATGCTTACATCTAACAACCAAAACCGAAGTTGTACAATGGTTCTCTCAGGGGCGTTGTCTACAGTGCCTCACCAACCTTGAGCTCATCAGTAAGCTGTTGGCCAAGATTAAGCTATCTAAGTTTAGTCTTAAGATTGCTCATCAGAAAGGCCTGGAATGGAATGCCCTTGAAGTCTGACAATTTACAAACAATTGTATGTCAAGTGGCAACCAAAAAACTGTTAAAGCAAAAAACAAGAAATAAATAACAGAGTAGATTGCAAAAAACAAGAAATAAATAACAGAGTAGATGCACAGTGAAGAAACTAGCGTTGGATCACAAAGCCCTCTGACTTTGCAGTGTCACAGAAAGTCTGTTTCATCAAATATTTTCCCTGCGATTTCATTACATACCCAGCCATTTAGTGTTTATATTCTGCTGATATGAAAGGGCCTTTGCTCAAGCAAAAAATTAACAGAGTAGATTGCATTATTAAAGATGTAGGGCCTATAGTTTATATAGTCATTACAAATGTTTTACCTGAAACGACGTCGCTTTCTTTTTCGCTATCTTCAAGAAGAAAAGTGAGGGAATTATGACTGCCTGGCAGACAAAAATAAGATAATTTGTTATGTAGCAACATTTGCAATATGAAGTATTCATAAAGAAAAGGAAATTGAGGAACGGATACTATGTGAATTTGACCATTGTAATTCGACAAATTGTGTTATCAGTTAATCCATCTTTCCATTTGACCGATTGACCCACAACAACAAAAACAAAAACAAAAACAAAATGTTCCGGTATAAGATAGAACATGCTAAAATGTACAGTACACTTAAGCATACAAAGTAATCTATATGTTGGAATGCAAGTGTCTTGTTAGTGGTTTGCACCCTAAAAGTCATCTGAAGGTAAAGTTCATGAAAACCATCTCAAGGTTTATGGAAATCCCCTTTCCCTCAGAGAAGATGAAACTTGAAAAACCTTTACATCCCGAAGAAATGCCTTTTCTTGTGCCCTCTGATAAAAACCAATGGATTACTGGATATGTTGTATACGTCTTATCATTTTGTTTGCAGTATCGTATAATGACCTCTGATTAGCCAAAAGAACGAGGTATTATTGCCTTTTGTTACTATTATAATACTTAAGAGCTACATGTTTGCCAATGATCATCTTCCTCTCTTCCACCCTATTCATGAGGCAAACCTTGTAACTCAGAAGATACTACTTGGAATCAATGAATAATATTTAAGGAATGTATGCACGAACTGTAAAATGTAGTAGAGGTGCAAGCTTACCACAAGTATACTGAGGAGAGAACCAATTAAAGCCATCACAAGACCTGAAATTACAATAAATAAATCAGATAGCGCAGTTACCTCTGTGATAAGCAGTAAAATAACAAGCTAAAGACGGGAATTGACTACAACTGCTAATAAGCCAGGCAATCACTTCAAGCATAAAATCTAGAAAGCAACATGGTGATGTTCTTTAATTCCAGAAAATTGCATCTGGTAAATATACATACAAAAATGAGGGAAATATTCACAGCTATGGCACTTTGTTTGATGAAACCTATTGCACTTTGAGAGTGAGAAGTACCAATGTGCCTAAGATAGTAAAATATATTAAATGCATTTTTTATTCGTCATGTTCCAAAAACCACTGAATCTTTTCTTTTAAGGTACAACAACTCTGTGTTCAGCACATCTTTAGCTAGACCCATGTTCATGTGTTCCAGATTGATCACCCTTGTCAAGCCAGAGTCTTTTTTTTTTTTTTTTTTTTATTAAATCTCGGCTATGGTATGTCAGACCTTAATTACTTGTCCCAAAACGGGATATAATAACAAATTGGTAAGGAAAAAACCAAAAAACAGAGATAGACATATTTATCCTCTAGGCTAACCCAAACCCCTAGATCAAAGCCGGTACTTACTGTTGCTTTTCCTCATTCTATCAGATCTTCGAAGACATACCTTGAAGTCGTTGTTTATAATCCTCTTATCGAATCTTTTCGTTAATAGAATCTGGTCTGTCTTGAAACCTGACATTGTGTGTACTCTATCTTCTTCTTCCGAAGTGACTTCATCCGAAATATCTGTATCGTTGTCCAATTCGTTTTCGCTGTTAGCATTACGAACCAAATAATTAATCTGTTTTATATTCTGAGCTTCAATTACTACGGCGTCCACTAAAGTGTCGTCATCGGCGGAATGCAAACACGTTGAAGGAAGCTGTCCAACTTCATGCGACTGTGCCAGGACTGGCGCACCCTGATTCTTAGTTGAACTAGTACCCTGCTGTCCGATTTTATCCAATGTAGGTAACCCCGAATCCAGCTCATCACTCTGACTCGTGGGAAAGAGATTGATGTGATGCTGGTCCTCTGAGTCAGCTATGTTGGACGTAGCTTGTGCAGATTCTGAGCTAGTATCTGCCACAAAAGGAACGATCCACAACGGGGCTGCATTTGCGGATCCTTCATCAGACTTAGCTTGTGCATTTTCAGCATTGTCGGACTGAACTTGTGCAGAGTCATCCCCCAACATAACCATTGAACCTTTAAGCTTCACTGTTGTTTTTAAGTGATACAAGCTACCATCAGCCATGCAGAATGATCTTTGCCCATAATACATCACAATAATTTGCATTATTTAGGACCCTAGCAAAGTATAATGATGATGGCTAAACCAACAGATATATGGTACTGGGCCCTAAACAAGATTTCCAGAATAACTAAACGCATTTTAGACTGGAAAGTAGATTTCTATGAGTTCCTGAATACCTACCAAAAAACGACAGGACAAAAGCAACACATACGGTTGAAAAGACAAGTCCTGTTCGTAAGAGATAAAAGCACCAAGGACTAGTAGAGATTCCTGGGGGTAGCAGCTCCTCCAAACCCCTAGCCAATGGATTCATCAACAATGCATATGTGCTGGAAGTTAAGGATGTCATTGGAAATAAAATGCAAGATATTGTTCAAGCAATAGTCTCAACTAAGTAGTGCTTAAGAATTTTCACAAACAAAAGGATATTTGGTGAAGGGATTGATAAACTGCAAAGAAAACAGGGGCCACAAGTTTCAGAACTATGATAGAAGTCCAGTAGCAAAACATTAATAGATTAAGAATGAAAAGGTTATTTTAGGGCAAGATACTCACTGTTGTCCATATCGCAACTTTGGATGCAAGAGCATTCTTTGGCAGATTTAAAGTTATCTGAGACAGCGTGGCTTGACCAAACATGAGATATCCCATGATTGCAACACCTCCATATAGCATGGTACATATCACAAAGCTGCAGGACAAGAAGGCATAACCTTTACCAAGTTGAGAATGTTAATGACCACAAAACATAAGATTATTGTACAAAACATAAGATTATTGTACATACCATACGATCAATGCCTTGCTGAAATGTTTAGGATCAGACATAGACTGGTAGATATTTGGGAACACAGAGTGCCCAGAATAGAAAAATTCAAAGACTCCAATGGCAAATGGTACACCACTCCAGTTCACCACAGGACCACTCTCATGGAAACCAATCCCATCTACAGTACCAACAAAAAGCACTGCAAAGAATATTACAAATGTGGCAAGCACTCCACAAGCTGCATACGAGTTGGTTATAATGAGCAAGAACTTGAATTTTAAAGTTAATTATAAATTGAAAAATAATAGGGGAGGTTGAGGCATGGTATGGATGCTACACCTGAAAGATAAGAAATAAGACGAAGATCCTTTAGCCAAACAGTTGGTAAAACAATCAAAGCAAAAACAAGCCCGAAGAAATGTGGAGCATCAACTTGAAACCCAGTCCAGTCCAAAGAAGCTCCAAGAAACAAGCTTGTGAGATTATCTCCTTCCAAAGTGATAAATTACACGCAATAAGACTGCAGTTGTGAAATAATATCTGATAAATCCACTTGAGGGTTCATAAAAGCAGATGGTCCAAGGTATGAAAAACCCATTAATATGCTCCACTTACATATAATTATGTGTACAGAATGATCTGCATAGAGACAGAGAAGTGCCTCAGCATCAGAAGTGCCTCAGCATCAGAAGCCCTATAATGCTCATGGTAGTGAAGAGCAGAGCTTCTCTCACAGAAGGGGCATCGGGGATTTGGGTCTCCCTCGAGAGATCCCTGATTTTGCGACCCATATCTCAGTGGGTGCTATTGGTCTCTCTCAGAGATGAAACTCTGGATTACTTTTCGAGAAAAAAATCAACAAATGTGAGTAAAAAAGGACTATTAGGGTTTATCGATCGGTTTGCTTACGAGTATGAGAGTGGAGCATAGATCGTGGAGGCTCTTGCCTTGTTCGAGTATGAACTCCATCGATGAGATGAATCGATTTAAGCGGATTTGATCTATCGATCGAGGAAAAGACTCGAGTGAAATGTTGGAGGGGAGAGGAGGGGCGGTCGTCATCAGAGCTTCTCTTCGTAAGCAAACAATGTTGGATGAGACAATTTCACTCATCGTCATCGGTGGGGAGTTAGGGTTTGGGGAGGGGAGAGGATATGGGGAAGGGGGAGGATATGGTGAAGGGGTTGAGAGGTGGGGGAGGGACGGGAAATTAGGATGGATGGGCTCAGAACTGGACGAGCGAGCGAGTTTTCACATTTGCTTTAAAGAAATTGATGTTTTATCTATAACGACGGTTTAAAGCGTTGCACTTAATTATAACTGTTGTTAAACAACAATATTCTGCGACGGTTGAATAACCGTCGTTAAATAAAGTATTTAGCGGCGGTTTTTCCAGACCGTCACTAAATAGCCGCCGCTAAATTGCCATTTTCTTGTAGTGACTAGAGGATTGTGATTCTCTAATGCAGATGCCAGATTTAGAGAAAGTTAGAAAAGCAGTTTTCAGTATTCCTCATGACAGTACCCCGGGTCCGGACGGATTCACAGCTGGTTTCATTCAGAGTTGTTGGGACATTATTGGGTGGGACATCTGGGAAGCTGCGAAGGAATTATTTGCTTGCCAAGCGATGCCAGGTACATTTTCTTCCAATTTTTTGGCACTTATTCCTAAAATCGAAGAACCTGTCTCTTATGCTGATTTTAGGCCTATTAGTCTGTGCAATGTGGTATACAAAATTTTCAGTAAAACTCTTAGTGTGAGATTGGCCAAGCTTCTCCCAAATATTATCTCTCTAGAGCAGGGAGCTTTTGTTCTAGGGAGACTCATTTCAGAGAATATTGGGTTGGCACAAGAACTGATGAGAGAGATTGGCAAGAAGGTTACTGGAAATAATATAATATTCAAGTTGGATATGGAATGACCGAATTGAATGGGGATACCTCTTGACAGTCTTGCGCAGATTTGGATTTAATAATAGATTATGTCATCTGATTTCAAACTGCATTACACATTGCGGGTTCTCGGTGTTGATGCAAGGCAGGTACGACGGATATTTTAAATCATCTAGAGGTCTTCGACAAGGGGATCCTCTCTCTCTGCTCCTCTTTGTTATTGTGGTAGAAGTGCTAAGCAGAGAGCTCTCTCGGGCTTTTAGTAGGGGAGAAATCAGTTTTTATCATACTCCCAGGATGGCTACTCCGATCACCCACCTATTGTATGCGGATGATTCATTGATCTTTTTGAATGGTAGGAAAAAATCCATTGATGGATGTATGCAGTTCTTAGACAGATATTGTCGGGCTTCAGGAGAGAAAGTTAATATTAAAAAAAGTTTGTTCATTATTGATGAGAAAGCCCGTGCAGAAAAAATTATTTCGATCAAACTGTGGACAGGTTTCGTCTACAAGCAGTCTTCGTTTATATATCTCGGCGTCCCCATTTATCAAGGTAGATGCAGGATTTCTTTCTTTGAAGCCTTGGTAAATAAAATCCAGCAGAGAATTCAGGGTTGAAAATCCAGACTCTTGTCGCCAGGGGGTAGATTGACGTTGATAAGATATGTTTTATTGTCAATGCCAATTTATTCCATAGCAGCTATAGTCATCCCTATTAAGGTCTTGCATTCTATTCAGAAAATGATTGCAGACTTCTTTTGGGGAGATCATGAAGGGCGGCATAAGCGAAAATGGATAGCATGGAATAAAATCAGTGTCCCTAAGGAGGAAGGAGGCCTAAATGTTAGTAGCCTGGATGTTATTATTAGAGTTTTTCGCATTAAGTCGCTTTGGAATCTTGTAAACTCTAACTCTTTATGGGAAAATTTTCTAAGGCATAAATATTTGCAGGAAGGGGTTCCAATCAAAATGCAAGAAATAAGAGTTGGGGCTTCTCCGTTCATAAAAGAGTTGTTGGTGCATAAAGAATTTATAATTGCAAACTCCACGTGGCGGATCTCCAAAGGTAATATTAGTTTCTTTGAAGAACATTGGGCTAAGGATGAAATCTTCACTAGAAATGAGGAGGCAGTAATGAATGACACGTGGCCTACCCTAAGGAAAATGCATAGGGAAAATTTCAGAAGGTTAAACCCGGATATGCAAATAAAAGCTCAAGATCTCTACAAGACAATAGTGAAAGGTGAAGTTGGTGACCGAGATGTTAGAATTTGGATACCAAATAATGATGGCAGGTTCTCGATTAGTTCAGTATGTAAAATTCTATGTGGCAGAGGGACACAAGATGATTTTTGGGAATGGATTTGGCATCCGTTATTGCCTTCTAAAATTTCTATTTTCATATGGAAAATTATTAGAAGGGCATTACCCATTGATGGTGAAATTATAAGAATTGGGTTCCAACTTACGTCTAAATGCGGATGTTGTACTCAATTTGGGGAGGAAACTATGAAACATCTCTTCTTGGAAAGTGAGTTAGCAAGAAGGGTGTGGGGACATTTTGATTTGATGTTTGACATGCACACACATAGACCGGTTGAAGTCTACACTATGCTTAAGGCGTGGTTTAGGAAGGCGAAGAGATCTTCCTTATCAGGTACCCTATTCCATCTCACTCCACTTTTCATCCTATGGGAGATATGGATCCAGAGAAATAAAAAACTTTATGAAGGAAAAGAGTTTTCGTCATGCTATGTGATTATTAAAGTTTATTATTGGATTAAGTGTGTGGCAAAAACATTTATTCCTAAGATAAAGGTTACCTAAGATAAAAATTTAGTAATTGGTGGATGGAGATCAGAGAGTTGAGTAAGGCATTGACGTGATACTGTTTACACATGTTCAGGGAGACCAATTCAGTGGCGGATGCATTGGCTAGATTGGCGCAAGTGGAGCTAAGGTCTAGAACCTGTTTTTGGGACTCGTTGCCTAAAAGAATAAGGTCCTTAATTATTCTTGATATGAATAAGATGGCGTATGTACGGTTCTCGGATGCTAAATGAACATGTTAAAGATAGATCGTATGGATTGGGAATGGATTTGCTGTGATGAGCTGCTATCGTTTGATGGTTTTTGTTGTGTGGAGTTTGGTAGACTGAATTTTGCAGGATTGATTGCCGAGAGTCTGGACATGGAAACGAGCTGGACAAACGGTAGTGTTTTCGGCTTGTTTGGAGAGAATTCCTGTTGCTGCTCTGGATTTAAAGGAACAAAGTATGCTCTGTTTTTCTGGGCTGGACAGAATATGGAATTGCAATTTGCAGCCAATGCAAAGAAATTCCAAACTTTAAGGAGCTTGAAAATAGGTTGTTACATTCTTGGCTTGATATTTGCAGGTTGTTATAACTTGTTATGCAACTTGCAGGTTGTTATTGTATGCAACTTGCAGGTTGTTTCAAGTGTTTGTTTCTTGTTTCTTGATATGCAACAAGTTGTAGTTTGGGTGCTTAAGGCTCAGGAGAGAATGCAACTTGCTGCAAGGGGCTGTGATTTGTCATCAGTTTGCAAGCTTAGGAATGCCAGGCTAGATTTGTGCGCAAGGTGAAGCTTTTTTTGGAGCAGAATTTACGTGGATTTTTATGGCAAAGCTCTAGGCTGCAACGGCCTGGATGGTGATTGTCAATCGGGTCTTACAATTCTTGCATTTTTTGTGCAAGGTTGTTTAGGCCAGTGGCAGTTTTTGTTTCAAGTGGCAGTCTTCAATTGGTGGTTAGGAATGCATTTTTGGCTTTATGTGCAAGTTGAAGGGATCAAGGTGTAAGATTCAAATTGTTTTTGGTCAAGGCATTTGGCTACTTACCTATTTGTTTGTTTATTATGAGGGATAGGTTTTTTAGGCCTAGTCCTAGAACAAAATAAGGTCTCATAAGGTCTTAATCACTTTTGGTTTTAGGCCTTATCCTTGGTTAAATCCTTGGTGAACTAGGCCTTTTTGTCAAGGTTAAGTAGTTAGAAAAGTCTCGTGCATGGACTGTTTTTAGAATTCTTTTGTTTTATGTCCAATTGTTTTTATTTCTTGGGTAAAGTCGTCATGTACCCCCGACATGTGTAAAAGATTTTTTGCTAAAGTAATAAAGGTATGGCATCCCATAGCTGCCCCTCCCCACGGAGGTTTATTTTAAAAAAAAAAAAAATATTCCCAATACATCTCATTAATTCTTACACCAGCCCTATATTCTCAGAAATAACACTACACCAAAAGGCTTGATTAGCTACACGGAGATGGCCACAGCTCAAAACCGTTAGTTTATTTGCCACGGCCCAAAACCGTGGCTATAAAAAGAAAATGCACCTGTGTTTGCTTTGGCGCCATTGCGAAACAGTTTCACGGTCTTGCAAAAAAAATTGGCGCAGAGGAGAGAGGGGGTCCATTTTCGTTTCAAATCAGAGTGTTGGAGTTGATGAGAGTAAAACCATCAAAGAAGTGAGACTCAGAGTGAGAGAGACATGTATGGGTACCTTTTGTTTAATGGAGTGAGATAGATGACGATCCCACCCACCATGTCGACCTCCTGCTACCAAGATCGACGAAGATCGCAACTCAAATCATCCCAAAACCCTCCAACCCTCAGCACCAGTCAATCGACAGAGTCAATCGAACCCATCTTCCAGTCAATTGAGCCCATCTTCCGCCTTCACCAGTTGATTGATAGCCCTCTACACTCCAATTGATCGATCAACATACCTCTCACACTCCCCAGACCTTCTATCGACATACCACTTCAGTCGATCAAAAGGTTTGCAAAGAAGAAATCAAAGTGTTTGCGAAGAAGAAGAAATCGAAGGGAATAAGAAGAACTGGAAAGGTTTGCGAAGAAGAATACCTAAGAGAGAATCGAAACTATGGGTTCGGCAAGAAACCCAGATGCCAGATCCAAGCAATCAATCAGGTATGATCAAAACCCCGTTCAGTTTCTTTTTTTCCTTCTCTTTTTTTTTACTTCTTCTTCCTCTTCTCTGCGATTCAGTTTTTTTTTTCTGTTCGATCAACTAAGTGAAGAAGAAGACCTAATTGTTCGATTCAGTTTCTTCTTTTCCTTCTCTTTGGTCAATATATACATTTTGAAATCGCAATAATTATTGTGAAAATTTTCAGTGATTGGTCGTTGACTCAATTTTTCTTCTTCTGCAGTATGTTCTTCTAACCATCATTGAGGGTTGTGACCCGGTCAACAAGCTTTACTACTTCGACTTGTCAATATTCCAGATGGGATTGAAGGTTGTAGGGGAAAAGAGAACATGAGCACATATCAACTAATGGGAGACCCTGAAAACCCTAAAAATGAGGTTTAGGGGATTTTTTCCTCCTATCTTCGACTCTTAACTTACTTCTTGATAAAAGGATATTAATGCTTAGAGATAAATACAATGCTGCTATCAATTGTTTTGAAATGTTAACATTCCCTTCGTGTTTATAGGTTCGCCTTTGCCCCAAAAGGAGACAGACCATGCTGTTTTTGGCTACAATGACTGAAGAAGTTGATGAGCTAATCAAGCTTTCTCTAACTAAGCCCTTGCGTCTTTCAGCCGATCCATCTACGAAATGGCCAGCAACATTGACTGAGGAGTATTTCCCTTTTAATCCTCATTTACATCCACACTGGTTTCAGCGATTTTAATAGTTGGCAATGTGTTTATATGTTACTATAATCATATTTTTTTGATAATTGGTTTGAGCTAAAAACCCCACATTTCTATTGGGTTGGGGTGAGAGGGAACAATATCTGCTGTATTGGAGTGGATTGTTACACTCAGTTTTCCATGTTAACATTTTTTTTCTTTAAAGAAACTTTTTTTTGGTCACTTTTACTCATTTTCCCCAAATTGAATTTTTTTCAATACCTTTTTTTTTTTTTTGCATGCTCAACTGCTTTTCTTCTCTTTTCTTATCTTGCAGAAATTGTTGATTGAAATCAAGACAAACTACAAATCATTCTGTGAAACCTGCCTAAAGTAATGTCAAAACAGTAACCTCTGAGCTAAACTTGAGAGAAATCAATCATCGACTAAATGCAACACTCGTAGATCAAGCAGCAAATGTAGAGAGGATGTTCTTCTTCAAAGTGAACTCATCGGCCTTTGCAGAGCTGATGGACGAAGGTCAGGGCCGCATGAAAATGGCCTTGAAACCGGAATCCGAAAATCTCTGCCCAAGAAACCTTGCCCAAAAGTGCAACTTTCACTACTTGAACACAAAATTCAGCTTGCCACTTGAGCAGTGAAACATCCTGCAAACCTTGCACTTGCATAATCAACAAACTTGCAGCCTGCCAACAGCAACTAGCAATCTTGCAGGAATCAATTTGCAATAACACTTGCCATTAACAACAAACCCACTTTGCACCTTGCAATCCAATTCCTGCGAAAACAAAACAGCACATTCCAGCCATATTCGAGACAGCACAAGTATTGTCCAAACAGCAGGAAGCCCCCAACCATCAGCAATAGTGAGACAGAGAGCACTCTGTTTTGTAACAGAGGGCACTCTGTTTTGCAGCAGAGCGCACTCTGTTTTGCAGCAGATTGCATTTTGTTCTCCCTTGCATCCGCAACAGCCAGCTCCACACCATCCTGAGAACGCTTCACCCCAAGTCCAAAACTGCATGTTCTCTGCTCAGAAACAGCGCCAGCGCATTCCAGTCCAAGAAAACACTTGCAACGCACCTCTGTCTACACACCAGATCCATGATCATGTAACATCTGAGAGCCTTAAATAAGCCGTCTTATTCTTATCAAGAATACATAAAGACTTTGTTATTTTAGGCAACGATTCCCAAGAATAGTTTCTAGACATTTGCTCCACTTGCGCCAATCTAGCCAACGAATCCACCACTGAATTTGTCTCCCTGAACACGTGTATACAGTACCACGTCAATGCCGTACTCAAATCTCTAATCTCCCGCCACCAATTGCTAAGAAACCAGGGGATACTAGCTTCTTGTTGAAGCCAATGCATAACCAGCATTGAATCCGTTTGAATCACGCAATTCCGGACTCCCAGATCAATACAACATCTCAAACCTTCAAGCAAAGCCCTCGTCTCGGCAAAATAATTTGTTCCTTCCCCACAAATATACTGTCTAGCTGCTACAAAATTTCCTTTCTCATTTCTAATCACAAAGCCTCCAGTAGTATTATTCCCCATACAAGAACCATCAACATTAAGTACATTCCATCCTGTAGGAGGGAAAGCCCAATAAAGCATCCGAGGAGGGGATAGTGTTACATGCTTTTCCTGTATGCCCAACCTACTGAGCAATGCCACATTGGTTTCCTTTTTCTTAGGAATAAAAAACTTTGCCACACATTTAATCCAATAATAAACTTTAATAATCACATATGATGTTGAAAACTCCTTACCTTCATAAAGTTTTTTATTTCTCTGGATCCATATTTCCCATAGGATGAAAAGTGGAGTGAGATGGATGAGTGTACCTGATAACATAGATTTCTTCACTTTCCTAAACCAAGCCTTAAGCATAGTGTAGACTTCAATCGGTCTATGGATGTGCATGTCGAACACCAAATCAAAATGTCTCCACACCCTTCTTGCTAACTCACTTTCCAAGAAAAGATGTTTCATAGTTTCCTCCCCAGATTGACAACAACATCCACATTTTGACGCAAATTGGAAGCCAATTCTTTTAATTTCACCATCAATGGGTAAAGCCCTTCTAATTATTTTCATATGAAAATAGAAATTTTAGAAGGCAATAACGGATGCCAAATCCAATTCCAAAAATCATCTTGTGATCCTCGACCACCTAGAAGTTTACATACTGAGCCAATCGAGAATCTACCATCATTATTTGGCATCCAAATTCTAGAGTCCCGATCACCAACTTCACCCTTCACTATAGTCTTATAGAGCTCTTGAGCTTTCCTTTGCCTATCTGGGTTTAGCATTCTGAAATTCTCCCTGTGCATTTTCCTTAAACTAGGCCAAGTGTCATTCGTTACCACCTCCTCATTTTTAGTGAAGATTTCATTTTTAGCCCAGTGTTCTTCAAAGAAACTAATAGTACCTTTAGAGATCCGCCACGTTGAGTTTGCAACTATAAAGTCTTTATTAACCAACAACTCTTTTATGAGGGGAGAAGTGCCCGGTTTTATTTCTTGCTTTCTGATTGGAACCCCCTCCTGCAAATATTTAAGCCTTAGAAAATTTGCCCATAAAGAATTGGTGTTTATAAGATTCCAAAGAGATTTAATGCGAAAAGCTCTTATAATTTCATCCAGACTTCTAACATTTAGGCCACCTTCATCCTTAGGAACAGTGATTTTATTCCATGCTATCCATTTCCGCTTATGTCTCCCTTCATGATCTCCCCAAAAGAAGTCTGTAATCATGTTCTGAATAGATTGCAGAACCTTAATAGGGACAACTGTAGCTGCTATGGTGTAAATTGGCATTGACAATAAAACATGTCTTATCAACGTCAATCTACCCCCTGGAGACAAGAGTCTGGCTTTCCAACCCTGAATTATCTGCTCGATTTTACTTACCAAGGATTCAAAGAATGAAATTCTGCATCTACCTTGATAAATGGGGACGCCGAGGTATGTAAAGGGAGACTGCTTGTAGACAAAACCTGTCCACAATTTAATCAAAATAATTTTTTCTGCATGGGCTTTCTCATCAATCGTGAATGAACTTTTTCCAATATTAACTTTCTCTCCTGAAGCCCAACAATATCTGTCTAAAAACTGCATACATCCTTCAATGGATTTTTTCCTGCCATTCAGAAAGATCAATGAATCATCAACATACAATAAGTGGGAGTATGATAAAAACCAATTTCTCCCCTACGAAAAGCGCGAGATAGCCCTCTGCTTAGCACTTCTGCTGCAATAACAAAGAGGAGAGGGGAAAGAGGATCCCCTTGCCGAAGCCCTCTAGAAGATTTAAAATATCCGTCATACCTTCCTTGCATCAACACCGAGAACCCGCAGTGTGTAATGCAGTTTGAGATTAGGTGGCATACTCTGTTATTGAATCCAAATCTATGCAAGACTTTCATGAGGTATCCCCAGTCAATTCTGTCATAAGCCTTTTCCATATCCAGCTTGAATATAATATTATTTCCAGTAACCTTTTTACCAATCTCCCGCATCAGTTCTTGCGCCAACCCAATGTTTTCAGAAATGAGTCTCCCTTGAACAAAAGCCCCCTGCTCTAGGGAGATAATATTTGGGAGAAACTTTGCCAATCTCATACTAAGCATTTTACTGAAAATTTTGTATACCACATTGCACAGGCTAATAGGCCTAAAATCAGAATAAGATATAGGTTCTTCAATTTTAGGAATAAGTGCCAAAAAATTGGCAGAAAATGTACCTGGCATCGCCTGACAAGCGAAAAATTCCTTCGCAGCTTCCCAGATGTCCATCCCAATAATATCCCAGCAACTCTGAAAGAATCCAGCTGTGAAACCGTCCGGTCCCGGGGCACTATCATGTGGGATGCTAAAGACCGCTTTCCTGACTTCCTCTAATTCTGGCATCTGCATGAGTGAATCACAATCTTCCTCTGTTATCAGGCTCGGGATACAATCCATGAGTTCTAGATCCTCTTTGTGTTCTCCCGTAGAAAGTAAGGACCCGAAAAAATTATTAGCTTCCCAAATAATATTTTTCGGATCTGTAATTAAGTTCCCTGCCATGTCCTGAATTTTGGTAATCGCTCTTCTTTTCTGTTTTGCTTTGACTGATGCAACGAAGAATTTAGTGCACGCATCACCTTCTTTAAATTCCTTTTCACCTGATTTTTGTTTCCAGTATATTTCTTCTCTCACCAAAGCCAGTTTAAGTTCAGCCTGACATCTGTTTAAATTAATGATATCATTTGGATCCCAACCCTACAATAGGCTGAATTCCAGTCGTTCAATGTCATCTTCCAACCTTCTAATAATACTGAATATATTACCAAAGGTTTCTTTATTCCATATGTTTAGAGCTCATCTAAGACGCTTAAGTTTGGAAGCCACGCTATACATAGCCCCATAACCTTCTCCATTAGCATTCCAAATTTTGTCAACAAAGCCTAAAAACTCTTCATGAGTAAACCACATACTTTGAAATCTAAAAGGAGACATACCTGCCCTTTTTGACAATGGCAAAGAAAGTAACAAAGGTGCATGATCCGAGCAAACTCTAAGTAAATGATCAACCCGAGTGTGCTGCATTACAGTTATCCAATCTGCATTCCCCAGAAAACGATCCAATCTAGCCCAAGTTTTGTCCTCCCCTCTTTGATTGTTACACCATGTATATTTGGGTCCTTCAAACCCACAATCAGAAAGCCCGCCGCTCGCAATGCATCTGGAGAATTCTGTCATCGCCGAAAGATTAGGAGGGCGCCCGCCTAATTTTTCTCCACTCTTGGCAATCACATTAAAATCACCACCAATGATCCATGGTTCATTCAAACCCATTGCAATGTGTTCCAAATCTTCCCATAAACTTCTCCTTTCCTGTATTAAACACTTTGCATATACCAAGGAAATGAAGAACACAGTATTGGAAAAAAGAATTTTAATCTTACAGTGGATTAATTGATTTGTGCAGAATAATACGTCCACTTGTAAGTTATTATCCCAGAAGAGCCAAATTTTACCGCCATAATCCTCATTCGTTGTAGAACAAGGCAGACTCACCTTTCCTGCTATCTCCATGTGTCTTGAAGAGTGAATCATAGGTTCCGCAATTGCAAGCAGCCTGACATTGTTTTCTTTAACCAATTTTTTTAGTCTACAACGGGTCGCCCGGTTGCCAACTCCCCGTCATTCCAAAACATGATGTTATCTATCATTACTAACACCTGGGGTAAGCATGTTTCTTGTCACTCTCCGATTCCCCACCACAGGTCCGTTTTTAGAACTTTTCTTTTTTCCTTTCGTCTTGACCTCGCCGGATTGATATCCTGGATCAACCATATTATTAGACGACGTGGTTGCATCAGATTCATTATCTGACACCGCATCCCGCTCTAGTCTGTTACATTCACCATCCGCCTGATTTGCACCTGCAACTTCATCACGTTCTTGCAATAATTCGGGGAGCCTAGAATCCAGTTCGGTGTTTCCCCAATCTGTTGCTGATCCAGTGCGGTTACGCTCTGTTTTGAGCGTGAAAAAGTTTCCTGCTGATCACAATTTTCCAGGTTATTCAGCGTAGCATGCATGATGTTGTTCCCTGACCCAGAATTGATCGAATCGACCCCTGTTCGCTGATCTCTGTCTGTACGCTTTGGTACCCCAGAATCAGCATGAACTGTACCCTGTCTCGCCTGCTGTTCATCTGTTTCAGCATTATTAGAGCAAGCTTTTGCGCAATCTGACCTGCTGTCTCC
The DNA here is from genome assembly GCA_963556465.1 of Berberis vulgaris. Taxonomy (NCBI): domain Eukaryota; kingdom Viridiplantae; phylum Streptophyta; class Magnoliopsida; order Ranunculales; family Berberidaceae; genus Berberis; species Berberis vulgaris. The sequence goes on along the minus strand of OY747132.1, from coordinate 83,053,390 downwards.
CACAAATGGAACAATCCATAAAGGAGCCACGCTGGCGGAGCTTTCTTGTGAGTTTATTTCGTCTCCCTTCTTATTCAACATAGCCATTTAAACTTCACTGACGGTGTAACCGGTCTTCATTAAAATATTTTCGGTATTGTCAACATCTTCTTTGGTCACATTCGTCTTATGTTCCGCCCTCATGATATCTTCTTGCTTTTTACTTTTTTCCGCAATTCCGTCACCACCACCGTCCGAGTTTTCCTCCGCTAATACACCAAATTTGTCAGCCAACGGTGTCCTATCTATTGGTTTTTCCGATGTCTTCACTTTATTATTTCCCATTTGTTCACTTATGATCTCGATTCCTTGAGAGTTTTTTGCGCCACTAACTCCTATATTCTCCACATTTTCCATCGTTTTTTTTCCAACCGGAACGTACTTTTGCTTGTGTACGTTTTGTCCTTGGTTCACCCCACCTAGATTTTGCTTTGACTTGTCGAAAGACTTAAATTCCTTGATATTTTCTCCATCAACCTTAGAAAGATCATTTTTCTTGCCTACCAGTTTCCGACAATAGTCTTTCATATGCCCAATAAGCAAACAATGGTCGCAATATTTGAAACCAGGATATTCAAGTTTCTGCCAGTATCCTCCATATTTTGGACTTTCAAGCCAAATCCTATTTGGAAGAGGTTTGGTGACATCCATCTCTACGCACATACGTGCAACCTTTGGGCGAGCAAAGAATCTAGTTCCATCATCTATCCGTAGGAAATTACCAAAGGAGTCTCCAATCGCCTTCATGATAGCGGGAAGAAAGAAAGCAAAAGGAAGATTAGGAAGTTCAATCCATAAAGGTGCCAACTCCGGATCCGCCCGTAGGCTAAAACCAGGATGCCAACAAAAAATTTTATACCAAACTCCCCGGATCGTATAGGAATCCTTTGATAACACTTTCTTAACTTCATCATCTGATTGTAAATACACAACTACATGTCTGGGGTCAATAAGATCCATAATGAATTCCCCGGATATTCCCCAAGATTTGTGAATGGCATCCCTTATCGAATCGAGCGACAGCCTAAAACTTGAAAATTTCAAAACCACAACGTGATTAGAGACATGAGACTCACCTCTTAAAACATCCGAATCGGATAGCCGTAATGCCGGACTTCCTTCTTTTCTAAATGACGTAGAATCCGTCGGCTTGTCATCACGATCATCCTTCATTGCCTTTCCAAGAACCTGCGCAAAGGAGCGCCTAGGAGATCCGTCGTCCTCCTTGCCAGCCGCAGGGACAGCCCCCTTGGCTGGCTGTGCCGCCTCCATCGAAAAACCTATCCGCCTCTACAGGCTAAAGGACTAGATCTTCTCCCTGGATCAGCCAGCCCTTTTGATTCAAGAACAAAGACTCCCAGGCAGCAACCAACAATGACCAGCAACACGTCTAGGAAACCAAACGTCAGCAACTCGACCAAGCACTGTCGGCCAGGATGACGCCATCCAGGCAGGCGGCGGCCGATCGACCAAGGGAAGAGATGACGGCGGCTGCTCTAGGTTTTTATTGTTCAATGGTGGATATTGTTTCCCAAACTCTTGGAACGGTTAAGATTGAAAGGATTCAATTGAGAAAAAATTCCAGTATTACCCCTCAAATCGCCACGGAGCAGAGCTCTTTTTCCTAAGGACCCCACTTTCCTTTTCAATACCTCATTTAACACGTATCCCTTTGTAGTATGTCTGTGAATAAGTTGATATTTGCAAGGATGATCTCATTCTAACAGTGAGATCTTCACATGTCCTATAAGCCCCAAGAAGTGTCATCCCCTGGGAGCGGATGTCATATTAACTTGGCCTCTACCCTCCATGTATTATGCTTTTATATATCATCATTGTGACTATCCTCCTGTATTTCTATTTCAGATAAAGTTGATCCAACTGTTTCCACATATTATTGCTTTCATGCAGGGTAGTTAGGATACGCCGGATGCGTGAAGTAAATCAGGAGGCGGTTCTGCTTGCATTGTTTTCCAGGACATTCACTTCTAGAGTGATTATCTTTAGGTTTGACTCTAAAAGTTCAACATTTTATTGTCTTTTATTTATGTTTCCCAAGTAGCATGTTCAGTTTAAATGCTCATGCTTTAATCTGTTAGCAATGGACTAATGCCTAATATAGTTGAGAAAACATATATGATTGGATAACATGATCTTGAATAGACGGGTGCTAATCAGGCTTCGTGGAATTAGACTGCTATAAGTGTAGTTATTGATGTCTGATCATCCAACCTATTAATTATTTTCTTCCAAAGAAAACATTGTCCTAATGAATTTATGCAAGCAGCCAATAGAATTTCTTTATTCATTTATTGTGTGTATTTTAGCTACCAACTCATTCAAATTCTGACAGTATGCTTTTGATTTAATGTGCAGTGGAACAAAACAAGCTGCACATAGATTAAAAATTTTGTTTGGATTAGCTGGTTTCAAAGCTGCTGAGCTTCATGGCAATCTTACTCAAGTTCAGCGTTTGGATGTAAGTATCCTTATCATATAATCAACTTATAATATGCCACATTTTTATGGTGAACATAGTTTCTAGAATTATCTAGTTTCAAGTATTGATGTTATGGAGTTAATTTGTCTGTTGGGATTCCCGATCTGTCTCCCTTCTGATGAGCACATTCACAAGAATAGAAAAGAATATGTTAAAATGATGTTTGCTGAAGAATTCTTTTTTCACACAACTATCTTGATTTTATTGTAGTTTTTAATATTGATTTTCATGTGGGGCATGCTTCACTGGGATAGCCTATTTGGCGTTGTATTCTTGTAATTCTGTTCTACTAAGCTATCTCATCGTTTTTATAGGCTTTGGAGCTTTTCAGAAAACAGGAAGTGGACTTTCTTATTGCAACAGATGTTGCTGCTCGAGTAAGTAAATTTAATTTGGCGTTTTCGTTAAGAAAAAATGGTGTTGCTTAAATCTTAATAGAAGCCTCACCGTTATTTGACACACATGCACATGCATGCCTTCATATACGAGTGAGTTTTTGTTCCATGAAACACAATATTTTAACTGGATATCATCCTTTTTTTTTTGGAAGAAACTATAATAGAAAAATTAACTGGATATCTCTTGAATTGGCTGTGGATTCGTTTGTCTACTTGGTCTTTCATCTATGCTCTCTTTGGTTTTGAATTTTTTCAGTTCTTATCATGTGCTTAATGTACTCATGTAGTTTTCGCAATCCATTAAGCTTTTTGGTGTTTTTTTTCTAGGGTCTTGACATCATTGGTGTTCAAACTGTTATAAACTTTGCATGCCCTCGCGATCTTACTAGGTGAGTGTGAATCCTTCTATTCTTGTTGAACATTGGGATAATAGATAAATCATTTTATTTTCTTGCATAAGAATATCACTTCCAGTGTACCAAAATTTGCAACTAGTTGTGCAACGAAAAGAATTTACATGTTACAGTGATTCTTCATTTAGATTTTAACGGATCACCGAGGCGGCCTTGTGCTTGTTCTCATTTGTGTTGTTAATTACTCTACTCATTTGTATTACTCAAATAATTTTACATCCTTGTTTAGATGATGAAATGGCGAAGCTTTGAAAATTAATGAAAAGTTATGAACAATAATCTATTTAACCATTTTCCCCTATGGCGAAAGAGATACAATGTGGTCTTTAGAAATTAGATAGGTTGATAATCTATCTAACCATTTTTCCCTAAAAAACCTCACTCTTGCCAGCGGTGGACCTGTCATATCCGGTTGTTTTGGAGTACAGTGGGTAAAACCATAATAACTGTTTATTTGATGGATATTGCAGAAGAAATGGATGTATTGAAATCATAAGTATGTAAAGACTTCAGATTAGATAGCTCGTTCAACTTTTTTTGGCTACATATTCGTTTTCTATTTTGTGTAGCCGAATTCTTCTTATCTCTTTGTTTACTCTTGGTTGTTCTAGCTATGTTCATCGTGTGGGTCGTACTGCAAGAGCTGGAAGAGAAGGATATGCCGTTACATTTGTAACTGATAATGATCGATCAGTTTTAAGATCCATTGTGAGTGATTTACCTGTTGGTTTTTAATATTAGCCTTTCCTCTTGAAAACTTCTAATAATCGGAAACTTCACTAACTAGTTCCAGAGTATTATTCTAGTTAATATACCAGAAGCACATGACTGATTCTGAATATCTGGTTTAAACTACTAGATACTTCAGTTTTATGTTTATAGTTAAAAGTTTAACTATTATATTTCCTCATGTGATCCTTGGGAGCTATGCATATAATCCTTAAATTCTGAAATTTGTAATTAGTGGAAATAATTGCCAAGTCAAAGATAAGATTTTTGCAGTCGTGGACCGGATAGAATCTTGACATGTAATTGTCTTGGGAGATTTGTGGCAGCAAACTCTACAATGGCAGCAGAAAATGGAACACAAGCTGAACAATGATTGTTTATAGTATGAATTTCAGTATTTAAATCTGATTTCATAATACCAGAAAGCATGGCATGATTAAGGATAGGACCGTTAATTTGTGAACCAATAGCCACACACTTTGTTGTATGTCATTTTGTCTTTTTGGTATATAATGTGCTTATTTGTATGCTTGCTTGCGCTTGGTCTTTTTAATTTGTTTTGGCACATAACTCTTTTTAATTTGTTTCGGCACATAACTCTTTCACTTCCCGCTCGTTCATTGCTTTTGGATAAAACATTGGAAGTAAAAAAATTGAGCCAAAAATATGAGGGGTTCATGATTTGTGTAACGTTATGTGTGTTTGTAATTGATTTTTTGGTTTTCAAGTACCTTTGAATCCAATTGAAGTGGTTGGCAAAAAGAAAGGGGTATCCTAATTTCTTTTTTGAATCTCCTGAGTTTCTTCTTTTATACCATTGTGTGGTATTTTCTTAGGTGAGAGAGGTGTATATACCAAACTATGGCATGTGTGTGCTGGTCCCCTCGTTACTGCCCCTCAGGCAGGGGAGAAGGTATTTTATCTTCCCCAAGGTCACTTGGAACATGTATTAAGCTCCCCTTAGATTCTTTTACTATCATGTTTTAATGACACGTTGTTTAGGAAAACTCAATTTAGCTACCAATTTGATAGTAAACATTTTCTAAACTTTTATTTTTGTTCCTAACAACAAATCATTCTATTGGGTTCTTTGTAAGTTGAAGCATTCGCAAATCAAGAAAATAAATTTGAAATGCCAAAGTATAATTTGCCTTTTGAGATCCTTTGCAGAGTTGTAAATGTTCAACTCATGGTAATACAAATCTAGTTCTCTCCAGATATTACTATTTATTTAGTTCATGATGTTTGTTTGAGGATTACTTTTGGTAAAATATAATTTAGTGTTTCCTAAATGTATATTTGTTGGCTGAATTAGAGACGGACGAGATGTGCACAAGTGACGTTGGTTTCGGGGACAAAGGGTTAGTCATTGACTAGCTTGTAGAAACTGGTGTATTTTTGCTTTCTAGTCAGTTAAGAGTTGTGAATATAATTTCTCATAGCAAGATGAGCAAAATGTGGAGGAGAGAAATTTTCAAGTTTAACCACAAAAGAACCGTGCATTCTCATTTTCCAAAATACACACTACATCAGTTACAAGTACGCATGTCAATTTTCTGTCCTTAAGCGACATGTTGATGAATGCCTTCCTCCTCTGGTGCATATCTCTGTATGTGTTTCTATTGGTAATTAATTCTAATTAATAATATTAAGATTCTACCATGAACTTTAGTTATGTAAGGAGAGAGTGCTTATTGCATTAGGACATGAGTTATATCTGTAGTTGCACATTCCTTTGGTTGATCTCAAGTGCCGTGCAAGTTTGCAGCAATGACTAATCTTATAATTTGCTCAATTCCGCAGTTCCTTTCTATGAAGTTGTCCACTGTCAATTCCAGGACGGAATTCAACATGGAAAGCTTGCTCTCAAAAGATGTAAGTAGATATAAAATGTATGTTGTAGTACAAATATTGTGATTTGGAAAATTTTGATTGGTATCTGTGAAGTTTGATGAAAATTGTAAGCTTGCTTTTTTCAAACAGTAGATTGGCAAGAAAGTAGGTGGTTCATGTGTTACGAGTTCTAAATGTGTCCCAATCGCCAAACAAATAACTATGGCTGGATTAGAAATAGATGATGAAGACTAAGTAGTTCAATTTAACAGAGTTTTACACTGAATGTCAAGGTTCCCAATTGAATGGGGAATAGGAGTACCAGGGGCGTGCTTGAGTGGGGGAGAAACCCATCCCTTTGAATGCTTCAAATGGAGAGAAAACAAAGTTGTTGAAGTCAGCTGCTCCAGTAGGTGAAAGAGTTGTCTCTTTGGCCATTTTATACAAGGAGAAAATAGGGAGTAATAGGGGGTTGTAGCTCTGTTCTTTTGGCTACAATGAAACAGTGAGTGAACAGGGGATAAAAAGAGATGAAGTGAGTTGCATACAATAGAGAACAATCATCAATCTTTGGAAGCAGAGAAAAATTTGAAGCTGAACAAAGGTACATACCATTTTGACAACAAGATACTCCAAAATTTCACTCTTCCCCGTGTGCTTCCACTGCACTCTAAATGTCTATTCTTGTGCTTCCATTGCACACTCTAAATATCTATTGTTTGTTTCATTTGAATTCAGGAAGAACGAGAGGCTGCTATCAAGCAGCTTAGGAAGAGCTTGAAGTTCAAAGCAAACCCAATGCCTAGTTTCTACCATGAAGGACCTCCACTTAAGGTTGAGCATAAAAAGGTTAATCCTGTTATTGTACATTAGTGCTATTTGTTTACATGTTTTTGTTTGGCGTCAAAACTTGTTTATTTGCTTTTCATGATTTTATGTTTGCAAGCTGCTGCCAGTTATAATGCCATTGCAATTGTTGTTTCATTATGTACAATGACCCTAATCTTCCACCAGTAATGGAAGCAGCAATACACCAATTTATGTACAATGACCATGAGGCTTTTAATGATATCAATACAGGTTTCAAACAGTAATTATTAATTGTATAAGTCAAGATGTTTAGTTTCAAGCTGATTTATAGTTGGCCAACTTTGAGATGGCCGGTTTCTTCGTATGGTATCTTTATGCTTCTATTTTGTTTTTGCACTAATTTTCATGCTAATCTGAATAACTCATGGTTTCTCTATTGATTTGTCAGGGTTTCTCATTAGAGAATGCGCCGGAGAAATTTGAGGCAGCAAAGTACTCATCTGGAAAGGTTGTAAGCTTAACAAACTCCAACGCTTCCCTCTTTTCAACTTTTGCAAAAGCATTTAAAGTTTTTGCACCTGGAAGAATCACTTGAAAGGAATTTACAAGTGCATAACAAAAATTTTCTTAAATAATTACAATGAAGCATACTTAGATTAGTTATTCTGTATAGGTAAAATGATATACCTGATTGATTAACGTCTTTTTCTCCATATGTGTAATTCCAAGGTTCCATTTTACGGTTCCATTTGAATGCAATTCCAAGGTTCCATTTTACGGTTGATTTTGTATTTATCTAGCATATAGTTTGTGGAATCCTATTCGTGCCGGAGGCATGACACGGTAGCCATGTCGTAGGCACGGGTACACGCCACATGGCAAGTGTCTGGTCGATCTTAGTAAGGACTGATTTTGCAGGTGTGGGGCTGTGATTTTGTTGCAGCAGCAAAAAAAATGTAATTTTTTTTTTCGATTATATTAATTTGCAACAGTTTCAAACCCTCGCAACAAACCAGATTTTTTTTTTTTTTTGAATTTTGTTTTGACTTGCAACAACTTACAACCGTGGTCTTTCATGCGTGCAACGGCTTAAAACCGTGGTCCTTCATGCTTGCAACGGCTTAAAACCGTGGCCTTCATGCTTGCAACGGCTGTGAGACCAAAGAAATTCAAAATAATTGATATATGTTGCCACGGTTATGGAACGTGGAGCATCTAGCCATGCCGGGTAGCCGTGGCTAAATGCAGAAAATAATCAAGCGTCCTTGAATATAAAACCGTTGCTAATAAGTGTTGCCACGGTTTATAGCCGTCAACGGTGATTTGGCGATGCCTCAAATGGCCAGGTCTCTAAGCCGTGACAATAGGTTACCCCCATGGTCCCAAACCGTTGCGGATGGGTATTTTTGGTGTAGTGTAAGTCTTCCTTTAACAAAGGCCCCATCTCCATAGAAATAATTTTATGAAGAAAATTTGCCAACCTTTCACTTAGGATTTTGCTAAAAAAAACCTTGTAAACCACGTTACATAGACTGATCGGTCTAAATTTAGAAAAACGTGAAGGCTCCTCTACTTTAGGAATCGGAGGTAAAACATTAGCATTAAAAGAACCAGGCAAAGCATGACATTATAAAAACTCTTTTGCTGCCAGCCACTTGTCATGACCAATAATCTGCCAACAAGTTTGAAAGAACCCTGCAGTGAACCCATCTAGACCAGAGGCACTATCCTGCATAATACTAAAATCCGCGATTCTGACCTCCTCCATACTCGACAGCTGCATAATCAAATAAACATCATCAGACTCAATCAATTTAGGGATGCACTCCATAAGGTCCTGATCCTCTATGTAGCCTTAAGATGACAACAAAAGCTGAATTATTCGCCTCCTGGATGATGCTTTTCTGATCTGTTATGACATTTCCTTCTGTATCACTGATTTTTGAAATCGCCCGACTTTTCTGTTTAGCTTTAACAGAAGCAAAAAATATTTTGTGCAAGCATCCCCTTCCTTGAACTTCTTTTATCCAGACTTTTGCTTTCAATAGATTTCTTCTCGCAACGATGCCAATTTAAGTTCTGTCTGACATCTATTCAGATTAACACTGTCATTAATGTCTCGTCCCTGAATCAAACTAAACTCCAATTGTAGGATTTCATCCTCCAATTTCCTGATCTAACTGAAAATATTGCCAAAGGTCTCATTGTTCCAAATTTTGAGTGCACGCCTTATATGTTTTAATTTCAGGGCCAACGTGTACAAAACCCCAGCTCCTCCTCAATCTGTGTTCCAGTTTTTATCTACAAATCATGATGGTAGACCACATTCTTTGGAATCTATAAGGAGACATACCTCTCGGGGTGATTGGCAAAGAAACTAGTAAAGGAGGATGATACGTGCAGGTCCTATGTAAATGCTCAACCTGGGGTGTTGCATGTCAGCTACCCAATCAGATTCGCTAAAAATCTATCAAGTCTAGACCAGGTTCTATTATCACCCTGCTGATTATTGCACTATGTAAATTTCGGACCAACAAAACCAATATCGGTGAATCCGTAGGCAGAAATATAATCCGAGAAATCTAACATGGAAGACTATATTGGGGGCCGTCCGCCCAACTTTTCACTCCCTTCGACTATCACATTGAAATCCCCTCCAATGATCCAAGTTTCAGTCATTCTCATTGCAATGTGCTCCATTTCTTCCCATAAACTCCTTCTTTCCTACACTACATACTTAGCATATACAAAGGAAATATAGAAAACTCTACCTGAAAATAAGATTGACACCTTACAATGTGTCATCTGTTCTGAGCATTTCAGTATGTCAAGCCTTATATCATTGTCCTAAAAAAGCCAAATTTTCCCGCCAAAATCCTCATTTGTAGCAAACAAAAGAAGACGTACCTTACCACCTTCTCAAGCATTCCAATACATGATATTATAATCTATCATCACTAACTGTTGGAGTTGACATATTCCTCATCACTCTGTGCTCCCCAATATGGGGAACAGATTTAGAGCTTTTCTTTTTTCTTTTTCTGCTTCACCACCTCAGATTAGTACCTCGTTTCCATCACAGACTTAGAATTAGTATTAGCATCGGAATCATTATCCGTGTGCAAATCATTTTCAGGACAACCATGCAATTGTTGATTATCATCCATAAACGCATTTTCCTGTTCAATTTCTTTATCAAAGGACACCTTCGTGCTAGACCATGCTGCATCCAATATCACCTTAGTTGCTGCTGAGTGAGGACGATGATGTACATAGCTCGTCCTATGAAACTCTCCAAAATCCTCACGGTCTGTATCAATTAGTTTACTGTTATTCGTTCTCTGTTCTGCCCAAATTCAGACTGTTTTCCATCAAGATTGTTACCAACAGATTGTAACGAAGAGCTGCCAACGTCCCCGATGTTCTTTTTTTCCTCCTTTTCAACCCTTTTCGCTACCTTGTGCTGAACTTCAACTACTTTAATGTCATTCCTCAGCTGCTGCGATTCCGAGACTCACCAACAAATGGAACAATCCACAAAGGAGCAGATGTTGAATTCTGAGATTCTCACAGAAACAGAGTTTTGAGTTGGCCTAGCAGCTTTCTCTGCCTCGCTAATGGTGTACCCAGCCTCAATCAAACCAACATGGACATTGTCGTCCTGAATCTGGTCCATCCTTTACAGCTGTATCCCCACGAGCAGAATGCTCTTTAATCTCCTCACAATGTGCTTCCTGTTTTTGCACAGAATCTTCTTCTTTCTCTCCATTCTCTATAGGTTCATTCTCGATAGGAGCGTCAACCAAAGTTGCGTATTTGTTCGTGACGCCGGGCAGAATAGTGATTATTCTGCAAGCTAGTTTCAACAGACAATTGACAGGGAAGAACACAAGGAGATTACCCAAAACACAGAAAAAAACTCTAATGTTCAATTCAAATGATCAAAATCAAAGGTATCTCCAAAGTTAGCCCACAAGCCGGGCTTTACAGCTAAAATTCGTATTATTAGAATTTTACCAAAAATAGCAAAATCTCAATAATCATGCTAAAATGAAATACATAATAAAATAAACAACCTACCAAAAATCTGGCCCAAATCGGGTTCAGAATCACTTCCTAAACGATAAATAAAATATTACCAGAAAAGAAAAAAATTACTAAAATTGTGAATTTGGAAGGGAAAACAGTGGATTTTGGCCTCAAAAAGATGTGCAACAAGCATAGCTGATTGGATATGACATGCACGCCGAAAAGAGCTTTCCGAATTGGGGTCATATGCGCGATTCTAATACCCGTAGCCAAAGTTATGGCCAAAATACCGAAACGCACCCAAAACTGCCCAAATTAAGAAAAGATCACGATTTCCTGCCATCTTTGTGTTGATCTGCCAACTCATGGTATCTCAGCGCTAACAACGTGCTATCTGACAACTCAGCATCATCTAACTCGGATCCTCCCTGCATCAGTTCACCAAAGCATTTTTAACGGGTTCGTCGCCAGAGGGTTTCTTTTCTCCTTCTTGAACACTAGAAATCTCAATTCCTTGACTGTTTTTTGCTCCACTCGTGCCAATGCCTTGTTTAGTTTCTTTCGATTTTTTGTTTACAGACACATAAATTTGGTTCACTAGGTGTTGCGCCTGTTTTGCCTTGCTGTGAATTTTTTCCTCCTTCATATTCCCCCCCCCCCCCCCCCCCCCTCGTTGAATTGATTACCCTTCTTCACTTCCAACAATTTCCTACAAGCTTATTTTTCATGCCCTATTAAAGCGCAATGTCACAATATTTGAAACCTAGGTACTCTAACTTTTGCCAATACCCACCATTCTTAGGACATCCATCTCAAGATACATGAGTGCTACCTTTGGACGTGCAAAATATCTCGTGCCATCATCGATCTTTACAAAATTACTGAAAGAATTCCCAATAGCTTTCATGATTGCCAGAAGGAAAAATGCAAGCGAAAGATTTGGGAGTTCCACTCATAAAGGAGCCAATTCCATATCAGTCAGTAGATTGAATCCCGGATGCCAACGAAAGATCTTGTATCTAATGCCCCAAATAGTGTATGAATCCTTAGAAAGAACTTTTTTTTACTTCCGCCTCTGATTGCAAATAAACAAGGACATGCCTTTGATCAAGAAGATCCATGATGAACTCGCTCGAGATGCCCCAAAATCTTTAGATCGAATCTCTAATTGCATCTAGGGATGGACGAAAATTTGAGAACTTCATCACCACTACATGACTGGCACATGGGATCCCCCTTAGAAACATTCGAGTTTGACAGGGTAAACGCCAGGCTGCCTTCTTTTCGCTAACTAGTCAAATCCATAAGCTTATCCTCGGTGTGCTCGGTGCTAGCAAGACCAAGCACTTGGGGAAAAGAATGTCTTGGTTGATCCCCTTCCTCGTGGCTAGCCAAAGGAGGATATGCCCTGTCTACCGGTGCAACAGCCAAAAAACCTAGTTGCCGCCCCCAATGAATGTACAAAATAGCCTCCCAAGTTCCAGGAACGGCTAGGATTAAACTAAAAGTTTCAAAAATTTAATCCCCGGACAACCCTCCTCAGTCACCTCAAATTGCCTCTTAGCAGAGCTTTAGTTCCACTGACAAAAAAGTTTGCATGGCATTCTGGTAAATGATGGTATCTCATACCTAATAAAAATGGAAAAAGAATGTGACTGCAGATAACTTAAGAATTGTAGAATCAGAGAAATATTCGCTGCCCATAGCTGAAACATTTCCTATGAACAGTAAATGATGGTATCTCATTCACCTTTGAGCACCCCATTGTATGCGGATATTGTCAACTATCTTGTTACTGGCCAAGTGTCTGATCATTGTCAATATAAATTCAAATTTTTAGCAAAGGCCAAACATTACTTTTGGGATGACCCATATATATTCAAATATTGTTTTGACCAAGTCATTAGGGGATGTGTTCATGAGAATGATCAACAAACTGAGCTTTATCCGTACCCCGAATTGATAACTCTAGTCACATGGGTTTTACAAATAAATCTGATATTGACTTAGTTAATATTAGGGGATGTGTTCAATGCTTTTACACGGATCAAAACATCCTCAACCAATTTAGGTTATGTCCCAACTAAAGCCAGGTAAAAAATGTATATATGCAAGGTTGTTTTTCAATAGAAAATAAAACATCATGATATGTTTGTCACATTCTTTTTGTACCTTTAACCCTCCCCACCCCATGCTGTCGATCGGGTTCGAACCCGTGACATGTGATACCATCTGTCACACCTCTACCAACTGATCCATCTTTGGCTATATGTTGTCACATAGACTATAAATGAAACTTAATTTGGTCTGATTATTATGTGTTTCTATTTTGAAATTGGTGTCCAGACAAATGTTGCTCTAGGCATGGGGATGAAACCATGAAATATTTGTTCGTGGAGGGAGAAATGGCTTCTAAAGTATGGACGGTTGGAATGTTGGTTGCTTTGCCAATTGTTTTGCATTGGCCAAATGATGTTGGACGGTGCAGGTCTTTGGGCAGCAAACAAGGAGTGCTATGCTTCTGGTAGTAAGGTTAGACTTTGTGGACCTATCTATACATCTATTTGGAGAGTTAGACCTAAGGCAATTGGCCTAGTTCTTGGTGAATAAGTTCAAGGTCTTCCTTAGTCATTCCTTGGTGAATACGACATTGTTCTTGATGAATAAGGTCTAGATCTTGGTGAATAAAGCCTAGTTCTTGGTGAATAAGTCCTAGTGCTTTGCTTTTGATTACTGTTTTTGGCTACTGTAATGGTTTTGGTGAAGGACCTTATTTAGGGTCTTTTTTTGAGTTCTTGGTTTTTTTAGGCCTTAATCCATGACTTTAGGTCTTTAATCTTGGTTTTAGGCCTATTGCCTTGGTTTTTGTTTTTCGATTTGGTTCCTTGGTTTAAGACACTAGAATTTGTTTTTAATTTTCGGGTAAAGTCGTCATGTAACCTTGACTGGTGTAAAATCTTTTTGATCAAGTAATAAAGGTTTAGCATCCCATAGGTGTCTCTCCCCTCTGGGGTTTATTTAAAAAAAAAAAAAATGTCCAGACTAAGTGGTGGCTTCCCACAACTAATTACAAGGGATATGCCACAACTTTTTATTTATGCATAGGCTAAAGTCAGTTGAGGAATTAATGCTACAAGCATGTTTGCGATAATCATTATTCAAGATCCTCAAAGATTATATCACGAGATACATAAGAATGTTGTTGCACTACTAATATTTGCATATTTCCCTTGAAGTCTGATGAAGCAAACATATCCCCAAAGAATCCAATTTCAGGATACTCATTCCATTCTACAAGTCCAGCAAGCAACGAAGAGTAATTATTTTGTTGTCTTCCCACAAGCATAAGGTCATAAGAATTCTCTATTGCTCGAATAACACGTACCACCTCAAGACCATTTTCTATTACTTCCTCCTTGTACATGTTGGATCCATTCACTACCTGTTCAAGTCGATATTCATTTATAAAATTGTCATCCAAAATCTTGTCGTTCAAATTATTTAAGGCCAGGTTAACAGGAATAAGGCGATGCACTATCAGATTGATATTCGGGTGTTTTGCCATTCTCGTTGCATAAAATAGTGCTTCTCGGTCATCAGGTCCACCCAAAAAGATAACACCAATATTGTAAGTGGACCAACAAGAAACAACAGATTTGTTGTTGTTTAACCTGCCACGGTCAATAAGGATACCCACAGAGCATGGTGCTTTACTAAGTACCTTTTTGTTGATATTTCGACACTTGTAAGAATCATTAACTCCATCTACATTCCATTGCTTGTGAAAAGGGATGATTATTAAAGATGTTTTTTCGTCTAGTGCCATCGTGCAAATATCTTCATGGGCTGATACGAAAGGCGTTACAGTTGTGAAAGCATGGACGACGACAACACCATGATTTTGTTTTTCGTAGATTCTGAAGCAGTTGACTATATGATCTGATGGAGTAGACTTGTCTGATATCATGTTACGTGGCTGGTGGGCAATGAAAAAAGGAGTTGAACGGCCATAAAGCTCAATAAGATGAAGAAGATAAATAGATATCGGACTTTTCTTAGTTGGATTCGACGCCTCAATAAGATTAACAATTGCAGGCACATTATTTTCATTGTAGACACAAACTAGCATTAAAAATGTATCATTTTGTCTGGCATTTTGGATTGTACGATTCTTGCAACCAAAATACTTAGTTGACGGTTTATAGAACCATCGAACTAAAGGTGAGGTGACAATTGCTACAATCGTGGTACCGTATATCAATGTTCCAAAAACACCCATAGCAAGAATCTGCAATTATTGATTTTTTTTTTTCAAATGTTAGTATATTTTGAAGCTTGGTTGACACAATGTGAAGTAAAGTCTAAAATCTGTATAGATACCATCCCTCAACATGCGCAGTGCGGGCTATGGTTGTTTTTAGCTGTCCCTAAGAGTGGGCGTCGCAAGACTGAAGAAAAAATATTAATTTTTTAAATGTAAATTTAAAAGCTGGTCGCAGTGTTATTTATTATTTATTATTTTCTTAATATGTCTTGTTCTCCTGTCATCACAATTAAAAGACACATGTAAAATATAATTGCAAAAACTTCATCAAATTGCTTACACACATATAAAGGATATTATAGTTAGAAATAAGGAAAATGATTAAAAATAAGTTTTATTTTATAATTAATAATTTATTTGAGAATATTTTCTTCATTTTAAATATTTGAAAGAGGAAGTTATGATATTGAATAATTGGATTGGTATTATAGTTACTAGTACCCTTACGATCATTACATGCATCCAACATTAAAGTGGAGTATACAACCGTTTTTTAAAATGTAATTAGGAACTGTTACTATCACACTATTGACATTTTTTATTCATATAAATTTTTCTACATATTTTTCATTAATTAATTATAATACTTTAAATATATAGTGTGACATTAGTTATACATATTATGATTATTAGCTGATAGCTTTAATTCATACTCAATAAACAACTTTAACAACAAATTTCAAAATCATCAAATTACATATAAGTTAGTATTAAAGTAATAAAAAAAGTAATAAAGTCTATAAGTATAATTTTCAAGTCCACATATGGGAATTTAATATTTAATATCCAGATCCTTTGTGTTTCCATTTTAGAACAAATTAGTGAAAAATATATGCTATTTGATTCAAAAGAGGAAAATAAAACCAACTATTTTTTTAGGATCCAAATCGAGAGGAGTTAAGAAGGTAGAGAAATGATGTGGAGTAGCGTCTAATAATTTAGAAAAAAGGGTCTATTTGTGTCTGGGTCTTATAACTTTGAGTTTGAATTCTAAGTTTGTCCAGCTTTGAATCTTAGTCCCTAAACCACGTTGATCGTTAATTCTTCATCTTGTAATTGAATGAAATTTTATTTTTAAAATACTATTGACTTCACTATATATACCAAATTGGAACTTTTGTAACAACTCTCAAAACAGTATCACTTTTGAGATGTTACAATCCACCAAATTATTTCAAGTCAAAACTAAATTAGTCAAAAAAATGAAAACAACAACACAAAAAAATGATACAATAAGTTGGATCACCATGAATAATATCACTTTTATAACCATACTCTTCATGGTGATACAATTATTGTATCATTTTTTTTGTGAAAATGTGTAAAATTATTACGTAGATTGTTACACTTCAAAAATGATATTGTTTTGAGGGTTGTTACAAAAATGCCAATTTAATGTAGTGCTTTAATATTGGTATATTTATACTTTAGGTCGGACAATTATAACAACTTTGCATTTATGTCCTATATTTGTAATAGATAGTATAGTCAATGTGATCTTGAAACTAAGACTCAAATGATAGACAAACTTGGGTAAAAAATAAAAAATAAAAAATAAACAAGTTATCAGACCAAAAAAAAAAAAGAAAAGAAAGAAGTAATCAGTAGCTTATCTGCTAGATATCTGTCACTGTGGGAAAGAAATGGTGTAGAAAGTAGAGGTAAAGTTGAAGTATTTTTTTTTTTTTTATAACTTTTGCCATCAGTTTTCTTACTTTTCACATATTGTGCCATTGATGGGGGCACTTTGATCCATAACAAGGGAAAATATTCAGTATAATGTTTAAATTTATAAGAGCATCCACAATAGGCTTTTAAATTTTCCACCTAAATTGACTTTTTCTGAATTTAGGAGGCCCATATCATGGACTGGGAAAATTCTAGGGGTCGAGGGAGGGGTCGAGGGAAAGGGAGCGAGGGATGGGTGTAACCACCCATCCTCCTCGGGATAAGCGCCTGCGCGCATCTCCAACGCGATGCGCTCATCCCGAGGAGGATGGGTGGTTACACCCATCCCTCGCCCCTTTCCCTCGCTCCCTCCCTCGCTCTGTAGCAAAGCTCCATGGACTGTACATCCCTCGATTCCAATCTTGTCCCATCAAGAATTTTTTGGGTTATTTTAGAATTGATCAAGCCCATTCCGATCTAAAGTGAGATGTGATGGGGTAGGAGATTTTCAATCACGCCATTCCCGTCTCGTCCAGTCCTAAATTTATTTATTTAATATTTATTATTATTATTTTAATCAAATTACTCTACAAAAAGAAAGTTTAGGATGTATTGAACTTAAATCAAAACATCTATTGTTTGAAATTACTTGCTTGATTTGGTATTCTTTGTTTAGATATGACAATTATTCTTTTAGAAAATAAAGGCAAGTGATAGTTTGGGTTAGTTTTACAGTTGTGTAGTTGGAGATTTGGTAAATTAGCCGTATTTTCATTTTTGAACTTATATTTAGACAACTTGAGAATATTGCTCTTAATTGTATCATGTATGAATGATATTTCAACTTTTGCATAAACATGCAAGAAAGATCTATGGAGGGGCTTCTTCCATCTAACATCATTTACTTGACAGATTTAATTTCATTGTAAGGTAACCATCCACAAGTTTTATATGACATTTAATATTGTTACGACTAAAGTTATATGTACATAAATTTGACATTATTGGTGTTTGAGCAATGTGAGATAAAATTTTTTATTATTATTCTTCATTAGAGAACTATTTAGTACATGCTCATTTTATCCCGAACTCGTTTGTGATAGGATGAGATTAGAATGAGATAAATTTTACTCGATTCCAAATAAACTGGATGAGATAGAGATGAGATCCTTCCCGTCAAATGCCACCCCTTCTAAATTGACGTGAGATATTCTAAATAAAAATTAAAAAGTGTCTCTCGTGGTGCATGTGATTTTAATTTATTTTATTTTTTTAGGCCACGCTTTTTCAAAATGGAGTACATGATTTTTTTTTTTTAACATTCATAAGAGAACTGACTCTTGAAAGGCCTTATCAATAGTAAAAAAGCAATATGGTCGGTCCAGTTATTGAATGGCTCATCTTCTAAATTATTTTATTAGGTTGGATATTTTTTAGAAATGGCAAAAATAATATAAAAAAATACGCACTGCCACTATATGGTGATTTTGAAGTTATTCGAAATTTAAAATATGTCAAAAATGTTTTGAGAAAAGAAATAAATATTTTAATCTTCGTATATTTTAACAATCTATATTGTTATTTTAATATTAAAAGTTTGTTATCTGAGTGATTTTTATGTAATATATAGTATGTATGACACTACGAATTGTGTGAGACTTTTTATGTTGTATTTAAGAATTTAAAATGCATAACTAATATTGTTAAATTTAAAAACACAACCGAAATTTTTACGTTTTTTCTTCTCGAAATGAAATATTCAAAATTTCAACTCAAACAAGTACCGAATGGCTATAAAATAGAAAAAAATAATGTCTTTATCGCACTGTCAGATCAACAAGACACCCAAAAAAGGGCACAAACCAAGTCCCACACGGCGCTTATCTAGAGGGGGATGGGTGATTACACCCATCTCTCGCTCCCTAGAATTTTCAATCGTGGTAGTGATGGAGGCATGAGTGATGCTGGTGCAGTTATTGGTGTTGTAGTATTTTAATCCACATCACTCACATTTTGGATTGTTATTTCTTCAAAATTCAGAATAATAATTAAAAATGTCTATGACACAAACAAGCCTTAAAATAGAAAATATCACCTAAATTAAAGTGCGTTTTGGTAATTGTACCTTCCGAGTTAATGCATCATAGTAGACTGTCATATCAAATATACCAAGAGTAGTCAATACTAGGCCAAGCATAACCGCATCTTTGAAAGGCATTTCATGAAAGAAGCAAGGGATGATAGCGCCAATAAACTTTCCAAGAAAACCAAGTGCCATTAAAAGTAATGTCGACTCTAAAGCACCTTGAGTGGCTTCCACAAGTAAACTGAATGTCGAGTTAGCAATTACCAAAAAGTAAATCGGCATCAATACTCCAGAAATAAGACATTCTAGTTTATCTGTCAAAGCGGACCCAAGGGGAGGGCCATCCGGTATGACCAAGCCAAGTATAATTGGTCCAAACAAGAATCGTACACCGATCATCTCTCCAATATATGCAGTTGCCGGGATCATCAAAAATATGATAAATAAATGAATATCCTTTACAGCTTCACCATTGGGAGTTTGTTTGATAATCCAAATAACAACTTTTCGTAATACAACTGTTATGAATATTATGAGAGAAAAAGTAGAAAGAACAAAACCAATTATACTTTTTAGGGTGGCATTTGAATTTTGGTACAATGCAAAACAGATGATAAGTGCGATCCAACTGCACGTGCCACTAACTGTGGATATTGAAGTAGCTTGACGTCCTAACTCTGTATTAAGAATTTTCAGTTCGGACAAGAAGCTACTTATTGTATGAAAAGAGGTCATTGACACCATTACAGCTGTTAATGGGAGAGTAGTTCCCACTTCTGTTTCGTGTAAAATGGCTCCCCTTATATAGAATGCCATTGGAAGTGTAAAAGCTAATGGCACGATGAAGGTTGAGATGCCTATGACCCATACCTTTCTAGAAGATCTCATCATAGTACTTAGGTCCATTTTTACCCCAATCAAGAATAGGTAAAGCATAACAGCAAATGGCCCCAAACATTCAGATTTAAACATTACATCCCTTGGATTGAAAAGAGATCGGAACTCTGGTATTTGTGACAAACCTGTGAATCCGAATATCTGACCACTCTGCAAAAACATTTTATGTACCAAAAAAAAAAATGATTGTAAGACATGGTTAACAAATAAGATTACAAAAGTGTCATTGATTCACTTGCTTACTACCATAACAAACAAGATAATGACAATATAATGAAGCTGTGATTATGGAATTTAAGAGAAAAATACGAATCCTTCTTTATCGCCAGGAAGGAACAAGTACCTTACTAGAGTTAAAATACAATAGAAAATAAGTCGTAATTACATCAAAGTTGTCCCAACTTTGAATCAAGTTTAATTTACATGACTTTACTCAATGACTCTATTCCGGTGCTCTCTATTTACTTTAAGTTGCTTTCAAAGAGTTTTTCCAATTGTTGTTACCATTTGTAGACAGGAATTCAAGTTTGCCTTTATATTATACCACAAATTAAAAAACAACAACAAACAATGAAACGTCTCATCTACCCAACCCCCGACCTTTGTTAATGCTCTCTTCACCTGCCAATTAAGACACACCCACACGCCCCTTTCTTCTTCCCCCCTCTCTGTCCACGTTCACTTGAGACTTCATCTTCCCTTCCCTTCCCTTCCCCTCTCCTCTCAACAAACACCCTCAATTGCATTAGCAGAAGAAAGAATCAGTCAAGGAAGAATGGGTAGTGATGGAAAGGTCTTCACTTAGGCAGAGGTCGCTGAGCACAACAGCTCTAAGGACTGTTGGCTAGTTATTGGTGGAAAGGTTTACGATGTGACAAAATTCCTGGAGGACCATCCTGGTGGTGATGACGTTCTACTGTCAGCTACTGGGAAGGATGCCACCGCTGATTTTGAGGATGTTTGTCACAGTACCAGTGCTAGGGCTATGATGGATGAATACTATGTCGGGGACATCGATACAGCAACCATCCCTGCCAAGCAAAAGTACACTCCTCCCAAGCAACCTCATTATGACCAGGACAAGACCTCAGACTTCATTATCAAGCTGCTTCAGTTCCTTGTTCCCCTTGCAATCTTGGGTTTGGCAGTCGGCATCCGTTTCTACACGAAATCAATTTAAGCTCCAGAGAACATCACATTAAGTTTGGTAATGATGAAGGTCCATTTTAGTTATCTTGTCATTTTAGTACTTGGAAACTTTAAGTAGGGTAAACTATCTGTTGAACTTGCCCGTGGCTTGTGTCGTCAAATGTTTCTTCTACTCTTTGCTTTCTTTTTTTTCTTGTCAGACCTATGTATCAACTCGCTCCTCAAGTTGATGCACATCCATTAAAAACAGCTTTTGTAATGTTAAAAAAAAAAAGTCAAAATGGAAACTATGGGTCTTTGACACCGGATATTTTCTATAAGTTTTACCATGCAGCAACTAAAGAAATATTTGTGTAATCCAACTTCAAGACAACATGGTCAAGGGACCCTAACTCTAATATGGATAAATTGAGAACCAAAAACCTCTACTAATACGATGATGAGATATAAAGTCTAAATATCCAATATATATATACTAACTAGTGCTCCATATAGGGGGTAAATTCTTTTTAGTAAATACTTAGTCACAAAAAAAAAATCAATTATATAGTGTATAATACAATATCACAATTGTTCATTCAACCATTTCTACATGTTTTTACTAGTGTAGTGGTTGAAAGTTTAACATTTTTTTTAAATGATCCAAGTTCGTTACTTTTGGAGCGTAAGATTTTTTTTATTGCTATTGACAATTCCTATTAATTATACATTTTTTTGTGTATTGATAATTACTAGTCCCCATCATTGTTACTCGCCTACTTTTTTTTCAATGCAATTCTATTAGTAACTGCAAACATTAAAAAATTGTTTACTTTAATAAAAACTTATTTACGGTCTTCTTGGAGCGTATGATTTCTTTATGGCTATTGACAATAACTATTTATGTTGGAAGTTTAACATTTTTTCTAAACGACCCAAGTTTGATACTCTTGGAGCTTAAGATTATTTTTATGGGTATTAACAATTACTATTAACTATATATATTTATATGTATTTATAATTACTAGTTTCCATCATTGTTACTCGCCTAAATTTTTTTCAATGCAATTTTATTAGTAATTGCAAATATAAAAAAATTGTTTAGTTTAATAAAAACTTATTTTTTGTCTTCTTAAAGCGTATGATTTCTTTATTACTATTGACAATTACTATTTCTGTCATATGACCTACCCCTACTTTTTTTTCAATGCAATTTTATATGTAATTGCAAAAAAAAAAAATGAAATGTTTGTTCACAAGTGGTATAAAAACTCCAACAAAAAAATATTTGAAATTAATATCTAAAATAATAACTTCATAATTCAATGAAAATACCATTAGCCACTCATACAAAATTTTAGGCTTATATAAACCATTTTTTCTATGAAATTGTATTAGAATCTTATTATATTCATAAATTTCAGATTTTTTTTAAGCTTCAAATAGATACTTATCCTAATTATTCTATGATTTTAGTTATATATTCTAGTCATTTCACTTGCCCTTGCTAAGGTTAGCGACATTGTGACATTATTTTGACTTTAAATTGGACTACACTGGATTTAATTTGGTATATACAATGTACTTTTGATAGTTGTATTTATAATTATTAGTTACTAGCTTGGGTAAGGAAAAAAAAAATTTCTCCGCCCTTGATAATTACTATCATCAACTAATAACTATTTGTCATTTTGCCTCCTTCCCCCTCCCCCCTCCTAACTAAATCCTAGGTCCGCCACTGGCTCCATAAATGGGTTTTTTTAATGATATTTCTGAGTAACATCTTCTTTAATTAAGATGAAAATAAGGTTATTTCATGTTAGTTAAAATATTAAGAAACTTGATCACTATATCATTTCTAATGAGTTTAGGCATAGCAACAAGGTCGTGGTGTAAAATGTTCCTAGGTTCGTCCTTTACAGGAAATAATCTATATATTGGTCATATATTACTTGCTATTGTCATCTTACTTGGCTCACATAATATTCAATGACCATTCATCTACCAATATCAAGAACAAAATCTCAACACAGAGTTGAAACATTTTAACTAGGAGAAACTTACCAAAATTTGTGGCAGCACTGAAGTAAAACCAAAAGGCTTGAGGACCAACTCAAGTATGGCGTTCAACAAAGAAACCATAGCGATCTGAAACATGAAAACCTGGTTGAAATATTTATAATCGTTTTGCGAGAAAATATACCTAGTGTCATTAACAATTGCACTCTTATTAATGCACATGATGTTATCATCTTCACTAACAGTCGTCATGTTGTGCAATAAAAGTAGCGAACAGAGGAAATGTATGCATGGGTGAAACTAAGTAAGCTGAATAAAAATGTATATATAGACATGCAACTTACTCAAAGGAGAGATGGAGAGGCATTTCCGGATGGGAATGGGTTGACCATGTCAACTATTGATCCCATGTGTACCTATGGAGGGATCCATAAGGCTTGACTATTTCTAGGATAATTTTATTTTAGACATTTCATTCATTATTTACACATAAACGGAAAACACAATCGTCCATGTACAAGATCTTCATTGCAAATATATATTAAGCTTTAGATAAGAGGAAACGGTATTCTCCATAACATGCGAAACCGCCACTTCATTTCTTTTGCATATCTTTATGCATATATAAGGTTTAAAGAAGAGGAAATGGTCAATAGCCATTTCACCATTTTCTCCATCCTCTCCGTTCTTCGAGACTGAAATTTCAGGATTTGTTTCAAAAGGTAAATTCTTTAACACGTAATCATGCATGCATACGCTATATATAATACAAATCTCACATAGTTGTCTGAACAATTAATTTAAATTGACCATTAAAGCATGCAGGGGCAAAAAAAAAGTTTGAAAAGACCAACATACCCCTGAACGTGGTTTTCCGAACCAAACGAAGATTTTTTTTCTTTTTTAACTCCCAACAAACCCACCCTCACCAACCCTCTCACTCTCTCCTCTTCTCTTTCTCTTATATTTTCTCTCCCTCACAAACCCTCTCTCACTCTGTAATCTCTCAACTCCGCCTCTCATATCACTCCTCTTATATTTTCACTCCCAAATTGCTCAACTTTGTAATAGTTGGCTATATCAAACCCTGAAACGCGAACATATCGGTAGCAGATATTTGTATAGAAGGGGGGGGGGGGTGTGGAAAACCTAAATTTTTAAAATAATCCATAATTTAATTTTTAGTGGAGTCAAGAGCCAAGATTGTATACAAAAGGGGACAACCTAAACTTTTAAAAGGGGGCAATATAAAATAATAAGAGTAATTTAGTGGGATTTCACCAGTATCATTAAGCGGAGCTTTGGTTTGGGTCAGTAGAGTCAATTTTTAAGATCAAAAGTTGTATGTTCAGCTGGTATCGGGCCTATCAGGTACTTTTGAAGTTCACCAGTATTCATTGTGAGACCATTTTTTTTCTTGTGTTGTACATCATCTCAGCCTCGTCGTGTCTTCTATCTTTCTATAGATATTAAACTTAACATGCTGATACAAATACATAATTCAAACATGTGGATAGCAGTAATGAACCATACCTTCTACATAACAAGTTTATATTCCAAAAGCTCGTTATAAGCACATTGCAACTTCTCACTATTTGTGTTGATTTCTATCAGCTCGCCTTCAAGCTCTCCAGTTTAATCTATTCAAACAAACAAAAAGTATAATAAACATAGGACATTTGATTCACATACAAACCAAACCGTTGAAGTAAGCACAACAAAATACCTCCAAGGTGTCCAAATCAATATTAACTCTGGCTGGGGGCCTTGCAGAAAATGACCATCCAACATTCTTCCTTGCCATCTCTCCACATCTATTTATCTGCAAATTATGGGCATACAAATACTCATGAAAAACTATATACCGGCTATATTTCATTGGTTGGCGACCTTTATAAAAAGATGAATTATCTATAATGCATATCAACAGGGGATCATTGTTTATTATTGATTCTAACTACGTCAATGTAATTTCTCTTGGGTATGAACCCTTTTTCCAAGAAAATCGTAACATTTCCGTCTCATAATGATGTAACCGCGTAAAAGTAAGCAAGTTGAAGATCATCAGAATGTACCTGATTAGCATATGTCCTCTGAAAGGGGCTTTTCTCAGCATTAAGCTGCAATAGATCATAACATAAACAAATGATTTATGCTTTAAAAAAATGCATGAACACCAATTGGGGGAAAAGCTGGTTTCTGACTTGAGACAAAGCATGAAAAAACACTAATTGCCCAAAATTAATTGGGGGAAAACAAAAAGAAATGAAGGAAATCATTAAAAGGGTTGAGAGAAATCTCATTTAAAGACTGGAAACACCAAAAGGGTATCTCTAAAAAGCTGAATTCAAAATTTATGACACAATTAAAGCAAACAGCGAATGAAATCCATAAAACAAATACCCTAGAGCTTCAAACAGTGAATGAAATCCATAAAATTTTTTTTTTTTAAAAAAGACATAAATTTCTTGAAAAATCCAACAAAAAGAACCCAAAAAGAAGAAGAAGCTAACCTTGTTGTTGTTGAAGAGATGGATGTAGAGCCATGGTTTGCTGCGAAGAAGAGGAGAAAGGAAAATGGGCATTCAACATAAAAATCAAAACTTTATTAAAGGGTTGTTAGGAAATCATACCAGTCATGCAAGACCATGCCTCTTCAGCGACATAGTCTTCGTCAGGGACGGAGAAATCGATCCATTTGTGGCGTTGATGTGAGAAGAGCACCGCAGAAAGACAAGAACAACTATTGTCGAATCATGTGAGAGGTGAATCGAGTGCAAGAGAGAGGTGAATCCATTGCGAGAGAGTGAGATCAAGTGACAAAAAAGGGAGGGAGAGCAGCAGATAAAGGGAGGGAGGGCGACGGAGAGATGGAGGGAGCAGTGAGGGAGATGGAGATATGGAGAGAGCAGGAAGGGCGATGGAGAGATGGAGGGAGCAGTGAGGGAGATGAGTGAGCGGAGATGGCGAGATGAGGGAGCAGTGAGGGAGATGACGAGATTGAGGGAGGGTGAAGGAGAGATGAAAGAAGCGAGCTCTAAGTCGAGCGCTAAGTAAAACGAGAGATGGAAGAGGCGAGCGCCAAAAAGCCCGCCCAAGTTTTTTACAGCGTTTTCATTTTTGAAGACATTAAAATTGATATATATATATATAGATACAGGAAAAAAATAGAGCTCTGCTCTGAGGCAATTTCAGGGGCAAAACTGGAATAAATTTTCAGTTTTATTCCTTCCAATCTTAACCGTTCCAAGATCTTGGGAGAACATCTCCACCGTTGAATAGCACAAACCCTACAGCCGCCGCCACCCTTTCTGACTGACGAGTTGCTGGGCGGTTGCTTTCCTTGGACGATTTGCTTTCCTGGACGGTTGCTTCATGGGCGGTTTGATTCCTGGACTGTTTGTTTCCTGGATGAGTTGCTGATTCCCTGGACGGCGAGTTGCTAGATCGAGTTGTTTCCTGGTCGCTCCTGGACTATTTTCCTTGTCGATCCTGGATGTATCAATTCCTGGACGTCGAGTTGCTAAACTGATCGTTCCTGGACGTCGAGTTGATATTCACTCTCTGCTGCCATCCAGGGAGGAGATCTAGTCCGATAGTGGAGGTGGATAGGTTTCTTCATGGCGGCGACACAGCCAGCCAAGGGGGCTACCCCTGCGGCTGGCAAGGAGGATGATGGATCTTCTAGGCGTTCCTTTGCGCAGGTTCTTGGGAAGGCGATGAAAGATGACCTTGACGATAAGCCGACGGATTCCACGACCTTTAGGAAAGAAGGAAGTCCGGCTTTGCGGCTATCCGATTCGGATATTGCAAGAGGTGAGTCTCATGTTTCCAATCATATTGTTGTTATGAAATTCTCAAGTTTCAGGCCGTCGCTAGATTCGATACGAGACTCCATTCATAGATCTTGGGGGGTATCCGGTGAATTTATAATGGGTCTTATTGACCCTAGGCATGTGATGGTTTATTTACAATCTGAGGATGAAGTCAAAAAAGTTTTATCCAATGATTCCTTTACGATTCGGGGAGTTAGATATAAAATATTTCGTTGGCATCCTGGTTTTAGCCTACGGGCGGATCCGGAGTTGGCACCATTATGGATTGAACTTCCTAACCTTCCTTTTGCTTTCTTTCTTCCCGCCATCATGAAGGCGATTGGGGATTCCTTTGGTAGTTTCCTGCGGATAGATGATGGAACTAGATTTTTTGCCCGCCCACAGGTCTCCCATATGTGCGTTGAGATGGACGTCACTAAACCTCTCCCACATAGAATTTGGCTTGAGAGCCCAAAATACGGGGGCTTCTGGCAGAAACTGGAGTATCCTGGATTCAAATATTGTGATCATTGTTCCCTAATTGGGCATGAGAAGGACTATTGCAGAAAACTGGTTGGTAGGAAGCAAGAACAAGCTAAGTTTGATGGAGAAATCTACAAAGAAAATAAGTCGTTTGACAAGGCCAAGCAAAAACAAAAACATGTTGAGGATAAGCAAGATCAAAATGTGCAAAAGAAAATGTATGTTCCGGTTGCCACGAACGCAATGGGAACTAAAGAAAAAATAGGAGTTAGCAGGGCCAAAAATTCTAAAGGAGTCGAGGTTTGTAGTGCGCCTGTAAATGAAATCAATGAGAAAACAAGTGGAAATGAATCCGATAATGTGATTTCGGCTAATAAATTCAGGGTTCTTGCGGAAGATAATTCGGAAGAAATTGAGGAGGGTCCTGAAGATGAACTAAACACCCAGGAAGTAAGCCGGACGGCAGAACAACACACAAAGGTGATTAAGGATGAAGTTGAAAAGTCGCAAGATACGCTAAAAGGGGCTGGATATACAACCAGTGAAATTAAAATGGCAATGATGAAGCAGAATTGCGATGACTCTGCACAAGTTCAGTCCGACAATGTTGAAAATGCACAAGCTAAGTCTGATGAAGGATCCGCAAATGCAGCCCCGCTGTGGATCGTTCCTTTTGTGGCAAATACTAGCTCAGAATCTGCACAAGCTACGTCCAACATAGCTGACTCAGAGGACCAGCAGCACATCAATCTCTTTCCCACGAGTCATAGTGATGAGCTGGATTCGGGGTTACCTACATTGGATAAAATCGGACAGCAGGGTACTAGTTCAACTAAGAATCAGGGTGCGCCAGTCCTGGAACAGTCGCATGAAGTTGGATAGCTTCCTTCAACGTGTTTGCATGCCGCCGATGACGACACTTTAGTGGACGCCGTAGTAATTGAAGCTCAGAATATAAAACAGATTAATTATTTGGTTCGTAATGCTAACAGCGAAAATGAATTGGACAACGATACCGATATTTCGGATGAAGTCACTTCGGAAGAAGAAGATAGAGTACGCACAATGTCAGGTTTCAAGACAGACCAGATTCGATTAACGAAAAGATTCGATAAGAGGATTATATACAACGACTTCAAGGTATGTCTTCGAAGATCTGATAGAATGAGGAAAAGCAACAGTAAGTACCGGCTTTGATCTAGGGGTTTGGGTTAGCCTAGAGGATAAATATGTCTATTTCTGTTTTTTGCTTACCAATTTGTTATTATATCCCGTTTTGGGACAAGTAATTAAGGTCTGACATACCATAGCTGTCTCTCCATAGCAGAGATTTAATTAAAAAAAATAAAAAATAAAAGACATTAAAATTTGACTTTTGATAGCATATTTAGCAAAAACGCTATTAATGAGCATTTGTGTTGTAGTGGAAAATCCATTCAAAATGACTCCACACCTTAACCGCCAGTTTTCCATACAGAAATAGGTGATTCAAAGATTCCATCTTTGGATTAGCACAACATCTACATCTTGAGGCTAGGCTAAACCCGCAACTGTACAACTCCCCGTCCATTGGCACCCCTCTTCGTAGTAATTTCCACACAAAAACTGATATTCTGGAAGGAATAATTTCATGCCATATCATTTTGCTTAATTCATTTACCTCCCCATGATTTCGTAACAATTCATACGCCGACTGAAAGACCATCCGAGTTCGGTGCTCATACACACTTGTCATCGCCATATTTCTCACCACGCAATCTATCTGCAAAAAGACTACGCGCCAAACGCCTGAAGTTTGGGTTGATCAATTCAAAATTGTCCAAGATCACTTCTCTTACAGTAGGCCAAATACCACGACTAACTAAGTCCTCCGACCTTCTGAAAGAAGCCACAATATTCCAGTTTTCCTAAAAAAAAACTAATAGTACCCTTGCCAATTCGCCAAAAAGAATTACTCAAAATCAACGATTTACCAAGCATGATCTCTTTGAAAAAAGGTGAAGACCCACATTTTACAACTTGACCACTCAACGCAACTCCATGCAACCAGTATGTATTCCTCATGAAAGTAGCCCATAAAGAATCCGAATTAATTAGGCTCCAAAGAGCCTTAACTCGAAAAACCTTCATCACAACTGTCGTGTTTCTAACACCCAAACCTTCTTCCTCCTGTGGGAAACAAACTTTATCCCATGACACCCATTTTTTCTTCAATCTGCCTTCACAATCTCCCCAAAAGAAGTCCGCTAACAAATCATTAATTCTTGATAAAACTTTCTTAGGTACACACATGGCATTTAGAATGTAAATTGGGATCGAACTAAGGACATGTTTAATGAAGATTAGTCTTCCCCCCGGAGATAACAATTTTGCTTTCCATCCCTGAATACGGTGTTGGATTTTAGCAATCAAATCTTCGAAATAGGAAATTCTAACTTTCCCTTGGAAAACTGGCCCTCCCAAATATGTCAAAGGAGCACCCTTATACTGGAATCCCGTGCACCTTTTCATAGCCACAATTCTTTCCACAACTGCCTTATCCTCCAGCATAAAAAAAACTTTTTCTTTCATTTATTTTCTGGCCTTAAGCATTACAATAACTTTTTGAAAAATCCATGCATCCCAGAACTGATGATTTTTTTTCCATTTAAAAAAATGAGAGTATCGTCCGCATAGAAAAGATGTGAAATAGGTCTGCAGGCCCTAGGCGTATAATAATACCCAATTTTCCTTTATTGAAAGCCATTTGTAATCCCCTACTCAACACTTCAGAGGCAATAATAGATAATAATGGTGAAAGAGGGTATCCTTGCCTTAAACCTCTAGTAGATCTAAAAAAGCCTTTGTATAGCAAAACTGAAAAACCACAAGAAGCTATATAGTTGGAAATAATATGGCAGAATCTACTATTGAAGCCAAATCTTTTGAGCACCGCGAACAGAAAAGTCCATTCTAGATGATCATAAGCTTTCTCCATATCAATCTTCAACACAACGTTGCCTCAAAAAACCTTCTTATGAATATCCCTTAACAATTCCTGCGCTAGACCAATATTTTCAGTAATGAACCTTCCTTTTACAAAAACAACAGTAACACTTTTGAGTTATTACAATCCACCAAACAATTTTAAGTCAAAACTAAATTTAGTCAACAAAATGAAAAATAGCTACACCAAAAAAGTGATACAATAAATTAGATCACCATGAATAGCATCACTTGTAAGCCCATACTATTTGTGGTGATACAATTATTGAATCACTTTATTTTTGAAAATGTGTAAAATTGCTTTGTGGATTGTTATAGCTCAAAGTGTTACTATTTTTTGGATTATTACAAAAATGTCAATTTGGTGTAGTGCAAGGCCGCATTTCTTCTGATACAGTCTCAGTTCAGTCCGTTTAGAGAGTCAGGCCTGTGCCAGAGAGTCACAATACCCTCCATCATCCTAGAGATCCTCATAAATCCATTAATCGAACACAAACACACACACACACACACACACAGAGAACATCCCCTAGCACTAGGGGTCCGGCGCTCTAGAATTGGGGGTTTCAGTTTGTAGCTTTACCATTGGTGTGGAATTAATGCTCAATTCTGTCGTGGCTTCTGGTAGCAGTGATGGAGCCAAATTTTTTATTGAATAGGAGGTGGAGTGATATTTCTTTTTAGCATTAACATCCAAGGTTTACAGGAGAAAACTTGGTGAAGAACAATTTGAAAACCCTAGAAATCGATGGTAAGGTTTAATCGTTCTCTCAAAATTTCAATTAATGGGTATCGTTAGTTCTTATGTGTTTTATGTTTGGCTTCATTTTGGTTAGATCTGTATTGCTCCGATTCTTTTATAAAATGGTTGGGACCTTATACCCTAGTTTTCCTTGTGCAAAATGAAGATGTTGCATCAAATTAAATACAATAAAACCCTTATAAATTAATATGCGATAATTATGTCGCTAAGATGATACTTTTTGCTGGTCCTAATTTGGGCCAATATACTAAATTAACTCACACATTAGATTACATTTCTAATTTTTTATAATGTTTTGGTGTAGTGTTCTCGTATTGCAACAAAAATTCTTCAGTGCCATTTTCACTTTGAGTGCTTCTTTCGTGAGATTGACTCCAAAACACTATCATCATCATCATCTTCAACTTCTTAATCTCGGTAACTTCATATGATTTTCTCAATAATATTGATTGATTAGTAAAGTATAAATTTATCAAACTTTCTCGGACCTAATGCTTATAAATTTATCGGGTTTTTACTGTAACTCAACATTCAACCATTGTATATTAACATTAAATAAAAAAAATAATAGAAATCTAACTATGCTTCCTCTTCTTAGTAGTTGGAGCTACGAAGGTTTAAGCAGAATTCAACTCCCTCATCAGGCATCCAACTTCTTGCTCTAGCACCTGGTTGCGTGTGTCATGGGGCCTGAGCGTGATCCTCGGTTCGACTATATCAAACTTTTTTTTTAATTTTTTTTTAAATTTTATTTTACAGGGTTAATGGCTGAGCTTAGGTTACGTATTTAAAGTAGTTCTATTATGTTCATGAAAGGATATAGTTTTGCAAGATCCATAAAATATGTATTGAACACAGGGCTGTAAGTTGGATAGAAAAATTTGATTCTGAGGCAAAAATTTTCAAAAAAATCCAATTCCGAAACTATTCGAATCCGAATTGTCAATTTTTGATAATTCCAAATTTTTTTCAGAACATACTTGGAAAGGCTATGTTGTTTCGATCCAAATTATTTTGAAACTTGCTGAAAGTGGCCCGATGCGAAAATTGCTGACAAACATTTTAGTAAATGCATTTAAGAAGTATTCCGTTTGAGATTTCTAATTTATTCCAAAATTTTATTATGTAATTCATATATTACATTGTAAGTTATAACTATATATATTTGCTTTCTTCGTATTAATAGATCTGTCGATTTAGAAGGAATATTAGCAAAATAAAATTTTCATTTTTTCATATTGTAAACTTATTTATACTTTCAATTTTGCGAAGTCAATAGAACACTATGTTGTGGATGCACTATCGCAAGTACATATATAAGGAATAAGGACCAATGAACAGGACCATTTGCTGTTAAAAAATTATCAAGATGTTCTACTAAAAATATAAAAGTGGCATTAATAAGAACATACTATCTCAACAATGACATTTCATTGCGTTGTTTTGGGTTAAGTATCGAGCATGCAACCATATGAATCATAAGTTTTCCCAATCTCTACTTATAAACATCTTCAGTAATTCCATATCAAATTCGTAGAGTTGCCTAGAGTAAGCACAAAGAAGGGCCAAGCATCATAGCATAAAATCATTGAAGGTTGTTTTTTGGATGAAACGGATCGGAAATAGATGTTTCGTTCATTTAAAAAAAATTGAAATTGAAATTCATTTTCAATTCCTATTTCAAAATTTCGGAATCAGAATTAGATTTCCAATCAAAATTTTTGGAAATGTCAGAATATTCGGAATTATGAGAAATTTTTCAGAAAGATCTTTGGATTTGGATTTTTGAAAAATAGAGTTTAGACTCAATTAAAGCTTAAAATATGGGCCAAACTCTATAGGTCATTACCTAATGGGGAAAAATATAAATGTGATCTTATTTTATTAGTAGGATGAATGCACTCAATTAAGAAGCAAGGGGTTCCAGGGCTCGTCGTCAAATTAGATTTTTCAAAAGCGTTTGACAATGTTTCTTGGAGTTATTTGGATATGGTAATGGATCGTATGGGGTTTGACTCCAAATGGATCCATTGGCTTCACACTTGCAGATCTACGGCCAATTTCTTCTTTAAGATTAACAGAGAGTTACAGGGGTTTTTCAGTAGCTTTAAAGGTTTGCGTCGAGGTGATCCTTTGTCCCCTCTTCTCTTTGCATTAGCAGTTGAAGGTCTGACACCAATATGATTCTTATGGCGGTTGATGCTGGTCTAGTGAAAGGATTTTTAGTCACAAAGGGCATTATTCCTGTTTCCATTCTTCAATATGCAGATGATACTATCCTCTTTTGTGATGTTTCTGCTACTCAGGTTTTTGCTCTAAAAAGAATTATACTTTGGTTCGAAGTATTTCAGGTCTGAAAATCAACTTTCACAAATCGATGGTGTTGCCCATTGGAGAAGTTCCTCATCTACAATAGTTGGCGGATTTATTTGGTTGTGCATCAGGCCAGCTTTCAGTTAAGTACTTAGGCATGCCTTTGGGTGCTAGATTTAAAAGTAAAGTTGTATGGGATTAGACAATCAAAAGATGGAATCGATGTTAGCTTCTTGGAAGCGCAAATTTCTCTCAAAAGCAGGCAGGCTAGCGCTTGTCTAATCCACTTTAGCTTCTATCCCCGTGTTTCTTCTGTCTCTGTTCAATGTACCCTCTTCAATAACAGCCAAGATGGAACAGATCATGAGTGACTTCCTTTGGTGTTCCACACCAAACTCTAAAAAGATGCATCTAGTGGGTTGGGAAAAAATTTGTTGTCCCAAAACCCGAGGTGGTTTAGGCATTCGCCAAGTGAACACTTTCAACTTAGCACTTCTTTCTAAGTGGCTTTGGTGATTTGCTAAAGAAGATGACAATTTATGGAGATCACTCATCATTGATAAATAAGGGTGAAATAGATGGGATTGGGATATAAGAACCAAGTACTTCCTATGGGTGCTCTGTGTGGAAGTCCATCTCTTGGTGCGCAAGTGTTTTTTACCCTCACACCTCGTTTCGATGTGGCAATGCCAATTTCATCTCCTTATGACGTGATTTTTGGTGTAGCAACTAACCTATAAAGGATTTGTTTCCAATGTTGTTTATCATTAACAATCAGAAAAATGGGAGAATTGGCAACTTTTGATCCAATGGAGTTTCCTGGAATCTTTCCTTTTGGAGACCCCTAATTGATGGGGAGCTCGAGGATGCTGTCAATGTAATGCAACTGTTAGAAAATCAGATGCTCTCGGAGGGATATGATAGTTTGGTGTGAATGGGTAAATGTGCAAGTTTCTCGGTTAAAGAGTTATCTGATTTGCTAGCTGCCTCTCATTATGAGACTCGCTTCAACCCCTTAATTCATCTCATAAGAATCTGGTTTGAGTGAAAAATCTTTTTCCTGACATTGATTTCTTCTGCTGGTTGATGTTGCATGAGAGGATCTTGACTAAAAATGGTTAAGGAAGAGAAGATTCCTCACAGGTAGTCTATGTGTGCTTTGTAATGAGAGTGACGAGACTCTTGATCATTTGATGCTTCACTGCAGATTTTCTAAATCTATTTGAAAAAGTTTCTTATCAGGATTTGGTTTGAATTTGATGTTTCAAGGTTTCCCTTTGAATTGGCTAAGTTAGTAGTCCCAAGCTAATCCACCCCGGCGCGCGGAGTGGTTATGGCGTAGGGTTCCTCACGTGCTCATGTGGTGTGTGTGGAAAGAGAGAAATATGAGGGTTTTTTAAGGGATCAACAGATCGGAGCATTTTATCTTTATCGAAATTAGGGAATAGTTGTGGCAGATGGATTCGACCTGTAATTTTTTTAGAGACTTATTTTTTTCCAAATCCCATAACCTATCAACAAGGTGCGACCTACAGGTCAACACCATAAGAAAATAACCACGCCGCCGGTGGGTCTTGAACCTAGGACGTGGAGGATAAACCCACATAGCCCTAACCACTCAACCATAACACCATTGGCTTTTTTTTTTAGAGACTTGTTCTTTGACACCTTCATGTTGTCTTGGCATTCTTGATGTAGGAATGGTTTCCCTTGTACCTTATTTCCTTTCTTATCTTCAATAACAATCTTCGTATTTGGCAAAAAAAAAAATTTAACTTGCAAATTATAATAAAACGGGTGCAGGGCAGGGAGGCAGAATGAGTCTTACCCCTTACATAATAACATCCAAAAAATTGTGAGAAATTCATTTCAAGTCATGAGTACACTCTGATGAATATATCAAATGTCCAAAGAAAAAAAAAATGTCTGAAGCCATGAGTACACTAGTTGTGATAAATTCATTTAAAGTCATGAGTACACTAGTTGTGGGGCTTATCCACCCGAGTCAGGGAGCCAAATGGGAGAGCATGTTTTGCTGGGTACTGATCAGGAAGACGAGCAGCAGCTAATCAAGACCCCTAATTCAGCGACTCCAACAACACTACAGCAGCTGAAAGAGACTCCAAAAACAGAGTTTGCAACCTCTGTTTCAGCAGTGAACAAAGCAGAGTGCAGCGTTTCAGCAATGAACAAAGCGGAGTCTGCACAATCGGTTTCAGCAGCAAACAAAGCAGAGTTTGCAAGCCCTGTTTCAGCAGTGAATAAAGACGGGTTTGACACCAACACTCAACAATTGGGAGGCGCGGAAAGAGGGAAAGATTGTGTAACGTCAACGGTGAAATTGGGCCTCGTCGCAACGAGTAAAATTGAGCATGAATCTAGTAGTAGTTCTAGGCCGAATGAAGTACATCATATTGACCCCGGTGATGTTGGAACTCAGTCGGAACAATTGGTTTCAGCTACTAAACCGGGGGGACAACAGTTTGCTACTAGCACAGAGCTAGGGGATGCTATGCAGGGACAGCAAGTGCAGGGACCTTTTGATAATGATTTTCAGTCTTTGATCAGGGCCAAGAAACAGTTAGAAAAATACGGTATCAAAAATTCTCCGGAGTATAAAATATTAGGAGACAAATTGGACAAGACTATATCATTGATCAAAGAAAATAGGCGGCTTCGACGGAAGAAATTGAATATCAATACACTCGAAAGTGCTAGTGATGATAGTGATGAAGTCAAATCCGAATCTGAGGTTGGTCCACAGGTAGCATGCAGTGATTTAGATTTAGGGGCTACGTCAGACGGAGAGAGGAATAAGAGGAGAAGTACAAATGTCAGGATGGCGGTCCCCCCGGGCATGCGTCTTTAGACGAGACCGTGTTTAGCCAAATTATGGTTGTGGTTGAAGCAAGTTAGATAGGGCACAGCATGGACTGTATTTTGTCCAGCTTTTTGTTTGGTTCTAATACGGGTAAAGTCGTAATGTACTCCCGTTTTGATTGTAAATCAATCTTTTGATAAGTAATAAAAGTTATAAATTAAAAAAAAAAAAAAAAAAAAAAAAAAAACTTAGCACCTTTTGCTAAATCCAAATTAGAAATGTCCAAGTTAGCACCTTTGGCACCGATATGATTCCTTTGCTGCAACACCTTGCTAAACTGTCTGTTTCTAAACTGATCACAGTGATCTCAACTTCCAGATTTAATTTCTTGTTTCCCACACTTTCTAACTTAGTCGGCCTACTCTGGTGCATATCTCTGTATGTGTTTCTATTGGTAATTAATTCTAATTAATAATATTAAGATTCTACCATGAACTTTAGTTATGTAAGGAGAGAGTGCTTATTGCATTAGGACATGAGTTATATCTGTAGTTGCACATTCCTTTGGTTGATCTCAAGTGCCGTGCAAGTTTGCAGCAATGACTAATCTTATAATTTGCTCAATTCCGCAGTTCCTTTCTATGAAGTTGTCCACTGTCAATTCCAGGACGGAATTCAACATGGAAAGCTTGCTCTCAAAAGATGTAAGTAGATATAAAATGTATGTTGTAGTACAAATATTGTGATTTGGAAAATTTTGATTGGTATCTGTGAAGTTTGATGAAAATTGTAAGCTTGCTTTTTTCAAACAGTAGATTGGCAAGAAAGTAGGTGGTTCATGTGTTACGAGTTCTAAATGTGTCCCAATCGCCAAACAAATAACTATGGCTGGATTAGAAATAGATGATGAAGACTAAGTAGTTCAATTTTAACAGAGTTTTACACTGAATGTCAAGGTTCCCAATTGAATGGGGAATAGGAGTACCAGGGGCGTGCTTGAGTGGGGGAGAAACCCATCCCTTTGAATGCTTCAAATGGAGAGAAAACAAAGTTGTTGAAGTCAGCTGCTCCAGTAGGTGAAAGAGTTGTCTCTTTGGCCATTTTATACAAGGAGAAAATAGGGAGTAATAGGGGGTTGTAGCTCTGTTCTTTTGGTTACAATGAAACAGTGAGTGAACAGGGGATAAAAAGAGATGAAGTGAGTTGCATACAATAGAGAACAATCATCAATCTTTGGAAGCAGAGAAAAATTTGAAGCTGAACAAAGGTACATACCATTTTGACAACAAGATACTCCAAAATTTCACTCTTCCCCGTGTGCTTCCACTGCACTCTAAATGTCTATTCTTGTGCTTCCATTGCACACTCTAAATATCTATTGTTTGTTTCATTTGAATTCAGGAAGAAC
This sequence comes from Berberis vulgaris, assembly GCA_963556465.1. NCBI lineage: Eukaryota > Viridiplantae > Streptophyta > Magnoliopsida > Ranunculales > Berberidaceae > Berberis > Berberis vulgaris. The sequence continues at coordinate 83,015,929 of OY747132.1, read as the reverse complement.
GAGAGGCTGCTATCAAGCAGCTTAGGAAGAGCTTGAAGTTCAAAGCAAACCCAATGCCTAGTTTCTACCATGAAGGACCTCCACTTAAGGTTGAGCATAAAAAGGTTAATCCTGTTATTGTACATTAGTGCTATTTGTTTACATGTTTTTGTTTGGCGTCAAAACTTGTTTATTTGCTTTTCATGATTTTATGTTTGCAAGCTGCTGCCAGTTATAATGCCATTGCAATTGTTGTTTCATTATGTACAATGACCCTAATCTTCCACCAGTAATGGAAGCAGCAATACACCAATTTATGTACAATGACCATGAGGCTTTTAATGATATCAATACAGGTTTCAAACAGTAATTATTAATTGTATAAGTCAAGATGTTTAGTTTCAAGCTGATTTATAGTTGGCCAACTTTGAGATGCCCGGTTTCTTCGTATGGTATCTTTATGCTTCTATTTTGTTTTTGCACTAATTTTCATGCTAATCTGAATAACTCATGGTTTCTCTATTGATTTGTCAGGGTTTCTCATTAGAGAATGCGCCGGAGAAATTTGAGGCAGCAAAGTACTCATCTGGAAAGGTTGTAAGCTTAACAAACTCCAACGCTTCCCTCTTTTCAACTTTTGCAAAAGCATTTAAAGTTTTTGCACCTGGAAGAATCACTTGAAAGGAATTTACAAGTGCATAACAAAAATTTTCTTAAATAATTACAATGAAGCATACTTAGACTAGTTATTCTGTATAGGTAAAATGATATACCTGATTGATTAACGTCTTTTTCTCCATATGTGTAATTCCAAGGTTCCATTTTATGGTTCCATTTGAATGCAATTCCAAGGTTCCATTTTACGGTTGATTTTGTATTTATCTAGCATATAGTTTGTGGAATCCTATTCGTGCCGGAGGCATGACACGGTAGCCATGTCGTAGGCACGGGTACACGCCACATGGCAAGTGTCTGGTCGATCTTAGTAAGGACTGATTTTGCAGGTGTGGGGCTGTGATTTTGTTGCAGCAGCAAAAAAAATGTAATTTTTTTTTTCGATTATATTAATTTGCAACAGTTTCAAACCCTCGCAACAAACCAGATTTTTTTTTTTTTTGAATTTTGTTTTGACTTGCAACAACTTACAACCGTGGTCTTTCATGCGTGCAACGGCTTAAAACCGTGGTCCTTCATGCTTGCAACGGCTTAAAACCGTGGCCTTCATGCTTGCAACGGCTGTGAGACCAAAGAAATTCAAAATAATTGATATATGTTGCCACGGTTATGGAATGTGGAGCATCTAGCCATGCCGGGTAGCCGTGGCTAAATGCAGAAAATAATCAAGCGTCCTTGAATATAAAACCGTTGCTAATAAGTGTTGCCATGGTTTATAGCCGTCAACGGTGATTTGGCGATGCCTCAAATGGCCAGGTCTCTAAGCCGTGACAATAGGTTACCCCCATGGTCCCAAACCGTTGCGGATGGGTATTTTTGGTGTACTGTAAGTCTTCCTTTAACAAAGGCCCCATCTCCATAGAAATAATTTTATGAAGAAAATTTGCCAACCTTTCACTTAGGATTTTGCTAAAAAAAACCTTGTAAACCACGTTACATAGACTGATCGGTCTAAATTTAGAAAAACGTGAAGGCTCCTCTACTTTAGGAATCGGAGGTAAAACATTAGCATTAAAAGAACCAGGCAAAGCATGACATTATAAAAACTCTTTTGCTGCCAGCCACTTGTCATGACAAATGATCTGCCAACAAGTTTGAAAGAACCCTGCAGTGAACCCATCTAGACCAGAGGCACTATCCTGCATAATACTAAAATCCGCGATTCTGACCTCCTCCATACTCGACAGCTGCATAATCAAATAAACATCATCAGACTCAATCAATTTAGGGATGCACTCCATAAGGTCCTGATCCTCTATGTAGCCTTAAGATGACAACAAAAGCTGAATTATTCGCCTCTTGGATGATGCTTTTCTGATCTGTTATGACATTTCCTTCTGTATCACTGATTTTTGAAATCGCCCGACTTTTCTGTTTAGCTTTAACAGAAGCAAAAAATATTTTGTGCAAGCATCCCCTTCCTTGAACTTCTTTTATCCAGACTTTTGCTTCCAATAGATTTCTTCTCGCAACGATGCCAATTTAAGTTCTGTCTGACATCTATTCAGATTAACACTGTCATTAATGTCTCGTCCCTGAATCAAACTAAACTCCAATTGTAGGATTTCATCCTCCAATTTCCTGATCTAACTGAAAATATTGCCAAAGGTCTCATTGTTCCAAATTTTGAGTGCACGCCTTATATGTTTTAATTTCAGGGCCAACGTGTACAAAACCCCAGCTCCTCCTCAATCTGTGTTCCAGTTTTTATCTACAAATCATGATGGTAGACCACATTCTTTGGAATCTATAAGGAGACATACCTCTTGGGGTGATTGGCAAAGAAACTAGTAAAGGAGGATGATACGTGCAGGTCCTATGTAAATGCTCAACCTGGGGTGTTGCATGTCAGCTACCCAATCAGATTCGCTAAAAATCTATCAAGTCTAGACCAGGTTCTATTATCACCCTGCTGATTATTGCACTATGTAAATTTCGGACCAACAAAACCAATATCGGTGAATCCGTAGGCAGAAATATAATCCGAGAAATCTAACATGGAAGACTATATTGGGGGTCGTCCGCCCAACTTTTCACTCCCTTCGACTATCACATTGAAATCCCCTCCAATGATCCAAGTTTCAGTCATTCTCATTGCAATGTGCTCCATTTCTTCCCATAAACTCCTTCTTTCCTACACTACATACTTAGCATATACAAAGGAAATATAGAAAACTCTACCTGAAAATAAGATTGACACCTTACAATGTGTCATCTGTTCTGAGCATTTCAGTATGTCAAGCCTTATATCATTGTCCTAAAAAAGCCAAATTTTCCCGCCAAAATCCTCATTTGTAGCAAACAAAAGAAGACGTACCTTACCACCTTCTCAAGCATTCCAATACATGATATTATAATCTATCATCACTAACTGTTGGAGTTGACATATTCCTCATCACTCTGTTGGGGAACAGATTTAGAGCTTTTCTTTTTTCTTTTTCTGCTTCACCTCCTCAGATTAGTACCTCGTTTCCATCACAGACTTAGAATTAGTATTAGCATCGGAATCATTATCCGTGTGCAAATCATTTTCAGGACAACCATGCAATTGTTGATTATCATCCATAAACGCATTTTCCTGTTCAATTTCTTTATCAAAGGACACCTTCTTGCCAGACCATGCTGCATCCAACACTACACCAAATTGGCACTTTTGTAACAACTCTAAAAACAGTATCACTTTTGAGATGTTACAATCCACCAAACAATTTTAAGTCAAAACTAAATTTAGTCTAAAAATGAAAAACAGTAACACAAAAAAAATGATACAATAAGTTGGATCACCATGAATAGTATCATTTTTATAACCATACTCTTCATGGTGATACAATTATTGTATCATTTTGTTTGTGAAAATGTGTAAAATTGTTAGGTGAATTGTTACACTTCAAAAGTGATACTGTTTTTGGGGTTGTTACAAAAATGCCAATTTGGTGTAGTGCAATATCACCTTAATTGCTGCTGAGTGAGGACGATGATGTACATAGCTCGTCCTATGAACTCTCCAAAATCCTCACGGTCTGTATCAATTAGTTTACTGTTATTCGTTCTCTGTTCTGCCCCAAATTCAGACTGTTTTCCATCAAGATTGTTACCAACAGATTGTAACGAAGAGCTGCCAACGTCCCCGATGTTCTTTTTTTCCTCCTTTTCAACCCTTTTCGCTACCTTGTGCTGAACTTCAACTACTTTAATGTCATTCCTCAGCTGCTGCGATTCCGAGACTCACCAACAAATGGAACAATCCACAAAGGAGCAGATGTTGAATTCTGAGATTCTCACAGAAACAGAGTTTTGAGTTGGCCTAGCAGCTTTCTCTGCCTCGCTAATGGTGTACCCAGCCTCAATCAAACCAACATGGACATTGTCGTCCTGAATCTGTCCATCCTTTACAGCTGTATCCCCACGAGCAGAATGCTCTTTAATCTCCTCACAATGTGCTTCCTGTTTTTGCACAGAATCTTCTTCTTTCTCTCCATTCTCTATAGGTTCATTCTCGATAGGAGCGTCAACCAAAGTTGCGTATTTGTTCGTGACGCCGGGCAGAATAGTGATTATTCTGCAAGCTAGTTTCAACAGACAATTGACAGGGAAGAACACAAGGAGATTACCCAAAACACAGAAAAACAACTCTAATGTTCAATTCAAATGATCAAAATCAGAGGTATCTCCAAAGTTAGCCCACAAGCCGGGCTTTACAGCTAAAATTCGTATTATTAGAATTTTACCAAAAATAGCAAAATCTCAATAATCATGCTAAAATGAAATACATAATAAAATAAACAACCTACCAAAAATCTGGCCCAAATCGGGTTCAGAATCACTTCCTAAACGATAAATAAAATATTACCAGAAAAGAAAAAAATTACTAAAATTGTGAATTTGGAAGGGAAAACAGTGGATTTTGGCCTCAAAAAGATGTGCAACAAGCATAGCTGATTGGATATGACATGCACGCCGAAAAGAGCTTTCCGAATTGGGGTCATATGCGCGATTCTAATACCCGTAGCCAAAGTTATGGCCAAAATACCGAAACGCACCCAAAACTGCCCAAATTAAGAAAAGATCACGATTTCCTGCCATCTTTGTGTTGATCTGCCAACTCATGGTATCTCAGCGCTAACAACGTGCTATCTGACAACTCAGCATCATCTAACTCGGATCCTCCTGCATCAGTTCACCAAAGCATTTTTAACGGGTTCGTCGCCAGAGGGTTTCTTTTCTCCTTCTTGAACACTAGAAATCTCAATTCCTTGACTGTTTTTTGCTCCACTCGTGCCAATGCCTTGTTTAGTTTCTTTCGATTTTTTGTTTACAGACACATAAATTTGGTTCACTAGGTGTTGCGCCTGTTTTGCCTTGCTGTGAATTTTTTCCTCCTTCATATTCCCCCCCCCCCCCCCCCCCCCCCCCCCCTCGTTGAATTGATTACCCTTCTTCACTTCCAACAATTTCCTACAAGCTTATTTTTCATGCCCTATTAAAGCGCAATGTCACAATATTTGAAACCTAGGTACTCTAACTTTTGCCAATACCCACCATTCTTAGGACATCCATCTCAAGATACATGAGTGCTACCTTTGGACGTGCAAAATATCTCGTGCCATCATCGATCTTTACAAAATTACTGAAAGAATTCCCAATAGCTTTCATGATTGCCAGAAGGAAAAATGCAAGCGAAAGATTTGGGAGTTCCACTCATAAAGGAGCCAATTCCATATCAGTCAGTAGATTGAATCCCGGATGCCAACGAAAGATCTTGTATCTAATGCCCCAAATAGTGTATGAATCCTTAGAAAGAACTTTTTTTTACTTCCGCCTCTGATTGCAAATAAACAAGGACATGCCTTTGATCAAGAAGATCCATGATGAACTCGCTCGAGATGCCCCAAAATCTTTAGATCGAATCTCTAATTGCATCTAGGGATGGACGAAAATTTGAGAACTTCATCACCACTACATGACTGGCACATGGGATCCCCCTTAGAAACATTCGAGTTTGACAGGGTAAACGCCAGGCTGCCTTCTTTTCGCTAACTAGTCAAATCCATAAGCTTATCCTCGGTGTGCTCGGTGCTAGCAAGACCAAGCACTTGGGGAAAAGAATGTCTTGGTTGATCCCCTTCCTCGTGGCTAGCCAAAGGAGGATATGCCCTGTCTACCGGTGCAACAGCCAAAAAACCTAGTTGCCGCCCCCAATGAATGTACAAAATAGCCTCCCAAGTTCCAGGAACGGCTAGGATTAAACTAAAAGTTTCAAAAATTTAATCCCCGGACAACCCTCCTCAGTCACCTCAAATTGCCTCTTAGCAGAGCTTTAGTTCCACTGACAAAAAAGTTTGCATGGCATTCTGGTAAATGATGGTATCTCATACCTAATAAAAATGGAAAAAAGAATGTGACTGCAGATAACTTAAGAATTGTAGAATCAGAGAAATATTCGCTGCCCATAGCTGAAGCATTTCCTATGAACAGTAAATGATGGTATCTCATTCACCTTTGAGCACCCCATTGTATGCGGATATTGTCAACTATCTTGTTACTGGCCAAGTGTCTGATCATTGTCAATATAAATTCAAATTTTTAGCAAAGGCCAAACATTACTTTTGGGATGTGTTCATGAGAATGATCAACAAACTGAGCTTTATCCGTACCCCGAATTGATAACTCTAGTCACATGGGTTTTACAAATAAATCTGATATTGACTTAGTTAATATTAGGGGATGTGTTCAATGCTTTTACACGGATCAAAACATCCTCAACCAATTTAGGTTATGTCCCAACTAAAGCCAGGTAAAAAATGTATATATGCAGGGTTGTTTTTCAATAGAAAATAAAACATCATGATATGTTTGTCACATTCTTTTTGTACCTTTAACCCTCCCCACCCCATGCTGTTGATCGGGTTCGAACCCGTGACATGTGATACCATCTGTCACACCTCTACCAACTGATCCATCTTTGGCTATATGTTGTCACATAGACTATAAATGAAACTTAATTTGGTCTGATTATTATGTGTTTCTATTTTGAAATTGGTGTCCAGACAAATGTTGCTCTAGGCATGGGGATGAAACCATGAAATATTTGTTCGTGGAGGGAGAAATGGCTTCTAAAGTATGGACGGTTGGAATGTTGGTTGCTTTGCCAATTGTTTTGCATTGGCCAAATGATGTTGGACGGTGCAGGTCTTTGGGCAGCAAACAAGGAGTGCTATGCTTCTGGTAGTAAGGTTAGACTTTGTGGACCTATCTATACATCTATTTGGAGAGTTAGACCTAAGGCAATTGGCCTAGTTCTTGGTGAATAAGTTCAAGGTCTTCCTTAGTCATTCCTTGGTGAATACGACATTGTTCTTGATGAATAAGGTCTAGATCTTGGTGAATAAAGCCTAGTTCTTGGTGAATAAGTCCTAGTGCTTTGCTTTTGATTACTGTTTTTGGCTACTGTAATGGTTTTGGTGAAGGACCTTATTTAGGGTCTTTTTTTGAGTTCTTGGTTTTTTTAGGCCTTAATCCATGACTTTAGGTCTTTAATCTTGGTTTTAGGCCTATTGCCTTGGTTTTTGTTTTTCGATTTGGTTCCTTGGTTTAAGACACTAGAATTTGTTTTTAATTTTCGGGTAAAGTCGTCATGTAACCTTGACTGGTGTAAAATCTTTTTGATCAAGTAATAAAGGTTTAGCATTCCATAGGTGTCTCTCCCTTCTGGGGTTTATTTAAAAAAAAAAAAAATGTCCAGACTAAGTGGTGGCTTCCCACAACTAATTACAAGGGATATGCCACAACTTTTTATTTATGCATAGGCTAAAGTCAGTTGAGGAATTAATGCTACAAGCATGTTTGCGATAATCATTATTCAAGATCCTCAAAGATTATATCACGAGATACATAAGAATGTTGTTGCACTACTAATATTTGCATATTTCCCTTGAAGTCTGATGAAGCAAACATATCCCCAAAGAATCCAATTTCAGGATACTCATTCCATTCTACAAGTCCAGCAAGCAACGAAGAGTAATTATTTTGTTGTCTTCCCACAAGCATAAGGTCATAAGAATTCTCTATTGCTCGAATAACACGTACCACCTCAAGACCATTTTCTATTACTTCCTCCTTGTACATGTTGGATCCATTCACTACCTGTTCAAGTCGATATTCATTTATAAAATTGTCATCCAAAATCTTGTCGTTCAAATTATTTAAGGCCAGGTTAACAGGAATAAGGCGATGCACTATCAGATTGATATTCGGGTGTTTTGCCATTCTCGTTGCATAAAATAGTGCTTCTCGGTCATCAGGTCCACCCAAAAAGATAACACCAATATTGTAAGTGGACCAACAAGAAACAACAGATTTGTTGTTGTTCAACCTGCCACGGTCAATAAGGATACCCACAGAGCATGGTGCTTTACTAAGTACCTTTTTGTTGATATTTCGACACTTGTAAGAATCATTAACTCCATCTACATTCCATTGCTTGTGAAAAGGGATGATTATTAAAGATGTTTTTTCGTCTAGTGCCATCGTGCAAATATCTTCATGGGCTGATACGAAAGGCGTTACAGTTGTGAAAGCATGGACGACGACAACACCATGATTTTGTTTTTCGTAGATTCTGAAGCAGTTGACTATATGATCTGATGGAGTAGACTTGTCTGATATCATGTTACGTGGCTGGTGGGCAATGAAAAAAGGAGTTGAACGGCCGTAAAGCTCAATAAGATGAAGAAGATAAATAGATATCGGACTTTTCTTAGTTGGATTCGACGCCTCAATAAGATTAACAATTGCAGGCACATTATTTTCATTGTAGACACAAACTAGCATTAAAAATGTATCATTTTGTCTGGCATTTTGGATTGTACGATTCTTGCAACCAAAATACTTAGTTGACGGTTTATAGAACCATCGAACTAAAGGTGAGGTGACAATTGCTACAATCGTGGTACCGTATATCAATGTTCCAAAAACACCCATAGCAAGAATCTGCAATTATTGATTTTTTTTTTTCAAATGTTAGTATATTTTGAAGCTTGGTTGACACAATGTGAAGTAAAGTCTAAAATCTGTATAGATACCATCCCTCAACATGCGCAGTGCGGGCTATGGTTGTTTTTAGCTGTCCCTAAGAGTGGGCGTCGCAAGACTGAAGAAAAAATATTAATTTTTTAAATGTAAATTTAAAAGCTGGTCGCAGTGTTATTTATTATTTATTATTTTCTTAATATGTCTTGTTCTCCTGTCATCACAATTAAAAGACACATGTAAAATATAATTGCAAAAACTTCATCAAATTGCTTACACACATATAAAGGATATTATAGTTAGAAATAAGGAAAATGATTAAAAATAAGTTTTATTTTATAATTAATAATTTATTTGAGAATATTTTCTTCATTTTAAATATTTGAAAGAGGAAGTTATGATATTGAATAATTGGATTGGTATTATAGTTACTAGTACCCTTACGATCATTACATGCATCCAACATTAAAGTGGAGTATACAACCGTTTTTTAAAATGTAATTAGGAACTGTTACTATCACACTATTGACATTTTTTATTCATATAAATTTTTCTACATATTTTTCATTAATTAATTATAATACTTTAAATATATAGTGTGACATTAGTTATACATATTATGATTATTAGCTGATAGCTTTAATTCATACTCAATAAACAACTTTAACAACAAATTTCAAAATCATCAAATTACATATAAGTTAGTATTAAAGTAATAAAAAAAGTAATAAAGTCTATAAGTATAATTTTCAAGTCCACATATGGGAATTTAATATTTAATATCCAGATCCTTTGTGTTTCCATTTTAGAACAAATTAGTGAAAAATATATGCTATTTGATTCAAAAGAGGAAAATAAAACCAACTATTTTTTTAGGATCCAAATCGAGAGGAGTTAAGAAGGTAGAGAAATGATGTGGAGTAGCGTCTAATAATTTAGAAAAAAGGGTCTATTTGTGTCTGGGTCTTATAACTTTGAGTTTGAATTCTAAGTTTGTCCAGCTTTGAATCTTAGTCCCTAAACCACGTTGATCGTTAATTCTTCATCTTGTAATTGAATGAAATTTTATTTTTAAAATACTATTGACTTCACTATACCAAATTGGAACTTTTGTAACAACTCTCAAAACAGTATCACTTTTGAGATGTTACAATCCACCAAACTATTTCAAGTCAAAACTAAATTAGTCAAAAAAATGAAAACAACAACACAAAAAAATGATACAATAAGTTGGATCACCATGAATAATATCACTTTTATAACCATACTCTTCATGGTGATATAATTATTGTATCATTTTTTTTGTGAAAATGTGTAAAATTATTACGTAGATTGTTACACTTCAAAAATGATATTGTTTTAAGGGTTGTTACAAAAATGCCAATTTAATGTAGTGCTTTAATATTGGTATATTTATACTTTAGGTCGGACAATTATAACAACTTTGCATTTATGTCCTATATTTGTAATAGATAGTATAGTCAATGTGATCTTGAAACTAAGACTCAAATGATAGACAAACTTGGGTAAAAAATAAAAAATAAAAAATAAACAAGTTATCAGACCATAAAAAAAAAAAAAAAAAAAAGAAGTAATCAGTAGCTTATCTGCTAGATATCTGTCATTGTGGGAAAGAAAAGGTGTAGAAAGTAGAGGTAAAGTTGAAGTATTTTTTTTTTTTTTATAACTTTTGCCATCAGTTTTCTTACTTTTCACATATTGTGCCATTGATGGGGGCACTTTGATCCATAACAAGGGAAAATATTCAGTATAATGTTTAAATTTATAAGAGCATCCACAATAGGCTTTTAAATTTTCCACCTAAATTGACTTTTTCTGAATTTAGGAGGCCCATATCATGGACTGTACATCCCTCGATTCCAATCTTGTCCCATCAAGAATTTTTTGGGTTATTTTAGAATTGATCAAGCCCATTCCGATCTAAAGTGAGATGTGATGGGGTAGGAGATTTTCAATCACGTCATTCCCGTCTCGTCCAGTCCTAAATTTATTTATTTAATATTTATTATTATTATTTTAATCAAATTACTCTACAAAAAGAAAGTTTAGGATGTATTGAACTTAAATCAAAACATCTATTGTTTGAAATTACTTGCTTGATTTGGTATTCTTTGTTTAGATATGACAATTATTCTTTTAGAAAATAAAGGCAAGTGATAGTTTGGGTTATTTTACAGTTGTGTAGTTGGAGATTTGGTAAATTAGCCGTATTTTCATTTTTGAACTTATATTAAGACAACTTGAGAATATTGCTCTTAATTGTATCATGTATGAATGATATTTCAACTTTTGCATAAACATGCAAGAAGGATCTATGGAGGGGCTTCTTCCATCTAACATCATTTACTTGACAGATTTAATTTCATTGTAAGGTAACCATCCACAAGTTTTATATGACATTTAATATTGTTACGACTAAAGTTATATGTACATAAATTTGACATTATTGGTGTTTGAGCAATGTGAGATAAAATTTTTTATTATTATTATTCATTAGAGAACTATTTAGTACATGCTCATTTTATCCCGAACTCGTTTGTGATAGGATGAGATTAGAATGAGATAAATTTTACTCGATTCCAAATAAACTGGATGAGATCCTTCCCGTCAAATGCCACCCCTTCTAAATTGACGTGAGATATTCTAAATAAAAATTAAAAAGTGTCTCTCGTGGTGCATGTGATTTTAATATATTTTATTTTTTTAGGCCACGCTTTTTCAAAATGGAGTACATGATTTTTTTTTTTAACATTTATAAGAGAACTGACTCTTGAAAGGCCTTATCAATAGTAAAAAAGCAATATGGTCGGTCCAGTTATTGAATGGCTCATCTTCTAAATTATTTTATTAGGTTGGATATTTTTAGAAATGGCAAAAATAATATAAAAAAATACGCACTGCCACTATATGGTGATTTTGAAGTTATTCGAAATTTAAAATATGTCAAAAATGTTTTGAGAAAAGAAATAAATATTTTAATCTTCGTATATTTTAACAATCTATATTGTTATTTTAATATTAAAAGTTTGTTATCTGAGTGATTTTTATGTAATATATAGTATGTATGACACTACGAATTGTGTGAGATTTTTTATGTTGTATTTAAGAATTTAAAATGCATAACTTATATTGTTAAATTTAAAAACACAACCGAAGTTTTTACGTTTTTTCTTCTCGAAATGAAATATTCAAAATTTCAACTCAAACAAGTACCGAATGGCTATAAAATAGAAAAAAATAATGTCTTTATCGCACTGTCAGATCAACAAGACACCCAAAAAAGGGCACAAACCAAGTCCCACACGGCGCTTATCTAGAGGGGGATGGGTGATTACACCCATCTCTCGCTCCCTAGAATTTTCAATCGTGGTAGTGATGGAGGCATGAGTGATGCTGGTAAGTTATTGGTGTTGTAGTATTTTAATCCACATCACTCACATTTTGGATTGTTATTTCTTCAAAATTCAGAATAATAATTAAAAATGTCTATGACACAAACAAGCCTTAAAATAGAAAATATCACCTAAATTAAAGTGCGTTTTGGTAATTGTACCTTCCGAGTTAATGCATCATAGTAGACTGTCATATCAAATATACCAAGAGTAGTCAATACTAGGCCAAGCATAACCGCATCTTTGAAAGGCATTTCATGAAAGAAGCAAGGGATGATAGCGCCAATAAACTTTCCAAGAAAACCAAGTGCCATTAAAAGTAATGTCGACTCTAAAGCACCTTGAGTGGCTTCCACAAGTAAACTGAATGTCGAGTTAGCAATTACCAAAAAGTAAATCGGCATCAATACTCCAGAAATAAGACATTCTAGTTTATCTGTCAAAGCGGACCCAAGGGGAGGGCCATCCGGTATGACCAAGCCAAGTATAATTGGTCCAAACAAGAATCGTACACCAATCATCTCTCCAATATATGCAGTTGCCGGGATCATCAAAAATATGATAAATAAATGAATATCCTTTACAGCTTCACCATTGGGAGTTTGTTTGATAATCCAAATAACAACTTTTCGTAATACAACTGTTATGAATATTATGAGAGAAAAAGTAGAAAGAACAAAACCAATTATACTTTTTAGGGTGGCATTTGAATTTTGGTACAATGCAAAACAGATGATAAGTGCGATCCAACTGCACGTGCCACTAACTGTGGATATTGAAGTAGCTTGACGTCCTAACTCTGTATTAAGAATTTTCAGTTCGGACAAGAAGCTACTTATTGTATGAAAAGAGGTCATTGACACCATTACAGCTGTTAATGGGAGAGTAGTTCCCACTTCTGTTTCGTGTAAAATGGCTCCCCTTATATAGAATGCCATTGGAAGTGTAAAAGCTAATGGCACGATGAAGGTTGAGATGCCTATGACCCATACCTTTCTAGAAGATCTCATCATAGTACTTAGGTCCATTTTTACCCCAATCAAGAATAGGTAAAGCATAACAGCAAATGGCCCCAAACATTCAGATTTAAACATTACATCCCTTGGATTGAAAAGAGATCGGAACTCTGGTATTTGTGACAAACCTGTGAATCCGAATATCTGACCACTCTGCAAAAACATTTTATGTACCAAAAAAAAAATGATTGTAAGACATGGTTAACAAATAAGATTACAAAAGTGTCATTGATTCACTTGCTTACTACCATAACAAACAAGATAATGACAATATAATGAAGCTGTGATTATGGAATTTAAGAGAAAAATACGAATCCTTCTTTATCGCCAGGAAGGAACAAGTACCTTACTAGAGTTAAAATACAATAGAAAATAAGTCGTAATTACATCAAAGTTGTCCCAACTTTGAATCAAGTTTAATTTCCATGACTTTACTCAATGACTCTATTCCGGTGCTCTCTATTTACTTTAAGTTACTTTCAAAGAGTTTTTCCAATTGTTGTTACCATTTGTAGACAGGAATTCAAGTTTGCCTTTATATTATACCACAAATTAAAAAACAACAACAAACAATGAAACGTCTCATCTACCCAACCCCCGACCTTTGTTAATGCTCTCTTCACCTGCCAATTAAGACACACCCACACGCCCCTTTCTTCTTCCCCCCTCTCTGTCCACGTTCACTTGAGACTTCATCTTCCCTTCCCTTCCCTTCCCCTCTCCTCTCAACAAACACCCTCAATTGCATTAGCAGAAGAAAGAATCAGTCAAGGAAGAATGGGTAGTGATGGAAAGGTCTTCACTTAGGCAGAGGTCGCTGAGCACAACAGCTCTAAGGACTGTTGGCTAGTTATTGGTGGAAAGGTTTACGATGTGACAAAATTCCTGGAGGACCATCCTGGTGGTGATGACGTTCTACTGTCAGCTACAGGGAAGGATGCCACCGCTGATTTTGAGGATGTTTGTCACAGTACCAGTGCTAGGGCTATGATGGATGAATACTATGTCGGGGACATCGATACAGCAACCATCCCTGCCAAGCAAAAGTACACTCCTCCCAAGCAACCTCATTATGACCAGGACAAGACCTCAGACTTCATTATCAAGCTGCTTCAGTTCCTTGTTCCCCTTGCAATCTTGGGTTTGGCAGTCGGCATCCGTTTCTACACAAAATCAATTTAAGCTCCAGAGAACATCACATTAAGTTTGGTAATGATGAAGGTCCATTTTAGTTATCTTGTCATTTTAGTACTTGGAAACTTTAAGTAGGGTAAACTATCTGTTGAACTTGCCCGTGGCTTGTGTCGTCAAATGTTTCTTCTACTCTTTGCTTTCTTTTTTTTTCTTGTCAGACCTATGTATCAACTCGCTCCTCAAGTTGATGCACATCCATTAAAAACAGCTTTTGTAATGTTAAAAAAAAAAAGTCAAAATGGAAACTATGGGTCTTTGACACCGGATATTTTCTATAAGTTTTACCATGCAGCAACTAAAGAAATATTTGTGTAATCCAACTTCAAGACAACATGGTCAAGGGACCCTAACTCTAATATGGATAAATCGAGAACCAAAAACCTCTACTAATACGATGATGAGATATAAAGTCTAAATATCCAATATATATATACACTAACTAGTGCTCCATATAGGGGGGGGGGGGGGGGGGGGGGGGTGGTAAATTTTTTTTAGTAAATACTAATTTACTAAAAAAAAATCAATTATATAGTGTATAATACAATATCACAATTGTTCATTCAACCATTTCTACATGTTTTTACTAGTGTAGTGGTTGAAAGTTTAACATTTTTTTTAAATGATTCAAGTTCGTTACTCTTGGAGCGTAAGATTTTTTTTATGGCTATTGACAATTACTATTAATTATACATTTTTTGTGTATTGATAATTACTAGTCCCCATCATTGTTACTCGCCTACTTTTTTTTCAATGCAATTCTATTAGTAACTGCAAACATTAAAAAATTGTTTACTTTAATAAAAACTTATTTACGGTCTTCTTGGAGCGTATGATTTCTTTATGGCTATTGACAATAACTATTTATGTTGGAAGTTTAACATTTTTTTTAAACGACCCAAGTTTGATACTCTTGGAGCTTAAGATTATTTTTATGGGTATTAACAATTACTATTAACTATATATTTTTATATGTACTTATAATTACTAGTTTCCATCATTGTCACTCGCCTAAATTTTTTTCAATGCAATTTTATTAGTAATTGCAAATATTAAAAAATTGTTTAGTTTAATAAAAACTTATTTTTGGTCTTCTTAAAGCGTATGATTTCTTTATTACTATTGACAATTACTATTTCTGTCATTATGACCTACCCCTACTTTTTTTTCAATGCAATTTTATATGTAATTGCAAAAAAAAATAAAAAAAATGAAATATTTGTTCACAAGTGGTATAAAAACTCCAACAAAAAAAATATTTGAAATTAATATCTAAAATAATAACTTCATAATTCAATGAAAATACCATTAGCCACTCATACAAAATTTTAGGCTTATATAAACCATTTTTTCTATGAAATTGTATTAGAATCTTATTATATTCATAAATTTCCGATTTTTTTAAGCTTCAAATAGATACTTATCCTAATTATTCTATGATTTTAGTTATATATTCTAGTCATTTCGCTTGCCCTTGCTAAGGTTAGCGACATTGTGACATTATTTTGACTTTAAATTGGACTACACTGGATTCAATTTGGTATATACAATGTACTTTTGATAGTTGTATTTATAATTATTAGTTACTAGCTTGGGTAAGGAAAAAAAATTTGTCTCCGCCCTTGATAATTACTATCATCAACTAATAACTTTTTGTCATTTTGCCTCCTTCCCCCTCCCCCCTCCTAACTAAATCCTAGGTCCGCCACTGGCTCCATAAATGGGTTTTTTTAATGATATTTCTGAGTAACATCTTCTTTAATTATGATGAAAATAAGGTTATTTCATGTTAGTTAAAATATTAAGAAACTTGATCACTATATCATTTCTAATGAGTTTAGGCATAGCAACAAGGTCGTGGTGTAAAATGTTCCTAGGTTCGTCCTTTACAGGAAATAATCTATATATTGGTCATATATTACTTGCTATTGTCATCTTACTTGGCTCACATAATATTCAATGACCATTCATCTACCAATATCAAGAACAAAATCTCAACACAGAGTTGAAACATTTTAACTAGGAGAAACGTACCAAAATTTGTGGCAGCACTGAAGTAAAACCAAAAGGCTTGAGGACCAACTCAAGTATGGCGTTCAACAAAGAAACCATAGCGATCTGAAACATGAAAACCTGGTTGAAATATTTATAATCGTTTTGTGAGAAAATATACCTAGTGTCATTAACAATTGCACTCTTATTAATGCACATGATGCTATCATCTTCACTAACAGTCGTCATGTTGTGCAATAAAAGTAGCGAACAGAGGAAATGTATGCATGGGTGAAACTAATTAAACTGAATAAAAATGTATATATAGACATGCAACTTACTCAAAGGAGAGATGGAGAGGCATTTCCGGATGGGAATGGGTTGACCATGTCAACTATTGATCCCATGTGTACCTATGGAGGGATCCATAAGGCTTGACTATTTCTAGGATAATTTTATTTTAGACATTTCATTCATTATTTACACATAAACCGAAAACACAATCGTCCATGTACAAGATCTTCATTGCAAATATATATTAAGCTTTAGATAAGAGGAAACGGTATTCTCCATAACATGCGAAACCGCCACTTCATTTCTTTTGCATATCTTTCTGCATATATAAGGTTTAAAGAAGAGGAAATGGTCAATAGCCATTTCACCATTTTCTCCATCCTCTCCGTTCTCCGAGACTAAAATTTCAGGATTTGTTTCAAAAGGTAAATTCTTTAACACGTAATCATGCATGCATACGCTATATATAATACAATTCTCACATAGTTGTCTGAACATTTAATTTAAATTGACCATTAAAGCATGCAGGGGCAAAAAAAAAGTTTGAAAATACCAACATACCCCTGAACGTGGTTTTCCGAACCAAACGAAATTTTTTGTTCTTTTTTAACTCCCAACAAACCCACCCTAACCAACCCTCTCACTCTCTTCTCTTCTCTTTCTCTTATATTTTCTCTCCCTCACAAACCCTCTCTCACTCTGTAATCTCTCAACTCCGCCTCTCATATCACTCCTCTTATATTTTCACTCCCAAATTGCTCAACTTTGTAGTAGTTGGCTATATCGAACCCTGAAACGCGAACATATCGGTAGCAGATATTTGTATAGAAAGGGGGGGGGGGGGGGTGGAGAACCTAAATTTTTAAAATAATCCATAATATAATTTTTAGTGGAGTCAAGTGCCAAGATTGTATACAAAAGGGGACAACCTAAACTTTTAAAGGGGGGCAATATAAAATAATAAGAGTAATTTAGTGGGATTTCACCAGTATCATTAAGCGGAGCTTTGGTTTGGGTCAGTAGAGTCAATTTTTAAGATCAAAAGTTTTATGTTCAGCTGGTATCGGGCCTATATTCATTGTGAGACCATTTTTTTTCTTGTGTTGTACATCATCTCAGCCTCGTCGTGTCTTCTATCTTTCTATAGATATTAAACTTAACATGCTGATACAAATACATAATTCAAACATGTGGATAGCAGTAATGAACCATACCTTTTGCATAACAAGTTTATATTCCAAAAGCTCATTATAAGCACGTTGCAACTTCTCACTATTTGTGTTGATTTCTATCAACTCGCCTTCAAGCTCTCCAGTTTAATCTATTCAAACAAACAAAAAGTATAATAAACATAGGACATTTGATTCACATACAAACCAAACCGTTGAAGTAAGCACAACAAAATACCTCCAAGGTGTCCAAATCAATATTAACTCTGGCTGGGGGCCTTGCAGAAAATGACCATCCAACCTTCTTCCTTGCCATCTCTCCACATCTATTTATCTACAAATTATGGGCATACAAACACTCATGAAAAACTATATACCGGCTATATTTCATTGGTTGGCGACCTTTATAAAAAGATGAATTATCTATAATGCATATCTACAGGGGATCATTGTTTATTATTGATTCTAACTACGTCAATGTAATTTCTCTTGGGTATGAACCCTTTTTTTCCAAGAAAATCGTAACATTTCTGTCTCATAATGATGTAACCGCGTAAAAGTAAGCAAGTTGAAGATCATCAGAATGTACCTGATTAGCATATGTCCTCTGAAAGGGGCTCTTCTCAGCATTAAGCTGCAATAGATCATAACATAAACAAATGATTTATGCTTTAAAAAAAAATGCATGAACACCAATTGGGGGAAAAGCTGGTTTCTGACTTGAGACAAAGCATGAAAAAACACTAATTGCCCAAAATTAATTGGGGGAAAACAAAAAGAAATGAAGGAAATCATTAAAAGGGTTGAGAGAAATCTCATTTAAAGACTGGAAACACCAAAAGGGTATCTCTAAAAAGCTGAATTCAAAATTTATGACACAATTAAAAGCAAACAGCGAATGAAATCCATAAAACAAATACCCTAGAGCTTCAAACAGTGAATGAAATCCATAAATTTTTTTTTTTTAAAAAGACATAAATTTCTTGAAAAATCCAACAAAAAGAAGAAGAAGTTAACCTTGTTGTTGTTGAAGAGATGGAGGTAGAGCCATGGTTTGCTTCGAAGAAGGGGAGAAAGGAAAAGGGGCATTCAACATAAAAATTCAGTAACATTCAACATAAAAATCGAAACTTTATTAAAGGGTTGTTAGGAAATCATACCAGTCATGCAAGACCATGCCTCTTCAGCAACATAGTCTTCGTCAGGGACGGAGAAATCGATCCATTTGTGGCGTTGATGTGAGAGGAGCACCGCAGAAAGACAAGAACAACTATTGTCGAATCATGTGAGAGGTGAATTGAGTGCAAGAGAGAGGTGAATCCATTGCGAGAGAGTGAGATCAAGCGACAAAAAAGGGAGGGAGAGCAGCAGATAGAGGGAGGGAGGGCGACGGAGAGATGGAGGGAGCAGTGATGGAGATGGAGATATGGAGAGAACAGGAAGGGCGATGGAGAGATGGAGGGAGCAGTGAGGGAGATGGCGAGATGAGTGAGCGGAGATGGCGAGATGAGGGAGCAATGAGGGAGATGACGAGATTGAGGGAGGGTGAAGGAGAGATGAAAGAAGAGAACTCTAAGTCGAGCGCTAAGTAAAACGAGAGATGAAAGAGGCGAGCGCCAAAAAGCCCGCCCAAGTTTTTTACAGCGTTTTCATTTTTGAAGACATTAAAATTTGACTTTTGATAGCGTATTTAGCAAAAACGCTATTAATAAATGCTATTAATGAGCATTTGTGTTGTAGTGGAAAATCCATTCAAAATGACTCCACACCTTAACCGCCAGTTTTCCATCTAGAAATAGGTGATTCAAAGATTCCATCTCTGGATTAGCACAACATCTACATCTTGAGGCTAGGCTAAACCCGCATCTGTACAACTCCCCGTCCATTGGCACCCCTCTTCGTAGTAATTTCCACACAAAACTGATATTCTGGAAGGAATAATTTCATGCCATATCATTTTGCTTAATTCATTTACCTCCCCATGATTTCGTAACAATTCATACGCCGACTGAAGTGAAAAAAGACCATCCGAGTTCGGTGCTCATACACACTTGTCATCGCCATATTTCTCACCACGCAATCTATCTGCAAAGAGACTACGCGCCAAACGCCTGAAGCTTGGGTTGATCAATTCAAAATTGTCCAAGATCACTTCTCTTACAGTAGGCCAAATACCACGACTAACTAAGTCCTCCGACCTTCTGAAAGAAGCCACAATATTCCAGTTTTCCTAAAAAAAACTAATAGCACCCTTGCCAATTCGCCAAAAAGAATTACTCAAAATCAACGATTTACCAAGCATGATCTCTTTGAAAAAAAGGTGAAGACCCACATTTTACAACTTGACCACTCAACGCAACTCCATGCAACCAGTATGTATTCCTCATGAAAGTCGCCCACAAAGAATCCGAATTAATTAGGCTCCAAAGAGCCTTAACTCGAAAAACCTTCATCACAACTGTCGTGTTTCTAACACCCAAACCTTCTTCCTCCTGTGGGAAACAAACTTTATCCCATGACACCCATTTTTTCTTCAATCTGCCTTCACAATCTCCCCAAAAGAAGTCCGCTAACAAATCATTAATTCTTGATAAAACTTTCTTAGGTACACACATGGCATTTAGAATATAAATTGGAATCGAACTAAGGACATGTTTAATCAAGATTAGTCTTCCCCCCCGGAGATAACAATTTTGCTTTCCATCCCTGAATACGGTGTTGGATTTTAGCAATCAAATCTTCGAAATAGGAAATTCTAACTTCCCTTGGAAAACTGGCCCTCCCAAATATGTCAAAGGAGCACCCTTATACTGGAATCCCGTGCACCTTTTCATAGCCACAATTGTTTCCACAACTGCCTTATCCTCCAGCATAAAAGAACTTTTTCTTTCATTTATTTTCTGGCCTGAAGCATTACAATAACTTTTCGAAAAATCCATGCAACCCAGAACTGATGATTTTTTTCCATTTAAAAAAATGAGAGTATCGTCCGCATAGAAAATATGTGAAATAGGTCTGCAGGCCCTAGGCGTATAATAATACCCAATTTTCCTTTATTGAAAGCCATTTGTAATCCCCTACTCAACACTTCAGAGGCAATAATAGATAATAATGTTGAAAGAGGGTATCCTTGCCTTAAACCTCTAGTAGATCTAAAAAAGCCTTTGTATAGCAAAACTGACAAACCACAAGAAGCTATATAGTTGAAAATAATATGGCGGAATCTACTATTGAAGCCAAATCTTTTGAGCACCGCGAACAGAAAAGTCCATTCTAGATGATCATAAGCTTTCTCCATATCAATCTTCAACACAACGTTGCCTCCAAAAACCTTCTTATGAATATCCCTTAACAATTCCTGCGCTAGACCAATGTTTTCACCAATGAACCTTCCTTTTACAAAAGCCCCTTGCTCCTGAGAAATCATTTGTGGTAAAAACACTGCCAGTCTATTGCAAAGAATTTTACTGAAAATTTTATAATTCACATTACACAGACTAATTGGGTGAATGTCAGAAAAGAAACCTGGATTCTCCTTTTTTGGGATCAGAGCCATGAAATTTTCCGAAAAAGAAGCTGGCAAAGCCTCCCCTTCAAAAAACTGTATGGCCGCCTCCCATATATCAATACCCAAAAAATCCCAACAAGACTGAAAAAAAACTAGCAGTAAATCCATCCGGTCCAGGAGCACTATTTTTGGGAATATCAAAAACCGCATCTCTTACTTCCTTCATGGAAGGCCTTTTGACCAAAGCATCACATTTGCCTGAACTAATCATCATCGGAATACACTCTAACAATTCTGTATCCACCACACTGTTTCCATGGGAGGACAAGAGATTAAAGAAATAATCATTTGCTTTGTCAAGAATCTCACCTGGTTACGAAATAGTCCTTCAACATGGTAAAGTG
Source organism: Berberis vulgaris (assembly GCA_963556465.1). Lineage (NCBI taxonomy): Eukaryota > Viridiplantae > Streptophyta > Magnoliopsida > Ranunculales > Berberidaceae > Berberis > Berberis vulgaris. The sequence goes on along the minus strand of OY747132.1, from coordinate 82,994,260 downwards.
ATTTGGAAAATGGCCCTTCTTTTTTGTCTAGACTTAGTGGAAGCAAAAAAATATTTTGTGCAAGCATCCCCCTCCTTGAACTCTTTTTCACCTGATTTATGAATCCAGTAAAGCTCCTCTTGTTTATGAGCTAATCTGTACTCTGCCTGACAACGACTCAAATTACTCTTATGAATATGTTATTAGTAATAGGAAGTCATGAAAGAACATCACCTACATTGTTATCTATGCCAACACAAATCATAAAACATCTCTCAAAACATCAATTAAACAACTGGTTGTATGTTACAAGAATTTTACTTTAAAGTAAAAAATAAAATTTAAACATAATGAAGATAGTCCAAAAGTAATACAAATAACTATTTTCCTTTTTCTAATCAGAAAAAATTACCATTTTCATTGCTCATCGTTGACTTTCGACAATCACAACGTCGTTTTTTTTAAGCTATAGTTGTTTTTCATTCATTAGCCTTCTATCATGGTTGATCTTGAGTTTGAAAAACTTCTTCATCTTTTTCTTCCAACGGTGATGAAGGCTCGTCGCCTTCTTCAATTAGAAATTTATCAGAACGACACTCTTTAAGAAGAAAATTGTGAAAGGCTACACAAGCTAGCACGAACTCCGCTTGTGTTTTATATCGAAATGGAGGCACAAACTTAAAAATTATAAATTTATATTTAAATACACAAAATATCCTCTCAATTACGTTTTTCAAGGATGCACGACGGAGATTGAACAACTCAGTTGGATTTTCAGGGTGGTGACCATGACCGGCAAAATCTTATAGATGATATCGAACACCTCGAAATGGAGCTAAAAATTGCGATGATTTGCTAAAAATGGAAATTTTAGTAGGTAACAAAGGGTGCCAAAGCCATCGCCAAAACCATTCCTGATGTCCTCTAGTTCGAAGGATCTCACAAGTGGAACTTATCTAGAAATTTCTGTCATTATTTGGGATCCAAATTTTAACGTCCTTCTCACCCATGTCTCCTCGCAGTCTTCTGCTGTAAAACTCTTGGGTTCTTCTTTGCAACACAGGACCCAAAGATCTGAAGTTTTCTTTATGCATTTGCCTTAAGGAAGGCCATTTATTTTTTGTCTATGTCCAACCAGTCCGATGGAAAAATTCACTTTCAATCCAGTGCTCATTAAAAAAAATAATGTTTCTGTTGTTGATCTTCTAGGTCGTGTGATCCTCACTAAATTCCTTGAACTCCATCAATTCTTTTAGAAAAGGGAAGGCCCCTGCCTTAATCTCTTGGACCCTAATAGGAACCCGTGCCTTCAAATATTTCTTTCTCATAAACATGGACCATAGGGATTTTGTATTCAATAAGCATCATGGAGCCTTAATGCGAAATCTCTACTTACAACACAATTCAGGCTACGAACGCTTAAACCACCCTCATCCGTTGGAAAACTGAGTCTATCCCAAGCCACCCATTTCCTTTTATGTCTCCCTTCATGGTCTCCCCAGAAAAAGTTTGCAATTAATTTCTGTGTAATATTCAAGACCTTTTTTTTTTTTAAATAAAACCTCCAGTGGGGAGGGACCTTTATTAATTGAATAAAAACCTTATAAACCTGTCGGGGGTACATGACGACTTTACCCTAGTAAAAAGAAAACTATTGGACATATATCAAAGATAAACCAAAAATCAATGTCCTTTTTACGTCTATTCTTGTAGCTCTATTCCCAACTTCTCAAGCGTTCCAAAACATATTATTATCAATCATTGTTAGTTTGGGCAATTGAGTCACATGGCCTCGTCTAACGACGCATGCCCGGGGGGACCGCCGTTCTGACTTTTGTACTTCTCCTCTTATTCATTGCTCCTTCTGACGTAGCCCCTAAATCCAAATCACTGCTCACTGCCTGTGGACCAACCTCAGATTCTGAGTCGACTTCATCACTAGCACTTTCGAGTGTATTGATATTCAATTTCTTCCGTCGAAGCCGCCTAGTTTCTTTGAACAATGACATAGCCTTGTTCAATGTGTCTCCTATTATTTTATAATCCGGAGAATTTTTGATAGCGTGTTTTTCAAAATTGCTCTTGGCCCTGACCAAAGTCTGAATATCATCATCAAAAGGTCCTTGCACTAGCTGTCCCTGCATAGCGTCCCCTAGCTCTGTGCTAGGATCCACAACTTGCTGTCCCTGCTTCGATAAGCTGCCTGATTCTATCATACTCGAAATACGCACCTCCGCGCTTGCTGCCATAACGTCCCTTGGCTCTGTGCTAGGAGCTATCGCATCCACTGCTGTTCTAGGATCAACCGCAACCATTGTTGTGCAAGGAACAACCCCCTTCACTGTTGTTCTATGGTCCGCATCCACTGCTATGCTAGGAGCCAATACCTCCCCTGATCTAGGAGCCACATCCACTACTGGTGACCCTGCTGTTCTAAGAGTCAACACGTCCCCTGTTCTATTAATAACATGATCAAGAAATGATCCCTTAGCACCAGGCCGTGCATCCCCTGCAGTCACGCGCCCATCATCGAAACTTCCAGACGATGTTTCGACCTCCTTCAATTCCGCTGGCAGCAGTCCTACATTAGACGGTGTCCCAATCCTAGTCGAATCCTCCTCAGACTCAGCTTGTAATGCTTTTTGAATCTCAGAATCGGTGTACCTAGCATCTTTACAATCAGATATAAACTTGGAAACTTTCCTTTCCATCGAAATCATAATATCAAGTCCATTGCCAACCGAAATACCTTCCAAAACCGTGCCATCACCGTTTCACTCAGATTTTAATTCTAACTTAGCACCTTTTGCTAAATCCAAATTAGAAATGTCCAAGTTAGCACCTTTGGCACCGATGTGATTCCTTTTCTGCAGCTCCTTGCTATTTAAATTACCTACTTATTCTTCTCAAAATTCAAATTAGACAGGTCATTAACTTCCTGTGTATCCCCTATGTTTACCTTGGCCAAAATCAATTCAGACCCAGATTTAGAAACTGCTTTGAGTTCATCGATTGGATTGCTAGGATGCTTTAAACTGTCTGTTTCTAAACTGATCACAGCGATCTCAACTTCCAGATTTAATTTCTTGTTTCCCACACTTTCTACCTTAGTCGGCCTATTGCTTAATTCCATATCTTGCTCCAAATCAGCTAACACAGCAAAAGCATTCGATTGTACCATGTCCTCACCTACAGGCAATGATTTTTCCACCTTTTTTGTATTCACTAACACATCCTGGCTGGAAATCTCGGCCCCTCTATCATCCTTTGCTCCGCTCACACCCGCTTTCTCGTCTTTATTCATAACCTCTTTCAGAACTGGGCGGTAAACCTGCTTCGTCTCTACGCTCTTTGGGTGCTTACCGTGTTCTTTATACACAAAATACTAATTTTTCTGGCCCCCTTCACTATGCTTAGTGTTATCCGATGTCGGTAATTCTTGGCGATTGTCTTTTTTTCCCCGCCGCGTCTCCTACAAGCTTCATAAGTATGCCCAATCATGGAACAATTTTCACAATATTTAAAACCCGGGTAAGCAATTTTCTGTCAAAAGCCCTTACCCCCGGAAAACTCAAGCCAAATACGATTAGGAAGTTCGCTCGCTAGCTCCATCTCCACACACAACTTGGTTGCGTTCAATCTAGTAAAGCCTAGCGTGCTATCATCAATCCGCATAAAAATACCAATTGAATCCCCTACCTCCTTCAAATATAAAGGATGAAAAAATTGTATCGGTAGGTTCGATAGATCTACCCACAAAGGGGCTAAAATAAGATCTTCTCTTAGGCGAAAACCCTGATGCCATCGAAAAGCTTTGAATCGAACACCCTTAATCATATACGAATCCCGTGACAAAGCTTTTTTAACCTTCTCTTCCACTTGAAATCTAACAAGAACATGCCTCGGATCTAGCAATCCCATTGTAAAGTCCCCCTATGACTCCCCAAGTTCGATGAATCATTTCTCTAATGGCTTCTAAAGACGGACGATAACTAGAAAACTTAAGAACAATGACCGAAAATTCAACATACATTTCACATCTTTTCACTTCCGAAATATTCATGGACAAAGTCGGGCATCCCTCTTTTCGAAAACGATTTCCCTTCATTGGCTCCTCGTCAATAATGACCTTCTTCACGACCCCCAACACTTGAAGGAAGGTTCTTGACGACATAGCAACCTCGGGTTGTGCGCCTCCTTGTCCAGCCATGAGGTTTTCCTCCATAACGGCTGGAGGAGCCACCATGGAAAACCTAGGAAATCCTTAACTTGGGCGGTTAAGATTAGAGCAAACCAAGATCTAAAGGCTTAGAATAATCCAGCCTCTCAAGACCTTCACTGGCACACATGTTGGTGTAATAGTATAAATTGGCATTGAAAGGAGTTCATGTCCAATAAGGATCATTCTTCCCCCTGAGGAAAGTAATCTAGCCTTCCATCCCTGAATTCTTTGCTGTATCATATTTACCAAGTATCAAAATAATTCTGCATTTACCTTGATAAATGGGCACCCCAAGGTACATAAATGGGGAAGGCTTGAAGCAAAAATCGGTCCATTGTTTAACAAGTACTATTATTTCAACCCGCACTTTCTCATCCATCATAAAAGAGCTTTTACCAATATTAATTTTCTCCCCAGAAGCCAAACAATATTTCCTCAAGAAATTCATACAACCAGCCATCGATTGCTTCATACCATTCAAAAATATTAAAGAGTCATCAACCTATAATAAATGTGTAATTGGGGAACAAACCTTGGGAGTGTGATAAAAACCCATCTCTCCCCTGTGAAAAGATCTTTTGAGATCCCTGCTTAGCACTTCTGCTGCAATAACTAAAAGGAGTAGAGAAAGGAGATCTCCTTGTCTAAGACCCCGAGAGGAAGGACACTAACCATCATAGCTACCTTGAAGCAGTACCAAAAAACCACAATGAGCAATGCAATTAGAGACGAGATGCCATATTCTACTGCCAAAACCAAAACTGCGAAGCACAACTAGGAGATAGCCCCATTCAATTATGTCGTATGCCTTTTCCATGTCTAACTTGATAATGACATTAGTACTAGTAACCTTATTCCCAATACATCTCATTAATTCTTGCACCAGCCCTATATTCTCATAAATAAGTCTTCCTTTAACAAAGGCCCCATCTCCATAGAAATAATTTTATGAAGAAAATTTGCCAACCTTTCACTTAGGATTTTGCTAAAAAAAACCTTGTAAACCACGCTACATAGACTGATCGGTCTAAATTCAGAAAACGTGAAGGCTCCTCTACTTTAGGAATCAGAGGTAAAAAATTAGCATTAAAAGAACCTGGCAAAGCATGACATTAGAAAAACTGCTTTGCTGCCAGCCACTTGTCATGATCAATGATCTGCCAACAAGTTTGAAAGAACCCCGCAGTGAACCCATTTGGACCAGACGCACTATCCTGCATTGTACCAAAAACCGCGATTCTGACCTCCTCCATACTCGACAGCTGCATAATCAAATAAAAATCATCAGACTCAATCAATTTAGGGATGCACTCCATAAGGTCCTGATCCTCTATGTAGCCTTCAGATGACAACAAAAGTTGAAAGAAATTATTCGCCTCCTGGATGATGCTTTTCTGATCTGTTAAGACATTTCCTTCTGTATCACTGATTTTTGAAATCGCCCGACTTTTCTGTTTAGCTTTAACAGAAGCAAAAAATATTTTGTGCAAGCACCCCCTTCCTTGAACTTCTTTTCTCCAGACTTTTGCTTCCAATAGATTTCTTCTCGCACCGATGCCAATTTAAGTTCTGTCTGACATCTATTCAGATTAACACTATCATTAATGTCTCGTCCCTGAATCAAACTGAACTCCAATTTTAGGATTTCATCCTCCAATTTCCTGATCTAACTGAAAATATTGCCAAAGGTCTCATTGTTCCAAATTTTGAGTGCGCGCCTTATATGTTTTAATTTCAGGGCCAATGTGTACAAAGCCCCTACTCCTCCTCAATCCGTGTTCCAGTTTTTATCTACAAATCATGATGGTAGACCACATTCTTTGGAATCTATAAGGAGACATACCTCTCGGGGTGATTGGCAAAGAAACTAGTAAAGGAGGATGATACGTCCAGGTCCTATGTAAATGCTCAACCTGGGGTGTTGCATGTCCGCTACCCAATCAGATTTGCTAAAAATTTATCAAGTCTAGACCAGGTTCTATTATCACCCTGTTGATTATTGCACTATGTAAATTTTGGAACAACAAAACCAATATCGGTGAGTCCGTAGGCAGAAATATAATCCGAGAAATCTAACATGGAAGACTATATTGGGGGCCGTCCACCCATCTTTTCACTCCCTTCGACTATCACATTGAAATCCCCTCCAATGATCCAATGTTCAGTCATTCTCATTGAAATGTGCTCCATTTCTTCCCATTAACTCCTTCTTTCCTACACTACATACTTAGCATATACAAAGGAAATATAGAAAACTCTACCTGAAAATAATATTGACACCTTACAGTGCGTCATTTGTTCTGAGCATTTCAATATGTCAAGACTTATATCATTGTCCTAAAAAAGACAAATTTTCCCTCCAAAATCCTCATTTGAAGCAAACAAAAGAAGACGTACCTTACCAACTTCTCAAGCATTCCAATACATGATATTATAATCTATCATCACCAACTGTTGGAGTTTACATATTCCTCGTCACTCTGTGCTCCTTTAGAGCTTTTCTTTTTCTTTTTCTACTTCACCTCCTCAGATTAGTACCTCGTTTCCATCACAGACTTATAGAATTAGTATTAGCATCGGAATCATTATCCGTGTGCAAATCATTTTCAGGACAACCATGCAATTGTTGATTATCATCCATAAACGCATTTTCCTGTTCAATTTATTTATCAAAGGACACCTTCTTGCCAAACCATGCTGCATCCAATATCACCTTAGTTGCTACTGAGTCAGGACGATGATGTACATAGTTTTTTTTTTTTTTTTTCTTCTTTAATTGGGTTGTTGACCCTTTTTATTTATTTATGAATCTATGCCCGAAGGCTACATGACTGACCCTATAGGGTTAACTAAAACAAACTCTCACAAGAGAGATGATTCACCAATACAAGCCTAGACAATAAACAAACTCAGCCTTTGTACCTTTTGTTTGTTTTCTTAGTTCTATTGGATTTCCGTGGACAAAGGCTAAAATCTTTGGTGTGGGTGTTAGAAAATGTCTTTGCAGCCGATTATGTAATCACATCATCATCACTAGAGAGGCCTGGCTCATGCTCTTCTTCAGGAACGTGATAATTTTCCCGTCTCAATCTATTGCGTGTGCGGTTCTTATCCTCTTCCCATACATCTTTTAACCAAATGTAGATTGCCTTCACTTCTTCTTTGCCACGTTTTGCAATAGCTTCTTCTATTGTAGAAGGAACTTCGTTTCCCTTTTCGTATTCATTTATCATCATTAACATATATTCAATCTCAGGAAGAGTGAGGATACCTTTCGCTTCATTCAGTTCTGTTACGGTGAGTTCGTTTCACACTGTGGTGCCCGAATTTCTCACCATCATTGACATCCTGGGAGCTGTTGTCTTCCTTTGCACCTGAAATATTGGCTGTCGGCATGTTGTTGACTTCTCCCACTTCAATATCATGCAACTGATCAGAGGCTATGTACGAAGCAATAACGACCTCTCTAGCATCCTACGCAATAGCCAGAATTGGCTCCACAACAACCTCCCATGCAACCCTGTGATCCACTGCCCCTGCTCCCACAACTTGGCCTATGATGTCATTTTTATTAGGGAAAGACATCCCTGTTTCATCGCCTAACCCCTGTGTCGCATTGATCAAAACATCATATATCGCATTGGCTGAAACAGAGCAAGAATTCTCGAATTTGGGAGAAGCATCCAGGATATTTTCCTGCTCTGTTTTGAGCGATCCAGAGTGCGCATGCACTGGTTCCCCATCGTGCCATCTTGCATTATCACCTGCTCCATCTTGTTGATTCCCTGTTGTATCACAGATAGTGGTATGTAAAGCCTTGTCAACTTTACTAGTCGTATAACCCACCTCCCTTAAAATGTTTTGAGTATTTTCATTTTTTTGGGAAGATTCCTCCAAATTTATTTCATTTTCCTCATTGCTATGGTTATCCGCCTTCTTATTACCATCCTGAATTTGCTTTGTTTCCTTGTCACCATCGACAACATCCTTTTCCAAATTTTCATCAACTAAAGCGCCAAACTTGTTGGCCAAGCTAATGTTAGGAGCTCCCCCGTCCCGTGATTTCACACCTTTTTCTTGTTCACATAGAATTTCAGCACCTTGAGAATCTTTCACCCCACTAGTCCGTATTTTCTCCTTAGTTTCCAACAATTTTTTTGTAACCGGGACATACATTTGCTTATTCACATTTTATCCTCGAGTCTCCTTGTAATGTTTTTGAAATTGCTTGTCTTTTTTCTGAATTCTTGGCTTCCTTGTGATTTTCTCCATCATCATTTGATTGTTCCTTCTTCTTTCCCATAAGTTTCCTACAATAGTCCTTCTCACACTACAAGAAAACAGGTGTTTAGCGACGGTTTCCAAAAGTGTGTAGCGACGGTTGGCCAACCGCCGCTAATAAAGGAGTCACAAGAGCATTCGGCAGCGTTTTTTGCAACCACTGGCATAATCGACGCTATATGTTATTTAGCGACGGTTAGTAGTAACCGTTGGTAAACCCGTCGCTAAATACCATATAGCGACGGGTGCTAACCGTCGCTAAATATGGGGCAAGAATTGACGTTTTATAATATGCTGCGACGGTTCTTAACCGCCGCTATAGTCCGTGGCGCCTACAACGGTTTATACCCGCCGCCAAATTCCAATTGGTAATTCTTTTAGTGACGGTTAAAATTGCCGCTAATGCCTGTTATTATTATCATGATAATTCTATTATGCGCACTAGAAATATGTAAACAATCTGTAGTCACATTTTAACCTGTAATCACATTTTTCAACCTGTAAACAATCTGTAAACAACCCACAATTTTACACAACTATTTTATATCGAAATCATTAAAAAAAAACTTGACTTCAACTATATTGTCATCAACTTTAATAAAAAAAACCTATATTATCATCAAAGTTAACAATATATCAAAGCTAGTACATGTAGAATTTCTTGAAGTTTGATAGTTAAAATCAAATTTACTACAGCTGAAATTGTACCATGTTCTTGAAAGAAATTAGACAATGCTATGGAGAGTGGAGCCGATGAAGATCCTCATTATTATTTTGACTAGGTGATGAGGGCCTTGCAGTTGCTGGTGAAGCTTGCCCACTTTTTTTGTCTTGTGCCTGAAAATGATGAGTCAACAATATTACTCTAAACTTGAGCCAAATTACAATAATTAATTGATTTATATTTAGTAAGTAACCAATATCACTGATAACTAATATATATTAAAATAATGTAAAGGCAAAGAAACATACGGGTGTATTGAATAATCTTGCAAACTCAGCAGGTACATTTCCCTCCAACTTCTGAAAAATGTATGTAAATGCTCCCTCATATCCCTACCTCTTTAATTTCTTTGTCTCTAACTATGACTCCAGCTGGTGAATTCTCTGTTGCACTTGAAGATCAGTGTTTTGCGTTGGTTGTGAGGACATCATCCCACTAAACCTACTATTGGTGCTGCCAAAGACTTGAGATGGACATGGCCCGAATCCCAAAGCTCGAACTCGGCCTGAATGTTCTTTTTCTAACACCTTAGCAAGTGAATCTTGTTGTGATATGGATCGTGATGTGGAATCTTCTTTCTCAATCTCTAAAATTTTCTCCTACATTAATGAGGCAAGCCATCAAACTTTGAATTCAAAATTTATCTAAACATTAATTAATAAAGTTCAATAAAAAAAATAGTTAAATTACTTACACTTATCTGTCTCGCTTCGTCAGTTACATAAGACCCGTCCTTTTTTGTGTGTGTTGCAATATACACCTCTCCCCTACTCACAGGTCTCCCAAGTTCATATTCCTACACCGATATTATGAAGTCATATAACTTTAAATAATATTGTTGAGAATGATAACTTAAAGTGTGGTAGGATGTAAAATATTAATTACCATCTCAGCCTTTAACCTGTAATTACTTTTTGATCCTCCTGTGTGTGGATCGGTGAGTTTCTTCCGAATTTCAATGTTTTTTTTGCATTTTTCCTATCAATGTATAGATAAAAACATATTGTTAGCATATTCCTAGTTATCTAAATGAATAATGTAAATATTTTGTGTTACCTTTGTCCTTTCATCCAAGAGGTAGTCAATAAAATGTGCCCAATCATTACGATCAATGCCTTTGGGATGTTTTGCAATATTAGCATCTCTGGACAGTGTAGGATCATAAAATTCATGGAACAATTTATGCCTATTGTCCTTCCATTTCTTCCCAATGTTTTGCAAGATATAATGGTCTGCCATTGGATCTTCCGCATGTAGTTTATTCTTCAAAATTAATAGTCATTAGTATTCAAATCGTTATCAATAATCTTACAAACAAGGTAAGTGACAAGCATAAATTAAGCCATACCTGTATAATAGTAGTATACACGCCATCCTTGTAACTTTTTGGCACATCCTTCCAAGAGTTGTATCCAACTAGAAAAGCCTTAAAATCGGATCCCAATTCTCCTAAAAAACTTCCTAAGAGACCAGCTGCATCTCCAATAGGTTTATGCTCAGTGTTAAATGGAATCATCACTTTTGTGCCTCTAGGAAGTGACCAAACATCATGTGCCTCATATGAGATTCTTTTATTAGCCCTTGCTCATCTAGGACAAGTTGATATTCGTTATACTTCATTCAAAATTAGCGACTAACATATTATTTTCTTGAATAAGTTTAAATAACATACCAATTGTATTCACTGTCCAATACTTTCTGGATTTGCGTTCATGAACACTTGACTGTGACTCGGGTGTAGCAACTGGATGAGACTCAATATCATCAGGTGGATGAGAGGCGGATGTAGCAGGTGGCTGAGAGATCCATATAGCAGCTGGATGAGACTCAGAGGTAGCAGTTGGATGAGAGACAGATGTAGCAGCTGGATGAGAAACAGATGTAGCAACTAGATGAGACTCAGATATAGCTGTTGGATGAGACCGAGCACTAGATTCAAAGGATCGAGATTTTGTCGGACGCTCTATAGGATCCGATTCAACTTGGAAACGTTTAGGCCTAGGCATCACTGAAACTTCAAACAAAAGTCAAATTGTGAAATAATAAATTATATAATGAATAGGAGAAGACATCATGTTTGAAACCAATAAGCAAAATTGTCATAGTAATGTATTATAACAAACATAATTTTTCATACAAAATCTTCATCTTCTATAATATTGTCATTATTAGCATCGATTGCAAGTACATCATCTATATCATCCCTTGCCAATGGCAAATCTCCATTATCATCTTGAAACCACTCATCTAAGTCTTGTTGTTGATAAGGCGTATTCTCATAGAATGAGTCTTCAGTTTCATTCTCGCCCATGTCATACAAGTCTCTTGGCTTTAAATGAACAACAACACTCCATTCTTTATCCACCTATCCTCCACATAATACACAAGTTGTGCCTCTGAAGCTTGAATATATGGCTCATGATCTTCATGATCACCAATATGTATCAACCGAGAAAAATTGATGGAAGTGAAGCCCAATTCATCTATTCTAATCCCTCTATCAGTAGTGGTATTTGCCCACTGACATTTGAACATGGTAACCATGAAACGACCATGATAATTTAACTCAATGATATCTATCAATTTTCCATAATAAGGAACACTTCCTTCCCTGACATTATTATCATGACTGCTTGCATAGCTTCTAGTTCCAAATGAACCAAATACTCCACTATTCTGAGTTTTCAATCCATTTTCTCGTGCTAATGTTCGGAATTTGAAGCCATTAACATTATATGCAGTAAACCTTCTTGCTTGAATAAGTGGTCCTCGTGCAAGAAATATAATGTCATTTGAATGTGATCCGTTTACATCATTCACAACCTAAAATCAAAATGATACCATATTAGTCATATGCATGATTATATTACTTAAATAAATAATTGATATAATATATACTTACGCGTCTCCAAAACCAATCTATGAATCCTTTATGAACCACCTTATATATCTCAACTTGTGATCGTGTACGACTCCTTAGCCTTCTCTTAGTTTCTGTCCTATATTCCCTAAATGTTACATCATAAAAAATAAGTATGAGCCATTACAAAGTTTTTTGAAGAATCGTATTAAGTGTTAGAATTTACTCACTGAAGAAACGAGTTGACTTTTGTGCAGTTGATCAACACGTGACGATGTGCTTGCATATATTCTAAAGGTGTTAAATTGAAATATGAAGATCCCCCCACTGGTCTGCCTACCAACGGAAACAAAGTAGCCACTTCAGAAGATCCAACACCAATTACCCCATCATCAACACGGGGTGTTCGATTGAATCTTGTTTCCACATCATCTAAATATCTTGAACAAAAGATAAGAATTTCATCGGCTAGGTATCCTTCAGCTATACAACCTTCCGGTTGTGCCCTATTATGTACATAGGACTTCAAACATCCTAAGTACCTTCAAGATTATAAAAGTAAATGTATTAGAATAAGAAAATCAAGTGATAATTCATAAGTTTTAATTTATGATATTTACCTCTCTATAGGATACATCCATCGATAATGTACCGGGCCTCCACGTTTGACTTCATCAACCAAATGAACCATGACCGTAAAAAAAGGAGGGAATAAGATTTCCATGATCTTTAATCTTCCCACTTTCATTAAGCAAGGTGTATATCACATTGTCACACACATTTTTCTCAATATGCATCACATCAAGATTGTGACGGATCAAGTTATGCTCCCAATATGGAAGATCAAAAAATATGTTTTTCTTCCTCCATTGTTGCGCCTCACCAACTCTAGTATTTTGCCCACGAGCTCTTTTACCTATAACTTCAACCTCGGGTGTCTTTCCAAATGTAACGTTAATATTCTCTACTTGTTTCAAAATATCTGTTCCTGATAGTTGTATTGGTGGATTCCTTTTTTCTTGCTTGCCATTAAAGCGAACTCGGTTCAATCTAAACTTGTGACCAGCATTTAGAAAACGTCGATGACCCATGAATCACCATTTTTTACTATGTGGAAGGCGGCAAGACTCCGCATCAAAGTTACATGAAGGACAAGCTAGTTTAGCATGTGTATTCCACCCTGATAGGGTCCCTAACCCTGGAAAATCACTTATTGTCCATATTAAAGTTGCTCGCATTGTGAAACTTTCATTCAACGAAGCATCATATGCTTCTACACCAACCCACAACTCCTTCAATTCATCAATAAGAGGTTGTAAGTAAATGTCTATATCATTGCCTGGCATCCGCTTACCAGGAATGATCATTGAAAGAATGAAGGAAGTTTGCTTCACACATTTCCAAGGAGGAGTGTTGTACGGAACTAGAACCACTGGCCAAATGCTATAACTAGTACTCATATTCCCGAAAGGATTAAACCCATCGCTAGCCAAGCCAAGGCGTACATTACGTGCATCCAAAGCAAATTCAGGAAATGTTAAACTAAATTTTTTCCATGCCTCAAAATCTCACGGATGTCGCATTAGACCATCTTTGCAATCCTCGCTAGCATGCCATCTCATATCAACAGCAGTCTTAGAAGACATAAACAAGCGTTGCAACCGCGGTATCAATGGAAAATAACGAAGAACCTTTGCAGGTTGCCTTTTTCTTTTCTTACCATTTATAGGCACATTATTTGCATTTCCCTTGGTATTTGGCTTCCATCTAGATGTGCCACATTGCTTGCATGTTTGTCTATCTTTATCCAATCCCCGGTACAACATGCAATCATTCGGACATGCATGTATCTTAGTATAATTAAGACCAAGTTTATTAATGGTTTTCTTGGCCTCATAGAAAGTTTCGGGGATCCTTGCATGTTGGAATGCATCATGCATCAACTCTACTATCATCGACATTGCTTTGTCACTCATCCCACAAATACACTTAATGTGATACAGTTTAACCAAAAAAGATAATTTTGAGTACTTTGAACACCCTTCATATAGCTCTTGCCCTCCATCCTCTAGCAACTCAAAAAATTGTTTAACTTCATCATTCAACCCACTGCTTATACCCCCCCCCCCCCATCCTTCCATCCCTTTCATGTGGTCCATGTGATGTGGAAGATTCTTCATGGGCATAGTGCCTAGAAAATGCAAAAGCATCATGGATCATGTCTTGCATTGGATCTTGAATAGGCTGACTATCTTGCACTACATGCATGACAGTAGAACTTTGACTTGTACCCAACTCCCCATGTTGTAACCAAACAGTGTACCCTTTCGAAAATGGTCTACAAATCAAGTGATCATACACCACTTCTCTAGTCTCCCATTTTCTAAAAGCACAACGAGGACAATGACATTTTATTCTATTATCAGATGACTTGTTTGCAAATGCAAAATCCAGAAACTGATTAAATCCTTCCGCATATTCAAGTGTATTCCTCGGCATAGAAATCCAAGGTTTGTCCATTTCAAAATATCTGAATTCAATCAAAACAAAACAACTAATAAATTCAATCCTACTAATCAAACAATAATAATTTGAGAATGGCTATGTGATGCGCTATTTTAGTAGCACACAACTTAATACCCTGCTTTGTGATTTGTAGTATAGAATAAGTAGGGATCGTTCTAGACCGGGGATTAGAGGGCTTGTCAATTACACTAATAATAATTAAAAGACAACTAACAACCTAATTAATTAAATAAAAGGGGATTGGATTTTCTAAATTAAACTATGAAAATAACTACGAAAATTAATGTAAAGATAATAAACTAAAGAGATGGTAAAGATGAGAAATTAGCTAAGGGTTTTATCTCCACACACCAAACATATGCTTATAAATCAATCTTCAATAATCACTTGCTAACTCGTGATAGACAATGCTCAAGACTAACCGTGACCGCACTGCATTAATCTTATTATTTTTCCAAGTTCGTTGAATTAAACTAAGCGTCGCTTTCAAACTATTCTTATCATGCTATCTAAACAGGAATCGCAAGTTAGACAACAATCTAAGATCATTAAGTTTTGTGGAAAATATGAACACTTACTAGGCAATTACAAGTATGATCAGCATCTTGTTCTTGCCTAGGTTTTTACTTAACCTTACCAACGTTCCTTGGTATTTACTACTTGTGAATACATGATTATAAAAATTAGGTGAAATTCTCCTATACTCTAGCCCCAGATCCTAGCATGCTTACTAAGTTTGCCACCTTAACAAACATACAAAGAAAATTTTTCTATAAAGCAGTTAAGCAAAACACAATCACTAATAGCAAGGAAGATTAAATTCAATTAATTTATAAAGCACATGTTCGGGGCTTTGAATCCACCCCTAACTAAGAGGAGTTTAGCTAGACATATTAATTATGTTCAAATAGTAATCCATAATCAATAATCAAACTAAAATAAGAGAAAGAGATGTTTAGAGATGAAAACAAAACACTGATCCATGGTGGTACTGAGTAGAAGCTGGGTGCGAATAGCAGAAGAGAATCATCCTTCTCTTCGGGATCTGCTTCTTCAGCTCTCCTGATCTCTTCAGCTCCTGATCCAGTGTGAGGGGGATGGCGATGGGTGGCTTTGGCTGAGAACGGGTGAAAAGGGACGAAGAGGGAAGGACGAGGGTTTCCGTGCGAGGAGGTTCTGATGATGATGGCGATAAGGGAGTCAGGCGAGAGAGAGATGCGGACGGTGAAGATGGCGAAGACAGGGGACAGCGAGAGAGACTGTGGCGAGAGGATGGAAGAAGGGACTGTGGTTGTAAGGAGGAGAAGATGAATAGGGTCCTACGGTGGTGGTCTGCGGCTGTGGATGAGGGCGGTGAAGATGGTTGATGATGGGTGGATGCTATTGCTGGATGGGTGCGAAACAGTGAGGGATTGCGGCTGTACGAGGGTTAGGGCTTGTTGTGGAGGCTGTGGATGGGATGGATAGATCAAAGCCAGGTATCTTCCCCCTTTTATTCTTGTTTTCCTCTTTCTGTGGTTTCCTTGTTGGTGTGGTTTCCTTGTTGTGTGAATTCCTTGTGCAATTAGTATTCCTAAATTGCCAAGTTGCTTCTATTTTAAAATATTGTAATTGGAAACCTACACAAACATGAAAATAGCAATTAGTACCATAATTAACAAGTAATAGCTAAAAATATATATAGAAATATGGTACTAAAAATAGCCTAATTATGCCCCTATCACTATGTTCATATTGCAATAACAAAACAATAATAGTTTTGTTCATATTGCAAACATTTCCTGCTGCCAGTAGAAAATCTATTACATGTTGTTTTGTTTATTGTTAAATACATAATAACATGTTTATGTTGTTTTGTTTATTGTAAAATACATGCTATTTTGTTCATATTGCAAACATGTCCTGCTGTCAGCAGGAAATCTAGAATTAAGAACGTGCAGTTTTGTTTATTGCTAAATACATGATAACATGCTGCCAGTAAGAAATCTAAAACATGTTGTTTTGTTTATTGCAAACATGTTATTTGTACACATGCTATTTGCAAACATGTTGTTTTTTTTATTGCCAGTAAGAAATCTAAAACATGCCAATAAGAAATCTAAAACATATTGTTTTTTTGTAAACATGCCAGTAAGAAATCTAAAACATGTTGTTTTGTTTATTGCTAAATACATGATAACATGCTTATGAGAAAGATACAAAAGTTAGACATACCGTGAGGGATATGAAAGAACTAAGATGATGGACGAATCGAATGAGCGCGAGAGACCACCAACAGTCACTTCTTCTTCGTCCTTCGAATGTTCCTCCTTCTTCTTCCTCCTTCGTTTCTTCCTCGAAATACTAGTCTAAGTTAAATAATCAAGTTAACTGAATATTACGTGAAAAAAGAAGAAAGAATAGGAAGTGAAAATAAATTAGAAAGTTAAAATTAATTAGTTAGGTTTGGGGTTGCTCTTTGTGAAATCAATACCTGCTATGAGATTTGAAGATTCTAAACCAGCTAGATAAAGAGCCTCTTTCACCTAAGATGCAAATAAGAGGGACATGTCTGAGTCTCTTGTCTATAAATTTAGATTCCAAATGCAGATTATTATGTGGAAGAAACAGACAACTTCATTTAAATTTAGATTCCAAATGAAGTGGGAACCTCTAAATACACATTGAAACAGACAACTTCATTTAAATAACAAAGAAATTCTCCAACTACATGAAAGTTAATTAATTGGATGATATATAAATATCAGTTCTATCATTTCTTGGCAACTTGATTCAACTTGTTTTAATAATCTTAAAACTGTCTTGGCAAATTGGTGTTTTATTGGTGTCTACGTACAGGTCTATTTCATGTTGAGCTCAATGATGTTGGAACACCTTATAAAAAATGGAGAAATCATGAAAGAACCGCAAAGTGCAGCCTATGTGCTTGAGACCCCACAGGGGAAACAGGAGACCTCCAATCTTGAACACAGAGAGCAGCCAAAGTAACAGCTAAAGAAGCATGAATTGTAGAAAAAAATCGATTACAAGCATTGAAAGAAAGTTTAGGGAAAATCTTTCTAACAAGTATGAATGTTGCAGTCCATGCAATCACAGCCAACCCAACAAGTTTCACAATATAATCCTCCATCAATTTCTTTGAACCTCTAAAATCAAGTTTTGAATGATTTTTGGATCTGAATAAGAAATACCCACATCACAGAAGGTTCAGTAAAAGCATTGAATATTGTTGGGTGAATTGAATGATTGTAGTTAGGTTTATGTTTATGAGGTAAGTCATGGACTCATAGGGATCTTTTCTCTCTGTTTTACTCTGGGGGGGCTGGCTTGAAGAAAATTCTTTAGAGATGAATTGTAAAGTTTCAAGGGTAATTAATTAACTTACATAGAGGATCATACTATCATGGTAGAAATCCTATAATATTAAATCCAATTGACAATAAGAATATGCTTTGATTATTGATATGCTTTGATTCAAAGTAGAAATTATTGTCTAATCAGAAAACTCATAGGAAAGTCGAATAATACAAGTTTAAATTCAAGATATAGCTCAAAATGTAAATTCCATCAATCAAAGTCTTTCCATCATTAGGTGAAGTCAGATTCAGTGGATATCAATAAGGAGGTGTGCTTGAATGAATTCATTGACAAGTTTTCAAACTGGAACTAGATGAGCAAATAAGAATGGACATACACTACACCACATATTATGTTTTCTTTATAGGTACGGATATGGAACATGCAATGCGTTAGCAAGGAGCCAGAAAAAGAACAATCAACACAGAAAGTAGCAACAGTGGTTTCAGCATACTCAAATCGATTTACCTGTTGACGATTTCAGCATACAGTGGTTTCTAAATGACAATGTTGTTTTGTTCACTAACAATCACTTCTTCTTCCTCCTTATTCCTCCTTCGTTTCTTCCTCCGTCGTTTCTTCTTCCAAACACTATTCTAGCTAGATTAAATAAAAGAAAAAAAAAGAATAGGAAGTTAAAATAAATTAGAAAGTTAAAATAAATTATATAGGTTTGGGGTTGAAACCTCATCCATTAGATGGTATTAAGATCTAAAACACAATCAAGATTTGTTAATTGCATCCCATTTGCACATTTTTCCATCCACCACGCCGAATTTGGACCAAGCATATGACGTCGATCAGCACAGCCGCAATTAACCACAACCGTCGTTAACCAATATTATTTGGCGACGGTCAACGAAACGTCGTTAAATGCTTTATTTAACGACGGTTTTTGCGAACCGTCGCTAAATACCCGCCGCTAAATTTCCATTTTCTTTTAGTGTCATGTCCAATTAGCGAACAATGGCCGCAGTATTTAAATCCAGGGTATTCTAATTGCTGCTAATAACCGCCATATTTTGGACTCTCAAGCCAAATCTTATGAGGTAGGGCTTTAGTTACCTCCATCTCGACACACATACGAGCAACTTTTGGTCGGGCAAAATATCTAGTGCCATCATCGATCCTAAGAAAATTACCAACCGAATTCCCAATCACCTTCATAATTGCTGGAAAAAAAAAGCGAAAGGTAGATTTGGGATTTCGATCCATATTGGGGCCAATTTCGGATCCGCCCGAAGGCTAAATCCAGGGTGCCAACGAAAGATTTTATATCTAACGCCCCTAATAGTGAAAGAATCTTTTGAAAGCACTTTCTTAACTTCCTGTTCTGATTGTAAATAAACCAAAACATGTCTTTGATCAATAAGACCCATAATGAACTCACTAGATATTCCCAAAGATCTGTGAATGGAGTCTCTTATCGAATCAAGCGAAGGCCGAAAACTTGAAAACTTCAATACCATAACATGATTAGACACGTGAGATTCTCCCCTTGAGACATCCGAATCGGAAAGCAATAAAGCCGGGCTGCCCTCTTTTCGAAAACTTGTGGAATCCGTCGGTTTGTCGTCAAGATCGTCCTTCATTGCCTTCCCTAATACCTGCGCGAAAGAGCACTTGGAAATCCCCTCCTCTTCCCGGCCAGCCGCAGGGGAATCCCCCTTGGTTGGCTGTGTCGATGCCCTCAACCCTAGCCGCCAATCAGATTCAATGAACAAGATTAACCCCAAGCAACTTGGAACGGCTGCGATTGAAAGAAATTAGCCAAATTTTTTCCAGTTTTACCCCTCTAAATCGCCTCCACTCACTCTCTTGTTCTGGGTCCCCCCATGATGTACATAGTTCGTCCTATGTTCTTCTCCAAAATCCTCACGGTCTGTATCAATTAGTTTACTGTTATTCATCCTCTGTTCTGCCCCAAATTCAGACTGTTTTCCATCGAGATTGTTACCAACGGATTGTAACGAAGAGCTGCCAACGTCCCCGATGTTCTTTTTTTCCTCCTTGTCAACCCTTTTCGCTACCTTGTGCTGAACTTCAACTACTTTAATGTCATTCCTCAGCTGCTACGATTCCGAGCCACTATCACAAATAAATGGAACAATCCACAAAGGAGCAGATGTTGAATTCTGAGATTCTCGCAGAAACAGAGTTTTGAGTTGGCCTAGCAGCTTTCTCTGCCTCGCTAACACTACACCAAATTGACATTTTTGTAACAATCCAAAAATAGTAACACTTTTAAGCTATAACAATTCACAAAGCAATTTTACACATTTTCACAAACAAAGTGATTCAATAATTGTATCACCACAAATAGTATGGGCTTACAAGTGATGCTATTCATAGTGATCTAATTTATTGTATTACTTTTTTTGTGTAACTATTTTTCATTTTGTTGACTAAATTTAGTTTTGACTTGAAATTGTTTGGTGGATTGTAATAGCTCAAAAGTGTTACTATGTTTTAAGTTGTTACAAATATGCCAATTTGGTATAGTGTAATGGTGTACCCAGCCTCAATCAAACCAACATGGACATTGTCGTCTTGAATCTGTCCATCCTTTACAGTTGTATCCCCATGAGCAGAATGCTCTTTAATCTCCTCACAATGTGCTTCCTGTTTTTGCACATAATCTTCTTCTTTCTCTCCATTCTCTATAGGTTCATCCTCGATAGGAGTGTCAACCAAAGTCGCGTATTTGTTCGTGACGTCGGGCAGAATAGTGATTATCCTGCAGGCTACTTTCAACAGACAATTGATAGGGAAGAACACAAGGAAATTACCCAAAACACAGAAAAACAACTCTAATGTTCAAATGATCAAAATCAAAGGTATCTCCACTACAACAATTAAGGCATTTTTCAAGAAAAAATGTCCTTGACAAAACTCAAAATTTTGTTGAAAACAACTTTTAACAAGGAAAAAATTCGTTAGTGGGTTCCTGGAGGCATCCCCGTAGCTAAAGGTATTTGCCAAGGAATTACAATTTTTGTTGGTAAAAGGGATGCTAAGTCAAGAAAATATTTTGTTGGTAATATTGACAACTACAAAGAAAACTCGTTGGTAAAAATCAAATATCGTTACCAACAAATTGTTTGTTGCAAGAACTATTTTATTTACCTACAAAAGTTTTCTCGAAAAATCTTAAAATCATCAAGGAAAATTGTCGTCGGCAAAGGTAACAACCTTTATCATAGAACCTTTTTGTTGGTAAAATGCATGAATATCAACGAAAGTTGTCATCGGTATCGTTAGCAATTACCAAGGAAATTATTTTCAATAAAAAAATGATATATTAAAGTTGTCTAAGAGACGACCCAATCTAGGTCCCAAATTCTAAGGACACCACCCACTACCTCCCAAACTCTAAGGACACCACTCTTGATGATAAAACCCCACTATGGAATTCCATATATAATATTTTTATTTTTAGGCTCAACGGGAATCGAACTCCTGACCTATAGTAAAATCTGTTGCAATATTTACCAATTGAGCTATTTGAATAATTATGTTGTGTGAAACAACTTTATAGTTTATTAAATAAAATTACTCATTTTTTGCAATAAAAAAATCATTGCTACTTATATAATAGAGACCAATATATAATATTTCGTCACTATAAATTAGAACTAAATATTTTCACTATTATAAGATTTATGTTAAATATCTACCACTTTTAGCAGTGAAAAAAATTTCACAATAACACCATTATAATTAGCAACAAAATAGTAATAGCATTTCAATGTTATATGTTATTGAAATTGGTTATATCCCCAATGAAATAAAATTAAATTGTTGTAAATAAGAAAATGAGCCTTAATAAGAAAAAAGTTCATGCAAATTTTATCAATATTTAGCAAAGAAATAAATTGTTAGCATTAATATTATAATTAACAGTAAAATAATGTTGTATTGTTTAATAAATTTTATTTGATTTTTCAGATGAAATAATATCAATGCCACTAATAAAAAATTTCAACGAATTGATATTTTTCCACTATAAAGAAGCTAGGAGCTTTAAATATAAAAAAATTTCATGAAAAAAAATTCATTATAAGTAACCAAATAAATCGTTGCAATAACGTGGTAATTAACTAGAGAAAATTTAGTTTCATTGTTGAAGAGACACGAACAAGTGTTATAGTGCATTTACTAAGAAAATGTTTGTGAATAATATTAATATTTATTAGCAATGAAATAATTTACTGTAAATGACGTCATTATAACTAACAAACTAAAATTTCGTTGAAATAGAAATATTTTGTTGCTAAATAATGTCGGTGGAAAATTGGTTTTGGAATAAATATTTTTCGCCACCAAGACAAAGAAAAGTTGCCAACAAAATAGATTTTGTTACAAAAAGTGACAACTCTATGGTTTTTTCAATGAAATTTATTTTTGTTAGAAATAGTAACATATTAACAAGGAAAATAAAATTTGTTAGTAAATAAAACATTTTTTGTAGTGAGTATACCAATTTCCAACAAAATAATGACTTGTCGATATAAAATAGTTAGTGAACTTTAATGAGAAACAAATTTTCACGAAAATAATTATCAGTTTTTACCTAGAAAACAATTTGTTACGAACAATGTTATAATTACCAACAAAATCTTATTTCATAGCTACAAAGATTTCATTAAAAAAGATATTGTTTCCAACAAAATAAAAAACGTTCCCAATAGTGTGACAATTCTCAACGAAATATTACTTTGTTGCTATAAATTAATAAACAAGCTTTAACAAAAAAAAACCTAATGGAAAAAATTATCAATCATTATCAACGAACCGAATCATTACTAATAATGTGATTATTGTCTAGGAATATTTCCTTACTAAAGAGGGATGAATAAGATTTAATATTTGTTAACAAGGAAAGTGAGTTGTTGTTAAAATTAGTCTTCTTTAGCAACAAAATATTTCATTCCAGATGATGCCATAATTACCAAGGAACAAGTATTTTGTGACCATAAAAAAAATTTCATTGTTAAATCAATTTAGCGAGAAATTGGGTTTGGAGGGAATGTTTCCCGCCACTTATTTAACAAGGAATGTTTCCTACAAAATATATTTTGTTGGAAAACAGTAACAAGTTTATGGCTTTTTCAAGGAAATTTTTTATTCGTTGACAATGCTACAATATTAACAAGGAAATCAATTTTCGTAGCAATAATTTTGTTAGTAAAAGATACATTTCTTGTAGTGCTCCAAAGTTAGCCCACAAGCCGGGCTTTATAGCTAAAATTCGTATTATTAGAATTTTACCAAAAATAGCAAATTCTCAATAATCATGCTAAAACGAAATACGTAATAAAAGAAACAATCTACCGAAAATTTGTCCCAAATCGGGTTCAAAATCACTTCCTAAACGATAAATAAAAGATTACTATAAAAAGAAAAAAATTTACTAAAATTGTGAATTCGGAAGGGAAAACAGTGGATTTTGGCCTCGAAAAGATGTGCAACGAGCATTACTAGTAGAATGTGACGTGCGCACCGAAAAGAGCTTTCCGAATTGGGGTCATATGCGCGATTCTGATACATGTAGCCAAAGTTATGGCCAAAATACTGAAACGCACCCAAAACTACCCAAATTAAGAAAAGATCACGATTTTCTGCCATCTTTGCGCTGATCTGCCAACTCATGGTATCTCGGCGCTAACAACGTGCTATCTGACAACTCAGCATCATTTGACTCGGATCCTCCTACATATGTTTGCCAAAGCAATTTTAACGGGTTCGTCGCCAGAGGGTCTCTTTTCTCCTTCTTGAACACTAGAAATCTCAATTCCTTGACTGATTTTTGCTCCACTCGTGCCAATGCCTTGTTTAGTTTCTTTCAATTTTTTGTTTACACACATAAATTTGGTTCACCGGGTGTTGTGCCTGTTTTGCCTTGCTGTGAATCTTTTCCTCCTTCATATTTCCCCCCTCGTTGAATTGATTACCCTTATTCACTTCCAACAATTTCCTACAAGCTTCTTTTTCATGCCCTATTAAAGCGCAATGTCACAATATTTGAAACCTGGGTACTCTAACTTTTGCCAATACCCACCATTCTTAGGACATCCATCTCAAGACACATGAGTGCTACCTTTGGATGTGCGAAATATCTCGTGCCATCATCGATCTTTAAAAAATTATCGAAAGAATTCCCAATAGCCTTCATGATTGCCAGAAGGAAAAATGCAAGCGAAAGATTTGGGAGTTCCACCCATAAAGGAGCCAATTCCATATCAGTCTGTAGATTGAATCCCGGATGCCAACAAAAGATCTTGTATCTAATGCCCCAAATAGTGTATGAATCCTTAGAAAGAACTTTTTTAACTTTCGCCTCTGGTTGCAAATAAACAAGGACATGCCTTTGATCAAGAAGACCCATGATGAACTCAGTCAAGATGCCCCAGAATCTATAGATCGAATCTCTAATTGCATCTAGGGATGGATGAAAATTTGAGAACTTCATCACAACTACATGACTGGTACATGGGATCACCCTTAGAAACATTCGAGTCTAACAAGGTTAACCCCAGGCTGCCTTCTTTTCACTAACTAGTCAAATCCATAAGCTTATCCTCGGTGTGCTCGGTGCTGGCAAGACCAAGCACTTGGGCAAAAGAATGTCTTGGTTGATCCCCTTCCTCGTGGCTAGCCAAAGGAGGATATGCCTTGGCTACCGGTGCAACAGCCAAAAAACCTAGTTGCCGCCCCCAATGAATGTACAAGATAACCTCCCAAGTTCCAGGAACGGCTAAGATTAAACTAAAAGTTTCAAAAATTTAATCCCCGGACAACCCTCCTCAGTCACCTCAAATTGCCTCTTAGCAGAGCTTTAGTTCCACTGACAAAAAAATTTGCATGGCATTCTGGTAAATGATGGTATCTCATACCTAATAAAAATGGAAAAAAGAATGTGACAGCAGATAACTTAAGAATTGTAGAATCAGAGAAATAGTCGCTACCCATAGCTGAAACATTTCCTATGAACAGTAAATGATGGTATCTCATTCACCTTTGAGCCCCCCATTGTATGCGGATATTGTCAACTATGTTGTTACTGGCCAAGTGTCTGACCATTGTCAATATAAATTCAAATTTTTAGCAAAGGCCAAACATTACTTTTGGGATGACCCATATATATTCAAATATTGTTTTGACCAAGTCATTAGGGGATGTGTTCATGAGAATGATCAACAAATTGAGCTTTATCCGTACCCCGAATTGATAACTCTAGTCACATGGGTTTTACAAATAAATCTGATATTGACTTAATTAATATTAGGGGATGTGTTCAATGCTTTTACACGGATCAAAACACCCCCAACCAATTTAGGTTATGTCCCAACTAAAGCCAGGTAAAAAATGTATATATGCAAGGTTGTTTTTTCAGATAGAAAATAAAACATCATGTATGTTTGTCACATTCTTTTTGTAGCCTTAACCCTCCCCACCCCATGCTGTCGATCGGGTTCGAACCCGTGACATGTGAAACCATCTGTCACACATCTACCAACTCAGCTGATACATCTTTGGCTATATGTTGTCACATAGACTATAAATGAAACTTAATTTGGTCTGATTATTATGCGGTTCTATTTTGAAATTGGTGTCCAGAAAAATGTTGCTCTAGGCATGGGGATGAAACCATGAAATATTTGTTCGTGGAGGGAGAAATGGCTTCTAAAGTATGGGCGCATTTCGAAGTTGTTTTTTATGTTCATCTGCATAAACCGGTGGAGATGGGCACCATGCTAAGGAGTTGGTTCATGTAGGCAAAGGAAACGACTCTGTCAGGTATTTTATTTCAGTGTACTCCTCTATTTATCCTTTGGGAGTTATGGTTGCAGAGAAATAAATAACTGTATGAAGGAATGGGTGTGTCGGCTAATTATGTCATTGTGAAAACGTATCATTGGTTAAGATGCGTCGCAAAGTTGTTTATCTCGAAAAAGATGGATGGGGATCATGTTTTATTATACAAATTGGGTATGCAAGCAAAGGGGGTGAGAAGGCAAATAGTTTGGGTGGTCTTTTGGACACCTCCTCCTCGGGGATGGTATGTGGTCGATGTAGATGGCTCATCGGTAGAAAATGGCATGACAAGGGAAAATGAGGCGACGGGGTGTGTTGTTATTAGAAATGATTTGGGAGAATTTGTTACTGAAAGACAAATTTATTTTGGGCATGGATCAAATAATGTGGTGGAAACGAGAGCTCTGTTGGAGGGTTTGAATATATGCAAACGGAGTGGTGTCCGAAATTGTATGATACAAACGGATTCGATGTTGGTAAAACAATGGTTCTTTAGATGAATCAAAATTCCTTGGTTCTTTAACAACTGGTTGGAAGAGATCTGGGAGATTAGTAATTTGTTAGTGTGCGAGAGCACATTTTTCGAGAATCTAATGCGGTTGCGGATTCCTTAGCAAGCTTGGCACAGGAAGAGAAGAGAACAAGGAACTATGACTGGGACTCATTTCCGAATAAGCCTGTTTCTTTTGTTGCTTGACAAGAGGCACACAGGCTATATTAGGAGATCTTAACACAAGGTTAAGGTTTTTGGTCATAGGCGCAGAATTTGGAGGACTAGAGAGGTGGAGTCTGCCCATTTGGAGCAGATTTCAGGGTGCTGCTCAGTGTGCTATGGTGCAGCATGTTGCTGCTTCAAGGTAGGGATGGCAACGGGGCGGATTGGGGCGGATTTGGACAAATCCATCCCCGCCCCGCTGGAGATCACGGATATCCAAATCCGCCCCACATATCCGTTTACAAAATTATTTGAAAACCATCTCCGCCCCGCACGGATTGGCGGATATCCGCCCCGCCCACATATCCGATAAAAAAAATTTCTCATTTATAAAATTTACAAAACAGTTAAGATTACAAAAAATTATAAAAAAATTCATTCAACAAATTAAAGAGATTACAAAAATTACAGAATTCAGGGATTACAAAAAATTTTCATTCATCCATAAACAAAAAAAATACATCATTCAATAATACAAAAATTATTACAAAAAAAACATACAACAAATTACAAAAAAAATAAAAAATAAAAATTTGATCTCTGATCTGAGCTCTGATCTCGGATAAAAAAAATACATCATTCAATAAAAAAAAATAAAAAAAATACTCTCTGATCTCTGATCTGAGCTCAGATCTCGGATCAGATGGGGAGAGGAAGGCGGATGTCTTCGAGATCAGTTCATATCAGAGATGATCACGGATCGGATCGGAGATCATCTCATTGCAGATCTCATCTCATCTCATCAGATCAGGATCAGAGATCACGGATCAGAAGATCAGATCTCACAGATCAGATCTGAGAGATCATATCTGAGATCTGAGATCTCTGATCCTGATCTGATGAGATCAGATCTGGGATCTCTCATCAGATCAGGATCAGAGAGATCAGATCTGGGATCTGAGATCTCAGATATCAGATCTGAGATGAAGGGACGAAGAGGACCAGGGGAAGGGAGGGGATCACCGCGAGAAGGAAGATCGTCGTCGCAGCAGGGAGGAGGATGGAGCTTCCTTGCGAAATCTCAACAGAAGAAGGGAAGAGGATTAATCCCTTCGTCTTCGAGGGTCTGTGAGAAGGAGAAGAAGGATGAAGACGACCCTTCGAGCTTCGGCCCTTCGGGCTTCGGCCTCGGCCACGGCCTCCGCCTCCGCTAATTGCTGTGAGAGACAGAGAGAGAGGGGGAGAATGTGAGTGAGAGGGGGAGAATGGGGGAGAACGTGAGTGAGATGAGGGAATTCTCTTTTATATAGTAAATGTATATTTGTAATTTCACTAATTAACCAAGGGTATTTTAGTAATTTCCCTAACTAAACGGATATCCGCGGGGCGGATATGGCCAAATCCGTATCCGCCCCGAATAGTGAACGGATATTTTTTGGATACCCGAAACCACCCGAAAACCCATTCAGCCATATCCAAAACCGCCCCAAACGGATTGGGTGGGGCGGATATCCGTGAAAATCCGCCCCACTGCCATCCCTACTTCAAGGTGCTTGGTTGGGCCGTGGCTCAGCTGGCTGGTTCTAATAGGAGGTGATTGATGATTTCTTGCTTGGTCATTCTTTGGTGAATACGACATTGTTCTTGATGAATAAGGTCTAGATCTTGATGGATAAGGCCTAGTTCTTGGTGAATAAGTCCTAGTGCTTTGCTTTTGATTACTGTTTTGTAATGTTTTTGGTGAAGGGCCTTATTTAGGGTCTTTTTTAAAGTTATTGGTTTTTTTAGGCCTTAATCCATGACTATAGGCTTTTAATCTTGGTTTTAGGCCTATCGCCTTGGTTTTTGTTTTTTGATTTGGTTCCTTGGTTTAAGACACTAGAATTTGTTTTTAATTTTCGGGTAAAGTCGTCATGTTACCTCGACTGGTGTAAAATCTTTTTGATTAAGTAATAAAGGTCTGGCTTCCCACAACTAATTACAAGGGATATGCCACAGCTTTTTATTTATGCATAGGCTAAAGTCAGTTGAGGAATTAATGCTACAAGCATGTTTGTGATAATCATTATTCAAGATCCTAAAGATTATATCACGAGATACATAAGAATGTTGTTGTACTACTAATATTTGCATATTTCCCTTGAAGTCTGATGAAGCAAACATATCCCCAAAGAATCCAATTTCAGGACACTCATTCCATTCTACAAGTCCAGCAAGCAATGAAGAGTAATTATTTTGTTGTCTTCCCACAAGCATAAGGTCATAAGAATTCTTTATTGCTCGAATAACACGTACCACCTCAAGACCATTTTCTATTACTTCCTCCTTGTACATGTTGGATCCATTCACTACCTGTTCAAGTCGATATTCATTTATAAAATTGTCATCCAAAATCTTGTTGTTCAAATTATTTAAGGTCAGGTTAACAGGAATAAGGCGATGTACTATCAGATTGATATTCGGGTGTTCTGCCATCCTCGTTGCATAAAATAGTGCTTCTCGGTCATCAGCTCCACTAAAAAAGATAACACCAATATTGTAAGTGGACCAACAAGAAACAACAGATTTGTTGTTGTTCAACCTGCCACGGTCAATTAGGATACCCACAGAGCGTGGTGCTTTACTAAGTACCTTTTTGTTGATAGTTCTACACTTGTAAGAATCATTAACTCCATCTACATTCCATTGCTTGTGAAAAGGGATGATTATTAAAGATGTTTTTTCGTCTAGTGCCATCGTGCAAATATCTTCATGGGCTGATACGAAAGGCGTTACAGTTGTGAAAGCATGGACGACGACGACACCATGATTTTGTTTTTCGTAGATTCTGAAGCAGTTGACTATATGATCTGATGGAGTAAACTTTTCTGATATAATGTCACGTGGCTGGTGAACAATGAAAAAAGGAGTTGAACGGCCGTAAAGCTCAATAAGATGAAGAAGATAAATAGATATCGGACTTTTCTTAGTTGGATTCGACGCCTCAATAAGATTAACAATTGCAGGCATATTATTTTCATTGTAGACACAAACTAGCATTAAAAATGTATCATTTTGTTTGGCATTTTGGATTGTACGATTTTTGCAACCAAAATACTTAGTTGACGGTTTATAGAACCATCGAACTAAAGGTGAGGTGACAATTGCTACAATCGTGGTACCGTATATCAATGTTCCAAAAACACCCAGAGAAAGAATCTGCAATTATTGATTTTTTTTTTTCGAATGTTAGTATATTTTGAAGCTTGGTTGACAGAATGTGAAGTAAAGTCTAAAATCTGTAAAGATACCATCCCTCAACATGCGCAATGCAGGCTATGGTTGTTTTTAGCTGTCCCTAAGAGTGGGCGTCGCAAGATTGAAGAAAAATTATTAATTTTTTAAATTTAAATTTAAAAGCTGGTCGTAGTGTTATTTATTATTTATTATTTTCTTAATATGTCTTGTTCTCCTGTCATCACATGCAAAATATAATTGCAAAAACTTCATCAAATTGCTTACACACATATAAAGGATATTATAGTTAGAAATAAGGAAAATGATTAAAATAAGCTTTATTTTATAATTAATAATTTATTTGAGAATATTTCTTCATTTTAAATATTTGAAAGAGGAAGTTATGATATTGAATAACTGGATTGGCATTATAGTTACTAGTACCCTTACGATCATTACATGCGTCCAACATTTGCTTTTTAAAGTCGAGTATACAACCGTTTTTTACAATGTAATTAGGAACTGTTACTATCACGGTATTGACATTTTTTATTCATATAACTTTTTCTACATATTTTTCATTAATTCATTATAATACTTTAAATATATAGTGTGACATTAGTTATACATATTATGATTATTAGCTGATAGCTTTAATTCATATTCAATAAACAACTTTTACAACAAATTTCAAAATCATCAAATTACATATAAGTGAGTATTAAAGTGATTAAAAAAAGTATTAAAGTCTATAAGTATAATTTTCAAGTCCGCATATGAGAATTTAATGTTTACTATCCAGATCCTTTGTGTTTCCATTTTAGAACAAATTAGTGAAAAATATATGCTATTTGATTCAAAAGAAGAAAATAAAACCAACTATTTTTTAGGATCCAAATCGAAAGGAGTTAAAAGGTAGAGAAATGATGTGGAGTAGCGTCTAATAATTTAGAAAAAAGGGTGTATTTGTGTCTGGGTCTTATGATTTATACCAACTTTAAATTTGAATTCTAAGTTTGTTCAGCTTTGAATCTTAGTCCCTAAACCACATTGATCATTCATTCTTCATCTTGTAATTGAATAAAAAAAAAATTTAAATAATATTGATATATATAAACTTTAGGTCGGACAATTTTAACAGTTTTGCATTTATGTCCTATATTTGTAATAGATAGTTGATACTCAATGTGATCTTGAAACTAAGCCTCAAAAGATGGACAAACTTGGGTAAAAAAAAAAAAAAATAAACAAGTTCTCAGACCAAAAAAAAAAAAAAAAACACAAGAAAGAAAGAAAGAAGTAATCAGTAGCTTATCTGCTAGACATCTGTCATTGTGTGAAAGAAAAGTTGTAGAAAGTAGAGATAAAGTTGGAGTATTTGTTTTTTTTTTTTTTTTAACTTTTGCCATCAGTTTTCTTACTTTTCACATATTGTGCCATTGATGGGGGCACTTTGATCCATAACGAGCCTAAACGGACCAAAGTTATTATTATAAGGGAAAATATTCAGTATAATGTTTCAATTTATAAGAGCATCCACAATAGGCTTTTAAATTTTCCACCTAAATTGACTTTTTCTGAATTTAGGAGGTCCATCCCTCGATTCTAATCTTGTCCCATCAATAATTTTTTGGGTCATTTTAGAATTGATCAAGCCCATTCCGATCTAAAGTGAGATGTGATAGGGAATGAGATTTTCAATCCCGTCTCGTCCAGTCCTAAATTTATTTATTTAATATTTATTATTATTATTTTAATTAAATTACTCTACAAAAAGAAAGTTTAAAATGCATTGAAATTAAATCAAAACATCTATTGTTTGAAATTACTTGATTGATTTGATATTCTTTGTTTAGATATGACCATTATTTTTTTAGAAAGTAAAGACAAGTGATAGTTTGGATTAGTTTTACAGTTGTGTGGTTGGAGATTTGGTAAATTAGCCGTATTTTCATTTTTGAATTTATATTAAGACAACTTGAGAATATTGTTCATAATTGTATCCTGTATGAATGATATTTCAACTTTCGCATAAACATGCAAGAAGGATCTGGAGGGGCTTCTTCCATCTAACATTATTCACTTGACAGATTTAATTTCATTGTAAGGTAACCCTCCACAAGTTTTATATGACATTTAATATTGTTACAACTAAAGTTATATGTACATAAATTTGACATTATTAGTGTTTGAGCAATGTGAGATGAAATTTTTTATTATTATTCTTCATTAGAGAACTATTTAGTAAATGCTCATTTAAATGTCGCCCCTTCTAAATTTTATCCCGAACTCGTTTGTGATAGGATGAGATCAGAATGAGATAAATTTTGCTCGATTCCAAATAAATAGGATGGGATAGGGATGAGATCATTCCCGTCAAATGCCACCCCTTCTAAATTGACGCGAGATATTCTAAATAAAAATTAAAAAGTGTCTCTCGTAGTGCATGTGATTCATCTTCATCATCATCAAAGCCCATTCTCGATATTTTCGGGGTCGGCTACATGGATTTTGATTTTTCAAGCAATGCGGTCTTCCCACATATCCTCGCCTGATCCAAGCTCAATGATATCGACACTCACCGCCTTCATTCAAGTTTTCAATGGTCGTCCCTTCCGTCTACACCCCCCATTAATTTTTCAATTTAGACATTTTTTAATTGGCGCCGTGCTTGGTCTCCTCCGCACGTGACCAAACCAAGTTAAACGTCTTTCTCTAATTTTGTTCTCTATGGACGCTACGCTTAAGTATCTCCTAATTCTTTCATTTCTAATTTTATCCTTACAAATTTTACCACACATTCACTTTAACATACGCATTTTTATTACTGTTATTCTATGCGTATGTTCTACTATCGTAGTGCACGTGATTCAATTTTTTTTTAGGCCACGCTTTTTCAAAATGGAGTATATGATTTTTTTTTTTTTTTTTTTAACATTTACTAGAGAACTGACTCTTGGAAGGCAATATGGTGGGGTCCAGTTATTGAATGGCTCATCTTCTAAATTATTTTATTAGGTTGGATATTTTTTAGAAATGGCAAAAATAATATTAAAAAATACGCACTGAGTATAAAGTTACTTTGAGATAGCCACTATACGGTGATTTTGAAGTTATTCGAAATTTAAAATATGAATAAATATTTTAATCTTTCTATATTTTAACATATTATATTATTATTTTAATATCAAAAGTTTGTTATCTAAGTGATTTTTATATAATATATAATATGTATGACACTAAAAGTTGTGTGAGATTTTTTATGTTGTATTTAAGAATTTGAAATGTATAACTTATATTGTTAAATTCAAAATTACAACCGAAGTTTTTATCTTTTTTCCTTCTTGAAATAAAATATTCCATGAAATATTTCTTAAAATCACGGGACCAAAATTAACTCAAAAAGCAAAATCACAATCCTTGGCTTTAATCGTGCCAAGATAGATGGTAAAAAATAATAATTAAAACCTACAAAATAGAAAATCAAAATTAAAAAATTTGTGAGCACAAATTTCTTTCGAGGGACCCAATTTTTTACAACTTGATTGTGGAAGATCAGAGTGAGTAAATTTTACATCTCATTCGTTACCCTTAAATACTTCATTCATAGTGCAATTGCTTATGGTGTTTTCTTTCCGTTGATAAATTAAAGTCTCTACTATTTACTTATATAGTATGCTCATAATAGTTTCTATTATCCGAAAATTGGGTATGGAGTCATTTCCATAATTTTTCTATTTCCTTCCTCAATGCACAGTTTTGGATTTCAACTAACTAAAATTATTAATTCTAGCTCATGGAAGTGGAAATGGTCGATAGTATTGGGCTAATGATTCCTCTTTGAATGATAGCTAGGTACTGTAGTTGGTATTCTTGTAATCTATTTACCAGGCATTTTTTTAGATCATATTTCAGATTAGGTTCATCCCCGTGGTAATCACTTAAATAGAGCTGTAGACAAAAACGAGTAAAAACTCATTGGGACAAACTTACTAATTTTAAATTTTGGATCCTTTTACTAAAAAAATATATGTTAATTCGTTTGAGTTGAAATTTTAAGAAAATTACTGAAATAACATGTTGAAGTTTCAGTCTGTTTCGACGTCATTCCTCAAGACCCATGAAGGCGTAGTTCCCGTATGGTCTATAAGGGACGCATTCTCTGACCAGATTTAGAGAACCTGACCTTTGGACATGTTTTGTTCAACAAAATTTCGACTAATTTAATATCAATCCATTCATAGAATATAGTTGTACTATGAGAAGGCATCATAACTCCCAATCCTACTCTAACATGGTGTGGAAATAAGCAAACCTAGTCACATAAGTCTCGTGTAGTGTAGTTCGTCGTAGGATTTCTAGTATATAAGGAACTAAATTAACCCTAGCCAGTAGTAAGGAGGAGTGCAACTTTACTTGCTATTGTCCCTACAATGCTCAAGCAAAGGGCGACGCTGGTTTAGAGCAACTAGTCCTATATGAGAAAGGCAACCCTCAACTCCAATTTAATAGTTGTCCGACTTTCTTTCATTTTCTCCCTAAAGTACCAAAATAAGTTGTAGGAGGGAAACTTCGAATTAAGAGTCATATCCAAGGTGGGCTCAAACTCGCTTTGTGTTCATATAGAGACATTTTTTTTTTTTTTGTTAAAAGTATATTGCATAATAGTTAAATACTATGGTTACTATACTTTTGTTGAGCAGAGTAAGCTAAAGTATGAGCTTCATAGTTGACAGCCCTGAAAATATGTTTACAGATGTCAGACCCAAAAAGTACTAGAAGCGAAAAGACAGGAAAACATAGTTAATATCACAGTTTAAAGCGTGTTTCTTAGAGCATATGTTGAAATGACACTACACCAAATTTGCACTTTTGTAACAACTCTCAAAACAGTATCACTTTTGAGATGTTACAATTCACCAAACAATTTCAAGTCAAAATTAAATTTAGTCAAAAAAATGAAAAACAGTAACACAAAAAAAATGATACAATAAGTTGGATCACCATGAATAGTATCACTTTTATAACCATACTCTTCATGGTGATACAATTATTGTATCATTTTGTTTGTGAAAATGTGTAAAATTGTTAGGTAGATTGTTACACTTCAAAAGTGATACTGTTTTGAGGGTTGTTACAAATATGCCAATTTGATGTAGTGTGAGATGTAACTTTAAGCATTTTGTACGTGAATTTGTGATTTTTTCAAAATTTCAACTCAAAACAAGTACCGCTGTAAAATAGAAAAAAGAATGTGTTTATCACACTGTCAGGTCAACAAGACACCTAAAAAAGGGCACAAACCAGGTTCCACACGTTGTTGCTTCATATTTGATTGTGACGTCAAATATTGGAGAAGTGGCAATGGTATAGCATATATCGTGGTAGTGATGGAGGCATGAGTGATGTTGGTGCAGTTATTGGTGTTGTAGTATTTTAATCCACATTACTCACATTTTGGATTGTTATTTCTTCAAAGGGCTTGTTAATTGGCGAGGAAACGTGCGAACCCTCCATCCCTCTCTAGATGTTTGCACTCACGCATTTCGAGGGGATGATCCCACCACTCGCCCGTTTCCTCACCAATTAGACTTCCCCTTCTTCAAAATTCAGAATAATAATTAAAAAAGTCTATGACACAAACAAAAAAGCCTTAAAAGAGAAAATATAACCTAAATTAAAGTGCCTTTTGGTAATTGTACCTTCCGAGTTAATGCATCATAGTAGACTGTCATATCAAATATACCAAGAGTAGTCAATACTAGGCCAAGCATAACCGCATCTTTGAAAGGCATTTCATGGAAGAGGCAAGGGATGATAGCGCCAAGAAACTTTCCAAGAAAACCAAGTGCCATTAATAGCAATGTCCGACTCTAAAGCACCTTGAGTGGCTTCCACAAGTAAACTCGATGTCGAGTTAGCAATTACCAAAAAGTAAATCGGCATCAATACTTCAGAAATAAGACATTCTAATTTATCTGTCAAAGCGGATCCAAGGGGAGGGCCATCCGGTATGACCAAGCCAAGTATAGTTGGTCCAAACAAGAATCGTACCCCAATCATCTCTCCAATATATGCAGTTGCTGGGATCATCAAAAATATGATAAATGAATGAATATCCTTTAGAGCTTCACCATTGGGAGTTTGTTTGATAATCCAAATAACAACTTTTCGTAATACAACTGTTATGAATATTATGAGAGAAAAAGTAGAAAGAACAAAACCAATTATACTTTTTAGGGTTGCATTTGAATATTGGTACAATGCAAAACAGATGATAAGTGCGATCCAACTACACGTGCCACTAACTGTGGATATTGAAGTAGATTGACGTCCTAACTCTGTATTAAGAATTTTCAGTTCGGACAAGAAGCTACTTATTGTATGAAAAGAGGTCATTGACACCATTACAGCTGTTAATGGGAGAGTAGTTCCCACAACTGTTTCGTGTAAAATGGCTCCCCTTATATAGAAAGCCGTTGGAAGAGTAAAAGCTAATGGAACGATGAAGGTTGAGATGCCTAAGACCCATTCCTTTCTAGAAGATCTCATCATAGTACTTAGGTCCATTTTTACCCCAATCAAGAATAAGTAAAGCATAACCGCAAATGGCCCCAAACATTCAGATTTAAACGTTACATCTGCTGGATTGAAAAGAGATTGGAACTCTGGTATTTGTGACAAACCTGTGTATCCGAATATCTGACCACTCTGCAAAAACATTTTATGTACCAAAAAATGATTATAAGACATGGTGAATAAATAAGATTATTACAAAAGTGTAATTGATTCACTTGTTTACTACCATGATACAACAAGATAATGACAAAATAATGAAGCTATGATTATGGAATTTAAGAGAAAAATATGAATCCTTTTTTTATCGCCAGGAAGGAATAGGTACCTTTAGAGTAAAATATAATAGAAAATAGGTCGTAATTACATCAAAGCTGTCCCAACCTTGAATCAAGTTTAATTTCCATGACTTAACTCAATGACCCTATTCCTGTGCTCTCTATTTACTTTAAGTTATGGGAGGGGGGGAGCGTATGCTTTCTTTATGGCTATTGACAATTACTATTTCTGTCATTATGACCTACCCCTACTTTTTCAATGCAATTTTATATGTAATTGCAAACATTAAAAAATAAATTGTTTGTTCAAAAGTGGTATAAAACCTCCAATAAAAATATTTGAAATTAATATCTAAAATAATAACTTTATAATTCAATGAAAATACCATTGGCCAACTCATACAAAATTTGAGGCTCATATAAACAAATTTTTTCTATGAAATTGTATTAGAATATTATTATATTCACAAATTTCATATTTTTAAGCTTCAAATTGATACTTATCCTAATTATTTTGTAATATTAGTTATATATTCTACTCATTACGCTCATTTGCCTTTGCTAAGGTTAGCGATATTGTTAAATTATTTTAGTTTAAAATTGAATTACACAGGATTCAATTTGCTATATGCAATGTACTTTTGATAGTTATATTTTTTTTTATTAGTTACTAGCTTGGATATGAATTTTTTTTTTATCTCCACCCTTGATAATTACTATTATCAATTAATAATTATTTATTATTTTGCCCCCTCCTCCCCTCCCCCTGACTAAATCCTAAGTCCGCCACTGGTTCCATAAATGGATTTTTTGAATTATATTTGTAAGTAACATCTTCTTTAATTAAGATGAAAATAAGGTTATTTCTTGTTAGCTAAAATATTAAGAAACTTGATCACTATATCATTTCTAATGAGATTAGGCATAACAACAAGGTCATGTAAATTATTCCTAGGTTCGTCCTTTACAAGAAAGAATCTTATATTGGTCATGTATTACTTGATGTTGTCATCTTACTTGGCTCACATAATATTCAATGACCATTCATTTACCAAATCAAGAACAAAATCTCAACACAGAGCTGAAACATTTTAACTAGGAGAAACTTACCAAAATTTGTGGTAGCACTGAAGTAAAACCGAAAGGCTTGAGGATCAACTCAAGTATGGCGTTCAACAAAGAAACCATAGCGATCTGAACCATGAAAACCTGGTTGAAATATTTATAGTCATTTTGCGAGAAAATATACCTAGTTTCATTAACAATTGCACTCTTATTAATGCACATGATGCTATCATCCTCACTAATAGTCGTCATGTTGTACAATAAAAGTAGCGAACAGAGGAAATGTATGCATGGGTGAAACTAATTAAGCTGAATAAAAATGTATATATAGACATGCAACTTACTCAAAGGAGAGATGGAGAGGCATTTCCGGATGGGAATGGGTTGACCATGTCAACTATTGATCCGATATGTACCTATGGAAGGATCCATAAGGCTTGACTATTTCTTGGATAATTTTTTTAGACATTTAATTTATTATTTGCACATAAACAGAAAACACAATCGTCCATGTACAAGATCATCATTGCAAATATATATTAAGCTTCAAAGAAGAGGATGAAATGGTGTTCTCCATAACATGCCAAACCTCCACTTCATTTCTTTTACATATCTTTTTGCATATATAAGGTTTAAAAAAGAGGAAATGGTCACTAGCCATTTCACCATTTTCTCCATCCTCTCTGTTCTCCGAGACTGAAATTTTAGGATCCGTTTCACAAGGTAAATGCTTTAACACGTAATCATGCATGCATACGCTATATATAATACAAATCTCACAATAGTTGTCGAACAATTAATTCAAATTGACCAATAAAGCATGCATGTATGTGGAGGGATAGATAAAGTGAAAATTGACACAAATTAAGATATCAGCGAATCCAGTATGGAAAATAACTCTGCCAATTAAGTATGTAGAACCCGCAAAGCACTGTAAATAATGAAATGTAAGTGATGCGTCCAAATCCATCTTTGCTAATCTTGAACTTGAAAATGGACAACGGCAAGCAAGGGACGACTACCGTTATGGTGGTCGAAGGTACTCCATTGCTAAAGTGAGGCAACGGTGCAAGGAAAAATGTAGGCTAGATGAAATTAGAAATGTATATGAGTACCTTTCTCCTTCCTTTTTTCTCACCTTATGGCGAGTGTTCTACTCCTCAATTTTTCCTATTTTCAAGGGTGTGATGGAGGGAGAAGATCTCACCTAGTATCTTAACTATGTTTGACTGAGTTTCTTCGACACTTGACTCTGTTTAGGACTCAATGTTATTGGGTTAAGAGCTGATTCGAGCGAATGGATCTTGGGCTTGTGACAGCTCAGAGATTTATGTTCCAATCTTATTGTCCTGGGCCAAGCTCCAAGATTCGTGCCACGTGGGCTATCGTGATTTGGCTTGGGCGCTTGACTTACGGGCTAAACACCGGTTTAAGTGTAGGCCTGCTTGGGGCTTGCTGAGGCATTTTCCTGTATTAGGGTTGACATATGCCATGTTTACGACTGTAATTGTATGGCTGATTGATGTCTGCGTCAATTACTTCCCCATTTAATGTGGCTGTACGCGGGCCTATTAATTCTCTAAATGAGGAAATGTGTGGTGTTTTGGTAGTCTGAACCTTCGCCCCTTTGTTTTCTACTCAGTGTTTAATGTTGATGTGAGTAGTGGATGGTTATCTTTCACAACATTGTGTCTGTATAAGCTTGTTCCGATTGGATCAAGCGTTACCATTTGCTCATAGAGTTTGATCATCAAATGCATATTTCCGAATGCGTTTTTGTCCTGGTCTCCGCGGAGTCTGGTGAAGAGCATCCATCGGCGGAGTCTTTCAATGTTCTAACATTTGCAGTGACGAGTCTCAATAGGACCTACTATTGAGGAAGCCACCTGGTTTGAGTGTGCTTCCAGTTTCTCTTCGTGGGCTTCAAATCTACTCTTACATTGTGGAAGCGAAGTCGGGGGTACCTCTTTGGTCTCAAGTTTGTCATCCAGTTTCAGGTGCTCTTACTGCTTATTTTGCCATATTTGGGAGATAATTCTAGCAGCCAACTTCGAATGGTTGGTCCCACTGCTCACTACAACAGATGAGACAGTTAGCAATGGTTATAACCGTCCCAAAATAAAATAGCAACGGTTACAAAACCGCAGCTAAATAAAACAATGACGGTTACAAAAACGCCGCTAATAAAGGAGTCGTGACGTCATTTAGCAGCGGTTTTACGCAACCATCACTAAATAAGGGACACATAACAACGGTTTTTAGCACTCTATGACGGTTTCACCCGACGATAAAAAAATTGAAGAACAATCAAATACTTGCATTTTGCGGCAATTGAGAAACCGCCCCTAACTTCCCTTTGATAGGCCTTTTAGTCATGACAATCATCAATATTATGAATATTCTAAAATACATATATAATCACAATTTTCAACCTATAATCACATTTTTTACAGCCCATAACAACCCACAATTTTGTACAGTTCTCTTTTATACAAAAACCATTCAATAGAACTTCACTTCTATATTGTCATCAAAATATCAAAGTATGTAGAATTACTTGAAGTTTGATAGTTTAGATATCAAGTCAAATGTACTACAACAAATGATATAAGCCATCACCACATGTTTGAAAAAAATTAGTGGACAATGCTATGGAGCGCGGAGTCAATGAAAATCCTCATTATTATATTGACCAGATGATAAGGGTCTTGCAGTTGCTAGTGAAACTTGTCTGCTTCCTTTGTCTAAAATGCATATATAATCACAATTTTCAATCTGTAATCACATTTTTCAACTTGTAATCACATTTTTATAGCCCATAACAACCCACAATTTTATACAGTTATTTTTATACAAAAACCATTCAATAGAACTTCACTTCAACTATATTGTCATCAAAATATTAAAGTATATGTAGAATTACTTGAAGTTTGATAGTTTAGATATCAAGTCAAATGTACTACAACAAATGATATAAGCCATCACCACGTGTTTGAAAAATTAGTGGAGAATGCTATGGAGCATGGAGTTGATGAAAATCCTCATTATTATATTGACCAGATGATGAGAGTCTTGCAATTGCTGGTGAAACTTGTGTGCTTCTTTTGTCTTGTACCTGAAAATGTTGCTCAACAATGTTACTCTAAACTTGAACTAAATTTCAACAATTAAATGATTTATATTTAGTAAGTAATCGATGTCATTGATAACTAATATGTATATTCAAATAATGTACATGAAAAAAAAACATACGGTTGGAATAGGTTTGCAAACTCAACAGACACATTTTCATTCAACTTCTAAAAGATATATGTCAATACTCCTTCAAATGTCTACCTCTTTAATGTCATTGTCTCTAACTGTGATTTCAACGGGTGAATTCTTTGTTGCAATTGAGGATCAACAGTCTTTTACAATGGTTGTGAGGACAACATCATCCCAATTGAAGTGCACTACCTCGAAAACAAACCCCATTTTTTGTTGCAACTAGACCCAGGCACAGACAAAATGGCAATGCTTTGATAGGCACAGTAAATTGCGATTTTGTTATTTGTTATTGCCAACCTTCAAAGCAAATTAAATGTTATTATACTAGTTCTACCATTCCGCAACTAAAAGAAATATCACCTGTAAATAGAACCCAGAAAGATTTTTGGTGTGTGTTTTTCGATTTTATTGTTTGTTACCCCAAAAAAAAATAAAAAAATAAAGTGAAATTTGGGCTTCTAGTTTTGCGTGTTACCTGTACGTGGTATGTATACTATTTTAAGTTAGCATGATTTGAGGCAACTTGAATCATGAGTCCAAGGATAAAGTCCTTCCTGATGCATTTATTTGATTTTTTTTTTTCATTTCTTTGATACCAAGGCCCCCATGCCCTAATGTTCATCGGGCCTCTAAAATCTGAGGGTAGCGGCCCTAATCACCAATTCTATATTTATTATGGGGTTATTTTCATCTTCTTTTCCTTCTTATTCTTCTTCTTTTCCTTTCATTCTTTTCTTTTTAGTCCCTGCTTTCAGACAAACTTTGCAATGATAGATTCTCCACTCACAGAGTTTGTCGCAAGGGCGAGGAAAAAAAATTAAAATGAGAGGGGAAGGAGGAGAATAAGAAGATAGAAAGGGGTGACGACCTGTGCGAGAAGGAAATAGAGTGAGATGATGATGGATGATTGACGAGTGATGATTGGAAAACTGGGAGGCCATTGCGATGGCCATCGTCGCAGCCCCATCTCCTATATCTCTCGCCTTGACCGGTCGTCTCTCACCGTCACCGGTCGTCTCTCATTATCCCTTGCAATCGATCACCTATTTCCATCTTGTTGCTGTCGTGGGAGGAAAGAAAAATTTAGGTTTTTCCTTTTATGGGTGGTGTGAAAGAGAAACTGTGGCGTGGACAAAAAAGGAGTGATGTGGGAAAAAAAAAAATTAGATGAAGTGGTTTAGGACAGTGGAATTGGCGATGTTAAATAATCACTGCTTTTTTAAAATATAACTTTTGTCGTAGAAAGAACGCTAATTGAATTTAATCGTAAACATGGCAAATATGTTCACTTTTCTTCATTTTTGGTAATATCTATTTTAATAATGCCAAACCCCACAAAATTTTCAGGGTCCACTCCCGCCCCTAGCATATTTTCAAAGTCTTGAATTTCAAATGGGAACCATACAAAGCACATGCATTTGGCAATCGATAAATAAATCCTATTATGTTATTAATAAGTGAATATACACTTTCTTCATGGTTTCTTTTCTTATTCTCGATCTTACTTGTTTTCTCTATTTATGATCACCCATAATAAAATAAAACAAAAAATTCCTAAAGTTTATTACCTAAATATTTTCCATTGTAGTGTTATTGGTAGTTTTGACTTATGAGATAGGATTAATCATATGTGCTCGATTGTTTCAGCGTATAATATCTTATCTTTGAAAGATCAGTACCACCGAAAAGTTGAGTTTAAGCAAATTGAAGACGTAGATAGGCAATTGAATATGTAATTGTTATAAAATCATTATTATACTTTAACAATAAAAATAATTGACTAAAATTCACTCACCATACATGCACTAATGGCTTGCCCCTCAACAATATGGCTAACAAACTCAAACATCACCCTAAAATTTTTGGAATTAAGTGATGTGCATGGATTAGTGAAACAAACTCTTTAATTTTATTTAAAACTTATTTTCATTTTCCTCCTTACTATATAAAAAA
Organism: Berberis vulgaris; assembly: GCA_963556465.1. Taxonomy (NCBI): domain Eukaryota; kingdom Viridiplantae; phylum Streptophyta; class Magnoliopsida; order Ranunculales; family Berberidaceae; genus Berberis; species Berberis vulgaris. The sequence continues at coordinate 82,951,483 of OY747132.1, read as the reverse complement.
ATATTACTCAACTCCTTTATTATGTTTCTTATCATCGCGTTGTCCTCCTTCCAACTATGCAAACTTTTTTTTATCATGGTGCAAACCAATTACTAAATTCAAAGCTGTATTTGAGCCCTTTCGAGGAAAAAAAAATAATAAAATTTTTATTTATTTTAACCTTCGGTGAGAGGGGCAATTATGGGATGTCAAAATTTTATTACTTTATCAAAAAAATTTACACTTTTCAGGAGACATTACGATTTTACCTGAATAAAAGAAAAACTAAGGGTCTAGCCCTTACTAAACAAGGAAAACAAAAACTAGAACATTAAAATGCAGACCTTCTTAACCATAAGGTCTAAACATTATTCACCTAAATAACTTGATCACCATAATGTCGATCCCTTATTCACCAAATAAATAAGCAAATAAAACCATGATATATTCACTGAAGATTAAGAACTCTAATCTACCAAGAAAACAAGATCCAAGAGGCCATTTACCTTTTAAAGAAACAGCCAAAGACTGCTGCCAAAGACTCTTGGCTGCAAGAGATCAGACTCTAAACAGCTGCCATACCATGCCAAATCATCACCAACACCCAAGCTGCACACCACATAAAAAAGTAGGGGTGGGCAAAAATCGATTTAAATTCAGTTAACCGACCGAACCGGTTTTCAAATTCGGTTCGGTAACCGAACCAAAATATGAGTAAAAAGAAAATAATTTAAACCGAACCGAACCGATTATAAACGGTTTACGGTTTTGACCGACCGATTTATAACCGAACCGACCGATTAATTAGATATATATAAATAACTAAATAACAAATAGGTGTCAATACTTGATTAGTGCAACAAATGCACTGCAATACACCCTATTGCACTAAATCACCCCCTTCTCTCAAAGTTTTCAATTTTGGGCTAAAAATTGGGTCTATAAAAAAATTGGGACTGTAAAAAAATTAGACATGTTTTAATGAAAGTCTTTCAATTGTTTGAGCCTGAAATTTCGGCCAAACCGAACCGAACCGATCCGAAATTCGGTTAAACCGAATTCATCGATTTACAAATACAAAATTCAGTTTCGGTTTGGGTTTTGGGCAAACCGAATGAAATCGGTTCGAAATAGGTTTGAGGCTCAAAACCGAACCGAACCGACATTGCCCACCCCTATAAAAAAGCAGCTGCCTGCACTTTAAAGGAAACTGCAACTGAACCTGCGTAATAGTTAATTACCAGACCCCAAAAACAGAGTGCAACCACTCTGTTTTAGCTGCCAAAATCCTGCGTCATAAATCATACCCAAAACTAGCAAATTAAGTTTTTCTAACCTACAAAATACTGGCACCAAATTCAAACAACTAGAAATCCTAATAACAAAATAAACTAACAATAATAATAATAATGTCTTAAAAAGTTGTTCAGCGGAGGAGTTGTGTTTTCTAATGTGCATCACCCTACTAATTTACATCCATTTTCTCAGTGTATGTATGTTTTCTTGTTTTTATTTATTTGTTTATTATTTTTTTATTTTTATCACTTTCATGTTCATGTTTTCACTTATTAGAGATTAGACACCTAAGTCAATGTCATTATTATTATTATTATTATTATTATTATATTGTTTTTGTTGTTGTTAAGGAGATTTTCATTAGAAAAAAAAACTACTCAAGTTTAGATTTGATTACCTAACAAATTTAGATTTATACTTGCATCACTTGGCGGGATTTTCATTAGCGAGAATCCATATACATGGACCAAATCTGTAAGTTTTGCATTGTCCATTTCTAAGTTTAGAGTTGAGCGACAATTGGATGGTAATAAACCCAACCCCAATTCTAATTGTCGAGTAAACCAGCGAGGGAGGGAGGGAGGACACTCCATCCCCCTCGCAATACGTGCAATGGATGGAATGCACGCATCGCGAGGGGATGGAGGGTCCCCCTCCCTCACTCGCTGTTTTCCTCGCCAGTTAGCCAAATTCTAAACCCAATTACATTGTATATAATACACGTGGATGGTAATGAATCTTCCTTATTGTTGCTGTTTTTTTAGGGCTTACTATTCAACGATTGACTAATTCGTGTCCGACTTTTTTTATATTTCCCTTAACTTAGGTTTTCCATTATGTATAAATAGGGTATTGTGTTTAATACCACCTAATTAAGGAGATTAATAAATATAATAATAAGGTGAAGACATGGGAAAGCAAATACTAGGTTTTCTCGTTGTCTTCATTGTCCTCCTAGCCACTGTGCAGCTATTCGAGGCCGCAGCACATTCGGGCGGCAATAGCCAATTTTTGGCCCTATCCCCCGCCAGAAAAAGATGCACGAGTGAGTGTGGAGCGACATGCGGAAAAGGAGGGGTTACTACCTGTGCAGCAACTTGCATCAGTAAATGCAGGACTGTGAAATAGAGACTATACGGGTCCGGAATTCTTGGAGATTATGTAGTCCATCTGTTGATGAATTGTGCACCATTTAGCACTAATTAATTTCTCTCTCTTTGTGTAAGTTGAATCAAAGCAGTGGAGTTATTAATAAGAGCATAATGAGTAGGCATACCAAAGAAATGCCCCTATAAAGGGTCAAACAATTATTTTCATGAGTTTAGATTCCAGATCACCTGCTCCATGGAGAGGGACTGGATTATATGCTCATCACAAAATTATAAAAGAGAACTATTATGTCCACTGAAATAATGAACAAATATTTTACCAGATAATCCGGAATATGTAGGGCTTGCACTGACTATCACCTCTACAAAAAGGAAAATACAAGAATAGGAAAGTCAGAATAGTTAAAGAAGTAAATTTAAAATAGAAAAGTGTTGAAAATTAAACTTGACATTATTAAGTAAGTTTTTGACCAAAATTTGAAGCGGCTACAGTCATCCAAATTTAGCTTACAATATATCAAATGAAAATTTTGTCTGTTTAGTTTCCAAAGATTCAAATGGTGCATCAATTGAATTTGTATTGAGAAAGATATGGCAAATTTACTACTAAATGTTCAGTGGTAACTGAAAACTGTGAAAAATGAAAATGTATCTTTTGATTTGTAAAAGTGCGATTGATGAAAAGCGTCTCTAGATTGCTCTTTTGTGTAGTATATATAGTCATGTACTCTAAATTATGTTTCAATGTAAAAAACATCCAATTGAGTTGTGAAGTTCTCTTATATTCCTTTCTTACTTGTGTGCTTTGTTTCAATGAAAAATGACTTTTAGGGCATACTTTTTCACAAAATAGACAATTTAGATACCATAGTTGATGTAACGACTAATTTGTGCTAATTTTATACTTTTATGACTAACAATGACTCTTTTATTAACTCAGGTTAATCTATATGGTTATATGACATATTTACCCACTAAACAAATAGAAAACCTAATTTTATAATTTTATGACTAACAAAGACTACAGGAAAAAAAACTACGTTAATAGTTATGGAACGACAATTTTAGTCATTTTTTGTTATTGACCAATAAGGACTATAGGAAAAAAATATACGTTAATTGTTATTGACCAATTTTAGTTACTCTTTGTTAGTTTTATTGATCAACAAAGACTATAGAAAAAAAATCATTTGCATGTTCATTGACTTGAAAAAGATTAGGATTTATCACATGAAAAATTATGATTTATAATATAAAATTGTTATTAAACGACAATATTAGTTACGATTTGTTATTGACCAACAAGGACTATAAAAAAAAAAACCTACGTTAATTTTTAATGACCAATTTTAGTTACTCTTTAGTTTTTTTGACCAATAAGAACTACTAAAAAAAACTACGTTAATTGCTATTAAACAACAATTTTCACAAGGACCATAAAAAAACGTTAATCTGTTCACTGACTAGAATAAAATTAAGATTTATCATATAATGTCCATTAATTTTAGGTCAGTGAACATGCTAATATTTTTTTCTTTATTTTTTTCCCCGTAGTCCTTGTTGATCAATAAAACTAACAAAGAGTAACTAAAATTGGTCAATAACAATTAACGCAAAATTTTTTTGTAATCCTTGTTGGTCAATAACAATAAGTAATTAAAATAGTCGTTCAATGACAATTAACGTAGGTATTTGTTTTTGTAGTCCTTGTGGTCATAAAACTATAAAATTAAGTTTTCTATTTGTTTAGGAGGGTAAATATGTCATATAACTTTATAGGTTAACTTGGGTTAATAAAATAGTCCTTGTTAGTCATAAAAGTATAAAATTAGACACAAATTAGCCATTACATCAACTATGGTATCTAAATTGTATATTTTGTGAAAAAGTAGGCCCTAAAAGTAAATTTTCGTTGTTTCCATCTTGTTCCAACAAAGTGGTATCAAAGCTTGATGTTAGAGAATGTTTTCTAAAGAAGACACTTTTTCTTCCCAATACCTACAACTCACCAAGCTCAATTATAAAAATTGGGCAATTCGGGTGAAGGTTATCCTTGGTTCTCAAGGACTATAGGACATTGTTGAGAAATGTTATGTAGAACCTCAAAATGAGGAGAGTTTGAATCAAAGTAAAAAAGAAGCCTTGGAGAAAGAAATGAAGAAAGATCAATGTGCTCCTACCGTCATTCATAAGGATTAGATGATGACATGTTCGAGAAAGTTGTTAATGAAACAAACTCCAAGCAAGCATGGGACACTCTTCGGAATTCCGTCATGGGAGTTGAAAAAGTGAAGAAAGTGGGTCTTCAAACTCTAAGGGCTGAGTTTGAATCTTTTTTTATGAAAGAAAATGAATCCATTTCTGATTACTTCATAAAAGTCTCGGCAGTGGTGAATCAAATGAAAAGGCTTGGAGAAAAATTCAAAGATACTCGTGTTGTTGAGAAGATTATTCGTTCTCTAAATTTAAAATTCAATCATGTGGTGGTAGCCATTGAAGAATCCAAAGATTTGGATGCCATGTCCATCGACGAATTAAATGGATCCTTACGAGCTCATGAAGAAAGAATGAACCGAGGCAAGCAAGAACAAGTGGAACAAACACTACAAGTAAAACTTTCATTGAAAGCCAAATGAGAAACTTATGAAAATGGTGGAAAAGGCTAAGGACGTGGAAGAGGTCGAGGTTGTGGACGAGGACATGGTCATTGAAATGGATGAGATAATCTTAATTCTTCTCTCGATGGAAGATATCAAAATTCTTCAAGAAGTTGTGGAAAATGAAGGTGCAACTATGAAAGATACAATGAGATGAAGAATGACACAAGTAAAATTGAATATAAAAAGCTCATGTTTATAAAACATTCTAATTAATAATTAAGAAGAAAAGTGTTCTGCCTTAGGCGATTTGGTTTTTGCAGGGGCAGTTTGGAGATTAATTAGGTTGGATTAATCTAAGTGTAGACAATACAAGGCATAACATAACTGCATCTTTGAAAGGCATTTTAAGCATAACTGCATCTTTCAATGAAAATACCATTAGCCAACTCATACAAATTTTGAGACACATATAAACCATTTTTTCTATGAAATTGTATTAGAATCTTATTATATTCACAAATTTCATATTTTTAAACTTCAAATAGATACTTATCCTAATTATTTTGTGATATTAGTTATATATTCTACTCATTACGCTCATTTGTCTTTGCTAAGGTTAGTGATAATGTTACATTATTTTGGCTTAAAATATTTTTAGTAAATACTTAGCCTTACAAAAAAAAATCAATTATATATAATGTATAATACAATATAACAATTGTTCATTCAACTATTTCTGCATGTTTCTAATGGTGTAGTAGTTGGAAGTTTAACATTTTTTGTAAACGATCGAAGTTCGATATTCTTGGAGTGTAAGATTTTTTTATGGCTATTGACAACTACTATTAACTATACATTTTTATGTATTGATAATTACTAGCCCCAATCATTGTTACTCGCCTAAGGTTTTTTGTTTTCAATGCAATTTTATTAGTAATTGCAAATATTAAAAAATTGTTTAGTTTAATAAAAACTTATTTTCGATCAATTTGGAGCATATAATTTCTTTATTGACAATTACTATTTATGTTGGAAGTTTAATATTTTTTTTGTAAATGACCCAAGTATATCTATCATAATTATTTGTGAATGAATAAAAGTAAAAACATATATATATATATATATATATATATATATATATATATATATATATATATATATATATATATATATATATATCATTATTGGTTGCTTGAGAGTCGAATTTGGAACTAGTCGGATGAAGTAGATGAGTTCCTTCTTAATAGGAAAAATCCCTCCCCAAATTGTGATTGCATTTTTCATTGCACACGACTTTCTCTATGTATAGATTTGAAACTCAATTTCCTAGACAGGACTCGATACTCTTGGAGCGTAAGATTTTTTTCATGGCTATTGACAATTAGTATTAACTATACATTTTTATATGTATTGATAATTACTAGTCTCCATCATTGTTACTCGCATATGTTTTTTGTTTATTTTCAATGCAATTTTATATGTAATTGCAAATATTAAAAAATAAATTGTTTGTTCAAAAGTGGTATAAAACCTCCAATAAAAATATTTGAAATTAATATCTAAAATAATAACTATATAATTCAATGAAAATACCATTAGCCAACTCATACAAATTTTGAGACACATATAAACCATTTTTTCTATGAAATTGTATTAGAATCTTATTATATTCACAAATTTCGTATTTTTAAGCTTCAAATAGATACTTATCCTAATTATTTTGTGATATTAGTTATATATTCTACTCATTACGCTCATTTGTCTTTGCTAAAGTGAGTGATATTGTTACATTATTTTGGCTTAAAATTGGACTACACTGGATTCAATTGATAGTTGTATTTTTTTTATTAGTTACTAGCTTGGATAGGAAAAAAAATTATCTCCACCCTTGATCAGTGTTCTAAAAAATGGCATAGGTGTTAGAGAAACGCCCAGATTAATGGTTGGGCGGGGTGAAAAATCGGGTAGGCGCCTAGTCGAGTTCTGGGCGGTCTAGGCGGGGTCTAGAGTCTAGGTGGAATGGATGGGTTTTTTTTTTTTTAATTTTTTTTATAAGGTTGATTGTGTTCTTATTTTATCTTTCTTTTCATTTTTTTGGAAAAAAAAATAATTTAATTTTTTTTATTCAGTATATGTCTGAATGTAGCAATTGATGATGACTTAATGAAATTATCATAGGATCTGCCGGTACCAATCTGAGCAGTCTGCCGGTACCTCACCTTCGAAAACCACTCACCCCACCTCACCTTACCTTCGAAAACCACCTCACATGCGAGACCCCCTCACCTTCGAAAATCACTGTCGAAAAACCACCTCACCTTCGAAAACCACTTTCGAAAAACCACCTCACCACTGTTGAAAACCACCTCACCTTCGGAAACCACCCTGCGAGATCCAACTGACGAGATCCCACTGTCGAAAACCCCCTCACCACTGCGAGATCCCCCTCACCTTCGAATACCACTGTCGAAAAACCCCCTCACCCTCGAAAATCACTGTCGAAAACCACCCTGCAACTTCGAAAACCACCCTCACTGTCTAGGAAAACCACCCTGAACATTCCGTAAAACTGTCGAAAACCACCCTCCAAGAGGCCATTTTGCCTTTTAAAGAAACAGCCAAAGACTGCTGCCAAAGACTCTTGGCTGCAACAGATCAGACTCTAAACAACTGCCATACCATGCCAAATCATCACCAACACTCAAGCTGCACACCACATAAAACAGCAGCTGCCTGCAATTTAAAGGAAACTGCAACTGAACCTGCGTCATAGTTAACTACCAGACCCCAAAAACAGAGTGCAACCACTCTGTTTTAGCTGCCAAAATCCTGCGTCACAATCTGTTACCAGGCCTTAATCCGCATAAATCATATCCAAAACTAGCAAATTAAGTCTGTCTAACCTCCAAAATACTGGCACCAAGTTCAAACAACTAGAAATCCTAATAACAAAGTAAAATAACAATAATAATAATAATAATAATAATGTCTTAAAAAGTTGTTCAGCGGAGGAGTTGTGTTTTCTAATGTGCATCACCCTACTAATTTACATCCATTTTCTCAGTGTATGTATGTTTTCTTGTTTTTATTTATTTATTTGTTTATTATTTTTTTATTTTTATCACTTTCATGTTCATGTTTTCACTTATTAGAGATTAGACACCTAAGTCAATGTCATTATTATTATTATTATTATATTGTTTTTGTTGTTGTTACCTAACAAATTTAGAAAAAACAAACTACTCAAGTTTAGATTTGATTACCTAACAAATTTAGATTTATACTTGCATCACTTGGCGGGATTTTCATTAGCGAGAATCCATATACATGGACTAAATCTGTAAGTTTTGCATTGTCCATTTCTAAGTTTAGAGTTGAGCGACAATTGGATGGTAATAAACCCAATTACATTGTATATAATACACGTGGATGGTAATGAATCTTCCTTATTGTTGCTGTTTTTTAGGGCTTACTATTCAACGATTGACTAATTCGTGTCTGACTTTTTTTATATTTCCCTTAACTTAAGGTTTTCCATTATGTATAAATAGGGTATTGTGTTTAATACCACCTAATTAAGGAGATTAATAAATATAATAATAAGGTGAAGACATGGGAAAGCAAATACTAGGTTTTCTCGTTGTCTTCATTGTCCTCCTCGCCACTGTGCAGCTATTTGAGGCCGCAGCACATTCGGGCGGCCATAGCCAATTTTTGGCCCTATCCTTCGCCAGAAGAAGATGCACGAGTAAGTGTGGAGCGACATGCGGAAAAGGAGGGGTTACTACCTGTGCAGCAACTTGCATCAGTAAATGCAGGACTGTGAAATAGAGACTATACGGGTCCGGAATTCTTGGAGATTATGTAGTCCATCTGTTGATGAATTGTGCACCATTTAGCACTAATTAATTTCTCTCTCTTTGTGTAAGTTGAATCAAAGCAGTGGAGTTATTAATAAGAGCATCATGAGTAGGCATACCAAAGAAATGCCCCTATAAAGGGTCAAACAATTATTTTCATGAGTTTAGATTCCAGATCACCTGCTCCATGGAGAGGGACTGGATTATATGCTCATCACAAAATTATAAAAGAGAACTATTATGTCCACTGAAATAATCAACAAATATTTTACCAAATAATCCGGAATATGTAGGGCTTGCACTGACTATCACCTCTACAAGAAGGAAAATACAAGTATATTAAAATTAGAATAGGAAAGTCAGAATAGTTAAAGAAGTAAATTTAGAATAGAAAAGTGTTGAAAATTAAACTTGACATTATTAAGTAAGTTTTTGACCAGAATTTGAAGCGGCTACAGTTATCCGAATTTAGCTTACAATATATCAAATGAAAATTTTGTCTGTTTAGTTTCCAAAGATTCAAATGGTGCATCAATTGAATTTGTATTGAGAAAGATATGGCCAATTTACTACTAAATGTTCAGTGGTTACTGAAAACTGTGAAAAATGAAAAGGTATCTTTTGATTTGTAAAAGTGCGATTGATGAAAAGCGTCTCTAGATTGCTCTTTTGAGTAGTATATATAGTCATGTACTCTAAGTTATGTTTCAATGTAAAAAACATCCAATTGAGTTGTGAAGTCCTCTTATATTCCTTTCTTACTTGTGTGCTTTGTTTCAATGGAAAATGACTTTTAGGGCATACTTTTTCACAAAATAGAAAATTTAGATATCATAGTTGATGTAACGACTAATTTGTGCCTAATTTTATAGTTTTATGACTAACAATGACTCTTTTATTAACCCAGGTTATATAAAATATTTACTCTCCTACACAAATAGAAAACCAAAATTTATAATTTTAAAACTAACAAGGACTACACACTACACCAAAAACCCCCATTAGCAACGGTTCTATACCGTGGGCGTAAGGCATTGTCATGGCTAAAAGCCGTGGGCTACAGAGGCGTCGCGAAATTTTTTGTCACGGCTATAAACCGTTGCTAAACATTGTAGCAACGGTTTTATGCTTGAAGGGAAGAAGTGATTTTTAGCATTTAGCCACGGTTTTAGACCGTTGCAAGACCAATAGCAACGGTTTTAAGCCGTGGCAAACATAGCCACGGTTCTAAGCCGTGATAAAGTGTGGATATTAGCAACGGTTTTAAACCGTGGCTAACAGTTTAGCAACGGTTTTAAGCCGTGGCTAACCTTGGCCACGGTTTAAAATCGTGGCTAAACAGTGAAAAATAACCATAGCTAACAATATAGCAACGGTTGTAAGCCGTGTCTAACCATTGCCACGGTTTAAAACCGTGGCTAAACAGTGAGAAATAAACCGTAGCTAACAAGGTAGCAACGGTGTTTAGCCGTTGGCAGGTAAAAGAAAATTAAAAAAAAAAAAATCTGGTTTGTTGCAACGGTTTCAAACCGTTGCAAATTAATATAAGCGAAAAAAAAAATTATATATATTTTTTGCTGCTGCAACAAAATCACAGCCGTCGCACCTGCAAAATCAGTCCGTACTATGGTTTGTCTCATACCTCCGGCACGAATAAGATTCCACCAAACTATATGCTAGATAAATACAAAATCAACCGTAAAAAGGAAATTGTCAAGTTTTGACGCCAAACAAAAACATGTAAACAAATAGCACTAATGTACAATAACAGGATTAACCTGAACAAATGGAACCTTGTTATATCATGTTTCGCTCGCGTCTAAAACAAAAGAATTTCTCTATGTTTTTTCCAACAATACAAATCCACCTAGTTATAATGTAAGAAAATACATTGATGCCCTTAGGAACAAGCCCCATTTCTTTCGGTAGTTGCTTGTTCAATATACTGAAAATGATGAGAATGCAGCACCTGGTAGTTGCTTGTATATGGCACCGGTGATGGTTGATACAATGACACACTTTGCACCCCAGAAACAAGCAAATGTATGCGCATTCTCCTGTCCAATATACTGCTGCCCGTACTGACTCAGACCTTCAGAGCCCTGCAGTATAAAAATTAGTCAGTACTCAATGACAGACAAACATGACCTATAAAGATTGCTAATAAACCAATGACAGACAAACATGACCTATAATTGCACAGTTATTGAAACAAGACAACATAGATACTCTTTAAGTGCTTTATTGCATATAATCTGGACCCGGGTGTAACAATAAGTTGTAGCAAAAGCACAAGTAGAAGTATCATCATCAACAACATATAGGTTCCATGCTGAAAAAAAAAATTCTACTAGACCAGATTATATGCCCCGCCTTGCCCCTAACAACATAGCGTAAAACAGCCTCCTTTGATAGTATATTTCAACCAAGTAATTACAATGGTCATTGACCTTATTGATATGGTTGGAAACTTGCAACAAATAACTAAATAATATAAATATCTTTGAAAAAAATGTCAAAATATGGAGCACGTGCACCTCAGTGGCTTTTAAAAAAAATTCAACTCCAGTTTGAGTCAACTGATTTTTACTGAGTCGTTTTGATGACTGCAAACAGTCTGAGCTGTGATGAGACTAAAAAGCTTGAAATGAAGCATCCATGTTTTTTCTGAATGACAAGTATAGATTTCAAGAGATATAGATAGATAATTGAGTTAAATTATTGCAAGGACCGACACAAAATACCTAAAAGCACGAAGCATCACCATAAATATTATGAACATCCGACTACATTAAGATATCCTAAATACCATCAATATAGCTCTTGAAATGATTTCCCGTTGCCTTGACTAGTAACCATTTATGCAAGTCACTTGGATTAACAATACTACTGCTAAAAGGACATAAGTTGAAAGAAGATGTGTTTTAGGGCTCTAGTTTTTTGTAGTTTGTAATGTATTCTAGTACATCAAACCCGGAAAAAAAATGGATAAAAAAATGATGCAAAGTTTCTGGTTCTCTACAGGTTGGTTCTGTTTTTCTCTATGCTCAAAATAATCCATGAAGGAGTTTGACATAATGAAGACATATTATGGAAGTTGAACTCAGTATATGGTATATGTATTCAACATATCACCTAAGAATATAGACATTTTGAGTATATGGTATATGGTATATGTATATGGTATATTGAACTCAGTATATGGTATATGTGCCATCCCTTCAAGCTTGCATGCCCTTGGCTTGGATATAATAAAGTTATATCAACACAAGAGGATGCAAGCTGTGATAAGACTAAAAAGCTTGAAATGAAGCATCCATGTTTTTCCAGAATGACAAGTATAGATTTCAAGAGATATAGACAGATAATTGAGTTAAATTATTGCAAGAACCGACACAAAATAACTGCCTAATTTGAATTATAACAAACCTGAAACAAAAAAAATGGCTCCATGCAGTGCTCTCAGCCATAGAACACGCAGCACACGCGCGTTTCTGCGACCCGAGTGTACCCCGGATTGCCCAAAACAAATGCTCCAACCAACGCTGCAACAGACAGCAGGCGTCCCAGCAGCAGCGAAACCAGCATCAGCAGCAACTCAGCGTAGCAGCAGCAGCAGCAGCAACTCAGCGGAGCAGCAGCAGCAACTCGCAACAGCATCAGCAACGCAGCAGCAGCTTCAGCAACGCAGCAGCAACACTTGTATCCATTCAGCACATAAAACCCACGTGCAAATCTTCTTACAGATTTTTTTTTCAAGCTGATACAGGACTGGTAAAATAAAATTTTAACATAATAAATAAATGTGTATAAATGAATAAGCAGGCACGGTATAGGTCAACAATGAAAAGGTAAAATGTTATTCCACTGAATGCATGAGACTATATAGTTGCAATATCCATTTCTCTAGTATGTTAAGAAGCAAAAAGGTGTATAGGCGGGTTGAGATCTACCTGTTCTCTTGTCATGTAGGTTATAAGCAAGCAACGATGATTCCATGCACGGTAATTCATTTTTGATTTCTGCCAAAAAAGTAACAGAAAGATGTGTTTCAACACAGTGAGATCTTCATTCCATCATTTTCTTTGTAACCACAAGACAACAAAACTATCATCTCATGGTATAGACAAATATAAGACCTCAAAAATTTAATGGCAATGAGCTATTCCTATGAAAAACATGAAAACTCTAATTTATCAAAAACTGATTTACAAGAAAAAAATAAAATACAAGTCATGTATATTATTTTTATATAGAACATACGAACATTATCAACAGTGTTTTGGTAATTCTGACACAACAATTGAAAATTTCTGTTCGAAGACATGAACATGAACAATTCTAACCTCTCATCAGAAGTCTTTTAAGCTCAGCTGTTAAAGAAACCATTTTTTTTCGTACACACATCTCTCGTTCAGCCAACACTATGAAGGCCATCGGATTCCACTTGCCATTGTTCGGTCGCTGCATATACATTTGATTGATAGCAACATCTTGATATCCGAACAGTCACATGCAATGCATTGCAGCAAAGAAGAATCAAGAATGCGAACCAAATAATTCTATAACGAAAATTACGCAATCAAGAATCAAAGAAATGCTACCAAAGACAATGTTTAGAACTTAATAAACCAAAACACATTTTACTGGCAAATAAATCATATCAAATGAAGGAAACATGCTAGTTTAGTAATAGCAACGGTCTGGTGAACTAACATGCCTGCTAATTTTCTTTTATAAGAACATTTACGCTATTGTTAAATAGATCCTAAAAAAGCACAAAGTGAACTATAAGCTACCAGGGCATGTCCTTTTTTTTTTTGTTTGAAAGCCAAGGCAAAAACTAAAAACAATGAAAATACAAAACTTAAAGCAATCAGCTTAAACCAACTCACAGTCAGTCTCTCAACCGTAGAACACGCAGCACACGCACGTTTCTGCGACAAATCAAGTTACACCGGACTGCCCAGATCAACCGGCATACACACGCTCCAACCGCATGTCGCCACATCTCAGCATGTCAACGCATATACAGACCGCGACAATGCGTCGCAGCAGAAGCAAACCCAGCAGCAAAACCAAGAGCAAACCCAGCAGCAAACAGCAACAGCAAAGCAGGGCAGCAGCAGCAGTAACGCGCCCTGGCGTAGCAGCAGCAGCAGCAGCATCAACGCCGCGCAGGAACAGCAGCATCAGCAACAGCAGCATCAGCAACAGCAACAGCAGCATCAGCATCAGCATCAGCAACATCAACAGCAACAGAGCGCAGCAACAGCAAGTACGCCACCCGTCACCGCATGAAACAGCAGCAGAAAAAACTAAAAGATGCACTCTGTTTTGCGACAGAGTGCTCTGCCTACACAGCAGCAGCAGCATCCCCTGCATGATTGTAAATTTTTTTTTAGAAGCAAAACTTTTGTCTTTTCCGGCATCCGAAACTACATTAGTAAAGGATATCGCTATCTACTACATTGATTGTTTTGTTTTATCCAACATTCGAACCTACCTTTGTTAAGAATATCACTACTCTATACAATTTAGGGTTATCCCAACAAAGCAAAGGAAACAAAAACCTTGAAGACAAACAGAGACTCCATCTTTGCTTCAATCCTTCATTTCATCTCTGTTTTGTTATATATATTATTGGGTTTGGGGTTTTGTTATAGCTGGATTGTCAATTTGAACTTTTTTCCTTAAACAAAGGTTCTGAGTTTAAAAGGACAAAAACAACCTCTATTAATATTTCCTAAATTTATGAATTTATTAAAGTGTACACCTTATTATTTGTTTATATTAGAACCATTTCTATAAAGGGAATGAAAGAAAGGATTGGTATCAATTCACTGAATCAAACAATTAAAAAGAGGATGTGGGAAACTGGGAGTCTAGGCCCTAACTAGTGCGGTAATTGCTGAAGTCATTTTGAGCCCCTAAATCTGTATACTCTTTTAAAAATAAAAAAAAAAAAACTAGAGAAAACTATAAAAAGGAGAGAAGTGAAACCTTCTGACCTTGTGTTTTTCTTAGAAAAACTGTGAAAATGATATTCTTTTGGCGCAGAATAGGAGCAAAGTATACTGTTTCATGCATTCTGAACTAAAAGGATATGCCATCTTCAACTTCAAAAATTCCTTTTCTTTCTCTCTTCTTCCTTTTTCTTTATATTCAATGGAAATTTAAGCTTAGTGTTTTAGCTAGCGGTAGCCTTAGTGTTTTAATGGTATACGGAATAAAATCGACCCAAAAGCAGATTAAACTACATAAATCTTTAAAAAAGAAAATTCTAGTGCAAAATGTCAATGCTTTCTTAGGTATGGGCAAGTGTCTCCGTATAAAACAAGTTAATTAATGCAAAATGGCATTGTTTTCGTATGATGTATGTGCAACCGTCACCGAACAAAGTAAATAACTAGCTTAAAGTAATGAAATTATATGCATATGCAGAGTAGCACCAAGGAATGAAGTAAAAGCATGTACGGAGTGCAATACACAGAATAAAATAAATGAATAAATTAAAACTATTACGTCAAATGGATACCTTGTATAAGCAGAAACTATCTCATCTTTAGTGAAACTATCCTGCACTTCCGAAGCAATGGTGTGCAAATACAAGCAATCTGGATTGTTGCAAGGCTGGACCACCAAAAGACATTATTTTCAATTTAATACAACGAGAGGAAGATCACCATCTCTGAAATCCAAAGCAAAAGTAACACATAAGGTACTGAATGAACATAAAAGCATTTGTGTTTGTAGCCCAACCAATACTGCTAATTGTTAAAGGGAATTCAGCTAGTTACCTTAAAATGAACAATCACGTGCCCGTAGTGTATTTTACTTAGCTCCTCTTTTGCTGCCACCATACCATTACATTGCTTCCAACATAGTCGATGGCCTCAATCATCAAGTTCCACATGAGTTTTACACCATACGAAGAAATCACCAACGTCCAAATCCCCCATCATGTCTCCTTTTGGATCACTTTTGTAAAGTTTCACCCCACTCTTGTATTTGAAGCATAAGGAAAGTCTGATCTCTGTTGCGGGGTTCAATGATCCATGACAAGCGCAAGAGAATTGATGGTTTGGATCTACAACCTCTATTCCTATCGCAATGACATTCCTTTCCCAATCACAAACTTTGTAAGTCCTTGACACTGAAGGAACAAGATTGCTTGGAGAAGGAAACCTCGCAACACCTTGAGAAGATGATGGTAATGGAGATGGAGGTAATGGAGATGGACGTAATGGAGCTGATGGTAATGGAGATGGAGGTAATGGAGATGGACGTAATGGAGCTGATGGTAATGGAGATGGAGGTAATGGATTTTCTGGTTGCCTTGTCGATTGTGCACGAGATGACGGTGTATCTTCAGTTATTTGAACAACTCCTTGTATTCCCTCACTTGTTGATGGTATTACAAAAGCTCCACTTTCAAGTCTCTCTCGTATCCATCTAACATTTTCTTCCAATCTATCATATTTTTCTTCCCTTTTTTTTGCTTCCAATGTTTTTTCCAATAGCAATGAACGAGCGGGAAGTGCAGCATCATACTTCCTTTTAGAGACAGTGGTTCCAACACAACGAGTACGTCCCCTCGCTTCTTGGCCAAAGACTTGGCTTAGAGGATCATCATCAATAGTGAGGTCAGTGGTACCCTGTGTTGAAGATTCTTGCAAGGCAGCTTTTTTTGCTTTAACTTGTTCCTTCAAAAGAATGAAAAAATAAAATAAAGCAGGACACAAATAATATTCAAACAACTACAAAGTAAATTAAGAATTGGGTATAAAAGACATCATTGGGCACATACCATATATTGTTAAGAACCATGCGTAGGTTTTCCATCCTTTCCAGTGTGACATGCAATCCATATGTCAGTGCGTGTGACTGGTTCACCATCAGGGTTCTTCTGAACCTATATACTTGAAAGATTAGTCTCAGCCTATATAGTTAAATGGTATATAATATTGTACTAGTAGCTAGAAACTCAATTACCATTTCATACTCTACTTCTGCAGCACTCTTTTGGCCACCCCCCCATACATACTTTGAAGCCTTTTTGTTATTTGCATTTTGGGCTCTAATTGCCTTCGCTTCAGGGGTGCTCTCATAGCGAACAAACTCCTTCCAATCCTCCTCTCTTACACCATTTGGAACATGCTTCTCTTGTTCCTCAATGGTAGGATACTTATCCAAATAATTCTTCCTAAGATCTGCCTTGAACCTTCTATAATATTCAGGAATTTTCAATTGCACACTCTTTTTCACATAATTTGGGATGTCGTATTCACGCTGCAAATAAGCCATTGAGATATAAGTTGAAAATAAAATAAGACATTATGAAAATCAATGATGTAAAATCTCACCCTTAGGCCATTCCACACATCCTCTTTGTAGTTGTCAGTAACATGGTGCCAACCCTTGAATTTGATGGGCACAAGGGTTTCAACAAGCTTTCCAATGTTTTTATTGAAATTTCTAGCACCAGGTCCAACTGCTAAACCGTGGATGTTGAACTGTATGGTCTGTTTAACTTCAATGTCATCATTTGTAGATCTAGTGACATCAATGGTGGAGAGATTGTCGCGAGTACAATCCATTTCTATCAATGACATTATAGATATTAACCATTATCAAACAAAAAGAAATAATAATCAACTATATACACCACATTTATAGATAATTTCCTTCCACAACATATCACCACAAATAGATTTTTATAAAGCATTGGAAAAGACAATCTGAATACATAGCTACAAAGCTTCCCTTTCCCAACTCAAAAGTCAAAATAAGAAACAAAGACAAAATATTTGGTCTCAACCAAAGAGGATGACTAAAATAGCATTAGAAATGCATAAAAAAATATTGCCGCATAGTCAATTAAAATTCCAGTAAGCTCTTCAGGTTGGGATTGTCTTTGAGGATGCTTTGATACACAGTGGGAATTTCTTTTTTATCGACATTAGTGTTTAAGCCTCTTTGAGTATGTAGAACTACGTGCCACCCGTCATTTGATTGATCTTTCGAATAAAATACCCCACTTGCTTCTTGAGCTAAAATGAATGGATTCTCTTCCACCTTTCTTTTGTCTTTTAGCTTCGACAAGTTTACCATCTCATGGTTCCAAATTGGGTCCACCTTATATGCATTTTTCTTATCTTCCACTTTGACCCAATCACAATAGAAGACAGTTTCTTTAAAATCTATGTAGTCTAGCACCAGTATGTCTCTAACAACTCCATACCATTTGACTAGTTAGTCCTTTGGCCTCTTATCTTTCTTACTAGCAACAAAATGAGCAATGGCATCCATGGAGACACCACTATCTTGTGTCACCAAACATGCATCCAAAGAACTTATTGTGGACCTTTGGCTAACCTCCAAAGTGTGGTATTTGTTTCCCCGGCCTTCTCCAACTACATTGTAAAACATATCATCTTAGAACTGAAATCTGAAAATAAAAAAAAATTATATATGTATATATATATGAATAAATACACATTATAATATACCTCATCACACAACCAAGGAATAAAATCTGTAGCTTTGTCAACATTTTTCCTTGACCCTTTTTTTTTACTTTGTGTAGCCAACTCCATGCAATATTCATTGTATTTTCTGCACAAGTTACCATATTATCATAATTCTATATTTCTAGTTATAAAAAAAGACTCAAATATTATATATCTTACTCTTCCCAATCACTCGAATCAGCAAGTGCATTGAAAACCCATCTTCGAGCTTGTTTAAATTGTACATTATTTAGCATATAGTTTTTTCCTTTATCCAATGGCTTTTCATCGGCATACTCATCATCTACATCAAGCCACTCCTCTTGACTGTGTTTGTGAGTTCCGAACCGTTGCTTTCTCATATACTCCATGCAGTATGTAACAGATTCATCTACAAGGTATGATTCTGCTATTGATCCTTCTATGTATCTGAAGTTTTTAGCATAGTATTTGTATCGTTTCATTAACCTATCAATCATAAGTAAAATGATATATTAGTATATAATATAATAAGATAACGTGATGACGTGCACTAAAATTAGAAAATTTATTTACCGCTCAAAGGGATACATCCATCGATATCGAACTGGACCACCAAGCATCGCTTCCTCGGTTAGATGAGCCATGCAATGCACACTTATAACAAAGAATGAAGGCGGAAGCTCCTTTTCAAGGACACACATTGCCTCAATCACACCTTTGTGTGCCAACTGAAGATCTGTTTTGTTGATCACTTTAGCACATAAGATATTAAAGAATAAGCTAATTCTTTGAATAGCAATTCTTAAATCTTTATCCTTCTTGTCACGAAAAACATGTCTAAGCAAAACTGTAAGTAAATGTTGCATAATGACATGGTAATCATGTGACTTCAGTCCTCTTAGCTCCAGGGGATTGCCAAGAACGCAATTACTCAACTTGGATGAAAATCCACTCGGCAATTTCAACTCTTTTAGTGTATTCATAAATACTTGTTTTTCTTTCTTGGTCAAGGCAAATGATGCTTTTGGCATTGAAGTTTTTCCCGTTTCATTGTCATGGCTCAACCAATATCTCTTATGAGTTCCCATGTCTTCCATATCTTTTCGAGCATTCTCACCATCCTTTGTTTTCTTAGAGACATTCAACAATATGTTCAATAAGTGTTCAATGACATTCTTTTCAGTATGCATCACATCAATATTATGTCGTAGCTCAACAAACTTCCAGTACGGCAAATCAAATAAAATGGACCTTCTAGACCACGGTGGCGCAATGTTATTGGTTGGTTCATCATTGACGTTATCATTATCAACCATATTCTTGCGCTTTTGCCCACTAACCCTACCTTGTGTAGAACTACCTTCCAAAATTTCCACTATCCTTCGTTCAACTTCATCGGCAGATAACCGTCGTGGAGCACGACGATGTTCAACATCTTTGTTGAATCCCTTGTCATCTCTAAACTTGTGTTTTGCAGGTAAAAAACGTCGATGGCCTCTATAGCATATCTTCCGACTGTTTGAAAGACGTTCAGATTCTACATCATCAACACAAATAGGGCATGCATTATAACCATGAACATTACAACCAGCAAGAGTCCCATAAGCAGGAAAGTCATGGATACCCCAAAACAACATTGCTTTCAACCGGAAATTGCTTTTAGTACACACATCCCAAGTTGAAACACCATCTGCCCACAATTCCTTCAACTCTTCTACTAATGGCTCCAGGTAAACATCAATATTCTTTTCGGGTGCTTTTGGCCCTGATATTAACAAGGTTAACAAACAAAACTCCTTTTTCATGCATAAAGAAGGTGGAAGATTCAAAGGTGCTATTATTACTGGCCAACAACTATAAGCATTACTTAGATTTCCACGTGGGTTAAAACCATCAGTCGATATTGCAAGTCTCAAATTCCTACTATCAGAGGCAAACTCTGGCCATCTCATATTTGTTAAAGTCCATTGTGCTGAATCACATGGATGTCTCATCAAATTCCCATCTGAACAAGCATCCTTGTGCCAAGTCATTGCTTCACCAATCCACGGTATGCTAAAAAATCTTTTCAACCTTGGAATCAATGGAAAATACTTTACAACCTTTTTAACTTCTTTCGTGTATACCTGGCCGGAGTCGTTGTCATCGACATCCACACGAACCTTATACCTACTTGAACCACATTTTGGACAACCAACCAGACCCTCATATTCTTTCCAATAGAGTATGCATCCATTGACACATGCATGTATTGTCTTACATTCCATCCCCATATCTTTAATTGTATTTTTCATGTTTGGGTAGTTATCTGGCAAATTACAATCATCCGGCAATAAGGTTTTTAGCCATTTTAACAACATCGTCACACTATTACCACTCCAACTAAAACGAGTCTTGAAATTCTGCAATTCAATAATGGTGGACAGCATGGTCTTATCCTTAGGACACCCATTGTACAAACGCACAGTCGCTTTTTCCTTATACTTTAGATACTTCTTGTTCATAACTGTCTCAGGTTCACGAGAATGTTTCGGACCACCTTCTGGATTACCGCCTAAACATTCTTCGACAGTGTCATTCAAGTCATTTATCCCATCATCAGCCTCCACAGTTTGCATGTTGAGGAATACATCATCAACTAGCTCGCTCATCCTAGGATATTCACAGACATCATCAGGTTCAACCACTTCTGTCATAGGTACACCAATCACATGCTTGTTTATATTCTCTCCATGATGTATCCACGTGACATAATTGGTATCAATGCCATGGCTTAGCAAATGAACACCTATGTCGTCAACACTAATGTTTCCCCTCGAGTTCCTACATCGAACACATGGGCAAGGAAAAAGACTCTCTCCATTTGCATTATCCTCAACAAACTGTTGGAATTGTCTAACGCCGTTTATATACATTGCACTTCCCCGTTTGTTCATCCATGACTTGTCTAAAGGAATTGTTGACATTTCTACACACAAAAAAATTAAAATATTAACTTTAGTTATAACTATCCCATCTAGTAATATAACCTAAACAACTTTGAATTACTTGAGTTCGTGCGGATAATTTACCACCAAGAAGATTATCCAAAGACCAGTCCATTCTTATTTAAATTTATCTCCTAAGTTAATCTATTCCAATGTTCTATAAAACTAGATGCTTTGGAGGATTGTAATAAAATCTTGTATGTTCTTAGAGACCAAAATGTACTAGCTCATGCGCTAGCGCAACGTTCTTTCTTGGTTGCTGCCTTGGTAATGGTATTTATTTCCATAAATAAAAAAAGGTTGTGTTTGATTCTAAGAAAACACATCGGAAAAACAATGAACAAAAGGTGAAACTGAAAATGATCATGCCTTTTCTTAGTTTTGCAGGGCAAGGTATTCCTTTCTCTACTATGGGGAACCAAAAAGAAACCTATAAATTTAACCATTGCTAGCATATCCTAATTTATTGAACTATAGCCACAATGAAACATACTTATACAGAGCGATGAAATATTTTGTTACGGTAATAAAGTAAAATAGACGAAGTTCAGCTTTGGACTAATGCTTAGATATTGTATAAACTCATTACTTATCACAATTTAGTAGTAATCGTTTTTTATACAATTGTGATTCAGTTTATACTAAATTGTAGTTATGCAAGTCTTACTAAAAATTGATAAACTCTTACTAAAACTCATTACTAAATTGATAAACTCTTACTAAAAATTGATAAACTCTTACTAAAAATTAAGCACATCAAGCTAAATTAGATAATAACGTGGATCTTAACATGATAACAAACCTTAAGAGTTAACTGACTCTCATTATAATCAAATCAAGCTAATCACATTAACTCGTATTAATAATCCTACTATTACCTACCCACACTCCATCACTACTAAGACTCGCATTATTTATCCTACTATTTGTATATATACTCGTTCATCAAATTACCCAACTCATCTCCTAACTCAGTTAATTAAGTTAAGCAACCTAGCTACCAATCTTGAAGAAGAAAATAATAACAATAATAATAATTGAAGATCACACACATCTCCTGATGAGTACAAACCTAGCTAATTACATTATGTTATGAACTGACCTTTTTGTGATGAAGTTTCTGCAGAATTGGAGAATCAAGCAGTGCACTCTCAGTACCAAGGTCAGAGTGGATGAATTTCTGGATGTTTTGTAACCTGGCAAGACACATTCAAGTCAAGAACAGTGGATTATTGAAGATACAGAACTTCATCAAGCATATACCATATATTTTCGAACGTGTATTGAAAAACTCCAAGCATAAACTTCATATAGCATATACCATACAAAACTTCATCAAGCATAAACTCCAATTCCTACTTGCAACCTTATAATACATATATACATTTGGTGGCCTTTTATTCCTTCAGACAATATTATGTGGAATGCTGTAATCAGGGTGTTTCACTTCTAAAGCACCAAGTGAAGAGGAAAAGTAAAAATTCGCAAGCATCATATATATTTTCTTTCTCAAGCAATATTGGATTTGTATCTTCTTCTGAGAAAACAAAACTCATAAAATGACTAGATATTTAAGAACAAGAAGAAAATAACACTCTTTTTATTTAATTATGCAGGTGTCGGGGTAGGTGTTGGTCTACTTGTTTTACTTGCAATTGGTTTCTGGTCATACAGAGAACTTAATAAAAGAAAATACATCAAACTCAAACAAAAGTTCTTCAAGCGAAATGGTGGTTTGTTGTTGGAACAACAAGTTTCGTCGGGTGAAAAGAATATCGACAGAACCAAAATCTTTTTCACAGAAGATTTTCAAAAAGCAACAGACAATTTCAATGAGAGTCGAATTCTAGGGACAGGAGGATCAGGTGCAGTCTACAAAGGAATGTTATCAGATGGTAGAATTGTGGCCATTAAAAAATCAAAAGTAGTTGATGAAAGCCAAATTGGGCAGTTCATCAATGAGCTTGTTCTTCTATCTTATATTAACCACAGAAGTGTTGTGAAACTTTTAGGATGTTGCTTAGAGACTGAAGTACCTTTGTTGGCTTATGAATTTGTCTCCAATGGAACACTTTCCAACCACCTTCATGATTGGGACAAAAAGTCATCCATATCTTGGGAAGATCGATTACGAATTGCCATTGAAATCGCTGGAGCACTCTCATATTTGCATTCCTCAGCATCCATACCGATCTTTCACAGAGACATAAAGTCTAGTAACATTCTCTTGGATGAAAATTACAAGGCTAAAATATCTGACTTTGGAATTTCGAGGTCTGTACCATATGAGAAAACTCATTTGACTACACTAGTGCAAGGAACATTCGGGTATTTGGATCCTCAGTACTTCCATTCAAGTCAATTTACAGATAAGAGTGATGTTTATAGCTTTGGGGTAGTGCTTGTGGAGCTGCTAACTGGGCAAAAGCCTAATTATGCATTTCGTGTCATCAATGAAAGAAAATCGTGTATTGAGCAATGAGATTAACAAGAATACTAATTATCATCAAAGGAAATAATTCTGGAGTTTAACAATAATACTAATTATCGAACAAAATGCTCATTGTAAAAAAAAAAAATCATCGAACCCTAATTTCATCCTAAATAAAACACAACCCTGATGAACCCTAATTTCATCATAAATAAAAGAGAGAGAGTGAGAGAGTACCTATATATAATGCAGTGGTTGATCGATTTTGAAGTCGAGGGAGGAGCAGGGAAGTCGAGGGAGCAGGGAAGGAGGGGAGGAGGGAAGTCGAGGGAGTGAGCAGGGAAGGAGAAGGAGCAGGGGGGAAGTCGAGTCGAGGGAGGGAGCAGGTCGATGGAAGTCGATCGAATGGAGGGAGAAGTAGGTCGAGGGAGGGAGAGTCGATCGATTTGGTGAAATTGCGAAAGGAGGGAAGGTCGAGCGCCAAAAGGAGGGAAGCCCGCCCAATTTTTTTTTCCAGCTTTTCATGTAGCCACGGTTTTGAGCCGTTGCTAGATCTAGCCACGGTTTAAAACCGTTGCTAAATTATTTTTAGCCACGGTTTTGAGCCGTTGCTAGATTTAGCTACGGTTTAGAACCGTGGCTAATTTTTTTTGTTACCACGGTTTTGAGCCGTTGCTAAATGTCGCCACGGTTTAAAACCGTTGCTAAAGTTTTTTGTTGCAACGGTTTTGAACCGTTGCTACATTTAGCCACGGCTTATAACCGTTGCTAATTTTTTTGTTGCAACGGTTTTAAGCCGTTGCAAAACATGCCCACGGTCTGGAGCCGTGGCTAATAGTAGCCAAGGTTTTTAGCCGTGACAACTGTACCAACGGTTTTAAACCGTGGCCAAGTTGTTTTGTACCCACGGTTTTAAGACGTTGGTACTTATAGCTACGGTTATTGGCCGTGGCAAATACACCAACGGTTTAAAACCGTGGGCAGCTCGGCGTAGCTAAATAGCCCTTTTGGTGTAGTGACAGGAAAAAAAAAACTACGTTAATAGTTATGGAACGACAATTTTAGTCACTCTTTGTTATTGACCAACAAGGACTATAGGAAAAAAATATACGTTAATTGTGTTATTGACCAATTTTAGTTACTCTTTGTTAGTTTTATTGATCAACAAAGACTATAGAAAAAAAAAATCATTAGCATGTTCATTGACTTGAAAAAAATTAGGATTTATCACATGAAAAATTATGATTTATAATATAAAATTATTATTTAATCGATAATTTTAGTTACGATTTGTTATTGACCAACAAGGACTACAGGAAAAAAACCTACTTTAATTTTTAATGACCAATTTTAGTTACTCTTTAGTTTTATTGACCAACAAGGACTACTAAAAAAACTACGTTAATTGCTATTAAACAACAAATTTCACAAGGACCATAAAAAAAGTTAGTCTGTTCACTGACCAGAATAAAATTAAGATTTATCATATGATGTCCATTATTTTCAGGTCAGTGAACATGCTAATTTTTTTTCTTTATTTTTTTCCCTTGTAGTCCTTGTTGATCAATAAAACTAACAAAGAGTAACTAAAATTGGTCAATAACAATTAACACAATTTTTTTTGTAATCCTTGTTGGTCAATAACAAAAAGTAACTAAAATAGTCGTTCAATGACAATTAACGTAGGGTTTTTTTTGTAGTCTTTGTTGGTTATAAAACTATAATATTAAGTTTTCTATTTGTTTACGAGGGTAAATATGTCATATAACTTTATGAGTTAACATGGGTTAATAAAAGAGTCCTTGTTAGTCATAAAAGTATAAAATTAGGCACAAATTAGCCATTACATCAACTATGGTATCTAAATTGTCTATTTTGTGAAAAAGTAAGCCCTAAAAGTAAATTTCCGTTGTTTCAATCTTGTTCCAACAAAGTGGTATCAAAGCTCGATGTTAGAGAATGTTTTCTAAAGAAGACACTTTTTCTTTCCAATACAACTCACCAAGCTCAATTATAAAAATTGGGCAATTCGAGTGAAGGTTATCCTTGGTTCTCAAGGACTATAGGACATTGTTGAGAAATGTTATGTAGAACCTCAAAATGAGGAGACTTTGAATCAAAGTAAAAAAGAAGCCTTGGAGAAAGATCAATGTGCTCTTACCGTCATCCATAAGGATTAGATGATGACATGTTTGAGAAAGTTGTTAATGAAACAAACTCCAAGCAAGCATGGGATACTCTTCGGAATTTCGTCATGGGAGTTGAAAAAGTGAAGAAAGTGTGTCTTTAAACTCTGAGGGCTGAGTTTGAATTTTTTTTTATGAAAGAAAATGAATCCATTTTTGATTACTTCACAAAAGTCTCGGCGGTGGTGAATCAAATGAAAAGGCTTGGAGAAAAATTCAAAGATACTCGTGTTGTTGAGAAGATTATTCGTTATCTAAATTTCAAATTCAATCATGTGGTGGTAGCCATTGAAGAGTCCCAAGATTTGGATGCCATGTCCATCGACGAATTAAATGGATCCTTACGAGCTCATGAAGAAATAATGAACCGAGGCAAGCAAGAACAAGTGGAACAAACACTACAAGTAAAACTTTCATTGAAAGCCAAATGAGAAACTTATGAAAATGTTGGCAAAGGTTAAGGACGTGGAAGAGGTCGAGGTTGTGGACGAGGACATGGTCATTGAAAAGGACGAGATAATCTTAATTCTTCTCTCGATGGAAGATATCAAAATTCTTCAAGAAGTTGTGGAAGATGAAGGTGCAACTATGAAAGATACAATGAGGTGAAGAATGATACAAGTAAAATTTAATATAAAAAGCTCATGTTTATAAAACATTCTAATTAATAATTAAGAAGAAAAGTGTTCTGCCTTAGGCGATTTGGTTTTTGCAGGGGCAGTTTGGAGATTAATTAGGCTGGATTAATCTAAGCCTTTAGGTCTTGGTTTGATCTTATCCTAACAGTCCAAGTTAAGGATTTCCTAGGTTTTCCATGGCGGCTCTTCCAGCCGCTATGGTGGAAAACCTCACGGCTGGACAAGGAGGCACACAACCTGAGGTTGCTACATCGTCAAAAACCTTCATTCAAGCGTTGGGGGTCGTGAAGAAGGTCATTATTGATAAGGAGCCAATGAAGGGGAATCGTTTTCGTAAAGAGGGATGCCCGACTTTGTCCATGAATATTTCTGAAGCGAAAAGATGTGAAAGGTATGTTGAATCTTCGGTCATTGTTCTGAAGTTTTTTTTTTTTTTTTTTTTTTTTTTTTTAATTTAAACCTCCAGTGGGGAGGGCCAACTATGGAATGCCAAACCTTTATTACTTATCAAAAAAATTGATTTACAATAAAAAAAGGATGTACATTACGACTTTACCCATATTAAAACCAAAACAAAAGGATGGACCAAAAACCTTGTGCCCAATCTAAAGACTGCAAACCCAACCACAAACTGGCTATCAAGACTTGAAACCTCAAGGCACATTAACAATCACTTAAAAAGAAACTAAGCAACCGCATTTGCAGATAAACCAGAAATAAAAAAACAGAGTTAGCAACTCCATATTTGAATGCACCTCTCTGCTCTATGCGCATCCTCGATCCTGCAACTCCACCAGCGCGCGCACTGTCACACCAAACAGCACACCGCACCTGTCAATGCCCAGGCCGCTTGTGGAATCTTGTTGCATCTTGAAGTCCACCATCCAGCAACACAGTCTCGGCCCAACAGATAAGTTTGTTCGCGACACAGACTGCCCTTTCCTGCACTTCTCGCATCTGTTTATCTGCCCAGCCAATTCAGCCAAAGCCACAAACCTGCCTCAATTGGTCCCCATGGCATACATGAACAAAACAAGCACATTTTCGGATAAATAAGAGCCAAAAATAGAGGTAGCAACTCAAAAACAGAGTACACCTCCCTGTTTTAAGGGCCTTCTCGCTCTTGCAGTTTCAACTGGCACTCGCACTACCACACCATACAACACTTAAGTATCCAGGCCGCATGTAAGATCTTGCTGCATCGTTTGCAGATCTTGAAGTCCACCATCCAGCAAACACGACCTCTCCCTAGCAGTAACTCTGTTCGCGACACCACAGACAAACTCTCTATTCTTCCCCATGGCGTATGTACACCGTATGCCAACGGTCAAGCGCAATCAAGCTTGCCACTCTCCTAGGAAGATCATTCGCACCAAAAGTAACAGTCTTGTAGTCTCATTGTGCACTATTCGTAAGCGCATCCGCCACCGCGTTGGCCTCTCGATAAATATGTTTGCAGTTCAACGTCATATTGACCGCCAACAACTTAATTTCCTTCATAATATTCTCAAATTGCCAAGGAATTTTAAAATTTTCCTTAAACCAGTCACAAACAAGCGCCGAGTTTGTTTGAACTACCACCTTGTGAAAACCCAATGAGAGACAAAGGCGGGGGCCCTCAGCTAGAGCAAAAATTTCCGCTTTATTATTGGAGCCTGCACCGAAAAATAGTTGTTTTCCCACAACACAGAGTCCCCTAGAGTCTCTAATGATCACACCTCCGGATGCCTTGTTCTTCCGGGAGGAACCATCCACATTAAGAGCAACAAAATCTGGTGGAGGTTGTCGCCAAAAAATAATTCTTACTGACTTCCTTATAACTGGGAGCTCCTATAACCCCAAAGACCGTAATGGTGCCTGTTACGGCTAAATTGTTTAGGAATAATAAAATTGTTTGCCAAGCGCAGATTATGCCAATGGTCAATATCACAAAAGCAGGATTTGGAGAAGCATTTTCAAATACACACTTGCACCTCTGTTTCCAAATCTCCCATAAAATGAACATAGGGGTAAGAAGGAATATCACACCTGTTTGCGAATTCCGTTTAAATCTCTTGAATCAAATTACTAGAACCGTGGAGATTTCTGCTAGTTTTCTTATGTGCACATCAAAGATCCGTTCAAAAGGGCTCCACACCTGCATCGCCTACTCTCCGTCCAGAAAAAGATGATTCAAAGATTCGCTCTTAGGCGAGTTGCAACATCTACATCTAGAGGCGAGACTCAAACCGCATCTGTGCAACTCCCCATCCACTGGCAACCCTATACGGAGTAATTTTCACACAAGAACTGATATTCTGGAAGGAAGAATGTCATGCGAAATTGTTTTACTTAGTTCATTTACCTTCCCATGTCTCCGTAACATTTCATATGCCTACTGAAGGGAAAAGAACCCATCCGGGTTCAGTACCCATACACACTTGTCATCACCATAGTCCTCACCAAGTAATCTATCTGCATAAAGGCTACGCGCCAACCTTCTGAAATCTGGATTGACCAATTCAAAATTGGTTGATATCACCTCGCTTACCGAGGGCCAAACACCTTGACTAGCCAATGCCTCCGACCTCCTGAAAGAAGCTATCGAGTTCTAATTTTCCTCAAAAAAATTGATATTTTCCTTGCCAATACGCAAAAGCGAATTACTCAAAATAAGGGATTTTCCAAGCATGATCTCTTTGAAAAAAGGTGAAGACCCACCTTTCACAAGTTGACCATTCAACGCAACTCCATGCAACCAGTATTTGCTTCTCATAAAAGTAGCCCATAAAGAATCCGAATTAATTAGTTTCCAAAGAGCCTTGATTTGAAAAGCCTTCATTTCAACCGACAAGTCTCTAACTCCCAAACCTTTTTCCTCATATGGGAAACAAATATTTTCCCATGACACCCATTTTTTTCAGCCTTCCTTCACAATCCCCCCAAAAGAAATCCACCAACAAACTACTAATCCGTGATAAAACTTTCCTAGGTACACACATGGTACTAAGAATATGAATAGGAATCGAGCTGAGGACATGTTTAATCAGGATTAACCTTCCTCCCAAAAATAACAATTTTTCCTTCTATCCTTGAATACGAGATTGAATTTTAGCAATCAAATCTTCAAAATATGCAATTTTAACTCTCCCTTGGAACACTGGCCCTCCCAAATAAGTCAAAGGAGCATCTTTAAACTGGAATCCAGTGCAACTTTTTAGCACCACAATTCTTTTCGTGATTGCCTTGTCATCCAAAATAAAAGAACTTTTTCCCTCATTTATTTTCTGTCCCGAAGTCTGACAGTAACGTTTCAAAAACTCCAAGCATCCCAAAGTTGAAGACTTTCTTCCATTTAAAAAAATGAGAGTGTCGTTTGCATAAAGAAGGTGTGAAATAGGTCTGCAGGCCCTGGGTGTATAAAAATACCCAATTTTACCTTTAACGAATGCCTCTTTTAATCCCCTACTCAACACTTTGGAGGCAATAATAAATAAAAACGGAGAAAGATGATCGCCTTGCCTTAAACCCCTAGATGATCTAAAAAAACTGTTGTAGGCTCCCTGAAGCAAAACTGAAAAGCCACAGGAAGCTATACAGTTGGAAATGAGATAACAAAATCTACCCGTAAAGCCAAAAAAATTTCAACACCGCGAACAAAAAATTCCATTCCATTCGATCATATGCTTTTTCCATGTCAATTTTCAACACCACATTGCCTCCAAATACCTTTCTGTTAATGTCCTTAAGTAATTCCTGTGCAAGGCCAATATTTTCACCAATGAACATGCCTTTAACAAAAGCCCCCTGCTCCTGAGAAATCAGCACTGGCAAGAGACCTACCAGTCTATTGCAAAGGATTTTACTTAAAATCTTATAAATCACATTACACAGACCGGTTGGATGAAAAAGACTGGATTCTCAATTTTAGGAGTCAAAGCCATGAAATTAGACGAAAAAGAAGCCGACGTCGCCTCCCCTTCAAAGAATTGTATAGCTGCCTCCCAAATATCTATACTGAAAACCTCCTAGCAAGACTGAAAGAAACCAGCAGTAAATCCATCCGGACCCGGCGCACTATTTTTGGGGATGTCAAAAACAACATTTCTCACTTCCTCCAAAGTGGGTCTTTTGACCAAAGTGTCACATTGATCGTGGCTCACCAACTTCGAAATAGAATTTAACAAATCTGTATCCACCATACAGGTTCCTTGGGAAGACAACATGTTAGAAAAAAACTCATTGGCTTTGTCAAGAATCTCACCAGGATTCGAAAGTAATCTCACCGCCCGATAAAGTAATCTGATTGATGGCTCTTTGCTTTTGTTTGGACTTGGTGGAAGCAAAAAAATATTTGGTTCAGGCATCCCCCTCCTTAAACTCTTTTTCCTCTGATTTTTTAATCCAGTAAAGTTCCTCCTGTTTGAGAGCTAATCTGTACTCTGCCTGACAACGACTCAAATTGCAACAAGCATTAACATCCCAGTTTCCATCAACATTGAGACCATTATTGCGGATATTTTTAAAACCCGCTAAAAGAGTAGTCTCCCACTGTTGCATTTCATCTTCTAAAGCTCGGATTCTACTAAACACATTTCGAAAGACTGTCCTATTCCACTATATAAGAACTCGTCATGTCATTTTAAGTTTGGCATCCATTCTATCTATGGGTCTCATGATACCCATGTCAGTCGACCAAGTTTCCTTGACCAAATCAAGAAATTCAGGGTGAGTCGTCCACATGTGTAGGAACCTAAAAGGTGCAAAACCGATTCTTGGTTGAGTTGGCATGGATGTTCCTCTTTAGGATTAGACAAAACTGTCAACCAAGCCAGATTAACAAAGATCCTATCAAGTCTGGCCCAAATACGTTTACTGCCTCACCTATTATTACACCAGGTGAGTCGAGAACCCGAGAACCCACAATCAATTAAACCACAGTTTTCAATACAGTCAAAGAAATATGACATGCTTGCCAGAGACGATGCAACTCCCTCCACTTTTTCACTCGAATGTAAATATGTATTAAAGTCACCGCCGACCATACCATGGAATATCATGATTAGCAGCAAAATTGACCCTATTTGACAAGAGATCCCTTCTTTCATCCACAAAGCATTTAGCATAAACAAAAGAAATTAAAAAAACTCTTGAAGCAGAATCCGTTACCTGGCAATGAATGATCTGATCCGACATATCCACCACCGAAAGGACAAGAGAGTTATCCCATAGTATCAAAATCTTGCCTCCGACCATGTCATTTGAGACAAATCCTCCAAGTTTGAGTTTGTTACCAATCTCCATGTATCTGCTAGCATCAATCATAGGCTCCGCAATCATAAGAATTCTGACATTATGTTCTACAACCATTTTATTTAATCTACTTCTCGTGGCTTTATTACCAACCCCACGAGCATTCCAGAACATAAAGTTTTCCATCATCTTAACCACGGGAGGAAGACATACCCCTCGTAGTCTTGCGACGATTGCTCGGAGGTATCGCCAACTTGAATTTTTTCTGAAGATCTTCCTCGGAATGCGCCCCCAACTCTAAATCCTTGATAGCTTGAGACTCCTGCCCTATCTCCGAATCCGACTCAGCCTCATCACTACCTTTCGTGGCGCTTTCAAGAGTATTAATATTCATTTTTTTCTTTTTTTTTCCGCAAAGCACGTCCCTCCTTCAACAACTTGATAGTGTCATCTAGCACGACCCTCACATCCTATTTTTTACCATCTGCCACGGGCATAGATTGATCGCTGATGTCCCCAGGTAGTGTGCGTAATACATGTTCACCCATCCATTGTGCCTGCGCTGTCGACTTCTCAGTTCCAGCCCCTGCTGCCTGTGTCGAATCCAACGTCATGTTCTGCATTTTCGTAGAAGCAGGTTGAGAAAATTCTATATTGGGAGCAACTCCTAATATGGGAGAGAATTCTCCAGCTGCGAGGGAATCAAATTCTGGCTATTTCGAAACCATATCCCCTGTAGTGGTGGTCTGTTTTTGACGAAACAGAGCAACTCAGCTCCTCTGTTGTATGGTCAGCTCTCTGCAGCCCTGGATCAGAATACTCCACCTTAACCTCACCAGCTGAAACACTAGCCGCACCTCGCGACGCTGCCACAGGATTAGCTCTGGAGTGGCTGTTTTTGTTCATGTCGTCGAAAAGAGTATTCTTCGCCCCTGAATTGACCGCCTCCTCCTGTTGTAACTGCTGTTCTTGTTTTCCAATAACATGTGCAATCTCAAAAATTTTATAACCCGCCTCTAGGAGGCATTCCTCCGTAGATTCCGAAACGAGCTCGGCATTGTCATGAACCATTGTCTCACTCTCATCTTCATCAATATTTTCTATAAGCAATTCAAATTTGTTTGACAACACCACCTTAACCGGATCCATGGCCACCGACCTCTTCTCCCCAACTTCCTCATTAATCTTCCCCCCTGGCTATTCTTTGCGCCACTCGGACCCACTGCTGGATTGGGCAGTTTAGCTTTTTTGGTAACGGGTACATATTGTTGCTTTATAGCACTACACCAAAAGGCCAGTTTAGCTACGCCGAGCTGGCCACGGTTCTAAACCGTTGGTTGATTTGCCACGGCCAAACACCGTAGCTAAATGTACCAACGGCTTAAAACCGTGGGTAAAAAAACCTAGCCACGGCTTAAAACCGTTGGTATATTTGGCACGGCTAAAAACCATGGCTAATAGTAGCAACGGTTACAGACCGTGGGCAATATTAGCAACGGCTCCAAACCGTTGCAACAAAAAAATTTAGCAACGGTTCTCAACCGTGCCTATGTCTAGCAACGGCTCAAAACCGTTGCAATAAAATTTTTTAGCAACGGTTCTAAACCGTAGCTATGTATAGCAACGGCTCAGAACGGTTGCAACAAAAATATTTAGCAACGGTTCTAAACCGTGGCTATGTCTAGCAACGGCTCAAAACCGTTGCAAAAAAAATTTAGCAACAGTTTTAAACCGTGGCTACATGAAAAGCTGAAAAACAAATTGGGCGGGCTATATTGGCACTCGACCTTCCCTCCACTCGACTTCCATCGACAAAAACGAACCCCTCCACTCGACTTCCCTCCATTTCGTCTCCTTCCCTGCTCCCTCCCTCGACTCGACTTCCCTGCTCGTTCTCTTTCCCTGCTCCCTCCCTCGACTTCCCTCCTCCCCTCCTTCCCTGCTCCCTCGACTTCCCTGCTCCTCCCTCGACTTTGCTGCTCCCTCCTTCCCTCGGCGTCTTCAAAATCGATCAGCAATTGCACCGAATAGGTACTTTCTCTCTCTTTTATTTTTGATGAAATTAGGGTTCCATGAAAATGTCACCATGAAAATGTCTCATTTCAGGACACATTCTTTTCCCTCCCATTTCCAAAATTTATCACCATGAAAATGTCAATGGTAATTATTGAATTTTTTGGTTTGTAGCATAATTTCATGGTTGAACTTCAGGAAAAAAAAATTTGTTCCTGTTTTTTTGTAGTGTGATTGTGACTTATAAGTGGTGAATGGATGAGAGCAATTATTATTATTATTATTATTATTATTATTATTATTATTATTATTATTATTATTATTATTATTATTATTATTATTATTATTATTATTATTATTCATCCATCCTCCCATTTCAAGTATGAGAAAGAGGCTTTCAAAATCGAATTCTTGAAAAACTATTACAATTTCAATTTTTATGTTTATTTTTCGTGCAACCAAACAAACTCTTAGTATTTTTTTTGTTTAGGGTTTTCATAATTGGAATGTGGAAGAACAATTGTTTGTGGTAATATAAAAGCTTAACTATTCTAAGCAACTTTCACAGTTAGCATATATTATGTTTTCACTCTATGATTCATTCACAAAGTATCCAATTCTTGCACTAGAAGTTTAGAGTCTTGTATAATTCCAGAATACTGGGAGCCACTATCACTATCAAGGTGAGAAAGATCGTCCACATTAGACTTAAAATTTTATTTATAGTCGACATAAAAATTTTATTTGATGATAGTAGACATTACATAATTTAAGCTAAAGATAAAAAAGGTCAAAAGACCATATTTCAACGCTTGTGAATTGAGATTCAAGATAACTAAAGCGATTGGAGAGACATGGAGTTGCCATTATAGTGTTTAGGGATGAAAAGGAACTCTTTTTGTTCTAATAAGGTAAAGAACTAATCCTTTGAATTGACTGAGGCGCAATTTTGTTCTAATAAGGTAATCCATCTGTTCCGCGACTATGTGTATTTGTAGTTTCTACTTTACGACATCATAAGGTGGCAAGAATTCTTTGATCAAATTATTCTTTGATTGATACAAATCCTCTTGAGTTTCAATGAAAGCAGTGAAGGACGACATCATTGAATTTGAATTAGGCGAGGATGTGTAAGAGACCGCATTATTTGGAGAATCAAAATACATGTAATAAACTCCGAAATTCTCAAGAATAAGCTTTAATGATGATGATGAGAATGCAAATCTTCATCTTTGGATTCAAGATGCTGAAACTTGGAGAATTTTTCTCCCAGCAACAACTTAATATATTCAAAATTTTTGGGGGGTTTCTTCTCTGATTAATCCATCCTCCCATTTCACCTGAAGAATGCTTTAGGTCTGTTTTATTGTTTTCAAGAACTCCAAACAATGGAATGACCTTAAATATGGTCAGTCCTATCGCAGTTTTTTTTTCTCTACAATCTGATATGTGAAGTCAGTTTGTTTTCACTTTTTTTTTTTGGGTGTTAAATGTCAGTAACTTTGGTTGTGTTAGAGAATTTTTGGCAACCCGATATCCAAAATATTGTGTAAATGGTTTCACATTTGCGACAAGTTCTTTGGATGAATGTTTGGTGACACAAGATAGTGGTGTCTCCATGGATGCCATTGCTCATTTTGTTGCTAGTAAGAAAGATAAGAGGCCAAAGGACCAACTAGTATGTATTCAGATTGGCTTTTCCAATGCTTTATAAAAATCTATTTGTGGTGATATATTGTGGAAGGAAATTATCTATAAATGTGGTGTATATAGTTGATTCTTATTTCTTTTTGTTTGATAATGGTTAATATCTATAATGTCATTGATAGAAATGGATAGTACTCGCGACAATCTCTCCACCATTGATGTCACTAGATCTACAAATGATGACATTGAAGTTAAACAGACCATACAGTTCAACCTCCACGGTTTAGCAGTTGGACCTGGTGCTAGAAATTTCAATAAAAACATTGGAAAGCTTGTTGAAACCCTTGTGCCCATCAAATTCAAGGGTTGGCACCATGTTACTGACAACTACAAAGAGGATGTGTGGAATGGCCTCAAGGTGAGATTTTACATCATTGATTTTCATAATGTATTATTTTATTTTCAACTTATATCTCAATGGCTTATTTGCGGCGTGAATACGACATCCCAAATTATGTGAAAAAGAGTGTGCATTTGAAAATGCCTGAATATTATAGAAGATTCAAGGCAGATCTTAGGAAGAATTATTTGGATAAGTATCCTACCATTGAGGAACAAGAGAAGCATGTTCCAAATGGTGTAAGGATTGGAAGGAGTTTGTTCGCTATGAGAGCTCCCTTGAAGCGAAGGCAATTAGAGCCCAAAATGCAAAAAACAAAAAGGCTTCAAAGTATGTATGGGGGGGGTGGCCAAAAGAGTGCTGCAGAAGTAGAGTATGAAATGGTAATTGAGTTTCTAGCTACTAGTACAATATTATATACCATTTAACTATATAGGCTGAGACTAATTTTTCAAGTATATAGGTTGAGAAGAACCCTGATGGGGAACCAGTCACACGCACTGACATATGGATTGCATGTCACACTGGAAAGGATGGAAAACCTACGCATGGTTCTGAACAATATATGGTATGTGCCCAATGATGTCTTTTATACCCAATTCTTAATTTACTTTGTAGTTGTTTGAATATTATTTGTGTCCTGATTTATTTTATTTTTTCATTCTTTTGAAGGAACAAGTTAAAGCAAAAAAAGCTGCCTTGCAAGAATCTTCAACTCAGGGTACCACTGACCTCACTATTGATGATGATCCTCTAAGCCAAGTGTTTGGCCAAGAAGCGAGGGGACGTACTCGTTGTGTTGGAACCACTGTCTCTAAAAGGAAGTATGATGCTGCACTTCCCGCTCCTTCATTGCTATTGGAAAAAACATTGGAAGCAAAAAAAAGGGAAGAAAAATATGAAAGATTGGAAGAAAATGTTAGATGGATCCGAGAGAGACTTGAAAGTGGAACTTATGTAAGACCATCAACATGTGAGGGAATACAAGGAGTTGTTCACATAACTGAAGATACACCGTCATCCCGTGCACAATCGACAAGGCAACCAGAAAATCCATTACCTCCATCTCCATTACCACCATCTACATTACCTCCATCTCCATTACCACCATCTCCATTACCATCATCTTCTCAAGGTGTTGCGAGGTTTCCTTCTCCAAGCAATCCTGTTCCTTCAGTGTCAAGGAGATACAAAGTTTGTGATTGGGAAAGGAATGTCATTGCGATAGCATTAGAGGTTGTAGATCCTATCCATCAATTCTCTTGCGCTTGTCATGGATCATTGAACCCTGCAACAGAGATCAGACTTTCCTTATGCTTCAAATTCAGGACTGGGGTGAAACTTTACAAAAGTGATCCAAAAGGAGACAAGATGAGGGATTTGGACGTTGGTGATTTCTTCGTATGGTGTATAACTCATGTGGAACTTGATGATTGATAGTTACAACTATGTTGGAAGCAATGTAATGGTGGCAGCAAAAGAGGAGCTGAGTAAAATACACTACGGGCACGTGATTGTTCATTTTAAGGTAACTAGCTGAAGCTTAAGTGCAAGTATCTATAGACTTAACCACAAAATGACTATTGCTTGCCTCATCCCATTTGAAACATTGTTTCTTCTATTTGAATTCTCATTCGCAACAATTGGTATGACCTTAGTTCATCTTTGATTGCTATGGTGCATATACTACAGTTTGCTTTGTTCTCATATTTATGTCTATTGCTTTTGATATTGATTATGATGTCTTTCTTTATACAGGAGTTCTATTTTCTACACAAAAACACCCAAAAACCAAGAGTCTAATGGTGAATTTTCTGACTATATTTACTTTTTAATGTTTATTTATGATCAATATACATATTTAAGACTCTCATTGCTTGACTGCTTTTTGTGAAGTTTGCATTTGCAGTTTTAATTATTTTCTTGTCTCATTTTCATTACACTATTGAGACTTAAGAGCATTCCTTATGTGTTCATATCACGAGCCCCAGCTAATTAAGATCATCAATGTTTTTTCTGCATAGCTTTTCTACTTGTAGTAAGCACTCTTATGATGCCCACCTATCTCAAACACTAGGCCTCATCTTTGCTTGATAAATGAATTTCAAATGCATGTTCCAGGTACTTGTCAACCTGGTTTATCATGGATTTAGCTTCGACAATCCCATTTGAAGGACTAGGATATTTGTTTACCGGGAAGCACAAAATGGGTCTTTCTTACTGACACAGGTGTTATTGACAAGTGCTGCATTTGTTCATTTGAAGCAAGCTGAGTTCTCCAAGTACATCCGGAATTTATCACCTGCAAGTCGTTCGATATTGCTCTCAGGCCCTGCTGGTAAGTTGCTTCTTACATGTGATCTGTTTGATATGTTGGAAGTTTGCATTCATTCATCATTTGGTTGTCATCCTAATTGGCATTTTTTTGA
The DNA here is from genome assembly GCA_963556465.1 of Berberis vulgaris. NCBI lineage: Eukaryota > Viridiplantae > Streptophyta > Magnoliopsida > Ranunculales > Berberidaceae > Berberis > Berberis vulgaris. Next base: position 82,913,182 of record OY747132.1, on the reverse strand, counting down.
TTGGCAAAGAGATGTACCAACAAATGCTTGCCAAAGCTTTAGCACATTATTTTGAAGCCAAGCTGTTGTTATTAGATGCAACCGACTTTTCCCTCAAGGTTAGTAGACACAGTCTTCTACTTACCCTGCCTAAATGCTTACTCCTTATCCTCCCTTAACACTTTTTTGGATTTTGTCATTGGCTTCCTACAGATACATATGCTAAACAAACTATTAATATATCAACGATGTCAAAACTTTCTTTATATTTATAGCCAAACCAAATATTTATTTCATTCAAAATGTATTTAAATGAATACGAGTATCTATTTCATTATATGTTTTATGTTACAGGATTCGCAGTTCAGTCGATTTTCAATTTTTTTGTTTTGGAGGGGAGTGGCAAGAGGCAGAAATAGAATCAATCATGATTGACGACTTTGCAAATAGTTGACTTGGGATGCTTTTGAGCACATTCATCGAACTTTAATTGTTTATTTTATGAAAAAATTACAGAGTGTCGTTTGAATGGTTATGTTTGTTCAGTTATTGTAAGAAACTGATATAATCATGTTTGTTTCATACAAAATTATGTTACATGATATATATAACTTCAAGAAAGTTTTTGTTTACACCTCTCCCAAATACAAACACAATACACAATAAAGTTTCTGGACACAATTTATTTATTCTATTTAAAGGTTTGTAGGAAATGGAACATTAACTCATATATTTTATACAATTTCGTGTAAATATTCTTCTATGACCAGACAATAAATAAATTAAGGTGGCGTTATTAGCTGGGCCAAGTTAAACTTCTAGCCCAGCCCTTGGTAGTAATCGTCTGTATGGCATATGAGTGCATTTCTTTTGCCTGTGAGGAGTTTCATCCCAGTTATTTTTTATATCTCATACATTCTATGCATTTGGTGTATAAAGGTCTTTCTTCTTTTCTTCTTCCCTGTTCTAGCATTTTTTGAGAATCAGAGAAGTGCTTAAGAAACTATAACCATTATGAATCATCATTTGGCTTCAATATACCAAGGCATACTGTTCTTTTTTTTTTTTTTTTTTTCAGGGGGGGAGGAATTGTAAGAGATGACTAACAACCTATAAACTAGAACTTGCAATATAGGGCAGGCCAAAGGCATGCAGAATTTATTACTTCAAAAGAAGCACCATTTCCATCCTATAAGGGAATTTCAAAATCCTCGACTCAAAATATATAAATGAAAATTAACACCCCATTAGACGATGCCACACACTGGTGTTTATTTTGTGACAATCAGAGAATATTTTAATACTCTTTCATTGTTACCACAGCCGACTCAATGTGGGAAAACACTAACATCTGAAAGACATTATATATGGGTCACATAGTGAATTAATACAGTAGTGATGAGCCCCACACAGCCCAAGGAAGAACAACACAAAAATTTATTGATAGGCACTCCTAATACACTATCACATAGCTAGGCAGGGTGCTTAACTTACAAGTTCTTACCCCCCGCAAATTCTGCATGTTAAAGTTTAACAAGAGATACAAATGGACTATGTTAACTTTAACAAGAGATACAGTAATAAATAAGTGTTTGTTTCTGTTTTAGATGTTAGAAATGCATAACTTATTATCCAGTCTTGTTTGAGATACAGATCTGCTTGTCTTTCAGCCTCCTAGGCAATGTTTTTTCCGCAGCACTCCAAATTAAAGATTTCTGATAGTTTCTATTAGTGACATCAAATTTAAGTCTGCTGCAAACATTTCTTTTAGTTGTTTCTGCGTTTGAATAGAACCTTTTAGTTTTTGAGAAAGACATTTTCATCCCCATTCCCCCCCCCCCCCTTTTTTCCTGAGAAGAAATGCATAGATCATCTTAAAGTTTGATTGCCCACTCGAGTTTTGCATTGGCTGAAACATTTAGTTCTAGTCTTACTTTATCTCACGATTCCTCCGAAAATTTTCAGCTCCTCTCAAACGCGCCAGTAGCTGGTCTTTCGACGAAAAAGTCCTTGTAAATGCACTTTACAAGGTAAAATTTCTGGCCAACTTCCAATGTTCTATGATGTTCAAGTTCTCTTCACTTCTAAATACGATACAGTGCTGAGGTCTATATGATCCATATTTCCATTAAATTGTTGATGGTTGTGGTTTGATGTTGACTTCATTGATCATTCATTCTTCATCTTGTAATTGAATAAAAAAAAAATTTAAATAATATTGATATATATAAACTTTAGGTCGGACAATTTTAACAGTTTTGCATTTATGTCCTATATTTGTAATAGATAGTTGATACTCAATGTGATCTTGAAACTAAGCCTCAAAAGATGGACAAACTTGGGTAAAAAAAAAAAAAAATAAACAAGTTCTCAGACCAAAAAAAAAAAAAAAAACACAAGAAAGAAAGAAAGAAGTAATCAGTAGCTTATCTGCTAGACATCTGTCATTGTGTGAAAGAAAAGTTGTAGAAAGTAGAGATAAAGTTGGAGTATTTGTTTTTTTTTTTTTTTTAACTTTTGCCATCAGTTTTCTTACTTTTCACATATTGTGCCATTGATGGGGGCACTTTGATCCATAACGAGCCTAAACGGACCAAAGTTATTATTATAAGGGAAAATATTCAGTATAATGTTTCAATTTATAAGAGCATCCACAATAGGCTTTTAAATTTTCCACCTAAATTGACTTTTTCTGAATTTAGGAGGTCCATCCCTCGATTCTAATCTTGTCCCATCAATAATTTTTTGGGTCATTTTAGAATTGATCAAGCCCATTCCGATCTAAAGTGAGATGTGATAGGGAATGAGATTTTCAATCCCGTCTCGTCCAGTCCTAAATTTATTTATTTAATATTTATTATTATTATTTTAATTAAATTACTCTACAAAAAGAAAGTTTAAAATGCATTGAAATTAAATCAAAACATCTATTGTTTGAAATTACTTGATTGATTTGATATTCTTTGTTTAGATATGACCATTATTTTTTTAGAAAGTAAAGACAAGTGATAGTTTGGATTAGTTTTACAGTTGTGTGGTTGGAGATTTGGTAAATTAGCCGTATTTTCATTTTTGAATTTATATTAAGACAACTTGAGAATATTGTTCATAATTGTATCCTGTATGAATGATATTTCAACTTTCGCATAAACATGCAAGAAGGATCTGGAGGGGCTTCTTCCATCTAACATTATTCACTTGACAGATTTAATTTCATTGTAAGGTAACCCTCCACAAGTTTTATATGACATTTAATATTGTTACAACTAAAGTTATATGTACATAAATTTGACATTATTAGTGTTTGAGCAATGTGAGATGAAATTTTTTATTATTATTCTTCATTAGAGAACTATTTAGTAAATGCTCATTTAAATGTCGCCCCTTCTAAATTTTATCCCGAACTCGTTTGTGATAGGATGAGATCAGAATGAGATAAATTTTGCTCGATTCCAAATAAATAGGATGGGATAGGGATGAGATCATTCCCGTCAAATGCCACCCCTTCTAAATTGACGCGAGATATTCTAAATAAAAATTAAAAAGTGTCTCTCGTAGTGCATGTGATTCATCTTCATCATCATCAAAGCCCATTCTCGATATTTTCGGGGTCGGCTACATGGATTTTGATTTTTCAAGCAATGCGGTCTTCCCACATATCCTCGCCTGATCCAAGCTCAATGATATCGACACTCACCGCCTTCATTCAAGTTTTCAATGGTCGTCCCTTCCGTCTACACCCCCCATTAATTTTTCAATTTAGACATTTTTTAATTGGCGCCGTGCTTGGTCTCCTCCGCACGTGACCAAACCAAGTTAAACGTCTTTCTCTAATTTTGTTCTCTATGGACGCTACGCTTAAGTATCTCCTAATTCTTTCATTTCTAATTTTATCCTTACAAATTTTACCACACATTCACTTTAACATACGCATTTTTATTACTGTTATTCTATGCGTATGTTCTACTATCGTAGTGCACGTGATTCAATTTTTTTTTAGGCCACGCTTTTTCAAAATGGAGTATATGATTTTTTTTTTTTTTTTTTAACATTTACTAGAGAACTGACTCTTGGAAGGCAATATGGTGGGGTCCAGTTATTGAATGGCTCATCTTCTAAATTATTTTATTAGGTTGGATATTTTTTAGAAATGGCAAAAATAATATTAAAAAATACGCACTGAGTATAAAGTTACTTTGAGATAGCCACTATACGGTGATTTTGAAGTTATTCGAAATTTAAAATATGAATAAATATTTTAATCTTTCTATATTTTAACATATTATATTATTATTTTAATATCAAAAGTTTGTTATCTAAGTGATTTTTATATAATATATAATATGTATGACACTAAAAGTTGTGTGAGATTTTTTATGTTGTATTTAAGAATTTGAAATGTATAACTTATATTGTTAAATTCAAAATTACAACCGAAGTTTTTATCTTTTTTCCTTCTTGAAATAAAATATTCCATGAAATATTTCTTAAAATCACGGGACCAAAATTAACTCAAAAAGCAAAATCACAATCCTTGGCTTTAATCGTGCCAAGATAGATGGTAAAAAATAATAATTAAAACCTACAAAATAGAAAATCAAAATTAAAAAATTTGTGAGCACAAATTTCTTTCGAGGGACCCAATTTTTTACAACTTGATTGTGGAAGATCAGAGTGAGTAAATTTTACATCTCATTCGTTACCCTTAAATACTTCATTCATAGTGCAATTGCTTATGGTGTTTTCTTTCCGTTGATAAATTAAAGTCTCTACTATTTACTTATATAGTATGCTCATAATAGTTTCTATTATCCGAAAATTGGGTATGGAGTCATTTCCATAATTTTTCTATTTCCTTCCTCAATGCACAGTTTTGGATTTCAACTAACTAAAATTATTAATTCTAGCTCATGGAAGTGGAAATGGTCGATAGTATTGGGCTAATGATTCCTCTTTGAATGATAGCTAGGTACTGTAGTTGGTATTCTTGTAATCTATTTACCAGGCATTTTTTTAGATCATATTTCAGATTAGGTTCATCCCCGTGGTAATCACTTAAATAGAGCTGTAGACAAAAACGAGTAAAAACTCATTGGGACAAACTTACTAATTTTAAATTTTGGATCCTTTTACTAAAAAAATATATGTTAATTCGTTTGAGTTGAAATTTTAAGAAAATTACTGAAATAACATGTTGAAGTTTCAGTCTGTTTCGACGTCATTCCTCAAGACCCATGAAGGCGTAGTTCCCGTATGGTCTATAAGGGACGCATTCTCTGACCAGATTTAGAGAACCTGACCTTTGGACATGTTTTGTTCAACAAAATTTCGACTAATTTAATATCAATCCATTCATAGAATATAGTTGTACTATGAGAAGGCATCATAACTCCCAATCCTACTCTAACATGGTGTGGAAATAAGCAAACCTAGTCACATAAGTCTCGTGTAGTGTAGTTCGTCGTAGGATTTCTAGTATATAAGGAACTAAATTAACCCTAGCCAGTAGTAAGGAGGAGTGCAACTTTACTTGCTATTGTCCCTACAATGCTCAAGCAAAGGGCGACGCTGGTTTAGAGCAACTAGTCCTATATGAGAAAGGCAACCCTCAACTCCAATTTAATAGTTGTCCGACTTTCTTTCATTTTCTCCCTAAAGTACCAAAATAAGTTGTAGGAGGGAAACTTCGAATTAAGAGTCATATCCAAGGTGGGCTCAAACTCGCTTTGTGTTCATATAGAGACATTTTTTTTTTTTTTGTTAAAAGTATATTGCATAATAGTTAAATACTATGGTTACTATACTTTTGTTGAGCAGAGTAAGCTAAAGTATGAGCTTCATAGTTGACAGCCCTGAAAATATGTTTACAGATGTCAGACCCAAAAAGTACTAGAAGCGAAAAGACAGGAAAACATAGTTAATATCACAGTTTAAAGCGTGTTTCTTAGAGCATATGTTGAAATGACACTACACCAAATTTGCACTTTTGTAACAACTCTCAAAACAGTATCACTTTTGAGATGTTACAATTCACCAAACAATTTCAAGTCAAAATTAAATTTAGTCAAAAAAATGAAAAACAGTAACACAAAAAAAATGATACAATAAGTTGGATCACCATGAATAGTATCACTTTTATAACCATACTCTTCATGGTGATACAATTATTGTATCATTTTGTTTGTGAAAATGTGTAAAATTGTTAGGTAGATTGTTACACTTCAAAAGTGATACTGTTTTGAGGGTTGTTACAAATATGCCAATTTGATGTAGTGTGAGATGTAACTTTAAGCATTTTGTACGTGAATTTGTGATTTTTTCAAAATTTCAACTCAAAACAAGTACCGCTGTAAAATAGAAAAAAGAATGTGTTTATCACACTGTCAGGTCAACAAGACACCTAAAAAAGGGCACAAACCAGGTTCCACACGTTGTTGCTTCATATTTGATTGTGACGTCAAATATTGGAGAAGTGGCAATGGTATAGCATATATCGTGGTAGTGATGGAGGCATGAGTGATGTTGGTGCAGTTATTGGTGTTGTAGTATTTTAATCCACATTACTCACATTTTGGATTGTTATTTCTTCAAAGGGCTTGTTAATTGGCGAGGAAACGTGCGAACCCTCCATCCCTCTCTAGATGTTTGCACTCACGCATTTCGAGGGGATGATCCCACCACTCGCCCGTTTCCTCACCAATTAGACTTCCCCTTCTTCAAAATTCAGAATAATAATTAAAAAAGTCTATGACACAAACAAAAAAGCCTTAAAAGAGAAAATATAACCTAAATTAAAGTGCCTTTTGGTAATTGTACCTTCCGAGTTAATGCATCATAGTAGACTGTCATATCAAATATACCAAGAGTAGTCAATACTAGGCCAAGCATAACCGCATCTTTGAAAGGCATTTCATGGAAGAGGCAAGGGATGATAGCGCCAAGAAACTTTCCAAGAAAACCAAGTGCCATTAATAGCAATGTCCGACTCTAAAGCACCTTGAGTGGCTTCCACAAGTAAACTCGATGTCGAGTTAGCAATTACCAAAAAGTAAATCGGCATCAATACTTCAGAAATAAGACATTCTAATTTATCTGTCAAAGCGGATCCAAGGGGAGGGCCATCCGGTATGACCAAGCCAAGTATAGTTGGTCCAAACAAGAATCGTACCCCAATCATCTCTCCAATATATGCAGTTGCTGGGATCATCAAAAATATGATAAATGAATGAATATCCTTTAGAGCTTCACCATTGGGAGTTTGTTTGATAATCCAAATAACAACTTTTCGTAATACAACTGTTATGAATATTATGAGAGAAAAAGTAGAAAGAACAAAACCAATTATACTTTTTAGGGTTGCATTTGAATATTGGTACAATGCAAAACAGATGATAAGTGCGATCCAACTACACGTGCCACTAACTGTGGATATTGAAGTAGATTGACGTCCTAACTCTGTATTAAGAATTTTCAGTTCGGACAAGAAGCTACTTATTGTATGAAAAGAGGTCATTGACACCATTACAGCTGTTAATGGGAGAGTAGTTCCCACAACTGTTTCGTGTAAAATGGCTCCCCTTATATAGAAAGCCGTTGGAAGAGTAAAAGCTAATGGAACGATGAAGGTTGAGATGCCTAAGACCCATTCCTTTCTAGAAGATCTCATCATAGTACTTAGGTCCATTTTTACCCCAATCAAGAATAAGTAAAGCATAACCGCAAATGGCCCCAAACATTCAGATTTAAACGTTACATCTGCTGGATTGAAAAGAGATTGGAACTCTGGTATTTGTGACAAACCTGTGTATCCGAATATCTGACCACTCTGCAAAAACATTTTATGTACCAAAAAATGATTATAAGACATGGTGAATAAATAAGATTATTACAAAAGTGTAATTGATTCACTTGTTTACTACCATGATACAACAAGATAATGACAAAATAATGAAGCTATGATTATGGAATTTAAGAGAAAAATATGAATCCTTTTTTTATCGCCAGGAAGGAATAGGTACCTTTAGAGTAAAATATAATAGAAAATAGGTCGTAATTACATCAAAGCTGTCCCAACCTTGAATCAAGTTTAATTTCCATGACTTAACTCAATGACCCTATTCCTGTGCTCTCTATTTACTTTAAGTTATGGGAGGGGGGGAGCGTATGCTTTCTTTATGGCTATTGACAATTACTATTTCTGTCATTATGACCTACCCCTACTTTTTCAATGCAATTTTATATGTAATTGCAAACATTAAAAAATAAATTGTTTGTTCAAAAGTGGTATAAAACCTCCAATAAAAATATTTGAAATTAATATCTAAAATAATAACTTTATAATTCAATGAAAATACCATTGGCCAACTCATACAAAATTTGAGGCTCATATAAACAAATTTTTTCTATGAAATTGTATTAGAATATTATTATATTCACAAATTTCATATTTTTAAGCTTCAAATTGATACTTATCCTAATTATTTTGTAATATTAGTTATATATTCTACTCATTACGCTCATTTGCCTTTGCTAAGGTTAGCGATATTGTTAAATTATTTTAGTTTAAAATTGAATTACACAGGATTCAATTTGCTATATGCAATGTACTTTTGATAGTTATATTTTTTTTTATTAGTTACTAGCTTGGATATGAATTTTTTTTTTATCTCCACCCTTGATAATTACTATTATCAATTAATAATTATTTATTATTTTGCCCCCTCCTCCCCTCCCCCTGACTAAATCCTAAGTCCGCCACTGGTTCCATAAATGGATTTTTTGAATTATATTTGTAAGTAACATCTTCTTTAATTAAGATGAAAATAAGGTTATTTCTTGTTAGCTAAAATATTAAGAAACTTGATCACTATATCATTTCTAATGAGATTAGGCATAACAACAAGGTCATGTAAATTATTCCTAGGTTCGTCCTTTACAAGAAAGAATCTTATATTGGTCATGTATTACTTGATGTTGTCATCTTACTTGGCTCACATAATATTCAATGACCATTCATTTACCAAATCAAGAACAAAATCTCAACACAGAGCTGAAACATTTTAACTAGGAGAAACTTACCAAAATTTGTGGTAGCACTGAAGTAAAACCGAAAGGCTTGAGGATCAACTCAAGTATGGCGTTCAACAAAGAAACCATAGCGATCTGAACCATGAAAACCTGGTTGAAATATTTATAGTCATTTTGCGAGAAAATATACCTAGTTTCATTAACAATTGCACTCTTATTAATGCACATGATGCTATCATCCTCACTAATAGTCGTCATGTTGTACAATAAAAGTAGCGAACAGAGGAAATGTATGCATGGGTGAAACTAATTAAGCTGAATAAAAATGTATATATAGACATGCAACTTACTCAAAGGAGAGATGGAGAGGCATTTCCGGATGGGAATGGGTTGACCATGTCAACTATTGATCCGATATGTACCTATGGAAGGATCCATAAGGCTTGACTATTTCTTGGATAATTTTTTTAGACATTTAATTTATTATTTGCACATAAACAGAAAACACAATCGTCCATGTACAAGATCATCATTGCAAATATATATTAAGCTTCAAAGAAGAGGATGAAATGGTGTTCTCCATAACATGCCAAACCTCCACTTCATTTCTTTTACATATCTTTTTGCATATATAAGGTTTAAAAAAGAGGAAATGGTCACTAGCCATTTCACCATTTTCTCCATCCTCTCTGTTCTCCGAGACTGAAATTTTAGGATCCGTTTCACAAGGTAAATGCTTTAACACGTAATCATGCATGCATACGCTATATATAATACAAATCTCACAATAGTTGTCGAACAATTAATTCAAATTGACCAATAAAGCATGCATGTATGTGGAGGGATAGATAAAGTGAAAATTGACACAAATTAAGATATCAGCGAATCCAGTATGGAAAATAACTCTGCCAATTAAGTATGTAGAACCCGCAAAGCACTGTAAATAATGAAATGTAAGTGATGCGTCCAAATCCATCTTTGCTAATCTTGAACTTGAAAATGGACAACGGCAAGCAAGGGACGACTACCGTTATGGTGGTCGAAGGTACTCCATTGCTAAAGTGAGGCAACGGTGCAAGGAAAAATGTAGGCTAGATGAAATTAGAAATGTATATGAGTACCTTTCTCCTTCCTTTTTTCTCACCTTATGGCGAGTGTTCTACTCCTCAATTTTTCCTATTTTCAAGGGTGTGATGGAGGGAGAAGATCTCACCTAGTATCTTAACTATGTTTGACTGAGTTTCTTCGACACTTGACTCTGTTTAGGACTCAATGTTATTGGGTTAAGAGCTGATTCGAGCGAATGGATCTTGGGCTTGTGACAGCTCAGAGATTTATGTTCCAATCTTATTGTCCTGGGCCAAGCTCCAAGATTCGTGCCACGTGGGCTATCGTGATTTGGCTTGGGCGCTTGACTTACGGGCTAAACACCGGTTTAAGTGTAGGCCTGCTTGGGGCTTGCTGAGGCATTTTCCTGTATTAGGGTTGACATATGCCATGTTTACGACTGTAATTGTATGGCTGATTGATGTCTGCGTCAATTACTTCCCCATTTAATGTGGCTGTACGCGGGCCTATTAATTCTCTAAATGAGGAAATGTGTGGTGTTTTGGTAGTCTGAACCTTCGCCCCTTTGTTTTCTACTCAGTGTTTAATGTTGATGTGAGTAGTGGATGGTTATCTTTCACAACATTGTGTCTGTATAAGCTTGTTCCGATTGGATCAAGCGTTACCATTTGCTCATAGAGTTTGATCATCAAATGCATATTTCCGAATGCGTTTTTGTCCTGGTCTCCGCGGAGTCTGGTGAAGAGCATCCATCGGCGGAGTCTTTCAATGTTCTAACATTTGCAGTGACGAGTCTCAATAGGACCTACTATTGAGGAAGCCACCTGGTTTGAGTGTGCTTCCAGTTTCTCTTCGTGGGCTTCAAATCTACTCTTACATTGTGGAAGCGAAGTCGGGGGTACCTCTTTGGTCTCAAGTTTGTCATCCAGTTTCAGGTGCTCTTACTGCTTATTTTGCCATATTTGGGAGATAATTCTAGCAGCCAACTTCGAATGGTTGGTCCCACTGCTCACTACAACAGATGAGACAGTTAGCAATGGTTATAACCGTCCCAAAATAAAATAGCAACGGTTACAAAACCGCAGCTAAATAAAACAATGACGGTTACAAAAACGCCGCTAATAAAGGAGTCGTGACGTCATTTAGCAGCGGTTTTACGCAACCATCACTAAATAAGGGACACATAACAACGGTTTTTAGCACTCTATGACGGTTTCACCCGACGATAAAAAAATTGAAGAACAATCAAATACTTGCATTTTGCGGCAATTGAGAAACCGCCCCTAACTTCCCTTTGATAGGCCTTTTAGTCATGACAATCATCAATATTATGAATATTCTAAAATACATATATAATCACAATTTTCAACCTATAATCACATTTTTTACAGCCCATAACAACCCACAATTTTGTACAGTTCTCTTTTATACAAAAACCATTCAATAGAACTTCACTTCTATATTGTCATCAAAATATCAAAGTATGTAGAATTACTTGAAGTTTGATAGTTTAGATATCAAGTCAAATGTACTACAACAAATGATATAAGCCATCACCACATGTTTGAAAAAAATTAGTGGACAATGCTATGGAGCGCGGAGTCAATGAAAATCCTCATTATTATATTGACCAGATGATAAGGGTCTTGCAGTTGCTAGTGAAACTTGTCTGCTTCCTTTGTCTAAAATGCATATATAATCACAATTTTCAATCTGTAATCACATTTTTCAACTTGTAATCACATTTTTATAGCCCATAACAACCCACAATTTTATACAGTTATTTTTATACAAAAACCATTCAATAGAACTTCACTTCAACTATATTGTCATCAAAATATTAAAGTATATGTAGAATTACTTGAAGTTTGATAGTTTAGATATCAAGTCAAATGTACTACAACAAATGATATAAGCCATCACCACGTGTTTGAAAAATTAGTGGAGAATGCTATGGAGCATGGAGTTGATGAAAATCCTCATTATTATATTGACCAGATGATGAGAGTCTTGCAATTGCTGGTGAAACTTGTGTGCTTCTTTTGTCTTGTACCTGAAAATGTTGCTCAACAATGTTACTCTAAACTTGAACTAAATTTCAACAATTAAATGATTTATATTTAGTAAGTAATCGATGTCATTGATAACTAATATGTATATTCAAATAATGTACATGAAAAAAAAACATACGGTTGGAATAGGTTTGCAAACTCAACAGACACATTTTCATTCAACTTCTAAAAGATATATGTCAATACTCCTTCAAATGTCTACCTCTTTAATGTCATTGTCTCTAACTGTGATTTCAACGGGTGAATTCTTTGTTGCAATTGAGGATCAACAGTCTTTTACAATGGTTGTGAGGACAACATCATCCCAATTGAAGTGCACTACCTCGAAAACAAACCCCATTTTTTGTTGCAACTAGACCCAGGCACAGACAAAATGGCAATGCTTTGATAGGCACAGTAAATTGCGATTTTGTTATTTGTTATTGCCAACCTTCAAAGCAAATTAAATGTTATTATACTAGTTCTACCATTCCGCAACTAAAAGAAATATCACCTGTAAATAGAACCCAGAAAGATTTTTGGTGTGTGTTTTTCGATTTTATTGTTTGTTACCCCAAAAAAAAATAAAAAAATAAAGTGAAATTTGGGCTTCTAGTTTTGCGTGTTACCTGTACGTGGTATGTATACTATTTTAAGTTAGCATGATTTGAGGCAACTTGAATCATGAGTCCAAGGATAAAGTCCTTCCTGATGCATTTATTTGATTTTTTTTTTTCATTTCTTTGATACCAAGGCCCCCATGCCCTAATGTTCATCGGGCCTCTAAAATCTGAGGGTAGCGGCCCTAATCACCAATTCTATATTTATTATGGGGTTATTTTCATCTTCTTTTCCTTCTTATTCTTCTTCTTTTCCTTTCATTCTTTTCTTTTTAGTCCCTGCTTTCAGACAAACTTTGCAATGATAGATTCTCCACTCACAGAGTTTGTCGCAAGGGCGAGGAAAAAAAATTAAAATGAGAGGGGAAGGAGGAGAATAAGAAGATAGAAAGGGGTGACGACCTGTGCGAGAAGGAAATAGAGTGAGATGATGATGGATGATTGACGAGTGATGATTGGAAAACTGGGAGGCCATTGCGATGGCCATCGTCGCAGCCCCATCTCCTATATCTCTCGCCTTGACCGGTCGTCTCTCACCGTCACCGGTCGTCTCTCATTATCCCTTGCAATCGATCACCTATTTCCATCTTGTTGCTGTCGTGGGAGGAAAGAAAAATTTAGGTTTTTCCTTTTATGGGTGGTGTGAAAGAGAAACTGTGGCGTGGACAAAAAAGGAGTGATGTGGGAAAAAAAAAAATTAGATGAAGTGGTTTAGGACAGTGGAATTGGCGATGTTAAATAATCACTGCTTTTTTAAAATATAACTTTTGTCGTAGAAAGAACGCTAATTGAATTTAATCGTAAACATGGCAAATATGTTCACTTTTCTTCATTTTTGGTAATATCTATTTTAATAATGCCAAACCCCACAAAATTTTCAGGGTCCACTCCCGCCCCTAGCATATTTTCAAAGTCTTGAATTTCAAATGGGAACCATACAAAGCACATGCATTTGGCAATCGATAAATAAATCCTATTATGTTATTAATAAGTGAATATACACTTTCTTCATGGTTTCTTTTCTTATTCTCGATCTTACTTGTTTTCTCTATTTATGATCACCCATAATAAAATAAAACAAAAAATTCCTAAAGTTTATTACCTAAATATTTTCCATTGTAGTGTTATTGGTAGTTTTGACTTATGAGATAGGATTAATCATATGTGCTCGATTGTTTCAGCGTATAATATCTTATCTTTGAAAGATCAGTACCACCGAAAAGTTGAGTTTAAGCAAATTGAAGACGTAGATAGACAATTGAATATGTAATTGTTATAAAATCATTATTATACTTTAACAATAAAAATAATTGACTAAAATTCACTCACCATACATGCACTAATGGCTTGCCCCTCAACAATATGGCTAACAAACTCAAACATCACCCTAAAATTTTTGGAATTAAGTGATGTGCATGGATTAGTGAAACAAACTCTTTAATTTTATTTAAAACTTATTTTCATTTTCCTCCTTACTATATAAAAAAATATTACTCAACTCCTTTATTATGTTTCTTATCATCGCGTTGTCCTCCTTCCAACTATGCAAACTTTTTTTTATCATGGTGCAAACCAATTACTAAATTCAAAGCTGTATTTGAGCCCTTTCGAGGAAAAAAAAATAATAAAATTTTTATTTATTTTAACCTTCGGTGAGAGGGGCAATTATGGGATGTCAAAATTTTATTACTTTATCAAAAAAATTTACACTTTTCAGGAGACATTACGATTTTACCTGAATAAAAGAAAAACTAAGGGTCTAGCCCTTACTAAACAAGGAAAACAAAAACTAGAACATTAAAATGCAGACCTTCTTAACCATAAGGTCTAAACATTATTCACCTAAATAACTTGATCACCATAATGTCGATCCCTTATTCACCAAATAAATAAGCAAATAAAACCATGATATATTCACTGAAGATTAAGAACTCTAATCTACCAAGAAAACAAGATCCAAGAGGCCATTTACCTTTTAAAGAAACAGCCAAAGACTGCTGCCAAAGACTCTTGGCTGCAAGAGATCAGACTCTAAACAGCTGCCATACCATGCCAAATCATCACCAACACCCAAGCTGCACACCACATAAAAAAGTAGGGGTGGGCAAAAATCGATTTAAATTCAGTTAACCGACCGAACCGGTTTTCAAATTCGGTTCGGTAACCGAACCAAAATATGAGTAAAAAGAAAATAATTTAAACCGAACCGAACCGATTATAAACGGTTTACGGTTTTGACCGACCGATTTATAACCGAACCGACCGATTAATTAGATATATATAAATAACTAAATAACAAATAGGTGTCAATACTTGATTAGTGCAACAAATGCACTGCAATACACCCTATTGCACTAAATCACCCCCTTCTCTCAAAGTTTTCAATTTTGGGCTAAAAATTGGGTCTATAAAAAAATTGGGACTGTAAAAAAATTAGACATGTTTTAATGAAAGTCTTTCAATTGTTTGAGCCTGAAATTTCGGCCAAACCGAACCGAACCGATCCGAAATTCGGTTAAACCGAATTCATCGATTTACAAATACAAAATTCAGTTTCGGTTTGGGTTTTGGGCAAACCGAATGAAATCGGTTCGAAATAGGTTTGAGGCTCAAAACCGAACCGAACCGACATTGCCCACCCCTATAAAAAAGCAGCTGCCTGCACTTTAAAGGAAACTGCAACTGAACCTGCGTAATAGTTAATTACCAGACCCCAAAAACAGAGTGCAACCACTCTGTTTTAGCTGCCAAAATCCTGCGTCATAAATCATACCCAAAACTAGCAAATTAAGTTTTTCTAACCTACAAAATACTGGCACCAAATTCAAACAACTAGAAATCCTAATAACAAAATAAACTAACAATAATAATAATAATGTCTTAAAAAGTTGTTCAGCGGAGGAGTTGTGTTTTCTAATGTGCATCACCCTACTAATTTACATCCATTTTCTCAGTGTATGTATGTTTTCTTGTTTTTATTTATTTGTTTATTATTTTTTTATTTTTATCACTTTCATGTTCATGTTTTCACTTATTAGAGATTAGACACCTAAGTCAATGTCATTATTATTATTATTATTATTATTATTATATTGTTTTTGTTGTTGTTAAGGAGATTTTCATTAGAAAAAAAAACTACTCAAGTTTAGATTTGATTACCTAACAAATTTAGATTTATACTTGCATCACTTGGCGGGATTTTCATTAGCGAGAATCCATATACATGGACCAAATCTGTAAGTTTTGCATTGTCCATTTCTAAGTTTAGAGTTGAGCGACAATTGGATGGTAATAAACCCAACCCCAATTCTAATTGTCGAGTAAACCAGCGAGGGAGGGAGGGAGGACACTCCATCCCCCTCGCAATACGTGCAATGGATGGAATGCACGCATCGCGAGGGGATGGAGGGTCCCCCTCCCTCACTCGCTGTTTTCCTCGCCAGTTAGCCAAATTCTAAACCCAATTACATTGTATATAATACACGTGGATGGTAATGAATCTTCCTTATTGTTGCTGTTTTTTTAGGGCTTACTATTCAACGATTGACTAATTCGTGTCCGACTTTTTTTATATTTCCCTTAACTTAGGTTTTCCATTATGTATAAATAGGGTATTGTGTTTAATACCACCTAATTAAGGAGATTAATAAATATAATAATAAGGTGAAGACATGGGAAAGCAAATACTAGGTTTTCTCGTTGTCTTCATTGTCCTCCTAGCCACTGTGCAGCTATTCGAGGCCGCAGCACATTCGGGCGGCAATAGCCAATTTTTGGCCCTATCCCCCGCCAGAAAAAGATGCACGAGTGAGTGTGGAGCGACATGCGGAAAAGGAGGGGTTACTACCTGTGCAGCAACTTGCATCAGTAAATGCAGGACTGTGAAATAGAGACTATACGGGTCCGGAATTCTTGGAGATTATGTAGTCCATCTGTTGATGAATTGTGCACCATTTAGCACTAATTAATTTCTCTCTCTTTGTGTAAGTTGAATCAAAGCAGTGGAGTTATTAATAAGAGCATAATGAGTAGGCATACCAAAGAAATGCCCCTATAAAGGGTCAAACAATTATTTTCATGAGTTTAGATTCCAGATCACCTGCTCCATGGAGAGGGACTGGATTATATGCTCATCACAAAATTATAAAAGAGAACTATTATGTCCACTGAAATAATGAACAAATATTTTACCAGATAATCCGGAATATGTAGGGCTTGCACTGACTATCACCTCTACAAAAAGGAAAATACAAGAATAGGAAAGTCAGAATAGTTAAAGAAGTAAATTTAAAATAGAAAAGTGTTGAAAATTAAACTTGACATTATTAAGTAAGTTTTTGACCAAAATTTGAAGCGGCTACAGTCATCCAAATTTAGCTTACAATATATCAAATGAAAATTTTGTCTGTTTAGTTTCCAAAGATTCAAATGGTGCATCAATTGAATTTGTATTGAGAAAGATATGGCAAATTTACTACTAAATGTTCAGTGGTAACTGAAAACTGTGAAAAATGAAAATGTATCTTTTGATTTGTAAAAGTGCGATTGATGAAAAGCGTCTCTAGATTGCTCTTTTGTGTAGTATATATAGTCATGTACTCTAAATTATGTTTCAATGTAAAAAACATCCAATTGAGTTGTGAAGTTCTCTTATATTCCTTTCTTACTTGTGTGCTTTGTTTCAATGAAAAATGACTTTTAGGGCATACTTTTTCACAAAATAGACAATTTAGATACCATAGTTGATGTAACGACTAATTTGTGCTAATTTTATACTTTTATGACTAACAATGACTCTTTTATTAACTCAGGTTAATCTATATGGTTATATGACATATTTACCCACTAAACAAATAGAAAACCTAATTTTATAATTTTATGACTAACAAAGACTACAGGAAAAAAAACTACGTTAATAGTTATGGAACGACAATTTTAGTCATTTTTTGTTATTGACCAATAAGGACTATAGGAAAAAAATATACGTTAATTGTTATTGACCAATTTTAGTTACTCTTTGTTAGTTTTATTGATCAACAAAGACTATAGAAAAAAAATCATTTGCATGTTCATTGACTTGAAAAAGATTAGGATTTATCACATGAAAAATTATGATTTATAATATAAAATTGTTATTAAACGACAATATTAGTTACGATTTGTTATTGACCAACAAGGACTATAAAAAAAAAAACCTACGTTAATTTTTAATGACCAATTTTAGTTACTCTTTAGTTTTTTTGACCAATAAGAACTACTAAAAAAAACTACGTTAATTGCTATTAAACAACAATTTTCACAAGGACCATAAAAAAACGTTAATCTGTTCACTGACTAGAATAAAATTAAGATTTATCATATAATGTCCATTAATTTTAGGTCAGTGAACATGCTAATATTTTTTTCTTTATTTTTTTCCCCGTAGTCCTTGTTGATCAATAAAACTAACAAAGAGTAACTAAAATTGGTCAATAACAATTAACGCAAAATTTTTTTGTAATCCTTGTTGGTCAATAACAATAAGTAATTAAAATAGTCGTTCAATGACAATTAACGTAGGTATTTGTTTTTGTAGTCCTTGTGGTCATAAAACTATAAAATTAAGTTTTCTATTTGTTTAGGAGGGTAAATATGTCATATAACTTTATAGGTTAACTTGGGTTAATAAAATAGTCCTTGTTAGTCATAAAAGTATAAAATTAGACACAAATTAGCCATTACATCAACTATGGTATCTAAATTGTATATTTTGTGAAAAAGTAGGCCCTAAAAGTAAATTTTCGTTGTTTCCATCTTGTTCCAACAAAGTGGTATCAAAGCTTGATGTTAGAGAATGTTTTCTAAAGAAGACACTTTTTCTTCCCAATACCTACAACTCACCAAGCTCAATTATAAAAATTGGGCAATTCGGGTGAAGGTTATCCTTGGTTCTCAAGGACTATAGGACATTGTTGAGAAATGTTATGTAGAACCTCAAAATGAGGAGAGTTTGAATCAAAGTAAAAAAGAAGCCTTGGAGAAAGAAATGAAGAAAGATCAATGTGCTCCTACCGTCATTCATAAGGATTAGATGATGACATGTTCGAGAAAGTTGTTAATGAAACAAACTCCAAGCAAGCATGGGACACTCTTCGGAATTCCGTCATGGGAGTTGAAAAAGTGAAGAAAGTGGGTCTTCAAACTCTAAGGGCTGAGTTTGAATCTTTTTTTATGAAAGAAAATGAATCCATTTCTGATTACTTCATAAAAGTCTCGGCAGTGGTGAATCAAATGAAAAGGCTTGGAGAAAAATTCAAAGATACTCGTGTTGTTGAGAAGATTATTCGTTCTCTAAATTTAAAATTCAATCATGTGGTGGTAGCCATTGAAGAATCCAAAGATTTGGATGCCATGTCCATCGACGAATTAAATGGATCCTTACGAGCTCATGAAGAAAGAATGAACCGAGGCAAGCAAGAACAAGTGGAACAAACACTACAAGTAAAACTTTCATTGAAAGCCAAATGAGAAACTTATGAAAATGGTGGAAAAGGCTAAGGACGTGGAAGAGGTCGAGGTTGTGGACGAGGACATGGTCATTGAAATGGATGAGATAATCTTAATTCTTCTCTCGATGGAAGATATCAAAATTCTTCAAGAAGTTGTGGAAAATGAAGGTGCAACTATGAAAGATACAATGAGATGAAGAATGACACAAGTAAAATTGAATATAAAAAGCTCATGTTTATAAAACATTCTAATTAATAATTAAGAAGAAAAGTGTTCTGCCTTAGGCGATTTGGTTTTTGCAGGGGCAGTTTGGAGATTAATTAGGTTGGATTAATCTAAGTGTAGACAATACAAGGCATAACATAACTGCATCTTTGAAAGGCATTTTAAGCATAACTGCATCTTTCAATGAAAATACCATTAGCCAACTCATACAAATTTTGAGACACATATAAACCATTTTTTCTATGAAATTGTATTAGAATCTTATTATATTCACAAATTTCATATTTTTAAACTTCAAATAGATACTTATCCTAATTATTTTGTGATATTAGTTATATATTCTACTCATTACGCTCATTTGTCTTTGCTAAGGTTAGTGATAATGTTACATTATTTTGGCTTAAAATATTTTTAGTAAATACTTAGCCTTACAAAAAAAAATCAATTATATATAATGTATAATACAATATAACAATTGTTCATTCAACTATTTCTGCATGTTTCTAATGGTGTAGTAGTTGGAAGTTTAACATTTTTTGTAAACGATCGAAGTTCGATATTCTTGGAGTGTAAGATTTTTTTATGGCTATTGACAACTACTATTAACTATACATTTTTATGTATTGATAATTACTAGCCCCAATCATTGTTACTCGCCTAAGGTTTTTTGTTTTCAATGCAATTTTATTAGTAATTGCAAATATTAAAAAATTGTTTAGTTTAATAAAAACTTATTTTCGATCAATTTGGAGCATATAATTTCTTTATTGACAATTACTATTTATGTTGGAAGTTTAATATTTTTTTTGTAAATGACCCAAGTATATCTATCATAATTATTTGTGAATGAATAAAAGTAAAAACATATATATATATATATATATATATATATATATATATATATATATATATATCATTATTGGTTGCTTGAGAGTCGAATTTGGAACTAGTCGGATGAAGTAGATGAGTTCCTTCTTAATAGGAAAAATCCCTCCCCAAATTGTGATTGCATTTTTCATTGCACACGACTTTCTCTATGTATAGATTTGAAACTCAATTTCCTAGACAGGACTCGATACTCTTGGAGCGTAAGATTTTTTTCATGGCTATTGACAATTAGTATTAACTATACATTTTTATATGTATTGATAATTACTAGTCTCCATCATTGTTACTCGCATATGTTTTTTGTTTATTTTCAATGCAATTTTATATGTAATTGCAAATATTAAAAAATAAATTGTTTGTTCAAAAGTGGTATAAAACCTCCAATAAAAATATTTGAAATTAATATCTAAAATAATAACTATATAATTCAATGAAAATACCATTAGCCAACTCATACAAATTTTGAGACACATATAAACCATTTTTTCTATGAAATTGTATTAGAATCTTATTATATTCACAAATTTCGTATTTTTAAGCTTCAAATAGATACTTATCCTAATTATTTTGTGATATTATAGTTATATATTCTACTCATTACGCTCATTTGTCTTTGCTAAAGTGAGTGATATTGTTACATTATTTTGGCTTAAAATTGGACTACACTGGATTCAATTGATAGTTGTATTTTTTTTATTAGTTACTAGCTTGGATAGGAAAAAAAATTATCTCCACCCTTGATCAGTGTTCTAAAAAATGGCATAGGTGTTAGAGAAACGCCCAGATTAATGGTTGGGCGGGGT
Organism: Berberis vulgaris; assembly: GCA_963556465.1. NCBI lineage: Eukaryota > Viridiplantae > Streptophyta > Magnoliopsida > Ranunculales > Berberidaceae > Berberis > Berberis vulgaris. The sequence goes on along the minus strand of OY747132.1, from coordinate 82,892,032 downwards.
GAAAAATCGGGTAGGCGCCTAGTCGAGTTCTGGGCGGTCTAGGCGGGGTCTAGAGTCTAGGTGGAATGGATGGGTTTTTTTTTTTTTAATTTTTTTTATAAGGTTGATTGTGTTCTTATTTTATCTTTCTTTTCATTTTTTTGGAAAAAAAAATAATTTAATTTTTTTTATTCAGTATATGTCTGAATGTAGCAATTGATGATGACTTAATGAAATTATCATAGGATCTGCCGGTACCAATCTGAGCAGTCTGCCGGTACCTCACCTTCGAAAACCACTCACCCCACCTCACCTTACCTTCGAAAACCACCTCACATGCGAGACCCCCTCACCTTCGAAAATCACTGTCGAAAAACCACCTCACCTTCGAAAACCACTTTCGAAAAACCACCTCACCACTGTTGAAAACCACCTCACCTTCGGAAACCACCCTGCGAGATCCAACTGACGAGATCCCACTGTCGAAAACCCCCTCACCACTGCGAGATCCCCCTCACCTTCGAATACCACTGTCGAAAAACCCCCTCACCCTCGAAAATCACTGTCGAAAACCACCCTGCAACTTCGAAAACCACCCTCACTGTCTAGGAAAACCACCCTGAACATTCCGTAAAACTGTCGAAAACCACCCTCCAAGAGGCCATTTTGCCTTTTAAAGAAACAGCCAAAGACTGCTGCCAAAGACTCTTGGCTGCAACAGATCAGACTCTAAACAACTGCCATACCATGCCAAATCATCACCAACACTCAAGCTGCACACCACATAAAACAGCAGCTGCCTGCAATTTAAAGGAAACTGCAACTGAACCTGCGTCATAGTTAACTACCAGACCCCAAAAACAGAGTGCAACCACTCTGTTTTAGCTGCCAAAATCCTGCGTCACAATCTGTTACCAGGCCTTAATCCGCATAAATCATATCCAAAACTAGCAAATTAAGTCTGTCTAACCTCCAAAATACTGGCACCAAGTTCAAACAACTAGAAATCCTAATAACAAAGTAAAATAACAATAATAATAATAATAATAATAATGTCTTAAAAAGTTGTTCAGCGGAGGAGTTGTGTTTTCTAATGTGCATCACCCTACTAATTTACATCCATTTTCTCAGTGTATGTATGTTTTCTTGTTTTTATTTATTTATTTGTTTATTATTTTTTTATTTTTATCACTTTCATGTTCATGTTTTCACTTATTAGAGATTAGACACCTAAGTCAATGTCATTATTATTATTATTATTATATTGTTTTTGTTGTTGTTACCTAACAAATTTAGAAAAAACAAACTACTCAAGTTTAGATTTGATTACCTAACAAATTTAGATTTATACTTGCATCACTTGGCGGGATTTTCATTAGCGAGAATCCATATACATGGACTAAATCTGTAAGTTTTGCATTGTCCATTTCTAAGTTTAGAGTTGAGCGACAATTGGATGGTAATAAACCCAATTACATTGTATATAATACACGTGGATGGTAATGAATCTTCCTTATTGTTGCTGTTTTTTAGGGCTTACTATTCAACGATTGACTAATTCGTGTCTGACTTTTTTTATATTTCCCTTAACTTAAGGTTTTCCATTATGTATAAATAGGGTATTGTGTTTAATACCACCTAATTAAGGAGATTAATAAATATAATAATAAGGTGAAGACATGGGAAAGCAAATACTAGGTTTTCTCGTTGTCTTCATTGTCCTCCTCGCCACTGTGCAGCTATTTGAGGCCGCAGCACATTCGGGCGGCCATAGCCAATTTTTGGCCCTATCCTTCGCCAGAAGAAGATGCACGAGTAAGTGTGGAGCGACATGCGGAAAAGGAGGGGTTACTACCTGTGCAGCAACTTGCATCAGTAAATGCAGGACTGTGAAATAGAGACTATACGGGTCCGGAATTCTTGGAGATTATGTAGTCCATCTGTTGATGAATTGTGCACCATTTAGCACTAATTAATTTCTCTCTCTTTGTGTAAGTTGAATCAAAGCAGTGGAGTTATTAATAAGAGCATCATGAGTAGGCATACCAAAGAAATGCCCCTATAAAGGGTCAAACAATTATTTTCATGAGTTTAGATTCCAGATCACCTGCTCCATGGAGAGGGACTGGATTATATGCTCATCACAAAATTATAAAAGAGAACTATTATGTCCACTGAAATAATCAACAAATATTTTACCAAATAATCCGGAATATGTAGGGCTTGCACTGACTATCACCTCTACAAGAAGGAAAATACAAGTATATTAAAATTAGAATAGGAAAGTCAGAATAGTTAAAGAAGTAAATTTAGAATAGAAAAGTGTTGAAAATTAAACTTGACATTATTAAGTAAGTTTTTGACCAGAATTTGAAGCGGCTACAGTTATCCGAATTTAGCTTACAATATATCAAATGAAAATTTTGTCTGTTTAGTTTCCAAAGATTCAAATGGTGCATCAATTGAATTTGTATTGAGAAAGATATGGCCAATTTACTACTAAATGTTCAGTGGTTACTGAAAACTGTGAAAAATGAAAAGGTATCTTTTGATTTGTAAAAGTGCGATTGATGAAAAGCGTCTCTAGATTGCTCTTTTGAGTAGTATATATAGTCATGTACTCTAAGTTATGTTTCAATGTAAAAAACATCCAATTGAGTTGTGAAGTCCTCTTATATTCCTTTCTTACTTGTGTGCTTTGTTTCAATGGAAAATGACTTTTAGGGCATACTTTTTCACAAAATAGAAAATTTAGATATCATAGTTGATGTAACGACTAATTTGTGCCTAATTTTATAGTTTTATGACTAACAATGACTCTTTTATTAACCCAGGTTATATAAAATATTTACTCTCCTACACAAATAGAAAACCAAAATTTATAATTTTAAAACTAACAAGGACTACACACTACACCAAAAACCCCCATTAGCAACGGTTCTATACCGTGGGCGTAAGGCATTGTCATGGCTAAAAGCCGTGGGCTACAGAGGCGTCGCGAAATTTTTTGTCACGGCTATAAACCGTTGCTAAACATTGTAGCAACGGTTTTATGCTTGAAGGGAAGAAGTGATTTTTAGCATTTAGCCACGGTTTTAGACCGTTGCAAGACCAATAGCAACGGTTTTAAGCCGTGGCAAACATAGCCACGGTTCTAAGCCGTGATAAAGTGTGGATATTAGCAACGGTTTTAAACCGTGGCTAACAGTTTAGCAACGGTTTTAAGCCGTGGCTAACCTTGGCCACGGTTTAAAATCGTGGCTAAACAGTGAAAAATAACCATAGCTAACAATATAGCAACGGTTGTAAGCCGTGTCTAACCATTGCCACGGTTTAAAACCGTGGCTAAACAGTGAGAAATAAACCGTAGCTAACAAGGTAGCAACGGTGTTTAGCCGTTGGCAGGTAAAAGAAAATTAAAAAAAAAAAAAATCTGGTTTGTTGCAACGGTTTCAAACCGTTGCAAATTAATATAATCGAAAAAAAAAATTATATATATTTTTTGCTGCTGCAACAAAATCACAGCCGTCGCACCTGCAAAATCAGTCCGTACTATGGTTTGTCTCATACCTCCGGCACGAATAAGATTCCACCAAACTATATGCTAGATAAATACAAAATCAACCGTAAAAAGGAAATTGTCAAGTTTTGACGCCAAACAAAAACATGTAAACAAATAGCACTAATGTACAATAACAGGATTAACCTGAACAAATGGAACCTTGTTATATCATGTTTCGCTCGCGTCTAAAACAAAAGAATTTCTCTATGTTTTTTCCAACAATACAAATCCACCTAGTTATAATGTAAGAAAATACATTGATGCCCTTAGGAACAAGCCCCATTTCTTTCGGTAGTTGCTTGTTCAATATACTGAAAATGATGAGAATGCAGCACCTGGTAGTTGCTTGTATATGGCACCGGTGATGGTTGATACAATGACACACTTTGCACCCCAGAAACAAGCAAATGTATGCGCATTCTCCTGTCCAATATACTGCTGCCCGTACTGACTCAGACCTTCAGAGCCCTGCAGTATAAAAATTAGTCAGTACTCAATGACAGACAAACATGACCTATAAAGATTGCTAATAAACCAATGACAGACAAACATGACCTATAATTGCACAGTTATTGAAACAAGACAACATAGATACTCTTTAAGTGCTTTATTGCATATAATCTGGACCCGGGTGTAACAATAAGTTGTAGCAAAAGCACAAGTAGAAGTATCATCATCAACAACATATAGGTTCCATGCTGAAAAAAAAAATTCTACTAGACCAGATTATATGCCCCGCCTTGCCCCTAACAACATAGCGTAAAACAGCCTCCTTTGATAGTATATTTCAACCAAGTAATTACAATGGTCATTGACCTTATTGATATGGTTGGAAACTTGCAACAAATAACTAAATAATATAAATATCTTTGAAAAAAATGTCAAAATATGGAGCACGTGCACCTCAGTGGCTTTTAAAAAAAATTCAACTCCAGTTTGAGTCAACTGATTTTTACTGAGTCGTTTTGATGACTGCAAACAGTCTGAGCTGTGATGAGACTAAAAAGCTTGAAATGAAGCATCCATGTTTTTTCTGAATGACAAGTATAGATTTCAAGAGATATAGATAGATAATTGAGTTAAATTATTGCAAGGACCGACACAAAATACCTAAAAGCACGAAGCATCACCATAAATATTATGAACATCCGACTACATTAAGATATCCTAAATACCATCAATATAGCTCTTGAAATGATTTCCCGTTGCCTTGACTAGTAACCATTTATGCAAGTCACTTGGATTAACAATACTACTGCTAAAAGGACATAAGTTGAAAGAAGATGTGTTTTAGGGCTCTAGTTTTTTGTAGTTTGTAATGTATTCTAGTACATCAAACCCGGAAAAAAAATGGATAAAAAAATGATGCAAAGTTTCTGGTTCTCTACAGGTTGGTTCTGTTTTTCTCTATGCTCAAAATAATCCATGAAGGAGTTTGACATAATGAAGACATATTATGGAAGTTGAACTCAGTATATGGTATATGTATTCAACATATCACCTAAGAATATAGACATTTTGAGTATATGGTATATGGTATATGTATATGGTATATTGAACTCAGTATATGGTATATGTGCCATCCCTTCAAGCTTGCATGCCCTTGGCTTGGATATAATAAAGTTATATCAACACAAGAGGATGCAAGCTGTGATAAGACTAAAAAGCTTGAAATGAAGCATCCATGTTTTTCCAGAATGACAAGTATAGATTTCAAGAGATATAGACAGATAATTGAGTTAAATTATTGCAAGAACCGACACAAAATAACTGCCTAATTTGAATTATAACAAACCTGAAACAAAAAAAATGGCTCCATGCAGTGCTCTCAGCCATAGAACACGCAGCACACGCGCGTTTCTGCGACCCGAGTGTACCCCGGATTGCCCAAAACAAATGCTCCAACCAACGCTGCAACAGACAGCAGGCGTCCCAGCAGCAGCGAAACCAGCATCAGCAGCAACTCAGCGTAGCAGCAGCAGCAGCAGCAACTCAGCGGAGCAGCAGCAGCAACTCGCAACAGCATCAGCAACGCAGCAGCAGCTTCAGCAACGCAGCAGCAACACTTGTATCCATTCAGCACATAAAACCCACGTGCAAATCTTCTTACAGATTTTTTTTTCAAGCTGATACAGGACTGGTAAAATAAAATTTTAACATAATAAATAAATGTGTATAAATGAATAAGCAGGCACGGTATAGGTCAACAATGAAAAGGTAAAATGTTATTCCACTGAATGCATGAGACTATATAGTTGCAATATCCATTTCTCTAGTATGTTAAGAAGCAAAAAGGTGTATAGGCGGGTTGAGATCTACCTGTTCTCTTGTCATGTAGGTTATAAGCAAGCAACGATGATTCCATGCACGGTAATTCATTTTTGATTTCTGCCAAAAAAGTAACAGAAAGATGTGTTTCAACACAGTGAGATCTTCATTCCATCATTTTCTTTGTAACCACAAGACAACAAAACTATCATCTCATGGTATAGACAAATATAAGACCTCAAAAATTTAATGGCAATGAGCTATTCCTATGAAAAACATGAAAACTCTAATTTATCAAAAACTGATTTACAAGAAAAAAATAAAATACAAGTCATGTATATTATTTTTATATAGAACATACGAACATTATCAACAGTGTTTTGGTAATTCTGACACAACAATTGAAAATTTCTGTTCGAAGACATGAACATGAACAATTCTAACCTCTCATCAGAAGTCTTTTAAGCTCAGCTGTTAAAGAAACCATTTTTTTTCGTACACACATCTCTCGTTCAGCCAACACTATGAAGGCCATCGGATTCCACTTGCCATTGTTCGGTCGCTGCATATACATTTGATTGATAGCAACATCTTGATATCCGAACAGTCACATGCAATGCATTGCAGCAAAGAAGAATCAAGAATGCGAACCAAATAATTCTATAACGAAAATTACGCAATCAAGAATCAAAGAAATGCTACCAAAGACAATGTTTAGAACTTAATAAACCAAAACACATTTTACTGGCAAATAAATCATATCAAATGAAGGAAACATGCTAGTTTAGTAATAGCAACGGTCTGGTGAACTAACATGCCTGCTAATTTTCTTTTATAAGAACATTTACGCTATTGTTAAATAGATCCTAAAAAAGCACAAAGTGAACTATAAGCTACCAGGGCATGTCCTTTTTTTTTTTGTTTGAAAGCCAAGGCAAAAACTAAAAACAATGAAAATACAAAACTTAAAGCAATCAGCTTAAACCAACTCACAGTCAGTCTCTCAACCGTAGAACACGCAGCACACGCACGTTTCTGCGACAAATCAAGTTACACCGGACTGCCCAGATCAACCGGCATACACACGCTCCAACCGCATGTCGCCACATCTCAGCATGTCAACGCATATACAGACCGCGACAATGCGTCGCAGCAGAAGCAAACCCAGCAGCAAAACCAAGAGCAAACCCAGCAGCAAACAGCAACAGCAAAGCAGGGCAGCAGCAGCAGTAACGCGCCCTGGCGTAGCAGCAGCAGCAGCAGCATCAACGCCGCGCAGGAACAGCAGCATCAGCAACAGCAGCATCAGCAACAGCAACAGCAGCATCAGCATCAGCATCAGCAACATCAACAGCAACAGAGCGCAGCAACAGCAAGTACGCCACCCGTCACCGCATGAAACAGCAGCAGAAAAAACTAAAAGATGCACTCTGTTTTGCGACAGAGTGCTCTGCCTACACAGCAGCAGCAGCATCCCCTGCATGATTGTAAATTTTTTTTTAGAAGCAAAACTTTTGTCTTTTCCGGCATCCGAAACTACATTAGTAAAGGATATCGCTATCTACTACATTGATTGTTTTGTTTTATCCAACATTCGAACCTACCTTTGTTAAGAATATCACTACTCTATACAATTTAGGGTTATCCCAACAAAGCAAAGGAAACAAAAACCTTGAAGACAAACAGAGACTCCATCTTTGCTTCAATCCTTCATTTCATCTCTGTTTTGTTATATATATTATTGGGTTTGGGGTTTTGTTATAGCTGGATTGTCAATTTGAACTTTTTTCCTTAAACAAAGGTTCTGAGTTTAAAAGGACAAAAACAACCTCTATTAATATTTCCTAAATTTATGAATTTATTAAAGTGTACACCTTATTATTTGTTTATATTAGAACCATTTCTATAAAGGGAATGAAAGAAAGGATTGGTATCAATTCACTGAATCAAACAATTAAAAAGAGGATGTGGGAAACTGGGAGTCTAGGCCCTAACTAGTGCGGTAATTGCTGAAGTCATTTTGAGCCCCTAAATCTGTATACTCTTTTAAAAATAAAAAAAAAAAAACTAGAGAAAACTATAAAAAGGAGAGAAGTGAAACCTTCTGACCTTGTGTTTTTCTTAGAAAAACTGTGAAAATGATATTCTTTTGGCGCAGAATAGGAGCAAAGTATACTGTTTCATGCATTCTGAACTAAAAGGATATGCCATCTTCAACTTCAAAAATTCCTTTTCTTTCTCTCTTCTTCCTTTTTCTTTATATTCAATGGAAATTTAAGCTTAGTGTTTTAGCTAGCGGTAGCCTTAGTGTTTTAATGGTATACGGAATAAAATCGACCCAAAAGCAGATTAAACTACATAAATCTTTAAAAAAGAAAATTCTAGTGCAAAATGTCAATGCTTTCTTAGGTATGGGCAAGTGTCTCCGTATAAAACAAGTTAATTAATGCAAAATGGCATTGTTTTCGTATGATGTATGTGCAACCGTCACCGAACAAAGTAAATAACTAGCTTAAAGTAATGAAATTATATGCATATGCAGAGTAGCACCAAGGAATGAAGTAAAAGCATGTACGGAGTGCAATACACAGAATAAAATAAATGAATAAATTAAAACTATTACGTCAAATGGATACCTTGTATAAGCAGAAACTATCTCATCTTTAGTGAAACTATCCTGCACTTCCGAAGCAATGGTGTGCAAATACAAGCAATCTGGATTGTTGCAAGGCTGGACCACCAAAAGACATTATTTTCAATTTAATACAACGAGAGGAAGATCACCATCTCTGAAATCCAAAGCAAAAGTAACACATAAGGTACTGAATGAACATAAAAGCATTTGTGTTTGTAGCCCAACCAATACTGCTAATTGTTAAAGGGAATTCAGCTAGTTACCTTAAAATGAACAATCACGTGCCCGTAGTGTATTTTACTTAGCTCCTCTTTTGCTGCCACCATACCATTACATTGCTTCCAACATAGTCGATGGCCTCAATCATCAAGTTCCACATGAGTTTTACACCATACGAAGAAATCACCAACGTCCAAATCCCCCATCATGTCTCCTTTTGGATCACTTTTGTAAAGTTTCACCCCACTCTTGTATTTGAAGCATAAGGAAAGTCTGATCTCTGTTGCGGGGTTCAATGATCCATGACAAGCGCAAGAGAATTGATGGTTTGGATCTACAACCTCTATTCCTATCGCAATGACATTCCTTTCCCAATCACAAACTTTGTAAGTCCTTGACACTGAAGGAACAAGATTGCTTGGAGAAGGAAACCTCGCAACACCTTGAGAAGATGATGGTAATGGAGATGGAGGTAATGGAGATGGACGTAATGGAGCTGATGGTAATGGAGATGGAGGTAATGGAGATGGACGTAATGGAGCTGATGGTAATGGAGATGGAGGTAATGGATTTTCTGGTTGCCTTGTCGATTGTGCACGAGATGACGGTGTATCTTCAGTTATTTGAACAACTCCTTGTATTCCCTCACTTGTTGATGGTATTACAAAAGCTCCACTTTCAAGTCTCTCTCGTATCCATCTAACATTTTCTTCCAATCTATCATATTTTTCTTCCCTTTTTTTTGCTTCCAATGTTTTTTCCAATAGCAATGAACGAGCGGGAAGTGCAGCATCATACTTCCTTTTAGAGACAGTGGTTCCAACACAACGAGTACGTCCCCTCGCTTCTTGGCCAAAGACTTGGCTTAGAGGATCATCATCAATAGTGAGGTCAGTGGTACCCTGTGTTGAAGATTCTTGCAAGGCAGCTTTTTTTGCTTTAACTTGTTCCTTCAAAAGAATGAAAAAATAAAATAAAGCAGGACACAAATAATATTCAAACAACTACAAAGTAAATTAAGAATTGGGTATAAAAGACATCATTGGGCACATACCATATATTGTTAAGAACCATGCGTAGGTTTTCCATCCTTTCCAGTGTGACATGCAATCCATATGTCAGTGCGTGTGACTGGTTCACCATCAGGGTTCTTCTGAACCTATATACTTGAAAGATTAGTCTCAGCCTATATAGTTAAATGGTATATAATATTGTACTAGTAGCTAGAAACTCAATTACCATTTCATACTCTACTTCTGCAGCACTCTTTTGGCCACCCCCCCATACATACTTTGAAGCCTTTTTGTTATTTGCATTTTGGGCTCTAATTGCCTTCGCTTCAGGGGTGCTCTCATAGCGAACAAACTCCTTCCAATCCTCCTCTCTTACACCATTTGGAACATGCTTCTCTTGTTCCTCAATGGTAGGATACTTATCCAAATAATTCTTCCTAAGATCTGCCTTGAACCTTCTATAATATTCAGGAATTTTCAATTGCACACTCTTTTTCACATAATTTGGGATGTCGTATTCACGCTGCAAATAAGCCATTGAGATATAAGTTGAAAATAAAATAAGACATTATGAAAATCAATGATGTAAAATCTCACCCTTAGGCCATTCCACACATCCTCTTTGTAGTTGTCAGTAACATGGTGCCAACCCTTGAATTTGATGGGCACAAGGGTTTCAACAAGCTTTCCAATGTTTTTATTGAAATTTCTAGCACCAGGTCCAACTGCTAAACCGTGGATGTTGAACTGTATGGTCTGTTTAACTTCAATGTCATCATTTGTAGATCTAGTGACATCAATGGTGGAGAGATTGTCGCGAGTACAATCCATTTCTATCAATGACATTATAGATATTAACCATTATCAAACAAAAAGAAATAATAATCAACTATATACACCACATTTATAGATAATTTCCTTCCACAACATATCACCACAAATAGATTTTTATAAAGCATTGGAAAAGACAATCTGAATACATAGCTACAAAGCTTCCCTTTCCCAACTCAAAAGTCAAAATAAGAAACAAAGACAAAATATTTGGTCTCAACCAAAGAGGATGACTAAAATAGCATTAGAAATGCATAAAAAAATATTGCCGCATAGTCAATTAAAATTCCAGTAAGCTCTTCAGGTTGGGATTGTCTTTGAGGATGCTTTGATACACAGTGGGAATTTCTTTTTTATCGACATTAGTGTTTAAGCCTCTTTGAGTATGTAGAACTACGTGCCACCCGTCATTTGATTGATCTTTCGAATAAAATACCCCACTTGCTTCTTGAGCTAAAATGAATGGATTCTCTTCCACCTTTCTTTTGTCTTTTAGCTTCGACAAGTTTACCATCTCATGGTTCCAAATTGGGTCCACCTTATATGCATTTTTCTTATCTTCCACTTTGACCCAATCACAATAGAAGACAGTTTCTTTAAAATCTATGTAGTCTAGCACCAGTATGTCTCTAACAACTCCATACCATTTGACTAGTTAGTCCTTTGGCCTCTTATCTTTCTTACTAGCAACAAAATGAGCAATGGCATCCATGGAGACACCACTATCTTGTGTCACCAAACATGCATCCAAAGAACTTATTGTGGACCTTTGGCTAACCTCCAAAGTGTGGTATTTGTTTCCCCGGCCTTCTCCAACTACATTGTAAAACATATCATCTTAGAACTGAAATCTGAAAATAAAAAAAAATTATATATGTATATATATATGAATAAATACACATTATAATATACCTCATCACACAACCAAGGAATAAAATCTGTAGCTTTGTCAACATTTTTCCTTGACCCTTTTTTTTTACTTTGTGTAGCCAACTCCATGCAATATTCATTGTATTTTCTGCACAAGTTACCATATTATCATAATTCTATATTTCTAGTTATAAAAAAAGACTCAAATATTATATATCTTACTCTTCCCAATCACTCGAATCAGCAAGTGCATTGAAAACCCATCTTCGAGCTTGTTTAAATTGTACATTATTTAGCATATAGTTTTTTCCTTTATCCAATGGCTTTTCATCGGCATACTCATCATCTACATCAAGCCACTCCTCTTGACTGTGTTTGTGAGTTCCGAACCGTTGCTTTCTCATATACTCCATGCAGTATGTAACAGATTCATCTACAAGGTATGATTCTGCTATTGATCCTTCTATGTATCTGAAGTTTTTAGCATAGTATTTGTATCGTTTCATTAACCTATCAATCATAAGTAAAATGATATATTAGTATATAATATAATAAGATAACGTGATGACGTGCACTAAAATTAGAAAATTTATTTACCGCTCAAAGGGATACATCCATCGATATCGAACTGGACCACCAAGCATCGCTTCCTCGGTTAGATGAGCCATGCAATGCACACTTATAACAAAGAATGAAGGCGGAAGCTCCTTTTCAAGGACACACATTGCCTCAATCACACCTTTGTGTGCCAACTGAAGATCTGTTTTGTTGATCACTTTAGCACATAAGATATTAAAGAATAAGCTAATTCTTTGAATAGCAATTCTTAAATCTTTATCCTTCTTGTCACGAAAAACATGTCTAAGCAAAACTGTAAGTAAATGTTGCATAATGACATGGTAATCATGTGACTTCAGTCCTCTTAGCTCCAGGGGATTGCCAAGAACGCAATTACTCAACTTGGATGAAAATCCACTCGGCAATTTCAACTCTTTTAGTGTATTCATAAATACTTGTTTTTCTTTCTTGGTCAAGGCAAATGATGCTTTTGGCATTGAAGTTTTTCCCGTTTCATTGTCATGGCTCAACCAATATCTCTTATGAGTTCCCATGTCTTCCATATCTTTTCGAGCATTCTCACCATCCTTTGTTTTCTTAGAGACATTCAACAATATGTTCAATAAGTGTTCAATGACATTCTTTTCAGTATGCATCACATCAATATTATGTCGTAGCTCAACAAACTTCCAGTACGGCAAATCAAATAAAATGGACCTTCTAGACCACGGTGGCGCAATGTTATTGGTTGGTTCATCATTGACGTTATCATTATCAACCATATTCTTGCGCTTTTGCCCACTAACCCTACCTTGTGTAGAACTACCTTCCAAAATTTCCACTATCCTTCGTTCAACTTCATCGGCAGATAACCGTCGTGGAGCACGACGATGTTCAACATCTTTGTTGAATCCCTTGTCATCTCTAAACTTGTGTTTTGCAGGTAAAAAACGTCGATGGCCTCTATAGCATATCTTCCGACTGTTTGAAAGACGTTCAGATTCTACATCATCAACACAAATAGGGCATGCATTATAACCATGAACATTACAACCAGCAAGAGTCCCATAAGCAGGAAAGTCATGGATACCCCAAAACAACATTGCTTTCAACCGGAAATTGCTTTTAGTACACACATCCCAAGTTGAAACACCATCTGCCCACAATTCCTTCAACTCTTCTACTAATGGCTCCAGGTAAACATCAATATTCTTTTCGGGTGCTTTTGGCCCTGATATTAACAAGGTTAACAAACAAAACTCCTTTTTCATGCATAAAGAAGGTGGAAGATTCAAAGGTGCTATTATTACTGGCCAACAACTATAAGCATTACTTAGATTTCCACGTGGGTTAAAACCATCAGTCGATATTGCAAGTCTCAAATTCCTACTATCAGAGGCAAACTCTGGCCATCTCATATTTGTTAAAGTCCATTGTGCTGAATCACATGGATGTCTCATCAAATTCCCATCTGAACAAGCATCCTTGTGCCAAGTCATTGCTTCACCAATCCACGGTATGCTAAAAAATCTTTTCAACCTTGGAATCAATGGAAAATACTTTACAACCTTTTTAACTTCTTTCGTGTATACCTGGCCGGAGTCGTTGTCATCGACATCCACACGAACCTTATACCTACTTGAACCACATTTTGGACAACCAACCAGACCCTCATATTCTTTCCAATAGAGTATGCATCCATTGACACATGCATGTATTGTCTTACATTCCATCCCCATATCTTTAATTGTATTTTTCATGTTTGGGTAGTTATCTGGCAAATTACAATCATCCGGCAATAAGGTTTTTAGCCATTTTAACAACATCGTCACACTATTACCACTCCAACTAAAACGAGTCTTGAAATTCTGCAATTCAATAATGGTGGACAGCATGGTCTTATCCTTAGGACACCCATTGTACAAACGCACAGTCGCTTTTTCCTTATACTTTAGATACTTCTTGTTCATAACTGTCTCAGGTTCACGAGAATGTTTCGGACCACCTTCTGGATTACCGCCTAAACATTCTTCGACAGTGTCATTCAAGTCATTTATCCCATCATCAGCCTCCACAGTTTGCATGTTGAGGAATACATCATCAACTAGCTCGCTCATCCTAGGATATTCACAGACATCATCAGGTTCAACCACTTCTGTCATAGGTACACCAATCACATGCTTGTTTATATTCTCTCCATGATGTATCCACGTGACATAATTGGTATCAATGCCATGGCTTAGCAAATGAACACCTATGTCGTCAACACTAATGTTTCCCCTCGAGTTCCTACATCGAACACATGGGCAAGGAAAAAGACTCTCTCCATTTGCATTATCCTCAACAAACTGTTGGAATTGTCTAACGCCGTTTATATACATTGCACTTCCCCGTTTGTTCATCCATGACTTGTCTAAAGGAATTGTTGACATTTCTACACACAAAAAAATTAAAATATTAACTTTAGTTATAACTATCCCATCTAGTAATATAACCTAAACAACTTTGAATTACTTGAGTTCGTGCGGATAATTTACCACCAAGAAGATTATCCAAAGACCAGTCCATTCTTATTTAAATTTATCTCCTAAGTTAATCTATTCCAATGTTCTATAAAACTAGATGCTTTGGAGGATTGTAATAAAATCTTGTATGTTCTTAGAGACCAAAATGTACTAGCTCATGCGCTAGCGCAACGTTCTTTCTTGGTTGCTGCCTTGGTAATGGTATTTATTTCCATAAATAAAAAAAGGTTGTGTTTGATTCTAAGAAAACACATCGGAAAAACAATGAACAAAAGGTGAAACTGAAAATGATCATGCCTTTTCTTAGTTTTGCAGGGCAAGGTATTCCTTTCTCTACTATGGGGAACCAAAAAGAAACCTATAAATTTAACCATTGCTAGCATATCCTAATTTATTGAACTATAGCCACAATGAAACATACTTATACAGAGCGATGAAATATTTTGTTACGGTAATAAAGTAAAATAGACGAAGTTCAGCTTTGGACTAATGCTTAGATATTGTATAAACTCATTACTTATCACAATTTAGTAGTAATCGTTTTTTATACAATTGTGATTCAGTTTATACTAAATTGTAGTTATGCAAGTCTTACTAAAAATTGATAAACTCTTACTAAAACTCATTACTAAATTGATAAACTCTTACTAAAAATTGATAAACTCTTACTAAAAATTAAGCACATCAAGCTAAATTAGATAATAACGTGGATCTTAACATGATAACAAACCTTAAGAGTTAACTGACTCTCATTATAATCAAATCAAGCTAATCACATTAACTCGTATTAATAATCCTACTATTACCTACCCACACTCCATCACTACTAAGACTCGCATTATTTATCCTACTATTTGTATATATACTCGTTCATCAAATTACCCAACTCATCTCCTAACTCAGTTAATTAAGTTAAGCAACCTAGCTACCAATCTTGAAGAAGAAAATAATAACAATAATAATAATTGAAGATCACACACATCTCCTGATGAGTACAAACCTAGCTAATTACATTATGTTATGAACTGACCTTTTTGTGATGAAGTTTCTGCAGAATTGGAGAATCAAGCAGTGCACTCTCAGTACCAAGGTCAGAGTGGATGAATTTCTGGATGTTTTGTAACCTGGCAAGACACATTCAAGTCAAGAACAGTGGATTATTGAAGATACAGAACTTCATCAAGCATATACCATATATTTTCGAACGTGTATTGAAAAACTCCAAGCATAAACTTCATATAGCATATACCATACAAAACTTCATCAAGCATAAACTCCAATTCCTACTTGCAACCTTATAATACATATATACATTTGGTGGCCTTTTATTCCTTCAGACAATATTATGTGGAATGCTGTAATCAGGGTGTTTCACTTCTAAAGCACCAAGTGAAGAGGAAAAGTAAAAATTCGCAAGCATCATATATATTTTCTTTCTCAAGCAATATTGGATTTGTATCTTCTTCTGAGAAAACAAAACTCATAAAATGACTAGATATTTAAGAACAAGAAGAAAATAACACTCTTTTTATTTAATTATGCAGGTGTCGGGGTAGGTGTTGGTCTACTTGTTTTACTTGCAATTGGTTTCTGGTCATACAGAGAACTTAATAAAAGAAAATACATCAAACTCAAACAAAAGTTCTTCAAGCGAAATGGTGGTTTGTTGTTGGAACAACAAGTTTCGTCGGGTGAAAAGAATATCGACAGAACCAAAATCTTTTTCACAGAAGATTTTCAAAAAGCAACAGACAATTTCAATGAGAGTCGAATTCTAGGGACAGGAGGATCAGGTGCAGTCTACAAAGGAATGTTATCAGATGGTAGAATTGTGGCCATTAAAAAATCAAAAGTAGTTGATGAAAGCCAAATTGGGCAGTTCATCAATGAGCTTGTTCTTCTATCTTATATTAACCACAGAAGTGTTGTGAAACTTTTAGGATGTTGCTTAGAGACTGAAGTACCTTTGTTGGCTTATGAATTTGTCTCCAATGGAACACTTTCCAACCACCTTCATGATTGGGACAAAAAGTCATCCATATCTTGGGAAGATCGATTACGAATTGCCATTGAAATCGCTGGAGCACTCTCATATTTGCATTCCTCAGCATCCATACCGATCTTTCACAGAGACATAAAGTCTAGTAACATTCTCTTGGATGAAAATTACAAGGCTAAAATATCTGACTTTGGAATTTCGAGGTCTGTACCATATGAGAAAACTCATTTGACTACACTAGTGCAAGGAACATTCGGGTATTTGGATCCTCAGTACTTCCATTCAAGTCAATTTACAGATAAGAGTGATGTTTATAGCTTTGGGGTAGTGCTTGTGGAGCTGCTAACTGGGCAAAAGCCTAATTATGCATTTCGTGTCATCAATGAAAGAAAATCGTGTATTGAGCAATGAGATTAACAAGAATACTAATTATCATCAAAGGAAATAATTCTGGAGTTTAACAATAATACTAATTATCGAACAAAATGCTCATTGTAAAAAAAAAAAATCATCGAACCCTAATTTCATCCTAAATAAAACACAACCCTGATGAACCCTAATTTCATCATAAATAAAAGAGAGAGAGTGAGAGAGTACCTATATATAATGCAGTGGTTGATCGATTTTGAAGTCGAGGGAGGAGCAGGGAAGTCGAGGGAGCAGGGAAGGAGGGGAGGAGGGAAGTCGAGGGAGTGAGCAGGGAAGGAGAAGGAGCAGGGGGGAAGTCGAGTCGAGGGAGGGAGCAGGTCGATGGAAGTCGATCGAATGGAGGGAGAAGTAGGTCGAGGGAGGGAGAGTCGATCGATTTGGTGAAATTGCGAAAGGAGGGAAGGTCGAGCGCCAAAAGGAGGGAAGCCCGCCCAATTTTTTTTTCCAGCTTTTCATGTAGCCACGGTTTTGAGCCGTTGCTAGATCTAGCCACGGTTTAAAACCGTTGCTAAATTATTTTTAGCCACGGTTTTGAGCCGTTGCTAGATTTAGCTACGGTTTAGAACCGTGGCTAATTTTTTTTGTTACCACGGTTTTGAGCCGTTGCTAAATGTCGCCACGGTTTAAAACCGTTGCTAAAGTTTTTTGTTGCAACGGTTTTGAACCGTTGCTACATTTAGCCACGGCTTATAACCGTTGCTAATTTTTTTGTTGCAACGGTTTTAAGCCGTTGCAAAACATGCCCACGGTCTGGAGCCGTGGCTAATAGTAGCCAAGGTTTTTAGCCGTGACAACTGTACCAACGGTTTTAAACCGTGGCCAAGTTGTTTTGTACCCACGGTTTTAAGACGTTGGTACTTATAGCTACGGTTATTGGCCGTGGCAAATACACCAACGGTTTAAAACCGTGGGCAGCTCGGCGTAGCTAAATAGCCCTTTTGGTGTAGTGACAGGAAAAAAAAAACTACGTTAATAGTTATGGAACGACAATTTTAGTCACTCTTTGTTATTGACCAACAAGGACTATAGGAAAAAAATATACGTTAATTGTGTTATTGACCAATTTTAGTTACTCTTTGTTAGTTTTATTGATCAACAAAGACTATAGAAAAAAAAAATCATTAGCATGTTCATTGACTTGAAAAAAATTAGGATTTATCACATGAAAAATTATGATTTATAATATAAAATTATTATTTAATCGATAATTTTAGTTACGATTTGTTATTGACCAACAAGGACTACAGGAAAAAAACCTACTTTAATTTTTAATGACCAATTTTAGTTACTCTTTAGTTTTATTGACCAACAAGGACTACTAAAAAAACTACGTTAATTGCTATTAAACAACAAATTTCACAAGGACCATAAAAAAAGTTAGTCTGTTCACTGACCAGAATAAAATTAAGATTTATCATATGATGTCCATTATTTTCAGGTCAGTGAACATGCTAATTTTTTTTCTTTATTTTTTTCCCTTGTAGTCCTTGTTGATCAATAAAACTAACAAAGAGTAACTAAAATTGGTCAATAACAATTAACACAATTTTTTTTGTAATCCTTGTTGGTCAATAACAAAAAGTAACTAAAATAGTCGTTCAATGACAATTAACGTAGGGTTTTTTTTGTAGTCTTTGTTGGTTATAAAACTATAATATTAAGTTTTCTATTTGTTTACGAGGGTAAATATGTCATATAACTTTATGAGTTAACATGGGTTAATAAAAGAGTCCTTGTTAGTCATAAAAGTATAAAATTAGGCACAAATTAGCCATTACATCAACTATGGTATCTAAATTGTCTATTTTGTGAAAAAGTAAGCCCTAAAAGTAAATTTCCGTTGTTTCAATCTTGTTCCAACAAAGTGGTATCAAAGCTCGATGTTAGAGAATGTTTTCTAAAGAAGACACTTTTTCTTTCCAATACAACTCACCAAGCTCAATTATAAAAATTGGGCAATTCGAGTGAAGGTTATCCTTGGTTCTCAAGGACTATAGGACATTGTTGAGAAATGTTATGTAGAACCTCAAAATGAGGAGACTTTGAATCAAAGTAAAAAAGAAGCCTTGGAGAAAGATCAATGTGCTCTTACCGTCATCCATAAGGATTAGATGATGACATGTTTGAGAAAGTTGTTAATGAAACAAACTCCAAGCAAGCATGGGATACTCTTCGGAATTTCGTCATGGGAGTTGAAAAAGTGAAGAAAGTGTGTCTTTAAACTCTGAGGGCTGAGTTTGAATTTTTTTTTATGAAAGAAAATGAATCCATTTTTGATTACTTCACAAAAGTCTCGGCGGTGGTGAATCAAATGAAAAGGCTTGGAGAAAAATTCAAAGATACTCGTGTTGTTGAGAAGATTATTCGTTATCTAAATTTCAAATTCAATCATGTGGTGGTAGCCATTGAAGAGTCCCAAGATTTGGATGCCATGTCCATCGACGAATTAAATGGATCCTTACGAGCTCATGAAGAAATAATGAACCGAGGCAAGCAAGAACAAGTGGAACAAACACTACAAGTAAAACTTTCATTGAAAGCCAAATGAGAAACTTATGAAAATGTTGGCAAAGGTTAAGGACGTGGAAGAGGTCGAGGTTGTGGACGAGGACATGGTCATTGAAAAGGACGAGATAATCTTAATTCTTCTCTCGATGGAAGATATCAAAATTCTTCAAGAAGTTGTGGAAGATGAAGGTGCAACTATGAAAGATACAATGAGGTGAAGAATGATACAAGTAAAATTTAATATAAAAAGCTCATGTTTATAAAACATTCTAATTAATAATTAAGAAGAAAAGTGTTCTGCCTTAGGCGATTTGGTTTTTGCAGGGGCAGTTTGGAGATTAATTAGGCTGGATTAATCTAAGCCTTTAGGTCTTGGTTTGATCTTATCCTAACAGTCCAAGTTAAGGATTTCCTAGGTTTTCCATGGCGGCTCTTCCAGCCGCTATGGTGGAAAACCTCACGGCTGGACAAGGAGGCACACAACCTGAGGTTGCTACATCGTCAAAAACCTTCATTCAAGCGTTGGGGGTCGTGAAGAAGGTCATTATTGATAAGGAGCCAATGAAGGGGAATCGTTTTCGTAAAGAGGGATGCCCGACTTTGTCCATGAATATTTCTGAAGCGAAAAGATGTGAAAGGTATGTTGAATCTTCGGTCATTGTTCTGAAGTTTTTTTTTTTTTTTTTTTTTTTTTTTTTAATTTAAACCTCCAGTGGGGAGGGCCAACTATGGAATGCCAAACCTTTATTACTTATCAAAAAAATTGATTTACAATAAAAAAAGGATGTACATTACGACTTTACCCATATTAAAACCAAAACAAAAGGATGGACCAAAAACCTTGTGCCCAATCTAAAGACTGCAAACCCAACCACAAACTGGCTATCAAGACTTGAAACCTCAAGGCACATTAACAATCACTTAAAAAGAAACTAAGCAACCGCATTTGCAGATAAACCAGAAATAAAAAAACAGAGTTAGCAACTCCATATTTGAATGCACCTCTCTGCTCTATGCGCATCCTCGATCCTGCAACTCCACCAGCGCGCGCACTGTCACACCAAACAGCACACCGCACCTGTCAATGCCCAGGCCGCTTGTGGAATCTTGTTGCATCTTGAAGTCCACCATCCAGCAACACAGTCTCGGCCCAACAGATAAGTTTGTTCGCGACACAGACTGCCCTTTCCTGCACTTCTCGCATCTGTTTATCTGCCCAGCCAATTCAGCCAAAGCCACAAACCTGCCTCAATTGGTCCCCATGGCATACATGAACAAAACAAGCACATTTTCGGATAAATAAGAGCCAAAAATAGAGGTAGCAACTCAAAAACAGAGTACACCTCCCTGTTTTAAGGGCCTTCTCGCTCTTGCAGTTTCAACTGGCACTCGCACTACCACACCATACAACACTTAAGTATCCAGGCCGCATGTAAGATCTTGCTGCATCGTTTGCAGATCTTGAAGTCCACCATCCAGCAAACACGACCTCTCCCTAGCAGTAACTCTGTTCGCGACACCACAGACAAACTCTCTATTCTTCCCCATGGCGTATGTACACCGTATGCCAACGGTCAAGCGCAATCAAGCTTGCCACTCTCCTAGGAAGATCATTCGCACCAAAAGTAACAGTCTTGTAGTCTCATTGTGCACTATTCGTAAGCGCATCCGCCACCGCGTTGGCCTCTCGATAAATATGTTTGCAGTTCAACGTCATATTGACCGCCAACAACTTAATTTCCTTCATAATATTCTCAAATTGCCAAGGAATTTTAAAATTTTCCTTAAACCAGTCACAAACAAGCGCCGAGTTTGTTTGAACTACCACCTTGTGAAAACCCAATGAGAGACAAAGGCGGGGGCCCTCAGCTAGAGCAAAAATTTCCGCTTTATTATTGGAGCCTGCACCGAAAAATAGTTGTTTTCCCACAACACAGAGTCCCCTAGAGTCTCTAATGATCACACCTCCGGATGCCTTGTTCTTCCGGGAGGAACCATCCACATTAAGAGCAACAAAATCTGGTGGAGGTTGTCGCCAAAAAATAATTCTTACTGACTTCCTTATAACTGGGAGCTCCTATAACCCCAAAGACCGTAATGGTGCCTATTACGGCTAAATTGTTTAGGAATAATAAAATTGTTTGCCAAGCGCAGATTATGCCAATGGTCAATATCACAAAAGCAGGATTTGGAGAAGCATTTTCAAATACACACTTGCACCTCTGTTTCCAAATCTCCCATAAAATGAACATAGGGGTAAGAAGGAATATCACACCTGTTTGCGAATTCCGTTTAAATCTCTTGAATCAAATTACTAGAACCGTGGAGATTTCTGCTAGTTTTCTTATGTGCACATCAAAGATCCGTTCAAAAGGGCTCCACACCTGCATCGCCTACTCTCCGTCCAGAAAAAGATGATTCAAAGATTCGCTCTTAGGCGAGTTGCAACATCTACATCTAGAGGCGAGACTCAAACCGCATCTGTGCAACTCCCCATCCACTGGCAACCCTATACGGAGTAATTTTCACACAAGAACTGATATTCTGGAAGGAAGAATGTCATGCGAAATTGTTTTACTTAGTTCATTTACCTTCCCATGTCTCCGTAACATTTCATATGCCTACTGAAGGGAAAAGAACCCATCCGGGTTCAGTACCCATACACACTTGTCATCACCATAGTCCTCACCAAGTAATCTATCTGCATAAAGGCTACGCGCCAACCTTCTGAAATCTGGATTGACCAATTCAAAATTGGTTGATATCACCTCGCTTACCGAGGGCCAAACACCTTGACTAGCCAATGCCTCCGACCTCCTGAAAGAAGCTATCGAGTTCTAATTTTCCTCAAAAAAATTGATATTTTCCTTGCCAATACGCAAAAGCGAATTACTCAAAATAAGGGATTTTCCAAGCATGATCTCTTTGAAAAAAGGTGAAGACCCACCTTTCACAAGTTGACCATTCAACGCAACTCCATGCAACCAGTATTTGCTTCTCATAAAAGTAGCCCATAAAGAATCCGAATTAATTAGTTTCCAAAGAGCCTTGATTTGAAAAGCCTTCATTTCAACCGACAAGTCTCTAACTCCCAAACCTTTTTCCTCATATGGGAAACAAATATTTTCCCATGACACCCATTTTTTTCAGCCTTCCTTCACAATCCCCCCAAAAGAAATCCACCAACAAACTACTAATCCGTGATAAAACTTTCCTAGGTACACACATGGTACTAAGAATATGAATAGGAATCGAGCTGAGGACATGTTTAATCAGGATTAACCTTCCTCCCAAAAATAACAATTTTTCCTTCTATCCTTGAATACGAGATTGAATTTTAGCAATCAAATCTTCAAAATATGCAATTTTAACTCTCCCTTGGAACACTGGCCCTCCCAAATAAGTCAAAGGAGCATCTTTAAACTGGAATCCAGTGCAACTTTTTAGCACCACAATTCTTTTCGTGATTGCCTTGTCATCCAAAATAAAAGAACTTTTTCCCTCATTTATTTTCTGTCCCGAAGTCTGACAGTAACGTTTCAAAAACTCCAAGCATCCCAAAGTTGAAGACTTTCTTCCATTTAAAAAAATGAGAGTGTCGTTTGCATAAAGAAGGTGTGAAATAGGTCTGCAGGCCCTGGGTGTATAAAAATACCCAATTTTACCTTTAACGAATGCCTCTTTTAATCCCCTACTCAACACTTTGGAGGCAATAATAAATAAAAACGGAGAAAGATGATCGCCTTGCCTTAAACCCCTAGATGATCTAAAAAAACTGTTGTAGGCTCCCTGAAGCAAAACTGAAAAGCCACAGGAAGCTATACAGTTGGAAATGAGATAACAAAATCTACCCGTAAAGCCAAAAAAATTTCAACACCGCGAACAAAAAATTCCATTCCATTCGATCATATGCTTTTTCCATGTCAATTTTCAACACCACATTGCCTCCAAATACCTTTCTGTTAATGTCCTTAAGTAATTCCTGTGCAAGGCCAATATTTTCACCAATGAACATGCCTTTAACAAAAGCCCCCTGCTCCTGAGAAATCAGCACTGGCAAGAGACCTACCAGTCTATTGCAAAGGATTTTACTTAAAATCTTATAAATCACATTACACAGACCGGTTGGATGAAAAAGACTGGATTCTCAATTTTAGGAGTCAAAGCCATGAAATTAGACGAAAAAGAAGCCGACGTCGCCTCCCCTTCAAAGAATTGTATAGCTGCCTCCCAAATATCTATACTGAAAACCTCCTAGCAAGACTGAAAGAAACCAGCAGTAAATCCATCCGGACCCGGCGCACTATTTTTGGGGATGTCAAAAACAACATTTCTCACTTCCTCCAAAGTGGGTCTTTTGACCAAAGTGTCACATTGATCGTGGCTCACCAACTTCGAAATAGAATTTAACAAATCTGTATCCACCATACAGGTTCCTTGGGAAGACAACATGTTAGAAAAAAACTCATTGGCTTTGTCAAGAATCTCACCAGGATTCGAAAGTAATCTCACCGCCCGATAAAGTAATCTGATTGATGGCTCTTTGCTTTTGTTTGGACTTGGTGGAAGCAAAAAAATATTTGGTTCAGGCATCCCCCTCCTTAAACTCTTTTTCCTCTGATTTTTTAATCCAGTAAAGTTCCTCCTGTTTGAGAGCTAATCTGTACTCTGCCTGACAACGACTCAAATTGCAACAAGCATTAACATCCCAGTTTCCATCAACATTGAGACCATTATTGCGGATATTTTTAAAACCCGCTAAAAGAGTAGTCTCCCACTGTTGCATTTCATCTTCTAAAGCTCGGATTCTACTAAACACATTTCGAAAGACTGTCCTATTCCACTATATAAGAACTCGTCATGTCATTTTAAGTTTGGCATCCATTCTATCTATGGGTCTCATGATACCCATGTCAGTCGACCAAGTTTCCTTGACCAAATCAAGAAATTCAGGGTGAGTCGTCCACATGTGTAGGAACCTAAAAGGTGCAAAACCGATTCTTGGTTGAGTTGGCATGGATGTTCCTCTTTAGGATTAGACAAAACTGTCAACCAAGCCAGATTAACAAAGATCCTATCAAGTCTGGCCCAAATACGTTTACTGCCTCACCTATTATTACACCAGGTGAGTCGAGAACCCGAGAACCCACAATCAATTAAACCACAGTTTTCAATACAGTCAAAGAAATATGACATGCTTGCCAGAGACGATGCAACTCCCTCCACTTTTTCACTCGAATGTAAATATGTATTAAAGTCACCGCCGACCATACCATGGAATATCATGATTAGCAGCAAAATTGACCCTATTTGACAAGAGATCCCTTCTTTCATCCACAAAGCATTTAGCATAAACAAAAGAAATTAAAAAAACTCTTGAAGCAGAATCCGTTACCTGGCAATGAATGATCTGATCCGACATATCCACCACCGAAAGGACAAGAGAGTTATCCCATAGTATCAAAATCTTGCCTCCGACCATGTCATTTGAGACAAATCCTCCAAGTTTGAGTTTGTTACCAATCTCCATGTATCTGCTAGCATCAATCATAGGCTCCGCAATCATAAGAATTCTGACATTATGTTCTACAACCATTTTATTTAATCTACTTCTCGTGGCTTTATTACCAACCCCACGAGCATTCCAGAACATAAAGTTTTCCATCATCTTAACCACGGGAGGAAGACATACCCCTCGTAGTCTTGCGACGATTGCTCGGAGGTATCGCCAACTTGAATTTTTTCTGAAGATCTTCCTCGGAATGCGCCCCCAACTCTAAATCCTTGATAGCTTGAGACTCCTGCCCTATCTCCGAATCCGACTCAGCCTCATCACTACCTTTCGTGGCGCTTTCAAGAGTATTAATATTCATTTTTTTCTTTTTTTTTCCGCAAAGCACGTCCCTCCTTCAACAACTTGATAGTGTCATCTAGCACGACCCTCACATCCTATTTTTTACCATCTGCCACGGGCATAGATTGATCGCTGATGTCCCCAGGTAGTGTGCGTAATACATGTTCACCCATCCATTGTGCCTGCGCTGTCGACTTCTCAGTTCCAGCCCCTGCTGCCTGTGTCGAATCCAACGTCATGTTCTGCATTTTCGTAGAAGCAGGTTGAGAAAATTCTATATTGGGAGCAACTCCTAATATGGGAGAGAATTCTCCAGCTGCGAGGGAATCAAATTCTGGCTATTTCGAAACCATATCCCCTGTAGTGGTGGTCTGTTTTTGACGAAACAGAGCAACTCAGCTCCTCTGTTGTATGGTCAGCTCTCTGCAGCCCTGGATCAGAATACTCCACCTTAACCTCACCAGCTGAAACACTAGCCGCACCTCGCGACGCTGCCACAGGATTAGCTCTGGAGTGGCTGTTTTTGTTCATGTCGTCGAAAAGAGTATTCTTCGCCCCTGAATTGACCGCCTCCTCCTGTTGTAACTGCTGTTCTTGTTTTCCAATAACATGTGCAATCTCAAAAATTTTATAACCCGCCTCTAGGAGGCATTCCTCCGTAGATTCCGAAACGAGCTCGGCATTGTCATGAACCATTGTCTCACTCTCATCTTCATCAATATTTTCTATAAGCAATTCAAATTTGTTTGACAACACCACCTTAACCGGATCCATGGCCACCGACCTCTTCTCCCCAACTTCCTCATTAATCTTCCCCCCTGGCTATTCTTTGCGCCACTCGGACCCACTGCTGGATTGGGCAGTTTAGCTTTTTTGGTAACGGGTACATATTGTTGCTTTATAGCACTACACCAAAAGGCCAGTTTAGCTACGCCGAGCTGGCCACGGTTCTAAACCGTTGGTTGATTTGCCACGGCCAAACACCGTAGCTAAATGTACCAACGGCTTAAAACCGTGGGTAAAAAAACCTAGCCACGGCTTAAAACCGTTGGTATATTTGGCACGGCTAAAAACCATGGCTAATAGTAGCAACGGTTACAGACCGTGGGCAATATTAGCAACGGCTCCAAACCGTTGCAACAAAAAAATTTAGCAACGGTTCTCAACCGTGCCTATGTCTAGCAACGGCTCAAAACCGTTGCAATAAAATTTTTTAGCAACGGTTCTAAACCGTAGCTATGTATAGCAACGGCTCAGAACGGTTGCAACAAAAATATTTAGCAACGGTTCTAAACCGTGGCTATGTCTAGCAACGGCTCAAAACCGTTGCAAAAAAAATTTAGCAACAGTTTTAAACCGTGGCTACATGAAAAGCTGAAAAACAAATTGGGCGGGCTATATTGGCACTCGACCTTCCCTCCACTCGACTTCCATCGACAAAAACGAACCCCTCCACTCGACTTCCCTCCATTTCGTCTCCTTCCCTGCTCCCTCCCTCGACTCGACTTCCCTGCTCGTTCTCTTTCCCTGCTCCCTCCCTCGACTTCCCTCCTCCCCTCCTTCCCTGCTCCCTCGACTTCCCTGCTCCTCCCTCGACTTTGCTGCTCCCTCCTTCCCTCGGCGTCTTCAAAATCGATCAGCAATTGCACCGAATAGGTACTTTCTCTCTCTTTTATTTTTGATGAAATTAGGGTTCCATGAAAATGTCACCATGAAAATGTCTCATTTCAGGACACATTCTTTTCCCTCCCATTTCCAAAATTTATCACCATGAAAATGTCAATGGTAATTATTGAATTTTTTGGTTTGTAGCATAATTTCATGGTTGAACTTCAGGAAAAAAAAATTTGTTCCTGTTTTTTTGTAGTGTGATTGTGACTTATAAGTGGTGAATGGATGAGAGCAATTATTATTATTATTATTATTATTATTATTATTATTATTATTATTATTATTATTATTATTATTATTATTATTATTATTATTATTCATCCATCCTCCCATTTCAAGTATGAGAAAGAGGCTTTCAAAATCGAATTCTTGAAAAACTATTACAATTTCAATTTTTATGTTTATTTTTCGTGCAACCAAACAAACTCTTAGTATTTTTTTTGTTTAGGGTTTTCATAATTGGAATGTGGAAGAACAATTGTTTGTGGTAATATAAAAGCTTAACTATTCTAAGCAACTTTCACAGTTAGCATATATTATGTTTTCACTCTATGATTCATTCACAAAGTATCCAATTCTTGCACTAGAAGTTTAGAGTCTTGTATAATTCCAGAATACTGGGAGCCACTATCACTATCAAGGTGAGAAAGATCGTCCACATTAGACTTAAAATTTTATTTATAGTCGACATAAAAATTTTATTTGATGATAGTAGACATTACATAATTTAAGCTAAAGATAAAAAAGGTCAAAAGACCATATTTCAACGCTTGTGAATTGAGATTCAAGATAACTAAAGCGATTGGAGAGACATGGAGTTGCCATTATAGTGTTTAGGGATGAAAAGGAACTCTTTTTGTTCTAATAAGGTAAAGAACTAATCCTTTGAATTGACTGAGGCGCAATTTTGTTCTAATAAGGTAATCCATCTGTTCCGCGACTATGTGTATTTGTAGTTTCTACTTTACGACATCATAAGGTGGCAAGAATTCTTTGATCAAATTATTCTTTGATTGATACAAATCCTCTTGAGTTTCAATGAAAGCAGTGAAGGACGACATCATTGAATTTGAATTAGGCGAGGATGTGTAAGAGACCGCATTATTTGGAGAATCAAAATACATGTAATAAACTCCGAAATTCTCAAGAATAAGCTTTAATGATGATGATGAGAATGCAAATCTTCATCTTTGGATTCAAGATGCTGAAACTTGGAGAATTTTTCTCCCAGCAACAACTTAATATATTCAAAATTTTTGGGGGGTTTCTTCTCTGATTAATCCATCCTCCCATTTCACCTGAAGAATGCTTTAGGTCTGTTTTATTGTTTTCAAGAACTCCAAACAATGGAATGACCTTAAATATGGTCAGTCCTATCGCAGTTTTTTTTTCTCTACAATCTGATATGTGAAGTCAGTTTGTTTTCACTTTTTTTTTTTGGGTGTTAAATGTCAGTAACTTTGGTTGTGTTAGAGAATTTTTGGCAACCCGATATCCAAAATATTGTGTAAATGGTTTCACATTTGCGACAAGTTCTTTGGATGAATGTTTGGTGACACAAGATAGTGGTGTCTCCATGGATGCCATTGCTCATTTTGTTGCTAGTAAGAAAGATAAGAGGCCAAAGGACCAACTAGTATGTATTCAGATTGGCTTTTCCAATGCTTTATAAAAATCTATTTGTGGTGATATATTGTGGAAGGAAATTATCTATAAATGTGGTGTATATAGTTGATTCTTATTTCTTTTTGTTTGATAATGGTTAATATCTATAATGTCATTGATAGAAATGGATAGTACTCGCGACAATCTCTCCACCATTGATGTCACTAGATCTACAAATGATGACATTGAAGTTAAACAGACCATACAGTTCAACCTCCACGGTTTAGCAGTTGGACCTGGTGCTAGAAATTTCAATAAAAACATTGGAAAGCTTGTTGAAACCCTTGTGCCCATCAAATTCAAGGGTTGGCACCATGTTACTGACAACTACAAAGAGGATGTGTGGAATGGCCTCAAGGTGAGATTTTACATCATTGATTTTCATAATGTATTATTTTATTTTCAACTTATATCTCAATGGCTTATTTGCGGCGTGAATACGACATCCCAAATTATGTGAAAAAGAGTGTGCATTTGAAAATGCCTGAATATTATAGAAGATTCAAGGCAGATCTTAGGAAGAATTATTTGGATAAGTATCCTACCATTGAGGAACAAGAGAAGCATGTTCCAAATGGTGTAAGGATTGGAAGGAGTTTGTTCGCTATGAGAGCTCCCTTGAAGCGAAGGCAATTAGAGCCCAAAATGCAAAAAACAAAAAGGCTTCAAAGTATGTATGGGGGGGGTGGCCAAAAGAGTGCTGCAGAAGTAGAGTATGAAATGGTAATTGAGTTTCTAGCTACTAGTACAATATTATATACCATTTAACTATATAGGCTGAGACTAATTTTTCAAGTATATAGGTTGAGAAGAACCCTGATGGGGAACCAGTCACACGCACTGACATATGGATTGCATGTCACACTGGAAAGGATGGAAAACCTACGCATGGTTCTGAACAATATATGGTATGTGCCCAATGATGTCTTTTATACCCAATTCTTAATTTACTTTGTAGTTGTTTGAATATTATTTGTGTCCTGATTTATTTTATTTTTTCATTCTTTTGAAGGAACAAGTTA
Source organism: Berberis vulgaris (assembly GCA_963556465.1). Taxonomy (NCBI): domain Eukaryota; kingdom Viridiplantae; phylum Streptophyta; class Magnoliopsida; order Ranunculales; family Berberidaceae; genus Berberis; species Berberis vulgaris. Next base: position 82,862,424 of record OY747132.1, on the reverse strand, counting down.
AAGCAAAAAAAGCTGCCTTGCAAGAATCTTCAACTCAGGGTACCACTGACCTCACTATTGATGATGATCCTCTAAGCCAAGTGTTTGGCCAAGAAGCGAGGGGACGTACTCGTTGTGTTGGAACCACTGTCTCTAAAAGGAAGTATGATGCTGCACTTCCCGCTCCTTCATTGCTATTGGAAAAAACATTGGAAGCAAAAAAAAGGGAAGAAAAATATGAAAGATTGGAAGAAAATGTTAGATGGATCCGAGAGAGACTTGAAAGTGGAACTTATGTAAGACCATCAACATGTGAGGGAATACAAGGAGTTGTTCACATAACTGAAGATACACCGTCATCCCGTGCACAATCGACAAGGCAACCAGAAAATCCATTACCTCCATCTCCATTACCACCATCTACATTACCTCCATCTCCATTACCACCATCTCCATTACCATCATCTTCTCAAGGTGTTGCGAGGTTTCCTTCTCCAAGCAATCCTGTTCCTTCAGTGTCAAGGAGATACAAAGTTTGTGATTGGGAAAGGAATGTCATTGCGATAGCATTAGAGGTTGTAGATCCTATCCATCAATTCTCTTGCGCTTGTCATGGATCATTGAACCCTGCAACAGAGATCAGACTTTCCTTATGCTTCAAATTCAGGACTGGGGTGAAACTTTACAAAAGTGATCCAAAAGGAGACAAGATGAGGGATTTGGACGTTGGTGATTTCTTCGTATGGTGTATAACTCATGTGGAACTTGATGATTGATAGTTACAACTATGTTGGAAGCAATGTAATGGTGGCAGCAAAAGAGGAGCTGAGTAAAATACACTACGGGCACGTGATTGTTCATTTTAAGGTAACTAGCTGAAGCTTAAGTGCAAGTATCTATAGACTTAACCACAAAATGACTATTGCTTGCCTCATCCCATTTGAAACATTGTTTCTTCTATTTGAATTCTCATTCGCAACAATTGGTATGACCTTAGTTCATCTTTGATTGCTATGGTGCATATACTACAGTTTGCTTTGTTCTCATATTTATGTCTATTGCTTTTGATATTGATTATGATGTCTTTCTTTATACAGGAGTTCTATTTTCTACACAAAAACACCCAAAAACCAAGAGTCTAATGGTGAATTTTCTGACTATATTTACTTTTTAATGTTTATTTATGATCAATATACATATTTAAGACTCTCATTGCTTGACTGCTTTTTGTGAAGTTTGCATTTGCAGTTTTAATTATTTTCTTGTCTCATTTTCATTACACTATTGAGACTTAAGAGCATTCCTTATGTGTTCATATCACGAGCCCCAGCTAATTAAGATCATCAATGTTTTTTCTGCATAGCTTTTCTACTTGTAGTAAGCACTCTTATGATGCCCACCTATCTCAAACACTAGGCCTCATCTTTGCTTGATAAATGAATTTCAAATGCATGTTCCAGGTACTTGTCAACCTGGTTTATCATGGATTTAGCTTCGACAATCCCATTTGAAGGACTAGGATATTTGTTTACCGGGAAGCACAAAATGGGTCTTTCTTACTGACACAGGTGTTATTGACAAGTGCTGCATTTGTTCATTTGAAGCAAGCTGAGTTCTCCAAGTACATCCGGAATTTATCACCTGCAAGTCGTTCGATATTGCTCTCAGGCCCTGCTGGTAAGTTGCTTCTTACATGTGATCTGTTTGATATGTTGGAAGTTTGCATTCATTCATCATTTGGTTGTCATCCTAATTGGCATTTTTTTGATTGGCAAAGAGATGTACCAACAAATGCTTGCCAAAGCTTTAGCACATTATTTTGAAGCCAAGCTGTTGTTATTAGATGCAACCGACTTTTCCCTCAAGGTTAGTAGACACAGTCTTCTACTTACCCTGCCTAAATGCTTACTCCTTATCCTCCCTTAACACTTTTTTGGATTTTGTCATTGGCTTCCTACAGATACATATGCTAAACAAACTATTAATATATCAACGATGTCAAAACTTTCTTTATATTTATAGCCAAACCAAATATTTATTTCATTCAAAATGTATTTAAATGAATACGAGTATCTATTTCATTATATGTTTTATGTTACAGGATTCGCAGTTCAGTCGATTTTCAATTTTTTTGTTTTGGAGGGGAGTGGCAAGAGGCAGAAATAGAATCAATCATGATTGACGACTTTGCAAATAGTTGACTTGGGATGCTTTTGAGCACATTCATCGAACTTTAATTGTTTATTTTATGAAAAAATTACAGAGTGTCGTTTGAATGGTTATGTTTGTTCAGTTATTGTAAGAAACTGATATAATCATGTTTGTTTCATACAAAATTATGTTACATGATATATATAACTTCAAGAAAGTTTTTGTTTACACCTCTCCCAAATACAAACACAATACACAATAAAGTTTCTGGACACAATTTATTTATTCTATTTAAAGGTTTGTAGGAAATGGAACATTAACTCATATATTTTATACAATTTCGTGTAAATATTCTTCTATGACCAGACAATAAATAAATTAAGGTGGCGTTATTAGCTGGGCCAAGTTAAACTTCTAGCCCAGCCCTTGGTAGTAATCGTCTGTATGGCATATGAGTGCATTTCTTTTGCCTGTGAGGAGTTTCATCCCAGTTATTTTTTATATCTCATACATTCTATGCATTTGGTGTATAAAGGTCTTTCTTCTTTTCTTCTTCCCTGTTCTAGCATTTTTTGAGAATCAGAGAAGTGCTTAAGAAACTATAACCATTATGAATCATCATTTGGCTTCAATATACCAAGGCATACTGTTCTTTTTTTTTTTTTTTTTTTCAGGGGGGGAGGAATTGTAAGAGATGACTAACAACCTATAAACTAGAACTTGCAATATAGGGCAGGCCAAAGGCATGCAGAATTTATTACTTCAAAAGAAGCACCATTTCCATCCTATAAGGGAATTTCAAAATCCTCGACTCAAAATATATAAATGAAAATTAACACCCCATTAGACGATGCCACACACTGGTGTTTATTTTGTGACAATCAGAGAATATTTTAATACTCTTTCATTGTTACCACAGCCGACTCAATGTGGGAAAACACTAACATCTGAAAGACATTATATATGGGTCACATAGTGAATTAATACAGTAGTGATGAGCCCCACACAGCCCAAGGAAGAACAACACAAAAATTTATTGATAGGCACTCCTAATACACTATCACATAGCTAGGCAGGGTGCTTAACTTACAAGTTCTTACCCCCCGCAAATTCTGCATGTTAAAGTTTAACAAGAGATACAAATGGACTATGTTAACTTTAACAAGAGATACAGTAATAAATAAGTGTTTGTTTCTGTTTTAGATGTTAGAAATGCATAACTTATTATCCAGTCTTGTTTGAGATACAGATCTGCTTGTCTTTCAGCCTCCTAGGCAATGTTTTTTCCGCAGCACTCCAAATTAAAGATTTCTGATAGTTTCTATTAGTGACATCAAATTTAAGTCTGCTGCAAACATTTCTTTTAGTTGTTTCTGCGTTTGAATAGAACCTTTTAGTTTTTGAGAAAGACATTTTCATCCCCATTCCCCCCCCCCCCCTTTTTTCCTGAGAAGAAATGCATAGATCATCTTAAAGTTTGATTGCCCACTCGAGTTTTGCATTGGCTGAAACATTTAGTTCTAGTCTTACTTTATCTCACGATTCCTCCGAAAATTTTCAGCTCCTCTCAAACGCGCCAGTAGCTGGTCTTTCGACGAAAAAGTCCTTGTAAATGCACTTTACAAGGTAAAATTTCTGGCCAACTTCCAATGTTCTATGATGTTCAAGTTCTCTTCACTTCTAAATACGATACAGTGCTGAGGTCTATATGATCCATATTTCCATTAAATTGTTGATGGTTGTGGTTTGATGTTGACTTCATGATGCAGGCTTTAGTTTCCGTATCCAAAACCAGTCCCATTGTTCTCTATTTAAGAGATGTTGAGAAACTACTCTTCCGATCACCAAGGTTATACACCATGTTCCAAAAAATGTTGAAGAAATTATCGGGATCAATATTGATCCTTGGTTCACGGATAGTGGACTCAGAAAATGATTATACTGATCTTGATGAACGACTCGGCCAGATATTTCCTTACAACATTGAGATCAAGCCACCCGAAGATGAGAGTCATCTTGTTAGCTGGAAAAATCAATTGGAAGAAGACATGAAAATGATTCAATTTCAAGATAATAGAAACCACATCACTGAGGTACTTGCTGCGAACGATCTTGAGTGTGACGATCTTGGTTCGATTTGTCTTGCAGACACAATGGTTCTTAGTAATTATATTGAAGAAATTGTGGTGTCAGCGATTTCTTATCATTTGATGAATAACAAGGAACCTGAATACAGAAATGGAAAACTTGTCATTTCATCTAAGAGGTGAGCCCCAATTCGCACAGTTATTTTATTATATTTGTTTTGGGGTTTACTCTTATTTAGTTTATTAACTTTTCTGGTTCTGTTTACACTGTTTTTTTTTTCTCTGATCATGGATCAGTTTGTCCCATGGATTGGATATATTCCAGGAGGATAAAAGCGGTGGAAAAGATACTCTGAAGCTGGAAACAAATTGTGAATCTGTCAAGGTCTTTATGACTGAGTTCTCCCTGACAATACAGAGCAATGGAGTTGATACAAAGATCACTAGCCTGACTTTACCTCCTTTTGTTCCCATGTTCTAGGACGATGCAAATGGTGTGAAACCCACATCACAAAGTGAGACCCAGGCTCCTGAAAACAGAACTGAAGCAGAAAAATCTCTCCCACCAGTAAAGAAGGATGGCGAGCTTCCACCTCCAAAAGCTCCTGTAAGTTCAGTCTTCTCATTGTTGTACCTGAAAGCTGTAATATGGGTACTTTTGGATGTTATCTTGAAACTTTTGATAGTTCTGCCATATTATTATTTACCACTATGGCGTTTCTTTTCTGGAGGCAGGCATCAAAGTTTTTTTTATGCATTCTACAGACATTTCTTTGTTGCCATCCATGCATAGACTACGCATAAAGATTTGTTTATTGTGATGTATACATAAACTACTGATGATAAAGATGAGTACTTAATATTCAAACTTGCCTGTCATGAACTGTTTTTAAATAGGGCATGTTAGTTTGTCACACTTTTTGATACACATTCCCACATTGAATAGAATTACGATTTTTTAAGGTGGAGATCATCTTTACAAAAAATCAGCTCATTTTAACCTTTTTTGCCTATCAAACAATTGTACGAAAATGAAGAATGTAGCCGATTGCAGCTGTCCATTTTACATAAATTTCAACTTAAGGTGGAGATCATCTTTCTTGTCACTATTTTAGGTCCTCCTTGCACATGCAAAACACCATTTGTGCTTGATAGCAGCAATATCATTCTTGATCATCTTAACCTTTTAATTGTTTGTATGTTTCTCAATTCATTTCTCTTTGCAGGAGAGAAAGAAGAGAGGCGATGAGGGACAGAGTTCAGAAGAGGTGTCAGATACTAACAATGAGGGCAAAACAATTACTCTCAGGTCATTAAACGTGGAGGACATGAGGCAGGGAAAGAATCAGGTAATATGTTGGTTTAATCTCATTGTGAAAGATTTTTTGAGATTTACATTTTTACTTTTGCAGTAAACTAGGTCAGTAGCTTTCTTAAGAGTATCCACATTCGACCATTGGTTGATAAGTGGAAACTTTTTACATTTAAACTTTGGTGATGGAAAAAAGGAATTAATGAATGAATGCAATACCAAACAAAACACAATACAGCAAAGCTGAAAGGAAAAATATCTCATAGTGCACCAAGTGTAAATGAGTCCGGAAAATTTCTCAGACATATCTCTGCTATTTGTAAGGTTTGGCTGTTTTGGTTTAGCCCCATTGAGGGTTTTATTGACCCATTTGTTTGTAACACTGTAGAGGATCTCAAACAATGGTTTAGTTGTTTACTGATTCAATTACTGATGTTTTGAATTTGTTGTGCAGTGAGGGAGAGAGATGGGTGAGGACATGAAGGTAGACTCCGTCGTTCCCGAGTCCTTCTTGAAGAAGCAGAAGAGGGCTGAAGAGTGGGCACTTGTGAAGAAGCAGGAAACGGAGGCTTCTAAGAAGAAGAATGCTGAGAACCGCAAGATTATCTTCAGCAGAGCTAAAAAGTATGCTGCTGAGTACGAGGAGCAGGTGACAGAAATTTGCTTTGTATTTCAGTTGAAATATGGTGTGTTTTTGTTGTGTGGTACTTGTGATATTAATAAAATGAATTCTGTTGTTTAGCAAAAGGAGCTGATCAGGTTGAAGCGTGAGGCTAAGTTGAAGGGAGGGTTCTATGTTAACCCAGAAGCTAAGTTGTTGTTTACCATCCGAATCCGAGGGTATGTTTCCTGCAGTCAATGTCTACTGTATTTTATCTTCTTGGTTAGGTAGATTGTTGTTAATGCTGACATGTTGTGTCTTTTCAGTATCAATGCCATGGATCCAAAGAGCAAAACTATCTTGCAGCTTTTGCGTCTTAGACAGGTATGAACATACTCCATCTGTTGAGACCAATGTAAATATTTGTAGGTTTTGTGAATCGAAAAATTCAATTCCACAACTTTTAAGTTACCCCGCACAAATTGCCCTTTATTTTGTTCGTTTCACATTAACAAAATACCACTAGTGTTTACAACTTCGGATGTTTTTACACTATTAGCAATTATTACTAGTTTATGCTAATATACATTGAAAAATTACTTGTATGTGCTTTTGTATGCAAATATGAATGGGTAATACCTATGTACAGCTCAATCACCTTCTGTAAATTTAGTGGTTCCTTGAATTAGACTTCAGTGGGCACTATGTCAAGTTGTTTGTTGCACTTCCATGGGGATTTTTTTGTTCTAGCTTCATCTTTCTAAATGTATTCAAAATTTCAAATATAGGAAGAGCAAGACTTGTTGTGTATTACAACTCGTTCCGTATGCTCTGATTAAATGTTGAAAGTTACTAAAGGACAAGCACCAAACTCACTTAGAACGATCACATGTTTTTCCATGAACGTTTCTCAACGTACTTCATCCATTGCCGTGACTCCGATTGCTGGTGCCCTCTCTTTACAAAAATGAGTTCCTTCTACCTGAGTCTCCGCAATTTCGTCCTCCAAAATTTTACCCAAAATCTGGGTGAAAGAGGGCTTAGTCGATCCTTCCACTGCTTCCCCATGACCAGGTCCCATGGGGGGAGGGATGGTGGTTGAGGGTGCTGACGTCACATCCAGAGGACAGCTTGTGGAGTCCAGTATCCAACGTCAACACAGAGCACACAACAGCTGTTGCGGTATCGGTGTATCGGCTCCATGTGTCGGCGGTTGTAGCGTAACGACGGTAGCAGATCAACACTTGAATGTGTTGTAGATCCTAACCTGATCAGAGCCTTCTCCCTGGCAACAAGGCGGGTCCAAAGCACAAACAGCAGCAGCAGCGGCTGTAGTGGATCTATGTATCGGACTTGTCGGCCTTTGGGCGGCTGTATCATATTGGCGTGTCGGAGAGCAGCCTCTCTAGGCAGCGCAAAAATCTGGGCGGCCTAACGCCGGCCAAGATCGGCGAAGAAACCTAGGTTTTACCAAGCCGTCTCTACTATCTATGGCTAGGATTGATTCCAAAAGTCTTGGGACGTCTAAGATTGAAGTATCAACAATTAGAAAAAATACCCAGACTGCCCTTCTAAGTCGCCTCAGAGCATTGCTATCACATGTTTAAGTTTTCTAGTTATCGTCCGTCGTTAGAACCTATTAGAGAAATGTTTCGTCGAACTTGGGGAGTCATGGGGGATTTTACAATGGGATTGCTAGATCCGAGGCATGTTCTTGTTTGATTTCAAGTGGAAGAGGAAGTTAAAAAAGCTTTGTCACGGGATTCGTATATGATTAGGGGTGTTCGATTTAAAGCTTTTCGATGGCATCAAGGTTTTAGCCTAAGAGAAGATCCAATTTTAGCCCATTTGTGGGCAGATCTACCGAACCTACCGATACAATTTTTTCATCCTTTTTATTTGAAAGAGGTAGGGGATTCGATTGGTACTTTTCTGCAGATTGATGAAAACACGCTAGGCTTTACTAGATTGAACGCAACCAAGTTGTGTGTGGAGATGGAATTAGCAAGCTAACTTCCTAATCGTATTTGGCTAGAATTTTCCGAGGGTAAGGGCTTTTGGCAAAAAATTGCTTACCCGAGTTTTAAATATTGTGAAAATTGTTCCATGATTGGGCATACTTATGAAGCTTGTAGGAGACACGACGGGAGTAAAAAAGATAATCGCCAAGAATTGCCAAAGTCGGACAACATTAAGCATAGTGAAGGGGGCCTAAAAAATCAGTCTTTTGTGAACAAAGAACACTACGGTAAGCAGCCGAAGGGCGTAGAGTCGAAGCAGGTCTATCCCCCAGTTCAGAAAGAGGTTGAGAATAAAGACGTGAAAGCTGGTGCGAGTGGAGCAAAGGAAGAAGGAGCCGAGATTTCCAGCCAGGACGTGCTAGTGAATACACAGAAAGTGGAAAAATCAATGCCTAATGGTAGGGACTTGGATCAAATGAATCCTTTTGCTGTTCTAGCCGATTTGGATCAAGACTTGGAATTAAGCAATGGGTCGATTAATGTAGAAAGAGTGGGGAATAAGAAATTATTTTAGGAAACTGAAATTGATGAGATCAGTTTAGAATCAGATAGACTAAAGTCATCTCTAGAATTCAGAAGCTGCTGGCGGATTTTTTCTGTGGTGAAAATGAAGGGAAGTTGAAGAAAAAATGGGTAGCTTGGGATAACATTTGTTTTCCTTCGGAGGAAGGAGGTCTGGGGGTTATAAGTCTTGCTACCGTCACAAAAGCTTTTCGCATCAAAACATTGTGGAATTTGATAAATGCCAACTCTTTGGGAGCTAGCTTTATGAGAGGTAAGTACGGGAAGGTAGGGGTTCCTTTGGTTTATTAGTTGGAGAAACAAGGAGCCTCGCCTATATGAAAGAAATTATGAAGCTCAAAGCGGTTTTTGTCAGCAACAGTGTTTGGCACATTGGTAGTGAGGATTCGACTTTTTTTTAGGCTAACTGGAATCTTACGTCGGTTTTCAAAAGGTCGAGGGAGTTAGTGGAGATAGAGGTTTGGCCTACGATCCACGAGGTCTAGAGTGGAGATTTCAATTTAGTGAGTCCGACAGTCAGGAACCTGGCGCGGTCTCTTTATGATGACAGATTACAGAGTAGTGATCGATGTCGTGATACTTGTATTTGGATTCATGACCCGGAGGGTTTATTTAGCACTAGTTTGGCCTATGAGTTGCTTCAAAACAAGAGGAAATGCTCATCATTATTTAACAAGATTTAGCTTTCTATTTTGCCTTCCAAAGTCTTAGTTTTCATTTGGAAATTGTTATTGAGGGGAGTGCCAGTTGATGGGGAATTATTCAGAAGCGGTATTAATTTAGCCTCTAGATGTTGTTGTTGTTCATCGCCGAATGTGGAGACTTTAAAGCATTTGTTTTTTTAGGGTAGTCTAGCAGCGGAGGTTTGGAAACATTTTGAAACCATTTTTTATGTCCATGTGAGAAGGCCAACAAAAATTTCAACAGTATTGAAGGTGTGGTTTAGGAGGGCTAATAAGAAAACACAAGTTGGGATACTCTATTTTCTCACTCCGATGTTGATTTTATGGGAGATCTGGAAACAACGGTGCAGGGGATTGCCTAGTGCGATAACAGCCATATTTTATGGGATACTCTATTTTCTCACTTCGATTTTGATTTTATGGGAGAATGACAAGCCTAGTGCGATAACAGCCATATTGCTGGTCTGAAGGGGCTTAAGGTTGGCAAACTCCTTTGTATGTCCCAAGCGATTTAGTGACAAGAATGAGCCGATATTGGCTTTGGGATTGCCTATTGCACCGATCGTCAATAGGGGTGGCAAAATTGTATATTGGAGCTTTCCGTCGGAGGAGTTTGTTGCACTCAATGTGGATGGCTCATCAAGGAGTAATAGGGCGTCAGCTGGAATAATTATTAGAAATCATTGGGGTAATTGTCTTGCGGCTAAGCAAATTATGCTTGGAACAAGCTCTAACAATAGAGCGGAGGTGCTTGCAGTTTTGGAGGGGTTGCGGTTGTGTAACAGGCTCGGATGCTGGAGAGTGATTATTCAAACGCACTCTAAAATTGTATTTGGCTGGTTTTACAAGGATTATAAAATTCCGTGGTATTTAGAGAATGTCTGGTTAGTTATTAAAAGGCTACAAGAAGATATGCGGATTGAGTGCGTGCATATATTTAGGGAAGCACACGCGGTGGCGGATGCACTAGCCGATAGAGATCAAAAGGACGACTTGACACGGGTGTTCGGACAGAGGGATCTCCTTAATAGAATTGCTGGCCATGTGCTCTTGGACAGGAGTCAGACTCCATATGTGTGTATTGCTAAATGACAGGTTCTGGGACTTGGCAACAATGTGTGTGGTGAGGTTTGGTTTCTTGGGGCAGTCCAAGTTGTGGCTTGTTTTGGGTTTGAGGCAGGCCAAGATGCTGCGGGGATGTTTTGTGTTTGGTTTTTGGCGAGGTTGGGGTAGTCCAAGATGGGCTCAGCGACTTGGGGCAGGCCAAGATGTTGCTGTGGTTTTTGCAAAGTTTTGTTATGTTCATAGGTGCTAGGTGCTAGGTTGCACGGAGCAGTATGGACGTGATTTTAGGTGCTGGAACTGGTGCTTGTTGGCTTGGTTTCAAGTTGGTTTGGTTTGGCTTATTGGTATTTCAGGGGTGGTAAGAGATATAGTTTTTCTTTGTTTGTTTGATAGTTTTTCAGTGAGTTCAAGCTTTTCTTTGTTTAGCAAGGTCTTTTTGAGTGATTATGTTAGATTTTTCATCCGGTCTTAATTTGGGTAAAGTCGTAATGTACCCCCGACAAGGTGTACATGGTTTTTATTATATTAATAAAGGTCTGACATCCCATAGTTGCCCCTCCCCTCTGGAGGTTAATTAAAAAAAATTTGAATATTATTTTTATGGAAGATATGGACACTATGAGAACGTATAAGCAAAGACAAAGTTCATCATGCATAAGGAAGATGTGGAGGAGTCCGCATTATTCCTTGCGTATAAGGAAGAAGTCCATGGTGATAATAGTTTGTGGTACCTAAACAATGGAGCTAGCAACCACTTGACGGACGATAAAAGCAAATTTGTGGAACTTGACACCAAAGCGACAAGCAATTTGTGATTATTTGAGACAAAGAATGAGAGCCATAAAATTTTACCTAATGTTTATTAAATTCCTAAAATGAAAAATAATATTTTGAGTATTGAACAACTTATGGAGAGTGGTTGCAAAATAAACATGGAAGAACACTTTCTTTGGCTTAGAGATAAAGAAGGGAATCTTATTGCTAAGGTTTCTATGACAAGAAATTGCATGTTCGTGTTGAATATGAAAACCGTAGGAGCCATGTGTTTGTAGATGTGTGGTAAATATTTATCATGGATTTGGCACATGAGATATGGGCATCTAAATTTTGGAGGGCTTAAAGACTTGGGAGCAAAGAAGATGGTGAAAGGTATTCCAACAACTGATCACCCTGATCAGTTATGTGAAGCTTGTTTACTTGGCAACCATTCAAGAAAGAGTTTTCCCAATCCAACTCAAGAGCTATCGAGCCACTTCTACTTATTTATGCGGATGTTTGTGGGCCAATAAAGCCTTCATCTCTTGGTAAAAGCTCTTACTTCTTGTGTTTTTATTTATGATTAATATTCAAGAAAAAAATTGGTTTACCCATGGAAGCAAAATAGTAAGGCTTTTGAGGCATTCAAAAAGTTTAAAGCTCTTGTTGAAAAACAAAGTGCTACAAAATCAAATATCTAAGAAACGATAGAGGTGGAGAGTTCACTTCCAACAAATTCAAGGCCTTTTGTGAGATGCATGGAATTCGCCGTCTCATAACCATTCCTAGATTGCCGCAAAAAAAAATGGAGTCGTCGAAAGGAAGAATCGAACAATCCTCAATATGGCAAGAACCATTTTGAAAAGCAAGTCGATGACAAAAGAGTTCTGGGCCGAAACAGTTGCATGTGCATTTTATCTCTCTAACTGTTCACCTACCAAAAGTTTGAAGGACGTGACGCACCAAGAAACATGGAGTGGATGGAAACCAAATGTGTCACACTAGCGAGTGTTTGGGTCTATTGCCTATGTTCAAGTTTTGGATCAAGAAAGATCAAAGCTTGATGCTAGGAGCAAAAATGTTCTGTTTATTGGCTACGATGAGAACTCAAAAGGATACAATTTCTTCAATCCAAGCAACAAGAAAGTCATGATTAGCAGAGATGTTGAATTTGAAGAAGATGCAACATGGGATTGGAGTGCACAAGATGAAGCGGCTTATGATTTTCTCCCTTACTTTGATGAAGAAGAAACTCTAATTCAAGAACCCCGAGGCAAAATGATACCCTTTTTTTTTTTTTTTTTTTTGATAAAAATTTATTACTTGAAAAAAACCTTTTACATCAGTCGGGGGTACATGACAACACCAACATCATTTTCTACAACAACATCATCATCCTCTCCTTCATCTAGCTCATGTGAAGGCCCTCAGAGACATCGAATCATCATGGATCTCTATGAAGAAACTGAAAGGCTAGAAGATGAGAATTTATTTTGCTTGTTCTTTAATGATGAGATTTTGAGTTTTGAAGAATCTGTGAAAGATGAGAAATAAATACAAGCCATGGAGGAGGAAATTCAAGGCATTGAGAAGAACAACAATTGGGAGCTTGCATTACTTCCAAGTGTTCATCAAGCTATTGGAGTTGATGATACATCAAAACGGTCACAGCTCTGAGTCATACACGTGTCATGATGATCTCGAGAAATTACAGGCCCGATTGTGTCAGCCCAACATTGACCCAGCCCAAGCGGTTCTAAGCTCGCCCAATGCAGTTCGCCAAATGGACCCAAACTCTTACGACTTGCTAAGCCCATGCGTCTCACATCCAGTGTTCTAAAAATCGGCTTAGGTGGCGCCTAGGCACTAGAAGGTGGAAAACCGTCCAGATTAATGATTGGGCGGGCAGTTTGGGCGTTTCTGGGCAGTCTGGGCGGCCTAGGCGGGGTCTAGGCGATTTTTATTTTTATTTTTTAATAAGGCTGATTGTGTTCTTATTTTATTTTTCTTTCATCTTTTTTAGAAATAAACTATTTAAATTTTTTTTATTCAGTATATGTCTAAATGTAGCAAATGATGATTACTTGATGGAATTCTCAAAGGATTTGCTGGTACCAATTTTACTAATGTTGATGCTATCAAACATGACTGATGTTATTCATGAAATTTGAAGAAAAATAAAAGAGTAGGTTTGGATATTTGTCCACAAATTCCATTTTATATAAAGTATCCATCATGACCTACTTTAGTCATTTGAGTTTTAATAAATTTTGTTCATGATTGTTAATTTTTCATGTTTTTAAATTTGCATATGTATCTCGGCATTAAATTGGATGTAATTGATAAGGTATTATGCTTAACTTTTGTAAATTATTAAAGTCATAATACAAAACCTAAGACCGCCTAGGCCCCTGGGGGCTAGGCACCTACTCGCCTAGCGATTTTTAGAACACTGCTCACATCTATCCTCAATACTCGTAAGCCATGCTAAGGCAAGTATCTCGATGATCAGCTTCGGACAGGCAATTACAACAGCTTTTCGCTTCCAACTAGGAAATAAATACCAGAGTACATATCACACATGGAAACTTCCTTTTACGGATTACCCTGAGATTGGGAACTATCTTTCACATATCTAGGAGCATAGGGCTAACATGGAAATTCACATCTACATCACGACTCCTAATTAGAGAAAGATCTCCACAAATATCTCATTCTTAAACTACGCCATCGATGGCTTGGTCGAACCAGGACTCCTGTACTATAAATAATACATGAGGTTGGTAAGCTAAGGTACATTACAAATTCTCTCTTTACAGCATTATACGTTCATCAAATCCCTGTCTGACTTTAGCATTAAAGTGCCATCGGCCACCACAATGGTGGTCCATGGCTCATGTGCGTTCCTTGTGCAGGTCAGTAGGTCAGCAGGACTAGGTCAAAGCAGAGAGCGAAAAATGACTGCATCAATTTGGCACCATCCATGGGGACCGACAAAGTTCCTAACATTTCACTAGCATTATCTCCCTTTGAAATATAGAGAGATGGTGACAACAAGATCACGCAACAACAGAGAACAAGGGAACACGTCAAACGCTCAGACTGGCACATACCACTGCTTTCAACGGTTTCGGTTACACACGGGCAAAAAGCTCACACCCCCGCACTAGGATAGATATGATGTCGTCTCAAATACATCAGATAGCTAAAGCGGTGGAGACTCTCAAATGACAAAACCCTCTACCCGCTAATGGAGATCAGGAGCATCACATGCCTTCGTCTCCGGATGAGGGCAGAGAGCAAGCACAGGAGAGTCAAGCCCCTGCTAGTTCTCAGTGGACTAAAGGAGGTGGCTGCCAGGGTAGAGAGGCTCGACCCTCAGAACCCCCTGCTAGTTCTCTTGTATTGCTCTTCTTGTTCTTGCCTTCTTAGATCTCTGTCACACATAATACATGCTAGTTGGGAGTCCATTCCTTATCACCCACATGCTTGATTTCTATGGTTATTTAGTTTCAGGAATTTAAGGGGTTGAAACTTAGATTTTTTGACAGATTCTTTGTTGGGTTTCCTATTAAATAAGTGAATTTTGAATCTTGGTAGGGGTTATTTGCTATTTTAGGTTTGGAGAGCAAAGAGTTGAGATAGTTTTCGATACTTGTGTTATTAGAGTTTTGATTCTTTGGTTGTTTGTTTGAAAATAGACTTTGGATGCCCAGTCTCTGTAAACTGTATGTTTGACATCCACCAGTAATGGTTAAAGCCTTGAAGGATCATGTTTCAGATACATTTTGAATTTTTGGTTATATTAATAAATTTGGTCTTTTGTTTGAATTGCTTCTGGGGTGATAAACGTTGTGAGTACTGACATTCTGAGTTGTTAATAGTTTCTCATATGTTCAGGGGGGGAGCCAAAATGTTGGTACAGTGTCCCTGGTAGTGAAGCCCAAGCTTTTGAACAGGTGATGTGCGATATTATGCACCCTTTTTGTCAGTAATCATTTTTCCTTCCTTTACACACACTTATAACATTACTCATACCACATTAAGTTTGCATACCTGGGAACTACTTTCCAGTCTCCAAACTCAATTAATATCAGTGACGATTGATGAATTTTTTAGATTACGATTTTTGATTTTCTTACTTACTCATACTTATAACTTGTTATTCCCTTAGCAGATTTCAAATTATATAACTTTTTATTAAAATTTGTTCTCTACCTATTCCAAGGTCCAAACAGATTCATCTTCGTTAATATTGTGAATATCATTTTAAGTTATTAAATATTGTATGTTATATGTATAACTTTGGTGGTTAATTGCACAAACTAAAATTACAGAAACCTTTGGGTGGCACCAATGGACCCTAAATGTTATTGGCCAAGTCTCTTCCATGTTCTACATGATGGGAAGTAACGTAGTCTCGTTATAGGTCATGCGCATGAGTCTTCCTATCTGTTTGATGTGCAACCAGATTTGCTTTTTCAGCTTGTCACCATGCTGAATCCATCTGTTCTGCAAGAAAACAATGTTCCTGTCTACACTGTACTACAGGTAGGTGTTATGAAGTTTGAATTTTATATTTTGGTTGTCAATTTAGCCTCCATTTTACTTTTCCCGTTCATTGGATTTACTGAATCATTCTTGGGTATTGGTACCTCTTTTATTCTGGAACTATTTTGTGGATGTCATGTTCTGTTATTCATATTCGAATTAGAAAACTTGACCTTTTGATCTAAATATAGTTGACATAACATATTTATTTGTAATTGCTTGCAATGTGTTTCATTTTATATTGTTGTTGGAGCTTTTATGAATTGAAGATGATGTCGTAGTTTGAAACAAAAAAAGTGGGGTCTCGCTGTTCTAACCACCAAACAAATCATACCAGAGAACCATGGATCAAAATAAAAAATCATGTGAAATTGGATATCTAACATAGGATTTTTTATATAACAAATCAATATTACACCAACCCATGAATATAAGTCTTTTCTTTCTATGATACCAATATTGTTGCACATGGATATCAATATAAATTTCTATTATAGATTCAAATATGTATCAAAATATCATACTTTAATGTAAATATGTGCCAATGTAACAGTCTTTGTTGTGAGATAAGGGCAGTAAGGCGCAAATATGCACTGAGCGTGCCTTGGTCGTAATATGCAAGGTGCAGTGCATGCAAAATTTTTAGAAAAATAGAAGGGATGCATTACAAAAATAATTTTCACATTTTTCATAGGCATGCCATTAAATATGCTTCCATTATTCATAAACATGTCAATCATTGGGTGTCCGTGTCTGACATGGATACTTGGTGCCAAACTTGTCGATAAAAAATACATACACAATACGAGATACAAAATACTACTAACTTGCTTGGAACTTTTCAAAGATATGAAAAAGTTGATTAAGCATGGAGAGTTTGATGGAACTATCCGACAAGTGCGGGGTGTAGATCCATGTCTTGGAGATATTTGAAAATCTTGTGAAGTTACATAGCCATTAACTTGTAATCTGATGAGCATATTCATCAATAGTAAAAGAAGAAATATGAAAATATGAAAATTTCTTCAAGGTCAAACACATGAAACCCTTGATGCAAATTTGATGTTTGATCCTCAATAGTTTGTCTTGAAGTTGCAAGTTTTTTTTTTTTTTGAAAGGCAAGCAGAGTTTTTATAGGATCTCAGAATCCATAAAGATGCCGCAAGCTGGGTTTGAACCCATGACCTAGTGGTACCATCCGTCAAGCTCTAACCGTTGACCTGTCATGCCATTGGCTCTTGAAAGTTGCAAGTTGCAACAAGTACATGCAAAAATGCAAAACAAGTTTCATAATCCCAAGCCTCAACATCTCAAATTTTCAGTTTTTTTTTCTTCTTTCAATTAATGCATTTATAATAAGTTGTTACTTCATTCACAAAAAGAAAATAAAAATTTATATGCACAACACATGAATTGAGAAAAAGAAACAAAATAAGGTCGTGCAAGAGATTTGGGGCTTTGGTTTCTTGCACTGTCTGCTTTCAAAGGTACATGCCTGACATATTGTTCTGTGCCTGACACCAATTAAGGTGCAAAATTTGCACCTTCTATGCAGTGCACCTTAGGCTTGCGCTTTTGTATACCTTAATTACATTGCTTGAAATCATTCTTCTGAAACCATGCTTGGTTCAGTTGCATATGGTCTACAATCTTCATGTTGAAGTTCTGCGGGGTCGTCTTATTTAGAATGACAATCATCGGTACCATACGAGAACCCAGTGGTTCTATAACCTTACAGGCTTGCATTCTGTTAGACATCCATTGTATGCAATTTACTCATTTCTGAAACTAAGTATGTTTTCTAAGGTGTTCCTTGTTTTGCCTATTATAAAAAGTATGTTGTTGAAGTACTCACATTGTTTGCTATGTTCTAGGAGCCTGGGAACTTTGTCATAACCTTTCCTAGGTCTTTCCATGGAGGTTTCAACCTTGGTAAGCCACTCTAAACTTGATATCCATTCAAAGTGATTCCCCACGTGCATCTGGTTTCATTGGGCAGTTTTTCCTTACTTTTTTCCAGGTTTAAATTGTGTTGAGGCTGTTGATTTTGCCCCTGCTGATTGGTTGCCTCTGTTGGATCCTAAACTTGATCCATTATGGGAGCCCAAACCCAAACCCAATCAAATTGGAGTCCAAGTCCATAATCAAGGTCCAAAACTACAAGCCTTCTACCTAGAATCTTCTAGGGTTGGTAAGCATGTGAATCATTTGGTAATTTAAAATATTGTTAGAAGAATGGAGAAGAATGAGGTGTATGGTTATTATAATTTTGGATTAGTTTATTTGTGTGGTGTAGATTTGTTCTTAAGTAGTATAAATACCCCTCCCCATTTTAGTTTAGGCATCAAGAAAAATTAAGAGCTTCTAAGTGAGTGAAGAAGCAAATTCCAATAAGAGTGAGTTGTAGTATCTTGTTTTTTGAGTGAGAGTGCTCTTGTAATATTTGTTTGAGTTTCAATAAAAGTTGTTTGTGTGAGTGTTTCATTTCCAACAAAGTGGTATCAGAGCAAGTTGGAAAGTATACACTATTGCATATCAAATCGAAGGTCTCGACAAGAGGAATCCGACGCCGCCAGAATCTCCCCAATCTGAGTTCTGACGCGCCGCCACGCGCCGCCGGAAGACTGCTGCCAGAAAATCGAGTTGACTCACCGAGTTGAGCCCTTGACCGAGCCGTCCAAGCGAGTTGACTGAGCCGTCAAAGTCATTGACCGTTGACCAGGTCCCTCCAAAGTTTTTTCGGCGTTCCGGATTCATCCGTGCAATCAGATTTTGCAAATTCTCATTATATTGAGAGATATGGCAAATGGTATGGCACCATTCCAAGTTCCGACACTCGACAACAACAACTACGACAATTGGAGTATCAAAATGAAGGCACTTCTTGGATCACAAGATGTGTGGGATATCATAGAGAAAGGCTATAACGAGCCTGCGGATGATGCTGTTTTTGCTGCTCTTACACCAGATCAAAAGACAACTTTGAAGGATTCAAGAAAGAGAGACAAGAAGGCTCTCTACCTCATCTATCAAGCATTGGATGATGATGGTTTTGAAAAGGTTTCGAGTGCAAGCTCTAGCAAGGAAGCGTGGGAGAAGCTGCAAACCTCTTACAAAGGATCCGAGCAAGTGAAGAAGGTCCGTCTCCAAACATTAAGAGGTGAATTCGAATCCTTACACATGAAAGTATCTGAGTCTATTTCAGATTATTTCTCAAGAGTAGTAGTTGTTTCTAATCAATTAAAAAGAAATGGTGAAAAGTTAGAAGATGTGAGGATAATAGAGAAGATACTCCGTTCGTTGGATCCCAAATTTGAGCACATCGTCGTGACGATTGAAGAAACTAAAGACTTGGAAGAAATGACGATCGAGCAACTCCAAGGATCACTGCAAGCATACGAAGAGAAGCATAAGAAGAAGCAAGGGTTTACTGAGCAACTCCTCAAGCTGCAACTCAAGGATATGCATGAAAGCCAAGATAGAAACCAACGTGGCCGAGGGAGAGGTAGAGGCCATGGACGAGGTGGAAGTCGCGGTCGTGGACGAGGTTGGAATTACAACAACAACAATTCCAACAACAACTATGAGAAAGGAGAAAGCTCAACACGAGGCCGTGGAAGAATCAATCCGAACTCAAGGTATGACAAATCTCAAGTTCGATGTTATAATTGTCAAAAGTTTGGGCATTATGCTTCAGAATGTAGAGCTCCCAACAACAAAATTGAGGAGAAGGCCAACTACGTGGAGGAGAAGACAAATGGCAAAGAAACTCTTCTTCTAGCACGAAAGGAAACTGATGGTGGCCAAGCAAATTCCTGGTATCTTGACAGTGGTGCAAGCAATCACATGTGTGGAAGGAAAGACATGTTCGTGGAGTTAGACGAGTCAGTAAGCGGAAATGTTTCGTTTGGAGATGATTCCACAATAGCAGTGAAAGGGAGAGGTAACATCCTTATCCGTTTGAAAGATGGGAGACATCAGTTTATTTCCAATGTCTACTATGTGCCCAATATGAAAAGTAACATCTTGAGTTTAGGGCAACTGTTAGAGAAAGGTTATGATATTCATATGAAGGATTATAATCTTTCTATAAAAGATGATAAGAATAACTTCATTGCTAAAGTGCCGATGTCAAAGAATAGAATGTTCTTGATCAACATACAAAACGATGTTGCAAAGTGCCTGAAAGCTTGCTACAAAGATGCATCATGGCTCTAGCATCTTCGATTTGGGCATCTAAATTTTTGAGGTCTGGAGCTGCTATCTAAGAAGGAGATGGTGAAGGGACTACCTCGCATCAACCATCCTGACCAGCTTTGTGAAGGGTGTCTAGTCGGGAAACAATTCAGGAAAAGTTTTCCGAAGGAGTCAGAGTCAAGAGCCAAGAAGCCACTCGAGCTCATCCATACCGATGTGTGTGGTCCGATCAAGCCAAACTCTCTCGGTAACAGTAACTATTTTCTTCTCTTCATTGATGATTTTTCAAGAAAAACATGGGTATATTTCTTGAAACAGAAGTCAGAAGTTTTCGAAGTCTTCAAGAAGTTCAAAGCTGCAGTGGAGAGAGAAAGCGGTAGAAAGATCAAAGCCATGAGATCTGACCGAGGTGGAGAATTTACTTCCAGGGAGTTTCAAGAGTTCTGTGAAGCAAATGGAATTCGTCGACCAATGACAGTTCCTAGATCCCCCCAGCAAAATGGCGTGGCAGAAAGAAAGAACAGAACAATCCTCGACATGGCACGAAGCATGCTCAAAAGTAAGAAACTACCCAAGGAGTTTTGGGCGGAAGCAGTAGCGTGTGCAGTCTACTTGTCAAACCGATCTCCAACAAGAAGTGTATGGGGAAAAACACCGCAAGAGGCATGGAGTGGAAGAAAGCCTGGCATTTCCCACCTGAGAATGTTTGGAAGTATAGCCCATGTTCATGTACCGGACGAGAGAAGAACGAAGCTTGATGATAAAAGCGAGAGTTTTATCTTCATCGGCTATGATGCTAATTCGAAGGGCTACAAGCTGTACAATCCAGACAATAAGAAGATTGTGATTAGTCGAGATGTGGTCTTCAACGAAGAAGGAGAATGGGATTTTAACTCTCATGCAGGTGACTTCAATTTCTTTCCTCAATTTGAAGAAGATGAGCAGACAATGAGGGAGCAACTAGGTGAATCTCAACAAGAGCTTGCAACTCCACCCACTTCACCAACATCAACCACTCAAGGAGACTCATCACCTTCGTCATCGTCAAGTGGGAGTCAAAGTGAAAGAGTTGTGCAACATACAAGAAGCCTTAGAGATCTCTATGAGGTAACTGAACGACAAGATAACCTTACATTATTTTGTCTGTTTGCCGATTGTGAACCAGTGAGCTTTCAAGAAGCAGTACGAGAGAAGAAGTGGAGAGATGCGATGGACGAAGAAATCAAGGCCATCGAGAAGAATGACACATGGGAAGTCACCTCACTTCCCAAGGGACATAAGGCGATAGGTGTCAAATGGGTGTACAAAACAAAGCAAAACGCTAAAGGAGATATTGAAAGGCATAAGGCGAGGCTAGTTGCTAAAGGCTATAGTCAAAAGGCTGGAATTGACTATGATGAGGTATTTGCTCCTGTTGCTCGATTGGAGACTATCAGACTAATCATTTCTTTGGCAGCTCAAAACAAGTGGAAGATACAGCAGATGGATGTAAAGTCTGCTTTCCTAAATGGAGTTCTTGAAGAGGAAGTCTACATTCAGCAACCATCAGGCTACGAAGTCAAAGGCCACGAAGACAAGGTGTTGAAGTTAAAGAAGGCTCTTTACGGGCTAAAACAAGTACCAAGGGCATGGAATAGCCGAATCGACAAGTACTTCCAAGAGAATGGCTTCAACAAATGTCTCTATGAGCACGCTCTATACATCAAGATCAAAGATGGAGATATTTTGATCGTGTGCCTCTACGTGGACGATTTGATCTTCACCGGAAGCAACCCAAGCATGTTCAATGAATTCAAGGAAGTGATGATGAAGGAATTCGAGATGACAGACATGGGGCTCATGGCGTACTACCTTGGCATTGAAGTTAAGCAACAAAAGGATGGAATTTTCATTTCACAGGAAAGCTATGCAAAGGAGATCCTGAAGAAGTTCAAGATGGAGAACTGTAAGCCGATAAGCACACCGACAGAATACGGAATCAAGATGTCCAAACATGAAGAAGGTGAAAGTGTAGATCCAACATTCTTCAAAAGTTTGGTAGGAAGTCTACGCTATCTAACTTGCACGAGGCCCGATATTCTTCACGCAGTTGGATTGGTTAGTCGCTACATGGAATCTCCAACAACCACCCATTTTAAAGCCGCAAAGAGAATTCTTCGCTATCTGAAAGGTACAATTGACTTTGGCTTGTTCTATTTAGTTTCTAATGATTACAAGCTTGTTGGATATAGCGATAGTGATTGGGGTGGAGACATAGATAATCGAAGGAGCACTACTGGATTCGTATTTTTCATGGGAGATACTGCTTTCACATGGATGTCAAAGAAACAACCGATTGTCACATTGTCCACTTGCGAAGCGGAATATGTTGCTGCTACCTCATGCGTTTGTCATGCAATTTGGCTTAGAAATCTATTGAAGGAGATAGGTTTGATACAAGAAGAGCCTACCAAGGTCTGTGTCGACAACAAGTCAGCCATTGCCTTAGCAAAGAATCCAGTATTCCATGATCGAAGTAAGCACATCGATATTCGCTACCACTATATAAGGGAGTGTGTTGCAAGAAAGGATGTGGAAGTTGAATACGTGAAGTCACAAGATCAAGTTGCCGATATTTTTACCAAGCCACTGACAAGCGAAGACTTCATAAGATTAAGGAACTTACTAGGGGTCACAAGATCAAGTTTAAGGGGGGGTGTTGGATCCTAAACTTGATCCATTATGGGAGCCCAAACCCAAACCCAATCAAATTGGAGTCCAAGTCCATAATCAAGGTCCAAAACTACAAGCCTTATACCTAGAATCTTCTAGGGTTGGTAAGCATGTGAATCATTTGGTAATTTAAAATATTGTTAGAAGAATGGAGAAGAATGAGGTGTATGGTTATTATAATTTTGGATTAGTTTATTTGTGTGGTGTAGATTTGTTCTTAAGTAGTATAAATACCCCTCCCCATTTTAGTTTAGGCATCAAGAAAAATTAAGAGCTTCTAAGTGAGTGAAGAAGCAAATTCCAATAAGAGTGAGTTGTAGTATCTTGTTTTTTGAGTGAGAGTGCTCTTGTAATATTTGTTTGAGTTTCAATAAAAGTTGTTTGTGTGAGTGTTTCATTTTCAACAGCCTCATGGCAGAGTTGGAGCTGATCTTTATCGTGTGTATTGCAAGGCTGCAGTAATATCTCATGAGGAACTTCTTTGTGTGGTAGATAGCCAAGGTTGCAGCTCTGAAGCTATTTACTGATTTTAGTTTGAACAATATTTATTTAGTTATGCTTGGTAACAAATTCATTAGTTTATTATTAGCTTATAACCACCAAAAAACAAAAACTGAGAATTTTTTTTTGGAGGGGGGTGGGGAGTAGGTCTCACATTTTCACATTTTCCCATGTTTATTAGGTTCAAAACTTGTTATTTGTTCCAGGTTGAGTTTTATTTCAATGATAGCAATCTCCCCAGAGATGGGTTTCTCAGGAAATTGATCGAAGAGAGTGAAGATTGAAGTATCCTTGATTTGAGTTTAATTCTCTTGTGTTTTTAGTTAAAGTTGAGATTATTATGATTGCTTGAGAAAAATGTATATGTTGTTTTTTATTATGGAGAAAGAGCAAAGGACAAAATTTCAAAGATATGGGAAGCTTTTTGTGCAGACCGTTATCCATATACAGATGAAATTGGAAACAGGCACAGATTGCTATCATTATGCTCTGTTTTCTTGCTCTTCTTCTTCCAAATGATGTTTCAGGCCAATCTCTTGTTTTTGCTTGCGACATTGGAAAGAACCCCGCATTGGGTAAATTTGGCTTCTGCGATATTTCATTGGAAATTGGTTCTAGAGTGAGTGATTTGGTTCAGAGATTGACATTGAAGGAGAAAATTGGGTTTCTTGTAAATAAAAATGAAGCTGTGGATAGACTTGGAATTCCAGGTTACGAATGGTGGTCTGAGGCTTTACATGAAGTCTCTGACGTTGGTCTGGGTACCCATTTCTCTAGTTTGGTCCCTGGTGCTACAAGCTTTCCTCAAGTCATTACACTGCAGCTTCTTTCAATACTTCTTTGTTTCGTGCCATTGGCAAGGTAACAACACAATTTAGAGCGTTTATTGCATACATGAATTTGTGCATATATGTTTTGTTTATTATTTAGTAGATAACCAATGGGAACAACCTAGAAATATTCTTATTTTTCAGTTTAGGCAATAATTGTTTAATGTACATACAAGCATTGAACTGATTGTATATACTTCCCTGATTTTTATTACTTAATATCATATGAACCAAATGTCAAATTTGATAACTTAAGTTTTAATTTCTTAGCGGGGAACAGTTTATTTCATTCTTGCTGTCACTGCTCTTTTCAACTTCATTGCTTATGCCATCACCAAACAACATAGTTTCATGTATTTTGGAGTCGCTTTCACATTCTTGTGTGGAATATACTTGGGTTTCTTCCATGGACAGATCCGGAAGAAGTTTAATATTGGGGTAAGCATGATAACACATTCATTGATGTTCAAGTTAGATACCTTATACTTCACTTTGAATCAATCCAATATATTTACAAGTTCTTTCTCGTTCTCTTTTATTTTTGTTCAACTTTATTTTTTCTTCTTCTAAATACAAGCAGTTTCATTTACCAGTAACTGCTAGGATAATAGGCAAGCGTGAAGTCTAAAAGCTGTATCATGGCATCACTGTTATCCTTGACTACAGTTTATCAGTGTATCATAGCAAGCCTGTTCAAGAGGTACTAATTAGTTAACCTTGACTACATGCGGCCTGAGTACTGAAAGAGTGCTGTTTAGTGTGGCAGTGCACGTGCCGGTTGGAGCTGCAGGAGGAGGATGCGCATTGAGCAGGGAGGTGCACTCTGTTATGGAGTTGCTAACTCTGTTTTTGGCTCTTCTTTATCTGTCAATGTGCTTGTTTAGTTCATTTTTAAGTGATCGTTAATGTACGCCACGGGGACGAGTAGAGGAAGGTCTTATTTAGCGGCTCTAGCTGAATTGGCTGGGCAGAGAAACAGATGCAAGGAGCGCCTGCAGGGGCAGTCTGTCTCGCGAACAGAGTTACTGCTGGGGCGAGGCTGTGTTGCTGGATGGTGGACTTCAAGATCTGCAAGGAACGATGCAGCAATATCCTACATGCGGCCTGGGTTCTGAAAGATGCGGTGTGCTGTTTGGTGTGACAGTGCGCGTGCCGGTTGGAGCTTCAAGAGCGAGGATGCTCATAGAGCAAGGAGGTGCACTCTGTTATGGAGTTGCTAACTCTGTTTTATGGCTCTTCTTTGCAAATGTGCTTGTTTAGTTCATTTTTAAGTGATTGTTAATGGGCCTTGAGGTTTCAAGTCTTGATAGCCAGTTTGTGGTTGGGGTTGCAGTAATTTAGATTGGGCACAAGGTATTTTGTCCAACTTTTTGTTTTGGTTTTAATACGGGTAATGTACCCCCATTTTGAATGTAGATCAATTTTTTGATAAGTAATAAAGGTCTGGCATCGCATAGTTGCCCCTCCCCACTGGAGGTTTAATTTTAAAAAAATAAATAAATAATTAGTGATCGGTGTATCAGGGTAAACTCCTCTTGAATTCTGAATTCTTCTTTGTCACGGTAGCGTGAAAATACAACTATCAAATGCATGTTTATGCAAAAACTCTGGTAAAAGTGTTTTACAAACCTGTACCATCTCGCTCCTCTGCAGTGTTGATTTTTTTTTCTTGATGGTACAGGGTCTTATCACAACGGACAGAAAAAATATCAATCCATCTGTGTTGCCTTTTGCAAGAGGCAATGGTTCACTAGAAGATGAGGGACTTAGGGATGGAGCCAGCCTTATTGAAGTGGTAAATTTTATGAATAGTTATGTTGCAGTTGCCAAACACAAAGATTTTAATTTACTTGAAAAGTTTTGAATTTTCTTACATTGATGGGATTCGTTTGGATATGTATTTGTCATAGCATTTCTATAGTGTGATGGGATTCGTTTGGATATGTATTTGTCATAGCATTACTATATCTCTTGAAAGTTATTCGAATGGTTTACTTTATCCAGTAATGTTTCTAACTAGCATTTTCTTGTTCGACAACTTACAGTATCTTGCAGTTGCTGCTCATCCTCCTGCATCTTCCTATAACAAGATAGGTGCTCTTTTGATTGGAAGAGGTTTCAATTTTGTTATTGAAGATTTTTCGAAATTGTGACATGGATGATAAGCCTATAGGACATTCGAACCTACAGCTATTATGTACCAGAAAATTTGTTTATCTTTATGATCCAGATCGTAGTTAAGACTGTTCTTTTGTTAGGCTGCAGTGTCAACTACAGTTCGAGGAGTAGAAACTGTAGCAAAATTGAAAGTGGCTATCAATGGTTTTGGGCGCATTGGTAGGAATTTCCTCCATTGCTGGCACGGAAGGAAAGACTTTCCCCTTGAGGTTATTGTTGTCAATTTTTTTTTTTTTTTCGGTCAAACATGAAAGTGTTTATTAATGAAAGAAAGGGAAACAAGTTACAACAAGAAACATTCTTATATCAAGGAATGCCAAGACACTATGAAAGTGTCAAAACCCAAATCCGTAAATAAATTACATGCCGTACCCATTTTCCACAACAATTCTCTAATCTCGATAAAGATAGAGTGTTCTGATCTGTTAAGCCCTTCAAAAACCCTTTTATTTCTTTCTTTCCACACACACCACATGAGAACGTGAGGGACCCTACGCCATAACCATTCCCCCCGACGGGAAGGATTAGCTTTAGACCACCAACTTAGCCAATTTAGAATGGAACCTTCAAAAAACAAACTCAAACCGAATTCCACCAAGAAATTGCGCCAAATGGATTTGGAGAAACTGCAATGAAGCATCAAATGGTCTAGTGTCTCTTCAGAATCGTTGCAAAGCACACAGAGACTCCCAGAGAGGATTCCCATTTTTCTTAACCTATCCTTAGTCAAGATCTTCTCATGCAAAACTGACCAAGTAAAGAAATTAATCCGAGGAAGAAGGTTTTTCACCCATACCAGATTTTTGTGGGAGGAAATGAATGGGTTAGAGTGGGTCTCATAATGAGATGCAGCCAACATATCCGAAAATTCTTTCACCGAGAAGCCTACACCTTTACCCTTCCACACCAAAATATCTGGTCCCTCTGAGAGCATTTGTCTATCCAACAGGAGAATAAGATTTGCTAACTCATCTAGTTCCCCAGTGTTGAGGTGTCTGCGAAAGGAAAGATCCCAAGAGTTGCTGTTAGACCAAAAACTGCTCACGTTCCCATATTGATCCTTGTTAATGAGAAATAACATTGGAAAAAGATCTTTCAGAGATTGGTTGCTACACCAGACATCATGCCAGAAAGAGATGAGATCACCATTTCCACATTTGAGAGAGGTGTGTGGGTAGAAGCAACTGGCGCACCGGGAGATAGATTTCCACAAAGAGCATCCGAAGGAAGTGTACTTAGTTCTCTTTTCCCAAACCCATCTATTGCGCCCATATTTGTCCAAAATGAGAGATCTCCATAAATTATCATTCTCTTCTGCAAATCGCCAAATCCACTTAGAAAGTAATGCAGTATTGAAAGTGAGCACCTGCCGAATGCCTAAACCACCTCGAGATTTAGGGCAACAAATTTTCTCCCAGCCCACTAAATGCATCTTTCTAGAGTTATGAGTAGAACCCCAAAGGAAATCACGCATGATCCTTTCCATCTTGGCTGCTATTGAACAGGGAACCTTGATAAGAGACAGCATGAATACTGGGATAGAAGCTAATGTGGATTGTACAAGAGCTAGTCTGCCAGGTTTAGATAGAAATTTGCGTTTCCAAGTCGCTAGTTTCGATTCCATCCTTTCGAGCGTCTCGTCCCAAACAACTTTACTTTTGAAACTAGCCCCCAAAGGCATGCCCAAGTACTTAACTGGGAGGTGACCTGCTGAACAACCCAATAAATCCGCCAACTGGTGCAGGTGAGGGACATTTCCAATAGGCAAGACCCTTGATTTGTGAAAGTTGATTTTCAGCCCTGAAATGACTTCAAACCAAAGCATAATTTTTTTAAGAGCAAGAACCTGAGAAGCGGAAGCATCACAAAAAAGGATAGTATCATCCGCATACTGGAGAATAGAGACAGGCAGACTACCCTTCGCGACAGAAAACCCTCTCACTAGGCCAGCATCAACTGCTTTCAGAATCATTTGAGTTAAACCTTCTGCTGCTATAGAAAAAAGAAGAGGAGACAGGGGATCGCCTTGTCGCAGACCTTTCGAGCTATTGAAAAACCCGTGTAGCTGACCATTAATTTTCAGAGAAAAATTAGCTGTAGATCTGCAAGTGTGAAGCCAATCAATCCATTTCGAGTCAAACCCCATGCGAGTCATTACCAAATCCAAATATCTCCAAGAAACATTGTCAAAGGCTTTGGAGAAATCTAATTTGATAACAAGCCCTGGAACACCTTGTTTTTTTCTAGAATCAATAATTTCATTGGCAATCAAAGGGCTATCCACCACCTGTCTTCCACTGACTGCTGCACTTTGAAAAGGAGAGATGACTGAATGAAGAACTATTTTCAATCTGTTAGCTAACACCTTGGCGATTATCTTATAGGTCCCATTCAAAATACTGATAGGTCTAAAATCATTTACCGTCCGCATTCCCGCACATTTGGGAATGAGCGAGATGATAGTGGTGTTCAAACGCCAATCAAGGAAGTTTCTCGAGTTAAAATCTGCAACAACTTTCAGAAAATCTATTTTGATTACCTCCCACATTTTCAAATAGAACATCATTGAGAAACCATCAAGACCTGGAGAAACTTCAGATTTTAGATCTTCCATTGCTGCTCTAATTTCCATTTCCGAAAAGTTATCTACCAATGCCGTAGCCGTAGACTGAGAGATAGACTTGAAGGTAATCCCCGAGAAGAAAGGTCGCCACTCCTCCTTTTCATGGAACAACTTCTTGAAATGAGAAATCAGTAGTGCTCTAATACTGACTTCATCCACGACCAACTCCTGACCCGTGCTAAGAGCTTCAATGGAGTTAAACAGTCTACGTCTGTTAGCCAAGGTATGAAAGAATTTAGTCCCCTGATCCATATGACGAACCCAGTTGACTCCTGATCTGATTCTCCAAACCTCGTCGTCTCTTTTGGTTAATGTTGCCCATTCTTGTTGCAGTTGCACTCTACAAGACCTCTCCTCAACAGTCAAGTCTCTAATCTCTTCATCCGCATCAATGCTAGCAATTAAAGCAGAGATATGCTGAATACATAAATTTGTCTTACCCCAAACTTTAGTCCTCCAACTTTTGAGATTGCATCTGAGAGCCTTAAGCTTCCACCATAAGCAGTAGCCAGGGTGGCCAGAGACTACTGAGTTGTTCCACCAAACCTTCATCTCCTCTGCCAGAGTAGGGTGATCAAGCCAACCATTATCAAAAGAAAAAAGGCGAGTACCACCACCAACAGACGAGTTCGCAAGCATGATAGCGTGATGGTCAGAACCTGCTGTACCTTTGATCCATTCGACTTTATCACCAAATTTGTCAATCCAATCCACCGAGGCTAGAAATCGGTCAAGTCGACAAAGGATAGGGAGATCCCTACGATTTGACCATGTGAATTTCCCCCCTTTTAGACTAAAATCAGCGAGTTCCACCTCATTAATGAATTGATTGAATTTCTGCATGCTTGTGGACCTCCTCCTGCATCCTTTTTTTTCCTTCATGTGACGGACAACATTGAAGTCACCTGCTAACACCCATGGCGATTGCACCCAACCAGCAATGTCATATAGCTCTTCCCAAAAGTGGTCTCTAATCGAGGGATCACATGGGCCATAAATGTTAGTCCCTGACCAAATGGAGTTATCCGAGATCATTTGGAATTGAATAGAAAGGGAAAAAACCCCTTTCAACACTTCCCTCATCTGCAAAAGATCAGCGTCCCAAATAGCTAAAATTCCGCCCGACCTGCCAATGGATTCCACCATAGCCCAATCAAAGGAACTATCACCCCACAATTTTCTGATAAATTCTCTAGAGCATCTCTCCAATTTCGTTTCCTGAATGAAAACAAGGTCTGGACGATTTTCTGAAATTAATCTACGACAACCCCTTTGACGCTCAGTATTTCCGAGCCCCCTACAGTTCCACGAAAGAATTTTGAGGTTCATGTAAAACCTTCAAACCCGTGGTTGTTGCATCTGTCCATTGCTGCGGCAGATATTGTACTCTGCGCTGCAGCTTGAACCATATCTAAAGCCCTGTGTTCATCCTGAATGAGGTCCACTCCCACTGTCAAGCCAATTTCTTTGAAAACCGAACGATCTGATGTTTCTTCCTGAGTCGAATGACAGTCAGAGACAGCAGGCTCCGCACTGTCATTAACCCTAGAAACAATAATTGGAGACTTGCCTGAAGTCCGATCGCTAGTGAGTAGAAACCCAAAATTATCGATGCGTGGGATCTCGAAACCTGGAGGAGCGCCTACGTGGTCTTGGATCGATGAGAAACTCTCCGCATGAGGCACACCTAGATTTGTAGACAACCCATGGGCTTCAACACAATGTACTGCTAGTGGCTCGAAACCCGGTGGGTAAGGTAAAGATGCCGAACAATCCTGAGTTTGGTTGGAGGACTCTCCTCTTGTCAGCCCGGCAGGGGCACTACAACCTTTAAATTCACCATGCCCTGCCTTGTTGGTTGAGTTAGATTTGTTGGATCTCTTTTGAAGCATGAACCTGGATCTGGTAGGAAAGACAGAGAAATTGGCCCATTCAGCGGCTCTGTCACGCTGTGCTTTCCTTGCAAGCTTTCGATCCCTACGGGCATGCCTAGACATCTTGGTCAAAAGGGGGTCCAAGTTGAAGACATCTTCTTCCACCGCTTCTAACACCCTCCAATAATTGCCAGCTGTCTGTTGTTCATGAGACTTGACCGGGCTGTGATCCGAAAAAGGCTTAGGCCCTTTGCTGGGTGAGGGCCCAACAATACCTTTTCCTTTATCCTGCTGAGATGGACAAGCTGGCTCAGACCGCGAGTTTCCAACCTTACCCGCTGAAACGGCGCGAAAAGCCGGAGAATGGGGAAGCACTGGGTAATGCTGGGGGGACAGATCATTCAGTGTCGACAACCTAGGAGGCGGTTCCAATGCTGCGCATGGGGACACGTGTGGCGAAGAAGCGAAGACCATAAAAGCTGTGTGTCCAAACGGAAGAGCCACAGGTGTCCACTGAATCATTGACTCAGGCAACTCTATCAACGACCTGGCAAGGTTCTTTCTTGCAACGGGATCAGGAGGAAGATGATTGCCCCATACTTGGGACAAGAAATCAATGGGAGTGTCCCGATGAATAGTGGTTGCTGCAATGGTACTCTGACTGGCAATCGGGGTAGGGCTCACACTGGAGAGGTTAGTGGCCACTACCTCCACAAATGATTTTTTGCGCAAAGGTGGGACAACACTAATACTTGGCAGAGTAGAAACACCATCTCTTCTGACGTGCTGCTGATGAAAAGGCTGAGGCACCTTATTTAAAGTCATCTCCTTTATAGCTTGAGCGAGTTGTTTCCAGCCTGTCCCTTCCACGCCAGCTGGCACCCTGATAGTTTTGGACCCTGATCCCCAACCCACCAGAATAGAAAGGAAGAGTCCTCCAAAATTGGCCTCTTTCACCATCATAACCCATCTGTTGTTGGTTTTCCAACTGGCTGTGAAGGCGTGAGAGCCTGATTCCACAGCTTTTTTAAGCTGAAATGCAATCCATTCTCCCATCTGCATTTCAACAAAGACTTTGATTCGAACCCTGGAGCTCGATTCAAGAATCAACAAACCTCCTCTAGAACTACGAATCCCAAATTCTTTACCATCAATTTTCATTAGACGAAGATTTTCTTTTTTAGACTCCATCTCTCCCCAAGATTAGGACCAGATTACCAATTTACAAGCACAATTACTTCAGCATACAAGCATCTTAACAAAACGAAGATGAGGAAAACTGAAAGATCTTACTTGTTGCCCAAAAAAGGCAAATGTGTACCGAAGTCTGAAAAAAGAGCTCTCCGTCGACGCATGTCCTCGTTCACCACCATCAAGCCGAGCCCCTTGCAACAGTTGCAATTTACAAGCACAATGACAGTGGTGGTGTCAAGAATGTAAGAAAACAATCCATCTTCAGAATTTGTTTAATGTTCATGCAGTTAATCTGAAATTAACTGGATTTGGACTAATTGTTGTATAGGCATCTCACCTTCTCAAATATGATTCCATGCTCGGAACCTTTAAAGCGGCTGTGAAGATCATAAACAATGAGACTATTAGTGTGGATGGTAAGCTCATCAAGGTTGTCTCAAACATAGACCCTCTGAAGCTTCCATGGGCTGAACTAGGGATTGACATCATCATTGAGGTATCTAAATTGTTTGATCTACGATGAAAATACTGTAAAAGGAAAAAAAAAAAACAACAACATAGAAATGAATAATTTTGTTTGGTGTTGCAGGGGACTGGAGTGTTTGTTGATGGTCCTGGTGCGAGGAAGCACATACAAGCCGGTGCAAAGAAGGTTATTATAATGGCTCCAGCTAAAGGAGCTGATATCCCAACTTATGTTATGGGAGCAAACGAGGGAAATTACTCACACGAGGTCGCCAACATTGTAAGGTTAGTATTCCAACGGTTCCGTCCATCTAATGAAGAGCATAAGTCAGGTACATCTGTCAGATCTTAAATTTGGCTGGAACTTTGAAATTTTCAGCAATGCTTCTTGCACTACAAACTGCTTAGCTCCATTCATGAAGGTTTTGGATGAGGAGTTGGGTAAGTTTTAGTCATTTTCTGCTCCAATTCCTTTCAAGTTCACACTTTTTGTTTTCGGAAACTAATTCCTCCTTAATTCACTTCCAGGCATTGTTAAGGGAACAATGACCACCACTCACTCCTACACTGGTGACCAGGTAGTCAATCTCTCCATTCATTCACTTTGAATACTCAGAATCTACTGATTGTTTCATGACAATAATATTACCATTATTCACTAAAAAATGTCTTATTTAACCTAATGCCAATGACGTAGCAGAAGTTTAATGATAAAATGTGTTTGTCTAAAATTTTTGCACATAAAAATCCATGAAAGCATAGGGTTTTGCTCAATAAACCCTTCTGACCAATAAAACTATGTTGTTGTATGCAGAGACTATTAGATGCTTCACACCATGACCTGAGGAGAGCCAGAGCAGCAACATTGAACATAGTGCCCCCAAGCACTGGAGCAGCTAAGGCTGTGTCCCTAGTGCTGCCCTAGCTGAAAGGCAAGCTTAATGGGATTGCACTCCGAGTGCCCACTCCTAATGTCTCTGTTCTGGACCTTGTTATCAATGTTGCCAAGAAGGGTATCACTGCTGATGATGTTAACGCTGCCTTCAGAAAGGCTGCTGAAGGGCCACTTAAAAGGATTGGCTGTAGATGAACGTGGCGAAATCAGACTAGCTGAAGCAGGTGCAACCTTAGGAGTAGGAGATGCAACTTCACTTTTAGGACTAGGTGGTGCAAGAATTGAATGTCTTAGCAAGAAATTGTATACATTACTCGCAGACAATGGAATCTGAAATTGTACATGAATTTCAAAAATTGTACATGAATTTCAAAAATTGTTATTGTACTTGATAGATTTTATGACTCAATGTAATACATTACTTTATTAATTACATTACTTTGCCTCCGTTCATGGAAATGTTTAAGTGTTTGGCACATTTAGATTTTTATTTTCTAGAAATAAAACTTATAAGATGTAATAAAAAGTCATTTGATAGCAAAAAAAAATAAAAAAATAAAAAAATAAAAAAATTGCTATAAATAGTATACTTCCAATAAAAAACGCTATAATAGAGTTACTATAGCGTTTCAGAAACGCTATAAATACTATAAATA
The DNA here is from genome assembly GCA_963556465.1 of Berberis vulgaris. Classification (NCBI taxonomy): domain Eukaryota; kingdom Viridiplantae; phylum Streptophyta; class Magnoliopsida; order Ranunculales; family Berberidaceae; genus Berberis; species Berberis vulgaris. Next base: position 82,828,571 of record OY747132.1, on the reverse strand, counting down.
GTGAATTTACAATAGCGTTTTTAAAACGCTATAATAGACTTACTATAGCCTTTCAGAAATGTTATAAACAATATTACTATAGCGTTTTTAAAACTCTATAGTAGTCAACTTACAATAGCATTTTTAAAACGCTATAATAGACCTACCATAGCGTTTCTGAAACGCTATCATAGTCAACTTACAATAGCGTTTTTAAAACGCTATAATAGACCGTGTGTCTATTATAGCTCCGGCAGACACAACATTTTTGAAACCCTATTAATGACAGTATTTCTTGTAGTGATTGTTCAATACAATCTGAAAACTTGAACCTACTAGCTAGAGAAGAAGAATTCCCTCCTAGTTTATCATGTTCACTAATAACTGCATTGAAGTCACCACCCACCATAATTTTTGTCTCTCCTCCACTATACATTTAGCATATATGAAAGTGATAAAAAAAAAGGATGAGTATTAGGATAGGTTACCTGACAATGAATACACTATTCTTAGCTTTCCAACACCGAGATTGCAATCTCAGGATCCCAGAAAATCCATATCTTCCCACCCTCTGCTTCATTAGACGTAAATCCTGACAATTTAATTTTGTTACCAATCTCGACGCACCAACTGGCTTCAATCATGGGTTCCGCAATCATCATTATTCGCACTCTGTACCCCTTGACCAAATTCTTAAGTCTATTTCGCGTAGCTCTATTCCCAACTCCTCGAGCATTCCAAAACATAAAATTATCGATCATTTTTAGATTGGGCATTAGAGTCACTCGACCTCATCACTAGACGCATGCCCGGTGGTACCGCTAGCCTGACTTTTGTATTCTTCAACTTATCCTTCTCTCCCTCTGATACAGTCCCTAAATCCAGATCACTGCTCGCTGCCTGTGGACCAATCTCAGAATCTGATTCAGCTTCATCACTATCGTCACTAGCAGTTTCTAATGTATTGATATTCAATTTCTTTCTCCGAAGCCTCCTAGTTTCTTTGAACAAGGAAATAGCCTTGTCCAATGTGTCTCCTAGTGTTTGTGAATCAAATTCCGGAGAACTTTTAGTAACGTGGACTTCTAATTTGCTTTTGACCCTAACCAAAGTCATGATATCATCATCAAGAGGTCCCAGAAAATCCGCATCTTGCTGTCCCTGCCTGACATCCCCTGTATTAGTAGTCTCAACTACTGTTACATCCCCTATTACCGCCGCATCCACTGATTTTACCGCCGCTTCCACTGCTGCATTTTCATCCCCTGTTTTGACAAACTCAGCACCTTGAGATGCTAGAAATTCCTTGGAAGACTCGGACATTGCATTCACTTGCAACGCCATACTATTCTCGGTCCTATGCCTCATCTCAGTTCCTCGCCAGCTGCCAAAGAGCTAGCCGTATCCTGAAATCCTTCTTCCAATCCCGCCTAAATGGCTCTATCAATTCCACTGGAAGAGTACCCTGCCTTTTCTCAATCCAATATGAAATTGGCAAGCTTTGTTTTATTCGAATCAATAATAAAAAGTCCTTCCCTAGCAAGATTAGCATCTTCAACCTCACTAGGAATGGAAATTCTTTCCTGAACCGAATTGTGGAGATTAGCAACTTCAGTTCTATTCCTTTCCAAGACCGCACCTTCGCATCATTATTCAAAGAAGTCAATGTTGTCCCTGTAACGCCTAGCATAGTTCCTGGAATTTTACAAACAGAAACAATGGAAGAGTTTCCACGCATCTTAGAGCCCTTATTGGAATGTGCTCCTTCAACCAAATTAGCAACTCCATCCATATCGTTGTTTCCCTAAATAGAGTAAGGTGATTTAGAAATCAACATAGCCTTTCCCTTAACATCATTAACTTGCAATTCTTGCTCAACATTAGCTAAAACTTCAAATGTATTTTCCAGGCAAGGACTAAAGTTCTCTTCAACTCCAGCCCCCATTTTTTGTACTCCACTAGGCCTAGCCATGTCAGTCTTTGCAATGCCAGTACCATTTGATTTGTCCGCCCTCTTCAAAATTGGCTTGTAAACTTGTTTAACACCTTGGCCTTTCGGCTTTTGCACGATCTCCCTCTCCCTAACGAATTGATTTCCCGTGTTCTCAACTTTCATTTTATTCAAATCATCTATTTCGTCCACCTGATAATTAGCCTTACGAATCCCCAACCGCTTCCTACATGCTTCAAAAGTATGCCCAATCATAGAACATTTTTCACAATATTTAAAGCCCGGATACACAATTTTTGCCAAAATCCGTCGGATTCGAAAAACTTCAATCAAATTCTACTAGGAAGCTCCTCGGAAAGATCCATCTCTATGCACTTCCTAGCCACCCTGGGTCGTGTGAACCCAAGAGTGCTATCATCAATTCTAAGAGAGGAACCAATGGATTCTCCAATTTCTTTTAAAAACAAAGGATGAAAAAATTGCAAAGGAAGATTAGGAAGATCCACCCACAAAGGGGCTAGCAACGGATCTTCCCTAAGGCTAAATCTTTGATGCCAACGGAAAGCTTTGAATCTAACCCCTCGGATCATACAAGAGTCCCTCGATAAAGCCTTACTAACTTTCCGTTCCGACTGAAATCTAACTATAACATGTTTTGGATCTAACAAATCCATGGTGAAATCATCCATAACTCCCCAAGATCTATGGATGGTTTCACGAATAGCCTCAAGGGAAGGCCGATAGCTAGAAAACTTAAGAACCATAACAATTTTTTCGACATACCTTTCACATCTTTTAGCTTCAGAAACATTCGTTGAAAGTGTCGGACAACCATCCTTGCGAAAACAATTCCCTTCATAAGTTCTTCTTCAATGATAGCCTTCTTCACAACTCCCAATGCTTGTAGAAAAGTTCGAGGAGGCTTAACAACCGAAGCCGAGGTGCCCCCATCCCCATCCTTGTGTTCCCCTCCAATGGCCGTTGTTGGGTCGATATTTGGTATGGTGTTTCCTTTATTTGGCTCAATGCCTTATTGGTTAAGGCCTTTGTTTACTTACTTATTTGTTTGTTTATGAGGCCTAGTCTCTTGGTAAATTTAGCCTAGATCTTGAATAAGGTCTAAAAAAATTTTAGACCCTTCTATTCCTTGGTTTAAGCCTTATCCTTGGTGAAATAAGTCTGATTTTCAATTTTCCTTTTTGTTATGTAGTGGTTTACTTGGTGGTAGGCCTTATTTTTTAAGACCTAATCCTTGGTGAACTAGGCCTTTTGATCAAGAACCTTATTCATAAGCTTTTTATTGATCAAAGGCACATAGTGAATTAGGACAGTTTCTTTCTTGGACCTAGAATTTAATTTTTGTTTAGCTATGATGAATGTCCAATAGTTTTCTTTTTCTCAGGTAAAGTCGTAATGTACCCCCGAAAGGTTTATAAGATTTTTATCAAGTAATAAAGGTCTGGCATCCCATAGTTGCCCCTCCCCACTGGAGGTTTAATTTTTTCTATTTAAAAAAAAGTACCAAAAATCCACAAGAACCATACGAATTCACTTTAGATCGAGCTAAAATCAATTTCTTTCCGTCAACAATTAGTCTATTTCAATTGTTTGTTTCCCTTTCCATAGTCAATGTAGAGTTTTAGTTCTTAAAAACTTATGTGATTTACAAACATTCAAGAAATAAAGAAAGAATTGCGCAAACACACTCTATTGATTACTGGAAAGATGTAACAACGAATGCTCAGAGGCGGATAAAAAAGACTACATACTACAAGCATCTGAATCCGATGCGACATGGAGTAAGGATTCGCTTAAACAGTCTGACTACATAAAGATGGCCAAAGAAAACTTCAAGTAAACTTCGCTCAACCCCTTCCCAAGATCAAGGACAAAGGTGCAATGAGTGGCTGAGAGAACAAAGTAGTCGTTCGCTCTTCCAAACTGCCCTCGGAGGTGACCTGACAACAACAACAACACGAGCCCAGCAATGAGTTGTAGACTTCCTCAAACGGCATCCGGCCTCCCGAAAGAGGTAGAAGAAGGCAGATGAGGATGTCCGTGAGCGTTGGAGTCACCAAGGTTTCACAATGTTGTCAAGCGATGATACTTTTCCCATGCGTGGTACCCGGAGTGACTGAGAGATACCACCCCCAAAAGCATCAACACCCGTCAACACTTCGATCAACCATAAGTAGGCAGTTGGAACCGCATACATGCAGGCATAGCGGCACAAGGTAACACCGAAGCACAAGCGGATAAACGACAGACTCCTCCCTTGGGAGGAAATCCGTACTTCTTATCCGCAATTTGATGAGAAATTATGAGATCTGATCAGCGAATCAACTACGTGCCCACCCAGAAAAAATTAACCACGCATAACAATGATTATCATCATGCCCGATCAGTGCAAATGTCAGAACATTCGAAGACTCTAATGATGGAGATCTCCCTTTGACCTTTGAAAAACCCAAAGCATTATCTTGAAGCAAGAACATTATAGGAGATACGCTTTGTAGAAGATAGTGCCTACAACGATTGAGAAACATCATTATATAGACATAATGGTCCACCAAACGGGTGCTTCAGCATTTAATACCGTATGAAAAATGAGGAGACGATGGTTCCCAAGGAAACTGCACAGACCATGTTCATCCAATTAATGGTGCTGCGCACAACCCCATCAATTGAGGGGAGTCACCGATACTCAACCGTCTCGCAGTCTACGTCGTACACGTGCTAACATGCAATCTACGTCATACACGTGCTATAATGTGATCTACGCCTTACACGTGCTACCATGTGATCTATGTCGTGCGCGTAGAATAATTCGTGCAAGAAACTCTAACTCTCCGCCTGCGAGCCCATGGGCTCGACCGACTATTCAAACAATATTCTACTAAATGCCTGACACAAGCACTAGAAATCTTAGTCAATTCTAACACACGAATTATACCTGTGGATCACTAGCTGATTTAAGGTAATTTTGTCCACATAATGCATGACTCCCACGGACATAGGTTCGCACGCCCTTAAGCAGGCCGAACCTTTCTTCAACCAGGTAAGCATAGTCAGCTGAGGCTGATGATGACGGCTTCTGGTTCATCACAAGACCTAGTCCTCCTAGCATAGATTTCAATTGTTTAGGAAGTGAGAGTCTAATCAGCGTTGTCACGTCACCGGGGATCACTGCCCCCTTCAAGGTTAATGGTTGGCGAACCCAATCAGTAAGCCTAAATGGTGACGACTAACAATGAAAGCTTCTGTTCAAAGCTCAGATCTGTAGTCCCAACAGCGTGGTTGTAGATGGTTTGGAAGGCGGAAGCTTAGTCAGTCCCAAACTGATTTTGACGGCTCACCGCAGGACCACTGCTATTCAGCCTGATCGCCAAATTACCAACCCTAAACTTGTAGCCCCCACTGCGTGGGTGTAGATGGTTTGGAAGAGCCTAGTCAGTCCCAAACCGATTTCGAGGCTTGCCATAGGGCCACTGCTTTTCAGCTTGGTCTTCGAACCCTTTCGTCTCTAACTTATAGCCCTCACTGTGCAGATATAGATGGTTCAAAAGGTAGGAGACTAGTAAGTCCCTGACTGATGTTGATGGCTCGCCACGGGACCATTGCTCTTCAGCATGGTGTTGAATCTATAGTCCACTCTATTCGGACATAGATGGTTCGGAAGGTGGGAGCCCTAAGCAGCTCGCCACGCAACCACCGCTCTCTTTTGAAACAACGACCACAAAGTTAAATCACAGCTCAGTCAATGTCTTCATGCTCAAACAAGTTGGCATTCTATTACCAGAAAAGGCCACTTACACAGACACCTAAATCGTCCAGCCAACGCACGGACAGGTGCTACATAGAATGCCAACTCGATCTTGAAGCGCCTGACTCGGTACAAACGCTCTAACGCGTACGCTAGGCTATCACAACTCACTTATGACGGTGGCTACAACCGACGAATTAGACAAGCGAGATAAGCCCCCAACAGCTTACCTTAAGGATGAGATACAACCCGGGTAATGCAATTGACGACTAAATTGTCCGCGACATGCCCACTAATGGACATGACTATGCAACAGTGACTCTGAATCACTCGAAAGGCAAACGGTCAATTTCTCGACTATAGACAGACCACTCAACTTCCTATTGATCCAACAAGCCTATGCCAAAGTAAAACGATAAGGCGAAAAAAAAAACACACAATAGTAACAACGAGCACAAAACAAATACATAACGTACTTAAGATAAAACTATTTTCAATAACAGTCAAAACAAAATCGGTACAAGTATACAAAGTTGACTCCTTATCGAGAGGGTACAGAAGAGCTAAGCTTAACGGAGGAGAGAGCAGGAGTTGTGTCCATACGCGCCATGACCTGAGCATCAGGGTCCGAACCGCACTCTTCGACCGATGACGCAAAGGCAACGAACAAGTTTACATACGACATCTTATAGCGGCCTAGATCCCATTCCAAATGCTCCTCCTTCGTTAGCATCAGCAGCTCCAGTCTGCCATGTACAACCCAACGAAACTCACACTTGCCAAAGATCTCCTTCCTAAACTACGCCTACGATGGCCTGGTACAATCAGGACTCATTGCATTATAAATAAGACATGAGGTTGATAAGTTAAGGTACGCTACCAATTCCCTGTTACAACATTACACATTCCTTAGATCCCTATCTGACTTTAACATCGAAGTGCCATCGGTTACTTGTGCAGGTCAGTATGAACTAGGTAAAAGCAGGGAATGGAAAACGACTACATCAATTTGAGGGTGTTTGCGGGGACGACAAAGTTCTTAATTTTACACTAAGCGCCATCTCCTTTCAAAACCCATAGAGATGGTGACCACTAGGTCATGCAACAACGGAGAACCAGAGGACACATCAAATGCTTAGGCTGTCCCTATACCACCTCGTTCAGCAGTTCGTGTCGTGCACGAGCACCTGACTCACGCTCCTGCGCCGACGACAACAACGACAGACCCCAGAATCGTTACACTGACATATCAAATATAACAGATCCGCGCTCGATGAACTACGATCTTAGAGTAGACCAGAAGCTATCGACTTCAATCGGAACTGACTAAGCATTGATCAGGTTCGACGACCATTGTTTGTAGTTGGACAATGATCCTTGGCAAGCCATCTTGGTCAGGCATAAAAAGAGCTGACTAACCTCCCACTTTCTAAGCCATCTTCATCCACACTCGATGAACTACGATTTTAGAGCAGACCAGAACTGACTAAGCTTTGGTCGGATTCGGCGAACATTGTTTGTAATTGGACAATGATCCATGACAAGCCATCGTGGTCAGGTGTCGAGAGTGCCGACTAAACTCCCACTTTTTAAGCCATTTTCATCTGCACTCGGTGAACTACGGTGTTAAAGTGGACCAGAAGCTATTGTCATTAGTCGGAACTGACTAAGCTTTTATCAGATTTGATGACCATTGTCTTTAGTTTGACAATGATCCCTGGCATGCCATCGTGGTCAGGCATCGAGATCGCTGACTAAGCTCCCACTTTCTAAAACATCTTCATCCGCACTCAGTGAACTATGTTCTTAGAGCGGACCATAAGTTATTATCATCAGTCAGAACTGAGTAAGCATTGATCATGTTCGGCGACCATTGTTTGTAGTTGGACAATGATCTATACAAGACATCATGGTTAGGCACCTTGAAAGCTGACTAGACTCCCATTTTCTAAGCCATTTTCACCCGCGCTCGGTGAACTACAGTCTTATAGTGGACCAGAAGCTATCATCATTGGTTCAAACTGACTAACTTGGCAAACTATGGTCTTAGAGTGGACCAGAAGCTATCGTCATCAGTTAGAAAAAACTAAGCTTTGATCTGGTTCGGTGACCATTGTCTGTAGCCAGTGTTCTAAAAAATGGCCTACGTGGCGTTAGAGAAACGCCCAGATTAATGGCTGGGTGGGGTGAAAAATCGGGTAGGCGCCTAGGTGGGTCTAGGCGGTCTAGGAGGGGTCTGGGCGGTTTAGGCGGTTTGGTCGGGTTTTATTTTAATAAGGCAGATTGTGTTCTTAATTTATTTTTCTTTCCCCTTTTTTGGAAATAAACAATTTAATTGTGTTTTATTCAATATATGTCTAAATGTAGCAATTGATGATTACTTAATGGAATTCTCAAAGGATTTGTCGGTACCAATTTTTGTAATTTAGATTTTATCAAACATAACTGAGGTCATTCATGCAATTTGAAGAAAAATAAAAGAGTAGGTTTGGATATTTGTCTACAAATTCAACTTTGTATAAAGTACTCATCATGACAAACTTTGGTCATTTTAGTTTTAATAAATTTTGTTCATGATTGTAGGTTTATAAAATTTGCATATGTATCTTGGCATTAAATTGGATGTAATTGATAAAATATTATGCTTAACTTTTGTAAAATATTAAAGTTCTAATACAAAACCTAAAATCGCCTAGGCTCCTGCCAAGGCCCCTGGGCATTAGGCACCTGCTCGCTGCCAGCCCACCGCCTAGTGCATTTTAGAACATTTTCTGTAGTTGACAGTAATCCTTGGCAAGTCATCGTGATCAGAGGTCGAGAGCACTGACTAGACTCTCACTTTCTAAGCCATCTTCATCCACGCTCGGTGAACTACAGTCTTAGAGCAGATCAGAAGTTGTCATCATTAGTCAAAACTGACTAAGTCTTAATTGGGTTCGGCCTCCGTTTGGCACTAGGCATGTAAGTCTGACGTAGGTGTCCTGACTTAGTTAATTTGCCTAATAGTCCGAAACATGGGTCAGATCAGTAGGTTTGATTCTGGAGTCTAATAGTCATAGATTGATCGGACTGAATTCATCCAAATTTAATGAACAACAGCAGAACTTTAATAGAGTGAATACCTAGGATTTGTTGATAATAATATCATTGTAGGCGTGTTATGCATTCGATGGGCGTCTAAGGCTTTTATTATTCGTGTTTTCCTTTTGTTGGGCCACTAATCTGACTAGGCATTTGCTTGGGCTTACTAGTTGGATGGGCCCTATTAGTGAGATCATTGTACCACGTGTACGATGTAGATTGCGAGATAGTTTAGTATTAGTTACTCCCCCCAATTAATGAGGTTTCATGCAATGCCATTAATTCAATGAATGTGGACTCGTGCAGTTGCAGTTGGAACTGTCGCTTCCTTATATCCCGTATGACATTTGATGCTGGCGTAACTGTTGGGTGACTTTTTTTCATGAACCATCGCGCTTATATATAGGCCGGTCTTCACCATTTCAAACGTTGTCATTAATGTTGTAAAGCATATCCTTCAATTGCATCTTTCTAGAAAATATGTTTTGGGTTCTCTAAAGGCTAAAGAAAGATCTTCGTTATTGGAGTCTTCAAGTGTTCTGACATTTGCAGTGATGAGTCTTGACAAGACCTGCTATTCTGTGGTGCCACTTGGTTTGGGTGAGCATCCAATTCATTCAATGGGACCTTGTAATTTCTTCTTACATTATGCAGAAGAAGTACAGACTCTCCCTGAGGGACAAGTATGTCTTCAGTCTTTTGTTGCTCCTTGCCTCCCTCCACTGCTATTGGGACATAATACGTGCACCTAATTTTGAGACGGTTGTTTCTATTGTATCTATAGGGCTTCACACATGATGCCACACCTGGAAGGCAGAGTGGTGGAGCGGAGCTCAGTTGGATGTGTCTTGTTGTTCTGGGGTGCTAACTCTGCATCACCTTAGGCATCCCTCATTTGAGAGACATCCTCATCTGCCTTCTTTCGCTTTCATTTTCAAATCTTGTTTGCAAGGCAGATTGGTGGAGCAAGGTGTCTACAGTCTGTTTCGAGTATCTTCGTTGTCACTTTCAAATCATCCTTGTGAGGCAGATTGGTGGAGTGAAAAATAAATCGTGTACTTGCAGCTTGTAGCCTACTTTGGGTACTTTTGCTTCACTTTTGAATCCTTTTTTGAAGGCAGATTGACGGAGCGAATTCTTGACGTGCGTTTTAGCGGATCCATACTAGTACTGGACTTAAATACTTGTATTTTATAAAATTTTGTATTGGTAAGTCGGGCAAGCTTTATAACAACTTTCTTAGTAATCAATAAAGTTTGTTTTCTATAATTTGTGTTTATTCCTTAAATGAATCTGTATCATATAAGCTTATGCAAACAAATCTTATAAACTGAAAAATAAAAGAAATCAAAACAATAAGATAGTTTGAATCTGAACGGGGACTAAGCTAATATGGCCCTGAAAGAAATACGCATGGTCCTGGCTCAGACCTTATAGCTTCATTGGCGAAGTGTCACATTTCGCCAATGATAGCGAAGTCACTGAAAAGTGAACGTGGGTGCAGGTCGTTCCTCGCTCGTTGCCTACTTTTGAAGTAGGTGTCGGTTCGTTGAAGTGTTGCTACTTAGCTTTGTAATGGACTGGAGTGACAGACGGATGGTGTCTCCGGTGTTGGATTCTGGCTCGTCACACAGTTGAGCCTTTGTTGTCGAATCTTTGTCTTTATCCATGCGGGGTGATTCTTCCCTTTCATTCTAGATCGGTATTTGATATGTCTGTTCCACGGGCCCGAGCTCTAATTGCTAACAATCCAGCTGCTTCAACGGTGCATAGTGGCAGTCTCTCACTGAAGGTATTTCCATGAATTGTTCCTTCTGCCTGATTGGCAGTGTAATTGATGCACTAGTGAAGAGTGGAAACTACCATCTCCATTTGATGAAGCTAGGGCCTCCCCAAGATGATGGTGTAGGTGGATGGAGCATCGACCACCATAAACTTCTAGAAAATGACTTTCTAAAGTTGTGGCTTTTCCGCCACTACTGTTAAGCTGATTATCCTGAGAGGGAAACACTTTTTTCCTTTAAACCCGATCATTGGTTGACCGGCGGGTGTCAAGTTCATTGTGGGATGCATTGAGAAACGGGGCGTTTAGAGAGCTTACTATGTCCACCAAGACCCTTTTCACTTCCCACTTTGCTATGAGGACCAAAATGACCAGAGCGTCAGTGTGAGGAGGATGGACACCTTGGTGGTCCTTGTCCATGAATGTTAGTGGTGGGATTGGACTCTGAATGCGTGCGTATTGCACTTTTTGGACCTCACAGGTGGGTTGCGCTCGCATCTCGAGGTGCATACTTTTTGGGAACTGTTGGACTGCTCACCTTCCGAGCCGACCTCATTAAGGACATATATGATGCCAGGAGTCTTTTTATCTATCTTTTTTACGACATCTTCCCTTTTCTTTTCCCAGTCATGTCTTTTTTTCGGGCCCATGAATTCTTTCAACTTACCCTTCTTGATCCAGTACTCAATCTCACTTGTGAGACTTTTGCAATCCTCAATGACGTGGCCGCCTTCCTTGTGAAATGAGCAATATTTGTTGTTATCGCCCCAAGAGTGATCTCTTCGCTGTTTGGCGGGCCACTTCAATTCTCCCCAATTCTTAATGGAGGTTAGGACATCAAATAAACTGGAATTGAGGGGAGTGACGAATTTGGACCAGACAAAATTGGATGCCTTATCTTGCCTTGCGCGACCAGAGTCGGGTTTGTTGTCATTGCGCTTCCTCTTTCTGTCGACGTCCTCTTGTTTCATTCCATCCTTATTGTCTCTGGGACCATAAGGTTTCTTTTCTGCCTCTTTCTTGGTGACCAACATCTCTCGAGAGTGATGTATTTTTAGGCGCTATTAAGTAAGTTTGCCATGTTAGTTAGAGGCTCCAGAGAGATGAAGTTGTAGAACTTGCTTCTTCTCAAACCCGAGGTGAAGGCTGTGACCGAGATATCATCGCTATAGCCATCGATGAGGGTTAACTCATCATTGAAGCATGTGACGTATTCCTTCAATGTTTTGTTCAACTTCAGTTTTAAAGTGACCAAGTAATGTTGGCCCTTCTTGGTTCGTTGGTTGCCGATAAAGCGGGTGAGAAAAGTTTTTACCAACATTCAAAATGAGTCAATGGACTTCGGAGGGAGGCTGTGGAACTAGGTCAGCGCTTACTTCTTCAGGCTGGTAGGGAATGATCGACACATTACTGCTTCGGATCCTTCTTTGGAGCGCTATTACATACTGGAAGTGGCGTAAGTGGTCGAACGGGTCTATTGTCCCGTCATAAAACTCCAGCTTTGGTGGGCTAAATTTATTTGGCAGTGTCTCGTTCATGATGTGATCCATGAATGGGGGGACGATGAGGTTGAACAACACATCTAGATTGGTGGCCCCAAGCCGTAGGGGGTTCTGCGAAGCGGGTTTGTAGCTTTTAGACCCTGAGTTTCCATTGGCTGCTCCTCCACCCTTAGTCCACTGAGAGGCGGCAGAGGAAAAGTGGCTCTCCTGCACGTGTTCTCTGGTATCTTCTGGGGATGGGGCTCTTCGTGGCTCTCGGTCTCTTCGGTGGGTGGAGGGTTCTGCTATGTGAATATCTCCATCGCTCGTGCGATTTGTTACACCTGGGTTGACAACAGATCCACCTTGGGGTTTGTATTGATTGATATCGGTGCGGGGGTCTGAGGTTGTTCCCCTTGCGATGTCGGTGCCACTGGAGCTAGCACAACGCTTCACTGGTTCGAGCATTCGAGGGCTCAATGATGTCTCCATTATTGTGAGATCTCGTAGTCACCATCTTTCTGGATTGCAAGTAAGGATGATATCAATCTTTCTCGTGCTCCTAGATCTAAGGGAGATTATTCCCTTGTAGAATATTGTCCATGCAGGGGAGTTTTCATGCACGACTTATACTCCATTATTTGTTTCCTAGGTTGAATCAATGTATTGCTGGCCTGCCCATCTTAGATCGATCCCTCAGATAATTGCCCTATTAGGTCTTATGGGTATTGGGCTTGATCATGTGACGTATGGGCTTAATAGGGGGTTGCAATTTGGATCCAACCTCTCGGACCTCGCCAAGATGGCCTTAGTGTTGTTTGGGCTTTATTGGATTGGGTGGACAAGTAGCCGCTTTGCTCTATTGTCGAGTTTATCATGACACGTGTATAGCACAGATTATTGAACGATTTTGTGTATCATTAGATAGCATTTTAAAAGGTCATTCATGATAGCACATATGTTAAAAAAACAATTGTTAGCATTTATGTATATATGATACATAATACAACCATGACATTCCCAAATGCTAACAAACAATTGATCATAATTATGTACATGAGATAGATAATACAATCATAACATGCACAAATGCTAACAAGCAATTGATAGTACTTATGTACATGTGTAGATAATACAACCATGATATTTCACAAATGCTAACAAACAATTAATTACATTTATGTACATGTGATAGATAATACATCCATGACATTCACAAATGCTACGTTGGGATAACATTTTTCATGGTAACTATTTTAAAAAGATAACATGGGCTACTGTGACTCGCACTAAATATTATGTTACCCTTGTTCATAGTTTCTTGTAATGTCTAGAAAGGTCATTTTTTGTTGTAGTGTAAGTTTTGATCATACCTAATAGTTCAAAAGTCTTTATCTATCCTGATTATGGATGCGAATTTTCGTCGGATCAAACGCAAAGCAATCTGCATAAGATAGAATCAAGTGTCGATCACGCAAAGTAATCTGCACAAGATAAAAATTAATTCTTGACACCGGTGTGGTGTCTGCCACGGGGACTCCGATGCCAAAATTAAAACAATGTCTTTAGGAAAATGAGAAGTATCTTTATATTTGAAGAGAAAATTGTAAGTCAAGAAAGTGTTACCTCCAGATGGCTTTGTGTTTGGCTATTTATAGAGGCAGATCGAGTAAACTGCTAGCAGATGAGTGAGTCACGTGGCAGATGAGTAAGTGACCTGCTTGCAAGTGGTTGTAACTCCAGCAGATGAGGGAGACACATGGCAGATAAGTGAGTCATCTGCTTGCAGGCGGTTGTAACTCTAGCAGATGAGTGAGACACGTGGCAGATGAGTGAGTGACCTGCTTGCAAGCGGTTGTAACTCCAGTAGATGAGTGAGACACGTGGCAGATAAGTGAGTCATCTACTTGCAGGCGGTTGTAACTCCTGCAAATGAGTGAGACACGTGATAGATAAGTGAGTGATCTGCTTGCAAGCGATTGTAACTCTTCTTAGATAGTTGTAACTTCTCTCAAGTAGTTGTAACCTCTCGTTGGCGGTTGTAACTTCCTGTTTGGTGACACCTCTCTTGCAATCTTGTGTACTCAACTTTGCATGGTGGTCAGTGCTGAACATTATTCCTCTGTTGAGTTGTACTAACCCTTTCATGGGTAATTTTTGGGCTTTTCGAAAACAACCCAAATCTTTGGGCTTCTTTATCCTGTTGGGCTAAGAGTAATTTTTGGCTCCCACAAATGCCCCTCATCTCCTTTGCTTTTGAGCTGACCATTTTTCTTTTCCTTCATACTTAAAAGTAGGGGAGATGTATTTTCACTAAGGAGCCCCGCCAAAAATAGAAGTAGATTGCCCCTGATCTTGCTGACTTATCTATCTTTATTGATACAAGTAAGTGATCTGCATGTAGAGGATTCTGTTATTGTTGAAATGTAGTCTACTGAAGACAAAATGATCTACATGTAGAGGCTTTTGCTGCAGATGAGATGATCTACTGGGTGACTCATACATAGTCATTTCATGGGCTCTTGGACTTTGTCCAAATAAAGGATTATCCTTAGGTGAATAAAACAAGTCATGCTCTGGCTTCCTGTAGATTTGACGACCCATCCACCTATAAATGTCACATATCTTTAGGTTGACCTACCCCTGTTTCAACATAAGTTCAGGAGTGGCATATCTTTGGGCTGACCTGCCCCTATTTCAGCATGAATTGACGAGTCTTCATTTGTTGAAGGACAAGAAACTGATCTGCTAGCCGATTTTGTATCCCCGGTTGAGGAGGAAACGAATTCTGCTAAGGCTTGAGCCTTTATAGTTGTCATCGGCTGGTAAATTAAGTCATATTGGCTCAACTCTATCGTTCATTTCATGAGTTTTTGACAAGCGTCCAAGAGGAAGTTGTGCCCCCTAACTCTTCGCTGATGAAAACTGAGCTAACTGCTATATTTGAAACTGCCAAGCAGATGTACAGGTCCTCTCATGGATTTTTCTGCTGATCTACTCAAGAATTGATCCAAAGCTGTTGCTCTACTAGTGAGAGTTTGAATTTCTTTTGGAGTTGATGGTGACTTCATATCAAATAGTGTTATTCTTTGTTTTTATGATCCCCAAACTTTGTGTATGTTTGTTGGCCTACTGACTTAGAAATATTTTCTTTAAGAGCGCAAAAGCTTTATTGGCCTCATTCATGAGTTTCCAATGTGCTAAGTCAGAATTTAAGCACAACTTGAGAAAGTTAATCATGGATTCAAATATGTTTATCTTGGAAATTGCATGGAAATATTGTGTGATCTGCTGACCACTTGACAAAACTTAAACGGATTTAAGTAGTCTCGAGTACGATGCTTTTATGCATTGAATTACCCACTCATGGAGAGGGTGATCCTCTACTGGGGCATTATATATGTGTGGTTTGCTGACCACTTGACTAAACTTAAACGGATTTAAGTAGTCCTGAGTACGATGCTTTTATGCATTGAATTACCCACTCACGGAGAGTGTCATCCTCTACTAAGGTGTGATCCTCTACTGAGGCATTTTGCTTGTGTGGTCTGCTAACCAATTGACTAAACTTAAACGGATTTTAAGTAGTCTTGAGTAATATGCTTTATGTATCGAATTACTCACTCACGTAGAGTGCCATCCTCTATTGAGGCATTTTGCTTGTGTGGTCTGTTGACCACTTGACTAAACTTAAAAGGATTTTAGTAGTCCTGAGTAAGATGCTTCTCTGCATTGAATTATCCACTCACATAGAGTGTCATCCTCTACTGAGGTGTACATAAATATTTGTATTTCTGAATGTCTTTTGCTGTATGACATGTAGAACGAATTCTCGTTTTTCCCTATTTCAACTGAGGAATGTGTGTTCTTTGCTGAAAAGAAAAATAATGTATCAGCTGCTGTGGTATATGAAATGTAGAACGAATTCTCGTATTTCCCTATTTCAACTGAGGAAGGTGTGTTCTTTGCTGAAAAGCAAAATAATGTATCATCTGCTGTGGTATATGTAAATATTTGTTCAGATCTTTTCTTTGCGTGTCTTTTTTCATTGATGGCGGTCTCTTCGGCCAAGATTGGTTCTTTTCGTGGAGAATTTGATTGACTGAAACGGAGAACATTGTGTATGTTCTATCGGATGAGGAGTCTCTTGTTGAAGAGATAAAATACAATAAACAGATAAAATACAACTATGTTTTTCTTACATGTACATTGTATTTTTTTTTTCTAAGAAGTTATAAATGAAAAAGCTAGGACACCTCAACTTCAATCAACTTTGTGAATTGGTCAGTTGCCCTAATCATCAGATTTTTCTGCGCCGAAGAGTTTGATTGATTGGAACTGAGAACTTTGTGCATGCTCTACTGGTAGATGAGTCTTTTGCTGGAGAGCGTGTTCCACACTTGTTACCCCTGTTCTTTTTACTCTCCTTTTGATCTACATTCTTTTGTATATGTTGGTTATCCTTCTTGAACACATTAGATACCTTACCAATATTTTTTTCATCGTCCTGCAATGCATAGCATTCTGCCATGGTGAAGACTTATGCAAGAGTTTTACCTGGTTTCATGATCAGCTCGCCATACAACGGGTGATCTGTGGGCAGACACTTCCTGAAAGCTGAGGACGCAATTTGATCATCACACCCAACTATGCTTGCTTTTTCTTCCTTGAATCTTTTAATGAAGTCTCTGAGCAATTCATTTGACTTCTTTTTCATGTTGAAGAGGTGGTCAACATGTTTTTTGACAGTTCGGTAAGATGAATTCTTTTGTGAAGACAAGAGATAGATCTCCAAAGTTGTTGATCGACTGGGGGGTCAAAGTGTGAAACCAATATTGGGCTACTCCCTATAAAGTCATAGAAAATATTTTGCACATAAGTGGATCATCATTTTTGTGCAGAGTCATGACACTTCGAAAATGCTTCAAGTGCCTCTCAGGATCATAATCTCTTTTGAAAGGGGTAAAAGTTGGTGTGGTAAACCTTGCTGGTGGATGAGCCTCTTCGATGTAATATGTAAAAGGTGAAGTGTTCACCAAGGCTATACCTCTGCGCAGCGTATCATCTGAATTTCTCATAACTTGTAAATTCATCAACTACTCATTGACCAATAGTGCCACGTCATCTGCTCCCAAGGGCTTATGTGTATCTTGCTGATCGGCCATATGGTGATTTTGATTATGATTATCTGCAATAGATGACTTATCATATTCTGAATTTGATTGTGACTTACCTACATGTGAGTAAGGTAGAGTCTCAATGGGATTATCTTGAAGGCTCCTCTTGATTTGACGAGTCTCTGAATGTGGGACGTGGGATAAATCAGTGTAGTGATCTAGATCTGGTCCCCTGCGTTGTTCGCATCTATCGGGATTTTGACTTCTGCGCCGACCACTTATATTAAGTGTAGTCTGCGGTCCTAGCCTTGAGTGCACAGTTGCTTGGGAGTCCAACCTTGAGAAGACTCCCCTCTGAGGTTTGAGCCTAGAGTGCACATTTACTCGTGGCCCTAATCTCGAATGAATGCTTCCAGAGTGATTGTTTCCCTTTGATGGATGACTATTTCCACTTCTATGCGCATGATCTGATGGTAGATGGGGATGTGTCTTCTGCCTTGGTTGTTTGCTCACTAATCACTCTACCACCTGGGTTTGTTCTTCCAATATTTTGGTTAGATTGGCGATCTGACCTGCAAGATTTTCTTGTTGTATCATCTCCATTTGGCTTGTGGCAGAAGGTTGCGATTGATGGTCAGCAAACGGTGGCAGATCCATTACCAGTGGTTGTCCGGCTGGTAACAGCTAAACCCGTGATGACGATGGCAGCCTAGTACGAGCAGAATACCCTGTAACATTACTTTTGCTAGTTTGTTTTCGAGTTCCCACCATTGTATTGAATTGAAAATAAAAGTGTTTATGAATGAAATTGAACAATGTCTGCCACGGGGACTCCGATGCCAAAATTAGAACAATGTCTTTAGGAAAATGAGAAATATCTATATATTTGAAGAGAAAATTGTAAGTCAAGAAAGTGTTACCTCTAGATGGCTTTGTATTTGGCTATTTATAGAGACAGATCGAGTAAACTGCTAGCAGATGAGTGAGTCACGTGGAAAATGAGTGAGCGACCTGCTTGCAAGCACTACTACAGATATAGGCTTGCATAGCGCTTAAAAATAGGCTTAGATAGCGCTTTTTAGCGCTATCTAAGCTACCGCTATGGTAGCTTAGATAGCGCTCAAAAAAGCGCTATGCAAGGCGCGTACTTGAATAGCACTTCGCTTAGATAGCGCTATCTAAGCGTTTATTTTTTTTTTTAATTAACTTCAATAGCGCCTTCTAAAGCGCTATGTAAGCGCTAATTTTTTTTTTTAATTAGCTTGGATAGCGCTTAAAAAAGCGCTATTTAATTTAAATGAATTTTTTAAATTAAATTTGTTTATCTGCTAAGATAGCGCGTAAATAAGCGCTATGGAAGTAATTAGATTGTTCTTAGATAGCGCTAAAAGAAGCGCTATTGTAGTATATATGTTAAACTTAGATAGCGCTTATTTGAGCACTATCTAAGTTATTTGATTTGTTTTTTCTATTTTTCCGATACCGATTTTCTGGGCTAAATATAATATTTAATATAATAATGACAACGTTCAATCAATCAATAAAGACACAATATGATAACTAAATGTTTCTCATTCATTCAAAATATAATTTAAGCATTCATACAAAATTCAATAAAGATACAAAATTGTTCTCAATCACGGTATCCCAAGCTTTGCCACTCAAACTGTAACGGATCAAGAACTTGAGGACATCAAGAGGGAAGTAGAAGATGATGCTGTATAACCAAATCACTCCTGCCCATCCCCACACTATGCCTTGGATCCTTGCAAAGTCTCAGTTTGCATAAACAGCTATCAATGTAGCCACCTTAACACAATGGATGGATAAATTGTCAGTTTTAATGGAGAATACAGATATATTCAATGGCATGAAACATCATTTATACTCACCAATTGAGCGGCAAGGAAGGCACTAACAAGCAACACGCCTGGTCGTTCAACAAAGGACCAACTCTGAGATCGGGTCACAAAGATGAGAGCCTGGCTCACTATGCTTACTTGGAGATAGAGAGCTGCAGTGAGTTCTTCGTTGTTGTGCCTGATTGATCTCACGCCAAATGTTTTCTGCACATTATATCATTTGGTAGACAATGAGTAGGATCAGTATGATTAATATATACTAATTGATATATAAGATGTTGCACGTGTTCTTTGGACAGGAGACTACTTACTGAGAAGAAATCTGTCTCACAGGAAGCCCAAAAGAAAATCACAGTCATGATAGCAAGATATGTGCCAAGTAGCTTGCATTAATAAACATAAGGTCATAAATATAACAAAGCATTTAGGATGTGGAGCTCATCAGGATCTTCTACGTTTTTCAACATCGCATTACTCATAAAAATTATTTCTTTATTTTTTCATGATATATTAGCATATAAGTTTGGATAAATCAACCCAAACAAGTTTTCATATACAAACAAAACCAGTGCAAGATGACAGGTCACTTATTAAGGTAAGAAGACCAACTTAATGGATATGATTTACCTTGGATAAGATTATCTTGCTCAAGGAAAATCTCCCTGAGCCTACTTTGACCGCAAGGGTTATACTTGAGATTGAACTTATCAAAACGATGAAATGTGCTCTTGTCAGCATGAACATCTAGCAGATCTACATTAAGGTCATACCTGTTTCCACATTAAGACAGAGAAACATATATCAAATCCCAAAATAACTAAGAACTAGAAAAAGAAAATTAAACTAGATTGCATTTTACCCAGTCAAATCAAGACTCTCGAAAACTTCTTTTAGTGTCAAATATGTTCCATCGCGAAATATCACAACCTGAATAAAAAGAAATGCACAACAATAAGATCTAAGTGAGACAGTGGTGCAACCTGCTTCAGTAAGTCAATTAACCAGTAATTAAGTAAGCAACACTTCCTCAGGGATTGTGCATGGCAAGAATTCCTGGAAAAACAAGACCTGCGAAATGACTCCTTGTCAGATAGCCAAAAACTAGAAAGATAATCCTAATCAAGAAATAAATTATGTTAGATGTACATATGAAATGATAGAGACTTCTAACCACCATTTTTCAACCTCAAGTCATGAAGCAAAACACATGCGTAAAGCTGAAGGCAGCATAATAATGAAGTAAAGGCAATTTTGATCCTCGTTGCTTGTAGATTTCATATGATTTTGGAGGCTTTTCTTAATTACTCTGTTGTATGCGTTTACATGCACAAGAATAAGTTTTCACAACAAGCAGAGCAAATAGCACCATATTCCAAAATATTTAAGGATTAATGTCCATAAACCTAGGTAACTAAATTTGTGTCCAAGGCCAAATCAGTTAATACATTATACAAGCAGACAATGTTTGTATTTTCTAACTGGGACTATTCACATTAATTTTTCCTTCATATAGCTAGCAAAAATAAAAATAGTTAAGGTTTGACAAGAACAATATAAATGAAGCATTCTCTCAAGGTATCCACATAAGTCTTCACATCTTAGAATGTAAAAAATGTAAGAATTGTAGTAGTCCTCGAGATCAGGTATCATTCATTGAATACCCACAACTTATTACAACAAGTGGAACCCATAGAATTAACACAAGCATTATATCAGAAAATTTAACATTGCTACTTTCAACAACATATTGAAAAAGGAAAGAACATATAAATGAACAATCTAGATCTCATAACGTATAAATAGCATGGAACTAACCTCTGTTGTTGTACCACATGCCTTCATGCAGGAAGGACTTGCTGGCTCTGGCAACTCTGTGATGATTATCACCACTTCAATGACCTGTCCAGTGCTTCTGAGGTCTTCTGAGCTGCATGTCGTTCCACTTCCAAGTTTTACATGTTCCCTATGAACAGAAAGTAATGCTAAGCAAGAAAATCATTAGTTGATGTAATTACTGAAGTTAAAAAGAAAGATTTCAATTATTTAAAGAAGCAGAAAAGAAAGAAAGATGCCTACCAAGTGGTGTGACACACTGAGCAGGAAAGGCGAGAAAGCGGTATAAGCGAATATTATTTATGCACCACTTTACTTAAAATGATGAAGTTCTCTTATACGCCTAACATCTGCAATTTACTCTACACTCTTGGATCAATTAAAAAACACAGAAACCTCAAAATGTATTTGCAGTTTCAGTGTACCTTCTTTTGCTTTCTCAATACCATATAACTTGAAGGCTCGTCTATTTGGAAAATCTGCAATGACTCATTAGCCGTGGCATCCAGCTTGAGAAAAATTGTCCCTGTTTTGGATAGAAGGTCATACTTTTCAGTGCAACTTAAATGGTCAATGTTTAGCAAGAGTAGGAACACTACAAGAAATTAAGGCACATACAATGAGATTTCTGTTAACACAGTCGATAGTAATTGACATTCCCACCTAATATCTGCTCAAGGGTATAACAAACCTCTCATTCTCTCGTATAACAAGAAGATCCCACTTGATCGAACTTGGACATCACTTCCAATATACCACAGAATTAAGCTGAAAGTTAAGAAAATAACTAAACATGTTCAAAATAGGAAAGGGAATATATAAGATCAACCAAAATACGAAAACCTCTACAAACAAACCAAGCTCCAAGTTGCAAAGCACTTTCCTGAGAAGCAACGAGAGATGACTCTTCTGACTTGGTGCATATAATTATCAGGCCTTGCTCAATATTTTACTGGAGAAGGATCAAAGAAACACACAAGACCAACATAATAAATCAAGCTTAAAAACAGCTATATGCAAGAGATGAATGGAATCTAGTTGGAAAAAGTATAAAACAACTTCATAAAATGCTTGGTCAATGGCACATACCTATATCGATTAGGGGTAAATATGTATCCCTATCATCCCAAACTTCTGAGACATAAAGTTGGTGCATACTACAAATGATGAGCAACTCCAACTCTGAAACAACGACAAGCTACTTTGTTAATTATGAAAAATGTGTTTCTTTCTTTCTCTTTTTGCATTTTCTTATTTGTGGGCTTGATGTCCTTAATGTAGCCTGATATTTTATCCTCAAAGTAATCACAACTCAGGGCCTATTCTGCCACTTGTGTTGTTCTTGCAAAACAATAAACCAAAGAAAAACAGAATTACAGAACAAAACGAAGAAGAACAGATCTAAACCATCGCAGGTTTGAAGAAGAACAAAACCATAAACCATCGCAGATTCGCAGGTTTGAAGAAGAACAGAACGAAAAAGCCACCAAAGAAGCAGGTTACCACTTACCAAAGGTCCAGATCTGATCTCTGAGTCTGAGTTTCTTCTACTTCTGAGTTCGTCTTCCTTCGATTTGTTCTTCTTCTCTCTTCGTCTTCCTTCTTCTTCGATTTCTTCTTCTTCTTCCTTCGATTTCTTCCAAGTCTTTCAGTCTTCTTCCCTTCGATTTCTTCTTCTTCTCTCTTCTGGCTTTCTTACTTGGATCTGAAAAAAGAAAAAAATCGATCAGTCTTACTTGGACCTGAGTCGCCTCCTTCCTCGGTTCCTCGCCTCCTCGCCTCCTCTGGTTCGTCGCCTCGGTTCCTTGCCTCCTCGCCTCATCGCCTCTCTGTGTGTTTGAGAAAGGGAATTCTAAATGTCGAGTAAACCAAAATCTGAAAAAATGAAAAATGAGGGTTTGTGATCTTAACCGTCCGATCGTATCAAGATCTGCAAAAAAGAGATTTAATTTGATATTTGATTAAAATCGAAGCGCTATCTTAAATGTAAATAGCATAGCGCTTCGGAAGCGCTATGCAAGCACTTTAAAAGCGCTATGGTAGCTTTGGTAACGTTTTTTCTCATAGCGTTTTTTAAAGCGCTATCTAAGACATAACTAAGATAGCGCTTAACTGAAAAAAAAAATTAAAAGCGCTATTGTAGTGTTTTTTTTTTTTAAATTTTTTTTTAAAGACAAATAAGCGCTATCCTAGTGCCCACTTGGATAGCTCTTTAAAAAAGCGCTATCTAAGTGGCATTACCTAAGCTAATATTTGTAGTAGTGAAGTGGTTGTAACTCCAACAGATGAGTGAGACACATGGCAGATAAGTGAGTCATCTGCTTGCAGGCGGTTGTAACTCCAACAGATGAGTGAGACACGTAGCAAATAAGTGAGTCATCTGCTTGCAGGCGGTTGTAACTCCTGCAAATGAGTGAGACACGTGGCAGATAAGTGAGTGATCTGCTTGTAACCGGTTGTAACTCCTCTTAGGTAGTTGTAACTTCTCTCATGTAGTTGTAACCTCTCGTTGGCTGTTGTAATTTCCTGTTTGGTGACGCCTCTCTTGCAAGCTTGTGTACTCAGCTAAGCATGGTGGTCAGCACTAAATACTATTCCTCTGTTGAGCTGTACTGGGCCCCTTTCATGGGTAATTTTTGGGCTTTTCGAAAACAACCCAAATTTTTGAGCTTCTTTATCCTATTGGGCTAAGAGTTATTTTTGGCTCCCACACTGATCATGCAACTCTTATATATCATTTGTCTAAGAAGGATGGCAAACCACATTTGATCCAATGGATATTGTTACTTCAAGAGTTTGATGATCTCGAGATTTGAGATAAAAAGGGAACAAAGAATGTGATTGCAGATAACCTAAGATGATTGTAGAATCTGAAAAATAGTCAATACCCATAGCTGAAACATTTTCTAATGAACAGTAAATGATGGTATCTCACTCACCTTTGAGGCCCCCATGGTATGTGGATATTGTGAACTTTACCATTGGTCAAAACAATATAAATTCAAATTTTTAGCAAATGCCAACTGTTACTTTTGGGATGGCCCATACATGTTCAAGTATTGTTCTAACCAAGTCATTAGGAGATGTATTCATGATAGTGATCAACAAATTGAGCTTTATCCATACCTCGAATTGATAACTCTAGTCACATGGGTTCTAATAATATATTGGATATTAACTTGATTAATATTACGTGGCCTTGTTATGAAATTGGTGCTTGATCAAAGTTTAGATATGCCATAAATAGTTTCATTCATAAATGAAAGACATTTGAGGAATTAATTTTAACGGATTTTGAGCCAAGGATCAATGCTTTTACATGGACCAAACATCCTCAAACAATTTATCCAATTTTGGTTATGTCCCAGCTAAAGCCAGATAAAAAATGTAAGTATTCACGGTTGTTTTTTCAAATAGAAAAAACACCCTATATGTTGTCACATAGACTATATATATATATATATATATTTTGTTTGATTACTACGTGGTCCTGTTTTGAAATTGGTGTCCATACATAGTGGCGACTTCTCACAGCTAATTACAAAGGATAAACCACAACTTTTATTCATGCATAGGCCACAAGCACTTTTTCGCGTTTATCATTATTCAAGATCCTCAAATATTATATCACGAGATACATAAGAATGTTGTTGTATCACTAATATTGGAATATTTCCCTTGAAGTCAGATGAAGCGAACATATCCCCAAAGAATCCAATTTCAGGATACTCATTCCAATCTATAAGCCCAGCAAGCAATGAAGAGTAATTATTTTGTTGTCTCCCCACAAGCATAAGGTCATACAAATTCTCTATTGCTCGAACAACACGTACCACCTCAAGACCATTTTCTAATACTTCCTCCTTGTACATATTGAGCCCATTCACTACTTGTTCAAGTCGATATTCATTTATAAAATTGTCATCCAAAATCTTGTCGTTCAAATCATTTATCGTCAGGTTAATAGGAATAAGGCGATGCACTATCAAATTGATATTTGGGTGTTTTGCCATCCTCGTTGCATAAAATAGTGCTTCCCGATCATCAGGGCCACCCAAAAAGATGACACCAATCTTGTAAGTGGACCAACAAGAAACAACAGATTTATCATTGTTCATTCTCCCACGGTCAATAAGGATACCCACAGAGCATGGTGCTTTAGTAAGTACCTTTTTGTTGATATTTCTACACTTGGAAGAATCTTTAACTCCATCTACATTCCATTGCTTGTGAAATGGGATGATTATTAAAGATGTTTTTTTGTCAAGTGCCATTGTGCAAATATCTTCATGGGCTGACACGAAAGGCGTTACAGTTGTGAAAGCATGGACGACGACAACACCATGATTTTGTTTTTCGTAGATTCTGAAGCAGTTGACAATATGATCTGATGCAGTAGACTTGTTTGATATCTTGTCACGTGGCTGGTGGGCAATGAAAAAAGGAGTTGAACGGCCGTAAAGCTCAATGAGATGAAGAAGATAAACAGAAATTGGACTTTTCTTAGTTGGATTCGTAGCCTCAATAAGATTAACAATTGCAGGCACATTATTTTCATTGAAGACACAAACTAGCATACAAAATTCATCATTTTGTTTGGCATTTTGGATTGTACGATTTTTACAACCAAAATACTTAGTTGAAGGTTTATAGAACCATCGAACTAAAGGTGAAGTGACGGTTGCTACAGTCAGGGCACCGTATATCAATGTTCCAAAAACACTTAGATCAAGAATCTGCAATTAGTGAAATTTTTTCAAATGTTAGAATATTTTCAAGCTTAATTAACACAATGTGAAATAAGGTCTAAAATCTTTAAAAATACTATCCCTCGACTACCATTGTTTAATTTAAATTTATAACTAGCAGTAATGTTATTAATTATTATTTTTTATTGTCTTGTTCTTTTGTCATCACACTTAAAAGACACACATGCAAAATATAATTGCAAAAACTTCATCAATCTTTCTGAAATTCATAAATTGCTTACACAGACATATAAAGGGTATTACAGCTAGAAAATAACGAAAATGATTAATTATTTTATAATTACTAATTTATTTGAGAATATTTTCTTCATTTTAAATATTTGAAGAAGTTATAATATTGAATAATTGGATTGGTATTATAGTTACCAGCACCCTTACAAGCATTGCATGCGTCCAACATTTGCTTTTTCGCATATACAACTTTTTTTACAATGTAATTTGGTACTGTTACTATATCACACTTGACATTTTTGTTTATTCATATAGCTTTTTTAAAATATTTTTCATTGGTAATTATACATTTTTAAATGTATGGTATGACCATTAATTATACATTTTATAATTATTAGAGATAGCTTTAATTTATACTTAATAAAAGTCAAAGGTAATGGTTGAGCAGTGGCGGATGGTATCAATAGGTCACAAGGGTTAAGGGATAAAAAATAAAATAAAAATAAAAATAAAAAAATAAAAATAAAAAACTCAACAAACACTTTTACGACAATTTTCAAAATCATAAAATTACATATATGTGAGTATTAAAGTATTAATAAAAAAGAGAGTATTAAAGTCTCTAAGGTATAGTTTTCAAGTCCACATATGGGAATTTAATGTTTACTATCCAGATCCTTTGTGTTTCCATTTTAGAAATAATTAGTGAAAATATATGCTATTTGAAAAGAAAACCAATTGATTTTTAGGACCCAAATTAACAGGAGTTAAAAAGGTAGAAAAAAAAATATGGAGTAGCATTTAATAATGTAAAAAAAAAAGTGCCAATTTGAGTTTGGGTCCTATGATTTAAACCAATTTTTAGCCAAATGTATGATGGCTCAGTGGTTGAGATATGACGGATGGTATCACTAGGTCTCAGGGTCGATCCTAGCCGATAGCATCTGGGGTGGGAGGGGTTAAGGGATAAAAAATAAAAAATAAATACCAAAATTGAGTTTGGATCTCAAGTTTGTCCAGCTTCAAATCTTGGTCCTAAGACCACGTTGGCCGTTAATTATTCGTTTTGTAATTGAATTAATTTTTATTTTTATTTTGAAATATTATTGACTTTGGTATTGATAAATTTATATTTTAAATCCAACAATTCATACTAGCTTTTCGTTTAGGTCTTACATTTATAACGAAAAGTTGATGGTCATCGTGGTCTTGGGACTCAAGACTTTTTTTTTTTGGGGTCTAAAACTAGAAATTTTTTTATTGAAGATAAGAAGAGAAAGAAAATACAACCATCTCTATAACAATGAATGCCAAGACATCATGAAAATGTCAAAAAACAAGTCTCTAAAGAGATTAAAAGCCGAAGGTGTAAAAAAAAAATCTCTAAAGAAAATACAACCATGAAGGTATAAAAAAGCAAGTCTCTAAGAGCTTTGGGACTCAGACTCAAAACTCAACAAACTTAAATCCAAACTTAAAACTGATACAAATTATAGGACCAAATACAAATTCACAACAACGGAAGAAGAAGAAGAAAAAGAAGAAGAAGAAGAAAATAAAAAAAAATAAAAAAGCCTTTTGATATCTTGGATAATAGGCAATGTGGTTCATATCATAATATATAGCACTAAATAGGGGTAATGACTAGCTTGCGCTAGACAGATATATAGCACTAAATAAGGGAAATCAGTAGCTTGTGCTACACATCTGTTCAGTGTGTGAAAAAAGGGTTGTAGACATTAGAGGTAAAGTTGAAATAGTTGTTCTTTACTTTTTGCCATCATTTTTTTTACTATTCACTTATAGTGCCATGAACAACCTAGTAAATTTGGAATATCGGTGGGAGCTATTTGTTTCATAACTAACCTACAAGGACCAAAATTATTGTTATAAGGAAAATATTCAGTATAATGTTTAGATTTATAAGAGCATCGACTAAAGACCCTTCTAAATTGATGTGTGATATTCTTAAATAAAAAAGTGTCTCTTGGAGAGCAAATGGAGTTTTTTTTTTAACTTTTAGGCCGCGCTTCTTGAAAATGTATGCATGATTTTATATTTGATTTTTTAAACTTTTATAAGAGAACATTACTCTTGAAAGGCTTGTCAAAAGTCAAAAAAACAATATGGTGGAGTAAGGGTGGGCATCCCATCCCTCAATCTCGATCCTATCCCGGTCACATTCCAATTATTTTCGGGTCTTTTTGGAATTGATCAAACTCATCTCGATACCGTCTCGTCTCGATCTAGAGTGGGATGAGATAGGGATGAAGATTTCAATTTCGTCCATCCCGTTCCGACTTATTTATTATTTATTATTAAATTTATTATTGTAATTTTATAACCGCAAGATAAGTCAATTTGATATAAAGTTTGGAATTATTATTCCAACAACCAAAAAAACCTAGTAATTAAGAATAACATTTATTTTAAATGTGCATCATCAAACAATTGATAAGAGTAAACATTTTGATCAATAATGATACTATGTTGTCAAAGATAGTTTGTTTTTTGTCTCATATGACTAAAATAGGAGAACACATTATTATATCTTTATGATAATAAAAGGAACCGTTATTTTTATTTGGGTATCCAATAATAAAATAAATTAGTATTCTTAATTTGGATATTGGTCGCTTTGGAATAAAATCCTAATCTTATTTTTGTATATAAAGTTTTAACAAATATTTTATGGTCTTTGAACCATGCTCATCCCGTCTCAAACCTGTTTGAGATGAAACGAGGTCGGGATGAGGTCTATCCCATCCCGAAAATAAAACAACAGGATGGAATAGGCATGAGGTTCATCTCGTCCTGTGTCCAAACCCCTATGATGAAGCCTAGTTACTCTTCTAAATTATTTATTGGGTTCAATATATTCTTGAAATCTTCCTAAATGTGCCACGTAGGCAAAAAATAATATTAAAAATACGCATTGAGTATAAAGTTACGAGAAAACCACTATATGATGATGTTATCGGGCTCGATCGTGCCAAGTTAGATGGTTATAACGCCCAATTAAACCCTTAAAAACAAAAAATAAAAAAATAAAAAATAAAAAATAAAAAATAAAAAATAAAAAATAAAAAATAAAAAATAAAAAATAAAAAATAAAAAATAAAAATTTATGGACACAAATTTCTATAGAGGAATCCAAATTTTTACAACTTGCTTGTGAAAGATCATAGTGAGCAAATTTTATATCTCATTTGTTACCCTTAAATACTTCATTCACACACTACACCAAATTGGCATATTTGTAACAACTTAAAAAATAGTAACATTTTTGAGTTATTACAATCCACCGAACAATTTCAAGTGAAAACTAAATTTAGTCAACAAAATGAAAAAATTGCTACACAAAAAAAGTGATACAATAAATTAGATCACCATGAATATCATCACTTGTAAGTTCATACTATTTGTGGTGATAAAATTATTGAATCACTTTGTTTGTGAAAATGTGTAAAATTGCTTTGTGGATTGTTATAATTCAAAAGTGTTACTATTTTTAGATTGTTACAAAAATTCTAATTTAGTGTATTGACAATGCAATTGCTTATGGTAATTTCTTTGTGCTGATAAATTAAAGTCTCTACTCTCTACTTATATAGTATGCCCATAATAGTTTCTATTATCCTAAATTTGGTGATGGGATCATTTCCATAATTTTTCTATTTCTTTCCTTAAAGAAGAGTTTTTATTACAACTTACTAAAATTATTAGTTGTAGTTCGTGGAAGTGGGTAAATGGCCGATAGTAATGGTTAATGATTCCTCTTTTGCTGATAGGTATTGTAGTTGATATTCTTATAATCGGTTTGCTAGACTGTTTTTTGTGGTTCATATTTCAGATTAGAATCATCCTTGTAGTAATCACATGAATAGTGTTGTAGAACAAACGAGTAAAAAATATTTAGCACGAAATTACTAATTTTAGATTTCGGATCTCTGTACTAAAAACATTTATTAATTCATTTGAGTTGAAATTTTGAGAAAAATTACTGAAACAACATATTAAAGTTTTAGCCCATTCGACGTCATTCCTCAAGACCCATGAAGGTGTATTCCCCCTCCGAGTCTATAAGGGTGATTCCTCCTCTGACCAGATTTAGGGAACCCAACATTTGGACATGTTTTGTTCGGTAAAAGTACGACTAATTTATATTTATCTATTCATAAAATAAAATATAGTTGTAACTAGGAAAAGGCATCAGTTCCCAATGATACTCTAACTAGGGGGATGGAAGTAAGCAAAACTAGTCCCTCCATAAGTCTCATGTAGTTCGTCGTAGGATTTCCGGTATAGAAGAACTAAATTAACCCTAGCTAATAGTAAGAAGGAATGCAACCTTACTTGCTATTGTCCCTACAATGCTCAAGTAAGGGGAAAATCTGGGTTAGAGCATCTAGTCCCTTATCTACAAGAGGAATGCAGCCCTCGATTCTAATTTAATAGTTGTATGACTTTCTTTCATGTTCTTTGTAAGTTACCAAAACAAGTTGTAGGAGGAGGGAAACCTCAGATTAAGATTCATATCTAAGGTAGGCCGACGTTTGTGATAATATAGAGATATCCAATGGAAACATAGTTAATATCACAATTTAAAGTGTATCTCGGGGAGCATATGTTGAAATAAGATGAAACTTTAAGACATTTTTTCACGTGAGTTCGTAATTTTCCTCAAAATTACTTCTCAAATGGAGTAGTGAAAGGCTATAGAATAGAATAAAAAAATGTAGTTTGCATAATTACGTGTCCACAAGACCCCTAAGAAGGGGAACAAACCAGACCCCACACGTTGTTGCATCATACTTGATTGTAACATAAAATATTGGAGAAGTAGCAATGGAACATATCAGGGCAGTGGTGGAGGCATGAGTGATGTTGGTGGTTCACTAATTACAGCTCAGTTGGTCGTACATCCACTTTTCTTGTAAGAGGTCGCGGGTTCAACTCACCAAATAAGATTTTATGAGTTTTCATATGATTATTAGGAGCACATGTGATCCGTTGTTGATAAGCCTTCGGGTATTGAATTAATGTAGCTGTTTAGATGGACTGGATCGGAGCGAAGCGAAAGCAAGCCTTCATGCGAGGTGAAGGCGATGAACCGGAGTGAAATCAAGTCTCCATGCGAGATGGAGGCGATTAGGATATTAAGTGACAACAATATTGTGGCCTTCGAGCTTAGTTTGGTTAGCCCTGTAGGGTAAATCATGTAGCTTTCGGGCATTGATTAATAAATAATTATAAAGGGTCAACAACCTCTTTTCTTTTTAAAT
This sequence comes from Berberis vulgaris, assembly GCA_963556465.1. Lineage (NCBI taxonomy): Eukaryota > Viridiplantae > Streptophyta > Magnoliopsida > Ranunculales > Berberidaceae > Berberis > Berberis vulgaris. The sequence goes on along the minus strand of OY747132.1, from coordinate 82,797,496 downwards.
GAAAAATAGAAAAATTAGTGATGTTGGTGCAGTTATGAAGGTAGTGTTATTGTTGTTGTTGTATTTTAGTTGGTGGGCAGCGATGGTGCATATGTTCGGTGGATTGAGGAGGATCATTTTAATCCACATTATTCACACCAGGGGTAGAAGCGCACTACGTGCGTGTAAATAGTTGAGGTGAAGATTAAAAAGAGGGAGGAAGAAGGGGGTGGGATGATTGTGAAACAGAGAAAGAAGAAGGCGGGGGAAGGAGGAAAAAAACGGCCGATGGTGGTGGAGAATAATGAAGAGGGATGGAGAGGACGGGGGTATGATGAACCTTTTTTTAATTTGGCGAGGGCAAAATTAAAAACTGAAAATCAGGTTGAAAATATACGCCTTGTTCATTAATCAATGTTTAAGATGAGCTACTTTTGAATGTAAAAATATGAAATGTGGAGAAAAATGGATTTTAAAAATAAGATAAAATTATAATTGAATTTCTATTCAACATAATTATAAAATTTTAAGAGTTGATGTATAATTTATTAATCAATAAGGGGCTTTAAATAAATTATGTTAGGTACTTAGGTATAATTAATAAATGTTTGAGAGGAGTGTTTTTTAGTGTAAAAGTATGAAATTTGGAGGTCAAAATTGAAAATTCAAAAGTTAGATGTAAGGGCCGTGATATAATTTACAAATATTTGAGAGCTTGATATAAATTATAGATAGGGCCTAGGTATAATTATTGATAGTTTACCCGAGCTGACTTTGATTGAAAATAAAAAAAAAATTAGATGTTAGAACATTTTTATAATTTATAGATAATTTGAGAGCTTTAAATAAATTATGTTAGGGCTTTGAGTATAGTTAGTAAATGTTTTAAAGGGGTTGAGTTTAAATGTAAATAACATGAGTTTGGGAGGGCGAAAAAAAATTTATTATTGAAATTCTAAACATTGAAGGCCTATGCATAGTTTACATAATTAGGGGCTTTAAATAAATTACGTTAGGGGCTTAGATATAAATAACAATATTTGAGAGGGACGGGTTTTTATCGTAAATAATCTAAATTTGTAAAGGTAAAATGGTATAAATGTATAATTTAAAATGAGAAAAATACGCCTGATCGCTATTCAACTAACTATTGGATTTTTTGTAAATATGATAGAGTTGGGAGGGCATTTTGGGCATCCAAAAATAAGACGAAATCCACAAAACATTGTTCTTAAGGGGAGCATGCATTATATATTGTAGAATTTGGATTGTTATTTCTTCAAAATTCATAATAATAATAATAATAATAATAATAAAGAAAAAGAAAAAAAAAAAATCCTTAATTTAAGTGTGTTTTGGTAATTGTACCTTCCGACTGGATGCATCATAGTAGATTGTAACATCAAATATGCCAAGTGTAGACAATACAAGGCCAAGCATAACTGCATCTTTGAAAGGCATTTTATGGAAGAGGCAAGAGATGATAACGCCAAGAAACTTTCCAAAAAAACCAAGTGCCATTAATAGTATGGTCGACTGTAAGGCGCCATGAGTGGATTCCACCATATCATACACTGTCGCGTTACCGATTACCAAAAAGTAAATCGGCATCAATACACCAGAAATAAGACATTCTAATTTATCTGTCAAAGCGGATCCAAGGGGAGGGCCATCCGGTATGACCAAGCCAAGTATAATTGGTCCAAACAAGAATCGTACTCCAATGATCTCTCCAATATATGCAGTTGCCGGTATCATCAGAAATATGATAAATAAATGAATATCCTTTACAGCTTCACCATTGGGAGTTTGTTTGATAATCCAAATCACAACTTTTCGTAATACAACTGTTATGAATATTATGAGAGAAAAAGTAGAAAGAACAAAACCAATTATACTTTTTAGGGTGGCATTTGAATTTTGGTACAATGCAAAACAGATGATAAGTGCGATCCAACTGCACGTGCCACTAATTGTAGATATAGAAGTAGCTTGACGTCCTAACTCTGTATTAAGGATTTTGAGTTCGGACAAGAAGCTACTTATTGCATGAAAAGAGCTCATTGACACCAATACAGCTGTTAATGGGAGACTAGATCCCACATTTGTTTCGTGTAAAATGGTTCCGCTTATATAGAAAGCCGATGGAAGTGTAAAAGCCAATGGAACGATGAAAGTCGAGATGCCTATAACCCATACCTCTCTAGAAGATCTCATCATAGTACTTAGGTCCATTTTTACCCCAATCAAGAATAGGTAAAGCATAACAGCAAATGGCCCCAAACATTCAGATCTAAACATTACTTCAACTGGATTGAAAAGAGATTGGAACTCTGGTATTTGTGACAAACCTGTGTATCCGAATATCTGACCACTCTACAAAAACATTTTATGTACGAAAAAATGATTGTAAGACATGGTGAATAAATAAGATTACAAAAGTTTAATTGATTCACTTGTTTACTACCATGACAAAACAAGATAATGACAAAATAATGAAGCTATGATCATGGAATTTAAGAGAAAAATATGAATCCTTCTTTATCGCCAGGAAGAAACAAGTACCTTTTTTTATTTTGGGGTCAAACACAAAGATGTTTATTAAGGAAAGAAGAGGAAACAAAAAACAAAGAGAAACATTCCTATATCAAGGAATGCCAAGACATCATGAAAGTGTCAAAAAACCCAAATTCCTAAACAAATTATAAGTGGAACCCATCATCCACAGCAATTCTCTAATCTCGATAAAGATAGAGTGCTCTGATCTTTTGAGTCCTTCAAATAGCCTTTTGTTTCTTTCTTTCCACACACACCACATGAGAACGTGAGGGACCCTACGCCATAACCACTCCCCCCAACGGGAAATATTAGCTGAAGACCACCAACTTAGCCAATCTAAAATGGATCCTTGAAACATCAAACTCTGATAAGAAACTGCTCCAAATAGATTTGGAGAAACGGTAGTGAAGCATCAAATGGTCCAGCGTCTCATCAATTTCATTGCAAAGCACACAAAGACTCCCTGTGTGGATTCCTCTTTTTCTTAACCTATCTTTAGTCAAAATCTTTTCATGCAACACTGACCAACTTAAGAAATTAATCCGAGGAAAATGGTTTTTCACCCATATCAGATTTTTGTGAGAGGAACAAGGAACAAGTACCTTGCTAGAGTAAAACACAATAGAAAATAGGTCGTAATTACATCAAAGCTGTCCCAACTTTGAATCAAGTTTAATTTCCATGACTTAACTCAATGACCCTATTCATGTGCTCTATATTTACTTTAAGTTACTTTCAAAGAGTTTTTCCAATTGTTGTTACTATTTGTAGACAGGAATTCAAGTTTGCTTGATTTATATTATACCACAAATTAAACTACAAGAAAAAGTCAAAATGAAAAATATGGGTCATTGACACCAGATATTCTCTATAAGTTTTACCATGCAGCAACCAAAGAAAAGTTTGTGTAATCCAAACTTCAAGTCAACATGGTAATTTATTTTAGGGACACAAATTCTAACATGGATAAATCGAGAACCAAAAACCTCTACTGATACGATGATGAGATCTAAAGCCTAAATATCCAATAATATGTATATTATCTAGTGCTCCATACAGGGGTGGACCTATGGGGGGGGGGGGGGGGGGTGGTGAATATTTTTAGAAAATACTGAGCCTTACAAAAAAAAATTAATTATATAATGTGTAATTTAATATAACAATTGTTCATTCAACTATTTCTGCATATTTCTAATGATGTAGTAGTTGAAAGTTTAACATTTTTTGTAAACGACCCAAGTTCGATACTCTTGTAGTGTAAGATTTTTTTTTATGGCTATTGACAATTACTATTGATTATACATTTTTATGTGTATTGATAATTCTTAGTCCCCATCATTGTTACTCGCCTAACTTTTTTTTTGTTTTCAATGCAATTTTATTAGTAATTGCAAATATTAAAAAATTGTTTACTTTAATAAAAACTTATTTTCCCTCTTGGAGCATATGATTTCTTTATGGCTATTGACAATTACTATTTATGTTGGAAGTTTACCATTTTTTATAAACGACCCAAGTATATCTATCATAATTATTTGTAAATGAATAAAAGTAAAAAAAAAGAAAGATATATCATTATGGGTTGCTCGAGAGTCGAACCTAGAACTAGTCGGATGGAGTAGATGAGTTCCTTCTTAAAATAAACTAGGAAAAATCCCTCCCCAAATCGTGTTTGCATTTTTCATTGCACACGACTTTTTCTATGTATAGATCTGAAACTCAATTTCCTATACAAGACTCGATACTCTTGGAGCGTAAGTTTTATTTATTTATTTTATTTTCTTATTTTTTATGGCTATTGACAATTAATATTAACTATACACTTTTATATGTATTGATAATTACTAGTCTCCATCATTATTGCTTGCATAATTTTTTAATTTTTAATTTTTATTTTCAATGAAATTTTATTTGTAATTGTAAACATTACAAAATTGTTTAGTTTAAAAAAATCTTATTTTTAATCCACTTGGAGCGTATGATTTCTTGATGGCTATTGGCAATTACTATTTCTGTCATTATGACCTACCCCTACTTTTTTTCAATGCAATTTTATATGTAATTGCAAACATTAAAAAATAAGTTGTTTGTTCAAAAGTGGTATAAAACCTCCAATAAAAAATATTTAAAATTAATATCTAAAATAATAACTATATAATTCAATGAAAATACTATTAGCCAACTCATACAAATCTTGAGGCTCATATAAACCATTTTTTTCTATGAAATTGTATTAGAATCTTATTATATTCACAAATTTCATATTTTTAAGCTTCAAATAGATACTTATTCTAATTATTTTGTGACAGTAGTTATATATTCTACTCATTACGCTCATTTGTCTTTGCTAAGTTTAGCGATATTTTTACATTATTTTGGCTTAAAATTGGACTACACTGAATTCAATTTGCTATATGCAATGTACTTTTGATAATTGTATTTTTTTTTTTTTATTAGTTACTAGCTTGGATAGGGGAAAACATTGATCTCCACCCTTGATCAGTGTTCTAAAAAATGGCCTAGATAGCCGCCTAAGCGCTAGGTGTTAGAAAAACACTCAGATTAATGGCTGGGTGGGGTGAAAATTTGGGTAGGCACCTAGTCGAGTTCTAGGCAATCTAGACGGGTCTGAGCAATCTAGGCGGACTGGGCAATTTTTTTTTATTTTAATTTTTTTATAAGGCTGATTGTTATTTTATTTTTCTTTCACCTTTTTTGAAAAGAAACGATTTAATTATTTTTATTCAGTATATGACTGAATGTAGCAATTGATGATTACTAAATGAAATTCTCAAATGATCTACCAGTACCAATATTAGTAATGTAGATTTTATCAAACATGACTAAGGTTATTCATGCAATTTGAAAAAAAATAAAAGAGTATGTTTGGATATTTGTCCACAAATTCAACTTTGTCTAAAGTACTCATCATGACCAACTTCAGTCACTTGAGTTTTAATAATTTTGTTCATGAATGTAAATTTTTCATGTTTATAAATTTTGCATATGTATTTTGGCATTAAATTAGATGTAATTGATAAGGTATTATGCTTAACTTTTGTAATACAAAACCTAAAACCGCCTAGGCGTTAGGCACCTGCTTGCCGCTCGCCCACCGCCTAGAGCTTTTTAGAACACTATCCTTGATAATTACTATTATCAATTAATAATTATTTTTCATTTTGCCCCCTTCTCCCCTCCTTCTAACTAAACCCTAGGTCCGCCACTAGCTCCATAAATGGATTTTTTTTTTAATGATATTTGTAATCAACATCTTCTTTAATTAAGATGAAAATAAGGTTATTTCTTGTTAGTTAAAATATTAAGAAACTTGATCACTGTCTCATTTCTAATGAGATTAGGCATAACAACAAGGTCATGTAAATATTCCTAGGTTCGTCCTTTACAAGAGAGAATCTTATATTGGTCATATATTACTTGCTATTGTCATCTTACTTACATAATATTCAATGGCCATTCATTTACCAAATCAAGAACAAAATCTCAACACATAAATGAAATATTTTAACTAGGAGAAACTTACCAAAATTTGTGGCAGCACTGAAGTAAAACCAAAAGGCTTGAGGACCAACTCAAGTATGGCGTTCAACAAAGAAACCATAGCGATCTGAACCATGAAAACCTGGTTGAAATATTTATAGTCATTTTGCGAGAAAATATACCTAGTTTCATTAACAATTGCACTCTTATTAATGCACGTGATGCTACCATCCTCACTAACAGTCGTCATGTTGTACAATAAAAGTAGCGAACAGAGGAAATGTATGCATGGGTGAAACTAATTAAGCTGAATAAAAATGTATATATAGACATGCAACTTACTCAAATGAGAGATGGAGAGGCATTTCCGGATGGAAATGGGTTTACCATGTCAACTATTGATCTGATGTGTACCTATGGAGGGATCCATAAGGCTTGACTATTTCTGGGATAATTTTCTTAGACATTTAATTTATTATTTACACATAAACAGAAAATACAATCATCCATGTACAAGATCATCGTTGCAAATATATATTAAGCTTCAGAGAAGAGGAAATGGTATTTTCCATAACATGCCAAACCGCCACTTCATTTCTTTTACATATCTTTTTGCATATATAAGGTTTAAAAAAGAGGAAACGGTCACCAACAATTTCACCATTTTCTCCATCGATCCTCTCTGTTCTCCGAGACTGAAATTTTAGGATTTGTTTCACAAGGTAAATGCTTTAACACGTAATCATGCATGCATACACTATATATAATACAAATCTCACAGTAGCTGTCGTACAATTAATTCAAATTGACCAATAAAGCATGCATGTATGTGGAAGGATAAATTGAAAATTGACACAAAATAAGATATCGAAGAAACCAATATGGGAAAATAACTCTGCCTATTAAGGATGTAGAACCCTCAAATCACAGTAAATAATGAAATGTAAGTGATGCGTTCAAATCCATCCTTGCTAATCTCGAACTTGCAAAATGGACAACGGTGAGCCAGGGATGACAATCGTTATAGTGGCCGAAGGCACTCCATTACTAAAGTCAGGTGACAGTGCAAGGAAAAATATAGGCTAGATGAAATTAGTAATGTGTATGAGTACTTTTCTCCTTCATTTTTTTTCACCTTATGGCAAGTGTTTCACTCCTCAATTTTTCCTATTTTCAAGGGTGTGATGGAGGGAGAAGATCTCACCTAGTATCTTAACTATGTTTGACTAAGTTTCTTCAACACTTGACTCTGTTTAGGACTCAGTGCTTGATTGGGTTAAGAGCTGATTTGAGCAAATGGATCTTGGGCTTGTGACAACTCAGAGATCTATGTTCCAGCCTTATTGTCTTGGACCAAGCTCCAAGATCATTGCCATGTGGGCTATTGTGATTTGGATAGGGCGTTTGACTTACGGGCTAAACAGTGGTTTAAGTGTAGGACCGCTTGAGGCTTGCTGAGGCGTTTTCCTGTATGTTGACCTATGCCATGTTTACGACTGTAATTGTATGATTGATTGATGTCTGCATCAGTTACTCCCTCATTTAATGGGGCCGTACGCGAGCCTATTAATTCTCTAAATGAGGAAATGTGTGGCTCTTGGGTAGTCCGAGCCTTCGCCCCTTCATTTTCTACTTAGTGTTTAATGCTGATGTGAGTAGTGGATGGTTATCTTTCACAACATTGTGCCTATATAAGCTTGTTCCGATTGGATCAAGCGTTACCATTTGCTCACAGAGTTTGATCCTCAAATGCATATTTTCGAATGCGTTTTTGCCCTGGTCTCCGCGGAGTGTGGTGAAAAGCATCCATCGACAGAATCTTTGAATGTTCTAACATTTGCAGTGACGAGTCTCAATAAGACCTACTATTGAGGAAGCCACCTGGTTTGAGTATGCTTCCAGTTGCTCTTCGTGGGCCTCCAAATCTACTCTTACATTGTGGAGGCGAAGTCAGGGGCACCTCTTTGGTCCCGAGTTTGTCATCCAGCTTCAAGTCTCCTATTGCTTTTTCCACCATCTTTGGGAGATAATTCTAGTAGCCAATTTCAAATGGTTGTTCCCACTGGTCACTACAATAGATGAGGCATTTAGCGATGGTTATCACCATCCTAAAATAAAATAGCGACGATTACAAAACAACAACTAAATAAAACAATGACGATTACAAAAATGTCGCTAATAAAGGAGTCGTGAGGTCGATTAACGGCGATTTTACGCAACTGTTTGAACAACCATCACTAAATAAGGCACACATAACAAAGGTTTTTAGCACTCTATAATGGTTTCACCCATCGATAAAAAAAAATTGAAGAACAATCAAACACTTGCATTTTGCGGCGATTGAGAAATCGCAGCTAAAATTGCTTTATTTTTCCAGGAGACACTCTGCGAGGCTTGTAACCGCTCCTAAATTCCCTTTGATAGGCCTTTTAGCGATGGCAACAACCACTAATGACAATCATCAATTTTATGACTATTCTAAAATGCATATATAACCACAATTTTCAACCTGTAATCACATTTTTACTGCCAATAACAACCGACAATTTTATACAATTCTTTTATACAAAAATCATTCAATAGAACTTCACTTCAACTATACTGTCATCAAAATATCAAAGTATATGTAGAATTACTTGAAGTTTGATAGTTTAGATATCAAGTCAAATGTACTACAGCAAATGATATAAACCATCACAACATGTTTGAAAAAAATTAGTAGACAATGCTATGGAGCGTGGAGTCGATGAAAATCCTCCTTATTATATTGACCAGATGATGAGGGTCTTGCAATTGCTGGTGAAACTTGTCTGTTTCCTTTGTCTTGTACCTGAAAATGATGATCAACAATGTTACTCTAAACTTGAACTAAATTTCAACAATTAATTGATTTATATTTAGTAAGTAATCAATGTCATATATATATATAATGAACATGCAAAAAAACATATTGTTGGAATAGGTTTGCAAACTCAGCAGACACTTATTCATCCAACTTCTGAAAAATGTATGTCAATACTCCTTCAAATGTCTACCTCTTTGATGTCCTTGTCTCTAATTGTGATTTCAACTGGTGAATTCTTTGTTGCTATTGAGGATCAATAGTGTTTTACGATGGTTGTGAGGACAACATTATCCCACTAAATGTACTAGTGGCGCTGCCAAAGACTTGAGATGGACATTGCCTGAATCTCAAACTCTCGAACTTGACCTAAATGTTCTTTTCCTAGCACCTTAGCAAGTGAATCCTGTTGTTAAATGGATTGTGTTGTGGATTCTTCATTCTCAATCTCTAAAATGTTCTCCTACATGAATGAGGCAAGCCATCAAACTTTGAATTCAAAATTTACCAAAGCATTAATTAATGTAGTTCAATCGAGAGGAAGTAGTTAAATTACCTAAGACCCATCCTTTTTTATGTTGCAATATACATCTCTGCCCTACTCATAGGTCTCTAATGTTCAAGTTCCTACGCCAATATCACGAAGTCATGCAACTTTAAATAGTTTAGCTAAGAATGATAATTAAAGTGTGGTGGGGTGTAAAATATTAATTACCATCTCAACTGAGATTGTTTTTTGATCATCGAGTGTAAAATATTAAAAATGATCCCCCCACCATTCAATTGCACCACCCCAAAAACAAACCCCATTTTTTGTTGCAACTAGACCCAGGCACGGGCAAAATGGTAATGCTTTGATAGGCACAGTAAATTGCGATTTTGTTACTTGTTATTGCCAACCTTCAATGCAAATTAAATGTCATTATAATAGTTCTACCATTCCGCAACTAAAAGAAATATCACCTGTATGTAGAACCCAGAAAGATTTTTGGTGTGTGTTTTCGTTTTTATTGTTTGTTACCCCCAACAAAAATAATAAATAAATAAAATAAAATAAAGTGAATTTTGGGCTTCAAGTTTTGTGTTTTACCTCTACGTGGTATGTATACTATTTTAAGTTAGCATGATTTGAGGCAACTTGAATCATGAGTCCAAGGATAAAGTACTACCTGATGCATTTATTTGATTTTTTTTTTTTTTCATTTCTTTGATACCAAGGCCCTAATGTTCACCGGGCCTCTAAAATCTGAGGGTAGCGGCCCTAATCACCAATTCTATATTTATGGGGTTCTTTTTCTTCTTTTTCTTTTTAGTCTTCTTCTTTTCCTTTCCTTCTTTTCTTTTTTGTCCCTGCTTTCGAACCGACTTTGCAATGATGGATTCTCCACTCAGGGAGTCTGTCGCAAGGGTGAGAAAAAAAATTAAAATGAGAGGGAAAGGAGGAGAAGAAGAAAATAGAAAGGGGTGACGACCTGTGCGAGAAGGAGAGAGAGTGAGATGATGACGGGTGATTGATGAGTGATGATTAGAGAACTGGGAGGCCATTGTGATGGCCACCGTCGCAGCCCCATCTTTTGTATATCTCGCCGTCACCAGTCGTCTTTCATTATCTCTCGCAAACGATCGCCCCCTTCCATCTTGTTGTTGTCGTGGGAGGAAAGAAAAATTTAGGTTTTTCCTTTTATGGGTAGTGTGAAAGAGAAACTGTAGTGTGGACAAAAAAGTAGTGATGTCGGAAAAAAAATTGAGCACTGCTACAGTGCACCGGGGGTTAGCTTGGTGCTACCCCCACCGTCCATTTTGCCTCAAAATATGGGCTACACCTATCTCGAGGCAAAATGGACGGTGGGGGTTAGCCTAGTGCTAACCCCCAATGCACTAAAGAATTTTTGAAAAAAATTAGATGAGTGGTTTAGGACAGTGGAATTGGAGATGTTAAATAATCATTGCATTTTTATAATATAACTTTTGTCGTAGAAAGAACGCTAATTGAATTTAATCGTAAACATGGCAAATATGTTCACTTTTCTTCATTTTTGGTAATATCTATTTTAATAATGCCAAACCCCACAAAACTTTCTGGGTCCACTCCTGCCCCTAGCATATTTTCAAAGTCTTGAATTTCAAATGGAAACCATACAAAGCACAGGCATTTGGCAATCGATAAATAAATCCTATTATGTTATTACTGAGTGAATATACACTTTCTTCGTGGTCTCTTTTCTTATTCTCGATCTTACTTGTTTTCTCTATTTATGAGCACCCATAATAAAATAAAACAAAAAGATTCCTAAAGTTTATTACCTAAATTTTTTCCATTGTAGTGTTATTGGTAGTTTTGACTTATGAGATAGGATTAATCATATGTGCTCGATTGTTTCAGTGTATAATATCTTATCTTTGAAAGATCAGTACCACCGAAAAGTTAAGTTTAAGCAAATTGAAGACGTAGATAGACAATTGAATATGTAATTGTTATAAAATCATTATTATACTTTAACAATAAAAATAATTGACTAAAATTCACTCACCATACATGCACTAATGGCTTGCCCTTCAACAATATGGCTAACAAACTCAAACATCACCCTACATTTTTGGAATTAAGTGATGTGCATAGATTACTCTTTAATTTTATTTAAAACTTATTTTCATTTTCCTTTTTACTATATATAAAAATATTACTCAACTCCTTTATTATGTTTCTTATCATCGTGTTGTCCTCCTTCCAACTATGCAAACTTTTTTATCATGGTGAAAACCAATTACTAAATTCAAAGCTGCATTTGAGCCCTTTCGAGGAAAAAAATTAATAATAAATTTTTTTATTTATTTTAACCTTCAGGGAGAGGTGCAATTATGGGATGTCAAAATTTTATTACTTTATCAAAAAAAATTATATTTTTCAGGAGACATTACGACTTTACCTGAATAAAAGAAAAACTAAGGGTCTAGCCCTTACTAAACAAGGAAAACCAAAACTAGAACATTAAAATGCAGACCTTCTTCACCATAAGGTCTAAACATTATTCACCTAAATAACTTGATCACCATAATGTCTAGTCCTTATTCACCAAATGAAGCAGTTTCAGTATGGAAGCAATGGATAAGATAAATAAGATAATCTCACCACCCAATATTATATCTAGGGATAAAGAAATTCACCACCCTATGATCAATACGGGATAAAGAGAAAGATATGACATTCACCACTCAGTGGACTTACCAAAGAGATATGGAGATGAGGAGTTCACACTCAACTTCAATAGCACAATTCTAATATATTTTCATTCAACTTCAAAAACTACCCTTTACCATACATATGAGACCCTTTTAATAAAGCTACAAGATTCATTGATAAAATACATAAATTAATGCTAGATCATATTCCCAAAATGTTGTAGACCTAAAAGTCTTGAAACTTGATGAAATTGAAATGTTCCACTTTGAATATTTCTTGGAAATGTTGGAACCTGCATCACCAAATAAATAAGCAAATAAAACCAAGATATATTCACTGAAGATTAAGAACTCTTATCTACCAAGAAAACAAGATCCAAGAGGCCATTTACCTTTTAAAGAAACAGCCAAAGACTCTTGGCTGCAAGAGATCAGACTCGAAACAGCTGCAATACCATGCCAAATCATCACCAACACCCAAGGTGCACACCACATAAAACAGCAGCTGCCTGCACTTTAAAGGAAACTGAACCTGCGTCATAGTTAATAATCAGACCCCAAAAACAGAGTGCAACCACTCTGTTTTAGCTGCCAAAATCCTGCGTCACAATCTATTACCAGGCCTCAATCCGCATAAATCATACCCAAAACTAGCAAATTAAGTTTGTCTAACCTCCAAAATACTGGCACCAAATTCAAACAACTAGAAATCCTAGTAACAAAATAAACTAACAATAATAATAATAATGTCTTCAAAAGTTGTTCAGTGGCGGAGTTGTGTTTTCTAATGTGCATCACCCTACTAATTTACATCCATTTTCTCAGTGTATGTATGTTTTCTTGCTTTTATTTATTTGTTTATTATTTATTTATTTTTATCACTTTCATGTTCATGTTTTCACTTATTAGAAATTAGACACCTAAATCAATGTCATCATCATCATCATCATCATTATTATTATTATTATTATTATTATTATTATTATTATTATTATTATTATTATTATTATTATTATGTTGTTGTTGTTGTTGTTGTTGTAAACTACACGTACGAGTTTAAATTTGATTACCTAGCTAGGGCATACAACAAATTTAGATTTATACTTGCTTTCTTTGTACATGCATCACTTGGAGGGATTTTTCATTAGCAAGAACCCATACACATGAAATAACTGCAACTGTGCGCCATGCTCGATTAATGATCGGATTGGGATGCGAGACATTGACCAAATCTGTAAGTTTTGCATTGTACATTTCTAAGTTTAGAGTTGAGCGACAACTGGATGGTAATAAACTCAATTACATTGGATATAAATAGGGTCTAGACCCTATTCAACAAAGGACTAGGCCTTATTCACCAAATAAATAAACTCAATTACATTGCATATAATGCACGTGAATGGTAATCAATCTTCCTTATTGTTGCTGTTTTTTAGGACTTACTATTCAACGATTGACTAATTCGTGTCAGACTTTTTTTTTTTTTTTTTTTTTATATTTTCCTTAACTTAGGTTTTCCATTGTGTATAAGTAGGGTATTGTATTTAATACCACCAAATTAAGGGAATTAATAAAGTTAATAATAAGGTGAAGACATGGGGAAGCAAATACTAGGTTTTCTCATTGTCTTCATTGTCCTCCTCGCCACTGTGCAGCTATTTGAGGCCGAAGCACATTCGAAACAACCAGTAACAGGCCATTCGGGCGATAGCCAATTTATGTCCCTTTCCCCCGCCAGAAAGAAATGTGTGAGTACGTGTACCAGAACGTGTGGAAATGGAGGGGCTTCTACCTGTTCGGTAGGTTGCATCCGTAAATGCAGGACTGTGAAATAGAGACTATACGAGTCCTGGATTCTTGGAGATTATGCAGTTCATCTGTTGATGAATTATGCACCATTTAGCATTAATTAATGTTTTCTCTCTTTTCTTTATTTTTTTTAAAATATACTAATTTATATGTTATTTTATGTTCTCTCTCTTTTTGTAAGTTGAATCGAAGCAGTGGAGTTATAATAAGAGAGCATCATGAGTAGGCATACCAAAGAAATGCCCCTTTAAAGGTTTTTTTTTTTTTTTTAAAGCATATAGCATATATTTCTAATTATAGTTACAGAATTGTTTGGCTGCTTCAGCAACGAGGTTATGAGCCTCATAATTAAGGTATCTACAAATAAAATAAAAAAAACCAAAAGGTTGAGAGCAAAAAGCAGTATCTGAATACTACTAATGAGTGGTCTCCATGCCCAATCAATGGCTGCCCTAGGTTGCTGGTGATCATCATGCAAAATGGAGTGTAGCGTCCCTAAGTCCCCCAACAAAAAATATGTTCGCCATTGCCTAGCTTGGATAAGTAGAAGTGCCGCCTCAGCTGCACGACACTCTGTCATGGTACTGTCCATCACCATCCATGTGATTGGGTAAGCAACCCGTGCGAGTACTTCTCCTTGCATGTTGATTGCAAAAACTCCAATCGCTCCCTGTTGGGTTGAGGCAAAAAACTAGCATCATATGTGACCAATATCATGTCTGGATCTAGGGAGTTTGTTTGAGCTATAAGGATCTAAGGTTAAGTCGGTGGCATCTTGCTGAATGGATTTGGGCATATATAATTGCTAATCGGGTAGTGGTTATCTTAGCGTAGGGTCTAATAGGAGATGTCATGGAGGAAACATAATTATTAATGACAGCTGTTTCAAAGACATGATGAATAGAGCCCGGATAGTTAGTGTCTATCGCAGTAATGGCTTCCCAATGACTTGTGTGATCAAAATTTGTAGAAAACAATTGGTGTTTCCAAGCTAACCAGGTACTATGAAAAGACAACATAAACTTCTAAGTATTGAATTTGGTTTTGTTTAAAATACAGTTGTTACGTGTCTGCCAAATGATCAGAATGAAAGCTGCAAACTGAGAGAGCATTTCCTCCTTTAATTTAGGGTGGGTGTTCGCAGTATCCCACATGAACTTTAGGAAGAGGGAAGTACTGGGCATCCCAAAATAATCATTGAGCCAGTCGATTGGGATGGGCGAAAGTAGTCAGAGTTGGTGCATGACCGGACAGAGGAAGAACAGATGAATATCGTCTTTCATGTGACAATGGAAACAAATACAGCAGTCCTCTAAAGGAGTGTGTAGTTGAGACAAATTGGTCATGGTGGAGAGGATATTTTGGCTGAGTTTCAAGAGTAAAAAAGGGCAAAAGAAGGCGCCTTGATTCTCCACAAATCTCGTAGCATCTTAGCATTAGAGCTAGGAGAGGGAGTGAGGTGGAGCATTCAGACTGTTATAAAGTGAACACCTTGGTAGCGTCCTTGACAGTAAAAAACCCTTTTCTATCTAGGAGCCAGATCAGTATGTCAGGACAATCCGAACGTCTTATCAGGATATCATGAATGTCACTAGCCACAGGGGCAAGGAAGATGGATCTGATTAAGCTATCGTTCCATTGGGGATGTTGACCAGAGGGCATGGTCCACAAATCTGGGATCTTGTTGGGAGGATTTGGGGTTCTGGTGATTGAGAATACGCTCGGTCAGAAGCAATCCTAGTTTAACCCAACAATCCCTCCAAAGATGGATATTGTTTCCCAAAAAAACTTGTCTTTTGATATAACACTTCATTCTATTTAACGTGGTGAGATTGCCTTTCCAGCAAAAGAAGCCAAGGACGAAGGCTTGAAAATTTGGACGAGGTTTTTAGTGTTAAAATAAAACG
Organism: Berberis vulgaris; assembly: GCA_963556465.1. Lineage (NCBI taxonomy): Eukaryota > Viridiplantae > Streptophyta > Magnoliopsida > Ranunculales > Berberidaceae > Berberis > Berberis vulgaris. The sequence continues at coordinate 82,781,719 of OY747132.1, read as the reverse complement.
CTTTAAGTTGGATAACACGAGAGTTGTGAGGGGAAGATATGGCTTTCCATATGCTTTTTGCAATTAAGGTCAAGTTTTTATTTCTCATTGAGGGTAAATTAAGGCCGCACGGGTGGCGAGACTGAGTAATGCGATGTCAGGTACATATGTGCTTAGCTTTGCTATCAGGCATTCCATTCTACAAGAAATTACGAGCCAGAACATAAATTTTAGTAGTAATCGAAGTGGGGAGAAGAAAATTTTGCATGTTGTACACCAGGATCGAGTTAGGGATAGATTTGATCATAACTGTTCTGTCCGCTTTATAAGGCACTTTGGATTTCCAGTTACAGAGTTTGACATTTATTTTATCAATAATGAACTGAAAATCATTGTGTTTTTTGTTTGACATGATTAGTGGCGATCCAAAATATTTATCCTTAGGCACTACTACAAAAAGGGGCTATTCTGGCAGAAGATATATGACACTAAAGGCATACTCCCGATGGATTAAGGGTATCCGTCGGACAAAGAAAAATCTTGACACCTTTATCCGTCAGGATAGTGTTTCTGACATTTATATTCACCACGAAAATATAAAGAGGGAAATTCCCCTACCCAAATGCCTATTAAAAATCAATAAAATTTGTGCAGGCGGTTATAAATCCAAAATTGGGGTTTATATTCGCCATCAAAATATAAAGAAGAAAATTTCTCTGTCCAAATGCTCATTAAAAATAATAAAATTGGTGCTGGCGGTTATAAATCCTAAACTGGGGTTTATATTCGCCATGAAAGTCTAAAGCGGGAAATATTACCACTCAATTGCTCATTAAATATTGATATAATTTATGATAGTGGTTGTAGTTGCCATGAATTCTAAGATATCCGCTACCAATAATGTCCCTGGCATTTTGGTGGTGCATATATCCGCTACCAATACTTGAAGTGAATTAGACCTTTCCTTGGTGAATTAGGTCTGTGTTCAATTTTCCTTTTTGTTATATAGTTGCTTCCTCGGTTTAGGCCTTATTGCTCAAGGCCTAAAACTTGGTGAGCAAGACCTTATGATCATTCTTGATCAAGGTTTACATCTCATGGTGTTTTAGGACTGTTTCCTAGTATTAGCATTTTTTATTAGCTTTGAGGTTAGTCTTATAGATTTTTATCGGGTAAAGTCGTCATGTACCCCCGAATGATGTATAAGGTTATTTTTTATCAAGTAATAAAGGTCTGACATCCCATAGTTGCCCCTCCTCACTGGAGGTTTATTTAAAATATATATATATCCTTGCCCCTCCTCGCAAGGATATCAAAACCCCAAACTAAGAGTGATGGATATATCCGCCATACTATGGAAACCAAACTCTCAAGTCACCCACCCATTTCCCCCTCTTTCAGTTGAACCAAAAACCCTAAAATTTATCTCTTTTTCTTCTTTTTCTTGAGAGAGACTCCACTTCCTACTTCAGATCAGATCGATCGTTTTGTTTTGTTGTGTTAGAAGGAAAAGGAAAAGGAGAAAGAGAAGGAGAAGGTGATCATTAAGGCGAAGTCGTCACAACCGATCTAAGATGAGTGTGGCATATTTAGTTAACTGACCTTTTTACATCAGATACACATAGTTGCTATCGCAATTTTGATATCCATGTTTTTTGTCATGTATTTTTTTTTTGCAATTTGATGAAACATTGATCATACAGTTGGTTGTGAGTATTCTTTCTTTTGTAAATGCTATTCAATGAGACTCGATGTGAGAAATAGACCGATCATTGATCATACAATTTCTATTGATCATTTTCGCATGTTTTGTGATGATACATCAAAATAGACCGATCATCATGACCATATACGTGGCAGATAACATCATCACGAGGATATGGCGTCCCATCTACTGCGCCAACTCGTAAAATCCAGAATAAATAAAGCTAACCACAGAGGCCCAAACAAGGCCCATTATAAGAAGATATAATCAAAGCCCGAATCCAGGCCCGAACGAATCAAAGCCCAAATCCAAGCCCGAACGAATCAAAGCCCAAATCCAGGTCTGACACGAGTTCTCTCATAAAAAAAGGAACGTTGCATCAAAAAGAATCGCGGAGGGAGTTACGCTTCCACGGACGCATCTCCATCAAGGAGGAGACTATTACGAGAAACATCTCCTTCCATTGCACCTCACATGTTTAAGTCACGCAGAGAATTAACTGCGACCATTATAAAAGGTAAATGGAACATTCAACACAAGTATGCAACTTTAAGTGAGTTTTATCTGCATTTACTTCCTTTTTCAAACAAAGTTGCTGACTTAAGCATCAGAGTGCCTCCGACCACCAAAAAAGGTGGTCCTTAGCAGTCTAACATCTGTTTTGTAGGTCAAACTCATAGAATAACGATTTTTTGACTCATCAATTTGGCGCCGTCCTTGGAGAACGATGAGTTTCCTTTCTAAAAAAAATCCACAGTGATGAATCTCACCACAATCTGATAGACGATCAACAAGCTGTCAGAACAAATGTCACAACCTATAGATCCCCAACACAGACCATAACGACTATCCTAGTGTCAACGATGTATCACAAGTGGCTCATGAACAGCAAGCAACTCGAGAATCAAAACCCACAGCACGCAATAGCCCAGACAACCCAAACATCCGGTGACGCTGCCACAGATCCTCGGGTAGACCTTCTTATGGTCCAAATGAACTACATGACAAAGATGCTAGAGAAAATCAACCAGGAGAGCATCCAGCCAGCTGACCCTATTCAAGCGTCGCCCCAACAAAACTTCGCCAGCCGAACTCAAGGGAGTGACGAAGTCCTAGTAGAACCCCAACATGGAAACATCGAGAGCAATTAGCTCCCCCATGGCAAGACTCCACAGTGTGACATAACGCTTGTTGAAATTCCATTCATAATCAAAGTACCGTACGAGTTAGCGAAGCCGCCATTCTCCGACGCCCTCATGAAAACGACAATGCCAAAAAAGTTCACTCCGCCAAAGTTCGAAGTATATGATGGTACTATCGACCCAACTGATCACTTCAGACACTTCCACCACATGATGGCCCTGAAAAAAACCAAAGAGTCGATCCTATGCAGAAATTCCTTACCAGCCTCATCTCCACAACGATGAATTGGCTCAACAGCCTGCAACCGAGGTCAATAGACTCTTTCTAGGCATTAGTCACCACTTTTATCATTAGATTCATTTAAAGCCAGCGAATGAGGAAAGGACCACACTACCTCCTTCATATCAAGCAAAAGCCCGAGGAAACAAAACGGGAAGATCAATGGATGTAGTGATGACACAGCCGGTGCAACCTTCATCGTTGGACTGAAGAAAGGCCCCTTCTTTGATGCCCTTACCCTGTGATGCAGGAGGGTTTCTAGGGTTCCTAATTTGATCTCAAAGTACTTAATAACTTTGAGAGCAAATTAGGAACCCTAGAAATCCTCCTGCATCAGTCGCCCTGGGTTGGAAAGAACTCGTTCTCGAGTTCACAACAGCTTCATCGAAATCCTCTGGCGGCAGCCCAGGAGGAAGATCCTCTGGTATCAGGTCAGAAAACTCTGCTAGCTGCTGCTGCACCTTCGCTGGCAAATATGCAATCAAGTCTGCTGCACTATTCCCACAAGGCAACAGAGCATAGACCACGTCTCCACGCTCAATCTCATCTAAGAACCAGGACATAGAAAGTAGGTTAGTATTATTGGCTACTGGGGTAGGAGTGAGTCCTTCTCGATGAGGTGCCAACACAATCTTCTTCCCTTTGATGTTAAGGGAATATGTATTTTTCCGCCCATCATGAATAACACTGCGATCATACTGCCAAGGTCTGCCTAACAATACATGACAAACATCAATAGATACAACATCACACCAAACATTATCAAAATATTTCCTGCCAATAAAAAAAGACACTAGGCATCGCCTATCTACTGTTACCTCATTGCCTTAGTCATTCCTGACATACGGATCACACCTACATATCGCCAGGTAATTCAAGATACTCCTGTTTCTTCATATCTCATCCGCACAACGCACTCTGTTCACGCATATAGGCTCGCACGCTCACAACTGGCAGAGCCTCCACCTAGCTGAGCAAGCTTAGTTTGCCTTGGCTGACGATGGCGACTTCTGGTTCACCCCGACACCTAGTCCGCCCAGCGCGAATATCGATGGTTTATGAAGTGAGAGTCTATTCAGCATTGTCACGCTTGGTGACAACAACTCGGCAGGGACCGTTGCTCTTTTTTTCGACGATGGTCGCCAAACTCGATCAGGTAAGCCTAGATGGTGAAGACTAGCAACAACAACTTCTGATCAAATACCAGATCTGTAGCCCCCATTGCGCCTGCGTAGATGGTCTGGAAGGTGGGAGCCTAGTCAGTCCCGAACTGATTTCGACGACTCACCACGGGACCACTGCTCTTCTACAGACCATGGTCGCCAAATTACCAACCCTGAACTTGTAGCCCCCATTGCGCTGGCGTAAATGGTTTAGAAAGTGGGAGCCTAGTCAGTCACGAACTGGTTTCGACGGCTCGCCATGGGACCACTGCTCTTTCACAGACCATGGTCGCCAAATTACCAAACCTTAAATTGTAGCCCCCACTTAGTGGACCTAGATGGTTTAGAAGGTGGGAGCCTAGTCAGTCCAAAACTGATTTGGACGGCTCGCCATGGGATCACTGCTCTTCTACAGACCATGGTCAGTAAATTACCAACCCTGAACTTGTAGCCCCTACTGCGCGGGCGCTGATGGTTTAGAAGGTGGGAGCCTAGTCAGCCCCTACTTTGCCACAGGACCACTGCTCTTTTATTTTTTATTTTTAAATAATAACCTCCAGTGGGGAGGGGCAACTATGGGATGCCAGACCTTTATTACTTGGGAAAAAATATTTTACACTTATCGAGGGTACATGACGGCTTTACCCGAGAAAGGAAAACAATTGAAAATACATCAAAAAAAACCAATAAAAACCGACTCTCCTAACTCCTTCTCTTCTACAGACCATGGTTGCTGAAAACTCCTAAATTTGTAGCTCGATGCACACGGGTGTAGATGATTTGGAAGCCTAGTCAGTCCTTAACTGATTTTGACGGCTTGCCATGGGACCACTGCTCTTCAGCATGGTCGTCGAACCCCCTCATCTCAAACTTGTAGCCCACTATATGCAGGTGTAGATGGTTTGAAAGGTGGGAGACTAGTCAGTCCCAAACTGATGTCGGCGCCTCGCCACGAGATCATTTCTCTTCAATAGACCATGACCGGCAAATTTTTGCCCCCCAAACCTGTTGTCCAATTTTTTTGAACATAGATTGTTCAGAAGGTGAGAGCCCTTGACTAATCGCCACAAGACCACCACTCTATTTAAAAAAATAGGCCGTAAAAATAAATCATAGCTCAAGCAGTGTCTCCACGCTCACACGAGATGACATTCTATTGCCAGCAAAGACCGCTCAAGCCGACCTATAAGTCGTCTTGCCAATTCGTGAACGAGTGCTACATAAAATGCCAGCCGAAACTTGCGAAACTTGACTCGGGGTAAGCGATCTAGTTAAGAGACAACGCTTGTGCTCGACTATTAAAATTCACTCATGCCAACAATTGCGATCGACAGTCAGATTGGCAAAACGAGCCCCCAGCGGCTTACCTCAAGAATGGGCCAAAGCTGGGCAACATATCCCACTTTTGAACCATCCGTGGAATGCCCACTATCGGACGTGACTATGCAACAATGACTCTGAGTCAGTCGCAACGCAAACGGTCAAACTCTCAACAACAGACAGACCACTCGACTTCCTATTGATCCAACCAGCCTATGCCAAAGTAAAATGATAAGGTGAAATCGAAAACACACAATAGGGATAACGAGCACAAATGGATACAAAACATACTCAAGATAAACCTGTTTTCATTAAACAGTTGAAACAAAAATGGTACAAGTGTACAATTTTACTCCTTATCAGGAGAAGGTACAGAAACAGAAGAGCTAAGCTTAATGGAGGAGGGAACGGGAGTTGGATCCGTACGTACCGCAGCGTGAGCATCAGATCCGAACCACCCTCTTCGTCTGATGACGCAAAAGCCACTGACAAATTTACGTATGACATCTTCTTACAACGATCGAGGTTCCATTCTAGATGCTCCTCCTTTATTAGCGCCAGCAGCTCCAATCTACTATGAACGACCTAATAGAATTCACACTTGCCTTGCTCCCGGAGAAGCTCTTCCTCATGCGCTTTCGCCTCAGCAAGTTCACGCTCTAATAGCTCTAGCTTGCCAATCAACACATCAACATTATACTGCTCCGTAATCAGATTGCTCTTTACAACACTGTGTTCATGTTGCTCCAGTTCAAGTTGGCCCTCGGCCCTCCTCGCTACTAGAACATTAAATTCTACATCAAACTCCAGCAGCTATTTCTAAATAGCCCAATCAGCCTCTCGCAAGGCATTTTCTTCAGAAAGGGACTGCAGTTCAGAATGCACCTCAACCGCAGATTCCTGCACAACCTCCAGATCACTGCGAGTCAGATCCAGCTTCTGCTAGAATCTGTCTCTAGTAGACACCGCCTCTGCTAAGTCAGACTCAAGGGCATCAAGACAAACCCTCTGAGCCTCAAAAGCAACGGCCGACTGTTCCAGTCTCCTCTCCTCGCATGTTTCCTAAGCAGTTCAATTTTGAAAAGCACGTCAGAATACAACCTCTGCATGTTCGAGAAGACACGCTCCATGGTATACACCCTCTCACGATCCACCTCGACTTCCATCCCAGCAACATCCACCTGGATGAAGTGAGACATTCCCAACATAAGGTACTTTAAACCCTTATCCATACGCCCCTCTAGCATATCCTCCTCGGGTTTTGGAGCGTTATCCATCAACCAACTATGACGCCTACTTATATGCTTCTTCGAAGCATAGTATACATCAAGCTCCTGGTGCCAGACCTGAGTGCTCATCTTTACTAAGTTCGGGGCAAACAGACTTATCCGCGCATCAGCATGAAGCTTTCTCGAATGAGGGATTAAGCCAGCACCACCCATTGTAGTCACTACTGCTCCCAGGCTTTCATACTCAGCCTTTTTTTTGTCACCAGCAACTAAGCCTTTAGTGCGAGACAACTTAGCGAGATCCAAAGGAAGGGAAGGAAGTGAGTTGTCCAACGGACCCTCCAACAACTTGAGATATCACTACAACAAATCTGTTTTAGGCGGCGTTTTCAAAAGCGCCGGTAAAGGTAATATTGTGCCGGTTTAGAGCATTAACGACATTACGAGAAGCGCCGTAAAGCGCCGGCAAAGGTACGTGCCGCCAAAAGATTAACGACGCTTATTAAAAAGCGCCGGTTAAAAGTGACCAGTTGCGGCGCTTTCTAAGCACCGCCAAATCTTATATTAGCGCCGCTAAATAAATAGATATTACATTTCCCTTTTATTGGAAACGCCGTATTTATAACTTTTAATGGCGCTTTAAAAGCGCCGGTAATGTAAAAATAATATTTTCCGCGACGCTTTTAAAGCGCCGATTGTCTTAACGAATCTGTAAAAAAACATACATTTTAATGGCGCTTTGGAAGCGCCGGTTATGTTAACATACTGAAAAAAAAAATCAATAAAAATTAAAATAAAAACCTGTCATTGAGACGGAAAAAATAGACTGTAAATTTTCTAATTTCATATCATCTACTAAAATGTCCTTCAGTAACAAATAAACTCAAAGCACACTATAATTTTCTACAGTAACAACTATATATTAAGACCTGCAACATAGGCAGTGCATCCTTATACATCCTTGCATTTTTCATATTCATCCATTCTATGTCTTAAACTTTTGTCATGTTGAACAGCATCAAGTGCACCGAAAAGTTTTCCTCTTACTTCATTCCAAGCATAGTCCATGTTGTTTTGGTGATCACTCTTCAGGATACTGCAAAAAGGGAAAATCTAACTAAACTCAGAATAAAAAGTTAACTCAACCCTACCATCAGTTCATATCAAATACAATCATACCTTTCCAGGTCCTAATTCATAGCTCTGCTTGAGCCCTTTGCCAAGAAGAGTCTTCACAGTTGTCTCCCATTGAACGGGAGAAGTCACCTGTGAATTCAGGTCAAACATTCAATATTTCCTGATAACAATTTTCATAAACAGATACAAAGACACTTTGTAACATTTCTAGATGCCTACCTGAAGTGCTAAAATCTTCTTAATTGTCTCTGGGTCTGCATGTGGTTGTGCATCAACATTGGATATAACTAGTATTCTGGGGGTTCTGATTTCTGTTGCAGCCAACGCAACATCAATTACTCGAAAACAGAGAAGACAAATTCATCTTTTGTTAAAGTAAAGCATGGGTAGTGGAATCGAATATAGAATCAAGATCGAGTGCGCATATTTAGATAGTGTGAAAATCATAATAATAAAGAAAAGAGATTTAAAATGCATACCATCTCGAAGTGACAGTATACATGCTACGATGATATATATCAGACTAAGGAGTGTTGAAACGCCAAGCCAGATCCGTAAGGCTGATAAATGTGGTATTCCAAACGCAAACACAGCGCAAACAAACCCAGAGATTACAATAAAGTAGGGCAGCTTCATGGTGTGGTCATCCCTGTAGAGTACATAAACAGCCTGAAAAAATGTGAATAGCTTGGATGCATCATCTGATCAGCATAGATACTAGTCATTCCACTTTGTAGACATTTCTATTTTGAACAAAGTTCCACATCTTGAGCTATGAGCTATGTATTTATTAAATTGAGAAATCTTGATCTAGTTTCACATTTTTAGAGTAATTTCTGCAGTGCAGAGATTGCAACTCTCTGTGCAAGTAAAAAGCACAAGGGTAAATTTCTAAGGAAAAATAAACAAATAAATAAAAAGAAGGAAAAAGATAACAGTGCTGGACTTGAACTAAAATTGTTACCATCTTAATTGAGGTATAAAAAGAGAAAAAGTTTGATTAGTCAATTTTCACCTTTAGAGCTTGTCCAGCAAGTATGATGTACCCAGTGTTGATCATGAACAAATTTATGTACTGCAACGTCCATGTAAGACAATATGCTTTCTTACCTGCAACACAAAATGACTTTCCTCAAACTAAGCTGAAGAAGATGATTGTTAAAGTACCAAAGCACCAAAACACTGAAAAAGTAACACTGCATAAATTAGAAAAATGACACTTTTAGCAAATATACCGTAAAGATGCCCTGCAAGATCCCTGTATCTGATATGCCTCTGTCCACCAGTTTCATGAAGTTTTGCAACTAGAATATTTGCATATAGCGAAAAAGCTGCTGCCAAAACTAAACCAAGTGCACCACCTATCCAACCCAAAGGAACCATAATTGTTCCTGAATACCCCAATACAAAAGCACTGTTTATCCCGGTGGTAAGAACGAAACCTGCTTGAAACCATACTAAGTTGCACTGCTTAAGAATAGACCTCCAACCTAACATGCATTTCAAGTTTTTAACTGAATGATGATTGACTAGAGCCCAAGTGTGACTTGAATAATTTGTACTAGTGTCCATGCAAAATACTTCAGCACTATAACAAATGTAGTTTAAAAGTTGAAATAAATTAGAAGCTCACCAATATAACAGCTTCATCCTCAATTGTATTTTTTACTGCCCTCAAACCATCCCGGACAACATCCTTTATTTGAGCAATTGTATAGTGAAGCGTTGACTATGGTATTAATCTCATCTTGACTTGATCTTTCCAATTTTGGTTTTACAGAAAATTATCTCAAGATTTTTCTTAGCATCATAAGACATTTTCCTCAAGCAAACAACAGTATACCAAAACAGAAGAAACCAACTGATGATGAAAGACTCCAGTCGTAGCAAGGAACATTATAAAAGAGACTCCACAAAAAACATGGTGAAAGACATAGCAAGGAACAATAACCAAAGACTCCGGTCATATTTTATCCATACCACCAACATTTTCATAAAGAGTTCTAATGGGATCAGGTCATTACTTCCAGCGTAGCAAAACTCAAACAATGATTTTGATTAATAACAAAGAGTCATATTCATAAAATTCAGCATACCTTTTCTCATACTCTAATGATACATTACAGGTCAAGATGTGACAGTTTTCCATTCGCCTTTTCATATCAGGATGTCTAGATCCATGATCAAGGACAAGACCCTCAACCTGAAACAGTAGAGCAAAGCAACTTGATATAACTGAAAATACTCAAAAGCAATACATTAGAGCAACTGAAACTATTTGTAAGCACTAGTTATGTAATTGCAAAAAATAAAAAAAGACTAATCAGTCCATTGATCCATATAACCTATTATTTGGCCTGAGTTACCTGCTGAACTCAGCCGTGTAAACCAAGTTGACCATTTTTAGCTTAAGGGTTCCTTTTTTTCTGGTTTAAGGGGTAGGTCCCCATTTTCTTCTTGTTGTGCCTAACCATTCAACAACTCTTAGGATGTGTTTGCATGGAATCCCATCCCATGTAATCCAATGGGGGTGGGGGACTTACATTTTAAGGTAATGTTAAGGGATTACAATCATCATCAACCTCTAGACTATATTTTTAATAAAATGTAGGAATGGAATTTCTGTGGACATGGAAATCACATTCTTTAGGGAGGATTAAGGAATATGAAAAGGATACACACTATTAAACATAACACCAAAACAACACAAATAATGAATAAAAGAACTAAACTTTGAACAAGGAAAGTTAAATGTCCATAAATTTTCCATCTCATAAATGATCAGGTGCCTCCCCATGTCAGACATCACAATGGGGCATCTATTGCATATTCATATCAATGAACATTTTGGATATTTTGTATAGTAAGCCCATCTCAAGCACTGACAGGGGGTGTGCATCATCTAGTTCAATAAAATGCAGCTAAATGGAGTAAAAACAACATTCAGTATCCATATACCTTGTTTCTAAAAACTCCATGCGCAGTGTAAAAGAGATTGAATATATACAAGTTTCTAAAGCAAAGATACTCACATCATAAAAACTCCATGCGCAGTGTAACCCAGTTTTTGTCTCACATCTTTTTTTGATACCCTCCCTTACAAACTGGGTCAATGGTCTTTTAACTCCTAAAACACTCTACTGTGCATGGAATATGCTCAATTTTGCTTATGCAATCTCAACAATGAGAAGATCCTCCTCACCTAAAGCTAATGGATTTTGAAAAATATGTGGCTGCATTAAAGGGATATTATACACTCACTACTCTACACTATGTTTCACACCTTCTTCTTTGGGATGTACTTCCAAAACTGTAGTTCGCTCCCACATGTCTAACCATACTAAAGTGGTGGTTGAGATTTTATATAAAATGGACAGTTACACCAAGTGCAACTCCCATTTAGGAGATCCTTTTTTATTAGGCTAGAAACATCAGATTTTCTTATCTCAGATTGGTTTCTGTGAACAAGTCAAAGACAGTTAGAATAAAGTGAGTTTCAACACATTCTGCCAGCAATGTGTGTGTGCAGTGTGTACATAGAGTACCATATACTAAATATCAGATCTTTGTGAACTTATAGTATGTACGTGTATGTTGGAAGTACAGTATGTAGATCTAATGCATCTATATTCTTAAGAGTTTATTTCAATAAGTAACTGGCCATAGCAAATTGAGACTTCAAGTCTTCCAGTAACTAAGATGCTTCAGTCACCATGAACTAGAGAAAAAAAATCAATGGATACCACTCAAATAATTGATTTAAGTAAATTGCCTAAAAATAATACACTAGCATTAGAGACACTGGCAAATCTTGAGCACGCCTACATGAGTCAAATACCTAGTGGCTACGCATGCATTTCTTTGCATAAACAAAGCCTATTAGGGGAACTCTTCAAGTAAAAAGTATCAAAAGCATTAAAAAAAAATTAATAATAATAGTTCACTATACCAAGAAGACCAATGGCAAACGTCCACAATACTGTAAGTAGACCACAAGAAGTGAACCACAAGAAACAACTTCCTGCAAACAAGGAAAAAGATCTGAATTAGTCAAAAAATGCCTTGTTTCTAAAAACTCCATGCGCAGTGTAAAACAAAACAAAAAATGCCTAAAAGAGATTTCAGACAGAACTTAGCTGATTGAATGTGTACCACCACAACCACTCATAGAGAAATGCTACCTTCTTCATCTGTATACAAAGATTACAACTTCGGTTAAAATGACATTTACAACAATACTTTAATTACCAATTAGCATACACATACTTTTAGTCCAGATCGACCAAAAAGAGGAGCATTTTGATCCCCAAAGGAGTAGTTAGATGCCTTCACTTTCAGTTGAAAGGGATTGAATTCGATTCAATCATTTTCTTCTTTTTCAGAATAATTTGTAACACGTCAATTACACAATAAAAAGAGAAAGAAAACAGATTACAAAACATAATTAACCTCGTCACTTAGTATCAAAAACAGGAAATAAATAAAATGAAGTGATTTGCAGCTATAGGTTTCAAATTTTTAGGGTTTAATTTAAACGAAGAGCATTTCAGTTGTTTGACAGAAATCGGAAAGAAGAGAATGAAAGAAATTTTAAAATGGAAAAGAGAAGAAATCACCAGTAGTGGCCATAGCAAATCCACATCCACCACCAAACACATTTTTCCACGAATCTCCAGGACAGGTCGAATCCGGAAGCTTCACAATGGTCGGAGAGAGCAGCGATGAGCGCTGCGAAGTTGCTCCAGGAAGATAACCCCACATCAACACCAAACACTCTCCTCCTCTGGATTCCTCCTCCTCCTCCTCCATTTTCACTGCTTCATCACCTCCTCCTCCATTTTCACTGCTTCATCACCTCCTCCTCCATCGCCACTCACGGTTAATCGCGAAGGAGGGAAAAGGGAATGAGGGAGCGCAGCAGGGGAATCGCGAGCGCAGCAAGGGAATCGCTAAGGAGAAGGATGGAGCAAGGAGGGAAGTCGCAGCAGGGGAATCGCTAAGGAGAAGGAGGGAAGTCGCGAGCGCGAATGAGGGAGCGGCGCAAAGGAAGGAGGGAATTGGGTCGAGGGTTTTTTCTTATCGCGGGTTTTTTTCGCTCGTTACCGGCGCTTCTACAATAACCGCCGGTTTTGTTATATCTTTACCGGCGCTTCCTACATCTAAAGCGGCGTTTTAGAAACCAAATTTTTATTCTGTTTTGGCTTTTATCGTTCCCGGCGCTTCTTAAATAAAGCGCCGATTTTGGTTACCCTTAACCGGCGCTTATTTACAGCTATTACGGCGTTTTAGACAACATAAATTTTTTTTTTTTTTTTGAAATTGAGCTGGGGTTTATTAAGGATCCCCGAACCTGCATTTGTCATACTCAATGCCTATGCTATCTTCGTACACATACTTCTTAAAATCCTCAACAAAAGAGCTAGGAACCACAGTGATGTACTCACTGCTAGGAAACAAGGCTGCAAGGTGGTCCGCTGCCCTATTGGTTTCTCAGGTTCCAGGGTGCAGTCGTGGTCTTTGTGAGGAAAGTAAAAACAGCCTGAGAATCAGTGCTTAAGTCCAGGCGACGTATAGCATGTAGTTCAGCAGCCTTGAGCCCCGCTTCTACTCCTTGCAATTCATGCACAACAACTGAGTAGCCAGTAGTAGATCCAGAACAGGCCATAACAACCGCACCATGCTCATCATTGAGCGGATGGGTTGGAGTAGGGGTGGGTACAGGACGGGATAAACCCATCCTGTTCATACGGGATCGATACGGGACAAGACGGGACGAGATTAGCGTGCTCTGATTATATGCATTTCATTTTCTTTAATCAATCTCATGATTTGGTTGCTTGCACTCATCTGTGTTAGACTTCAAAGCATTCCGCACCTGCAAATTGTTTGTTCTTGAAGAAGAAACTCATATGCATCCATCAATGCATTTCAATCTTGAACAATATATTTGGTAAGTATAGAGAACAAGTTTAAACAAACATAATGTACACTACGAAAGAATAACACTCAGTTTTACCCTTGCATAGGTATCTGAGCTACCAGTGACAAAAACCGTTCCACTAGCATTATATGCACATGCAACACAATATTTGGTGGTTTGGTGGATCAGTACTAGTTGAGGGAACATTAATTGCTAGTTGAGAGCGTAGTGCTAGTTGAAGGACCATTGCTCTTCCTTGCAGTTAATTCTAAGTTAAGATTTCAGTTACCAAATTCCAAAAACCCCAGCCAACCAACCAACCAAAACACACTATGTAAACTTGAAACAAACCAGTGATAGCATCTGAAGGCTTTGGAATGTAAATGCGAGGGCTGGCATTAGTATTCCTAATATCCCAGATACGACATGTTCCATCATCTGATGATCTAGTAGAAATGTAATAGAAAAAAAATCAGATACAAATTGAACTTCGAGAGAGTTTAATATTCATGTAGTAATTATGTAATAGGTAACTGCAAAAAATATGCTACCAAATCTGCATAGCAAGTATTTCTAAATGTTTAAATGGCAGAAAGTTGAGAGACATATTCTAGAAAATATTACTCATCAATACCAGAGTGAAAAATTAGTTCGGGATTGGTGGGATTGAAAATCTTCATCCCATCCCATCCCATTCTAGATTGGGACGGGATGAAATTATTCAATCCCATTAAGACCCGAAAAAATTGGAACTAGACAGGATCGGGATGGGATGCCCACCCCTAGGTTGGAGGGTTTTTTTTATCTTGCCCGGCGCTTATAAAACAACGCGCCGGTATTGGTTACTATGTACCGGCGCTTTGCTTTAAACGCCGGGATTGGTTGCTCTTTCCCGGCGCTTTAAATAAACAGCCGGTATTGGATACTCTGTCTCGGCGCTTTACGTAAATCGCCGGTATTGTTCACTCTTACCCGGCGCTTATTTACATCTAATACGGCGCTTCCAAAAAACACAATTTTTTATTTCGGGATTTTTAGATTTACCGGCGCTTCCGATAATAAACGTCGGCATTGTTGACTCTTTTCCGGCGCTTTTACATAAAACGCCGGCGTAGGTTCATCTTTAACGGCGATTTATGAGAAACGCCGGTAGTGCTTGAGACTGAATTTATTCGCGGCGCTTGGTCTCTTAAACGCCGGTATTGATAACGTTTTACCGGCGCTTTGGATGAAACGCCGCCGTGAAAGTGCCGTTTTAGACTTCGTTTTTTGTAGTGTATGGCTTGGAGCAAAACGAGGAACAATGCGGACTATGAGAAACTTGGCCCATGTCACCACGACCACTATTGGACAGCCCACCAATTGGACAATAAGATTTCTGAACTTTGAGCGGATCCTCACGGGAACCTTCTATCGAAATGGTCTCGGGCAGATCGGCATTAGTAGAAGTCGTCATTACAACTAGCATCAGCTGGTCACTCAGAGCATCTGTGTGGCACTAAAATTTGATATATCTTCAACCCCTACTAATCGCAAGTGTTCCCTCTTTAAGCCAAATTATTTGGCCTCCGGCCTGACTGGCCGATTGGGCTCACGTTTTTCACTTACAAAAGCTGGTTATTTTGAAGACGACCCAGTTCTAACACGGGACTTCTTCGAGCTCACAAAAGAGGCTAGCGTCTCGAGCGCCCCCTCCGTGTCAGTCGAAACAAGAGCCTTAACTCCGGCGGATCGATAAAGAGTGGGGGCCTCAGAGCATATAATCACAGGTCCTCAGGGACCCCGAACTTTGTATGGATTTTACCAAGGCCCGATTGAGAAAGCAACCTTTCTTCAAAAAATGCAAGGCTCGTGACAAAAGTTGCGTCATCAAGATGGTTTTGAAGAACAATGAAGAAGATGTACAATCTTTTCAATCAGAAGATAAACAGAGCAAAATCTCTAAAAGTAAGAAATAAAAGAGTTGGTTTCCGCACAAAAGATGACCTAAATAGGGATGGGATTCTTGCCTCTTCTCTATTGAACCAGTGCACATTCAATTAATGAAGCGCGCGGCTCAAGTGACGATTCAGATTCAATCATCATGAGCGGCGTATCTTTTCAAGAAGTGACTTAGCGAACCGATGTGATGGCCAACTAACTCGGGGGGAGTAGCTGATGATAGACCAAAACGGTCCCAATTCTGTTTTGTACATATATCATGATGATCTCAAAGAGTGACAGGCCCTAGCGTCAGCCCAATACTGATCCGACCTTAGAGGTTCCAAGCCCGCCCAATGCAATCCGCTAGACTGACTCGAATTCTCACAATCTCCTAAGCCCACATGTCTCACAACTATCTTCAATACCCGTAAGCCCTACTAAGGTAAGTATGTTGAGGATCAACATCGAACATGCAATTACAATAGCTCTTTGCGTCCAACTAGGAAGCAGATTCCAGAGTACGTATCACATATTGAGACACTACAATATATTTGTTTTAAGAGGCGCTTACAAAAGCCCCGATATAGAAACAAATGTGCCGGTTAGATCATTGTCGACATTTTATAAAGCGTCAGAAATAGTATGTGCCGCCAAAAGATTAACGATGCTTTATATGAAGCGTCGGTTAAAATCTACATTTACTGAGCTTTTTAAACCGCCATAATATCTTATATAAGCGCCGATAAAGAAATGGATATATCAATTCCCTTTGGATACAAACGCCGTATTTATAACTTTGTAATGGCAATTTAAAGCGCCGATAAATATTTTTGCGATGCTTTGAAAGCGCCGGTTTTTTTTTTCTAATTAGAACCTCCAGTGGGGAGGGGCAGCTATGGGATGCCAGACCTTTATTACTTGAAAAAATCTTGTACACATGTCGGTGGTACATGATGACTTTACCCGAAAGAAAAAGAAACAAATGGACATACATCCTAAAAACCAGAAAAATTCCTAGCTCAAAGCGACCTAAAACCAATTAGATCTTAAGAGAACTCAGCAAGCAACACCAGATACAACTTGCGCAACTTGAGCAACATCACCAGAAGCAGCTTGAAGTAGAAACCCTTAGAACTCTGCATCTTACACTAAAAAAATTGCAAATTGCAAATTGCAAAGTGCAAAACTTGCAACTTACAAAAATAGGCAGCAAGTTATGTTAATAAACTTGCATAAAAAAAAATCAGTTTCAGGTAGCTCAACCTGCATCAATAAAAATGTTGATTCCAACTAAAATAAATTCATCGAAAGCATTAAATTTAAAACTTATTGCCATTGTGAATCTGCCATGAACCCATTTTTGACTCATTGCCAACTCTATCAACAACATAAGCTTCACATAAAATATAACAAATAAAGAAGCAACACAAGGAACATAACCCTTTAATATATTTATAGGTAAAACAATATGTTTAACCATGGACAGTTTGTAAGAAGAACATATAACACATTATTTTGATGGATTTTTAGAAAAGAAAAGAGCTCTGCTCTGAGGCGATTTCAGGGACAAAACTGGAAATTTTTTTCAGTTTTATTCCTTCAAATCTTAACCGTTCCAAGATCTTGGGAGAACATCTCCACCGTTGCTTAGCACTAAACCTACAGCCGCCGCTGCCACCCCTAGGTCGACCGGCCGCCTCCTGCGTCGCCGACGCTCTTCTGGCCGACGAGTGGCTGGGCGGGTTGTTTCCTGGACGGTTTGTTTCTTGGTCGATCTGTTTCCTGGATGTTTGTTTTCTGGTCGACTTGCTGGGCGGCTTGTCCTGGATGGTTGATTTTTTTTTTTTTAATTGAACCTCCAGTAGGGAGGGGCAACTATGGGATGCCAGACCTTTATTATATCAAACAAATTTTTTTACACATTTCGGGGATACATTACGACTTTACCCGAATAAAAAACCAATAGGAATAGCCCATACGAAACAAAAGAACACTGATGCCTAAAAACAAAATTTAGTCCTTAAAAGATCTTACCGAAGGTCAGGGCCGCATGAAAATGGCCTTGAAACCGGAATCCGAAAATCTCTGCCCAAGAAACCTTGCCCAAAAGTGCAACTTTCACTACTTGAACACAAAATTCAGATTGCCACTTGATCAGTGAAACATCCTGCAAACCTTGCACTTGCATAATCAACAAACTTGCAGCCTGCCAACAATAACTAGCAATCTTGCAGGAATCAATTTGCAATAACACTTGCCATTAACAGCAAACCCACTTTGCACCTTGCAATCAAATTCCTGCGAAAAAAAACAGCACATTCCAGCCATATTCGAGACAGCACAAGTATTGTCCGAACAGCAGGAAGCCCCCAACCATCAGCAATAGTGAGACAGAGAGCACTCTGTTTTGTAACAGAGGGCACTCTGTTTTGCAGCAGAGCGCACTCTGTTTTGCAGCAGATTGCATTTTGTTCTCCCTTGCATCCGCAACAGCCAGCTCCACACCATCCTGAGAACGCTTCACCCCAAGTCCAAAACTGCATGTTCGCTGCCCAGAAACAGCGCTAGCGCATTCCAGTCCAAGAAAACACTTGCAACGCACCTTTGTCTACACGCCAGATCCATGATCATGTAACATCTGAGAGCCTTAAATAAGCCGTATTATTCTTATCAAGAATACATAAGGACTTTGTTCGTTTAGGCAACGATTCCCAAGAATAGTTTCTAGACATTTGCTCCACTTGCGCCAATCTAGCCAACGAATTCGCCACTGAATTTGTCTCCCTGAACACGTGTATACAGTACCACGTCAATGCCATACTCATATCTCTAATCTCCCGCCACCAATTGCTAAGAAACCAGGGGATACTAGTTTCTTGTTGAAGCCAATGCTTAACCAGCATTGAATCCGTTTGAATCACGCAATTCCAGACTCCCAGATCAATACAACATCTCAAACCTTCAAGCAAAGCCCTCGTCTCGGCAGAATTATTTGTTCCTTCCCCAAAAATTTACTGTCTAGCTGCTACAAAATTTCCTTCGTCATTTCTAATCACAAAGCCTCCAGTAGTATTATTCCCCATACAAGAACCATCAACATTAAGTACATTCCATCCCGTAGGAGGGAAAACCCAATAAAGCACCCGAGGAGGGGATAGTGTTACATGCATTTCCTGTATGCCCAACCTACTGAGCAATGCCACATTGGTTTCCTTTTTCTTAGGAATAAAAAACTTTGCCACACATTTAATCCAATAATAAACTTTAATAATCACATATGATGTCGAAAACTCCTTACCTTCATAAAGTTTTTTATTTATCTGGATCCATATTTCCCATAGGATGAAAAGTGGAGTGAGATGGATGAGTGTACCTGATAACATAGATTTCTTCACTTTCCTAAACCAAGCCTTAAGCATAGTGTAGACTTCAATCGGTCTATGGATGTGCATGTCGAACACCAAATCAAAATGTCTCCACACCCTTCTTGCTAACTCACTTTCCAAGAAAAGATGCTTCATAGTTTCCTTCCCAGATTGACAACAACATCCACATTTTGACGCAAATTGGAAGCCAATTCTTTTAATTTCACCATCAATGGGTAAAGCCCTTCTAATTATTTTCCATATGAAAATAGAAATTTTAGAAGGCAATAACGGATGCCAAATCCAATTCCAAAAATCATTTTGTGATCCTCGACCAGCTAGAAGTTTACATACTGAGCCAATCGAGAATCTACCATCATTATTTGGCATCCAAATTCTAGAGTCCCGATCACCAACTTCACTCTTCACTATAGTCTTATAGAGCTCTTGAGCTTTCCTTTGCCTATCCGGGTTTAGCATTCTGAAATTCTCCCTGTGCATTTTCTTTAAAGTAGGCCAAGTGTCATTCGTTACCGCCTCCTCATTTTTAGTGAAGATTTCATCTTTAGCCCAGTGTTCTTCAAAGAAACTAACAGTACCTTTAGAGATCCGCCACGTTGAGTTTGCAACTATAAAGTCTTCATTAACCAACAACTCTTTTATGAGGGGAGAAGCGCCCGATTTTATTTCTTGCTTTCTGATTGGAACCCCCTCCTGCAAATATTTAAGCCTTAGAAAATTTGCCCATAAAGAATTGGTGTTTATAAGATTCCAAAGAGATTTAATGCGAAAAGATCTTATAATTTCATCCAGACTTCTAACATTTAGGCAACCTTCATCCTTAGGAACACTGATTTTATTCCATGCTATCCATTTCTGCTTATGTCTCCCTTCATGATCACCCCAAAACAAGTCTATAATCATGTTCTGAATAGATTGCAGAACCTTAATAGGGACAACTGTAGTTGCTATGGTGTAAATTGGCATTGACAATAAAACATGTCTTATCAACGTCAATCTACCCCCTGGAGACAAGAGTTTGGCTTTCCAACCCTGAATTCTCTGCTCGATTTTACTTACCAAGGATTCAAAGAATGAAATTATGCATCTACCTTGATAAATGGGGACGTCGAGGTATGTAAAGGGAGACTGCTTGTAGACAAAACCTGTCCACAATTTAATCAAAATAATTTTTTCTGCACAAGCTTTCTCATCAATCATGAATGAACTTTTTCCAATATTAACTTTCTCTCCTGAAGCCCGACAATATCTGTCTAAAATTGCATACATCCTTCAATGGATTTTTTCCTGCCATTCAGAAAGATCAATGAATCATCAGCATACAATAATTGGGTGATCGGGATGGCCATCCTGGGAGTATGATAAAAACCAATTTCTCCCCTACGAAAAGCCCGAGATAGCCCTCTGCTTAGCATTTATGCTACAATAACAAAGAGGAGAGGGGAAAGAGGATCCCCTTGCCGAAGCCTTCTAGAAGATTTAAAATATCCGTCATACCTTCCTTGCATCAACACCGAGAACCCGCAGTGTGTAATGTAGTTTGAGATTAGGTGGTATACTCTGTTATTGAATCCAAATCTACGCAAGACTTTCATGAGGTATCCCCATTCAATTCTGTCATAAGCCTTTTCCATATCCAGCTTGAATATAATATTATTTCCAGTAACCTTTTTACCAATCTCCCGCATCAGTTCTTGCGCCAACCCAATGTTTTCAGAAATGAGTCTCCCTTGAACAAAAGCCCCCTGCTCTAGGGAGATAATATTTGGGAGAAACTTTGCCAATCTCATACTAAGCATTTTACTGAAAATTTTGTATACCACATTGCACAGGCTAATAGGCCTAAAATCAGAATAAGATACATGTTCTTCAATTTTAGGAATAAGTGCCAAAAAATTGGAAGAAAATGTACCTGGCATCGCCTGACAAGCGAAAAATTCCTTCGCAGCTTCCCAGATTTCCATCCCAATAATATCCCAGCAACTCTGAAAGAATCCAGCTGTGAAACCGTTCGGTCCTGGGGCACTATCATGTGGGATGCTAAAGACCGCTTTCCTGACTTCCTCTAATTCTGGCATCTGCATGAGTGAATCACAATCTTCCTCTCTTATTAGGCTCGGGATACAATCCATGAGTTCTAGATCCTCTTTGTGTTCTCCCGTAGAAAGTAAGGACCCGAAAAAATTATTAGCTTCACAAATAATATTTTTCGAATATGTAATTAAGTTCCCTGCCATGTCCTGAATTTTGTAATCGCTCTTCTTTTCTATTTGTAATCGCTCTTCTTTTCTATTTTGCTTTAACTGATGCAAAGAAGAATTTAGTGCACGCATCACCTTCTTTAAATTCCTTTTCACCTGATTTTTGTTTCCAGTATATTTCTTCTCTCACCAAAGCCAGTTTAAGTTCAGCCTGACATCTGTTTAAATTAATCAAATCATTTGGATCCCAACCCTGCAATAGGCTGAATTCCAGTCGTTCAATGTCATCTTCCAACCTTCTAATAATACTGAATATATTACCAATGGTTTCTTTATTCCATATTTTTAAAGCTCCTCTAAGACGCTTAAGTTTGGAAGCCATGCTGTACATAGCCCCATAACCTTCTCCATTAGCATTCCAAATTCTGTCAACAAAGCCTAAAAACTCTTCCTGAGTAAACCACATACTTTGAAATCTAAAAGGAGACATACCTGCCCTTTTTGACAATGCAAAGAAAGTAACAAAGGTGCATGATCCAAGCAAACTCTAAGTAAATGATCAACCCGAGTGTGCTGCATTACAGTTATCCAATCTGCATTCCCCAGAAAACGATCCAATCTAGCCCAGATTCTGTCCTCCCCTCTTTGATTGTTACACCATGTATATTTGGGTCCTTCAAACCCACAATCAGAAAGCCCGCAGCTGGCAATGCATCTGGAGAATTATGTCATCGCCGAAAGATTAGGAGGGCACCCGCCTAATTTTTCTCCACTCTCGGCAATCACATTAAAATCACCACCAATGATCCATGGTTCATTCAAACCCATTGCAATGTGTTCCAAATCTTCCCATAAACTTCGCCTTTCCTGTATTAAACACTTTGCATATACCAGGGAAATGAAGAACACAGTATTGGAAAAAAGAATTTTAATCTTACAGTGGATTAATTTATTTGTGCAGAATAATACGTCCACTTGTAAGTTATTATCCCAGAAGAGCCAAATTTTACCGCCATAATCCTCATTCGTTGCAAAACAAGGCAAACTCACCTTTCCTGCTATCTCCATGTGTCTTGAAGAGTGAATCATAGGTTCCGCAATTGCAAGCATCCTGATATTGTTTTCTTTAACCAGTTTTTTTAGTCTACAACGGGTCGCCCGGTTGCCAACTCCCCGTGCATTCCAAAACATGATGTTATCTATCATTACTAACACCTGGGGTAAGCATGTTTCTCGTCACTCTCCGATTCCCCACCACAGGTCCGTTTTTAGAACTTTTCTTTTTTCTTTTCGTCTTGACCTCGCCGGATTGATATCCTGGATCAACCATATTATTAGATGACGTGGTTGCATTAGATTCATTATCTGACACCGCATCCCGCTCTAGTCTGTTACATTCACCATCTGCCTGAACTGCACCTGCAACTTCATCACGTTCTTGCAATAATTCGGGGAGCCTAGAATCCAGTTCGGTGTTTCCCCCAATCTGTTGCTGATCCAGTGCGGTTACGCTCTGTTTTGAGCGTGAAAATGTTTCCTGCTGATCACAATTTTCCAGGTTATTCAGCGTAGCATGCATGATGTTGTTCCCTGACCCAGAATTGATCGAATCGATCCCTGTTCGCTGATCTCTGTCTGTACACTTTGGTACCCCAGAATCAGCATGAACTGTACCCTGTCTCGCCTGCTGTTCCTCTGTTTCAGCATTATTAGAGCAAGCTTTTGCGCAATCTGACCTGCTGTCTCCCACAAATGGAACAATCCATAAAGGAGCCACGCTGGCAGAGCTTTCTTGTGAGTTTATTTCGTCTCCCTTCTTATTCAACATAGCCATTTTAACTTCACTGACGGTGTAACCGGCCTTCATTAAAATATTTTCGGTATTGTCAACATCTTCCTTGGTCACATTCGTCTTATGTTCCGCCCTCATGATATCTTCTTGCTTTTTACTTTTTTCCGCAATTCCATCACCACCACCGTCCGAGTTTTCCTCCGCTAATACACCAAATTTGTTAGCCAACGATGTCCCATCTATTGGTTTTTCCGATGTCTTCACTTTATTATTTCCCATTTGTTCACTTATGATCTCGATTCCTTGAGAGTTTTTTGCGCCACTAACTCCTATATTCTCCACATTTTCCATCGTTTTTTTTCCAACCGGAACGTACTTTTGCTTGTGTACGTTTTGTCCTTTGTTCACCCCACCTAGATTTTGCTTTTGCTTTGACTTGTCGAAAGACTTAAATTCCTTGATATTTTCTCCATCGACCTTAGAAATATCATTTTTCTTGCCTACCAGTTTCCGACAATAATCTTTCATATGCCCAATAAGGGAACAATGGTTGCAATATTTGAAACAAGGATATTCAAGTTTCTGCCAGTATCCTCCATATTTTGGACTTTCAAGCCAAATCCTATTTGGAAGAGGTTTGGTGACATCCATCTCTACGCACATACGTGCAACCTTTGGGCTAGCAAAGAATCTAGTTCCATCATCTATCCGTAGGAAATTACCAAAGGAGTCTCCAATCGCCTTCATGATGGCGGGAAGAAAGAAAGCAAAAAGAAGATTAGGAAGTTCAATCCATAAAGGTGCCAACTCCGGATCCGCCCGTAGGCTAAAACCAGGATGCCAACGAAAAATTTTATACCAAACTCCCCGGATCGTATAGGAATCCTTTGATAACACTTTCTTAACTTCATCATCTGATTGTAAATACACAACTACATGTCTGGGGTAAATAAGACCCATAATGAATTCCCCAGATATTCCCCAAGATTTGTGAATGGCATCCCTTATCGAATCGAGCAACGACCTAAAACTTGAAAATTTCAAAACCACAATGTGATTACAGACATGAGACTCACCTCTTAAAACATCCGAATCGGCTAGCCGTAATGCCGGACTTCCTTCTTTTCTAAATGACGTAGAATCCGTCGGCTTGTCATCAAGATCATCCTTCATCGCCTTTCCAAGAACCTGCGCAAAGGAGCGGCTAGGAGATCCGTCGTCCTCCTTACCAGTCGCAGGGACAGCCCCCTTGGCTAGCTGTGCCGCCTCCATCGAAAAACCTATCCGCCTCTACAAGCTAAAGGACTAGATCTTCTCCCTGGATCAACCAACCCTTTTGATTCAAGAACAAAGACTCCCAGGCAGCAACCAACAACGACCAGCAACACATCTAGGAAACCAAATGCCAGCACGTCTAGGAAACCAAACGTCAGCAACTCGACCAAGCACTGTCGGCCAGGATGACGTCGTCCAGGCAAGCGGCGGTCGATCGACCAAAACAGGGGATACAGAGGACCATCAATTGCAGGTGCAGGCAAGATGCAGTTCTGACGAAGATAGGACGAAAGGCAAAAAGAAGAGTTCAAAGAATGGACCCGCGGGAGGGAGCCGGAGAGTGACACGAAACATGACAACCCCAAGTATTCATAATGATAGATAATATTATGTTCTGGAATGCACGGGAAGTTGGTAACCGGGTGACCCGAAGCAGATTAAAAAAGCTGGTTAAAGAAAACAATGTAAGCTGCTTGCCATTGCGGAACCCATGATTCAAGCTACAAGACACATGGAGATTGCAAGTAAGGTGAGTCTGTCTTGCTTTGTAATGAATGAGGACGTTGGCGGGAAACTATGGCTCTTATGGGATAATAACCTACAAGTGGATATTTTAATTCGCATCGACCAATTGATTCACTGTAAGGTTACTATCCTTTTTTCCTATATCGTTTTCTACACTTCTTTCGTATATGCAAAATGCACAGTACAGGAGAGACGAAGCTTATGGGAGGACATGGAGCACATTGCAATGGGTATGAATGAATCATTGATCATTGGAGGCGACTTCAATCTCATTGTTGAGGGTGGAGAAAAATTAGGCGGACGCCCACCTAATCCACAGGCAATGTTGGAATTTTCTAGTTGTATCTCGAATTGCGGGCTTACAGATTGTGGATTTGAAGGACCTAAGTATACCTGGTGTAACAGCCAAAGAGGAGATGACAGAACCTGGGCTCGGCTGGATCATTTTTTGGGGAATTAAGACTGGATTACTCGTATGCAGCATTCTCGGATCGATCATCTTCTGAGAGCATGCTCTGATCATGCTCCATTGCTACTTTCTTTGCCTTTGTCACAGAGGGTAGGTATGTCCCCATTCAGATTTCAAAGTATGTGGCTTACTCATGATGATTTTTTGGGATTTGTGGACAGAAATTGGAACTCTCCGGTAAATGGTACTGAAACTATGTATATAGTGGCAATTAAACTCAAGAGCCTCAGGGGAGCCCTGAAAATATGGAATAGAGAAACTTTCGGTAATATTTTCAGTACCATTAGAGGATTGGAGGACGATATTGCAAGATTGGAATTCAGTTTAATGCAGGGTTGGGATACAAATGATATGGTTAATCTGAATAGATGTCAGGCTGAACTCAAACCGGCGCTGATAAGAGAAGAAATTTACTGGAAACAAAAATCAGGTGAAAAGGAATTCAAAGAAGGAGATGCTTGCACTAAATTTTTCTTTGCTTCCATCAAATCCAAAAAAAAAAAGAGCGATCACAAAAATCCATGATAGGGCAGGGAATTTACTCACTGATCCGAGAGATATTATGTTGGAAGCGAATAATTTTTTTGGATCCTTGCTTTCATCAGAAGGATACAAAGAGGATCTAGAACTCATGGAGTGCATTCCGAGCTTGATAAGGGAGGAGGACTGTGATTCACTCATGAAGTCTCCTGATTTAGAGGAAGTCAGAAAAGCAGTTCTTAGCATTCCACATGATAGTGCACCGGGCCCGGATTGTTTTACAGCTGGCTTCTTTCATAGCTGTTGGGACATTATTGGTTTGGATATCTGGAAAGTCGCGAAGGAATTCTTTGATTGCCAAGCGATGCCACGTAGTTTCTCTTCCAATTTTTTGGCACTTATTCCTAAAATTGATGAGCCTGCATCTTATTCTGATTTTAGGCCTATTAGTCTGTGCAATGCGGTCTATAAAATTTTTAGTAAGATCCTTAGTTTGAGATTGGGTAAGATACTCCCAAATATTATCTCTTTAGAGCAGGGGCCTTTCATACAAGGGAGACTTATCTCAGAAAACATTGGATTAGCACAATAACTTATGAGAGAGATTGGCAAAAAAGTGATTGGGAACAAGGTCATGTTCAAGTTGGATATGGAAAAGGTGTATGACAGAATTGAATGGGGATATCTCTTGGCGGTTCTTCGTAAATTTGGTTTTAATAACAGAATATGTCATTTGATCTCAAATTGTGTAACTCATTGTGGATTCTCGGTGTTGATGCAAGGCATGTATGACGAGTATTTCAAATCTTCTAGGGGTCTTAGACAAGGTGACCCTCTCTCCGCCTTACTCTTTGGTATGGCAGCAGAGGTTCTAGGTAGAGGACTCACTCGAGCTTTTCGTAGAGGGGAAATTGGATTCTATCACAGGCCTATGGCGGCCTCCCCGATCACTCACCTCTTGTATGCTTATGATTCACTGGTTTTCTTGAATGGTAAGAAAAAATCCATTACAGGATGTATGAAGTTCATAGATAGATATTGTCGGGCATCAGGAGAGAAAATTAATACGGTGATAAGTTCGTTCATGATTGATGAGAAAGTTAGTGCCTATTTACCAAGGTAGGTGCAAAATTTCTTTCTATGATGATTTGGTAAATAAGATCCGCAATAGAATTCAAGGCTGGAAATACCGACTTTTGTCGCCAGGGGGCAGATTGACTTTGATCCATTATGTCTTATTGTCTATGCCGATTTACACTATAGCAGCTACTGTGGTCCCTATGAAGGTCCTGCATTCTATTCAGAAAATGATTGCAGATTTCTTCTGGGGAGATCATGAAGGGAGACATAAACAGAAATGGATTGCATGGAATAAAATCAGTGTTACTAAGGAGGAAGGTGGATTAAATGTTAGAAGTCTGGACGATACTGTAAAGGCTTTTCGAGTTAAGTCCCTATGGAATCTGATAAATACCAACTCTTTATGGGCAAAGTTCTTAAGGAAAAATATTTGAAGGCAAGGGTTCCAATCCGAAAACAAGAGCTTAAAGCTGGGGCTTCCCCGTTTATGAAAGAGTTGATGGTGCATAAAATTTTTATAGTGGAACATTCCACTTGGAGGATCACTAGAGGTAGCGTCAGCTTCTTTGAGGAACACTGGGCTAAGGATGAACTCTTTTTTCGACATTAGGAAGCGGAGACAAATGATATTTGGCCTTCCTTAAGGAAAATGTGCAGGGATAATTTTGGAAGTTTAACCCCGGGAATGCAAAGAAAAGCTCAAGAGGCGTACAAGACAATAGTGAAAGGTGATGATGGTGGTCGGGACACTAGAATATGGATACCAAATAATGATGGTATGTTTTCTATTAACTCGGTATGTGCAATTCTAGGTGGTAGGGGGACACCTGATGACTTCTGGAATTGGATCTGGCATCCTCTTCTGCCTTCTAAAATTTATGTTTTCACATGGAAGATTATTAAAAGGGCTATACCCGTAGATGGAGAAATTAGAAGAATTGGATTCCAGTTGGCTTCTAAATGTGGATGTTGTGCTCAATTGGCGGAGGAAACCACAAAACACCTTTTCTTGGAGGGTGAGTTACCAAACAGGGTGTGGAGACATTTCGACTTGGTTTTTGATATACACTTACATAGACCGGTTGAAGTCTATAGCATGCTAAAGGCGTGGTTTAGGAAGGCGAAGAAATCCTCATTATCAGGTATCCTCCTGCATCTCACTCCTCTTTTTATTCTATGGGAGATATGGATTCAGAGAAAAAGAAAACTTTATGACGGAAAGGATGTTTTTGTCAAGCTATGTGATCATTAAAGTGTATTACTGGATTAAATGTGTTGCAAATTTTTTTAAACCTAAATCAAAGGAAACCAATGGGGCGTTGCTCAATGTAGACATGATTCCTCCCCGGGCGGTGTATTGGAATTTCCCTCCTATGGGATGGTATGTGCTAAATGTTGGTGGATGTTATAGGGAGAAGAATATATCTGGAGGTTTTGTTATTAGAAATGAAGAGGGGGACTTTGTAGCGGCTAGACAATGTTTTTTTGGGGAAGGAACAATTAATTCAGCAGAAACGAGGGCCTTGCTTGAAGGCTTGAGATTTTGTATTGATCAGGGTGTCCAAAAATGCGTCATTCACACGGATTCCATGGTGGTTAAACAATGGCTTTCCCAAAAAACAAAGATACCTTGGTTCCTTAGCAATTGGTGGAGAGAGATAAGAGAGATGATTAGGGATACGGGGTGGCATTGCATCCATGTGTTCAGAGAGACTAATTCAGTGGCGGACGCTATGGCTAGATTGGCACAAGTGGAGAATATGTCTTGTACTTATTCGTGGGGATCACTCCCTAAAAGAATAAAGTCCTTAATTATTCTTGACAAGAATAAGACAGCATATCTTAGACTTCCGGATGTTATATGAGTGTGGTTATCTCTGGTACAATTCGTTTATGGCAGTCTAAGGGTCGCAGGAAACAATTCGGCGAGTGTGTTGAAGCTTTGGTGACGAATTGGAGGAGCAATTTTCTAGAACAACAGGGGACAAACTCTGTTTCAGACTGGACAAAGTGCAGTTCTTTGTCTTCAGTTCAATGCAGAGATATGGGTCATGCGGAGTGGTCGCTGGGGAATGACTTTACTGGCTGTTATGGTGAACTAGAACTTGTTGGAAACTGGAAATATTATAGCCTGGACTCAGTTTTACGATTATCATGTTGTAAGAATCAGTCTCTAGGTGTAGTTTGGATCCTGCTTGCGGCAGCTTGGCAGAGTTGTTATGGTAATGGAAAGGGTTATTGGGGTGCAGGGTCTGTCATGAGTTTGGGGAGCCGGACTTGTGGATTTGCTTGCAGGTTGTGGCAGTGGCAAGATAATGAGGTTTTGCAGGATTCTGAGTTAGCATGGTTTTGGACAGAGTGCTCTGCTTTTTGTGGCGTGATGCTGGACAGAGTGGTTGCTGCTGCTGCTTTGGCAGCTTATGTCGATGTTGAATTTGCAAATTGCAAACTTTTGCAAGTCTGCGGTTTGGATATGTGTGGAAGTGGAAGGCTGGACCAATGACCAAGGATATGGTTCTTGGGCAACATCTCACAATGGAGTATGGAGCCGAGTGTGAGTGTTGCTGGGTGCAACTCTGTAGGTGGTGGTTGTGCAAGGCAAGGATCGGTGCTATCATTTGGTTTATTTGGTTTCAATTTAAAAGTGGGTATTTGCTGCAAGTTTTAGTAGAGAGTTTTGGTGTGTTTTTGAAGCATCTTGTTAGAACTATGTTTGAATTGAAATATGGAGCCTGCATTTTGGACAGGTAATTTGGTCTTGTTTTTTGCTTGGTTTTTAATATGGGTAAAGTCGTAATGTACTCCCGTATAGTCTGTAAATCAACTTTTTGATAAGTAATAAAGGTCTGGCATCTCATAGTTGCCCCTCCCCACTGGAGGTTTAATTAAAAAAAAAAAAAAAAAAAAACTCATAGCATGAGCTTGTGCTATAATTATCTTGCAAGTTACTTGAATAGTTCAACTCTTTGTGCCAAATGCTTCCGGTTTGATCTGGGCTTGGAGCTTTCAAAGATTGTGTTTAAAGCTTTCTAAGCACTCAACAAACTTGAAGGTTCTCCCAAATGGTTAAATAGCAGGCATTTGTTTTCTTCAAATTCTTTGAGATTTTCTCATATTAGACGAATGAATTGATTGCAGTATCTTTTTCAGCACAACTCAAACCTGTGTATCCATGTTATTTGTGACTAGGGCTGTAAAATGGCTATAATCATGCATGACAGATGACAGTTATGTTGTATGTACATATGAATAACAATGATATAGTGTAAGACATCTTGCTCCAAAAGACTTCCCATAATTTTCTAATGTAGTGTAATCAAATATATAAGGGCTTACCAGGAAGTACATACTTATGGAGGAAGCTATGGACCTCCCTCAAAGGCCACTACTACAAATATTAGCTTAGGTAACGCCACTTAGATAGCGCTTTTTTAAAGAGCTATCCAAGTGGGCACTAGGATAGCGCTTATTTGTCTTTAAAAAAAAAAAAATCAAAAAAAAAAAAAAACACTACAATAGCGCTTTTAATTTTTTTTTTCAGTTAAGCGCTATCTTAGTTATGTCTTAGATAGCGCTTTAAAAAACGCTATGATAAAAAACGTTACCAAAGCTACCATAGCGCTTCCTACTTACATTTAGGATAGCGCTTCGTATCACTACTAAAGCGCTTATATAGTATAAAAGCCAAACCCTAACCCCCTAAATGTCTCTCTTTCGTTCTCTTCTCTTCTCTGCTAAACTGCAACTCAGAGCCGCATCTCTCCTTAGCAGCAGAAGTAGAATTAGAGGAACGAACAACAACTTAGAAACCCTAATATCTTCCCCAACCCTAATTTTATCATTCCAATGCCTTCAATCCCAATCACTGATTCAATGATCTTCGAAGAGCAACCCAAAGACAAGAAGAAATCTTTGAAAGACAAGAAGCAGACAAGCGACGCCGCCGCCATGGAGATAACAACATCGACGGACAAGAAGAAGAGCAAGGAGAAGAAGAGCCCCAAAGTGGAGGAACCAAGCAGCGATGACTCTGCGCAGCTGAAGAAGTCGAAGAAGAAGAAGAAGAAGAGGAGCGCTGAGGAGACTGAGACTGAGACTGAGTTGGTGGGGGAGTCTGTCAAGAAGCAGAAGTTGCTGGAGAATGGAGAGGTGGTTGCTGCTCCTGCTGTAAAAGAGGATCCGAATGCGACTTCGAGGTTTAGGATTTCTAAGCCTTTGAGGGAAAAGTTGAAGGCTAATGGGATTGAGGCTTTGTTCCACTGGTTAAGAGCTGCTTGGCTGGTTTTAACAATTCAATTATATCATATGGACAGGTAGAGATCAGATTTGTGTTTTTTTTT
Source organism: Berberis vulgaris (assembly GCA_963556465.1). Taxonomy (NCBI): domain Eukaryota; kingdom Viridiplantae; phylum Streptophyta; class Magnoliopsida; order Ranunculales; family Berberidaceae; genus Berberis; species Berberis vulgaris. The sequence continues at coordinate 82,750,373 of OY747132.1, read as the reverse complement.
TTGTAAAAGTTTGCTAGACCTTTTAGTTGATTTTTTAAGTAGATTGACAAGGCTTGCAATTGTTTGATTAAATTTCTGAAAGACGGGAAGTGGGAAGACTTACACGATGTGGGGTCCTCCGAGCGCAATGGTTGAAGGTCACTTACCTAGTAGCAATCAAGGCGTTGTTCCACGCATCTTCCAGATGCTATTTTCTGAGTTTCAGAAGGTGGGGTTTGTTTTATACATTTTATTTGCTAGAGAAAACATTGGTGATTTGCTCGATCCCACTCAACGAAACCTTGAGGTAGAGATCTTTCTATGTCTACTCTTCATTAAATCAGACTCATTTGGTCTGGGCTTTCTATGTTTAGTGTAACTAAAGGGCATTTTTCACTTTCTCCAGATAAGAGATGATTCCAAGAATGGTTTTTATGTTGAAAATCTGAGTGAAGAATGTGTTAGTAGCTACGACGATGTAACACAAATTCTAATCAAGGTAAGTAAGAATTGGTCTATATTTTTCTGATTATAGTGTAAATATGACATTGGTATTGGTGTATATTGTTTGATCCTCATGTCTAAAAGATCATTTTAAATATGTTGTGCAAAATATGTCTTTCCTACAAGGTCTTTCTGTGGTTTCAGTGTGGTACTGTGGTTGAATCAAATTTAACTTTCATAATGTAGGGGCTTTCAAATAGAAAGGTTGGGGCAACGAGTATTAACTCCAAGAGCTCTCGTTCTCATATCGTCTTCACTTGTGTAATTGAATCCTGGTGCAAGGTATACCACTATAAGTTTCTTTTCAGTTGTTACTCACAAGAACCGCTTATTCTGATTTCACTTATAGGGTAGCTTGGTTTATGAAGTGATTTCATATTTCACTGTGCCTGTGCTGGTTGTTTGGGGCCTGTAGTCCATATTGCTTCTTGTTGTTTCTAATTCAACTTTGTATTTCTATTGCTCCAAAAATTTTTACAGGGTACCTCGTCAAAAGGCTTTAGTAGTTCAAGAAGCAGTAGAATCAACTTTGTTGATCTTGCTGGATCAGAGCGAAATAAGCCAGATCATGCAGGAAGGCAGAGTGTAAAAGAGGGTAAAAACGTAAAGAAATCTCTAGCACAGCTTGGGTAAGATTTCAGACCACTGTTTGTCTGTTTTCATGGTAAACTCATATTGAGCATGAATGTGATCATATTAGATACATTTAGTAGAACAATTAACTTTTCTTCAATTGTAGTGTCTGAAGAAAAAGGTCAATAATTGTTTCTATCTATTCACCACGTAATTGTAATAGCTATTCTTGAGAAAGCACATCAGTTGCATCTTTTCTCACAAAACAAAGTGATGTAGGGACATTAATTATGTAATAGAAAACCAATATCATGACTGAACTCAGCTCTTCATTTCTCATTGCAATATTCTCTTTGGATGGATTATTGCAGGAACTTGGTGCATATTCTTGCTGAAACGGGTGCTCAAACTGAAATATCTCCAAATGTGCCATACAAAAGTTCCTGCTTGACTCACCTGCTCCAGGAATCACTTGGTGGCAATGCGAAACTCAGAGTCATTTGTGCTATTTCTCCTCATGACAAGTAATCCAATACTTAAACTCTGTTTTTTTTTATTAAGTTCTATTTAATGTTTACTTTTGCAAATAATTCAATACAGCAGCACTCTTGTGTGGACTACTGAAACTTATGGTTTTAACCTAGTAAATGTGTCTAGCATATGTGTTGAAAACTGTAATATGAATTATACTTCTGCTTATTATACTTGCCTAAATGCATCAATTGCCTTGTTGAATACAGATGCAAAGGTGAAACTCTCAGCACCCTGAGGTTTGGGTTGCAAGCAAAATCCTTACAAAATAAACCAATTATAAATGAAATTACAGAAGATGATGTTAATGGTCTTAGTGACCAGATTCGTCAATTAAAGGTAGGCTTTGTTCAGAATCAACTTGCATCTATTTTTATCTTCTCAAGCAAATATCTAGTTGATTCACATTTTTGTTTACTGCAGGAAGAGCTCATAAAAGCAAAATCGAGCGAGTACAATTCAGTCAACAGTAGCAGTGGGTACTTCAAAGGACGGAGTGCACGTGAAAGTCTGAACCAACTGAGATTAAGTATCAACCGCTCTATCATTTTACCTCACATAGACGATGATTCTGAGGATGAAATGGATGTTGACGAGGAAGATGTTAAGAAACTTTGTGTCCAGCTAGATTAATGTAATTTTTTGGCTGGGTAGTTCTGAGAGAGAATGATCTAGCCATGATTAATGTAATTTTTTTTTTTTTTTTTTCACTTGGATAGCGCTTTTTTAAGTGCTATTTAATTTTTTTTTAACTTTAGATAGCGCTTTTTCTAAGCGCTATTTAAGTTAATAATAATTTTTTTTGGGACTTGGATAGCGTTTTTTAAGCCACTTAGATAGCGCTATTTAAGTATTTTTTAGCTTGCATAGCGGTAGCTTAGATAGCTCTTAAAAGCGCTATTTAAGCCAAAAAAAAAAGCGCTATGCAAGCTAAAATCTGTAGTAGTTCCAATCCTCCTGGCTTTAATGGTTTAACAAGAAAGCTCTTGAGAAGTTTGCTTCTAAATATAAGCAAAAATAAATGCTGCCTTAGTAAAATAAAATACATTTTTTGATAACCGTTCCAAGATTTTGGGAGAAAATCTCCAGCGTTGAAAAGCACAAAACCTAAAGCTGCCGCCGCCGCCATCCCTGTTCCCTAGGTCGATCGGCCGCCTCCTGCTTGGCCAACGTCATTCTGGTCGATGCCCTGCTTGCCGCTCAACCTCCTGGACGTTTGCTTGGTCGAGTTGCTGGTCTTTTTGTTTCCTGGACGTCGAGTTGCTACCTGGGATTCCAGTTCTTGGCAATCAAAAGGGTTGGCTGGGTTTGTCGGTTTGGCTTCTTATAATCTTTGTCGTCCCTTCATCCAGAGAGTAGATCTAGTCTGTTATCGTCGAGGCGGATAGGTTTTTCCATGGAGGCGACACAGCCAGCCAAGGGGGCTGCCCCTGCGGCTGGCAAGGAGGACGATGGATCTTCTAGGCGCTCATTTGCGCAGGTTCTTGGGAAGGCGATGAAGGATGACCTTGACGAAAAGCCGACGGATTCCACGACCTTTAGGAAAGACGAAAGTCCGGCTTTGAGACTATCCGATTCGGATGTTGCAAGAGGTGAGTCCCATGTTTCTAATCATATTGTAGTTATGAAGTTCTCAAGTTTCAGGCCGTCGCTAGATTCGATAAGAGACTCCATTCATAGATCTTGGGGGATATCCGGTGAGTTCATAATGGGTCTTATTGATCCTAGGCATGTGATGGTTTATTTACAATCTGAAGAAGAAGTCAAGAAAGTGTTATCCAAGGAATCCTTTACGATTCAGAGAGTTAGATATAAAATGTTTCGTTGGCATCCAGGTTTTAGCCTACGGGCGGATCCGAAGTTGGCACCATTATGGATTGAACTCCCTAACCTTCCTTTCGCCTTTTTTCTCCCTGCAATCATGAAGGCGATTGGAGATTCCTTCGGTAACTTTCTTCGGATTGATGATGGTACAAGATACTTTGCTCGCCCAAAGGTCGCACGGATGTGCGTTGAGATGGAAGTCTCAAAACCTCTCCCACATAGGATATGGCTTGAGAGCCAAAAATATGGAGCATATTGGCAAAAACTTGAGTATCCAGGATTCAAATATTGTGACCATTGCTCCCTAATTGGGCATGAGAAGGATTACTGCAGAAAATTGGTTGGAAGGAAGGAAGAAAAAACAACCTAAATCTGCTGTAGAATCCTATAAAGAATTTAAATCTCTAGACAAGGCCAAGCAAAAACAAACTCAGGTTGAAGAGAAGCAAGATCAACATGTGCCAAAGCAAATGTTTGTCCCGGTGGCCAAAAAAGCGATGGAAGATAATGGAAAAATAGGAACTAGCGGAGCCAAAAATTCTCAAGGAGTCGAGGTTAATAGTGCTATTGCAAAAGAAACCAAGGAGGGAACAAGGGCAAATGAATTTGAAAATGTGATTTCATCGAACAAATACGGGGTCCTAGCAGAAGAAACTTCGGAAGAAATTGGGGAGGGTGATGATGTTGATGTAATAAAACTCAAACAGGAGCGCAAGATGGAGGACCACAATACCAAGGTAAGTAAGATTGAAGTTGAAACCACACAAGATGTGTTAAGAGATGCCGATTACACAATGAGCGAAATCAGAATGACAATGTTGAAGAAAAATTGTGATGAAGCTAAATTTGAACAAGGATCCGAGACTGCGGCTCCGCTGTGGATCGTTCCTTTTGTGGGGGATAGTTGCTCAAACAACATATAAGAAAGCAATAAGACAGATTGCGCAATAAATAGTTTTAATCCTGCTGAAACAGAGGAGCAGCAGGCGCGAAATCCTGCTGAAACAGAGCAGCATCAGGCGAGACAGGGGCCAGCTCTTGACGCTCCTAGGGTGCTAAAGACGCCAGGGAACATACAGCAAACGGGGGCCGAACTGATCTCTTCAGAGTCAGGGAATAATTTATTACAGGATACGCTAGTTTCAAAGGAAAACAAGCAGGAAAATTGCAAAATTCAGATGACGAAACAGAGCGCGCTTGAACAGAATAAGTAGCTGGTCGGTGAACCAGAAACTTCGAGGTTGCATGATCAGACTGAAGATGCAACTGAACAAAAAATTCAGGAACAGGGAGAGGGCAACGGGTCAGACCGTGACGCGGTGTCGGATAACGATTCCGACGCTAACATGTCTTCGAACAATATAATTGATCTAGGGTACCAGTCGGGTGAGGTCAAGAAGAAAGGGAAAAAGAAAAGCTCTAAGAACGGACCGGTGGTGGGGTCTCTGAGAATGACGAGAAACATGACTACCCCAGGTGTTAGTAATGATAGATAACATCATGTTTTGAAATGCACAGGGAGTTGGTAACCAGGCGACCCAATGTCGACTAAAAAAGTTGGTTAAAGAAAACAATGTCAGGCTACTTGCAATTGCGGAACCTATGATTCATTCTTCTAGACACATGGAGGTTGCAAGTAAGGTGAGCCTGCCTTGTTTTGCAACGAATGACGAGTATGGTGGCAAAATTTGGCTCTTCTGGGATAATAATTTAAAAGTGGACGTCCTACTCTGCACGAATCAATTAATGCACTGTAAGATCCATATTCTCTTTTCCGATACCATGTTTTTCATTTCTTTTGTATATGCAAAGTGTTCAGTACAGGAGAGACGGAGTTTATGGGAAGACATGGAACACATTGCAATGGGTTTGAATGAATCATGGATCATTGGTGGCGATTTTAATGTGATTGTTGACGGTGGAGAAAAATTAGGAGGACGCCCCTCAAATCTTTTGGCGATGACAGAATTTTCAAGTTGTATCTCAAGTTGCGAGCTTTCTGATTGTGGGTTTGAAGGACCTAAATTCACATGGTGTAACAATCAAAGAGGGAAGGACAGAACATGGGCTAGATTGGATCGTTTTCTGGGGAATGCAGACTGGGTATAATGCAGCACGCTCGGGTTGATCATTTACTTAGAGTTTGTTCGGATCATGCACCTTTGTTACTTTTTTTGCCATTGTCACAAAGGGCAGGTATTCTCCTTTCAGATTTCAAAGTATGTGGCTAACTCATGAAGGGTTCTTAGGGTTTGTTGACAGAATTTGGAATGCGGACGGAGAAGGCAATGGGGCTATGTTTAGTGTGGCTTCCAAACTAAAACGCCTTAGAGGAGCTTTAAAGATATGGAATAAAGAAATTTTTGGTAATATTTTCAGTACTATTAGAAGGTTGGAAGATGAAATTGAAAGACTGGAATTCAGCCTAATGCAGGGTTGGGATCCAAGTGATATGACTAATTTGAACAGATGTCGGGCTGAACTTAAACTGGCGCTGGTGAGAGAAGAAATTTACTGGAAACAAAAATCAGGTGAAAAGGAATTTAAGGAAGGAGATGCTTGTACTAAATTCTTTTTTGCCTCAGTCAAAGCCAAACAAAAAAAAGTGCAATTACCAAAATTCACGATTTATCGGGGAACTTAATCACGGATCCGAAATCTATTATTTTGGAAGCGAATAATTTTTTCTGATCCTTGTTGTCATCGGGAGAGCACAAAGATGATCTAGAACTCATGGATTGTATTCCGAGTCTGATACAAGAGGATGATTGTGATTTACTCATGCAGATGCCTGAGTTAGAAGAAGTCAGGAAAGCAGTTTCTAGTATTCCCCATGATAGTGCCCCGGGCCCAGACGGCTTCACAGCTGGATTCTTTCAGAATTGTTGGGATATTATTGGGATGGACAACTGGGAAGCTGCGAAGGAATTTTTTGCTTGCCATGCGATGCCAGGTACCTTTTCTTCTAATTTTTTGGCTCTTATTCCTAAAATTGAAGAACCTGTCTCTTATTCTGATCTTAGGCCTATTAGTCTTTGCAACGTGGTATATAAAATTTTCAGCAAAATTCTTAGTCTGAGATTGGCCAAGCTTTTCCCAAATATAATATCTCTAGAGCAAGGGGCCTTTGTTCAGGGAAGACTCATAAAAAAACATAGGGTTGACACAAGAACTGATGAGAGAGATTGGGAAAAAGGTTAATGGAAATAATATAATATTTAAATTGGATATGAAAAAGGCGTATGACAGAATTGTATGGGGATACCTCTTGACAGTTTTGGGCAGATTTGGATTCAATTACAGAATATGTCATCTAATTTCTAATTGCATTCGGTGTTGATGCAAGCCAGGTATGACGGATATTTTAAATCATCGAGGGGTCTTCGTCAAGGGGATCCTCTCTTCCCTCTTCTCTTTGTTAATGTGGCAGAAGTACTAAGCAGAGGGCTCTCTCGGGCTTTTCGTAGAGGAGAAATTGGCTTTTATCATACTCCCAGGATGGCCACACCGATCACCCACCTTTTGTATGCTAATGATTCATTGATCTTCTTGAACGGTAGGAAAAATTCCATTGAAGGATGTATGCAGTTTTTAGATAGATATTGTCAGGCTTCAGGCGAGAAAGTTAATATTGCAAAAAGTTCATTCATAATTGATGAGAGAGCTCGTGTAGAAAAAATAATTTCGATCAAACTGTGGACAGGTTTTGTCTACAAGCAATCTCTGTTTACATACCTTGGCGTCCCCATTTATCAAGGTAGATGCAGAATTTCTTTCTTTGAAACCTTAGTCAATAAAATCCAGCAGAGAATTCAGGGTTGGAAAGCCAGACTTTTGTCGCCAGGAGGTAGATTGACGTTGATAAGACATGTCTTATTGTCAATACCAATTTATTCCATAGCAGCTACAGTCGTCCCTAATAAGGTCCTACAATCCATTCAGAAATTGATTGCAGATTTCTTTTGGGGAGATCATGAAAGGTGACATAAGCTGAAGTGGATAGCTTGGAATAAAATCAATGTTCCAAAGGAAGATGGTGGTCTAAATATTAGAAGTTTGGATGTTATCATTAGAGCTTTTCGAATAAAGTCGCTTTGGAACCTAATAACCTCCAATTCTTTATGGGCAAATTTTCTAAGGCGTAAGTATATGCAAGATGGGGTTCCAATCAGAAAGCAAGAAATTAAAGTTGGGTCGTCTCCGTTCATAAAAGAGTTGTTTGTGAATAAAGACTTCATAGTTGAAAACTCCACGTGGCGGATCTCTAAAGGCACCGTTAGCTTCTTCGAAGAACCATGGGCTAAGGGTGAAATTTTCAGCAAAAATGAGGAGGTGGGGACGAATGACACTTGGCCTTCCCTCAGGAAAATGCATAGGGAGAATTTCAGGATGCTAAGCCCAGATATGCAAAGAAAAGCTCAAGAGCTCTACAAGACAATAGTGAAAGGTGAAGTCGGTGACCGCGATGCTAGAATTTGGATACCAAATAATGATGGTGGTTTCACGATTAGTTCAGTATGCAAAATTCCATGTGGTAGGGGGACACAAGAAGATTTTTGGAATTGGATATGGCATCCTTTATTGCTTTCTAAAATCTCTATTTTCATATGGAAAATTATTAGAAGGGCATTCTCTATTGATGGTGAAATTAAAAGAATTGGCTACCACCTTGCGTCAAAATGTGGCTGTTGTTTACAACCTGGGGAGGAAACTATGAAACACCTTTTCTTGGAAAGCGATTTAGCAAGAAGGGTGTGGGAACATTTTGATTTGGTGTTTGACATGCACATTCATAGACCGGTTGAAGTTTATACTATGCTTAAGGCGTGGTTTAGGAAAGTGAAGAAATCTTCGTTATCTGGGACCCTCATCCACGTCACTCCACTTTTTATCCTGTGGGAAATCTGGATCCAGAGAAACAAAAACTTTCTGAAGGAAAGGAATTTTCGTCATGCTATGTGATTATTAAAGTTCATTTCTGGATTAAGTGTGTGGCAGAATTTTTTATTCCTAAAATTAAGGAACCTAATAGGGCTTTGCTCAGCAGGTTGGGCATACATGAAAAGATTGTTACAATATCTCCTCCTCGGGTGCTTTATTTGGCTTTCCCTCCTACAAGATGGTATGCGCTAAATGTTGATGGCTCTTGTATGGAGAATAATACTACTGGAGGCTTGGTCATTAGAAATGACGAGAGTAAATTTGTAGCCCCTAGACAGTGTACTTTTGGTGAAGGCTCAAATAACTCCGCAGAGTTGAGGGCCTTACTTGAAGGTTTGAGACTTTGCATTGATCTAGGATTGCAAAATTGCGTGATCCAAACGGATTCTAGATTGGTCAAACAGTGGATTTTACATGAAGCTAGTATTCCCTGGTCTCTTAGTAATTGGTGGAGGGAGATTAGAGACATGAGTAAGGCCTTGACGTGGTACTATATACACGTGTTCAGGGAAACTAATTCAGTGGCGGATGCTTTGGCTAGACGGGCGCAAGTAGAACAAATGACAAGGGATTATTCTTGGGACTCGTTGCCTAAACGAATAAAATCCTTAATGATTCTTGATAAGAAGAAGACGGCGTATTTAAGGCGCACGATAAGCAGGGAGTACGAAAGATTATGCGTTGCGAAGTGCTGGACAGAGTGCTCCGTCTTGACAGAGCTGCCAAGTGCTGGAGAAAGTCTGGACATAGCGCTGGACAAAGTGCTGCAAAATGCTGGACAAAGTGAGTTGTCTTGACAAGGGACGGTGGTGCTGAGAGTGCGCTGTCTTGACAGAGGACGGTGGTGCTGATCAGGTTGCAAGCATCTAGGGTTGGTCGCACTTGGTTGCGCCAACATTACGGAGGTGCAACATGGCTGCTTGCATGGTTGTTCAGAATCACTTCCTAAACAATAATTAAAATATTACTATAAATGGAAATAAACTACTAAAATTAACAAGCAGTCTATTCCTAAAAGAAAATAGTGCCTAATCCTAAAAAGAAACTAAAAGATTCCTAATTAAATTGAAAGATTACTCAAAGTTATTTAGTAAATAACTTTGAGAGCAAATTAGGAACCCTATAAACCCAAATTAGGAACTTTAGGAACTCAAATTAGAAACCTTCCTGCATCAAATTGTTTCCATTGGAAAATTAGCTCTATTCCATACAACAACATCATCACTTGGTGCACAAGTAATTGATGTATCCCCAGGTACTAGGGGTTGCAATGCTTCTGTTTCATCGACGGTTGCCTCGTCTTCATGTTCTGGCGCGATATAAAATTCACGTGGTGCAGCTTTTGTCACAACTAGCCATCCCGATCTTGCATTGTTTCTAACATAGAAAACTTATTCTCACTGGCTTGCTAAGATGAATGGTTCATTTGTTTGAAGTGTTCGTTGGGAATTAACACTTGCAAAACCATGTTTATCCTTTTCAATACCTCGTCCAGGGTTGTGGATATCTCTCAATTCACACTTGAACAGAACAACACGATTTCCTCCTAAATATTGCAATTCAACAACATCAATAGAACTCCATAATAATTCAATCTATCGACTCCATTATCTCCATTAATAATCACACCAATATTTTGTGTTTTAACTGAGCTTCCCGGCTTTTCGTGTGGAACTTTAATCCATTGACAACATAACCATTCCATGACAATACTACTTTGTTAGGACCACGAGCTAATGGGCGCAACTGTTCAACCAACCACCTATGCAATGAAAAGTACCAATTATGTTATGAAAAATATTCTTAGTATGATTGTCGATGATGAATAAGGTCTAAGTTCCTTACATGAGCCTCAAACCACTTTGGGAATTGTCGACTATGAATAAGGTCTAAGTTCCTTGAATGTGTATGTTTCAAGATTTCTCTATGTTCCCTGGAAATAGGTAACATATGTTAGATAATTTTGTGACCTAAAAACACACAAGTAGTATAGATGATTATTTCTTACTCAATAAAAAGGTGTCACATCTTCACAATTTTGCAAGATGTACCAGTGTGCTTGGGTCCATTTTTCCATAGTTAACTCTTTTACAACTGACTTTCCCAAAGCATGTCCCTTTATTGAAAATATAGAAAGTCCACCTTGATGTTGGTCACCAGAGCCATCAAAGTTCCTAGGAACTTGATTAAACTTTGTTTCTATATCATGCAAGTACCTTGAACAAAAATTCATACACTCTTCTAAAATGTAACCTTCAACAATTGATCCCTTTGGTCGACTTTTGTTCTGGACATATGACTTCAAGGTGTGCAAGTACCTACATTTGGAATTATAAGTATAGTTCTCAAACAGAGCCTACTTGTGGGTATTTACAACAACGAAAATATATGTACCTCTCAATGGGATACATCCATCAGTATTGAACAGGACTAGCAATCTTGACTTCATTTGCCAAATGGATCAGTAAGTGTACCATCACATCAAAGAATGATGGTGGAAATAACATCTCTAAATGGCACAATGTAATTGCAGCATTCTTTTCTATTCTCTCTAGTTCCTCAACTCGAAGAGTTTTTGAGCATAAATCAACAAATATACTACTCAAACCGATCAAGACATCACACACATCATCTTGCAATATGCCTCGAATAGCAAGTGGAAGTAGTCGTTGGAGAAGAACATGACAATCATGACTTTTTAGGCCAATTAACATTTTTTCTTTTAAGTTAACACATCTAGATATGTTTGAAGAAAAACCATCTGGAACCTTGATTTCTTTCAAGATTTGTAGCACACGACTCTTCTCATCAGATGACAAAGTATAACGGGCGGGAGGGAGTAAATAAGTGTTCTCATTTTTCTTAATTGGATGTAACTCTTCAATAAGCTTTAATTGTTGCAAATCCAAACGGGAATTGAGATTATCCTTTGTTTTTGTCGAAACTCCTAGCAATGTCGCAATCACATTGCACACATTTTTCTCAATGTGCATAACATCTAGATTGTGATGAATGAGAAAATTTTGCCAGTATGGAAGATCAAAGAATATACTCTTTTTTTTCCAATTATGATGCCCGCTTCCCTCGGCTTGTTTCTTCCTCTTACCAAATGTTATTTGTTCTATGTCTTGCATTTGCTCGAGAATATCATCATCTGACATAAACAACAGTGGAGGTTTTGGTTCTTTATTGCCATCAAAGTTGCGTTTGTTATCACGCCATTTATGATCCAGTGGCAAGAATCTTCGATGACACATTTAACATTATTTCTTTCCATACACTAATTTCTTCGAATATGTCTCCACGTTACAAACTGGGCATGCTAAACGTCCTTTAGTGCTCCATCCTGAGAGAACTGCATAACCTGGAAAGTCGCTAATAGTCCATAACAAGGTTGCCCTCATTTGAAAGGTTGTCTTATTGGATGCATCAAATGTATCCACGCCTTCTTTCCATAATTCTTTTAACTGATCAATTAACGGTTGTAAGTAAACATCGATGTCATTTCCAGGAGCTCTCTCTCCCGGAATAAGCAGAGACAAAATCATATTTGTTTGTTACATGCATAACCATGGGGGCAAATTATATGGTATTAGAACAACGGGCCACATGCTATATGATAGACTCATGTTGCTGAACAGATTGAAGCCATCGCTTGCCAATCCAAATCTCACATTTCCCGTTTCAACACTAAAGTTAATTGATCAAAATGTTTCCAAGCCTCTGAATCTGCAGGATGTGCTAGATTATCATCTCTAATACAATTATCATGGTGCCACTTCATTTCAGAAACAATTTTGGAAGACATGAACATTTTCTGAAGCCTTGGTTTTAAAGGAAAGTAGCGCAAAATCTTTCGTGAAACTCGTTTCCTCTTATTAGAATATCCAGTAGACTCCTCATCATCATCATTATCTCTACAATCAATTTTTTTCCATCTCGATTCTCCACAAGTTGGGCAATACTTTGCGTAAGCATGTTCTTTGCGAAATAAAACACAATCATTGCACGCATCTATCTTATCATATGAATGACCAAGATCTCGAAAAAAAAAATTTGCCTCGTAGTAGGACTTTGGTAGCGTCTCACCTTTAGGAAAATCCTTCTTTAACTCCTTAAGCAACATGGTAAAACCTCTGTTATTCATTCCCTCGACACATTTAATATGTAAAAGTTTTAAGATGAAAAACAATAAAGAAATCTCACACCCAGGATATATGCTAGTCTTGGCATTTTGAATGTCCCTCAATTCTTTCAGCCTCATTTTGTGGTACACTACTGCTAGTAGTCTCCATCTCATATCTTTGGTCTCTGGCATTCTCATGATTAAACCTTGGTAAAGTATCCGCTATCAACTCATCTATTTCATCACATTCAACCTCATTATCAAGCTCTAACTCGTCATCCTCATTGCCTGTGGTAGCATGTCTATCTTCACCATGATAGTCTCAATATGTGTAACCACGAAGTATGCCACTTATGATCAAATCTTCTCTAACTTCATCCCTTGTCTTAAAATGACCATTGAAGCACTTTCAACATGGGCAATTTATGAGGTTCCCAGATTTTGTGTGCTGAAATGCAAAATCAATAAATTTTTCCACTCCTCTTATATAGTTGGGGTCCAAACGATTCCCAATATCCATTCAGCTTTTGTCCAACGTGACCATTAAATCCCTATCTTATTTTTACATATCAAAGTGAAAGCGAAAAAATGAAATAAAACATAAAGTAGCTAAATGTATAGAAAGGATTACTCAAATTTGAAACGATCAAGGATGAATATACCTGATCTTAATAGAAAATCCAAATAATTGTTCTATTGGATAACGAAGAACGACTTTTGCTTTAACAAATAACCTAATTGGCTTATCTTCTCCAGGCCGCCTTTATTTCTTGCATTATCCAATAACAAGGGTTGAAGTGAATATGTACAGCTCATGAAAGCAACAATCAAAAGATTATGAACCACATAAGATCGGACAATATTATTTTAAATTCCAATGAAACCTAAACTTATGCAATTACAAGTAATTATCTTGGTGTCATTCATCTTGAACCAAATCAACTCTATCATATTCGATCACAAAAGATGACCACTCCTCTTCCTATAATTGATCAGCTTTTGTTATGAATTTACAAGCCAACTGATTTACAACCCAAAGTTGATGCAGCATTTTAGATCCATCACATTGTAGAAATCCAAGTATCAAACTCAATTTACAAAAAAACTCTAAATTCAACTGAAACAACAGCCCTTGAACTGATTCATACAACACGTATAACCACTACAACATCTCCCGAAACTCAACTGATCCGACCATCCAAACCCAGCTGAAACGCCGGCTTAAATTAGTTGAGAATTAAACCCTAAACACATCTGAATCAACACCTTAACCAACTGAAACACCCACTTAGATTAGCTGAAAATAAGCTCTAAACACAGCCACCACAACCCCCCACAATTCTGCTGAAATCACCCCTTAAAATCAGTTAAAACAACTTCTAAAACAGCCCCTAACCACAGCTGGAAATGGCCCCCAAAACTCTGTGAAATAACCTGCTAACCCAACTGAAACAGAGCTTAAAACATCCCTGACTGCTGCTACTTTGGAGCGAAAAATAGCTATCCGTATATGCTGATTTTGAAGCAAGAGAAAGCTCGAAAACAAACATAAATAGCAATATTTTTCTAGGGAAAAATAATGTTGAATTATGGGTATAAGTCAAAATCAACAGTGACGGATTTGGACGCATCAACTAAAATACCATCATCTTTAGTGAAATTGGGTATCGAAGTGAGAAGCACCCCCCCCCCCCCCCCCCGTTAGCTGAATAGGTTAGTGTGTCCGTGTTTCTGACATTAGAAATCACTTGGAATACTCATATTTTAGGCTCCAATTAATATTTCAGTGCTCCAATTAAATTCAAATTTTTAGCAAAGGCAAAATATTACTTTTGGGATGATCCATACATGTTCAAGTATTGTTCTGACCCATACAATATTTCACTTAATATCCTCATTGCCTCCATCTCGCATGGAGACTTGTTTCGCTCAGGTCTATCGCCTCTACCTTGCATGAAGACTAGCTTTCGCTTCACTCCAATCTTGTCCATCTAAACGGTGGAGCACATGTGCTTTTAATAATCGGGCGAAAACTCACAAAATTATAACTGATGAGTCTTGAACCCAAAGACCTCTCACAAAGATAATAGATATCCTACCAACTGAGCTATAATTGGTGAACTCATTCATAAATGAAGACATTTGAGTAATTAATGTTAACGGATTTTGAGCATAGGATCAATGCTTTTACATGGACCAAAACATCCTCAACCAAATTATCCAATTTTGGTAATGCTAAAGCCAGATTAAAAATGTAAGTATACAAGTTTGTTTTTTCAGATGGAAAATGAAACATCCTATATGTTGTTACATAGACTATAAATAAAACTTTTTTTTGGTTTGATTATTATGTGGTCCTGTTTTGAAATTGGTGTCCAAACATAGTTGTGAGTTCCCACAACTAATTACAGGGGATATACCACAATTTTTATTCATGCATAGGCCACAAGCACTTTTATGTTTATCATTATTCAAGATCCTCAAATATTATATCATGAGATACATAAGAATGTTGTACCACTAATATCGGAATATTTCCCTTGAAGTCGGATGAAGCGAACATATCCCCAAAGAATCCAATTTCAGGATACTCATTCCATTCTACAAGTCCAGCAAGCAACGAAGAGTAATTATTTTGTTGTCTCCCCACAAGCATAAGGTCAAAAGAATTCTCTATTGCTCGAATAACACGTACCACCTCAAGACCATTTTCTAATACTTCCTCCTTGTACATATTGGGCCCATTCACTACTTGTTCAAGTCGATATTCATTTATAAAATTGTCATCCAAAATCTTGTCGTTCAAATTATTTATGGTCAGGTTAACAGGAATAAGGCGATGCACTATCAAATTGATATTCGGGTGTTGTGCCATCCTCGTTGCATAAAATAGTGCTTCTCGGTCATCAGGGCCACCCAAAAAGATAACACCAACATTGTAAGTGGACCAACAAGAAACAACATATTTATCATTGTTCATCCTCCCACGATCAATAAGGATACCCACAGAGCATGGTGCTTTACTAAGTACCTTTTTGTTGACATTTCTGCACTTGGAAGAATCTTTAACTCCATCTACATTCCATTGCTTGTGAAAAGGGATGATTATTAAAGATGTTTTTTTGTCAAGTGCCATTGTGCAAATATCTTCATGGGCTGATACGAAAGGCGTTACAGTTGTGAAAGCATGGACAGCGACAACACCATGATTTTGTTTTTCGTAGATTCTGAAGCAATTGACTATATGATCAGATGGAGTAGACTTGTTTGATATCTTGTCACGTGGCTGGTGGGCAATGAAAAAAGGAGTTGAACGGCCGTAAAGCTCAATGAGATGAAGAAGATAAACTGAAATTGTACTTTTCTTAGTTGGATTCGTAGCCTCAATAAGATTAACAATTGCAGGCACATTATTTTCATTGTAGACACAAACCAGCATACAAAATTCATCATTTGTTTTGGCATTTTGGATTGTACGATTCTTGCAACCAAAATACTTAGTTGAAGGTTTATAAAACCATCGAACTAAAAGTGAAGTGACTGCTGCTACAATCATGGTACCGTATATCAATGTTCCAAAAACACTCAGATCAAGAATCTGCAGTTAGTGAATTTTTTTTCAAATGTTAGAATATTTTGAAGCTTAGTTTTTTTTTTTTTTTTTTTGAAGCTTAGTTGATACAATGTAAAATAAGGTCTAAAATCTTTAAAGATACTATCCATCGACATGCGCAATGTAGATTACCGTTGTTTTTTTTTTTTTAGTTGTCCCTAGGAGTGGGCAATCGCAAGTCTGAAGAAAAAATATTAATTTTTAATTTAAATTTAAAAACTGGCAGTAATGTTAATTATTATTTTTTATTTTTTATATGTCTTGTTCTTCTGTCATCACACATATAAGACACACGTGCAAAATATAACTGCTAAAACTTCATCAATCTCTTTGAAATTCATAAATTGCTTACACACCCATATAGAGGGTATTACAGGTAGAAAATAAGGAAAATGATTAAAAAATTATTGTAGTATTAATCATTTATTTGAGAATATTTTCTTCATTTTAAATATTTGAAAGAGGATTACATGCATCCAACATTTGCTTTTTAAACTCCATATACAATTTATTTTTACAATGTAATTTGGAACTGTTAATATATCACACTTTTGATTTTTTTTTATTCATAACTTTTTTAAAAAAAATTTCATCAGTAATTATACATTTTTAAATGTGTGGTATGATTATTGGAGATAGCTTTAATTCATACTCAATATACAACTTTTACAACAATTTTCAAAATCATGAAATTAAATATATGTGAGTATTAATGTCTATAAGGTATAGACTTTAATACTAGTCCATAAGGGAATTTAATGTGTACTATCCAGATCCTTTGTGTTTCCATTTTAGAAAAAAAAAAAAAAAAATATATATATATATATATATAGTGAAAATATATGCGATTTGTAATTGAAAAGAAGAAAAGAGAACCAATTGATTTTTAGGACCCAAATTGACAGGAGTTAAAAAAGGTAGAGAAATGGTGTGGAGTAGCGTCTAATAATGTAGTAAAAAATGTCAATTTATGTTTGGGTCCCATGATTTATACCAATGTTGAGTTTGAATCTCAAGTTTATCCAGCTTCGAGTTTTGGCTTCAAGACCACGTTGATTGTTAATTCTCCATCTTGTAATTGAATGAATTTTGATTTTTTTGAAATACTATTGACTTTCGTATTGATAAATTTATACTTTATGTCCAACAATTTATACCAGCTTTGCATTAAGGTCTTATATTTGTAACGAAGAGTTGATGGTCAATGTGGTCTTGGGACTCAGACTCAAAGCTCGACAAACTTGGGTCACAAACTCAAAACTGATACAAATTATAGGACCCAAACACAAATTCATAACAACAACAAAAAATCCTTTGATATCTTACTTTGTAATGATATTGGGATTGAGGAACAGTGTTTTTGTAAATCTGTCATGTACAACTTTTTCTCCAAAAAGTGTCATCGCCTAAAACTAAGAAACCCCAAACCATCCCCTTATCATAATTCTATTTACATTTAAAACAAGCCCATTTCAGACACTACTTAATTATAATTAAGCCCTAATATAATTCATTTTAAGCCTCAATTATATGTAAACTAACTTTTACTCCCTTATATCTAACTTTTACTCCCATTTTTCCCTCCACATTCTATACTTTTTACAATAAAAATCAACATTTCCTAAACATTGATCAATTATTCCTAAACCCTTAAAATAATTTATTTGAAGCCCTCATTTATTTATAAAATATAATAAGGTCCTTATGTCGAACTTTTAGATTTTTCAGTTTGCACTCTACATTTTATACTTTTTACAATGAAAACCAACTCACTCTCAAACATTGATTAATTATGCTTAAACCCTTAACATAATATATGTGAAGCCCCAAACTATCTATGAAGTATAAATAGGCCCTTACAACAGTGAGACTGTATTCTTTGATTACAATATTTTTAGGATCATTTTGCTTAGAAATCTTTAGTTAAATCTCATAAAAATTTTATTTTTATTTATTATTGAAATAGAATAAATTAAAAATGTACTAAATATTTGCGAGCGTAAAGCGCGTCCACACCCTAGTCTTCAATGATAGGCAATTTTGTTCATATCATAATATATGGCACTAAATAGGGGTAATTAGTAGCTTGTTCATTAGACATTTGTCAATATGTGAAAGAAATGCGCTTGCTTTATTAGAAGGACTATGCCTTTGTATGGGATATTCAAAAGTTATTGTTCAATCGGATTCAGACATAGTGCGTGGTTGGTTTTAGGAGGTCTATAAGGTCCCTTGGCACTTGGAGAATATTCTGAGGGATATTAAAAGTTTGGCGATACAAATGGAAGTCCATTGCAAGCATATTTATAGGGAAGCGAATGCGGTAGCGGACACTTTAGTGGGAAGGGCTCAAAGGGAAGGATTGACAAGAGTTTTTGGAAAACAGGATCTCTCAGGCAGAATTGGGGGCTTGGTCGAGTTGGACAGATGTCATACTGCGTATATTCGTCATGGGTAATTGCGTTTTTGTTGTTTCAAAAGTCGCTCTTGATGTGGAAGGAAATTGGCGCAGCAGGGGTTTTTACTTGTTTCTTTGGCATTTGTTGCTGTGGCGGTGTGTTGGAAATTGGATATTGTCGCTGGGGCGCTTTGATGCAGTAGCGATTCTTTGCTTCGTTGTTTTCGATATTCTCAACTCTTCTTTTTGAATAAATTCTTTCTCTTGAGTATAATCTCTTGAGTAAGGCCTTACTTTTGTTAAGAGCTTTCCATAGTCATTTTGGTTTTTATGTTTGTTTCCTTGTTATAGGCCGTATTGATTTAGGCCTAATCCTTGATGAACTAGGTCATAGGATATTTTCCTTTTGGTTTTTAGTTGCTTCCTTGGTTTTAGGCCTTTCTGATATTAAGGCCTTTGTTTGCTTACCTATTTGTTTTTTATGAGGCCTAGCCTTTTGGTGAATAAGGTCTAGACCTTGAATAAGGTCTTAAAGGCCTAAAACTCAAGTAAATTAGGCTTGGTTTTTCTGTTTTCTTCGGTTTGTAAGGGCTAGCACCATAGTTCTTTTTTTATTCGGGTAAAGTCGTAATGTACCCCCAAAATGTGTAATATTCTTTGGTATAATAAATGTCCGACATCCCATAGTTGCCCCTCCTCCCTAGAGATTATTTAAAAAAAAAATGTGTGAAAGAAAGGTTGTAGAAAGTAGAGGTAAAGTTTAAATTGTTGTTCTTTACTTTTGCCATCACTCTTTTCTACTATTCACATGTGCTGCCATTGAACAACCTAGTAAATTATTGGAATATCGGTGAGAGCTATTTGATCCATAACGAACCTACACGGACCAAAATTATTGTTATAAAGGAAAATATTTTGTATAGTGTTTAAATTATAAGAGCATCTATGGTAGGCTCCTAAATTGACCTCACCTAAATTTAGGAGGCCCATATCATGGACTTTAGAAGACCTTTTTAAAATTTATATTTATCCATTCATAGAATAAAATATAATTGTAACTAGGAGAATACATCAATTCCCTACGGAGGAGTGCAACCTTACTTGCTATTGTCCCTACAATGCTCAAGGGGATTGTCTAATTGGCGAGGAAACGGGCGAGGGAGGGGGTGGAACCCTCCATCCCCCTCGAGATGTGTGCACGCATCTCGATGGGGAGGGAGGGATCCACACCCCACCCCCCCCCCCCCCCCCCCCCCCCTCCCTCCCTCCCTCCCTCCCTCCCTCGCCCGTTTCCTCGCCAATTAGAATTCCCCATGCTCAAGTAAGGGGGCGAAGCTGGGTTAGAGAAACAAGATTTGTAGGTGGAATGCAGCCCTCAACTCTAATTTAATAGTTGTCTCACTTTCTTTCATGTTCTCCGTAAGGTACCAAAACAAGTTGTAGGAGGAGGGAAACCTCGAATTAAGAGTCATATCCAAGGTAGGCCAACACTCTGTTATAATATAGAGATATCCAACGGAAACATAGTTAATATCACATTTTAATGCGTATCTCGGGGAGCATATGTTGAAATGAGATGAAACTTTAAGACATTTTTCACGTGAATTTGTGATTTTCCTCAAAATTACTGCTCAAACGGAGTAGTGTAAGGCTACATAATAGAATAAAAATGTATTTTGCACAATGAAAGGTTAACAAGACCCCTAAAAAAGGGAACAAACCAGGTCCCACACGTTGCATCATACTTGATTGTGACATCAAATATTGGAGAAGTAGCAATGGAATATGGCGTGGTTGTGGTGGAGGCACGAGTGATGTTGGTGGTCCACCGATTGAAGCTTAGTTGATCAGACATTCACTCCTAGTGAGAAGTCGCGCGTTCGAGACTCACCAGTTAGGATTTTATGATTTTTTGCCCAATTATTAGGAGCACATGTGCTCCGTCGTTGGTAAGCCTTCGGGTATTGAATGCAGTAGCTTAGATGGACTGGACCGGAGCGAAGCGAAAACAAATCTTCATGCAAGGTGGAGGGGACGAACTAAAGCGAAAAAAATCTCCATACGAGGAGGCGGCGAGGATATTAAGTGGCAATAATTGTAGCCTTCGGGCCTAAATTGGTTAGCCCTATAGGATCAATCATGTAACCTTAGGACATCGATTAATAAATAAATAATTGTTAATGAAAAATTAAAAAAATGAGTGATGTTGGTGCAGTTATGAAGGGAGTGTTATTGTTGTTGTAGTATTTTAGCTGGTGGGTAGCGGTGGTGCATGTTGAGAAAAATTGAGGAGGAACATTTTAATCCACATTACTCACATTTTGGATTATTATTTCTTCATAATTCAAAATAATAATAATAAAATCTCTATGTCACAAACAAGCCTTCAAAGAGAAAAAATAAACTAAATTAAAGTGTGTTTTGGTAATTGTACCTGTCTAGTTACTGCATCATAGTAGACTGTCACATCAAATATGCCAAGTGTAGTCAATACCAGGCCAAGCATAACTGCATCTTTGAAAGGCATTTTATGGAAGAGGCAAGGGATGATAGCGCCAAGAAACTTTCCAAGAAAACCAAGTGCCATTAATAGCATTGTCGACTCTAAGGCACCATCAGTGGATACCACGCTCTCGTATGGTGTCATGTTACTAATTAGCACAAAATAAATAGGCATTAGTACTCCAGAAATAAGACATTCTAGTTTATCTGTCAAAGCGGATCCAAGGGGAGGGCCATCTGGTATGACCAAGCCAAGTATAATTGGTCCAAACAAGAATCGTACACCAATGATCTCTCCAATATATGCAGTTGCCGCGATCATCAGAAATATGATAACTAAATGAATATCCTTTACAGCTTCGCCATTGGGAGTTTGTTTGATAATCCAATTCACAACTTTTCGTAATACAACTGTTATGAATATTATGAGAGAAAAAGTAGAAAGAACAAAACCAATTATACTTTTTAGGGTGGCATTTGAATTTTGGTACAATGCAAAACAGATGATAAGTGCGATCCAACTGCACGTGCCACTAATCGTGGATATTGAAGTAGCTTGACGTCCTAACTCTGTATTAAGAATTTTCAGTTCAGACAAGAAGCTACTTATTGTATGAAAAGAGGTCATTGACACCAATACAGCTGTTAATGGGAGAGTAGTTCCCACATCTGTTTCGTGTAAAATGGTTCCCCTTATATAGAAAGCCGTTGGAAGTATAAAAGCTAATGGAACGATGAAGGTTGAGATGCCTATGACCCATACCTTTCTAGAAGATCTCATCATAGTACTTAGGTCCATTTTTACCCCAATCAAGAATAGGTAAAGCATAACCCCAAACGGCCCCAAACATTCAGATCTAAACATTACTTCCATTGGATTGAAAAGATTTTGGAACTCTGGTATTTGTGACAAACCTGTTACTCCGAATATCTGTCCACTCTGCAAAAACATTTTGTGTACCAAAAAATGATTGTAAGACAGTGATTAAATAAGATTACAAAATTCAATTGTTTACTACCATGACAATACAAGATAATGACAAAATAATGAAGCTATGATTATGGAATTTAAGAGAAAAAAATACAAATCCTTCTTTATCGCGAGGAAGGAACTAGAGTAAAATACAATAGAAAATAGGTCGTAATTACATCAAAGCTGTCCAACCTTTGAATCAAGTTTAATTTCCATTACTTAATTCAATGATCCTATTCCTGTGCTCTCTATTTACTTTAATTTATTTTCAAGTTTCAAAGAGTTTTTCCAATTGTTGTTACTATTTGTAGACAGGAATTCAAGTTTGCTTGATTTATATTATACCACAAATTAAAGTATAAGAAAAAGTCAAAATGGAAACTATGGGGCATTGATATTCTCTATAAGTTTTACCATGCAGCAACTAAAGAAATGTTTATGTACTCCAAACTTCAAGTCAACATGGTCTCTTTTTTTTTCTTTTTTTAATAATAATAACCAGAGTTTTATTACTTGATCAAAAGATTTTACATCGTTGGGGGTACATTACAACTTTACTCGGAAAAATAAAAACATAGAATCTAAAGTCTATACCTAAATCACCAAACACCTAGGGGCTAGCCCTAAATCACCAAAAAAAAAAAATACCAAAACAAAACAAATGGGCTAGCTCTCATAATAAGGGCCAAATCCTGAGAAACCAAGGACTAGACCTAATTCACCAAAATCTAGGAGCTAGACCTAATTCACAAAAACAAACGTCAAAAGAAACTAGGAACCTAGGGGCTAGCCCTAGTTAACTAAAAGAACTTAAGGGCCAATTATTATTTCTTTATGGCTATTGATAATTACTATTTGTCATTATGACTTACCCTTACTTTTTTTTCAATGCAATTTTATATGTAATTGCAAGCATTAAAAAATGAATTGTTTGTAGTGGTATAAAACCTCAAGCAAAAACATATTTGAAATTAATATCTAAAATAATTTTTATATAATTCAATGAAAATATATACCACATTAGCCAACTTATACAAAATTTGAGACTCATATAAACCTTTTTTTATGAAATTGTATTAGGATCTTATTATATTCACAAATATCAGAATTTTTAAGCTTCAACTAGATATTTATCCGAATTATTTTGTGATTTTAGTTATATATTGTAGTCATTACGCTCATTTGCCCTTGCTAAGGTTAGCGATATTGTGGTATTATTTTGGCTTAAAATTGGACTACACTGGATTCAATTGGTATATGCAAATGCACTTTTGATAGTTGTATTTTTTTTTATTAATTACTAGCTTGAATAGGAAAAAAATTGTCTCCGCCATTGATAACTACTATTATCAACTAATAATTATTTTTCATTTCGCCCCCTTCTCCCCTCCCCCTACACACTAAATCTTGGGTCCGCCACTGGCTCCATAAATGGTTTTTTTAATGATATTTGTAAGTAACATCTTCTTTAATTAATATGAAAATAGGGTTATTTCATGTTAGTTAAAATATTAGAAAACTTGATCACTATATCATTTCTAATGAGATAAGGCATGACAACAAGGTCGTGCGAAATATTCCTAGGTTCGTCCTTTACAAGAAAGAATGTATATATAGGTCATATATTACTTGCTATTGTCATCTTACTTGGCTCACGTAATATTCAATGACCATTCATTTACCGATATCAAGAACAAAATCTGAACATAGAGCTGAAACATTCTAACTAGGAGAAACTTACCAAAATTTGGGGCAGCACTGAAGTAAAACCGAAAGGTTTGAGGACCAACTCAAGTATGGCGTTCAGCAAAGAAACCATAGCGATCTGAAACATGAAAACCTGGTTGAAATATTTATAGTCGTTTTGCGAGAAAATATACCTAGTGTCATTAACAATTGCACTCTTATTAATGCACGTGATGCTATCATCCTCACTAACAGTCGTCATGTTGTACAATAAAAGTAGCGAACAGAGGAAATGTATGCATGGGTGAAATTAATAAAGCTGAATAAAAATGGATATATAGACATGCAACTTACTCAAAGGAGAGATGGAGAGGCATTTTCGGATGGGAATGGGTTGACCATGTCAACTATTGATCCGATGTGTACCTATGGAGGGATCCATAAGGCTTGACTATTTATGGGATAATTTTTTTAGACATTTAATTTATTATTTACACATAAACGAAAACACACAATCGTCCATGTACAAGATTATCGTTGCAAATATATATATTAAGCTTCAGATAAGAGGAAATTATGTTCTCCATAATATGCCAAACCACCACTTCATTTCTTTTACATATCTTTTTGCATATATAAGGTTTAAAGAAGAGGAAATGGTCACCAGCCATTTCACCATTTTCTCCATCCTCTCTGTTCTCCGAGACTGAAATTTCAGGATTTGTTTCACAAGATAAATCCTTTAACACGTAATCATGCATGCATATGCTATATATAATACAAATCTCATAATATTTGTCGAACAATTAATTCAAACTGAACAATAAAGCTTGCATGTATGTGGAAGGATAGATAAAGTGAAACTTGACACAGAATAAGATATCGGAGAACCCAGTATGGGAAAATAACTCTGCCTATTAAGGATGTAGAACCCTCAAAGCACTGTAAATAATGAAATGTAAGTGATGCGTCCAAATCCATCCTTGCTAATCTCGAACTTGCAAAATGGACAATGGTGAGCCAGGGACGACCATCGTTATGGTGGCCGAAGGCACTCCATTACTAAAGTCAGACGACGGTGCAAGGAAAAATATAGGCTAGATGAAATTAGTAATGTGTATGAGTACGTTTCTCCTTCATTTTTTCTCACCTTATGGCGAGTGTTTCACTCCTCAATTTTTCCTATTTTTAAGGGTATGATGGAGGGAGAAGATCTCACCTAGTATCTTCACTATGTTTGACTGAGTTTCTTCGGCACTTGACTCTGTTTAGGACTCAATGTTTGATTGGGTTAAGAGCTGATTCGGGCGAATGGATCTTGGGCTTGTGACAGCTCAGAGATCTATGTTCCAGCCTTATTGTCCTGGGCCAAGCTCCAAGATCTGTGCCACGTGGGCTATCGTGATTTGGCTTGGGCGTCTGACTTACTGGCTAAATAGTGGTTTAAATGTAGGACCGCTTGAGGCTTGCTGATGCATTTTCTTGTATTAGGGTTAACCTATGCCATGTTTACGACTGTAATTGTATGACTAATTGATGTCTGCATCAGTTACTCCCCCATTTAATGGGGCTGTACGCGAGCCTATTAATTCTCTAAATGAGGAAATGTGTGGCTCTTGGGTAGTCTGAGCCTTCGCCCCTTCGTTTTCTACGTAGTGTTTAATGCTGATGTGAGTATTGGATGGTTATCTTTCACAACATTGTGCTTATATAAGCTTGTTCCGATTAGATCAAGCGTTACCATTTGCTCACAGAGTTTGATCCTCAAATGCATATTTTCGAATGCGTTTTTGCCCTGGTCTCTGCGGAGTGTGGTGAAAAGCATCCATCGGCGGAATCTTTGAATGTTCTAACATTTGCAATGACGAGTCTCAATAAGACCTGCTATTGAGGAAGCCACCTGGTTTGAGTGTGCTTCCAGTTGCTCTTCATGGGCCTTCAAATCTAATCTTACATTGTGGAGGCGAAGTCAGGGGCACCTCTTTGGTCTCAAGTTTGTCATCCAGATTCAAGTGCTCCTACTGCTTCTTCTGCCATCTTTGGGAGATAATTCTAGTAGCCAACTTCGAATGGTTGCTCTCACTGCTCACTACAACAGATGAGGCATTTAGCGGTGGTTATAACCGTCCCAAAATAAAATAGCGACGATTACAAAACAACAGCTAAATAAAACAATGACGGTTACAAAAACACCACTAATAAAGGAGTCGTGAGGTCGATTAGCGGCAGTTTTACGCAACCGTTTGAACAACCATCACTAAATAAGGGACACATAACAGCGGTATTTAGCACTCTACGGTTTCACCCGTCGATAAAAAAAATTGAAGAACAATCAAATACTTGCATTTTGCGGCGACTGAGAAATCGCAGCTAAAATTGCTTTATTTTTCCAGGAGACACTCTGCGACGCTTGTAACCGCCCCTAAATTCCCTTTGATAGGTCTTTTAGCGATGGCAACAGCCACTAATGACAATCATCAATTTTATGACTATTCTAAAATGAATATATAACCACAATTTTCAACCTGTAATCACATTTTTACAGCCCATAACAACTTACAATTTTATACAGTTCTTTTATACAAAAATCATTCAATAGAACTTCACTTCAACTATATTGTCATCAAAATATCAAAGTATATGTAGAATTATTTGAAGTTTGATAGTTTAGATATCAAGTCAAATGTACTACAGCAAATGATATAAACCATCACCACATGTTATAAAAAAATTATTGTACAATGCTATGGAGCGTGAAGTCGATGAAAAACCTCATTATTATATTGACCAGATGATGAGGGTCTTGCAGTTGCTAGTGAAACTTATCTGTTTCCTTTGCCTTGTACCTGAAAATGATGCTCAACAATGTTACTCTAAACTTGAACTAAATTTCAACAATTAATTGATTTATATTTAGTAAATAATCGATGTCATATATATATATATATATTCAAACAATGAACATGCAAAAAAACATATGGTTGGAATAGGTTTGCAAACTCAACAGACACATTTTCATCCAACTTCTGAAAAATGTATGTCAATACTCCTTCAAATGTCTATCTCTTTGATGTCTTTGTCTCTAACTGTGATTTCAATTGGTGAATTCTTTGTTGCTATTGAGCATCAACAGTGTTTTACGATGGTTGTGAGGACAACATTATCCCACTAAATGTACTAGTGGTGCTGCCAAAGATTTAAGATGGACATGGCCTTAATCTCAAACTCTCAAACTCGACCTAAATGCTCTTTTCCTAGCACCTTAGCAAGTGAATCCTGTTGTGAAATGGATTGTGTTGTGGATTCTTCATTCTCAATCTCTAAAATGTTCTCCTACATGAATGAGGCAAGCCATCAAACTTTGAATTCAAAATTTACTAAAGCATTAATTAATGTAGCTCAATTGAGAGGAAGTAGTTAAATTACCTAAGACCCATCTTTTTTTATGTTGCAATATACATCTCTGCCCTACTCATAGGTCTCTAATGTTCAAGTTCCTACGCCAATATAACGAAGTCATGTAACTTTAAATAGTTTAGCTGAGAATGATAATTAAAGTGTGGTGGGGTGTAAAATATTAATTACCATCTCAACTGAGATTGCTTTTTGATCCTCGAGTGTAAAATATTAAAAATGATCCCCCCACCATTCAAGTGCACCACCCCAAAAACAAACCCCATTTTTTGTTGCAACTAGACCCAGGCGCGGGCAAAATGGTAATGCTTTGATAGGCACAGTAAATTGCGATTTTGTTCCTTGTTATTGCCAACCTTCAATGCAAATTAAATGTCATTATACTAGTTCTACCATTCCGCAACTAAAAGAAATATCACCTGTATGTAGAACCCAGAAAGATTTTTGGTGTGTGTTTTCGATTTTATTGTTTGTTACCCCCAACAAAAATAATAAATAAATAAAATAAAATAAAGTGAAGTTTGGGCTTCAAGTTTTGCGTGTTACCTCTACGTGGTATATATACTATTTTAAGTTAGCATGATTTGAGGCAACTTGAATCACGAGTCCAAGGATAAAGTCCTACCTGATGCTTTTTTTTTTTTTTCATTTCTTTGATACCAAGGCCCTCTGATGCCCTAATGTTCACCGGGCCTCTAAAATCTGAGGGTAGCGGCCCTAATCACCAATTCTATATTTATGGGGTTCTTTTTCTTCTTTTTCTTTTTAGTCTTCTTCTTTTCCTTTCCTTCTTTTCTTTTTTCCCCTGCTTTCGAACGGACTTTGCAATGATGGATTCTCCACTCAGGGAGTCTGTCGCAAGGGTGAGAAAAAAAATTAAAATGAGAGGGGAAGGAGGAGAAGAAGAAAATAGAAAGGGGTGACGACCTGTGCGAGAAGGAGAGAGAGTGAGATGATGACGGGTGATTGATGAGTGATTATTGGAGAACTGGGAGGCCATTGTGATGGCCACCATCGCAGCCCCATCTTTTGTATATCTCGCCGTCACCGGTCGTCTCTCATTATCCCTCGCAATCGATCGCCCCCTTCCATCTTGTTGCTGTCGTGGGAGGAAATAAAAATTTAGGTTTTTCCTTTTATGGGTAGTGTGAAAGAGAAACTATAGTGTGGACAAAAAAGGAGTGATGTCGGAAAAAAAAATTGAGCACTGCTACAGCGCACCGGGGGTTAGCCTGGTGCTACCCCCACCGTCCATTTTGCCTCGAAATATGTGCTACACCTATCTCGAGGCAAAATGGACGGTGGGGGTTAGCACCAGGCTAACCCCCGGTGCACTAAAGAATTTTCGAAAAAAATTAGATGAGTGGTTTAGGACAGTGGAATTTGCGATGTTAAATAATCATTGCTTTTTTAAAATATAACTTTTGTCGTAGAAAGAACGCTAATTGAATTTAATCGTAAACATGGCAAATATGTTCACTTTTCTTCATTTTTGGTAATATCTATTTTAATAATGCCAATCCCCACAAAACTTTCTGGGTCCACTCCTGCCCCTAGCATATTTTCAAAGTCTTGAATTTCAAATGGAAACCATACAAAGCACAGGCATTTGGCAATCGATAAATAAATCCTATTATGTTATTAATAAGTGAATATACACTTTCTTCGTGGTCTCTTTTCTTATTCTCGATCTTATTGTTTTCTCTATTTTTGAGCACCCATAATAAAATAAAACAAAAAGATTCCTAAAGTTTATTACCTAAATTTTTTCCATTGTAGTGTTATTGGTAGTTTTGACTTATGAGATAGGATTAATCATATGTGCTCGATTGTTTCAGTGTATAATATATTGTTTCAGTACCACCGAAAAGTTAAGTTTAAGCAAATTGAAGACGTAGATAGACAATTGAATATGTAATTGTTATAAAATCATTATTATACTTTAATAATAAAAATAATTGACTAAAATTCACTCACCATACATGCACTAATGGCTTGCCCCTCAACAATATGGCTAACAAACTCAAACATCACCCTACATTTTTGGAATTAAGTGATGTGCATAGATTAGTGAAACAAACTCTTTAATTTTATTTAAAACTTATTTTCATTTTCCTCCTTACTATATATAAAAAATATTACTCAACTCCTTTATTATGTTTCTTATCATCGCGTTGTCCTCCTTCCAACTATGCAAACTTTTTTTATCTTGGTGCAAACCAATTACTAAATTCAAAGCTGCATTTGAGCCCTTTCGAGGAAAAATAATAATAATAATAAATTTTTTATTTATTTTAACCTTCAGGGAGAGGGGTAATTATGGGATGTCAAAATTTTATTACTTTATCAAAAAAATTTACATTTTTCAGGAAAGATTACGACTATACCCGAATAAAAGAAAAACTAAGGGTCTAGCCCTTGCTAAACAAGGAAAACAAAAACTAGAACATTAAAATGCAGACCTTCTTCACCATAAGGTCTAAACATTATTCACCTAAACAACTTGATCACCATAATGTCTAGCCCTTATTCACCAAATAAATAAGCAAATAAAACCAAGATATATTCACTGAAGGTTAAGAACTCTTATCTACCAAGAAAACAAGATCCAAGAGGCCATTTACCTTTTAAAGAAACAGCCAAAGACTGCTGCCAAAGACTCTTGGCTGCAAGAGATCAGACTCTAAACAACTGCCTTACCATGCCAAATCATCACCAACACTCAAGCTGCACACCACATAAAACAGCAGCTGCCTGCAATTTAAAGGAAACTGCAACTGAACCTGCGTCATAGTTAACTACCAGACCCCAAAAACAGAGTGCAACCACTCTGTTTTAGCTGCCAAAATCCTGCGTCACAATCTGTTACCAGGCCTTAATCCGCATAAATCATACCCAAAACTAGCAAATTAAGTTTGTCTAACCTCCAAAATACTGGCACCAAATTCAAACTAGAAATCCTAATAACAAAATAAATCAACAATAATAATAAAAATGTCTTAAAAAGTTGTTCAGTGGAGGAGTTGTGTTTTCTAATGTGCATCACCCTACTAATTTACATCCATTTTCGCAGTGTATGTATGTTTTCTTGTTTTTATTTATTTGTTTATTATTTTTTCATTTGTATCACTTTTTCATGTTCACGTTTTCACTTATTAGAAATTAGACACCTAAGTCAATGTCATCATCATCATTATTATTATTATTATTATTATTATTATTATTATTATTATTATTATTATTATTATTATTATTATTATTATTATTATATTGTTGTTGTTGTTGTTAAGGCTGTGAGGATGATGAATACATGCAGAAAAAAAAAACTAAAGTTTAGATTTGATTACCTAGCTAGGGCATACAACAAATTTAGATATATAATTGCTTTCTTTGTACATGCATCACTTGGAGGGATTTTTCATTAGCAAGATTCCATACACATGAAATAACTGCAACTGTGCGCCCTGCTCGATTAATGATCCGATTGGGACGCGAGACATGGACCAAATCTGTAAGTTTTGCATTGTACATTTCTAAGTTTAGAGTTGAGCGACAATTGGATGTTAATAAACCCAATTACACTGTATATAATGCACGTGGATGGTAATGAATCTTCCGTATTGTTGCTGTTTTTTAGGGCTTACTATTCAACGACTGACTAATTCGTGTCCGACTTTTTTTATATTTCCCTTAACTTAGGTTTTCCATTATGTATAAATAGGGTATTTATTTAATAACACTAAATTAAGGGGATTAATAAATATAATAATAAGGTGAAGACATGGGAAAGCAAATACTAAGTTTTCTCGTTGTCTTCATTTTCCTCATCGCCACTGTGCAGCTATTTGAGGCCGAAGCGGGAGGCCATGGCCAATTTTTGGCCCTTTCCCCCGCCAGAAAAAGATGTACGAGTGAGTGTGGAAGAACATGCGGAAACGGAGGGGCTTCTACCTGTGCAGTAAATTGCATCCGTAAATGCAGGAGTGTGAAATAGAGACCATACGAGTCCGGAATTCTTGGATATTATGTAGTCCATCTGTTGATGAATTGTGCATCATTTAGAACTAATTAATGGCTGGCTAGGCTTACTCGTGTGTAAGTTGAATCAAAGCAGTGGAGTTATTAATAAGAGCATCATGAGTAGGTATACCAAAGAAATGCTTAAACAATTATTTTCATGAGTTCAGATTCCAGATCACCTGCTCCATGGAGAGGGACTGGATTATATGCTCCTCACAAAATTATATAAGACAACTATTATGTCCACCAAAATAATCAACAAATATTTTACCAAATAATCCCGAAAACCATTTTAATTAAGAAACCTAACTACACTAAAAGGCTCATTGTCTTCCTCATTTAAGCCCCCCTTTTTTGGTAGAGAAAAAATAACTAAAATAAATTAAAAATACCTAAAAAAATTTAATGTGTCATTTTAGCCACGGATTTGTAAACTAGGTTAATCTGGACCGTAGATTTTATGTTAGTCTCTCTAGTTCATGGTGGCTCTCCCAGCCATCCATGGAGTTTCTCCACAAGCAGGGGATGGAGGTACCCAAACCAAGGCTCCTAGGCCTCGTCGTTCATTCTTTGAAGGTTTGGGTGTTGCCAAATCAGAAGTCATTGATAGTGAACCTTTGAAAGGTACTCGCTTTGGTAAAGAAGGTCTCCCACCATTGTCTTTGACAACCACGATTGCCAGGCGTTTGGAAAACTACATAGAGAAGCATATCATTGTTCTTAAGTTTTCTAGTCACCGTCCTTTTCTGGAAGCCATTAGAGATACCATTAATGGTGATTTTACAATGGTTTTGTTAGATCCGAGTCATGTTATCATAAGATTCCAAGCGATTGAGGAAGTCAAAAAATCTCTTTCTAGAGATTCATACCTAATCCGTGGGGTTAGGTTTAAAGCTTTTCGTTAACACCAGGGTTTCAGCCTTAAGGCTGATCCGATTCAAGTCCCACTCTGGGTTGATCTTCCAGAGTTACCCGCACAATTTTTCAATCCGATGTTCCTGAAAGAAGTGGGAGATTTTCTAGGAACCATTTTACGTATGGATAAGAGTACTTATTGTTATACAAATTAAACCCAGAATAGCGCGTATTTGTGTCAAGATGGATTTATCAGTGGCCTTTCCAAAAAAAAAATTGGACTGAAATCTCTGGCAGTTAGGATTCTGGCAAAAGGTTAATTTTTTCTGGTTTTAAATATTGTGAATATTGTACTATGATTGGGCATCATGAATCTTATTGCACGAGGCTTCTTAGTCAGAACAGGAATCAAATCCTAGTTACAAATGAAACTATAAAGAACACATGAGACGAGGATATAGACAAAGGTTCGAAGCTATGAGAAATGTTGGCAGGTTTCTTGTCGTGAGCACAGTAGAGCTTGCAGTAGTTGATAAGCTTTGTTTTAAGTTTAGGCTGCTTTTGAAGTTTTAGTGATCTTAGACATATGTAGATTTCTCCTTGTTAGGCATTAACATGGGCGGATCTACAGCTTGTGTAAGGGGGTATTTAAGAAAATACATCAAAGTACATAAAATTTTAATATTGCCTCCTTTGAAATTTTATGTTGCCCCCCCCCCCCCCCCCTCAAATTTATGTTGCCTCTCTTATAAAAAGAACATCACAGATCTGAGATCACGAATCACAATCGAAGAAAAAAAATTGCCTCCAGTCTTCGGCTTCCACGCTTTCAGTCCTCCACGCGTCCGGCGTCTCCTTCGACATTGTGTACAACAACGGAAACGTCTTGCAATATCTTCTCACTACAAGAAAATGGCAATTTAGCGACGGGTATTTTGTGACGGTTTGTAAAACCCGTCGCTAAATACTTTATTTAACGACGGTTATTCAACCGTCGCAAAATATTGTTATTTAATGACAGTTATAATTAAGTGCGACGTTTTAAACCGACGTTATAAATAAAACATCAATTTCTTTAAAGCAAAGGTGGCCCCCAACCTCAACCTCTCAACCCCTTCACCTTATCCTCTCCCTCCCCAAACCCCAACCCTCACCCCCACCGACGTTGACGACGACTTCCACATCCCCTCCACTCTCCGCCTCTCCAACTCCTACCTCCTCGACCATCTCATCCAACATCTCACCGATCCCAACAACGAGGACGACGCATCTCTCCACCTTTCAGAGCTTCTTTTCGTCCTACATATATTTCACTTTGATTCTTTTCTTCGATCGATAGATCTAATCCGCTTGAATCGATTCGTCTCGTTGATGGAGTTCGAACTCGAACAAGGCAAGAGCCTCCACGATCAATGGTCCACTCTCATACTCGTAAGCAAACCGATCGATAAACCCTAATAGTCCTTTTTTACTCACATTTGTTGATTTTTTCCTCGAAAAGTAATCTAGGGTTTCATCTCTCTTTGATGAGTAGGAGTTTATATTATAGCAATTGTTTGTTTTTCTAGTTTGCGTTGTCGATTGCGAACGTTGGACAACTAGTGATTGATCTATTGGTGTCTACGAGTAGAGCTGAACGAATTGGGTTTCTTGATGATCCCATTGTTTTTCTTTGCATCAGAAACGACGCTTACGAACCTGTTCCGCAAGGCGTTCTTGCTTTGCCACTTGAAGGTATTATTTAGTTATTTGAGTTCTTCTCCATTTTTCTTCAAAGTTTTCCTTTTTCAGTAATCTGACTCTGAATCACTCACAAGTAACATTAGATTGAAACTCATTTGAGTGCTCGGTGAGGTTTAGTGTGCATAATAGGATTTCTTGATACTTCATACTTGTATTTTTTACCTAGCTTTAGTTTGCCCCATTAATTGCTAGTTTTCCTTATGAAATGAAATGCTCTTGTTTTGCTGATCAATAAATATATATATGCCAGTTACTATGAGTTTTATATATTTTAAGATAGAAATGTTTTTTGAGTTCAAAAGGTTGACACACGATGCACATTAACAGGGAATGATGGTTGAGTTTGCCAAAAATATAACCAATTTTGCAGCTACAAGTGGTAAGAAGCATGTTGTTGTGCTTTCTAGCTTAGATTCTGGACGGAGGCAAAAAATTAATGTCTCAAGGTAATACTGCGAGTACCATGTTGTTTGTTGTGATTACTGCCATGCTTATTTGCTACATACACAGATTTCTCGTTCTATTCTATTATATGTAGGCCAGTGTGATGCTTATATACCCAGTGTAAGGAGACCCTATTTTTTTAATATTTTGTTATGGTTATGGTATTTTTTTGTTTTGTTACTAAGTTAAGATTTAAAGATTTGTTTGTTGGATGATAAACAGGAATTGTGTGTACCGGCCTGGTCATTCAGTACATTTTTGTCAAAAGTATTCCCTGCGACATTGATTCAGGGAAGATGGGCAGTTGAGTTTCCTTTATATTTAATGGCAATTTAGCGGCTGCAAAACAGGTGCCCATTCTTGACAATTGAGTTTCCTTTAACGGTTTGTAAATGGCAATATACTCTAGATTGAAGGGAACTACTTGTATACAAGGATACTTACATACTTGCTTTATCTTGTATACGAGGATACTTACATACTTGCTTGTGTGTTATAGGAGAAAGGCTTGAAAGCAACTACTCTAGATTCATAATTAACATGTGGATGTTTGCTGTATTGATACTTGTGACAAGTTACGCGGCAAACCTAACTTCCATGTTAGCATTTACTTTCTCAACTTTGATACTTTGTCAACAAATGATTTCAGACTCTGGTAGAACATTTGGTTGGGTATATTGAGTAGTATCAGCATTTTTCGTTAGACTGACAAAAAAAAAGGTTTTTGACAAGTTATTTGTATACGGTTTTCTTTGCTTTTTACATGCACATAGAATTAACTTTTGTGTTTGCCTTAATATATCTCTAGTATATTTTGATCTTCAGGTGTTTCCAAAATATTCTCCGCTGCTCTCTGATGTTTCAAGGAAGTTCTGGACTTAACTGAAGGAGAACAAATAAATAAAACTCAGCAGCATTTTTTTGTTTCTGAAAGGTGTCAAGACCCTCTAGCGATGAATGTAACGTCATATAAATTGCGACTCTATAGCTTTCGTAGCATCTATGTGATGTTGGCAGTCACTTCAACTTTAGCTCTCCTTCCTTTTGTTGTTTCCTCAATATACAAAAGCTTTAAAGATGGAACTACACTAAATGCAGCAAAATCCTTCAAGAAGAACATCTCTGTCAAGAAGTTGGTCTCTGTTTCACACAGGTACCTTAAGTTCAACCAAAAGGTTTCAGCAGCAAGTAAAGATATTGAACTACCTGTGAGAGCTGAAGATGAAGATGAAGATGCAGTCGTAGATGAGGAAAGACGAAGAGAATCAACTCGAAGATTGAACCGACTCCTGACAATGTAATCTCCATTCATATCTCAGAAGATAGGTAAGAATAAACTTCACCTCCATCCATTTTATTATGTCAAGTTGTTCTTGTGCATCATGACCAATATAATGCCTCGTAAACATATAATTCTAGCATTATTAATGAATTTTGCATTCTAATATAGGTTTCATCGCATTATATTTTGATTATTGTAAATTTTTTTCGTGTTAATTGGCAAGTATTTATTGATTATAAACAAGTGATGGTAATTATTTTTCATTTTCTGTGCTTGTTATTTATTCATTCTCTCCTCAACCTTTCTTTTTGTCTTCTCCATTGCAGGTGTCTACTGCAGTTGTTGAGCCTTACAACAGTGTGCTATCCACTCATTCTCTGCTTGAACACACAGATGTTTCTGTGCTTTTAGACAATGAAGCAATTTATGACATCTGCAGGAGATCTCTGGACATTGAGAGGCCAAGTTACACCAATTTGAACCAATTGATATCTCAGGTCATATCTTCTTTGACAACATCCTTGCGGTTTGATGGAGCCATTAATGTGGACATTACAGAGTTCCAAACTAACCTTGTACCATATCCCCATATCCATTAGGTATTTAGCGTCAAGTACTTTATTAGCTTCGATCTCAATTAGCGACTTGATCAGATGTGTTTTTTTGGAATGCGAGATAGGTTTTTTTTACATGAAGTAACTTTATATCGAAATATCAAATACTATTCTTGTCTCCTAATTAGTGCTACTAATGACAGGTTGTCAAGTTAGCAGATGTAGTTGAGGAGTTGTTTGTGAAAAACTTTGCTGAAGACGATAAAAGGAAGGCAATGAAGTACCTTAAACCACGTCAGCGTAAAGAATCCCATGCCGTAACATTCTTCATTGGTGATTATCTTTGCCCCAAATCTGACTCAATTGAGTTTTCATTTGCTGTTTTAGCTACTACATTTCTTTACATTTGATTGGTTCAAAAAGGACAGAAGAGTCCAATAGGGAACACCATATTAGTGAGATTATAAAGCCAGAAAGCCAATGTAACCCATTAAAATGCTATGTCCAGCCTTGTCTCCCAACATGAGTTTTGATTAACTTTTGAACCTTGAAGCTTACTAGACAAAGCAAATTAGCAGGAAAGGTGTCCAGGTTGTAGAACCTAGACACTATTTAGCTGTTCCTCTTTTCTGGTACTAATTTCACTCACAAAGTTATATCTCATAGTCTGAAATGACTAAGTTGTACGGTTGATTTATCTGCAGGGCTCTTCACGGGATGTTTCATCGCCCTCTTTTCTATTCTAAGTTGTTTAAATTGTTTAGCAGTATTCATGTTATCAACTTGTGTGCTTCAATGCCTTTTAATTGATTGTGCATGCAAATTCATTTCTAAGCATGGTTGAGTTTCAGATAGTAGTTCTATTCTCATGAATGGAGACGTCATAATGTTGGTACATGTAGGGTGTTGGGGCTGTTGTAGGTGCATTATGTCGCAATCTTGCAGAACTCGATGACAATAGAGAAAGTTATTTGTCAATTTATGACCATCCTGCTCTTCCGGTGCAGGTATTTCTTTGTTGTACATTTCATTGAATCCTTTCTAGTGTTGTTTTTGTTTTCCATGTTAACATTCACCCAACATGTCATGATTGTTTTTGGTCACCCATGTGTTCAAAATCTTGTAAACTGTCATTTGCAGGATCCTGTTATTGAGTCAATCAAAGCAGCTGTAGACAGACCAACTCATTCAACAAACTTCCTCCACTTTCTAGGGCAACATGTACTAATTATACAAGAAGAAGAGCTACCAAGTGCAGTGGATGATCATGTTGATGACCAAAAATATGATTCTATGTCTCTTTTCTTGAACTTAGCCAATACATTCTTCTGTTTTGGTTGTTAGATGTAAGCATTGACAATTTGTAACAATTTTAATTTGTAATTTTCTTCTGGACCATGTATAATATTGATTTTGAAATGAAATTAAAGTTCCTCTTAATGTATGATGATGGTATCATATGAGTTTAGTTTAGTGTCGTTGTTTATATTTGATTTTTGATTTGAGTCTAAAAGTTGTAGTGCATATGTTAGATAGATTATCTGCACCCAATGAAAAGAAAACACTACAGGTTGAAATGTGATTTTTATATGGTAAAAGAATTTGAATTATCAAAGGGAATTTAGCGGCGGTTGCAAATCGTCGCTAAAAGGCAAAAAGTTGGATTGTTCATCGAATTTTGTCGACGGTTTATAACCATTGCTAAATTGTATTTAGCAACGGTTATAAACGTCGCTATATTAAACCGTCGCTATATAGTATTTAGCAACGGTTATGCCAGCGGTTGCTTAAAACCGTCGTTGAATGACCTAGTGACGCCTTTATTAGCGGCGGTTTTGTAACCGTCGCTGTTTTATTTGGCGACAGTCATAACCGTTGCTGTATACCTTTGGTGACCGTCGCTAAAATACAGTTTTCTTGTAGTGTCTTTTCCATCCCCACGAATCAAGGTGAGTTTGTTTGATTATAGGTTTCTTAATGAAATCAACAACAAAATCACCTTATCAAGCTTAATATCTCTTCTTACCTTGGGTTTTTATCTCCCTATTTGGCGATCCACACTTGGAACAGCGACTACACATTGGACCAGGAACAGTGACATACCTATTGGAAATATAACAAAGAACAATTTAAAATTATTGGCTTAAAGACTTTGAATGGAGGATGTGGGTCACTTTGATTTATAGGCTTATTACTTTAGCTTTAATATTACCAGTTTCTACTGCTAGTGTTGAGAGAGTTTTTTCTGCTGAAGTTTGGGACGCTTATGACATCTACCACGTTTCTCGTTGACAAGCTGTGAAACATCTCTATAGTATTTTGCTCTTCTAGGGTAAGGGGTGTAGTGGGAAATTGTTCTGCAAAGAAACACAAGCAATGAATAGCTAACATGCAATCAAATATAGCAAAGCCAAAAGGAAAAACTATACTTACGAAGCAGCCTAAACTCTTGATGAAGACTTTATTAACTAAAATTAAATAAGCTAATAAATCCAAATTGTAATACCGCAAGTGCACGACTATCTAACTAGTAGATAGTGACAAATACGGGTCGATCCCACGAGGATTGACGAGACAGTCGAATTCTAAGACTTATTTAAACTAATTTAGAATTAGGGGTTACAGCAGATGTAAATTACTAAATTAAGTTAATGAAATTGAATACTTAAAGATTAAACTAATAAGATGATAAGAGATGGATTGAGACATCGAATCCACCACAGGTTCTTCGAGATTTGCGTAATCCAAATGATTGTTTTCAAGAATCAACACGACTAACCTAAAGATTAATCTAAGTTTGCAATTAATTTCAGCAAAGGCATAAATCCCTAGTATTGCATATCTTTCTACGGCACACACAATCACAAGTTCATTTTAACTAATTCTAAACCCTTAGCATTGCATGTCTTCTTACGGTACACACAATCACATATTCAAATTAATTGATTAAAGCAGACTTCGAATATCAACAAAGGGAACTTCTAACTACCGATTAATCTAGATAATTATTCCAGATATAATCGGTGAAAGAAAATTATTGAAATTCATAAATCAACTGTATTTAACGTTCAAGCATATAGAAAACAATAAATTCAGATACGATGAACTCTAGTAGATCATGGTGGTGGTGGTCATAGCATCAATGGAGGTGGAACTCATCTCAGCACGAACACGCATCCCGATAAATTGTTACAAATGCACTGCGGCGACTTAGAATAAACACTGGGGTGCAAATAGCCAAACTGATTAAAAATCAGTTTTCTTCAGCCAAGGAGTTGCACCTTCGTCCTCCTCCAAGCTGCGCCTTGCGTTGCTTCCTCTCTATTCCTCATGAGCTTCTTCTTCCTCATACTGGCTCCGGTACCTGCAAGAAAGAGAGAGGTGGAAGAAAAGAAAGAGAGAACGAAGAAAAAAAGAGAAAAATAAGGGCGGTGGGCTCTGTTTCTACTGTTCCTGTTTGGTTGCGGCTGTGCGAGCTGCTGAAAAAGAAGAACGGGAAGAAAGAGAGACGTGACAAATGATGGTGGTGGTCGCCGGTTGGCTGGTGTGTGGACAGTAGTGCGGGCTGGTCTGTCTGGCTCTGTCACGAGTTGGCGTGCGAGCTGTTTGTTTGGCCGATGGTGTTGGACGGTGGTCGAGAGAGAGGGAAACAAGAAGGAAGACGAGGTGGTGGAGAGAGGAACAAGGGGTCGTGACGACGCTTGCGATCCCCTGTTGTTGTGTTGTTTGGTTGTTTGTGATGGTGGTCTGCGGTTGTGCGAAACGGGGTGAGGAGGAGGTTGTGTGGTGGTGCACTGGACGGTGTCGTGCATGGGCTGTTCAGTGGTCGGTGGTGTTGTGTTGGTTGCTAGAGAGATTAGGGAAGTGGAGGAGGTGGCGGCTGATGGTGGAGGAAGAGGAGGTGGTGGTGGCGAGGTGATCGCACTGTCGGTCCTCCTATCAAGCGAGGATCGCCGGTAGGGTGAATGTGGCGTGGTGCCTTGAAAAAGAGAGAAGGAAGAAGGAAACGTAGGAAAAGAGATCCCCTCGGGAAAAAGGGAGAGAAAAAACCTAATTAGGGTTCTCATTTCTCCTTATTAGGTTGGATTTGGGTTTCTAGGTCAGCGTTTGGGCTTGGGCTTAAGTTAAATTAGGTGGATTTAGGTTTGTTTGGGTTAGGTTTAGACATGTGATAATTGACTTGTCATCCGCTACTTTGTACCACTATTTGAACCAACCAATTGATCATTCCTCGAATTGCCGCCTTAATGTGATTTCATCGTTTACGCTCAAATTCCTACAAAAACATGAAAAATAAATAATTAGAATACATTATAATAATCTAAACACTCACAAATATAAATTATGTAATAATTACATGAATATCAAATACCCCCAAACATATATTTTGCTAATCCTCGAGTAAAAAAAAAATTGTAACTCACTTTTGTAGGAATCATCGGTTGCACTTACCTTAAACGTACAACAAGGCTTTAAACCCTAGATTATCTCTAGTAGATGAATTATAGTCTCATGAGGGTTTCCAAAAATGTTATCCACAAACATTATTACTCAATAAATTTCAAAAACATGTTAACATGACCACTCTATCTATAATCCTTAGAGTAGTAATCTAATTGCGAACACTTTCAGAAAATAACTAACAGTGTCACAATAATATATCAAAGAGTTTAACAACAATTTAATATTACCCAAAAGTTAAATAAATTTCATCAATTATTCTCAACTCAAAGTATGTTTGTGCATGGCCTTATCAACATAACTTTCTTTTTTTAAGTAAAGATACGACTAGATCTTTGGATAGTACATTTCGACTACAAATCTCTCTTGTCACTCAGAAATGAATCACTCAGAGATTGGTTAGTTATCACTCAGTTTATATGTGAGAAAAAGAATAAATTATGGAAACACAAACATCTCACATATAATAATCATGAAAAATGGACTTTTAAAATAATGAAATGAATATGATCTCATGGACAGAAATATCAATTACTTTGAGAATGTTGAATCAAACTCCATAGTTCTTGTCTATTTAATCTCCGCGTCTATGAAGCGGACATTTACTTAAGATCAATTAAGTCTTTATTAGGTTGAAATGAGGCTAAGATTTTGGTTAAAAAGAATGGAAAAAGATATGCAAAAATTCTCTGAGACTGGATACACCCTTTAATAAACATGTGGGGGCTCTGAAGAGTAAACCAATGTTGTACACCATTAATTTTTCTTTATTCAAAATTCTTCTTCATATTTATTTTTCTTTTTCTTCGAAGCATCAATCTTTTTTTTTCTTTTATAAAATCAACAACATGCTTTCCACTTCTGCAAAATGAAACATTTTAGTCCCGAGGATTCATGGACTATTTAGTTTCAACTATTTTTTATTTTCCCATTCCAAAAATATATCAACCATACACATTCTCAGAGACATTGGGCAAGGATAAGAATAATATGGAATATTACTCCATAATTGGAGTAGGTAATGGAGATGGGGTTAGCAAAGAAAAAGTCTATTCAAAGGCTCAAAGGGTTGCAAACGGATATTTCTTATTATTAGGTAGGCTAAAAGGCTAAAGAACGGTTCAAAGAAAAAAAATGCTTATATCACTTCCTAAACTCTAGTCGGCATTATGATATCTTAACCAAATAAACCAATAAGTTCTAGTGTAATAATTCAATTTTAACATCATTCTCAAAGCAATCAATAAAAGAAACAAAAAAATAATGAGATCATCAATGAAATAATGCGGACTCGAGTAAAGTCAGAGTTTATTTAGTAACCCTCACGAAAAATAGAATGTCTCGAAACTCACAAGGGTTAAGTCTCCACTATTATTCTAAGGTTTTCTAGTTAATATCTTACCGATTAACTTCAAATTATGCTAACTTAGCTTATAGTGCAAGAATAGTCGAGTTGAGACATCTCATAAAATATATTTAACTTAAAAATAATATCAACTTTATATTTCACTTAATATATCAATGTGACAAGTGAAAGCATGTATTTCTCAAATTTAAAAGCATATTTGAAAGCACATTCTCTTCATTGGAAAAGAACTTAGATTTTGAATACATTTTTAAATCGAAAAATTTTCACACAGTCATAATTACTATGTATTCAATGGAGATTGAGTAGAGTACAATAGTCATTTATGAAATACATTTCAGATCAAAATTTTTGAAGAATGCAGAAAAACTCATAAACCTCACCC
This sequence comes from Berberis vulgaris, assembly GCA_963556465.1. Classification (NCBI taxonomy): domain Eukaryota; kingdom Viridiplantae; phylum Streptophyta; class Magnoliopsida; order Ranunculales; family Berberidaceae; genus Berberis; species Berberis vulgaris. The sequence continues at coordinate 82,708,199 of OY747132.1, read as the reverse complement.
CAAACTTAAACCAAACATTGTCCTCAATGTATAAAATAATGATCATGACAAATGCAGGAAAAAGAAAAGATGAGAGTTAGAGTGATATTACATGAGAAAGTTTTTACCAATTTCGACGAAATCGTCCACCAAATGAACGCTCAAAAACATAAGAACTGTGGACTCATCATGATAAGTTGATAAATACAATAGAGGACACAAAATAATATACAAATGAAAAAATTACATGCATCAGTTGTAAGTCACAATTGTTACAGAGCTAATAAGTATGAGTGGAATGCAACTAGAAATAACTCGAAAATCAATCCAGACTAACCATAATGACATAACCGAAGCTGGGCAGCCTCCCAGTAGCGCTTGGTTTAACGTCGTCAGCCTGATATATATTATTCATCACAAATGATGTACCATAAAGTGAAGAAGAAGAATATAGCAAACACTCCCCCAAACCTAGACACTTAGTCCACGATGTTGACTAGATCATATAGCAGCAACCAAAAAAGTTGAGGATCCGTCCAATATATAGTAGCACCCACATGCAGCACAACAAAAACTAATACACCCCTAAAACGATGAAGACGCCATGCAAAATCATAGTGAAAACGCAAACAAACCCGTGATCCTAAAGAAGTCCTAGGGATCTGGAGCAGAAAGTTGTCACCAATAGGGATATCCAACAAATGACTTTTTCCTACTCCTAAAAAGGACATCTTATGTCTGGTGTCAAATTAGAAGATTGAATGTGTTGCACAATAGGATGGTCAAAACTAAAATCATCCCTTAAAAACAAGGGATCCACATAGGTAGCGTCAGTGAATATTAAAGGGATGGAAAGAGGTATGTCTATAGATATATCAGGTGGTACAGGCTCATCATAACAAAATGAATTACACAAAGATGATGAGCTAGACAGCTCACCAACACCCCCAAACCTGGAATCAACATTATCTATGGGTTGTATTCTCTCCAAAGAATATTGAGAATCAGACTTCATGTAGGAGTCACTAGGAGTACATATGTCAAATGGGTTATCATGAAAAGGCGGGAAAGGGAATGGGTCAGAAAGCCAAATAGTATCAACAGAAGGGTTTAGTTTTGACTCATTGAGTGGAAGGAGTTCCACTTTAGGCTTCCATGTGTAACCCAGATCCATAATAGGGGCTGAATCAAGCAAAGCATTCACTTCCCTAATGGAATCATCAATATCGAAGTCTAAACCGAAATGAGTCAAACATGCTGCTAAGGGATCATTTAAAGCAGACCGCAATAAGGAATTCTCCACCGAACCCTCAATCATGTTAACTTCAAAAACAACTCGGACTCAGGAGGTTTTAGCTTAAATTAAAAACATTGAGTTCGACGGTCATGTTGCCAAATGAGAGTTTCATTTTTCCATTCCTACAGTTAATAATAGCATTAGATGTGGCAAAAAGTGGACGACCCAAAATAATTGGAATGTGACTGGAAGGATTGTGAACAAGTTGTGTATCAAGAATTATGAAGTCCACTGGAAAATAGAATTTTTCAACCTCAATGATCACATCCTCTATAACACCGCGGGAAATTCTGATTGACCTATCTACTAATTGTATTGTTACTTTAGTCGATTTTATACCGCCGAGACCTAATTGCTAATAAACAGAGTATGGCAACAAATTAACACTCGCCCCCAAATCCAACATTGCCATATCAATCATATGATCACCAATAACACAAGAAATAGTCGGGCACCCAGGATCTCTATACTTAGGCAGGGTTCCATGTTGAATAATTGAGCTTACTTGCTCGACGAGGAAGGCTCTCTTTTACACGTGTAGCTTTCGCTTTTATGTGCAAAGATCCTTTAAAAAAATTGGCATAGATAGGAATTTTCTTAATATCATCGAGCAATGGAATATTAATGTGAACTTGTTTAAAAAATTTCATTACAACGTTAGCATTTGTTCCTTTATTTGTTGGAGCTAACCGTGATGGAAATGACGCCTTAGGCAAATAAGATGCCTGAGTGGGGTCAGAGTCAAGAGGCACATCTTTAGAAGGTGAGGCTTTATCAGCCTCCTTGTCAGATGGAGATGCAACCTACTTTGACTTAGACGAAGATGCAACGACACTCGAATCGGGCACTTGCACCCGATTGTCAACCTATTTTTCCTTCCTAAGAATAGTAATAGATTGGACATTTTCATGGCATGACTCAGATGTACTACCAACTGGGAGTTGGCTGGATTGGAGAAACTGTCTGTGACCATTATAGGTGACAACGTTTGCAATGTTGCGGTAACTGCGCTGATGGTGAGTTGCTGGATGAAGTGATGCTCTGCCCGCTGTGTTTTTGCAGTGAGTGCGATGATCGTGATTGCGGCAGGGATTTGGCGGCCTTGTTGGTGGCTCAATGTGGTGTGGAAGTTGATTCTAAGCGCACATTGGCAGCGAGGCTAAGGGCGTAGCTTTGAGGTGCGGTGGCAACGCTGTTTGGGTGCGTTTGTGTTGTTTCCTTTGGTGGTGAGTTGCTGCTTTGTGGCTTGTGAGGCCTCTAGGCCAATATTTGCAAATGGTTTTTTGGGTTGATGCTTGGAATTCCAATTTTTGATTCTGAGCTCTTTCCTCTTTTCCTTGGTTTTAGACTTTATTGGTTAAGGCCTGTGCTTGCTTACTTATTTGTTTGTTTATGAGGCAAAGTCTCTTGTGAATTTGGCCTAGACTTTAAAGGCCTAAAACTTGTAGTAATTAGGTTTGGTTTTCTGTTTTCTTTGGTTTTCTAAGGGCTAGGCCTATAGGTTATATTTTATTCGGGTAAAGTCGTAATGTACCCTCGAAAGGTGTAACATTATTTTTTGGTCTATTAAAGGTCTGGCATCCCATAGTTTCCTCTCCTCCCTGAAGGTTTTTGTTTTTTTAAAACAAACAAACAAACAAAAAATAGCGAATTGACCTTCGGGTTTGGAACAGGTTGACTAGGAAATCTCTCTAGCTGGCTCTTAGAAGAAAACTTAGTAATCTTACTCACAGTTATCTCAAGTCTATTGAGGGCTTGAGATTGGTGTTGAGTCATGGCTTTCAACTCAGATATGTCCTTAAAATTCTGCTAAATTATACTTTCTGAGCGCTGCAAAAACCTGATTAACCATTTCTTCTAAACTTGATGTGTTGGATGGAATAACTTGGTTAAGGCGGGGCCTAACAGGGCTAGAGGCTTGAGGCGCCTAGGAGACAACAACAAGTCCCCCATGGTGTGGGCCATGGGCTCAGGGAAGATTTGAATGTTGGGTAAATCCTGGACTGTAATAGTTAGGTTGTGAATTATTACCAAGTCACCGCATAGTGTTAAAAGAGTTGACTTGCTTAGCATAATACGCAAAATAATCATTTTGCAAGTCACAATTAGCTATTGTATGACCAGGACTCAAACATGCAACACAGACCTCAGATGAAGCATTGAGTTACATTCAATAATGCATCTATCTTTTGAGCCATAGTCATAACAACTTTCTCTAACTTCGAGGTAGAAGGGGGTGAACAGGTGGATCTCTAATCTCATATATACCGCCCTTACGCCTATCAGACTCCTTTATCGAATAATCCCATTGCTGAGAATTTTCAGAAAGCGTCTCAAAGAATTCCCATATTTCATTGATGCTCATTTTCATTATTGACCCAATACTAGTGGCATCAATCATATGATGGTTTTGAGGAGTTAAATCGTCTTGGAAAAATTGAACTAGTCGCCACTTCTCAAATCTATGATGGAGACACCTAATAATGAGTTCATTGAACATTTCCCAGCATTCATAGATTGTTCGCCCTCTTTTTGCTGAAAATTAGATAAATTTCGTCGGAGGGCATTCATTTTATGAATAGGGAAGTACTTTGTCAAGAACTTTATTGACAACGCATCTCATGATGTGATGGATCTTGTCTCTAATGCATTTAACCATGATTTCACCTTATCTTTCAAAGAAAAGGCAAACAACCTAAGACAGACAAAATCATCAGAAAAGTTATGGTACTTCAAGGTGGCGCAGATGTCAAGAAACTCTTTGACATGAAGATAAGGGTCTTCTTTATCAAAACCATAAAAAGAAGGCAGCAGATGAATAATAGATGGTTTGAGTTTGAAACTGTTTACATTTGTCTCAGGTAAGACAATGCACGACGGAACACTACTAGGAATAGGAGTGAAGTAATCCTTAAAGGCCTTCTCCTTAGCCATTTCAGTGGACAAGGATGATGAACCTAAATAGGTAATGAGGACTTCAAAGAATTCCTCGAAGTCTTGTCGGACAAGCCTACTCTTACAATCACGCACCCAGGTATGCATAAACTACTGGATATCGAAGGTTCAAAGTCAACACTCCTAAACAGGCTTCAAAATTATTATTATTTTTTGTAATTTAATTTTTTTTCTTTTTTTTAAATGCAAGCCTAACCGCTATATGAAGATGACCTAACTCTAAAAATAAAAGCAACGAAACCCTAAATGATGCACAAACAAAATAAATGTTAGACGACCCTAAAGCTTTTCTTTACTAATGCAGGGCTGAAGTTCAATTCACTTTACCCAACCGTGGGAGAGGCACGGTAAGTTCCTGTCAATCCGCCACTACAGAGTTGCTTCTACCTCTTTTTTTCACTCTCTAGCTCAAAGTGAAATGCCAGTTCAAAAACTGTTCCCAAATGGGATATGTTCTTTCACTCGATCACTTTAAGCTATCAAACGTCCAAAGAGGGTCCCTATGAGCGTCACACCTGACCTAGATAATTATCTTGCTACAAATTTTAAATAGTGAAGGTCTAGGTTCCTAACCCTAAAATAGATGTTGATTAACCTGTTCTCGGAGAGGGCAAAAAAGTTTCAATTCAATCCTGCCACTATTCAAATTTGCAAGCAATACTACCTAGAACAAGCTAAACACAAGTGATCCCATAGAAACCGCGTGCAGTTGCAGTGGGTAGAAGTTATCTCCGGCGTGAACCTCTTTCGAGTTACATGCGAGTTTCCTCTTGAATCGCAATATTTGAGACGGTTAAAAAGCCGAAGTTTGTGGTAAAAAACAAGTACGATTTTGAAGTCACTCTGAGGCGATTTAGAATTGCACACTGGGAAAATGTTTACGAAATCACAAGTTTTAATCTCAGCCGTCCCTACAACCTTGCAGCCAATCTGAAACACTAGATTGTTGTGGCGGCTAGGGTTCATGGAGGCTATGCAGCCAACCATGGGGGCTTCCCCTGCTGCTGACAGAGAGGAAGACGGTTCTTCAAAGCGCACCTTTGCACAGGTTCTAGGGAGGGCGATGAAAGATGACTTAGAGGACAAGCCGACGGATTCGACGACCTTTAGAAAAGAAGGAAATCTGGCATTGAGGTTAGCCGATTCAGATGTTTTAAGAGGTGAGTCTCATGTATCTAATCATGTTGTGGTTTTGAAGTTTTCAAGTTTTAGACCGTCGCTTGATTCGATAAGGGATTCCATTCATAGATCTTGGGGAATATCCGGGGAGTTCATAATGGGTCGTATTGATCCAAGGCATGTAGTTGTGTATTTACAATCGGAAGAGGAAGTTAAAAAAGTGCTTTCAAATGACTCCTTTACTATTCGGGGAGTTAGATATAAAATCTTTCGTTGGCATCCAGATTTTAGCCTTCGGGCAGATTCGGAGTTGGCGCATTTATGGATTGAACTCCCCAATCTCCCTTTCGCTTTCTTTCCTCCCGCAATCATGAAGGCGATTGGGGATTCCTTTGGTAAGTTCCTTCGGATTAACGATGGTACAAGATACTTTGCGCGTCCAAAGGTTTGCCCGTATGTTCGTTGAGATGGATGTTACTAAACCTCTCCCACAGAGAATTTGGCTAGAGAGTACAAAATATGGAGGATACTGACAGAAACTTGAATATCCAGGATTCAAATACTACGACCATTGCTCACTTATTGGGCATGAGAAGGATTATTGTAGAAAATTGGTCGGAAAGAATAAGGAAAAGCCTAACTTAGATGGCGAAAATCATAAGGAATACAATTCTTTAGACAAAACCAAGTAGGGGAGAAGCAAGGTCAATATGTGCAAAAGCAAACGTTTGTTCCGGTTACTAACAAATCGAATGAAAAAAATGAGAAAATAGGAACTAGTGGAGCAAAATATTTCCAAGGTGCCGAGATCATTAGTGAACTAGAAGAAGCAAATAACGAAAATGCACGGGGACATGAAGTCGAAAATGCTAGTTTGGCTAACAAATTTAGTATACTAGCAGATGAAAATCCGGAAGGACTTGGGGATGGCCATGAGGAAAAAGCAAATAATCAGGATGTTTAAAAGAAGGAGGAAATAATTGATTCCTACGAAAGTGAGTTAGGATTTTATTCTTTATTTTGTTTTGCTCGAGGACTAGCAAAATATAGGTTTGGGGGTATTTGATATACACGTAATTATTACAAAATATATCCCTTAATTTATATATGTTAGTGCTTCAATTAATATATTTTATTCTAATTATTTCATTTTTATGTTTTTGTAGGAATCTGCGCGCGTGAACGATAAGATCGCATTAAGGCGGCAATTTGAGGAAATTATTAATCTGTTGATTCTAACGGTGGTACAAAAGAGTGGTTCACACACCCAAGCCCAAGCCCAAGCCCAAGCCCAAGCCCAGGAAGTTAGAATCCTAAGCCCAACAATAGGGAAACCCTATTTAGGTATTCTCTTCCTTTTTCTATAAAAAGGGGGTCTCGTCCACATCTTTGATCTCTCTCTTTTTTCCAATCTCTTTTCTTTCCTGCCGCCATCTCTTACTCCATCCGGGCAGAGACATGGACCCCTGTGTCTCTCGCCACTAACCAACCACCATCTCGCCACCGTCCTCGCCACCGTCACTAACCACCCTGTTCACGGTACAAACGTCGACCTCATCACCGTCCTCGCCACCGTCATCCCTGTCCATAACACAGCCGCCACCACCATCTCCTTCTCTCTCTCTCACAGCCACCATCACCCGAGCACCATCGCCACCACTGCGCGCACGGCACTGCCGCGAAACAGGGAGCACCTCCCTGTTTCTCTCCCCCTCGCTGCCGCCACTGTTCCTTCTCTTCATCTCGAGCTCCTTCCTGCATCACTCTCTCACGACCACCGCCGCAAGCGGCGCGTCAGCCGGCACACAACATCCGCGACAGAGTCGCCACCACCCCGCAACAGGGAGTCCCTGTTCCTCGTCCTCCTTTGCGTTTGAGTTGATTTCATTGCTTCCTCAACCTCTCTCTGTCTTCTTGCAGGTACAGGAACCCAACCAGAGGTGAGGAAGCTCGCGAGGAGCGGAGAACAGCGGCGGAGCTGGTCGCGTCTCGCTGGAGAAGACGAAGGAAGCAGCTGAGCAGGTTTCGCGCGGGAGAAACTGTTTTTTCATTTTTGAAAAACAGTTGGGGCTATTTGCACCCCGAGAACTTGTAAGAGCCACCACATTGTAAATTTAGCTGTTTTTCTCGGGATTCGTGCGCGGACAGGAAGTGATGGATTCCTCCTCGATTGATGCTGTGACCACCACCACCATGAGTCACTAAACCCCACGCAAGGTGAAGAGGTGAACTCCTAGATGTAACACACTAAATTAGTAATTGATTCGCTTTAAGTGTTCACGATGAATAATGATGTTTAATGATTCTCACTTTTATTTAATATAGAAATTTATGTTATTTTAGTGACAGAGATTTCATAGATTTCTTCGTAGATTTTTATTACTCCGGTGATTATCTTTTCTTCTCCATATAAGCTTAGTCACGCTTTTCTTATGTGTGGAATGTTTAAGGATTAATTGATTCCGGTAGGTTAGTTATATGTGATCGTCATTTATTACGGTATTGTCTCCGGATATATCGTAAGTTTAAGATATCACATATGACAAACCTTTGTGTTTTCTTAGAAGAAGTGAAATCTTAAATTCATTTACATTAGGGTATATTAATGATTAAAAGATTATTTTTCCGATTACGTCGTTTGGGATGTGAAACACGTAGTTGAGTCATCATAGCGAATCAATACTAGTTGGCGCGTGAAGTCTAGGAGGGATTCTTGGAACCTTGTGATTTTTTTCCAAACTTAATTTTCATTAAATTAAATTCAATTTCGTATTTTAAATTTGTTAGAATTTCTTAACTTTAGTTTCGCATAGTTTGTTTTCCTTAACCTTGTTTTGTAGATCGTTTTTCCTCGTGGGATCGACACCCCATTCTTTACTGCAATTGACCGCGTGTATTGTTTGGGCGTAAACAAATTTTGGCGCCGTTGCCGGGGAACAAGCGTCATTCTACAAGGAAGGTTTCGGGTATTATCTTTCTTGCTCATTTTTCATTTTATTTTATTTTATTCTATTTTTTTTAGGTTTTAGGTCCAGTTTATATTTTATTTTTATTTTTATTTCTAAAATAAAAAAATAATCAAAAAAATTAAAAAATAATAATAATAAAGAAAAAAAAACATTGGAGGTGTGAGTTGGAATAGAGACCACTTAGGTTCGTGGGAGGAGATGACCCAAACATTTTTTAATAAATATTTTCCTCACCACAAAACCAACGGTGTAAAGAGACAGATTTCTACCTTCACCCAAAAGAATAGCGAGACATTATATCAAGTATGGGAGAGGTTCAAGGATCTCTTGAATACATGGCCACACCATGGGTATGAGAGTTGGCGCGTAGTCAGTTATTTTTATGAGGGACTCACCAGTAGAGAACGTCAGTTCCTTGAGATGATGTGTAATGGAGAGTTTTTGCAAAAGGACCCTGACGAGGCCATTGAGTACCTGAATGACTTAGCTGAAAAGGCCCACACTTGGACTGGTCCAAATGCTACTGAGAGCACAGATAGAACACGCCCAGCTGGAGTTTACCAACTTAGGGAAGAGGATAGCCTTAGAGCCCAACTTGATAGAGTAACTAGGGAGTTAGAAGCACTTAAGACCAAGGATGGTAAGCCCGCACATACTGTTGCTAGAGTTGAGCTACAGGACGCCTGTTTTATATGCGGGGGAGTTGAACACTTCGCACAGGATTGCCCAACCTTGACTGAGATGAGAGGGGTTTATGAGGAACAATGTAACGCCTTAGGGATGTACAAAAAGCCTTATTCCCCATTCTCTAACACTTACAATTCTGACTGGAGAGATCACCCTAACTTTAGTTGGAGGTCCGAGGCTGACCAACCTACACACTCACAGGCACAACCACCTAGATCATACCCTACACCTCCATACAATGCACAATCTAACAGAAGTTCCTTATCAGACACATTGCATGCATTTATAGAGGCACAAAGTAAAACCAATCACAAAATTGAGGTTGCATTGACACAGTTGGCAGAGGAGAACAAGGAGATTAGAAGCCAAATAACAAGGCTGGCAAGTTCATTAACAGTACAAGCTCGGGGCCAATTTCCGTCACAGCCTCAAGCAAATTCGAAGGGCCAACTTATGGCACAAACCTCTACTTCAGACTCTCAGAATGCCAAAGAGGTTAATGCTATCGCTACTCAGAGTGGTAAGATCTTAGATGGGTCACGCTCGTCCACGACTATAGGCACTTCCCGAAGTGCAAAGGAGAGCATCCCTGAGGATGAGCCCAACAAGAACATTCCAGTTTCAGTTCCTTTTCCTCAAGCACTACGACTTACTGGAAAGAAATCGGAAATGCATGGTGAGATTCTAGAACCATTGAAACAGGCTAAAATTAACTTACCTTTGCTGCATGTGATTAAACAGGTACCAACTTATGCGAGGGTCATCAAGGATCTATGCACTATCAAGAGGAAACATCAGGTGGTTGCTATTTTTGAGTGGACTGATCCTCAACTTTTCAGGTTGTTGGTATACGATTTCTTAACCCTTTTGACTCGTTTATATCATAGACTAGGTTTGGAGGTGAATGTTCCCTATGTTCTTCTTCGTCACTTCATGGTATATCTTTCATGAGGGAGAATATATGTCGGGCTGAAGACGTTAAACCAAGCGCTCCTAGGAGGCAGCCTAGCCTTAGTTGTGTGTCTTTGCTGTTAGTTTGGATTGATTTTCGAGTACCCTATTTAGTTGTGTTTCACTCATACTCGTTAGCTCCATAACAGTTTTGACTTACAACTTGCCTTTTTTTTCTTTTTTTCTTTGTTAATGTCGAGTCTGCATTTTATCGATTTCTAATGAAAACTTCATGATTCTTATGTTTTTGAGCGTTCATTGGTGGAATCGAAATTGGTAAAAAGCTTCACCATGGTAATATCACTCTAACTCTCCTATTTTCTTTTGCCTTGATTTGTCATGATTATTATTTTATACATTGAGGACAATGTTTGGTTTAGGTTTGGGGGTGTAGTTTATTGGATTTTTTGTGCAATTTTCAAGAATCTTTGAGTTTAAAACGTATTTTACAATTAAACCGAGTCATTTTTGTGTTCTACTCAATCTCCATTGAATACTTAGATGATTATGGTAATTGTGTAAAATCTTCTTGAAAATGCATTTGAAATCCGAACTCTTGGTGAATATAAATAATAATAAAAAAAAAAAAAAAAAAAAGAGGTTTTGAGTTCTTTTATATTTTAGAGAATGATTTTGTTGCCTATTAATTTTGAGAAAACACATATTGGCACGTGTCACATAGTTATATTAGTGGAAAACATGATATTTGATAGTATCCTTATGTTAGATGTATTTCGTGAGACTTTTCAACTTGACTATTCATGCACTATAAGCCAAGTCAACATGATTTGAAGTTGATTAGTGAAGTATTGAACTAGAAAACTTTAGAATAATAGTGGATACTTAACCCTTGTGAGTTTTGAGCCATTCTTTATTTCTTGAGGGTTATTAATTACACTCTGATTTTTCTTGAGTCCGCATTATTTCGTTGATGATCTCATTATTCTTGATTTTCTTATTGATTGCTTTAAGAATGACATAAAAATTGAATCTTTACACTAGAACTTCTTGCTTTATTTAGTTGAGATATCCCAGTACTAACTAGAACTTATGAAGTGATATAGGCATTTCTTTCTTTAAACCATTTTTAGCCTTTTAGCCTACCCAATAATAAATATCCATTTGCAGCCCTTTGAGCCTTTAGATAGCCTTTTCTTTGTTATCCCCATTCCCAATACCTACTCCAATCAAGGAGTAATACCTTTATTATTTTATCCTTACCCAATTTTCTGAGAATGTATATGGTGAGATATGTTTATGGAATGGGCAAATAAAAAAAAAATATATATATATATATATATAAATATTTCATGAGCCCTCAAAGTAAAAGTGTTGGATTGTATCAATGGGGAAAAGCATATTAAAAAAAAAAAAAAAAAAAAAAAAAGCGATTGAAGAAGAAAATAATGAAGAAAAAATTAATGGTGTACAACATTGATTTGTTCTTCAATGCCCTATGTTTTATTCAAGGGTGTATCCATTCTCAGAAAATCTTTGTATCCCTTTTGTCCATTATTGTTTGCCATAATCCAAGCCCCAATACAACCTAGTAAAGACCTGATTGATCTTAAGTGAAAGTTAGCTTAATAGATGTGGAGATTGAATAGGCGAGAACTATGGTGTTTGGTTCAACATTCTTAAAAGTAATCAATATTCCGGTCCATGAGATCATATTCATTTCACTCTTTGAAAATTCCGTTTTTTTTTTATGATAATTATATGTGAGACGTTTGCATTTTCCATAGTATACTCTTTTCCTCACATATAACCTGAGTGTCCAATCTCTGAGCGACATGAGAGAATTGTAGTCGAAACGTCTTTTCTAAAGGTTATCTTGTCACATATTTACTATGAGATGAAGAGTTATGTTGATAAGGCTCCTCACACACACACTTCGAGTTGAGAATGATTATGAAATTCATTTAACCTTTAGATACCGTTAAATTATTGTACTCTATTGATATACTTTTGTGACACTATTAGTTTGTTGTTTTTCTTGAATTATAGGCAATCAGAAAAATACTCTAAGGGAAATAAAAGGGAATGTTCATATGATTTGCATTATGTTTTTAGAAAATAGATTTTGTTTTATTGAGTCAGTAATGTTTGGGGGTAGCATTTCTGGAAACCCTCACGAGACTATAACTCGTCCTCTAGAGGTAATCTAGAGGTTTAAAGCCTTGTTGCACGTTAAGGTAAGTGCAACCGTGATTCCTACGAAAGTGAGTTAGGATTTTATTCTTTATTTTGTTTTGCTCGAGGACTAGCAAAATATAGGTTTGGGGGTATTTGATATACACGTAATTATAACAAAATATATCCCTTAATTTATATATGTTAGTGTTTCAATTAATATATTTTATTCTAATTATTTCATTTTTATGTTTTTGTAAGAATCTGCGCGCGTGAACGATAAAATCGCATTAAGGCGGCAATTTGAGGAAATTATTAATCTGTTGATTCTAACGGTAGTACAAAAGAGTGGTTCACACACCCAAGCCCAAGCCCAAGCCCAGGAAGTTAGAATCCTAAGCCCAACAATAGGGAAACCCTATTTAGGTATTCTCTTCCTTTTTCTATAAAAAGGGGGTCTCGTCCACATCTTTGATCTCTCTCTTTTTTCCAATCTCTTTTCTTTCCTGCCGCCATCTCTTACTCCATCCGGGCAGAGACATGGACCCCTGTGTCTCTCGCCACTAACCAACCACCATCTAACCACCATCTCGCCACCGTCCTCGCCACCGTCACTAACCACCCTGTTCACGGTACAAACGTCGACCTCATCACCGTCCTCGCCACCGTCATCCCTGTCCATAACACAGCCGCCACCACCATCTCCTTCTCTCTCTCTCACAGCCACCATCACCCGAGCACCATCGCCACCACTGCGCGCACGGCACTGCCGCGAAACAGGGAGCACCTCCCTGTTTCTCTCCCCCTCGCTGCCGCCACTGTTCCTTCTCTTCATCTCGAGCTCCTTCCTGCATCACTCTCTCACGACCACCGCCGCAAGCGGCGCGTCAGCCGGCACACAACATCCGCGACAGAGTCGCCACCACCCCGCAACAGGGAGTCCCTGTTCCTCGTCCTCCTTTGCGTTTGAGTTGATTTCATTGCTTCCTCAACCTCTCTCTGTCTTCTTGCAGGTACAGGAACCCAACCAGAGGTGAGGAAGCTCGCGAGGAGCGGAGAACAGCGGCGGAGCTGGTCGCGTCTCGCTGGAGAAGACGAAGGAAGCAGCAGAGCAGGTTTCGCGCGGGAGAAACTGTTTTTTCATTTTTGAAAAACAGTTGGGGCTATTTGCACCCCGAGAACTTGTAAGAGCCACCACATTGTAAATTTAGCTGTTTTTCTCGGGATTCGTGCGCGGACAGGAAGTGATGGATTCCTCCTCGATTGATGCTGTGACCACCACCACCATGAGTCACTAAACCCCACGCAAGGTGAAGAGGTGAACTCCTAGATGTAACACACTAAATTAGTAATTGATTCGCTTTAAGTGTTCACGATGAATAATGATGTTTAATGATTCTCACTTTTATTTAATATAGAAATTTATGTTATTTTAGTGACAGAGATTTCATAGATTTCTTCGTAGATTTTTATTACTCCGGTGATTATCTTTTCTTCTCCATATAAGCTTAGTCACGCTTTTCTTATGTGTGGAATGTTTAAGGATTAATTGATTCCGGTAGGTTAGTTATATGTGATCGTCATTTATTACGGTATTGTCTCCGGATATATCGTAAGTTTAAGATATCACATATGACAAACCTTTGTGTTTTCTTAGAAGAAGTGAAATCTTAAATTCATTTACATTAGGGTATATTAATGATTAAAAGATTATTTTTCCGACTACGTCGTTTGGGATGTGAAACACGTAGTTGAGTCATCATAGCGAATCAATACTAGTTGGCGTGTGAAGTCTAGGAGGGATTCTTGGAACCTTGTGATTTTCTCAAACTTAGTTTTCATTAAATTAAATTCAATTCCGTATTTTAAATTTGTTAGAATTTATTTTAGTTTCGCATAGTTTGTTTTCCTTAACCTTATTTTGTAGATCGTTTTGGCGCCAATCAAATTTTGGCGCCAAAACGATCTACAAAACAAGGTTAAGGAAAACAAACTATGCGAAACTAAAGTTAAGAAATTCTAACAAATTTAAAATACGAAATTGAATTTAATTTAATGAAAATTAAGTTTGGAAAAAAATCACAAGGTTCCAAGAATCCCTCCTAGACTTCACGCGCCAACTAGTATTGATTCGCTATGATGACTCAACTACGTGTTTCACATCCCAAACGACGTAATCGGAAAAATAATCTTTTAATCATTAATATACCCTAATGTAAATGAATTTAAGATTTCACTTCTTCTAAGAAAACACAAAGGTTTGTCATATGTGATATCTTAAACTTACGATATATCCGGAGACAATACCGTAATAAATGACGATCACATATAACTAACCTACCGGAATCAATTAATCCTTAAACATTCCACACATAAGAAAAGCGTGACTAAGCTTATATGGAGAAGAAAAGATAATCACCGGAGTAATAAAAATCTACGAAGAAATCTATGAAATCTCTGTCACTAAAATAACATAAATTTCTATATTAAATAAAAGTGAGAATCATTAAACATCATTATTCATCGTGAACACTTAAAGCGAATCAATTACTAATTTAGTGTGTTACATCTAGGAGTTCACCTCTTCACCTTGCGTGGGGTTTAGTGACTCATGGTGGTGGTGGTCACAGCATCAATCGAGGAGGAATCCATCACTTCCTGTCCGCGCACGAATCCCGAGAAAAACAGCTAAATTTACAATGTGGTGGCTCTTACAAGTTCTCGGGGTGCAAATAGCCCCAACTGTTTTTCAAAAATGAAAAAACAGTTTCTCCCGCGCGAAACCTGCTCTGCTGCTTCCTTCGTCTTCTCCAGCGAGACGCGACCAGCTCCGCCGCTGTTCTCCGCTCCTCGCGAGCTTCCTCACCTCTGGTTGGGTTCCTGTACCTGCAAGAAGACAGAGAGAGGTTGAGGAAGCAATGAAATCAACTCAAACGCAAAGGAGGACGAGGAACAGGGACTCCCTGTTGCGGGGTGGTGGCGACTCTGTCGCGGATGTTGTGTGCCGGCTGACGCGCCGCTTGCGGCGGTGGTCGTGAGAGAGTGATGCAGGAAGGAGCTCGAGATGAAGAGAAGGAACAGTGGCGGCAGCGAGGGGGAGAGAAACAGGGAGGTGCTCCCTGTTGCGGCAGTGCCGTGCGCGCAGTGGTGGCAATGGTGCTCGGGTGATGGTGGCTGTGAGAGAGAGAGAAGGAGATGGTGGTGGCGGCTGTGTTATGGACAGGGATGACGGTGGCGAGGACGGTGATGAGGTCGACGTTTGTACCGTGAACAGGGTGGTTAGTGACGGTGGCGAGGACGGTGGCGAGATGGTGGTTAGATGGTGGTTGGTTAGTGGCGAGAGACACAGGGGTCCATGTCTCTGCCCGGATGGAGTAAGAGATGGCGGCAGGAAAGAAAAGAGATTGGAAAAAAGAGAGAGATCAAAGATGTGGACGAGACCCCCTTTTTATAGAAAAAGGAAGAGAATACCTAAATAGGGTTTCCCTATTGTTGGGCTTAGGATTCTAACTTCCTGGGCTTGGGCTTGGGCTTGGGTGTGTGAACCACTCTTTTGTACCACCGTTAGAATCAACAGATTAATAATTTCCTCAAATTGCCGCCTTAATGCGATCTTATCGTTCACGCGCGCAGATTCCTACAAAAACATAAAAATGAAATAATTAGAATAAAATATATTAATTGAAGCACTAACATATATAAATTAAGGGATATATTTTGTAATAATTACGTGTATATCAATAATCACAAAAGTGACCAACGAAACAAATTTGGAGGAAGGAATGCAAGAAGCTGAAAATACACAAGACATGCTAATAGGGGCCGGATACACCATCAGTGAAGCCAATTTGGAAACTCTGAATAAAAACAATGATGAACCAAAATCAGAAACAGGTTCCGCTAGCGCAGCACCCTTGTGGATAGTCCCGTTCGTGGGAGATAGTAGCTCCGAAAGCGCACAAGTTAGCACAACGCATGCTGAAACAGGGGATCATCATATTCAACAGGAAGCACTTGACAAAAATTTGGATCCAAATAGATCAGATGTTAATCACCGAACGGAGGAGACTTCGGGTAATTCAGAATCAGGGAATAAACATGATGATGACTCGTAGGATTCAAGGGCCATTGTGCCGAAAAATAATGGACTGCAGGGGCTGAAACCATTCAATAAACAGAGCACGCAAGGGGCCGAAACCATTCAATAAACAACAACAAGTAGATGGACTGAAATTTTCAATGAAGCTGAATGTTGACAATGATACGGTACGAGGCGAAACAACAAATGCGCATATCAGTCAAGCACAGGAAGGAAGCAATACACCAGACCGTGATGCGTGGTCAGATAATGAATCTGATGCACACACGTCTTCTAACAATGAGGTTGAATCAGGACATCAAAATAGATTAGGCCAAGGCGAAGGGTAAAAAGAAGAGTTCAAAAAACGTACCTGCGGTGGGGATTCGGAGAGTGACGAGAAACATGACTACCCCAGGTGCTAGTAATGGTAGATTACATCATTTTTTGGAATGCACGGGGAGTTGGTAATCGGGCGACCCGTTGTAGACTAAAAAAGCTAGTTAAAGAAAATAATGTAAAGCTCTTAGCCATTGCGGAACCTATGATTCAAGTTTCAAGGCACATGGAGATTGCAGGCAAGGTGAGTCTGCCCTGCTTTGCAACGAATGATGATGTTGGCGGAAAAATTTGGCTCTTTTGGGATAACAACTTACAAGTGGATGTCTTACTCTACACGAACCAACTGATTCACTGTAAGGTTGATATCCTTTTTTCCAATACCTCATTTTACATTTCATTTGTATATGCAAAATGTTCAGTACAGGAAAGACGAAGTTTATGGGAGGACATGGAGCACTTTGCAATGGGGTTGAATGAACCCTGGATTATTGGTGGCGACTTCAATGTTATTGTTGAAGGTGGGGAAAAATTAGGTGGACGTCCTCCTAATCATTTGGCTATTTCATAATTCTCTAGATGTATTTCGAGCTGCGGGCTTTCAGATTGTGGTTTTGGAGGACCTAAATACACTTGGTGTAACAACCAAAGAGGAGATGACAGAACCTGGGCTAGACTGGATCAATTTTTGGGGAATGCAAACTAGATAACTCTAATACAGCATACTCGAGTTGATCATTTACTTTGAGCATGCTCCGATCATGCCCCATTGTTACTTTCTTTGCCATTGTCTCAGAGGGCTGGTATGTCACCTTTCAGATTTCAAAATATGTGGCTTACTCATGATGATTTTTTGGGACTTGTTGATAGAAATTGGCAGGCGCATGTAGAAGACATTGGGGCTATGTATAGAGTGGCCTTCAAACTAAAGTGCCTTAGAGGAGCTCTGAAAATATGGAATAAAGACACATTTGGCAATATATTCAGTAATATTAGAAGGTTGGAAGATGGCATTGAAAGACTAGAGTACAGTTTAATGCAGGGTTGGGATACAAATGACATGGTTAATTTGAACAGATGTCAGACTGAACTCAAAATGGCTTTGATGAGAGAAGAAATTTACTGGAAACTAAGAAGGAGATGCATGCACTAAATTTTTATTTGCTTCAGTCAAAGCCAAACAGAAAAGAAGAGCGATTACAAAAATTCAAGACATGGCAGGGAACCATATCACGGATCCAAGAAGTATTATTCTGGAAGACAATAAGTTTTTTGGATCCTTGCTTTCATCAGGAGGGCACACAGAGGATCTAGAACTCATGGAATGTATCCCGAGTATGATACGAGAGGAAGATTGTGATTCACTCATGCAGATGCCAGATTTAGAGGAAGTCAGAAAAGCAGTTTTTAGCATTCCCCATGATAGTGCCCCGGGCCCGAACGGATTCACAGCTAGATTCTTTCAAAGTTGTTGGGATATTATTGGGATGGACATCTGGAAAGCTGCGAAGAAATTTTTTGCTTGCTAAGCGATGCCAGGTACCTTTTCTTCTAATTTTTTGGCACTGATTCCTAAAATTGAAGAACCTGTCTCTTATGCTGATTTTAGGCCTATTAGTCTGTGCAATGTGGTATACAAAAAATTCAGTAAAACTCTTAGTGTGCGATTGGCCAAGTTTCTCCCAAATCTCTCTAAAGCAGGGGGCTTTTGTTCAAGGGAGACTCATTTTCAGAAAATGTTGGGTTGGCACAAGAACTGATGAGAGAAATTGGTAAAAAGGTTATTGGATATAATATAATATTCAAGTTGGATATGGAAAAGGCGTATGACAGAATTGAATGGGGATACCTCTTGGCAGTCTTGCGCAAATTTGGATTCAATAACAGAATATGTTATCTGATTTCAAATTGCATTACACATTGCGGGTTCTCGATGTTGATGCAAGGCAGTTATGACGGATATTTTAAATCATCTAGAGGGATCTGACAAGGGGACCCTCTCTCCCCTTTCATCTTTGTTATTGCGGCAGAAGTGCTAAGTAGAGGGCTTTCCCGGGCCTTTCGTAAGGGAGAAATTTGTTATTATCACACTCCCAAGATGGCCATCCTGATCACCCACCTATTGTATGCTGATGATTCTTTGATCTTTTTGAATGGCAGGAAAAAATCCATTGAAGGTTGTATGCAGTTTTTAGACAGATATTTTCGGGCAGCAGGAGAGAAAGTTAATATTGGAAAAAGCTCATTCATGATTGATGAAAAAGCCCGTGCAGAAAAAATTATCTCGATCAAACTGTGGACAGGTTTTGTCTACAGGCAGTCTCCGTTTACATACCTCGGCGTCCCCATTTATCAAGGTAGATGCAGAATTTCATTTTTTGATGCCTTGATAAGTAAAATACAGCAGCGGATCCAGGGTTGGAAATCCAGACTCTTGTCGCCAGGGGGTAGATTGACGTTGATAAGACATGTTTTATTGTCAATGCCAATTTATGCCTTAGCAGCTACAGTCATCCCTATTAAGGTCGTGCATTCTATTCAAAAAATGATTGCAGACTTCTTTTGGGGAGATCATAAAGGGAGACATAAGCGAAAATGGATAACATGGAACAAAATCAGTGTTCCTAAGGAGGAAGGTGGCCTAAATGTCAGAAATCTGGATGATGTTATAAGAGATTTTTGCATTAAGTCTCTTTGGAATCTTATAAACACCAACTCTTTATGGGCTAATTTTCTAAGGTATAAATATTTGCAGGAAGGGGTTCCAATCAGAAAACAAGAAATAAAAGTTGGGGCTTCTCCGTTCATAAAAGAGTTGTTGATGCATAAAGAATTTATAGTTGCAAACTCCACGTGGCAGATCTCTACAGCTACTGTCAGCTTCTTTGAAGAACACTGGGCTAGGGATGAAATCTTTACTAGAAATGAGGAGGCAGTAAGAAATGACACTTGGCCTACCCTAAAGAAAATGCACAGGGAGAATTTCAGAATGCTAAGTCCGGATTTGCAGAGAAAAGCTCAAGAGCTCTACAAGACAATAGTGAAAGGTGAAGTTTGCGACCGTGACTCTAGAATATGGATCCCAAATAATGATGGCATGTTCTCGATTAGCTCAGTATGTAAAATTTTAAGTTGTAGAGGGGCACAAGATGATATTTGGAATTGGATTTGGCATCCGTTATTGCCTTCTCAAATTTCTATCTTCATATGGAAATTATTAAAAGGGCCTTACCCATTGATGGGGAAATTAGAAGAATTGGTTTTCAACTGGCGTCTAAATGTGGCTGTTGTTTTCAAGCTGGGGAGGAAACTGTGAAACATCTTTTCTTGGAAAGTGAGCTAGCAAGAAGGGTGTGGGGACACTTTGATTTAGTGTTTGACATGCACATTCATAGAAGGGTTGAAGTCTACACTATGCTTAAGGCGTGGTTTAAGAAAGCGAAGAAATCTTTCTTATCATGTACCCTCATCCATCTCACTCCTTTTTTCATCCTATGGGAAATATGGATTCAGAGAAACAAAAAACTTTATGAGGGAAATGATTTCTCGTCATGCTATGTGATTATTAAAGTTTATTACTGGATTAAGTGTGTGGCAAAAACTTTTACTCCAAGAATAAATGAGCCCAATGGGGCTTTGCTCCGTAGATTGGGCATACAGGAAAAGAAAGTAGAAATGTATCCTCCCGTACTTTATTGGGTCTTTCCTCCTACAGGATGGTATGTGCTAAATGTTGATGGTTCTTGTATGGAGAATAATACTACAGAAGGTTTTGTTATCAGAAAGGATGAGGGCAAATTTGTAGCAGCTAGACAGTGTAGTTTTGGTGAAGGATCAAATAATTCTGCAGAGACAAGGGCCTTGCTTGAAGGTTTGAGATCTTGTATTGATGTGGGAATTCAAAATTGCGTGATTCAAACTGATTCATTGTTGGTTAAACAATGGATATTCCAAGAAGCAAATATCCCCTGGTTTCTTAGCAATTGGTGGAGGGAGATCAGAAAGATGAGTAAGGCTTTGGCGTGGCATAGTGTACACGTGTTCAGAGAGACTAATTTGGTGGCGGATGCCTTGGCTAAATTGGCGCAAATGGAGCGATTTTATTCTTGGGGTTCGCTTCCTAAAAGAATAAAGTCTCTTATTATTCTTGATAAGAATAAGACGGCGTACTTAAGGTTTTCGAGTGCTAAATGAATATGTTTTTGAAGTATCTTCCATCACATACTCTGAGAACAGGTTGGGAGTGGAATCGCTGTACGAAAATACTGTTGAAATATTCAGGAAAACAGGGAGTATTGTCTCTGTTTTCCAGGGCCGGTGGTGCAGCGAATACGCAGAGTGGTGGACGGTGTGCTTGCTACTACGACATGTTGGGGGAAATTCAGCATGTGGTGGGTCGGCAAAGCGCTCTTTTGAGCTCTGCAGGTGGAATGCGCAGAGATGGCTTGGGAACAGAGGTGCGTTAGTTGTGTTGAGCTGCTGTTATGTTCACTCAGTTGTGCATCTGTTGCTTTACAGAGCGGGAAGGTCGTTTGCGTCCTATTTTGATTGTAGTTTATCTTGGGGGTCAGCATGTGCGTGGTCTTATATGGCAGAGCCTTGGGTTTGCAACGGCCTGGATGGGGTTGACTGCAAGTGGTCAATGCAAGTTGCTTTCTTGCATTTTGCAAGGTTTGGTTCTAGTTGCATTAGGGTGCAAGATTGTTAGGAATGCAAGTTGGTTATACGCAAGTTGTAGACTCTATGTGCAAGTTGCAGATTTGGCTTTCATCAATTTTGCAAGATTCAATTGGAGTTTTTGTAAAGGTCTTGGTTTACTCACCTATATAGGTCTAGGTATTTAGGCCTAGTCCTAGGAAAGGCTCTTGCATGGTCTGTGTTTTTAAAGCTTTTGTTTTATTTCCAATTATTTTTATTTATCGGGTAAAGTCGTCATGTACCCTCAACATGTGTAAAATAATTTTTTTCTCAATATATAGGTCTGGCATCCCATAGTTGCTCCTCTCCACTGGAGGTTTAATTTTTTAAAAAAATCACAATATTTAACTTCGTTCCCACTTGAGCTCCTATGTGTGTTACCGCCTGCAAAAAAAATGCAAAAATAATTCAAACTCAAGCAAATAAAACAAATAAGAAAGAGACTCGTAACACTGTTCCTAAAAAGAAAATTAAACCTAATTTATAAACTAGCAAAAACAACCATAGATTTCGATTGTACCGTTACAATCCCCGGCAAAGGCGCCAAAAACTTGATAGAGATTTTATTAACCTAAATTAATAAGCTAAAAAATCCTACTTGTAATACCGCAAGTGCACGACTGTCTAACTAATAGATAGTGGCAAATACGGGTCGAACCCACAAGAATTGACGAGACAGTCGAGTTCTAAGACTTGTTTAAACTAATTTAGAGTTGGGGGTTACAGCAGATGTAAATTACTAAATTAAGAGAATGAAATGAAACACTTAAAGATTAAACTGATAAGATGATAAGAGAGTGGACCGAGCATTGAATCCACCACAGGTTCTTTGAGATTTGCGTAATCCAAATTATTGTTTTTAAGAATCAACACGACTAACCCAAAGATTAATTTAAGTTCGCAATTGATTTCAGCAAAGGCATAAACCCCTAGCATTGCATGTCTTCTTACGGCACACACAATCACAAATTCAAATTAATTGATTAAAACAGGCTTCGAATATCAACAAAGGAAACTTTTAACTACCAATTAGTTATTTCGGATATAGTCGATGAAAAATATTTATTGAAATTCAGAAATCAATTGTATTTAATATTCAAGCATATAGAAAACAATAAATTCAGATTCGACAAACTCTAGGAAACTCTGTGGTGGTTTCATCTTCGCCTCGGCGCAGGGTCTAGTAGATCATGGTGGAGGTGGTCACAACATCAGTGGAGGTGAATTCATCTCAGCACAAACACGCATCCCGAGATATTTTACAAACGCAATGTGGTGGCTCAGAATAAACATCGGGGTGCAACTAGCCAAACTGATTAAAAAACAAATTTCACCCGCTAACGAGCTGCGCCTTCGTCCACCTCGGAGCTGCGCCTTGCATTGCTTTCTCCATTCTCCTCGCGAGCTTCTTCTTTCTCCTACCGGCTCAGGTACCTGCAAGAAAAATAGAGGTGGAAGAAAAGAAAGAGAGAATGAAGAAAAAGGGAGAAAAATAGGGGCGGTGGAGCTTTGTTTCTGCTACTCCTATTTGGTTGCGGTTGTGTGAGCTATTGAAAAAGAAGAACAAGAAGAGAGAGGGACGTGTCGGTTGGCTGGTGTGTGGATGGTGGTGCGGGCTGGTCTGTCTGGCTCTGTCGCGAGGTGGCGTGCGAGCTATTTGTTTGGCTGGTGGTGTTGGATGGTGGTCGAGAGAGAGGGAAACAGGAAGGAAGATGAGGTGGTGGAGAGAGGAACAAGGGGTCGTGACGGAGCTTGCGATCCCTTGTTGCAATGTCGTTTGGTTGTTTGTGATGGTGGTATGCGGTTGTGTGAAACAGGGTGAAGAGCAGGTGACAAGGTGATCGCACTACGAATGACCTAAATAGGGATTAGGTTTCCGCCTCTTTTCCGTTAAACCGACGCTCGTTCAATTAATGCAATGCGGTTGTGCGAAACAGGATGAGGAACAGGTGGCAAGGTGATCGCACTATGGATGACCTAAATATGGATTAGGTTCTCACCCTTTTTTCCGCTAAACCAACGCACGTTCAATTAATGCAGCACATGGTTCAAGCAATGATTCAGACTCGATCATCATGAGCGGCGTATCCTTTTAAGAGATGACTTAGTGAACTGATGTGATGACCCACTAACTTGGGGGGGTAGCTGATGATACACAAAAACGATCACATCCCTGAGCCATACACGTGTCATGATGATCTTGAGGAATTACAACGGTGGTCCGTGGCTCACGTGTGTTGTTTGTGAAGGTCAGCAGGACTAGGTCAAAGCAGAGAACGAAAAATGACTGCATTGGTAATTATGTACCTGAGATAGATAATACAATCATGACATTCACAAATACTAACAAGCAATTGATAACACTTAGGATGTGTTTGGTTGCATGAAATTTTATGCCATGGGAATTCATGAGGGGACCTTCATATTTTATGTACATGTGTTTAGCCTAAAATATAAGAGTAACCTCATGAATTCACATGACATAGTATTCCATCCAACCAAACACACCCTTATGTACATGTGTAGCTAATACAACCATGATATTTCACAAATGTTAACAAACAATTAATAACATTTATGTACATGTGATAGATAATACAACCATAACATTCACAAATACTATGTTGAGATAACATTTTTCATGGTAGCTATCTTAAAAAAATAACATGGGCTACTTTGACTTGCACTAAATATTATGTTGCCCTTGTTCATAGTGTTCTTGTAATGTTTACAAAGGTGATTTTTGTTGTAGTGTAAGTTTTGATCATACTTAATAGGTTGCAAGGTCATTATCTATCCTTGATGGCAAACCGCGGGATTCCTTTTGATTCGTGGCGTTCGGTTCAAAGCTTTCCGCTGGCATGATGGTTTCAGTCTGAAGGAGGACCCGATCTCGGTGCCACTGTGGGTAGAGTTGCCTAACTTACCTTTACATCTTTTTCATCCCCCTATCTTAAAAGTAATTGTTAATTCTTTTGGTACTTTTTTGAGAATGGATGACCATACTAGATGCTTATCGCGCCCGGGCTTTGCCCGCGTGTGAGTGGAGATGACTTTGGCGAACAAATTACCAAACAGAGTATGGATTGATAGAGCTAATAATAGAGGTTTCTGGCAGAAGATAGAATACCCAGGTTTCAAATATTGTGACTTTTGTTCTTTGATAGGGCATCAGGAGAGTGTCTGTCGAAAGAAGCTCGGTATTAAGACCGGGGGCCGAGTTTCGGACATAGGTAAGACTGAGAAGATAGTCAAATCAAAGGCAGAAAATAATAATATCAAGCAACACTATGTTCCAGTTTTTAGAAAAGAAAAATCTTCAAATTTGGAGGTGGGTGTGAGTGGCACAAAAAATAGCAAAGGAGAGGAGATTCCGGAGGGAGTCGTGGAGACCAAGCCGGGGGAAATTGATCCAGTAAAGGTGGTTTTGTCGAATACATTTGAGGCACTAATGGAGGATATTGAGGAAGAGGAGAGTGCTCCAGCGGAATTACAAATAGTGGGTCAGAAACTAGAACATGCTCAAACCGGGGTCAAATCGGAATCTACGGCGGAATGCCTACTAGATGCGGGGTATACGAACTCAGAGATTGAAAAGGTTCTTGGACAATCCACGCCGATTTCAAATGACAAGGATGTCAATCCGGAAGCAAAGAGTACCCTTTCTATCCAAGCTAAGGCGTCGTAAATTGATACGACAAATTTATCATGTGAACATTAGGTTGGGCAGCTCGTTTCAGGGATGAAAAAGGTTGATTTTTCATTGGAAGGACAGTCCGGGCATTCGGTGTTATCCCCGTCAGGTCTGCAGATGCGCCACCCGGAGGAAACGACGTCTCAGTCCGCACAGGCTGAGCTGTCTCGGCCAGCAAACAGCACCGAAACAAGGGAGTTGCCTGCACCCTGTTTCGCTCCAGCAGAGGTGATTCCAGGGTCTGCCGCAGCTGGGAATCCTTCTCCCATCGTTGCAATTTCATTGGAGGTTCAGTCCGGACACTCGGTGTTGCCCCAAGCAGGTTTGCATAGACGCCAAGCGGAGGCAAAACTGTCCCAGTCCGGACAGCATGGGCTGTCTCAACCAGCCAACAGCACCGAAACAGGGGAATTGCGGCCTCTGCCTGTACCCTATCTCACTCCAGCAACGGTGTTTCCAGGGACTGCCGCAGCAGGCGACCTCTCTCCCACCCGAGAACCAGGCCCCTATATGCTCGCTCCTCGAGCTGTGTCGCTTATACCGGCGTCTAAAGCTGCTGTCTCACAGGAAATAAGGGCTGAATTTCAGGCTCCAAGTGCTGCGATTCAGGAAACATGTGCTGAAACAGATCAGCAGACAGTCCCGGTTGGGTTGAAGGATTCTCACACGATGCCGGCAGACATTCGCAAATTGGTGAAGGTGGGCGTTTCTTTGCGGAAAAAGAAGAAAAAAATGAATGTCAATACACTTGAAAGCGCCACAGACAGTGATGAGGCGGAGTCGGATTCGGACATTGGGCCGGGCACACTCGCAATCAAAGACTTAGACTTGGGGGCGCAATCTGATGCGGAGCGAAAGAAAAACGTCAAAACTGCGGTTCCTTCGGGCACTCGTCGTAAGACTAAGAAGGGTTTGTCTTCCTCCCGCGTTTAATATGATTGAACACTTTATGTTTTGGAATGCTCGCGGCGTTGGTAATAGGGCCACGAGAAGGAGGTTACAAAAGTTGGTTGTGGAAGTGGAACACAATGTCAGAATTCTTATGCTCGCGGAGCCTATGATTGATGCTAGTCGATCCATGGAGATTGGTAACAAAATTAAACTTGGCGGTTTCACTTCTAATGACAGTGTTGGTGGTAAGATTTGGATCATGAGGGATATGTCTCTTTCTCTCTCGGTAGTGGACATGTCGGACCAGATTATTCATTGCCAGGTAACAGATTCTTCTTCAAGAGTTTTTTTAATTTCTTTTATTTATGCTAAATGCTCTGTGGATGAACGAAAGGCATTATGGTCCAATATGGCTAATTTTGCGGCTCAAAACGACTCCCCTTGTATGGTTGGTGGGGATTTCAATACTTATCTACACTCGGGGGAAAAGGTTGGGGGAGTTGCACCTTCCTTGGCTAGCATGGCTCACTTCTCCGATTGTACTGAAACATGTGGCTTGATTGATTGTGGTTATTCGGGCCCCCGACTCACCTGGTGCAATAATAGGCGAGGTAGCGAGCGTATTTGGGCTAGACTTGACCGGATTTTTGTCAATTCGGCATGGCTGACAGTCTTGGCTAATCCTACAGCTGAACATCTTAGTCGTACATTCTCTGATCACTCCCCTTTGCTGGCATCCATGCCCTCTCGACCAAGGATTGGTTTTGCACCTTTTAGATTCTTCGACATGTGGACTACACATCCGGAGTTTCTTGAGCTGGTTAAGGGAATATGGTTGACGAACCTTGCTCTCCCCAGACCCATTGATAGAGTGGATGCCAAACTCAAATTGACTCGTCGCGCTCTCATACAGTGGAACCGGATGGTATTTGGGAATGTGTTTAGCAGGATCCGCGCTCTAGAGGATGAAATGCAACAATGGGAAACTATTCTACTGGCAGGTCTTGCTAATGGGAATAATCATGGTTTTAATGTTGATGCCAACTGGGATACTAATGCTTGTTGCAATTTAAATCGTTGTCAGGCTGAGTACAGATTAGCTCTCAAACAGGAGGAGCTTTACTGGATTCAAAAATCCGGTGAAAAAGAATTTAAGGAAGGGGGATGCCTGCACCAAGTACTTTTTCGCCTCTACCAAGTCTAA
Source organism: Berberis vulgaris (assembly GCA_963556465.1). Lineage (NCBI taxonomy): Eukaryota > Viridiplantae > Streptophyta > Magnoliopsida > Ranunculales > Berberidaceae > Berberis > Berberis vulgaris. Next base: position 82,681,205 of record OY747132.1, on the reverse strand, counting down.
GCAAAAACGGAGGGCTATTAATCAGATTAATTTACCATGCGGTAGGACTATTTTGGATCCTGGTGAGATTCTTTTTAATGCCAGTGATTTCTTTGCCAATTTGTTGTCTTCCCAATGTTCATGTACGGTGGATGCAGAGTTGTTGAATTGTATTCCAAAACTGGTGAATTCTGGCCATTGTGAAATTTTGGTCAAACGTCCTACTCTGGAGGAAGTGAAAAAGGTTGTTTTTGCCATTCCCAAGAATAGTGCCCCGGGTCCGGATGGATTTACTGCTGGTTTTTTTCAGTCTTGTTGGGAGATTCTGAGTAAGGATATTTGGGAGGCAGCTATTCAATTTTTTGAGGGGGAGGCGTTGCCGACTTCTTTTTCGGCCAATTTTTTGGCTTTGATTCCTAAAACTGAGAATCCAGGTTCCTTTTCTAAATTTCGCCCTATCAGTTTATGTAACGTGATCTATAAGATTTTCAGTAAAATCCTTTGTACTAGATTGGCAGATCTTTTGCCTGTACTTATCTCTCCGGAACAGGGGGCATTTGTTAAAGGTAGGTTTATTGGCGAGAATATTGGCCTTGCACAGGAATTGATTAGGGACATTAATCGGAAAGTCTTCGGCGGTAATGTGATTTTGAAAATTGACATGGAGAAAGCCTATGACAGATTGGAATGGAATTTCTTCTTGGCGGTGCTTACAAAATTTGGCTTTAATGGTAGATTTCGTCATATCATTTCCAACTGTATCACTTCCTGCGGTTTTTCAGTTTTGCTTCAAGGAGCATACAAAGGGTTTTTTCGTTCTACCAGGGGTTTAAGGCAAGGCGATCCACTGTCACCATTCTTATTTATTATTGCCTCTGAAGTGCTGAGTAGGGGTCTGAAAGTGGCTTTTGATAGTGGTAAAATTGGTTACTTTTATACTCCCAGGGCATGCAGTCTGATCTCCCATCTTCTTTATGCAGATGATAAACTCATTTTCTTAAATGGCAGAAAGTCTTCTATTCTGGGATGCATGGAGTTTTTGAACCGTTATTGTCAGTCTTCGGGACAGAAAATTAATGCAAGCAAAAGTTCTTTTATTTTGGATGACAGAGCAGTTGCAGAGAAAGTTGTAGGTTTCAAAACCTACACAGGATTCCAGTTTCGCGCTACTCCTTTGAAATACTTGGGCGGGCCAATTTTTCAAGGAAGAGTCAAAATCTCTTATTTTGAAGATTTGATCGCCAAAATTCAATCGCGGATTCAGGGATGGAAGGCGAAATTGTTATCCCCAGGAGGCTGTTTAACATTGATTAAACATGTTCTGAGCTCTATTCCAATTTATATTCTCAGTACCATGTGTGTTCCTATGAAAGTTTTATCCCGGATTAATAGTTTGTTGGCAGATTTCTTCTGGGGGGATTGTGAAGGAAAACTGAAAAAAAAAATGGGTATCATGGTCTCATATTTGTTTCCCACAGAATGAAGAAGGTCTGGGTGTGAGAGACTTACTGGTGGTGATGAGGGCTTTTCGCCTCAAGGCACTTTGGCGACTTCTTACTTCGGACTCTCTTTGGGCTATTTTCATGAGAAGCAAATACTGGGTAAACGGGGTGATCTTGAATGGTCAGTTGGTGAAAATTGGGTCATCGCCTTTTTTCAAAGAAATCATGCTTGGCAAATCTGTTATTCTGAGCAACTCGCATTGGCGCGTTGGTAAGGGAAATATTAGTTTCTTTGAGGAAAATTGGAACACGGTGGCATCCTTCAGAAGATCAGAGGCAATGGTTGATCAAGGTGTGTGGCCTTCGGTACACGAGGTGATTTCATCCAATTTTGAATTGGTAAACCCAGAGCTCCGCCATCTAGCAAGGGGAAATTATGCTGATAGATTATATGGCGAAGAAGATGGAGAAGATGAATGTATATGGGTTCCGAATCAAAATGGGATTTTTTCCCTTCGGTCAGCTTATGAAATAATACGCCGACAAGGGAAGGTAAATGACCTCTATCGTATGATTTGGCATGACATTCTTCCTTCTAGAATTTCAGTTTTAGTGTGGAAACTACTCCGTAGAGGGGTACCAGTGGATGGGGAGCTGTACAGATGCGGTTTTAGTCTGGCTTCTAAATGTAGATGTTGCAACACGCCACAGCGAGAATCTCTAAATCATTTGTTTTTGGATGGTGAACTGGCGATGCAGGTTTGGCGTCATTTTGAGTTGATTTTTGATGTGCATATCCGAAAACCGGCAGAAATATCCACGACACTTGTCATTTGGTTCGGGCGAGCCAAAATGAGCACACAAACAGGTGTTTTATCCTTTCTCACTCCCATGTTCATTTTATGGGAAATATGGAAACAGCGGTGCAAATGTGTCTATGAAAATGCTGCCCCTAATCCTGCTTTTGTGATTTTGAATATTCGGCGTAATCTACACTTAGCAAACAATTTTATAACTCCTAAGCAAGTCAGCTGGCGAAAGGATCCATTATGTGCTTTGGGGATACAAGAGATTCCAGTTTTGAGAAAGGAAAGTAGATTCGTTTTCTGGCATCCCCCTCCGCCAGATTTTGTCGCTCTCAATGTGGATGGGTCCTCCCGTAAGCACATGGCTACGGGAGGTGTGATCATTAGAGACTCTCGGGGTGTTTGTGTTGTGGGAAAGCAAATTTTTTTTGGTGCAGGCTCAAATAATAAAGCGGAAATTCTGGCTCTAGCTGAAGGACTCCGCCTTTGTCTCTCTTTGGATTTTAAACAAGTGGTTGTTCAAACGGATTCGGCAATTGTTTGTGGATGGTTTAAGGGCAATTTGAAGATACCATGGCATTTGGAGAATATTTTGAAAGAAATCCAATTTTTGGCGGCACAAATGACTTTAGATTGTTCCCACATTTATAGAAAAGCCAATGCGGTGGCGGATGCTTTAGCAGATAGAGCACAACGAGATCATAGGACTGTTTCTTTCACTGCGAATGATCTTCCTAAGAGAGTGGCAGGATTATCAGTGCTTGACCGATGGCATACGGCATACGTACGTCACGGGGAAAGGTAGACGCGGCGAGAACGGGCATTGTTTGGTTCTGGAACCGAGCGCTAACAGGGTACTCTGCTGTAAAATAGAGTACTCCCACTACAACACAAATGCTCATTAATAGCATTTGCTAATAGCGTTTTTGCCAAATGTGCTATCAAAAGTCAATTTTTAATGACTTCAAAATTAAAAAACAATGTAAAAACTGGCGGGATTGTTGGCGCTCTCTCAAACTTTTTACTTAGCGCGTCTAAACCCTTCTCGCCCCGCTCTCTTGCTCGCCTCTTTCATCTCTCCTTCACCTTCCCCCCTGTCTTCATCCATCTTTCCATCTCCCTTCATCCCTCCATGCTCCCTCCATCTCGCCATCTCCCTCACTGCTCCCTCCATCTCCCCATCGCCCTCCCTTCTCTCTCCATTTCTCCATCTCCCTCACTACTCCCTCCATCTCTTCGTCGCCCTCCCTCCTTCTATCTACTGCTCTCCCTCCCTTTTTTGTCGCTTGATCTCACTCTCTCGCAATCGATTCACCTTTCTCTTGTACTCGATTCACCTCTCACTCGATTCGACAGTAGTTGTTCTTGTCTTTCTGGGGTGCTCCTCTCACATCAACGCCACAAATGGATTGATTTCTCCGTCCCTGGCGAAGACTATGTTGCTGAAGAGGCATGGTTTTGCATGACTGGTATGATTTCCTAACAACCCTTTGATAAAGTTTCGATTTTTATGTTGAATGTTACTGAATTTTTCCGTTCTTTTTTTTTGAAGACTGCCGACATCCCAAGACTGTGGAGGATTTCATCAGATTTACACACCCATCAAAGGTTTTACTTCGAATCTCATTCGATTTAGGGAAAAAGTTTGAATCTGTGTTTTTTTCTTGATAAAAGTCGAATCTTTATTGTTTGGTTTGTGTTAATGTTAATTAGATACATTCAATAAAATGAGTCATATTAATACCCCCTAAAAGGTCGGGAAAAAAGAAGAAGTAAGCCAAAGTAGTGTGGCAGTTCTATTTTTTTTTTCCCACACTACTTTGGCTTACTGAAAGTAGTGTGGAAGTAAATAAAGTAGTGTGGCAGTAAGCCAAAGTAGTGTGAAAGTAAGTCTTTTTGTTGATTTAACATGGATCAGCTTAGTAAGGTTGATCATCAAGTTACTGAAAACTCACAACTAGGTAAAACACTTAAAAACATCACTAAGTATGATCTGAGATTTGAAAATGATACCATAAAAAATAATGGAATTCTCTCCAATCACTGAAGAGAAATTATATTTATAACAGGTTTTCAACATATTACAAATCTTATTTACCATCTACTTCATCATCTTTTGGTTCGTGGTCAAACTGCCATTCTTCTGGTGAAGCTTGAATGTTGGTATTTTGAGCATTTAAGATGATGGTACAACACACGGACACTTATTAGTCTTTCTTACTTCTTTGAATTCCTATGATACTGAAAGACTTCATTATGCCTTTTATCTCCTTGTTGCCAAGATAAATTACTAGTACCATTTCTTGGATTCTTTTTTGTGAGATTTCATATATTAGCATACAAAAAGTTTTAAATAAACTTGCTTCAAAAAGATCAACTAATACAACCAAACTTAAGTACTGGTCAAGTGAATTTATGATTTGATCAAAATCAGGAGAACAAATTCTTAGATACAATGCTAAATTGATTAACACATAATGGTTATTATTAGAGACAATGCTAGCTTTCTTATTCTGCATATTTGGTTGAGTGCAGGAGAACAAATTCTTGAAGTTTCTTGGTTTCATGTGGAATCCTTTGTCATGGGTTATGGAAGCTGCAACAATTATGGCACTTGTCCTTGCTAATGGTTGAGTGAGTCTAAAAAAACTTGACATGCTTCCATGCGTTCTTGAGCTATTTCTTTTTATTTTTCAAACATATGAAACACTGTATGGTGTTGCATCTACTAATGTTTCAGGGCGAAGGTCCTGACTGGCAGGACTTTGTAGGGATCATGTGTCTATTAGTAATCAATTCTACTATTAGTTTTATTGAGGAAAATAATGCCAGGAATGCTGCAGCAGCACATATGGCCCGTTTAGCTCCAAAGACAAAGGTATGAGTGCATTTTATGGATTTCACTTGTAAACAACAATAATTTCATTTGATAAAGTAGGGAACTTTTACAAATATTCATGAATTTTTAGATTGCATTTACTATGCTTCGTAAGTTTAAATCAATGGATTCACTAGTCAAAAATAAGAAGTTCTAGCAATTCCTCTGAATCCTTGAGGATATGTAATTCTTAACAAAATTCATTGCATTTTCAACGCCTGGGATAATATGATTGTTTACCATGGGGTGTTTTTTTTTTGTATGAAATTGCTTGTTTCTAAAAGCTTGGACATATCTAGTTCTCTTGTATTCTTGGTTCAACATAAACTAACATATTTGTTTTCTACCTGATGGAAATACAAAATTGTGTGGGAAGCAATCTGTGATTGTTTATCATAAATGTTTTACTTGTCTACTTGTCACTACTTTCTATTCTTGTTTTCTGAAAAACAAGATAGTGGGGGATTACAAAGGGAGGCCAGCCTTAATTGCTACCTATTAATTGAAACCTAGTTTATGTGCTAACCTATTGTACCCTTCTAATCGGTCGCATTCTACAAAAAAATTATAGAAGAAAACATTAAAAAAAAACCTAACTATTTAGAAGGTCTGTAAGTTTTCCATGTTGTTGAGGCCTGTCTTAAGATTGCCTTTTCATTGTTATTCATGTCAAGGCTAGGTGGGTGCTGCATAAGTTCATTAAGTTAATCTTCGCTGTAATGAATATGTGCAAAGTCCATACTGTGCCTTAAGCACCCATGGATGCACATCCATGGCTGTCTTAATTCTTGCATCTCAGAACAATCATGTATTTGCACACTCATAACCAAGCAAAACTTTGATACCCTAGTGGGATGTTCTGGTGTATCGTGTTATATAAGATTAGTGTGGTTCCACTGTTGAGATAGTGAAAAGTACTTCCAACCATTTTTTGCAATGCAGGTTCTCAGAGATGGGCAGTGGCAAGAAAAAGATGCAGCTATTCTGGTGCCAGGAGATATAATCAACATAAAACTTGGTGATATCGTCCTTGCAGATGCTCGCTTGCTTGAAGGAGATCCTCTTAAAATTGATAAGGCAATTTCTTTTGAAAACACTTGAGAAAATCCTATGTTTCTTTCGCACTTTTCAGCAGTTACATTTAATATTCTTGGTTACCAGGAAAATTTTCAACCAAAACTAATTAGCTTTTATGACCTTTCTATTGAATACTTAAGTGACGATGTTTGAGAACTATTGTTGATTTAATTTTTTCTGATGCAGTCAGTTCTCACTGGAGAGTCCCTTCCTATCACAAAGAGGACAGGAGATGAAGTCTTTTATGGTTCAACCTGCAAGCAAGGAGAAAACGAAGCAGTTGTGATAGCAACAGGGGCTTACTCTTTCTTTGGGACTCAAGGCATGGTAAATGTCAAATTTTATTCTAAAACACATACTTACTTGCCTACTACAATTCTGTGAAAGCCGCAAAAGCATTAGGAAACATTGAGTTGCAGATAAGTTCACCACACACCTTGCGTGCTACAAACACAGTGGACTCGGTAGGTCATTGCGCCACTCCACCTCGTCCAAGCTAATTTGTTTATTTATCACACTGATTTATTTAGTATGAAAGAAGAAGTGTCTACATAACATACCAGGCCAAATCTTATCTATCACTAAGTGTTATGAAAACAAGGTGCAATGTCCTTGTTGTTTTCATGATAAACTTACTCTGAGCTCCCAAGAACTTTTTTCCCCATTTTTTATCACATATTTTATGTCAGAGAGAAAAAAGCTTAAAATTTCTTAGCAAAAAAACTAGCTACACTAATTAACTCCCCATTAATTACATCTTAATTGAGAGTATAAACACTCTGAAAAGAATTGAAAAAGAGTAGAGCTGGTTGAGTTGTGTTGTGTTGGCTGGCATGTATATACTATGTTTTGTTTGGCAAAGTTAAAGAGAAAATCCAGATTGTGAACTAAGTAGTACAAGTTGCCTTGCCTAGCTCCAAAATTGGATGTTTGTAAACGTTAGGTTTTTCATCGACAACCTAATCGATAACTACAAAAACTGATCCTCTGCATTTCCAATCTCTCATTTGTCTCAACTTGTGCTTACTTAAGCTAATTTTTTTGTTTGTTTCATGTCCATGCTGATCTGCAGTTGAGAGATGTTAATGCTACGGTTACCAAGTGTGAGTTATCAACTTTAGCTACTTCATGAAGAAAGGAAACAAAAAATGGATGATTTACTAAGGAAAAAACTTGTTTTCTTTTTTATAGTGGCAGACAGTTTTGATCATTTCAAATCACGGAGCAAGTGGAGTATATCCACTTTGCAGCAATCTTGCTTATTAGCAAGCAATCGATGATGGTGTTGACATCATAGACTGCACAGTACAAATGACCCAAGATGGAGTTCCCTTCTTCATGCAATCTCTAGACCTCATGGCGAGTACTAATGCTATGACTGCTTTCATGTCAAGTGCTAGAATGATCCTTGAAATCCAACCAGTAAATGGGATTTTTTCATTTGACTTGAAATGGAGCGAGATTCAAACCGTAAAGCGTAAGTTTTCTTACCATTGGCTGTCTTAATTGTCTAGCATATTATACTTATATTCTTATTGAAACTCTTTTTATACTACCAAACGAATTGCATATAAATGCATCAATGTCATGTCTACTTTTTCTTTCAAGGAAGGACCTTATTAATGTTGTCACTAGAACATGGTTGTGCTTAGCTTAGCTAAATCAAGAGTGACAGCATTAATAGGGTGGAAGTAAGGGTAAATTTGATGTTGGTCCCTTTTAGGGTAAACATCAAATTTAAAATGTGATATGACATCTGGAGCAAGAGACCATATCAAACTAGCTTATAAAATGGACTTTCACTATGCTGGTGCATTTGTTTCTGGAGCTTTTGTTTCTTTATGATGATCTGAGCTGGATCTCATTGTTCTGATTATCAGTTTATCATTGGTGATGTTTCAGTAAGATTCATGTAATTACTCAATTGGAATTTGCTTTTCATTCTTGTCTCTAAGAAATGGATCTTGATTTTCAGATTGGTTTCACAATCAAAGTGGTTTCTCAATGTACTATAAATATGTTGTGCTCTTTGGTGTTAACAGGTTCATGCCCATTACAGTTTTGGTCCATTGAGTGCCTATCTATCAATCAATTACTTGGATAGGTTCCTTTCAGCCTATGAACTTCCGGTAAGTTCAGGCAATCCACTATGCATTACTTCATTTCCATTAATGTTCTGTGATTTATAATGCAGGGTCAATTTCATTTGGGTGTTTGACTTACATTTGTTTTATACGTTTGTTGTGTATATAGAGAGGTAAGGCTTGGATGATGCAATTGTTAGCTGTGGCTTGTTTATCTCTAGCTGCCAAAATGGAAGAGACTGAAGTACCAATGTCTCTAGATTTACAGGTGAAGAAACAAAACATATACATTGAATGGTATTGATTGTGAAACTAATCTGAAATTCATCTAATGCTTATCGTTTATGTTGTTTGTAATTTTAGTTCATTGTTTTGATAAAGGGTTATGTTTTGAGCAGGTTGGTGATTCTAAATTTGTCTTTGAAGCTAGAACCATTCAAAGAATGGAGCTTCTTGTGCTTAGCACTTTGAATTGGAGAATGCAAGCTGTGACTCCATTCTCCTTTATTGATTATTTTCTTCATAAGATCAACAATGATCAATCTCCAACGAGATCATCGATTCATCAATCTGTTGAGCTCATCTTGAACATAATTAAAGGTCTGTCTTTGACTATGTCGATAATATTTTCAATCCCAAACTGCGAAATTTAAAAAAAAAAAAAAAGTACAAGTTGGGTGCGGATCTGATACAATGTTGGGTGGAAAATTAATGCAGGGATTGATTATTTGAAGTTCAGACCTTCTGAGGTTGCTGCAGCTGTTGCAATATCTGTATTAGGAGAAGCCCAAACAATGGACATTGACAAGGCTACCTCTTGTTTCAATCATCAAGTTGACAAGGTAATTTGGTGGACCTGATGTTGGGTTTTTCCTAATTTGATCATCAAGCATTTTTTATTGAAACGTTAATGGATTCCATTCCTCTATGTTGCAGGAAAAAGTGATGAAGTGTATTGAAATGATCCAAGATGTATGTTTGATAAGTGTAAAGATTGCTGGTGGGAGTGTAAAAGTTTCAAATAGTGTCTCAGTGCCTCGTAGTCCAAGTGGGGTGTTAGATGCTGCATGCTTGAGCTGCAAAAGTGATGAACTAACAGTTGGGTCATGTGCAAACTCTTCTCATTCAACTCCAGAAGCCAAGAGGAGAAAACTAAGCCATCCATCTGAAGTGGACTACTAGTCATGATGATTGAGAAGTGGTGGAGGCTTTCACTTCTTCACACAAATCAAATTTCAGTTTGGTTTGGTTGGAAGAGAGTTTTGGTGTGGTTGTGATGGTGGTGTCCCCTTAAAAATACTCATCATGGAGTGAATTTTAGCTTTAAATGTAGAAGAAAAAAAGAGTGGAATAAACTGAGGTGGGGAAATGGGAATCGAAATCAGCAAGTTTTCAATTTCATAACATGAAGAAGAAAAGGAAGGGGTGTGTACTAGGAGAAACCCTCTGCTGCTGTTGCTGCTGCTATCTGCTGCTGCTGCTGCTGTTGCTGTTGCTGTCGTTGCTATCATTGCTGTTGTTGCTGTCGATAGCCCCTGTTGCTGTTGCTGTTGCTGTTGCTGTTGATGTTGCTGTTTCTGCTGTCGTTGTTATTGTTGCAGGTGTAGATTAATAAGAGTTTGTACGTTATGTACATTCATCATCACAAAAATTATGTCGTTGCTTTTGTTCCCTTTTTTCCCTTGAAACATTATGTACATTCATCATCACAAAAATGTTTAGATCATTCAACATTTCTTTTAGCAAAAGGAAGTGAAAATAATACATTTTATTTTCTTTTGCTTGATCACCAACATGGTGTTTCTTGTCTTTGTCACAATGAATTTCGAGTGCTCAGGCTAATGCATACATGATAAGATGTAATAAAAAGTCATTTGATAGTAAAAAAAAAAAAAAAAAATTTGCTATGTATACTTACCATAGCGGTTTTAGAGTCTACTATAGCGTTTTTAAAACGCTATGGAAGAGGCTACCATAGCGGTTTTGAAACGCTATAAAAGCCAAATTTACCATAGCGTTTTAAAACCGCTATAATATCCCCTGGGTCTATTATAGCGCTGGCTGTCATAGCGGTTTTTAAACGCTATTGATCACAATTTTTCTTGTAGTGTCCCTGTTTTTCAGAGTACGGAGATGTTCTGGACTGGATTGGTTGCTGCGGAAGGACTGCTGCGGACTGGTTTTCGGTCTGGACTGTTGGTAAGGCTGTGGCGCGTTGGAGGCTGCTGGGTGCGGTTGCGTGGCCTGCTGAGATGTAACGTTGCAGTGGCCTGCCTGCGTGGGGATGGCGTGAAGTGCTGAATTTTGCGTTGTATCTCTTGTGCTTGCAGGTTATGGCGAGGGCAAGACAATGTGGATTTGCAGGCTGCTGTTTTAGCATTCTGGACAGAGTGCTCTGCTTCTGTTGGACAGAGTACTCTGTCTTGCTGGACAGAATGCTCGCTGCTGATGCTTTGGTAACTTTTGTCGAGTTTACATTTGCAATTGGCAAGTTTTTGCAATTGGAGGTTTGGATTTGTGTGGAAGTGATTTTTGGACAGACTCTGCGGTTTATCTATGCTGATTGGTGGCGATATACTTGTTGAAATTGCTAGGAATGTGGCTGGAAAATGCGCTGTTTCTAGGAGATATATAGATGCATCGCAGTTGGGTTTTGCTAGATATGGTTGCCAGGGGCATGCGAGGCGCAGGTTGGCATGGTGTCATATTGCAAGTGGTAATTTTGCAATTGGTAAGGATGCTACGACTTCAAACTGCAAATTTGTTATGCAGGGTTTTTTATGCAAGTGGATATGTTGCAAGATGCAGGGGAGTTACTAATGACATCTTGACATTGCAAGATTCTTGCAAGTTGCAAGTTTTACTAGTTGCAATTTCAAGATTCAAGTTTTTATGCAAGGTTGCTATGTAAGTGGTTGTAGGGTCTTAGTCTGATCCTTGATTGCTTTACGTAGGAGAATTTAGCATTTGTATGTTGGCCAAGCTCTTTGGTTTGACCTTATTAGGTAGTATCCTTGGGGCGTTAGACCTAGAATTTAATTTTCCTCGTATTTTGTACTAGGAATTTGTTTGTTCTCGGGTAACGTCGTAATGTACCCCCGACAAGTGTATAAGTTCTTTTTTCGAATAATAACGGTCTGGCATCCCATAGTTGCCCCTCCCCACTGGAGGTTTAATTTAAAAAAAAAAAAAAAAAAAAAAAAAAATAGGTTGCCCTTGTAGTGTAAGTTTTGATCATACTTAAGAAGGATGGCAAACCACGTTTGATCCAATGGATATTGTTACTTCAAGAGTTTGATGATCTCGAGATTTGAGATAAAAAGGAACAAAGAATGTGATTGAGATAACCTTAGATGATTGTAGAATCTGAAAGAGTCGCTACCCATAGCTGAAACATTTTCTAATGAACAATAAATGATGGTATTTCACTCACCTTTGAGGCTCTCATGGTATGTGGATATTGTGAACTATCTTGTTACTGGCAAAGGCCAAATATTACTTTTGATATGACCCATACATGTTCAAGTATTGTTCTAACCAAGTCACTAGGAGATGTGATCATGAGAGTGATCAACAAATTGAGCTTTATCCATACCCATAATTGATAACTCTAGTCACATGGGTTCTACAAATAAATATGATATTAACTTAATTAATATTACGTGGCCTTGTTATGAAATTGGCGCTTGATCAAGTTTAGACATGCCATAATTAATTTCATTCATAAATGAAAGAAATTTGAGGAATTAATGTTAACGGGTTTTGAGCCAAGGATCATTGCTTTTACATGGACCAAAACATCCTCAAACAATTTATCCAATTTTGGTTATGTCCCAGCTAAAACCAGATAAAAAATGTAAGTATTCAAGGTTGTTCTTACAGAGAAAATAAAACACCCTATATGTTGTCACATAGACTATAAATAATTATTTTTTTTGGTTTGAAATTGGTGTCCAAACAAAGTGGTGACTTCCCACAACTAATTACAAGGGATATACCACAACTTTTATTCATGCACCGGCCACAAGCACTTTCGCGTTTATCATTATTCAATATCCTCAAATATCATATCACGAGATACATAAGAATGTTGTTGTACCACTAATATTGGAATATTTCCCTTGAAGTCAGATGAAGCAAACATATCCCCAAAGAATCCAATTTCAGGATACTCATTCCAATCAACAAGTCCAGCAAGCAATGAAGAGTAATTATTTTGTTGTCTCCCCACAAGCATAAGGTCATAAAAATTCTCTATTGCTCGAACAACACGTACCACCTCAAGACCATTTTCTAATACTTCCTCCTTGTACATATTGGGCCCATTCACTACTTGTTCAAGTCGATATTCATTTATAAAATTGTCATCCAAAATCTTGTCGTTCAAATTATTTATGGTCATGTTAACAGGAATAAGGCGATGCACTATCAGAATGATATTTGGGTGTTCTGCCATCCTCGTTGCATAAAATAGTGCTTCTCGGTCATCAGGGCCACCCAAAAAGATAACACCAACCTTGTAAGTGGACCAACAAGAAACAACAGATTTATCATTGTTCATCCTCCCACGGTCAATAAGGATACCCACAGAGCATGGTGCTTTACTAAGTACCTTTTTGTTGATATTTCTACACTTGGAAGAATCTTTAACTCCATCTACATTCCATTGCTTGTGAAATGGGATGATTATTAAAGATGTTTTTTTGTCAAGTGCCATTGTGCAAATATCTTCATGAGCTGATACGAAAGGTGTTACAGTTGTGAAAGCATGGACGACGACAACACCATGATTTTGTTTTTCATAGTTTCTGAAGCAATTGACTATATGATCTGATGGAGTAGACTTGTTTGATATCTTGTCAAGTGGCTGGTGGGCAATGAAAAAAGGAGTTGAGCGGCCGTAAAGCTCAATGAGATGAAGAAGATAAACAGAAATTGGACTTTTCTTAGTTGGATTCGTAGCCTCAATAAGATTAACAATTGCAGGCACATTATTTTCATTGAAGACACAAACTAGCATACAAAATGCATCATTTTGTTTGGCATTTTGGATTGTACGATTCTTGCAACCAAAATACTTTGTTGAAGGTTTATAGAACCATCGAACTAAAGGTGAATTGACAGCTGCTACAGTCATGGCACCGTATATCAATGTTCCAAAAACACTCAGATCAAGAATCTGCAATATTAGTGAAAAAATTTCAAATGTCAGAATATTTCGAAGACCCGGTTTAAAATCTTTAAAGATACTATCCCTCGACAACCATTTTTTTTTAGTTGTCCCTAATAGTGGGTGTCGATCGCAAGTCTGAAGAAAACATATTAGTTTTTTTTTTTTTTTAATTTAAAAACTGGTAGTAATGTTATTAATTATTTACTATTTTTTAATATGTCTTGTTCTTCTGTCATCACACTTAAAAGACTCATGCAAAATATAATTGCAAAAACTTCATCAATCTCTTTGAAATTCATAAATTGCTTACACACGCATATAAAGGGTATTACAGCTAGAAAATAAGGAAAATGATTAATTATAAAAATATGTCTTGTTCTTCTGTCATCACACTTAAAAGACACATGCAAAATATAATTGCAAAAACTTCATCAATCTCTTTGAAATTCATAAATTGCTTACACACGCATATAAAGGGTATTACAGCTAGAAAATAAGGAAAATGATTAATTATTTTATAATTAATAATTTATTTGAGAATATTTTCTTCATTTTAAATATTTGAAGGACGAAGTTATGATATTGAATAATTGGTATTATAGTTACTAGCACCGTTACGAGCATTACATGCGTCCAACATTTGCTTTAATTTTTGCACATACAATATTTTTTTACAGTGTAATTTGGAACTGTTACTATATCACACTTTTGACATTTTTTTATTCATATAGCTCTTTAAAAATATTTTTTGTTAGGTAATTATATATTTTTTAAATGCATGGTATGACCATTAATTATACATTTTATGATTATTAGAGATCGCTGTAATTCATACTCAATAAACAACTTTTTTTTAACAATTTTCAAAATCATAAAATTACATATATGTGAGTATTAAAGTATTAATAATAAAAAATAGAATATTAAAGTCTATAAGGTATAGTTTTCAAGTCCACATATGGGAATTTAATGTTTACTATCCAGATCCTTTGTGTTTCCATTTTAGAAATAATTAGTGAAAATATATGCTATTTGTAATTAAAAAGAGGAAAATAAAACCAATTGATTTTTAGGACCCAAATTGACAGAAGTTTTATTTATTTATTTAATTAAACCTCCAGAGGGGAGGAGCAGCTGTGGGATAACAGACCTTAATTATCATAGTAAAAAACTTTTACACAAAGTCAGGGGTATGTTACGACTTTACCCGAACTAGAGCTGCAGAAGCAATCTTAGGAAAAAGCCTAAACCAAGCAAAACTGGAAATAAAATATCAACTTAAGAGAAAAGGCCAATCACAAGGCCTTTTTCAAGAGAAGAGGAGCCTTACTCAAGAAATAAGGCCTTAACAAGAGATAATGCCTTACTTAAGAGAAAGGCCTTGCTGGACATGAGTTCAAAAGGTAGAAAAATGGTATGGAGTAGCATCTAATAATGTAGAAAAAGTGTCAATTTGTGTTTGGGTTATATGATTTATACTAACTTTGAGTTTGGATCTCATGCTTGTCCAGCTTCGAGACTTAGTCTTAAGACCACGTTGGCCGTTAATTCTCCGTCTTGCAATTGAATGAATTTTATTTTTATATTGAAATATTATTGACTTTGGTATTGATAAATTTATACTTTAGATCCAACAATTTATACCAGCTTTGTGTTTAGGTTTTATATTTATAATAAAGAGTTGATGGTCAGCGTGGTCTTGGGACTCAGACTCAAAGCTTGACAAATTTGACTAGACAAACTTGAGTCCCAAACTCAAAACTGATACAAATTATAGGACCAAATACAAATTCACAACAACAACAACAACAAAAAGCCTTTTGATACCTTGGGTAATAGGCAATGTGGTTCATATCATAATATATAGCACTAAATAGGGATAATTAGACATTTTTCAGAGTGAGTGAAAGAAGGGTTGTAGAAAGTAGAGGTAAAGTTGAAATAGTTGTTCTTTACTTTTGCGTCATTCTTTTCTACTATTGACAACCTAGTAAATTCGGAATATCTGTGGGAGCTATTTGATACATAACTAACCTACAAGGACCAAAATTATTGTTATAAAGGAAAATATTCAATATAATGTTTAGATTTATAAGAGCATCCATAGTAGGCTCCTAAATTTTCCTTCTAAAGTGACCTGAGACCTCACCTAAATTTAGGAGGCCCATATCATGGATTGTAAAGACCCATCTAAATTGATGTGTGATATTCTTAATTAAAAAAAAAAAATGTCTCTTGGAGGGCACATGATTTTTTAAAAAGTTATAGGCCGTGCTTCTTGAAAAGGTATGCATGATTTTATTTTTTATTTTTTAAAACGTTTATAAGAGAACAAGAATATTGAAGGCCTGTCAAAAAGCAATATGGTGGGCATCCTATTCCGGTCCCTCTCGTTCCATCCCAATTTTTATAGGTCATTTTGGGATTGATTAAGTTCATCTCAATCACGATCTGTCCCGATCTAAAGTGGGATGGGATCGGGATGAATATTTTCAATCTCATCCATCCTGTCCCAAACTTATTTCTTTACTATTTATTATTAATTTTAATATTTTAATTTTATAACCGCAAGATAAGTCAATTTGATATAAAGTTTAGAATTATTATTCCAACAACAGAAAAAAAATAATAACTAAGAATAATCTTTTATTTTAAATGTGTTTCATCAAACAATTGATAAGAGTAAACATTTTAATCAATAACGATTCTATGTTGTTATGTTGTCAAGGATTGTTTTTTTCTCCACCAGTTGTAACTCAATTTGTGGGACATCCACTCTCTTTGTGAGAGGTCGCAGGTTCGAAACTTATCAATTAAGATTTTGTTAGTTTTTGTCCGATTATTAGAAGCACATGTGTTCCGAATTACTTCAGGCAATACATTCTCTTGAATAAAAACAGAACAATCGTAACCACGATAATAAAAGGAACTGTTAAATTTTTTGGGTATTCGATAATAAATGAATTTGTATTCTTAATTTGAATATTAGTCTCCTTGAAATAAAATCTTTTTTTTTATCCCTTAACCCCTCCCATTCCAGATGCCGCCGACTGGTTCGACCTTGTGACTTAGTGATACCACCCGCCTCTACTCAACCACTGAGCCATCACACTTTTGACTTTGAAATAAAATCCCACTCTTATTTTTTTATATAAAGTTTTAACAAATTTTTATGGTCTTTGAACCATGTTCATCCCGTCCTGATCCTGTTTGGGATGGGATGAGGTCGGGATGAAGTCTATCCGATCCCGAAGATAAAGCAACGGGTTGAAATAAGCATGAGGTCCATCCAGTGCCCACCCCTACAGTGGAGTCGAGTTACTCTTCTAAATTATCTTATTGGGTCACATATATTCTTGAAATCTTGCTAAATGTGCCACATAGGCAAAAATAATATTAAGAAATACGCAGTAAGTATAAAGTTATGAGAAAGCCACTGTATGATGATGTTATCCGGGTTCGAATCGTGCCAAGTTAGATGGTTATAACGCCCAATTAAACCCTTAAAAACACAAAATCAAAAAATGAAAAAATAAAATAAAATTTTATGGACACAAATTTCTACGAGGAATCCAAATTTTTACAACTTGCTTGTGGAAGATATAGTGAGCAAATTTTATATCTCATTCGTTACCCTTAAATACTTCATTCATGGTGCAATTGCTTATGTTATTTTCCTTGTGCTGATATATTAAAGTCTCTACTCTCTATTATATAGTATGCTCATAATAGTTTCTACTATTCGAAAATTGGTGATGGGGTCATTTCCCCAATTGTTCTATTTCTTTCCTTAAAGAAGAGTTTTGGATTTCAGCTCACTAAAATTATTAATTCTAGTTCATGGAAGTGAGTAAATGGTCGATAGTGATGGTTAATGATTCCTCTTTGGCCGATAGGTATTGTAGTTGATATTCTTATAATTGGTTTGTTAGACATTTTTTTTGTGGTTCATATTACAGATTAGATTCATCCTTGTAGTAATTGCATGAATAGAGTTGTAGACACAAACAAAAAAAACTAATTAGGACAAAATTACTTAATATCACATTTTAAAGTGTATCTCGGGGAGCATATGTTGAAATGAGATGAAACTTTAAGACATTTTTTTATGTGAGTTCGTGATTTTCCTCAAAATTACTACTAAAACGGAATAGTGAAAGGCTACAGAATAGAATAACAAATGTAATTTGCACAATGACAGGTCAACAAGACCCCTAAAAAGGGGAACAAATCAGGTCCCACACGTAGTTGCATCATACTTGATTGTGACATCAAATATTGGAGAAGTGCCAATGGTGTTACTTCCGACTTGTTAGAGTTGTGTGGGTTTATCCTTCATGTCCTAGATTCGAAATCCTCTGGCGGTATGGTTACTTTCTTATGGTGTTAACCTGTAGGTCGTACCTTGTTGATAGGTTATGAGATTCTATAAAACCCCAGCTTGCTTTCCCAAAAAAAAAATATTGGAGAAGTAACAATGGAACATATCGGCAGTGGTGGAGGCATGAGTGATGTTGGTGGTCCACCAATTGTAGCTCAGTTGGTCGTACATCTACTCTCCTTGTGAGAAGTCGCGGGTTCGACTCACCAATTAGGATTTTGTGAGTTTTCATCAAATTATTAGGAGCACATGTGCTCCATCGTTGATAAACCTTCGGGTATTGAATTAATATAGCTGTTTAGATGAATTGGATTAGAGCGAAGCGAAAGAAAATCCTCATGTGAGGTGGAGGCGATGAACCGAAGCAAAATCAAGTCTGCATGCGAGATGGAGGCGACGAGGATATTAAGTGGCAACCATATTGTAGCCTTTGGGCATAGTTTGGTTAGCCCTATAGAGTCAATCATGTAACTTTCGGATATGGATTAATAAATAAATAAAAAGGTTCAACGACCCATTTTCTTTATTAATGAAAAAAAAATTAGTTGTTATGAAGGTAGTGTTATTGTTGTAGTAATTTAGTTGGTGGGTAGCGGTGGTGCACATGTTGAGTGGATTGACGAGGATTTTTTTTTTTTAATTTTTTATCGAGGATGATCATTTTAATCCACATTACTCATATTATGGGTGGAAGCGCACTACGTGTGCGTAAATAATAGAGGTGGAGATTACATAGAGGGGGGAATAAGGGGAGCGGGATGGTTGTGAAACAAAGAAAGAGGAAGGCCGTGAATGAGGAAAAAGAGGGCCAGTAATGGTGGAGAAGAGGATGAGAATGAAGAGTGATGGAGAGGACGGGGATATGATAAACATTTTTTAATTTGGCGAGGGAAAATTTGAAAACTGAAAATCAGGTTGAAAATATACACCTTAACTGTTCATTAATCAATGTTTAAGATGAACTTTTTTTTTATTGTAAAAATATGAAATGTGGAGAAAATAGATTTTTAAAATAAGAAAAAAATTATAATTGAATTTATATTCAACATAATTATATATAATTTTAAGATTCGATGTATAGTCTATGAATAAATAAGGGGCTTTAAATTAATTATATTAGGGGCTTTGGCATAATTAATAAATGTTTGAGAGTGATGGTTTTGATTGTAAAAGTATGAAATTTGGAGGTCAAAATTGAAAATTTAAAAGTTAGCTGTAAGAGTCGTTTTATAATTTCTAAATATTTGAGGGCTTGATATAAATTACAGATAGGACCTAGCTATAATTATTGAATGTTTACACGGGATGACTTTGATTGAAAATAAAAAATTGAATGTTTGAGCATTTTTTTAATTTATGGATAATTGGAGGGCTTTAAATAAATTATGTTAAGGCCTTGGGTGTAGCTAATAAATGTTTAAAGAGACTGAGTTTAAATGTAAATAACATGAGTTTGGGAGGGCGAAAATAAAATTTATTATTGAAATTCTAAACATTTAAGGCCTATGTATAGTTAACAAATAATTAGCAACTTTGAAAAAATTACGTTGGGGCTTAGGTATAATTAACAATATTTGAGATGGGCGAATTTTTATCATAAATAATATTAATTTGTGAGGGTAAAATGGTACACATATATAATTTAAAATGACAAAAATACCCTTGATTACTATTAACCCAACTATTGATTTTTCTGAAAATTTTGTTGGGAGGGCATTTTGGGCATCCAAAAATAGAACGAAATCCACAAAACACATTTCCTAAGGGGAGCATGCATTATATACTATAGATTTTGGATTGTTATTTCTTCAAAATTCATAATAATAATAATAATAATAATCATAATAAGTCTCTTGGTCACGAACAAGCCTTAAAAGAGAAAAAAAAACCTAAATTAAAATGTGTTTTGGTAATTGTACCTTCCGAGTTAATGCATCATAGTAGACTGTAACATCAAATAGGCCAAGTGTAGTCAATACTAGGCCAAGCATAATTGCATCTTTGAAAGGCATTTTATGGAAGAGGCAAGGGATGATAGCGCCAAGAAACTTTCCAAGAAAACCAAGTGCCATTAATAGTATTGTCGACTCTAAGGCGCCATAAGTGGATTCCATCATATCATACACTGTCGTGTTACCAATTACCAAAAAATAAATCGGCATCAATACTCCAGAAATAAAACATTCTAGTTTATCTGTCAAAGCGGATCCAAGGGGAGGGCCATCTGGTATGACCAAGCCAAGTATAATTGGTCCAAACAAGAATCGTACACCAATCATCTCTCCAATATATGCAGTTGCTGGGATCATCAGAAATATGATAAATAAATGAATATCCTTTACAGCTTCACCATTGGGAGTTTGTTTGATAATCCAAATCACAACTTTTCGTAATACAACTGTTATGAATATTATGAGAGAAAAAGTAGATAGAACAAAACCAATTATACTTTTTAGGGTAGCATTTGAATTTTGGTACAATGCAAAACAGATGATAAGTGCGATCCAACTGCACGTGCCACTAACTGTTGATATTGAAGTAGCTTGACGTCCTAACTCTGTATTAAGGATTTTGAGTTCGGACAAGAAGCTACTTATTGCATGAAAAGAGCTCATTGACACCATTACAGCTGTTAATGGGAGACTAGATCCCACATCTGCTTCGTGTAAAATGGCTCCCCTTATATAGAAGGCCATTGGAAGTGTAAAAGCTAATGGAACGATGAAGGTTGAGATGCCTATGACCCATACCCTTCTAGAAGATCTCATCATAGTGCTTAGGTCCATTTTTACCCCAATCAAAAATAGGTAAAGCATAACCGCAAATGGCCCCAAACATTCAGATTTAAACATTACGCCCGTTGGATTGAAAAGTGATTGAAACTCTGGTATTTGTGACAAACCTGTTACTCCGAATATCTGACCACTCTGCAAAAACATTTTGTGTACCAAAAAATGATTGTAAGACAGTGAATAAATAAGATTACAATATAATGACAAAATAATGAAGATAAGATTATGGAATTTAAGAGAAAAAAATACAAATCCTTCTTTATGAAGTCAAAATGGGTAAAATACAATAGAAAATAGGTCGTAATTACATCAAAGCTGTCTCACCTTTGTTGAATCAAGTTTAATTTCCATGACTTAATTCAATGACCCTATTCCTGTGCTCTCTATTTACTTTCAAAGAGTTTTTCCAACTGTTGTTATTATTTGTAGACAGGAATTCAAGTTTGCTTGATTTATATTATACCACAAATTAAAGTACAAGAAAAAGTCAAAATGGAAACTATGGGGCATTGATATTCCCTATAAGTTTTACCATGCATCAACTAAAGAAATGTTTATGTAATCCAAACTTCAAGTCAGCATGGTCTCTTTTTTTTTTTTTTTAAGAAGTCCGAGACAGATTGCCTTTTTATTTTTTTATTTTTTTTTAATAACCAGACTTTTATTACTTAATCAAAAGATTTAACGTCGTTGAGGGGTACATTACAACTTTACTCAGAAAAATAAAAACATAGAATCTAAATTCTATACCTAAATCACCAAAAACCTAGGGGCTAGCCCTAAATCACCAAAAAAAAAAAAAAATACCAAAAGAAAACAAATGGCTGACTCTTATAATAAGGGCCAAATTCCGAGAAACCAAGGACTAGACCTAATTCACCAAAATCTAGGGGCTAGACCTAATTCACAAAAACACAACGTCAAAAGAAACTAGGAACCTAGGGGCTAGCCCTAATTAACTAAAAGAACTTAAAGGCCAATTACTATTTCTTTGTAGCTATTGATAATTACTATTTCTGTCATTATGACCTACCCTTACTTTTTTTTTCAATGAAATTTTATATGTAATTGCAAACATTAAAAAATGAATTGTTTGTAGTGGTATAAAACCTCAAACAAAAAAATATTTGAAATTAATATCTAAAATAATTTATATATAACTCAATGAAAATATATACCATTAGCCAACTTATAAGAAAATTGAGACTCATATAAACCTTTTTTTAATGAAATTATATTAGGATCTTATTATATTAACAAATATCAGATTTTTTTTTAAGCTTCAACTAGAAACTTATCCTAATTATTTTGTGATTTTAGTTACATATTCTAGTCATTACGCTCATTTGCCTTTGCTAAGGTTAGCGATATTGTGAAATTATTTGGCTTAAAATTTGACTACAGTGGATTCAATTGGTATATGCAAATACACTTTTGATAGTTGTATTTTCTTTATTAATTACTAGCTTGAATAGGAAAAAAATCGTCTCCGCCTTTGATAACTACTATTATCAACTAATAATTATTTGTCATTTCGCCCCCTTCTCCCCTCCCCCTACACACTAAATCTTGGGTCCGCCACTGGCTCCATAAATGGTTTTTTTTAATGATATTTGTAAGTAACATCTTCTTTAATTAATATGAAAATAGGGTTATTTCATGTTAGTTAAAATATTAGGAAACTTGATCACTATATCATTTCTAATGAGATAAGGCATGACAACAAGGTCGATCGAAATATTCCTAGGTTCGTCCTTTTCAAGAAAGAATGTATATATTGGTCATGTATTACTTGCTATTGTCATCTTACTTGGCTCACGTAATATTCAATGACTATTCATTTACCGATATCAAGAACAAAATCTGAACATAGAGCTGAAACATTCTAACTAGGAGAAACTTACCAAAATTTGTGGCAACACTGAAGTAAAACCGAAAGGTTTGAGGACCAACTCAAGTATGGCGTTCAGCAAAGAAACCATAGCGATCTGAAACATGAAAACCTGGTTGAAATATTTATAGTCATTTTGCGAGAAAATATACCTTGTGTCATTAACAATTGCACTCTTATTAATGCACATGATGTTATCATCCTCACTAACAGTCGTCATGTTGTACAATAAAAGTAGTGAATAGAGGAAATATATGCATGGGTGAAAATAATTAA
Source organism: Berberis vulgaris (assembly GCA_963556465.1). Classification (NCBI taxonomy): domain Eukaryota; kingdom Viridiplantae; phylum Streptophyta; class Magnoliopsida; order Ranunculales; family Berberidaceae; genus Berberis; species Berberis vulgaris. Next base: position 82,658,426 of record OY747132.1, on the reverse strand, counting down.
GCTGAATAAAAATGTATATATAGACATGCAACTTACTCAAAGGAGAGATGGAGAGGCATTTCCGGATGGGAATGGGTTGACCATATCAACTATTGATCCCATGTGTACCTATGGAGGGATCCATAAGGCTCGACTATTTCTGGGATAAATTTTTTTTAGACATTTTATTCATTATTTACACATTAACGGAAAACACAATCGTCCATGTACAAGATCATCATTGCAAATATATATTAAGCTTCAGAAAAGAGGAAATGGTGTTCTCCATAACATGCGAATCCACCACTTCATTTCTTTTGCATATCGTTCTGCATATATAAGGTTTAAAGAAGAGGAAATGGTCATTAGCCATTTCACCATTTTTCCATCATCTTCGTTCTCTGAGATTGAAATTTCAGGATTTGTTTCACAAGGTAAATGCTTTAACACGTAATCATGCACATGCATACGCTATATATAATACAAATCTCACAATAGTTGTCGAACAATTAATTTAAATTGACCATTAAAGCATGCATGCATGTGGAAGGATAGATAGACTAAGAGAAAATTAACACAAAATAAGATATCAGAGAATCCAGTATGGGAAAACTCTGCCTATTAAGGATGTAGAACCCTCAAAGCACTGTAAATAATGAAATGTAAGTGATGCGTTCAAATTCGTCATTGTTGATCTCGAACCTGCAAAACGAACAACGGTGAGCCAGTGACCACCGTTATGATGACCGAATGCACTCCAATACAAAAGTCAGGCAACGGTGCAAGAAAGAATGTAGATTGGATACAATTAGTAATGTGTATGCGTACCTTTCTCCTTCCTTTTTCTCACCTTATGTAGCGAGTGTTCCACTCCTCAATTTTCCTACTTTCGAGGGCGTAACAGAGGAAGGAGATCTCACCCAGTGTCTTAACTGTGCATGACTAAGTTTCTTGGACACTTGACTCTGTTTAGGACCCAATGTTTGATTAGACTGAGAGCGGATTCGCGCCAATGGATCTCAGACTTGTGATAGCTCAAAGATTTGTGTTCGAGCCTTATTGTCTTGGGCCAAGCTTCAAGATTTGTGTCACATGGGTTGGCGTGATTTGAGTTTGAGCGGCTGAGTTATGGGCCGAACAGCGGTTTAAGCCCAGACTCGCTTGGGGCTTACTGTGGCCTTTTCCCGGAATAGGGTTGACCTATGCCATGTGTACGATTGTGATCGCATGACTGATTGATGTCTCATCATTTACTCCCCGGATTTAATGGGACTTCACGCGAGGCAATTAATTCTCTGAATGGGGAAAAGTGTGGCGCTTGGGTAATCGAAGCTCGCCCTTTTGTTTTCTGTGCAGTGTTTAATGCGACGCGACTAGTGGATGATTATCTTCAACTGCATTATGCCTATATAAGCTTGTTCTGATTGGATCAGACGTTACCGTTTGCTCAGAGTTTGATCCTCAAATGTGTCTCTCCGAATGAGTTTTTGCCATGGTCTCCGCTGGGTGTGGTGAAGAGCATCAATCAACGAAGTCTTTAAATGTTCTAACATTTGCAGTGACTAGTCTCCAAAGAACCTGCTATTATATTGAGGAAGCCATCTGGTTTTAGTGTGCTTCTAGTTGCTCCTCGTGGGCCTCCAAATCTACTCTTACATTGTGGAGGTGATTTCAGGGTACCTCTTTGGTCTCGAGTTTGTCATCCAGCTTCAAGTGCTCCTGCCGCTTCTTCCGCCATGTTTGGAACATAATTCCAGTAGCCAACTTTGCATGGTTGTTCCCACTGCTCACTAAAACGGATGGGACATTTAGCGATAGTGTCCAAAGGAATTTAGTGATGATTATAACCGTCGATAAATAAAGCAGCAACGGTTACAATACCGTTGCTAATAAAGGAGTCGCGAGGTCATTTAGCGACGGTTTTACACAACCACTAGTGCAAAAGGAACACATAACGACGATTTTAGCACTCTACGACGATTTCACCCATCGATAAAAAAATTGAGGAACGCTCCAATATTTGCCTTTTGAGGCAATTGAGAAACTGTCGCTAAAATATCTTTATTCTTCTATAAGGCACTTTGCGACTCTTGTAACTACTGCTAAATTCCCTTTGATGGACCTTTCAGCGATGGTTACAACCGACGCTAATGACAATCATAGTATCATGACTATTCTAAAAATACATATATAACTACATTTTTCAACCTAAAACGAGGAGATGGTAGATAGCGAGAAGGTGTGATGAAAAAGAAGAAAAAAAAAAAGAGATGGAAAAGAGGAAGAGAGGTCAGATTTTTCTCTATTCGTTGTCTTCAAATAGAAAATAGGAACACAAAGGAGAGATGGGCAAGAGGACGAAATGGTAAGTGGCTGGTTGGGAAGAAGGGATGGAGGTGCAATGGTGGTTTTCGATATTTCTAGCGAGCGAGAATCACTAGCGAGGGGGGACAATAAGCGGGGAAAGCAAGATAAAGACGATGAAGTGTGCAAGAGAGAGAAGGAATGAGGAAGATAGGAGAAAGAGAGGTTGCTAGTTGTAAGAGAAATGATACTGAATAGAGTTGGGAATTTAGGTTAGGGTTGGGCTTGGGTTTTTGTTAAGATGGGTTAGGGTTTAATTGTTATTGTCAAAGGTGTGATGGCTCAGTGGTTGAGTAGTAGCGGATGGGCTTAAGCATTAAACTTTCCTCTGATCCCTGTCTGACTTTAGCATCGAAGTGTCATTGGCCACCACAGTTGAAGTTTAATATCGTTCTGAATCAGGTTACATATTTTGTATTGATTAATGGGCTTTGCAAGGAAGGGGACATGATTGGTACATAATCTATACTAAGGGGATGCATTCAATTAAGGATTGTGAAGGAAATGATTTCAGCAGGGCATGTCCCAAGCAATGATTTCATTAGGAAGCATTCTTTCATGACTTCATTGACTAATAACAAATTCATAATAATTCATAGAAATTTGTAAGATTCCTTTAAAATTCATCAAAATCGAATCCTTTAAAATCCATAAAAAAACCATGTGGATTTTGTAAAATCCATTAAAATCCTTTGAAATTCTTTAAAATCCAAGAGTTTTAAAATCTTTCACAATCCATTAAAATCCTTAATTGAATACACCAAATAGAGTTGGAAATTTAGGTTAGGGTTGGGCTTGGGTTTTGGTTAAGATGGGTTTGAGTTTAATTGTTCTTCCTAATTTCGCCCGTGACCGTCACTTTGTACCACTCTTTGAGGATGTCAAATAATTATTTTCGATTTAATGTGATTTCACCATTGAAGTCCACAATCTTACAAAAACACGAAAATAAAATAATTAGAATAAAATAAAATATTCGAAATACTAACAATTATAAATTATAAGATAATTTGATTATAAATTATGTGAATATCAATTGGAACTGTGTTTCTCTAATCGGTTACAATGTCGGTTTCTGGAAACACCAACAAAATACTTGTGTCCTATTCGTTTATAGTAGAGGCGAGTTATTATCCAATTCATTATTTGTTTCACTTATCTCAATTCAGATTTAATGGTGGAAAGTTTTGAAACCCAGTCCAAACCTTTTTTTTGTTGTTGTAGAACGATGGATTGACCTCCGTTTTCTTCTAGAGACAATGAGAAAAGAATCATTGGATTCCTTGATTCTAGCAAAAAAAATTCTTCTTCCTCCTCACCATAGTGCTTGCAGTGAAGTATTTCTGATAATGGCCATCCATTCTCATCTTGTTACATCTGGATTTCCAGTAGCTCATTGTTGGTAGTCCTGACAAGTAAATTACTGTAGAACAGCAGTTGAAAAGTGATATTGGCAGTCATGTTTGTTTATTATGACAATTCAATTATCTAATATGGGTCATGATGTTAGTCCCAGACCAAATGCAAATTAGTATGTATGTTAGTATATATACTTGTGGTTTGTGATTGATTTATCTTCTCAGGCAGCCAAGGAGTTATATTGGAAAACGAATCAGAGACTGAGATAGAAGCCCCTATAGACAATTGTTGGAGTGTGATTATTTGATTTTGACATGCACCTATAGTGTATTTGTTGTAGAATTTGAGATGAAATTGAAGAAATAAAAAATCAACCAAGAATTTTGTTGCAGTGAAGCCGAAATGATAGTGGTTTCTACTTGAGAAAACAAATCATTTGGAATTAACTTGATGGTGGTATTTTTCCTATAGGGATGTGTTTTAGCTTTGTATTTTTTCCTTGTTGGGGCCAGTGACAAACAAAGATGTTGAGATTTTTTTTTGTCTTATATTCACATTTCTTTGCTCCCTTTAGGGCCACTATTATACGTATTGTATTGTGAACTACATGTTTACCTTGAAATTTATTTAAAATGTATATTTTACTATTCATACCTTTGGGGATTTAAATGTAAAAGTAGTCTATGAAGATTTTGGATGTGTATTCCCTATTTTTTAGCTTTTTTTTTTTAAAATATATTAAATTAGCTATAGTTCTACATGATACAAAGCAAAATTGAATATCAGTGTCATTTGAAATCAGTGTTAGTTAGTGTATGTAACTATATAAAATTAAGTGTGATATGTAAAAGGAAACCAATGTTTTGTTAGTATTAGTTGCATCATGATGCAATTATGCCATTAGTAAGGGTTGGTTAATGATACAACTATTAGGATCACCTCATTTAATATGGGCACCAAAGTGTTACAACTAATTTTAGGTACATGTAAAAGCAGTAGTAACATAAACCCTTTTATGGTGTAGTATACTTGACCTTGGAGAAAATCCTTTTGAGTATTTATTTTATTTTATTTTTAATTTTTTATTTTGACGGTAGATTATATCAGGCCTGTAAACCAATGTTTTCTTCTTCGCGACTGCAACCAAACGACATAATGATTTCAAATCCAGCGAGCGTTTATGGATAAAATATGATGTTTTGGTTTGGGGTTGAAATTTTGTAGTTGGATCTGTTGAAGGGTTCCAAATTTTTGGTGGTATGTGATTTCATGTCTAGGATTTTGATTTTGGCCATGGTTTCTTCGTAGATTTGTTCATGTTCAAATACTCTGCATTTCACTGTATAATTAGTCAGTTTCTGGAAACACCGACTAAATACTTGTTTTCTATTCGTTTACAGTAGAGGCGAGTTATTATCCAATTCATTATCTGTTTCGGTTATCTTAATTCAGATTTAATGGTGGAAAGTTTTGGAAACCCAGTAGAGAATGTGGAAAAATCCTTGATTCACTAAAAAAAAAATTTATTTTTCCTCCTCACCATAGCGTTTGCAAGTGAAGTATTTCTGATAATGGTCACCCAATTTCATCTTGTTACATCTGGATTTCCTGTAGCTCATTGTTGCTAATCATGACAAGTAAATTACTGTAGAACTACAGTTGAAAAATGATATTGGCAGTCCTGTTTGTTTATTATGACAATTCAATTATCTAACATGGGTTATGATGTTAGTCCCAGACCAAATGCAAATTAGTATGTATGTTAGTATATATACTTGTGGTTTGTGATTGATTTATCGTAAAGGCAGCCAAGGAGTTCAAGTTTAATATTGCAAAAAGTGCTAAAGACTTAGATAGAAGCTCTTGTAGACAACTGTTGAAATGTGATTATTTGATTTTGATATGCACCTATAGTGTCTTTGTTGTAGAATTTGAGATAATGGTATTGAAGAAATTGAAAATCAACCAAAAATTTTGTTGCAGTGAAGTAGAAAATGATAGTGGTTTTTACTTAGGAAAACAAATCATTTGGAACTAACCTGATGGTGGTATTTTTGCTATAGGGATGTGTTTTTTTTTTTTTTTTTTTTCCTATTGGGGCCAGTGACAAATAGAGATGTTGAGATTTTTTGTCTTATATTTACGTTTCTTTGCTCCCTTTTGGGCTACTATTATACGTATTGTGTTGTGAACTACATGTTTACCTTAAACTTCATTTAAAATGTATATTTTGCTATACGTATCTCTGAGGGTTTAAATGAAGAAGTAGTCTATGAAGATTTTGGATGTGTATATTACCCATTTTTTTTGTTTTTTTATTTAGAAAATGATTAAATTAGTTATAGTTCTACATGATACAAAGCAAAATTGAGTATCACCACCATTTGAAATTAGTGTTAGTTAGTGTATATAACTATATTAAATTAAGTATGATATGTAAAAGGAAACCAATGTTTTGTTAGTATTAATTGCATCATGATGCAATTATGCCATTGATAAGGGGAGATTGATGATACAGCTATTAGGATCACCTCATTTGATATGGGCACAAAAGTGTAACAACTAATTTTAGGTGCCTGTAAGAGCAGTAACATAAACTCTTTTATGATGTAGTATACTTGACCTTGGAGAAAATCCTTTTGAGAATTTATTTTATTGTACTTTTAATTTTTAATTTTGATGGTAGATTATTTCAGGCCTTTATATATATGACTGTCTTCTTCTTCGGCGACTGCAACCGAACAACATAATGAGTTCAAATCCAGCGAGCGTTTATGGATAAAATATGATGTTTTGGTTTGGGGTTGAAATTTTGTAGTTGGCTCTGTTTAAGGGTTCCAAATTTAGGTGGTATGCGATTTCATGTCTAGGATTTTGATTTTGGCCATGGCTTCTTCATAGATTTGTTCATGTTCAAATACTCTGCGATGTCACTGTATAATTATTTCACTCATTTTATCCACAATGTCAATGCTTTGAATGTTAATCTCACAGATGGTGGATTTTAATGTTATTATTGGAATTGCGGTCAAGGAGAGGGAGGGTCTACAAAATCTACTCAAAATTGACCTTGTTGGCTTTCTCATCCGTAGTGATCCGATTTGGATGCAAGACATGGACCAAATCTGTGAGTTTCGCATTGTCCATTTCTAAGTTCAGAGTTGAGCGACAATTAGATGGTAATAAACCCAGTTACATTGTATATAATGCACGTGGATGGTAATGAATCTTCCTTATTGTTGCTGTTTTTTAGGACTTGCTATTCAACGACTGACTAATTCATGTCAGACTTTTTTTTTTTTTAAAATATTTCCCTTAACTTAGGCTTTCCATTATGTATAAATAGGGTATGGTGTTTAATACCACCAAATTAAGGGAATTAATACAGTTAATAATAAGCTGAAGACATGGGAAAGCAAATACTAGGCATTCTCGTCGTCTTCATTGTCCTCCTCGCCACTGTGCAGATATTTGAGGCCGAAGAACATTCAGGCGGCCATGGCCAATTTTTGGCCCTTTCCCCCGGCAGAAAAAGATGTTTGAATGAGTGTGGAAAAAGTTGCGGAAGAGGAGGAGCTTCTACCTGTTTAAGTTCTTGCGTCAATAGATGTAGGAATAAGTGAAATAGGGACTATACGAGTCTGGAATTCTTGGAGATCATGTAGTCCCTCTGTTGATGACTTGTGAACCACTTAGCATTAATTAATGTTCTCTCTCTTTGTATAATTTGAATAAAAGCAGTGGAGTTATTAATTAGAGCATCGCGAGTAGGCATATCAATGAAATGCCCTTTAAAGGGTTGTCAAACAAATTTTTTTTACTGAGTCCAGATTCCAGATCACCTGCTTCATGCAGAGGAGAGGGACTGGATTATATGCTCGTCACAAAATTATACAAGGGTGTATTTGATTTATATGTTTTATGTGTAAAACGAAAAATTTTCTCACAAAATCCCACTTTTCAGTGTTTGATTTTTGATGATACAATTATAATAGACTGGCCATCACGGCCATACACGCGGCATAAAACATCAATCACGTGAATATGACATCTCATCTACTGGGGCAGCTAAAAACCCAAGAATAATAAAACCAACCACAGAAGCTCAGACGAGGCCTACTATAAGAAGATATAATCAAAGCCCGAATCCGAGCCCAACATGAGTTCTCTCATAAAGAAGATGAACGTTGCACAAAAAAAAATCGTGGAGGGAGTTACGCCTCCACGAACGCATCTCCATCAAGGAAGAGACTGTTACGAGAAACATCTCTTTCCGTTGCGCCTCACATGCTTAAGTAACGCAGAGAATTAACCGCAACCATTATAAAAGGTAAAGAGAATATTCGACACAAGTATGCAACTTTAATTAAGTTTTGACCAGATTTATTTTCTTCTTCAAACAGAGTTGCTGACTTAAGCATCAAAGTGTCTTTGGCCAAAAAGGTGGTCATTGACAGTCTAACATCTGTTTTGCAAGTCAAACTCACAAGACAATTTTTGGACACATCAGTTTGGCGCCGTCCGCAGGAACGACGAGTTTCCTTTTCAAAACGAAAATTCAATGACAATGCTCACTGAAATTTGATTAAAAAAAATCAAACAATTAGCAAAATCAATGGAGCGCTCCACAAATCCTCAATCTGACGGAGAATAAAACTACATTTCGCCTAACAATTTGGGTCCAGCAACAACCATCAAATCAATTGTGCCAGAAAGAAAAGAGCTTCAACTGGTAACAATTAAGACGTCACTAACATTTTGGGGAATCCCCTCAGATCACCGAGTAGAGATGCTTATGATTCAGATGAACCACGTAATCGAGATGGTGGATAGACTCATCCGAAACCTAGAGAGCAATAAACCTTGAGAAGAAGTTGCCCAGCTTAATAGGCATTGGGTCAATAACAGTTTTGGATTCAATCAAGAAAAGTTTGGAAAATTGCAGCCAAAAAAGCCTAAACGCGAACGAATAGAGATATCTTTCGTGACCTTGATATGAGTTGAAGCGAGACCCTTAAAGCTATGAAAGGAAGGGAATATGTCAAATGGCCATGAAAAATAAGAGGAGATCCGGAAAAGCAGAGCAAAAAACAAACATTGCCTTTTCCACAATGATTACGGCCACAACACTGAAGATTGTCATAGGCTGAAGGGTGAGATTGAACGTCATATCAGAGAAAGACGACTCGGAGAATCCATGGAACTCAAAGGGAGCGACCAAATGAGACAATAGACGGCTTGCATGGTGCAGCTGGAGAAAATGAGCAATCCAATTGATCCGAAAGCGTATAGTCAGATACCTGCGAGCAAAGATCAGAAACCAAGAGCCGTCAGCACAACGAGCAAAAATGGGAAATTAAAAGGGTCTTGATCGACACTGACATCTCAACCAACCTTCTGTACCTGACAGCTTTATGAAGGATGTGGTTCACCATTGAGATGTTTTCACCTAGTGATCAATCTATAGTGGGTTTAGCGGGGAACAATGTCCTCCGCTGGGGATGATTCAACTTCCGATCGAAGAATGAGAACCAAGAAAGCAACGAGTATTATTGATAGACTTCCTTGTCGTTGATGCTCCTGCTGCGTACAACATGCTACTTGGGAGACCCTGGATACACAAAATGGGCTTAGTCTCCTCCTCTATGTACCAATGCTTAAAGTACCATACCGACAACGATATCGGGAGAATCAAAGGTGATCAACCAGCAGCCCGTGAGTGTCATTTCTTAGAGATAAATAACCCCCATAAATAGCAATTACTGCAACAATCGGATTAGCCTTCACAACAACTCGGTGAGAAGAGTTCAAACTTTCCAGACGATAATATGGCACCAACCATCCCACGAGATCGACCAAACACTAGACAACCGGAAGAAGAAATCATCGTAGTCTACCTAGACAATAGAGTAGAGAAATTAGTCCAAATTGGCACGAAAATTCATCCCGAACTCACCACGGAACTGATCGAGCTGTTGAAAGATAACCAATATGTTTTTGCATGGACAATGAAGGACATTGTAGGGATAGACCCAACCATCATCTCTCACAAACTGCAAGTGAACCCAGACAAGAAGTCGGTTCGACAAAAAAGGTCGGTGGCGTCAGAATGTAATCAAGCAATAAACGAGGAAGTGCACCGATTACTCATTGCAGGGATGATAAGAGTAGCTCACTACCCGGACTGGTTGGCGAACACGGTCATAGTAAAAAAATGAACAACAAGTGGAGGGTATGTGTGGACTACACCAATCTCGATTCAGATGTCGCAAGGGGAGAGTCTCACGTATCTAATCACGTTGTGGTTTTGAAGTTTTCAAGTTTCAGGCCTTCGCTTGATTCGATAAGGGATTCCATTCACAGATCTTGGTGAATATCCGGTGAGTTCATTATGGGTCTTATAGATCCAAGGCATGTGGTGGTTTATTTACAATCGGAAGATGAAGTTAAGAAACACTACACCAAAAGGCTTGATTAGCTACACAGAGATGGCCACGGCTCAAAACCATTATTTTATTTGCCACAGCCTATAAAACCGTGGCTAGATTAGCTACACGGATATGGCCACGGCTCAAAACTGTTGGTTTATTTGCCACAGCCCAAAATCGTGGTTATAGCCTAAAATCAGAGGTCTTGCGCGGTCTTGCAAAAACAGAACTCACATCCCGCCATAGAACTCACATCTCGCCATTGCGAAAACATTTTCGCGGTATTGAGTGAAAAAAATTGGAGCAGAGGAGAGAGGAGCTCCATTTTCGTTCAAATCAGAGTGTTGGAGAACTCAAATCAGAGGAGGGAGGAGCTCCAGTTTTGCGGTCTTGTTGTCGCTCTCGTTGTCGTTTTCAAATCAGAAGAAGGAAAGAGGAGCCTCCAATGCTGAGTTTGGTGAGAAGAAGAAGAAGAAGAAGAAGAAGAAGAAGAAGAAGAACAAGAACACATTGATCTTTCCGTCCCTCCTTCGGTTCAGATCTCCTTCCAGGTAAGATCCTTCTTCTTCTTTAGATCTCCTCATCTTCTTCTTCTTCTTCTTCTTCTTCTTCTTCTTCTTCTTCAGATTTAATTATTTTTTTCTTTCAGCTACTAGTGTTCTTTCGCCTCTATTGGGATCTTCGACTCAAGAGAGAGAGAGATGTTGAGGTTGAAGCGTTTGACGTCTCTTCACCAGCAGAACCTCGGACCTACTTTCGCAAATCTGCTCGATACAACAAGTGCAAGAAGAAGAGGAAGATATGAACAAGACGAGACCTTTCTTCAGACTCTCCCTTCACAGAGAACAACCTATCGCTTCTTCGACATCTACCAGGTTCTTCATCTTCTCCAGATCTCTTTGTATCCCACTTCGTTTTTCTCCCTGTTTAATCGAAAGATTCAATCTTTTCGTTTTGTAGATGGGTAACAAAGCGACCATCGAGAAAGAACGAGCTAGACTATATGGTTCTCCCCGAATTCCCTAAATTTTTACTATAAGTGATTTTTTTGGTTTAATGGTTTTTTCTGCTCGGAATTTATTCAAACAATTGATGGGCGTATTTGGGTTTTGTGGGTGTAGGGCAGTAAAGATGAATTGAACAGAGGGTATTTTGCGGACATTTCGAAGCTCAAGAAACATGGTGGCACGGTAAGGTATGACGCCTGCTAAACAAGGCATACTAGTGATAGTATAAGCTGGGATTTTAGAACCATTGGTTTTGTGTTGCTCATTCAATTTGTGTTTTTATGTAGATTTCTGTGGCCAATAAGATTATCATTCCAGCCATGGCAGCTGTTAAGTTTCCAAAAATGGAAGTGTCTGTCTGACGGTACTAGTCAGAAGCTGCCCATTATTTCTCAACATAAAGAGGTTAAAGAAGGAAAAATTGATGTCCCCCCAGCATCGCTAATATGTCTATCGTTCCGAGCAAACTCTCAGGTTTGTGAATTTTTGTTTTTACTAATTGGTTACGAAGTATGGATCGTTTGCACTTTTTTCCTTTTGCAAAGTTAGTAATGCAAGTGATAATTTATGCTTTAATATCTATATAATAATGCAAATGATAATTTATGCTTTAATATCTATACAAACTCGAAGGGACGGGGAGCCTTTCAAAAACAACTTCAGTTTCTATTGATTTAAGTGAATAATAGTTGAAAAGAATGGTTATTGACTAAACCCTTAAGCCACGATGTTCAGTTTCTTGATTTTTTTTTTTTGTATTTAATGTTGAATAGTGTTGTTTAATATTTGATACTTTGATGTTTGTTTGTTCTTTCGTTGTTAAAGTTCATAATTTGAAGTTCTCGTGATTGTATATGTGATGTGATATGTTGTTGCAAGACACTAGTTGTTTGAATATATTCTCTGGTTCAAACATGAAATGGATCACAAACATAGATAAATCGGAAATATGTTATGCATGATCTATTTATAGTCTTAAGCATTTGTAGCTGCCAAGGCTCCCATTGCTTATTTCCTTTTACAAGTCTTACAATGATGCACAAATCTGCAAAATAAACACAAATAATAAGCATTTAAATCTTGTTTTGTCTGATTGAGCTATGTATGACTCAATGGAAAACAAAGCACAGTACACTGCTGCTGTATATAATTTGTACAATTTTGGTAGGTGTTGTGGTGGATTAAACTAGCTAAAGAAATTGAAAATAATGATGGTTTTAAGGACATTTTGTGTTTCTTTTTGAGATAAATATATATGCTTTAACAATCCCTCATTATTGGACATCAATCTGACATGTCATGAGTAGTTAATATTTTTTCTTAATATTTGGTGTCCCATTTTGGGTTTTGATGTTTTCTTATGGAACTGTAACTGATTACAAGGTTTCCCTCTTCTTGAAACCCATTCTCGTGAGAAGTGCAAAAGGTGTTTTAGATTTGATAAATAGTAATGTACTTACGGTACAGCACTTGGGGTCAGTTTGAGAATATATGGCCAATTAGCTTTTAGTTTTCTTGTCTATAACTTTCAAAGTTGTGCTTTCCATGCAGCGACTGATATTACTTTACGTGTGTTTGAGAAGGAAGATAGATATGTTTGTTTAGAAGGTTTTACCATGTGGTTTTGGACAGTACAGGATATCACTGCTATACCTCCCCCCCCTGCATTTTTTTTTGTTTCTGCTATGCAATCCCTGAATTTTGTTGGTTGCTTTTTCAAATATGCTAAATTCTTTTGTTCCCTCTTCAGGCACATGTTAGGGGTGATCAAGTCCGAAAGCAATATAAAAAAGTTGTTTGGTCTGTTAGTATTGTTGAAAAGGCTATTTTGAGGTGGAGGCGTAAAAGAACTGGATTAGGTTTCCTAGCTGATAATGCAATCAGTAAACCCCAACCTGAAAATGGGAAAATTGATGATTATGAATTTCTGCGCCTTGGTTAGAAACAGAAAGTTGTTGGTGTTGAGAAAGCTCTAGCAAGAGTCCAATCCATGGTTCAATACCCTGATGATTATTGTTAGGGTCTAGGTTGTTGACACCCTTAATGCAATGCAAGAGTCCCATCCTATGCCCCCTGTTGCACTTTCACAGTGTCACTGCTACACTACAACAAAAATGATCTTTCACAGCATTTGAGAATAGCGTTTTTTACACAAATGCTATAAAAAACCTACTTTTAGTATCATTGTAATCTCAAAACGCTCTTAGAGAATTAAGCGGGAGATTAAAAATGCGAGACTGCCCAAATATTTCAGCTCTCTCCAACTTAAAACCTACAAAGAAGAGAGAAACACACAGCCCCGCGATTCTCCTCCCTCCCTCTCTCTGCCATTCTCCTCCCTCCTTGCTCTCGCTTTCTCTGTCGCTCTCACCGCTCTGTCGATCACTTTGGCCTCTCTCTCAATCTGATTCATCTAACATGGGGTGGAGGAGAAAGTTGGGGAGAATGGGGCAGTGAAGGTTTAGGTTTCTTTTCTTTTTGAATGATCAAATGAGGCCAACAAGAGCATATTTTCCTCTTCAATTTATCTCATTCAGAGAGAGACGACGAAATCAGGGGCGGAGAAGAAGCGAGTTCGTCGATCTGCAGCTTCGCAACCAAAGATCTCAACGACACTCCTCCAAGAGTTCGTTTTTCTTTTTTTATTTCTTTCATCCAATTCATTCATTTCTTGTTCATTTCTCACATTTCTGAATCTATCTCTCTGATTTCAATTTCATAAAGATAATGTGGTTTCTGTGTTTCGTTTTGTAAATTATGCAAATGGTTGTTTTCCTTTCAACATGCTTTTCATTTCTACACTTTCTATTTTCTTGCTTATTTGCATGATTTCTGTTCTCAAAAGCTATTTTCTTGATCTTCCCAGTTGAATAAGATCCCTAAAATTTTCATTATTCATAATCCCTAAATTTAAAACTCTTTCACGCTTTAAACCCCTAACTTCCCGTCGTTCCCCTTTCATTAGTCGAGCTTCATCACTGCACAAGAATGGCTCCTACTTCTCTAGATGAAGAAACAATTACAAAAGTCATCCGCCATGTATAAAAAATCTCACCCTTTCTCTTATTTTCAACACTAGAACCATACATTTTCACGTTTTCTCGTGTTTATTAGGTTCAAAACTTGTTATTTGTTCCAGGTTGAGTTTTATTTTAGGATAGTAATCTCCCCAGAGATGGGTTTCTCAGGAAATTGATCGAAGAAAGTGAAGATGGAAGTATCCTTGATTTTGAGTTTGAGTTCAATCTCTTGTGTTTTTAGTTAAAGTTGAGATTATTATGATTGCTTGAGAAAAATGCATTTGTTGTTTTTTATTATGGAGAAAGAGCAAATAACAAAATTTCAAAGATATGGAAAGCTTTTTGTGCATACCGTTATCCATATACAGATGAAATTGGAAACACGCACAGATGATCACAGAGGTATGTTATTTCAATCTCTACATATGTATGGTTTTGTTTTTTTATGACTTGTACTTTCTTTCTTAAAGCCATTATAGTACTTTTCACTATGGAAATTCATTTTTTGTGTGTTACTTGCAGTGACCAATGATGTGAGGATGGACAATGAGGAGTTGTTGAATGATGAGTTCTAAATCGGGCTGAGGCAGAAGAGGGCAACTATAAACTTTATATGATAAACCACTGATTTTCTGTATATCAATTTTGTGACGATGGCTTTGTATCTCACGTTTGTCGGAATATGTTGAGCTTTTATGAGTTCATGGGTGCAGTCATGCAGGTCTATGGAGAAAAATTCCTTTTACAGACCATCCTTCTTAATTGGACCTTAGTTTGATTAACTTATTGTATAGCAGATCCCTCAGGCCCGTGTTGATCACTTGCCTCTAATATTTTTTATGGATCTTTGTTCGAAATCGCGTAGTTTGAGGATTTTGTAAACCACAATGCCTTTGAGCTGCTTTCAAAATCTTGCAAAACTCATCTTGTCTTCAATGATTATATACAAGTAACATATTGTGAGGCTTTCCCTGAGTTTTGGTTTCTTTGGCAAAATAAATTCTAATAAGTTGATTTGATATGTTACTGCAGGGGACAACATATGTGGCTTTGCTGGGGTTGTGTCAGCACTTAAGTTAGTCAATGGGACCTTAGCTGAGCACACATTTTTGTTCCTTGGTGCTGGAGAGGTAATATTAAATGACACTACCCATATGTTTCACTAGACAAAGATTAATACATGATAGATTGTTGTTCTTATGCTATATGTCTATAGCTCCATTCTTAATAGGTTCCATCTTTCTTTCTTTTTAGGCTGGAACTGGCATTGCTGAACTTATCGCCCTTGAGATGTCGAAATAGGTATTGCCATACAACCATGTCTTTATCTGGATATCTTAATCCGAGCAAATTAATGTAGAAAATTAGTATTAATGCCATGAAAGACATGAAAGATGTGTTTTACTCCTGATGCAGACCAAAGCTCCAATTGAGGAGACTCGCAAGAAGATTTGGCTTGTAGACTCAAAGGTAAGAAAACCTAAGCACTTGATTGTCATGAAATGGAGTAAATTCAACACTTCAAACAACCTTGGGCTCATGAGCATGAACATGTTAATACCCTATTAGAGGTTGTTTATGTAAGAGTCAATTGATCCTTTTGGAATATGAGGGCACAACAGTTTATATTTTAAGTGGATGAGGGCAAAATTTTCTCACTTGGTTTGTGAAAAAATGGTTGTGTGTCTATCTTTCTTATGATTTCTCTGTTTCTGTTTGGTTGATTCATCCAACTTTTCATCTTGATTGTTTGTTTTTTTATCAGATCGAGAGTCTTTTCATCATCTTAGTTTGCATGTTTGAGAGTGTCCAATGGTGGGGTTTGATGGCGGTCTTGGGATTGAACCCATTATCCACCATTCAACAAAAAATATTTGTGTCTGCGTGTCTTTATTGTGGCCAATTTCATGTTTCTTTTTGCATCAAGTATTTACGATTCAGTAAAAGCAAACCTGAACGTCAACCCTGATGCGACAGTGAAACAGTGGAATAGGAAGATGATACTGAAGAGCCTGAGGTTGAAACAGAAACATAAGAAGCAACATCCACTCCAAAGGGAGGTGATGAAGCCGCTGCCTGTTAAAATTTTTGGATAGTCATTGGGCATATAGTGTAAAATAATAAGATACCATTTTCATGCTCTTTTTCCTAGTGTTGTTATTTGGCTATATTTTTATAATTCTAATCTATTATTAGGCACAAAGAAAAGGTTTTTCACATGGCACCTTGAGAAATTAATCAATATGTGTTATTAGTTTTAAGTGTTTACATGCCATATGTTTTGAAGAAAATAACACTTTTGATTAAGTCACTCCTTAACAGAGATTACTCTTTGAATTTTCAACACTCCTCTCTTGAAGCTAATGTTTGTTTGTTTTTGTCATTAAAATTATCTGTAATGCGGAACATACAAGGAGATGCATTGGCGTGCTTGCAACTTTGAGATTGAAAACCAGTCAAATGGCTTCCACACTGAACATGTCCAACTTTGCTAACAGAGGCAGCTTGCTTGGACAAGATATAAAGCCTGCCGATGTGATGAGCAGAACAACTGGGTTGGATAACCGAGGCCTTGTTAGTTTCCAGCGACAAGTTATGAGAGGTATGCTGCTAATACTTGTTTTATGTATACTTTCTTCTTCTATACTTATTCTATGTTTTTGCTGATGTCGGTTCATTTATGGGGTTGCATTGAGCAGAACAAGATGAGGGTCTTGAGAAATTGGAAATTGGAAGAGACAGTATTAAGTACAAAACATATTGCACTAGCGGTCAATGAAGAGCTCGACTTGCACACTAGGCTCATTGTATGGTTCCCTCAACCAGTTCTCCACTGGTTACACCTTTTTTTTTTTTTACTGTTTTTATTGTTCTCCTTTGTAAAGTTCATACTGCTCTCTAATCTTTCATCTTGTTGACTGTTACCAGACACTAATTTTCTTGTTTGGTTTCTCCCCACTATGCAAGATACCTTGGACGAACATGTGGATTCAACAGACTCTCGGTTGCAGGTAAGACACTTGTTCTTTTATGCACCTTTTTATTAGAACATGCCACTTCCTATTTAAAATGCATAACTTTGGTTTTGACAATATGCCACTTCCTACATCTGAGCATATGTTGATGTTGAATCCATCATATCCATCATCATCATCATGAAAGAATGCAATATTTGTATATCTGATATTAGAACATGCCAGGAACAATATGCTTCTGTCAATTTTGTTTGCTAGCTATGAAGTTTTACTTGCTGCATCTCGTTGCTAAAACTTTTTTCTTCTTATTTTCTGGATCTGATTATGGTGGCCATTTATGTAGGAAATATAAATAATAATTCCAGATCTTTCAAAGACTTTTCCAAGTTCTGGCATGGTTGAATCCAAATTAGTAGGGACCTTTTCACCATTTCAAAAGCAAGAAAGATATGGGTATGGAGGACCCAAACTGATTCTGGTGTTTTGTCTTGATTTATTTTCAGGAGATACAGATGTTCAGACCAATCAAGGGCTTCATCTGATCTGTATGCATGCTGGGACAAATCCCTTTGAAGTCATTAATCAGGCTGTCAAGTAAGATTCCCTAGGCCTATATTCATATCCGACTATTTTCACATTGCTACATATTTGTGAAATAAAACCTAGAAGTGATTGTCACCTTCGAATTGACATGTGATTCTTTCTTGTGTAACAGGGCTGTTGAGAAACACATGCAAACTTTCCTCCACCGCGAGAAGAAAAAGGTTTGTAAAATATCTTATTTTTTCATTGCATTCAACGACAGTAGGAGAGCAAACTTCATACTTAACTATCTGTAATCTTATAACTTTTTTATGACTACAGTTGCCTTCATTTCTTGATTGGTTTGTCTGGTGTACATGGGATGCTTTTTACACTGATGTCACTGCTGAAGGTGTTGAGGACGGCCTCAAAAGGTGAGAATGCTTAAAAGTATTCATGGCCTTTTTTCATTACCCATTATCCATTTAATGAACTAGGTGGATATCAAATTCAGTGATCATAGTTCTAACACCTCTTTGGGATTTTGTTGAGTAAATGAGTATTGCGTATCGGTTTATTTGTTCTTTTGAATTGGTATTGATTTCAATTTGCTGGATCCCCTATCCATAGTTTTTGGATTTTCAAATTATTTTATTCTGGTTTTAAAAGGTGTTCTTCATCGACCTGTTTATTTTTTATTGTTTTGAGGAGATAATCTCAGTTCTTCATTAAGTTCCATGTCGAGAACTTGAAATCTAAAAAATCATTATAGTTTTGATTTACTTTCATTGTGTCTTATTGAGATTTGTATTATAAGATTGGAGGAAACCAAATCTTGCTTTATTTGGAAAAATTATCCCTCTTCAAGTATAAGTCTAATTCTCTGAAATCACAATCTCACAATTCATGAGTGAAAAAATATTTATCTATTAATACTTTAGAAATCAAGGTTTTTTTTTTGTGTAGCTATGGGTTGAGTTGAACAATTTATTTAGCTTGTAACTCCTTCAGTCAAATATGCTACCTTATGCTTGATTTGAGAATCATGTGTGTATCAATGGATTGAGGTTATTATCTCTCAATTCAAACATGCTACTTTTTGTGGTTGATTGTCAATTTGAAAATATCATCTACATGGAATAAAATGAATAGGAATTATCTTCTAGTGAGAACTTAACAACATATTATGTAATTGGTGTTAGTGGTTGAGTTGTTATGTGTAAAGTGGGTGATTTTGTTAGTGTTTCAAGACAATTAAAGGAACTTAAAGATGGTTTTCCAACATTTCCCTCCCATTGTCATCCCTTTCTTTCTTTCGTTTTTTTTTTTTTTTTCCTTTTTCTTCGTGTTTCAGTGAACTTGACTTTTACAACCGAGTTTGAATGTTTAAATAATTTCCATCAAGTAGGAAAGAAAATGGACAATTCTTTTATGTGCTGAAAAAAATGTAAACTAAAACCGAGTTTAATGTTGCACACAATCCCGTTTCCTAATCAAACAGTACCGATTAGAAAGAATCAAATGTTACATTTCTCATTTTAGTATTAGTAGATGACTAACGGCAAACACTACCCTAAGAATAGGTATCATAAGCAATCTTCCCCACTTCAAGATCAATTTTATGTTTCAACCTACATAGGTCTCCAAGCATAGACTCAATTTACACACCCAATTAGACGATTAAAGTATTTGACTTGTCTCGTTTTTGAAAATAAGAATAGGTAATATATTTGTCCTTGTTTACTAATTCAAAGTTCAATTCTACATTCTGTTTTTACTCTTCGATGTTAAATACACTACTGCTTGGTTGCGTATTGTTGCTTTACAGCTGGTGCAATTTCGTTTGGTCTTCACCAGGTAGCAATATACTAGTATAACAGAGAACTCAAAATTGGTTTTCAGTCTCTGATTGGGGAGCCATGGAAAAGGCTACTACCTTAGAATACATCAACCAGATGTTCCCCACATGTCTCCTTCCTTTTCTCTGAAAAATTAATTTCAGTTTGAACTCGTATTTATTTCTCACTCTTTGTTTTGATGTATCACAGATGGATGTTGTGTTTGATTGCTCACTGAATTGAAATTCTGTCACATGTTGGAATATCCAGAAGTATCATTATCTGGTGTGGAGCCTCTTAGATACACCGCATGGATGCTGGAATATTGGCAGCTGTTCGTCAACAGGTGATGATTATTCCTTTCACATTTGTTTATATTCCACATGGACATTCATAATTTTGGAGAAATGAAGTATATGAGTTTGTCTCCTACTCTCCTTAGGCTAAGAGAAAACCTTGTTTGCAAGTAGTATAATTACACTGTTGGGTCACTACAATTGGATTTAATAAGGCAATACATTGTTCTTTTCAAAACCAATAAAATTCTTTTATGTTCTGCTGATAAAACACACAAATTATATAACTTCTCTGGTTGAGAAAATGTTGCTACAGTTTCCTCAAAGTAAATGGTTTTCAATTAGCTAGAATCCCAAAACAACAAGACTTGCATTTGTCAAGAAGTCCATCTGGATGATGGCTTTTATGTTGTAATGTACTTCCCTTAGGAAACTCAACTTTAGGGGTGACACTAAATAGAGTAATTCTGATCTGAGTTGATTGATTCAGCAGGTTGGGGTAGACTCCCCTTGGCTTTTTGGTAGGGGATTTCAATTTCATAACATGAAGAAGAAAAGGAAGGGGTGTGTACTAGGAGAAACTCTAGTATGGCTGCTGCTGCTGCTGCTATCTGCGGCTGCTGCTGCTGCTGCTGTTGCTGTTGCTGTTGCTGTCGTTGCTATCGTTGCTGTTGTTGCTGTCGATAGCCCCTGTTGCTGTTGCTGTTGCTGTTGCTGTTGCTGTTTCTGCTGTCGTTGTTGTTGTTGCAGGTGTAGATTAATAAGAGTTTGTACATTATGTACATTCATCATCACAAAAATTATGTCGTTGCTTTCGTTCCCTTTTTTCCCTTGAAACATTATGTACATTCATCATCACAAAAATGTTTAGATCATTCAACATTTCTTTTAGCAAAAGGAAGTGAAAATAATACATTTTATTTTCTTTTGCTTGATCACCAACATGGTGTTTCTTGTCTTTGTCACAATGAATTTCGAGTGCTCAGGCTAATGCATACATGATAAGATGTAATAAAAAGTCATTTGATAGTAAAAAAAAAAAAAAAAAAAAAAAATTTGCTATGTATACTTACCATAGCGTTTTTAAAACGCTATGGAAGAGGCTACCATAGTGGTTTTAGAGTCTACTATAGCGTTTTTAAAACGCTATGGAAGAGGCTACCATAGCGGTTTTGAAATGCTATAAAAGCCAAACTTACCATAGCGTTTTAAAACCGCTATAATATCCCCTGGGTCTATTATAGCGCCGGCTGTCATAGCGGTTACTAAACCGCTATGGTATCCTACCATAGCGGTTTTTAAACGCTATTGATCACAATTTTTCTTGTAGTGCTACTACTGTTATTGCCTTGTACTCACCCTTTTCTTTTGCCAGGTCAGAATGGATCCTAGAAACGATGAACTTGACCTTGACAGCTTAATGTATAGTAAAATTAGCGAACTCACTGAGGAAGAAATGAAGAAGCAGGAAGGGAACTATATCTATCATTATCGTTATGATGGAGGTGGGGCATCTCAAGTTTGGCTGGGCTATGGCAGGTATTTATGAGATTTACTCCAGAGAAGTCATGTATTGTTTATAACTTATAAGCACATTAGAAAGTTATTTAGTAAGAAGTTACTACTTAGGTGAGATTCTTGGATTCCTTAACAAAGGAATAATGGTGTTTATTTCATAGTTTGAAGTGCCACCTTTTCACGGGAGTTAAACAAGAATATATCATTTGTCGCCCCAGATATGCTATTTTAATGACCTAATTTCAAGAGCAAAAAGTTGGATTTGGAGCCTTTTATGGCATTGTTATGGGGGTTTTGGACTATGATGCATCAGGCTTTCAATGGAGTCCACTTTGAAAACTTTCTTGGTGATGGAAAACATAGTTAATGGGGTAGTAACTTCTTGTTATTGAGCTCTAGAGGTCATTTGTGTTGAACCTTCTATAGTAATCAATAAACTTCTCTCAAAACCTAAATTTTGGTCTTCCTCTTATGTGAGACTGTAGGTGTGTTAGAGTCATAGCATATTCTAGATCTATTTAATTTCTTGTGAGTTTTAACACAGAAAAACCTTTCAAATATACATTTCTTTGTCTTGTCAACAATTTATTTTTTTGTTCTGAATAAATAGTTAATTTATAGTGGCCCCATTGGCAATTGCATCTTGAGTGCACCGTATGAGAAAGCCTCGCATGTTTTTTTTTTTTTTAATTAAACCTCCAGAGGGGAGGGGCAACTATGGGATGCCAGACCTTTATTATACCAAAAGATTTTTTACACATTTCGGGGGTACATTACGACTTTACCCGAATAAGAAAAAAACCAATAGGACTAGCCCATGCGAAACAAAAGAACACTGAACAAATCCTGCCTAAAACAAATTTTAATCCTTAAAAAATCTTACCGAATGTCAGAGCCGCATGAAAATGGCCTTGAAACAGGAATCCGAAAATCTTTACCCAAGAAACCTTGCACAAAATTGCCACTTTCACTACTTGTACACAAAATTCAGCTTTCCACTTGATCATTGAAACATCCTACAAAACTTGGAATTGCATAATAAACAAGCTTGCAACCTGCAAAAAGCAACTTGCAGAAAGCAACTTGCAATAAAATTGCAACTTGCCATCAACAACAAACCAACTTTGCACTTTGCAATCCAATTCCTGCGAAAACAGGACAGCACCATGTCAACATTATTCGAAACAGCACACACATAGTCTGCTGACTCACAAGACATCAGCAAATTATCACAACAGAACGCTACCCGAGCAGCAACAAATTCCACAAAATCAAGCACGCTGTCCATCCAGACCGCACCCCTGTTTAGTGTAAAGCAGGTCGCCAAAACAGAGCACTCTGTCCAGCGAGACAGAGCACTCTGTCCAGCGAGACAGAGCACTCTGTCCAGGTTCCAAACCAATCATACTATCAAGAGACCGCACCCAATTCAGCGACCACAGGCGTTCCTTCCCCAGCGACCACTCCGCATGACCCGTATCTCTGCATTGAACTGAAGACAAAGAACTGCACTCTGTCCAGTCTGAAACAGAGAATGTCCCCTGTTGTTCCAGAAAAATTTCCTCCAATTCGTCACCAAAGCTTCAACACACTCGCCGAATTGTTTCCTGCGACCCTCGGACTGCCATAAACGAATTGTACCAGAGATAACCACACTCATGTAACATCCGGAAGTCTAAGATATGCCGTCTTATTCTTGTCAAGAATAATGAAGGACTTTATTCTTTTAGGGAGCGATCCCCACGAATAAGTTCGAGACATATGCTCCACTTGTGCCAATCTAGCCAAAGCGTCCGCCACTGAATTAGTCTCTCTGAACACATGGATGCAATGCCACCTCGTATCCCTAATCATCTCTCTTATCTCCCTCCACCAATTGCTTAGGAACCAAGGTATCTTTGTTTTTTGGGAAAGCCATTGTTTAACCACCATGGAATCCGTGTGAATGACGCATTTTCAGACACCCTGGTCAATACAAAATCTCAAGCCTTCAAGCAAGGCCCTCGTTTCTGCTGAATTAATTGTTCCTACCCCAAAAAACATTGTCTAGCCGCCACAAAGTTATCCTCTTCATTTCTAATAACAAAACCTCCAGATATATTCTTCTCCCTACAAGATCCACCAACATTTAGCACATACCATCCCATAGTAGGGAAATTCCAATACACCGCCCGGGGAGGAATCATGTCTACTTTTATTTTCTTTATACCCAATCTATAGAGCAACGCCCCATGGGTTTCCTTTGATTTAGGTTTAAAAAATTTTGCAACACATTTAATCCAGTAATACACTTTAATGATCACATAGCTTGACGAACACTCCTTTCCGTCATAAAGTTTTCTGTTTCTCTGAATCCATATCTCCCATAGAATAAAAAGAGGAGTGAGATGAAGGAGGATACCTGATAATGAGGATTTCTTCGCCTTCCTAAACCACGCCTTTAGTATGCTATAGACTTCAACCGGTCTATGTAAGTGTATATCAAAAACCAAGTCGAAATGTCTCCACACCCTACTTGCTAACTCACCCTCCAAGAAAAGGTGTTTTGTGGTTTCCTCCGCAGATTGAGCACAACATCCACATTTAGAAGCCAATTGGAATCCCATTCTTCTAATTTCTCCATCTATGGGTATAGCCCTTTTAATAATCTTCCATGTGAAAACAGAAATTTTAGAAGGAAGAAGAGGATGCCAGATCCAATTCCAGAAGTCATCAGGTGTCCCCCTACCACCTAAAATTTCACATACAGAGCTAATAGAGAACATACCATCATTATTTGGTATCCATATTCTAGTGTCCCGATCGCCATCATCACCTTTCACTATTGTCTTGTACGCCTCTTGAGCTTTTCTTTGCATTCGCGGGGTTGAACTTCTGAAATTATCCCTGCACATTTGCCTTAGGGAATGCCAAATATCATTTGTCTCCGCTTCCCCATGTCTAAAAAAGATTTCATCCTTAGCCCAGTGTTCCTCAAAGAAGTTGACGCTGCCTCTAGTGATCCTCCAAGTGGAATGTTCCACTATGAAATTTTTATGCACCATCAACTCTTTCATAAACGGGGAAGCCCCAGCTTTAAGCTCTTGTTTCCGGATTGGAACCCCTGCCTTCAAATATTTTTTCCTTAAAAACTTTGCCCATAAAGAGTTGGTGTTTATCAGATTCCATAGGGACTTAACTCGAAAAGCTTTTATAGTATCGTTCAGACTTCTAACATTTAATCCACCTTCCTCCTTAGTAACACTGATTTTATTCCATGCAATCCATTTCCGTTTATGTCTCTCTTCATGATCTCCCCAGAAGAAATCTGCAATCATTTTCTGAATAGATTGCAGGACCTTCATAGGGACCACAGTAGCTGCTATAGTGTAAATCGGCATAGACAATAAGACATGACGGATCAAAGTCAATCTGCCCCCTGGCGACAACAGTCGGGATTTCCAGCCTTGAATTCTATTGTGGATCTTATTTACCAATTGTTGCAAATTTGGCTTTTTAAAAATAAAAACAAATGTGTGTTTACCTGGTTTTGAACCCTGGACATCCCTCTCCTATTTTGATCTTTGAACCACTCTCTATTTTATAGTCCCATATCTACTATATATCTCTTTGAGGTAGAGTATATAAGAAGATAGTTAGGACTTGGGTTTGGACCCCTTGGGGGTACCACTCTTTTATGAGGAGGGGAGAGATAGGCTCTCGCGCCTGCCGCCGCCACCGGTCGGTTGGGTTGGGTCATTTAGAAAGCAAAACATTTTTTTGCTGAAATTTTATTTAAACGAAAAATAAATTTCTGAAGAGGACTGAGTCTAAACGGTCTCTATAAACCGCGATTTTTGGCAAAAAATCCGCCACCATATCTTCTCCACGACCCACGACTTGATCTTGCCAATGAACCTAGTCTTTATCTCGTTTTTCGATTGTATGTTTTTCTACCTATAAATACCATCTAGTTGTTTAGAGTTAGTTATACAAAAAAACAAAAGAGAAATAACAGAGTTCATGAAAACGATTTTCTGCTTTCAGTTTATGCTTCGTACAAAGTTCTTGCGAAAAGCTTTTCGAGTTTCTGCTTCCAGCAAACAGTTTTCATACAGAGTTTATGCTTCTTGTTTGTTGCTGTTTTATTTCCTGGTGATTCCGAGCAAATAACGAGATTAAGGGTGATTTGTATACCGTTCAATTATTGTGCAATTTTTGAACGAGTCAGAGAAGATTCTGGGCTGTTTTATCCTGGGGACGGCGGGGCTACGAAACTGCTTGCACAATTTTGGGGCAGAGCCGCGAAACGTCTTAAAGAGAGCGACCTAGTCCGCGACTCAACCCAAGCAAAATTGGTACCATCGTTCCTTCTTTTATTTCGAATTTACAGCATATTTTCTCAACACCAAATCATCATAGAAAGAAATTCTGCATCTGCCTTGGTAAATGGGTACTCCAAGGTATGTGAACGGGGATTGCTTGTAAGAGAAGCCTGTCCATAATTTGATCAAAATTATTTTTTCGGCACTAACTTTCTCATCAATCATGAACGAACTTTTCACAGTATTAATTTTCTCTCCTGATGCCCGACAATATCTATCTATGAACTTCATACATCCTGGAATGGATTTTTTCCTACCATTCAAGAAAACCAGTGAATCATCAGCATACAAGAGGTGAGTGATCGGGGAGGCCGCCATAGGCGTGTGATAAAATCCAATTTCCCCTCTACGAAAAGCTCGAGAGAGTCCTCTACTTAGTACTTCTGTTGCAATAACAAAGAGTAAGGGGGAGAGAGGGTCACCTTGTCTAAGACCCCTAGAAGATCTGAAATACCCGTCATACTTGCCTTGCATCAACACCGAGAATCCACAATGAGTTACACAATTTGAGATCAGATGACATATTCTGTTATTAAAACCAAATTTACGAAGAACCGCCAAGAGATATCCTCATTCAATTCTGTCATACGCCGTTTCCATATCCAACTTGAACATGACGTTGTTCCCAATCACTTTTTTGCCAATCTCTCTCATAATTTCTTGTGCCAATCCAATGTTTTCTGAGATAAGTCACCCTTGTACGAAAGCCCCCTGCTCTAAAGAGATAATATTTGGGAGTATCTTACCCAATCTCAAACTAAGGATTTTACTAAAAATTTTATAGACCACATTGCACAAACTAATAGGCCTAAAATCAGAATAAGATGCAGGCTCATCAATTTTAGGAATAAGTGCCAAAAAATTGGAAGAGAAACTACCTGGCATCGCTTGGCAATCAAAGAATTTCTTTGCGGCTTTCCAGATATCCAGACCAATAATGTCCCAACAGCTATGAAAGAAGCCAGCTGTAAAATCATCCGGGCCCGGTGCAAATGAAAAAGGAATGAAAAATGGTTCCAAAAAGTAAAGATTATGGATTCATTTTATGTTACAAAATAGTTATTGGCTTTTAATATGACCATTAGCAGCATAGATCATTTAAACCTGGTTAGCTACTATATAACGGAACGACTATTTTTCTGAAAGCACATTTTAACTTTATCGCCAGGATCCACTCCCTGTAAAAATCACTGCCCTGAAGATTGACAGCTTAGTCTGCATAGGGAAACCTTGTTTTTGGAGGTTTTGGTGGCTGACAATACCGGAAATGTTGTTTTTTTTCTTGCTTACAACTGCCAATAACCAAACCAAGCACTTGTGAGGATTCCAAAGTTTTCGACTTCGAATCTAACTCATTATGTCTTACGTGAAATCCATTGACCTTTTTTTGGTGCTTTGAACTCATGAAACATTTTTACTTCTGAAATGACCATCACATATCAATACATTTTTTTTTATCGACAACTTATTACAACGAGAACTATCTACTTATCTAGAAGTAGTGCTTTTGAAAGAATTAGAACTGTATTTGCTTTTGGTTTTCACACGCCACCTTAGTCAAATCATCTCACTGGCTACTGATTTTTATATATCCTCTTTGGCTATGTTTTCTGATTGTACTTTGGGGTTACTTTTCTTATACTTCTTTTGGCATAATAACTTTTGACTAATGGAAAATAGGACATCTTCTGGTCATGAGAGTGAATAATCCAAATGACCAGTAAATATTTTTTTTGACATTTCGTTTATTATGTCATGTAAGGCGTTTCTTGATTTTCAATTTCCATTTTCACCAGGTTTATGGTTTCTATGATGAGTGCAAGAGAAAGTATGGGAATGCTAATGCATGGCGGTACTGCACTGATGTTTTTGATTACCTGACTCTCTCAGCAATTATAGATGGAACTGTATGTATAATATGAACTATTCTGTTAATTTTTCCTTCAATTTTTTTTTTATGTCTATGTGTTTATATTTAAATATTGTGAACTTTCAGGTGCTGTGCGTTCATGGTGGTCTTTCTCCTGATGTTCGGACGATTGATCAGGTTACATATTGCTTAGTTTGGGCTCTCGATTTATTTATGTTATACATTGTGTTTATTTTTTAGAGTATGTTATACATTGCTTAAATAATAACTCACAAATCCTAAAAATAATGTTCTATTCTCCATAGTTAGCATTATGGCTCATATAGATATAAGTATAACCATTGATTTTGATTGTCTTGAATGTATGTTGTAACTGCTGATGGCATGGGTGGAGACTTGGGATAATCATTTTTGGGTCATAGCATGGAAAATATGGTTCCATTTCGGGGGAAAACTTGGTGTACAATGAGAGATTCTATTCTTGGTTTTTGGGCACTTTGCACAGGTGGAATTCTCAACCTTATAGCAAAATGGGAAAGTGATGGACAAAACAAGATTTGAATGGAGGTGATTGAGATTGTTATTATTCTATGAGTTGGGGGTGATCATAACTTGAAGAGATCGGACTCTTGCACATTAAACCAAAACTTCTTGTTATGGTTTTTTGTGGATTATATTAACCCTGTATTGTTTTCTTTGAACATGGTAAACCTAGTTTCATAATAGAAAGAGAAAGAAAAGAGGGGCAAACAAAGAACAAAAAAACTGTCATTGCTCCATGAGATCCTGATATCCCAGCAAACATCATTCCGGTTTCAACAGTCTCCAACTCTCCCTGATGTCTTGCTTATTGAGCATATTTGTTGAACATCACTTGCATGTCTCCATTCTGAGCCTGCAACCTGGAACCGCTTCCTTCTATCATATTCGCAGTTCTGTTCTGTTATTTTATTTTATTTTCCTTTTTTAGTGGAGTGGGAGGTGGGGTTGTTCACCATATATTTGCTCATTTTTTCAATGTCCTCACCCTTTTTTGTTTATTTATTTATTTTCTTTGTTGGAAGATCCATTAATAACTTATATCATCTAATATTTCCTTCTTGATTTGTGACATGGCAGATGAGGGTCATCGAACAAAATTGTGAAATTCCTCATGAAGGACCGTTTTGTGATCTCATGTGGAGTGACCCTGAAGAGATTGAAACATGGGCAGTCAGTCCACGAGGTGCAGGGTGGCTTTTTAGTTCCAGAGTCACACCTGAGGTAATTAAGAGCACACTCAACTTCCAGATAGAATCCCCTCATGAACAAACATCATATTATTTGCTTTTCTGCAGTTCAATTATTTAAACAAGCTAGATTTGGTTTGTCGGGCGCACCAACTTGTACAAGAAGGTCTAAAATACATGTTTCAAGATAAGGGGCTAGTAACTGTGAGTGATGTTTCAAAATACATGTCTAAAATACTGTGTGTCTATATCTTGACAGTTATGTTTCAGAAACTGAAAGAAGGTATGTAATTCCATCTCAAGCTCAACGTCACATCTTGGCAGGCCTGGCTTCTGCAGTGGGTGGTTTGAGTGCGCCGTATGAGAAAGCCTCGCATGTTCATGAGAGACCAGTGGTGAATTGGCTCTGGGCATCAGGCTGTCATCCATTTGGACCATTCTCAAATACTTCTAAAATCAGTGAAATGCTTCAAGATGTTGCGTTGGTAAGCCTAGTCTCATTTTCATCTCGTATGTTGTTTTAATAGCAAAATGGAGCAATTTATTGATTTTCATACAACTCCACTTCTTGCATTTTACACATGATAAAGATCCATTCACACTTGTATCTTATATTACTGCATTCTTTGCAGAGAAGCACAATATATGCACGTGTAGATGCTGCGCTGCATAAAATTCGAGAGACTTCAGAGGTAATCTAATTCATATTATCATTTACTCATTATCTTTATTGAATTTGGAACTCACAGAAAGCCACCGTGTTTCTGCAGTCTGTCCAAATTTTGCAAATGTGGAATAAAGAATTTGGAACCAAGGACCCAGAGATTGGTTCAATCAAGTGGCAAAGGTGGAATAAAGAACGACATGTCTTTTTTTTTTTTTTTGAAACGCAAGCGCGGGGTGTAAATGGGCTCCCCAGACCACAGAAAAAAGAAAAGGAAAAAGCAAGGATACAAGTTACAATCTCAAATACTTTTTACCACTAGCATCCTCAAAAATAATTTTTTTCATGTCCTCTGCAAAAGAGCTTGGAGTAACATCTATGAAAGAACAATTTGGCATAAGAGAGGCCAATTTATCAGCTGCCCTATTAGTTTCCCGATACACATGCATCACTTTGCAATCTTCAAACATCTTGAGCAGATCTTTGACTCTTCTAGTGACCTGCTTTGCTTCCCAAGGAGGAGCTTTTTTCGAATTGATATAATTGATAGCAAGAGCAGAATCTATGCACATAATAACTTTAGAGTGATTTCCATGAAGAGCCATCTTGAGACCAATCTCAATTCCCTGTATCTCATGCATGATAACCGACCGGCCTGAATGAGACCCTGCTCCTGCTGCTAAAACCTGCCCATGGTGATCCCTAATAAGAGCACCGTAGCCCCCCCTGCGGTCCTTAAGAGAACCATCAGAATTTATGGTAACCCAACCTGGATCCGGGTTATGCCAAGCATGCCACGAACTGATTTTCAGCTTGTATCTGATATCAATGTTCCATCTGTGGAAGTAATTTCTAGCATGCGGGGTGTCTTCGACTACCATATCCAGGACTTTTAGCCGAAGCCTAACATCGTCCCTGATTTTAGAACAGAGCAGCAGCGCTGCTGTCTCCCTGTTCTCAAATATCCGCCTATTTCTTTCCATCCAAAGATGATAAATAGTTGCGTTTAGAACCAGTTTTTTTGCAACAGCAGTGGGACTGTTCCCTGAAAATCTCTGCATACACCACTGAAATTCTGCTGTCATTTCTAGAGGACAGTGATGAATACCCATACAATTCAGCATGTAAACCCAAACTTGATTAGAATAACAGCAGTTGAAGAACAAGTGTTCTTCATTCTCCCTTTGCAGATGGCAGAGACAGCACATCGAGGTAGGGATGGCACCCCATTTGCATAGCTTATCTTGAGTCTTTAAGCTTCGATTCAAAGCAAGCCAGCCAATGAAACTGTGCCTAGGAATGCGGCCTTTAAACCATACCAGATCAGTCCAGGGAATGCTATCATTAGACTTCCTGATCGCATTATAAGCACTTTTGCTCGAGAATTCCCCATTTGATCCCCCCTTCCAAACAATTTCATCTGAAACATTGCAGTCCATCTCCACTGAGTCGAGGTCTGCATAAATCTCTGTAATTGAATCCCTAACATTGTCTGTTGCATACCACTGCCCTTCTCTGATAATATCACTGACCTTGGCCTTCTTATTTAACAAGGAATTGTAGGTCAGATTCTGAGGGAATCTGTCCATGAGGATACCTTTAGGGTGCCATGGGTCCTTCCAGAAATAAGTATCTCTGCCATTTCCTATCGCATAAGTTATCAGCTTGTTAGTCAATTTCCTGCAGCTTAGGATGTTCCTCCAGCACCAAGATGCTCCTTGAGGGATTCCCATCAACCAGAAGTCCTTTGTCCTGATAAGATTTCTCTGAATCCATCGAACCCATATGGTGTCTTTGTTAGATACAATGTTCCATATAAATCTTGTCATAGCTGCCAGGTTTGCTGTTTTGATACATCTAACCCCTAGACCTCCTTCTTTGTAGGGATTAATGATTTTTTTCCAGCTGACAAGGGGGACTTTAATGAATTCATCCGAGGCTGACCATAAGAAATTCCTAAGAACAGAGTTTATTGTCTTTATTGTCTTCTAGAGATGGGAATGGTAAGAAGTCTTAAAACAATGTCCTCTTTCCTTTTTTGTTTGAAAAGCAAGCAGGGTTGTAAGGACCCCTTAACCTTTATATTAAAGAAAAAAATAAGATGTCTCAAATACAATCTCTCAAAAAAGAAAAGATTCTTAGCAAAAACAATCACACAGAAAAATTAGGACTATTCTAGTCTCCTTGTTGGCAATATATCATATATTATGTCTTGAAAACACTTACTGGTTTACTGATTCAGTGTGACTATACATGTGGCCATATCATTGCTTTCTTTTGTTTATGAAAACCATAATTTTGCTTTACACTCATCTCACTTGCAATATTTTATAAGTCAGTTGATAAAGTATTCTTTAATTGTTGGATGAATATCCTCACATGTATTTTTGTTTCTTATTAACATCAAGAGTCGAGAGATTTCACAATAAAGCAAAACAAGCCATTTGAGATATTTGGTACAGGTTTTTTTTTTAATTTTTAATTTTTAATTTTTTTTTCACCCATGAAGCAAATGATCTAATATGAACCAGTGTCTTCCCATGCTTCTTAAAGAAACTTTCACTTAAAATCCTTGTTGACTTTGACTTTACTAGCAGTATTAGTTTGGCATCACTTGGAAGTAGTTTTTAATAGCGATGAAAGTATCTTGTAATTTCTGAATGTTTAACATTAGGTTGTTGATTATTTTCAGAGAAGATTGTAAAAGTAGATTGGAGGAGGTGAACTCTTTTTGCAAAGTGTCGTCTTGAAGGCAAACCTTTATGTGTTTATGCAGTCTTGTCCTTGTGTTTTTGTGTAAAATTCTGTTGTAAAACTTGAGATCTGAATAAATAACAGGTGTGTGGTGTGCCTAGAGCTTCTTGTATTTTGGGTGTCATCATGAGTGAATGTATAGAACTAAGGCTTTACTTTGTCGTTGTTGTTTGATTCTTCAGGTTCATACAATACCATGTCTTATATTTTCTTCATTTCCTCATTTTTGCATGTTCTAATATTGAGTGTACTAAAGTTCATGACTTAAGATGTTTACAATTTAGGAATAAAGTATTCATTTGCAAAGATTGTTGTGGTTGCTGCCTTGTAGTAGTCTGAGTTGATTGTTTTAAGGATTTGATTTTATATGGATGCTTTGTTATGATATACTCTATAACTTGAAGAAAATATTCATCTTAGTAAAGACTGATTTTGCAGGTGTGGGGCTGTGATTTTACTGCAGCAGCAAAAAAAATGTAATTTTTTTTTTATATTAATTTGAAACGGTTTCAAACCCTCGCAACAAACCAGATTTCTTTTTTTTTGAATTTTATTTTGACTGGCCACGGCTTAAAACCGTTGTATTTCATGCTTGCCACTGCGTAAAACCGTGGACATGCTTGCCATGGCTTAAAACCGTGGCCATGCTTGCCACGGCTTAAAACCGTAGCCATGATGCTTGCCACGGCTTAAAATCGTGGCTAAATGTAGAAAATCATCAAGCTTCATCGAACATAAAACTGTTGCTAATATGTGTTGCCACGGTTTATAGCCGTCAATGGTGATTTGGCGACGCCTCAAATGGCCAGGTCTCTAAGCCGTGGCAATAGGTTACCCCCATGGTCCCAAACCGTTGCTGATGGGTATTTTTGGTGTAGTGAAAGTGCTTTCAAAGGATTCATTCACGATTTGGGGAGTTAGATATAAAAATTTTCGTTGGCATCCGAGTTTTAGCCTTCGGGCGGATCCGGAGTTGGCTCCAATATGGATTGAACTCCCTAATCTCCCTTTCGCTATTTTTTTCTTCCAGCAATCATGAAGGCGATTGGAGACTCTTTTGGTAGTTTCCTTAGGATTGACGATGGTACAAAGTATTTTGCTCGTCCAAAGGTTGCACGTATGTGCGTCGAGATGAATATAACTAAACCTTTACCACATAGGATTTGGTTTGAGAGTCCAAAATATGGCGGATACTGGCATAAACTGGAATATCTAGGATTCAAATACTGCGACCATTGTTCGTTAATTGGATATGAGAAGGACTATTGTAGAAAATTAGTTGGAAAGAAGAAGGAGCAATCGAATTTTGATGGAGAATATCATAAGGAAGGCAAGCCTTTAGAAAAGGCCAAGTAAAAGCAAAACCAATTCGGGGAGAAGCAAGGACAAAATGTGAAAAAGCAAATGTATGTTCCGGTTAACAAAAAATCGATGGAAACAAAAGAGAAAATAATGATTAGTGGAGCGAAATATTCTCAAGGAGTTGAAGTCATAAGTGAACAAGAAGAAGAAAGTAAAGAAAAAGCATGGCGCCGGGAATTTGACAAAGTTAGTTTGGCTAACAAATTTGGAGCACTGACAGATGAAAACGCGGAAGAGTATTTTGGTGAAGGTGACAAAGAAACAAGAAAAAAATCAGGAAGGTCATAAGAGGGCGGACAAAAACAACAATGTGAACAAGGAAAGAAAGTGGGAGGAAGGTTTTCAACAAGTTGAAAATACCCAAGACATTCTAATGGGGGCCGGATACACCATTAGTGAAGCTGAAATGGCCATGAATAACAAGAATTGTGACGAAGCAAAATCTGACGAAGGAATCGCTAGTGTTGCCCCATTATGGATTGTTCCTTTCGTGGGAGATAGCAACTCAGAAAGCGCTCAAGTCAATATGAATCCAGCTGAAACAGAGGATGGTGATAGAAGGAATGTATCAATGAAAGCAATGATGGATCAACAAACAAACAGAATTCTTAACCGAGATCCGCATACACTTCAGGAAGCATTAATAGACAAATCAGAGGGTCCGAACAGGGTATGTTTGATCCACAGAACAGGGGGAAAAATGACCGATAACGATACAGGGAATGATAAAAAATCAGTCTCGCTGGACCCAAGGGGCATTTCGCTGGAAATTAGAGGACTGCAGGGGACAAATTCAGCCAATAAACAAGCCGAGAACAACCTGGAACAGCAGCAGTTAGATGGAAATAAACATTCAAAGAAAGTGACGTTCGACAAAGACAAAGAACTTGGGGAAGCAACAATTGACCAGAACAGCTAGGTACAGGCGTGGTGCACTAGGCCGGGCAGCGAAGCTCTGTTGGATAACGAGTCTGATGCAAATACATCCTCCATTAATGTGGTTGAATTAGGATATCAATTTGATGAGGTTAAGACGAAAGGCAAAAAGAAGAACTCAAAGAACGGACCCGTGGTGGGAGTACAGAGAGTGACGAGAAACATGACTACCCCAGGTACTAGTAATGATAGATAATATCATGTTTTTGAATGCACGGGGCGTTGGTAACCGGGCTACCTGCTGCAGACTAAAAAAGCTGGTTAAAGAAAATAATGTAAAGTTACTAGCAATTGCAGAACCTATGATTCAAGATTCAAGGCACATGGAGATTCCAGGCAAGGTGAGTCTGCCTTTTTTAGCTTCGAATGATGATATTGAGAAAATTTTGGCTCTTTTGGTGGGGACTTCAATGTCATTGTCGAAGGTGGAGAATAATTAGGCGGATGTTCTCCCAACCATTTGGAGATGTTAGAATTTTCAGGGTGCATTTCGAGTTGTGGTCTTACAGACTGTGGATTTGAAGGACCGAAATACACCTGGTGTTATAACCAAATAGGAGATGATAGAACCTGGGCTAGATTGGATCGATTTTTGGGGAATGCAGATGGGATAACACTAATGCAGCATACTCGGGTCGATCACCTCCTGAGAGCATGCTCTAATCACGCCCCTTTGTCGCTTTCTTTGCTGCTGATTCAGAGGGCAGGTATGTCCCCTTTCAGATGTCAAAGTATGTGGTTAACTCATGAGGAATTTCTGGGCTTTGTAGATAGAAATTGGAACACACATGCAAAAGGAATTGGGGCTATGTATAGGGTGGCCTTGAAACTTAAGCGTCTTAGGGGAGCACTGAAAATATGGAACAAAGAAACTTTTGGTAATTTATTCAGTCTTATTAGAAGGTTGGAGGATGACATTGAACGATTGGAATTCAGCTTAATGCAGGGATGGGATTCAAATGACATGGTTAATTTGAATAGATGTAAGGTTGAACTCAAAATGGCTTTGGTATGAGAAGAAATATACTGAAAACAAAAATCAGGTGAAAAGGAATTCAAGGAAGAAGATGCTTGTACAAAAATTTTCTTTGCTTCCGTTAAAGCCAAATGGAAGAGAAGAATGATTACTAAAATCCTTGACACGGCAGGGAATTTAATCACTGATCCAAAAAAAATTATTTTGGAAAATTGCTCTCATCCGGAGGGTACCAAGAGGATCTGGAACTCATGGATTGCATTTCGAATTGATTCGAGAGGAGGATTGCGAGTTACTCATGAAGTCGCCAAATTTAGAGGAAGTCAGAAAAGCAGTATTCAGCATTCCCCATGACAGTGCCCCTGGCCCGGACGAATTTACAATTGGTTTCTATCAAAGTTGTTGGGATATTATTGGTCAGGACATCTGGAAAGCTGCGAAAGAATTTTTTGATTGCCAAGCTATGCCAGGTACTTTCTCTTCCAATTTTCTGGCGCTTAAAATTGAAGAGTCGGTATCTTATTCTGATTTCAGGGTTATTAGTCTTTGCAACGTGGTCTACAAAATTTTTAGCAAAATTCTTTGTATTAGATTGGCCAATATTCTCCCAATTTCATTAGAGCAGAAAACATTGGGTTAGCACAAGAACTTATGAGAGAGATTGGAAAAAAGGTAATCGGAAACAATGTGATTTTCATGTTGGTTTCAATAATAGAATGTGTCATTTGATATCAAATTGTGTTACACAGTGCGGATTCTCGGTGTTGATGCAAGGCATGTATGACGGGTATTTCAGATCATCAAGGGGCCTTCGGCAACGCGATCCTCTCTCCTTTCTCCTCTTTGTTATTGCAGCAGAAGTGTTAAGCAGAGGGATCTCACGAGCTTTTCGTAGATGGGAAATTGGTTATTATCACACCCCCATGGCGGCCACTCCGACTACCCACCTTTTATATGCTGACGACTCCTTGATTTTCTTGAATGTCGGGAAAAAAATCCATTAAAGGATGCATGAAGTTTATAGAAAAATATTGTCAAACATCAAGAGGGAGAATCAATATTGAGAAAAGTTCTTTCATGATTGATGAAAAAGTCCGTGCAGAAAAAATAATTTTGATCAAATTATGGACAGGTTTATTTTACAAGCAATCACCGTTCACATACCTTGGGGTACCCATTTATCAAGGCAGATGCAGAATATCATATTTTAAAGCTTTGGTAAATAAAATTCAGCATAAAATTCAAGGTTGGAAATCCATACTTTTGTCACCAGGGGGAAGATTGACATTGATTAGACATGTTTTATTGTCAATGCCAATTTACACCATAGAAACTACATTTGTTCCTGTAAGGGTTCTGCATACTATTCAGAAACTGATTGCGGATTTCTTTTGGGGAGATCATGAAGGGAAACATAAACGAAAATGGATAGCATGGAATAAAATCAGTGTCCCTACGGAGGAAGGTGGGTTAAATGTGCGAAGTCTGGATGATATTATAAAGGCCTTCCGTATTAAGTCCCTGTGGAATCTGATAAACTCCAACTCCTTATGGGAAATTTCTTGAAGAATAAATATTTGAAGGCAAGGGTTCCCATAAAAAAACAAGAAGTTAAAGCTGGGGCTTCACCGTTTATAAAAGAGTTGATGGCACATAAAAATTTTATAGTTGAAAATTCCATTTGGAGGATCACTAGAGGAGCCGTCAGTTTCTTTGAAGAACATTGGGCCAAGGGTGAAAATCTTTATTCGAAATGGGCAGGCGGAAACAAATGACACTTGGCCTTCTCTAATGCAAATGCACAGGGAGAATTTCAGAATGTTATCTCCTTTAATGCAAAGCAAAGCGCAAGAGCTATACAAGACAAGACTGAAAGGTGATGAAGGCGACCGAGATATTAGAATATGGATGCCAAATAATGACGGTATGTTTTCTATTAGCTCAGTATGTAAAATTTTATGTGGAAGAGGGATACAAGATGAATTTTGGAAATAGATTTGGCATCCGTTACTGCCTTCTAAAATTTCCAATTTTACATGGAAGATTATTAAAAGGGCCCTACCCATAGATGGAGAACTTAGAAGAATTTGGTTCCAGCTTGCCTCTAAATGTAGGTGTTGTACTTAATCTGGGGAGGAAACTATCTAACATCTTTTCTTGGAGGATGAATTAGCAAGAAGAGTGTGGAATCATTTTGAATTGGTGTTTCATATACACGTACATAGACCGGCTATACATAGCTTAGTTGGTCGGACATCCACTCTACTTGTGAGAGTTCGCGGGTTCAAGACTTACCAGTTAAGATTTTGTGAGTTTTCGCCCAATTATTTGGAACACATGTGCTCCGCCGTTAACAAGCCTTCGGGTATTGAATGCAACTGCTTAGATGGACTAGACCGGAGCGAAGCGAAAACGAGTCTTCATGCAAGGTGGAGGCGATGGACCAAAGCGAAAGCAAGTCTCTATGCAAGATGGAGGCGACAAGGTTATTAAGTGGTAACAATATTGTAGCCTTCGGGTCTGAGTTGGTTAACCCTATAGAGCCAGTCATGTAGCCTTCGAACATGGATTAATAAATAAATAAAAAAGGTCAACAACCCAATTTAAAAAAAAAAAAATTAAATATACACATACATAGACCGGCTGAAGTTTATACTATGTTAAAGGCGTGGTTTAGGAAGACGAATAAATTATCTTTATCAGGTACACTCATTCATCTCACTCCTCTTTTTATCATATGGGAAATTTGGATTCAGAGAAACATGAAACTTTATGAAGGAAAGGAGTGGTCGTCATGCTATGTGATTATAAAAGTTTATTACTGGATTAAATGTGTGTTAAAAATTTTCATTCCGACGACAAGGGAAGCCAATGGAAATTTGCTCCATAGATTGGGTATTCAGGAAAAGAAGGTAGAAGTGCTTCCTCCCCGGGTGATTTATTGGACTTTCCCTCCTATAGGATGGTATGTGCTAAACGTAGATGACTCTTGTATGGCAAATAATACTTTTGGAGGTTTTGTGATCAGAAATGAAGAGGGCAATTTTGTGGCAGCTAGACAATGTTATTTTGGTGAATGATCAAATAATTCAGCAGAAACCAGGGCCTTGCTTGAAGGGTTGAGATTTTGTAAAGATCGGGGAGTCCGAAATTTCATGATTCAAACGGATTCTATGTTGGTTAAACAATGGCTTCTCCGAGAAGCGAGTATACCTTGGTTTCTTAGCAATTGGTGGAGGGAGATCAGAAAGATGAGCAATGCTTTGGTGTGGCATTTTATCCATGTTTTCAGGGAGACTAACTCTGTGGCGGATGCGTTGGCTAGATTGGCGCAAGTAGAGCATATGTCTCGAACTTATTCATGGGACTCGCTTCCTAAGAGACTGAAGTCTCTAATTATTCTTGATAAGAATAAGACGGTGTATTTAAGGCTCCCGGATTCTACATGATTATGTTAATGAAATATTTTTATTTGACTCCATCAAAAAGTTTGAGAGAGATTGGGCGTTGAGGAACAAGTAGGTTGCTGTGAGGTTCGACTAGGTGGCGTTTTCTATGTTACTGTGTCGCCGCAGAAGTTCAGGATCAGCAGCGATCAATTTGGCGAGTGGATTGTAGATTTTGCGAAGAAATGGTGCGGAATTTACAGGGAAAAACAGAGGATTATATACTCTGTTTTATTGAAAACTCTGGACTGTGGAATGGACAAGGAAGCTCACAGTGCGGTGGCGCTAAATTGCGTCTTTCCCTGGTGTGAAGATGGGCTGATGTGTTGCTGGTGCAAACTAGAGCTCTATGCATATAGTTACGGTATGTTTTTTTAATGGATATGATGGTTACTGGATGGTGGACTGGTATGGTGAAGCCGGAATTGCTGGAAACAGGGGTTCCCATAGACCGAGTGCGGTTAATGGTTCTCATGTTGTGAGAATCAGTTTCGGAATGGTGGTCGGATGCGGCGGGGTGCTGAAATTCGGCCTTTCACTCAGGGAGCAGTTGGGACGAGGCTGCTGGGTCCTGACTGTTGCAGAGCTGACTTGGAAATGGACTGTTTTGAAGTGTTGTGGCAATGCGGTGCTTGGACCACTGGGACGCTGAAACAGTGTGTTTGCTTTGGTGTTTTTGTTGCTTTGTGTACTTCTTCTTAGTGCTTGCAAAAGCTCATTTAAGATGCTGCAAGGGGCTGCTAGGTATTGCAAGGCGCCTTAGCGCTGCCTGGAAACTGATTGGAGGTGCTGATAGGTGCGGTGTGTTGTCCTGGTTGTTGACATTGCGCGCTGATTGGGGCTGTAGGAGCGATGTTGCATGCTCTGTTTCACTGGGCAGAGGATCTTATTCTGCAAAAGTCTTTTTGGATAGGTAATTTTCTAGTTTTGTATGCTAGGTTTTTAATACGGGCAAAGTCGTAACGTACCTCCGTTTGGTTTGTAAATCATTTTTTGATAAGTAATAAAGGTCTGGTATCTCATAGTTGCCCCTCTCCACCGGAGGTTTAATTAAAAAAAAAGTGATCCAAAAACACAAATAAGCAATTGATTGTTCCGTGGCAGATGTCAAGGGGATAAGTCCCTTGGTAGTGAAGCATAAAACTCATCTTAAAGAGAATGTGAAAACCTCTAGAGAGTTACAAATGAGACCGAACCATGTGATGTGTGAGAGCAAAATTCATTAATCTTTTGGATGTAGGTATCATATACCCTGTATCAAAAAGTTGATGGTTTTGCCCTCTTCAGGTTGTCCCTAAGAAATTAGGGATCATTGTTATAAAGAATCATGCTGATGAATTGGTAACCACTCTAGTCAAAACTGGATGTGGGTATTTATTGACCATTGAAAACTAAACTCAATGACTAGGAAAAATCATTCATGTCTCCCATTATTGATCGAATGTTATAACAATTAGCTAGTCATGAATATTATTGCTTCATTGACAGTCTACTCTAGCTCAAACCAAATTTTAATTGCCTTAGAAAACCAAAAAAACCACCTTCACATGTCCGTTTGGCATTTTTGCCTACAAGGGTATGCCCTTTGGTTTCTGCAATGCACCCACCACATTCTGGCGTTGCATTTTGAGTATATTCTTAGACACGGTTGAAAGGTGCTAGAAACCTTCATGGATGATTTCTCTGTTTTCGGTTCTAACTTTGATTAATGTATGAGTCATCTAAGCCTTGTTTTAGAAAAATGTAGGGAGAAAAGTTTGCTTTCAATTGGGAAAATTTTCATTCAATTGTAAGGGTTGAAATCGTCTT
Organism: Berberis vulgaris; assembly: GCA_963556465.1. Classification (NCBI taxonomy): domain Eukaryota; kingdom Viridiplantae; phylum Streptophyta; class Magnoliopsida; order Ranunculales; family Berberidaceae; genus Berberis; species Berberis vulgaris. Next base: position 82,617,710 of record OY747132.1, on the reverse strand, counting down.
AGGTCACATTGTTTCAAAGAAAGGTATTGATGTAGATAAGGCAAAAGTTGATACAATAGCTAGTCTCCCACCTCGGGAAAATGTCAAGGATATTCGATCATTCCTAGGGCATGTTGGTTTTTACTCGGTTAATCAAAGACTTTATCGAAATTGCGAGGCCCTTGTGTACTCTTTTGGGCAAGGATGCTTCATTTGAGTTCGATGAAGAATGATTGAAAGCATTTTAGCAGTTAAAGTTATAACTTACCTCAATGCCCATCATACATTCGACATCTGAAATGGAGTGTTCCACTTGAGATAATGTGTGATGCTTCTAATTATGCCATCGGTGTTGTCGTGGGACAACAAATAGATAAACGTCTCCATGTGATCCATTATGCTAGTAAGACTCTTGGTGGTGCACAACTAAACTACTCCACCGTGGAGAAAGAAAGAGTTGTTGGCAATTATTTTTTCCCTTTATAAGTTTTGATCATTAATAGGATCCAAAGTCGTTAACTATGATCATCCAACTATTATGTATCCTTTGTCTGAGAAAGATGTAAAATCACATTTGATCCATGGATCTGGTTACTTCAAGAGTTTGAGAATGTAATTACAGATAACCTAAGATGATTGTTGAATTTGAGAAAGAGTCGTTACACATAGCTAAAACATTTCCTTAGGAACAACTCACCTTTGAGGCCCCCATGGTATGCAGATATTGCGAACTATCTTGTTACTGTCCAAGTGCCTAACCATTTGTAAACACAATATAAATTTAAATTTTTAGCAAAGGACAAATATTACTTTTGGGATGACCATACATGTTCAAGTATTATTCTGACCAAGTCATCAGGAGATGTGTTTATAAGAGAGATCAACAAATCGAACAACTAGTTGTACTCTGGTCACATAGGTTTTGCAAATAAAACAGATATTGATTTGATTAATATTATGTGGCCTTCTTATGAATTTGGTGCTCGAAATAATTAATTTCGTACACAAATGAAAGATATTTGAGGAATTAAATGTTAACGAATTTTTGGGCTGGATCAAAATTTTTACGCGGACCAAAAAATCCTCAACTAATTTATCCGATTTTGGTTATGTCCCGACAAAAGCCAGGTAAGAAATGTAGGTATGCAAGGTTTTTTTTTTTTTTTTTTCAATTTGAAAATAAAAAATCCTATATGTTGTCACGTATACTATAAATAGAACTTATCTTGTTTCATTATTATGTCATCCGGTTTTGAAAATGGTGTCCGAACATAGTGGTGGCTTCCCACAACTCATTACTAGAGATTTACCACAACTTTTATTCATGCATAGGCGGGATTCATTTAAGGAATTAATGCTACAAGCATGTTTGTATTTATTGTTATTCAAGATCTTCAAAGATTATATCACGAAATGTATAAGAATGTTGTTGTACCACTAATATTGGAATATTTCCCTTGAAGTCCGATGAAGCAAACATATCCCCAAATAATCCAATTTCAGGATATTCATTCCAGTCTACAAGTCCAGCAAGCAACGAAGAGTAATTATTCTGTTGTCTCCCCACAAGCATAAGATCATAAGAATTCTCTATTGCTCGAATAACACGTACCACCTCCAGACCATTTTCTAATACTTCCTCTTTGTACATGTTGGGCCCATTCACTACTTGTTCAAGTCTATATTCATTTATAAAATTGTCATCCAAAATCTTGTCGTTCAAGTTATTTATGGTCAAGTTAACAGGAATAAGGCGATGCACTATCAGATTGATATTCGAGCGTTTTGCCATCCTTGTTGCATAAAATAGTGCTTCTCGGTCATCAGGGCCACCCAAAAAGATAACACCAATATTGTAAGTGGACCAACAAGAAATAACAGATTTATTGTTATTCAACCTCCCACGATCAATAAGGATACCTACTGAGCATGGTGCTTTACTAAGTACCTTTTTGTTGATATTCCTGCACTTGGAAGAATCTGTAACTCCATCTATATTCCATTGCTTATGAAAAGGGATGATTATTAAAGATGTTTTTTTGTCAAGTGCTATTGTGCAAATATCTTCATGGGCTGATACAAAAGGTGTTACAGTTGTGAAAGCATGGGTGGTGACAACACCATGATTTTGTTTTTCGTAGATTCTGAAGCAATTGACTATATGATCTGATGGAGTAGACTTGTTGGATATCATGTCACGTGACTGGTGAGCAATGAAAAGAGGAGTTGAACGACCGTAAAGCTCAATGAGATGAAGAAGATAAACAGAAATTGGACTTTTCTTAGTTGGATTCGACACCTCAATAAGATTAACGATTGCAGGCACATTATTTTCATTGTAGACACAAACTAGCATACAAAATTCATCATTTTGTTTGGCATTTTGGATTGTACGATTCTTGCAACCAAAATACTTAGTTGAAGGTTTATAGAACCATCGAACTAAAAGTGAGGTGACAGTTGCTACAATAGTGGAACCATATATCAATACTGCGAAAACACCCGGATCAAGAATCTGCAATTAATGAATTGTTTTTCAAATGTTAGAATATTTTGAAGCATAGTTGACACAATGTGAAGTAAGGTCGAGAATCTTTAAAGACACTATGACTTGACATGCCCAATGCATGCTACGATTGTTTTTTTAGTTGTCCCTAAGATTGGGTGTCACAAGACTGAAGAAAAATATTAATTTTTAAATATAAATTTAAAAGTTGGCCGTAATGTAAATTTTATTTATTATTTTTTAATATGTCTTGCTCTTCTGTCATCACACTTCTAAGACGTACAAATACAAAATCTAATTGCAAAAACCTCATTAATCTTTCTGAATTTCATAAATTGCTTGTGCGCACAAACGCGCACACAAACATAAATGTATTATAGTTAGAAATGTGGAAAATGATTAAAAATTAGTTTACAAAATGAATGAGGCAGCAGATGGTTTGGCAGGTTTGGCTCAATTGGAAGAGAGCATGAAAGACTTCACTACACTATATTGACATTTTTGTAACAACCCTCAAAACAGTATTACTTTTGAAGTGTAACAATTTGTCTAACAACTTTATATATTTTCACAAACAAAATGATACAATAAAAGTATCACCACGAAGAGTATGGTTATAAAAGTGACACTATTCATGGTGATCCAACTTATTGTATAATTTTTTTTGTTTTTACTGTTTTTCAATTTTTTTGACTAAATTTAGTTTTGATTTGAAATTGTTTGGTAGATTATAACATCTCAAAAAGTAATATTGTTGTGAGGGTTGTTACAAAAGTGCCAATTTGGTAGATTACACATTTCCAAAAACAAAATAATTCAATAATAGTATCACCACGAGGAGTATGGTTATAAAAGTGACACTATTCATGGTGATCTAACTTATTGTATCATTTTTTTTTTGTTACTGTTTTTCAATTTTTTTGACTAAATTTAGTTTTGATTTGAAATTGTTTGGTAGATTATAACATCTCAAAAAGTAACATTGTTTTGAAGATTGTTACAAAAGTGCCAATTTTTTGTAGTGCTTTAATGGAGCTAACCAACCCAGGAAAATTTTAGGACTGACGAGATTAGATTGTGCCCGTACGGCGTATATCTGGCTATCATGATTGGAGGTGTTACAGGGTGGATTAGGAAAATGTCGCTATCCCCTCTAGGTGCTGGTTCGTGGAGGAGAGTTCTTCTTTTTCTGGGCACAGAACAGAGTCGCTCTACTCTGTTTTTGGGCTCTGTTTTGCTGTCTCTGTCTTTCGGGTGCATATAAGGTGCCTGGATGTTTTCTTGGGCTCTGTTTTGGTTATTTGCTTGGATGTTTTCTTCTTGGCCGACTATGGATGCAGGGTGCTCATGGATTGGGGAAGTTCTCTTAGCTGGAAGGAGTACAGCGATTTTGGTTTGGTATCGCAGAGAGCAAGGTCTTGACATTGCTGCTTTAGTGACTTGATGAGGAATTGTGTTAGCAGGTTTTGGGTACCATCACGGCGTCGTTGTTTTGAAGCTGGCGGGCTTCTTCATGAGGTGGTATTGCGTGGAAATGGCGAAAATGGTTTGGTTACTGGGTCTGTTCAGATTATTTGCCATCGGCTAGGAATTGGCTAGGAATAAAGTTATGTAATTTCAGTTTTGGTTTTATATCAGGTAAAGTCGTAACGTACATCTTGATAGTTTGTTTATCAAGTTTTTTGACAAGTAATAAAGGTTTGACATTTCATAGTTGCCCCTCCCTCCGGAGGTTTGATAATAAAAAAAGATTAAACATTAATTTATTTTATAATTAATAAGCCTGCAATATAATAATTGGACCGGTATTATAGATACTAGCACCCTTACGAGCATTACATGCATCCAACATTTGCTTTTTAAATTTGCAGATACAACATTTTTTTACCGTGTATTTGGAATTGGTGATATCACACTTTTGACATTTTTTTATTCATTTTATTTTTTATAAATATTTTTCATTTAAAAAATTATTTTTGTTCGATAATTATACATTATTATCTATATAGTATGATCATTAGTTACACATTTTATGATTATTAGAGATAGCTTTAATTCATACTCAATCAACATCTTTTGCATCAAATTTCAAAATCATAAAATTTACATATTTATGAGTATTAAAGAATTAAAAAAAGAGTATTAAAGTCTATAAGGTATAGTTTTCAAGTCTACATATGGCCGGGATTTTTGTGTTTACTATCCAGATCCTTTTAATTTGTTTCCATTTTAGAAAATAAAATTAGTGAAAAATATATGCTATTTGTAATTCAAAAGAGGAAAAGAAAACCAATTGTTTTTTTTAGACCCTAATTGAGAGGAGTTAAAAAGGTAGAGAAATGTTGTGGAGTAGTGTTTAATAATGTAGAAAAAATGGTCAATTTGTGTTTGGGTTCTATGATTTATACAAACTTTGAGTTTTGGTCTCAAGTTTGTTCAACTTTTAGTCTCGAGTCTAAGAACACATTGACCATTAATTCTCCGTCGTGTAATTGAATGAACTTTTATTTTTATTTTTCATATACTATTGACTTTGACATTGACAAATTTATACTTTAGGTGCAACAATTTATACCAGCTTTATGATTAAGTCCTATGTTTGTAACAAAGAGTTGATGGTTAAAGTGGTCTTGAAACTCAAATTCAAGCTAGACAAACTTTGGGTCCAAACTTAAAATAGATACAAATCACAGACCCAAATACAAGTTAACATAAAAAAAAATCTTCGATGTTATAATATATAGCAGTAAGAGTAATAGACATCTTTCAGTGTGTGAAAGAAGGGTAAAGTTGAAATAGTTGTTCTTTACTTTTGCCATCACTCTCTTCTAGCATTCACATGCCATTGAACAACCTATTAAATTCTGAATATCGGTGGGGTAATTTGATCCATAATGAACCTACACGGACCAAAGTTATTGGTATAAAGGAAAATATTCAGTATAGACCTCTCCTAAATTTAGGAGGCTCGTATCATGGTAGTGTTATTGGTGTAGCAGTGGTGCAGATGTTGAGTGGATTGAGGAGGATCATTTTAATCCACTTTACTTACATTTTAAATTGAAATTTCTTCAAAATTCAAAATAATAATAATAAAAAGTCTATGACACAAACAAGCCTTAAAAAATAATAATAAATTAAAGTGCGTTTTGGTAATTGTACCTCCCGAGTTAATGCATCATAGTAAACTGTAACATCAAATATGCCAAGGGTAGTCAATACTAGGCCAAGCATAACTGCATCTTTGAAAGGCATTTCATGGAAGAGACAAGGGATGATAGCGCCAAGAAACTTTCCAAGAAAACCAAGTGCCATTAATAGCATTGTCGACTCTAAAGCACCATGAGTGGATTCCACGAAGTCAAACACTGTCATGTTACCAATTTGCAAAAAGTAAATCGGCATCAATACTCCAGAAATAAAACATTCTAGTTTATCTGTCAAAGCAGATCCAAGGGGAGGGCCATCCGGTATGATCAAGCCAAGTATAATTGGTCCAAACAAGAACCGTGCACCAGTGATCTCTCCAATATATGCAGTTGCCAGGATCATCAGAAAAATGATAAATAAATGAATATCCTTTACAGCTTCACCATTGGGAGTTTGTTTGATAATCCAAATCACAACTTTTCGTAATACAACTGTTACGAATATTATGAGAGAAAAAGTAGAAACAACAAAACCAATTATATTTTTTAGGGTGGCGTTCGAATATTGGTATAGAGAAAAACAGATTATAAGTGTGATCCAACTGCAAGTGCCACTAATTATACATATTGAAGTAGCTTGACGTCCTAATTCTGTATTAAGGATTTTGAGTTCGGACAAGAAGGCACTTATTACATGAAAAGAGCTCATTGACACCAATACAGCTGTTAATGGAAGAGTATATCCCACTCTTGTTTCGTGTAAAATGGCTCCCCTTATATAGAAAGCCGTTGGAAGTGTAAAAGCTAATGGAACGACGAAGGTTGAGATGCCAATGATCCATACCTTTCTAGAAGATCTCATCATAGTACTTAGGTCCATTTTTACCCCAAGCAAGAATAGGTAAAGCATAATGCCAAACGGCCCCAAAGTTTCAGCTCTAAACTTTCCTTCATCTGGATTGAAAAGATATTGGAATTCTAATATTCGTGACAAACCTGATAATCCGAATATCTGACCACTCTGCAAAAACATTTTATGTAACAAAAAAATGATTGTAAGACGTGTGAATAAATAAGATTATAAAAGTGTAATTGATTAATTTGTTTACCACCATAACAAAACTAGATAAGGACAAAATTATGAAGCTATGATTATGGAATTTAAGAGAAAATTACTAATCCTTCTTTATCGCTGGGAAGGAACAAGCACCTTACTAGAGTAAAATACAATAAAAAATAGGTCGTAATTACATAAAAGCTGTCCCAACTTTGAATCAAGTTTAATTTCCATGACTTGACTCAATGACCCTATTCCTATGCTCTCGATTTACTTTAATCTACTTTCAAGAGTTCTTCCAATTGTGATTACTATTTGTAGACAGGAATTCAAGTTTGATTGATTTATATTATACCATAAATTAAAGTACAAGAAAAAGTCAAAATGGAAACGATGGGTCATCGACACTGGTTATTCTCTATAAGTTTTACCGTGCAGCAACTAAGAAAGGTTTGTGTAATCCAAACTTCATGTCAACACGATCAAGGGACCCAAAGTCTATCATGGATAAATCGAGAACCTAAACCCTCTACTTATACAACTGACAAGATCTAAAGTTTAAATATTTTAAAAAAAAGACAAAAATCAATGACAAACTTATATTTTATGAGAAAAATATCTTTGAACTAGTGATCCATAGATGCGTTTTTTAATTATGAAAATAAGGTTATTTCATGTTAGTTATAATGTTAAGAAACTTGATCACTATATCATTTCTCATGAGATCAGGCATAACAACACGGTCTCTGTAAAATACTCCTAGCTCCGTCCTTTACAAGAGATGATCTATATATTGGTCATATACAAGGGCAAAGCCAAAATTTTCATGGAATTGAGACAATTAATTATTATGTGAATTAGTGGAGTAGTGGACTCACCATTTAAGGAAGTGTGAGCAGAAAAATGGGGGTGAAAGAGGAAATGCATAATTTTTAGGGAGGCAATCAGTAGTATTAACTAAGTAGACCACACTGTTCTATAGGTAAATCAACAAAATTTTCAAAGTTGTGGGGGGCAATTGCCACCCTATCTCCAACGTGACTCAGCCCTTCGTCATATATTACTTGTTACTGTCATCATATTTGGCTACATAATCTTCAATTACCATTCATTTATCAACATCAAAACAAAATCTAAACACAGAGCTGAAACATTTTAACTAGGAGGAACTTACCAAAATTTGTGGCAGCACTGAAGTAAAACCGAAAGGCTTGAGGACAACCTCAAGTATGGCTTTCAGCAAAGAAACCAGAGCGATCTGAAACATAAAAACCTGGTTGAAATATTTATAGTCGTTTTGCGAGAAAATATACCTAGTGTCATTAAAAATTGTATTCTTATTAATGCACCAGATGCTATGATCCTCACTATAAGTTGTCATGTTGTACAACAAAAGTTATCTTGTGAACAAAGGAAATTTATGCATGGGTGAAAATAATTAAGCTGAATAAAAATGTATATATAGACATGCAACTTGAAGGAAAGGTGGAGAGGCATTTCCGGATGGGAATGGGTACCCATGTTTTGTGCAGGCTTCTAATGGTTGACCATAACAACTATTGATCCCATGTGTACCTACGGAGGGATCCATAAGGCTCGACTATTTATGGGATATTTTTTTTAGGCATTTTATTCATTATTTACATATAACCAAAAAACAATGGTCTACAAGATCATCATTATTGCAAATATATATTAAGCTTAGAGAAGAGGAAATGGTGTTCTCCTTAACATGTGAAACCGCCACTTCATTTCTTTTGCATATCTTTCTACACATAAAAAGTTTAAAGAAGAGGAAATGGTCACTAGCTATTTCACCATTTTTCTCTATCTTCTCCATTCTCCCAGACTGAAATTTTAGGATTTATTTCACAAGGTAAATGCTTTAACATGGAATTCATGCATGCATACACTATATGTAATACTTAAATCCACAATAGTTGTCAAACAATTAATTTAAATTGACCATTAAAGCATGCATGTAGAACCCAAAATATGATAGAGTTAGAGAAAATTAACACAAAATATGATAGCGGTGAATCGAGTCTGGGAAAACTTTGCCTATTAAGGATGTAGAACCCTCAAATCATTGTAAATAATGAAATATAAGTTACGTGTCCAAATCCGTCCTTGCTGATCTCAAACTTGTAAAATGAATTGCTGTGAGCCAAGGACCACCGTTTTGGTGGCCAAAGGCATTCCAATGCTAAAGTCAGGCGACGGTGTAAGGAATGACGCTTTATTGTTTTGAGCCAGGCTCCAAGATCTGTGCCACGTGGGCTGGCGTGATTTGGCCTTGGGCACCTGACTTACGAGCTAAACAATGGTTTAAGCACGGACCCCGTATTAGGGTTGACCTATGCCATGTGTACGACTATCTGCTGACCCCATAAATCGAAGTAGCCAAAGTGGACATACGCATAAAACCAATCCCTCGACCAACCCCTGATGTTATCATTAAGGTTGCCAAAACACGCGGGAGAACGAAGGAAACAGGTGCGATTGGGTTTCACACTAAACCCCACCAAAGAATGCAAATTTTCAGTAGTTAAAGGAATACCAGAAAGGATGGCCTTGTCATACGTGGAAACCATAACCCTTCAACCATTTCGAGCCCATCTAAGCGAGAGAAATACCCAGAAAATCTAAATAAGACTAGAATAGCTCCGAAACTGGAAACCGAAGATCGACATAAAACATATGAGGGTAAAGCGCAATATATACCTTCATCGGATGACAAAGACTATCATTTTCACGAGGAATAACGATTTCAAGGTCGAAAGGCAAAGAGTTGTTGGAACAGACACTATCCAATGTAGTATGAGAAGCCTTATTTAGGAAAAAAATGAGCTTCACGGATAGCAAGCTGCTCGTTGTCCAATAGGTCACCAACAAACATCGCGAATAGGCAAGAAAAGATGGAAAAAGGCAATAGGAAAGAAGAAATAACCCTAATAGCAAAGATGGCGTAAATGAGGAAACAAAGTCGTCACAACACCCTTTATACAACCGAGCAATGAAGAGACTGCTAACGGAGCGACATATGAGACAAAATGGCACGCAAAATTCCCAAAAAATATGCGAGAAAACGAATAGACAACGAAGTAATCGAGACAATCGACTGAAAGTTATTAACAACATTAAGTTCAATGCAAAGGTGCAATTGAAATACCAACCGACACACAGTTAGTGGATACATGAACATACCCACTAACTAAGGGGGAGTAGCTGATGATACATCAAAATAAATCGATCATCACGATGTATACGTGGCATAGAGATCCATTATGAGGATATAGCGTCTAATCTATTGGGCCAGCTCATAAAGCCCAAAGAAAATAAAGCCAATTACAGAGGCCTAGATAAGATCCGCCAATGAGAAGACATGAAAAGAACTCGAATCCAGGCCCGAACGAATCAGAGCCCGAATTTAGGTCCAACATGAGTTCTCTCGTAAAGAAGAGGAACGTTACACCAAAAAGAGTCGTGGAGGGAGTTACGCTTCTTCGGACGCGTATCCATTAAGGAGGGGATTGTTATGATAAACATCTCATTTCGTTGCGCCTCACATGCTTAAGTCACACAAAGGATTAACCACGACCATTATAAAAGGTAAAGGGAACATTCGACATAGGTATGCAACTTTAACTAAGCTTTGTCCAGATTTACTCTCTTATTTTAATAGAGTTGCTGACTCAAGCATCGGAGTGCCTTCGGCCACCAAGAAGGTGGTCTTTGATAGTCTAACATTTGTTTTGCAAGTCAAACTCTCAAGATGACGTTTTTTGGACACATCAAATACCATTATTTCTACTGATGGGATATCCATTCCCGCCAAGGTTTGGCACAAAAATGATTTCTTTGAATTGGCTCAATCTCCCAACCGTCCACCACCTCCCCTTCTTTCTTTTTGTGTATGTTGAGTCTATCAAACCACAAACATGTAATAAAACCAACCAAGACCCGACCTTAATGTAAAACTTCTTATAACAATTTAATAAATATTTTATATTTTAAAATGTTGGAACACAATTTTCACTCCATGAATATAATATAAACTAGGGTGTTGACACGCTCTACGTGCGCGTATATTTTTGTATTTTTATTTTATTTTGAAATTCAATAGTACACAAAATTTTAAATTTTGAGAGATTTGACTGGAGATTTATAAGCAAAATAACCATAAAAATTATTTACACTTTTTATTTTACTAATAAAAAAAAGAAGAAAACAGTTTTATTGAGTAAACTATCAAGTTGTAAACAATTCAAACTTAACATAGTCCCATTACAAATAGACAAAAAGTTTGTTAAGGGCACAACACAGGCTATGCGTGCAAACAATTCCTTCTTTTTCATTATTATTTTGTTGGGATGATGAGTTCAAATAGGTCAAGTTTGTTATTAGAAATAAATAAAATAAAAATAACTCCCTATCATATTTATGTTGTTACAAAATAAAACTTATTTTCAATTGGGACATGAGAGAAGGTTGAAATAAATGGATTGATGAACAATAGTTTGAAGATTAAATAAAAAAAAAAAAAAAAAATCAATGTGAATTTTGTATTGAGCCAGCTAGGAAAGCCCAAACCCACTGTTATGATTGTGAATTAAGCCCAAACCCACGACACTGAAGGAGTTTTCACTAGATTGGAGGAGATTGAATTGAAGCTCGGAGGTCGACGGTTGTGTTGGAAGAGTTTGTGTTCGTCAACTTGAAGAGCAGTTTCACGAGTTTATGGTAAGAGATATGATCGACTTGTTGAAGGATCGAGCGGAGATGAGCACGAAGATGAGTCATGGAAGCCATCAATTGTAGTGAAGAAAGATTGAAGATTTTTTTTTTAATTTTTAATTTTGGTATTTATTGGAAATAAAATTGACTTGCAGGTGTGAATTGCAGAGAAGCGGATGGGCATGATTGATGGAGAAGACGAAGATGGTTATACATCGGGAGATTAATTTGCATAGGGGCAATTTTGTAATTTCAACAACGTGACGTGAAGAAAATGAAAAGGCTGGTCATGTTAGAGTGGAATGTGACGAGGTGGTCATGGACTCGATCAGAGAGTAAAGGAAAGGGGTAGGATTGGTAGGATATGATGGAAATTTAGTAATGTGGGAGAGGGAATTTACAAAAATTAAAAAATTGTGCATGACGGACGCTCACACTATTCATCGTGCCAATATTTGTTATAGAATAACTTCGAATTGTTGAAGTTCTTTGATTGTTGGTACTACCTAGTTTTCAATTTGGAGTACGAACTAAAGATTGATTCAGCGAAATTCGGAAAAAGAATAATATTTTTCAATAGTTCCATTTGATAAATAATTCAGTCAAATATACGGAAGAAATAAAAATTTGATGGAGCATACGTTCGTGTATAAAACGATTACAACGCAAGAGATACATAGTTAAAAATTCGGCCCATATGTGATTGTTAGATATGAAATATATATATTATCGAAACAAAATAAAAACTTACCTATTGAGAAAAACTAAAAGTAAAAAATCTCAAGAACAACTCAACCCCATAACATCATCAACCAAGAAGTACCTCCAAGGTCATTAATTAAAGCACCTCCATTATTTGCATATTCATCACGAAAATCGTCAATGGATTGTTTTATCTAATTTTATTTTTGTGTTAAAGTTTATTTTGATAATAAATTGACAAAAATCTTTATAACAATCAAATCTCACAAATGTATGCCACCACCAAAACATTAAAAAGTAAAAAAAAATCGGTGGATTAAACATTGTTTATTTAAACATGTATTATACGAAATTAATTAGACATACGGATTTTATATGATATATTTTTTTATAATAGATGATTCATATGGAATAAATCGTGTATTGAACATGTATAATAGATGATTTATATGATATGTATTAAAAGAGCCTTCATTGCGTGGATGTAGGGCATCATTGGCCAAACCACGGTAAATCTTGTGTCATCTCTTTTATTATTGCTTTTTTTCATTGATTTCGATAGTTTTTATTCATCGTAACACACTAAATCAATTTGGGCTTGTTATTGAATCGATCAATTATTAGATTATCTAGTAATTGATGCTTTAGTTCTTATTCATCGTAACACATTAATTAGATCAATTTGGGTTTGTTATTGAATCGATCAATTATTAGATTATCTAGTAATTGATGTTTTTTGTGTTGTGGTGCTGATTCATACTGCATCAGGGGACAATAATATTAATAAATAATTTAAAGTAGTACAATAATGGAGAGGTGCTGCTTTGGCGAGATTGTGCATTTTGTTGTTGTGTTCACTCAAAATATATACAAACATAGCTAAACTGTAAGTAGCCTCTAGATATTGCATATTAATAATTATGGATCTCCGAACCCGTTTAATATTTGTCTAAACCTGTCAAGTTAACGTCTCCCAAGATTGAATTAAGAGCTCTGGAGTCACCCAGCAAAACTCATCCTTGTGCTTGAATCAGCAACAAAGCAGCTATTGCAGCATACACTCTTCCATCAAACTGTTGAGAATTGCTCCTTCAATTTTAAAGGCAACTTCCGCCTAAGTACTCCCTGAAGTATCACAAGCAAAGTCCCAGCCGCACTCTCCTTAATCAAGTCACGGTAACTCACATCATAAGTGAACGATAACAGAGTGAAGAAGGCAACTGGTCCTAATCATAATCGCAGGCCTTGCACCTCAAGAAATCAATATTCTACCAATATCATTCTCCCCAAGGTCAGAATTCAAACCACCTTAGACTCTTAGTACTTGCTAATTCAGATAAATATTGCTCCAAACTTTCGTATTTTGTAAATGGGAAGTACGTAATTAACATCCGAATCCACTTTTTTTTATCTCCAACACAGATGATATCCCCATCCACTTCATGTCTTTCATGCATGCTGTATAGTGTATACTATCAACGCGACGTCATATGTACAATGTACTTACATTGTTCAAGGAAAATAAAATAGCGTTTCATCATATCTTGAATCAAATAAACTCTGATTTATAATCTCGAAGGAAATGAGCAATCAATAGTCTTTGATCAGGTCTTTCATCTACAATTACAAATTTCTTCCTTTAACTTAAAGATGACAGAAAATTAATTATAATCATGATCCATAGTATAAATGATCGCTGTTAGATGTATGTATAGGGATGATTATGTATACATTTACACTACATTAAATTGACATTTTTGTAACAACCCCCAAAACAATAATTACTAAACAATTTTACACATTTTCGCAAATAAAGTGATATAATAATTGTGTCACTATAAAGAGTATGGTGTGTTACAAGTGATACCATTCATGGTGATCCAATTTATTGTATCACTTTTTTTGTTTAACTGTTTTTCATTTTTTGACTGAATTTAGTTTGACTTAAAATTATTTGATAAAGTGTTACATCATAAAAGGGATGTTGTTTTGGGCGTAGTTACAAGAATGTAAGTTTAATGTAGTGTAAAAAGAAGTATACACATATTACTACTACTATCAAATTAAATTCATAACCATAAATAATATCCCCAAGTAAATATACACTGATAAATACAGAAATAAGGGGAAAATTATTAAGTAACAAACTTTTTGAAATGAAAGACTTGAGAGAAGCAGGGGCGGATCAAGGATTTTAGTTGAGGGGGGCGAAATGGAAAATACTTATTAGTTGATAATAGTAGTTATCAATAATAAAGCCAATTTATTTTTGTACCTGAGCTGGTACTAATAAAAAAATACAACTATAAAAAATACATTGCATATACCAAATTAGATCCAATGTAATCCAATTTTAAGCCAAAATAAGGTCACTATCGATAACCTTAGCAAGAAGGAAACGAACATAATAACTAGAATATATAACTAATATCACAAAATAATTAGAATAAGTATTTAGTTGTAGCTAAAAAAAATTTGAAATTTGCGAACCTAATATGACCATAATACAATTTCATAAAAAAATTAGTTTGTATGAGGCTCAAATTTTGTACAAGTTGGCTAATAATATATATTTTCATTGAATTATATAGTTATTATTTTATATATTAATTTTAAATATTTTTTGTTGGAGGTTTTTAGGGCTGAAAACCGAACCATCGGTTCGGTTTTTCACCTAAACCATGAACCGAACCGACCTAGGTCGGTTTTAAAATTTTCAAACCGAAACCGAACCGACCATTAACAAAACCGATCCGAAACCGAACCGATTCTAATTTATGCAAACCGTAATCGAACCGAACCGACCAAAATCGAACCAAAACCGAAATAAAACCGAACCGACCGACTATTTTAAACATATTATATTATTTATATATAAAATATATATTATTTATTATATATATTCGGTCGGTTCGGTTTGGTCGGTTAAAATCACATAGAAACTGAAAACCGAACCGACCACTTCGGTTTTGAATTTTTTAAAACCGAAACCGATCCGAACCGAATTTAAACCGAACCAATCGGTTCGGTCGGTTTAGTCGGTTTGATCGGTTTTTTGTTCAGCCCTAGAGGTTTTATTGAATTATTTAATGTTAATAAATTTTTATTAAACTAAACATTTTTTAATGTTTGCAATTACTAATAAAATTGTATTGAAAATAAAATAAAAATTCACTCGAAGAGTATTGAACTCGAGTCTTTTAATAAAAATGATAAACCTCCAACCACTACATCAACAAAGACATATTCAAACATTTGTATAAACAATTGACATATTGTATTCTACGTTATATAATCGATTTTTTTTAAAAGTATAGTATATATACAAAAACATATTTTAAAAATTGAGGGGGGCAACTGCCCCCCTCACCCCTTAGTAGGTTCGCCCATGCATTGAAGTATAGTGAAGCAAACATATCACTCAAGAATAAAATTTCGAGATATTCATTCCATTTCACATTTCAGAGTCTTAGAAATGAGCAACATGTAATTATCTTGTTGTCTTTGGTCAAAATAAATTTTCACTGCTCGACCATGTGTACTACGTCAAAACTATCATCTAGCTAGTACTTAATCTTTTGTACATATTTTCCTCATTCACCATATTTTCAAGTCCATATTCAATTATCAAATTGTTATCCATATTCACCCCTGCCAAGAATAGGTAAATCATAACCCCAAATGGCCCCAATGTTTCAGATCTAGCCATTGATTGCAAGACAATGTGATTAAGGTTCCGCTTGGTACATTGTAAAAAAATGTATTTTGCAAAGTAATGCAAATGTATTAGTTTTCAATGCATTACTTTGTAATTGCTTGGTATTAGTCAGAGAAAAATAATACTAGTTCCATAATTTTTGAGTTTTTAAGTTACTAATACACTACATACTACATAATGTTTCCATTGGCCATGTACACTGAAGTCCTAAAAACATTATAATCATCCTTTAAGTTGATCAAATTTCACATAACAGTAATATGGCTACTTGCATCACCATCATATGGAGATTACTATTCAATTGGAATAATAGATGCCACGATCTGACAAAGGAATAATTAGAGGCAGAAGTCGTAAGGAAAAATTAATGGGAGTTAAACTAGTTGTAAACAATCGAACTGCATCTATAAATTGAGTCCTTCAACAGCAAGTCCCATTTGTTCACTAATCCAGTCATCCCTTCCCCCTTCCAAAATTCCCCATCAAGTGCGCCTTACAGTAGTGCCTAGGTTTCAGTGAATGCAACCAAATATGTCCATGAGTGTACTGAAATTTGTCACATTTTACATAAACAAAAATCCTGAAATGAAATTTCTCTTAGACCAGGATAATATTTCTAAAAAAAAAAAGGGACTCAACAACGTACGATCTTGGAAATACAACATCCCCCTTTTTTAAAATTCTAAGTTTGAACTCACAGATGCACATATTCATATTGAAAACCTAATCTGACATTAAATACATTCATCTTAGTCCCTAAACTGAGTTCAGAATCTGAGAAGCAACATACAAATTCCACCTAAAACGCATAGAAAACATGATACCCATACCCTATCAGGAATCAAACCAAAACCCTCAAAAGCAAGATATTGACTGAACTGCATCAAATTCCATAAAAACGCAATCTTGAAAATAAATCAATAAAATTATGCAGCAAAATAGGTCAACTTCACACAAACCTTTGAATACTAGAACACATTATACATAGTTAAGAACAGGGGAAAAGATGTGGACTTTTCACTTACCTTTACGATAAATTACTTCTTGAAGATGTTTTACTGTAGCCTGCGAAACACCTCAAAGCAAACATTTTGAGATCATATATATGTATGTGTCAAATTATTCAACAATTTCAATTCAACATTTTTTGAAATTACAAAAAGAAAAAGGCCGAAAGACAAAATTACATTTTTTTAGGTTTTTTCGAAAATTTTGGAATTTTTTCATAAAATTTGAGTTTTTTTTTTCTTCTAATTATCGTTTACTCTAGTTATCTATTGATTTTTGAAATTAATCCCTAATTTCCTAATTATCACTTCTACTTATATATTGATTTTTTAAACTACCAATTGATATTCTAATTATAGATTTTTGGTTTCATTTAATGTGTTTAATACATTTATTTACTTGCATATTATTTTTTTCACATACTTAATATACCTTCGAATTCATTATATAATTCATTTATCCTCAGAGTAAAGAAAAATCAAGAAAAAAAACATTAAAATTAGTTTTAGTTGAAGACGGGCATCAAGATCATCAGGGAATATAAATTTGGAAGTCAACTTCGCCTTATTATGAATGCCCACTCTGTACATGAGCAGATGCATGACCTGGCTACGGAGATTGCAGAGACAATTTCAGCATATGTAAATGGTTCAGATGTTGTGTCGTACATTACATTATTGTGATCGTGCGTGTAAAACAGACAGACATGCAAATGAAGAACGAAAACAGAATGCCTTTAACAAACAAACTTAGAAATTCATGTGCCTTCATTCTTCAAGTAGAAATGTACAAAATGAATATGACATTAAATCAATTTCATTTGTATACCATGACTTTAGTGTTCTTTCATTTTTACTTACCCCTATATGTGACTCGGAGCATTAAAGTAATTGGGGTATTGGATTGTATGCAATAGCTTTACGGAAATAAAAAGGCCCTTTACTTATCCTCATGTTCGCCTGAAATGTTATTTATTTGTGATTGCATTCTCTTAAATGGCCGGTGAAATCAATACTTATCTCTTTCTTAATCCAACTTATATTCCTATGTATGATTAGGAACAAGCTTAAAACTTTGGTGCTTTCTTTAGTCATAATCCCGTAATCCACAAAAATTTGACAAACCACAAATAGCTTCATCAGAAACAAACCTAAAATGGAACTTAAAATTCACAGAATAGATTCATTGATGAATACAAGAACCCTGAATAGGAGATCAGAATTTGCACGAACTTGTACGATGTTTTGCCTGTCAGTTCCATTTTACCGAACCCAAATAATTGTCAGCCCTAATCCTAATCACCTATATTGCTAATCTTCCGACTCTGACAAAGGCTAGCTATATCAAAGATCCTGATATCAAATTGTTTCAAATAATTATGTATACATATACATAAACAAATAGCATTAAAATGAAGAGAATCCAAACAACAGCATAAAAGAAATATTTGAACGTGTGATTTATGTCTCTGAAACACCGAGGGCCACCCACCTTGATTTCTTTACTATCTTCTTTAGGTTACTTCAACCGTTTTCAAACTCCTTTGTCTAATCTTTTCTTGAAAACTAAGGGGGTATTCAATCATGTATTTTAATAGATTCTGAAAGATTTTAAAGTCCATTAAAATATAGGGGTATTCAATTAAGGATTTAAAACAATACAATGAAATCTAGGGGTATTCAAATATAGATTTTAAATGATTGTTTTATAATCCATTAAAATCATAGGGTATTCAATCATGGATTTTAAACAATACAATGAAATCTAAGGGTATTCAAACAATAGGAAATTTTAATGAATTTGTTGACTTGATGGACTTTAAAGGATTTATTTGTGAAAGATATAAATATCAAAGTCCTTTTCAAATCCGGCCATTTATCCTCGAATTTCAATTTCTCCCTCTCTCCCACCAACACTGTGTCTCCCTCAACTCCAAATTCTTCTATGTGGCGAGAGAAATCACGATGAACCTGCCCAGAAAATGGAGGAAACCTCGTAGGCAAGCAGAGGACCCAGTTCTATCTCCCAACTCGAGGCGACGATGACAGTTCTCGTTCCATGGACACTCAAGGTGAGTACTCTCTCCCTTTCTTATTCAATTAGGGTTCTTATTTCTCTGATCTGATCAATCGTGTTAGTCTTGTTGATTTCTTACTAGTCAAATTAGGATTGTATTTGCAATTGCATAAAGAGATAGATAATCAATGGGACTGAAACTTTATGAACTATGTTTAAACGCGTGTTGTTGTTGGCGATGCAGGAATGAGAATGGCGAGTTGGAATTCAGCCCCTATTCCCTCTGCTTCTCAACCGGATGTATCCGCATTCGATCACACCCCTTCGTATTGGTAACAATTTTATTTCCCTCTCTCTCTTCTGATCAGTTTGCTCCATTTGTGTGTTCTTCAATGTAAATTGTGTGTGTTTTTTTTTTTTGGTTTGGGAATTTCAGCGAAGAGAATGTGTACATGCTGTGCAAAAAGTTGATTGAGTTGGGACTTTCAGACAGAGTGGGTTCTGATCTTTTCGTTGTCTTCATATCCAACAACGCCAAACAGGTACCAACCAAAGGCCCTTTTATTCATTTTCAATTTCCTTCGCGTTTGTTTAGTCATTTTCATGTTTGGATCTTTGCAATTGCAATGTTTAAAGTGAATCTCTTCTTTGAATTTTTATTTCTAGATAGTTTGTGTTCAAATGGTTGGAAACAATAGAATTGATGAATTGTTGGTGTTTGGGGGTTTCCAATACAACTAGGTAATGACCCCACAGTGAAGCAGCTCTCACCAGTGCTTTTGACAAAATTTTGCTGTGTGTACGATGAATTGCAGGCTTCAATGTGAGGCAATCCTATGAGTGACAATGTAACATTTGCTAGTACTGCTACTACTTAGGTATACCTATTGTTTTATAACATGAATTGGAACCTGAGAAAATAGTTGATGATCTAGACAGGGTACACTCAGCCAAAATTTGAGTGTCGGAGTGTCCAGGATGTTGGGAGTTAGGACACAATTTTTTTTTTTTGAAATGTCTTGTTGCATGGTGGTCGTTAATTGAAGTTTCGAAGTCAAGTATTAACACTCTGGTTTCCACTTGGCTGCAACTATCAGGTTCCACTTTGGTGCCAAAAAGCTGGAAAACGAGCAGAAGGATTGACTCTGTGGGATTATCATGTGATCTGTATTCAGGTGAGTCTTGAAGCTGTCTAGTCTAATACAAAATATTGTGCAAGTGTGTTTTCTCTTCTTTATCTATATATATAAATATAGCTTTTGCTTATTCAACTCTTGCCAAAACAATGCAGAGAAATGGAAAAGACCATAATGTGCCATGTCAAGTGTGGGATCTATATTCAACTCTCCCAATCCCTTCATCCCTATCTCAGTATGTGTCAGAAGTTATCCGCCCATCGTTTCAGCTCTACCCTGAATATAAGAGGTAATTCATGAAATGCTGTTGTACAACTATACTGTTGTAGTGATTAGTCACAGTTCTTGGGCAGTGCTGGAACCTTCAATAATTTCTCTTAGGATTTTGATAATGAGAATTATCAGCTCAACTGTGTTAGTATGCCATAGCTTCATGGTTCTTCTGGCAACAATGGTTTCTTTTAAAGAAGGACTTTGTTGACTTGATGGATTTGTTGACTTGACATTAAAATTTTTATTTATTTTTACAAAGAAAATCTGTTGAACCTCCTCCTCTAAAAAAAAAAGAGGCGCTAGTTTTATTGCCAAGCTGCATGTCATACTATCATGCATGATTTGAGTCATTTGACCACTGACCTCCCTGGTAGCAATCACGAATATGCTTCTATACCATTTTCAAAGACAGGAAATCTTTAAGTAAATATGCTTCATTTGTACTAAACATATAGGACTCTTAAGTCCCCTCTGGTGTATTTGGCCTCAAGTGTTCTAAGATAAATATTACACTGCGAAAGGACCATCGTTGCCCGGTTACCATTCTCATCAACTTTAGTAGGCACCAGGTTAGGACCTTAAGCACCCTTTTCCTTGTAAGAGTTGCCTTTTTGTTTTTTTTGTAAGAGAGTTAAGTAGGTGATTTAAATGTTAGACAAATATTAGCGAAAAGGTGCCATACTACACTGTGGGTATGGATGTTACAAAAAGCCCTTTGGCATGGCTTGCATTTGTTGAACTTAACACGGAGTGATGTGTATTTAAACTCTTGATGGTTTTGATAAACAGAACAAGAGGAGCTGATCAGGTCTTTTGAACAGAAACAAACACAACTGAGTCTTCTATGGAGGGTAGGTATTGATTTATTTCTCTCCCACCTGGAAAACAATTGTTCGCTATTACTTATTAGTCATTAACCATTTATTTTTCCTCTTGTTCTTCTAGAGTGTCGTTCTGATGAATTTCCAATTGAAGAAGACGACGAGCCTTCATCACCATTGGAAGAAGAAGAAGAGAATTTTTCAACCCAAGATCAACAACGAGAGAAGGCTAATGAATGGAGAGCAACTATAGCTTCAGATATGTGGGGAGATGCTGTGAGTGTCGGGAGTCAACGATGAGCAATAAAGAGAGTATTTTATTTATTTATGTATTTATTTTTTATTGGAGAATTGTTTTTGCATTATTTCTTCTTTTCAAAAGAAAAATAGTTATTTGTATTACTTTTGGACCATATTCAATGTTCAGTGAATTTTTTTTAATTTTAAATAAAATTCACGTAGCATACAAACGATTGTTTTATTGATATTTGAGGGATGTTTTATGATTTGTGTTGATATGGATGACAATGTAGGTGACATTATTTCATAACTTCCTATGATTAATAGCATATTCATAAGAATTTACAGAAATTTATAAGAATCAATAGAAATCCATAACAATCCTTTACATTGACCAAATCTGTAAGTTTTGCATTCTACATTTCTAAGTTTAGAGTTGAGCGACAATTGGATGGCAATGAACCCAATTACATTGTATATAATGCACGTGGATGGTAATCAATCTTCTTTATTGTTGCTGTTTTTTAGGACTTACTATTCAACGACTGACTAATTCGTGTTTGACTTTTTTTATATATTTCCCTTAACTTAGGCTTTCCATTATGTATAAATAGGGTATTGTGTTTAATACAACCAAATTAAGGGAATTAATAAAGTTAATAATAAGCTGAAGACATGGGAAAGCAAATACTAGGCATTCTCGTTGTCTTCATTGTCCTCCTCGCCACTGTGCAGCTATTAGAGGCCAATGCAAATTCGGAAGAACCAGGCCATTCGGGCAGCCATGGCCAATATATGGCCCTTTCTCCAGCCAAAAGAAGATGTGCCAGTAAGTGTGGATCACAATGCGGACAAGGAGGGGCTACTGCCTGTTCATTAACTTGCATCAATAAATGTGAGAATGTGAAATAGAGACTATACGATTACCGAATTCTTGGAGATCATTAGTCCCTTGAACCAATTAGTATTAATCAAAGTAGTGGAGTTATTAATAAGAGCATCCTGAGTAGGCATACCAAACAAATGCCCCTTCAAAGGGTTGTTAAACAATTTGTTTTATGAGTCCAGACTCCAGATCACCTGCTCATGGAGAGGGAATAGATTATATGCTCCTCACAAAATTATATAAGAAAACTATTATGTCCTCACAAAATAATTAACAACTATTTTACCAAATAATCCGGGACAATTCGTAGCCCAGTCGACAACCAATGCTATGTTTTCCCCGAAAAAATAAACTGTTTGAATAAGTGTACACCAAACTGAGTACGTACAGACTCAATTTTTTTTTTTTATGGAAAACCATTTTAGCTAAGGTTATGTTTGGTTGCAATGAAAATAGATATGAAAATTGAAATCGGTTATGGGAATCCAATTTTGAGGTCTCCCCCTCAGACTTGGATTCCTATAAGAAGTGAAAAAATAATCTTATGAATAATCAGTAAATAGACAATCAAACGAAAATTCGCATAACAAAGGAAATGGATTCCATTTCCTTTTGTAATTATTCCCGTAATATTCCTTTCCTGATTTGCTCTAACTGAAAGATTAAGTCTCAAAGAAATTATTATAATCGATAACCCCTGGTTTGGAGCTGTATAACAGACGTGACCTGATTGGTTTAGAGAGTGACTTACAACGAGTTGTTATGATTACATACGATACATATCTGTATTAATAATTTATTAGTTGCAAATGAATGTTTTGACATTGAGAATTGTCATTTTAAAATAAATTGCATGAGATGACATCACAAAATGAATTGACTTTTATTAACATACATCAGGTGGTTATATCGGTTTCATGCAAGGGGTTTGAGATTATTAAAATTACCTACTAGGTGAATTCGTTAGTTCAACCTATTTGTGTTATAGTTGGAGATACTTACATAGAAGATCTTAATCAGGCCGAATACGAGAAATAACCTCCCTTCGATCCCAGCAACATTTTTGCACTCAAAGAGACACATTATTGTATGTGTATGCATGATTTTTTTAGTTATGTAAAATTTATATATCTAACTAGCATTGGAAAATGGAAACAATACTATGTAATCAAATCATTCTTTGGTATGTATAAAATATCATGTGTGTTTATTAGAAAAACCATCTTGAAATCGCATGAAATCGAGTAGTGTTGTCACTCAATGGCACACAACCAAGGATTGTGATTTCGTTTTTTGAGTTAATTTCGGTTTTCTGATTTTAAGAAATATTTCGGTGTGTAAAGAAAAAACGTAAGAATTTTGAGGATAAATTAATGAAATATATAATGAATTTTGAGGGTATATTAAATATGTGAAAAAAATAATATGCAAGTAAATAAATATATTAATCACATTAAATGAAAATCAAAATACATATAATTAGAAAAGCAAATGGTAATTTAAAAAATCAATATATAAGTAGAAGAAGTGATAGTTAGAAAATTAGGGGGTAGTTTCAAAAATCAATAAATAATTAGAATAAATGATAATTAGAAGAAAAAAACTCAAAATTTACGAAAAAACCCTCGAAAAATAAAAATCTTTGAAAAGAACTCTGACATTTTCGAAAAAACCTCTAAAAACCCTCGAAAAAATGTATTTTGCAAACGACGCCCCCTACTGTCCATCTAAATTGCTGGTCCAGACTACTCGCACTTGCCCATACAACCATTAAAGACTGTTGTGACTGAAACAATATAAACCCACCTTGCTGCCAAATACTCACCACAACTTCACAAGTAATTGTACACTCAAAGCTTCCCCAACCCGCCTCATCTAACATGAAGGACATAGGGAGTGTTGTTCTTGTCTAGGTGAGCCAAACCTCTAATCTTGGGAGGGAGATCAGCTGCTTTGTATTCCCTACTAACTCCATCCTTTTGAGCGCAATCCGCAAGTGCATCAGCCACTACATTAGCTTCCCGGTAAATATGAACACAACTGAACTCCATGTGAGAAGTCAAAATCATGATCTCCCGCCAAACGTTTGCCAGGAACCATGGAATTTTAAAACCCTCATAAAACCAACCCCACACTAATTTTGAGTCTGTTTGCAAAGTAACCTTTCTAAGTTCCAGTTTTCTACACAGAAGAAGCCCCTCAATAACTGCTCAGACTCTGCAAAGTTGTTTGAACCATCACCAAGAGCCACTTGTTTAGCCACTAAACAATTGCCCAAGTTATTCCTGACAATAATGCCAGTTGTTGCCTTATTCTTCCTTGATGAGTCGTCAACATTAAGAGCCACAAACCCCTCATGCGGGGCATTCCAATAAACAACTCTATTGTTCCGATTCAACTCTATTGGTCCTCCTAGCAATCGGAACAATAGCAAATCCAAGAGACACAAGTGGGTTTCTATTCTCACTAACCCGTGTGGGGCAGAAAAAAGAATCAACCAAACGAAGGCTCTTTTTGACAAACAAAATTGCAACCAACAAACCCGGGGAACCATTATCAAAAACACCCCTGCATCGCTGTTTCAAAATCTCCCAGATGATGAACATAGGCGTTAAAAAATAAAGTACTCCAACTTGTGATTTAGAATTAGCTTTCCTAAACCAATTTTTCAGAACGGTGCTAATTTCCACTGGCCTTTGAACATGAATATCAAAAATTGCCTCAAAATGTCTCCAAACCCCTTTAGCCAGACTACCATCAAGAAAAATATGAGTCAAAGTTTCCACACTAGGTGAAGCACAACAATAACATCTCGAGGCTAGGCTAATCCGACATCTGTAAAGCTCTCCATCAACTGGCACACCTCTTAATAAAAGTTTCCATACGAAAATCGATATTTTGGAAGGCAATAAGACCCGCTAGAACTTATCAAACAAAATGGATTTACTCTGCTTAACACGAAGTATCTCATACGCCGAATGAGAACTGAAAAAATCAACTGGGTCTGGGATCCACATACAGAAATCTTTACCCTGCTCATTACCCTGAAGTCTGTCTACAAAAAGAGATCTCGCCAAATTTCTAGCCATTGGTGGAACTAATTCAAAATCCCCATTTCGAACTTCTGCAATTGTAGGCCAAGAATTTTGTTCCTCCAAGGCCCCTGATTTCAAGAAGACTGTAGAAGTATTCCAATTATTCGCAAAGAAGCTCGAATCCCCAATACCTATCGGCCATAAACTGTGGCCAACAAGAACTTCTTTGCAATTCTTGATTTCTTTCATAAGAGGCGAGGCACTGTTACTAAGAGCCTGATAGATCACTGGTACATCCTTCTTCCAATACTTACTCCTCATGAAATTTGCCCATAACGAGTCAGCATTGATCATCTTCCAAAGTGCTTTCAAACGAAACACCTTAGCCATTGTAAAAAGATTTCGAACTCCCAGTCCTCCTCCTGCCTTGGGAAAACATATATTTTTCCAAGAAATCCATTTCTTCTTCAATCTACCTTCACAATCTCCCCAAAAGAAATCAGCCAACAATTTATGAATTCTAGTAAGAACTTGAATAGAGACACACATGGCACTGAGCGTATACACTGGAATAGAGTTCAAAACATGATTGATCAGAACCAATCGCCTACCAAGAAACAAAAGTTTTGCTTTCCAACCCCCAATTCTCTTTTCAATTTTGCTGACCAACGCATCAAAATACATAATCCTGCAACATTCTTGATAGATAGGAACACCCAAATACTTCACAGGAGAACCTGTGAACTGAAACCCTGTGTAAGTCTTAACCGCCATCACTTGTTCCACTTCAGCCTGTTCGTCAATCATGAAAGAGTTTTTGCTTGCATTAATTTTCTGCACCAAGGCTCTAGCATATCTACCCAAGAACTTCATATAGCCAGTAATTGAAGTCTTTCTCCCATTAAGGAACACCAAAGTGTCATCTGCATACAGGAGATGCGTGATGGGCTGACAATTTCTAGGCGTGTAATAATAACATATCTCCCCTCTAGAAAATGCGACCACCAAGCCTCTATTAAGGACTTCCGAGGCAATAACAAATAAAATAGGAGAAAGCGGGTCTCCCTGCCTCAACCCCCTAGTGGATTTGAAGTGCCCATTATAGATTCCTTGCATCAAAACTGAGAACCCACAGTTAGCAATACAATTAGACACACGGTGACAAACTCTATTGGAGAACCCGAATCGTCTAAGTACAGACAAAAGGAAAGGTCACTCCAATCTATCATTTGCTTTCTCCATGTCTATTTTAAGAACCACATTGCCGCCTATGACCTTTTTATTAATGTCACGTACCATTTTCTGAGCCAAACCAATGTTCTCTACAATAGACCTGCCCCTTACAAAAGCCCCCTGTTCCTGGGCTATCAACTCAGGTAAAATTAAACCAATCTATTGCAAAGAAGCTTACTAAAATTTTTGTAAATGACATTGCAGAGGCTAATGGGCCTAAAGTCAGAAAAAACACCTGGCGAGTCTACCTTAGGAATCAATGCGATAAAGTTAGTCGAGAAAGCCGCAGGGAGTGCATCACCTTCGAAAAATTGGATGGCCGCTTTCCATATATCAATTTCCACCACCTCTCAACAAGACTGAAAGAAACCTGCAGTGAAACCATCTGGACCCAGGGCACTATTCGCTGGAATATCAAACGTCGCCTTTTTCACTTCTTCCGTAAACATGGCTCTTGACTAGATGCTCACAAGTCCCGCCTGATAAAACGGAAGGTATGCATGCCAATAGTTCACTATCATGTGCCTCAATTGCCTGCGAAGAGAGAAGATGTTGAAAATAGCCAGTGGCTTCTCTAGAAATATCCCCCGAGTCCGTTATTTCCCTGACACTCTGCAAGGTAATAAATACAATTGTCCTTTTACATTGTTTAGCTTTAAATCGACGAAAAAAAATATTTGGTACAAGCGTCTCTTTCCTTGAACTCCTTTTCTCCTAGTTTTTACAACCAAAACAATTACTGAAGGATGACACCATTATATATAAAAAAAACCCTAACCCTAACTCTCATCTTCTCCCCTCTCCCTTTCTTCTCCAACCGCTGCCTTCTTCTCCTCTTTTCCTCCCCTCACCCTACCACCTCACCATCCAACGCCATCTCCCCTCCTCCCCTTCTGAAGCCCGGCAGAATAACCATTATACTACAGGCTAATAGCTCAAAACACAGAGAAATAACTCTAATATTTAATCAAATTACTCAAATCAAAGGTATCTCTAAAATCAGCCCACAAGCCGGGTTTTATAGCTAAAATTCGTCACTATTGGAATTTAAACAAAAATGGCAACACCACAATAATCATGCTAAAACAAAATATGTAATGAAAGAAATAAACTGCCAAAAATCTGGCCCAAATTGGGTTCAGAATCACTTCCTAAACAATAATTGAAATATTACTATAAAGGGAAATAAACTATTAAATTTATGGATTCAGAAGGGGAAATAGTGGAATTTGGCCTCGAAAAGATGTGCAACGAGTGTATCTGGTTGACCATGACGTGCGCGGTTAAAATAGCTTCTCGAATTAGGGTCGTTTGCACGATTCTGATACTCGTAGCCAAAGTTATGGCCAAAATACTAAAACGCACCCAAAACTGCCAAATTAGAAATAGAATCATGGTTTCCTGCCATCCTTGTGCTGATCTGCTAATTCAAGATATCTTAGTGTTAATAATGTGCTATCTGACAGCTCAACATCATCTGACTCGGATCCTCCTGTATCAATCGCCTCGGGTTGGAAAGAACTCGTCCTCGAGTTCACAATAGCATCATCGGGATCTGCAAAACAATGACTCAAGTGCTTTACATTAAAAACATTAGAAGTCCTCAAATGACTGGGGAGGCACAGTCTGTAGGCATTATCATTGATCTTCTGCAAGATCTCATAGGGTGCAATATTCCGCTCCTTAAGCTTATTATACTCTCCATTAGGAAAATGATCATGGGTTAATACTGCCCAAACAAAATCACCAACATCAAAAAGTACTTGAAGACGGTGACTGTCGGCTTGAACCCTTGTACTTGGAATTTCTCTCGTTCATGACCTGCTTCAATTGCTCATGGATACCCCTAAGATGTTCTGCCATCACATCTGCCTTGGGACTCAAGCGACTCACACGTGGAATAGAGGCTAAGTAGAGCACCCCGGATGGATTCTGGCCATAGACAATCTCAAATAGGCTCATTCTTGTGGTTCAGTTCCTCGACCTGTTATAGGCAAATTCTGCCCGAGGTAACCCCAAATCCCACTGTTTTGGTTTAGTGCCTGCCAAACTCCTCAAAAGGTTCCCCAAATTGCGGTTTACCACCTCGGTCTGTCCATCCTTATGGGGGTGGTAGACGCTGCTAAAATTCAAGTTCGTCCTCAATTTCTCCCATAAACTCCGCCAGAAATGACTCATGAACTTGGTGTCACGATTTGAAGTAATGGATCAGGGAACACCATGTAAACGCACAATCTCCCTGAAATAAAAATGGGCAATCCGGAAAGCATCCATTGTTTTTTTGTAAGCTACAAAATGGGCAATCTTGGAAAACCTGTCAATCACAACCAAAATAGAATCTTAGGCCCGCTGGGTACGGGGTAAGCCCAACATAAAGTCCATACTGACATCAAACCAAGGGGCCTCAAGTACAGGTAAAGGTGTGTACATGCCCGCATTAGTGAGAACTCCTTTGGACCGCTGACACACATAACAACGCTTCACATAATGAGCCACATCACTGGTCAATCTGGGCCAATAATAGGAAGAAGAGATCAAGGCCAACGTCTTATCTCGCCCAAAGCGACCCTCATTATGAAGTTAACGAATAATCTACTGCCTTAGTGAACAATCTGGAATGCACAACTGTAATCCACGAAACAGATAACCATTATGCAAAATAAAGTCATGTCGTTGACCATCAGTTACCTCCTGAATTATCCTTCCGAAGGAAGGATCTGCAACATACATATCAGAGAAAGCCTCAAATCCTGCAACTCTAGTGCTCATGGTGGTGAGGAGTAACGTATGACGGCTCAGTGCATCTGCGACACGGTTCAGACTCCCTGCTTGGTGCCTCAGCGCAAATGTGAACTCCTGCAAGTACGCCACCCACTTGGCATGCCGTCGACTCAGCTTGTGTTGCCCATTGATGTACTTCAGAGCCTCATGATCAATGACAAGAATAAACTCCCTCTGTACTAGGTAGTGACGCCAATGCTTCAGGGACTGAACTATGGCATAAAACTCCAAATCATAGGTGGAATACTTATTCTTTGATCCTGATAGCTTCTCACTAAAAAAATGCTATTGGGCGCCCTTCCTGACTCAAAACACCACCAATGCCAACCCTAGATGCATCACAATTTACCTCAAACTCCTTTTCAAAATCAGGAAGTGCCAAAACTGGTGCTTCTGTCATCTTCTGGTTGACCAATTGAAAACTGGCCTCCGCCTCCTTGGACCACTGGAAATAACGTCCCTTAAGGCACTTTGTGATAGAAACAATTAGAGTGTTGAAGTTTCTGATGAACTGACGGTAGAAGGATGCCAATCCATGGAAACTTCTGACATCGTGTAAGGTCTTTGGCTTGGGCCACTCCAAGACCGCATCTATTTTTGACTGATCTGCATGAACACCATCAGTAGACACAACAAAACTAAGAAAAGTAATAGAAGTAGTGAAGAAAGAACACTTCTTCTGATTGACGAACAAGCGCTCTGTCCTCAACTTATAAAAAACAACACGAAGGTGATCAAAATGTGACGTCCATGTCGAACTATAAATGAGGATGTCGTCGAAGTAAACTACAACAAATTTCCCCATGAAAGGTCGTAAAACCTGATGTATAAATCTCATAAATGTATTGGGCGCATTGGATAAGCCAAAAGGCATGACCATCCACTCATACAACCCATGATGCGTCTTAAACGCTGTCTTCCACTCATCTCCAGGCCTTATTCTGATATGGTGGTATCCACTTTTAAGGCCAGTTTTTGAGAAAACCTTAGATTCGGATAGCTTGTCTAACATGTCATCTAGGCGGGGAATTGGAAACATGTATTTTACTGTAATCCTGTTGATTGCTCTGCTATCAACACACATACGCCAAGAGCCATCTTTTTTTGGCACTAGCAGAGCAAGTACTGCACATGGGCTCATACTCTCATGGATGTAGCCCCTCTCCAACAATTCTACCACCTGTCGCTGTAACTCTTCAGATTCCTTAGGACTGAGGTGATAAGCCGGCCGATTAGGCAAACTGGACCCCGAAACAAGGTCGATCTGATGTTGAATATCCCGCATAGGAGGCAGCCCAGGAGGAAGATCCTTTTGCATCAGGTCAGAAAATCTGCAAGAAACTGCTGCACCTCTGTTGGCAAATCTGAATTCACCTTGACTTCACTATTCCCACAAGGTAACAAAGCATTGACCACATCTCCACGATCAATCTCAACTAAAAACCTGAACCTAAAAAGCAGGTTAGTATTATTGGTTACCGGGGTAGGAGTTGTTCCTTCTCGACGAGGTGCCAACACAATCTTCTGCCCTTTAATGCTAAGGGAATATGTATTTTTCCGCCCATCATGAACAACACTGCAATCATACTGCCAAGGTCTGCCTAACAATACATGACAAGCATCAATAGTTACAACATCACACCAAGCATTATCAAAATATTTCTTGCCAATCGAAAATGACACTAGGCATCGCCTATCTACTGTTACCTCACTGCCTTTATTCAGCCATGATAATTTTTACGGCTTGGGATGACGATCTGTCGTCAACTGCAATTTTTGGATGGCCTCTTCAGACATGACGTTCTCACAACTGCCACTGTCAATGATCATCTTGCAGACTTTATCTGCAACTATGCATGTCGTGTGGAAAATATTGGTTCTTAACCAATCGTCCCCTGAATCATCATTGGGAGTCAGTAGACTCTTATGAACAGCCTGAGTCTCATGACCATCTCCATACAGCACATTTCCATCTTCATCATCATCGTACATAGGCTCCCCAAGTTCCTCAAATTCGTCTACCACGTCTTCCTCAATCAGGAGATTGTTGCTCTTCTGAATAGAAAGCTTCCTGCACTTAGTCGCTCTATGTCCATGTTCACCACATCTAAAACATCTAATAGTAGAGTTACTCTGCGATGGCGGTTGAGTAGGACGGGATTCTTGAAGGTGAACTGGCCGACTGCTTTGATCACTTCTGATCATAAGCCTCCTATTTTGTTGTTTTTCCACAGCAAGTGCACGCTGATAGGCTTCAAAAACGATCCATAGTGAGTGAAGGCTGAGGACATCCTGCAGGGGTTGTCGTAATCCTCCCAAATATCATGCCACCATCTGCTCTTCCGTTTCAGATAAGTCATTACGGGCTACTAATTGATAGAACTCCTCCGTGTAATCATCAACTAATTTCGTGCCTTGCCTCAATGAATGAAGTCGTTGAAACAAAGTTTGAGAGTAGCCGAAAGGAAGGAAGTGACCCTTCATCTTTTCCCAATCAGTGATTTTGGCCTTGCCCTGCCTGTCGCGTGATCGCTTCAATTGCTCCCACCACGTAGATGCTCTGCCTTTGAGTTTGATGGCAACCAATTTCACTTTAACATGATCTGGAACTTCCTTATACTAAAAAATACACTCTACTTCAATCAACCAATCCACGAATCCTTCGGCCTGTAACGTCCCAGAAAACTCGGGTAGATCTACTTTGAAACCGAGATTTCCATGACGATCCTCCCGACCATGGCGCTCCCAGAATCGAGCACGATTGTGATACGGATTTTCGAAACTGGAATCATAATCGTGATCTTCCATCTCACGATTACCGAATTTGTGTGTCGTTAGACGCTGGGTTAGCTCTGCAACTTTCCTTTGTAAATCCTCAATCATCACTTCCTAAACACTACGATCATGGTGAGGGGCTTCCTCGTTCGGAACCTACCCGCGACGACCACGACCACCAGCCATAGAAATTGATAAAATCTCACCCCAAGAAGATGTTGAAGCTCTGATACCAACTGACGCCGGGCAGAATACCGATTATTCTGCTGACTAATAGCAACAGATAATTGACAGGGAAGAACACAAGATGATAGCCCAAAACACAGAGAAATAGCTCTAATATTTAATCAAATTACTCAAAAGGCATTTCTAAAATCAGCCCACAAGCCGGGCTTTATTGCTAAGAATCATCAATATTAGAATTTTAGCAAAAATGGAAACACCCCAATAATCATGCTAAAACAAAATACATAATAAAAGAAATAAACTGCCAGAAATCTCGCCCAAATTGGGTTCAGAATCACTTCCTAAACAATAATTGAAATATTACTATAAAGGGAAATAAACTACTAAATTTGTGGATTTAGAAGGGAGAATGGTGGAATTTGGCCTCAAAAAGATGTGCAACGAGCGTAGCTGATTGACCATGACGTGCACATTGAAAAGAGCTTTCCGAATTGGGGTCGTTTGCAAGATTCTGATACTCGTAGCCAAAGTTATGGCCAAAATATATACTAAAACGCAAACTGCCAAATTAGAAATAGAATCATGGTTTCCTGCCATCCTTGCGTTGATCTGCTAATTCAAGATATCTTAGTGCTAATAACGTGCTATCTAACAACTCAGCATCATCTGACTCGGATCCTCCTGCATCACCTTCAGCCCCACTACTTCGTCACCCCTCCTCATCCCCTTCACCCCACCACCTCTCATTTCCTCCCCTTTACCCCACCATCTCACCATCCACCCCCACCTCTCTTCCTCCTCCCCTTCATCCCACTACACTACAACAAAAATAGTATATAATAGCAATTTTTTGATGACATTACTAAGTGAATGTTATCGTATAGTTAGTTATACATAGCATTCCATATAAAAAATGCTATCAACGCAAAATTGCTATCAACTACAACAAAAATGATCTTTAATAACAATTACATGATGACATTTTCACATAAATGCTATAACAAGCTTTTATATATTGAAAGGACCCATGAATTATTGTGCTTGTCAATAAAATGCAATATACAACAAATAACATAATTGATAAAAAAAAAATGCTATTATAAGTTGTTATAATTTAAGATTATAAACGTTATGGTCGTTTTGTTTGCCCAAATTGAGGGTTCAAAGTCTTGGCAACAAAATATTTCACCCCTAACTTCACTCTGTTGCTCTCACTTTTTTTTGTGTTTTGTGTTTTTTGCTTTTGTTTTTTTGAAAGGCAAGTGCTGCAAGGGGTGGGCAAACGGGTCGAGGATCCGCGAGTTCAAACCGAACCAAACCATTTTGCTCTAAATGGTCCGGGTTTTAAGTTTGTATTTTTAGATACGGTCCGGGCCCGGTTCCTATTATTTAAAAAGAAACGGTCTAGGTTGGACCCGTTACAAATAACATTTACATTTTACAAATTAAAATTAAACTAAACCTAAATAGGAAGTTAGAACTTTGAATAAAGTTCCTCTCTCTTCTCTACTTCTCTTCCCCTCACTTCTCTATAGTCGCACCCGCTTCCTCCCTATTTCTTGAAGATCACTTGTTTGATTCCCCATCTCGATCGAAGAAGAAGAAGAAAAAGAATCTCTTTGTTTGATTCATCAATAGGAACTGATTTGTAGAAGAAGAAAAAATATTTGTAGAGAGCTCTTGTGATCTCAGATTGAGACCTCTTCCTCCACCAGGTTCATCGATCATCCTCCTTATTTCCTCATTGTCTACTCCTATCTCTGTCAATAGCTAGACATATAATGGGCCATGCATGTATGCAATATGTTATCAGTATTTGTATCGGGTCGGATCTGATGAGTGGAAACCGGAGTATGTCCAGATCTTTGAGCCTAAGTATGGGACTGCTACCTTTACATATAATGCATTTGTTCCTTATGGTGTTTGGTTTGGGTTTAATTTCTGTAATAATAATGGGGTAGCAGAGGTCATGAGCTCTGCTATTTAGATTGGTGTTTGGGGTGGTTTGAGTGTTTGTAGTTTTAGCTTTATCAAGATTACGTTGTTTTTGATATGATATTTTAGTTAGCTTTTTGAATTTGATCTGAAATTGTTAAGTGAAATCAATGGTGAGTAATGTTTTGTTTCACTCTATGAACTGGAAAGAAATATTAAAAAGCACTGAAGAGCTATATCCAAATGTCTTTAAGTGACCACCTTTGTAATAAGGGCATCTCCATGAATTCAATTTGAGGCTATATTGGTTTGGTTCATTTGGGATGCCAGACATAGCTTGTATTGGTCTTTTTTATGCTCTATTTAGTATAGCTAGCTACCATCATCATTTCATCAAACAATAATCTCCTTGGATTCTTACAAAGCATACTAAAACTTCAGTTCTTGTCTAGTCTATTTTTTACCCTTCATTAGTTCAATATGACATTTCCAAGATCTCCTATTAAATGCCCATACATGCATGCATCTAGAATGTCCTTCATGGTGTTTATTTATACTTATGTTTTGTAGGCAATTTTTGTTTAATGCAGGAGCATAGTAAGTAACCATGTCTCTAAATACTACCCCCAACGAAATTACTAAAGTTGCAACATCTTCTACTGCTACATCACCTTGTCCTGTAGAAACAGAAGAATCCATGCCTCCTCCCAAGCCTGTCCCCTCAAGAAAAAGGAAAACAACAAATGCTAAAAAAACTACACAATCTAGATCTTGGGTTTGGGATCACATCACTAAATTTACTGTGAAAGAAGTTATAACTGAAGGAAAGAGTACGATGGTAGAGGTAGATGTACTCAAAGCGAAGTGCAATTATTGTGCTCAAGTGTTTGCATGTGATACCAGTGGCGGTGGCACTAGTACTTTTGGTAAACACATCACCGATGCATGCAAAAAGTATAAACCAAACGTGGATTTAAAGCAGAAGGTTCTTGCCGGTATTACTAGTGATGGCAGTAACATGCTAGTTGCTAGGGGATTTAGCCAAGAAGAAAGTTTGAAAGCTATTATTGAATTCCTAGTGATTGATGAGCAACTTTTTAATGTTGTTGAGAATGAAGGTTTTAGGCGGATGATGAATGTTATACAACCTAGACTACATGTTCCATCTCGAAGAACTGCTGTGAGCGAGTTGTTACAAAGTTATCATGACATGAAAGAAGATTTAAAAGGGCAATTGAGCAAGCATAGGGCAGCTTGACTACTGATACATGGAAAAGTATCCAAAATGTGAACTACATGGTGCTAACAGCTCGTTTTGTGGATGATGACTGAAATATGCACAAAAGAATCCTAAACTTTTGTATCATTCCTAGTCATCAAGGTAAACAAATAGGGAGGTTGACAGAGCAATGTTTGGTAGCATGGAAGATTGAAAAAGTGATGTGTATTTCAGTTGACAATGCATCGGCGAATAAGGTGACACTTCAGTATGTACTTGCTAAAATGAAGATGAAGTCTAATTGTTCACTTATTTTGGGGGTAAATATGTGCATGTAAGGTGTCTAGCTCACACTATCAACCTGATAGTGAAAGAAGGGTTGAAAAAGTTGGATAAGAGTGTGGCATCAATTAGAAATGCAGTGAAGTTTGTCAAATCGCCCTCAAAGGTTTGCTTATTTCAAGGAAATTATTGAGAATGAGTTTTTAACTGACAAAATTTTTCTTGTTATGATGTGCCTACTAGGTGGAATAGTACATATTTGATGCTAGAATCTAGTTTGAAAAGAAAGGTGAGGAGATGGATGAGTGTAGAAGATGACAGTGCGTACTTAGGTTATTTCATAGAGGATGAGGAGTTGGATGATGATGAAGAAGTAGATCCGAAAAAGAAAGGTTAAAGGAAGGGTTGGGCCACCTTGTGAGAAAGATTGGGAAAGTGCCGAGGTGTTTGTGACTTTACTAGCAAGTATCCGACGTCCCAAACAGCTGTCCATGATGTGATTGCTGCGGAAGCAGAAATTGATACATTTTTTGCCCGAGTATATGCAATTTGGAGGTGTTGTGGAGAATGTGCTACGTGATATGGCAACGAGCATGAAAAAATATATAATAAGTATTTTGGTTCAATTGGGTCATTGAACCAAATATTTGTTGTTGCCCTTATCCTAGATCCAAGGTTCAAACTGAGACACTATTTACACTTGTGTAAAAAGAAATTGGGGTATAAGGAAGAGGATATTGAAGAAAAAAGTAAGCAAATTAGGGCATTAGTGAAGGGCTTGTGTGATGAATATGCTCAACAAGTCGCCGGTTCCCAAAAACAACATAAGGGTTCAAAACAGGTAATCAAAAGTTCAAAACTTTCTTCAAACGTTGTTTCATTATTGTAAAATTTATTGGTTATTTCAATTCACACTCTAATTTAATCAAAATTTTCTCTTTCTTTTGGTTCTTAGCATTCTCAATCAAGTGTTTGACAGTAACTCTGCATATGGAAAACAAGGAAGTGTAGGAACACCAACCGAAAGTCCTATTCTTGATGAGATGATGGATGATTGGGAGAAGGAGCCAGAAGATACAGAGGATATTGTGCTTTCACATGAGGTAGATAGGCATCTCATGGATCCATTAGAGAAAGCTAACAAGATTGAGATGTTTGAAATTTTGAGATGGTGGAAGCTGAATGGGAAGAAGTACCCCACACTTGCATTGCTAGCAAAAGATGTATTGTCTATTCAAGTGTCAACAGTTGCTAGTGACAGTGCTTTTAGCGTTGGAGGTCGATTGATTGATTCCTTTAGATCATCTCTCACTCCGAACTCTGTGGAGGCATTGATACGCTTTCAAAATTGGATAAAAAGTATGACATCAGCAACCTTGAGTACGAAGCAAATGCAGAGGAAATTGAGTTCTATACAGAGTGTGAAAATGGTAATATTTGTGTTTTTTGTAGTTTGGTTTTTCATTATGGTTAATAACATATTCATTATTTGATAATGCTTCTATTAATTATGTTGTTTGTTTTTATTAGACTTTGCAAATCTGAAAATCACAACAGCCAAGGGCAAAGAAAGTGATGCAAACTCAAGTGGTTGTACTCAAATTTCTCAATCAACATCAAAGGGAAAGGCAAAGGTTTCCAAGGTTTTGTGATAGCTTAATTTGAGTGGCTAGCTTAGCTCTTTATGTTTTCAATGTAATAGATATTGGATACAATTTGAATTTGTAATAGATATTGGATACTTGGATTTGGATACAATTATGTTTGTTTTTATAGAAGAACAATATTTGGATTTGGATTTTTCAGGTTTGTTTTCAATGTAAAAAAATTTGCTGCTTGCAGCTTGCTGGCTAACTTGCTTGCTATAATATTTGTGAAATGGCAGTGCATTTGGGAGCTCAGAATAATTTTAATTCAGATTTTTTGACTTTTGCTTCCAAGTTTTGGGTGGAGAGGACCAGTGATCAACATTTAGCAGGTTAGATTAGATTAGATTAAGCAGGTTATAGGCTACGGCTTAGGCATGAGCCATTGTAATACATGAATTTGGATGTTTGATAGGCAGATAGAATTAGGTCAAATGGAATTTTGGTGATAGTCCACCTAACAATGCATTAATGGACTAGGCATTGAAATCAATGGTAGGTTGGCTATCATCAACGAACTTGACCTTCCATTCTTTACTACAGCGCAATGCAAGGACATGTTGCTCAGACCTAGATTTTTAGATGAAGCCGAACTCCCCCATGGAATCGAATGCCAACCTTGCACTAGATTTTTGTTTGTGTGCTCAGTGCCTCCATGAAAACAGAGAAAATGCTGGCTACTTCCTGAAAGTGAGTATCTTCGTGAGTACTAAATGCAGTTGTTGCGGAAAGGTGATGATCGAGATTCTAACCTTCATCAACAACACCTGCAAAGGGTTTGTAGACAAAACGAAGGGAAGCTTTTTCATCTGTGACAATCTTAGCATTACTAGGGTGATTCTATGAGAGAGCCAAGATGATTGCCATGAGATGCTAAATGTGTAACAACATTGAATAATCCAATATGAGAACACGAGATACCAAAACTTAAGATTTGCAAAGCAATGTGTCACCCATTTGAGATGGACTTTGACACCAGGTGACCAATTTTGGTGACAGCCCACCTAACAATGGACTTTGACATTGATTATAATTTTTCACTTTTGCTTGGATGAAAACTGCTATGCTCGCATGGTTGAATTCTACTTGGGCTACAAGAAGTTGGATCCGTTTGGAACCGGATTGTTCCAAACGGTTCGAGTTAGGTTCGGTCCCAGTGTTCAAATTGAGGAAACTCGGATCGGATCCGTTAAATTTAAACGGTCCGAGTTAGGTTCCTCAAAATTTGGAACTGATCTGGACCGTGCCCACCCCTACTTCCACATCCGTGCTTAAATTGTCAATTTAAATAAATTGTTTGACAACTACTGAGGATTTAAGTATTATATATAGTGTATGCATGCATGATTACCTCTCAAACCATTTACCTTATGAAACAAATGTTGAAATTTCAATCTCGGTGAAGGGAGGGAATGAAGAAAATGGTGAAATGTCTAGTGACCATTTTCTATTTTTTTTAATTATTTTTTTCCTTAACCCCTCCCACCCCAGATGTCACTTGCTGAATTTGAACCCTAGACCTGTGATTCCATTCGCCATAGGCATACTGCTGAGCTGGTACCTCATTTACCATTTCCTCTTCTTTAAACCTTATATATGTAGAAAGTCATGCAAAAGAAATGAAGTGGCAGTTTCACATGTAATGGAGAACACCATTTCCTCTTTTCTAAAGCTTAACATATATATGCAATGATGATTTTGTACAAGGATGATTGTGCTTTTGGTTATGTGCAAGTAATAATGAATAAAATGTCTAAAAATAATTATCCAGAAATAGTTGAGCCTTATGGATCCTTTCGTAGGTACACATGGGATCAATAGTTTACATGGTCAACCATTAGAAGCTTGCACAAAACATGGGTATCCATTCCCATTCGGAAATGCCTCTCCATCTCTCCT
Organism: Berberis vulgaris; assembly: GCA_963556465.1. Classification (NCBI taxonomy): domain Eukaryota; kingdom Viridiplantae; phylum Streptophyta; class Magnoliopsida; order Ranunculales; family Berberidaceae; genus Berberis; species Berberis vulgaris. The sequence goes on along the minus strand of OY747132.1, from coordinate 82,578,491 downwards.
TCAAGTAAGTTGCATGTCTATATATACATATTCAACTTAATTAGTTTCACCCATGCATAAATTTCCTCTGTTCACAAGATAACTTCTGTTGTACAATATGACAACTTATAGTGAGGATAATAGCATCTGGTGCATTAATAAGAACACAATTACTAATGACACTAGGTATATTTTCTCGCAAAATGACTATAAATATTTCAATGAGGTTTTCATGTTTCAGATTGCTATGATTTCTTTGCTGAAAGCCATACTTGAGGTGGTCCTCAAGCCTTTCGGTTTCACATCAGTGCTGCCACAAATTTTGGTAAGTTCCTCCTAGTTAAAATGTTTCGGTTCTGTGTTGAGATTTTGTTTTGATGTTGGTAAATGAATGGTAATTGAACATTATGGGAGCCAAGTATAATGATAGTAACAAGTAATATATGACCAAGGGCAGAGCCACGTAGGAGACAAGGGGGCAATTGTCCTTGTGGAAGGTCTCGGGTTCAAGACTCATCAGTTAGGATTTTGTGAGTTTTCGCCCGATTACTAGGAGCACATGTGCTCTGCCATTGATAAGCCTTCGGGTATTAATTGTAGCTGCTTAAATGGATTGGACTGGAGCAAAGCGAAAACAATCTTCGTGCAAGGTGGAGGCGATGGACCGGAGCAAAAGCAAGTCTCCATACAAAATGAAAGCGACGAGGATATTAAGTGGCAACAATATTGTAGCCTTTGAGCATGGATTAATAATAAATAAAAGGGTAAAAAAATAATTAAAAAAAATAACATGAAAAAACCTTATTTTCATAATTAAAAAAACTCATCTATGGAGCACTGGTTAAAAGATATTTTTCTCATAAAATACAAGTTTTTCATTGTTTTTTTTGTCATTTTTGGATATTTAGACTTTAGATCTTGTCATTTGTGTCTATATAGGGTTTAGGTTCTCCATTTATTCAAGTTTGGATTACACAAACCTTTCTTAGTTGCTGCATGGTAAAACTTATAGAGAATAACCGGTGTCAATGACCCATAGTTTCCATTTTTTACTTTTTCTTGTACTTTAATTTGTGGTATAATATAAATCAAGCAAATTTGAATTCCTGTCTACAAAGAGTAATCACAATTGGAAGAACTCTTTGAAAGTAAATAGAGAGCACAGGAATAGGGTCACTGAATTAAGTCATGGAAATTAAACTTGATTCAAAGTTGGGACCGCTTTGATGTAATTACGACCTATTTTCTAATGTATTTTACTCTAATAGGGTGCTTGTTCCTTCCCGGCTATAAAGAAGGATTTGTATTTTTCTTAAAGTCCATAATCATAACTTCATTATTTGGTTTTGTTATGGTAGTAATCAAGAGCATCAATTAAACTTTTATAATCTTATTTATTCACCATCTTACAATCATTTTTTGGTTCATAAAATGTTTTTGCAGAGTGGTCAGATATTCGGAGGATCAGGTTTGTCACAAATACCAGAGTTTCGACTTCTTTTCAATCCAGCAGAAGCAACGCTTAAATCTGAAACTCTGGGGCCGTTTGGGGTTATGCTTTACCTATTCTTGATTGGGGTAAAAATGGACCTAAGTACTATGACGAGATCTTCAAGAAAGGTATGGGTCATAGGCATCTCAACCTTCATCTTTCCATTGGCTATCACACTTCCAACGGCTTTCTATATAAAGGGAGCCATTTTACATGAAACAGTTGTGGGAACTAGTCTCCCATTAACAGCTGTAATGGTGTCATTGACCTCTTTTCATGCAATAAGTAGCTTTTTGTCTGAACTCAAAATCCTTAATACAGAGTTAGGACGTCACGCTACTTCTATATCTACAATTAGTGGCACGTGCAGTTGGATCGCACTTATCATCTGTTTTGCTTTATACCAATATTCGAACGCCACCTTAAAAAATATAATTGGTTTTGTTGTTTCTACCTTTTCTCTCATAATATTCATAACAGTTGTATTACGAAAGGTTGTGATTTGGATTATCAAACAAACTCCCAACGGTGAAGCTGTAAAGGATATTCATTTATTTATCATATTTCTGATGATCCCGGCAACTGCATATATTGGCGAGATCATTGGTGTACGATTCTTGTTTGGACCAATTATACTTGGCTTGGTCATACCGGATGGCCCTCCCCTTGGATCCGCTTTGACAGATAAACTAGAATGTCTTATTTCTGGAGTATTGATGCCGATTTACTTTTTGGTAATTGCTAACTCGACAGTGAGTTTACTTGTGGAAGCCACTCAAGGTGCTTTAGAGTCGACATTGCTATTAATGGCACTTGGTTTTCTTGGAAAGTTTCTTGGCGCTATCATCCCTTGCCTCTTTCATGAAATGTCTTTCAAAGATGCGGTTATGCTTGGCCTAGTATTGACTACTCTTGGTATATTTGATATGACAGTCTACTATGATGCATTAACTCGGAAGGTACGATTACCAAAACGCACTTTCATTTAGGTGATATTTTCTATTTTAAGGCTTGTTTGTGTCATAGACTTTTTTAAGTATTATTCTGAATTTTGAAGAAATAACAATCCAATAACTGCACCAGCATCACTCATGCCTCCATCACTACCACGATTGAAACCCCTCTAGATAGTAAACATATGATTGGGAACTTCTATACTGCATTCTATGAATGAATCAATACTAAATTAGCCGTAATTTGTTGAACAAAATATGTCCAAAGGTCGAGTTCTCTAAATGTGGTAAAAGGCGCCCTTATAGACATATAGGGAAAATATTCCTTCATGAGTTTTGAGGAATGACGTCGAAACTGGCTGAAACTTTAACACATTATTTTAGTAATTTTCCTTAAATTTTCAATTAAAACAAATTAACAAACTTTTTTTAGTAAAGGAATCCGAAATTTAAAATTCGTAAGTTTGTCTCGATGAGATTTTACTGGTCTGTGATTACAACTCTATTCATGTGATTACTATAGGGATGAATCTAATCCGAAATATGAATCACAAAAAAATGCCTACTAAACCGATTATATGAATACCAACTACAGTACCTGTTAGCTAAAGAGGAATCATTAACCCATATATTGGCTATTTACCCACTTCCATGAGCTAGAATTAATAATTTTAGTGACCTGAAATCCAAAACTTTGCGTTAAGAAAGGAAAATAGAAATTTTTTGGAAATGGACCCATCGCTAATTTTTGGATAATAGAAACTATTATGAACATACTATATGTCTACCAATTATAGCTCACTTGGTTGGACTTTCACTTTCATTGTGAGAGGCATGTTAGAATTTGTGAGTTTTCGTCCGAATATTAAGAGCACGTGTGCTCCACCGTTGATACCCCTTCGGATATTGAATGCATCTACTTAGATGGACTAAACTGGAATGAAGCAAAAGTAAGTCCTCATATAAGGTGGAGGCGATGGGGTAGGGGTTCGGGTTAAGATTAGCTTCAACCCCACTTTCATTCCTCCATCATCTACTACTACATTTGTTGATAATTTAGATGGCGGTTTAGATGGTGGAGAGGAACCCCTGTTACCCATTAGTGGTGATGGAGGAGGAGGAGAACCCAATTGCCAAATAATGGTGGTGGTGGTGGTTATTTTAGACATAACATGTGCCTTACACACGACATATAAATGAAGGGTATTTGTGGAATTTAATAGAATTCAAACAGTTAAGGATAGTTAATGCATTTGATTTCTATTGACCACCATAGTCAATGTTAATTTGAGGTTAAACTCAATTAGTTTTTAAAATGAGTACTAGACTCAAATATACATAAACTAATGAGGGTTAAACTCAAAAAAATCCTTTTTTTTATTGAGAATATCACGTGTCAAATTAGAAGGGTTTTCTACAATCCGTGATATGGACCTCCTAAATTTAGGAAAAGACAATTTAGAATGAAAATTTAGGAGCCTACTATGGATGCTTTTATAAATCTAAACACTATACTGAATATTTTCCTTTATAACAATAACTTTGGTCTGTGTAGGTTTGTTTTGGATCAAAGTGCCCCCACCGATATTTTGAATTTACTAGGTTGTTCAATTGCACAATATGTGACTAGTAGAAAAGCGTGACGGCAAAAGTAAAGAACAACTATTTCAACTTTACCTCTACTTTCTACAACCCTTCTTTCACACATGACAAACATCTAGCAAACGAGCTATTGATTGCCCCTATTTACTGCTATATATTATAATATGAACCACATTGCTTATAACCGAAGATATCGAAGTCTTTTTTTGGGTTAACTTGTGTTTGGGTCCTATAATTTGTATCAATTTTGAGTTTGGGATCCAAGTTTGTTTAGCTTTGAATCTGAGTCCCAAGACCACGTTGACCATCAACTCTCCATTAAAATATATGACCTACACGCAAAGCTAGTATAAATTGTCGGACTTAAAATATAAATTTATCAATATCAAAGTCAATAGTATTTAAAAAAAAATGATGCATCCAAATCTCGTCCTTCTGTAAGTTTGACCTGCAAAACAAATGTTAGACTGTCAATGACCACCTTTTTGGTGGGCGAAGGCACTCTGATGCTTAAGTCAACAACTCTATTGGAGAAAAAGGTAAATTTAGACAAAACTCAGTTAAAGTTATATACATTTGTCGATTGTTCCCTTTACTTTCTAAAATTGTCGCAGTTACCTTCGTAACCGTCTCCTCCTTTATGAAGTCGTGTCCATGGAAGCGTAACTTCCTCCACGACTCTTTTCCTATGCAACGTTTATCTTCTTTATGAGAGAACTCGCTCGAACCTAGATTTGGGCTTTATGATTGGTCTTGTCCTCTTTGGGTTTTATGAGCTAGCCCGATTTTGGGATACATGATCCTTGTGATGGACGATTTCTGCCACTGTACGACAGTGATGATGGTCTATTTTGATGTATCATCAAAAATAAAAATTCATTCAAGTAAAATATGGGGATGGGACAAAGATTCAAAGTAGACAAACTTGGGATCCAAACTCAAAGTTGATATAAATCATAGGACCCAAACACAAATTGGCCTTTTTTTTTTACATTATTATACACTACTCCACACCATTTCTCTACCTTTTTAACTTTTCTCATTTAGGGTCCTATAAAACAGTTAGTTTTCTTTTTCTTGAATTACAAATAGCATATATTTTTCATTTTTATTTTTCTAAAATGGTGTGACAAAGGATCTGGATTATAAACATTAAATTCCCATATGTGGGCTTGAAAACTATACCTTGTAGATACTAATACTATTTATTATTATTATTATTATTATTATTATTATTATTATTATTATTATTATTATTATTATTACTTTAATACTCACATATATGTAAATTTTATGCTAAAGGTGTACCAACTGAGATGATAGATGTGTGGCGGTTGAAATCACACATCACAGTTCAAACCCGCCCGGCGGCATGGGGTGGGGAGGGTTAAGGTTTTTTTTTTTTTTTTTTTTTTAAAGAATTAAAAAATATATGCAAATTTTATGATTTTGAAATTTGTTGTAAATGGTGTTTATTGAGTATGAATTAAAGATATCTCTAATAATCATAAAATGTATAACTAATGGTCATACTTTATATTTAAAAACGTATAATTAATTAATGAAAAATATTTTTAAAAAGTTATAAGAATGAAAATATGTCAAAAGTGTGATAGTAATAGTTCCAAATTACATTGTAAAAAAAGGTTGTATATGCGAGTTTAAAAAGAAAATGTTGGTGGTATGTAATACTCGTAAAGGTGCTAGTGACTATAATACCAATCCAAGTATTCAATATCATAACTTCCTCCTTCAAATATTTAAAATGACGAAAATATTCTCAAATAAATTATTAATTATAAAATAAAACTAATTCTTAATCATTTTGCTTATTTCTAACTATAATACCCTTTATATCTGTGTGTAAGCAATTTATGAATTTCAAACATATTGATGAAGTTTTTGCAATTATATTTTGCATGCGTGTCTTATAAGTGTGATGACAGAAGAAAAAGTCATTTTAAAAATTAATAAATAATAAATAGCACTATGGCCAGCTTTTAAATAAAAATTTAAAAATTAATTTTTTTTCAGTCTTGCAACGGCCACTCAAAGCGACAACTATAAAAAACAACTGTAGCCCGCATTGCGCATGTCTAGGGACAATATCTTTGCCAATTTTAGACCTTACTACACATTGTGTCAACTAAGGTTCAAAATATTCTAACATCTGAAAAACAATTCACTAATTGCAGATTCTTGATATGAGTGTTTTTGGCACATTGATATATGGTTCCATGATTGTAGCAACTGTCACCTCACCTTTAGTTCGATGGTTCTATAAACCTTCAACTAAGTATTTTGGTTGCAAGAATCGTACAATTCAAAATGCCAAACAAAATGATGAATTTTGTATGCTAGTTTGTGTCTACAATGAAAATAATGTGCCTGCAATCGTTAATCTTATCGAGGCGTCGAATCCAACTAAGAAAAGTCCAATTTCTGTTTATCTTCTTCATCTCATTGAACTTTATGGTCGTTCAACTCCTCTTTTTATTGCCCACCAGCCACGTGACATGATATCAAACAAGTCTACTCCATCAGATCATATAGTCAACTGCTTCAGAATTTACGAAAAACAAAATCATGGTGTTGTCGTCGTCCATGCTTTCACAACTATAACGCCTTTCGTATCAGCCCATGAAGATATTTGCACAATGGCACTTGACAAAAAAATAACTTTAATAATCATCCCCTTTCACAAGCAGTGGAATGTAGATGGAGTTAAAGATTCTTCCAAGTGCAGGAATATCAACAAAAAAGTACTTAATAAAGCACCATGCTCTGTGGGTATCCTTATTGACCGTGGGAGGCTGAACAACAATAAATCTGTTGTTTCTTGTTGGTCCAGTTACAATATTGGTGTTATCTTTTTGGGTGGCCCGGATGACCGCGAAGCACTATTTTATGCAACGAGGATGGCAAAACACCCCAATATCAATCTGATAGTGCATCGCCTTATTCCTGCTAACCTGACCATAAATAATTTGAACGACAAGATTTTGGATGACAATTTTATAAATGAATATCGACTTGAACAGGTAGTGAACGGGTCCAACATGTACAAGGAGGAAGTATTAAAAAATGGTCTTGAGATGGTACGCGTTATTCAAGCCATAGATAATTCTTATGACCTTATGCTTGTGGGGAGACAACAAAAAAATTACTCTTCATTGCTTGCTGGACTTGTAGAATGGAATGAGTATCCTGAAATTGGATTCTTTGGGGATATGTTCGCTTCATCAGACTTCAAGGGAAATATTCCAATATTAGTGGTACAACAACATTCTTATGTATCTCGTGATATAATATTTGAGGATCTTGAATAATGATAAACACAAATGTGATGGTAGCACCGCAAAATAGTCAAAGCAAAATAAGTTGTATTTATTGTCTACGTGACAAAATATAGGATTTTTATTTTCTATATGAAAAGCAACCTTGCAAGCTTACTTTTTTTACCTGGCTTTAGCAGGGACATAACAAAATTGGATAATTTGGTCGGGGATATTTTGGTCCATGTAAAAGCATTATCCTCCACCCAAAATCCGTTAACATTAATTTCTCAAATTTGTTTCATTTATGCATGAAATTAAATATGGCAAGTCTAAACTTTGTTGGAACACCAATTTCATAACAAGGCCACGTAATATAAATCAAGTCAATATCAGATTTATTTGTAAAGCCCATGTGACTAGAGTTATCAATTCGGGTCACGGATAAAGCTCGATTTGTTGATCACTCTCGTGAACACATCTCCCCATTGACTTGGTCAAAAAAATACTTGAACATGTATAGGTCATCCCAAAAGTAATATTTGTAGATAAAATGGCGGAAGATATGTTCTTCTTATTATGGTCAGAACAAAGCCATCAATGGTAGTGAAGAAAGGCGGAAGATATGTTCTTATTTTGTTTTCAGTTTTGGTATTAATGGAGATAAAATGAATTTGGAGGTGTGAATTGTAGAAAAGCGGATGGGCATGATTAATGGAGAAGACGAAGCCGGTTAGGCATGATGAGATGTAATTTGCACAGGGGCAATTTTGTTATTTCAACAGCGTGACGCAGAGAAAAGGAGGAGGCCAGTGGTGTTAGAGTGGAATGCGAGAGGGGTCCGGTGGCGGGGTGGTCATGGACTGCAATCAGAGAGGGAAGGAAAGGGGTAGGGGTGGTGGGATATGATGGGAAATTAGTAATGTGGGAGAGAGCATTTTCAAAAATTTAAAAGTTGTGCATGACGGATGTGCGGATTGTTCATGTTCATCGTGCCAATAATATTTGCTATAGAATAACTTTGACTTGTTGAAGGTTCTTTGGTTGTTGGTACTGCCTAGTTTTCAAATCAGAGTACGAACTATAAGTTTGATTTGGCGAAATTTGGAAAAAATACTATTTTTCAATAAAAAAATGCAGTCAAATATACCGAAGAAACTAAATTTGATGGAGCATACATTCGTGTATAAGACGATTACAATGTATAAGATATGGAGTTAAATATTTGGCCCATATGTGATTGTTAGATATCAAATTTTCATATATATTATCGAAACAAAATAAATAAATATCATTACATGTTAATCCATTTCACATTCGCAATGATTAAAAGGAAACTTAATTACTCATTAAGAAAATAACTAAAAGTAAAATCTCAAGAAAAACTTAACCCCATAACATTATCAACCAAGAAGTACCTTCAAGATCATTTAAAACGCCTCAATTATTTGCATATTCATCACGAAAATCATCAATATACTATGGATTGTTTTATCTAATTTTATTTTTTTGCTTTGTCTTAAAGTTTGTTTTGACAATCAATTGACAAAAATCTTAACAACAATCAAATCTTTACAAATAAGTTTGCAAAATCCTCACAAATTCATGCCTCCACCAAAACATCCACTACAAAAAAAAAGCTTCAATTGCTACAGATACTAGCGACGGTATTTTGCTAATTATAAGATTTGTGACAGCAAAAAATCGTCGCTAATGCTTTCGATAACTTACTCAACCCATAATCATAAAAAACCGTCGCTAATTCTTTATGATTTTTTGAAAAACAAAATTATACACAAAAACATTTAGCTACAGTAAACAACCGTCTCTAAGTTTTACAAAGATTTTTTTATTAGTGACGACACAAAACCGTCGCTAATTGATTTTTTGAAAAATAAAATTATACACAAAAACATTTAGCTTCGGCAACAAATCGTCGCTAAGTTTTACAAAGATTTTTTCATTAGCGACGGCACAAAACCATCACTAATCGATTTTTTGAAAAAAAATTTATACACAAAAACATTTAGCAACGGCAAAAAACCGTCGCTAATCAATTTTTTGAAAAAAAAATTTATACACAAAAACATTTAGCTACGGCAAAAAACCGTTGCTATATTTTACAAAGATTTTTTTTAGCGACGGCACAAAACCGTCGCTAATTGTTTTTTTTTTTTTATATATATACAAAAACATTTAGCTACGGCAAAAAACCGTCGCTAAGTTTTTCTAAAAAAAATTTATTAGCGAAGGCAAAAAACCGTCGCTAATTGATTTTTTTTTTTAATTAAAAACAAAAACATTTAGCTACGGCCACAAACTGTCGCTAAGTTTTACAAAGATTTTTTATCAGCGACGGCATAAAACCGTTCCTAATTGATTTTTTGAAAAAAAAATTATATACAAAAACATTTAGCTACGGCAAAAAACCGTCGCTAATTGATTATTTTTTTTTAAATTATACACAAAAATAAAACCTCCTATCAACCGTCAATAACACCCAAAAACTTTAGCTGAATCCAACGCACTAAACCAAATCACGTCACCGATCCGCGTGAAACTAACTCAACCAATCCCCTTCAATTACCTCTCTCTATATAAATTTAAATTTTCTCTACCAACCAACTTAAACAAAAATTTTCTCTCAACCAAAAATTTTTTGTTGCTCTCAACCCGCAGAGAAGAAACCCACAGAGGAGAAGTCCACCCCCTCCCTCTCCCCTCCCTTCCCCGCCTTTCCCTAGCTGCAAGAGATTAGAGATATGAAATCGCAGATCTGAGATCTCAGAGATCTGAAATCTCTGATCTCGGAGATCAGATAAGATATTCTATAGATAGAATAATTTTTTTGTGGTTTTTTTGTAATTTTTGCATGGATTCTTTGTAAAAAAATTTGTAATTTTTGTATGATATTTTATAGATTCTGTGTAATTTTTGTTATAATTTTAATCAATTAAGTCTCCTGTCATGTTTTTGATCAATTAAGTTTAGTTCTGGTAGTTTCTATTAATTTTCAGAATGGACAATCATTAAGAGCTAATTTCATTATAAAAAATGAATTATCATTTGTAATTTGTAAATTTCATTTGTCAATATGATTTGCAACAAAGATGTCCCTAAATAGCCACGGCAAATACCGTGGCTGTTTTGTCAATTGGATTTGCAATTTAGCGACAGCTTCCATGCCGTCGCTAAATAGCCACGGCAAAAAATCGACGCTATTTTTCAATTTGCGACAGACTTAGCCGAAATTTTAAACAGCTTTAGCGATGGAATTTTTCGAGTTAGCACCGGTGTTTAGCCGTTGCGAATTAGCCACGGGATAGTATGCCGTTGCTGCCGTTGCTGATTCAAATAGCAGAAATTAAAATAGCAACGATATTGCGACGGTTGTTGAGCCGTTGCTAATTCATTTTAGCTACGATTTTTTGCCAATTAGCAACGGTTTTTAACCATTGCTGAAATGAATTTTTTTGTAGTGATCAAAATTTAAAAAAAAAATCGGTGGATTAAACTTTGTTTATTTAAACGTGAATTATACGAAATTAATTAGACATACGGATTTTATGTGATATTTTTTATACATAGATGAGAGTACCAAACGGTGACTCATTCATATGGAATAAAACGTGTGTTAAACATGTATAATTCACAAATATAATAACTTTGGGTACTATACTCAAATCAATAGAAACGAGCTATCATCGTGTGGATGTAGGCATCACTCATCTCTTTTTATTGTTGCTTGTTTTCATTGATTTCAATAAATTATTCATCGTAACACACTAGATCAATTTGGGCTTGTTATTGAATCGATCAATTATTAGATTATCTAGTAATTGATGCTTTCCGTGGGTTGTGACACTGATTCATACTGCATCAGTGGACAATAACATTAATAAATATATACAAACACAGCTAAACTGTAAGTAGCCTCTAGGTATTGCATATTAATAATTATGGATCTCCGAACCCGTTTAGTATTTGTCTAAACCTGTCAAGTTAACGTCTCCCAAGATTGAATTAAGAGCTCTTGAGTCACCCAGTGAAACTCATCCTTGTGCTTGAATCAGCAACGAAGCAGCTATTGCAGCATACAATCTGCCATCAAACTGTTGAGAATTGCTCTTTCAATTTTAAAGGCAACTTCCGCCAAAATATTCCCTGAAGTATCACAAGCAAAGTCTCAGCCGTACTCTCCTTAATCAAGTCATAGGAACTCCCATCATAAGTGACAACGATAACAGAGTGAAGAAGGCAACTGGTCTTAATCATAATCAGAGGCCTTGCACCTCAAGAAATCATGATTCTTCCAACATCATTCTCGCCAAGGGCAGAATTCAAGCCACCTTAGACTCTTAGTACTTGCTAATTCAGATAAGTATTGCTCCGAACTTTCCTATTTTGTAAATGGGAAGTACGTAATTAACATCCGAATCCACTTTTTTTGATCTCCAACACATAGATGATATCCCCATCCACTTTCATGTCTTTCATGCATGCGTATATAGTATCAATGCGACGTTATCTGTACTTACACTAGAGTATGCCCCGTGCCGTTGTCACTCCACATAATTTTAGTTTTGCTAAGTATTTTGTATTAAACACCATCACTATCCCGTTTTCGCTTTGAGTAAGTATTGAAGTGTAAGCCTAGTTTAAGGTAAATATATATATATATATATATATATTATAAATTTTAGGGTTAGACTCGGTAAAAATTGAACCAGTTGGGGCAAAAATTTAATCGTCGATAATAAGTTCTCCCCCAATATTTTAATTCGCCAAAACATAAAGTTTAGCATTTTTGTTTAAATGTGCATTAAGATGCCCGACTCATTTTTTCTGATATGATCGACCCGTCTCATTGCTTTGAAAAATATTAAAGACGTGTAATACATTATACATTTTTTAATTATGAAATACATATTTTTAATATTTTGGCCCTTGTATTGATCATTGATTTTGTTCAAAAGATCTTAAAAAATGCATTTCAACGATACTAAGTTTAACAAAATTCGACAGCGATGTAGATAGTTATGATAATTTTCATTTTGCTAAAAGGAGAACACAATATTTTCTCTTTCCGCCACATGTACATTCCACCAACTTTTTTCAAAAGTTTTTTCATTAATTTTGCTTTTCTACATGTTTTGTATTTACAAATATGCCATCATAGAAAATTAATCTCAACCCTCAAAATTCAATACATTTCCCAACTTTCAATCCTAACAATCTTTTATCTCTAATTCTTTTGATTTGACTTTGTCCCAGTCAGCAATGAATAGTAAAACACCACTCTGAATTGTAATATAGATTGTTCAAGGAAAATAAATAGTGTTTGCTCATATCTTAATCAAATAAACTCTGATTTATAATCTCGAAGGAAATGACCAATCAATGGTCTTTGACCAGGTCTTTCATCTACAATTACAAATTTCTTCCTTAACTTAGAGCTGACGGAAAATTAATTATAATCATGACCCATGGTATAAATGATCGTTTGTTAGATGTATGTAAGGGATGATTATGCATACATTCACACTACATTAAATTGACATTTTTGTAACAATCTCAAAACAATAATACTTTTGAGCCGTAATAGTCTACCAAACAATTTTACACATTTTCACAAATAAAGTGATATAATAAATGTGTCACTATGAAACATTAAATACAAAGCAATGATGGAATTGAAAAGCAAACCATCATGAAGTAATTGGCCACGTCAGCATACCCACTAACTAAAGAACGAGTAGCTGATGATACATCAAAATAGACTGATCATTACGGCCGTACACGTGGCAGATAGCATCCATCACGAAGATATAACATCCAAATCTATTAGGCCAGCTCATAAAGCAGAAGAAGAATAAAGCCAATCACGAAGGCCCGCCAACAAGAAGACAAATAAAAGCTGAATCCAGGTCCAAACGAATGACAGTCTGAATCCAGGTCTGACACGAGTTCTCTCATAAATAAGAGGAACGTTGCATCCAAAAAAAGTCGTTGAGGAAGTTACGCCTCCACAGACGCATCTTCATTAGGGAGGAGACTGTTACGAGAAACATCTCCTTCCATTGCGTTTCACATAGGGGTGGGCACGGGACGGGATGAGACGAGATATACCCATCCCGTTCATACGGGATCAGGACGAGACGGGATCAACGTGCTGCCTGTGACTGCTGCGAAGATTATTATCATATAAGAGCGTGAAAAATAACTTTCTTATAATTAGATATAGATGTGACATGCAAATATAAGGGTAGCCACTAAATCCCCTATCAATGAAGTTGAGTGGGCCGACTTTTAGAAAATGACATGATAAATGAGACCCACTAAGAGTATTGTGTTGTTGTGATGGCCTCCCAACTGATTTTACAATTTCATTACTGTGGGAAACAAAATTCATGGTTCCTTGACAAAATGACATTTCATCTTTTGTTAGAGAAGAAATATAGACCTATTGGTGATGCTCTAACATATTCATAATGGTTTTCCATCAATACATATATTGTAATTATAAAAAAATATTTTTACAGCCCGGGGCATCTCAAATTCTTAGCTCCGCCCCTGAATGTTCCCTTCTGAATATGTATTACTCAGTTAATTTTTATTTTTCATCTTCACCTGGGTATTATCAATATTTGTAAGATAAATAATTGGAGCCACTTTTATTGGGAATCTAAGCAACAATTTGCTATCTTTCTCTTGCTTAATGAATATTTATTTCTTGAAGTAACATTTTTGTTACCACTGCAAACACGATGAGTTTCAGTCAGTCATTTGTAAGTTTATATGAATAAAAATAAATAAATAAATAAAAATATTAATAATAAATATAAAAAAATTAGCTCGGGACGGGATTGATAATCTTCATCCCATCCCATCCCATTCTAGATCGGGACGGGATGGGATCGGGATAAAATTATTCAATCTCATTAACACCCGAAAAAATCGGGACGGGATGGGATCGGGATTGCGGGATGGGATACCCACCCCTAGTTTCACATGCTTAAGTTATGCAGAGAATTAACTGCGGCCATTATAAAAGGTAAATGGAACATTTGACAAAGGTATGTAACGAGTTTTGTTCAGATTTACTTGCTTCTTCAAATAGAGTATCGAAGTGCCTTGGGACACCAAAAAGTTGGTCATCGACAGTCTAACATTTATTTTGCAGGTCAAATTCTCAAGAGGACGATTTTTAGACGCATCAATAATAATAATAATAATAATAATAATAATAATAATAATAATAATAATAATAATAATATTATTATTATTATTATTATTATTATTATTATTATTATTATTATTATTATTATTATTATTATTATTATTGATACACCAAAACGATCTCAACTCTACACCATACACGTGTCATGATAATCTCGAGGAAAATAGGCCCTAGCGTCAGCCCAACACTGATCCGACCCATGCAGTTCTAAGCCCGCCCAATGTAGTCCGCCAAGCGGACCCTAATTCTTACAGCCTGCTAGGCCCAAGTATCTCACAAATATCCTCAATACTCGTAAGACCTGTTAAGGCAAGTATCTCGATGATCAACTTCGGACGGGTAAGTACAGCGGCTCTTTATTTCTAACTAGGAAGTATATTCCAGAGTATGATATGGAGACTTCTACCTATAGACTACTCTCGGAACAGGAACTATTTCCCGTATATCTAGATAAGGATCTTTACGCAGCACAACTCCTAATTAGATAAGGATCTTTACGCAGATCTTCTTCCCTAAACTACGCCATCAATGGCCTGTTGAACCAAAACTCCTACACTATAAATAAGACATGAGGTTGGTAAGCTAAGGTACGCTACAAATTCCTTGTTTACAACATTAAACCTTCCGCAGATCCCTGTTTGACTTTAGCATCGGAGTGTCATCGACTACCACAATGGTGGCCGTGGCTCATGTGTGTTCCTTGTGCAGGTCAGCAGGTTTGCAGGTCAAGGTCAAAGTAGGGAGCAGAAAATGACTGCATCAGTTTGACACCATTCGTGAGGACGACAAACTTCTTAACCTTTTACTAGCATCATCTCTTCTCAGAATAATAAGATATGGTGACCACCGATCACGCAACAATGGAGAATAAGGGGACACATCAAACGCCCAGACTGGTGCTATACCACCGCACTCAACAATGCTGGTGGCACATTGGCAACAGACTCACGCCCTACGTAAGCCACGAAAATGACAGACCCCAGGATGCATTTTCTGTCGTCTCAGATACATCAAATCACTAAAGCAATGGAAGTTTTCATACAACAAAACCCTCCACCCGCTAATGGAGATCAGGAGCAACACTACCCTCCATCTCTGAAAGACAACAGAAAGCAAGCACATGAGAGTCAAGCTCCTGCTAGTTCCTATTGGACCAGAGGAGGCGGCGCAACTAATGCGGAACCGACTCTCCGAGAAAAGAAGCTCAACCACCTTCTCAGAGGGGTGCACAACCCAGATGTGTTGTACAATCTCTCTGTTCCGTTGTTCGTGGACTGTATCATGAACGAAGCTCTTTCAAAGAAGTTCACGCCTCCAAAGCTTGACTTCTACGACGGGACCACCAATCCGTTCGACCACCTACGCCATTACTAGAATGTAATGGCACTCAAAGAATGATCTGAGTTGGTCATTTGCAGAACCTTTCGCACTAGCCTGAAAAATTAGAACTAACGTGGTTTCACAACGTCCCGCCGAAGTCGATCAACTCATTCAAGGCACTAGAGAAGGAGTTCTTGACATGTTTCGTAGGAAAGTCGACGCCTCCGGAAAGGCCCACACTACATACTCTCTCTCAAATAGAGATTCAATAAAACACTCAGAGAGTATGTCACGCGCTTTAACGATAAGTTGACACTCATTGATGGTTGCAAAGACGACAAAGCCGTAACGACTTTTATCGCAGGCCTGAAAGATGGAAAACACTATGAGTGCCTCACCTTGGAACCCCCGTTGGATATGGCGGAACTGCTCAAGAGCACCCAGAGGTACATCACCTTAGAAGAGTTGAAAACTATGAAGAGGAAAACAGAAAGAGATACAAAACCCGCTGCTCTTAGAGACAGGAAGGAGGGAAGGAGGCATGATGATGAAGAAAAAGGCAAGAGAAAATGCAATGACAACAGGTCAGATCCTGGCAGGACCAGGCCAGAGAAAGCATCCAAATATGTTGGATCCAGAGCCAAAACCCCCTCAATTCTAGCCTATTGGACGTCCTAAATTTCATAGAAAAAACTGGGAAAATCTGAAGTGGCCCCAAAGCGCGAAGACCCCTTTGAATGTGACAACAACAAGTACTGCTCATACCACAAGGAGGGTGGTCACGATACCAACGACTGCAAGATTCTATGGTACGAGATCGAGTACTAGATCTGCAAGGGCAAGCTAAAGGAATTTCTAAGCCCCGAGAAGCGATTGAAAATACCCAGTGATCGGGGGGGAGTCAGTCAAGGAAATAGAAAAGGAAAGTTCTGGCATAATCTACGCCCTTCATGGAGTCGGACCGGACAAAGACCCAATCGAATAGATCCCGCAAGCGGATTCTACTGGAGATGTGGATTCAGCCCACAGATGAGGATAGACGCATTTACTACTCGAGGGTGCAAATCCCCAATCCCACCTTAACTTTTACAGACAAGGGCC
The DNA here is from genome assembly GCA_963556465.1 of Berberis vulgaris. Classification (NCBI taxonomy): domain Eukaryota; kingdom Viridiplantae; phylum Streptophyta; class Magnoliopsida; order Ranunculales; family Berberidaceae; genus Berberis; species Berberis vulgaris. Next base: position 82,561,529 of record OY747132.1, on the reverse strand, counting down.
TCGAAGGAGTCTGAGCGCTGCACAATGACGTTCTTGTCATATCGATTTTCACTGCGAGGTGGGAGGTAAATAGAGCTCTGGTAGACACAGGGAATTCACTCAACGTCTTGTTCTACAATGGGTTCCGCAGTATGGACCTCAAGGAGGAGAACCTGACGTCCTCAGACTACCCGCTGATAGGATTCAACAGAAAAAATACTTTCTGATCGGGAAGATAAGGTTAGCAATAGAGGCAGGAGAGCCACCACTTAGAAAGATCTTGTTTCTGAACTTCATGGTAGTAGACGCGCTGTTACCTACAACCTTATCTTGGAAAGACCATGGCTTCGCCAGATGGAGGCAGTAGTCTCCATCCTTCACTAGTGCGTTAAGTACACTGCTAATCACTCTAAAAGAACGATACATGGAGACCAGCCTATAGCACGAGGCTGCCATTATGTTGCGTTAAAGCAAAAAGAATGTTCCCAGATCCAACTGGATCCTACAGTGCAACCTGAAATGGAGTCAGATCCTGCGACTGTGGACGCATTACTCCACTCGCACGATATCCCAACACCGGTGGCTAATTTCAAAAACGGGGAACAATCGAGCGAAACAGAAGCAATACGCTCTTCAACCAAGTAGAACAGAAGGGTCAATGCAGACGAGAGTACAACCCCCCTGACATTCCGTCGACGCGGATATTAACTCCCACACAAGGCTTATTCTTCAGTAACCTCAGTGACATTAGCGAAGCGCAACAGTCCACTAAAAGTATCAACGATCCAACAAAGGCCATGCGTATTCACTTCAGGGTCGGGTCGACTTCTTTCTGCCAACAGTTAGGTCTATTTTAGTTGTTTATTTTTCTTTCCATAGTCAATATAGAGTTTTAGTTCTTAGAAACTTATGTGATTTGCAATCATTTAAGAAATAAAGAAATAATTACGCAAACACACTCTATTGATTACTGGAAAGATGTAACGACGGGCGCGCCCTAAAGCGGATACAAAAGACTACATACTACGAGCATCTGAATTTGATGCGGCATAAAGTAACGACAGGCTTAAACAGTTCGACTACGTAAGAATATCCAAAGAGAGCAAAGGAAACCCAAGTAAACCTCGCTCGACTACTTCCCAAGATCAAGGAAAAAGGTGTGAGAAGGGGCTGAGAGTATAGAGCATCCGTCCGCTCCTCCAAATCACCCCAGACAATGACCCGACAACGGCAGAATAAACCTTGCAATGAGTTGCAGACTTCCTCAAACCGCTTTCGTCCTTCTGAATGAGGTAGAAGGGGGTAGATAAAGGTGGCCACAAGTGACGAAGCACTCAAGGTTTCATAGTTCTATAAAGCGATGACACTTTTCCCATGTGCGATACTCAGGGTGACTAAGAGATACCACCCCCGAAAGCATCGACGCATTTGCCAACACTTCGATTAACCATAAGCTAGCAGCAGGAACCACATACATGCGGGCATAGTGGCACAAGGTAACACCGAAGCACAAGCGAATAAATGACATTCACCTCTTGGGAGGGAGTGCATACTTCTTCTTCACAATACGAAAATAAGTTACGAGATTTCAGCAAAACAATTAGGTGTTCACCCAAAGCAGGTGACCACATATAACAACAATTCTCATCGTGACTCATCAGCTCAATCGAAGACTCTGACCAAGGAGATCTCCCTTCAGTCTTTGCAAAATTCAAAGCATTTTCTTCAAGTAAAAACACTACAGGAGATACGCTCTGCAGAAGATAGTACTTACAACGATGGAAAAACACCATTATATAGACATAATGGTTTACCAAACTGGCATTTCAGCATTAATTGTCAGTATTGAATACCGTATGGAAAATAAGGAGACGGCGGTTCCCAAGGATACTACGCAGATCCACGTTCGTCCAATCAACGGGGCTGCATCCAACCCCATTATTTGAAGGGGAGTAAGCAAAACTCAATCGTCTTGTAATCCATGCGCTACCATGCGATCTACATCGTACACGTAGTATACTGCGTACAGAGAACCCTAGCTCTCACTTTACGGGCCCATGGGCTCGACTCACTATTCAAACAGTACTCTACCACATGCCTGAAATGAGCATGAGAAACCCTAGTCATTTCTGACACACGGATCACACCTGCATACCGCCAGATGATCCAAGTTACTCATGTCTCTTCATAACTCATCCGCACAATGAACTCCGCCCGCAGATATAGGTTCGTACGCTCGCAGTTTGCGGAGTCCCTACCTGGCCAGGCAAGCTTAGTCAGCTTTGGTTGACGATGCGACTTCTGGTTCACCCTGACACCTAGTCCGCCCAGTGCGGATGTCGATGGTTTAGGAAGTGGGAGTCCAATCAACTCTATCACGCCTAATGACAACGACTCGCCAGGGTCTGTTGCCCCCTTGCGGACAATAGTCGCCGAACCAAATCAGGTAAGCCTAGCTGGTAACGACTGGCAACGTAAGCTTCTGATCGAACCCCAGACTTGAAGCCCCCACTGCGCGGGTGTAAATGGTCCAGAAAGTGGGAGCCAAGTTAGTCCCGAACTGATGGTCTGACAATGTAAGCTTCTGATCAAACCCCAGACTTATAGCGTATCCTCTTCGGGTTTTGGAGTGTGATCCATAAGCCAGCTATGACACTTGTTTATATGTTTCTTCAAAGCATAGTCCACATCAATCTCCCGGTGCCAGACCAGAGTGCTCATCCTTACTAGGTACGGGGCAAATAGACTTATCCGCGCATCCGGATGAAGCTCTCTCGGATGAGGAATTATGCCAGCACCCACCCTTTGTAGTCACCAATGCTCCTAGGCCCTCCTTCGTAGCCTTTTCTTTGTCGCCAGCAACCGACCCCTTAGTGTGAGACGGCTTAGCGGTATCCAGATGAAGAGAATGAAGCGAGTTTTCCAATGGACCCTCCAACACCTTGAGATACGGCTTGGAACGAGAGGAAGAACAATGTGGATTATGAAAAACTTGGCCCGTGTCACCATCGCCACTATCGAACATCTTACCGGTGGGATGATCAAATTCCAAAACCTCATGTAGATCCTCACAGGAACCTTCTATCGGAACGATCCAGGACGGATTGACACCAATAGAAGCCGCCATTGCAGCTAGCATCAATTGCTCGCTCAGAGCTTCCGCCTGTGTGACACTAAGATGTGATGCATCTCAACCCCTGCTAATCGCAGGTGGTCCCTCTCCCAGTCGGATACACTGGCCTCCGCCGTGATAGGTCGATCAGGCTCATTCTCTTCACTTACTGGAGTGGATCGTTTTGAAGATGACCTAGTTCTAACGTAGAACTTCTTTGAACTCATAAAGGAGGCAAACATCTCAGTCGACTCCTCCGTGTCAGACAAGAGCCTTGGCTTCGGCGGCTTTCCTTTTCCTAGAAGGAGCCCCACCTGCATATTTAACTCGTGAAGATCAGTAAATAGTGGGGGCCTCATGTCAGTTGTCCCATAACCCACTACGAATAAAGTTGGGAACACATATGACCTTTACCACATTTTTTGTTGGCAAGTCGCGGAATGTCTTCATAATGTTTCGTTCCTCTAAGATAAAAGGTGTAGTGGGAAACCGTCCTACGAGGAAACACAAACAACATTAGCATACAATCAAAAGAAATGAATTCCAATGAAAAAAACTATACTTAGGAAGTGGCTTGCACTCTCGTTCGAGCGGACGACCCTTGAACTGAAAGTACTTTGAATCCGCAGGAGCCAAGAAGCAATACTTTTGTCTGGACCTGAAGTCATCAGGAAAATTCTTAAAGCAAGTCGGCGATATCATTTTACAGACAATGTGATTGTTCAACCGAGGAGAAGTCAGCAACTGGATCACCCGCGGATGCCAGCTTCCTTCAACCTAATCAAAATGAGAATAACGACATGTATCTGTTAGGCACCAATTAGGCCGGAGGAATTCCAAAGAAGTCCCAAATCACATATAGAACTGGAAAACAAACTCCAGTTTGGAGCATCTCGCAAGCAGATGAACCCCACCGGTGGCAACATCGATGTCTGGTCATCTTTTAGGGCATTTAATGGCAGGTCCTCAGGGACCCAAAACTTTCTACGAATTTCAGCAAGGCCCGATTCAGAAAGCAACCTATCTTCAAAAAACTCAAGGCCCTTGGCCAAAGTTGCATCATCAAAAAGGTTTTGTTGAGCCATGAAGAAGATGAATAATCCTTTCAATCAGAAGATGAACATAGCAATATCTCTAAAAAGAAGAAAACATAAGAATTAGTTTTTGCACAAAGGATGACATAAATAGGGATTGGGTTCCTGCCTCTTCTCCATTGAACCAACGCATATTCAATTAATGAAGCATGCAGCTCAAACAACAATTCAGACTCAATCATCATGAATGACATATCTTTTCAAGAAATGACTTAGCGAACCGATGTGATGGCCCACTAATTCGGGGGGGGGGGGGGTAGGTGATGATACACCAAAACGGTCCCAACTCTACATCGTACACATGTCATGATGATCTCGAGGAAAGATAACGTCAGCCCAACATTGATCCATCCCATGCGGTTCTAAGCCTGCTTAATGCAGTCCGCCAAGCGGACCCTAATTCTTATATCCTGTTAGGCCCACGTGTCTCACAACTATCCTTAAGGCATGTATCTCGAGGATCAGCTTCGAACAGACAATTACAGTGGTTATTTGCTTCTAACTAGGAAGCATATTCCAGAGTACATATCACATATAGAGATTTCTACCTGTAGACTATTCTCGGAACGGGAACTATCTCCCGCGTATCTAGGAGCACATGGCTAACATGAAACTTCCCTCCACAGCACGACTCCTAATTAGAAAAGGATCTCCACGCAAGTATTCTTCCCTAAACTATGCCATCGATGGCCTGGTTGAACTAGGACTCCTGCACTATAAAAAATACATGAGGTTGGTAAGCTAAGGTACGCTACAAATTCCTTGTTTACAACATTACACCTTCCACGGATCCCTGTCTGACTTTAGCAATTGAGTGTCATCGGCCACCACAACAGTGGTTCGTGGCTCTCATGTGTTCCTTGTGCAGGTCAACAGGTTTGCAGGTCAAGGTCAAAGTAGGGAACGAAAAACGACTGCATCAGTTATTATTATTATTATTATTATTATTATTATTATTATTATTATTATTATTATTATTATTATTATTATTATTATTATTATTATTAGGCTTACAACAAATTTAGATTTATGTTTGCTTTCTTGTAGGGATGGCAGTGGAGTGGATTTTTACGGATATCCGCCCCACCTAAACCGTTTGGGGCAGATTTGGGTTTAGCTTAACGGATTTTGGGGTGATTTGGGGGATCCAAATAATATTCGTTACATATTCGGGGCGAATACGGATTTGGCCATATCCACCCCGCGGATATCCGTTTATACAAATAATTTACTAAAATACCCTTAGCTATTAAAGAAAAAAAAAACCTAACCCTAACATAAACCACCTTCCATCCACCATACTCTTGTCTATCACTTCTGCCTCCCCGCAAAAACTTCTCTTCCTCCTCCATTTTTCTTTCATTGACGAAAAAAGATTTATCACTCTTCCTCATTCTTCCACAAACTCATCTAATCACTCTTCTCTTCCATTCGTCTTTGGTTCCCCCTCAGGTTTCATTTTCTCTCTTTTCTTTCCCCCAAAACACACAACAAAGGTCTCAATCTCGATCTCAGATCTCAATCTGTGTCGAGGCGAGCGGAGAGATGAGGAAGGTTTGATCTCGATCTCAGATCTCAGATCCTTCAGCAGCAAATCCTTCATAGGGTTCAAGATGAGGAGGTCACAACAATTAGATAGGGGTTCGTAGCATTCAACAGCAAATCCTTCAGCGGTAGTTCGTTCAACAACATATTCTTCAACAACAATTAGGCAGCAACAGATCCTTCAGTAGCAAATCGTTTCAGTGGTGGCCGTAGAACAAGAGGGGTTCGTAGGGTCTAAGGGGAGGAGGCCAAAGCTTTAAGGTAATTAGAGAAGTGTGGCTTGAAGTAGAGATCCCATGGCTGGAACTTGTTGTATGAACTTTGTGTTTGCAGTGAACTTGTTGTATGATGATCTCATATTCTCTTTGTATCTCTTATTTTATTTCTTATTCTTGACCAAGTCTTGAATTGTTCAGAGTATTTGGTGTTACTGATCTTGGAATTTGTATTGATGTTGAGAAGAAGACATGTTTTTTTAATGGATATTCGGGCGGGGCGGATATCTGTCCGGATCGGGGGTGGTTTTATAATTTTGTATAAACGGATATTCGGGGCGGAATTGGGGATTCGTGATATCCTGCGGGGTGGGGAAGGATTTGCCCAAATCCGCCCCGTTGCCATCCCTACTTTCTTGGTACATGCATCACCTGGTGGGATATTTCATTAGAAAGAATACATCTACTGAAATAACTGCAAATGTGCGCCATCTCTACTAGTATTCATGGGCGGAGCCACGTTGAACATTGTGTGTGGGTGGGTGGGTGGGTGGGGGGGGGGGGGGGGGGGGGGGGGATTGGTAATGTAGGGCCCACAAAATATTTTTATTAACTTGCCCCTCCAATACTATTCTCCATTTCAATTTCATCCAAACACTTGCTAGCAATCAACATTACCTCATGTTCACCTAATTATTTTCTTATGAAATCAAATCCATTTTCACCACTATCTACATTTAGCTATGTTAAACTATTTGGGGCTCTTATGGAGATATTCGTTAAGTTGGCATAAGTCTAACTATCATCCTTTTAAGACATATGAATTTGGCCATGCTTTGATTAGCCTATTTTGAGCAAATGAATGATATTGTAAGGAAAAAACTTCTTCAAAAACCATAATTTTGGTATATTGCCAGTGTATCCATAAGAGGATTAGTTATTTACTTGGCAATTATTATTGGCAAATTATTATGGTTGAAAATTTTACATCTTTGAAAACAAAACACAACTTGTACAATAACTGTTTTTCAAAATTATCAATAGAATAATCATTTTTTTACGTGAAAAACAAGCTCAAAATATTTATAGACAAAAATTATGGCTCTGCCCTTCCTAGTGTTGACCTCGTTGTCTTTCTCATCTACAGTGATCCGATTTGGATGCAAGACATGGACCAAATCTGTAAGTTTTGCATTGTCCATTTCTAAGTTTAGAGTTGAGCGACCATTGGATGGTAATAAACCCAATTACATTGTATATAATGCACGTGGATGGTAATCAATCTTCCTTATTGTTGCTATTTTTTAGGACTTACTATTCAACGACAGACTAATTCGTGTCTGACTTTTTTTTATATTTCCCTTAACTTAGGTTTTCCATTATGTATAAATAGGGTATTTGAAAGTATTCAATACCACCAAATTAAGGGGATTAATAAAGATAATAATAAGGTGAAGACATGGGAAAGCAAATACTAGGCATTCTCGTTGTCTTCATTGTCCTCCTCGCCACTGTGCAGCTATTTGAGGCCCAAGCACATTCGAAAGAACCAGGCCATTCGGGCAGCAATGGCCAATATATGGCCCTTTCCTTTGCCAAAAAACAATGTGCGAGTAAGTGTGGAGCAAATTGCGGAAAAGGAGGGGCTTCTGCCTGTACATTAACTTGCATGAGTAAATGTTCAAAAGTGGCATAGAGACTATACGCGTCCGGAATTCATGGAGATTATGTAGTCCTTCGGTTGAAGACTTGTGCACCACTTAGCATTAATTAATGTTCTCTCTTTGTGTAATTTGAATCAAAGCAGTGGAGTTATTAATTAGAGCATCACGAGTATGCTTACCAAAGAAATGCCCCATTAAAGGGTTAAACAATTTTTTATACGAGTCCGTATTCCAATCACCCTCTCCATGGAGAGGGACTGGATTATATGCTCCTCACAAAATTATATAAGAAAGCTATTATGTAATAATTAACTAATTTCACCCCCCCTCCCCGCCCCCACCCCCCCCCCCCCCCCCCCCCCTCTTCTTCTCGGTAGAGAAAAAGAACTAAAATAAATTATAAAAAATCGAAAAACTTTAATCTGTCGAAATTTTGACTAGATTACATGCAAGCTTTCACCTTGAATTACAAATTCAAAAAGTTGTGTTCTTCAAATAAACCATCATTCTTTAAACTCAACTAGTTAGGCATGTACAATCTCCTACTAGGCTAGTTCTAAGGTACCTTAGTGAGTCTGCAGTTTTCAGCTGAAAAATATGTTAATTAGTTACGCTTAGGCCCCATAGTATGAAATGGATGACAACAATGGCTCCCTGATAGACAGAGTCTAAGATAAGTTGTTAGCATAAACTGTAATCAGTTAGAGTATGAGCTGTATGTAATTTGTTAGCGTAAGTTCTTGATTCCAAGATGTAATCAGTTCTATCTATAAATACATAGAAAGCTCTCTGAATTGCTTATTCAAGCAATTGCAGAGTTTCAATCTGTTCATACTTTTCTAACTTGGTATCAGAGCTCAGAGCGTTATAGTTTCTTTCATCAATGGCAACACAATCTTCTTCTGGGTCTCTCAATACAGGTCAGACATCCACTGTGTCTTCTACTCCCTCTTATCAAGTTTTGAATCACTCTTTACCGGTAAAACTAGATAGATCTAATTACATACTTTGGAAGTGTGAGACCCTGGAGTGGGCGGACTTGAGGGTGAGGGTGAGGGTTGGAGCCCAACAGGCCCAATAGGCCCGAGAGAGGTTGGACGAGCTACAAAGGGGGACATAGTCCCACATCGCCTAGGTGCGGGATGGTGATGTGCTATATATGTGCGAGGTTGAATCCCCATAGTAAGAGGCCTTTTAAAGCCGTGCGGGCCGGTTGGGCCCAAAGCGGACAATATCTTACTGTGCGGATCGGGTCATTACAGGAAGTCTCAAATTGAAAATGTAATCTTTGCAAATGGATTTGAAGATTTCATTGAAGGAGTTTCAGTTTGTCCAACAAAAGAACTGAGTACAGGAGTTATCAATCCTGCGTTTGTTGCTTGGAGAAGACAAGATCACACAATCTTGTCTTGGATTTATGCATCTCTTACACCAGCCATAATGGCTCAAATCATTGGGCACACTACTTCTTTTTCAGCCTGGAAGGCCTTAGAACAAATCTTTTCTTCTTCTTCAAGGGCTAGAATCATGCAACTGCGATTAGATTTACAATCCAGTAAGAAAGGTTCTTTGTCCATGATTGATTATATCATGAAGATCAAGAGTGCAGCAGACAATCTTGCAGCCATTGGTGAGTTAATCTCAGATCAAGATCATATAATGAATTTTTTAAATGGTTTGGGAAATGAATACAACTTAGTGGTCTCAGCAATCAATGTCAGAGATGATCAGATCTCACTTGAATCTATACATAGTATGCTATTGTCTTTTGAAAATAGACTTGAGCAACAAGGCTCTGTGGATAGCATTCCACCCATTTCCGCAAATCTGGCCAATTCCAATTATAAACAGCAATATAATCAACATTATCATCAGCAGTTTGGACAGTCATTTGGTCGAGGCAGAGGAAGAAATTATGGTGGCCAGTCTAATAGAGGACGAGGTCGTGCAAGAAATTTCAATAGTCAGCAATATGGTCAGCAATATGGACAACAATATGGCTCCAATCATGGCCAACAAGGTGGTCATTCTAATAATCACAGTAATAAGCAGTCAAGTGATCGGCCACAATGTCAGTTATGTGGCAAATATGGCCATATAGCTCTTGCTTGTTATCATCGATTTGATGTTAATTTTCAGCATTCATCAGGTTCTTTGAATTCTGGATCTTTGACTGACTTTAAACCAATTATACCAGCCTTAGCAGTAGTGTCTAATCCATTTCAAAATGAGGGCTGGTACTTGGATTCAGGAGCAAGTCACCACTTGACAAATGATCATGTTGGTCTAGCCAATTCATCTCCATACATGGGTCAGACAAGGTTACAATTGGTAATGTTCTTCCCTTCCCATTACTAATGTTGGTTCACTATCTTTTTCTTCTTCTCCTCATCGACCATCTTCTTCTTTTCTGCTAAACCAAGTCTTTCATGTACCGTCTTTGTCTACTAATTTGATCAGTGTTGCTAAGTTTTGTGCTGACAACAATCTACTTATTGAATTCTAGTCTGATCATTTCTTTGTGAAGGAACCACTTTCGGGGAAGGTTCTAGCTCAAGGCAGTCTTGAAAATGGTTTATACAAGCTGCCAGTCCTTCCTGCAACCAATTCCAGCATGTCAGCATTTGCAATAAGCTCCAATCCCAGCGTGTCTACTATATCTAGTTCTACCATGTCTAATTTGTCTACAAATTCTAGTTCCTCTTGTATTGCCAACATTGAGCAATTATGGCATTATAGACTAGGCCATCCTTTGACAAATATTGTTCATCAGACATTGAAACTCTGTAATATTTCATTCAATAAATTTACTTGTTCATCAATTTGCTCATCTTGCCAACTTGCCAAATGTCATCGCCTACCTACTTCTTTATCTTCTTTTCATGCTTCTAGTCTTTTAGAACTTGTTCATATGGATATTTGGGGTCCTGCATTTATCAAATCCACTTCTGGTTCTAGATTTTTTATTCTATTTGTTGATGATTTTTCAAGATTCACCTGGTTCTTTCCACTTCAGTCCAAAGGCCAGGCTCTGTCTGTGCTCAAACTATTCAAGCTTTGAGTTGAAAAACAATTCAACACTTCCATCAAAAATCTTCAATCTGATAATGGGGGTGAGTTTAGAGCTTTTAAATCTTTTCTGTTAGAATCTGGCATTGGTCATAGGTTCTCATGTCCACACTCTTCTTCACAAAATGGTAGAGTGGAAGGTAAGCACAGACAGTTGTTGAAACTGGTCTTGCTTTGTTAGCTCATGCTCATATGCCATTCAAGTTCTGGCAATATGCTTTCCAAGCAGCTGTTTTCCTTATCAATCGCATGCCAACTAAAGTACTTAGTCATAAGTCTCCTTATCAAGTTCTTCTACATCGTCTTCCTGACTACCGTGCACTTCATGTATTTGGTTGCTTATGCTTTCCTTTCATTCGTCCATATAATCAGCATAAGCTCCAATTCAGGTCAGTTGCTTGTGTATTTCTAGGTTATAGTTTAGATCATAAGGGGTTTTTGTGTCTTGATCAAGTTTCTGGTCGAGTATATGTCTCTCCAAATGTAGTGTTTGATGAATATCGCTTTCCTATGCACAATCCTACTTCATTGCTTCCATCAGTTCCCATTCCAAATGAATTATCCAATGTGATCACTTCAGTTGTTCCTAAGTCCTCCACTAGTTCAGTTTCTTTGTCTCCAACTGATGCTCCTTCCCCTGATGCTCCAACTGATGCTCATTCTTCTTCTACTCTGTCTCCAACTGATGCTCATTCTTTGCTTCCCGCTGATGTTCCTTCCACAGAATCCTTCCAATCTTCTTCTATTCCAACTCGCATGCTTACTCGCTCTATGGCTGGTATTTCAAAGAGGAAACAAATCTTTGATTTATCTGTTGTTAAAATCTCAGAACCTACTACTTTGAGACAAGCTCTTAAAGATCCATACTGGGTTCAAGCCATGGAAAAAGAAATTTTTGCTTTACATACAAATGGCACTTGGACTTTGGTTGATCCACCTAGTAATGTGAACATTATAGGTTGTAAATGGGTTTATAAGCTCAAATACAAGCTTGATGGGAGTATTGACAGATACAAAGCTCGTCTTGTTGCCAAAGGCTTTAATCAAACATATGGTTTGGATTACTTTGAGACGTTCAGTCCTGTAGTAAAATCTGCCACTATACGTATTGTTCTCACCATTGCGGTCAGTTTTCAATGGGATATTAGACAACTTGATGTTCATAATGCCTTTTTGAATGGAGATCTTGAAGAACAAGTATTCATGACTCAACCGCCTGGTTTTTCAGACATTCAATTTCCATCTAAAGTTTGTCAACTACGGAAGTTGATGTATGGTCTAAAATAGTCGCCTCGTGCTTGGTTTTCTAAGCTGAGTTGTGCTCTTCTAAGATGGGGTTTCACTGCTTCTCGGACTGATAGCTCCATGTTTATCAAAGTTGATAAGCATTCTGTTCTTATAATGTTGGTCTATGTGGATGATATCATTGTTACTGGCAGCTCTTCGAGTCTTATTTCTTCTCTCATTGCTCAGTTGAATTCTGTTTTTGCTCTTCGTGACTTGGGGGCTTTGTCCTACTTCTTGGGTATTGAAGTTCATCGATGTAATGGTGATCTACATCTCTGTCAAGCTAAGTACATTTCTGACCTTCTTAATCGTGCTGCTATGGTGAATTGCAAGTCCTCTCCTACTCCTGGAACTGTTGGTAAACCTTTATCTCAGTTTGATGGCACTCCTCTTATGAATGCTACTACCTATCGTAGTATTGTAGGTGCTCTCCAATATGTCACCATGACTAGGCCAGACATTGCTTTTGCAGTAAATAAGGCTTGCCAATTTATGCAAGCACCTACGACGTCTTACTGGATGGCTGTCAAGCGTATTCTGTGTTATCTAAAAGGCTCCTCTCATGATGGTTTGCTCATTCAACCTGCTCGTGACATTACTATCGAAGCCTTTTTTATGCTGATTGGGGATCCAATCCTGATGACAGACGCAGTTCAAGTGGTTACTTGGTTTACTTAGGTGGCAATCTGATCTCTTGGTCTGCTACCAAACAGCGTGTTGTCTCCAGAAGCAGTGTTGAATCTGAATATCGAGGTCTTGCTCTTGCCACTTCTGAGGTAATCTGGATCCAGGCTTTGTTAAAGGAACTTTGTGTTCCTCTTGCTAGTCCACCTGTTCTATGGTATGACAACATCAGTGCCTACCATCTTGCCAAAAATCCAGTGTTTCATGCACAGACCAAACATATTGAGATTGATTTGCATTTCATCCGTGATCATGTTCTCCGAGGTGATTTACTTCTCAAATTTGTTCCTACTACTGAACAGCCTGCGGATCTTCTCACAAAGCATCTTACAAGTGCTAGGTTCACCTATCTCAAGTCTCACCTTGGTCTTGTTTCCTATCCCTTGCACTTGAGGGGGGATGATAGACAGAGTCTAAGATAAGTTGTTAGCATAAACTGTAATCAGTTAGAGTATGAGCTGTATGTAGTTAGTATGAGCTGTATATAATTTGTTAGTGTAAGTTCTTGATTCCAAGATGTAATCAGTTCTGTCTATAAATACATAGAAAGCTCTCTGAATTGCTTATTCAAGCAATTGCAGAGTTTCAATCTGTTCATACTTTTCTAACTCTCCCACCGGAAGATTAGGAAACAAAGGTGAGGTTCCTTACTAATTAAGTATCAGAATAATTATTACATTCCATAACCCGCTTGGTTTGGAGTTGTATAATAGATGTGACCTGATTGGTGTCTAGGATGTCACTTAACGTGAGTTGTTATGATTATATATGATACCTATCTATATATATAATTTATATAGTTGCAAATGAATGTTTTAGATAACATTGAGAATTGTTACTTTAAAATAAATTGCATTAGATGACAACACAAAATGAAACGACTTTTATTAATATACATCATGTGATTATATCAGTTTCATTTACACGGGTTTTAGAATATTGAAATTACCTACTGGGAGAATTCGTCGGATAAACTTATCTGTGTTCCAGTTGCAGATCCTCACATAAAAGATCCTAATCAGACTATAGAATATGAGAAAGAACCTACCTTCGATCCTAACGACATTTTTGCACTCAACACAGACACATTAGTGTATGTCTATGCATGATCTTTTTATTATCCTTTTGTAGTTTTCGAACCTTGTTAAGCCTATTTATGTTTTTAGAGAGACATCTATAAAACAAACAAAAGCAACCGTTTAGTGAACATAAGGCAAATCGAAGTAGTTTGACCTGAACCTTGCCATGATACACACCCGCTAAGAATCGAGTAACCAACTCAGAGAAAAAAAAAAAAAAAGTGACTCAAAGAATTGGAAGCTGCAAGAAACTTGAGAAAACACATGTGCATAAGCTCGTGCCACAAAATGTTTCAATACGGATCAACATAATCATTGTCACTCACTGTGTCTGCCTATGTAGGAACATCATTTGTTTGCTAAAAAATGGGAAAGAAGTCGCATAAGTCCAAAATCAAGTGTGTGACGGTGCCTTTAACTTCCTCAAAAAATTGATGGACTCTGTCAAATAGTAGGGCTCAACCTGCTTTTTGCGTGTTCTAGCAAGGTCATTTGGATCCAATAGTGCATGTAGCTCTCGAATGTTGTCGGTAGTGATCCTACGCTATTTTCGACATTGCCGCAATTTCATATCAAGTCGCAATCGAGTCTATCTCAACTTGCATCACAGTAGAGGGGGTAGTGGAGTGTACAACATTAGCAGCTGCGGTGGGGATAGGGAATACAACGTTTATGAGTCATAATATAGGTCACTCATTTTTTCTCACTGGGTTACTCTCATAGGAACTGAGGTATGAATAGTGGATTGGACCAGGACTTAAGTGAAAAACACAGAAACAGATTGAGGATGGAGAGAACTGCAACTGGACCGAGTCAAGGCTACGAACGATGGGAGACGGCGTGGGCTGCGAAGGGGCAGATGTGTCTGCGACAGGGAGGGAGGACAGTGATAAGTGGTTGCGATCGACAGGTAAGGGCGTCGATCAATGCAAGGGGCTTGCCCTGCAATAATCTGTTTGCGATAGTGACAGGGCTGATTGTAATGAACAACAGTAAGGATCTTGCAATGCACTGAAATGGTGGTTGTTCTGATGACCAGTCAACATTTTTTTTTCTTATCTATTTCTCTTACCAACTCTTTGAATCTTCTTCGTCCTTTGAACTTATTTTTTCAAATCAAATCAAACAATATGAATTGTTCGGCTCTGAAACCAATTGATAAAATAAAACTTGCAAATAATGAAAATTGAAAGATAATGTGGAAAACTCAAATAAAATAAATTGAACGACAAGGTAAATCAATGATAAATAAACTTGTTTTCATCAATCAACTAACTAATAGTGGACAAACCTATACCTTGTTTATAACTAAACTAATTTCTAAAACAAACCCTAAATCTAATAAAAAACAATGTCTTATTAATACTAGAATTCTTAATATATCTAAAATACTGCTATTGCTCATAATACTAATATCCTAATTACATCAAAGTTTATATGAAAATCCACTTTGAAAAATCGCATGAAAGTTTTAATGACTTGCTCCACGCACACACACCACTTGAGAATTCACTCATCTCTTGAATGGTAAAACCATGTTGTCACTCGATGATATAAATCAACTAGTCATAATCACAACTCAAATCCAATAACTCGATTTTGAGGCGTGACAAAAAGTTTTTTGCAGGCAAAATATTTGGAGAACCAATTTCAAATTTGATATATTCTTTCATGAAAATAGATATTCGATCATGAGAATACATATTCTCTTATGAGAAATATTCACGTGCTTGAAGGATATGTCTATGTCAAGGTACGAGGCCATGTGCCAAAGTATCTTGCTCTAAATATAATTTTTTTAAACATTATGGGAATAACAAAGTTGGCTTCACGCTTGATATATCCACATTATTAAAAACAAATGACCAAAATCGAATATGGTCGTTTGCGAAAAACCTTATGATGTCAACAAAGTCGACCTCACCACTCCAAATTTAGTATATAAATATCGGAGTCTCCAATTTATTCATTTCAACTTTGTGAATTCAAGAGAAACTTGTGCTATTTATTCAAGATCAGCGAATCTAGCTAGAAAAAAAGCAAGTTTTCTTTTCATAGTTCTAGAGTAAATCTCTTCATAACATCTTTGAGTGAGCTTGAAAAGAAAGAAAGATGTAGGGCTTAAAAGTGAGTTTAACCTTGACCAAAAACTTTTTTTTTAGATCCAAAAGACTTAGATAGACATTTACATTCTCACCTTGAACCTTTTATATTGTAAGGGTAAATATCTTCCTTCTACGATATATAAAAAAGAGGAGATTCGAGCTCACACCTTTATCTAATCCGTCTATTTGAAATACATTACCAGAGAAGCCTTTGAGTATTAGTAAACTTAATCTACCCCACATGGGTTTAAGTTTTTATGGAGGACTTGTACGAGTGAGTATCACTCTGTGATCCTGAGCAAGTGGTAAGACTTAGTTGAGTTGAATCCAATGTTTTGGTGATCCAAGGCAAATTGATAAATCTCGTAGAACATGATTGTAAGACCGAGTTGTATCCCAAGATCCCACGCACACGTCCGTAAGACTTGGTTATATGTTGCATCTATCGGTGATCACAGTGTGACCGTAAGACTCATGAAACATAATACCTAGTTCATGTCGGTAAGTCTCCTGGGAGCGTGAAAATTAGACATTGTGAGGTTGTGGAACGTTGAATTAGATGTAGTTCTCTCTTGAACAAGCAATAAATACTTGTGGCTTGCAAGAAAGTAACTGGTCGGAGCCAATCAAATCTCGACCTAGGTGAACCTCGTTATTTCTATTTGTACTATTGTCTATTTCTTTATCTTTTACTTTACTTATGCATGTTTTCTTATCTACTGTTTATGATATCTTATCTTGCATTTTTTAAGTTTATCAAATCATCGTTAGCTCGCTTGATTTGTGTACAAGTTTTGGATCTTGTGAGCACCAAAGATTTTAAGGGCACATGGCATAACGTTCATATATTATATCATTGTAATAATAGATACATTCCTTGAGATCCTTACTCGGACATCCACCTCGAGATACATGTCAACTTCATAGACAATGATTATTTGCAACACAAAATATTGTTTATGTGTTAACTAGAAGGATAATTGATAATCATATAAATGAGACATTTTATGCCCCCAAACATACAAATGCTATATCCAAGTTTATTACAAGTTTCTAATTATGTGCATTTGTGTGTTTTGTGGGATTCAACTCTTAATCATCAAATTTGACACAAAGTAACACAATAAGGCTATGTTCAAGTACTAAGAAGCTCGTTGGAAGTTCACATATGAACTATCAAAGCCAATGATTTTCAAGCCAAAGATCCATGAAGTCAATTCCATAAATTGAGCATTATCAATCAGGAAGTTAACATGAAAATTAGAACCTCCACATGGCTAATATACCGAAGGAATCTCCACACAATCCCCAAAGTGTAAGGTCAAGTGACACTATCCATTCTCAATTTACCTTTCCTTCCCTCATTTGCTAAAGCTACCTTAATAGCCACTTTTTCCTCATTTCACTCCACCTCCCATATGTTCATTTTGCAATTTCCATCATTCACCACTCTCCAAACCTTTTCCAAGTCGACGTGTGTAATACCCCTAAATTTTCCATGTCTACAATTATTTAATTTTGAATTTTTGGATTACAAAGAATACTCCAATTTATTGGAATTTATTTGATAATTGTTTCAAAAAAATTTAATTTTTTTTAGATGGGGGCCCTAGGATTTTCTATGGGGGCAAATAGCCATCCCATTATAAAAGAGAAACCCCTTTCTTCTTCTCCCATGCACGTATTTCTCGTTCTCATCCGGCGGCAAGTACGGTCTATGACCAAGTGTCGCAGCTGCTCCCACCGCCCCAATCTTTCACTCTTTTTTTTCCTTCATCTATCTTCCATCTCCTTCTCGTTTGGATTCAGCGCTAGAAATAGGTTCGCAGTGAGAGAGATAATGGCATGAGAAATGGAGAACGATGGCGAGGGAGAGGTGTTGGCGTGCGATCGAGAGAGGAGGAAGAGAAGGTGTGCTTTCTGCACCACGAGTTGATTTGCGTTTGCGGGTTTGCGTGGTTTGCGAATCAAATCAGTGAATTCGCATTTGTCTGTGATGTTTTATTTGATTTGGGTTCTGCATTAGTTTGTGTGGTGCATTCATGGGTTTATCTTTGTTTTTCGTGATCTTTACACATTAGGATTTCATAGAAAATGAAGCTGAATGGGTCATCGTCTTCAATTCAATCTTTTGTCTATGTTTTTTTAAGCATTTTTTAGAGTATGGGTTTTATGTGGAATTCCAAGTTCAGTGGGGTTTCTCAGGAAGTATAATTAGTTTCTTAAATACATTTTAATAGTCTGTATTTGGGGTTTCTTAGGAAGCATCTTTGTTATTCCTTTGTTTGATTAGTTCTTAAATACATTATATTAGTCTGTATTTGGGGTTTCTTAGGAAGTATAATTAGATGATATAGTTCAAGATTGGGGTTCTCAACAGTAACATTTCATGAAGTTTATCAGAGATTTCAACTTAATTGTATTATGTTTTTGGTTAATTGAATGTCATCCTTCTTATTAATGGCATGGTAAGCTAAGTTGGCACACAGACATAAATTAGTGTTTAAGAAAGGTCACTAGTTTGCATACCTTGAATTATTAGTGATTCTTGAGATGTAAATGGTTGAGGAATTTATGTTAATGCATTATGATGAGTTTCATTTTAGATAATCCATTATGTGATTGTAGGCAAGTTTGAGAATGTGCTTGTGTTGTTTGGGGTGTTTTGGGTCATAAATGTATGAACTTTACTATTTTGATTTGTTTGATGGGTAAGTTTTTCCTAACTTGACTTTTCTCTCAGTAAACTATCATTTTCAACTAATGTTCTGAGAATTTGTTTAGGAAAATGCTTAATGTTTCCCCCAAATAATTGGAGGACATTGTGGTTAAATTGTTTATGATTTAACAATGTATTAAATGCTATATTTCCCCAAAAGAATGAGTGGATTTACTTATGAAAGACAAAGTGTCACTGTGAAGGAATTTTGAAATATAAAAAATAAATGATACTGATAAATGTTGATTCCTGAAAATTTAATCACCTGGAATTGTATCACTTGGAACTACCACATTTATTATTGTTTATGTTTTCCCCTCTCTTATTGAGAAACTAAATTACATTCAGATTGAGTCTTGCGGAGTAGGACATCCCTTTTCTTATAAAGAAACTAAATTACCTTCGGGTTGAGTCTCGCGGAAAAGAGTGTGATTTTGAAATGCCTAAAATAGACTTGATATTTACTCGTAAAAAATGTGACGTGACTTTATGCGCACTGATAGCCCAAATGTGGCTTTTTGTTACTCATATATTTATGAGTATCTGGTGATGCATGCATGTATGTGATATGTCTTCACTTGAGCATAGATGGCGAAGAAGTCCTTTATATGAAAGATGCATACGTGCATGTATGTTTGGTAAAGAGGTGGTGCGAATGTGGTGTCGTCTAAATGATCAATCCAATAAAAATGAATAATATAATATAATTAAGTCAAATAATGTATGAGCCTTATTGTTTTAATTGATAAAATACTAACTATTTAAGAAGTCATATTCATATTGTTTCTAACCCTTTTCATGCAGAATAACAAGTCTACTAACATTACTGCAGGTCGAACTTGTCATGGTTAACCATTACAAAGTAAGTACAGATAAGATGAGTATTTATTTTAATAATGATAAAAACATATTAGGATGACATGATTGCCTCGTTGTGGAACTAAATTCTTTGAACTGTGATTTTCTTGCATAACACGTGTGCCTCATTGAGAAACTACATGTTCAAGTGGTTGTTTATTGTTTGTGTTTTATTTTATGTTATCACAAGTTGATTTATTGATTTTGGGAATGAAGTTTATACCAGCTTCATTACTAACCCAAGTGAGCTTTTGCTTCTTGGATATATTCCAATTAGAATTTAGCCAATTAGCTTGTCTTATGTTTAGAGATTATTGAGCAGCGCTACTGGAGTTTCTTTAGTGGGGCAAACCTCGTCAAAGAGTTTCCTAGTTAGAGTTTTATTTATTTATTTGTTTCAATTTTAAAATTTTGTTTTAGTTATTGTTGCTGCTAAATGTTCATATGTTATTGAATTTCACGTCCTGAACTTTGGGGGAAACGGATAATCCTACGTGAATATTAAGATTTTCTTTTCTCGAAAATCGGGGCGTGACAGTTTGGTGTTAGAGCCTTTGGTTAGCCTAGGCTGGAGGTAGAGTCTAGGTGATCCTTGAAATATGGATATTGGTGAGTGAGAGTGTGGAGGTCTAGAGATAAAGTGACAAGGTGAATTTTGAAACTTTGTTATTGTCTCTTTTCTTCGTGAATCTAGTGATGGGATTCTTTTGACATGTGTGTGCGGGAGTAGTCATATCTTGTTTTAATTTCATTATTTGGTGACATTATTTTGTTTTGTTTTTACTTTTTTTGTGGTTTGTTATCCCGAGTGTTTAGTAGCCCTTTTACCAAATCTCGGGACGAGATTCCTTTTAAGGTGTATATATTGTAACATTTGTACTTTTTCAATGGCAATAAAAATTTATAAGCCTAAAATTTTATTTTTAAAATCTTATTTCGCTAGCCAAGTCGTATTTTTCAAAATTCACTCAACTTTTTTACCTTCCGAATCTCGGGACGAGATTCCATTTCATGTATTTCTCATTTTCATCCGGCGGCGAGCACGGTTTGTACCGAGCGTCGCAGCCGCTCCCAGCGACCCAATCTTCCACATTTTTCTTCGTTTCCTTCCTTTATCTTCCATCTCCTTCTCCTTTGGTTTCAGCCCTAGAAATAGGTTGCAGTGAGAGAGATAATGGCGAGAGAGATGGGAGAACGATGGCGAGGGAGAGGTGTTGGGGTGCAATCGAGAGAGGAAGAAGAGAGGGTGTGCTTTCTGTGCCATGGGTTGATTTGCGGTTGCGGGTTTGCGTGGTATGCGAATCAAATCAGTGAGTTCATTCTCATCTCATTGGTCTGTGATGTTTTATTTGATTTGGGTTATGCATTGGTTTGTGTGGCGCATTCATAGGTTTATCTTTATTTTTCGTGATCTTTACACATTGGGGTTTCATAGAAAATGAAGATGAATGGGTCGTCGTGTTCAATTCAATCTTTTGTCTATGTTGTTTTTAAGCATTTTTAGAGTATGGGTTTTCTGTGGAATTCCAAGTTCAGTGGGTTATGTGCTCAATTCAAGGTTTTGTGTTTTGTTTTTTTAAGTTGTTGGAGAATGGTTTTTTAATATAATTCCAAACTCATTAAGTCTGCATTGTTCATTGAATACAACAAATCAATCCAATTCTGGATTTTCATCCCCACTTGTTATTCTTTTGTTTAATGAGTTTCAATTATCCAGTGTGTGTATTTAGGTTGAGACTGCAAACTCTGAAGAATTTATCATATACTGAAAATATTTTCTTTTGGCTAATATCGTACTCAAATCGATTTAGTTTGATTTCTTGCCTAAACTATTGTGTTCTTCTATATGTGTTTCTATTCCGACAAAAAAAATTGTGATTCCTTTGTTTGATTAGTTCTTAAATACATTTTAATAGTCTGTATTTGGGGTTTCTTAGGAAGTATAATTAGATGATATAGTTCAAGTTTGGGGTTCTCAACAGTAACCTTTCATGAAGTTTATCAGAAATTTCAACTTAATTGTATTATGTTTTTGGTTAATTGAATGTCATCTTTCTTATTAATGGCATAGTAAGCTAAGTTGGCACACACACAGAAATCAGTGTTTAAAAAAGGTTACTAGATATGGGATGTGTTTGGCTTGTTTAAACTTGAGTTAACTTTTTCATTAGCTCATAACTATGTTTGCATACCTTAAATTATTAGTGATTCTTGAGATGTGAATGGTTGAGGAATTTATGTTAATGCATTATGATGGGATTCATTTTAGGTAATCGAGGTCCACAATGTCACAAATGTAGAGAGTGGGGACATATTAGAAAAAATTATCCAAATCAAGATAAGAGTAATCATGATAACAGTTGGAAGGACAAGATAAGGGTGATACTAGTGAAGCAAGTTATGCATCTAGTACGAAAAATGATGAAAAATGTTATTCAGCTGCGGGTGAAAACACAGAAATCTCTGGGAGATGGATCATTGACTCTGGGTGTTCTTACCATATGTGCCCAAACAGGGAGTGGTTCACTACCTATGAGCACATTGATGGTGGTACTGTTTTGATGGGTAATGATTACGCTTGCAAGACAGTTAGAATTGGAACAATGAGGATTAAGATGTATGATGGTGTTGTGAGAACCTTAACTGATGTGAGGCATGTCCCAGCCTTGAAAAAAAACCTTATCTCACTTGGTGTTTTAGACTCCAATGGTTGTAAGTTTACAGCGGTGGGTGGAGTTTTAAAGGTTGTTCGTGGGTCTTTGGTTGTCATGAAAGGGATCAAACAAGGTAACTTGTACACCTTGATGGGTAACACGGTAACAGGAAATGTGGCAGTGGGAACTTCTTCATTCGAAAGCACTAGGTTATGGCACATGCGACTTGGGCATATGACAGAAAAAAGATTGTCTCTACTGAGCAAGCAAGGGTTACTGAAGGGTATGCAGGAACCGTACTATGCTTGAAAGAGCTAGGTGTATGCGCTCCAATGCTTGTCTTGGCAGAGAATGGTGGGCTGAATCAATAGCCACAGCGTGTTTCTTGATTAATAGATCGCCACATTCTACATTAGACTGGAAAACACCTTATGAGGTGTGGTCAGGTGAACATGCTGATTACAGTTTACTAAAATTTTTTGGTTGTATTGCCTACTACCATGTGAAAGAAAATAAGCTTGATGCTAGGGCTAAGAAGACCATTTTCTTGGGGTATGCAAAAGGCGTGAAGGGTTATCGTCTATGGTGTTTAGAGGATAATAAATTTGTGATCAGTCGAGATGTTACATTTGATGAGAATTCTTTGTTAGCTTGTACTAAAGCTAAGGAGTTGGTTGATAGTGGTGGTGAATCTAGTAACACTCAGAAAGTGGAAGTTGAAGCGTCTGTGGATGCAGCAGATGAACAAGTGGTTGAAGCAGACACACATGATCTGAATTATGAGCCTGAAGACCATGAGGAACATCAACCAGTTGAAGATAATCAATCCCAGCAGCAACCTTTGGCCTTAACTAGGTCAAAACGATCGGTTAAGCAAGTTAAAAAATTTGGCTTTGAAGAACCGTTGAAGCACTATGGTCAGTTGAATACAGTTGATTTGGTTGCATATGCACTCCCTGTGGAAGATGATGAGCCAACTACTTACAAACAAGCCGCTCGTCATTCAGATAGTCAAAGTTGGTTAGTAGCTATGCAGGGTGAGATGGAGTCCATACTTGGGATCTAGTGTCGTTGCCTAATGGAAAGAAAACAATTGGCTGCAAGTGGGTGTTTAAGAAGAAACATGCTACTCTAGAGTCTGGTACTAAGTTCAAGGTAAGATTAGTAGCTAAGGGTTTTGCTCAGAGGGAAGGCGTTGACTACAATGAAATATTTTCACCCGTGGTAAAACACACTTCTATACGTGTGTTGTTGAGCTTGGTAGCTCATGGTGACCTTGAGCTTGAACAACTTGATGTGAAAACAACTTTCTTGCATGGAGACTTAGAGGAGGAAATTTATATGCATCAGCCGGAAGGTTTTAAGGTTGTTGGAAAAGAAGACCATGTTTGTCGTTTGAGGAGATCACTTTATGGGTTAAAACAGTCACCTAGGCAGTGGTACAAACGGTTTGACACTTTTATGTTGAAACATGGGTTCACACGAAGTAAGTATGATTGTTGTGTTTACTTGAAAAAACTTCGTAGTGGCGATTTTATTTATCTTTTGCTCTATGTTGACGATATGCTCATTGCCTGTAAGAGTATGGTGGAGATAAATAAATTGAAGTCTCAACTTGCATCTGAGTTTGAGATGAAGGATATGGGTGCTGCAAGGAAAATACTTGGTATGGAGATAAGAAGAGAAAGGGAGAATAAAATATTATTTCTTTCACAGAAGGGGTACCTTGAGAAGGTCATATCACGGTTTGGCATGGAAAACGCAAAGCCGGTTATTACTCCTTTGGCTTCACATTTTAGACTTTCTCGAAAGTTATCTCCAGTCACAGTGGAAGAAAAGGAATACATGTCACATGTTCCTTATGCTAGTGCAGTTGGCAGTTTAATGTATGCTATGGTGTGTACACGCTCTGACATTTCACAAGCTGTTATTGTTGTGAGCAGGTATATGGAAAACCCTGGGAAGAAACATTGGGAGGCAGTGAAATGGATGCTTAGGTACTTAAAAGGTACCTTGGATGTGGGTTTGGACTTCGTTGGAGATTCATGTTAGGTTCGTGGGTTTGTTGATTCTGATTATGCTGGTGATCTAGATAGACGAAGATCTACTACTGGTTACGTATTTCAGATATACAGTGCTCCGGTTAGTTGGAGATCTATGCTTCAGGATACAGTGGCTCTCTCTACTACAGAGGCAGAGTATATGGCATTGACAGAAGCTGTAAAAAAAAGCATTATGGCTTCAAGGTCTTGTAAATGACTTGGGTGTGGAACAAGATAGTGTTGAGGTTCTCTGTGACAGTCAGAGTGCCATCCACTTGGCTAAAAATTAGGTTCGTCACGCAAGGACTAAGCATATTGATGTCCGATATCACTTTGTTCGAGATGTAATTGAGGATGGTGATGTGTCTTTGGTGAAAGTACACACAAAAGACAACCATGCTGATATGTTGACAAAGGTTGTTCCTGGAGTTAAGTTCCAACATTGTTTGGACTTACTCCACATTGACTCATGTTGATTGAGGGCCCTTTGGGGCGTTGCCCTTCGGAGCGGTTTTGTGAGGTGACAAAGCTATGATGGAGTGTTGATCAGTTTATTCTTATGCCTTGTTTCGGCTCATTTTTTCCTTAAAAAAATTCGCCGAGGTGGAGAATTGTGAAACAGGAAACAGAGTGAAACAGGAAACAACCTGTTTTGTGAAACAGGAAACTGTTTAACAAACAGGAACAGGAAACTGTTTTGTGAAACAGGAAACGTTTTTGAACATGAAACAAATTCTAGGAAATAGGAAACTGTTGTTCCTATATATACTAGGAACTGTAGGTGTTTTTTATTTTTATTGCATGTAGAAAACTGTGAAGCACAGGGAATAGAGAAAGATAATTGCTGGAATTGTTTCATCTCTTGTTGAGAGATTGTCACTACTACAAATATTAGCTTAGGTAACGCCACTTAGATAGCGCTTTTTTAAAGAGCTATCCAAGTGGGTACTAGGATAGCGCTTATTTGTCTTAAAAAATAAAAAAAATAAAAAAAAAACACTACAATAGCGCTTTTAATTTTTTTTTTCAGTTAAGCGCTATCTTAGTTATGTCTTAGATAGCGCTTTAAAAAACGCTATGGGAAAAAACGTTACCAAAGCTACCATAGCGCTTTTAAAGTGCTTGCATAGCGCTTCCGAAGCGCTATGTTAGTTACATTTAAGATAGCGCTCTCGATCTAAACTAGAAGGGAGAACAACGCCTCCACTCTCTCGTCCCCCCTCTGTGCATAGCTCTGCCTCCCTCTCTCTCGCCCTGCTCCCTATCTCCATTGCTCTCACTCTCTCCATTGCTCTCCCTGCCTCCCTCACTCCACCGCTCTCACTCTCTCTCGCATTCGAGCTTTGGCTCTTTCTCGACGGAGCGTTGTTACTGGCTTTCTCGATCAAACACTTTGCAAGCAATCAAAACCAATCAAGCTCTCCCCTTTCTTCTTCGTCAACCTCCGAAACAGTTCTCCACCGAACCAGAGAACCCGCCACAGAAGACGGATTTAGCCGACCCAGAGAACCAGAAGAATCGATACCCAGACTCAGCAATCGACCCCATTCTTCAATCTTCAAGCAATGGTAACTTTCTACCCGAACTAGGGTTAGGGTTTATTTCATTTGGGAATTAAAAACTTTGGGTTTTGATTGGAATGTAAATTTTTTGTGTCTTTTGTTGTGTAGAAGCGATCTATGGGAAACTGACTGGAATTGGGAAGCATACGTTGAAGACGGACATTGTTGATATGCTTGAAGGCTGTGCTTTGAGTCCTATGGACATTCGAGTCGATTACAATCGATATTTCAATCCACAAGGAATGTATGTATTCTTATGTGAATAAATTACTTGAAGTTTGAATCTCATGGATGCATTGTTTGATTGAATAATTCATGTATTGTGAATGGATTCAGGGTTCTGCAGTTCCAGTCTCGCAAGGCATTTGATACTGCCATAAGGTTGATTCGAGGGAAGGGTCAGATGTTTCGGCTGGAAAAGGTGATGCTTGTTTCGGATTTGGGTTCGATACTTCTGATTCATGGTGTGTACTTCTGTATGAATGAATAAACTGTTTTATTGTATTTCAGGTGGACCGTAGCATGTGGGAAATTACAACTTATGAAGGAAAAACCGTAAGTCATAGTATTTTATGATGTTAGTTGTTTTATTTTCTTGTTATGGATTTAGTTGGGTATTTTATCTTATTGATATCGTATCGATGTCCAGTACTCACCTCACACAAAGATTTATTTATTTACTATTATTGTTTTTAAGGTTTCCAATATTGAATAAATGAGTAATTACTAGTTATTTGATGATCAGAATGTAATTTGCTTGTCAGTATTCTCTATATGTATATCGTATAAAATATGACATCATAATAGACCGGTAAAAAAAATATCACGTCATGTTTGAGAGTCATAACCCATAAGTGTATAGGCATATGCATATATACCACTAACTCTCTTAATCACCAAGGAATGAAATGATTGTTTTACAATTGCAAGTATCAGCATAAAGGTTATTTGCACTAGAATAATCAAATTGGTAATGAAACTCTACTTATTTTTGGAACCCTATCTGCTGATCCTCTGCTCATTAATGTATGGAAAAGCAATGTCCCAACTTTCTCACACTTGATTAGGAATTTGAATGTGTTTTAGCATGCCTTTACATTGCGGATCTCATGATTTCTGTGCTTATATGTAATATATTTTAGTTTTCTCACAAATCGCATTAGCAAGGTCTGGAACAATGCTTCTGGTGATGACACAGTTTTATCAAAATCTGATAACTTATTACATTTTGAAGTAAAAAAAAAAAAAAGATAAAAGAAAAGGTACCACAAATTCTATCACATGCCCATTTTTCTCCTCCACACACTCAAATTTTGGTTAATTAAAGAAAAATATATAATCTCTTATTCATCAAGTGAGTAATATATGCAAGGCTTTTTAAATCTATTTTGAAAGAATTCCAACGAAATTCCTTGCAAGGCTTATTAAATCTCTTGATCATAGGAGTATCATGTTTTTAATATAGAACATTGATAATGGAAAGAATTGTTAATCTTCTTATGGATAAAATACGCCTTCCAACTCTATTTTGAACCGTCCCAGCAAGTGGGGGTAATTGAAGAAAGTGTTTAGCAATCCAAGACCATAATTTCTGCGAGTGTCATTCTAGATTCTGCCAGAAAACAATTGATGCACAGGCCATCATTATGAATCTATATGTTGTAGCCGGACCTGTTATGCCATTATGAATCCATCTGAAGAATGTGGTTATAATTTGTTTGACTGTATCAGGTGTTATTGCAAGGGATTCCAAGACAAGCACAGCCAGATGACTTAGAACGTTTCTTGTGTGGTTGTGACTTTAATCCTTCAAATATGCAGTTGTTTATGAGGTCAGTTTGAAATTTTCGGGGCTTTGGATGTGACTTGAGTTTCTATTTTACAAACCATTTCTTTTTGTAAAATTGCTGCAGGCAGGCATATCCAGACCCTATTAGAATGGGACTTATACAGTTCCGTACGCAGATTGAGGCAATGAGAGCTGTCATGATGAAGAATAGAAGCTTCTGTCTCAATAATCAGATCCTGATGCGGGTTCTTCAGTAAGCAGAAGATTTTCTTTCTTTAGGATCATCGGATGAGATATGTTATAAAGTATAACCTGAGACTAATAGGAGTAGGATTTTTGAAGCTTTGACTGTTGAAATTTTACAATGTTATTGGCATTATTTGGGAGTTACATCTTCGTGTTTGAAGGAAATGCTAGTGCTAGTGGTATGTTGTTAGGATCATTTTTAGTAAAATGCAATTGCTATGTATAGGTCTGACAGAAAACATTTAACTAAATAATCCACTAATATAAGGATGCACCTATGCATTCCAATATTTATCTGTTTTCCTTTGCTATTATTTATTATTCATAGTGTCTTTCATGGTTGCAATTTTGTTCGGCCCACCAATGTTTTGATTATCTCTACTAGCATCTTCAATAGTACTAATGCCTACCAATAGAAATGAAAAGGATTTTCAGGGTTACTTAATTAGTAGTTTTGCAGTGTCAATTCAGTGCTATACAAAGTACTCATGAAAGAGCTTGCTCAAACTCTAGAGAGACAGTTTGCTGGCAATCCTGAAGCACGAGCTGCAGGAATGGTGATAAATACCATGGGATGGATAGAAGGCGTTGGTTATGAGGTAATTGCTAGTTTAATTTGTGTAATTAAAGGAGTTGGATATTTTTCAATTGAATTTGGTTACATGTGGGATGCCAATTAATGCTCTGAAGTTTTGGTGCAGCTGCTTCTTCACGCCATTGATACGTTTGATGCTAATGTAGTGTTGGTTATTGGCCAGGTAATATTGTGTTTTCCTGCTATTGCATTATTCTGCTCCCAGATCTCTGTAAAAATAGTATCCATCTTTTTAGAGAGATTGTATTTTAGCCCTCAATGTATACTGTATTACCATCATTGGCTGAATAAATTATTCTGTTTCCTGAGTATCACATACTATCTTTGTCAGAGTTTATGCACTTTCTTGGCATTTATGTTTCTAAACTTCTTATTTTCTTCACTAAGCTTCAATAAACTATGGTATAGGAGAAACTTTGCAGCATGATTTAAGTATAAAACCATTTTGTGTGTTTTACTTAGTAGCAATGTTTAATTAGACACAATCTTCAGTCAGGTCATATAGGCAAGTGGAGTTTTGAGGACCTGGAAAATCTTTTGTTCGCGAATTGACCTCTCATTGCTGAATGTCTAATACATATAAGGTGACATGTTATCCAAACTTTTATCATGAATCCAGAGAATGGCAAACCACTGGACAATCTAATGCTAAGAGATGTCAAACACAAGATAGAGTAGTTCCATCCATTAGAGAATAACACATTATGATACTAATTTTTGTCTATTCTTTGCAGGTGCAGTGAGCATAACTTTGCAGTCAGGACTTGTGAAGGTACTTCAAGATCGATAGGTATGTCCCAGGCTGGGATGCCACTATGTTGGATCTGTATCTCAATACTGATGGGGTTGTAACCCACCCATAATTTTCATATAACTGACTAGGTACTATCCTTGATTTTATCCCCCATTTTTAAACACTACCAGTTGTGCTCCATATTTGAAGAGATATTTTCATTAACTACTACATTGTTGAGCTGGTGTATGGTGGTCCTTCAATTTGCTTATTTGGTGCATTGATTTTGTTGACTTTCATGATCTCGATATTGTTTCAACGCTTTTATCTGGTTTACTCTAAATCAGAGATGATGGATTGACATGGCACAGTTACCATTAAACCTTAGATTTTATGATTTCTCAGAGAGATCTAAATGCTACTTACCAAAATTTTACTCACTCTAGAATGGGAGGGAACCAAGTTCAACAGTTCACACATTATATTTTGATTTTTGTTGGAGTGATTCTTTGGGTGAAGAAATCACCCTTAAAAATATCAGTTCATCCCAAAATTTAAACATGTGTAGCAAGGAGCCATCTCGAGAGCTATTTGATGATGTATATTAGCCAGTTTGTCAGTCATTCAATGGCATGTGATGTGGTATCTGTCCTTGTATTAAGACACATTGATGATTCGTTCTTCTTGGATGGGATTTGATTTAGGTGCATTACCTAAGTTTTACTTATGCTCTGTTTCAGTTAATCGCCCTTCTTAAACAATATATATCTGAAATCTGTAATTAGCGTCAACTTTAGTTGTTGAATAACCTTGCCAGTATTTGTCGCACTAGGCTGCACTTGTATGCATTTCACTTTGATCTGGATCACTTCCTCGTGAAATTTCTATAGACTAGATTTATTGATTGATGATACACATATTTTGTTCAGATTGGTCATCTCTTGCACTAACTGATGAGTTCTTGTTGAAATGAACAGGATTCATATGAACATGGGAATCAGTCTGATGTCACCGAAGAAAGAGATGAGGTCAGGGTAGAAGCTGCAGAGACTGGTTATATTGTTCCTTCACCTAGCCAAGGAGAAAAGAAGGTTGTGCAAAAGGTTTGCCATTCTGGAGATGCAATGGTTAAATCAGTTCCTGGCAGATTCCTTCCTCCACATGTTGAAAGCAGAAGTTCACAGGAGCAACAATTTAACAGCTCCACACATGGACCAGAAACTGGTTCCCCTGAATTTTCATTCTCTGGCCAAGAAAACCTGGAGGCTTAAGCAAATGAGACCCAAAGGCAAGAGTGGTCAGCGAACAACTCGTCTCATTCAAATGGGCCCTCTGAGCACCTTGCACGGCAGAAGTTCTCTTCTTTTCAAATGAATGGGAGTATCTACAATACTCAACCGATCATCAACTTTGTAACAGCAAACTTGTTATATTGCAACTCAAGATTCATAGCTTAGTTTGAATTTACAAGCACCCAACCCAAACATGCGTGAGTCTCATCTTTAGGCTCATATGTTAGTGTCGTTCTTGTGTTGAGTTCATGCCCTTAGATTGTATGTAGTGCACGTTTTGATTCTGTTAACTATATTAATTGCTTTTGATACCACAGATCGTGGAGATGAGAGTTCACATGGACTGTGCAGGTTGTGAGAGCAAGATCATCAAGAAGGCACTTTTGAAACTCAAAGGTATGTATATATTACTTACCAACATGCATGTTCTTCTATGTATATATACCAAAATTTCCAGCGTTTTATGCTTTTCATAACATGCATGTACTTATGGTATATATGTATCTCTGTATATGTGTTATCAGGAGTGGA
This sequence comes from Berberis vulgaris, assembly GCA_963556465.1. Taxonomy (NCBI): domain Eukaryota; kingdom Viridiplantae; phylum Streptophyta; class Magnoliopsida; order Ranunculales; family Berberidaceae; genus Berberis; species Berberis vulgaris. The sequence continues at coordinate 82,530,675 of OY747132.1, read as the reverse complement.
TGATGATATTGACATATACACGGGCATGCAGAATGTGACCGTCAATGGATGGGCAGACCAGAAAAAAGGTCCTTAAAGTCGGTGAGGAAGACAGGAAGAAGGGCAGAGCTATGGCAATTCCCATACAACCCGGAGATAACCAATGGTTAAAGGTGAATCATCAGGGACTGAAATCCAAGTAGCAAGACCATGTCACGAGATTCCTATTGAGTTGGGGGGTGTATTGGAATCCCTGCAACGAGCCAAGTTGTCATTGAAGCAAGAACTCAATAGGTAACCTCAGTCGATACGAGAAATGTCGTTGATGAGAGCAATCGAAGCCCCTCTTCCAGCTAATATGAAGAAGGACCCCATGGAGATTCCTGTCAGATATGGCAGCTAGGGGTTTGGACATCAATGTGGCAGCTAGGGGTTTGGACATCAATGATGTGCAGTTGATCATTTAGGTGTGTACGATTGTGTTATATATTGACTGGTAGATGGGAATTTGAGAAACAGCTAGGGGTCCCGTTACCTGCTGCACTTTGTATGAATGCTTAAATTATATTTTGAATGAATGAGAAACAGTTAGTTATCATGTTGTGTCTTTATTGATTGATTGAACGTTGTCATTATTATATTAAATATTATATTTAGCCCAGAAAATCGGTATCGGAAAATGGAAAAAACAAATCAAAGTTAATAAAAAAAATTCACTGAAGCTAATTAAAAAAAAATCAACAAAATTAAATAGCGCTCATCAAAGCGCTATGCAAGCTAATTTAAAAAAAAAAATTAGAGCTTACATAGCGCTTTCTAAGGCGCTATTGAAGGTAATTAAAAAAAAAATCAACGCTTAGATAGCGCTTAATATAAACGCTATCTAACGAAGCGCTATTCAAGTACGCGCCTTGCATAGCGCTTTTTTGAGCGCTATCTAAACTACCATAGCGGTAGCTTAGATAGCGCTAAAAAGCGCTATCTAAGCCTATTTTTAAGCGCTATGCAAGCCTATATTTGTAGTAGTGTGTGTGAGAATTGTCATCTTCTTGTACCTTGTTCTTGAATATAGTGGAATCACCTCACTGTGGACGTAGGCGCAATTCGCCGAACCAAGTAAACCTTGTGTCTCTTGTGGTAGGTTCTTGGTTTTCTCTAATTACTTTCATTGCTAGTTACTCTATTTAATTGATTGGATCCTTGTGGTACTTGTGTGCAATTGTTGGTGTCTACCCACTTCCTCAATAAGGCGCAACAAATGAATTTTCTTATTAGTTTGTTGTCAATAGTAACATGGATGACATTGAGACTTAGAATTATGTTGGCAATCCTGAGTGAGTAGGGAAATCATTACTTCCAATGTTTTAGTTCTCGAGTTATGTTTACTTACATATAGCTCTCAATCAAAATTTGTAATACATGGTAGATATCTAATTACCATGATGGAGTCTATCTTGTGTATTCATTATATATACTGTGCATTTTTACATTGTTTTTTTAGGTGTAGTAGTGGATAAATTAAGGAGTTGTGCATTATTATGTTGTTTTTCAAGTGTAGGAGTGTACAGATTATGGAGTTGATTTCCGTAGAGTCAGGCTAGCTGATTCGTTGTTCATGAACACATGGCATTTGTGCCATACACATGAAAATGTGGGTTGGTTTATCTCAGTCAAGGTCTTCAGTTTTCTCTTGTTTCTTGTGTTGATTTTAGTGTTATGTTTGAACTTATAAAAACTGCATACCTTGTTGAAATCTTGTCAGGACTGTAGTGAAATGGCTATTGCGTATAGGCCTTCTCATGCAAACGCAACATATGACTTTACGTATGGAGTGCGATTTGTGCAGGTGACCTCTACTTCTTACAATCAGGATACTGCTTTCTACTTAATACAGTTCTATAGATACCAAATATTTAATTTATGGTCTAATTGATATGGCTGCAAATGGAACTATAGGGTGGTGGCAGATCTTCAGCAAGAGAAACTATTGGGAGAGTTGCAGCAGGACCACTTGCAAAGACTATTCTCAAGGCATATTCAGGAAATGAGGTGTGTTTACTTCTTACATTGGCAATTTATGATTTTTTTCTTGTTGCCTTCAGCATAATGGAATAAATTAAATCTGGTGAAGTGCAGTAGTTTGGCAAGCTTGGGTGGTGGCAATTTATGATTTTTTTTTCTTGTTGCCGAATGCTAGTGGAGGTGGCAAGCTTGGGTCTCATTATACACCATCAAAATCCCCAGTGAACTCATCTCAACATCATCAGTTAAGACCTCACCTGGACTAGATCGGATTCTGTCAAGCCCTTGGTCAAAACAGAGAAGTTCCGCTGGAAAGGAGATTGTAACAGAGGAAATGCTTGAAGATTTCTTGGCAGATGTAGATGAGAAAATTGCAGCATCAGCAGAGAAGCTGATGACTCCTCCACCAACTGTTAATACTTTTGGCGTGGCTAGTCCTGTTACAGTTGCCAATTCAAGTAATACTGCTTCTGGAACTACAAGGAGTACACCACTTAGGCCTGTGAGGATGTCTCTCAGCTCCCAAAAATTCAGAACCCCTCCAAATAAAGAAGAGAATGAGCTTCCGCCAGCCATGTCAATAGAAGAAGCAATTGAAGCTTTTGAAAATTTGGGCATATACCCTAAGATTGAGCAATGGCGAGACCACCTCAGGCAATGGTTTTCTTCATTCCTGTTAAATCCACTGCTCAACAAGATTGAAACCAGTCATATACAGGTTTGTCATTGTTATTTCGTACTTTGTATTTCTAGAGTTTAAGAACTAAAGAGGTTTCAGTCAAATATTACCAAGACACATATATTTGTCTGTGCACAAGTAGGGAGATAAGATAAACCACTTGGGGTTTCAGACTTTCAGCATATTTTTTTAATTGAATTCTTCTTCTACAAGTTTCTTTTGTTACATGCTTCCATGACTTGTCAATGTAGCGTCTATGACTTCTACAAATTTAATAGATACTTGGCTTCATTTGAATGCAATTCCAAGGTTTCATTTTACGGTTGATTTTGTATTTATCTAGCATATAGTTTGTGGAATCCTATTCGTGCCGGAGGCATGACACGGTAGCCGTGTCGTAGGCACGGGCACACGCCACATGGAAAGTGTCTGGTCAATCTTAGTAAGGACTGATTTTGCAGGTGTGGGACTGTGATTTTGCTGCAGCAGCAAAAAAAATGTAATTTTTTTTCGATTATATTAATTTGCAACGGCTTCAAACCCTCGCAACAAACCAGATTTTTTTTTTTTTTTAATTTTGTTTTGACTGGCCACGGCTTAAAACCGTTGGTAATTCATGCTTGCCACGGCTTAAAACCGTGGCCATCATGCTTGCAACGGCTTAAAATAAGTGATATATGTTGCCACGGTTATGGAACGTGGAACATCTAGCCATGCCGGGTAGCCGTGGCTAAACCGTGGCTAAATGCAAAAAATCATCAAGCGTCCTCGAACATAAAACCGTTGCTAATATGTGTTGCCACGGTTTATAGCTCAATGGTGATTTGGCGACGCCTCAAATGGCCAGGCCTCTAAGCCGTGGCAATAGGTTATCCCCATGGTCCCAAACCGTTGCTGATGGGTATTTTTGGTGTAGTGCACACGATCTTTCACTCGTCCTCTTTATCTCCAAGTCACAAGTTTGATCGCATATTAGATCGCATAGCAGGGAAGAAATGGAGGGAAAAGAGAGAAATTTGAATCTCTTTCACTCAGCTATTGACACCCACCATCTTTGGTAACTACCAAAATCTGTGTTGACTCGAATTGAGAAATACCAAGACTCGAATTGAGTCATGATTTATTCATACAATAATCATCCAAAATCTGTGTTGACTCGAATTGAGTCATAATTTATTCATATAGGAATAATTCAAAATTTGTGTTGACTCAAATTGAGCAATACCAAGACTCGAATTGAGTCATGATTCCTTCATACTGGAATCATCCAGAATTTGACAATCATGATGTATCGAGTTGAACCATTAGCAGCTTCACTCGACAATCATGATTTCTTCACCAAATTGGATTTCAAAGTTTCCTCCAAGCTACACATTTCGTCAGCGTCTACATGTCTAGCTTGTGGGGGAGTGTTAAAGAATAGAAGTCTGCCTATGTTACAGAATATGAAAGTGCTACATAATAGGATATGTTAGAAAAGTCAGAATAAAATAGAAGTCTTAGGTTTTCTATCTCCACAAGGTTAGGTCAGAGTTAACTTTATAAGCTTGTATCCAACAATGATATTAAACAACACAATAATATTACAACACAATTCTTTACAGTTTAAGCACTAGCTCAGTTAGTTGGACATCCACTCTCCTTGTGAGAGGTCGCGGGTTTGAGACTCACCAGTTAGGATTTTGTGAGTTTTCACCCGATTATTAGGAACACGTTTGCTCTGTCGTTGATAAGCCTTCGAGTATTGAATGCAGCTGCTTAGATGGACTAGACTGAAGCGAAGCAAAAGCGAGTCTTCATGCAATGTGGAGGCGATGGACCAGAGCGAAAGCAAGTATCCAAGTATTGTAGCCTTTGGGCCTAGTTTGGTTAACCCTATAGGGTCAGTCATGTAGCCTTCGGGCATGAATTAATAAATAAATAAAAAGGTTCAACGACCCAATTTTAAAAAAAAAAAAAAAAAGTTTAAGCACTAAACCAAGTATCATTATATTCCTCCAATGCTTGAAGGTCAATGTCTACACCTCGTCAGTCCACTTAATTGCAAGAACCCAGCTTCCTATATCAGACTGACAAACACCTTTCCAGTTTTTTTTATTTTTTATTTTTTATTTTTTATTTTTTATTTTTTATTTTTTATTTTTTATTTTTTATTTTTTATTTTTTATTTTTTATTTTTTATTTTTTATTTATTTTTTATTTTTTATTTTTATTTTTTTATTTTTTATTTATTTTTTATTTTTTATATCTTTAAGTTCAATATATATTTTTTTCACATTTTTATATATCCTCAAAATTCATCATATATTTTTTTATATATCCTTGAAATTTTTTTGTTTTTTCTTTATACGCCAATATATTTCTTAAAATCAGGATACCGAAATGAACTCAAAAAATGAAATCACAATCCTTGATACTGGGTTATTCAATATCATATTTTATGTTAATTTTCTCTAACTCTATCTATCGTTCCACTTGCATGCTTAAATTGTTAATTTAAATCAATTGTTCGACAACTACTGAGGATTTAAGTATTATATAGCTTATGCATGCATGATTCCCTCTCAAACCATTTACCTTATGAAACAAATGCTGAAATTTCAATCTCGGAGAAGGGAGGGAATGGAGAAAATGGTGGAATGGATAGTGACCATTTTGTCTTTTTTTTTTTAATTATATTTTTTATCCCTTAACCCCTCCCGCCCTAGATGTTGCTTGCTAGATTCGAACCCTAAATCTGTGATACCATTCGCCATAGGCATACTGCTGAACTGGTACCTCATTTACCATTTCCTCTTCTTTGAACCTTGTATATGTAGAAAGCCATGCAAAAGAAATGAAGTCTCAGTTTCACATGTTATGGAGAACACCATTTCCTCTTTTCTGAAGCTTAACATATATATGCAATGAATATTTTGTACAAGGATGATTGTGCTTTTGGTTATGTGCAAGTAATAATGAATAAAATGTCTAAAAATAATTATCCCAGAAATAGTCGAGCCTTATGGATCCTTCCATAGGTACACATGGGATCAATAGTTGACATGGTCAACCATTAGAAGCCTACACAAAACATGGGTACCCATTCCCATCCGGAAACGCCTCTCCATCTCTCCTTCAAGTAAGTTGCATGTCTATATATACATTTTTATTCAGCTTAATCAGTTTCACCCATGCATAAATTTCCTCTGTTCACGAGATAACTTCTATTGTACAACATGACAACTCACAATGAGGATTTTAGCACCTCATGCATTAATAAGAGTACAATTGATAATGGCACTAGGTATATATTTTCGCAAAATGACTATAAATATTTCGACCAGGTTTTCATGATTCAGATCGCTCTGGTTTCTTTGATGAAATCCATACTTGAGGTTGTCCTCAAGCCTTTCGGTTTTACTTCAGTGCTGCCACAAATTTTGGTAAGTTTCTAGGTCCTAGTTAAAATTGTTTCAGCTATGTGTTGAGATTTTGTTTTGATGTTGGTAAATGAATGGTAATTGAACATTATATGAGTTAAGTCTGATGACAGTAACAAGTAATATATGACCATTTTATTAAGCCTAATCTCATAAGAAATAATATAGTGATCAAGTTTCTTAATATTATAGTGTTTACCAATTGTATCTTAGTTAGTCGGACATCCATTCTCCTTGTGAGAGGTTTCGGGTTCAAGACTCATCAGTTAGGATTTTGTGGACTAGTATCACATGTGTTCTGCCGTTGATAAGCCTTCGGGTATTGATTGTGGCTACTTAAATAGATTGGATTGGAGCGAAGCGAAAACAAGTCTTCATGCAAGGTGGCGGCGATGGACCGGAAAGAAAGCAAATCTCCATGTGAAATGAAGGTGACGAAGATATTAAGTGACAACAATATTATAGCCTTCGGGCATGGAATAATAATAAATAAGAGGGTCAACAAATAACATGAAATAACGTTATTTTCGTAATTAAAAAACTCATCTATGGAACTCTGGTTAAAAGATATTTTTCTCATAAAATACAAGTTTTTCAATGATTTTTTGTCCTTTTCGGATATTTAGACTTTAGATCTTGTCATTTGTGTCAATAGAGGGTTTAGGTTCTCCATTTATTCAAGTTTGGTTTACACAAACCTTTCTTAGCTGCTGCATGGTAAAACTATAAGCATTCAGGTATTGATTGAAGCTACTTAAATGGATTGGACTGGAGCGAAGCGAAAGCAAGTCTTCATGCAAGGTGGAGACGATTGACCGGAGCGAAAGTAAGTTTCCATGCAAAATAAAGATGACGAGGATATTAAGTGGCAACAATATTATAACCTTCGAGCATGAATTAATAATAAATAAAAGGGTAAAAAAATAACATGAAATAACGTAATTTTCATAATTAAAAAACTCATCTAATGGAGCACTGGTTAAAAGATATTTTTTCTCATAAAATACAAGTTTTTCATTGATTTTGTCTTTTTTGGATATTTAAACTTTAGATCTTGTCATTTGTGTCAATAGAGGTTTTAGGTTCTCCATTTATTCAAGTTTGGATTACACAAATCTTTCTTAGTTGCTGCATGGTAAAACTTATAGAGAATAACTGGTGTCAATGACCCATAGTTTCCATTTTTGACTTTTTCTTGTACTTTAATTTGTGGTATAATATAAATCAAGCAAATTTGAATTCCTGTCTACAAAGAGTAATCACAATTGGAATAACTCTTTGAAAGTAAATTAAAGTAAATAGAGAGCACATGAATAGGGTCACTGAATTAAGTCATGGAAATTAAACTTGATTCAAAGCTGGGACCGGTTTGATGTAATTACGATCTATTTTCTAATGTATTTTACTCTAATAGGGTGCTTGTTCCTTCCCGGCTATAAAGAAGGATTTGTATTTTTCTTAAAGTCCATAGTCATAACTTCATTATTTTGTCATTATTTGGTTTTGTTATGGTAGTAATCAAGAGCATCAATTAAACTTTTATAATCTTATTTATTGACCATCTTACAATCATTTTTTGGTTCATAAAATGTTTTTGCAGAGTGGTCAGATATTCGGAGGAACAGGTTTGTCACAAATACCAGAGTTTCAATCTTTTTTCAATCCAGTAGAAACAACGCTTAAATCTGAAACTCTGGGACCGTTTGGGGTTATGCTTTACCTATTCTTGATTGGGGTAAAAATGGACCTAAGTACCATGATGAGATCTTCTAGAAAGGTATGGGTCATAGGCATCTCAACCTTCATCCTTCCATTCGCTATCACACTTCCGACGGCTTTCTATATAAGGGGAGCCATTTTACACGAAACAGTTGTGGGAACTAGTCTCCCATTAACAGCTGTAATGGTGTCAATGACCTCTTTTCATACAATAAGTAGCTTCTTGTCCGAACTCAAAATTCTTAATACAGAGTTAGGACGTCAAGCTACTTCTATATCTACAATTAGTGGCACCTGCAGTTGGATCGCACTTATGATCTGTTTTACTCTATACCAATATTCGAACGCCACCTTAAAAAAAATAATTGGTTTTGTTGTTTCTACTTTTTCTCTCATAATATTCATAACAGTTGTATTACGAAAAGTTGTGATTTGGATTATCAAACAAACTCCCAACGGTGAAGCTGTAAAGGATATTCATTTATTTATAATATTTCTGATGATACTGGCAACTGCATATATTGGCGAGATCATTGGTGTACGATTCTTGTTTGGACCAGTTATACTTGGCTTGATCATACCGGATGGCCCTCCCCTTGGATCCGCTTTGACAGATAAACTAGAATGTCTTATTTCTGGAGTATTGATGCCGATTTACTTTTTGGTAATTGCCAACTCGACATCGGCTTTACTCGTGGAATCCACTCATGGTGCCTTAGAGTCAACATCGCTATTAATGGCACTTGGTTTTCTTGGAAAGTTTCTTGGCGCTGTCATCCATTGCCTCTTCCATGAAATGCCTTTCAAAGATGCGGTTATGTTTGGCCTAATATTGACTACTCTGGGCATATTTGATGTAACAGTCTACTATGATGCTTTAACTCGGAAGGTACAATTACCAAAATGCACTTTGATTTTATTTATTTATTTATTTATTTTAAAGTTTGTTTGTGTCATAGAGACATTTTTTATTATTACTTTGAATTTTGAAGAAATAACAATCCAAAATGTGAGTAATGTGGATTAAAATGATCATCCTCAGTCCACTCAACATATGCACCACCACTACCCACCAACTAAAATACCTCAACAGCAACACTACCTTCGTAACTGCACCAACATCTACATACTAAACATATGATTGGGAACTTCTATACTACATTCTATGAATGAATCAATACTAAATTAGTCGTAATTTGTTGAACAAAATATGTCCAAAGGTCGAGTTCTCTAAATGTGGTTAGAGGAGTCACCCTTATAGACATATAAGGAAAATACGCCTTCATGGGTTTTGAGAAATGACATCGAAATAAGCCGAAACTTTAACATGTTATTTTAGTAATTTTTCTCAAAATTTCATAAAACAAATTAACAAACTTTTTTTTAGTAAAGGAATCTGAAATCTAAAATTAGTAAGTTATTCGCAATGAGAGTTTACTCGTCTGTGTTTACAACTCTATTCATGTGATTACTATAGGGATGAATCTAATCAGAAATATGAATCACAAAAAAAATGCCTACTAAACCGATTATATGAATATCAACTACAGTACCTATTAGCAAAAGAGGAATCATTAACCCATATTGACCATTTATCCACTTCCATGAGTTAAAATTAATAATTTAGTAACCTGAAATCCAAAACTTTGCATTAAGGAAGGAAAATAGAAAAATTGTGGAAATGGCCCCATCGGTAATTTTTTGGATAATAGAAACTATTATGAACATACTAAATCTCCACCAATTATAGTTCAATTGGTCGAACATCAACTTTTATTGTGAGAGGTCGCGGGTTCAAGACTCACCAATTAGGATTTTCCTGAATATTAGGAATGAGTTTTCACCTGAATATTGGGAGCACATGTGCTCCCCCCGTTAATGACATATAAAATTTGCTCACCATGATCTTCCATAAGCAAGTTGTAAAAATTTGTGTAACCCGGATACCATAACCATATGGAGGCTTTTTCTTGTAACTTTATTCTCGGTGTGTCTTTTTTAATAATATTTTTGCCTATGTAATACATTTAAGATGATTTCTAAGAAAAAAAATATCCAAACCCAATAAAAAATTTTAGAAGATGGGCCGAGGAGTGAGGGAGGCTCATCACCATCCATTGTCTTCAAGATCTGCACTTAGAGGGAAATATGGATGGTGGTGGGCCTCCCTCGCTCCCTAGAATCAGCGTTTGACTTGACAAGTCCTTATACAATTTTTTTAGAAAGCCGGGCTCGTGCCAGAGTAGCTCAATCTCATCCAACATCATAGAGATTGGGCCATTTTAACATCTCTAAGGCGATGGATGGTATTGGTCTGACGATAGATGGATGGTAATGGAGGATAGGATTCAAATCAGCGCAACCCAACCTCGCAAACTCAAGACAAAGAAGATCTGAACCCACAGCCACAGTTGCAACGAATATGGACGGAAGCAGATTAGATTTCCTTTTCCCTCGCGACGTCCACCTCTTCTACCCACTATTCTCTCAATCCACCAATCAACAATACACCAAATCCCAGCTTTCAGACAAGCTCCGTCGCCTATGCAACAACTTCCAACTCGTTACTGCTCGAATTTACCGTGACCTCTACCTTGATCAACTCAGTTCGCATGATGACTCATTCTTTCACCTCTCCAAGCACCTCTGGCACCTTCATTCCTCTCCTTTCACTGCTTGTATTGCCAACAAGATCAAGTCTTCTTCTATGACTTCCAATTCTAGTTCATCGCCAGGGGTAGGGATTCGGGTTAAGATTAGCTTCAACCCCACTTTCATTCCTCCATCTTCTACTATTACATTTGTTGATAATTTATTAGATGGTGGTTTAGATGATGGAGCGAAACACCTATTACCCATTAGTTATGGAGGAGGAGGAGGAGAACCCAATTGCAAAATAATGTTGGTGGTGGTGGTTATTTTAGACATAACATGTCCCTTACACGCGACATATAAATGAAGGTATTTATGAAATTTAATAGAATTCAAACAGATAAGGATAGCTAGTGTATTTGATTTCTATTGAGTCTGATTGTCAATGTTAATTTGAGGTTAAACTCAATTAGTTTTTTAAATGAGTTCTAGAACTCAAATATACATAAAATAATGAAGGTTAAACTTAAAAAAATCCTATTTTTTTTAATTAAGAATACAGTTTTTTCTAAGTGCACTGGTCTTTTGCTTGGTAACTTGCCTGGTGACTACCTGACACCGTAGAATTGCATTGAGATAAATGATAACACTTATCTCTTTAGAATAAAAATTTAGGAACCTGTTGTAGATGATCTTATACTATGCTGAATGTTTTCCTTTATAACAATAACTTTGGTCTGTATAGGTTTGTTTTGGATCAAAGTGCCCAACCGATATTCTGAATTTACTAAGTTGTTCAATGGCACAATATGTGACTAGTAGAAAAGCGTGATGGCAAAAGTAAAGAACAACTATTTCAACTTTACCTCTACTTTCTACAACCCTTCTTTCACACACAGACAGACATCTAGCAAATGAGCTATTGATTACCCCTATTTACTGATATATATTATAATATGAACCACATTCCCTGAATCCCTATAACCGAAGAAATGAAAAAAATAAAATTAGTTAACTTGTCTTTGGGTACTATAATTTGTATCAATTTTGAGTTTGGGACCTAAATTTGTCTAGCTTTAAGTCTGAGTCTCAAGATTATGTTGACCATCAACTCTCCATTAAAAATATATGACCTACACGCAAATCTAGTATAAATTGTCGGACTTAAAATATAAATTTATCAATATCAAAGTCAATATTATTTAAAAAATAAAAATAAAAATAAAAATAACAAATAAAAAAAATAAAAAAAATAAAAAATAAAAAATAAAAATAAAAATAAAAATAAAAATTAAAATAAAAATAAAAATAAAAATAAAAATAAAAATAAAAATAAAAATAAAAATAAAAATAAAAATAAAAATAAAATAAACATAAACATAAAGATAAAAATAAAAATAAAAATAAAAATAAACATAAATATAGAGATAAAAATTAAAATTAAAATTAAAATTAAAATTGATGAATCCAAATCTCGTCCTCCTGTAAGTTTGACCTGTAAAACAGATGTTAGACTGCCAAAGACCAGCTTTTTGGTGGGCGAAGGTACTCCGATACTTAAGTCAACAACTTCGTTGGAGAAAGAGGTAAATCTGGACAAAATTCATTTAAAGTTACATACATTTGTCGATTGTTCCCTTTACCTTCTAAAATGGCCGCGATTAATTTTCTGCGTGACGTAAGCATCTGAGGCGCAACGAAGGGAGACGTTCTTCGTAACAGTCTCCTCTTTTATGAAGACATGTCTGTGGAGGCGTAACTCCCTCTATCACTCTTTTCTTATGCAACGTTTATCTTCTTTATGAGAGAACTCGCTCAAACCTGGATTTAGGCCTGAGTTATGACTTCTACTGACGAGCTCTGTTTGAGCTTTTATGATTGGTCTTGACCTCTTTGGGTTTTATGAGCTAACTTGATTTTGGAATACATGATCTTTGTGATGGACGATTTCTGCCACGTGTACAACAGTGATGATGGTCTATTTTAATCTATCATCAAAAATAAAAACTCATTCAAGTAAAAGATGGGGGGAATTATTAGTCAACATGATCTTGGGATCAAGATTCAAAACTAGACAAACTTGAAATCCAAACTCGGGATCCAAACTCAAAGTTGATATAAATTAGAGGACCCAAACATAAATTGACCCTTTTTTTTTACATTATTATACGCTACTCCACACCATTTCTCTACCTTTTTTTAACTCCTCTCAATTAGGGTCTAAAAAACAATTAGTTTTCTTTTCCTTGAATTACAAATAGCATATACTTTTCACTAATTTTTTGTCTTTCTAAAATGGTGTCACAAAGGATCTGGATTGTAAACATTATATTTCCATATGTGGGCTTGAAAGCTATACCTTGTAGATATTAATACTCTTTATTATTATTATTATTATTATTATTATTATTATTATTATTATTATTATTATTATTATTACTTTAATACTCACATATATGTAAATTTTACGTTAAAGGTGTACCAGTTGAGTTGATAAATGTGTGGCGGATAAAATCACACATCACAAATCAAACCCAACCGGCGACATGGGGTCGAGAGGTTTAAGGTTTTAAAAAAGAAGAATTAAAAAAAAAAATGTAAATTTTATGATTTTGAAATTTGTTGTAAACGTTGTTTATTGAGTATGAATTAAGCTATCTCTAATAATCATAAAATGTATAACTAATGGTCATACAATATATTTAAAAATGTATAATTAATTAACGAAAAATATTTTTTAAAAGTTATAAGACTGAAAAAATGTCAAAAGTGTGATAGTAACAGTTCCATTACATTGTAAAAAAGGTTGTATATGCGAATTTAAAAAGAAAATGTTGGTTGTATGTAATACTCGTAATTAGGGTGCTAGTAACTATAATACCATTCCAATTGTTCAATACCATAACTTCCTCCTTCAAATATTTGAAATGAAGAAAATATTCTCAAATAAATTATTAATTATAAAATAAAACTAATTCTTAATCACTTTGCTTATTTCTACCTATGATACCCTTTATATCTGTGTGTAAGCAATTTATTAATTTCGAAAAGATTGATGAAGTTTCTGCAATTATATTTTGCATGCGTGTCTTATAAGTGTGATGACAGAAGAAAAAGACATATTCAAAAAATAATAAATAATAAATAACACTGTGGCAAGCTTTTAAATTAAAATTTAAAAAATTAATATTTTTTTTAGTCTTGCAACGCCCACTCACAGGGACAGCTAAAAAAACAACCATAGTCCGCATTGCACATGTCTAGGGACAATATTTTTACCGATTTTAGATCTTAGTTCACATTGTAACAACTAAAGTTCAAAATATTCTAACATCTGAAAAACAATTCACTAATTGCAGATTCTTGATCCGAGTGTTTTTGGCACATTGATATATGGTTCCATGATTGTAGCAAGTGTCACTTCACCTTTAGTTCGATGGTTCTATAAACCTTCAACTAAGTATTTTGGTTGCAAGAATCGTACAATTCAAAATGCCAAACAAAATGATGAATTTTGTATGCTAGTTTGTGTCTACAATGAAAATAATGTGCCTGCAATCATTAATCTTATCGAGGCGACGAATCCAACTAAGAAAAGTCCAATTTCTGTTTATATTCTTCATCTCATTGAGCTTTATGGTCGTTCAACTCCTCTTTTTATTGCCCACCAGCCACGTGACATGATATCAAACAAGTCTACTCCATCAGATCATATAGTCAACTGCTTCAGAATTCACGAAAAACAAAATCATGGCGTTGTCTTCGTCCATGCTTTCACAAGTGTAACACCTTTCGTATCAGCCCATGAAGATATTTGCACAATGGCACTTGACAATAAAATAACTTTAATAATCATCCCTTTTCACAAGCAATGGAATGTAGATGGAGTTAAAGATTCTTCCAAGTGCAGGAATATCAACAAAAAGGTACTTGATAAAGCACCATGCTCTGTGGGTATCCTTATTGACCGTGGGAGGCTGAACAACAATAAATCTGTTGTTTCTTGTTGGTCCACTTACAATATTGGTGTTATCTTTTTAGGTGGCCCGGATGACCGAGAAGCACTATTTTATGCAACGAGGATGGCAAAACACCCCAATATCAATCTAATAGTGCATCGCCTTATTCCTGTTAACCTGACCATAAATAATTTGAACGACAAGATTTTGGATGATAATTTTATAAATGAATATCGACTTGAACAGGTAGTGAACGGGCCCAACATGTACAAGGAGGAAGTATTAAAAAATGGTCTTGAGATGGTACGCGTTATTCAAGCCATAGATAATTCTTATGACCTTATGCTTGTGGGGAGACAACAAAAAAATTACTCTTCGTTGCTTGCTGGACTTGAAGAATGGAATGAGTATCCTGAAATTGGATTCTTTGGGGATATGTTCGCTTCATCAGACTTCAAGGGAAATATTCCAATATTAGTGGTACAACAACATTCTTATGTATCGGGATATAATCTTTGAGGATCTTGAATAATGATAAACACCAATGTGCTAGTAACATTAATTCCTCAATTGACTTTCGCCTATGACCGATTGAAAGTTGTGGCATATCCCTAGTAATTAGTTGTAGGAAGCCACCAATTTCAAAATAGAACAGCAAAATAATCAAAGCAAAATTTGATATTTTATTTTCTATCTGAAAAGCAACCTTGCAAGCTTACATTTTTTACCTGGCTTTAGCAGGGACATAACAAAATTGGATAATTTGGTTGAGGATGTTTTGGTCCATTTAAAAGCATTATCCTCCACCCAAAATCCGTTAACATTAATTCCTCAAATTTGTTTCATTTATGCATGAAATTAAATATGGCAAGTCTAAACTTTGTTGGAACACCAATTTCATAACAAGGCCACAGTAATATAAATCAAGTCAATATCAGATTTATTTGTAAAGCCCATGTGACTAGAGTTATCAATTCGGGTCACGGATAAAGCTCGATTTGTTGATCACTCTCGTGAACATATCTCCCATTGGCTTGGTCAGAACAATATACTTGAACATGTATGGGTCATCCCAAAAGTAATATTTGTCCTTTGCTAAAATTTTGAATTTATATTGTTTTGACTAATGTCAGGCACTTAGCCAGTAAAAAGATAGTTCACAATATCCAGCATACCATGTGGTTTCAAAGTTGACTGAGATACCATCATTTTACTGTTCACCAGGAAATATTTCAGCAATGGGTAGCAACTTTTTCTCAGATTCTACAATCATCTTAGGTTATCTGCGATCACATTCTTCGTTCCCTTTTATCTCAAATCTTGAGATCAAACTCTTGAAGTAACAAGAGCCATTGGATCAAACATGGTTTGTCATCCTTCTTAGACAAAGAATACATAAGAGTTGCATGATTAGAATAGACGAGTCTCCTCGGCAGTCGTCTCCTCGGACACCGGCTCCTGAGCTTTCATATCTCTGGATCTTTCGCTCATAGGCAGTTGTGATCTTACTTCCAGGTGCTAGCCTTGCACAATTGACCTTGGGGCAGGGAGTCTGATACAGGCATCAGGGTGCATCTCACTCTGATTAAAAAATACGCCCGTTCCACCCTTGGACATCACACAGTACCAAGACGACGATTTACGTTGCCTACTAACGCCTTCTTAGTAAAGACTCAGCTCGATGCCTTGCATTAGGGTCTAAGGGCCGGAGAGAGGAAGGAGATATCGACTCCCTAGAACAACCGCTTCAACAGAACGAGGAAGGGGAGCGTCAGTAGCTTTGGTGGCAGGATCCATATCTGAGGGCTAAGTAGGTTGTGAAGCTTTGACACCACCAGTGCCCGCCAGCTCCAAATGATCCCCCTCTAGGTCGACGACGGAGGCAAGAAATTCGGACAGAGCACCTTACTCCTCGTGAACCATTGCTTGGGTGGACTGAGCATGTCCAGGCTCTGCAATGGCCACCTCTTTCTCCATCGGAACCAGCGGTAAAAGAAGGAGTAGTCTTGAGTTTAGCCCTCTTCTTCTTGGGCTGGGTAGTAGGTGGTAGAGCTGCCTCCAACTCACCCTGCCTTGTCGGGCTAGCCATTGTCTGCTTCCTCTTCTTAGAACAATGGCTATCCGACTCGCTAGTCGACGTTCTAAACAGAGTAGGAGCTTAATGAAAATTCTCAAATAGCCCACTCCGTGTAATATTGCTTGGAGTCATGACCTCTTCAATGGTTATAAAAGACAGACCATTGAATGTTTTCATTATCGACTTCTCCTCAGAGAGGTCCAAAGCTAGAAATTTCATTGCAAAAAAATAAACAACAATTTATGGCAACATCCACAATGATCGAACAAGAAAAAGAAAGGGGAACATGACGCTTACTGTTAGTCAATCCAAAACCTCTGCGAATCGGACAGCCTTTAGGGAAATGTAGATATCACGGCTCCCAAATAAAAAATTAGGACTAATCAATTTAGATAGGTCCCATACCTTGTATGTTCGTATTTCTTGACATGGAAAACACTGACTTAGTGGGAAGAAGAGGGGTGCGGAGGGGTATTGAATGGGGAGTTCTCAGTCTGGTTAGGGGTGAAGAACACTGCCACCGAATTCATCTCCCTACACACATGATAACATGCGACCTCTCTTGCGGCCGAAGACGATGGATATCATCCCAGGATTTTTCAAAGAACCATGAAATCTTAAAATATATATAAAACCAGCTTCTAGCTAAGGGCGAATCCGTTTGCACCATGATCTTAAACTTATTGTTGTAAGATTCGATTGGATCCATTTATTCTTATTGGTGGCAAGCGAGGAGTGAATTTGTTTTCTAAAAACATTAAAAATAGTTACATTTGCTCCATTCGCCCAATATAACAAGTCATTGATGAAGCAACACTACAAAAAAAAGTAAAATTAGCTACGGCTATTAGCGACGGTTTTTTAAAACCGTCGCTAATTAAATGGTTTGCGACAGCAATAAACCGTCGCTAAATGTTTTGCTACGGTTTTCGATCTATAAATTAAAATAACCGTCGCTAACCGTTTTGCGACGGCTAATAACCGTCGCTAATACAAACGTTAGCGACGGAATGTCAACCGTAGCTAATGTTTACAAATTTTTTTCTTAGCTACGGTCTAAATCCCATCGCTAACATGATTTTTTTTAAAAAAAATAAAACAAACCAAATTAGCGACGGCCTATTAACCGTAGCTAATGTTTTTATGATTTTTAAAAAATATTTATATGAAAACACCTTAGCGACGGTTAGATGGCCGTAGCTAATGTGATTTTTTAAAAATAAGAAAATTACAAAAGAGCTTAGCGACGGTTTTATGACCGTAGCTAGTGTTTAGAAAAAATAAATTTATTAGCTACGGTCTAAATCCTGTCGCTAACATGATTTTTTTTAAAAAAAATAAAACAAACCAAATTAGCGACGGCCTATTAACCGTAGCTAATGTTTTTGTGATTTTTAAAAAATATTTATATGAAAACACCTTAGCGACGGTTGGATGGCCGTAGCTAATGTGATTTTTCTAAAAATAAAAAAATTACAAAAAAGCTTAGCGACGGTTGTATGACCGTAGCTAGTGTTTAGAAAAAATAAATTTATTAGCTACGATCTAAACCCCGTCGCTAACATGATTTTTTTTAAAAAAATAAAACAAACCAAATTAGCGACGGCCTGTTAACCGTAGCTAACGTTTTTGTGATTTTTAAAAAATATTTATATGAAAACACCTTAGCGACGGTTCGATGGCCATAGCTAATGTGATTTTTCTAAAAATAAAAAAATTACAAAAGAGCTTAGCGACAGTTTTATGACCGTATATAGCTAGTGTTTAGAAAAAATAAATTTATTAGCTACGGTCTAAATACCGTCGCTAACATGATTTTTTTTAAAAAAAATATAACAAACCAAATGAGCGACGGCCTTTTAACTGTAGCTAATGTTTTTGTGATTTAAAAAAAAAATTATATGAAAACACCTTAGCGACGGTTGGATGGCCGTAGCTAATGTGATTTTTCTAAAAAAAATTTACAAAAAAGTGTAACGACGGTTGTATGACCGTAGCTAATGTATTTTTTTATTAGCTACGGTCTAAATACAGTCGCGAACGTATTTTTTTTTAAAAAAAAATATAACAAACCAAATTAGCAACAGCTTTGTAGCCGTAACTAATGTTTTTGTGATTTTAAAAAAAATATATGAAAACACCTTAGCGACGGCACGAGGGCCGTAGCTAATGTGATTTTTGTAAAAAAATTTACAAAAGAGCTTAGCGACGGCATGGTGACCGTAGCTAATGTTTATAAATTTTTTTTTATTAACTACGATCCAAATACCGTCGCTAACGTGATTTTATTTTTTTTAAATATAACAAACCAAATTAGCGATGACAATACAGCCGTAGCTAATGTTATTGTGATTTTTAAAAAAAAATTATATGAAAACACCTTAGTGCTAATGTGATTTTTTTTTTAAATATAAAACAAAATAACGTAGCGACGGTACTTTTAAAAAAAAATTATAAGAAAACAACGTAGCGATGTTTGTAGGGTCGTAGCTAATGTTTATAAATTTTTTTTTGTTAGCCACGGTCCAAATACTGTAGCTAATGCATTTTTTTTTTAAAAAATTATAAGAAACCAATATAGCGACGGCTAGGGTCGTAGCTAACGTTTACAAATTTTTTTTGGTTAGCCACGGTCAAAATACCGTAGCTAAATGTGAATTTGTTTTTTTAATTATATATAGCAAAATCGCTATATATTTATAAACTGGATAAAATCACCAATGGCCTTTCAACTCGGTTAGGAAACTCATTAGAGAAAATCATATCAGATCAAATAAGATCAGAGAATATCAGATCAAAGAAGTTCATATAAGATCAGATCAGATAAAAAAAGATCAGATCAAAGAAGTTCAAAGAAGATAAAAGAATAACAGATCAAAGAATATAGGATCAAAGAAGATCAGATCAAAAAATATCAAAGAACATCAGATCAACAAAAATCAAAGAAGATCAGATCAAAGAATATCAGTTCAAAGAAGATCAAGGAAGTTCAAAGAAGATCCTATCAAATCAAATAAGATCAAAGAATATCTGATAAGATCAAAGAATATCAGATCAGATCAAAGAATATTAGATCAAAGAATATCAAAGAAAATCATATCAGATCAAAGAAGATCAACGAAGATCACAGAAGATCATATCAAAGAATATCAGATCAAATAAGATAAAAAAAAAAGATCAGATCAGATCAAATAAGATAAAATAATATTAGATCAGATCAAACAAGATCAGATCAGATCAATGAAGATGAAAGAATATCAAAAAAGATAAGATCAGATAAAAAAAATATCAAAGAAGATCAAATAAAAAAATATCAGATCAATTCAAAGAAGATCTGATCAAAGAAGATCAAATCAAATAACATCAAAGAATATCAAATAAGATCAAATCAGATAAAAAAAAATCAGATCAAAGAAGTTCAAATAAGATAAAAGAAGATCAGATCAAAGAAGATGAGATCAAAGAAGTTCAGATAAAAAAATAAGGGATCAGATCAAAGAATATCAAAGAACATCAGATCAAAGAATATCAGTTCAAAGAAGATCCGATAAAAAAATATCAAATCAAATAAGATCACAGAAGATCAGATAAGATCAAATAAGATCAGATAAGGTCAAAAAATATCATATCAGATAAGATCAAATAAGATAAAAGAAGATCAAAGGATATCAGATAAAATCAATGAAGATCACAGAATATCATATCAAATAAGATCATATCAGATCAAATAAGTAAAAAGAAGATCAAAGAAGATTAGATCAAAGAATATCAAAAAAGTTCAAATAAAATCAAAGAAGTTCAAATCAAAGAAAATGAGATAAAAGAATATCAGATCAAAGAAGATGAGATCAAGGAAGATAAAAAAAAAAAGATCAGATCAAAGAATATCAGAGAAGATCTAAGAAGATTAGATCAAAGAATATCAGATCAGATCAAATAACATCATAGAATAATTGGTTAGCTAAAAAAAATTAAAACACTAAAGAGATTAGCTTCGGCCAATTGGTTTAAAAAAAATATCAAACACTAAAGAGATTAGATGTGGCTAATTCGTTTTTCATTTTTTATATTAGCGAGGGCAACAAACTGGCGCTGATAGGTTATCTAAAAAAAATTTAAACACTAAAGAGATTAGCTACGGCCAATTGCCGTGGCTAATTGATTTTTATAAAAAAAAAGTATTAAACACTAAAGAGATTAGCCACGGAGTGAGAGAACCAAGGCTCCAGTTCTTATTTCAACCGAAGGACTTCGATTAACTCCATCATCATCAATTTTTTTAGGTAAGATCCTTATTCTTATTTAGATGTCCTCTTCTTATTCATTTTCTTAAAATCTGTCTAGATTTTTGTTTCCCTTCTTTTAGCAAAGCAAAACATTAAAACCCACAAAGAATCCACACTTTTCAACAACCCCATGAGGCCATTCTTGAAGGAATTCTAGGGTTTTCAAATGGCATTCACTGATCAGGGGTTGGTCGGCTCCTGTTTTTTCCTCTTCACGAGGTTATGTCCCCAAATCAGTTTTATTTATTCATTTACGTGTTGATTCAATTGTGTTTTGTTTTATAAGAAATTGGATTTGAATTTTTATTTTCATTGTGTGTTTGAGATCCTAATAGTGTGTTATTTGTTTGTTCATTGTGGGATTGTTCAGGTTGGTAAACATTGGCTAAAATGTCTACCTTTATGAGTGTTATTGTTTCGGATCCCTGGCTTCAAAGCCAATTCACTCAGGTCGAGCTTCGTGGCCTTGAAACCAAGGCAAGTGTTTTTATTGAATTGATTTGTGACTGATATTAGTTGTACGTTGATGGATTATGGGAAATGAATTGTGAATTTGGATGGACTTCATGCAGTTTATTTGACCAAGGAGTCAATTGGGTGGTCAAGTCACACTGAGAGATTTTCCACCTGTTACTTATTTGGGATTGACAAATAAAACACTCTGCTACGTTTTATGCCGTCCATAAGTGTATATTTGACAAAAAATAATATGAAAACATTTTACTTAGCCACGGTATAATAACCGTGGCTAAGATTTACAAATCCTATCTATGGGTTTTTGCCGTCCCTAATCGAGAAAAAAAAAACACAAAATAAAAATCAGTCCGCGCGAAACAATTTGGGAATCCTGCGTTTATTTTGTTTTGTGAAGAGAGTATACATTGCAGAGGACGAAGGAGAGAGAGGAAGAATCATTGAGAAGCAGAGAGAGGAAGAATCATTGAGAGGAAGAATCATTGAGAAGAACCTGTGAGAGGAAGAAGCTCTGCTAGGAAAACGCTCTGTGATTTGAGAGGAAGAAGCTCTTTGATCTGCGAGGAAGAAGCTCTGCGAGGAAAACGCTCTGTGAGAGGAAGAAGCTCTGTGAGAAGAATCATTGACATCCCGCGTCACGGTGTTTTGAGAGGAAGAAGCTCTGCGAGGAAAAGGCGCGATTTTCAGAGGAAGAAACTGTGAGAGGAAGAAGGTCTGAGAGGAAGAACCATATTTTGAAGGGAAGAACCCTCGATTTTCAGAGGAAGAAGGTCTGAGAGGAAGAACCCGCGCCGCGTCACCTGCTGAGGGGCCTGCAATCCTTCTGCATCCAGGAAAATCATCTCATTCTTCATCTTCTTCAACTTCAAGGTGGGAGAAATTTGGGATTTTTGTGCTCTAACCAGGGTTTTTGGTGCTCTAACAAGGTAAGTAAAAATAAAATCACAGACTCTTAGGTTTATATTGTTTATATTTTTTATATTGTAGAATTCACAGACTCTTAGGTTTATGTTGTTTATATTGTAGACTTCACATACTCTTAGTCTAAAGATGGAAGTAGAATCTTTCACTTAGGTTTATATTGTTTTGCAAGTTTTAGTGTAAAGATGCAAATTTTGTATATTGTTTTGAACTGTAAACTCCAAACTCACAGACTTTTAGTCTAAAGATGGAAGTAGAACTCTTCTAGGAATTCCAGCTAGACGTCTAAACCTTCCCAAGTCTGTTTTCATATATACGTACACAAGCTTTAGTTTTCTGTGTAATAGTATGATTGTAAAATTTCTTCCATACAATCAAAATATACTTGTAAAATTCCTTACATGTTCAAATTTAGCAAAACTTTTTCATGGAGCTCAAGTGGAATTTACTGAATTATAAAATCTTCTTACCATCTATAGCAATAGATGTGGATGGTAGAATTAAGTCATACCTTCCACACTTTTGATGTATTTTAAGTGTACCAACCAATAGTGAAATGCTTGATTTGATTGGTTTTGTTTTGACCATGTTAGTGCACTGCTTTTGTTGACCATGTTAGTGCCCTGCTTTTCTTGCATTTTTTTTTCATACTAGGGCATTCAAAATAATAAAAAGGAGCTTGCATGACAAGGCAAACTTGTCATGAAACTAAGGTGTTCTCTAATAAGAACTTTTCAGACATAACATAAAGCTCATACTTCGAGCTCGCTTAGGGTTAATGATTTGAAATTGTCGTTTACTTCTAATTATTCTGCATTTGGCTTGTTTACTTTTTATGTGAAGTTGAAAATGAATATATACAACTACTTTGAGAGAGACATTCCATAAGCGTTGAATAATAAATTATTAGCTAATGGGTAGGTATGCCATAAGCGTGCAGTATCCTGCTTGTTTCGTTTAATTTGAACTTTGGGTTCGTTTGATATATTTGGGTTGATCCTCCATTTGCATGGCTTTTAGGGATAGAGCATCATACAGAAATAACATATTGAGTTTGTAAAACCTTACAAGAGCAATCTTCAAATTTGAATAGCCGTAAAAGATAGAGTATAATAGATACTTGTTTTACTTTATCTTTTTAAAAGAATAAATTTTTGGTTTTCATAAATGTCAATTAATAAATTCATCTTCATACTATTATCCAAGCTAAGTTAAATTCCAACATGGAAAAAGATTGGATTGAGCATAATCGTCTCAGCACCGAATATGAACTAGGGCTCCGCACCTTCCTTAATGATGCTTTTGATTTGTCGTCTTTTCATGGAAAGATAAAATGTCCATGCAAAAGGTGTCGTAACAGGCATTTCCATGTACGTGACACTGTTCAGGAACATCTAATCATTTCTGGGTGGGATAGTCAGTATGCCCAAGGTATATGGATACACCACGGTGAATTGGAAGTAATGGATGCATGGGCAGATTTTGAAGATTCAGAGGAAGAGGAAGGGGAAGAGGAAAAGGAAGAGGATGATATGGAAGGCATGTTACATGACGCATTTGGGCATTCGCCAATTATGGGTGAAGAAGAAAACATTTACCATGAACCAAATGAAGAGGCAAGGTCATTTTACAAGTTAGTTGAGGAAGCTGAGCAAGAGCTATACCCTGGTTGCAAGAACTTCAACAAGTTGTCCTGCCTTGTCCACTTGTTTCACCTAAAGTGTCTAAATGGTCTGACCAACAAATCTGTAACTCAACTACTCAAATTTCTTAAAAAGGTGCTCCCCCTTGGTGAATGCTTGCCTGATTCGTTCTACAAGGCGAAAAAAATTGTGAATGATCTTGGCCTCGGTTATAAAAAGATTGATGCTTGTCCCAATGACTGTATGTTGTATCGAAATGAATTTGCGGATGCAGAATCATGTTTTATATGCCACTTATCTAGGTGGAAACAAGCAGATGATGGGTCTAATGTACTTACTAGTAAGAGACGTGGGGTAGCTGCTAAGACAATGTGGCATTTCCCACTTATTCCAAGGTTACAGAGGCTATTTATGTCATCTAAGACAGCATCAAGCATGCGTTGGCATGCAGACTCACGAGCACGGGATGGTATCCTACGGCATCCTGCTGATTCAATGGCTTGGTGACATCTCGATAATCAATTTCCAGACTTTGCTGTTGATGGTCGAAATGTCAGGTTAGGATTGGCAAGTGATGGCTTTAACCCATTTGGAACTCTTAGTATTGCACACAGCACGTGGCCAGTTGTCTTAATTCCATATAATCTACCGCCATGGATGTGTATGAAGCAACCTTTCTTTATGATGTCTTTGCTTATTCCTGGACCTCGTGCTCCAGGCAATGATATTGATGTATATTTACAGCCATTGATTGATGAGTTGAAGGAATTATGGGATGTTGGGCGTCTAACATACGATGCATCAAGGAAAGAAAATTTTGTGATGCGTGCAGCTATCTTATGGACAATTAATGACTTTCCTGCATATGCAAACTTGTCTGGGTGGAGCACAAAAGGCAAGTATGCATGCCCCACTTGCAATGTGGAGACAACACGTCATTATCTTAAAAACTCTCGAAAGTTTTGTTATATGGGTCATCGTCGCTTTCTAGATGAGACTCATAGATATAGACGTCAAGTAGAATCATTTGATGGACAAATTGAACTACGATCTCCTCCCCCTAACTTCACTGGCCAACAATTGCTAGCCGAGGCAAGTAAGGTGACAATAACGTTTGGGAAGCACCATGCACAAGTAGTTGGCTCTAAGCGCAAAAGGGATTGTGAAGGAGTAATAGGGTGGAAGAAG
The DNA here is from genome assembly GCA_963556465.1 of Berberis vulgaris. Lineage (NCBI taxonomy): Eukaryota > Viridiplantae > Streptophyta > Magnoliopsida > Ranunculales > Berberidaceae > Berberis > Berberis vulgaris. Next base: position 82,505,714 of record OY747132.1, on the reverse strand, counting down.
AAAAGTATTTTCTTTTCATTGCCTTATTGGGAACATCTCTTAATACGTCATAACCTGGACGTGATGCATATCGAGAAGAACATTTGCGAGAGTTTAGTTGGAACATTACTAAACATGGAAGGGAAAACCAAGGACACGTTGAATGCCTGCTTGGACCTGCAAGAACTGGACATTAGGCATGCCCTGCATCCAGAAACTACTTCTAGTAAGGTTCATTTGCCTAAGGCGTGTTACTCCTTGACCGCGGAAGAGAAAAAGCTACTCTGCACAGTGCTCTCCAAGGTTAAAGTGCCAGATGACTATTCGAGTAACTTATCCTGATGCGTTCGTGTGAAAGAACGTAAAATATCAGGATTGAAGAGTCATGATTGCCATATATTAATGCAACAGCTACTGCCAATAGCAATTCGCAAAATTCTTCCCAAAGAAGTTAGTACAGTTTTGATTGAGCTAAGTACGTATTTTGGTGAATTATGCTCCAAAACTGGGACAGTTAATTGCTATGAGCAGTTAGAAAGTCATATACCTCTAGTACTTTGTCATCTTGAGAGGATTTTCCCCCCAGCTTTCTTTGATATAATGGTTCACTTGTCCATACACTTGGCAAGTGAGGCTAAATTGGCAGGACTTGTTCACTATCGCTGGATGTATCCTATTGAGAGGTAAATCCCCATACCATGTGTCATAATGTTAGGTATTATGTATTAAAATAACTACTAATATATCATGGCAAATTATTTCTCATAGGTACCTTCACACGTTGAAGTCATATGTGCGCAATCGAAGTCGTCCTGAGGGATCAATTGCTGAAGGATACCTGGCTGAAGAATGTTTGACATTTTGTTCAAGATATTTGAACGATGTCGAGACAAGGTCTAACCGGCCAGTGCGAAATGATGATAATTATGTGCAAGCACCACGATCCTTCCTCAACATTTTCTCATCGCCCGGGCGTGGCATTGGGAAGGCAGAGTTTATGAATATTGACGAAGTTACGTGGGTACAAATGCATAGATGGGTGTTATTTAACACATCTGAAATATACACACATGTAATGTATGCACGTCTACTATCTCCTCTCCACTTGAATCTCGACTTTGTAGCACCCTTAGTATCTCTAATGCATCTTAACATTTTGTAGAGAACATAAGGAAGCCCTCCGAGCACGATACCCGAACAAACGACAAATAGACATTGATCGGATTCATAACTCTGAGTTTCCTCAATGGTTTCGTGATGCTGTGAGTTTTGCCTCTACTAAATTATAAATTCATGTTAACCAAATACTAAGGTTGTGCATTCTTTGGCTTCTAATGAACAGGTCAGCAGTTCTGATGAACCTAATGATGTTCAACACTTGTCGTGGGGTCCTTCGAAGGTTGTTCGTAAGTTTAAAAAATACCTTATTAATGGGTAGGTATCGAACGCAGTGTGCAGATAGGAGAAGTAAAACCCAGAACAGTGGAGTTGTACTCTCGGCAAGTTGCATTAATTATGGAACGGTTAATGACAATTCCCCCACAACGTTAGATGTGACGTACTATGGCGTGTTGACTGACATCACAGAGTTGGATTATGGAGGAGGGCGACATGTAGTCCTATTTAGATGTGATTGGGTTGATAGGCGCGGCATTCAGGTAGACGAGTTAGGATTCACAATTGTGAAACTTAATCGACTACTATGTACGGATGAACCCTACATTCTCGCTTCACAAGCGAAGCAAGTCTTTTATGTACAAGATCCTGTTAAAACTGAGTGGCACGTCCCTGTTAAGATAAAGCCTAGAGAATTTTATGATGTCAATGGAGGGTCGTCTACATCCACCGAAGAAGAAATTGTTGAATCTGAGCCCGTTCCTGTTAGAAGGTTTGATAATATGGATGGTGATGAAGATGTTGTAATAGAGTGTTAGCAAGTTGGGTCTTCTAAGTTCATAGAGTAATGTATGAAGTTTGATAATATGGATGGTGATGAACATGTTGTGCATCTCAACTTTAATGCTATTTTACAATATGCACAGTATATGATTGATACTTATATTTTATTCAATGGTTTAATATATGTGGTTCAATCTATTTGGCTCTATGGCTGTGATAAATTTGATGTTGCTTTCTGAACTTATATTTTTTTCTATGCATGAATATGTGCAATCTTGAATGTTATAACAGGTTAAAAAAATATAGAGATGAGGCGTCTAACTCAAAGAGGACAGTTGCATTCTCGAAGAGCAACCTTATCACAACATGCTTCTACTTCACAAGCTATATCAAGTCAGGAAAGGTCACAACATGTGTCTCAACTATCTCAAACAGATACTGTAGTCCCTGAGACTATTACTCCCTCTATTGCTGGAGAGGGACAGCCGCTATCTGAAGATCAACAAGACCTTGCTGACCATGATATGAATGAAATTGAACAACAACTAGAGAGGGTTGCGGATGGACGCCTATCTACAAGGCATAGGGATGAAGCTGTTCGTATAGGTAATGTTTGCTGACTTATCGCAAGTGTATAATTTTTTTTCTTCCAGATATGACATAGTTTGAGAAATCGAATTTTTTTTTAATATTCATGATATATAGCTTATTTCACTTTGGTGCTATTGGAATTGCAGTACAACGATATAAGAAACGCAAGGGTATGCATCAATATGATGGCCCAAACCATATAAAATTGATGGTGGTGAAATGCAATGCCTTTGGACAGCCTATCGGCAAGACAGCAGCAAAAGTATCCACTGAAATTGGTATAATAGCACGGGATGGAAGTAAGGTGCCTCTTTCACCTTGCAAATGGCCGAAGATATCACCAGATGTGAAGGACACTATTTGGAAGTTAATATCGGTAATAGTCTTGCAAGTTTAATAATATACGACATAGCACATTTTCCCAAATCGTATTTCTATATTACTTATCGTAGCTTGATAATTATTGGAATCCGACGTTTTTGTCACAGGCAAAGTTCTCATTCGAAAACTGTACGGACAAAACTAAGGGTTTTTTTTTGTTAAAGTTGATGACAATATAGTTGAAGTCAAGTTTTCTTTGATGATTTCGATATAAAATAGTTGTGTAAAATTGTGGGTTGTTTACAGATTGTTTACATGTTGAAAAATGTGATTACAGGTTAAAATGTGACTACAGATTGTTTTTACATATTTCTAGTGCGCATAATAGAATTATCATGATAATAATGACAGGCATTAGCGGCGGTTTTAACCGTCACTAAAAGAATTACCAATTTGAATTTGGCGGCGGGTATAAACCGTTGTAAGCGCCACGGACTATAGCGGCGGTTACGAACCGTCGCAGAATATTATAAAACGTCAATTCTTGCCCTGTATTTAGCGACGGTTAACAACCATCGCTATATGGTATTTAGCGACGGGTTTACCAACGGTTACTACTAACCGTCGCTAAATAGCATACAGCGACGGTTATGCCAGCGGTTGCAAAAAACCGCCGCCGAATGCTCTTGTGACGCCTTTATTAGCGGCGGTTGGCAAACCGTCGCTGTATTATGTAGCGACGGTTAAAACCGTCGCTAAACGCTTTTGAAAACCGTCGCTAAACACCTGTTTTCTTGTAGTGAATGAGACCAAATAATTGTATCTTCTGGAATGCAAAAGGGGTAGGAAATAGAGCTACTATTAGCTAGATTAAAAAGTTAGTGTCCGGACATAAAGTACATTTGCTAGCACGAGCTGAGCCTATGATTGAAGCTACTCGTCATGTTGAGGTTAGTAGAAAATACACCTTCTAAATTTTGCTTCCAACAAAAATGAGGGAGGCAAGTTGTGGTCATTTTGGGGATACACATTTGATCCAATGGTATACTTTGGTTAACACATGGTTCGCGGATCATTCCTTACTTTCATATAATTTTTTGTTTCTTTGGATCCAAATTTCCCATAAAATAAATAAGGGGGTGAGATGTATGAGGATACCTGATAAAGTCAACGGATTTGCTTTGCGATACCAGACATTGAGCATCGAATAAACTTCCAAATGTCTATGGACATGTATATTAAAAATTAGTTCGAAATGATCCCACACCATTTTAGCCAAGTCGCCTTCCAAGAAAAGATGTTTGGTCATCTCATCCCCAAATCTTCTACAATAACTACATTTAGAGGCTAAATGAAAACCAATTTTTCTCACCTCTCCATCCACCGTCAAAGCTTTTTTTAATGATTTTCCACACAAAAATGGAGATTTTAGTGAATAGCAAAGGATGCCATATCCACTTCCAAAACCCATCAATCTACCCCCCACTCTGTAAAATTTCACAAGATGAGCTTATGGAAAAACTACCATCATGGTTGGGAATCCAAATTCCGACGTCTTTGTCACCATCATCTCTTTTTAATCTTCTCTTGTACAAATCTTGGGATTTTTTTTTGCAACACATGAGCCAGACCTGAAATTTTCTCTATGCATTTGTCTTAATGAATGCCACTTATTTTCTGCCTCTGCCCAGCTTGTACTGTGAAAAGTTTCCCCTTGAAACCAATGTTCATTGAAAAAACTAATATATCCCTTACTAAACTTCCAAGTGGAAAGGAGACGCCTTGACTTTAGCTTCTTGAAGATTAATTGGTATACGATTCTTTAAATATTTCTTTCTCATAAAAATTGCCCACAGAGAATCTGTATTCACTAAGTTCCATAGAGCCTAAATACGGAAAGCTTTTACCACACAGTCAAGACTACGTACACTTAATCCACCTTCCTCAGTAAAAAAAAAAAAACTGAGTTTGTCCCATGCAATCCAATTTCGCCTATGTCTACCTTCATGATCTCCTTAGAAAAAATTTGCAATTAGCTTCTAAATATTTTTCAAGACTTTCACAGTCACAAACGTTGCCGCTATGGTATTCACAGGCATCGAGAAAAGTACATGCCTAATGAGGATGAGTCTTCCCCTAGGAGATAATAGTTGAGTTATCCACCCTGTATTCTTTATTGTATCTTATTTACCAAAGTCTTGAAAAATATAATTTTGCACTTACCTTGGTAAATAGGTACTCCCAAGTAGGTAAAAGGTGATGGCTTAAAACAATACCAGACCATTATTTAATTAACACCATTCTTTCCACCCGGACTTTCTCATCAAGCACAAACGAACTCTTACCAACATTTATTTTCTCTCCAATTGCCAAACAATATCTCTTTAGAAAGTTTAAACAACCAGTCACAGACTCTTTCCTCCCATTCAGAAACACCAAAGAATCATCAGCATATAATAAATGAGTAATCGACATACATATATGCCTTTGGAGTGTGATAAAAACCAATTTGGCCTACGGAAAGCTCGTTTCAAACCCCTACTTAAAACCTCTAATGCAATCACAAAAATGATAGGAGATAGAGGGTCTCCTTGCCTAAGGCCTCTGGTCAAGTGAAAATTTCCATCATATCTATCTTGGAACAAGACCGAAAACACACAGTGAGCAATGCAATTGGAAATGAGTAAATAAAATTTGTTATCGAATCCAAATCTGCACAAAACCGCCAACATGTAACCCCATTCGATCATGTTGTACGCCTTTTCCATGTTCAGCTTGAGAATGGTGTTATTTCCAATGATCTTTTTACCAATAGATCTCATCAATTCCTGGACCAAGCCTATATTCTCAGTAATGAGTCGCCTTTTTACAAAAAGAATATTACTAAAAACCTTGTACACAAAGTTACAAAGGCAAATAGGCCAGAATTCAAAAAAGAGATTAGGCTTATCTACTTAGGAATGAGTGCCAAAATTTTTGTTGTGAAAAAACCTGGCAAGGATCAACATTAGAAAAAACTATAGTGTTGCCTACCACACGTCTTGGCCAATGATCTCCCAACATGACTAACAAAACCTCGCTGGGAACCTATCTTGGTCAGGAGCGCTATCCTGCAGAATACTGAAAGAAAAAAATTAACTTCCTCAAGACTCGGCGTTTGCATAATGATTTCACACTCCTCTGTCTGTATAAGGCAGGGGGTGTATTCTAAAAGATCTTGTTCCTCCTGATAACCTTCAGAAGTCAACAAATGTTGGAAGAAATAGTTTGCCTCTTGAATGATGAGTGTCTCATCTATGATCTCTCCATGTTAATAATTTTTTAAATAGACCTTTTTTGTTTTACTTACACAAAGGCAAAGAAACACTTTGTACAGGCATCACCTTCTTTGAACTATTTCTCTCCCGACTTTTGCTTCTAATGAATTTCTTACCATACCAAGGCCAATTTAAGCTATGTCTGACATCTATTCAAATTCATGCTATCATTTAAGTCCCATCCTTGCAATAAACTGAATTCCAATTGTTGGATCTCATCTTCCAAACTCTTCACCTGACTGAAGATGTTGCCAAAAGTCTCCTTATTCCAAATCTTGAGTGCATGCATAATACGCTTTAATTTAAAGGCCAATTTAAGCATCCCCCCTCTCCTTCACAATCTGTGTTCCAGTTTCTATCTATAAATCTCAGAAAATCATGATGAGTGGATCACATTCTTTGAAATCTAAAAGGAAACATACATGCCCTCATGGTTATTGGCAAAGACACAAGAAGAGGGGTGGGATTGGAGCAAGTCCTCAATAGGTGTTCAACCCAGGTGTGCTGCATATCCGCTATCCAGTTCGAGTTCGCCAAAAATCTAACCAATCTTGCCCAAGTTCTATTATCTCCCTGTTGGTTATTGCACCATGTAATTTTTGGACCAACAAACCCCATATTCGTGAGCCCGTAGGCAGAAATGCACTCTGAAAACTCTGTTAAAACCAACTGTATTGGTGGACGCCCACCAAATTTTTCTCCTCCTAGAATAACATTGAAATCCCCTCCAATGAGCCAGGGATCAGAAATTCCCATAGCAATATGTTCCATCTCTTCCCACAACCTCCGTCTAACCTGCAGTACACATTTGGTGTATACAAAGGAAATAAAGGAAAATTTAGTTCGAGGAGGTAATCAAAGCTTACAATGTATGAGTTGATCCGTACAATTCAAAATCTCAATCTTTAAGTCATTATCCCAAAATAACCAAATCTTACCTCCAACTCCCTCATTATAAGCAAATAACGGTAAAAAAAATCCTACCTCCATATGTCTTGTACCATCTATCATCGGCTCAACAATAGCTAACAGTTTAACATTATTATCCTGCACAAGTTTCTTTAATCTGCAACAGGTTGCCCAATTATCAACTCCCCACGCATTCCAGTACATGATATTATTTATCATCACTATTGGTTGGGGTCGGCATGTTCCTCGTCACTCTACGCTCCCCCATAGAAGGCACGGTCTTAGAGCTTTTCTTCTTTCTTTTTTTCTTATCATCTTCGGATTGATATCCATTTTCAATAACTAACTTGGAGATTGAATTTGAATCTGAGTCATTGTCTGAACTGGACCTCCCTCCCCTTTTGATCATCATCATGTAAGCTACCATCTACAATTTCAATACCCTGAACTTTTTCATCAACAAAAGAGACCTTTTTAGATTATCTTTCCCCGTCTAGCACTGCACGAACTGCTACAGCCTCCTTGTTTTCAGCAATCATTTTATTTTGATCATCAGACACTCTGTTTTAAGTCTTTTTCAACACAGCCGATTCAACTCTCTTCGAATCAGGGTCAACATTACCTCCCTCGGTGTCAACCTGGTTCTTTCTTGCATTGTTGCCTATGGCCAGAGCACCTAAACGACACAGTCCCTGTTCTGCCCTACACGACTCGGTCCCTTTACTGTCCTGATCAGACATCTTCACACCAGCAAGCAGTGCGACTTCCTCCTCTGTATCATCATTGCTTTGTCGAGTTTCAGAGCTGCTCTCTCCCACAAATGGTACTATCCATAACGGAACTGCCACAGAATTTTGTGATTTTGTTTTAGCTTCTGAGATTTCGTTCGCCTGAATTGTTCTCTCCACTTCACTAGTTTTGTATCTTGCCTCCTTCAAAACTTCTTTTCCATTCTCAGCCTGCTGCTGACTGATCACCCCAGTCGTAGCAATCTTCAGTGTTTGTTCATTCAGAACTGAGGCCCCCTCTTCTTCCTTGACTTCATCCTCCGTAGGAGCGTCTACTAACTAACGCCTTGTATTTATTCTTCAAATTTGTTTGCTCAGATTTGCCTCCCGAAGACTTCGTCTTTCCTTCTCCTTCTTTAGCACTAGAGATCTCAAAACCCTGACTGTCTTTGGCTCCACTCATGCCAGATATCTTGTTTTGCATCTTTCGATTTTTTAGTAACCCGCACATAAGCTTGTTTAACCAGTCTTATTTTGTTTCCCCTTGTACGGAAGGGTATCTTCTTTAGCATTTTCTCTCTCTTTTTGTTGGTTTTTCTTCTTCAATCCCAAAAGTTTTCTGCAATATTCTTTCTCATGTCCAAGTAGCGTACAATGTTCATAGTATTTGAATCCTGGGTTTTCCAATTTTTGCCAATACCCACCATTCTTAGGACTCTGAATCGAAATCCTAGACGGTAAAGGTTTTGTAACATCCATCTCTACGCACATACGTGCAACCTTTGGTCGCGCAAAGCATCTCGTACCATCATCAATCCTTAAAGAAATCTCGAATGAGTTTCCAATAGACCTCATGATTGTCGTTAGGTAAAATGCGAGCGGAAGGTTTGGGAGTTCCACCCACAAAGGAGCCAATTCCGGATCAACCCGTAGGCTAAATCTCGGATGCCAACGGAAAATTTTATAATGAACATCCCTTATAGTAAAAGAGTCTTTAGAGAGTACATTTTTCACTTCAATCTTTGATTGCAAATAATCAAGAACATGTCTTTGATCTAGAAGATCCATAATGAACTCGCCCGAAATACCCTATGACCTATGGATTGAATCCCTAATCGCGCCAAGAGATGGATGAAAACTAGAAAACTTCATCACTACCACGTGATTTGAAACGTGGGATTCACCCCTTGCAACATCCAAATCTGATAACGATAATGTCGGATCACCTTCCTTCCTAAAACTCGTAGAATCTGTGGGTTTTTCATCAATGAGTTCCTTGCTTGCAGCCCCTAGGACCTGCACAAAACTACGCTTAGGTTGCTCCCCTCATCATGGCCAGCGAAGGGAGGATCTCCCTTAGCTGCCGTCAAAGCTTCCATGGAACCCTAGCTGCCGCCCCCAAACCAATGATCAGGATAAGCTCCCACATATCAGGAACGACTGAGATTAAGATTTTAGGTCCTCGAAAAAACTTAACAGACTGCCCCTAAGAGATGTCCCAAATCGATAGGATATCGTCAATTAAAATTTTTTTATTTAAGCAACAACATATTAAGGGGGGTGTATTGTATCTGGATTTTGTGGGCAATTTAATAAATTCCATGGAATCTGAAAATCCAAGTGTATTCAATTTGGATTTTAAAAAGTCTACAAAAGTCTAGGGGTATTCAATCAGGATTTTAAAAAGTCTTTCTGAAATCCACAAAGTCTAGGGGTATTCAATATGGATTTCAGAAAGTCCACAAAAGTTTTAGAGTATTCAAAATATCATTCATATTTATGGATTTGGAAAATCATGGATTCTCATGGACTTTGTAGTGTTAGGTATAAATAACAAAGTTCAATAGTTTGTCAGCCTCCATATCAAAGATTTCAATGTGAAAAAAAGTCTCTCAAAGTTCTTCCTTGTGCCAGCCGCGAAGAGGTTGGTTCCCATTGATACTCTTAGGGGGGTGTATTGTATATGGATTCTTATGGAATTGATAAATAATTTGAAAAGTCCACAGACTCTTTAAATTGTTCACAGACTCTTTAAATTGTCCACGGACTTCTGCTGATTTCTTAAATCCATAGACTTTTGCTACAAACTTTCTAGATATTTTTGAAAATCCACGGACTTTGTATGAACGACTTTTACAGATTTCTAATTATTTGCAAGATAAAAAAGAAGTTGGTAAATAGTAATGAAACAAAAAAAACGTCCGCATATAATTAACAAAAGTGAGAGATACATGTGCTAAAAAAACTAGAAAAAGAAAATGTCGTTAATTTAGCCTTATGCATATAAAAAAGTATCAAACTACATGACTTAAAATCCAAATGGCCTATAGCTTATTAGCTTTATGCATCCCTTTGTGCCCAAGTGATCCAGTCAAGTCTTTGGTCTGGACTCATCTTCAAGAAGGTGTCTTGCTTTGGTTTAGTGTTAAAAATGCATTGATGAGACGAAAATGCGGGTGCATGAGCTTGAAAAGGAGTATTTTAGTATGAAACAAGAGATCGAAAAGCTAGAAAAACCAAAGAGTGGTTGGAGCGTATTGAGAAAACTCCGGCTGAAGAAATCACAGCCTAGAAATTCGAATGCATCTCAACCTGTCAATGGAGAACATGAAAAAAATGGTGAGTTGTCAGATTAAATTTTGGAAGTTCAGATTAACAAATAAGTCATAGATAATGTTTGTTCTATGTCTATTGGGAGACACTGAGCTGTGATTGCTCTTTGCTTATGGATCAATTCAGGATTAGTGTGATTAATTTAGGAAATAGAATTGGGTTTAGTTAAGTAGTAATTTTATTGATTGATTGCTACTAGATTGAATTTGTTTTAGACTTGCAATTCATAACAATTCCATTTTGCTTTTAAGAAATCCAACAAATTTGGGTTTTGAGTAGTACATAGCAAGACAAAGGTCTTGAAGAACTTCGAGAAATGATGGATGTTGGTTCATTTGTACTTATGAGGCTGTCTTGTAGAGTGGATTAAAACCAGGAGTATATTTTTAAGATGTCTCAAGTATTTATAATTAGAGAAACATAGGCTGACATGGTAATTATTTCCAAGTGCATCAAAGAAGAGCAGAAGCTCTAGTAAAACACCCAGTGCTATAATGTCCATGGTTGAATCCACATGTAATGGTGATCTAATGATCCATGCACCAGCTTTGTTGGGGAGACAGTTTGGGATTGAATCTGGACCCAACCTTTTAAGTTTCGATAAGGAACGCGATCATTCTTCATAGTCATGGACCCTATAGTTAACTGATCCATCGACAACTCCTACCTCCCGAGTCCCTTAACTGATGGAACTAATGTGCCCCAAAATTGTTTATTGGACCTGTTGCATTAAGTACCATGCTAAACATCCACCATCACCAGAAAAACATGTTTTGAAGATAGTGAAGATCACTCCTATCTCCTAACATCCTCCATAATTCCCATAGGCTACATGTCCCTTCTTTATCCCTCTTATCGATAAGAAATCATCCTTACGACAAGTGTTGTTTTCTAATTTGGGGTTTTAAGGGCCATTCTAAAATTCCCTGCCCTTCTTGCTCTAACTAAACATGTCTCACTCTCAGTCCTTAGAAACTCATGAGCTCCCTTAAAAATGGCACCTCAATCTCATTGTCAGTCTGTTCTTGGCATCATTCCTACACGTAACGCTGTCGATTTGTTGGTGAAAGAGGACACCTACTCAACACAAGGAGACCCCCTTCTTCATCTTTGAACATATTGCTTGTCAGTTCTGTAGTGTTCAAAGCTCAAACTATCAAGAATACAACAGGTAGTACAATGCTAGCATTTGACAAGTTGTACCATTTACAAAACATTGGCCCTTCTCTCATTCTCCTCATTTCAACAATATATGGCCCTCCTCTCCTAGTAGAGCATTCTTTCTAGCTATCACTTTCGAAACTGTGAAGTGTTCGAAGTCATATCACTTGAATGAAACATAATCGAAATCGAAATGTGTGCCCATCACCCAAAAAATTCAGGGTCTCCCAAATATGCCATGTGTGTATCCTGAAAGAAGATCCATTTATACAAATTTATTGTGTAATAATGAGCGTCAAACAATCAAGTCACTAACACTGGTAAATATTAGAGCTCTAGTAAGAGTATCAATGGGAACCAACCTCTTCGCGGCTGGCACAAGGAAGAACTTTGAGAGACTTTTTTTCACATTGAAATCTTTGATATGGAGGCTGACAAACTATTGAACTTTGTTATTTATACCTAACACTACAAAGTCCATGAGAATCCATGATTTTCCAAATCCATAAATATGAATGATATTTTGAATACTCTAAAACTTTTGTGGACTTTCTGAAATCCATATTGAATACCCCTAGACTTTGTGGATTTCAGAAAGACTTTTTAAAATCCTGATTGAATACCCCTAGACTTTTGTAGACTTTTTAAAATCCAAATTGAATACACTTGGATTTTCAGATTCCATGGAATTTATTAAATTGCCCACAAAATCCAGATACAATACACCCCCCTTACTAGAGCTCTAATATTTACCAGTGTTAGTGACTTGATTGTTTGACGCTCATTATTACACAATAAATTTGTATAAATGGATCTTCTTTCAGGATACACACATGGCATATTTGGGAGACCCTGAATTTTTTGGGTGATGGGCACACATTTCGATTTCGATTATGTTTCATTCAAGTGATATGACTTCGAACACTTCACAGTTTCGAAAGTGATAGCTAGAAAGAATGCTCTACTAGGAGAGGAGGGCCATATATTGTTGAAATGAGGAGAATGAGAGAAGGGCCAATGTTTTGTAAATGGTACAACTTGTCAAATGCTAGCATTGTACTACCTGTTGTATTCTTGATAGTTTGAGCTTTGAACACTACAGAACTGACAAGCAATATGTTCAAAGATGAAGAAGGGGTCTCCTTGTGTTGAGTAGGTGGTCCTCTTTCACCAACAAATCGACAGCGTTACGTGTAGGAATGATGCCAAGAACAGACTGACAATGAGATTGGAGGTGCCATTTTTAAGGGAGCTCATGAGTTTCTAAGGACTGAGAGTGAGACATGTTTAGTTAGAGCAAGAAGGGCAGGGAATTTTAGAATGGCCCTTAAAAACCCCAAATTAGAAAACAACACTTGTCGTAAGGATGATTTCTTATCGATAAGAGGGATAAAGAAGGGACATGTAGCCTATGGGAATTATGGAGGATGTTAGGAGATAGGAGTGATCTTCACTATCTTCAAAACATGTTTTTCTGGTGATGGTGGATGTTTAGCATGGTACTTAATGCAACAGGTCCAATAAACAATTTTGGGGCACATTAGTTCCATCAGTTAAGGGGACTCGGGAGGTAGGAGTTGTCGATGGATCAGTTAACTATAGGGTCCATGACTATGAAGAATGATCGCGTTCCTTATCGAAACTTAAAAGGTTGGGTCCAGATTCATCCCAAACTGTCTCCCCAACAAAGCTGGTGCATGGATCATTAGATCACCATTACATGTGGATTCAACCATGGACATTATAGCACTGGGTGTTTTACTAGAGCTTCTGCTCTTCTTTGATGCACTTGGAAATAATTACCATGTCAGCCTATGTTTCTCTAATTATAAATACTTGAGACATCTTAAAAATATACTCCTGGTTTTAATCCACTCTACAAGACAGCCTCATAAGTACAAATGAACCAACATCCATCATTTCTCGAAGTTCTTCAAGACCTTTGTCTTGCTATGTACTACTCAAAACCCAAATTTGTTGGATTTCTTAAAAGCAAAATGGAATTGTTATGAATTGCAAGTCTAAAACAAATTCAATCTAGTAGCAATCAATCAATAAAATTACTACTTAACTAAACCCAATTCTATTTCCTAAATTAATCACACTAATCCTGAATTGATCCATAGCAAAGAGCAATCACAGCTCAGTGTCTCCCAAATAGACATAGAACAAACATTATCTATGACTTATTTGTTAATCTGAACTTCCAAAATTTAATCTGACAACTCACCATTTTTTTCATGTTCTCCATTGACAGGTTGAGATGCATTCGAATTTCTAGGCTGTGATTTCTTCAGCCGGAGTTTTCTCAATACGCTCCAACCACTCTTTGGTTTTTCTAGCTTTTCGATCTCTTGTTTCATACTAAAATACTCCTTTTCAAGCTCATGCACCCGCATTTTCGTCTCATCAATGCATTTTTAACACTAAACCAAAGCAAGACACCTTCTTGAAGATGAGTCCAGACCAAAGACTTGACTGGATCACTTGGGCACAAAGGGATGCATAAAGCTAATAAGCTATAGGCCATTTGGATTTTAAGTCATGTAGTTTGATACTTTTTTATATGCATAAGGCTAAATTAACGACATTTTCTTTTTCTAGTTTTTTTAGCACATGTATCTCTCACTTTTGTTAATTATATGCGGACGTTTTTTTTGTTTCATTACTATTTACCAACTTCTTTTTTATCTTGCAAATAATTAGAAATCTGTAAAAGTCGTTCATACAAAGTCCGTGGATTTTCAAAAATATCTAGAAAGTTTGTAGCAAAAGTCTATGGATTTAAGAAATCAGCAGAAGTCCGTGGACAATTTAAAGAGTCTGTGAACAATTTAAAGAGTCTGTGGACTTTTCAAATTATTTATCAATTCCATAAGAATCCATATACAATACACCCCCCTAAATATGAAAGAAGAACTCACCATTTGCTTGTTGTTTTGAATAATAGTTTTTGTGCAAACAGATTGAAAGCTCTCATTCCAGCCCTGGGTGCTTCCGGCCGCCTGATCGCCGTCGTTTCTCGCCACCCTCGACTGGATCGAGCATCGATCTGTAGACTGCTGTCGTCTCTCGCCACTGGATCGAGCATCGATCTGTCTTCACAGCGACAGAGAGAGTATCGATCTGCTGGTCGTTTCTCTTTGGATGCGACTAAGTTTGGATCTGCTCACGGCTCTGTTTTGGTGTCTCACGGCTGCTGTCGTTTCTCGCCACTGAATCGAGCATCGATCTGTAGACTGCTCACTGCTTGAGACTTCACAGCGACAGAGAGAATAGCGGTCTGCTGGTCGTTTCTCTTTGGATGCGACTAAGTTTGGATCTGCTCACGACTCTGTTTTGGTGTCTCACGGCTCTGCTTGGTGTCGACCTATTTGGTGTCGACCTGTGTCGACCTGCTTGGTGGATCTGCTTGGTGTCGACCTGATCACGGCTCTGCTTGGTGGCGACCTGCTTGGTGGATCTGCTCACGGCTCTGCTTGGTGTCGACCTGCTTGGTGTTGATCGACCTGCTTGGTGTCGACCTGATTGCACGATCTGCTCACTGTGTGGTGGTCGATTTTGATCGATCTGATCACTGCTTGCTGCTTGGTGTTCGACTTTGATAGATCTGCCTGCTTGGTGGTCGAATCGATCGATCTGCTACTTGCTTGGACAGAGTGTTGATCTAGTTTTTTGATTGATTCATAACAGCTCCTCCTAGATTTTCACCATCCAGGGAGTGACTATAGCCTGATAGTGGAGACGGATTGTCCTCATGGCGGTGTCTCAGCCAGCCACGGGGGTTGTCCCTGCGGCTGGCAAGGAGGCGGAGGAATTTTCTAGGCCATCCTTCGCACAGGTGCTTGGGAAGGCGATGACAGATACCCTGGAGGATAAGCCGACGGATTCTACGACATTTCGAAAAGATGGCAGTCCGGCTTTGCGGCTTTCTGATTCGGATGTTGCAAGAGGTGAGTCTCATGTTTCTAATCATATTGTAGTTATGAAGTTCTCCAGTTTCAGGCCGTCTTTGGATTCGATACGAGACTCCATTCATCGATTTTGGGGGATATCCGGAAATTTCATAATGGGGCTTATCGATCCTAGGCATGTGATGGTTTATTTACAATCAGAAGATGAGATCAAGAAAGTGCTTTCCAAAGAATCATTTACGATTAGAGGAGTTCGCTATAAAATGTTTCGTTGGTATCCAGGTTTTAGTCTACGGGCGGACCCGGAATTGGCTCCTTTATGGGTTGAACTCCCAAATCTTCCTTTCGCTTTTTTTCTCCCGGCAATCATGAAGGCGATTGGAAATTCCTTCGGCACCTTTCTTCGGATTGATGATGGCACGAGATACTTTGCACGCCCAAAGGTCGCTCGCATGTGTGTAGAGATGGAAGTATCTAAACCTCTCCCACATAAGATATGGCTTGAGAGCCCAAAATATGGAGGATATTGGCAAAAAATTGAGTATCCTGGTTTCAAATATTGTGACCATTGCTCCTTAATTGGCCATGAGAAAGATTATTGTCGAAAATTGATTGGAATGAAGAATGCAAAACCAACTCCTATGGGAGCTCCCGATAAAGAGTTGCCATTTCGTGCTCAGTCCAAGCAAAAACAAACTTTGGTTGAAGGGCTGCAAGAGTCTCAAGAGCCGAAACAAATGTATGTCCCGGTGATCAAAAAAGCGAGGAAAGATAATGGCCACATAGGCACTAGTGGAGTCAAAAATTCGCAAGGAGTTGAGATAAGTAGTACACCTGATAAAGACACAAAGGTGAAGATAAGGGGAGAGGCCTCGGACAATGTGATATCCCTTAACAAATTCGGGGCCCTTGCGGAAGAACACTCGGAAGGAGTTGATGAGGGTAATGAAGCAGAAACGAAGCCACAAGCAGCAAAAAACATGGCGTCTCAACACACAAGTGGGACTAAAGCCGAAACTGAAAATACACAAGACCTTTTAAAGGGCGCTGGCTACACATCCTCGGAAATCAAAATGGCAAGGTCGACAGAGCCATATGATGAAGCAAAGGCTGAAGACGGAGTTTCTAAAGCGACACCGATATGGACGGTTCCTTTTGTGGCCGATAGTAGTTCCGAGAATGAACAAGGTCAGTCCAAAATTGATGAAACAGAGGATCAGATGAACTCACAGTCAGATGATCTTGTTGTACAAGATGACGAAGCTTTAGTGGATGCAATAATACTTGAAGCATCGAATATAAATCATATTAACTTTTTGGTTCGCAAAGCTAACAGCGAAACCGACTTGGAGACCGATACCGACATTTCGGATAGTTCAGAAGAAGAAGATTTGTCAAGAGTAGTGTCAGGTTTAAAGACAGACCAAATTCGAATATCGAAAAGATTTCATGCGACGGATTTCAGAGACATCAAAGTATATCCTCGTCGATCAGCTAGAATGAAGAAAAGTAACAGCAAGTATAGACATTGAACTAGAGGTTTGGTCTCTATTTATTTTGGGTTTGCTATGATGTAAGTCCTCTGGTTCTCTTAATCGGGCAGATCATGTTTTCTCCCGTCTGATGTAAAAGATTTTCCAAGTAATAAAAAGCCTAGTTTTCAAAAAAAAAAAAAAAAAAAAAAAAAAAAAAAAAAAAAAAAAAAAAAAAAAAAGATTGAAAGCTCTCACAGTTTCTATGGCTCCAACCCAATAGCTAGATTAAAACCCTAACGTGGTTATTTGTGACCCATTATTTTTCCTTTTTTCTTATATTATTTAATTTATCACAAGATAGAAAATAATTAACTATTTATGTAATAAGAAAATATATTATTTTGCTAATCAATTACTAGATATACAAACTACCAACAAGGTATTGCATTATTTATGAATAATAAATTTACAAGTAATACATACGTGATAGTATCTTAATATAAAAATATAAATTGGTTGAATTCTAAATGCAGGATTAAATACTAGTCACGTAGATTCCATTAAAAAGGTCATTACATGATGCGACAAGCATATTTGAGTTTTATCCTTGATCTTCAAAGAGTATATCACGAGATACATAAGAATGTTGTTGTACCACTAATATTGGAATATTTCCCTTGAAGTCTGACGAAGCGCACATGTCTCCAAAGAATCCGATTTCAGGATACTCATTCCACTTTACGAGTCCAGCAAGCAACGAAGAGTAATTTTTTTGCTGTCTCCCCATAAGCATAAGGTCATAAGAACACTCTATTGCTTGAATAGCACGTACCACCTCAACACCATTTTTTAATACCTCTTCCGTGTACATATTAGGCCCATTCACTACCTTTTCAAGTCGATAATTATTTATACAATTGTCATCCAAAATCTTGTCGTTCAAATTATCTATCGTTAGATTAACCGGAATAAGGCGATGCACTTTCATATTGATATTCGGGTGTTCAGCCATTCTCATTGCATAAAATAGTGCCTCTCGATCATCAGGGCCACCCAAAAAGATAACACCAATATTGTAAGTGGACCAACAAGAAACAGCAGACTTATTGTTGTTCAACCTCCCACGATCAATGAGGATAGCCACTGAGCATGGAGCCTTATTAAGTACTTTTTTATTGACATTCCTGCACTTAGAAGAATCTGTAACTCCATCAATATTCCATTGCTTGTGGAAAGGGATAATTATCAAAGATGTTTTCTTATCAAGTGCCATTGTGCAAACATCTTCATGGGCTGATACGAATGGGGTTACACTTGTGAAAGGATGGACGATGACGACACCATGGTTTTGTTTTTCGTAAATTCTGAAGCAATTAACAATGTGATCTGATGGAGTAACCTTATCCGATGTCCTGTCACGTGGCTGATGGGCAATCAATAAAGGAGTTGAACGACCGTAGAGCTCAATGAGATGGAGAAGATAAACAACAATTGGATTTCTCTTAGTTGGATTAGATGCCTCAAGAAGGTTAACAACTGCAGGCACATTATTTTCATTGTAGACACAAACTAGCATACGCAATTCATCATTTTGTTTAGCATTTTGGATTGTACGATTCTTACAACCAAAATACTTAGTCGAAGGCTTATAGAACCATCGAACTAAAGGTGAGGTGACAGCTGCTACAATAATTGTACCGTATGTCAATGATGTAAAAATAGTTTGAAGAAGAAGCTGCAGTTCATGAATAATTATAGTGAACATTCAATATGAAGTAAGATTTAAAATCTTTAAGGAGATGACAATTAGACAAAATGACATTAATAATAAATAAGTAAATATTGCATAAGTTATTAGAAGAAGGCACGAATCCACTCTACGGTGATAGTATCTGGGTTTGAATCGTGTCAATGGGAGTTAGATATATGTTTCTAAGATCCAACAAATGAAAACCCTTAAAATAAATTGAAAATTACAATAAAAAAAAAAAAAATCCTTTATGAACACTAGTTCCTAATATTGGATCGAAAATTTAAAACTTGTTTGATGAAAAAGACTGTGATCAATTGGAATGAATATGACTTCCATACAAGGATGGTGGTCTTGGTATTAGAGATTTGCGAGGATTTAATAAGGCGGCCAATATAAAGTATATACAGTACATTTTAGTGAATAGAAACAATCTTGGACAGTGATTGGGTTCGAAATTGTCATTTAGAGGATCCAAAATTGTGGTCTATTTCCATATCCATAGAATTGTTCAAGTGTTGGAGGCACATCCTCAAAAGAGTCGAGGCATCCCCCTTTGTTAAAAAATTGATTGGTGACGCACAACTATGGCGGGATCCATGGTACCCAATCAACATCCTCTTGGAGCAATTCCGAAACCATCTTATTTATAATTCTAGTCTAGAGGACACAAAAGTTTCAACTATCATCAATAGTAGAGAGTGGAATTTCCTTGGGTGTGCAAGGCAACAACTTCAACATACTTGATCACCTCCAAGAAGTTGAGTTTCCCAAAGGATATCAGCAATAGCATCCTATAATATGGACTCTAGAAACACATTGAAGTAACCATAAAGGCTACTTATTGAGACTATAAGTCCACTTACCCATTCCATGCATAGACTTCAACCTTGATGTATGCTTAGATATGCTCTCTATATACCAACTTAAGCTTTAAGAAAAGTTGATAATTTAACATGGTATCAGAGCTTTGATTAAAAAAGGTCGGAGGTTCGATTATTGCTTACATAATTGCTAACATATACCCAATGCGCTAGGGGAATATTAATACTAGAAGCCCACTCCAACCATTACATAGACATCGACCCTTTTATATGTAAGTTAGGCTCTTTCTACCAACTTAAACTTTTAGAGAATTTGGCAATTTAACACTGCTTATAATGTGCATAGACATAGAACAAATCAATCCCCTTGGTAGCTTGAACTTGAGAAAGGCTCTTAAAACAACTGTTTATTGCCTATGCTGCACTAATTTAGCGAATGCTTTGAGAAAAAGGTCATAGGTTCAAGTCCCATTTGACACCATTAGTTATTCAAAATTAGTTAATCCAATAATAATTTTATGTTATAATATATAGTTAATTAATGGAATATTTATTAAAATTGAGATTTATTAAGGGAATTCATATAAAAACCACATGTAAAAAATAGACATTAAAATGGGAAAAGTATCTCTTCATTCTAGCCCACTAAAATAGGAATATGTACACAAAATTATGTCAACCTTCACCAAAATTAGTTAGAAAATTTATTTGCTTTTCATGTTTTATCTAATGAAGAAGGCTTTTGGGGTAGATTCACTCCCAACAATAGAATAGTTGCACCATTCTCAAATTGATGGATAGAGAAAAACAAAAAAATGTAACATAGATTTGTTACACAATGATTAATATAGCTTCTGAAATTAGGATTTATTGAATAAGAAATTAAGAAGCAATGGAAACTACAACCAGAAGAAAAAAGGAAGAAGATGATAGTTCTTGAACTTCCTATGGATTTATCAAAGGTTTTGTTACTCTCCTTCTAAACAATGGTGACTATCATCAAATTCTACGTTAATTCTTCTTTCAAATAAACAAGAAAAGGTAATTTGAAATGAATATTTGAAGTATTGCGTATATATATTATGGAGGAAATGTGCACTTTTGGATATAACTCATTAGACTGTTTTTCTATTTATTGAAACCGGATGTAGCAATGCAAAGTCTTTTATTTTATTAACAGAATGGGTAAAAATAAAATGTATAATCATGTAAAGATTCTACATGAATTTAGGTAAAACTTCTTAAATAACAATAATATTTTGAAAATTGAACTCTAACGTAGTTGTGAGATTTGGGAGGGAAAATGACAAAATAAAAAATTAGAAAAAAACCCCATCAAAAAACTTTTCAAAAAAAAGAGAGAAAAGAAACTATACATTTATAAAAAATGTTCAATAGGGCAACCTAGAGTTAATATTAACTCACAAGTACCCTATAAATTCAACTCTAATGGAGCAACGAAACACATAATTGGCAAACTTATCCTTAAAATGACGTAGAAGGATAAGTAGGTCATGTGTTATCCCAGAAGACGAATTCGGTGACACTCACTGGTTAGGAGGGCGCATAAACAAGGAACAACTGAGGAGATGCAGATATCACGACTCCCAAATAAAATTTTGGGACTGATCAATTTAGATAAGTCCCATGACGTATATGTTCATATTTCTTGACATGGAAAGCACTGACTTAGAGGGGAGAAGAGGAGTGCTGAGGAGTATTGAATGGGGAGTTCTCAGTCTCTGGTTGGGGGTGAAGAACACTGGTTTTAGAGCAATTTGGTTAGGCAATGGTGGTTCTGGAATGTCTAAACAGAGCTCTGGTACTCTGTTTCTGGGCAGGGCTGTTTTCTGGACTGATAGCGTGTGCTGTCTATTTTGATTTGCAGGGTACAGGTGGTGTTGGTAAGACTTTCTTGATTGCAATTCAGCTGTGCTCCTTTGTGCGTTTTCTAAATGAACAAAAGTTGGGTACTATGGTTTCTATTTCGGAAGACCATTTGTTTCTCAAGCTAGGTAGTAATCTTGCTTTGATGTTGAGGATTGATTGGGAAGAATTTTGTGGACATAGGAGGAATCTTAGTTTTCTTTGTGTTAGGCCATTTATTTTTCGAGTTTTATGAATCGGGTAAAGTCATAACATATCCTCGAATAGGTTGTAAATCTTTTTTGATATTGAATAAAAGTCTGACATTCCATAACTGCCCCTCCCTCACGGAGATTTTATTAAAAGTAAAAACATAAAATAAAAAATTTAACATATATATTGCCATAAAATTGAAGTGAATTTGGTAATTTTACCTCCCGCCAACATGCATCATGATAAACTGTGACATCAAATATGCCAAGAGTAGTTAATATTAGACCAAGCATAACCGCATCTTTGAAAGGCATTTGATAAAAGAGGCAAGGGATGACCGTGCCAACAAACTTCCCAAGAAAACCAAGTGCTAGAAATATCATTGGCCACTGAAAGCTACCAGGAGTCGATATCACGAAGTCAAGGACTGCCAAGTTACCAATGAGTATAAGGTAAATAGGCATCAATATTCCAGAAATAAGACATTCTAGTTTATCTGTCAAAGCGGATCCAACGGGAGGGCCATCTGGTATTGCCAAACCAAGTATAATTGGTCCAAACAAGAAATGTACACCAATTATCTCTCCAATATATGCAGTAACCAGGATCATGAGAAATATGATAAATAAATGAATATCCGTTATAGCTTCACCATTAGGAGTATGTTTAATAATCCATATCACAATTTTTCGTACCACAACCGTTATAAATATTACTAGAGCAAATGTAGAAAGAACAAAACCAATTATGTATTTTGCCTCAGCTTTCGAATATTCAATCCAATTGAAATAGATTATAAGTGTGAACCAACTGCATGTGCCACTGACCATAGATATTGAAGTAGCTTGGCGTCCTAGCTCTGTATTCAGAATTTTGAGTTCGGACAAGAAGCCACTTATTACATGAAGAGAGGTCATTGATACCATTACTGCTACTAATGGGAGATATTCTCCCACCTTGTCTTCTTCGCTCAAAAATGAATACTTTAGATAAACAGCCAATGGAATTGTAAAAACTAATGGAACAACGAAGGTTGAGATCCCTATTACCCATACCTTCCTAGATGATCTCATCATAGTACTCACATCCATCTTGACCCCTGCCAAGAATAGGTAAATCATAACAGCAAACGGCCCCAATGTGTCAGTTGTAATCATTACTGCAGTTGGATTGAGAAGTTCATTGAACTTCTGTATTTTTGACAAACCTGATGATCCAAATATGATGCCACTCTGCAAAAACATTTTATGTACCAAAAATTGATTGTAAGACGATTTGATTAAATAGGAATATAACGTAATTGATCACTTGTTTACTATAGCACAAATAAGTAATGATAGATTATGAAGCTATGAATATGGCAGATAATACTAATTCTTCATTCTCACAGGGAAGGAACAAGCATCCTACTAGTGCAAAATAGGTCGTAACTGCATCGATCAGAGCTGTCCCATGTTTAATTTGCATCACTTCAGGACCCTATTCCTGCTCTATTTATCTCTCAATATAATTTTCAGAGAGTTCTTTCAATTGTTGTTATTATTTGTAGACAGGATGTTATCATCCGCCGACAGGAACTGGTTGCAGATTGCAGTCTAACCTTTCCAAGCAAGCACATCAAGTGGTTAAGGGCATGACCTAATTAATAGATTGGGTTTCACTACATCAAATTGACATTTTTGTAACAACCCCCAAAACAATATCACTTTTGAAGTATAACAATTTATCTAACAATTTTACATATTTTCACAAACAAAATGATACAATAATTGTATCACCATAAAGAGTATGGTTATAAAAGTGATACTATTAATGGTGATCCAACTTATTGTATCATTTTTTTTTGTTACTGTTTTTCATTTTTTTGGCTAAATTTAGTTTTGACTTGAAATTGTTTGGTGAATTGCAACATCTCAAAAGTGATACTGTTTTGAGAGTTGTTACAAAAGTGTCAATTTGGCGTAGTGTTTGACAGAGAAAGTTTTTTCTCCGTCAAACCCAATATGCTGAATATTGATGATTCTTCGGCTAAAAATATCGCCACAGGTGGAGCAGTTATATGAGATGATACAGGAAGGTGTTTTAGCCAAGCTTTTTTTTTTTTTTACTAATGGTTGAATAATAAAGCGGAGTCTCTGGCAATACGAGCAGTGCTGTTATTATGGACCAAATTGGTTCTATAAGGATATCAAAATATCATGGTTTTTTTTTTTTTTTTTTGACATCTAGCCAGATATCAGTGGTTTCAGAGGTCATTTTCAATGCGTATGCATCCAAGTGTCCAGGAAAACAAATATTGTGGCAGATTGTCTTCCCCACCCCAAAAATAGTCAAGTTTGGGCCTCAAGTTTTGGTATGCACAGGAACCATGGTCCTAATGTGCATGGGACCTCTAAAATGTAAGGGTAGGCAGCCCTAATCACCAGTTCTATGTTTATGGGTTTCTTCATCACCTTTCCCTTTAAACTCTTATGATAGTGGTGCTGAGGCTTCCCAAAGCTCAACTGCGACCAATAATGGCATTTTATTGCCTTTTGTTTGTGTTGTTCGGCGTATATTACTTGTTATTTACTTATATTGTCCTCTAAGTTGTCTCACATATGTTCATTGAGGATTCATTTACCAATATCAAGAATAAAATTTCAACAAAAAGCTGAAACAGTTTGGTGAGAATGAACTTACCAATAGTTGTGGCAGCACTGAAGTAAAACCGAGAGGCTTGAGGACCAACTCAAGTATGGCTTTCAGCAAAGAAACCAGAGCGACCTGAAACATGAAAACCTGGTCGAAATAAATAGGCGTATTCTGCGAGAAAATATATCTATTGATATTGGCAACTGCAGTCTTATTAACACAAAATGACTCATCAAAATTAGAATCAGTCGACATGTTATACAAGAAAATTTATCAGGCGAACAGAGGAAATGTATGCATGGATAAAGCTAACCTGAAAAACATATATGTATATACCAATCCAACTTACACGGAGAAGAGATAGACATGCATTTCGGGATGGGATGGGTGCCCGTGTTTTGTGCATACTTCTAATGGTTGACCATATCAACTAATGATCCTAGGAGCAGCTAGGGAGGGATCCATAAAGCTTGAACCATATCAAGTAATGACCATATATTTTTTATTTTTTATTATTTACTAATGGACGGACGGGATCCAAGAATCGATGAAGATTTTTTATAAAAAAAAGTTACTTGCACCTACTTCACTTACCTAGAAATCTCGGAATAAGTTGATTTTTAAGTGGGGTTATCTCTTTACTTGTAGATCTGGGTATAGGAATAAAGATTTTTTTAGGGCTCGTTTGGTTACTCGATGGAATGGGAATGGGAATGAGAATGGTAATAGGAATGGTAATGGTAATGAGAATGAGAATGGTAATGGAAAAGATAATGGAAATATGTATGTTTGGTATACTTTTAAAATGGTAAGGTGGTAATGTAAAATTTATTTCCAAAAATACCCTCACTAAGTTAAAATGGGGGAGGGTGAGGAGAATAAAAATGGTCATTATTTAACTTTGACCATTACAATGGGAATGGTAATGGCCATTCATAGGGGGGGAGGTAGGAATGGCCATTACAACCAAATCTGTAATGGGAATGACCATTACGATGGTTTTATGTGATACCAAACGCAGGAATGTCTTTGACCCATTACATTGTAATGGTCAAACCATTACATTACGACGGTCAATGGGCTAACCAAACACGCCCTTAGAAGTTAAACCTTCGGGGAAAAGGAAAGTTATGAAATGTCAGACCTTTATTACTAATCAAATATGATTTACACACTAATTAAGGGTGCATTACGACTTTACCCGGGAAAAAAAATCAAGTTTGAGCCAACAAAACAAAGCTACTGACTACCCAGCCGTGCAGCCCAAATGATCTCTTGTCCAAGAGCATCCAAACGAATTGCAACCACCAATGACGCCCAAAGTGTTACCAAGCCAAGACATCTCATCGAAATTTCTCAATAATTCTAACTGAAACTGCTGAATGAATCTCCAAAAAAATAGCCATAGACCAATTCCTGCTATCTTAATATGTAGAGGCTCTTAACACTGTTCATGGAACTAACTCTAACATCAACAGAAAAACAGAGCAGCTTCCAAAACTGTATGGCGAACATCATCTCATCAAATGAAACTATTGCATGCATCTCCTAAACCAATAGACCAAAACCAGCTCT
Organism: Berberis vulgaris; assembly: GCA_963556465.1. Classification (NCBI taxonomy): domain Eukaryota; kingdom Viridiplantae; phylum Streptophyta; class Magnoliopsida; order Ranunculales; family Berberidaceae; genus Berberis; species Berberis vulgaris. Next base: position 82,479,945 of record OY747132.1, on the reverse strand, counting down.
CTTAGTATGTGGCTGCATTTAATAAAGAACAGGGAGCGAAGTCTAAAACCAGCATCCTCCTGGTCGAAAAACAGAGCTGCTCTGTTCTGCAGAGCACCCTCAAACAGGCACGGATCTAGGGGGGTCAAGTGGGGGCACTTGCCCCCACTGACTTCTATTTTTTTTTCAATTTGCCGATCATGCGACATCGACAACGCCATCTCATCCCACCTGTTCCTCACTTCCTATGTTCTTTGCGACGGCGATATCCCCTTTCTTCTTTTTTGCTTCCTCTATCTTATTACTATGAAATCGACAATCGCACCACCTCATTCTCTCTTGGTCTCCTTCTTTATTGTTTAATTTATTTCCCTTTCCCACCATCACCGCCAGCCATTAGCAATCCAACCTTTTTTATCTGCTTTGAGGAAGAAATTTTTTTAAGTATTTTCTCAAGATGAATTCGTATATCAATGTCTAATTTTGTATTTTTATTCATAGAATTTTTCAGGAGATACATGAGAAATTGTATGAGTTATTGTTTGATAGGCATTTTGATAATTAACGTGAGCTTTTTGACGGCCAACGCATGTTGTGCTAGTCTTGAGGGAGACAAATAAAATTTTTAATAGGGAAAAAAAATAACAAATAACCTAAGTAGCTATTTTCGATAGGAAAAATAACAAATAAGCTTAAAAAAAATTGTAAACATATAACTTTACATTTGAAATTATTTTTTGCTCCTTAACTTTATACACCAATTTGATTTGTCTCATTATATACTTATTTTTTACGATTTTACAAAGTAGCTTGTTGGATCCATTTTCCTCCCCCATAAATTAGATGGAATTTTATTTAGCAAATGATGTTTTGTATGTACTTATGTATTGTTCAAATTAAAAAAATTATATTTATTAATGCATTAATTATTATGTTATTAATAATTAATTAGGATTCATCACTCCGCCCCCTTTCAACAAAAATCATGACTGCATCACTGCCCTCAAAGCCAACAACCCTGTTATGAATTGAACTTCGTAGCCACCATGGCATGCAGCAGCTTCTCTGATGAATGATGAACCAGGGAAACCTCACAAAACCATCCCTCGCTCCCTTTCCCTCGACCCCTAGAATTTTCGATAACATTATTCAGGAAAATAGACATCTGCCAGCACTACCAAATTCGCTAAGTTTCAACCCTGAATCTAATTTCTAACATATACAGTCATTCTCTTGTCTAACCTCGACAAGCTATTTGGTCGACTTGTTTGGTTAACAGAATTGAAAGTTCTTGTTAACTCTTCTTCTTGGCCCAAACTGGCCAAGGCATCAGCAACATAATTTGTTTTTCTGTAAATTTCCCAAATCTCCTTCCAGTAATTTTGAAGAAACTACGGGATCTTGATTTCCCTGAAAAACCAACGTTTAACCAACATCGAATCTATCTGGATAAGAATTCTTCTAATGTCTTTCTGAAGACACAATTTCATTCCTTCTAATAGAGCCATAGATTCTGCCAATTGTTGGAGCTCGTTTACTTTGTTATCAACTGAAGAACCCTCAACATTCAGGGAGTAAAATCCAGATGGAGGGAAGGTCCAAAACAAAACCAAAGGTGCCTGAACTTTTGTCAAACTCTGTCTCATCCCCAATCTCCTTAAAAGAACCATATTAGAACTCTTTTTCTTGGGTGAATGTTGGTGCTGTGATTGCAGGGGATGTTGATGTTGTTGGCAGCGTGAATGCAGGGGAGTTTGGTGTTGTGTCTGTAGGGGAGGTTGTTGCCGTGAATACAGGGGGTTTTGGTTCCGCAAGTGCTGATGCTGGGGGCGTGAAAACAGGGATGTACATCCTGGATCAGCGGGAACTGAGCAAGGCTCGCTTGATGATGAAATTAACACCTTGGTTTCTAAAAATTTGCAGGGAGAGCAAGACGCATTTGATGATGACATTAAGTATTTGGTTTCACCGAATATAAAACATATTAACTATTTGGTTCGTAACGCTAACAGTGAAACCGAACTGGAGACCGATACCGATATTTCGGATGAAATCAGTTCGGAGGAAGAAGATTTGGATGAATACATCATTAGGTCAAGAATAGTGTCAGGTTTAAAGACACCACATTCGATTAACGAAAAGATTCGATAAGAGGAATATGTCAACAGAAAACACGATGGACCATGACTACTTCAAGGTATTTCCTTGAAGATCAGCTAGAATGAAGAAAAGTAACAGTAAGTACATGCATTGATCTAGGGGTTTGGTTAGTCTAGATGATATATTTGTCTAGTTTCTGTTTTTTCCTTATTTTTATCCGAGTTCCTTCGCAGAAGATTTGAAAAAAAATTTGTGTATGAGGATAGTGTCGGGAAGCAGTATCTACGAATGTAACACTCCTTTTTCTTTAGGTTCGGGGATCCTTTAATAACCTCTGCTCAATTTTCAAAAAAAAAAAAAAACCTTGGTAAGGAGATCATTTATCACCATTATTATTTGTTATAGCAGTGGAGGTTAGAGGACTAAGTAATGCTTTTTATCGGGAGCAGATAGGGTACTTCCACACCTCGAAAAAATGCAATCCGATCACCCACTTATTATATGCAGATGATACTCTAATCTTCTTGAATGGTAGAAAAGAATCACTTCAAGGATGCATGGCATTTATTAATTATATGTATTGTGATAATTTTTTGTCAGAAAATAAATGCACAAAAGAGTTATTTTGTAGTTACAAAAAAAATGCCTTTAGAGCATACAGAAGACAGATCAGGTGGACAGGTTTTGTTCATAAAATTTCTCCTTTTTAAGTATCTTGGAGTTCCAATATATGAGGTAAAGGGAAAATAGCTTATTTTGAGGATATTGTGGATAAAATACAACACAGAATTGCAAGTTGGAAGGCCAATTTATTGTCTCCCAGAGGTAAATTGATCCTCATTCGTCATGTTTTAAGTTCCATGCCAATTTATACTCTGGCGGCCACTTACGTTTTTCAAAAGATAATTGATAATATTCAAAGTATAATTGCTAATTTTTTTTTTTTTGGGGGGGGGGGGGGGGGGGGGGGGGGCGGTATGCTTTTTAATATATTATATGAAACTAATTAGATATACAGATTTTATACGATATTTTTTATATGTAGACGGGAGTACTAAACGGTGACTCATCTATATGGAAAGAGTCGTGTATTAAACATGTACAATTCACGAATATGATAACTATGGGTACTACACTCAAATCAATAGAAAAGAGTGTCGTCGTGTGGATGTAAGCATCATTGGCCAAACCAAGGTAAATCTCATATGTCATCTTTTTGTTATTGTTTGTTTTCATTACTTTCGATAGTTCTTATTCATCGTAACACACTAGATCAATTTAGGCTTGTTATTGAATCGAACGGTTATTAGATTATCTTAGTAATTTGTGCTTTGGGGTTGATTCATATTCCAGCAGGGAACAATAATATTAATAAATAAATAATCGTAATACAATAATGGACAGCTGCTGCTTTGTCGAGATGGTGCACTTTGTTGTTGAGTTCAAAATATTTACAAACACTACTAAATTGTATGTTAAGTAGTCTCGAGATATTACTAATTAATAATTATATATGGATCCTCAAACCCACTTAATTTTGTCTAAACCTGTCAAGTTAGCGTCTCCCAAGATTGAATTAAGAGCCCTTCGAGTCACTCAGCAAAACACATCCTTGTGCTTGAATAAGCAACAAAGTAGCTTCTACAGCACAGATGTAAATAAAATATTTGAAGAATTGTTGATTGACTGAATATAAATTTATATAGAGTTAACTTTGACCTAATCTTGTAGAAATATGAAATTTAAAATTTTCTATGTAAAATAGAGTCTTATTTTTTTACTTTCTTATTTTGAATTTTACTTCTTTAACTATTCTGACTTTCTTATTCTTGTATTTTTCTTTTTATAGAGATGAATCAATCTTGAACTTGAGTTTGTTTATGTTGAGTGCAAGTCTACATATTCTAACACGCCCCTTCAAGCTGAACATGTAGTCGCAGATGAAATGTGCAGCTTGGAGAAAACTTTAAAGTCCAATTTGGTAAAGAAATCATGATTATCGAGTAAAGCTGCTAATGGTTCGACTCAAGTCAACATGATTGTCGAATTTTGGATAATGTTGAATGCTTCTAGATAATTTTGGATGAATCTAGATAAAATTCTGAATAATACTGGTATGAAGAAATCATGACTGTCGAGTGAATGGCTAATAGTTCGACTTGAGTCAGCATGACTCCCCCTCAGTGCAAATGCTGAAAAATTTCTCAACACAAATGTTGGTGTTGCTCAGCATTGGTGTTGAATTGCTCAACATTGGTGCTGGTATTATTATTTTTTTATTCTTTAAAATGTTCCTGCTACTGTTGAGGATCAGAAACACCACTGAGTTGTTGTTGTTGTTGATTGATTGAGGCAGACTATTGTTGTTGTCTTTCATTTTCCGCCTCTTGTGTCTTCGGTCAAAGTGCATAGTTGTCAAAAGCGGGGAAGAGCTTGAATTCCCAAAGTCTTAAGTCATCGAAGAAAGTTACTCTGATACCATGTAAATAAAATATTTGAAGAATTGTATTATTGTTTTTATTTCTTAACTGATATAAGTTCATATAAAGTTAACTTTGACCTAACCTTGTAGAAACAAGAAGCTTAAAACTTCCTATACAAAATAGAGATTTCTTATTTTGACTTTTCTATTATAACTTTCCTATTGTGGCTTTAGTTCTTTAGCTATTCTGACTTTTATATTCTTGTACTTTTCTTCTTGTAGAGATGAATCAATGTTAAACTTGGATTTAAACTTAGCTATGTTGAATGTAAGCCTACGTATTCTAACACACTGTGCTATCAAACCTCTCAGAATTGTTCTTTCAATTTTAAACCAAAACACTCTCTGAAGCATCACAAGCAAATTCTGAAGCATCACAAGCAAAGGTCCGGTGGTACTCTCCGTAATCAAGTTACAGTAACTCACATCATAAGTGACAATGATAACAGACTGAAGAGGGCAACTCATCTTAAGCATAATCGCAGGCCTTGCACCTCAAGAAGTCATGACTCTTCCAACATCAGTTTAGCTCCCCAAGAGCAGAATTCAAACCACCTTAGACTCTTAATTAGTACATGATAATACAGATAAGTATTGCTCCACATAATATCTGATACGTGGGTCATCAACCTACATGATATTAAATTAATTTTTTTAAGGGGAGGTTCCGCAACCAGTAGCTTGTTATTGGGGGTCCTTGAGCATCGCCCATGGGTTGCACTACTGCACAGGCCGAGCGCACCCTACCAAAAAAAAAAAAAAAAAAGTATTGCTCCAAACTTTCCTATTTTGTAAATGGGAAGTATGTGATTTAACATCCGAATCCACCTCTTTCGATCTCCTACACATAGATGATATCCCCATCCACTTTCATGTCTTTTGTGCATATATGCTATCGATACGACATCCATATGTACTTACATTGTTCAAGGAAAATATAAAGCATCTACTCATATCTTGAATCAAATAAACTCTGATTTATAATCTCAAAAACCTTATTTACTATACAAAAGTTTTTTTTTCAGAAGATACTAAACCATCTAAAATTGTTTGAGATTTCAAAACGAATTAAATCCCTTTGTAATAGATCGAACTAACTCAGCATATACATATACATTAGTTAACTATGTAAATCATCACACTTTCCACTGCATATAAAGTTGCCAATCCAAATCGTACATATAAAGATCAGTTGCAATATATAAGTTTTCTCAGAGAGTCCTCTTCTAGAAGAATTTGCAGATGAAATTGAAAAGAACGATAGAACACAACCTCTCTGCAAGAAGAACCATATAGCTTTGTCTCTCCCACCGTTCCACAGCCCCAACTCTTCTTAACCTCTGCACTGAATACCGCATTCCACAAATTTAATCTCATTGAACATATCTTCAACTTGTGTCGCAATTGCCTTGAAGGGAATGAGCAATCAATGGTCTTTCACCAGGTCTTTCATCTGCAATTACAAATTTCTTCCTTAATTTAGAGCTTACGGAAAATTAATTATAATCATGACCCATAGTATAATGATCGCTATTAGAGGTACACAAGCAAGGGATGACTACGTATACATTCAGAAAAAGAAGTAATATACAAATTTCTACTACTACTATCAAATTAAATTCGCAACCATAAATAATATCCCTAAGTAAATATACACTGATAAATACAGAAATAAGGGAGGAAATTATTAAGTAACAAACTTTTTGAAATGATAGACTTGAGCACATCGAAGATGCCAACAAATCTGTGGAAACCACTTTGATTCCTCAAGCCTTTTGTCAAATCTGCAAGAGCATTGTGAATTAAATTAATTCATGCATGTAGGTAATATATGTGGAAATTGAAATAGAGAAAGGAAATCTTATTGTTTGATGATTATATGGTCCCCTTTGAAAGTGTTACTGTCCAAAAGTAATGGCGCCTTCTCTCAGATCGCCTCAAGCGGCATTCCAGCATTATATCGTGAGAGACACAAGAATGATGTTATACCAATAGTATTGGAATATTTTCACTGAAGTCTAGTGAAGCAAACATATCACTCAAGAATCACCATATTTTCCTCATTGATCACCATATTTTCAAGTCTATATTCATTGTTCAAATTGTTATCCAGAATCTTGTTGTTTATATTAAACACTGCCATGTTTTAGTGAAGATTTTGAATGACAATTTGATCAATGAGTATAGACTAGAAAATGTGGTAAATAAGCAAATTATGTACAAAGAAGAAGTACTAAATGATGGTTTTGAGATTGTACGCTTGATCCGAGCAATAGTGCATAAAATAGTTCCTCTTGATCTAAGCAAACAGAATTATTGGTGATGTATTTGCTCATTCTTTGCAAAATACCAAATCTTCAACAATAAACTTTTTAGACCAGAATGTTAACTAGTGCACAGAGAAGATGTAAGGATAGGTTAAATAAAGCTTAATATATAAACACAGTATACAATCTACCTGGAAGAGAGGCATTATCGGATGGGAATGGTTACCATATTTTGTGCAGGCTTTTGAAGTTTGACCATGAGAACTAGTAAAACCAAAACAATCTGAACCATTTAGGGTTTTTTTTTGGGGGGGACTTTTTTTACACATTTGTAGAACTGTTATAGCACTGATACATTGTTAAAGAAACCAAATTTGAAAAGAAATATAACTACGTATGTTGTTGTTTTTCTATTGCACTTTTAATTTCATCAAATGAAATATTGTTTTCAAGTTGTTGAAGCCCAATTAAAACCCCATTGATCAATAGCGAATGAGTTTTGTCATGGCAGTACACCAAATTTCTAAATGTCTTTTAGGGCAATTAATTATTTTGACCTTGAGGTTAACTAAAATAAGGCAAATTAATATGAAAAAAAAGTATATTCACTAAAGGCCGCAGCAGATTTATTTAGCTTCCAATCCTTCCATAGATACATACGGTGGGAAATAAAACATAAAAACTACAGGTTCCAGGTTATTGTATTAGACCAAAGGTAATTGTAAGAAAATATGTGTCATATCCACCAATGTGTAATTCTCATAGTGCTTGTTGAATTGAAACTTTAATTAACAAAATATTGATGATTTTTTTTTTTTTTTTTTGTCAAACATGAAGATTTTTATGAAAGATGAGAAGGGAAACATTCCTAGATCAAGGAATGCCAAGACGCCATGAAGGTGTCAAAAAATAAATCTTTGAAAATATTACAAGTCGAACTCATCCTCCACAATATTTCCCTAATCTTGATAAAGATAGACTGCTCCAATCTGCTAAGCCCTTCAAAAACCATCATATGTCTCTCTTTCCACACACTCCACATGAGCACATGAGAAACCTTGCGCTATAACCACTTTGCACACCGGGATAGATTAGTTTGGGACCACCAACTTAGCCAATCCAAAAAGGAATCTTGAAACATCAAACTCATACCAAATTCTGACAAGAAACTGCTCCAAATAGATTTGGAGAATCTGCAGTAAAGCATCAGTGATCCAGAGTCTCATTATTCTCATTACAAAGCACACAAAGACTTCATGTGGAGATTCCTCTCTTCCTTAACCTATCTTTAGTCATGATCTTCTCATACAAGACCGACTGCCAACAAAATAAACTAATTCGAATAAGAAGATTTTTCACCCAAACTAGATTTTTGTGAGAAGAAATATAGGAATTGGAGTGGGTCTCATAATGAGATGCAGCCAGTATCATAAAACTATTTCACCGAGAAACCCGCACCTTTACCCTTCCACACTAACCCGTCAGATCCCTCCAAATATCGATCAGTTGCATTAAATTGGCAACATCCTCTAGTTCCCCACCATTTACTGGTCTCCGAAATGAAAGATCTCAGGAATCTCCATTAGACCAAAAATTGCTAACTCTCCCATTTTTCTGGTTGTTAATGATAAACAGCCTTGGAAACAAATTCTTCAGAGGTTGGTTGCTACACTAAGAATCATGTCAAAAGGAGATGGATCGTCATTGCCACATCGAAGCGAGGTGTGAGGGTCGAAAATACTTGTGCACCGAGAGATGGACTTTCAAGAGAATGTACTTGGTTCTAGTATCTCATCTATTTCTCACATATTTATTAATGATGAGCGATCTCCACAAATTGTCATCTTCTTCTACAAACCGCCATAGCCACATAGAAAGTAATGCAAAGTTGAAAGTGTTCACTTGGCAAATGCCTAATCCATTTCAGGTTTTGGGACATCAGATTTTCTCCCAACCCACCCGATGCATCTTTTTAGAGTTTGGTGTGGAACCCCAAAGGAAGTTGTGCATGATTTGTTCCATTTTGGCTGCTATTGAAGAAGGTACATTGATAAGAGACTGAAGGAACACATGGATAGAAGCTAAAGTGGATTAGATAAATGCTAGTCTACATACGTTCGAGATGAATTTGCGCTTCCAAAAAGCTTGTCTCGATTTCATCCTTTCAATTGTCTCATCCCACACAACTTTACTTTTAAATCTAGCATCCAAAGGCAGGCTTAAGTATTTAACTGGAAGTTGACTCGCTACATAACCGAATAAAACTGCCAACTTCTATAGATGAGAGACTTTTCCAATGAGCAACACCATCGATTTGTGAAAGTTGATTTTCAAACCTGAAATAACTTCGAACCAAAGCATAATTCTTTTGAGAGCAAGAACCTGAGTAGCAGACGCATCAAAAAATAGGATAGTATCATCACAATATTGAAGAATGGAAAAAGGAAGACTACCCTCTGCGACTGAAAAACTCTCACTAGACCAGCATCAACCCTTTAAGAATCATTTGGGTCAAACATTCTACTGTTGAAGTAAAGAGAAGAAGAGACAGAGGATCACCTTGACGCGGGCCTTTAGGGCAATTAAAAACCCGTATAGTTGTCCATTAATCTTCAAGGAGAAATTGACTATAGATCTATAAGTGTGAAACTAATAGATCCATTTGGAGTACAAATTCATACGCGCCATTACCAAATCCAAGTACCTTCACGAAACATTGTCAAAGGCTTTTGAGATCACACTAGTCCAACATTTCATAAAAAATCAACTTTAATATATAAACAAAAAAAATAGATCATGTATAACCAAGCCACTTTTAGTAAGTGTCTCAATGAGCACATTCAAAGCAGGATGAAACTTCAAAAAATTATTTTTGATGATAATCCTTCCTCAAATTTTCATCTCAAATGTGTTAAAAAAAATGGCAATATGCAAGTTGTTCGAAATTCATCATGTTTTGACATATATATCTCCAGAAGCGCTTGTTGCATCAAGCTAAAACTTTAACAAGTTTTTTTTACATTAATCTGCATGATCCCAAATTGTTGCTCTAACAAAACAACTGAAACCATATATGTAGTTCATGTGCAAGTTGGTTCGAAAATTGTCCTTTAACACGTGTCTCAGTAAGCGTTTGTCATAGTAAGCGTTTGTCATATCGAGCTGAACTTTTAAAAGTAATTTTTGAAATTAATTTTTGGGTTCCTTACAAAAATTCATCTCAAACAAAAGCAATGAAAAAGATAGATCATATGTGCAAGTTGGTCAAATTTTGTTAGTTTTTTTTAAATGTATCTCGATGAGCACTTTCTGTATTAGTTTATAGAACAAATTTATACTCATGTATTTCATCTAAAACTTACGAGGAGAATTTGTTCTTATTAGTTTAAAATGAAATATAACGAAGTTGTGAGGTTTTTTTTTTCTAAATTTCAAGTTAGGGTTTTCTATTTTGAAAATAAAATTTACCTATTTATTTAGTTTGATCAGCAACACCACCATCCATCCTCGTAGGATAACAAAAACATCCTAAAATGAAAATTATGTGTTAATCGCAAGTCGAGTTGAATTCATTGCTTGGCACCCACCCTGGCCTCCATATTTGACATAAAACAACCATCAAAGTTGGATGTGTTTTTGGATTAACATGAGGGAAGTCATTTTGATTTCAATGACTGATTGCAATAAGCTAGTTAGTAAGTCAAAAATTGGCTGATCATGTTTATCTACAAGAAATGGATGATGCAACAATGAGGTAAATTATTTGTCTTAACATTGAGAATTGAGAGAGCATTGAAATTTAGAGGATTGGATAGATGTCATCAAGACGAGATTCATGAAATTTCATCAATAGAAAGTGTGATCTTTAGCTATTAGGCCTAACGGTATGAACGCCACTGAAACGTATTAGTGCTATGTTAAGCAAAGTATGGGGGGTAGATTGTGTGAAATGATGAACCTTAGCAGGCAAGAATAAGAGAAGGAAAGGGAAACATGTGATACTACAGCTAAGTGAGTAAGCTTCAAGTTGAAGATGACAGTTCATCTGTGATGATTCCATTAATGGAATAAATGGTCCAATCTAGAACATGTTACCTGAATATGGGAACACAGAGATATTAAAATGGAACACAGTAGTGCATGTGAAACCAAGCTTTGCAAGACATAGTTCACGAGTTTGGATACTGCAAGCAAAGTAATGCAGTGAAAATCAACGAGTCTGACAGAAAGATCCAATTAATATCTCCAAAACGAAAAATGCTTCAGCGCACCGTGTTTAGCCTGGTGTTACCCCCATCGTCCATTTTGCTTCGAGATAACACCTATCTCGAAGCACAATGAACGATGGGGGGTTAGCACCAGGCTAAACATAAGACTAACCCCCGGTGCACTTAAGAAATTTCGCTCCAAAACTTAGATGGAGAAATTAAACAGTCAAGTATGAAGAGTCATCTTTCAGTCCAGAAAGCATATTTATACAAGAAACATCTAAAGTTGTCGGCAACAGAAATGTCTAAATGCTAGGGGTGGGCATCTCATTTCGTAATATCGATCCCGTCATGATCCAGTTTTGATTTTTTCGGATCTTAATGGGATTAAATAATTTCATCCTGATCTCGTCCCATCCCAATCTAGAATGGGATGAGATGAAGATTTTCAATCCCGTCAATCTCGTCCTGTCCCGAGCTAATTTTTTAATATTTATTATTAATATTTTTATTTATTTATTTATTTTTATTCATATAAACTTACATATGACTGACAGAAACTCATAGTGTTTGCAGTGGTAACAGAAATGTTACTTCAATAAATAAATATTCATTAAGCAAGATAAAGATAGCAGACTGTTATTTGTATTCCCAATAAAAGTGGCTCCAATTATTTAACTTACAAATATTGATAATACCCAGGTGAAGATGAAAAATAAAAATTAACTGAGTAATACATATTCAGAAGGGAACATTCAGGGGCAGAGCCAAAAATTTGAGATGCTCCGGTTTATAATTACAATATATGTATTGATCGTAAACCATTATGAATATGTTAGAGCATCACCAATATGTCTATATTTTTTTCCTAACAAAAGATGGAATGTCATTTTGTCAAGGAACCATGAATTTTGTTTCTCACAGTAATGAAATTGTAAAATCAGTTGGGAGGTCATCACAGCGACACAATACTCTTAGTGGGGTCCCATTTATCATGTCATTTTCTAAAAGTCAGCCCACTCGACTTCATTGTTAGGTGATTTAGTGGCTACCCTTATATTTGCCTGTCATATCTATATTTAATTATAAGAAAGTTATTTTTCACGCTCTTATATGATGATAATCTTCGCAGCAGTCACAAACAGCACGTTGATCTTGTTCCGAACCCGTTTGAAAACGGATTCGGAACGAGGTCGAGATGGGGTTTTTCCCATCCCAATCCCGTATGAACGAGATGGGATAGGGATGGGTATATCTCGTCCCATCCCGTCCCGTGCCCACCCCTACTAAATGCTATCATAGACTACAGTGAAAATGATATCGAGATGCGCATCGTCACGATGATGGATGGTGTTGGGTATATCATCTTCATCAATTCGCTCAAACCCACTCTTCAATCCCCATTTCCACACAACCCTAAACCCTAATTTCCCTATCCCCTTTCAAGTCCATCAAAAAAAATCTCACCTTTATCTCCCCTAAACAACCCCCAATCGTCTCATCTTCTTCAAAAACCATGCTTTTATCACCAGGTCACTCTCCCCGCCATCTCTCCTCTCCATCTCCATCAGAAACACCCATCGAAACCCCCAACCCATCGACCTCTTCAACCCCAAACCCTAGGAAGAGAAATCAAACAGTTCTTGATGAAGACAGCTATGTGGCTGTGATTGAGAAGATCGTTGAAAGGGATTTCTTCCCAGACATCCCAAAGCTTAGAGATAGGTTGGATTGGCTGGAGGCAGTGCGGACAGGAGACCCCATGTTGATCAAAGATGCCCAATTGAAGATCTTGGAGAGACGAGGAGGCAAGGCGTTGAGGACCGAGGCGGAGGCAAAGTCGCGAACTCCCGGTACGAATTCGAACTTTTTTACTATGTCTGCAACTCCGTTTGGAATTGAGAAAACCCCACAGTTGAATTTAGGTAAAGGTGAGAGCTTTGGGGAGGTTGGAGGGATTGGGGGTGAGACAATGGATGTTTCGTATTCGTTAGATGAGTTCTTTAGGAGATATACTAGTGAGGATAATGAGAGTTTTTTGAAGATTATGGAGAAGGTTAATAGGAAGAAGAAGGAAAGGTATGGGTATTTGATAGAAGGGGAGAAGGAGGAGGTTAAGAGTATAGAGGAGGAGAAGAGGGATAGGATTACTGATGGGTACGGGACGTCTGATCAGCCGCCTAGTACGTTGGAAGGCTGGAAGTACACTGCGAAGAATTTGTTGATGTATAATCCATCGGACTGTGGGGAGGTGGCATTGACAACCGAAGAGAGAGCGGAGAGGATTAAGGCTTTGACGAAGGAGATTAGTAGGACGAATACGAGGTTTTAGGGATGGCAATGGGGCGGATCGGGGCGGATTTAAGCAAATCCATCCCCGCCCCGCTGAAAATTGCGGGGATTAAAATCCGCCCCGCATATCCGTTTGGTATTATTTTTCAAAACCGCCCCCGCCCCCAGACGGATTTGCGGATATCCGCCCCGCCCCGATATCCGCATGAAATTTTTTTCTACAGTATTACGATCATTTATGCATTACAAAAATACGACAAATATAAAAAAAAAAACATACAACAAATATAAAAAAAAAACATACAACAAATTTTAAAAAAAAACATACAACAAAATTAAAAAAAAAAATCAGATACATGAATCTCTAATTACAACAAATTACAGAAAAAAATCTAAAATTTACAACAAATTCGATCTAAAATTAAAACAAATTACAAAAAAAAATATCAAATCTGATCTGATTTGAACTCTAAGATCGAGATCATATCTGATGAGATCTGCTCTGATATGATGAGATAGAGATCAGATCAGATCTGATGAGATCTGCTCTGATATGATGAGATCGAGATCTGATCTGATGAGATCGAGATCTGATATGAGATCTGATCTGATCTGATGAGATCGAGATCTGATGAGTTCGAGATCTGATGAGATCGAGATCTGATCTGATTAGATCGAGATCTGATGAGATCGAGATCTGAGGTCTGAGGTCGAGATCTCATCAGATCTGATGAAATCTGAAATTAGATCTCGGATCTGATCTGATGATCTGATCAGATCTGATGAAATCTGAAATTAGATCTCGGATCTGATCTGATGATCTGATCAGATCTGATCTCCGATCAGATCGAAGATCTGGATCTAAGAGATCTTATTGCTAAGATCAGATCAGAATGAGAAGGAGAAGGAGAAGGAGAAGGAGAAGGAGAAGGAGATCTGGAGAAGGAGAAGGGCGATCTCTGTGAGAGGGAGATCTCTCTGCGATGGAGGCAGATCTCGCGGTCGACGCTGTGTGAGGGACCTCTCGAGGTCGACGCAGTGTGAGGGAGGCAGATCTCTAGTCTCGCGGCGTGAGGGGAGCAGCAGGGAGGATCTCGCGAGTCGCGGCCGCGCTGCGTGAGGGAGGGCGAGACGTGGTGTGAGGGAGGGCGACGCTGCTCTGAGAGTGAGACGAGAGCTTGTGCTCTCTGTCTCTGTGTCTGTGAGGGAGTTGGTGAGGGTGAGGGGAGGAGCGTTTGGTGAGGGTGAGGGAGGGGAGCGAATGCGATTCTGCGAATGAAAATGATGAGGGCGAGGGCGAGGAGGGGAGCGTTTGGTGCGGGTGTGAGTGAGGCTGTGATTTGTGAGTTATTTGTGAAAAACAGTAAAAGGTCAATCCTTTATATAGGCGAAGGGCTTTTTTGTAAATTTATTGGTTAAACGGATATCCGCGGGGCGGATATGGCCAAATCCGTATCCGCCCCGAATAGTGAACGGATATTTTTTGAATACCCGAAACCACCCGAAAATCCATTCAGTTATATCCAAAACCGCCCCAAACGGATTGGGTGGGGCGGATATCCGTAAAAATCCGCCCCACTGCCATCCCTACGAGGTTTCATGGGAAAATGGAGGATTCTAGGCCGAAAGAGGAGGATACTATTGCAGTACTTTACACTCCAGTGGCAGGCACTACACCGTTTCAGTTGTCGATTACAGAAAGGGAAGCGGAGAAGACAAAGAAGTATGATTTGGAAGATATGAGGAAGACTCCAAATCCGTTTTATGTTGAAGCTGCAAAGAAGTCAGATGATGGGTATAGTTATCTTAAGACGCCGTCCCCTGCACCTGGTGTTGATGAGTCACCGTTTATGACATGGGGAGAGATTGAAGGGACGCCATTGAGATTGGAAATGGAAGATACACCAGTGGGTATTGGGGGTAGTGGTGATGGGCCACATTTCAGCATTGCACGCCCGCCTCCTAGAGATATCAAGGCTCATTCATTGTCGAGGGATGCTGCTCGTAAATTGAGGGAGAGGTCGAAAATGTTTTCAAAACCACCACTACCTTCACCAGCCCGGGGTGGAAGTGCTAGTCCAAGTGTTAGAACACTTTCTCCTGCTGCTCAGAAGTTTGTGAGAAATGCCATTGCAAAATCTTCACATTCTGTTGATGAGACTCTTCGTGCGAGTTATCGTGGTGCAAGCCCGAGTTTGCGGACTCCAAAAATTGGGAGAAGCTTAACAAGGTTCAGTAAAGATGGAAGTGTGGAGTCAAGGTCACCTTCTGAGAGAGAGGGTTCTAATCCTCCCTGGTAATGTGAGCTTACATGTGCTTGATCACGATAATATGTATTTGCAATAAATAAGATAATATACCATGACTATGCATCCTCTACTAAGCTTACATGCGGTTGTATTTTACTGGATGTGCACATCTTCTACAAAGCTGTTACAATTTTCATAAGGTAAAATTCCAAAATCAAGAAATTTAAGTGGCTGCGACTTCTGTTGCGTTTAATTTTCTACTGTTTTGATTTCAAGATACGGAAATGCTTCAAATTATTTGGTGCTTGTTTAGTTGATATATTTGGTATAACTTCTTAAGTAGGAGATATGTGGTCTTGATAGTTACTATAGGCTCCAACTCCATTGCAAATGAAAGAAGACTTTCTCTTTATATAGTTCATGCAGCAAAATAATTTAGGAACAAAGATGGCATTGGTCATCATTCATTTGTTTTGTTAAATTTTCATGCCTGTGGACAGAATTTCTCTGAAGAATCTCTGTTTGTGCCAAGACGAAATTGCCAGCCTTCTACTAAAAGTCTCCTCATCACCAACATGGCCAATACCATATATTTTAGCTGTTCCTTTGCCAGTTGGTAATGACCAAGTTTTATAATGAGGTTAACAGAATGATATGTGTCTGATATAAGTAATAAAATTCGCAAAAAAATCTGTATGCCCGTGTCACTGATGGGGCTTGAGTGCATAAGGTGGTTATGGATATGCCTTGTATTGTTGTTAGCTAGAGTTTACGTCATACACTCTACAACTAAAATCAAACTTCAATCAACTCAAAGAAAGGTTCCCAAAACCTTTTCATAAAATTACAACTAATGTGGTCTTTGATATTTTAAGATTGAGAGGTGTTGCTAGAATTTTAGTGAATTGGTTACTAATTAGTGAACCTTGGCCTTTGTGATAGTTCAATTCCACCAGTATATCACTGCCTTAATTATACTTGTAATTTATATTTTGGTTAGCTTTTTCGTTTCTTTACTCAGAGCATTTGATATTACACTTGTTTGGGCTGTGCTGAGCATGTGCAACCCAAGTTATTGGTGTCAGAACTATAGTCCAAGTAAGAACCCAAATAACAAGAAAGAAAAGATCATTTACATGCTCTAAGATATCCTGCATATGTATTAAACTGGTTTCACCATTCATTTACTATTACTGGTTGGGCTACATCATTTGTACGAAGCTTCCAGCTAAACCTTAAATCTTCTAAGCAACATATTCTCTTTAAGATTAAAATGGAAGAACAATAAGCTTACTCTATACCATAGCTGTAATAGATAATGACAAAATAAAGCACTTTGCGGTGGAAATATCTGTAGTTATATCACACTTTTTTAAGTTTACATTGTTTATGTGTTTCTTTCTTGCTATAGTGCCCAACAGTGTCATGAAGAAAAAACGTTTTAGCGGATCATAGGGTTTTTTTTGTTTACAGGGATGTGGGGTCAGTTCAAGTCCTCAAGAGGATGCGATGTGAAAAATGTACAATGAAGGGTTTTGTGTGAATACAGTGACAATATTAGAGCTGTATTCTCTTGTTTTCACCCCGACTTCCACAAGTCTGTCCCAGTGTTAGCCCTATATGGACTGAACACCTTGCTTAGAAGATTATCGAGTATTCGGTATAATTTAGTCAATCTCCAAATCATTTTGTTGCTTTTCATTACGTAAGATGAAGTTTCCTATGGCACTTATCCGATTACAAACTATTTGCTTTAGCCAATGGATTCTTCACAGAAGATGGGCATTCAAATATTTTTTGGATTGTGATATGCATCATGACTAAATTAGGATAGGGAAAGGAAACAAGTCATGTTAGAATACATAAGGTACTCTAAGGATAAAATGCAGGGTAGAAGTGATTGTGATCTCCCCACCAAGTACCCATTTCCTATATCTTCCAGGGTTGAAAACCAAATCGATGGTTCGGTTTTTCGCCCAAACCGAGAACGGAATCTACTTTTTTGGTTCAAATTTTTTAAACGGAAACCAAATCTAACATTGAAGAAACCAAATCAACTATATCAGTTTCAAATTTATGTAAACCGAACCGACCTAAAATCAAAATAAAACCGAACCAACCAACTAAATTAAACATATTTTATTATTTTTATATATAATATATATTATTCACTATATATTCGGTCAGTTCGGTTTTGTCGGTTAAAATCACTTAAAAACTGAATACCGAACCCCGAACCGATCCTAAACCCAACCGATTGGCTCGGTTTTGATCGATTCGGTCGGTTTAATCGTTTTGTCTGTTTTTTGTTCAACCCTAGTATCTTCCAATATTTTCTTATATTTGCTAGTTCTGTCTTCCCTTCAGTTGTAGATGTGACTGCTCAACTATACGAAGGCCTGGTAATGAAGAATGGATCCATTTAGATAAGACATTTGTTAGGTTTTAGGTGTGGCACCTTATGTCAACTGACCTCTCCCTGTTAGGGAAGGTCATTTTCTGCGGCTATTTTCAAGTGTGTGCTCATGTTACACTCGAAAGGGAGAATATGCAATTTTTATATTCAAGCATAAGCATACTTAGAGACTTATAAAATGAGAAAGACAAATACATTGAGAGATTGCCTTGTGCAGATAGTATTTTGTGTTTGTTATACTTGTTACGAAATCCAACATTCTCATCAAGAATTCCTTCTGAGAAAAGATTACTAGTACTGTGTGAAATAGTTTTGCTTGTCAGAGCGTGAAAGCAGATAGTAAACATTAACAGCTCTTAGAGCTTTCTGTTGCCGGGAAATGGCTCGAGTATTATGATTTTTTGGCAGACATTTCATTTTCACGGTAGCCTAGAATAGCATCTAGAGATTTCTGTCGCGGACAACTTTAGATGTTTCTTGTATCTGTATGCTTTCTGGACTGAAAGATGACTCGTCATACTTTGACTGTTTAATTTCTCCATCTAAGTTTTGGAGATATTAATTGGATCTTTCTGTCAGACTTGTGGATTTTCGCTGCATTACTTTGCTTGCAGTATCCAAACTCGTGAACTATGTCTTGCAAAGCTTGATTTCACATGCACTACTGTGTTCCATTTTAATATCTCGTGTTCCCATACTCAGGTAACATGTTCTAGATTGGATTATTTATTCCATTAATGGAATCATCACAGATGAACTGCCATCTTCAACTTGAAGCTTACTCACTTAGCTGTAGTATCACATGTTTTCCTTTCCTTCTCTTATTCTTGCAGGCTTAGGTACATCGCATTTCACACAATCTACCCCCATACTTTGCTTAACATAGCACTAATACGTTTCAGTGGCGTTCATACGGTTAGGCCTAATAGCTAAAGATCACACTTTCTATCGATGAAATTTCATGAATCTCGTCTTGATGACATCTATCCAATCCTCTAAGTGTCAATGCTCCCTCAATTCTCAATGTTAAGACAAATAATTTACCTCATTGTTGCATCATCCATTTCTTGTAGATAAACATGATCAGCCAATTTTTGACTTACTAACTAGCTTCTTGCAATCAGTCATTCAAATCAAAATGACTTCCCCCATGTTAATCCAAAAACACATCCAACTTTGATGGTTGTTTTTTGTCAAATATGGAGGCCAGGGTGGGTGGCAATGAATTCAACTCGACTTGCGATTAACACATAATTTTATGTTTAATCATGGATCTATCAACCAAACAATTATAGAGGGTTTCAGCTTTTTCTTTATTACTACTTTTGTTTAACCAGTTCATAAAGTTAGTAATGAATAACTTGGATCCACCGCAATGTTCGACTGAGATCATCAAAGATCTCGAACCCTATAAAATCAGTCAACCATTGATGATTTCACATGGGTTCCATGCTCTGCTGTATCAATATGTACTAGAGGATCTAAGTTGATCATCACATGTTCCTTTATGTAAGTCTTGAGAACAAAAGTTAGTATGAAATTTGCAAGGCCAGAGTAGGCTGGATGAAGCAATGAACCAAATCTTCAGATGAGTCTTTTGATTACTTATAAAAAATGACACAAAGAAAAAGGAAAATTGTATTGGGAAATGTTGATAGAGAAAATATGCTAAACAAATTTCGGGTCAACTTAAAAAATAATAACAATAATAAAACCTAGCTCGTTCTAAAACATGTTTGAGATTGACATAGTTTACGAATTCTTGTCATCTTATAGCTTTCAATATGCGTTAAATGTGTGATGGTCCAGTGATTGAGCAGTGGCGAATAGTATCACTAGGTCATGGATTCACTAGAAAACAAAATAGTCTATAATACTTCAACTTATTAGATTATAAATATCATATTGAGGCTTCGTGAATTGTAACATGGATCAAATTTATCAAGATTTTAACACACGAATGTTGAACCTTGGCAATCGATGAGTCTTATGGCCACATAACAAATTTTCATTACAAATATAATGTTACAAAGCCAATTTAGTTTTCAAATATTTATGTCAAAATGTATATTATTTACTGACTAGATTTTCCCGGAAATAAAGTAAAAGATTATATATATACTTATGTTTTATTTATTTTATTTTTACTCTTTGATTTGTAATATTACATAAATTAATCTCACTAGCACTTCAGTTATTTATCATCCATATATTTGGGTTGGTAGAGGAGTGGCGGATGGTACCACATGCCACGGGTTTGAACCCAACCAGCGACATGGGTAGAGAAGATTAAAGGTAAAATAATTAAATAATAAATATATAAAAAGGACAGTCATTCTAATAGACTTTTGTATATAACTTTGTTTTTTACAATTGAACTCCATTTTATTTTTCTCGCATCTCTTCATAAACTATTCTCATACATATCATTACTTTTTATCTTATGATAATCACAACAAATATATGAGTTGTATATAATTTCATGAAACATGCAAAACCTAAATAACAATCCCGGATCTACATTATTTTTTTTTTCAAGATTTTGACACCATAATTGTAAAACCTTGGTTCTGTAGCAAAGTCTCCTAAGAATGTTACTAACAAGGTTTTAATCCTGAATGGGGGCAATTTCATCTTGTAATTATAAAAAATTTGTATAATTTTGATTTAATCTCTACTTCTAGATTTGATTTGCATTCCTTTGTAGGTTAGCATATATTACCGCCGGCTGGGTTTGACCCTGTGACCTAGTGATACTATTCGTCATTGTTCAACTACTGAGTCATCACACCATTAGTCATTGAGAGTTCTGATTGGAATGAATTTTGGAACAATGACACGTAAATTTGAGCTAAATTTTATCGTTGTTCTTTAAAATATGTTGGGGGAAATATCGAAGACTTCAATCTTTAGATATTGGAGAAGTTCATACCACATAGTAGAAAATTTTATTGAACTTTGTAATTTTACCCACCACCTCAATTTCTCACACTTGTTATTTGGCTTATATTAAAAAATATGTTTACTTTGTTTTAGTTTTCTCCAATCTCTCAATAAATTATTCAAACTCATTGTTTTTTAATAACTAGTTTTTTGTATCATAGGATAAGTGACTCAATCAATTTTATATCGAAAATACATTCCAAAAGAATGAAATTGTCTATCACAACGGATGTATGACATGTATTTCGTGAAACGATAAAAATTAAAAAAGAACATTTTTTTATCGTAATTTTACTTTACATCTCTATTTCTAAATTTGATTTGACTTGTTAGATCAGCTTATATTATTACTCAAGTTCTAAATTAAATTGTCCCGACACTCTTAATGATAAGCTCGGAATGATTCATGGCCTTGGAGTAGGGATGAGCACTTATTTCCAAAAAAAATTGAATCCTAATCGGAATCATGTCATACCGTCCCGTCCCAAACCGAACTAATTTTTTATTTTACTATTTTGTCCACCGACTGAATCATACCGAATTAGTTTGGTACGGATCCGGTTCCGGTTTGAAATACCCAAATTATCAAACCCTACTAAACATAAATAATATACAATTAAATATTAATTACTAATAGAAATTTGCTTTTTTGGTTATACTTTGTTTAGTTACTATTTTTTTTTTTTTTTCTATTTTCAAATTTGTGTTAGACTTTGTATAGATTTTTTCTATTTTGAATTTGGAGCACCAAAATATTTATTTTACAAATTACAAATTTCCATTCCACTAATCTTAAAATCCATGCTGTGTTTACAAGTTTCCTTAAATTTCCTGTAACGTCTAAACTGTAAACAACAACTCTTTCCCCTTATTATAAATACCCCAAGAGTTCTCTTAGCGCCCCCTCTCTTCATTCAATTACTTTTGTCTCTCTTTCGCTTTTTCTTTCTTCACAAAATCCTGGAAAGATGACTACCTTTTCGATCTCCAATTCCATTACTTTTCGGTAACGATTTCTAGGGTTTTGATGTTTGCTTTGATTTGGGTTTCGAAGAATGTTACTAACAGCCATTGAGAGCTCTGATTGGAATGAATTTTGGAACAATGACACGTAAATTTGAGCTAAATTTTATCGTTGTTCCTTAAAATATGTTGGGGGAAATATCGAAGACTTCAATCTCTAGATATTGGAGAAGTTCATACCACTTAATAGAAATTTTTTTTTGAACTTTGTAATTTTACCCACCACTTCAATTTCTCGCACTTGTTATTTGGCTTATATTAAAATATATGTTTACTTTGTTTTAGTTTTCTCCAATCTCTCAATAAATTATTCAAACTCAAACTCATTGTTTTTTAATAACTAGTTTTTTTTTCATAGGATAAGTGACTCAATGTGATTCTACGTGACGAGGAAACCAACGAGGAAAGGGAGGTGGCAGGGGGTGAACCATTCACTTTTCTCGAGATGCGCGCACTAAAAAAGTGGGCACACATCCCGATGGGGTGAATGGTTCACCCCCCCGCCACCTCCTTTTCCTCGCTGGTTTCCTCGCCCACTTCCTCGACATTTAGAATTTCTGCAATTTTATATCGAAAATACATTCCAAAAGAATGAAATTGTCTTTCACAACGGATGTATGACATGTATTTCATGAAACGTATGACATGTATTTCATGAAACGATAAAAATTAAAAAAGAATATTTTTTTATTGTAATTTTACTTTACATCTCTATTTCTAGATTTGATTTGACTTGTTAGATCAGCTTATATTATTATTCAAGATCTAAATTAAATTGTCCCGACACTCTTAATGATAAACTCGGAATGATTTATGGCCTTGGATTAGGGATGAGCACTTATTTCCAAAAAAAATAAAATCCAAATCGGAATCTTGTCATACCGTCCCGGTCCCAAACCGAACTAATTTTTTATTTTACTATTCTGTCCATTGACTGAATCATACCGAATTAGTTTGGTACGGATCCGGTTCCGGTTTGAAATACCCAAATTATCAAACCCTAGCTACTAAACATAAATAATATACAATTAAATATTAATTACTAATAGAATTTTGCTTTTTTGGTTATACTTTGTTTAGTTACTATTTTTTTTCTATTTTCAAATTTGTGTTAGACTCTGTATATATTTTTTTTCTATTTTGAATTTGGAGCACCAATATATTTATTTTATTTGTATATATTACAAGAAGTTATATTCATTGAAAATTTTTAATTAATTACATGAATGTTTACAAAATTATATATTTTCGGATGGACCAAAATTGGTATTGATCTGTACCAATCTCAACCGGTACTGACCAAAATTATATAGTTCAATCCAACAATTAGCTTTTGAACACTCGCTCAATTGCTTAATGGTGATGAAAAACATCAATCTATTTTTAAGTATTCTATCAAACCGTCGCGGGCACTAATAACTAATATCCTTTTGTGTATTAGATATTTCCAGGTAAATTACAAATTACAAATTTCCATTCCACTAATCTCCAGTAATAATCGAGTTGACTTTCTAACCTAATTATGACAAATATTGTTAAAGAAAGTCAAATCAGGAATCTTAAAATCCACGCTGTTTTACAAGTTTCTTGTAACGTCTAAACTGTAAACAACAACTCTTTCCCTCTTATTATAAATACCCCAAGAGTTGTATTAGCGCACCCTTATTATAATTACTTTCGTCTCTCTCTTTCTCTTTTTCTTTCTTCACAAAATCTTGGAAAGATGACTACCTTTTCGAATCTCCAATTACATGGTAACGATTTGGGTTTCTAAATTGATTTGGGTTTCTAATTGATTTGGGTTTCGATTTGATTTGGGTTTCTAATTGATTTGGGTTTCTAATTGATTTGGGTTTCTAAAATTGATTTGGGTTTCTAATTGATTTGGGTTTCTAATTGATTGATTGTTGTGTAGGTTGCAAAGCTGAATCGTATGTTGAAGAAGAAGAGAAGAATCAAAAAGGAGAATCGTCGAGAACAATGTCGCTTCTTCAAACCCTTTTGTAAAGAAGAGAGGAAGAATCGATTCAACCTTTTTGGGTTTTTTTTACGGTAAATTGATTACTTGAATCACAAGATTTCACAATTCTATTAGTTTTTAGGGTTTGAAATTGCAAAATATACTGAAAAAATTAGTGTTGTTTGTTGAAGCTGTTGTTTGTTTTCTTTGTTCAATTGATTGAGTTAATTGCATATAACATTGAAAGTGAAAATCTTTGGTTCACAAGTGTTTAGTTTTGATATGTAGTCATTAGTCGGTGAATTTGTATTAGTTCATAAGTTTTGATATGTAGTCATTAGTCGGTGAATTTGTATTAGTTCATATAAGAAATAGTGTTTTTTAGATTAGAAACTTCGATTGGTACTTGTTGTTTTGTTTGTAGAGAGGAAAATATGAGGGAACATTGCTGTTTTTTCATGTGTGATTTGTTGTAATTAGTTTGTAACGTTGTTCAGTTTGTAGTTCATAAGTTTGTATTGTTTACGTACTCAAAAACCTAGTAGAAGAAATATTGTTTCTAAAGTTGAAATTTTTGATCCCTACTTGTATGTTTTGTAGAAGCTGAAATTTGTTTTCATTATCTAAATTGATTGAATCACCAAGTCAAGTATTGAAAATCTTGAAGAATGGGGTATTTTGTTAATTGTTATCTTGTTCAATCACTATTCAAGTATTAGTGATCAGGTTCTGAAATCATGCAATATAGAAGTTTTCTTTATTATTAGTTCCTAAGTTTCTATTGACGTTTGATTCACACTCTAGATTTGTAATTTTGAATGAAAGAGCTTTAGGTTTGTAGCTTAAGGGGGAAAGTTCTATCACCGATTGCTTTGCACATTTGTATCGTTTGTGGGTGCTGGTCTTTGCTCAGTTGATTGAGTTGCTATAGCATTCAGAGTCCTTTGAGTTTTAGGATTGAAAATCGTCAAGCACGGTTTTTTGTTGTCATAGATTCAATTACTTGTTGGTCTCTGCTTAGTAGTTCCTGAGTTTGTATTGTTCAGGGAAGCTGATATATTTCTTTTCTGAATGTTTAGTGTTGAAAGATATTGATAATCTTGGTCTTTCAAGATGCCGTGTGTGATCCCTGATCCGTTAGATAAAGACGCTGAGCCGTTTGTGGAGATTGATCCAACTGGTCGGTATGGTAGATATGACGATTTGCTAGGTAAAGGAGCAGTGAAAAAAGTTTACCGCGCATTTGATCAGGAAGAAGGAATAGAAGTAGCTTGGAATCAGGTCACATTAAGGTGTTTGGGTGATGATGAGTCGATTATACGTCGTCTTTTCTCAGAAGTTAGGTTGCTTAAGAGTTTAAGGAATGATAATATAATTTCCTTGTACAATGTGTGGACTGAAAAGGAGCAGAACACATTGAATTTCATCACTGAAGTTTGTACCTCTGGGAATTTGAGGGAGTATAGGAAGAAGCACCGTCAAGTGTCAATTAAAGCATTGAAGAAGTGGTCAAAGCAGATACTCAAGGGCTTGGAATATCTTCACACACATGATCCTTGTATCATTCACAGAGACCTCAATTGCAGTAACATCTTCATCAATGGCAATATTGGCGAGGTACTTAATTCTTACCAAAACTGTATTATGTCTTAGGTTTCCTCCATCAGAGCTGTTTTGTTTATTTGAATTGGATAGGGTGCGTTAAATATGATATTTAAAGGGTATTCATGTGGAATTCAATGACAGAGAACAGATAGTGAGAAATTTGTAGACAATGGGTGGTAATTGTTAGAAAACTCATAGGTTATTGAAATGGATTAGGGCATGTAGATTTATCATGCTTGGTTAGTTGCTCGAGTGTATCTTCCATATCTTCAAGCATCACTCTGTCGTTTTCTTTGTTCTTTTTTTCATGAAATTTAACTTGATTTTCACTGATGCAGGTGAAAATTGGGGATCTGGGTTTGGCAGCAATTGTGGGGGAAAGCCATGCTGCTCATTCAGTCCTAGGCACACCCGAGTTTATGGCACCAGAGCTATATGATGAGGACTACACGGAGATGGTTGACATCTACTCATTTGGTTTGTGCGTGCTAGAAATGGTGACTCTGGAGATACCTTACAGTGAGTGTGACAGTGTAGTCAAAATCTACAAGAAGGTTACTGCAGGAATGAGACCGCAAGCCATGAACAAGGTCAAGGATCCTGAGGTCAAGGACTTCATAGAGAAGTGCCTTGCTCAGCCTAGAGCCAGACCGTCTGCAACTGAACTGCTTAAAGATCCTTTCTTTGACGGACTTGATGATGACGAAGAAAACAGGAACTACGAGTTCAACTGATTTGATGGAAGTTATAGAGTTTGTTATTCTTTCAATGTTTTTAGTGGAGTGAAATTCTTTTCAGTTAGTTGCTTTTTCCTGGTAGGTGTAAATAGGAGGGTTTAGAAGTTTGTTTGTTCATGCAGCTTTACAAAGATGATAGAATTGTTGATTTCATTTTGATCTTGTGTTGTTAATAAAGTGGTCGAAATAAAAAGCTCAGGGTTCTAAAGGTCTGTTCTGCTTTCAGTTCAAATTCAGTTATTTCCTTGGAAGCCTTATCTGATGCGCAATGATTGTATTGCTTTTGTTCTACTCATTTCTGAAAAACTGTAAACCAATATCCTGCTCACTAATGTTGACTAAGCAGGTCATATAGCATGTGAACCACACTATGCAATGTACAGGTAGATGGAACGAAAAGCTTATCCACTTCAAAACTAGGGCAAACTGGTTTGTCAACTGGCCCAAGGAATACGTAGGCATATGATTGTGTTTCAAAGGGGAAAACTTTATCGGCAACGAGAGTTCTTGAAGGCAACTTCATCACTTTCATGTACCTGTTGGACAGCAGCCCTTTTGGGGGTTCCTTGTGAGCCAATTCACACTGCATGCACAGATCAACTGAAAGCAGAAAGCCTTACACTGGCAGGCGATCTTGTTTTTCACGGGATGTCTATCACTTATTACCCTTCCGATATCCTCGTAAGACCACCACGAGAGCTGAAAACACCAAGGGAAGAGATTCCCCTTCTAACTGGTTATTGTGCCAGTGGGGTTAGTTCAGATTGGTTTCCAAGACCAATAGTTGAAAAGGAGGTTTTGTGCCTTTGGTTTGGCTTCTGCCTATGATGTAAATACAGTCAAAATTAACTCCCAGTTTCTTCCCTGTCAAATTAAATCGTCAACGATTGCTAGATCAAGCACACTGCCTGCAAGGTTCAAATACAATAGAAGGGCAGATGCCCTTCAACACGCCCCTAGCCCCTGAGCAATGGAAGAGGGGCTTCCCACTCCAACAGACCTCTCTGCCTGAGGGAAAGGGTAGAAAAAACCCAGAAGCCAGTAAAGAGGATTGTAATTAGTTTCAGAGACAATACAGTCGAATATAACCCATTTAATTGCTCTCAAGCTCTCTGCAACAAATAAAGATCTGTGTTTGTTGTTGTAACTGTAATTATTCTATGGTTATATCATTCTACACGCATCACAACTTCACAAGTTGAAACACATTCCATCTGCCACAAAATTCATTTAATTGAAACATCACACCATTTATATTTACATATGGAAGAGGGATACAAATAACTCGTCAAGGCCCTGAAATTTTCAAACTAGAACAACTGACATTGATGAAACAGAACACAAGGATACTTCATGCAATGAGTGAGATTGTTATAAGCATCAAGAATACATCAAGTAGATTGAGTTACTTCAACTTCAATGTATGATTCATGCTTGACTTTTCGAGATTCCAGAACAGTTCTTGTAGCTTCTAGGACAACTTGTCCATTTACATAGTGTCGCCGACAGACCGGCATGTAGACATCAGCTCCGCCAATCAACTCTGTCTCTGTATCACCTGTCTTCCTTAGAGTGAAGAAGGCACGTTTGCCACATAGCTCACATCTAGCTGTCAACTTAGTTACAGAATCAGCCAAGGGAACAATGTCAAGCACTGTACCAAATCTCCTCCTGCCAATAGAAAATACATTCAGAAATGAAAACTGATAAATTGAAAACTGGCGAGCAAAAACTATTCAATAGTATCTGCAAGTAGAATATGCACAGGAAAAAACGCTTCAAAATACCTCAAGTAATCACCATCCAAGCCTGCGACAATTACGGTCTTTCCATCATGATCGGCAGCCTTGCAACAGAAATCATAAAGGTCTTCAAAGAACTGAGCTTCATCAATGCCTATGACATCCACCTATTGTCACACAGTAAAGGTCACAGATGCATCAAACTCTGAAAATGGTTAAAATCGGTAGAAGAATGTCCATAAAGAAATATCTCAACTAGTGGTGTGAACAAATTAAAGTATGTTTGGAGGCAAATCCCTCGGTCCCAACATCAAGATTTGGGACTTTCAGCTCTTGAAATTTACTCTTGAAATTTAGTTAATCTTCACTGTCTACCCAGACTATAAAGCAATAGCAGCAAAAGAGTAATTCAAACTACCTTGTCATAAGCATCAGATCCGAATTTCTGTTTGAATGATAGGAGATCGGACAAAGCCCAGCATGGCAGTTTCTCACCATTGTGGGTGACAACAGAGTCCAACCCGTATCTTGTATCCTTATCTGATTTGATTATTGCAACAGTTCTGCTTGCAAAAATAAACAAATACACCTTCAAACAATATTAAACCTAAAGTAACCATTTTCACGAACACAAGGTGACTTTGGCATAGTCATGTATCAAAACAATGACAATAAAATGATAAACAATGATCTCCATCCAATTTGAACAGATCAATCAATTATAAAAAATGGGATAGATCGATTTTTCGTAATTTCTAAAGATTAACTACAAATTGTCTCAATTTCCTAATAAACTCCAAAAGATCATCATTTTACCCACAAATCATCAAATTGAAACTAGTTTCAAATTTTGCACCCTAAATACCAATAACAAAGTGTTCAATTACACACCAATTTCAATTCCAATGCAAACTTAGGGTTATAAAAAGTTCCAACTTTCCCCCTTTTCAAATTTAGTTAATAAAACATACACAAATTGACATAAAAATACAATCTTTACTAAATTCAACACAACAAAAATACAAAAATAGAAGAACCCAACCTTCCATTCTCGCTTTCCAACTGGATCAGACGAAGGAGAGCCGTAGTCTTCCCTGCGAACATCGGCCCAACAATCACATGAATCTCCCCACAAGCGGATTTCACAGCCTCCATTTCAGATCTGGTAGAATACCCTTTTCTCAAAATTGCAAATTTAGGGTTGTTTGAGAGAGATTTGGGTCTGGGAAAAATTAGGGTTTGTGAGTGGGCGTGTAAAGATGGGGTCTTGGAGAAGAAGATTGAAGGAAGGGTTGGGAAGAAGATTGATTTCATCTAGAAATAAATAACAGCAGAAAGAGAAAGAGAGAAGAACGAGAGAATCTTGTTTTGAAAGTTTTGATTTTTTGTTTGAAAGTCTTGAAATTTTGGGAGGGAAAGAGAGATTTGGAGGGAAAGTTGAAGAAAAAAAATGTTGAATTTTGGGGGAAGAAAATGGGAAACAAAAGGAGTGAAGAAACTCACCTGTTATAAATGGGTTTGGGCGCTACGATTTTTCTCGAAATATGTTTAATATTCAACTAGATCTTATTCGAGATAAGATGTTTGAGATACAATTTTTTAATTAACTATTGGATTTTCTTCGAGATGCAATAATAATTTTAGTCGAGTCATAAGATTTTCTTCGAGATAAGATGTTTGAGATATAATTGATTCAATCTCAGCCTTTGAATTCTCATGTGTATTTTGGTTATCTATTTTGAAAACTTCTGGTCAAGGCACGTTACTGCTAGTCTTGGGGGTAAATACAATAGTGATTAATGATAAGTGCACGTCTCAATTAACTATTTATCATAAGGGGATTTAGCAATTAACCCTTTGGGTTATAGCTTTACATGTTTTCAGGTCATGTGGACCGGTTTGGTGTCGTTCCCACAATTTCAAGTCGAGTCAATTCGATTTTCTTTTTGGAAAGCAAGCGAGGGTTTTGAGGATCCCCAAACCTTATATTAACTTTATATTATTAATAATATAAGATTTAGGATCCTCAAAACCCCCGCTCGCTTAAAAAAATCTAGAAATGGAAATGTACTAAATATTGAGTTCCATAACCACTAGGCAAGGAATGTGATTTCTTGAAAACCATCCTACAAAGAATGAACAAAGTCAGATGTTTAAGGACATACTACCATCTGTCTTTGTCAACACATTTTACTATAAATATAAATTTGTATCTTGGATAAGACGATCTCCCCCCTAATCTTAGATAGGTCATCTGATCTTTAAGATAAACCAGTTTATTCGACCCTCCACGTATGTCTTCACATAACGAAGCATTCGAAAGATTAAAAGCGACATAACTCTTGGAATTATTGATATTAAACATTACTAATTTTCATAACCTCCAAAGAAGCACATTGGTGTTTCCAAATCTCTTTGTTTATAATTTTAGTAACAGATGACATTTTTATATGAAATCAGAAGAAAACAACACAAAAACCGAAAAATCCATCGTACCCATTGCTGCAGTTTACAGGAACTACAATCAATGGAGTCCCATTTCGTAATTACAGGCAGTCCATGAACTGTAGCACCAAGAAAACATCGTGAAAATATTCTGATTAAGATATTGACTGATGGGAGATGAGATGACAAGATAAAAACACATATTTGAATCATCAAAACATTGGTTATCTAATAGTTTAGATATAAATGAGACGTAGTGAACTATGTTATGAGTTGTCACATTGTGATGCAGCAAAATAAAATGACAGAGATGGTAAGGTAGCCATCCAAGCCCACCTGAGATCACTAAAACACATTGAACTCTTGCAGTTATGTGGCCAAAGAAGAATTTGCAAGGAGTCATACCATAGTATCAAAAAGAACTGAAAACTTTCAAGAGTTTGAGGTGCAGTGTCATGAATACAATTTTTAGCAACATCAATATGACCAAGGAAAGAATACAAGAACACAATAAGATGCATTCTGCTTATAGGCTTAGTGGAGAAGGTCCATCAAGTCCACATCCACAAGCTCCCAGTGCAGTATTGAATGCTGAACACGCATCTGTATCAAAAAAATGGTTAATAGTTCTATTGTGCCTAGCATTGTTTTCATTGTTTGTGTTCCTTGTGAACAAGAGAGCTCCTAAGCCAATCAAGAAGAAGAAAGAGAGCCAACAGTCCTTGGAGGACTCTTCAATTAAGATTACGACAGTCAAGACTGGAGAAGAACTCAAGGAAGGAGAGGAGCGAACAGAGCTTGTGTTCTTTGTTGAAGAGCACGAAAGGTTTCAAATAGAAGATCTGCTTGAGTCCGCAGCAGACTTGCAAGGACAGAGTCTTTGCAGCAGTCTTTACAAGGTCAGGTTGAGGAACAATGCGGTTTTCGCTGTCAAGAGGTTGAAGAAGTTGGAAATTTCTTCTGAGGAGTTTCGAACTACTATGAGGGAGATAGGAAATTTAAAGCACTCCAACATTTCGACTCTTGTTGCTTACTATTCTTCAAAAGAAGAAAAGCTTCTGATCTATCGATTTCAGAGGAATGGGAGCCTCTTAGCCCTGCTTGAGAGTAAGTCACACCTTATGTTCAAACTAGTTCCCATCTTTTATATAGTCCATCACTTAAAAATATGGCATTGATGTGCAGCTAGATCAAGTTATTAAGATCCAGCTAACATTTGAACTCTTTCGGAAATCTAAACCTATACGTAACTTTGGAATTGGTGTTTAAACTAGTTCCAATTTTTTACAGTTGATTACTTGGATATATGGGCTGATGTGTCAAATAGGTAAAGTAATATACGCGCTTACTTTGAAAAACTGTGATTATGAAAGGGAAATGATACATACATGAACTCATGAAGTGTTCAGAAAAGGAACAAGTTGTCAGCAATGAGAATAAGAACTTGAATAGGCTTGCGGTATCAGCTATTCAAGCTTAAAATATCGCTACTTTTTCCCGTATTAAGAACACTTACTATACACGCGTGCAAAAACACAAGCACGCTAACAGTGGGTATTTTATAAATGCCGTTTACAAGAATTTAATATTTGTTTCTATGTTTTGATTTAATACTTTGGTATGATAAAGAAAGTTCACAGGGGAATAGGCTCTAAACCTGGCTGAAGCTCCTATTTAGTACAAAAGTTTATTTCATCAAACTTACAACAAAAATTTTATTCTGCAGATTATGCAGAAGGTAAAAGAGATTTCCCGTGGAGACTTCGTCTTTCCATAGCCCACGGTATTGCACGGGGTTTGGACTTCATACATAAGAGGCCTTGCAGCGGAAAAATTCTCCCTCATGGGAACTTAAAGCTTTCCAACATATTGCTAACTGAGAATGAAGAACCCCTGATAAGTGAATTTGGATTTCAGAAATTTCTAGACCCCAAGAAAATATTTCTCTATTCCTCCAATGGGTACCGAGCCCCTGAAAAACACTTAACAGAACAAGCCGACGTGTTCAGCTTTGGTGTCATTCTTCTAGAGTTGCTGACTGGAAAAACCATAGAACGAAGTGGAATAGACCTGCCCAAATGGGTGAAGTCCATGGTTAGGGAGGAGTGGACCGGAGAGGTTTTTGACAATGAGGTGAACAAAGCAGGAAAGCAATGGGCGTTCCCATTACTGAATGTTGCACTCAAGTGTGTGTCACATAATCCAGGGCAGCGACCAACCATATCTGAGGTCTTAGATAAGATAGAGGAGGCTGTAAATGATCAGGAAGATTTCTCTTTTGAGTCTACATCTTCTTTTGAGTCGTGCAATCAAGATGGTTGTCTACTTCACACCGTCATACCAGAGACTTGGGAAATTACTCCGGGATCAAATACCTGAAAATATGAATTAGGTAGACTGTAGGTGATGGTTCTTTACTTTTAGTTTTTTCTCAAGTTAGCTTTGTAATGTTTCAGAAACCAATCTGTTGTATGATATATCCTAATAACACACGTCTTTTACTTTCATCATAAATAAAAGATCATTAATAGATAAATTAAGTACTTGTGTCTCAACTCTGAACTCCAGATAGGGGTTCTTTGGAAGCAGACATTTCAATGAACTGACTCATCTATGCAAATGTATGAGGTTGATAAACATCGAATGCTGGCATTTGATAGTACTATTTTATCTGTGTTTGTTACAGTATTTTGCAAAAATTAACACTTATACACAAATTCGTGTTCCACTTGATAAACTTGCATAGTGGTCTTTAAGATGATTTTTTATAAAATCATAATATGGAATGCAACGAGTTTAGAAACATAATTTTGCTATTATGAAAATCTCAAATTTATAGTTGCGGTGTCGAGATCATTTGCACTAAACGAACGAACTGATTTTTAGTTTCAGTAAAAATATGCAAATGTTCGTTGTTGTAAGGTGTGAAAGAGGAAAACTGGAATTTCGAATAAGATACACTGGTGTGGGGTACAAAGCATTTTGAAGAGGTAGTCGCTGCAAATATGTAAACCCATATTGCCATTCCTAAATTTATTTGATCTTCAACCCAAATCTCGTGTAAATATTTGAATTTATTCTCATATATTTGATTTTATTCTCATAATTCATTTAAGTCCAAAATTCAAACCATGCCTTATCAATGCTCATATATATTTGGCTTTCTTACTGCCATATCTTCATATTTTCAGAATTTTCACTATAGAGAAACATTGAGAAATCCTGTAAGACAAGCAAACAAATGAAGCCACCAAATCAAAATACTTACACTTTAGAGCCAAAGATATATACTCAAAGGGAATGAAAATGAATAGTGGATCTTTATTAAAGATGTTTTCAGAGATTTTGATTTTTCCTCTTATATCACTTTTGTAAAATAGTATAAATAGGGGCATTGTTTTACCCCTTAGACGGACAACGAGGGAAGGAAATTGTAGCTTTTGGACCAAAGAAACGGGAGACCTTCGTATCTTTGTAAGTTCATTTGATTCAATAAAAGTTATGTTCTACTTCTTTTCAATGTGTGAGTAGATAATTGCTAGGGTTGTAGACAAAACCCCAACTAAGTTATGTGTTAGATTCTACACATCTTCATCGCTTATAATGTTTAATGAATCAAGATTTGCTTTATTTAATCAAACATTACTTTGTTATAATCTTGGCATGTTATGTAATATAATCAATTGTTTAGTTATATATAGTTTGACATGAAATATTTAAGCTAAACTTTTGATCTATGTGTTTACAAGAGATTCTAATTTTTAATTGAATCTTTTTTAAGATAAAGGAAGTCAAATTTTTAATGTGATATTGTAAATGAAATATCTTCCGAAATATTAATGTCATACATTAGTATTTGGTTTATCCAAAATGAAGGTTAAAGTTAACACGTATCAAGGCTAGGGTTTAATTCGAATGCCTTAGCCTTTTTCTCGTTATTTGAATTAAACTCTTTTATTTTCGTCATTCAATCATTAAGCGATTTTGTTCCTCTAGATTTAAGATTTTAGTTTAGTATTTCTTAAATTCACAATTAACCAAGTCTTCGTGGTTCTTTACTTTTAGTTTTTTCTCAAGTTAGCTCTGTAATGTTTGAGAAACCATGTAATGTATGATATCTGATCCTAATAACACACCAGTCTTGACAAGGCCTAAGCTCTTCTCTCATTGGTAAGAATAGCAAAACTCTCATTATGCAGTCATCTATAGGGATGATATATAGTACTCATTATTCCTAAAGCACTACTTCAAACACTTATTACGTCTGTCAGCGCCTGGTACAGAACATGTAGAGTTAGAACCAAGGAAGCACGAACTCTTCGAAAACTTGTTGTATTCATTTCCGACACATATCCGATACACGACACTCGCTCGACACATCTCCGACACGCGTCAGACACTTGGTCAACGTGTCGGTAGGTGTCAGACACATGATCAATATGTCGGGCGCACTTTCAATACACCCGAAACTTGGTCGGGACACAGTCAAGACTCGTAAACCAACTTTGTTTTATTTTTTACTTTTAAATGTTTGCAAATAACTACGTAATATAATGGTTGTTGATCCATCTAAAATGAATGACTATTTCAATTGTGATTTAAGACAAATAGGGCAAAAAACCACTAAAGCATAGAGGTCGTCTATGCTTCTTCTTAATTTTTGCTTCTTATTTTTCTCTCATTTGCTTCTTCTCTCCTCTACTTCTTCTCTATTATACTTTTTCTCTACTTTAAATTTTTTTTTGCAACAGTGTCATCTTCTTCAAGACAACTCTAAGAAGACACTTTATTAGGTTATTATTTATATTTATATGACTTATTAAAAAAAATAGTATGATGTGTCCCGGAGTTCTAGTTTTTGGAAAATTGCCAAGTCGGTGTGTCGTGTCAATGTCCGACATGATGCGTGTGTCCGTATCCGTGCATCCTTGACTAGAACACTACTTGAAAATATTTCATTTTAATTATACCTAAGTTATGGCAGCGACAACTATGGCATGTAGCTATTTAGCTCTTGACTGTGATGCTACTAAAACAGGCTTCACGGGCTATAATTTTCATGAAACATGCTAAAAAATTATCACAAGAAAAAACATGTACATGCCCAAAAAGATACAATTAAGCAATGCATAATACCACATGATATGAGTATAGGGCTACAATGCATGAACTTGTTTGTAGACTCCGAATGACTGACCTGAGAAGTGAGCTTGTCAAGAACTTCTCCCTGGCTCCACATAGCATAAACCCATAAGGATTTTTTTTTTTTTTTTTTTTTTTTTTTTTGACACTATGAAAGTGTCAAAACCCAAATTCTTAAATAAATTACATGCCGTACCCATCCTCCACAGTAATTCTCTAATCTCGATAAAGATAGAGTGCTCTGATCTGTTTAGTCCTTCAAATACCCTTTTATTTCTTTCTTTCCACACACACCACATGATAACGTGAGGGACCCTACGCCATAACCACTCCCCCTGACGGGAGGGATTAACTTGAGACCACCAACTTAGCCAATCTAAAATGGAGCCTTCAAACATTAAACTCAAACTGAATTCCACCAAGAAACTGCTCCAAATGGATTTGGAGAAACTGCAGTGAAGCATCAAATGGTCCAGTGTCTCGTCAAATTCATTGCAAAGCACACAAAAACTTCCAGTGAGGATTCCTATTTTTCTTAACCTATCTTTCGTCAAGATCTTCTCATGCAAAACTGACCAACTAAAGAAATTAATCCGAGGAAAAAAGGTTTTTCACCCATACCAGATTTTTGTGGGAGGAAATGAAGGGGTTAGAGTGGGTCTCATAATGAGATGCAGCCAACATATCCGAAAATTCTTTCACCGAGAAGCCCACACCTTTACCCTTCCACACCAAACTATCTGGTCCATAAGAATTCAAATCCATTTCTCCAAGAACTCACTTGCATTCACTCTAGATGATCATTTCTATTGGAACCAAAACCTCTTTATTGAGATTTCAACAAATACCTCATGGGCAAACTCGAAATCACCATTTTGAAATCTTCATATAGGTTTCTAGTTTAAGCTTTGTTCACATCGTCTCCAACCATTTCTCAAAACATATACACTCCATTGCTTCTATCAAAGATAAATAAGAAATTCAAGAGTGACAGGAAATCAACAGCTATAATAAGCAAAGTGGGCCTTTCCCTGGGTCCATATCCAGGCCCATTATAGCTAGAAGAAAAGCAATAGTGTCTCTATCTCCAAAACCTATGTTAAATGGTTTAACCACTTTCAACTCAAACCCTAATAGTAGGGTCCAAAAAGATGATGCCCTATTTTTCTTTCGTGTTTCGCGGGCGCTTGTGGTACTTTGTCCTTGCTTGATAAAATTATGCTCAAGGAATTGTACAATTCTCTTAATGACATGGATTCTACGTCACCGCGTACTCATAGGGTAACCAAACCATGTCTGAAGGTCGTTGCCACCTAGAAGAGCAACGAAGTAGAATTTACTCAAACTTAAAGGGGTAATGATCATGTTTCTAATCAACTCTCGCAAATTTAGAATTTAGAGAGCTTAAAGAAATGATAATAATAGAATTTACCCAAAAAAAAGAAAGAAATGATAATAGAACAAATGCTTTGATTACTTCTTAAGACCTTTATCTTCAACAAAAATATCTAAAATGTTCTTCACTTTGTTGTTCAAGGTTGTAAGAACTCATGTGACAAGTTATAGGTCAGGGTTTGTTGTGCCTTTCTTAATGGGCCATAATAACTCAGGCCAAAAGTGAGCTGACCAAACTGCTGAAATTGAAACTAAAACATGCATTTTGTACATGGGGTAGGGTCTCATTTGAAGATGGTTTCAAGGCTGAGTTTTTTTGGTAAAAGAAAGGGACTATTACCTAAAACATCATGTACATAAAATCTAATGAAAGCTCTTAAGGTATTTTGTAGACTCCCAAAATTCTTGAACTTTTCAGATTATGTATGATAGAGCTGTTTCTTGTTATATATAATTGTAATATTCCTGAAGAACATGATATACAATAGGTACAACACCATTTATTGGTTATATGAAAAAAATAAAAGGGTAAGTCTTTATTTCCACACTTCTCCATGAAACTATTATCATTGACAATGATTTAACAAAAAAAATTGATAAAATGCAAGTTTGTTAGGTTGTGTTTAGTTTTATAGAAAAAAAATTATTAGAAAAGTACGGAAAATTTTGAGAGCGAAGAAAGACGACAAAAGGATGAGATATTTGAGATTGTAGATTATCTTCAACCTTCTGTTTTCTTTTAAAATTCTGAAAATGATTTGTTTAAAGTAACGACAATAAATAGTCAATGAGTAATCAAAATTTTCATTTCCTATCAACTCTTCTTCTGGTTTGATTTATTAGTTTGTTTGTAAATAAATGAATTTTCTTTAAAATAAAACAGGATTAAAAACCAATTTTCCACTGCATTTGCACTTTAAACAAACATTCTCTTAGCATACATTTCGATTTCTAACATCTTTTAATGCATCTCAATGTTGTTCGATAACATCCTACCAATAGAGATTTTAAGTTTGCGACTCCAAACTTTAAAAAACCATTTGCTTACCTGTTCACAGAGAAAAAAGAGAAGGCTCTAAATAAATTAATGAAAATACAACTCTGATAAGCTTTAAGACAACTACTAAACTCCATTTAAATTTTATATTATCTATGAAGAACTTTGACTTAATTCACTTGGAAATGTTCAATGGTTTGGTTGAGAAGTTGGGATTTAAAACCTCTTCCTTAAACAATAGTTGATGATATTTTGATAAATAAAATAAAGTAAAATAAAAAAATATATATTATATTACAACTGTCTTAACTTACATTAGTCAAAAGTTAGAATTATTGTACACTAAAAATCATATCACTATTGTGACAAACTATATCATTGATTTACAATGATTTTCAAATATAAATAAAGCTTTTACCTGATCTTGAAATTTGGAACTTGCAAAGATAGGTGAGCAAACACTTTACTGATAATGACATCTATCGATATTTTTCATCGTAAATAATTTTTTGAGAAATTGGAGCAAATCAAATAATTAAAAAAGTAATTTTCAAATAATATACAGAAGAGTTAACACGCGCTTTGCACATGGCGTAGTAGTGTACTATAGTTTGTTTTAACGCCTCGCTGAAGGATTTATGATTTTCCTCATTTTGAAGGTTTAAAAATAGAGGTTAAGAATAGGATGATGAATTAAACTAAGATGAAAGTATTATGTAATAATTCAAAATTTTCATTTTCTTAGAAAATTTGATTTAACCATCTATTTCTTATCTTATTTCTAGAGGACCCACATAATCTTTTTAAGAATATCTGGCTATGACTCTAGGATTTTATAGCTTTTAGAAGTGATAGAGAACTCTCTTGATTTATAACTTTGGAAAGCAACACCATGTACAAATGGAGTAGATCTAACCACAAATAAAAATATATGTTTTAGCTAAAATCATTAATATGTACTAGCAAAATTCATTGATTTTGCCACGAATAAAACATGTATCTTCTCAATTTCTCCGATTAAAATAAATATTGTATACATTTTTTTTTTAGAAATTAAGAAAGTTCAATTTTGAAAGCTAAAATTAGAGATAATATTTACTTTTCTACCTTTGTTAAATATAATGTTGGAGAGTATAAAATAACAAATTCTAGTATGGCTTCCACTTTTTACCACCATCACTTCTGCTAAAGCACATCACCATCCCATTTTTTAATATATTGAAGCACACCACCAATACAAACTCCTGTCTTAACCATTGTTTATCTTTTCCACCACATTTTCTTCTATATTCACAGCAACAGAGGGAGCAACACCACCCCGTCTGCTTCCCCACCCTCGAATGTGCCACCATGTTATGCCACGCACACCGACCGCACCACTTTTCCTCTTTTCGTATTCTCTTTTGTTTATCTTCTTTGTTGTTGTTCTTCTTCTCCTCTCTTCCTCTTCTCTTCTCAATTTTCTTTTCTTTTCTTCTCATCTACTGCTAGCGGCACCACCCCGCCCCCGTCTCCTTCTTCTCTTCATCTCTTATTCTTCTCCTATCTTCCTCTTCTTCTCTGTTATTTTCTCCTTTGCCCTTGAGCAAATTCTTGCGAGTGGAGAATCCTTATGCGCAGAGGTTTTTGCGATGATGGGTTCTCCATTCGCAGGAGCTTGCGAGAGGCCCAAATTGTTTTGCCCTCGCAAAGGAAAAAAAAAACAAAGAAGAGAGGAAGGAGGCGAGGGATGGGAGGGTCGTCCAGCGGAGCGAGGTGACTGTTGTTGCTCTATCCCTGATGTTCTTGAGAAAAAAGGAGAATGAGATAAAAAAAAATATATGATAAGATGATAAGAAGAGCAAAATAGGAGAAGAATAAGATATGAGAAAAAGAAAAATGGATAAAAAGAGGTGTGACGGCGGCCGGGCGAAGTAGTGCGGCCTGCGGTGGATGGACAAAGTGGTGCAGTAGGCGGTGGATAGGTGAGGTGGTGCTGGTGCTTGATGAAAAAGAGATGGAGAGAGAAAGAAAGGTGGTTGTGTGTTTTTTGTGTTATATATATATTTTTTTTTTTTTTTTTTTTTTGAAAGGCAAGCCGGTTTTTTAGCCTAGGATCCGTAACCTAGTCCCGAGATGCGACCTACGGGTCGAACACCACCCCGAAATAAAGATGCCTCCAGTGGGTCTCGAAGCAATGATCTGTGGATCAAGTCCACAACGCCTTAACCAATCGACCACAGCCCCTTTGTGTTATATTAATGGTGTCCTTCAATAAATGATGATATGTTTTGGAAAATAAAAGATATTTGCTTCCATCGACAAAAAGTGATGATGTAAAAAAGTACAAGCTTATAGAATATATGACTTTTTTTCCACCGCTAGCTCTTACATGTGCTACTTTTGGTAGGTAAACTTCAATTGTATGGTTGGTAAACTTGTGTCACGTTTTCTTATCAAACAAGTTTATTTTATAAATTATTCGATAATATGAATTGGTAACTTGATTATGGAGATGCATCTTAATTAACAATATATAAATAGTTAATCTGATGGTTGAAATTTGTTCATTTTAAGTAGTTTCAAAGTTTTATAGGTTGATTTCTCCAGTAAAGAGGAATCAATTCAGTGAAGAAAAAATTGACTTTAGCCACACCATTGAGTGAGATTTGTGTTTGGCCAATTTTTTTTTTTTTTTAAATATTTCATTTAGTAGCAATTGATTATGTCAGGTTTATGATATTAGGTCTCATATAGTAGCAACCCGAATCCATACTGTTTATAAATTATTCCGTGAACTTGCCGTCCACACAATTGTTTACTCTAAAAAGATTAAGTAAAAACATTTATCATTTAATCATATTTTTTATTAGGCTTATGAAGGAAAATTAATACAAGTTATGGGTAAAAAGAATGTTTACTTTATTATCTAAGGAAAATTTAGTATCGTAACATTTTGTTTAAAGATACTAATATAGAATTAGTTGGGGATTGTGGATCCCCCAATCCTCATTGAATATCCGTTTATACAATCTTTTTAAAAATCATTTTCACTCCGGACGGATTGATGGATATCCACCCCACTTCAAATAACCATTTCAAAAAAAAAAAAAACCTTCTTCTCAACACTCAACACATCACTACGCTACTTTCCCTCTTCTCTCGCCCTCTCAAAAGTGATGTACACATCCCACTAATCATGACATAATCTAAGTGTAAACAATAGATTTTGAAAAAAAAAAAAATTAAAAATCATGCAAAGGCAATAACTTAAACCATATAAACAAAATGTTACGATACTAATTTTATATCATTGATTTACAATGATTTTCAAATATAAATAAAGCTTTTACCTGATCTTGAAATTTGGAACTTGCAAAGATAGGTGAGCAAACACTTCACTGATAATGACATCTATTGATATTTTTCATCGTAAATAATTTTTTGAGAAATTGGAGCAAATCAAATAATTAAAAAAGTATTTTTCAAATAATATACAGAAGAGTTAACACACGCTTTGCACGTGGCATAGTAGCGTACTATAGTGTTTTTAACGCCTCGCTGAAATTTTCCTCGTTTTGAAGGTTTAAAAATAGGGGTAAAGAATAGGATGATGAATTAAACTGAGATGAAAGTATTATGTAATAATTTA
The DNA here is from genome assembly GCA_963556465.1 of Berberis vulgaris. NCBI lineage: Eukaryota > Viridiplantae > Streptophyta > Magnoliopsida > Ranunculales > Berberidaceae > Berberis > Berberis vulgaris. The sequence goes on along the minus strand of OY747132.1, from coordinate 82,438,332 downwards.
AAATTTTCATTTTCTTAGAAAATTGGATTTTACCATGTATTTCTTATCTTATTTCTAAAGGACCCACATAATCTTTTTGAGAATATCTGGCTATGACTCTAGTATTTTATAGCTTTTAGAAGTGATAGAGAGAAATCTCTTGATTTACAACTTTGGAAAGCAACACCACTATACAAATGGAGTAGATCTAACCACAAATAAAAATATATGTTTTACCTAAAATCATTACTATGTACCAGCAAAATTCATTGATTTTGCCACGAATAAAACATGTATCTTCTCAATTTCTCCGATTAAAATAAATATTGTATAATTTTTTTTTTTAGAAATTAAGAAAGTTCAATTTTGAAAGCTAAAATTAGAGATAATATTTACTTTTCTACCTTTGTTAAATATAATGTTCGAGAGTATAAAATAACAAATTTTAGTATGGCTTCCATTTTTTACCACCATCACTTCTGCTAAAGCACATCACCATCCTATTTTTTAATGTATCGAGGCACACCACTAATACAAACTCCTCAATTACCCATTGTTTATCTTCTCCACCACGTTTTCTTCTCTATTCATAGCAACAGAGGGCGCAACACCACCCCGCCCGCTTCCCCACCCTCAAATGCACCACCATGTTATGCCACGCACGCCGACCGCACCACTTTTCCTATTATCTTTTGTTTCTCTTCTTTGTTGTTGTTCTTCTTCTCCTCTCTTCCTCTTATCTTCTCAATTTTCTTTTCTTTTCTTCTTATCTATTGCTAGCGGCACCCCCCGCCCCCGTCTCCTTCTTCTCTTCATCTCTTATTCTTCTCCTCTCTTCCTCTTCTTCTCTGTTATTTTCTCATTTGCCCTTGAGCAAATTCTTGCGAGTGGAGAACCCTTATGCTCAGAGGTTTTTGCGATGATGGGTTCTCCATTCACAGGAGCTTGCGGGAGGCCCAAATTGTTTTGCCCTCGCAAAGGAGAAAAAAAACAGATAATAGAGGAAGGAGGCGAGGGCTGGGAGGGTCGTCCGGCGGAACGAGGTGACTGTTGTTGCTCTATCCCTGATGTTCTTGAGAAAAAAGGAGAATTAGAGAAAAATATGATAAGATGATAAGAAGAGCAAAATAGGAGAAGAATAAGAGATGAGAAAAAGAAAAGTGGATAAAAAGAGGTGCAACTGCGACCTGCGGTGGATGGACAAAATGGTGCAGTCGGCGGTGGACAGGTGAGGTGGTGGTGGTGCTTGATGAAAAATAGATGGAGAGAGAAAGAGAGGTGGTTGTGTGTTTTTTGTGTTATATTAATGGCGTCCTTCAGTAAATGATGATATATTTCAAAAAAATAAAAGATATTTGCTTCCATCGACAAAAAGTGATGTTGTAAAAAATTACAAGCTTATAGAATATATGACTTTTTTTTCCACCGCTAGCTCTTACATGTGCTACTTTTGGTAGGTAAACTTCAATTGTATGGTTGGTAAACTTGTGTCACGTTTTCTTATCAAACAAGTTTATTTTATAAATTATTTGATAATATGAATTGGTAACTTGATTATGGAGATGCATCTTAATTAACAATATATAAATAGTTAATCTGATGGTTGAAATTTGTTCATTTTAAGTAGTTTCAAAGTTTTATAATAGGTTGATTTCTCCAGTAAAGAGGAATCAATTCAGTGAAGAAAAAAAATTTTCCAAAAATTTTGACTTTAGCCACACCATTGAGTGAGATTTGTGTTTGGCCAATTTTTTTTTTTTTTTAATATTTCATTTAGTAAACGCACGTCTGAATGTTAACGTGGTTAGGAAGTGTTAATTAGATGATTTTGACCATTTTATATGATGGTATGATCAGTGATTAAAAGGGAAAACTGAAACTTTTAGGAATATAACTCCATATATGTTTAAAGATACTAACAAAGAATTAGTTGGGGATTGTGGATCCCCCAATCCTCATTGAATATCCATTTATACAATCTTTTTAAAAATCATCCTCACTCCGAACGGATTGGCGGATATCCACCCCACCTCAAATAACCGTTTCAAAAAAAAAAAAAACTTCTTCTCAACACTCAATACATCACTGCGCTACTTTCCCTCTTCTCTCACCCTCTCAGCAAGTGATGTACACATCCCACTAATCATGACATAATCTAAGTGTAAACAATAGATTTTGAAAAAAAAAAAACAAAAAAATCATGCAAAGGCAATAACTTAAACCATATAAACAAAATGTTACGATACTAATTCTATATTACTATCTTTAAATTAGAAAGTCTTAGTTTGTTAGTAATTCTAAGTTTGTATGAATTAGGAACTCTAGTTTGATTTGATTTGATTTAGGATTCAATTGAATTAGAAAGTATTGGTTGTGCTTTCAATTATAAATACTTATGCTGTAACAACAATTTCAATCAATCAATACAAGTTTTTCTTCAAGTTTATTGGTGGCTGATTCTCAATCAAAGTATCTAGGTGGTTGATCTCCAATTCAAATGATCAAGGTTCCTATTATCTGGTATCAGAGCATCGATTCTGAGATAATTTTTTTCTTCTTCCTTCTTGCTTTCGTTTGCTTACGATGTCAGTTAAAGAATTGGAAAAACAAGTCGCAACACTTACTACTAACGTTGCAGGGATCTCTTCTCACCTCCAAGCACTCGATACAACTAACACAACAATTTTGGTGACCTTAAAAACTCTGCAACCCCATCACCAAGTGCAGTACCATCAACCTGACCAACAACGCCCATTGGCTCCTATCTCTGATAAGCGTCTCCGTATTGATTTGCCACGTTTTGATGGAACGGATCCATATGGATGGCTATTTCAAGCTGAACAATACAAGGAATTCAACAGTCTTTCCAATCAACAGATGTTTCCTACTGCAGCTCTTCACTTTCAAGGAGATGCAAACTCTTGGTATTGGTGGATACGTCAATGTATAGGGATATTAATATGGCAGCGATTTTCTAAAGCCCTTTTGTGAGACCCTGGAGTGGGCGGACCTGAGGGTGAGGGTGAGGGTTGGAGCCCAACAGGCCCAATAGGCCCGAGAGAGGTTGGACGAGCTACAAAGGGGGACATAGTCCCACATCGCCTGGGTGCGGGATGGTGATGTGCTATATATGTGCGAGGTTGGATCCCCATAGTAAGAGGCCTGTGGAGCCCCAGTAGGTGGGTGGAAGCAACAAATCCTTGAGGTGAGGGAGGTGCGGAATGTTGCCCAATAGGCCAAAGAGGACAATATCTGGATGAGTAGGGCCAGAGAGGGGCCCAGTGTCCGCTGTGCATACTCTGAAAGAGGCCTTTTAAAGCCGTGCGGGCCGGTTGGGCCCAAAGCGGACAATATCTTACTGTGCGGATCGGGTCGTTACAGAATGGTATCAGAGCCTGACCCAGCCGAAAGTGTGCCACGTGGAGGTGGGCCCTCGGGCAACGTGGACGTTGTGCCTGTGTGGCCAACGAGGACGTTGGGCCTTAAGGGGGGTGGACTGTGAGACCCTGGAGTGGGCGGACATGAGGGTGAGGGTTGGAGCCCAACAGGCCCAATAGGCCCGAGAGAGGTTGAACGAGCTACAAAGGGGGACATAGTCCCACATCGCCTGGGTGTGGGATGGTGATGTGTTATATATGTGCGAGGTTGGATCCCCATAGTAAGAGGCCTGTGGAGCCCCAGTAGGTGGGTGGAAGCAACAAATCCTTGAGGTGAGGGAGGTGCGGAATGCTGCCCAATAGGCCAAAGAGGACAATATCTGGATGAGTAGGGCCAGAAAGGGGCCCAGTGTCCGTTGTGCATACTCTGAAAGAGGCCTTTTAAAGCCGTGCGGGCCGGTTGGGCCCAAAGCGGACAATATCTTACTGTGCGGATCGGGTCGTTACACCTTTGTTCTCGCTTTGGCCCTCGGGAGCACATTGATCCATGTAGTTCTCTCTCGAAACTAGTGCAACGAGGTATTGTTCGTAAATTCATTACGGAATTCGAAAAACTATCAAATTTGGTGCCAGGCTTGTCGAAAACTCATCAAATTAACATATTTTTGTCGGGTCTATGTACTGATATTCAAGGAGGGGTTTGGTTGCTTCACCCTACGAGTATTATTCATGCTGTCGAATTAGCCCTATGTCAGGAAGATGCCATTGTTGCTACACCTTTTGCCCGGTCAAAAGGGGTTGTACGAATTCCTTCAAACCCCGTGCCTGTCAATTCTTTTAAGCCTACTTCTAGTTTGTCATCTTTACCACCAGGTGTTAAGTGTCTTTTATGAGCTGAGCAACAAGAGAGACGTGCCAAAGGACTTTGTTTTAATTGTGATGAATTATTCAAGCGTGGACATCGTTGTCAAAAGCTGCAAGTTTATCTCATGTCAGGTGATTTGGAAGATGGTGATTATGATGTGCCTCTTATTCTTGATACTGCTTTATCCCAACCTTCTATGGAGATTTCTCTTCATGCTCTTCTAGGCTCCACACAGTCTGAAATCATGTGTATCACTAGTCAATTGAAAAACAAGTCTGTTACTGCCCTTATCGATTTGGGTTCCACCCACAATTTTTTGCATCCTTGTTTTGCAAAACAGTATGGGTTTTCATGGATAGTACTAGGGTGCATCGTAATTTACAACAAGAATGTCAAGGCATTCTTTTACAGTTAACTAAGGAAGAAGAAAATCGAGCTTCCATTCCAGCTGAAGTTCAGTCACTTCTTTCCCAATTTTCAGATATCTTTGGCAGTCCCAACACTCTTCCTCCGAAAAGAGCACAAGATCATTGTATTCCTCTTTTACCTGATGTTTCTCCGGTGAATGTCAAGCCGTATCATTATCCTCACTTTTAAAAGGCTGAGATTGACAAGGTTGTTTCTGAGTTAACAAATGTTGGTCTTATTTGACCCAGTAACAACCCCTATTCTTTACCGGTTTTGTTAGTTTGTAAGAAGGGTGGCTCTTGGCGCATGTGTGTTGATTATCGAGCTCTTAATAAAATAACTATTAAGGATCGCTTTCCTGTTTCGATTGTGGATGAATTATTAGATGATTACATGGCACCTGTATTTTTTCCAAGTTGGATCTACGTTCCGGTTATCACCAAATTCGGGTTCATGAACATGATATTTCCAAAATAGCTTTTTGAACGCATGATGATCACTACAAGTACTTGGTTATGCCTTTTGGATTGAGCAATGCACCTGCTACTTTTCAAAGTTTGATGAATGGAATTTTTCGTCCTTATTTACGCCACTTTGTTATGGTTTTCTTCGATGATATATTGGTGTATAGTGCCTCGATTTCTGATCATCTTCACCATCTCTCTATTGTTTTTGGGCTATTGCGCACTCATAAGCTCTTTGTCAGGAGTCCATGTGTTCTTTTGCTCAGCCCTCTGTTGGGTATCTTGGACATATTATATATGGTCTCGGTGTTGCAGTTGATGATGATAAAATTCAGAGTGTCTTAACTTGGCCTTGTCCATCTTCTTTGAAGGATCTTCACGGGTTTCTCGAACTAACAGGGTACTATCGTAAATTTGTTCACGACTATGGTAAGCTTAGTGCCCCCTTGAAACAATTATTAAAGAAAAGATTATTTTATTTAGAATAACGATGCTTCCAAGTCTTTTTCTGCTCTAAAGACAGCCTTAACTTCTACCCCCGTACTGGCACTTCCTGATTTTAATGTTGAGTGTTCTATTGAAAGTGATGCGTCTTGTTGAGGAATAGGTGATGTTCTTATGCAACGAGGTCGTCATCTTGCTTATTTCAGTAAAGGTCTTTCTAGACGTAATTTGAAGTTATCAGTATATGATAAGGAGATGTTAGCTATTGTTGATGTAGTCCAAAAATGGTGCCCTTATCTTTTGGGTCGTCACTTCAAAATTTATAGGGATCATCAAATACTTTATGGACCAACGCATTTCCTCTATCGAACAACAAAAATGACTCTCTAAGTTACTAGGATATGATTACGAAATTATTTATCGTTCTGGTTTAGTGAATCATGATGCATATGCCCTTTCTCTTCTACCTACTTCAGGTTCAAAACTTTTACATGAATTTCACTCTTCGCCTACAGGTGGCCATTCAGGTTTCTTATGCACCTATAAGCGTCTTCATATTGGCCTAGTATGAAAGCTGCTATTAAGTTGTTTATTTCCCATTGTGATGTCTGCCAAAGGAATAAGGCTGAAGCTTTTTCTCCTCCTGGGTTACTTAGTCCCTTACCTATACCGTATGATATATGGATGGATGTCTCTATGTATTTTATTGATGGATTACCTAAGTCTAATCACAAATCTACAATTTTGGTAGTAGTATGCTCACTTTAGTCTTTTGACTCACCCTTACACTGTTGTCTCAGTTGCCAAAGTATTTGTGCGTGATATTGCTCGATTACATGGTATGCCCCGCTCTATTGTGAGCGATAGCGATCCCGTTTTCTTAAGCACCTTTTGGGAAGCATTTTTTGATATGCAAGATACTCAGTTGTGTTGTAGTTCTGCCTATCATCCCCAAACTGAGGTTACCAATCGTACCTTGGAGTGTTACCTTCGATGTTATGCTAGTCATCATCCTACTAGTTGGACAACATGGTTACCTTGGGCAGAATGGTGGTACAACACTACATATCATTGTTCAATTAAAATGACTCATTTTCAGACTGTCTATAGTCGTCCACCTCCAACAATCTCAACTTACATACCAGGTAGCATGGTTGTTCATGTTGTTCATCTAGCTTTGCGAGACCATGATCGCACTTTGCAAGTTCTCAAAGATAACCTTCATGAGGCTCAAGCTCGAATGAAGATGTATGCTGATGTTAAGCGCACTGAGTGCCATTTTGAAGTTAATGATTGGGTTTTCTTGCGCTTGCAACCATATCGTCAAACAACAGCTGTGTCCCAGAGTTACTCCAAGCTTTCTCCGAAGTTTCATAGCCCTTTTCGTATCATTGAAAAAGATCGATTCAGTTGCTTATAAACTTGATCTTCCAGCTGGATGTCGCATACGTCCCTTTTTCATGTTTCTGTTTTGAAGAAGAAGTTAGGTAGTGGTTTTACTGTGGATCCAACCTTACCTACCATTGCCAATGACCAATCGTGGGTTCCTGAGAAGTTACTCAATCGAGAATTATTTGAGCACAATAATAAGGCAGTTACACGCTGGCTTATCAAGTGGATAGACCGTTTCGAGGAGGAAGCTACTTGGGATGACTATGAGCAATTTCATATCCATTTTCCAGATTTTCAGGCTTGAGGGCAAGCCTTGTTTCAAGCGGCGTGGGATGTTAGGATACTAATTCTATATTGCTATCTTTAAATTAGTACGTCTTAGTTTGTTAGTAATTCTAAGTTTGTTTGAATTAGAAACTCTAGTTTGATTTGGTTTAGGAGTTTGTTTGAATTATGAACTCTAGTTTGATTTGATTTAGGATTCAATTGGATTAGAAAGTATTGGTTGTGCTTTCAATTATAAAAAGTTATGCTTTCAATCAATCAATACAAGTTTTTCTTTCAAGTTTATTGGTGGCTGATCCCTATCGAAGAAGAAAAAGAAGAGGAGAGGCAGCCCATTTAGGCGACTGGCAATGGAGAAAAGAGAAGCGTTGATTGTATATTGGCGTCTCGGTTGCTGTTTTATGAAGTGCTAGTCAATAGGTGGAGGGAAATAAATGGAGGCGATGAGAAGGGACGACAACTTCAATCGATGGCGATGGGGTATGTGATTGTGTGTGCGACTGTGAAAGAAATTTGTGCATGAGGAAAAGGGCTAGGAGAAAGAAATGAGTGGCAAGGTTTGTGTGTGAGGCGATAGAGTAGAAATTAGGTTTAGGAGAGAATATGATTTAGGTTTTTATATTGTAAGTGCATTTTAATAAAATCAACTTAAATAAACGGATATCTGCAGGGCGGATACGGCCAAATCCGTATCCACCCCGAATTTGTGACGGATATCATTTGGATCCCCGAAATTGCCCCGAAATCCATTTAGCCATATCTAAATCTGCCGCATTCAGGGTATGCGGGGCAAATATCTGTGAAAATCCACCCCACTGCCAACCCTACCAAAAAATCAAACCAATCACTTTAGTTTCAAATTACAAATTGAAATTGAAATCAAACCAAACTAAATTGGTCGGCTCGTTTTGCTTCGGACGGTTTAATCAGTTCAATTGGTTTTTTGTTCAACCCTAGTTTAATTGTTGAAAACCATATTGATTCTAGCTTTACTAGATCAATTACTTGAGTTGGTTGACAAACTATCTGCTCTCCGATATTTAAGTATTTGACTTCCAAATAGTTTTTGCTAAGTTGAGAAATCAAGTGTCACTCCTAACGAGATCAAATATTTCTCTTGTATTTAGTTGGATTATAAGGAAAACAAAAAACAATTTCTAGCTTTAGTACCAAAGTTGGGCATCGTGTCTTAGCTATTGCTATAGCTAAAGTGATTTGGATACAAGAACCATTAGTAAAGTTGGACTTTCATCCCCTACACTAACACTTTGGAGCTATGATTTGGGTGTCACATACCTCACAACCAATCCGGTGTTTCATGCACGTACAAAACATAATCAATTATCATTTTGAGTGAAAACATGTTGCCCATACTGTTCATTGAAAAAATTATGCTGCTTTGTTTGGGTGCTTCTTTTGTGTCTCTTTGAGGTTTTTTGACACTTCAAACCCTTCTGTGAATGGTGTTTGTGATTGTGTTTTAAAGAGAATAGGTTCGCTTTCATTTCAACAATTGCGAGACAAGTTAATCTTTAGTCCATGCTTAAGTTGAGGGAGGCTGTTAGACCAAGTAAAGATATATATATATATATATATAAGCCCTAGAGTTGTTATAATTGCCTCGTCTACACCTAATACACTTCTTCCAATTCAAACTCTTAACAATTATAGTTGAATTGATAAATACTTACTTGGTGAAGAGATAAACATCTTGTGCTTTGTATTAATCATAAACTCTTTGTAACCGTAGAGATAATAATCTTTAGTATTTGGAGTAATGTATAACTCTCTATAGTTGAAGAGAATTTTATTATAAATACGGACCACTCACACCATATTGTGTATGAGTGATTTTCCAAAAGCAGTTTAATCTTATACTCTCAAGAGGGGAAATCATTTTCTTCCTCTTTGGAAATCCTTGATCCTTTTTTTTTCCTCTATTTATGACAGGCTACTTGTAAATAATCATTTTGAAGAACAAATTTGGTTTGGATTTATCACAGGGACTTTCTTTTGTGGGGTGTGATATAAGACTTTATTCACAATCTCTTAGAAATAATTCCCATCATTTTGTTAAAGTTTAGGGATGGCAACGGGGCAGATTGGCGAATTTGGGCAAATCCATCACTGCCCCGTTGGGGATCACAAATCCCCATCGAATATTCGTTTATACTAATTTTTGAAAACCATCTCCGCTCTGGTCGGATTGGCGGATGTACGCCCCACCCTGAATATCTGTTAAAAAAAGAGTTGAATTGTAAGGAAGAAAATCAACATAAACCACCAAAACCATTTAAGTAAGCAACACAGGTTCAACATTGTTTATTTCATCATATAATCCATTCAAGAGATCCTGTAATTCTTTATTTCACAACCAAACATCAGGTGACGAAAGCAAAGTTTTAATAGGGTGAACAAATCCTGTAATTTTCCCTTTGTTTATGTTCTTATTCTGCACTGGATTTGTCACCACTCACAAGAGGCACAGATGATGCGAGAGAGAGATTTGTTAGGTTTGTTGTTGGTCGTGCATCAACAGATTATCAAAGATCTGCAAACCCAAAACAGATCTGGAAAATATAAAATAGATTATTAGAGATCTTTAGAGATTAATCGTGAGAAGAAGATCAGAAGAAGATTAATTTTTTCGTTGCTATGTTGGAATGGAGCGCATTTTTAACTCTGAAATCGAGTGTACGCTATAGTGTTTTGTTCTCTTCTCGTGTTGCATCACCTCTTATCATCTATCTCTCAAGTGCTTTGTTTTTTTGTTTTTTTTTTTGGAGTCAACTCTGTAGGGGAGGACGAGAAGAAAAAAAGTGTGAATAAAGTGCAACAAGCGTACAATTGCAAATTCCAAAACGACGTCACCACCAACTTACTCTCTATGAAATGAATTGAATCAGAGAGAGTGTGGACGATTATTGGGTTTGGCTTTTTCTTTACTCTTCTTTCATTTCATTGCATTTTCTTTACCCATTCGCGTGCATTTTTTTTTCTTTTCGTCTTCTGTCAAATATGAGATGAGATGAGGAGATGGAGATTTGGTGAGGAGGCGGAGAGGGGGAGCAGAGAGGCTGAAAAGGCTTGTTGTCAGCGCAACTTAACTTAAATATCTAGTGAGAAGGCAGAGAAGAGGAGTATAGAGTCAAATCATGTGGGGCATGGTGAAAAAGTAAAATCATGTGGGAAGGAGTCACATGGGTATTGATATCAACTCTTAGTCTTAATGTCTATCTAGATCAGATGTCATTAAATTATAATTTAATTAGTTGGTGGGGGCTGATATGGTTAAATTCGTATCCGCCTTGAATTTGTGACAAATATAATTTGGATCCCCGAAATCCGTTAAGGTAAACCTAAATCCACACCAACATGGTTTAGATGGAGCAGATATCCGTGAAAATCCGCCCCACTGTCATGCCTATTAAAGTTTGACTTGTTTAGGATCACCAATAATAAAGTTTTTCAAGAGTGTTTTATTGGTGTCGATAATTGGGCACACACTCGTTCTTGAGAAGTAATTTTTGATAAGATTATGGTGGAGAATTTGGTTGGTGATTCACGTTGTTTTGGTTTAGTGTAATGGATTTGGTGTTTTAGTCACTTACATTTTATTGATTATCCACTTTTGGAGAGCAGTGTGGCGGAGAGTCGTGGAAACCTTCTAATTAATAGGAATTTGTATCGTTTTACTCAGGTATCACAAAAGGTGACACCTCCCATCTTATCTTTGTTTTTTTTACTGATTTGAGTGTTAGACGCTCTTATAGGTAGACCACCTCTCGTGGTGTCTGAGTATTTGCAGATCCACACTAAGATATATACACTAGATACATGTTTGTACATCTTGAGACAAATACACAAATCAAGAAAAAATAGCAATAGTGATTTTAAAAAATTACTCCCACTTCTAATTTTTACAAGAAAATTATTTAAGATGAACAAATCATATTCATCTCACTTTAGCTAAAGATCAACTTTCATCCATAAGACAATTTCCAATCAGTGACGGAGCCAGGATTTTTGTTGAGGGGGGGAGTGATATCATAATTAATTAAATATAATATAAAAATTAGTTACTTTAACATAATTTTTTTTTAACTTGAACAAGACATAAATGACTATACAAAACTTCATCTAATCGAATAAAAGATTTTCATTCAAAAAAAGGATGAAGACCACTTTGGATATACAAAAATAGAGTTCTATAATTTGAACTTTTACACATCTACATCCATAAATACCAAAAAACTCTATCTCCCCCCTCCCCAGTTAGAATAAAAAAATATTACAACTGGCTTCGACGCGTTTTCATACCCTAAAATCGTTTCATGATTGCTTCGTTGTTAATGCCATAAAAAACTTCATTTTCAATATACGTAACTAAACAATCATTCATCCAATCATCTCCCATTCGATTTCGTAACCGACTCTTCACTATATTCATAGCAGAAAATGCTCTCTCAACTGAAGCGGTGGCAACTGGTAGGATGAGTAACAATGTTATGAGTAAATAAACCATGGGATAGACAAATTCCTTCCTAGTCTCAACCATCTTCTTAGCTAAACCGCTGAGTCCATTGACATTTGAAAATTCATTGTTGGAATGCATATCAATAACATAAGTTTCCAATTGATCATGAAGTACCATCAGATCTACATTTGAAAAATCAGCTGGATAAAATTGAGCGAGCCGAATCAACCGCTGACTATCAAAAGCTGAAAAAGAATCACTTGGATTTAAGCATGTCATACAAAGAAGCAATTCGGTGTTCACCTCATCAAAGTGGCTATTTAGCTTTTGGAGTTGCATATCTATGCTAGTATAGAATAATTCAACTCGATAATGATATAGGTTGGTTACTTTTTCAGTATTGCGTCGTGATCTTCCTCGTTGTATAAATGTATCATCCATCTCAAGAACAACAATATCATGTTTTGCACAAAATGAAGCAACATTGTCCACAAGTATATCCCATCTATCTTCCCTCATCATTTGCAATCGTTGTTTGGAGATTTTAACTAAGATCATCGCATTGACAATATCTTGATCTTTTCTTTGTAATGCTATTGACAAATCCCAGGTTATCGCCAATATATCCTTCATTAAATGCAAATTGAAGATGAACTCAAAAGATTGCATAGAATCTAATAAAGCATATGCTTCTCCCTTCTGATCCGAGTTTAAACCATGTTTCACAACAATCTGGAGCACATCAATCACTGAAGAAAAATTAAGAAGCAAACTTATCAAGGTTTTATAGTAAGACCCCCAACGTGTATCACCAGGTCGTTTGAGATTGGTTTCTTGATTCAACCCTTGACCACTTGATAGTTCGCCACTATTGAGATTCTCAAGAATTTTAACAGCTTGTTTGTCTCGAAAAATTTCCCGACGCTTGCATGAGGGTCAACAATGTTCACCGCACTTGGAGCATTTTAATTATTGGTGTCTTCATGACGTAGCGCATACTTATACTCAGTAAACCAAGCTACATTGAAATGACGTAGCGCACCTCCTATTTTTTTTTGTGGGAATGTGTAGTTTATTGGCTGACAAGGACCCCTTTGCAAATAAGCTCTTCTAACAACCTCTTGATCATTCGGATGGTAATCAGAAATACGAATTCTTAAACCAGGATCAGTTGGAAGATTTGATAGGTCAACCTCTAAATGGCTTTTCTTTGAGATTGGTTCTGATAAATTATGATCATCTTTATTTTGTGCAGGAGGTGGTAAATCACTTATTGACTTTCTTTTTAAAAACTTATCCATAACTGAAATAAAACGAAGATTATATAAGACTGCATTCTATATATTTATATATTCTAAAACTTTAAATGAATAAATTAAAACCATATTTCCATGTAATAAATCATACATATTTCCAAAATAACAAATCAATATACCTCAATTAATGAAGCACCACAATAGAAGTATCGCCACCAATAATAGAACGCGCAAAATTGAAGATTTTCAAAACTGCAATTGACACACAAGCAGATGAATCAATTTGTAGTCTGCAATTCACACATAAGCTTTGAGCAAAGAGGTTGTTCCAGAGTTTTAAAGTGGAACACAACTGCAATAGAGTTTTAAAGGGGAAAACTAAAAAAATATTAAAAAAAACTTAATTGGGGTTACATAAATTATTTTTTTTCTCTCAAAAGTCAATGGTTACTACCTTTTCTACTTTAGAGACTTCTATGATACACCAGAACATTTAGATAAGCAAACTGACTCTGGTAACCTTTGCTATAATGTTTGATTTAATGATGTGTTATGTTATGTGCCATTTGATTAGTATATTAATTGTTCCTTGACTACTCGGTTTCAATTGTGCAAAGCATGGTGGGCAATATTGGTGTTTCAAGTCCATAAGGTAAGGAAATACTAGTTTCAAAGTTAGGCTAAGCTATGTGATTTTGGATGGGTGATATGCTGGTGTATTGATGTTGGGAGTTAAGCAATAAAATGTTCCTACAAGAAATGATAGAATGAGAGGTCTCACATGATACACTCAAATAAAAGGCTTAAGGCACCCACCATTACCAATGTTCCTGAAGCTGATGCGCAAGGAGAGCAGAACACGAAGAACAGAACACGAAGAATCGAAGATGAAGAAGAAGCTTTGAGCAAGGAGAGCAGAACACGAAGATGAAGAAGAAGCTTTGAGCAAAGGAGAGTAGAGGTTGTTCCAGAGTTTTGAAGTGGAACACAACTGCAGCAGAGTTTTAAAGGGGAAAAAAAAAACCTAATTGGGGTATACATAAAAAAAATTTCTCTCAAAAGTCAGTGGGGGCAAATGCCCCCACTTGCCCCCACGTGAATCCGTGCCTGTTTCCAATATTTGCAACATATCACATGAAGCAAGAGTAACAAAATGATTAGCTCGAATTTATCAGTTAATTTTTATCTAGTGAAAATGTCTATAACACTTATTACCATGAACCAATGATGAAAAATATCATTTCATGTTCCTCAATGAACTTTACAAAAAAAAAAAAAAAAAAAAAAAAAAAACCGCAACTTAAAAAAATACATTGATCAAGACGTTGCAACAAAAAACTCTGACAAGACGTTTCAAGAAACAATCTGTCTAGAGAGTCGGGCCTGAGCCAAAGAGCCTCAGTACCCTTCATCATCATAGAGATCCTCATAATTCACCAATCGAACACAATCACACACACAGATAGCCTCCCTGGCGCTAGGGGCCTGGCTCTCTAGAAATTTTGTTCTAAAAATACCATACTCAGCCCATGCAATAAGTGGTTTTTCAAAAGCCAGTGATAAAGCAGATTGAGCGAGATTACGAAAAGATCATCTGAAATCTATTATGATAAAACTACTTTATATCAAACAATAAATGAAAATCCGAAAGACGCGTGTACCACTACCATGCATTCGTCTCGCCACCTCGAGATACACATACACACTATACAAACATAAAGACCAAAATTTTCAAAATTTTATCATTGTGCCATGTGTACTCGGGCATTGCTAGCTAATCACAACTCACAACATCAAGATAGGGTGAAATTCATCAAAATCATCCCAACCCTCCGTAAGAAAAAGAAAAAATCTTCATTTTTTTCTTATTTTTTGTATGATTTTTTTTTAAATATTTTTTATCCAAAAACAAATCCATTACTTCATCACCCCATAACCTCTCTTTCTATTTCTCTTCTTTCTTACAAACTTAGAGGATCTCCAACTCCTCTTTCTTCTCTCCTCTCTCTATTTATATTCTCTCTTACACATTTTCACCACTTCTCTCTATAAATCCCCCTCAACTTTTTCTGCTTCTTTTTAATTGAATAACAATCCAATCGACGAAACAAAAAGAGGAAGAAAAAAGGGGTTTCCTTGCAGAGGATGAACACACCCTCTCTTCTTCTTCCTCAACATCATCATCAGATCTTAAAAAATCACCTTGATTTCTAATCTGGGGTCTCTTTAATCGGTGAGTGTTTTTTTACATCTCGGAAACTTTTTTCATCATGGGTTTGTCTTTTGATCTCTGTCGAATGACCCCAGATTGGCAAAATTTGATCTTTACTTTGATTTGTTTGAAATTCTGGATGTTGGGTTTTTTCAGGAATCCTGAATTCTGGGTTTGTTGATCTGTTGAGGATCCTATGCTCTTGGATTGAATTGCAAGATACCCATTTCGTGTTTGTGAAGTTAGGTCCGGATTTGAGTGGCAATCATTTGGATAAGGTAGAGTTCCATTTCTCTATCTGCATTTAGATCTATTTGGTTTGAATTGTTTAGTTGTTGTTATAACTTTTGATTTACTGGGTATTTTGTTGTGAATTTTATGTACCCAATTGGATCTGTGTGTAGAAAAGAATTCAACTTTTTGCATTCAATTGTGTGTTGTGAGACTAAAGAGTTTGATGGGTATGTTGTGATTCCCCTATTTCTGGTTTGAATTGCATGTTACATGATTTTTTGTTTATCGGATGAGAGAATTTGTTTTGCTGATTATGGGTTAATTCCATATGTGGTAACAGATAGAGATATGGAAGGGGATCTTGGGAAGCTCTTCATTGGTGGAATTTCATGGGACACCAATGAAGAGCGCTTGAAGGAATATTTTCAAAACTATGGGGAAGTGGTGGAAGCTGTGATCATGAAGGATCGGACTACGGGCCGTGCTCGAGGGTTCGGTTTTGTTGTGTTTTCAGACCCTCTTGTTGCAGAAAGAGTTGTCATGGATAAGCATCAGATAGATGGAAGAACAGTAAGTTGTTTTATTTTTCTTCAAAATGGTTCATTGTTTTGATTCAGAATTCAGCTAATTCTCAATTCGAAAAGCTTTATCTTCTGTTATTTGGTTATGGAATTCAAAGAATTTTGAAAGAACTTATTTCATTAGGGTCAATGGAAATGTAATTGCATCCTTCAAGTAAATGTTTTAATTATTGTCTTTCTGAATTCTCAGGTTGAGGCGAAGAAAGCTGTTCCTAGGGATGATCAACACATTCTGAACAGAAACAGTGGCAGCGTTCATGGATCTCCGGGTCATGCCCGCACTAAAAAAATATTTGTAGGAGGTTTAGCATCCACTGTTACAGAAAGCGACTTCAAGAAGTACTTTGATCAGTTTGGGGCAATCACAGATGTAGTGGTAATGTATGACCATAACACACAAAGGCCAAGAGGATTCGGGTTCATTACTTATGATTCCGAGGATTCAGTGGAAAAAGTATTGATGAAAACATTTCATGAGCTGAATGGTAAAATGGTTGAAGTCAAACGAGCTGTTCCCAAAGAGTTATCCCCAGGGCCTAGTAGGAGCCCACTAGGTACGGCATATAACTATGGTGGTCTGAGTAGGGTTAATAGTAGCTTTCTGAATGGATATCCTCAGGGATACAGTCCTAGTTCAGTTGGAAGCTATGGAGTTAGGATGGATGGGAGATACAGTCCAGTTGGTGCTAGTCGGAGCGGGTTTTCTTCATACGGTCCTCCTGCTTATGCATTGGGTATGAATTTTGAGCCAGGTTTGAGCCCAAGCTATGGTGGAAATACAAACTTCAATGGTAACCTTGGCCCCGGACGGGGACTGAGCCCTTATTTTGGTGGGACTTCCAACAGATATGGTAGTCCAATTGGCTATAATGGGGGTAATGGAGGTGGAAATAGCTCGGTTCTAAACCCAGTTTCTCGGAATGCATGGGGTAACTCGGGGATTAATTACCCGACAAACTCCACAAACTCCAATGCTTACATGGCCTCTATAGGTGGTGGGACTACTGGAAATTCCTTTGGCAACAGTGGAGTGAACTGGACTCTTCCTCCAATTTCGGGTCTTGGGGGAGGGAGTGGTACTGGCTATAATAGTGGCAATCTTAGTTTTGAAAGTGGGGACAGCAGCTATGGGCTGGGAGGAGCAGGGTATGGTAGAAACACTAGCAATGCTGTAACCTCTTCACCATCTTTGTCTGCATCCAATGGTGCTTTTGATGGACCATATGGTGATTTATACGGTGTTGGTTCACTTTATGGAGACTCAACTTGGCGATCTGCAACTTCTGAACTAGATAGTTCTGGTCCATATGGTTATGGGCTTGGCAATGCAGCTTCGGATGTTACTACTAAGAACTCTGCGGGATATGTTGGTGGTTATAGTGTTACAAATAGACAACCTAATAGAGGTAAGGGTTCTCTTCCTTTATGAAACTGGTATTCCAATCATTACTTTACTGCTTTTTACAGCGACGAAGGTCACCATTTGGCAGGTTCTCAAAATCTGTAGCAATGTTTTCATGCATGTCCATTTGAGGTTTCATGAAGTACACTCATTCACACAGAGTGACACTCGACGTCAAAAGAAAACCCTTTATTTCAGACCCCCCTTGTTAGGAACCTTGGAATACTCATGTCAGACACTTTGAATTACTTAATAGGGATATATGCATCAAACTCATATAGGTGAATGAATTCTGACACTTCATAACAGTGTCAAATATTGTCAGTGTTCTTGTTAGATAGGTAACGGCTTTAGAAGCAGCCATTGTGGACCTGCCATTGGGTTACTTATGGAATTTTGCCAAACAACCTTGATTGAGATGATCACTGATTTGGTTAACGCAAGGGAAACTTGATTATGAACAATATTTTGACAGTCACAGGCATAAATATGCATAATCACTCCCCTTCCTACCTCACACAGACAGTTATTGCACATAGCCATTCATTTACATCTACAAACCAATAGGAACATGTTGAACCATTTTTAGGACAATGACTACCTGTTGGATGTATAACAAGACACTCCATTTCATTGACAACTTCTCGTTTCAAACAATTTAGGGTACTTCATTTGTTAGCATGAGCCAATACATTTTAATTGGATTTACATATCAAACTTTAATTTGTTGTGGTATTCTGAGACTTCTTACACTGTATTTCTTGACCTTAGAAATGTGCTTAATTCTTATAGGCAAATCTTACCATTTTGAAAACCCTAGTTTATTTCATATTTACATGTGACACTAGCTTTTGCCCAACTTGAGAAATGTTTGGTTTGCTTAGTTCATAACTTTAATGGAACAATAGATTGCATTGCAACTAATTGCTCAGGAGGTGTGGGGTTTTAGCTACTAGAGTCCAAGCAGAAAGTAAAATTTCAAAAATTCGCTTGGATGACTTCCAAGGAATGTTGCACACACCATGACACCTCATCTCAAATTAGGCGTCATCACATATGGTCTGAACTCTGAAAGACTGGGAGTCATCTTGTAGAAAGTGTTTGGATCTTCAATGGGGCAGAATTTCTAGTTGTTATAGAAAATAAAAGTATTTATGAGTAAAATTTATTAATGTATAATTGAAAACCAAAGTCTACTAAGTAGGTTGCTATGACTGCCAAGGAGATAAGATCAAGAGACTCCTTTGCCACTTTGGACAAAATTTCCTTGCGTTTTAACAGGAAAATCAAATTGAATACTAACCAACTCTTTGAAAAGCCTACTACTCTATTATTAGAATACCTATAATTTAAGGATCCAATCAGTCAATCCCTATCATTTTTCCCTAAACACATCTCCATCCTCACTCCAGAGTATCCTCATAAGCTGGCATGGAGAATGTCCTGGGAGTCCTTTCTGACCATTTGTACCCCCAATGCCCCAATTATTCTCCAAATTCTTTTCTTGTTGAAACCAGTGTTCATCCTTGTGTATGTACAATATATGATATATCCAGATACCACAGTACAGGCTATGATGGTATTATAATATCTTCCATCTGTAATGTGGTCGGATTTGTGTCCTTCGATAAGGCATCTTGTACTTGTCACACATTAAATAATTTCTAATTGTGGAAATGAGAAACCATTGGAGTAGCATAGAAATTATTTGCTGAGTCTTAGTGTTTGATATTTTTTCCTATTATCTTTGAAATGAGCAAGTTATAATTTTCACGTAATACTTATGTTTTTTGTTCTCACTTTTTTCAGGAATTGCTGCATAGGAGAATCATTATTTGGATTTCAGCATGATACTGTAGGTGAACAAAATCCGGTTAGATCAGGTGAAAGACTGTGAATTCCATACTTGTCCCCCGTCAATACATAGAAAACATTTAGAGTGCTAACCGGAGTGCTTGTTTTGGATTCTGAGGAAGCGGTTATAAGGGATTTTGTGTAAGGTTTGAGATTTGAGTTCTTAATTTAGGTTTTCCTTTTGGGGTTTGATTGAGATGTAAAATCAGATTTCGCGGGATATATTCAGAAAGAGTGGGTCCCCAAATTGTATCGTGCATCTCCTGACGATACATAAAAACAATTCTCTTTTTTCATTTCTTTTTTTTTCGTTGTACCGTCTAGCAAAGTTGCTGGTTCTTGTCAGGTATGTTTTTTTCTTCTTGTCGTTCAAGTTTGTTTTCATCAGTTTGTATCAGAGGATCTGTTTGATTTACTAGTGTGAAACTTTTGAGGGATACCCATCTGGGGTTCCCGGAGAATAAGTTACCAATTATTCTGATTCATTCTCAAGACAATACTTTCATTTCAGTCGAATTAACCTTTCACTTATGTTTAAACTTAGTTATCTTCGACAGTGGTCACCGTTATATTTTTTGCTTCCAAGGACATTTTTACTTTTATCTACTTTGATGATAAACATGAGGTTTCCAAGCTTGTATTCATTCATGGAAATAGGTACATTTCGATATGCAGAATTTAGCAAAATTTCTCAAAGTCTGATATGTGGTCACATTGACTCTTATCCAAAAACCCATAATAGATTGGTTGAGTTATAGCTTTCAGACCACTTCCATTTGGTTCTCTGTCTTAAGTATCAACACTGGAATAATATCCAAAGTGGTCCCTATTACTCTGCTTCACATATCAGTTGGAGGGAATGGGCGATTTATTCCTCATTGATTGAAACCAAGAACTTCATTGTGATTTTTCTGGTTCTGGAGCTTGTTTTGGCCTACCAACATCTTAATTTTGGGCCCAATTCATAATTTCTCGAGTTTCTGTTACTCGAATTGATTGAACATTGTGAGTTTGTCGAATACTAAAACCATCTGATGAAAAAAAATCTAGGTTTTTCTTCTATATATTTTCATATAAATGAAGTTTTTACCTTTTCATAGAATTTGGAACTTGGGGTGCAGGGATAAGTTAGAATTTGAGAAAGATAAGTAAAAAACTTATAATGACACTTTTCATTATAAAATCTCCCTTGATTGCTTGATGTATTGATGTGAAACATGGAGAGTTTGAAAAAAAAAAAAAAAAAAAAGTTAAAGTACCTGTAAATATATTGAATTACATAATGCTTGCGCCTCGACATTTCTCATCGAAACTAATACATTTACATCTTAACATTTGGTTTTACTAGTTTAATTTAATCCATACAAAATAATTTGCACTTGAAATAGTTGAATAGAGCTACTTAGAGATTCCTAATTTCTCATTATTAGTTGAGAATAATATGGCTTACTAGCACCCCACTATTTAAGACAATATGTTTTTATTTAGATATACACATTTGGAGAAAATATAAACAAACCCATTGGGATCACCAAACAATACAGGTACCCAACTTTATATCTTAATCTTAAAATATATAACTTAGATTCTTATTTACTAATAAAATACAAAATCAATATTTTTCTATTCAAAGAACAAGTGCAATACACATGCATTCCCACCAATCTTGATTAGGGTTCCAATTATATGCTGTGGTTTGCCACCACATTAGGGTTTAGAAAATTATATCCATCAACAAAATTATATTCAAAGAAAGCTGAGGCTAATATAATAACATTTTTATTTATTTATTTATGAAGGGTGAGGCAAAGGATCTCTCTCTCATGAAAAGGTTGGATAAGATGTGGTGGTTTGAGAAACACAAATTCTCTCTAGCCATGTGGGATGTAGGGTTGTCAATCAAGTTGATTCATAAAATAAAGTTTTGAGAAAATAATTTAGAAATAATAAAAAAATATCTTATATGATATTAAAAAAAAATCAAATGTTATTTAAGTTTTGAGAAAATAATTTAGAAATAAAAAAATATCTTATATATGATATTAAAAAAAAATCATATGTTATTTAATCTTCATAAGTCATGGAACATGACATTAATTAGGTTAGAGCATTTTCAACTTAAAGATAAGCGCATTAGCTAGCATAAGGTGGCATTAGTTTGGCTTAAAAATGAACTTTTCATATGCAATTTTGCGGACATTCACTTTCCTACAGGTGAAAATTCACAAAATCCTAACTGGTGATTCTCGAACCCGCGACCTCTCACAAAGAGAGTGGATGTCAACTGAGCTACAATTGATGGACAAGAAAAAGAAAGACAAAAAAAACTTTTCATATGCAATTTTGCGGATAAATTGAGGCGCGGGTGAGCCTATTGTTTTGTTCATACAAAGTTATATCTCAGGTAGGGCGGGGGGCAACTTGCAAGGACAATTGGCTCAATTAGACTTCAAGTAAAGCTTAGATAACTCTTCGGAACTTTGGTTGGAATGTCTCCTGCATTAAACTTTTTTTTTTTTAATAAATAAAATACTTACTTTGTAATTCTTGACGATGTTGCTTATATTCCCTTTTTATTATAATTTTATTGAATGCTTTTTCTTTTCGTAAAATTATATAAAATTTTTAAGTGGTGATAAAAAGTTACAAATTACCAAGCATTAGCCTAATGGGTTGGGCTTGGGTTTACAAACATGGGTTTGTAGTGAAACAAGCTTTGGGCTCGAGCTCGGATTCATGGGCCTGAGGCCCGTTATAACAAGCCGAAACGTATCCAGTGTTGTGAAGTTCCCTCTTAAATTAACCTTCCTTGAAAGAAGGCCATTTCGTCCCCTAGGCTCATCTCTGCATTATTGGATTCTCAGTAATTTTTCCAATGGGAAAAGAAAATGAAGCAAGAAGGAATTTCAAACAACCCAAAAGTTCACTTTTTCTAGCCATGAAAACAACTTCAACTCTCAGAAACACTCACTATGGGAGTACTTATGATCAAACTCACAAATCAGTAAGGTGGTTCGTCGAGGAATCACAAACTTGATAGAACATGAAACACTGTATCAAACCAGAACTGCATAGACCTTTGTCCCTCTCTCATGCTAAGTGCCCAAATGAATAACTTCATAAACAAGTTAAGAGAAAAGGTCACAAAAAGTTCATAGAATGCAGTAACAAGCATCTATTTTTACATACAAGTCTCTCTACCTCTTCATTTGTCAAAGAAAATCATTGTCAGAAAACATAGAGGAGCATTTTTCTGCAATTTTGTAGACAAATCTATGAAACTACCTTTATACTACATCCATCCTTTTCCCAAACTAGTGTTACCTAATGTAACAGTAGTCCTCACTCACTTCGACAAAATCACATAACTTTGGAGAATATGCAAGCTATTGCTCATTCCATTTGGAACCTCAGAGAAAGATTCCAAAGATACGTTGAGTTCTATCCACATGTGTTCACTGTTGACGCAAGATCATCTAGGTCAGTGAGCAAACTCACCCATCACCTTCGGAAGGCAAGTAAGACAAATCTCCAAAGAGTACCCAGAATTTATGAGCTCTGCAATGACATGGTACATATTTTATCAGACTGGAGGTCAGAGAACTACAACAAGCCAGCATTGAAGTGGAAGGACTTCTGTGAGTTGTGCCAGGTTAAGGTTCCAGCACTGAGAGTCCGATCAAGGCATGATAATCTGGAGAAGGTGGAAATAAGAAGACGAGCCATCACTAGCTGTCTCCATCTCGTTGGCAAGGTAATCTACTTTCAAGAACTAGGTTTTCTAATTCTTGATTGTGAGTAGTTCTGCGGGGACGTGCTTGGACAATTGGCCAAGTTAGATGCAAGAAAGCAGACGAACAATGGATTCATTAGCAGGAAAGAACTCGAGAAAATTCTTAAAGGGAGCTTACAAAGTCATATTCCTGGGATGGGTACAAAAGTTTTGCCAGTGATCTTGTGAGGATGATGTTAAAACTGGAACTATTCTATGAGCAAGATCCTGGTGATCCGAATTCTATGCTACTAATTCCTTCAATTCTTGAAGAAGGAAGAGGAAGGTCGCAAAGATGGCAAATAAGCTGGCCTGATTGCGTCTATGCAGGGCGCCATCTCGAGTGTGATGACTCAAATCATATGTTCTTTACCCCAGGCTTCCAAGGTTACAGTTAAGTGGCTGCTATTTTTCAGCTTTACCTAAAAAAAACTCAGTCTTTTATTCCATTTTCGAAGTTTAACCCACTTGTTTACTGCTCCAGGTGCACCTCCATAACAAGATATTTGGGTCAACAAGTCAGCATGCCGCGACTTACGGTATTTTGAAATACCTCATTACAATATGTATCAACGGAATCTATGTCAGAGTCAAACTTGGAGGCCAACTGGGCTACTACATCGATGCCCTAGCATGTTCTACAAAGCCTGTCACTGAAACACTAAGGCTCTTCCAGCAGCTTATAATCCCCACAATCCAAAGCCTGTGTCATGGAGTCACCCTGACAGAGAGTATTATTCGTCCCGAATGTGTCAAATGTTTGACAGCTCCCTGATATAGGAAAAACCAAGTAGTGCCTCTGCAGCAACTGAAACAAGCAGTGCTCTCACTTCCTGCAGAGGGCATGAATGACTATCAGCACACTGGAGTTGCAGTAACTGATGGAGGCAGACCAGTTCTACTAGCTGGCTTCGATTTTGCCAGAAGCCTCCTCTCAGATGATGACTTCAGGGAAGTATTGCATCGATGATATAATGACCTTATCACCTTGCTGTGGAACTGGCAGTCCCACTTGATGACGAGCCAGAAAGGCAAGAGAAACCCCAAGCTGGAGCGGACAGCGCAGTGGAAGCAACACTTGGGGGCATAGCAAAGGGTGTGGAAGAAGTTTTGCAGAGGTTAAAGATCATCAAGCTGCAAAGCAGAGACTTGACGCAGGAGATTCAAGGATTGAGATACTATGAGCACAGATTGTTAACCTAGCTTCACTACAAAGTAACGTATCTCGTCAACTATAACGTTCAGATTGAAGAAAGAAAAGTACCCAACTTGTTCTACTTTGTCCACACAGAAAATTGTTCTAGAATATTGGTGACAAACATAATCATAGGCATGACCGCACTTCGGCTGCACATGTTATGTGAACAAAATGCATGTCATTGTAGATCAGATTTGCTGTGAAATGATGCGAGTGGACAGCAAAGTGGTTAAGAGTCTAGTTCCATACATGAAGAAGTTCATGAAGCTTTTAACATTCGCTCGGAAAATCGGTGCTCATGTTGCAGCAGGAATGGGAGAGATGATACCAGACTTGAGCAGGGAAGTTGCTCATCTTATTGAATTGCCTCTTATGCATGGAGCAGCAGGGGCAGTTGGTGCAGGGGTTATGGAGGCTGCAGCAATGGGCCAGATGCGAGGAAGCAGACAGAGGAACAGAAACAAATCCTTGATCGGAGAAGGTTCAAGGGACATACAGCAGACCTGAAAGTGGAACAGCAATGGCTTGTAGATTTCTTGAGGGACCGACAATGTTCAACTGGAAAGAATATTGGGGAGAAATTTGGATTGTGGAGTGAGGTACAGAGACAGTGGCCAGATTGCATGGATTTGTAGGAGGCATATTCAAATGAGAGGAAATCAAGTAATCGGAAATCAATTAATCGAAGTACCACTCTGACAGTGTTTCGGTTATTTGTAAAATATATGCATCTTTTATGTTCTTCACAGTAGTGTTTCTCAAGGAAGAGTGGAGTCAGGAAGAGCTATCTGCAATGTTTATCATCATTTAACACTCTAGGCAGACCAGATTAATTATAATCTGCATGAATGAACTCTTTGGTAGGATAGGTAGAACCCAAAATTATGTCACTTCGATACCAGCTTAGACATCAAAGATTACATTTGTCACCCCTCAAACACAAAAAATATGTATTAAGTTGTTTGAATTTCTCTTGGTTTAATTCATTATTTTATATAGCCTAGCTAAATCAATTCTGCATAGATTCCAACTTCACTAAAAGAAAAGAAACTAGAACTAAAAAGAAATTGTCAACAGAAGAGAGAGAGATGATAGATTTATGTCATACATAGTACATAGTCATACTGACTACAATGGAAAATAAAATGAAGATTGAACACACACAAGTCATGTTCCTTCATGATCTACGTAGTCTCAACATACAAATGGAAACAGTACTAGAAGTATAAAACTCACTACTATTAGTCTTGATTCTAAAATCTAGAGTTGCATGTGTATCCTCCAGACTTGGTCAAATTTCAGTTCAGAAGAAAGCTCGACTCCCATAGAACACTCTCGAGCCAGTTGATTTTGGTGTCTGCGATTTCATATCAGAGCTTGAGGTCGAATTCGAATTCCCCGAGTCAGTGGAGCCATTATTTCCTAGATCCATTGGAAGCTTCATTTTCGCCAAAGACTCTGTAAACTGCTGCATGCTTTTCATGTACATGTCTGCATAGTCTTGCTGAACCACAGTCTGCTCCGGCTCAATGTTTACACTAATAAGTGAGTTTGTGAACTTGTTACTTGCTACCTCGCCATTGCCAGAGGAATTGCTTTGCTCTTTCAGAGGTGAAGCCGTCTCGTGATTTGGGGACTTCTGAGCTCCTGAATTCTCAGAAACGGATTGAGCTGGAGACCCATTAGTCGCGACACTGCTAACAGGAGTATCAGACTTGTTAACCTCAGTGGAGTTCGGGCTAGCCTCAGAGAAACTTTCAACAACCTTGACTCCCAATTCTGAACTAATATGATCATCACTATCAAAAGTGTTCAAGCTCTCAGAAGTAGTCTGAGAATCCAAAGAATCACATGGTATCCCAAAGTACTGCGAAACCATCACATGATTCTCATTGACAATGTTTGGATCTGGAAACTCAATCTTATCATAGTCACCTGGAACTGAATTGGGCATCTCAGTGTCCTTTGATGCACCATTTGCACTCAGAGATGCACGAGGAGTAATAGCCAAGACATCCGGTGCATCCCCACAGTACGAAAGTGACAATTGGACAAATCCTGCAGGAGAATGGAAAAGATCGGTCGAGGAGAGTGTATACTCCCCTTCTAGCTTTCCATTCTCAGCAAGGACATCCGAAAGAGGAACCAATGCAAACCCTAGCAACTGATCCTCAAGATAATTCTTCACCCTACTAAGCATCCATATCTCACACTTGAGTGAGGTATCAATAGTTCGAACATTAAGCCGGACACTCTCATTGAACACTGGATTCTTCCCACCACCATTAACAGTATGCGTGGAGACAGCACCTTCAGGATCACAAGTCAAGCAAGCTTTAGCATAAACATCTTGCTTATGGTATATGCAGATGTTGTGGATATCTCTAGCTTGGTGAACAAAAACCTCGAGAACACCAATATATCCCTCAGAATTGCCCCCTTCCTTCCTGCGAACCGCAATTTCGCCAGGAACATGAACAGACTTCTGGATAACATAATTGGATTTCGGCTTCTCAGGCTCAGCAAGAACAACAGACAAGTTCTTAAGTGGTGTCACAACAGACTGATGAGACTCCATTTTCACAAACAGGAACTAAACCACCCTCGAATCAGCAAACAAGTTTAGAACAACTACAAGCCAAAACCCCAAGACTCAAATGTAGTACAGAACCACAGAAACCAAAACAGAACACTCAAAACCCTAACTTGAGATCAAATTGGGCAGTGAATTACAAAACTGAAAGAGTCAAAAGCCCTAACGATGAGACCTTTCACACAACAAAACACCAAATTCCTACCTTGAGCTGAAACCCAACAAGTACAGATCAAAACCCAAGAACCAAAACCCTAAAAACAGAACTTTTCAGACTTAAAACTCACACACAAACAAACAAACCCCAACACTCAAAACCCTAAATTGAGATGAAATGAACAGTATAACTCAAAACCCAGAACCAGAAAACTCCAAAGACCTCAATTTTCAGACTCCAAACTCCCAAACAAGCAAAACGCAGCAATAATTAGACCAGACAAACAGAATCTAATAAAGCCTCCAACTTTACACACACAAACACAACCAGAAACCAAAGTCTTCTACTAAGAGTTTCAGCACAGTAATCCAAACTTCCTTCCACAACTCTTAACTACAACCTATTAAACAAAACCAAATGAAGCAAAAACAGAATCCAAGAGAATAAAACAGGGGAAAGCAAGCAAAATAGTTTAAAATAAATATAAAGAAAAACACTAACCCAAGTCCTCACACAATTCTAAGCACAACCCATGGATTAGAATTCAACAAAAACAGCAGATATGAAGAGAAATTTAAAGAAGACAGGTAAAGGGGGTTTGTTTTTTTCTACTTTTCTTTGCCTTTCTTTGCACAAAAGTCAAGCAGAGCTCTGTTGAATCCGTGGCAGCTTATCCAGATACGTCGGCTACTCACTACTAGAGAACCTCAAATTCGTGAATCAAGGAAATGCTTGAAGAAAACAAATGAAGGTGAGTTTTTATGTTCTGGAATTTATAACCAGCTCTGTTCTACAACTCTGATTGGAGAATGTTTTTTCTGCTTAAGCCAAACAAGGCCCTATTATTTTACTCCATGTGGAAAGATAGGGTTGTCACTGTTAACTTGTTAGCATTGCCATGTGTCATTGTGGTAGTGGATTCCTAAAATTTGATTTTTTTTAAATATTTTAAAGGATTATCCCTTATTATTATTATTAAGAGCATCCACAATCATCCACAATTAGTGTGTACACTTGAAATGGTGTTAGGGAACTAGTTTTTACGACTAAGATGATGTGGCATTGTCAGAGAAGGTTTTTTACAACCTCCTGATATACATAAACTTTGTAAGGATTTTATCATTCTTTCGATATCAAGCTACATCACCCTAGTTACAAAAACCTAATTTCCTAGCATTTTTATTATATTTATAGTGAATGCGTGCCTAAAATATTTTAGGTTGCGTCAAGAATAAATAAATTGAGAACTAGTTTAAGGGTATTTTAGCATTTGAATTAAGAAGCTCAATAATTTCAAACTTCTCTTAATAGCACCATAACAAGTTGTATATGTTTAATAGTTATCTTGCTTACATTTTATACAACAAGTGCATCTTGATTGCGACATATCATCGCTTTATTGCATGCTTAACACTATTTACACAGCAAAAATTTCAATAATGTATATATAGTATTCAATGTCTAATTTCTTAAGGCATTTAGATGCTTGCTTTCTAAAAGTTTTTCAAACTTCTTCATTTCTAAGAAAAAGAAAATAACATATTGTTTGTTTCTTTAATTTAAAGCTCTCTTTTTTGGATTTTTACTAGCAGACCTTTCAATTAATAAAATATTAATTTTGTTAGGTAGTCACGTCAGTCAGTCATTTATTTTTGTCAGAGTAGGACATTTTTACAATTTTATTCATTCTTTTTAAAAATACAATCACAAACATCATTTATAGAAGGGGTAAAATTATAAAAATGTACAATCCTAACAAAAAATGGCTGACATTTTAAATTAAATTATTAACCCATTTTATTTATTTACTTTATATTTGAATGTTACATGGCAATTTGGATAATAATCGAAACAATACCATAAAGCTACATAATTGTCCCCATAAGATTAGTTGCATCGTGATTGAAGACTTACTTTGGTATGATTCATCTAAGTCACCTTATTTATTTTCGTACACTAATCAATGATGGAGCGCGAATGTGATCTTAATAATCATCAAGCGAAAAATCCCTAACTTATCCATGAGTTGTTTTGCTATAAAAATATATCGAGACATATTAAAAGTCCCATGACAATATGTATAGGTATGATATGTAAAGAGTAAGTTTACATGTACGAAAATTTTAAATGTCGAGGAAGTGGGCGAGGAAAACAGCGAGAGAGAGAGGGAGCCGTCCATATTCCTTGGAATGCGTGCATAAAAAATGATGACACACATTCCGAGGGAATGGACGACTCCCTCCCTCGCTGTTTTCCTCGCCCACTCCCTCAACAGGTAGAAGTGCTCTTACATGTATGGTCTCCCTTGTAAACAAATCATTAAAGTGTTTAAGCTCTCAAAATCTAATCATGTATTGAGTGAGATGAAACTCATTTTTACTAAAAAAGCTAAAAAAGAAAAAGTTCGATTTGTTACTTTGATGAAAACTTTTGTCCCACCATTTTCTCAATCTTTGTACCTCTCTAAATAATAATGATTTGTTTTTCCTTTTCTCCTTTTGGTTTTATGCCCATTATTTCAATGATTTTTTTTGGCACTTTAAGGAGTTAAATAGCATTTTTACTATTCTATAATATACTAAACAAATTGCAAATGGCATGATAGTTCAACAGTTAGAGCTTGGCGGATGGTATCACTAGGTCATGTATTTAAACTCAGCTTACGACATTTTTAGAGGGTTCTATAATTCTATAAAAACCTTGTTTGCCTTTCAAAAAAAAAATTAAATATATACTAAACAAATTTGTAGCATAACATTCTTGTAAAATAAAAAAATCATGAAGAAAATTAGCATAGCATATTACACCAAGACTTAATGAGGTTGTTGTAGCCAATATCGAAAAAAAAAAAATTGATAACATGTGAAATAGACTATACATTCGCAACTATTTATGATGCTCTAATACATATAATTATAACACTTATATGGTGTATTTGATCAAGAAATGCCACCAAGACTTGGTGTGGGTGTGAAAGTGAACTTCTAAAGAGTAGGTTATTCTTTCATTTTCTGGTTATCTAAAGAAATATTAGACTATGATAATTCTTTTGATCAAGGCCCCTAATAATTAAAATAAGAAAAAGTTGCAGCCATTGTACTTCAATCAACACTAAAACTAAAATCTTAATTAATAAAATAAACAAACTTGGGGGAGGTTTTACTTTACTTTCAAACCTCCCCCAGTCACCAAATGAAGAAGCACTATCTATAATTGGATTCTGTTTTATGCATGTGTTCTATATATTTCTATTGGCAGCCACAATTGACACCTTCAATTCCCTTCTTTCACACCTAACAATTTTATTTTTATTTAACCTACTATGGAACACCACTAATCAAAGGAAAAATCATTCATTTTCCTCTTCTCATTAGGGTTGAACAAAAAATCGATCAAATCGATTAAACCGACCGACTCGATCTAATCCGAACCGATCGGATCAGTTTCGGTTTCAAAAATTTTTAAATCGAAGTGGTCGATTCGGGTTTCGGTTTCTATGTGATTTTAACCGACCAAATATATATTTTATATATAAATAATACAATAGGTTTAAAATAGTCGGTCGGTTCGGTTTTATTTCGGTTTTGGTTCGATTTTAGTCGGTTCGGTTCGGTTACAGTTTGCATAAATTAGAATCGGTTCGGTTTCGAATCGGTTTTGTTAATGTTCGGTTTGATTTTGGTTTGAAAATTTTAAAACCGAACCGTCGATTCGATTTTCAGTCTACTTCTCATCTTTTTTTTTCTCTCTCTCTCCTCCCTGGATCAAGAACAACAAGAGTATCAACAAGATAATAATAACAACCACCGCCCTTTGTCCGCCGCCACTTCTCTCGTTTATTCTTTATTTCTTTTTGTTTTTCTTCTCAAAAACCCAACAAGAAGAACAACAATAGTGTGACACCTTTACACCAAATTGGCATATTTGTAACAACTTAAAAAATAGTAACATATTTAAGCTATTACAATTCACCAAACAATTTTAAGTCAAAACTAAATTTAGTCAACAAAATGAAAAATAGCTACACAAAAAATGATACAATAAATTAGATCACCATGAATAGCATCACTTGTAAGCCCATACTATTTGTGGTGATACAATTATTGAATCACTTTGTGTTTTGAAAATGTGTAAAATTGATTTGTGAATTGTTATAGCTCAAAAGTGTTACTATTTTTTGGATTGTTACAAAAATGCCAATTTGGTGTAGTGCACCTGCGCAATGCTCCACCTCACCTAGCCGCCGCCCCTTCCAGCTTTGCCCGCTTTGGCTCAAAGCTTATATTCCTAAGTTTGATCTCGCTCCAGCCTCTGCGAGAATATAACCGAAATAGAAAAGAAAGGGGGGGGGGGGGGGGGGGGGGGGGGGGGGGCTAGTAGTAAATTGTGATGCTAAATAAAGAAATTTGTGGTGTCAAATAGTCAATGTCTTTTTTTGCTTGTTTCTTATGGATGCATTATTATGGATTAAAGTCCAAATACTATAAGCTAAAATATTCATATATAATGTGGTCATTTGGCTCTTCTATAAATGACTTTGTCCAAATGTAGTGATCTTTGGCATCTTTCTCAACTTTTATATCCATTTAAAGTAGACTTCCGACTTCCGTGAGGTAGCCTCTTGGACTTGAGTTATTGTCAATATCACAAAGGTGACACCTATCAAACCAAAGGGTGGCCCTAATAAAGGTTGATGTGATTAATACATATTTTAACTAATTTACACTTATTTAAAGGCATATCTTAATAGAATTATTAGGGTTTTGTGGGACATTTTGGATTAGTAGTCCTCCATTCACCTAATCAACTTTGGAGGTTTTGAATAAAAGTGGAATCCACGAAGTCCCACCATTTTACTTGCTTTAATCTTTACTAATTGTTCATAAGTTAAACCTTTCACAATGATTTCATTGTTAATATCAGCAACATTTACCTTGCATTAGATTATGATTTATACTTGTTTACTGATAGCAAGTATTATATTCCTTAATTAAATACCCAAAATACGACGAAAATGTAATATTCCAAAGTAAAGTATATTATACTAAAGTAGTCTTTAAAAAATAAATGGTGTGTTGTGTATCATTGGTAAACAAAAGCATAAGTCAATAAAATGAGATAAATATCATATCATACTACTATTTAATTTGTTTTTGAATAATAATCATCAAATCTTATTAGAACTGCCATATTTTACAATGGTGTTAAAATATTCAAACACAATTAAGGTTCATTGACAATATGGGCATATCAATGATCCCTTTAGACATTAAACCCTGTGGGGTGTGACATTTGACTTTAACTATACAACAAATGTCCCATTCTTCTATGGACCTTAAGGGGTTGTGGCAAGAAATTTTTTTGTTCTTGTACAATTAGTAAGAATAGGGATGCAACTTGGGTGGGTTGAGCCTAATTACAATGACAAATCGAAAAAATTTGGTTTCGTTTCCGGTTAACATGTTTATTCTAAGGGTCTGTTTGGTTAGTCATTTTCCGTAGGAAATAGAATCCATTTATCTTCTTATGCAGATTTTCGCTGTTTGATTGTCTATTTACTGATAGAAAATCGATTTTTTATAAGACTGTTTTTCCACTACTTATGGGAATCCAAGTCCGAGGGAGAGGCCTTGAAATCAAATTCATAAAAAGAATTTCCATTTCCATGTCTACTTTCTATGCAACCAAACAAACCCTAAAATTCAATGAATTTCTTCACAAAAATATCTTAACCATTTCATAAGAAATTGTCAAACATTTTTAAGAATGCTTGGGTTGCAAAGACTCCACCCATGGGTCCAAAATTTCTAAGTTGCCCACCCTAGTTTTACTTCAAAGGCCTAAGAGCTTCTCGAATGCTTGCTTAAGTTTCATTAGATATAACCCACCTAAAACTCACTGACTAGAAAATTATTAGTTCATTAACTAGATGTAGAAAGCATATCAGTAGAAAGTCATGATGGCCGAGTTGGTCTAAAGCTCCAATTTTTGGTACTAGTCTGAAAGGACAGTAATGTTTCAAATGTTTCAGTCCACCATTATCTTGAATCTACGTCGAATTGAGATACTTTACCCTTGTATTTAATTGAGTCTGTTTATTACCCATTCGACCCATATCATTCAAGTAAGTTGCAAGTTTTGGAAGGAAATAAATCAGAGAAGGGCTTTTCGTATTGTCGAGGAAACGCGCCATCCCTCATTCTCTTTCCCTCGCACGTTTCCTTGACAATTAGAAAAGCTGATCAGAGAATCAATAATTAGTAAATATAGCATATAGATTGGTAAATATTGTTGCGTAGCTATGAGCCTCAAAATTGAGGTCTCTACTAATAAAATTACATATTCAAAATGAGTGTTCTAAAAATTGCTAGGCGTTGGGCGGACGGCGAGCAGGTGCCTAAGTGGTCTTAGGTTTTGTATTATAACTTTAATAATTTACAAAAGTTAAGCATAATACCTTATCAATTACATCTAATTTAATGCCAATATACATATGCAAAATTTAAAGACATGAAAAATTAACAATCGTGAACAAAATTTATTAAAACTCAAATGGCTGAAGTTGGTCATGATGGGTGCTTTATATAAATTTGAATTTGTGTACTCTTTTATTTTTCTTCAAATTGCATGAATAACCTCAGTTATGTTTGATAAAATCTACATTAGTAAAATTGGTACCGACAGATCCTTTGAGAATTCCATTAAGTAATCATCATTTGCTACATTTAGACATATATTGAATAAAAAATAATTAAATAGTTTATTTCTAAAAAATAAGAAAGAAAAATAAAATAAGAACACAATCAGCCTTATTAAAAAAAATAAAAATAAAAAAAAAACTAAAAATCGCCCAGACCGCCTAGAGTCCACCTAGACCCCGCCTAGGCCGCCTAGATCCCGCCCAGACTGCCCAGAACCGCTCAGACTGTCCGCCAAACCATTAATCTGGGCGATTTTCCACCTTCTAGTGCCTAGGCTCCGGCTAGGCCGATTTTTAGAACACTGCCAAAATCTATGGGCAGAAACAAGTCATCGAATACTGCCAATAAGCGGGCGCCATATCCAAGACATGGTCGTCTCTGACTTCTGTTGTTCTTTTTGCAACATGGTTTGAAGTGTCCCGGAGTCGCCCAGTCCTCCATTGCTAGCCTGGATCAGTAAAAAGGTTGCTTCCACAACATGGCATTCAGCCATAGTGTTGTTCTCACCTTACCTAAGACGGGGTCTGCGACTTGAGCAAGAACATTCACGACAGTACTCCCAACTCTCCCTGTTTAGAGTCCTCATAGAAGCTAGCATCATAAGTAATAATGACAGTGTCTGGATCTAAAGTTAGGGGAATGAGTATAAGCTGAATAGATCTGAAATTAATCCTATGGTGTCTAGCTAATTGAAGTTGGGTCTGAATCAACTATATTCTGGCAATTTCTGCCTCAGTATGGGGACCTATAGATGAATTTGTTCCGCCTAAGCATTGGAAGGGAGTTGAATTTCAGTGATCGTTGTTTCCAAGATACAATGAATGGAAACAAATCTCTTAGGATCCAGAAAATCAAGGGATCCAGAGGAATATGAGCCAGTATGGTCGTTAGAGAACCATTGATTTTGCAAGTGTGATGAAAATAAGAAAGGAACATTTGTGTGCAGATTTTTTCTTTGTGGAAAATGATTTTGTTGCGCATCTGCCAGATAGTATGGAGGATGGCGTGAAGTGAGAAAGCATTTCATTTCGAACATCCGGGTGGGCTTTGGCGGTGTCTCCACATTAAAGTAAAAAGTTGTGAGATAGAAGGTGGGTTAAAACTAGCATTGTATCAAATTGGTAGAGGGGAGAGATGCCAAAATCTAATGATGATCGGATAGAGGAAGAAAAAATGGGTGACATCCTCCATGTGTTCCTGACAAAAGATACAACAATCATCAATAGACATGTGATGCCTAACCAGGTTGGTCATGGTGGGGAGAATGTCTTGGGTGATTTTTCAGATAAATAAAAGGGCGAAGGAAGGGGCTTTGATTTTCCATAACTATCTGAATTGTTTAGCACGAAAATGCGAAGATGTTGCATTGAGGTGGAACTTTCCATTTGTTCATTTACGAAAGCCTTAGTGTGGTTTTTTATTTTTTTTTCTTTTACAGAGAATATGCATTTTTGTCAAACAACCAAATTAGTTTTTCAAGACTATGAGACGTTTGATAGTAATGTTCAAGATATCTCTAGCCACTGAGGAAGGGAATATAGACACGATCAGCTCCATGTTCCATTGGGGACCCAAGCCATAGGAGTGTAACCAAATATCAGGGATGGATCGTGTTGTAGACAGTGTTTGTGGTAAATGAAGGCAATTCGCAAGGACAAAGCCGGGTTTGACCCAAGTTTTTTGTAACCAAATATCACGAGGATTGTGGGGTGAGGAAAGAGTCTGCCACAAGTTTTTTGCCATTAAGAATTTTTATTCCTAGCAGAAGGAATATTAAAACCTCCGAGATGACGAAGTTGACTTATTTTATCCCAAGTACACATATGTTTGGCCTTGCTATCCTCCGTTCCGTTCACCAAAAGTTTCAGACAAGATTGTCCACTTTATTAGTGATAGAGCAAGGAAGAAGGAAAAAGTATACACCTGTATTGAATTAAAGACAACTTTAATCATGACTATCCTCACAGCCTGATAGAGGATTTTTTATTTCCAACTTTGAAAGTTTTGAATTGACTTTATCAATTAAGAACTAGAAGTTATAAGCTTTCTTCTTAAACAACAGCAAATAGGAGCCCAAGTATTTGTCTTTAGGATTGTATAATTTTGATCACGGGATCATGTTGATCATTTTGGTGTGTTTCAAGTGGACATTGGAACTGTAGAAAACAGACGAATTATTTTAGTTTACTGTTTGACCCGAGACCCCGCAGTATTGTTGGAGAATGTCATTCACCGAGTGGGCTTCCACAAAAGACGTCTGACAGAATAACATAAGATCATCAACATAAAGCAGATGACTGATAAAGGGAGAATGACGTCTGATTTGGATACCTTTGATAATGCCTTCATTTTGAATCTCCAAATTTGAAGAAAATACCCTCCTTCCCCCAAAGTGGAGCTTATATTTGAGTAACGCCTATTAGCATATCTTACTAATGACAGATGATGAAATAACTCATTTCCAATGGTTTGGTAACGATAACAATAATTTGCTCAGATGATAGGATGTACCTACGAGATAGCAATGTTAATAGTCGCTTGATTGCCACAACAGAATGTCATGTCCAATGTATGAGAGACCCAAAATGTTTTAATAGATAATTCAACCACTAAAGTTTAGATGCTAATGTTGTCATGACACGGTATTCTGGTTCAGCAGAGGAGCGAGATAAATTCATGTATACCAAAACAAAAGTAGAAGAGTTTTCAACAGTTCATGAATGAGAGTAACCAGCCTTATGAACAATTATGGATAATTGCAAACCATTGGCAAGAGGCCTGCTTCAAATAATACATTAATTCATATAATTTGCAAACTCGTGTCTCCACTGTCTCGCAAATTTAGGTGGAAGGGCCTTATACTTATTCATCCAAGTCCCAATGGAAAAATGCATGTTGACATCAAGTTCATGCATTGTCCAAATTTATTTTATTTATTTTATTTTTTACAGAGGCAAATAATAAAAGAACTCTAGCAGTAGTGACAGGAGAAAAAAATTGTAAGGTAATCAACTCCTTGAATGCGTTTGAATTCTTTACACTACGCCAAAATGGGTAGTTAGTAACATCAATATTTTTTTAATTTGTAACTCTTCATTACGTTACAAGTCTTGTAACCAAAAAAATGTTACTAATTAATTATTGACTTAAGTTACTATTAGTAATTTTATAAATAATAACTTTATTTTTTTCTAGTTATTTTACTACACCAAATTAGAGTATTTGCAACATTAATAGTTTTTTAGTTTGTAACTCGATGATCATGTGGCAAGCTTTGCAACATAAACTTGTGTTACAAAATTATGGCAAATTAACTAATAAAAAAATAAATAAAATAAAAAATTCAAAATTAGAAATTAAGATTTCAGATCTTTCGAGTTCTCTCTCACCCTCCCTCTCCATCTCTCGCACTCTTTTGCCTACATTTCTCATGATCTCTTGAGTTCTCCATCTCTCGCGATGGTTTTAAATCCCTCATAATAATAGATACTATCTGTGCGTTTGGATCAAAAGAATAGAGAGTGTGAGTATGGTCAGGCCCTCCAAATAAAATTTGGTATGTGCGTTGTAAAACAATAAGTTTCAAAATTTGTTGGTTTATTGCCTAGTGGATATGATTTTAATTTTATGCAGTCTATAGTGATTTGAAGTTTTCAGTAATATGTACATGCTCTACTTATTGTACAAGCTGTGATTTTAATCTATTTTACTGTTTATATCCATTCTAACGAAATACACTGTTGCACTTAATCCCGATGCTTAGTGATATCAAGGCGGTAAGGTTGTTGAAGGCTGTTGGTTGACCTATTCTTTATTTGCCAATCATTCTAGTTATGGATCCTGTTGTTCATGTTAGTAACATTTTTTTTTTGTTTTTAAAAAAAATAAAATTGGGTCATTGATCCTTTTTATTTATTTATTAATTCATGTCTGAAGGACATATGACTGACCCTATAGGGTTAACCAAACCAGACCCGAAGGCTACAATATTGTTGCCACTTAATATCCTCGTCGCCTCCATCTTGCATAGAGACTCACTTTCGCTTTGCTCCGGTCTAGTCCATCTAAGCAGCTGCATTCAATACCCGAAGGCTTATCAAGGGTACCCGAAGGCTTATCAAGGGCGGAGCAAATGTGCTCCTAATAAAATCCTAACTGGTGAGTCTCAAAACCGCAACCTCTCACAAAGAGAGTGGATGTCCGACCAACTGAGCTACAATTGGTAGACGATGTTAGTAACACACTATTTGATTGTCACCCATAATAGAGCATCCTCATTGTTGATCTCCACAATCCTTTTTAATTGCTTTTACCATTTCTAATTGCTTTCAACACAGGCGCAATTAAAAGCTACTACTAATTATGAACCTTTCTCGTATTAGCTTTGAACTCCTCTCATTCTCTCTGTGTTTTTTTCTTTGGTAATTTGTTTTGCAATCGGTTGTGCTGACAATTAAACATATAACTCTGTCTTCCCTAACGATATTGGTGGCCTAAAATTCAATGTTCCATTTTTTTTCCTAGTCTTGTATTAGTTCGATGCTTTGAATTTTGGTTTTGATGAAAACTCATGAGGTGGGTTATGATTTCTATGGTCTATCTACCTTACATTTCAGATTGGTTTTTTACTGTTCATGAACAGTATTTTGTGAGAGTATGTCCTACGTGGCTTTTTTATGTTATTGGCAGAAGTTAAGTGAAAAAACAAAACCCCGATCCTTTACTCTCCCTCTCCCTCTCCTTTCCCCTCTCTTCCTCTACATCTCCTCCCACCAAGCAGAAAAGAATAAGGACTAACGAAGAAGAAGGTAAAATCTCCTCTTCCTCTACATCTCCTCCTCTTCTTCTTCTCAAGATCTGAAGTTTTTTTTTTTTTTTTTTTGTTTCAGGAGCCGATGGTTTCCTCACTCTCTCCTTTCCCCTCTCTTCCTCTAACCAAACCCCTCCCACCAAGCAGAAAAGAAGAAGGACGAAAGAAGAAGAAGGTAAGATCTCCTCTTCCTCTACATCTCCTCCTCTTCTTCTTCTCAAGATCTGAAGTTCTTTTTTTTTTTTTTTTTTTTTTTTTTTTTGTTTCAGGAGCCGATGGTTTCCTCACTCTCTCCTTTCCCCTCTCTTCCTCTAACCAAACACCTCACACCCAGCAGAAAAGAAGAAGGACGAAAGAAGAAGAAGGTAAGATCTCCTCTTCCTCTACATCTCCTCCTCTTCTTCTTCTCAAGATCTGAAGTTCTTTTTTTTTGTTTCAGGAGCGCTTTTTCCCTTCACTCAGAAACCCATAAGAGCTTTGATTCTTGAGAACTACGATCCCTCTCTCCAATTCCATCCTTATCACCTTGATTTACTTCACTCAGGTTTGAATTTCCATCCAATCCCTTGACGAGTTATGTGAAAATTTTTCATTGGGTTTGTTTTTTTTATGGATTTTGGGTTAATGGGGGTGTCAAAATTTTTGTAGTTTGATCTGGAAATTTTTAATTTTTTTTGTACTTTTTTACTTTTGGGTGTTCGGAGATTTCATCGAATTACGGGTTGTTTAAATAGTTTGTGTTGTTTATTTAGAGATTTCCATCCAAAGCAAAATGGTTTTCTAACAATCAGCAGAAGATGCAAATTAGTTTGATAAAGTCCTTATTCTTCTTCGTAAACTTATATTGTTGTTGTTGTTGTGGGTTTTCTAATTGGGTGCAGCAATTGATGGTGTCTCAGAAGAAGAATTGTTGGTTACAAGTTCGGAGTGGGAAATTGCTTGGTTAGAAGAGGAAGACCAGCAAGATGTGCTCATGCTTCTTCTGCTGCCTCTTCTTCAGGTCAGTCACTCTCTGGCGTTCTCCTTTATATTGTTTTCTATCTTTCTTCCAAAATTTGTTCGTAACTATTAACAATACTTATGAACAGATTGAAATATTATGGTGGGTGTTTACTTCTAATTAATGAAGGATTAGATTTGATTTTTAAATGAACATCTATTTACACTTTTGTTATTGAATTATGCTTCTTTGAGTTATTCTCTAGAGTAATTAAAAATCATGCTCAGTGAAGATGATAAGTGATTGCCTCCCCTGTGGTTGATTTCATAGGTGTGTTTCTCTTCTTCTTCTTCCTCCATTCTCTTCTTCGCTATTAGGGTTTCGAATTTTCGATCTCCTCTTCAATACCCATTCTTCAATTATGTAATTTCTTCACATATTTGGTGTGCAAGTAGGGTTTATTGTGTCTATTGTCTTAGATTTTTCATTGTAGATCTGCTTGGGGTTATGTTTTTTTTTTTTAATTTCATTCGAAGATTGTTAACTCTGTGGTGCAATTTACGTTGAAAAGATGTGATGGGTTGAGTTTCTAGGCGTTTTTCCTTGGTTTAGAAGAGGTGAAATGGGTTAACTCCTTGGTTTTTTGGATGATAGAGTTGAAATGGGTTTGGTTAGTTATGCGCTAAGATCTATCAATGTCGTCACTACCTGCCGAAAGTAGTGGATTTATCTTCCATTAGAAAATTTGGTCTTTGAACCACTCCACCACCCCATGACTTAACTGCTAAATTTGTTTTCAACGTTTCCGGCGTTTTTTTTAGTTCACCGATTTGCTATTGACCAAATACTCGAAGCATATAGATAGATTTGCTGAGTTCAAGCATATACTAGGCAAAATAAGTTACTGCATAACTATATTGTATCACACCTCCTCAGTAAGAGTAAAATCCTAAAAATTTTGACAAATGTCGCACCTAATTGTTGAATCCATTCATAGCTGAATTGAGAATGACCCTTTGAAGCTTTAAAACTTAAGTTTTTGACAAGGGCTACAGAGTATAGCTTCAAGTTCTCTAATAAAAGCAAACTATACCTTCTTTTAACCATTTGAAAGCTTGGTTTACGCTAACTTCGTGATCAGAAGGATATGAAGCTAACTTTAAAACCAACACCCATTAATCTATATATTTATTAAAGGCATATGAAGCTCTTGAAGTTGTTAATTCCATATTAAATTAATTTCTTATGAAGATGTTGCCTTGCCTTTGTTGAATTAGAAGTCTACGCGAAGGGAAACTATTGCATTTTCATCTCAAATGTGTGGTTGTGCTGTTTAATCGTAATATCTACTTTTTTTGCTTTGATAAGGTGTAGATTCAAGGGTTATGTTCATAAACAACTCATGTTAATAACTTTTTTCTTAGATATCATGCTATGATAGATTTAAAATGTTTAAAGCATATTGATTTGCCAAATTTTAAAATAATTTCTTAGATCTCGCCTTTAGGCGCGAGTCGAGGCGGGGCGCACAGAAATCGCCTCTGCGCGTACGAGTTGAGGTGCCAATTGAAGGCGTTTCGAGGTGTAAGTCTCGCGGCGTACGCTATTTTATTTCCTGATCAGTTGGCATTATTTGTTAAATGGCTCCCCAAATGCACTTACAAACACTGCAGTTGACAAACAAATGGTTGATTGATTCATTGCTTGACATGCATGACGCATTTGTTGTTCGCATGCCTCCCTCTTCTACGGAGATTGTCCTTTTTGATGGTATTCCCTTTTAAGGAGATTTGGTTGTTACTTTGCATGTCTTAATGATTGATAGTATTTGTAGTTGAGAATGCCAGCTTTCGAAAAATCTAAACTTGAAGTATAGGAGTGTCGTAGGAGGATCAGTTAGTTTAAAGATATCGTGAAGAACAAAGCTTCAGTTTTTCCATCTTGCAGCTTCTAAATGGAAGAATCAAGTAAGAAAAATCTAAGTGGAATATCAAGTAATATAGAAACTCAAGTTACAGTAATACAAGTGGAGACTTAATGACTTGATTGTGTTTCAACATTCTGCTTTTACCCTACCCCTATAATTGTAGTTCATCTTTAGCAATAGTGAATTACGCAGTCATTTTGATGCTCTTTTGTTTGGAAACAGGTGGAGGCTTTGAAGTGTATGTTTTCACTTGCAGACTTGGCAAGAATCTGGAGGAACGAATGAGTCATTCAAGGTAACAAGTAACTCTATACTGCTTTCTTGACCCTAGCTTTAATGTGGATTCCTCTTCAATGTATTCTCTAATAAAAAACAATTTTTCTTCAATGGTTTCCTCTGGTAACTTGCCTCCACTACTGGATGCACCATATTTGTTTGATGAAACTAATGTAATACCCGTGCCGTTGGCACTATTGCAGACTATTGTCGAAAGAGACATGCACACAATATCATTATATCCAAAAAAATGTAATTTTTTTGAATAAAGTAATCTATCTAAACATGTCATAAGTAATCTATTGAATAGCAGACTTATGACATGTTTAGATAGATTACTTTATTCAAAAAAATTACATTTTTTTGGATATAATGATATTGTGTGCATGTCTCTTTCGACAATAGTCTGCAATAGTGCCAACGGCACGGGTATTACACTAGTTTCAAACAAAACAGAGGTACATATTTGGATGGTTTAGCATGAAACTCAAGTTGGTGGGAGGAGACTCTGCTGGTGTTGTCAGTGCCTATTATGTGAGTAGTTTTTTCAACTTTTTCAAATTGTATATTGTTGCCTATTATGAGAGGAGACTCTCGTTGAGCTAATGGACATGAGTAATTCTAGCTGGCCTGGGTTTCCAGCCTGGGTTGACTGCCTGGGGGGTGAATTTACACTTTTGCCCCTTCCTTTTTAAACACTTTTTTGAAAAGGTTGTTAAAGAGGGGGGCAAAAGTGTATTCGCCCCCCAAGGCAGTCAACCCAGGCTGGAAACCCAGGCCATTTAGAATTTCTGAATGGACATTGCACTCCATCAAATAATTCATTCCAATCAAGAATTATCCGACGAACATAGTCAGGTACTTTGAGAAGTCCTTGAATGAAAATAAAGTTAATTTCCTCACTAATAGCCAGCTCTAGTTGAGTCATGAGTGATAACTGACATTTGTATAATTGCTTTGTGCAGTACTTTCTGTATCATCAGATTCTTTGCAGGTTGAAATACATACATTTTGCAAATGTCATTCATGGAGATTTAAAACCAAGCAACTTGTTTGTTGATGAACCCAAACTGTGATCTGAAGATTTGTGATTTTGGTCTAGCTCGTCCAACTTGTGTTAGCATATTAATGATGTACTTGATACATGTACTTTTAAAAAAATATTGATCCAATATGAGAAACGATGTTGTAATTGATTGCAACTATTTCATTTTGTAATGGTTGCAAGATTATTTTAATTTAGGTATTAACATTGGTATTTGAATATTTGAATTTTATAATCTCATTGGATGCCATTCATTTGTTGATACATTTAATTAAAAATAAATAAAATTTACATATTGATTTTTGTAAAAAAAAAAACATTTGTAACACGTTGAGGTATTGCTAATATTTGAATATTGTAACATGCTACAGTGTCATTAGTAACCTAAGACAACTGTTACGAAATTTGAAGGTTGTAACACGTCGAGGTGTTACTAATATTTGTAATGTCATGATTTGCAAGATTTTTGTAGTGTTATAAATTTTTTTAGGAACAAAGCTAGTGTGTTACAGATTGCCATTTATGGTGTAGTGTTAGCAACTAAGCATGCCTTCTATATGTCAATTTTGCCGTCTGATCGAAATTTGACTTTATACACTCACTTACATTCAATAGGCTTTTTGTTAGGGTTGAAAATCGAACTGACGATTCGGTTTTTCACCTAAACCATGAACCGAATCGACTTAAATCGGAATAAAATCGAACCGACCGACTAGTTTAAACATATTATAATATTTTTACATAAAATATATATTATTTATTATATATATTCCATCGGTTCGATTTTGTCGGTTAAAATCACATAAAAACAGAAAAATGAACCGACCATTTCGATTTTGAATTTTTTAAAATCAAAACCGAACTGAGCCGAACCTAAATCGAACCGATTGGTTCGGTCAATTTAAACGGTTTGATCGATTTTTTATTCAGCCCTACTTTTTGTTGCTACAAAATCAACCACTTCAATCATAAATAAAATGCATAGTTGAAGAATGTAGTGAAGAAGAAGACCAAAGACAATGGAGCAAAATCAAGGAAAAGGATTTGAGATTGTTTGAGTTGCTACAATTGTGTAGGGTTGAAGACGGTTCAATTTTTCGTGCAAATTGAGAATCGAATCGACTTTTATCGGGTTTAAAAATTTTAAACAAAACCAATCCGAACATTAATAAAACTGAACCGATCTTAATTTATATAAATCGCAAACTGAACCGACCGACCGACTAAATTAAATATATTATATTATTTTTACATATAATAAATATTATCAGTCAATTCGGTTTTCTCGGTTAAAATTACTTAAAAATCGAACCAACCATCGGTTCGGTTGGTTTAATCGGTTTAGTTGGTTTTTGTTCAACCCCAAATTGTATTGGGTGTTGGGTGCTCTACATAAAAAATGTAAGGCGCATATAGTGACCCGGTCTATTTGGGTTGACTCATCACGCACTGACTGACTAAAACCGGTCAACATTTTCCCCCAATTGCTTGTAGTTCTGAACACTCAGATTTTCGGAGAAGATGAAGAAAATGGAACTGAGTTTAGAAGGAGAGAAAGTGATCTTAGTCCCATACATGAGAGACCATGTTCCCAAATACCATGAATGGATGCAAGACCCAGAGTTGCTTCAAGCAACAGGATCTGAACCATTGACAATAGACCAAGAGTATGAGGTTCATCACTCTTGGACCCAAGACCCCAACAGTAAGAATTTGTCATTTTCAATTTTTTTGGAGGAGTTTAGCTGTTTTTATGATCTTTCATGGCAATAAATTAAAGGGTATTCTTTGTTTTGATTAGTTAATGAAATTTTACAGTATGGGTGTTTTGCAGAATGTACTTTTATTGTGTTGGATAAGCAAATGGTGGTTGGAGATTTTGTTCATGGTGACCCTCATATTGAAGGTTAGTGGGATTAAAATTTTCATTTTTTAAAGTAAATTTGGGTTATTAAGTATGGTTTTGTTTGGGGTTGTGATGAAATGTTTTTCTTTTCGAGGTTTTAGGTGTTTGTAGTTATGTTGTTATTGATTTGGTGTATTTGGTATATGCTTTTGTGGTTTGCTATATTCCAACTGAAATTCTACTAGTGGTCTGAATCCAAATTCGCCTTTTTAGTCATGGAAAGTCACTTATATGATTTTCTTTGAAAATTAATAAAATTGGCATTTTCATTGTCAAAGGAAGAGATGATAAGATTGATCGATGGATGAGCTCGGAAAAATGGTGACCTATTATGGTGAATTGCAGTAATTGACATTGTGTTTAAGTGAAGTTATGTTGTGAGTT
Organism: Berberis vulgaris; assembly: GCA_963556465.1. Lineage (NCBI taxonomy): Eukaryota > Viridiplantae > Streptophyta > Magnoliopsida > Ranunculales > Berberidaceae > Berberis > Berberis vulgaris. Next base: position 82,393,393 of record OY747132.1, on the reverse strand, counting down.
AGTATGATCACTTATGATATCGGGATCACCATGAGTAATATCTGTATTCGAAGGTTGGGCATTGTGTATTTGTATATTTATCTTTTTTGGGGACGTAGTGGGGGAAGGGAAGGGGATTTTTTTGAGTCTATTGGACACCTAATATGTGCTACTTGAGGCGTTTGGAAGTTGGGAATAGGCAAATACTAGAGAACTCAATTAAATGTCTACATGAATTCACTGGTTAAGATTAGGTGAAACTGGTAAAAGGGTTCTCTTGCTAGAGGCTCTAGTGAAGTCATTAAAAAATTACTCATTTGTTAGATACATTTTGTATGTTAAGAGTTTTCTGTCGCGGGGGAAATAGAGAAGGGTGTTTGATTAAAGTTATGTCTGTATAAAACAAATGCATTGGAGCCACCTTGTTTTGTTATGATAAATTGAATAATCTTCTTTATTCGAATTAGCTTATGTTATGATAGATGTACTATGCAACTAGTATTCATCAGGTCCTTTCTTCAGAGCTTAAACACTAGAAAACTAGGATTTTTCCTTCTAAGGTTTTGAATGGAACGTAAGGGAGAGGTTTTCTAGTTTGTTTCTTCTATATGATTGTGTGCCTGTTTTTCTTCTTCCTGTCCTATAAGGCTGTTGTTATTTCTCTGCTGACTCGCATAGAATTCATAGCAAGTTGGTCTTGTGCTTGTTAGTGTCCAACAACAGTTGTTTGGCCAATAATGTAACCAAATAAGTTTCTTCATATTTCTACTATTATGTGTTTTACGTTGGGCATTTATAGAGATTAACCGGAACAATTACTTTGGGAGGAGCCGCTAGGTGGCAGTACCCCCTGCTCTTCTACCAACGCATGTCTGCATTTTGATCACTTTTATAGTTATAATCTGAATCTAGGGACCATGTTATTCAATGTGAAGAAAAGAAAATTTCACTATTATCCTTCAGTGATAGCTTGCCACTTTGCTCCCCTTACAAAAGTCGTGGCTCTGTCACCACTTTTTCTTAGATGGTTCAATAGCGTGAATATATATATTTTTTCTTCCATTCATTTGGACTAAGGTTTCATGTTTCACCCCTCGATGCATCTTGTTGAATAGGTGTAGTTGTTTTTATTTTCTTATGCATGGGGAGATATTGTAAAACAGGTTCGTCATGAATGCCTGTGTTGCTTACACTCTTTGTTGTCTCTCCTTGCATTCAGCCCCCTTTGTGAGATCTTCTTGTTCTTAAGTTTTTCCAAAAAAAATATAAATGGTTTTCCTGAATCTCATCTGTTATTTCAGCTATGGCTGGTGATGTGAACATGTATATGAATGACTTGGATGACCCGCAAGTGGCAGAGGTGGAAATAATGATAGCTGAACTGAAAAGGTAGCTTCCCTACTAGCCTTGTCTGTTGAATAATAAATTATTTTATAATGCCTAGTTTCAAATTGCATAGACACGCTTTACATTTAACCTCACTAGCTCAGAAGTTATCCATTCATGGAGCAAAGTTAGCATGAAATTTGAAATGTCTCAAAGTTGATTTTGAAGTTATCAACTATACTGACTAGTTACGTTGATTGTAAAAACACAAACTATTGAGAGGATTTCATGGTAATCTAGCGACTCAGTTTGCTCCATGATAGATTTATCTGTGGGTTAATAGCTGGACAATATTCATGTTTCAATTGGTAAAAGTTGTATAACTAATTGGGGTTTCTTTCTCAAATCCTCCTTAGTATGTGTTCACTATACCCCAACAGTGAAGTATTGCTCTTCTTTTGCATAGCCGTGGTAAAGGACTTGGAAAGGAAGCAGTCCTCATGATGATGGCGTTCGCAATCCAGAACCTTGGGATCCAAAAATTCCGTGTTAAAATTGGAGATTCAAACACAGCATCCCTTAGTTTGTTCAGAAAATTGGTAAGCATAAATAGTATATCAGTATGCCCTCATATTTACAGTTGTTTTTGTTTTTCCGTTTATTACTTGTTCAGTTCCTGATAATTCTACTGACCATCCATATGTATGGATAGGGGTAAGGGGATAGGATCATACAGAATTTGTTTTGTTCAAGTGTTGGATCCTCTGTTTTGTGAATAGGATGAAAGACTTGATCAATCTTTCTGGTTGAGATGAAACAGAGGAAACTCTATATAGCGAGATATCTTTCAGTCACTCATTGGGCCATTACTCAATTTCTCCCTCACTGAAAAAGAACAAGCATAATGTTGAGGAATCAATTAGCCTTCTTAAAACCAAGCTAACATATACATATCCATCATTACCTATCCAGTAGGTTGGGCAGTTCTCCTTATATTTGTGCTTGCATGCAGGGCTTTGAAGATTATTCCTACAGTGAAGCTTTCAAAGAGGTAATTACGATGTTTTATTTGTTTTGCTAGCATTTAAGTATTATGTACATAATTTTCAGCAATAGAACCAGTTAAAAAATATTTTGTATGTTTTGACAAATTTTTGGGTAAGCATAGATGTTCTATGCTACATTTTTGCTTTGATATTCTGTAATTGTCAGTTGTAACTCACAGCTATATATTTTGTTGGATAATTTGACAGGTGACGCTAGAGCTTCCAGCAAACAGTAGTAAGTTTGAGGAGCTTTTAAATTTGATTGGAAATCCAGTAACACATAAATAATCTGTTTGTTCCCATTTGATCATATTAGATCAGAAATTTAATCTGTTGCACCCAATCACCATAGAATACGAATTCACTGATTTCTGTTTGCTGGACCTTGTAAATGATAATTAATTTGATGTTACAGAAAGGGAATACGATCTTTTATCCCATTTAATCTGTTGTTTCTGAATGTACATTTCATGTACCAATTTTCTGGTGCTGCCTTTGTGCAATTTTTATGTCTTAGAAATGAAGCTTTCTGTGAAATAAATGGGGGTGAAAGGTCCAGAAAGAAATGGTTGAGAGGAACTGAAATTTCCCTTATATGATATATACTACAATACCAAAGAAGAGATAGAAAAAACGGAAACAAATTTTGGCGTGAACAAGCACCATTTTTTATGGAGAAAATTCAAGAGGTTGAATTTGTAAGACACCACAATCCTATAAAACACAATAATTCCTATGAAACATTATAGTTGAAGACAGTGGTCTTCAATCGTTATGCGGACAGAAAATCTATAACCCCTGTTGATTGCAGATGAGACGGTCCTGTCGTATCATGCTTCTGAGGAATGTTACCTGAAACAGCGTCCCCTGCTTGCCAGGTATGGTTAACAGTTGCACCGTTCAATAGACCCAATACAGCAAAGATTATCATCTCATTGTTTGCATATTCGGCACTGATGTTTGACACTGGAAAACTGTGAGTAGTTGGTTGCATTGACGGATTATAATTGTCTAACTGTATGGGGTAAGTGATCAAACTTGCATTTGAATTCCAGAAAGCAACCAATCCTTGAGTTCCGATCATGCCTTGGTTGCTTGGATTGATCCCCCAAGCAATCCACCCTGTGGGGGTTTGTGGAGCTATATATGCAATCTCAACGCTTTTACTGGATGGAATGTAATTCCAGTGAAGATGCGCATTTAGGTAGGGAAGATCACTGCAGGAATTGAAGACCTTGTGGTTTGTAAAAGTATAGTTTGCGCAAGTCTGCCCATAGGAAGTGAAGCTCAGAGAAGCTAAAACGCACAATAGCACTCCCAGTCTTAATGGTATGGCCATTGAAGTGAATTTCGGATATCTGCTTAGCTTAGAAACTTTGCGTCCATGAGTGGTGAATTTATACTCGAGAGGAATGACAAGTGATGGAGTTATCGAACAATTATGCGTCTGTTGCAAGAATCGTTGCAAACGAAGAAAATTGGAAGGATTTGGGAGAAACAGGACTGCAATGTCAATGTCTTGCGGTTGAGATTCCAATTTAAGAAGGAATTGAGATTTATATAATGAAAACTTTGGAAGAGTAGGTCTGAAGTTGAATGGGTCATGGAAGTCTTTCCTCTCTGCAGCTTTTCTCCTACAAATTTCTTGCCTTCTATATGAATTTTTCTTGGTTCCTTAAAAAGCTTTCCTACCCATCTAACAACAAAGTTTCCAAGAATTGTTCACCAGCAACAGACATCAAATGCACTAAAACAAGTTTAAGTATTTATTGCAATGCAAAAGTGTCTTCTTTTGCTATATCCAGGGTTGTGATTGTGAATAATGGCAATAAGCTGTCCAGTGCACCGTGGATTGTATTGGAAATTTCAATATAAATATCGAATATGTATATGCAATATATCCAAAATGTCACGATGTTTGATGAAATACCAGCAATTTTATTGAAATAAAGGTTAGCATACATACCGAATGATGATATTTTTTGGACCACTGTTTCACAGTCTTGCACCTTCAAAGGCATCAGCCTTTTTGATAGGATGTTGAGGTCAATCTACAAGTGTTTGCATAAAACTCATTCTGGACAGTTGATTCAAGACACTTTTTCCATAACCCATTTTAGATGAAGAGGGATAGAGTTGGTCACATCTCGTGCAGAACATCCTCTCAGGCACAAATCGGTGCTCTCGGACCAGGCTGCGTAAAATTTCCAATTTAAAATTGTATTTTCTTATGTTTGAGCCTGACAATGAAGATTGTGCATGGAAGCCACTTGAGAAGAAGCAGAGCGCCTAAGACGACTTGGTGACCTAGAAGACCACTATTACCATAATAGCTCGGATGACTCTGATAGTTTTTAATGTGTCGGTCGTTGACCACAAGTGCCCGCGCACATGTCAAGTGACAAAAAAAAAAGTTATCATGCCTCCGAATCTTATCCTGACATCCCTCACGACAGTCCCATCTTCCTTCACTCGCATCTATTTGCTTTCAACATCTGTCCGCCATCACAATTGGAGATGAAACTGTCATACCACAATAGAGACGCATAGCAATAATTGAGTCCCTCTATTCTTTCTCTATAAAAAGGACGAGCGCTCAACTCTGAAAAACAGAAGAGGTAGACAAGAGAAAAGAGAGAAACTATAAGGAAACGTGTGAGAGTTTTTATTGTAATCTTTCCTTTCTTTATGTATGTATAACTTCAGAAGTTGTATTCAAAGCTGAAGAACTATATTGTAACCTATCCTATCAAGCTTCAATACAAGTAAGTACTTTAGTATTTTCGGGGTCTCGAAAGGGAACCCCTTGTTTATTTTATACCTAGAACTGGTTCTATTTAAAATTTAATATTTCTTTTGCTTATTTATGTCTTATAAACTTTTGATCTACTCCTTGTAACCTCTGAGTAATCATATGACTAAAAGTACCATGTCTCCGTATGTAGGATTGTTGGGGAAAATGACATGATTAACATGTTTAAGGGATTCAGATCTCTTGTTTAGTAAGAAAAAATAAAATTAAAAGAACAGAGGTTGTTTCCTATGAAGAACTCATAAGAAAAATCCTAAAATAAGATAGAACTGGATATATGTAAACACAAATATAAATAAGGGAAGTATCGAGTGGGAAAGTTTAATATTTCATCGATCAATTACTCTGCATCACTCATAATCATCTACATCACTTTTTCACATAGCCGGAACTTTGTCGTTCCTACTAGGACTGCACTAATGCATCTCAATTGTTTTATTTTCTAAGAACTGGTCTTGGTTGATCATCTCATTATGCTAAGAAATCAATATTGGCACCGATCTCTTGAACAGTTTAAAGAAAATTGCTTAAATTTTAGTAAATTTTGGTCAAAATCAAAATTGGTATCAGAGCCGGTGTCATTTGGCCATTTGTATGTAGTTCTTGCATCTATAGTCAGTTTGAACTAATATAGCTATAGTTTATGAACAAAAGATTACATTATCTTAATTTAGAAATAAACAATTACTCAAAACCAAAAAGAATTATAGATAATAGTCATTTAGATTGTAATATCGAAAGTAGTTTTAAGCATACTCTCCATAGCAATAGTGAACACTTGAATAACATAACCGATTTTACTCATAAATTTAGCTAGTAATTTAGAATCGGAGTTCTCTATAGTAAAAGCGTCTATAAATATCGAACAAACCAATAAAAAGTTATACACTGATATAGTACAAAAATTAGACTATATAAAAAATACAAAAGAAAATAAAAATATAGAACTAATAACTCAAAAGGTTTCTACGTTAAAGGAACGGATAACGGATATTGAGGACAACTTAAAAGAAATAAAAAATATATTAGCTCCTGAAGAAAATATTACTAAATTAATAAACGATTTTAAAACATTAAATATACGATCAAATCATGTAGGTAAAAAATAAAGTAGAAATTATTATGGATCGTGGAAAACAAATAGTAAGTAAAGAAAAAATAGTTGAAAATATTTTCAGTAAATTAAGAACTAAGTCTACAAAATCTCTAGACATAAGTCTAGAAACTCTTTTAGATGTAGATCAACAAATAGAAAATTTTAAGCAAAACAAGCTAGATTTAATAGAACCATCAATCTTATATAAAACACTAAAAAATCCTTTTAGCAAACCCTTTATATATCAACACTATAGCGAAAGACAAATATCATGTATGCATGAAGACCAACAGATAAAGTTAGACTTAATAAATCATGACTCTTGGAAAAAACTCAAATCTAAAGATTTAAGTTTAATACACATGGGAATAATTATAATCGGTGTTAAGCGATTCCATAGGTCAAACTTAGGAGCCAAACTCTTCCTATGTTTATATGATGACAGATTCACGGATATAGAAAAAGGATTATTGGGATCTATCGAATTAGACATGAACAAAAAAGGTGGAATAATCTATTTCGCACCTAATTATCTTTTGCCTACTAAATTTTTTTATCATAATATTCGAATTGGAATCAAATCTAAAGGTTATGATATGAAAAGAGGCGAAGAAAATTTACTAATATGCACTGGTTTCATTGGCAGAATATCTGAAACTGGTACAACCAAATATCAACTTGATAGTAATAGTTTAGAAAAACTATTAGAAACAAAAGGAATACAAGCTATAGAAGCTAAACAATTTTCTCCTGAATTATATGTTGGGTTAGACTGGAAAATAGAATCATTTATTGCAAAATCTATCCTGGTCCCAAAAGAAAATTTTTCTTATAAAAATAAGGGTGGAACTTTAAGTTTAAGATTCAGTAACTATACTAACAATCAGGTGAAAATAGCCTTAATGAAAACGAGGATGAAACAATAGAATATACCCATATGGCAATTGACGATGAAGATCTTACTCTTGATGAAGTAATAAATATTGTAAATGCAAAAACTACAGAATTAGAAAAATTATATGGAAATCTACCAATTCCAGAAATAAGGAACTTACTAGACAAATAATTTAATATGCAATATGAAGAATTTGTCTTAGAAGAATAATTACCTCCACATATGTTATTAAGAAAACATGTGTTAGATGAAGCATTTATGGAAAATCAACCTAGTAGTAGTGCAATTACTTCAGCTCCACCTAGGCCTAATCGTTATGAGGATTTTAGGGGAGAACCTCATGAACCTGGCGGACGATATCCTATTCCACCAAAAACGTACAATAATAATAGTAAAAATACTAATTATAAACTCAGAGGTAAAAAACAACTCCCTGATCAAACACAAGAATTATCTAAAGCTTCTACTTTTGGAAGTATCCTAGAAATTGCAAAACATAATTCCCAAGATTGGTCTGATATCATAAATAAATGGGAAGCATATGCAGTTAGAGCATGGCATAATACCACATCAAATGATATGTGGCCTTTTATGGATGGACTTCTCTACAATAATTGGAAAAAAGAATATAATGATGAATTCAACCAACTAAGAAGATCTGGAGATGATCCTTACAATTTTTCGAGTATTATACGAACTTTACTTATAGGACGGGATCCTTCTATGGGAGATACAGAAATACAAAATACAACTTTAGCCGATCTCGATAAAATGCAAATAAAAAATTGGAATTATATTGAACAATTATGTAATGACTACTTTAACACTGCTGCTAAAACTGAAAAAATATTAGATCCTGAAATAGGCGAGAAGTTCTTTCGAAAATTACCTGGACATTTAGGTGAAGAAATAATTCAAGAATGGAATAAATTACCCGATAAACTTGTTAGCAATCTCGGAGCTTGAATACAAACTACCTATAAAGTTTTAAAAGAAAAATGTATTCAGGTTGAATTTCAAAGAATCTTAAGAAACAACCTTATGGATTTTGTAAAAAAGTAATATATACTCCGCAAGTATATAAAGAAAAGAAAGAACGAAATAAAAAGGAAAAACTAAATAAAAGGCAAACAAATAAAATACCTCAAAAAATCAAAAACTTTTTTAGGAAAGAAAAAGGATAAATATGTTAAAAAAAACCTTCTCAGAAAAAATGTAAATGTTTTATCTGTGGAAATGAACAACATCTAGCAAACAGATGCCCGCAAAAGAATAAAATAAATAACTCGCGAACTCAGCTAATTGAAAATCTTGAAGAAGATATCGTAAGTATAAATGATAAAACTGATAGCGATGATGTTTACAGTATTCATGAAGAATATTATAATGAAAGTAGTGATGACTATGAATTTTCTGATGAAGAAATGGAAACTTACATGTTAAATGAAAATGAGTGCAACCATGAATGGATTCATAAAATTGGGTTTGATAAACAAAAATGTAAACATTGCATACAATATCCTAGCCTTGAATATCGTTATCAATGTAAAAACTGCAAAAATGAAATATGTCAATGGTGCTTAACAAACATATATAATATCACGCCAACATCTACAGAAAATAATACAGATAGTAATCCAAATAATATTGAATTACAACGGTACAAAATGCTCCTAGAACAAAATCAGCTAGAAAATGCTTTCTTAAAAGATAAACATAGCTTCGAACAAGAAAAATTAAAATATGAACTTAATAATATAATAAATAATTTGAAATAAGAAATTTTAAGTTAAAAAAACCAGATAACTTTGTCTAAAAATTGGATTATACAAGCCAATTGTGTGTGTGCTTTGCTTTTAAAACATAAAAATTAGAATTTTTTTTAGAAGCCTTACATTTTAGTTTGTTGCTGTTGTTGTTTAATTTTTATTTTTAATTTTGGAAGGCTAGCTGGATTTTCAAAGGATTCCATAACCTATTAAGAACCATAATGGTCTACAACTGGTAATAAATACCGTCACATGTCCATCTATTTAAAGCATTGAGGGAGCATGTGAAAATGAGAGAACATATTCAATGAGTTGTTTCTAATTATTATGAGAAGTGAGCGAATGATAAAGTTTTTCTTTTATGATTACCCCAAGTCCTTAACTTTTTTTTTTTGGAAGGCGAGTGGGGTTTTTATAGGATCTCGGAACCCATTAAAGATCAGAACTGGTCAATACACCATAAACTGATAAAGATGTCGCAAGCTGGGTTCGAACCCATGACCAAGTGGTACCATCCGCCAAGCTCCAACCGTTGAGCTGTTATGTCATTGGCCCCAAGTCCTTAACTTAACTACCCACCCTCCCCCGTCATTGCTTTTGTTGAATTTTTGTTTATTTATTATTTACAAGAGTATCTCAGATCATTCTCCTAAAGTAGCTAAAAAACTATTTTAGGAGTTTTATAGAGAAAATTTTTACTCCAATCATCCCCCTAAACAATCCCCTATAATAACTGCACATACAACTTCCACTCAATATTTAATTTTCTAAATTAAAAATAAAAACAAAAGAAACTCTCAATTACCTTCCCCTCTTCTTTAATAATATTATAATAATTGAAATTAATAATATTATAATAATATAAGTGAAACTAATAATAGTATAATTACATAATTAAGTTGAGATTAATAATAGTATAATTGAAATTATGGTATATAAAATTTGAAAATATATTAAAATAATGATGAAAAAGTTAAAATAAGGGATGTGGTAGGAGTGATGAAGAAATATGAGACTCCTAAATTTAGCTTTTGATTAAAATGAGGAATAACTTTTACCATTGAAGATGTTCTAACCTGCTAATCCTCTAATTTATTCCCTTTATTCATCCCCCTCATTGAATTGCCCTCATCTTCTCTCTAACGCGATGTTTAGTTTTATTTGAAAGACAAATTTTAATTAGAGCTAAAAGTTTTGAATGACATCTAACTAGTTATTTGTTTAACTTCTGATGTGTGATTAATAAGAAAGTGTAAAGTTAGAAAGCATTTGTTTTAAAATGCTAAGTAAAAGTTGTCTTCCAATTTTTCTCATGCAATCATCTAATGAGATGAAAGAGCTCTAAGTTTCAATTGGAAGCAAAATGAAAAAGCACCGCTCGCTCTTATCCTTCTCGTCTTCTTACCATCTCTATCCATTTTGGTTTTCTCTCCTTCATTCTTCCCCATCACTAAAACCCCTCATCTTCTTTCTTAACCACCATTTCTAAAGCCAAGTACGAGTCACAACCACGTATAATTCACTAATTCATTTCACTTGTTACTCAATTCGACTTTCTTTACACATCTATTCATGTACATAAAACCTATTATGGCGGATGAAATCACATATCATGAGTTCGAACCCGACCGACGATATGGGGTGGAAAAGGTTAAGGGTAAAAAAAAAAAAAAAAAAAAAAAAAAATCCATAAAACCTACACCCAACCAAGTGCAATGTCATCGATACTACGTTTTTTATTCTCTAGAGAATATAGATATACTAGATGATGGAAAATTCTAAATGGGCGAGGAAACGGGCAAGGGGGTGAATGTGACCGCTCATCCCCTTTGAAATACACAATCTCGCAAATCTCGAGAAAAATGAGTGGTAATACCCACCCCCTCGCCCATTTCTAGATAACATGGATATATGCATATCGACAAACTATCACGTGGCACCTATCCATGCACGTGAGCAACATCTTACCCTCTCTCGTATACTGTAATCTCACCATCTATAAATTACTAGACAGATTTTACCGTTCATAAAAGATTGTTCTCTTCAAAGAGATGAAAAAAAAACGAGAAATTCTAGCTGGCCCGTCCTCACAGCCCGTCCCATGGGACGGACCCTCCCAGGCACGTGCCTTTGGGAGGGTGTCTCGCACGTGAAGTACCCTCAAGACCTCGCATGAGCTCTCCACGCCAGATCTGCTCTTCCGCTCGCTCTGCGCAGCTGCTCCTCTGTTCCACTGCTCGGCGCCTCCTCTTCTTCTTCTTCTGGGCTACGAGCGAGCTCGAGCTCCCTAGAATCATTTCTCAAAAAAAGATCTGAGAAGGACGTCATTGCACACAAAGCTCCAAACAAAAAAAACGCTCCCTTCGTCTCTAAAAGGCAGACCTTGAAGGTTTTTTTTTTTATTTTTTTTTTTTGGCTTGAAGCTCTCTCTTCGTCTGCTGCACCTTGAAGCTCTCTCTCCCTCGAAGCTCTCTCTTTTCACTCAAACATAAGGGTTTCATCCCTACGACGAAGAATCTGAGTGGTGAAACCTAGTTCTTTGAAGAGAAGACAGTAAATAAGAGTACAGATCTACGATTTCGACTGGGTTTCATCGCCTAGGGTTGCTTCTCTGTCCCAACCCTCTCCGGTAACAGCCTTCTCCTCCCCATCTCATCTTCTTTGCTTCATATTTTTTGCTTCATCTTCTTTGCATATTTTTAGTATAGCAATTTTGGGGCAATTTTGTATAGCAATTTTGGGGTAATTTTGTTTAGCAATTTTGGGAAGTAGAAATTGATTGAGCACTATTGTATGGCAATTTGGGGTAGTAGGAATTGATTGAGCAATTTTGTATAGCAATTTTGGGAAATAGGAACTGATTGTGCAATTTTGATAGAGCAATTTTGTATAGTAGGAAAAGATTACAACTGTGAGTAGGAAAAGAGTTCAACAGTGAGTAGGAATTGGGGATTAGGAACTTCCATTTTGTAATGTACTTATGAATAGATTTAAGTTTGCTCAGATTATGTTTTTTTTACTTATGAAGAGATTTTGTAATGAACTTCTAGTATGCAATGTACTTATGAAGAGGTTATGTAATGAACTTCTAGTTTGCAAAGATTAGGTTTTGTAAAAATTCAGGTTGCTTTATTTCATTCAATCTTTTATTTTGTAAAAATTCAGGTTGCTTTTAATCAGGTTGCTTTATTTCATTCAAGCAATCAAGGAGTTGATGGCAAAAGGTTTGATCAAGATGGTTTCGTCACATTCAAGCCAGGAGATTTACACCAGGGCAACCAACACCACCTAATTGTTTTTCCTCAGTCAGTGGTTTGGAGCAACTTGAAGAGAAGGTACTTTTTTGTTTCTTAATCACTCAATATCTTCATGGGGTTTGCTGGAATGGTGAGTTTTTTCCTTTCTCATTTATTTTGAAAGTGGTATTTCATTAGTAGTGGCACTCCAAAAAATTCTATGAAAGATTGATACAGATAAGGTGTTTTATTGTTTTCCTTGTTATATGGCCCATCCTCTGTAAGCAGAAAAAAGCATAGCTACATATTTTTCTTGGTGGAATGAAACAAGTTCTCACACGTATGCCTGCAAATGTGAATAGAGGAATTTGTTTCTTTGTTTGGATCCTTATGCTGCATCTTTTTCTGCTCTACAGATATTCAGGAAGGAGCCATTTTTATATGGGCACGACAATCAACCTGAAAATTGGTTCAGTTAAGGGCTATCTTTTGCTCAACACATTGAGTAAACTCTGTTCAACCACCGCAGAATCAAGTTTAATCTTTTTGATGTGGTGAGCAATGTGTTGTAGCTCCCTTTTTGAATGTTTTGAGTCAGTCTTAATAGGAACGTTGCTGTATGGTTATTAGATCTGTAATATTCTATGTTTATAAGCAGTCAATTGAATTCTAGATTGTTTTAGCAGTGTTTTGAATTATGTAAAAACAATGGTTGCTACAGGCAATGTTAAAAGACATATTTGACTGTTAATGATTCGTAATTGCCATTTAGACAAATATTTTGGCTCTATGTTTATCTACAGTCCCTAGCCATGTAGTGAGTCGATGCGCTGTGAGATACACAGGCAGAGTAAGGTAGATGGTCTCTGTGATGGTGGTTTATGAAACTTCTATGTTGCTGATGAATTCAAGAGTTCAGCAACAATTAGCCTACAACAATTAGCCTCTCAAGGAGCCAGCAGCAGCAGCAGCAACAACAACAGTGTAACTGAGCAACTTAATGGGAAAATTCACAATTTCATGTAGCCATGCATGTAGATGATGCAGAGTTGTTCTGTATGTTCTAAGTGCTATGTAGTAGTAGTAATGTATGAGATACTAGAGAATGTTTAGGGGTACATGGTTGTAGTTTTTGTTATTGAAGTTTGGAAAAATGTATGAGATGTAATGTGAATACTAATGCAATAAAATGTTATCTTTGGTGTTTGGTGTTCTCTGTATTCTATTTACTTGAATGATCTTGTTTCTGGTGTAACCAAAGAAAAAGGGTTGTAAAGTTTTATCACACAAATAAGGTTTGATCGAAACCATAAAGCATAGTATATGTAGTTGTGGTACATCTCAACAGATTCACTGATGCAAAATTTACTGCAAATTTACTGATTCACTGAACAAATTGCAAAATTTACAACAACAAAATTACTGCAGATTTACTAATTCACTGATGCAAATTTTACTGCAACCTGATTTGCAACCTAATTCACTGATATACAAGTTCAAAACTAATACAAATTGCAACCTGATTCACTGATATAACACCTTCAAAATAATACAAATTCACTGACAGAAAATTACAGCAGCAACATCAATTAATTTCCTCTGAAAAATGCGCCTTCAAAATTACAGCACTAACACCTTCAAAATAATACAAATTCGCCTTCAAAAATTGCAACCCGACATAACACCTTCAAAATATCCTGGCCCACAATAGGAGTCTAATTTGTTGCGCAGTGCCATCTTTGAGGTCCATGCAAGAAGTGTCATGCGTTATCTCTGGGTCAAGTTGTCAATTTATGCACCTTTGTGTTCAACTTCATCATTCCGTGGTTCAATCTTTTGTCTCTTAAACTTCTTGAAGCTTCTGTCTACAACGGTACAATCATACTTATGAATATAGAACATCATTAGTATGGTTTTTAGTAGAATATAATTGCAAAACAAACACAATAAATTATGGATGCGAGCAATAACTACTTGCAATATGAACATCAGTTTCGCATTCAAAACTAAATAGTCTAATGATACAACATTGTAAAATTTACTGAATCATCAAAGCCAAAAAAATAATGGAAGTGCAAATTCACGATCTATAACAAAGTCCAAAGGCTAAATATCAATAAACAGAGCACCCAATTAACTTCACTTCTCAAAACCTTATTCCACAAAATTTTCCAATACGTAACATTGCAAGGGATGTAAACTTAGCAATGACATAAACAATCCCAACATATCTCATACTCAAGTTCCATCATGATCCGAAGATCGCAACAAATTAGTCAAGAACACACTATCAACACTCTCACCTTCTAGTACGTGTTGATCAATGGAGCTGAAAAATCCAAAGAACGCACCACTCCTAGCACACAATGCAGAAGGATTAACTAAACTAGAGCAAGTTTGAACCTTTGGCATTGAAAATAGAAACTAAAATCTAACTTCAATTAACTAAATTTTCTATGCCAAACAAAATATACCCATTAATCAAAACCTCAACAAATGCGTCAAAGATTGGAACTTTATAAGGCAAAACATGCATAAAAACCTGAAAAATCAAATACCCATAAAGCAAAACATGAAGATATATTGGTGAGAAAGTTAAAAATTATAAGCTAAATCCAACATCAAAATGATGGTTCACTTGAAAGGAATAAAAACCCCATGAAGATATTGAGTGATTAAGAAACAAAAAAAGTACCTTCTCTTCAAGTTGCTCCAAACCACTGACTGAGGAAAAACAATTAGGTGGTGTTGGTTGCCCTGGTGTAAATCTCCTGGCTTGAATGTGACGAAACCATCTTGATCAAACCTTTTGCCATCAACTCCTTGATTGCTTGAATGAAATAAAGCAACCTGATTAAAAGCAACCTGAATTTTTACAAAATAAAAGATTGAATGAAATAAAGCAACCTGAATTTTTACAAAACCTAATCTTTGCAAACTAGAAGTTCATTACATAACCTCTTCATAAGTACATTGCATACTAGAAGTTCATTACAAAATCTCTTCATAAGTAAAAAAAGCATAATCTGAGCAAACCTAAATCTATTCATAAGTACATTACAAAATGGAAGTTCCTAATCCCCAATTCCTACTCACTGTTGAACTCTTTTCCTACTCACAGTTGTAATCTTTTCCTACTATACAAAATTGCTATACAAAATTGCTCTATCAAAATTGCACAATCAGTTCCTATTTCCCAAAATTGCTATACAAAATTGCTCAATCAATTCCTACTACCCCAAATTGCCATACAATAGTGCTCAATCAATTTCTACTTCCCAAAATTGCTAAACAAAATTACCCCAAAATTGCTATACAAAATTGCCCCAAAATTGCTATACTAAAAATATGCAAAGAAGATGAAGCAAAAAATATGAAGCAAAGAAGATGAGATGGGGAGGAGAAGGCTGTTACCGGAGAGGGTTGGGACAGAGAAGCAACCCTAGGCGATGAAACCCAGTCGAAATCGTAGATCTGTACTCTTATTTACTGTCTTCTCTTCAAAGAACTAGGTTTCACCACTCAGATTCTTTGTCGTAGGGATGAAACCCTTATGTTTGAGTGAAAAGAGAGAGCTTCGAGGGAGAGAGAGCTTCAAGGTGCAGCAGACGAAGAGAGAGCTTCAAGCCAAAAAAAAAAAAAAAAAAAAAAAACCTTCAAGGTCTGCCTTTTAGAGACGAAGGGAGCGTTTTTTTTGTTTGGAGCTTTGTGTGCAATGACGTCCTTCTCAGATCTTTTTTTGAGAAATGATTCTAGGGAGCTCGCTCGTAGCCCAGAAGAAGAAGAAGAAAAAGAGGAGGCGCCGAGCAGTGGAACAGAGGAGCAGCTGCGCAGAGCGAGCGGAAGAGCAGATCTGGCGTGGAGAGCTCATGCGAGGTCTTGAGGGTCCTTCACGTGCGAGACACCCTCCCAAAGGCACGTGCCTGGGAGGGTCCGTCCCATGGGACGGGCTGTTAAAAAAAACGCAAAAACTCTCATTGAAAAAAAAACAGAGAGAGAGAGAGCAAAATCAATGGCGATGGTGGCTTCTTCTCCAAACCCTGAAAACAACAACGAAACCGATAACAATGGAAACTTCAATCCTCCAGAGTGGTTCAGAAGCCTCTCCAAAACCACCCCAGTCTTCTGCCTGTCAAGGTTCGCCGCTGACTCGGCTGGTGGCGCTTTCATGGGCTCCATGTTCGGATACGGTCAGTTCTCTTGATTCTTCTCGTTTTAATGAAATCATGGATTAAAATTTGTTGTATTTATGTGTTTTTTAAGATGGGTTTCGTTTGAATTTGTAGTTGGTTCTGGTAGGTTTGAATTTTTGTGGTTTTTTGGTATGCTTGAAGGATTGGTTTTAATGGGGTTTGTGTAGAATTATCACTTGAGTTGATATGTTTTGTTCGTAATTTTTTGCTCTTGAATCTGAGTTGGATCCAATTTTGTTTAGTTATGTCTTTGAATCTGCGGTTAGTTCCAAATTTTGTTTAATCTGCTACTGTTTTAGGTTCCCTTTGTTTTTCCTGTATGGATATAATTGTTTCATGATTAATGAGTTATTTAATATTTATTTTTCTCAATAGCCATTGCCTAGAATCTTAGTTGGGTTTCTTATACATAATTAAGATTTTTGTAGAAAAAGTCTGGGTGTTTGTTAAAGTTTTGGGTTATTTGGCTGTGGCCTGTGGGAGTGACTACTGAGTTTTAAAATAACCCAATTTTCATGTGTTTTTTTTTTTTGGTGGGTATAGAACCCAAGAGGTAGGGTTAAACCACCACAACCTTAACCATCCAACCAGGCTACCATTGACATTTTCATGTATTGTTACATTAGCATTTGAGAGCTTTATTAATTCATGTTGTGCAATTGGGTTAGTAAAAGAGAAATGTGGAATTTTAGGGGCTGTTCGTTTGAGTTAGAGGGCTAACCTTATATTAAGTGGTAACCTATAACTAAGATGTTAGAAAGTGTTTACTTTAGGCTCTACTTAGAAAGGTTGTTCGTTTTAGGCATGCACATGTGTCAGACGCGGACACGACACACCGACTCGACAATTTTTCAAAAACTAGAACTCAGGGACACGTTATACTTTTTTTTTTAATGTCATATACATAAACAATAATCTAATAAAGAAATAATTTAAGTAAAAAAGAACAACAGGTGTGAAGATGAAAATGAAACGCAAATTGTGGTGGAAAAGGAAAAAAAAAGAACATAAAGAAGAAAACCATAGAGAAGATGTAAAAAAAGTGGAGAAAGAAGATGATATTCTGTCGCAAAAAATAACCACCTCTATGCTTCATTTGCCCTCTTTATCTTGCATCGCAATTGAAATTTTTTTTTTACTTTAGATGGATTAACAATTTTCAAATTAGATGATTATTTGTGCCCACCTAAAAATAAAAAATAAAGTTGGTTGTCGAATTTTTATTGTGTTCTAACCGAGTTTTTGGTATATCGGTGTCGGATAGGTGTCGGACACGACTGCGGCAATTTTTTCGAAGAGTCTATGCTTCCTTGGTTATGTGACCCCAAATCTAATCAAACATAACATTTAGACATTAACAAACACCCCCTTAGTAAGATTGGTTAATTGTGACTTTTGGTGAAAGGGGAGACCATGCAAGAGGAAAAAGGGTGGAATGCTAGAGTTGATTGCTAGTATGATGAAGCTTATTTTATAAGAAGGATCTCGGAGGCTTGCCTGACAGCGCGAGTTGGTTTTCCTTGGATGTATCTTCTCTGTAAGGCTTTAGTTTCTAGTGGGTATTGTGAGTGATACATGTCGCGATAGGAAAATCGATTTTTCAATGAGAACTGAGGTTGGACGAAGTTGTGGGAATTCTGCCTTTAAGAGAATTCCGTGTAGAATGTGTTATTTGTTGAATTTTGCCCTCTAATGGTTTATGGAATCTCGGATTAAGCACCATTAGTTGGGCAACCAGCAACTTGAACCATGAAGCATTTCAAGTCAAAGCATTTCAAAAAATAATGGCCCTTCTCCTATTTTTTTTTTTTTTTTCAACATTCCAATTTATCACGACTTTTTATATCTTCCTCACTAATGAATTGGATTGTAATTGTTTTTTTTTCTCAGGTTCAGGACTGTTCAAGAAGCATGGTTTTAAAGGATCATTCGCAGATGCTGGAACTTCTGCCAAGGTGTGTACTCTTGTGTAACTTGAGACTATCTTAGATTTTGTTTGTTGAAGAACTGTAGATGTTATTTAATTGGTGACATCTTGATTAATTTGATTTATTTTCCAATGTTTTCATTATGAAGTATGAACTCTAAAGGAAGTTAATCCTTTTCTAATTGCCTTTATCAGGTGTTTGCAATTTTATCTGGAGTTCACAGCTTGGTTGCCTGCTTCTTGAAGAGGGTGCGGGGAAAAGATGACGGTAGGCATCTCAATAATCACATTTTCCATTGTTCATCTGTTTTAAACAGAGCACTATGTTTTTCTATGCAGTGGTCAATGCTGGAGTAGCTGGATGTTGCACAGGTCTTGTGTTAAGTTTTCCAGGTATTTTATGGGATCTTCCTTTATATTCGAAGGCAACTGTATAGTTATTAGAGGAATATCAGGTCTTTCTGGTCACCGTGTATAATATAGTGGTTGATAATTTTGTAGCTAGTGATCAAGTTTTGCTTGATGTCACAATTTTCTCATCATGGGATGAGGAGAATGGGCACATCTTATCTTCTCACTTCATGAGAAATTGGGTGGGGATGAGGATGAGTGAATCATTTTAGACTTGCGCTATTTGGTGGGAGGATTAACGGTCTTTTGCATAAAATAATTTCTTTTTGTTAGTAAGAAGGAAATGCTGGGAGGTGTTAGTTCAATATGAAGTTGGGAGGTATTAATCTAATATGGGTTTAGTGCCCAAATTGTGTAGTGTATTTGGATTATGGGATGCTGATGTTGGAGAATCTGGATCTTACGTGCCAGGGTTGTCTTTGGTGGGCTTGAGTGATGATATAGATTGCTTCTGTTCATGGCAATGGCGTCTTCAAATTCGTTTGGATTGAATTTCTTTTCCGTTCTTTTTGTGTGTAGAGAGAGAGAGAACGGGGGGAGGATGCTATGATTAAAAAGTTTCTTCTGAGGGACAAAATTATTGTGCGTGGCTCGTTATAACATATAAATTACCCAATGTAGTCATTAATTGAAAGCCATATGCGGAAAACATGATAAGCTCCCAATACATCATGATTTTATGCAAGTAGGGTATATTGTCCATATACAATATTAGTTAAGTTTGTGGGCACTGTACAGGTGGCTGAAATCAATTTTCTCGAACAAACTTTCTTGAAGACAGCACTGAAAATGTCTGTGTGTGTTATATGTTTGCTGAGCCGAGCTGTATTTGGAACAAATAATTTTTGCAGGTGCACCACAGGCTCTTCTGCAGAGCTGCCTCACCTTTGGAGCCTTCTCTTTCTTCATGGAAGGGATGAACAAGCAGCAACGAGCACTCGCTTTCTCATCTGCAACAAGCAGCAGAACAAAATCATTCAGTGTCCTGCCCTTCGCACTCCCACTGCCAGATGACCTCACAAGGGACTTTTCTAACTTCTGTCAATCGTTACCAAAGCTAAAAAAGCGTTCTCCTCCAATCAATCATTGACATTTCATACATCAAGTTGCTTCTTGAAATTCTCTAGAGTGAACTTTTATGGGTTGTGTAAATTTCTGTGGAGGAGCATTTTTGGGAACCTTTTTTTTCTACATAGTGGATAATGAAATTGCCTACAGATTTTCATTTGTTGCAATAGATGTCTTTTTAACTGGATGTGGTGTGATATGGGTGGTAAATAAATATCAACTTTTTATTTGGACCTCATCAGGATCTATGGCTTGATGTGGTATGTATGATAAGATGTTTACGCTGGCTATAATTATAAGATCTTTTTCAAAACATTATTGTCCAAGTAGCCTTTCAACACATAATTGTCCGAGACCTGATACCTTCTATATATTGTAAATTTCAATTAGCAAGAGAAGTTTTCATTTAACAGGTCTAAACATCAGACTTGTTCTCCCTGAATATGGGAGGTAGTCCTCTGCAAGTTTGATAACACTCGTAAGGCTTCACGAACAAGCCTACATGGCCATCCTCATCAACGTTGGTCGGACATGCCATCCTAAATTCAGCAGCCTAGTACAATTTATTTTGATTTCAAACAAAACTGCAGGAAATACAAAACAAATCACAGCCTACATCCCACAATATCCCTAGGTCAGCAGATGAGAGATTCCTGAACATTACAGGCTTTCCTGGCACCTAAATCCAGTAAATAACCAATATATGGGTTCTCTTAAATGGAGTTTTAAAATAGAGGGCTAGATGATTTGGAACTCTTCTACAAAAATCAAAAGCAATAACAATGTTGGTTCGATCTTCATTCCATCATTTGCATCTTCATCAGCTGTTTTCCGATAAAGAGTTCCATTGACAGATACCTGCAGATCAAGTTCCAAGCTTCCTCCGTTCACCAGAACATAGTGTATTTATACATATCGGCATCCAGCATTTCTTTCTTAACAACTTATACTCAGTTGTTGTTGATTGATTGCTTCAGTGTCATACATGCAGTCTTTTAGAGCCTCCACATTTTGATATTTATTTTTCTTTAATATTTTAATATTTATCTTTCTCATACTCAACATTTTGACATTTATTTTTCTTCAATTGTTGATGGTGGTGATTAGACATATAAGTAAGAATGATGAAAACTTAAAGGTGATCATGTTTTAACAGATTTTAAACTTTTATCGTGCCAACAACACGGAGAACACCCTAGTACATTTATATGGCAAGATATTTGACAGTCAAGTGCATGTTATTGGGGTATGCATTTCCTTCAAATGTATACCAAAATGTACAAAAGAGTGCATTGTTACGCAATCGGATAGTGATTTTTTTAATCCCATTAATTAATTAATTTATTTATTTATTATGATACCATAAATCGACTTCGAAAATCTTGGGAATGGAATTTGATGATGATGATGATACCATAAATCTTTTTTTAATAAAGATTTGAAGACATATTTTACACTCCCAACACACGGGTCAAATTTCATCATAAAAGTTTTTTCTTTTCTTTTCTAACAACTGTAAAAAATAATAAACAGCTAAGCCTGAACTATATTAGCTGTGTTTTAAGTATTTTGAGTTTAGTTTGGAGAATATTATCTTAAACAACTGGAAATGCTTTTAATCTCTTTTTTTTTTTTTTTTTTTTTTCATTTTTCATCTCAAGCCATTTCAGTTTAAGGAGGACACTACCACCAGTTAATTTTCCAAGTGCATGAATTAAAATCCTGAACAAACAAAACACGAGGCACAAAATCAAATTCCTGAAAATTGTATAAAAATGGAAACCAATAACTTAGAAACACAATAATAATTGTATAATTTCCTCCAAATTTTCCAAATGAAATCCACCCCAAAATAGCACAAATGGATATTTGATTTGCTTAATAAATAACACTTCAAAAAAAAAAAAAAAATTGTGCTCAACACAATCTTCTTTCAATGGCTTCTCTTCTTCCTCTTCTATTCTTGTTTTTCTTCTTTTCTTCCACCATTGATGCCCAAACAGCTTGTTCATCCTATACATTCCCTTCCAAGAAAACCTTCTCATCATGTTCCAATCTCCCTGGCCTAAACTCTATCCTGCATTGGACTTACACCCCATCAAATCGAACACTCGAATTGGCCTATAGAGCACTCAACATCACCAC
Source organism: Berberis vulgaris (assembly GCA_963556465.1). NCBI lineage: Eukaryota > Viridiplantae > Streptophyta > Magnoliopsida > Ranunculales > Berberidaceae > Berberis > Berberis vulgaris. The sequence continues at coordinate 82,371,490 of OY747132.1, read as the reverse complement.
CCCAACATGGATTTCATGGGCTATAAACCCAACATCGAAAGGTATGGTAGGGGCTCAAGCACTTGTTGCTTTAAAAAACAACCTTGGTCTCATGCATGCATATACATCACCAGTCACTTCTTACAGGACTAGTTTAGGAAATGGTAGTCTTAGTTTCCCTGTGTATGATATTTCGGCAAACCTAGAAGGTGAAGAAATGGTTATTTTCGCGACCTTGGGACTTCCGGGGAATACTAGTATTGTAAACCATGTTTGGCAGGAAGGACCTATGAATGGTGATGCACCTATGATTCATGCAACATCCGGGGCGAACATGAAGTCATTCGGAACTCTTGATTTATCGTCTGGGAAGGTTTCTAATGGTGAAGGTGCTCGAGATTCTAAACAAACAAAGAGAAATGTAAGTAGTTCGCACCTGATTTTGATTACATTAGATTCTTATTTTTAGTTTTGATCTAGTTACAATTTTGATTTAGTTTGAATGTTCTTGTAATTTTTAGATTATTAATTTACAAAATTTTCAGGTTCATGGAATAATATGCACTGTTACTTGGGGAATAATGATGCCTATTGGTGTCATTGTTGCAAGGTACTTGAAGGTGTTTAAATCTAAAAGTCCTGCATGGTTTCATATACACCTTGTTTGCCAAATTTCTGCATATTTGATTGGTGTTGGTGGCTGGGGACTTGGTTTGTTTCTTGGAAATAAATCAGGAGTTCACCACAACGTTCATCGGAACACTGGCATTGCTCTCTTTTGCCTTGGTACTCTTCAGGTAACTCTTAGCTAGGATCTCACTTGATCATGATACATTTGCGTGTTGTTTCATTATATGCTATAATCGAATTCTAAGTTTAATTTTTAAATGTGCAGGCATTAGCAGTGATCTTGAGGCCTAATCCAAATCACAAGTACAGATCTTATTGGAATATATACCATCACTTGGCTGGGTACACTGTAATTTGCTTGAGCGTCTTCAACATCTTCAAAGGATTTGACATTCTTGATCCTGAACAGATATGGAAGAAAACATACATCGGTATTATCAGCACATTGGGAGGAATTGCATTTGCTTTGGAGGCCTTTACATGGACATTGGTTTTGCTGGGAAAGCAAGCAGAGAAGAAAAATGCCACAAATATATCTAGTCTGTAACAATGCTGAAAACATCGTAATATTTAGGATATTTTCGCCCTTGAAAACACGGGGAAATGTCCGGTATTTCGTCCACCAATCTCAAGATCACAATATCTTCGCCTAAAAGGAAAAAAAAAAGGATAAAAATCAAGACATATTGTAGATAATATTCTTCCATTTTTTTTCTTTATACAAATTTCAGTCATATTATGGAATTATTGGTTGTTTGTGTCTCACTGCTTTCGTCGAAGGAATTCCAATGATTTATAGATGTTCAGTCATCAAAATTTCCATTTTGAAATAAATGAACAATGGCTTGATCAATTTTGCATTCTGTGTGGTGTTCTGATTGCTTATTTATCTAGTCTGTATTTATAAATGAATAATGGTTTGATCATTTTGTTTATAAATACATGTTCAAACCAAAAGAAAGCTCACAAAAAATACAGGAAAGAAATAAGACTTCATAAACTCTTCTTCTCTTCTGTACTTCTAGTCTCTGCCTTCCTATTACAGCAAACCATGGATGCCCATCAAAGACATGAAAGATGCACATATTGAAGAAATGGCAAACTTGGTCTTCGATCATATAATTGACGAGTGATAAACAAGTGTTTAGTTTTCATATAGCCACCAACATTACATATCCGGTTGTTGGCACAATGTACAATCTTTATATAGCCGCCAGCGGCGGAGGTCTCATGATTATCTTGAGACGGATCCTTATTAGGATTATTTTTTATTTGACCTCCATTTGTTTATGTCTATTCCTCTTTAACTTCCATTTGTTCTTGTATTTCATAACACTCATAACAGTCTGTTCAAGAGTGTTAATTAACAAATTATATTCAATTTATTTAAATTGACAAACTTACCCTCACTCTTTTTTAATCTCTCCCCTACGGCCACAAACCCATCATCTTTTTTTTTTTTTTTTTTAATATCTCTCCCCCACAAAAACCACCCTCTCCACATGAGCCACATCATTTTTTTTGTTAACCCCTATCTCCCCACAAACCTACACTCTATTTGTTAATTAACACAAAAGTGTAATAATAGTAAAATTATAATTAAGAAATTACAAACTTTAATAGATTTAATTTCAGATTATTTAAACTATTTTTGTGGACTTAGGAGAATTGAGATCGTATTCTCTGGATTTTAATAAAATTGTTAACGTGATGAAGAGATGAATTGGACTTTCAAACAAATAATTAGTGGAGAGATAATGGATATATACGAATGAAGGTAAGTTTTTTTTTTGAATGACAAGCAGGGTTTTTATAGGATCCCAGAACCCACTAAAGATGCCACAAGCTGGGTTTGAACTCATGACCTAGTGGTACCATCAGCCAAGCTCTAACCATCGAGATGTCATGCCATTGGCAATTAATGAAATTAAGTTTGTCAATTTACAAAAACTGGATGAAATTTGTTAGTCAACATTCTTGAACAGACGGTCATGATGAGTGTTAGATTTAAATACAAAAATAAATGGAGGCCAAATAAGAAATAACCATTATTATTATTATTTACTGGTATGCTGTAATGGTGTTGCTGTCATTAAACTACTATGAAGACTTTGGCCTAATCAATTTTCTCCCATTTTATGGAGATCAGTAGCAAGATAATCTTTATTAAGTAAGATTTTATCTTTCCAGCTTTGTTTAAAAGAAAATCATTTGTAAAAATGTCATAATCTTTACTGCTTAACAACATTTATGGAATGTAATCTCTCAAATATATTTACTTCCTCAAATCTCTCACCAGATTTCCCTTAAATAATAAATATATTTTTCCATTTTTAAGTTCAAATCATTGTCATCACTTACTTTTTTTTAACTCTCAAGCCATTTGATGCTATTGACAGAATCATTCAGTGTGCCTATTTTGTTTATAAATACATCTAGAAATCAAAAGAAAACTCACAAAAAAAAAAAAAATTCACAGGAAAAAAATAAAAATGAAGATTTCATCAACTCTTCTTCTTTTTCCCTGTGTTCTTCTTGTCTCTGCATTCCTGTTTGAGCAAATCTCAGCTGTTAACAGGAATGCCAATGTGGGTGGATGGACTCCCATAAAAAATGTGAAAGAAGCTCATGTTGAAGAAATAGCAAAGTTTGCTGTCTCTGAACAAAACAAAAAGGTTGGCGCAAAATTGGCATTTGATCATGTTGTTAGCGGCGAAACACAATTGGTTGCTGGCACTAATTATCGTCTTCGTATAGCCGCCAGCGGCGGAACTTCGGATGATTATGTTGCTATTGTTTGGGAGAAATTAGATGGATCCAAAATCTTGACATCTTTTCAAAGTGTTTAAGGTTGAAATCTATATTTAATTGTGTTAATGTAATATGTTTTATTAGATTAAATAATCGAAATGCTCATTTGGAGTTTCAAAATGATGGTTTGATTGATATGTGATTTGATTCATGGGAGTTGTGGATATTGCATTTTGCTTTGTGTTTATGTTGCATTTGAAATGAATTTTTCAATAGATAGAAAGTATCGCAAGCATCTCAAATTGTCAAATGTAATTAGCTTTATATATATTAACATCGCCATCCAACCACATTGTTTAAAGTCTAATCATGTAGGTAGCTTCAAAAGATGGTGGTTGGGGAAATGTAATGTTTTAAAGCCTAATATCTAATTATGAGTAATTTATAGGGAAATGTAGCTATTAGTAAATATAGTATGACTTTTTAAAATTGTTTAGGGGAGAAAATGTAAAATTGTGGAGATGATAATATGAGAAAATTGGTATTAAAGAAGCGTTGAGTAGTAATGTAACGAAGTTCCCTTTTCCCATCATTTTAATCACTGCTAAGTTAGGGGAAACTGATTTTGGAGATTCTCCAAATATATTTGGAATAGTTTCTTGTCAGAATTTGGTTTGAGTTTGATGTTTCAAAGTTTTCTCTTGGATTGGCTAAGTTGGTGGTTTCAAGCTAATACATTCCGATACGTGGATTGGTTATAGTATAGGATTCCTCTTGTGTTTATGTGGTGCGTGTGGAAAGAGAGAAATATGAGGGTTTTATGTGGTGCGTGTGAAAAGAGAAAAATATGAGGGTTTTCTAAGAGCTTAACAAATCAGAACAATCTATCTTTATCGATATTAGAGAATTGTTGTAGAGAATAGGTTCTTGTAGAGGATGAGTTCGGCTTGTAATCTTTTTAGAAACTTGTTTTTTGACACATTCGTGTCTTGGCATTCCTTGATATAGGAATAATTCCCCTTGTACCTTACTTCCAGTTTCCCTTCTTATCTTCAATAAAATCTTCGTGTTTGGCAAAAAAACAGTAACGTAACGAAGTTTCAAAAGAATGGTAGCAATTGTATTCTTTTTCAATTTTAGGGGACAAGTTGGAATAATTCACCAACTTTAGGATTTGTAGTGTAACTATCTCTTTTATCTTTTGACCTTCTTAAAGGAAAAATAAATTGTAGCAATCTTTTTTTTTTTTTTTTTTTTGGTAATAAATCGTAGCAAACATTTATGAAATTTTATGTTTCAAATATATTTACTTCCCTCAAACCTCTCACCTGATAAATGGCAATAAAATTTTCCTTATCTTCAAAAAAATAAAAATAAATTGCCTGTACATTACTACATTTTGTTTATACATACATTTTCAAACCAAATACGCAGTGAAAAATAATAATAAACAAAATAAAATAAAATACAATGAAGACTCCATCAGCTTTTCTTCTTCTTCTTCCTTGTGTTCTGCTATCCGCTTTCATCTTTCAACAAACCTCAGCTGATGGTGATCAGAGTTCCATCAAAGATGTGAAATACCCCCATGCTCAAGAAGAAATAGTAAAGTTTGATTGGAGGCCGATAAAAAATGTGAACGACCCTTATATTCAAGAAATAGCAAAGTTTGCTATCGCGGAAGAAAATAAAAAGGCAGGCACAAATTTGGTATTGAATTGGGAGGCGTTTTGAAGAACCAATTTTGGATCCTAAGATATTGAAAGATATGAAGCATCAAAGCCACTGACTGGAAATCGTTGACAAAACCTAAATAACTAACACATGAACTTAAAAGAAGTACAATAACTTCAACTGCAAAATGATACCGAAAAGTCTATGCTATAGTTCACTGATATTATACTTGTTGACGTCGTAGTAAAAAGTGAAGATCTCCATGCGTTTCTTCTTGCATCAATCTTGGAACTTTCTTTGTCACTTGTACTGCTGATTAATCTCCCACGAAACCTTATCCATGAACTGGCATTTCTTGTCCCACCCCCAGCCTGGATTGCTCTGCATAAGAATATGGAGAAGATGAAACTTTACACCGACTTCCAAGATAAAAGTTTTTTTTTTTTTTTTTCCTGTCTAAGTCTTTCAGTGAATGCCCCTAGCTATCACTAGAAAACATATTCTTTTTTTCCAATAAAATTAACTCGTGTATATAATTATTCTACAATTTTGATCCCAACTTCAGATCCAATAGAACCAAGAAATTAGTCAGTAATCCTCTTATTTTTGTTTATGTAGAGCTTCTCATGTTCTATACACGAACAAAACTCACTAGAAAGAAACATAAAAACAAAATTTGAAATGTAAGGAGGTGGGAACTAACCTGAAGGGAGAGAACAGCACGACTAGTGAACCGCTTAACTGATGCAGGTGCACTATCTGGGATAGTTTGTGCAACTCTTTCTAGCTCCTGTTGTTGTTGTTTCGCGGTCACTCTATCAGGGCCACAGTAGTGGTCAATAAGCTCTTTCATATGTAGAACTCTCTTCATTAAGTCTTAGATAATTTCCTGGTAAAAGAAAAAAGGTAAACAAGGAGAACTCAACAAGCAGAACAGTCATATTTACTAAACATGCATTGGAATAAGATATCCTGATTATACGCATACTTTCTAGGCAAAATGTTGATTAAAGTTGCAATACAACTCTTGTAAAATATCAAAATTCGATACCAAAGTTAATCCTGGTTTAAAGGTAATTGAAGTGCAGCACATACTTTGTGATTAAACCATCTGCTGGATGAATATAGTCCAATGTTTCAGAAGGCAAGGCTAGCATGCTATGTAAAATAGATATCACGTAGCACGTGTTGTTTGCAATGAAAATATTCTCACTAAAAATCCATGACTTGAGAAGTGCTTTAAGGAATATTGTAACATCCAATGGCAGAAGGTAATGGGAGAATTTTACATTTTCCTTGATCAAAATTCACTCCCAACTACGTAGCCAAAGCAAAATGTTTGCCTCCAGCTTTCAAATAACTAATATGCTTATGGTTGCTGAAGAACAACCATCCTGTCCTCATCTTCCCCAAGCCTCCCACCTCTCACTGTTACTAGTTGAACACCTAGACTGAACTTACAGGCTTCAACAAGTCAACAAGGTCATGCTTTTCACCTCCCCTCCCCCATTCATGAGCTGGCAATGCGAGCTCCATGACTGTCATTTCACCCCACTCAAGGTTGCCCAGTACTCCAAAAGAGTTTGGGTGCCTCATGATCGGGGTTGAGATGAGTTAAAAAAACTGGGGATTCCAGTTTCTTACTAGGATATAACTCCACTCAAGCTCCTGTCTCAAGACCTGCATGGAACTCACACCCATTAAGGACTTCATTTTTAGAGCCTGACTAAAACCTTCCATGTTCCCCTCATTCAGCCCCACAAATGACCCCGAAACAACTTTTTCCAAACACTCCACACTGCCCCGGGGTATGCACACGCATTACAATCCAGTCCCACCATCAACCTAGCGAGTGTAGCTTCAAGTCAAATGTTTTCTCTTCTAGCAGATACCATGGAGTCAAAGACCCTCTTCTCTCCACTTCCTCATTCTAATTCTTTTCCCTACCTTGCTACCCCATCTCTCACACCCATTTCCCGAAAGACGTCATGCAAGGGATGATTCAGTTGGAAGCTTTCAAAATTTCAACCTAGACCAAGAAATAAGGGGCCTGAAGGTGGAATTCAGAGAGAGCTTTGGACCACAGCTCAGATACCAGCAGGCAGGAGAGAAGGTGATCAATTCCTCCACCTGACTACGAAGCACACACTGTCTAGGGATTATGCAACCTCTTCTAATGATGTTGCCCACTGTCGGCACTCTGCCATGCAACACAGTCCAAATGAGGAAAGAAGCCCAAGAGGGATTTCCTTAACCAGATGAGTCGGCAACGAAGGATTGATTGAAACTGCAAATTTTGTAATTTCTCCTTCCACAACAATTTTACACCCTGCCACCCTGGAGAACCCAAGAACTACAATCTTTTGTCTTACACCTTCAGATCTATCCTTCTTGTCAGCCTCGGCAGCTAGCCCTACCACTGAAACCACTAAAGAACCCACTATGCAGTCTCTCACTCTTAAGTGGCACATGCATAGAAGGCGAATTCTGTGTTAGAAATTTTTTTAAAAAAAATGTTCAAGATGATTGATTTGAGCAAAGATCTCTTCAATGACCTACTATAAATTCTACCGTAATAGTTCAAAGACGCTCCACCTAATCTAAAATACCACCAAGGTTTAAAGGGCCTAATATACAACCTATCCCTTATGAGAGAAAATGGAACTAAATTAATAACATCCAGCACCCCAACTTTTATCTGAACCAATTCCTTTTTTGAATACATCGATTATTTCCTTTTTTAACCAATTCTACGTGGAAGGAACTTAATGCTCTTTTTATCTATCTATCAACCTTACCTTGCATGACACCTTAATGACCAACTTCCAGACTCTAATAAATGCTTTCAATGCCTTCTTTCATTGAAATTACCTCTTCTCCATATTCCCAGGTCTTCTTGTTGACGTTTAATGCGATTTGACTCCCACCATAATTGAAATTGAATTAATAAATTAAAAAAATAAAATTATATATATAATAATAATAATTCCTGGAAACGGCAATCATACTCGCTCTATAATAGACTCTAGGAAATTTATCGAGAGAAGGGAGGAACACAAAGTGACAAGTTTAATGGAACTAACCTTGTTAAATGACTGAGAAGACATGGCCAACTTTGTGAAGAATTTGTCCCAGAAACACACATAAGCATGCGTAACATGTATACACAAAGACACTAGGAGACCATTTGAAAAAAGAGAGACAGGTAAAAGTCTAAGTGTAACTAGAAGTCTCAAAAATACATTCCTCTGAAAACTGGACATGTGACACCCATCCTAAGAGTAATCAGCACTGCTACTCTATTCTCCCAAGCTTTCTTTAAAAAAACTCTATTATTGCATTCTTTCCAAATCATCCAACACAAGCAAACATAAGCAACTTCCATACTACCTTTCCTTTCGAAGTAAGGTAGAATGGGGTCCTCCAACTTCTAAACAACTCTTTCATCGGAGTGGGCATAACCGAAAATACACCAAATTACCAATAAATGACTTCGCAACTTACTAAATGCAGCTATGATGCATGAGAAGATGACTACCTGATTACTAAATTCTATTAATGTTTTAAAGTCTGACCCCAATTATATTTTGAGCGAGTGTGACACAGCGATAATTTCAGCACATCAACAAACCCGAGATAGGTAACAAGAATGGGGAAAGAATCCGAGATGCTCTAGTCCAGGAATCTCTGTTCACAAAATGTATATTTTATCAGTATGCTTTCTCCATGTCCACTTAACAAAATACCACTTTCCTTCCCCATCCTCTAATCTCATCCACCATTTCAGATTTTCAGTCATTATAAGTTACCCATCCAAAATTTGCGTGCTCATCATAAATGGGCTTACAGTCCAACCCAATGGAGTGATGAACTTTCTCAATCCCTCAACAAGCATCTAACCAACATTTTCAATGCAGTTCACAGTCTTTTCGGTCAAAGATCTGAGATAATTTCCATGACTATTCAAAACCAACTTAATCAATTCCTTCTCTTTTCTTTTCTTTTACTTTAAATCAATGAAACACGGGCAATAGTACTATTGGGAACTTGTAATAGAGGAAATCACAAGACCAAGAAGAGTTTTGACTTTTCAGTACATAACTTCCTAATGTGCAAATAAACTAACCAAAGAGAAAATAAAAACATGGAAAGGAAGGCCTTTATAATACCCAATTAAATAAAATGGCTATTTAACAAGTTCATTCAAAATCCAATTTCTACCTTAACAAACGGAAAAAATAGGAGCTGAAATCTGATGCATCAAAACAAATAAAGTAGATACTTGGGAAACGATGAATATAAGAACATACCTCCCACTCTTCCTGGCTTTTTATCCCTTCATAAACCATCAAGAAAGGCTTCATCTTCTCAAGTGCATCCCGAAGAGGAATAGGAGGTGTGTCATCGATGTCTGGGTTCCTATCAAAATCTCCCATCAAATACTCTGGCTCGTACTCTTATCTGTATATAGGTACCAACCAAAACCATGATAAACCTCTCATTCATTAAATTATTGAAGAAAAAAACTAAAACATAATCAAGTATGCAAAAATTACATAGCACCAAAAACACTCATTTACTAAAAGTTCCAAACATACCCATGGAATAAAAAGTTAAAGGTTACCATATTATTAGTGTGCAGAGCATCCATATATGCATCGTCTGCAGGGGAAGGCAGCACCCTGTAGCTCATCTCGTCAAATGCCTCATTTAATTGATCCATTTTCTCTGGTCCAAGTGTATTTGCCAACTTCTCCCCATCAGCATCTTCTCCAAGATTCATCACAGCATCCAAATCATCCTCATCTTCTTCATCATCTAACCTCCCACGCCCCCTTCCAGACATCCGCCCCCTTCCTCGTCCTCGTCCTCTCCCTTTCCCTCTAAACCCTCCTCTTCCCCTTCCACCTTCTTGCATCACACCCCCATCTTTGCCTGCATCCTTATTCAAAACTCCCATAGCATTTTTTATCGCATCTTCCAGACTCATTTTTTGAGGTCTTGGAGAACCCGGATCTCTTGTCACTGCTTTCCCTTTCCCGGAATCAGCACGAGGCCTTAAATGCCTATTTTCCTGGCTACCCCTCTCCTTCACATCATCAAATCTACCAGATTTTCCTCTGCCAGCTCCGGCTAAACTCTGTCTACTTTCCTGACTACCCCTCTCATTTACATCATCAAATTTACCAGATTTTCCTCTCCCAGCCCCAGGTAAACCTGGTGAAACATTAAATGGAACATCCCTTTTTTCAACATTTCCATCTAACTCACTACTACTAAATTGGGGTTTATGAGTTTCTTCCAAACCACCATCTTTCCTGAAAAAAATTGGTCTTTTAGGAACCCCAGACTGAGATTCATGGGTGGCTCCGTCACGCGAAATGGGACTTCCTTCCATGCTTCGCCCACGACCAGCAGAAGGATTCACCACAGGATTAGCATTACTTCCACTTCCAGTGACCCCAAATTGAGATTCTTGCTGGGAAAAATTGGGTTTTTCTTGGGTAATTCGACCTCGAGCAACAGATTGATTACCACCAGACACAAATGAAGAAAATGCAGGAACAATAGGGGGTTTTGAGAGATGGGTTTACCTTTACCATGGCCAATACCATGTGAGGGCAGATTGGGATCCTCATCAATGGGTTTTCCAGGCTTTTGATCTGCAAAAGCTGTAACTGGTGGGACTGCAGAGCTCCCTCGACCACGACCTCTACCACTTCCACCACTACTTCCGCCAGAAAATGTCGAGAAAGCAGAAGATGGGGTCAGGGTCTGGTTGAAAAAGGCACCATGGGTACCTGCAAGTTGTCTTCCCAAGGCTCCTCTCATGGTGGGTGGTTTAAGTGAATTGTGAAAGTCTGGGTATTGGTTTTCAGAGAGGGTCTGTAAATGAATACGAGTTGAAGAGCCAATTGGAGGTTTTGAAGAAAGGGGAATTTTGTAAGAGCATCCACAATAGGATGGGGCAAATTTGCATGTTAACAAAAACCTATAGAGGCTTATTGATCTATACTTTCTTGAAAGGCGTGCACCACATCTAGGCAGTCTAACACATAGGAATGTGGTATCAACATTCATGTGATGTTTAAGAAGGTTTTACAGTGTGGGAAGATGATTGAAATAGATTTTCCAGATAAGGAAAATAACTCTGTGGAAGTGTAGGGGTTGTCCAAATCCTATGAATTAGTTTGTGCTTAGGAGGCTGAGATGATGAAGGAAGTTGAGCTATTCTAGATTTCAAGAACCATTTGTAGGCTGAGCTGGTAGAGAAGTGACCTTTCTTAGTAAACTTCCAAACTAGTTTGTTAATATGGTTCCCTTATTTAATATGCATATTGAGGATAGTGTGAGCTATGATAGGAGGGAAAACACCATTCACTACATCATTCCAAACCCTTCTCCCTCCTGCAACCATAAACATGTCCTGGACCTCATCAACCATCTTAATGGTGAGGTCTGAAACATAGTCCTTGAGAGGATAAAAATTAATTTACCCACTTATCATTCTAGAGATCACATATAGTTCCATCAGCTGCCACCTAAGTAATGCCCTCTGCAAATTCCTTCACACTTTCCCCATAGATCTCCACACATAGGATACACATGCCTTCTTAAAGTTAGCCTCCAAAGGAGGATAGTTATCACAGTGTATAGATGTCGTCAATCTACTCCACAAAGCATTAGGTGTTGAGTATTCCAGCTCCCAGGATCAATTACAATGACAATATTACAACAATACAATACATAAACACATAAATCTCTTACACACACAAATAGATCGTCACTGAGCTTCTCCTCACAATGATCCAAGGCTCACAAGCCTGGATGCCTCAATCTCAACAATTATTCCCCTATTTATAGTCTCACAATGGAGGTAGAGGAAGACTCTAGATAGCCTCAATATTTAACCCTCTAAATTTCTCCAACATTCTCCACTCTTCTTCTTCTAGAGAATTCTTCCTCCATCTTCTCTTCTTCTCCATTCTCAATTTCTCTAGAGAATTCTTGAAACACCAATCAAGTTGGTGTTGCTAATCTCAACATCCCCCCTCAACACCAACTTGCTCATTTTAATCTTCTCACTCACCATCAATTTGTCGGTCTTCACGTTCACACACTATTTTCACATTTACACTACCTTCTTGTTCACACATTGCATTCTTCCAATATCATGATCCACCAACATCTCAACCAATTGATTCACGGACACGATCTGCACACATCATCAACTTCGTGTGCTCTCTTAGCACACAAACTCACAACTTCGTGCTCCTTTGGCACTTTCACATAGCAACGTGCTCTCTAGCACCTCCACACACAACGTGCTCCCTGGCACAACCACACACATGCTCTATGGCACAATCACACAACGTCGGCGCTTGGCGTGACACCTCAAATATGGCATCACTTGTCCATGACCAATCGGCTTTACAATCTCCACGAACATTTCCTCGAAAATCTCACTATGATCGTACGTATGAACAGTGAACAATACCGTACATATAAACAGTGTACAGTACTTATGAGTAGTGTCATCTTCCAAGGAATACTACTGTCAGCTCCGATGAAGAATATCACTCCGGCTGAACCCGCTCTGATACCAAATTGTTGAGTATTCCAGCTCCCAGGATCAATTACAATGACAATATTACAACAATACAATACAATACATAAACACATAAATCTCTTACACACACAAATAGATCGTCATTGAGCTTCTCCTCACAATGATCCAAGACTCACAAGCCTGGATGCCTCAATCTCAACAATTATTCCCCTATTTATAGTCTCACAATGGAGGTAGAGGAAGACTCTAGATAGCCTCAATATTTAACCCTCTAAATTTCTCCAACATTCTTCACTCTTCTTCTTCTAGAGAATTCTTCCTCCATCTTCTCTTCTCCATTCTCAATTTCTCTAGAGAATTCTTGAAACACCAATCAAGTTGGTGTTGCTAATCTCAACATATAGAGATCACATATCATTCTAGAGATCACATATAGTTCCATCATTCTAGAGATCCCACTTATCATTCTAGAGATCCCATATAGTTCCATCAGCTGCCACCTAAGTAATGCCCTCTGCAAATTCCTTCACACTTTCCCCATAGATCTCCACACATAGGATACACATGCCTTCTTAAAGTTAGCCTGCAAAGGAGGATAGTTATCACAGTGTATAGATGTCGTCAATCTACTCCACAAAGCATTAGGTTCTTTGATCAATCTCCAGAGAAATTTGGAGATAAAAGCCTTGTTTTTCTCAAACATGGTAGTTATATTGAGCCCTCCAACAGTTCTCTCCTTAAGTAATTGATCCCAAGCTATTAGGTAGCATGGTCTTTGTTCCTCATTCCTTTTCCACCAGAAGTTCTTATGCAATTGATTTATCTGTTCACAAAGGGTCTTGGGCAACATGAAAGATTGCATGATAAACTAGAATAGAGGCTGCCACTGATTTTATCATAGTGGTTCTCCCAGCTTGAAACACAAATTAGCTTTCCACTTTGGAGTCTACTTTCATCTTGTCTAGAATATAAGTAAAATCCTTGGTTTTACTTCTAGTGGTCAGCAAAGGGGCTCTAACGTACCTATCAATTTCCTTCGTAAACTTCACCCCTAGTAATGTATTGAAGATCCTCCTATGCTTAGAGCTACAAAATAAGGAGGATTTAAAGTTGACAGCTTGACAATAGTAGGACAATATATCTTTAATATTGGTGCATTGATCCATAAAAGCCTTTCTGAAGATAATGAGGTCATTTGTAAGCATTATGTGAATAATATGAGGAGACTGGGGTTTAGGTCTGAAACCAGAGATGAGATTAGCTTCCTCACATTTGTAGATCATCCTAAAGAGAGCTTCAGTCACAATGATAAATAAGGGGAAAGAGGATCACCCTGCCCAAAGCCTCTAGTAAATTGAAATTTGGTTTGAGGAATGTCATTAATAACAACTTGGTATTCAACAGTAGAAACACATTGGAATATTAGGCTAACGACCCAACCCTGAAACAAGACTAATTCTCTTATTTAGTAATCAAATATCTTAGTCATCTATTGGTACCTCTCCTCCTCCCTTGCTTCTTGCCTTTTCTTGCTTTACCCAAACATCGAAAAATGGGTCAAGGCGGGTGGCAATCCCTTCGGCTAAATCTCTCAAAAACTTCTATAAGTCCGACTCAATCAATGGCTAATTGGTCGGTAGTGGAGTGTACATCACTAGCAGTTGAGGGAGGTAGTGGTGGTTTAAGATAAACATGTTCAGATTAGGGGTAAGAAGAGACATAGGTGGTTTGTAGTTGAGGATAGTAAAATTGGTTATAGGTATTGGACACCACGGGGTATTGGATTCGACTTGGGCTTGGGCTATATGGATGTTGATACGAGGATAGAGAATAATATGGATATGGCTAGGAATAATAGGGACATGAATATTGAAATACGGGCACTCATTTTCATTGGTGGGTGCCTTCACTGATTCTGGGGAACACATAATTGTTGTTCAGGGTCTGGGAGATTTTTGCAATTTCTGGGATTTTTTTGAGATTTTTCTAAAATTAGTTGATAGTTTGGAGAAGTACTTGGAAATTATGAAACAATGTGGATGAATAGTATTGACCTTGATTTTTTTCTTCCCAACAATCTTCAATGGCAACGACTACTCCACACCACCTAAGGTATTGTCTCACACCACCATGTACTATTTTTTTCTACTAACCCACAACACCCAAAAAACTATTTTTGAAAAAAACAGTAACATAAAAACATGGTAACTTTCGACCAATTTAAACCCTCAATTGAGATCGATTCTCAAGCTCATCAAAACAGGAAAATTTTAGTACTTTGATATCTAATAAACACAACTTGAATCACTTGAAAATGTTTTGAAATGAGCAAGTTATGGTAATTTTACTAAAGTCGCACAAATTTGTCTTGCAATGAAAACGGGATAGTGTCCCTGACTTTCGGCCAACTTATATGCTCGATTGAAACCGGTTATCAACCTCATCAAAACAATAAAATTTTAATACTATGAGTTACCTAATTAACACAATTTGAATCACTTGAAAATGTTTTGAAATTAGCAAGTTATGTTCATTTTACTAAAGTCGCGCAAATCTGTTTCGCAATGAAAATGGGGCAGTGTCCTTGACTTTTGGGCTCGATCGAGACACAAAAATTGTAGTACTTTGAGTTATCTAATAAACACAATTTGAATCACATGAAAATATTTTGAAATAAGAAAGTTATGGCCATTTTATTAAAGTTACACAAATCTGTCCAAAAAAATTTGTTGAAAAATTTTCTGTTCGCCTAGAACATGCGAGTTTTTTTAACAAAGATCACTTGGAGCCAGGCGAAGTTTTTGAAAAACCTCGCATTGTTTTGGGCGAATAGGAAATTTTTCAGCAGATTTTTTTACTGTTCGCCCAGATCAATGTGAGGTTTTGTAAAAACCTCGCATTATCAAGCGAACAGTAGTTTTTTTTTTTTTTTTTTTTTTTTTTGTGATTTCTAAAATTTTTTATGTATGTATCTATCAAGTAAAGTTATCAAAAGGGGTCTCTGAGTATTTCAATCTTACCTTCACATTCCTTTTTTTTTAAGTTTACTTTGTTTTTTAAAGAGGAGCGTAGTTTACTTTGTTTTGCAAATATTGATGTGTATCTACAACCCACTCGCTTGGGGAATTAACCTTACTTGAAGATTTTTAAAGAGCAACATAGTGTGATTTCTGTATTATATCCCCTTTCAGTAAAAGTCATGTTGTCCGATTAAAAAACAGTGAAATTTTGGAGAAGTTTCATAGGAATCATTATATTGTAATAAAGTGACACTTTTAGCTTCTAATCTAAAATGTTGAAGAGCCATGACTCGCAAAGTGGATGATAGGATCTGACTCTGTATTATGAAACTCTGCAGATGGAATGAAGTTCACTCACACATTGAAGACAGGTGCCAAAAGAGAATATAAAGAAGACTTGGAGATTACACAAGCAATTGCTGAAGTAGAGATTGTATTGAAGATACTGAAGTTGTAATCACAAGATCTGTTCTGACAGACAGAATTACAATGTAATATGAATGAATGAATGAGGAAGGCTGTTCGAGAGGCCTTAGTCTCCTAATGAGCAACTGCTCAATTGTACATTGTCTGATATCATGAATCCATTTCCTGTTATTGATATTCCCCTATTTATACTAACACCTCACAGAGGTTTTTGCAAACATTCTAACAGAGCATTTACATTCTAACAACTAACAGGGCATTTACATTCTAACAGAGCATTTCTAACCACTAACAGAATACTTGAAACCCATCTAAGTCACCATCTGACAGAGCACTCTCCAACCTCATTGGTCTTGCCTTCTTCTGCCCATTATATATGCAGCATCTTACATCAGTAACACTGAAGCACGTATCTTCTGTGAGCATTCCTGTAAGTCCTTAACAGCATTTATCCTCTTGCATTAAAGTCATTAACAACCCCTGACAGTTACTAACAATATTTGCATTAAAGCCACTAACAGCATTGCATCCATTTAACAGCATTGCATTAATTTAAGCATCCTACTAACAACATTGCATTCATATTAACCCATCCTATTCCTTCGCCTAGTGTAGGTGAACCTTACAGGGGGCCTATCATTACTCCCTCCCCAAAAACGCACCTTGTCCGCAAGGTGAAAATCTAGAAACTGTTGGTGGATCCGATCAAAAGCTTCTCAAGTGGCCTCATAAGCAGGCAAGCCTTTCCACTTAATCAACACTTCGAACTCACCTGGACTGCCCTTAACAAACTGTCTGACATCCAACACTGACTCAGGTTGAAACACTAACTCTAGATCATCTGTCAATTGAGAAGGAAGAGGAGTAATATGTGAACAAGGGCCCTTAGCACGCCGTAATTGGGACACATGAAACACCGGATGAATCTGAGAAGATCCAGGCAAATCCAGTCTATAAGCCACTGACCCGACTCTGCTCAACACTGTATAAGGCCCATAAAATCGTTGAGATAATTTCTGATTGACCCTCTGTGCTAAAGATTTCTACCTATATGGTCTGATTTTCAAGAATACTTTGTCGCCAACTTCAAAAACTTCATCCCTCCTGGATTTATCAGCAAACTTCTTCATTCTCTGCTGAGCACGTTGTAAATTCATCCGAAGAACTTCCAAGACATTGTCCCTATCAGATAAAAGCTGATCCACTGATGACACTGCTGTCTTCCCAGCTGTATATCGAATCAAAGGAGGAGGATCTCGACCATACAACACTTTAAAAGGAGTAAAACCCGTAGCGGAGTGACTGGATGTATTATACCAATACTCTGCCCAACCCAACCACTTAGACCATTGTTTTGGTCTGTCAGAAGTGAAGCATCTTAGATACGTCTCCAGGCAGCGATTTATCACCTCAGATTGCCCATCCGTTTGAGGGTGATAAGCAGTGCTATACTTCAATTTAGTACCTTGTAAGCGGAACAATTCTCGCAAAAAGTGACTCAGAAAAATGCAATCACGATCAGAGATAATGGACCTAGGAGTCCCATGAAGTCTGATTATGTCTGAAGAAAACACTTTGGCGACCCCTTCGGCAGTAAACGAGTGTTTCAGTCCAGAAAAGTGAGCATATTTGCTGAGGCAATCAACCACGACCAGGATAGTGTTCATGAACCCGGAAGTAGGCAACCCTTCAATAAAGTCCATTGTGACCTCATCCCAGACTTGAGTAGGCAGAGGGATGGGTTGAAGGAGCCCAGCTGAACTAATGGCCAAACTCTTATTCCATTGGCAGACCTCGCATTCACTTACTAGCTTTCGGATGACGGCCTTCATTCCAACCCAATAAATCTCCTTGGCAATTCTCTGATAGGTCTTAGTTTCCCCAGAATGTCCCCCTACTGATGTTTCATGGAATTCCCTAAAAATTGTAGGAATAAAAGAAGAATTTTTAGGAAGAACTAACCTGTTTTTGTAATACAATAATTCTTCTATAATTCGAAAACCAGGACGACCCGCCCCGTTGCGCACGGATTGAATGATAAATTGCAGGTCAGAGTCACCCAAAATTTCGGCCTTCAAAGCATCCCAATTTCGCCATGAAGCCATACTGATCCGAGAACAAGAGAAGATGGGAGAAATTCTGGATAAAGCATCTGTGGCCCGATTAGAAGCCCCTGGCTTGTACTGAATCTCGAACTGATACCCCATGAGCTTGCTCACCCACTTTTGATATTCTGGACCAATCACGTTCTGTTCCAACAAATATTTGAGACTTTTCTGATCAGTTCTCACAATAAACTTACGCCCTAACAGATAAGCTCGCCACCTAGTGACCGCAAACACTATTGCCATGAGCTCCTTTTCATATATCGGCTTGAGTCTAGCCCGTTGCCCCAACACTTGACTGAAGAAAGCGATAGGCCGTTGTAATTGCATAAGAACGACCCCCACTGCAAACTCGAAAGCATCGGTTTCGACAATAAACTCGCTGGAGAAATTCGGCATCGCCAATACAGGCGCCTTAGTCATGATCACCTTGAGTTTCTGAAATGCCAACTCAGTTTCATGATTCCAAGCAAAGCAATATTTCTTCAATTGGGACATCAATGTCCAAGCAACTTGACTGTAATCTCTGATGAATTTACGGTAGTAGCCTGTAAGACCCAGAAACCCCCTCAAATCAGTAACATTTCTCGGCTGAGGCCAGTCCAACATAGCTTGGATTTTTTATTGATCTACTGATACTCCTTTACTTGATATCACATGACCCAAATTTGTAGTCTGGAACACCCGAATTCACATTTCTTCTTGTTCGCATACAGTGTCTGTTTTTGTAGAACACCCAACACCACTTCAAGATGCTCCACATGCTCTTCCAACCCCCTCCTATAGACCAAAATATCATCGAAGAAAACCAATACGAACTTACGCAGATACGGCCGAAAGATAGAGTTCATCAGCGATTGAAAAGTGGCCGGCGCATTAGTGAGCCCAAATGGAATCACCAAAAACTCATAGTGCCCTTCATGAGTGTGGAATGCGGTTTTAGAGACATCCCCTTCCCGTACCCGAATCTGATGGTAGTCGGCCTTAAGATCTAACTTCGAAAAAATCACTGACCCGTGAAGCTCATCCAGAAGCTCTTCTATAATTGGAATGGGGAATCGATCAGGTACCATTTGCTTGTTCAGAGCTCTATAATCAATACAAAATCGCCATCCACCGTCTTTCTTCTTCACTAGCAATACCGGACTAAAAAATGGGGATACACTCGACCTTATAATTCCCGCCTCTAACATTTCTGCAACTAATTTCTCGATCTCATTTTTCTGAATTTGGGGATAGCGATATGGCCTGACATTCACTGGATTTGAGCCTTCATGTAGAACTATGGAGTGTTCATAACCCCGTATGGGAGGCAACCCAGATGGAGCCTGAAACACCTCTGAATATTTCTCCAACACTGCTAAAATCACTGATGGAGCTTCAACAACTTTGTCCACTGCCACATCCACATTTCCTAATTCTACCAAAAATCCTTGTCCCGCCTGTTTGATAGTATGAAGCATGGTCTTCAACGAGACTAAACTCCGTCCCAAGGATGGATCCCCCTTGAGAATAATTGTATCAGAACCTATCTTGAACCGCAGAATCTGATCTCTCCAATTAACAGAAGTCGTCCCCAATGTTTCAAGCCACTGAATACCCAGTATAACATCTGAACTCCCGAGCCCTAATGGAAGAAAATCTTCCACAATCTCGACTCCTTGCACCATCAACTGAACTTTTTGACAAAGACCACTTCCTTGAACCGATTCTCCTGACCCCATTGTTACCCCATACACCCCCGTAGACGTGATTGGCAACCTGACTTGATCGACTAATTTTTGAGAAATGAAATTATGAGTCGCCATCGCTATCAACCAACACCACTACTGATTGACCAGAGATCTCTCCTTCCATCTTCATGGTCTTTGGGTTTGTGAGTCCCATGACCGAGCTTAAAGAGACCTCAATGACTTGGCTGATCTCGGCCAGATCTAGCTCTTTTTGTTCCTCGCCCTTTTGATTATCTTCCTCTTCAGATTCATCTCCTTCTTGAGCAATAAGGATACTAACCTCCTTCCTCTTACACTGATGACCCGGTGAATATTTTTCGTCACACTTGAAGCACAAACCCTTGTCGCATTTTGCTTGATACTCTGCATCAGACATTTTCTTGAAATCTCGGCTTGAAGACGAAGATCTCTCAAAGTTTCTAGAGAAGAATGGTCTGGAGAGGCGAGGATTTAGGTCATTTGATGGATTTCTATCGAAATCTCTTGACTGTGTTGGTTTGTGATGCCCTACTGGATCGAACCCAAATGGATTTTGTCCTCCCATGGGCCGACTTGGGTTGTTTTGAAAGCCCATCTTATAAGGTGTTAACAAGATCTGTTTTTCCTCCACCCGATGGGCCAGATCCATCGCTCGACTCAAAGAAACCGGCTCCAGCATCCTCACCTCCGCCCGAATTGCGGGTTTCAAGCCATTAATGAATTTGCTCAGGTAGATGTCTTCAGTGAGTGTCTCTAATGGTGCAGTCAAGGTGACAAATTGCCTTCTATACTCTGCTACTGATCCCTCTTGCTTGAGAGCAAGAAATTGTTCACAAAGGGATCCTTCTTGAGTGGGTCGAAATTGCTTCAACAACAAACCCTTAAGCTCTTCCCAAAACAAGATTGGACGTCTTTTACTTTCCCATTGATACCAAAGAAGTGCATCAGATTCAAACGATATAACCGCGGCTTTGATCTTTTCATCATTCGAGTATCGATGTAGGTTGAAAAATCTTTCAGCTTTGATGATCTAACCATCAAGGTTTGAACCTTAAAAAATGGGCATATCTAATCTTCTGGGCTTCCTGTCAAACTGTCCTCCTTGTGATGAAGACCCTCCAATCCCACCATTGGGACTATGGGTTTCCACATTGATGGATGGAACTTGCTAGCTCCCTCACTGTAGTAGAGGTTGTCTTTTGGGTATCTTGTTGTGCCTTTATGAGCTGATCCAAACTGTTCATGACTTCTTGAAAACCCCCATTTAAAGAATCTAGTTTTTCTTGCATATTTGCCATTGTTTCTTCCATAATTTCCATTCTTGCATTGGCACCAGCACCTTTTCCAGCCATCAATCCTAGGAATCGTAGTGCTCTGATACCAAATTGATAGGATCTGACTCTGTATTATGAAACTCTGCAGATGGAATGAAGTTCACTCACACATTGAAGACAGATGCCAAAAGAGAATATAAAGAAGACTTGGAGATTACACAAGCAATTGCTGAAGTAGAGATTGTATTGAAGATACTGAAGTTGTAATTACAAGATCTGTTCTGACAGACAGAATTACAATGTAATATGAATGAATGAGGAAGGCTGTTCGAGAGGCCTTAGTCTCCTAATGAGCAACTGCTCAATTGTACATTGTCTGATATCATGAATCCATTTCCTGTTATTGATATTCCCCTATTTATACTAACACCTCACAGAGGTCTTTGCAAACATTCTAACAGAGCATTTACATTCTAACAACTAACAGGGCATTTACATTCTAACAGAGCATTTCTAACCACTAACAGAATATACTAACAGAATACTTGAAACCCATCTAAGTCACCATCTAACAGAGCACTCTCCAAGCTCATTGGTCTTGCCTTATTCTGCCCATTATATATGCAGCATCTTACATCAGTAACACTGAAGCACGTATCTTCTGTGAGCATTCCTGTAAGTCCTTAACAACATTTATCCTCTTGCATTAAAGCCATTAACAACCCCTGACAGTTACTAACAATATTTGCATTAAAGCCACTAACAACATTGCATTCATTTAAGCATCCTACTAACAGCATTGCATTCATATTAACCCATCATATTCCTTCGCCTAGTGTAGGTGAACCTTATAGGGGGCCTATCAGTGGATTTACAGATTTAGCTAGCATGGAAGGATATTATACTATTGCAACTACACATGACGTTACGTTAAAAAGCTAGGTTGATCACTCGTTCGAAGGAGTTGTAAACCGGGGGAGATTTGGAAGAGGATTCGAGGGGTTGGTTTTACGTTTTCCAAGAGATTTGAATGGGGGGAGAGGGAAGATTTGAATGGGGGGAGGGGGAGATCTGCATTTCGATTTTGAATGGGAATGAGAAAAATGATGTTTCCTTGTTTATATAGGTGGTGCGGGAAAGAGTGGTGGTGTGAGAAATAAAGCAGGTGGTGTGGGAGAGTGTAATGGTGATGTGGAGCAGTTGTTGCCATCTTCAATTAAGTTTTGTTTATTCTCTTATCTCTTCTTTATCTTCAATCTTCTTCTTCTTCTTCCTTCGAACCTCTTTCCAAATAAATCAACGACCAATAACCTTTTCGGCTCTGATACCAATTGATAAAATCTATGATAAACTTTAATTTCAAAGATAAATTATGAACAAATATTATTTCCTTCAATCAACCAACTACAATTTAATTCTCAAGCCTTATCTATAAGTCTAATGGCTTCTTTGCAAGTCACTTACCATAACCCTAACTAATATAAACTTTTACTATACTAGGCTCAATTATAAATAATCTTACTGAATTAGCACGCTAATCAATTTTTTTTTCATTAGATAAAACTAGAGTTCGCTACTCTTCTATACAACGTACATTAATTTATTTATCTTCATAGAGGCATAGGCATGCTATGACTTATGAATATGATTAGCGCAACTTATCATTCTATTAATTTAGGTGAAAGGGAGGAAGACTGGTGCCATAAGCAATTTGTTGGTTGAGTAAGAGGGAACTCTAACCGATGCACACCCCAATTCTGATGAGAAGAGATGAAGACAAAAATTCTAAATGGCGAGGAAACCAGCGAGGAGATGAGTGGTGACACCCTCCCCCTCACTGGTTTCCTCGTCCCTTT
This sequence comes from Berberis vulgaris, assembly GCA_963556465.1. Lineage (NCBI taxonomy): Eukaryota > Viridiplantae > Streptophyta > Magnoliopsida > Ranunculales > Berberidaceae > Berberis > Berberis vulgaris. The sequence continues at coordinate 82,348,493 of OY747132.1, read as the reverse complement.
CCTCGACAGTTAGAAAGGTTCAGATGAAGAATGGTAGAGCGTCGAAAATGCACCTAGCTCATAAATAAGGGATGATTGAATCGAGTTGTGCACCACATGATGTCAGGGGATAGCGAGTTGATGTAATAGCTTGAATTTTCTAATACATCAACTTGCTATCTCCTAATACATACCAAGGCATCCGTGAAAACTATCTAAAATATCTTAAAGAGCACAAACTAGTTTACACCTCAAAATTTCAATCTCATCTCGTCTCCCTCTCCTCCTACATACAAAGCACATCAACTCCATCTATTGCTAACCAAGTATAATTTATCAACTAGTCGAGAAAGATGAAAAACACTCACATTCGATCGAACGACGAGAAACAATTAATCGAGCTAAAAAAATAAAATAAAAATCATAAAACATGACCTCTCCAAAGCCCAACCAAACATGTTACGCTCACCATCAAAGGCTAAAACAAGCCAATAACCTCTCCTTCTTCATCCCAAACTCACTTTTCTTTCAATGAAATGTTGTCTGTCTAATTTTAGTGAAGTGAAAACACAAAACACACAGGGACAACAAACGGATGAAAACTGACAGCTAACCTTTTGAAATTTGTATATACCCCTTTGCGTTTCATTACATTCTCTTCTCTTCTGCCACTCTTAAGAAGAACCCACCCTTCGATCGTCTCTGTTTTCTATTCTTCTCAAACCATAACACAGATTCAGAGAATCCCAATTGCCCAAACGAGAGATAGAGAGAGAGACCCAGAGAGAGAAAGGGGCGAAAGGAATTGTTTTTCTCTAGAAACCCTTGAAAAGCCCTGATTTTTAGAGGAGGAGATGAAGGGTTTGTTCAAGCCAAAGCCCAGGACACCGGCGGAGATCGTTCGTCAGACAAGGGAGTTACTCAATTGCGTACATCTCAACTCGTTTCCTAAGGAGTCGAAGCGAGGGGAAAAGGTTCGATCTTTGATTGCCCATTAGCTTTTTTGTTTTGTTGGTTGTTTGATGTTGGGTTGATTGAATTTTAGTTCGTTTTAATGAAATTGGGTTTGGGTTTGATGGGTTTCGGGAAATAGATGTTCGATTTGATTGCTTTTTAATGTTTAGAATATAAAGGATATTCGAGAATTTAAGTGGTTTGAGGGGAATTTTTTGTCCATTGATTGGGGAATGCACATTTGTATGCGAAAACTCGGAACTTGGCTGACTTTGTGTTTTAATTTCCTTTCTCGCCTTGCTAAATTGTCGTCTTGATTACATTGATGGTTAACATTCGAGAGTTTCAGGTTTCAATTTTTACGAGCCCTTTCCCCAAAAAAAAAAAAAAACTAAAACTAAAATAGCATGCAACCAGGACTGACTGGGATGGCAGCCGTTGTAAGGAAATCTTTTGAACAAAAAAACTTGCCAGTGAAAGGGTTTATGTTAAGAGTTGCTCGTAATAACTAATGTCCTAACTTGTTTCTGAGAAAAAAAAAATCTCTTGTTTTGCATGAAAAAGAAGCAAAGAATGTAGTGGCCTGATTTATTTCTGATATAGTGGTATGTTTGGAAAGAATATGAGATGCTTGAAATGTTTGGGTAGAAGTGCCAATGAAATTGTCAACTGTTGGCCTACATTATATTTGAGTATGTTCTAGGTTTCTTTGTTTTTGGTTGGTATGCATGTTGTAGTGAATTGTGGGTTCTTTATGTTACTGGATTCTTCTCTGTATCTTTTCGCTACGGACTCTTCTAATCTGTTCCACATATTGTTTCTTCTGTTCACATTTAAATTCATTCCTTTACTTGGTTATAAGAAAATGATTTGTCTCAAGCTATGATCCCTTGTTGGATTTTTAACAATTTAATAGAAATTATGGGGAAGAATAATTATAATATTGAGAGAAATTGGTGTGTGTGTTATTTTTAGCTTTGGTAGAAACATTTCATAGATGCAGTTGAAGCATGAGTTATCATTATATCATATGCCTCGAGCTCTCAACTCAAAAGTTGATATATGTTGGGGTTCATTGAATTTCACTTCATTTGCGAGTTGGGTTTGGGGTTTGGTGGGTTTTGAAAAAACTGTTGTTAAATTTGATTGCTTTTTAGTGTCTAGGATGCTGAGGATATTGCAGAATCCAAGTAATTTGAGGGGAATTTTTGTTCCTTAATTGGGGGAATGTACTTTGTATGCAAAAAAATTGAAACTTGGTGAAGGAAAAAACATTTTATTGATGTTGTTTTGTGTGATTTTGTCACTTTCTGTGGTTGGTAATTATGTCTTACTTTCCTTTCTATCATCTAAACCACTGTAAAATAAATAAATAAATAAATAAAATGAAAATAACGGTGGTATGCAACCCTAAACCATAACAGCTGTAAGGCAGTCTATGCAACAGAACAACAAACTGCCAATGAAAAGGTTCTTTAAAGTAACTATAATGGCCTGACTTGTTTCTGATAAAAAATAAAATCTTTTTTTTTTGCCTGACAAACTTATGAAATAAAAATAAAAGCAAACAGAAAATAATAGTGGCCATTCTGTTTGGAAAGAAACATGCGTGAGACACTTGAAAGGTTTGGGTAGAAGTGCCGATGAAATTGCCTACAGTTGGCCTAGGTTGTCTCAAGTATGTTCTGGTTATTTAATTAATTTTTTTTTTTTTGCGGTTGGTGGTGTGCATGTTGTAGTGAGTTGTGGGTTTGTTATGTACAAAGGGGATGATTACTTAGATCCCAATAGATTATTCTCTTTATCTTTTCATTCTAGGCCCTTCTAACATGTTCCCACTTATTGTTTCATCTATTATATATAAAGTTCATTTCTTTAATTGGTTATAAGAAATGACTTATGTCAAGCTATGTTCTCTCTTTTGGCTTTTGATTATATTCATTTAATAGAAATCACAGGGAAGGCTAAAATGTTGAGAGAAATTGGAGTGTGATTTTTATCTTTGGTTGTAACATTTCATAGATGCAGTTGAAATATGAGTCTTCATTATATCATATGCCTCAAGCTTTCAACCCCAAAATTGGATATAGTATGCCTTAGACTGGTAAGAAACTCATAATTAAGATCATTTTGAGTAGGAGTGAGCAAAGTCGGTTCGGTTCGGTTTGATGCCCAAACCGCTTTCGAACCATTTTCAATCGGTTAGCCCAAATCCAAAACCGAAACCGATTTTGTATATGATAAATCCTGAAATTCGGTTGGGCTGAAAATTCGGTTTTAACTTTTTCAGCCCATTTTTAGCCCAAATGAAAATTGACAATGAAATTTTTAGCCCATTGATTGAAAAAAACACATACAAAAGAATCTGGGACATATAGTTGTTCTCCTGTAAATGACAATGAAGGATTGCAGATTTCTGAGAATGGCATACAATGAAGGATTGCAGCTTTTGAGTCAAAAGATTTTCTGAGAATAGCATATAATGAAAGATTTCTTTTATCATTTATGAGAATAGCATAAAAATCTTTTATCATGTCTGAAAATAGCATAAAAATCTTTTGAGTCAAAGGATTGTCTGCTGCTGAAATCAATTGAAGGATTGAGCGGGTAATAGCATACAATGAAGGATTGCAGCTTTTGAGTCAAAAGATTGTGTGGTGAAGAATGATTGCAGAGGAGTAGTTGAGGAAGGATTTCGATGAGTGATTGCAAAGAAGAGGAGGCATTTCATTGTAGAAGAAGAAGAGGTTTTAAGGTTGGATTTAGGGTTTGAGAGTTTGAGTTTGAGTGAATCTGAGATACGGTAAGATATTAAGAAACCAAGATATTGAATTTATCAATTTAAGGCTGGTTTCGTCGCTATTTAGAATTTCTGCAAGAAGAAATGGAAACAGAAAGATTGGGTTTTGGATTTTGTCTTTGGGGTGTGATACAGTGCAACAGCATGCAACATATGCACCAATCGGTTGGTTCGGTTTTTAATCGGACGGTTTGAAATTGTGAACCGCTTCCGAACCGTTTGGAACCGGTTTCGGTTCGGTTTTACAGATTCTTTTATCATTTCTTATTCGGTTCGGTTACCGAACCGTATTTAACAACCGGTTCGGTTACCGAACCGTATTTAACAACCGGTTCGGCCGGTTAACCGAAATTAATTCGGTTTATGCCCACCCCTAATTTTGAGGATAAGGAAAATATAGGAATTAAGAACCACTTTCTCCAGCTCAGGTAGTATCTTCTTTAATTTAGAAATTGTGTCAACCTGTAGAGCCTTCATGCCTCATCATTGCTCATTGTGTTGGCAAAAATATTTTGTGGTGTGAGTCCATGAAAATTGATGGATCGAGATCTATCTTACTGTCCAGGTAGACAACAGAATGGCCTAACAAGCATCAGAAAAGAATTGGAGTACTTATAGAAAGGATAGGTGTATTATGAACCAACCAACTCTCCTAAAAGCCCGAGCTGTCCAGGAGGAGAAGGTTAATTACATGACTAGGATCGTGACATTCCACCACGCTTCCAAAGTCGACATCATCGACGGTTTACTCTATCGACACTGGCCCGATGGTAGTTTTTTTCTTCCTTTTATTGGGTAGCTTTACTCACCTACTAGTATTCATCAACTTAGCACATACTAAATTATTTTAATCCAGCCTATACGTTACCTCTGTCGGGAATCGAACCTTGGACGTGAGGTTTGACTCTGATACCAATTGTCACGAACCAACCAATTCTCCCAAAAGCCTGAACTATCCAGGAGGGAAAAGTTAATTACATGACTAGGATCGTGACAAGGTGCTACCATTAGCCCCCAGAAAGGAGGTCCCCTTCGATTGATATTCGTAGCATGATGGAAGTTTGGTTGTAAGGTGAAAACCAAAATGCATTCATTGCACTGTTAACTTGGGGACCTCGTTGACATGAAATACATTTTTATTTTAATCTTCACCAAAAACTACCATCGACTTATTTCCACGTTAGTCTCTTTCCTTTCCTCATTATTCAAAATGTTTTCTTATGATTCTTAGTTCCGTGGGTGGATGGAGAGCGGCATGTATATTGCAGGCTTTCCTTATGCTGCATGTGTCTGCACTTTAGATCTTGACTCCATATAAAGTTGTAACTGGATTTAGTCCTAACCAAGTTTAGTTGTGTTGGATTTAGATTTTTAATGCACAATATAAAGTCATAACACATTAGAGTGTAGTACGGCTTTCCAACCCAACCGATCCTATAGTGGTCTAAGTTCTATGTTGGAACTTGTTACTTGAAAGTTATGTGAGTTCATCTTTAGAAAGATTATATTACACATATTTTTTTACTTTTATTTTTTGTATGCTGCAAATACAGTGATGATGCGTGCATGAATACATTTTTCTTTGAACGCCAATGTTTTTGGGAGATGTTAGAACTCTTGGCAATCCATAATAATATAAAGGGAATTAGATTTATAAGTTACATGAATTTTATAAGGAGAACAAATTTAAGTCAATCAGAGATTCATTCACATGTACATGCACATTTAATGGAACAAACATATTTCAGGATTCACATCAACAGAAGCATATAGTCTTTTGCAATATTAGGTTTGAAATATACGTAAAGTTGAATAAACAATTAGTAAAAAAAAAAAAGCTTGGACAAATGTTGACACAGCAAATACAGAGTGTAACACACTAGTCTACAGCTATTCCATAGAAACCTAATGTTCAAACTGAAAGCTAATCATGAAAAACCATAATGAGCCTGAGTTACCATTTGCTCATCAAGAACATGATATGACTAGATTGTGGGTGGTAGCTAGCACCGTGTGTGTACGAGCTTTTTATATCTTAAATTACCAGTAAAAAATGTTTCTTCGTTGACCTTTCGTCTCTCTTGCAGATGACAGAATTAAGTAAGAACATCCGGGAGTTGAAGGTTATTCTCTATGGAAGTAGTGAAGCCGAGCCAGTAGCAGAAGCTTGTGCTCAGCTCACTCAGGAATTCTTTAAAGAGAACACATTACGTCTTCTAATCATTTGCCTTCCTAAATTGAACTTGGAGGTATGCCATATATTGATGCTTGAGTATTTAAGTGCGACTATAATATTTCTGTATTTCAAGACCGATTATTCATCAAGATCCAAATAAGTACATTCACTGTGGTGTGTCTATTATTTATGATCTTTGTTCTTCCTATTAATGCTTGTCATGATGAAGGCATTCTTTTATAGACTCGAAAAGATGCGACTCAAGTGGTTGCGAATTTGCAAAGGCAGCAAGTTCAGTTTCGATTGATTGCTTCCGACTACTTGGAAGCTAACAAAGATCTTATGAATATTTTATTAGCTGGGTAAGTGTGGTTACATAGATTCTAAAGTCCACTAATTGGCTAATTTTTTGTGATTGATTTATATTAATACGAGATTTCCTCTACTTGTTATGTGAATTTAAGAGTAAAAACAAATTAATACACATTTTCCCATTAAGGTGAAAGTATGAAGGAATAGCATATTGGTTTCTTCTAGGATGATGTAGACAGCCAGATTCTGAAGTATGAATGATGACATTTATACTGTTTACTTGTAGGTAGTTACTATCTTGCCTGAAGTTCCATTGTTGCGCTTTTATATTTAGAGAGAACCATGCTCGGGTAATTAAAGGGTTATTTTAGTTGTGAAGGCTATGATAAAAGGTCTGGTTATTACATTATAAACATCAAATCTCACGAGTCACGATTAAAGTTTAATTTCTGGCGGCATATCCAAATTTAGACGTGAAACAAAAATTTTGTCCTCAAACAAATATTATAAAAATTATGTACCTTTTAACTGGCTTCTAAATGTGTTGAACCTGTCCTCGGCAGGTGGTTAGGTTCTTTCTGTTGGCATTGTTATTACTTGCTTGATGCGTTTTCAATGGGCCCATTTCTTTTCTTTCAAATATTTGATGCTTTCTATGTGTTATTTGTAGGTTGTTGTTCTTGAGGGTTTATATTTCCACGAGGGTGTTAATCCTAAACTTGTCTTATATTTGTTTAGGTACGAAGATACAGAAATTGCATTGCATTATGGTGGCATGCTGAGAGAGTGCATACGGCATCAAACTATTGCTAAGTAAGCAGATTGGTCAATTGTTTGGTCAAATAAATTTTGTAGGCTGATTTTAGTATTGTTTATAGACATTACTTTATTTCACCTTTAGCTTGCTGCCTGTCAATGTAGATCAGTCTCCGTCTTTTATTTATTTGTTTTGATTTGTTTTCTGCTCCACAACGGTATTCCTAACTATACGAAAATGAAGATTGTGTAAATGGCTTATGGTTTGTAAAACAGAAGCTACAGTTTTATCGCTATTTTATTTTATTCTTTCGTAGAAAGTTTTATTGTATCATTAAGCCGGAGAACTATTAGATATCTTATTTGTAGATGCAGAAATTTCTACCCCGAGTCTCTGCGCCTTCCTCTCTGAACCACCATTAAAGATTCCTTCCAAGAGTCCTCCCCAGCCGCCGGGGTGGGGGGATTCGATCAAGAAAGATAAAAAAGAAGGTTCACACCCTCTACAGTTGGCCATTCCCCCATTTTCTTTCTCTTTCATTTCTTATAAATGGCTTTAGGGTTCTCTCTTAATTCTAATTGCCCCCAGTTGATTTTTAGGGCCACCATTTGCTATGGAACCAATCCATTGCATTTCCTTTTACAATTTGCAATATTTTACTACATTATTCATTGACATGAAAGAAAAAAATGAATTGTGTGTTGAATTACAGAGTGTACTGAGAAGCGTACTTTTTGCTGTCTTCTTTATGGTTTTGATGCAGATGAAACATGTTGTTATCACTGAAAATGTATTATTTTGAACTTTAAGCAGGTTATAATCTGGTTTTAAGACATCCAAATATTTTTTCTACACATTGAAAGCGTAAGCCCTACGTATTTATTAAAACAGAAACAGGGAGAGTTTACATGCGACATGCTCTTCATATTGACAATGGAAGTTATTATTATTTTTTGTCTATATTACTAATTTGCCTCCAATATAATGCTTGTATGTAACAACACGTACACGGGTATCAATATCCGACCGACACGAATATGGGATGTCAGACACGTAAGCTTTTTAGTATTATTTACTTTTTTTCAGCAATAAGTTTTGAATTATTAATCATATTCATTCCCTTGTAGGTGCTACACGTGTACTACTAATTTTTCTATAATATAATTTTAATATTTTTAAAGATTTGAAACTTTTCTAAGATGTGAAAATGTTGATGATCTATACATGGAGTGTCTGATGGGATGGGAGTATTCATGAGTGTTGACACGCGTATCCGGCACGATCTGGGTCGACACTCTTTTTAAAAAAATTATTTTATTTTATTTTTCTGTATAAATAGAGTATCCTTGTTACATAAATGTTCTTTGTTCTATTTTAACATTTGTATAAACCAGTATTATTTGGGAATAAATACAAACATGGCTTCTCTTTGAAGTGAATTGTTCAAGCTCATCTTTGTCTATTTTATTCCTCTTATAGCCATTTTTTTTCTACTTTTTATTTTAAATTTAATTTAAGTATTTTATTTATTTTGGACGATTATAGAGCCTGAAGAGCGGGTATCCTTTGCAATAACTCTCTCTCTCTCTCTCTAATATCTAGCTATGTTAGTTTAGTCTAAATTCTTCTTTTTCTTTTCTAGTTTAGTAATTTATTGTCTTAAATGATTTATTCCAGGCAGTTGCAAAATATACAATTTAATGATATTAATGGTTGTTTTGACAGATATGTTTTGGAGTCAGAGGACATGAAGAAATTTTTTGATTATATACAACTTCCAAATTTTGACATCGGATCAGATGCCTCAGCGACATTTAAGGTTGAGTACACTTAATTAAATTATTTTGGATTCTGTGGATTTTGTTATTGGTAAATCTAAGTTTTTTATGAAGAAGAACTAATACAATAATGAGTGGCTGTATATTATTTATCATTACTGGTAGGAATGATCTAACTTCACATCTGTGCTCGACTCCGGTGTAGTCTTATGCGATTGACATCGCTGTTCCACCGTCCAATAATAAATTTTGTTATCTAACTAGGGCGATCTTGCCAGAGTTATGTTTTATTACATCACTCTTGTAGTTTTATCAGTCTTGTTCTTGTTATAGGCTTCACATCACTAAATGGAAAAAGTAACATCACTCTCTCTATTATGACATGCCACGCTATGAAACCTGAACAACCATAATAAATGCTCGATCACCCCAGAATCATCAAGATCTGATTTTTTACCAAGTGTGGCACATTAATAATTTGCAGTGTGTTGTAGACCACTACAACTACATCATCCATCCTATAGGAGTAGAAGATGATTTGCTGTCATTCAGATTTCTAAACTTCTTTCCTCATTTAGACTGGAAATATTACATGAAAATTCTATACCACTTGTGAAAAGTGATCCGTGTATATGATATGCAGCCAAACAGGTCTTATTGTCTGATATTTGAGCGCCTTTAATATTGCTCTTGGTTTCTAAATAGTGCCATCTGCAATATCTTAATTAATATCATAACTAGATGTTATCTGTTTTAGTGCTTAAGTATCTGTTTCTCATAGACTACTATCCCGGTTCAGAAAGTTCTTTGGCGATGTGGTTCTTAGGTCTGGATAACTTTTTTAAAGTCTTGTATGTTTTCCTTGTAGCTGATATCACCATCTCAATATTGCAGGAGCTTCTGACTAGGCACAAGTCTACTGTAGCTGAGTTTCTTTCAAAAAATTATGACTGGGTGAGTGGGTGCTCTGATATCTCCATACGAGTTCTGTAAATTACTTCAATTTTATGGGATGATTTGTCAATTCTGATTTGAATTAATTACCTCGCGGCATTTTGTTTTATTCAAGTGCGTGGACTGATTAACCTTTGGGATAAAAAGTGTGGGATTGATTGTGCTGCTGTTTAACCGAATGTTGGATGTTCATGAGATGTTGCGAGTCCTTTATAGGTAGACTTGAGAGTTAGTTTTAGTGAAAGTGTTTTTCAAAATAGGTGGAAACACCTGCATCAGCAATAAAACTGATAATTGCACCGAGTGCATTGGTTTTGTGTGTTGTTAACAACCCGATGAACTGATTTTCTTACTAAAATAGCAAGGAATAGAAGTAAACAAATGGATTATTGTTCAGGTTGGTTTTGAATCAACACAGACACTATTTAAAAAGGAAAAATCTTATCAGATGTGTAGTGGCAATTTGCAACTCTCTGGACACTCGTTTTGTAGATCATCATTTTTTCATATATCTTTTGAAAGCTGTCCATTGTAATGAATGTTATGACTATATAGCTGAAAAAGCAATTGATATTATAATGCACACCAATGCACGTACCGGTTATGAGGGGGGATTGCAACGCAAAAACAGTAAAAAAAAATTGCCTTGTTTACATTGAGCCAAAATCTGAGAAGAAAAATATAGAAATTATTTTCGCATCAGGCTTGTAGCTAACCGGGACTTTTTTTTTCTTTTTCTTTTTGGCGCTACAGTTTTTTGCTGAGTTTAACTCAAAGCTGCTGGAATCTCCAAATTATATAACCAGACGACAAGCTGTGAAGGTAATATCTTGCATTTTTCGAAAGCTCAGTTCCATAGAAAGTAATTATGAATGGATATGATCTGAATAAATACTATACTGGTAGTGTAAATTTTATGTTGTCCTATATGTAGAATCCTCTTATCATTTTGATATAAAGTATGATAGTAAAGACTCTTGATCACTAATCTTGTCAGAGGAAAGGAAAATTCTGCACGTGAAAAGCCATTACTTGTTTTCCTCCTACATCAAAATCAAATATATTGTATTAGCCAATGTTACTACTATAAAGTTCATATAAGAAATCCCTATGTAACCATTTTGGTTGATATTTTTTCAGCTTTTAGGAGACATGTTACTGGATCGTTCAAATTCTGCGGTTATGATGCGGTATGTGAGCTCAAAGGACAACTTGAGGATCTTGATGAATCTTCTCCGGGTATGATATGCTTTTCTTTCTTACCTTTATCATCTCATGTTCATTTTGCCTCTTGCAATTTATGTCTCTATGTGTGAAACTCTGAACGTGTTTAGATCCTATTGCCTTAAAATGAGTAAAGAACCCTAGCTTAGGCTTCCTAAGGAGAGATTGAGACAATTGGAAGTCCTCAAATTACCCTGCATCCAAATGGACCTTGGCCCCAACACAAACAAGAAAAACAAAACCTCAATCTACACCCTTCCAATCCCACGTGATATCATTGTCTAGCATTTCCATTGCATACAGTCCTACCTCGTTCTCCTAAACCTTTTCTTCCTAAAATGTTCCACGTTGGAGACTGTGAAGTCGAATGAATCATCACTCTAACAAACTCACTTGAAACTAATGAGTAATGAAAATCCAAATTAGTCACTTTCCTCTCCCAGCTTTTATAAGGGTACTAGGGTGTCGACGTGCACGGATATTCAATATTTTATTTTATTTTATTACAACCTTTCAATAATAAGTACAAATTATTATTGAAATTCTAAACAAAATAATTATTTATAATTTTAAGAGCCTATGTGTAATTTACAAATAATTAAGGGCTTTGAATAAATTATGTTAGGGGCTTAGGTATAATTAACAATATTTGATTTCATTTGTAATTATTAAGAATGTTTCTTAATATGCCTAATTGAAAAACAATCATTTGATATACAAACAATACAGAATTCATGCTAACACCGTAAAAATAAAAAATGATGAGATAAGTAATAAAAGAGATCTGATTATATCCGTGATGCTGGATGGCGTCAACAATGTTGTTGAGATCAAACCCACCCCTGGACGTCTCGAGCACGGTCCCACCTCTCTTGTGCCAATTATGCACCCTCTTGGGATCCAACCCAATGGGATCCATTGAATAAAAGCCTTTATAACCAGCCAAGACATCATAATCTCCCTAACACCATAAAGGTCCCACAACCCAACCACCAGCTCCCTAATCACAGTGTTCAACCCAGGACACAGCCCTCCACACATCACAATCGCAGTACGCACGTGGGAAGGATCGAAGCATATCTTCCTCCTCAAGCATGCCCTGTGGTAGGCAAGGTGAGGCTCGGTGGTGGTGGCAGAAGGCGGAGCGAAGAGATCATAGAGGATTTGGCGGAGGATTATGTTTGATTTTGTGACGTAGAAACCTTTTGATGGGTGGTAGAATTGGTTGTGGTCTAATGGGTTGGTCTAGTGTTGGATTCTGGGGTCGGGGAGGTAGTCTGCTGTGTGGCAGTTTTTGCACTTTTATGGGTGAGAATGCCATGTTTTCGTCTTTTTATTTTTTTTTGGTTTTTGGTTGAGTGATTGATTTGGGAAGACTGGAAAGAATGGTGGTTTTGGCTTTGGCTTGGCTTGCTTGACTCAGAGAAATATTGGTTGGCCATGTGGAGTCTTGCATGTAAATATAAAATTGCGTCCAAACCCAAATAAAAAACTTTGGTCCATCCGCAGAGTACAACCAATTGAAGTTGGGCCAAAGTCTCTATGAAGCTATCTCGAGCGGTGGTGAACATGGACGAAGTCGGGTGGTGAGAGAGGAGGTGGAGGTGGAGATGGTGCCGGAGAGGTGATGGTGATTTGCAGAGAGAGAAGGAGAGTGGTGGGTAGGAGAAGATGAATCTGTGTTTTATTTTTAAACCATTAGATTTTCTCGAGATACGCTTGTAAATATTAATAATTTTAGAGGGCAAAATGGGATACGCGAACATCAGGACGAAATCCACGCTTTCATTGTTCCTAAGCTGAGCTAGCTTTATATAGTTTAGATTGGAGAAAAAAATTGAAAAAACCCTAAGCCACTCATTTTTATTAAGTTATATAAGAACACTTAATAAATTCATTTATCACAAATCCTATGTAATAGCTATTTGATTATACATTTTACCTATTTTGGTTGTGTTATTAGTTAACAAATGAAGTCCAATCAGAAAATATTTAAAATAAAAGATTATTCAACAATACAACTCTTGAAGCCACTGGAACCCAGACCCTGGAAACAATAACTACGAGTTTTTGGCCCTTACAAAAAGTTTCCAGTTTACAATGGTATCTTGAAAGACTTAAAAGTAGAAGCACACATGTAGCGAAGGAAACTCATGACATTTTGACAACACTGTGTCTAGACAAGCAGGAAAGGTCAAATAACCTCCTTTTCATGTCTTACCAAATAACTCACAATCGCATAGGGTTTGATAGCCCAAACCACACCACCTCACCCTTTAGTGTAAGTTCTACATTTGGACTCATGAAACACATCTACTATGGAGCACAATATTACCCAATGATCCCACAAGCTTAAATAAGTGAGACAAAATAGATTACAATGATGAATAATGCAATCCTGACTCTCTGAATTCCCCACATACATTGCACAACCCTCCTCAATATCTATATTTCTACAATATCCTGCGTAGCCATACAGTCATACGATATTTCCTATGCAAGAGGTATGGAAATCGGCTCTAACACCCTGCCAAGGTATAGTATCCACCAATATCAGAGGAGCTCTCTGGAACTGGTTTGCCTTTGCGGATGGACTTCTCTCTGGCTGTTTGCATATGTGTGTCGCACAATTCTTTTACCATCGTTGTTTTCTCCTACTTGGCATCTTTGCTACCACAATCCCCACCCTTATTAGCTCCAAAACCGTGGAGACCCATCCTTTCATCAGAACCCAAATCATCTCCATCTTCTTCATCTCTGATCGTTAGCTGCCTGCTCTCTCCATGCTTTTCTTCCCCAGCACCACTAGCAGATGTAGTTTAAATGAAACCTTAACTACCTTTTAGAAGAAAGCACGGAGGAGAGATAAACCCCCTTGATTGGTCAAGGTCTGACTACGGAGTTGAAGATGAATCTCTGTAACCTATTGTTGCTGATGCCATCACCATCACATACTGACTCACTATCAAATTATCAGACGACCATCCACTCATGGTCCTGGAGTTATTCATGATTCTCTAGATCTTTCTTTCAGCACTATCTTCTTTCAGACTAGACTACAATGATACTGTATTTTAAGAAAATTTTGCTACTAACACGAGGGTCATATATTTTTTGCAGGAGTCGAGCAAGAACATTCAGTTGGAAGCATTTCATGTGTTTAAGGTATTTTTCCTACAACAAATGATCTCCTTTTCATCCTTTTGTCTATTTGTTTGTTTGATGTCTCACATATGTTCATCAACAGTTATTTGCTGCAAATCAAAACAAACCTCCTGAGATTGTTAGCATACTTTTTGCAAATAAAAGCAAGCTCCTGCGATTTTTTGCCGACTTTAAGAATGACAAAGGTAGCAAACAATATCCCTTTCTCGTACTTTTGCTTTTAAGTCTTTAGGGTAGGTAGTGTTTTATTCAGCTCAAGTTATATCTTTTCAAGTAGTTTTTTCTAAATGTTATTAACATAGACATATATCATTACGGAGCTTAGATATATGAAAAAAAAAATCACAAATCACAGTACTGAAAAATCATTCAATATATGTATGATCTCTGATTAGATTGAATTTTACACAATTCTAGGGAAGGTAATGGCACTTGAAGTTAAACAGTGTAGCCTGACAGCACCTAATAACGCTTTACATTAATGTCGAAATTGATGAATGTTTCCCTTTCTTTTTTTCCAGAGGATGAACAATTCGAGGCAGACAAAGAACAAGTTGTGAAGGAGATTGCTTCATTAGAAGTTAAACAGTGAAATGTGTTTCGTAAATGTGTAAACTCATAGAAGATTACTGTATAGTTAAAATTTATGGTTGAAAATCATACCATTTTCAAAATAAGCAAACTTATTTCAGTTTCGCAAACAATGCCTTACCTGTCTGTCTTCCATTCTCTGCATAGCTGGTATTACGAGACATCCACTCAGTTTTGTATGTGGTCAAGTTATTTTCAAAGCCCAAGCAGATGCCATTGGTGTGTCAGTTCAGAGCACATCTGGCTCATGTTTATTATTCAAAGCACACGTCAGATGCTATTGGCAAACTAGAGGTGTTTACACTTTTGTTTTAACTCTGAAGAGGAAGTGAACCACTTTAAATTGGGTGTTTATTTCCTTTCTGACTAGAAAACAGGGGGACGGGAGGGGGGCTTACTGCTAAGTGCTAAGAACGCGTCAAGAAGTGTGTCTGTACTGTGCCGAGATGCTGCATTTAGAGTTGATCATTTAGAGTTCATGTTAGAAAACTTATATACACGGATGTTTCTTAAACATGTCAACCTAAAATGAGTTGTGTTGGAGTCCCTACTATTCAAGTTATAGCCCTACTGTGGGGATGCTCTATCCCCCAACCAAGATGATGTGGTAGGATGACAGGAGTTTTTTATAACTTGAGATATGCTTAAAACATTTTAGGGATTTCATCATTCTTTCAAAATCATGACGACCTAGTTACAAAAATTTGGTTTCCTAATAGTTTTTGAATAACCTTTTTCTTATCTTGTATTTGCTGACTATCTACTTTGATGTTGATCGACTTAAATGCAACTTAAAGGTTGACTAACTTGAAGTCTTGAATACAAATAGTTTTATTGGACAAAAAAAACAAAGCACACTCCATTATAGAGGTCTTGCAAAGACAATGCAAAAATTCAGTCAGGGACATTTTCGTCATTGAAAGTTGTCTATGATACACTCAAAACACTTCTTTCCATGAACAACGCAAGCTTCCCAATCAAGTGAAGTCGAAGGAAGAACCATAGCCACTCAATGGGAGAAACTGGTACGAAAAAATTCTAATTTTTATAAAAAAAAAAAAAAAAATCAATTCTTTTGGAATTCTAACTTAAATTTACAATCTTGAAATCGATTTTGTGCATAATTTCATTTATTTAATTGGGTAATTTGACTAGGTTCGCATGAAGAATTCCTGGCTGTTGCTGTTGATGCAGCAAAGAGAGCAGGAGAGGTGATTCAAAAATCCAATCTTTAGTCTAAATTTCTCATCGCTTCAAATTAATTTTCTCTGATGTTTTTGGTTTTTCAGATAATTCGGAAAGGGTTCTATTTGACTAAGCAAGTTGAGCACAAGGGATCGGTAATAATATCCCATATTATATTATTATCTTGTATTTAATTTACACGAATTTTAAGATAATTCATGTATTTAATTAAGGATTTTAATGGATCGTGAAGGATTTTAAAATTCAGGGATATTCAATTAAAGTATTTGAAAGAATCCATCTAAATCCACGATATTCAATATGGATTTAAAATGATTGTTCTAAAATCTATCAAAATCAGGGGTATTAAAAAAATAGTGGATTTTGATGAATTTGTTAATGTTGTGGATTTTGAAGGATTTGTGAGTGAAAAGTATAAATAACAAGAGTCAGTCTAAATCCAATCTTCACTCTCATATTTCAACGGATTTGTATTCTCTCTCTTTCCCCTTCCTCTCTCTTCTTTTACGATTCTCGTTCCTTATGACGAAGATCAACAAACTCCCCATCTCAATTTCAATTGAACCAATCATCCGCTTTTTACAAATCTACCCCTCTGACCAAATCCAATGTCGATGCTCAATAGCTTTGAATTGATTGCAAGCAAAAGGTACACAAACAAAGAAGAATACTTGGAAGGGAAAGAGTAAAAAGTTTCTTTTTGTATACTTGTTCTCTTTTGATTAAAGGCGAAAAGATGAATAAATACTACATTTGAATATCTAAACAGTTAGTGCACCCACTATTTCTATCATGCATCCCCGTTACAGTCGGACTCATTAACATTCATACAGGCATACAATTATTATTGCAGAATACATAACATTTAACATTTTAATGAGTCTTTCAAATTTGTAATTTTTTATGCCTTTTTCATTTTTTATCCGTGTTCTTTTGCGATGGTGTAGTTAAAGAACGTCGTTTGTTTGATGACATGCCTCAAAAAAATATTGTTTTAACACATAGATTTGCATCCTAAGCATTGCATTACTGCACTAATGAAGTATGAAAACTTATATATTGCTATCCAATATTTATACTGCCAAAGGGATGTGGGAAGATGTTGTTAAGGTCAGGTCCATAATGTTTAGTAAAGATATAAAAAAGAGCTTTGGTGTAGTTGGGTAAAGGTTGATGCAAAAATCCATGTTTTTCTGTCTAGAGATGGATCTCATCCAAAAGCCATAGAGATCTATTGAAAAATAAATGAATTGGGTGAGGAACTGATTTCAGCAGTGCATGTCCCAAACAATGACTTCAGTGGGTGGTGTTTTTTCATGGCTTCCTATGACTAATAACAAATTTATAAGAATCTATAGTAAGAATCCTTTAAAGTCCAAACCTTTAAAATTCATCAAAATTCATGTGGATTTCTTAATATCCATTAAAATCCTTTGAAATTTATTTAAAATTCATGGGTTTTAAAATCCTTCACAATTCATTAAAATCTTTAATTGAATACACCTCTTTAACTGAAAACATATTACGAGTGTTTTAAAAGAAACAAAAACAAGTGAATGCAGTGTGTGTTTGTTTATGAGAAATGAACACATTGTCGAAATTCAAAGTAATCGAGGATGGGTGTCCAAGTTTGAGTGATTGGGTGTAAATTTACCACTTGATATGCAATAATTTGTTTAAAGGACACAAATTTTAGGATCTCTCTTTTTAGCAAATAGTGTATGTTACATGGAAATTAGGAAATGACTATGTTTACTAATTAGTGAACAAAATCCACATTCATTCAACAAATTCGTATAATCCATTTCAACTATTTACATCAAATAATTAAAACAATATTTCAAAGTTAAAGAGAAAGATCCACACACGTGTCTTATTCCCACTACACCAAATTAACATATTTGTAATAACTCTCAAAACAACAATACTTTTGAGCTGTTACAATCTGCCAAACAATTTCAAGTCAAAATTAAATTTAGTCAAAAAAATGAAAAATAGTTTAAAAAAAAACAATACAATAAATTGGATCACCATGAATAATATCACTTGTGGGAGCATACTATTCATGGTGATACAATTATTATATCACTTTATTATATCACTTTGTTTATGAAAATGTGTAAAATTGCTTTGTGTATTGTTATAGTTTAAAAATGTTACTATTTTAGGAGTTGTTACAAAAATGTCAATTTAGTGTAGTGATATATCCTTTCAATAATCCATATTTGTAGGAGCACAACTACAATGCCTGATGGTGTGTCTGATGGCGGACACCATCCATTTACCTTGAGATAGTAATCACCAGGCACAATACCAGACACACCACGAATACATTTAAGAATTCCCCAATTTGTAGAATGAGGAAAGACTCCATTCTTCTCTTCCTTGGGGACTAGGAGTACTAGGCTTTGCCTAGGTGCCTGGAAAAGGCAGCTCCCTCTCGGAAAGTAATCTTAAAATAATACTTGTGAATCTATGTGCAATACAGATTATATATTTTATGACTTAATAAGAAAAAGAAAATGCATGTGTTCTTTAAGCAATGGCTTTGAATGAAATTGATTGGTTGTTTGTATTTGTTGATGTAGGTCGATTTGGTTACAGAGACAGATAAGGCGTGTGAAGATCTTATTTTTAGTCACATTAGGGAAAACTATCCTGAACATGAGGTGAAAGATCAATTTATGGTTTGTTTAAAATTGATGAGTGAGACTAGGGAATTGGGTTTTGCAATTAGGTTCTGTAATCAGGATGATGTGGCATTATTAGAGGAGATACACATAAACACTTCGGAGACCTCATCATTCTTTTAAGATCACGCCACGTCACCATGATTACAAAACCTGATTCCAAAAACATGGTTTCCTAGCATTTTCAAAAATTGATTGCATTTTAGGTTCGAATTTTTTTCATATTTGATTTTTTTCATTGATGATAATATTTTTCCCATTCTATTGTCCGTAGTTCATAGGAGAAGAAACCACAGCTGCATTTGGCGACACTGAGTTGACTGATCATCCAACATGGATAGTAGACCCACTTGACGGAACGACCAATTTTGTTCATGGGTAAACTAGATCATCCATCTTATTTTGTTACTTGTTCTTCTTTTCCTTTTTATTTTTGGGTCAAAACTAATGCCATTGGTATGAATTAACATATGTAGGTTCCCATTTGTTTGTGTGTCCATTGGTCTGACAATCGGAAAGGTTCCTACTGTTGGTGTTGTATACAATCCAATCCTCGATGAGGTGAGAATATGTGTACGTTGGTATTGAAGCTCATACTTGTACGTGAAATCTAAACTGTGTTGTTGTTTATTTTGATAGCTTTTTACTGGCATTAGTGGACAAGGCGCATTCTTGAATGGAAACCCTATTAAAGGTGAGGAAAAATCGTAAAGCAAGGATAGGATTTCCTACTTTCTCCCTTGTTATGCGATGGTATGCTAACATTCTTCGGAAAGTTTGCAGTGTCTTCTAAAACAGAACTGGTGAATTCCCTTCTTGCAACAGGGGTACGTGGATGTCTTATGATTTTGCCTTTTTTGATTGTTTGTATATGAAATTCCTCTTGTTAAGCACTAAAGAGTTTTTATGTGCTACAGCTCTAGGCTACCTTGAGTCTTAATTAACATTGTTTAATTCTAGATTCATTGACCGATTCTAGTTTTTGCCCCAAACACGCGTGAGCTTCAATCATATCAACTAGGAAAAGAGAATAGGTCTTATTCATCTAAATCGATGTATGGATCAATTTGAGTTTATTATACTAGCATCCAAAGTTACGATAACAAAAAGTTATCTAGATTAGCTACTAGTGGTGGCACTTTGGTTGGTCACCAGCATATACAGTCTTTAAGAATAATTTGACAATATAAAAGAGATTGAAGTCACTTGACGAACATCTACTCTGAAAAATCAGAATGATCAAGCCACACCACAGCAGCTTTTTTAATTTTGAACTCCTGCAATTACTGCATGAATTCATTTTTATTCCCATGCGGCCTAGGAATGGCTGAAGTTCCTTTGCTAACATAGCTCACTACCTTAGATGTATTTGGATTCATTTCATCCGGTAGTTCCTCATCTATGTCTTCTAGAACTAAATTCTGCTACCTTCTCAGAACTAAATTAGATTGGAGTGAGTTATTTCTATGATCTAACTTAGTCTGTAAGAAGCAAGTAAACTTACCCTTCTCAGTAAGCAGGTTGGAACAAAACGTGATCAGTTGACCGTGGATGCTATTACAAACAGAATTAACAACTTGCTTTTCAAGGTAAAGCTAGGATTTACAGTAGAACTATTGCAACTTAAATTGAATGTGGAAACCGGTTTTCTTATTAATTGCTGAGATTGTTAGGTGAGGACCATCCGTATGTGAGGCTCCAGCGCCCTAAACCTTTGTGGAGTTGCATGCGGGAGAATTGACCTCTTTTATTCACTCGGATTTGGGGGGCCTTGGTACGTCCGTAAAACGAATTATTACATGATACCAATGGGTTTCATATAGAATATGTACTAATATTGGAGTATGGATTTTCAGGGATGTCACAGGTGGGGCAGTGATTGTTCAAGAAGCTGGAGGCGCCATCTACGATCTGTAAGCATCATCACACTTTCAATGGTTGAATAGGCGCAGTACTGTAAGAAAATGTTCTTACTCTCAAATGCCCAACACAATTGGTAGTTTATCCTCTATGGAGTTTTACATCTCCTTGCAAACAAGAAAAAAAAAAAATCAAGTTCTTAGCTGTAGTACTTTTTTTGTTTCTATTTTCATTATCAGGGCGAAGTTTCTAATAGAGAATTGTTTCATGTATTGCATCAGATCTGGAAAAGATTTTGATATCACCACTCAAAGAATAGCAGCTTCGAACCCACATCTCAAGGAAGCCTTCGTTCAAGTACTGGATGCACCAAAGTGAGATTGTCGCTCCATTTCTAGAACTAGAGTTGCCTGTTTATTGATTACATAGCATCAATCTTGTATCAATGTTCTGAACTCCCTTTAAAGGATTTGAGAGAATTGTTTTGGCTATAGCACGGCGGATCCTCTATTTGTTGTGAACATTTGTGAATCCTATAACTGCAGAACTCACAATACACAACGAGGTTTACTGTGAAGGCATAGTTTCTCGTGCTCAAAAAGAAATCCTAGCTACAAGATTGATTACCTTGTTAGATAGCTTTGGGTATCCATATAGGCTAGTTCAAGTGTTTAACCAAGATGCACATTTCTTGGCATTTCAAGCTTTAAGAGCATCCACAGCCAACCTTGAATTTGTGGAATTTGGTAGTTTTTTTGTGAAGTAAGAGCATCCCTTTCTCTTACTTTTGCTTTTAAGTGTTTAGGTTAGTGTTTTATTTAGCTCAAGTTATATCTTTTTAAGTAGTTTTTTCTAAAATTTACAACATAGACATATATCATTACTGAGCTTAGATATATGAAAAAAAAAAAAAAAAAAATCACAAATCACAGTACTGAAAAATCATTCAATATATATATGATCGCTGATTAGATTGAATTTTACACAATTCTAGGGACGGTACTGGCACTTGAAGTGAAACAGTGTAGCCAGACAGCACCTAATACCGCGTTACATTAATGTCAAAATTGATGAATGTTTCCCTTTTTTTTTTCAGAGGATGAATAATTCGAGGCAGAAAAAGAACAAGTTGTGAAGGAGATTGCTGCATTAGAAGTTAAACAGTGAGATGTGTTTCATAAATATGTGTAAACTCGTAGAAGATTATCTGTAAAGTTCAGGTCACATCTGGCTCATGTTTATTATTCAAAGCACAAGTCAGATGCTTTAAATTGAGTGTTTATTTTCCTTTCTAATCAGAACTGAAACCTATTACTAGTTTCTGAGTACTGAACATTTTAGTCAAGCACAGGGTGGAGAGGAGCTTACTAAATGCTAAGAACATGTCAAGAAGGTGTGTCTGTGCTGCGTCGAGATGCTGCATTTAGTGGTCATGTTAGAAAACTTATATACATAGATGTTTCTTAACATGTCTACCTAAAATGAGTTGTGTTGGAGTCCCTAATGTTCAAATTATAGCCCCAGTTATTTTGAGTTTTTGTATCTTGGATTCCCTACTGTTGGGATGCTCTATGCCCCATAGAATAAACATGTAAAACCACTTGTTCTGCAAACACATAGTAGTGGCTCAGATTCATTTTGAGTAAGACATGTGATTAGCAAATAGTAGGCCATGATAAGAAGAAAAAAGTGAAAGGGACATTGTATTATATTGAGTGTGAAGCATCACATGAAAAATGAGAGCATCAGCATCACCAGAGAGCATGAAAAAGGAAGCAAGCAAGCATATGTTGTCTTACTGGTGGAGTGGGATGAGACTGGAAGGTGCAGCAAGCAGCATGGAAAATAACATAATAGAACAGAATAAACCAACCCACATCTTGGCATATTCTCATCAATGTGTTATGACCTAAGTATCCTTTTTCTTCATATATTTAAATAAACTTTTCTTCATATGTAATAATCTTGAAATTTGCCGGAAACGGATTTTGCAACCAAGTTTTGCAATCAAGATGATGTGAAAGGATCAAGAGGAGTTTTTAACAACTTTGAGATATGCATAAATATTTTGGAGATTTAATCATTCTCCAAAATCAAGCCACATCACTCCTGGTTACAAAAGCCTGGTTTTCTAGTATTTTTGAATAACCTTTTTTCTCATCTTGTATTTGCTAACTTTGCCCTACAATTTAAGGTTGATTGACTTGAATAGTTGTATGAAAACAGGCATTTGGGAAAAAAAATGGTTTTTACTAAATCTAATCAAATAAGTTAAACATTCAAAGTTGCTTATGAATATTGACTATATGAGGCTTTGATAGAAAGGGGGATTAGGGATGTGCTCTTTATAGTAGCGTGCCTTAGCCAACTTATGTAAACTATAGACAATTGATAAAATGTTAATCAAACGTACAATTTTAGACAAATTCAAACACTACTAGAATTGCCAATGAGTTACCAACTCAGCAGTAGGCCTGTAGCGAATCAAATCACAAGTTCGTGTTCGAACCATAGCAGTAGGCCTGTAGCGAATCAAATCACAAGTCCATGTTCGAACCATATCAACGACATTTGAGGTGGGAGGTGTTAAGGGATTAAAAAAAAACCACTACTGAAATTAAAGTTGGTAAAAATAAAAGTTGCTTTTTGAGACTTTTCAAGATTCATCACCACTAGAATGCTCTGAGGAAGAATTTGATCCGTGAAGAACACATGGAGGGTCACATTCGTCTTTTCAAAACTCTCCATAATAGAGGTCTTGCAAATTCAATACAAAACTCCAGGGTCATTTTCGTCTCTAAAAGTTGTCTAAAAAATACTCGACGCTTCTTCTTTCCATGAACAGTGCAAATTTTCCGATCAAGTCGAACGAAAAACCAAAGCCACTCAATGGGAGAAACTGGTACAAAAAAGTTTCAATTTTTATCAAAAAAAATCAATTCTTTTTGGAATTCTAACTTAAATTTCCAGTCTTGAAATCGATTTTGTGCATTATTATTATTTTTTTATTGGGTAATTTGACTAGGTTCGCACGAAGAATTTCTAGCTGTTGCTGTTGATGCAGCAAAGAGAGCAGGAGAGGTGATTCAAAACCCAATCTTTAGTCTAAATTTCACTTCTTTTAGCTTTTTTTCAGGAACCCCATTGCTTCAAATTAAATTTTTTCTGATGTTTTTGGTTTTTCAGATAATTCGGAAAGGGTTCTATTTGACTAAGCAAGTTGAGCACAAAGGATCGGTAATAATAACCTATATTATATCATCTTGTATTGTATTTATATGAATTTTCTGAAATTCTCCCCCAGTTTAGTTTTTTTCTTATCAAATTGTGTTGAATTGGGTTAGGACTGCAGAGTGAATGCAGGGTGTGTTTGTTTATGAAAAATGAACACATTGTCTAAATTAGAAGTAATCGAGGATGGGTGTTCTAGTTTTGAGTGAATGCAGAGTGAATGCAGGGTGTGTTTGTTTATGACTTAATAAGAAAAAGAAAATTCATGCGTTCTTTAAGCAATGGCTTTGAATGAAATTGATTGGTTGTTTGTATTTGTTGATGTAGGTCGATTTGGTTACAGAGACAGATAAGGCGTGTGAAGATCTTATTTTTAGTCACATTAGGGAAAACTATCCTGATCATAAGGTGAAAGATCAGTTTATGGTTTGTTTAAAATTGATGAGTGAGACTAGGCAATCTGGTCTTGCAACTAGGTTATGTAATTAGGATGATGTGGCATTATTAGAAGAGTTTTTTTAAAACCTCGAGATACATATAAACACTGCGGATAACTCATCATTTTTTTAAGATCACGCCACGTCACCATGGTTACAAAACCTGATTGCAAAAACATACTTTCCTAGCATTTTCAAAAACTGATTGCATTTTAGGTTCGAATTTTTTTTCATATTTGATAATAATTTTCCCATTCTATTGTCCGTAGTTCATAGGAGAAGAAACCACAGCTGCATTTGGCGTCACTGAGTTGACTGATCATCCTACATGGATAGTAGACCCACTTGACGGAACGACCAATTTTGTTCATGGGTAAACTAGATCGATCATCTTATTTTGTTACTCGTTCTTCTTTTCCTTTTTATTTTTGGGTCAAAACTAATGCCATTGGTATGAATTAACATATGTAGGTTCCCATTTGTTTGTGTGTCCATTGGTCTGACAATCGGAAAGGTTCCTACTGTTGGTGTTGTATACAATCCAATCCTCGATGAGGTAAGAATATATATGTGTACGTTGGTATTGAAGCTCATACTTGTACGTGAAATCTAAACTGTGTTGTTTATTTTGATAGCTTTTTAGTGGCATTAGTGGACAAGGCGCATTCTTGAATGGAAACCCTATTAAAGGTGAGGAAAAATCGTAAAGCAAGGATAGGATTTCCTACTTTCTCCCTTGTTATGCGATGGTTGCTAACATTCTTCGGAAAGTTTGCAGTGTCTTCTAAAACAGAACTGGTGAATTCCCTTCTTGCAACAGGGGTACGTGGATGTCTTATGATTTTGCCTTTTTTGATTGTTTGTATATGAAATTCCTCTTGTCACTACAAAAAAAATGGACATCAGCGACGGCTAAAAACCGTCGCTGATTAAGCTAAAACCGTAGCTAAAGGTATCAGCGACGGCACAACAGCCGTCGCTATCCCGTAGCAAGATTTATCATCGCTATTTGATTCAGCCACGGCAAAATTGCCGTAGCTAATTAGCGACAGAATAAAACCGTCGCTAAAATGTAAAATATCCGTCGCTAATTGCTTTTTGTAAAAAAAAATTTAACATTTTTTTATTTTAGCGACGGCATTTTTGCCGTAGCTAACTGATTTTTAAAAAAAAATTCAAATTTTTTTTTTATCTTAGCGACGGCATTTTGGCCGTGGCTAACTGATTTTTTTTAAAAAATTGAAATTTTTTATGTTAGCGACGGCATTTTGGCCGTGGCTAACTTATTTTTTTAAAAAAATTGAATTTTTTTTTTAATTTTAGCGACGGCATTTTGGCCGTGGCTAACTGATTTTTTTTTAAAAATTGAAATTTTTTTATTTTAGCGACGGCATTTTGGCCGTGGCTAACTGATTTTTAAAAAAAATTTGAAATCATCCCGAGGAGGGTGAACGGTTTTCACCCCGTCCACCTCATTTCCCTCGCTGTTTTCCTCACCCAAAACCTCGACATTTAGAATTTCTGATTTTTTTTTTTAAAATCATGTTAGCTACGGTTATAAAACCGTCGCTAAGCAACTTAAATTTTTTTTGTTTTTAAAAAATCACATTAGCTACGGTTTTCAAGCCGTCGCTAAGGTCTTTTAATATTTTTTTTTTAAATCACAAAAAATCTTAGCTACGGCTGCATTACCGTCGCTAATTAGTTTACTATATATTTTTTTTTAAAATCATGTTAGCTACGGTTATAAAACCGTCGCTAATCTTTTTTTAATTTTTTTGTTTTTAAAAAATCACATTAGCTACGGTTTTGAAGCCGTCGCTAAGGTATTTTAATATATTTTTTTTAAATCACAAAAAATCTTAGCTACGGTTGTATTACCGTCGCTAATTAGTTTACTATATATAAATTTTTTTTAAAATCATGTTAGCTACGGTTACAAAACCGTCGCTAAGCTCTTTTTTAATTTTTTTTGTTTTTAAAAAATCACATTAGCTACGGTTTTCAAGCCGTCGCTAAGGTCTTTTAATATTTTTTTTAAAATCACAAAAAATCTTAGCTACGGCTGTATTACCGTCGCTAATTAGTTTACTATATATATATTTTTTTTAAATCATGTTAGCTACGGTTAGAAAACCGTCGCTAAGCTCTTTTTAAAAATTTTTTGTTTTTAAAAAATCACATTAGCTACGGTTTTCAAGCCGTCGCTAAGGTCTTTTAATATTTTTTTTTAAATCACAAAAAATCTTAGATACGGCTGTATTACCGTCGCTAATTAGTTTACTATATATATATTTTTTTTAAATCATGTTAGCTACGGTTAGAAAACCGTCACTAAGCTCTTTTTAAAAAAATTTTGTTTTTAAAAAATCACATTAGCTACGGTTTTCATGCCGTCGCTAAGGTCTTTTAATATTTTTTTTTTAAAATCACAAAAAATCTTAGCTACGGCTTTATTACCGTCGCTAATTAGTTTACTATATATTTTTTTTAAAAATCATATTAGCTACAGTTTTTACCCGTCGCAAAACGGTTAGCGACGGTTAAGTTGATTTATGTACCCAAAACCGTAGCAGAAATTTTAGCGACGGTTTTTTGCCGTCGCAAACCGTTTAAATAGCGACGGTTTGTTAAAACCGTCGCTAATTGCCGTAGCTAATTTTGCTTTTTTTTGTAGTGTGTTAAGAACTAAAGAGTTTATGTGCTACAGCTCTAGGCTACCTTGAGTCTTAATTAACATTGTTTAATTCTAGATTCATTGACCGATTCAAGTTTTTGCCCCAAACACGCGTGAGCTTCAATCATATCAACTAGGAAAAGAGAATAGGTCTTATTCATCTAAATCGATGTATGGATCAATTTGAGTTTATTATACTAGCATCCAAAGTTACCATAACAAAAAGTTATGGTGATTAGCTACTGGTGGTGGCACATTGGCTGGTCACATTTTAACAGCATATACAGTCTTTAAGAATAATTTGACAATATAAAAGAGATTGAACTCACTTGACGAACATCTACTCTGAAAAAACCAGAATGATCAAGCCACACCACAGCAGCTTTTTTAATTTTAAACTCCTGCAGTTACTGCATGAATTCATTTTTATTTCCCATGCGGCCTAGGAATGGCTGAAGTTCCTTTTCTAACATAGCTCACTACATTAGATGTGTTTGGATTCATTTCATCCGGTAGTTCCTCATCTATGTCTTCTAGAACTAAATTCTGCTACCTTCTCAGAACTAAATTAGATTGGAGTGAGTTATTTCTATGATCTAACTTAGTCTGTAAGAAGCAAGTAAACTTACCCTTCTCAGTAAGCAGGTTGGAACAAAACGTGATCAGTTGACCGTGGATGCTATTACAAACAGAATTAACAACTTGCTTTTCAAGGTAAAGCTAGGATTTACAGTAGAACTATTGCAACTTAAATTGAATGTGGAAACCGGTTTTCTTATTAATTGCTGAGATTGTTAGGTGAGGACCATCCGGATGTGTGGCTCCAGCGCCCTAAACCTTTGTGGAGTTGCATGCGGGAGAATTGACCTCTTTTATTCACTCGGATTTGGGGGGCCTTGGTACGTCCGTAAAACGAATTATTACATGATACCAATGGGTTTCATATAGAATATGTACTAATATTGGAGTATGGATTTTCAGGGATGTCACAGGTGGGGCAGTGATTGTTCAAGAAGCTGGAGGCGCCATCTACGATCTGTAAGCATCATCACACTTTCAATGGTTGAATAGGCGCAGTACTGTAAGAAAATGTTCTTACTCTCAAATGCCCAAGACAATTGGTAGTTTATCCTCTATGGAGTTTTACATCTCCTTGCGAACAAGAAAAAAAAATCAAGTTCTTAGCTGTAGTACTTTTTTTGTTTCTATTTTCATTATCAGGGCAAAGTTTCTAATAGAGAACTGTTTCATGTATTGCATCAGATCTGGAAAAGATTTTGATATCACCACTCAAAGAATAGCAGCTTCGAACCCACATCTCAAGGAAGCCTTCGTTCAAGTACTGGATGCACCAAAGTGAGATTGTCGCTCCATTTCTAGAACTAGAGTTGCCTGTTTATTGATTACATAGCATCAATCTTGTATCAATGTTCTGAACTCCCTTTAAAGGATTTGAGAGAATTGTTTTGGCTATAGCACGGCGGATCATCTATTTGTTGTGAACATTTGTGAATCCTATAACTGCAGAACTCACAATACACAACGAGGTTTACTGTGAAGGCATAGTTTCTCGTGCTCAAAAAGAAATCCTAGCTACAAGATTGATTACCTTGTTAGATAGCTTTGGGTATCCATATAGGCTAGTTCAAGTGTTTTACCAAGATGCACATTTCTTGGCATTTCAAGCTTTAAGAGCATCCACAGCCAACCTTGAATTTGTGGAATTTGGTAGTTTTTTGTTAAGTAAGAGCATCCCTTTCTCTTACTTTTGCTTTTAAGTGTTTAGGGTAGTGTTTTATTTAGCTCAAGTTTTATCTTTTTAAGTAATTTTTTCTAAAATTTATAACATAAACATATATCATTACTGAGCTTAGATATATGAAAAAAAAAATTTAAAAATTCACAAATCACAGTACTGAAAAATCATTCAATATATATATGATCGCTGATTAGATTGAATTTTACACATTCTAGGGACGGTACTGGCACTTGAAGTTAAACAATGTAGCCAGACAGCACCTAATAATGCGTTACATTAATGTTGAAATTGATGAATGTTTCCCTTTCTTTTTTCAGAGGATGAATAATTCGAGGCAGAAAAAGAACAAGTTGTGAAGGAGATTGCTGCATTAGAAGTTAAACAGTGAGATGTGTTTCATAAATATGTGTAAACTCGTAGAAGATTATCTGTAAAGTTCAGGTCACATCTGGCTCATGTTTATTATTCAAAGCACAAGTCAGATGCTTTAAATTGAGTGTTTATTTTCCTTTCTAATCAGAACTGAAACCTATTACTAGTTTCTGAGTACTGAACATTTTAGTCAAGCACAGGGTGGAGAGGAGCTTACTAAATGCTAAGAGCATGTCAAGAAGGTGTGTCTGTGCTGCGTCGAGATGCTGCATTTAGTGGTCATGTTAGAAAACTTATATACATAGATGTTTCTTAACATGTCTACCTAAAATAAGTTGTGTTGGAGTCCCTAATGTTCAAATTATAGCCCCAGTTATTTTGAGTTTTTGTATCTTGGATTCCCTACTGTTGGGATGCTCTATCCCCCATAGAATAGACATGTAAAACCACTTGTTCTGCAAACACAGAGAAGTGGCTCAGATTCATTTTGAGTAAGACATGTGATTAGCAAATAGTAGGCCATGATAAGAAGAAAAAAGTGAAAGGGACATTGTATTATATTGAGTGTGAAGCATCACATGCAAAATGAGAGCATCAGCATCACCAGAGAGCATGAAAAAGGAAGCAAGCAAGCATATGTTGTCTTACTGGTGGAGTGGGATGAGACTGGAAGGTGCAGCCAGTAGCATGGAAAATAACATAATAGAACAGAATAAACCAACCCACATCTTGGCATATTCTCATCAATGTGTTATGACCTAAGTATCCTTTTTCTTCATATATTTAAATAAACTTTTCTTCATATGTAATAATCTTGAAATCTGTCAAGGAAACGGGTTTTGCAACCAAGTTCTGCAATCAAGATGATGTGAAAGGATCAAGAGGAGTTTTTTAACAACTTCG
The DNA here is from genome assembly GCA_963556465.1 of Berberis vulgaris. Lineage (NCBI taxonomy): Eukaryota > Viridiplantae > Streptophyta > Magnoliopsida > Ranunculales > Berberidaceae > Berberis > Berberis vulgaris. Next base: position 82,318,668 of record OY747132.1, on the reverse strand, counting down.
AGATATGCATAAATATTTTGGAGATTTAATCATTCTCCAAAATCAAGCCACATCACTCCTTGTTACAAAAGCATGGTTTTCTAGTATTTTTGAATAACCTTTTTTCTCATCTTGTATTTGCTAATTTTGACCTACAATTTAAGGTTGATTGACTTGAATAGTTGTATGAAAACAAGTATTTGGGAAAAAAATGGTTTTTACTAAATCTAATCAAATAAGTTAAACATTCAAAGTTGCTTACGAATATTGACTATATGAGGCTTTGATAGAAAGGGGGATTAGGGATGTGCTCTTCATAGTAACGCGCCTTAGCCAACTTATGTAAACTATAGACAATTGATAAAATGTTAATCAAACGTACAATTTTAGACAAATTCAAACACTACTAGAATTGCCAATGAGTTACCAACTCAGCAGTAGGCCTGTAGCGAATCAAATCACAAGTTCGTGTTCGAACCATAGCAGTAGGCCTGTAGCGAATCAAATCACAAGTCCATGTTCGAACCATATCAACGACATTTGAGGTGGGAGGTGTTAAGGGATTAAAAAAAAAACCACTACTGAAATTAAAGTTGGTAAAAATAAAAGTTGCTTTTTGAGACTTTTCAAGATTCATCACCACTAGAATGCTCTGAGGAAGAATTTGATCCGTGAAGAACACATGCAGGGTCACATTCGTCTTTTCAAAACTCTCCATAATAGAGGTCTTGCAAATTCAATACAAAACTCCAGGGTCATTTTCGTCTCTAAAAGTTGTCTATAAAATACTCGACGCTTCTTCTTTCCATGAACAGTGCAAATTTTCCGATCAAGTCGAACGAAAAACCAAAGCCACTCAATGGGAGAAACTGGTACGAAAAAGTTTCAATTTTTATCAAAAAAAAATCAATTCTTTTTGGAATTCTAAATTAAATTTCCAGTCTTGAAATCGATTTTGTGCATTATTATTATTTTTTTATTGGGTAATTTGACTAGGTTCGCACGAAGAATTTCTGGCTGTTGCTGTTGATGCAGCAAAGAGAGCAGGAGAGGTGATTCAAAACCCAATCTTTAGTCTAAATTTCACTTCTTTTAGCTTTTTTTCAGGAACCCCATTGCTTCAAATTAATTTTTTTTCTGATGTTTTTGTTTTTCAGATAATTCGAAAAGGGTTCTATTTGACGAAGCAAGTTGAGCACAAAGGATCGGTAATAATAACCCATATTATATCATCTTGTATTGTATTTATATGAATTTTCTGAAATTCTCCCCAAGTTTAGTTTTTTTCTTATCAAATTGTGTTGAATTGGGTTAGGACTGCAGAGTGAATGCAGGGTGTGTTTGTTTATGAAAAATGAACACATTGTCTAAATTAGAAGTAATCGAGGATGGGTGTTCTAGTTTTGAGTGATTGGGTGTAAATTTATCACTTGATATGCATAGATAATTTGTTTTAAGATATTTGTGTAAAGGGTACAAATTTTAGGATTTTTTTTTTTTTTAAGCAAATAGTGTCTGTTACATGGAAATTCGGAAGTGACTGTTCACTGATTAGTGAACCAAATACACATTCACTCGACAAAAGCATAGCATAGGTTCCCGCAGAGCCACATACAAGTCATGGGGGGCAGCCATATTTTTTTGAAATTCAGATTTAGTATAGTGAATTCACTGAATTGTGGTATATTTAACTAATTGCCCCCTAGAATTTTGCTATTTTATTGCCCCCTTTGTGAGCATCCTGGCTCCGCCGCTGCTTGTATGATTAGGAAATACCCCATTCTTCTCTTCCTTGAGAACTAGGAGCATGAGACTTTAGCTCTAGGTGCTTGGGAAAAGTAACTCCCTCTCGGAAAGTAATTTTAAATTAATCCTTATGAATTTTATGTGCGATACATTTTATATATTTTATGACTTAATGGAAAAAGAAAAAGCATGTGTTCTTTAAGCAAGGGCTTTGGATGAAATTAATTGGTTTGTTTGTATTTGTTGATGTAGGTCGATTTGGTTACAGAGACAGATAAGGCGTGTGAAGATCTTATTTTTAGTCACATAAGGGAAAAATATCCCGAACATAAGGTGAAAGATCAGTTTCTGGTTTGTTTAAAATTGGTTGCATTTTAGGTTCGAATTTTGTCATATTTGATTTTTTCATTGATGATAATTTTTTCCCATTCTATTGTCCGTAGTTCATAGGAGAAGAAACCACAGCTGCATTTGGCGTCACTGAGTTGACTGATCATCCAACATGGATAGTAGACCCACTTGACGGAACAACCAATTTTGTTCATGGGTAAACTTCTTATTTTGTTACTCGTTCTTCTTTTCCTTTTTTTTTTTTTGGGTCAAACTAATGCTATTGGTTTGAATTAACATATGTAGGTTCCCTTTTGTTTGTGTGTCCATTGGTCTGACAATCGGAAAGGTTCCTACAGTTGGTGTTGTATACAATCCAATCCTTGATGAGGTGAAAATTTGTGTACATTGTTATTCTTGTAGAAATTGTAAACTTTATCCATTTAGGCCTTGGATCAAAGTTGCACTGCACCTATGATAGTTGCTAAAATAAGTAGACCAAATTAGATATGGCAGAGGTCATCATCTTTTTGTGCATGCGTCTCTTCCTACAAACACTCAATAAACACAATGGCTTTTCATCATAGATGACAAGTCAATTGAATTTTTACTTAGCGATTTTGTAAAGCTTTTGTTGTTCAATGGCGCATGTGTCATAATTACACCACAACTGATATAGCGTGTGGTATTGAAGCATGCATGTGTCATAATTACGCCACAACTGATGATATAGCGTGTGGTATTGAAGCTCATGCTTCTCTGTGAAACCTAAACTGTGTTGTTTATTTTGTTAGCTTTTTACTGGCATTAGTGGAAAAGGCGCATTCTTGAATGGAAACCCTATTAAAGGTGAGAGAAAATTCTAAAGCAAGGATTTCCTTTCTCTCTTGTTATGTGATCGTTGTATAATTTCAATGTGCTAACATTTGGAAAGTTTGCAGTGTCTTCTAAAACAGAACTTGTGAATTCCCTACTTGCAACAGAGGTACGTGGATGTTTTGACATTTCGATCATTTGCATATGAAATTCCTCTTGTTAAGCACCAAAGAGTTCAAATTGTTTTCTAGATTTTTTATGTGCTACAGCTCTAGGCTACCTTGAGTCTGAATCATTGTTAAATTCTAGATTTATTGACCGATTTAAGTTTTTTCCCCAAACACACGTGAGCTTGAATCATATCAAATAGGAAAAGAGAATAGGTTTTGTTCATCTAGAGTGATGTATGGATCCATTTGAGTTGTTATAATGGCATCCAAAGTTGTGATAACAAAAAGTTATCTAGATTAGCTATGAGGGTAGTGGCACTTTGGCAGGTTGCATTTTAACAGCATATACAGTCTTTAAGAATAATTTGACAATATAAAAGAGATTGAACCCACTTAACGAACGTCTACTCTGAAAACCAGAATGATAAAGCCACACCATAGCGGCTTTTTAATGTTTACTCCGTCTCTGAAAAACAAAAATCAGATGAAAGTTTACGAATTCCTGCAATTACTGCATGAATTCATTTTTAGTGTCCATGCAGCCTAGGAATGGCTGAAGTTCCTTTGCTATCTCACTAACTTAGATGTATTTGATTCTTTCATCCAGTCATTCCTCATCTCTGTCTTCTAGAACTAAATTATGCTACCCTTCTCAGAACTAAATTAGACTTTCGGAGTTAGTTATTTTGATGATCTAACTTAGTCTGTAAGAAGCAAGTAAACTTAACCTTCACTGTAAGCAGGTTGGAACAAAACGTGATCAGTTGACTGTGGATGCTACTACAAACAGAATTAACAACTTGCTTTTCAAGGTAAAGCTACGATTTACAGTAGAACTATTGCAACTTTAATTGAATGTGGAAAACGGTTTTCTTATTAATTGCTGAGATTGTTAGGTGAGGTCCATCCGGATGTCTGGCTCCTGCGCTCTAAACCTTTGTGGAGTCGCATGCGGGAGAATTGACCTATTTTATGAACTCGGATTTGGGGGGCCTTGGTACGTCCATAAAACGAATTATCTTTGTTACATGATACCAATGGGTTTCATATAGAATGTGTACTAATATTGGAGTATGGATTTTCAGGGATGTCACAGGTGGAGCCGTGATTGTTCAAGAAGCTGGAGGTGCCATCTACGATCCGTAAGTAACGTAACACTTTCAATTGTTGAATAAGCGCAAATAGAGCCTAATACAATTCGTAATTTATCCTCTGGATTTTTTAGTCTCCTTGCAAACAAGAAAAATTCAAGTTCCTAGCTATAGTACCTTTTTGTTTTCATTTTCATTATCAGGGCGAAGTTTCTAATAGAGAATTGTTTCATGTGTTGCATCAGATCTGGAAAAGATTTTGATATCACCGCTCAAAGAATAGCAGCTTCGAACCCACATCTCAAGGAAGCCTTCGTTCGAGTACTGGATGCACCAAAATGAGATTCTCGCTCCATTTCTAGAACTAGAGTTGCCTGTTTATTGATTACGTAGCATCAATCTTGTATCAATGTTCTTAATTCCCTTTAAAAGAATTTGAGAGAATTGTTTTGGCTATAGCTTCGCCGATCCACCATTTGTTGTGAACATTTGTGAATCTTATAATTGCATAACTCATAATCCACAATGAGGTTTACTGTGAAGGCATAGTGTCTCGTACTCTTAAAGGAATCCTAGCTACAAGATTGGTTACCTTGTTAGATAGCTTTTGGTTACCATTGTACACTAGTTCAAGTGTTTAACCAAGATGCACATTTCTTGGCATTTCAAGCTTTAAGAGCATCCACAGGACCACAGCCAACCTTGAATTTGTGGAATTTGGTAGCTTTTTGTAAAGTAGGAGCTGAAATGGAGGAGCGGAATAAAAATTTGGATACAAAACAAGAACGCGTAGCAAAAATAAGCTCTTCCATAACATGAAAGGGTCTCAATAGGCTTTTGAGCGTGCTTTAATACAAGCTGCCCTGCATGTCAAGTTTTTTGGGTGTTCAGTATATGACCCTGTTTGAAACGAAGGACGTAAAGGATTGTGAGCTAATTGATTAGTATGCCTAATTGGTTTCTGAAATAGTTCGCAGTTGGTTGCTATCCATTGCTCCAAATGTCTCTATGATCTCATGTCGTCCTTGGATGCAATGTGAGAGGTTTTTGACAAATATATGCACTTGAATGATATTTCATTGCGTTTGTGTTCTTTGCATGTTTATTGTATTACAATATTAATTATTCATAACCATAAATTCATATTTATTTCCAAGGAAAATCCATCAAGCTTTTGGAACTGCTGGTAAAACGTTCCGCAAACAGGAATGGCTAAGAAATTTACGTTGATGTATTACCATTGCAAGCATTAAAAAAAAAGAAGTAATAATTCTATTTGTGCCTAGTTGATAAATGGTTTATCTCTACAAATCACGAGGTACCCTGCTAAGCAAACATATGACATAAGAAATGAGTAATAGGTAGAGAGCATACACAAAGATAACATAAACTGAAAATTGTTATATGATGTTAAGCATATCGATCTGAAAAGTTGCTAGTTCATGGAAGTATGAAGTTTCTGATGCAAAAAAACAGAGATACTATTGAACCAAGACAATCGCAAACTATCTAATGAGCAACAATAACTACTGCCATTGACAGGACTCAGATCACCACATCTAAGATTTCTCAACTAGCACCGGGCGAGATTTAAGCAGCAGCACCCTTGCCCTTCTTCCTCTGGAGCTTCTTCATGTAGAACTCCAACTCTTTGCCCTCCAAGATATATCTGTCAAAAAACCACACAAGGCACATGTTTCAGTAAAATCACAACTTCCTATAACAGAATGTAGAGATCAGATCAAGAATAAAGGAATTCAGAAGACAGACCAAAAGCCCTAAGCCTCCTTGATCGACTTTACAGTCATTATAGAATCTTTCAAACATCAACTTATTCAAGTAGAAATACAAGTCCGTGACTCAAATAGTGTTTCTCATCAGATAACAGTTTATGATTTATGTTTGATACAAGGTAAAATGTTTTAAGTTGCAACAATGGAAGAGTATCTTAACGACTAAGCATTTGGATACATCTAATTGTGCACATGGAATTTATGCAAGTGCACAAAATTTGTATTCATGTGGCATTTTTAAGCTCACCAAATGACAAACACCCATAAACTTAAATCAATAGAAAAAGTTGAGATGCATCACATACCCATCACATCGACCACACTGACCAGGACGAGATGAAATTGCAGCCAACAAACGCCCACCTCCAAACTGTTCCTCAATATGTGGATCAAGCTTGTGATCTACTTGACGTTTCTCAATTTTCCTCGCAACGTGATTGCTCTTCTTTACCTCTTCTGCGACAGTTTCACCCTCCTTCAAAGAAAAAAACAGAGAAATGTAAAAACAATATAAAATATAGGAAAGCCCTTGGAACAAGAGACAACAATTACCAAGCCATAGCCAGAAGCATGATGATGTAACCATAATAAAACTAATGAAATATGTATACAATTTCAAAATATAAATAAGAAAAATCACGAGAATGTTGGAAAACAAGAAATAAATCATTCTAATGTTGTATACAAGCGAATATTTCACTTGTATATGGACAATTAGACATAATCTCCCAGCGTATATGGACAATTAGACATACACCCAAATTTGAATTAATATTTGACATACACCCCCACTTACGAGATGTCCACCTGTGCCGTTTGTGAACATTCCGTTGGACAAAATTACACTTAGATTTTCCAAGCACGTGCGCTTTCAGTGGGAACCTCGAGATCGATTCAATCCTTACGTTCGATTATTGAATCCTAACTTCGAGAATAAAAGGCTGATTATAAGACATCTTCTCTTTAAATTTTTTTAAACATCATCGTCCTCAACACAACAACCTACAACTTCATTCATCTTCTTCACCACCTAGCCTCAACACAACCACCACATGAATCACACCCTACAACTTCATTAATTTTCCTCTTCTTCAATCCGCAACATCACCACCTCACCTCAATGCCAAAACCAACACAACCACCCACTCTCAACACCATCACTTGAATCAAACCACCCACTCCCAATGCCAACACCACAATCTCAATCGTACCAACCCATCCTAGCTCATCACCACCAATTCACCCACAATCATCATCATCGACCTGAACCAATCCACAACCCCAACTCACCTCCTCGTCACCACTCTTCTGACCTGAACCAATCCACTACCCCCAATTCACCTCACCACCACTCCACCCATCAATCTTGAACCAATCCATCACCTCCAATCCACCTTGCCACCATCACCCGCCATAAACCAATTGACCTCAACATTGCGACCTCCTACCATCACACTCGTCGCCATCTCCTACAAAATAATGTTTCACTTACGAGACAAAATACAGCCATTTGGGGATTATACCTGAGATGAATATTTGGGGTGGTATACCTAATTGGGCTATTATGATGTTTGGAGGAGGGTGGGGGTCATAATATCCATAAATAGATAAACACAAAAATAGATAATGTTGAAACATTAGTTTAAATTTTAAAACAAAATGGTTTCTTAACTTTGAATCTCTCTTTATATTGTTTAGTCTCATACTCTCTATGTAACTCACTTTGAAGGAGTTAATAAGGATAATGTTTGGACTTAGGTTTGGACCCCAAGAGGTACCCATTTTAGTAAAGAAGGGAAGAAATAGACCAATGTTGGTCCATTCCACACGCGCGCCGCCGCCGCCGCCGAGCCGAGTCGGGTTGGATTGAGATGAAACCTTTCTTTTTGCTGAAATTTTATTTTTGAAAAATAAAATATATTTTCTTTATTTGCTTCAGAGAACAAGACCGAATCAGAGGAGACCCAATCTTTTCTCCCCACGTTTTCTTCGTGATTTTCGCCGACTTTAAAGGCACGTTTTCTCTCAAAAAGATATTATCTCAGCTTATAAATACTAGCTCTCTCTGGGATAACACATATCACAATCGTTTTTCAGAGTTTATTTGTTCAATAAAATAGAGAGTTTTATTTGTTTTGAAAATAGTCTATATTTCATATTTCAGAGAGTTCACAGAGTTCCAGTACTTTTGTAATTCTGCATTTATTGTTTTTCGTGAAATGGTGAATAGATTTCCCTTCGTCAAGAGTGCATGTGATTTAACGAAACATATATAGAATTTTGAGTTATTTTATCCTAGGGACGACAAGGCTATCAAATTGCTTGCACAATCTTGGACAGAGACGCAAAACGTCCTAAAAGGCTGAGAGTATCTTTTTGAGAAAAAACGTGTCTTTAAAGGCGGCAAAAATCACCGAGAAAACATGGGGAGAAAAGGCAGGGTCTCCTCTGACTCAATCTTGTTCTCTGAAACAAATAAAGAAAATATATTTTATTTTTCAAAAATAAAATTTCAGCAAAAAGAAAGGTTTCATCTCAATCCAACGCGACCTGACTTGGCTCGACCGGTCGGACAATGGCGCTTGAAATGGACCAACATTGGTCTTTCTTCCCTCCTTCACTAAAGTGGATACCCCTTGGGGTCCAAACCCAAGTACAAACATTATCCTTATCAACTCCTTACATAGAGGATATGGGACTAAACAATATAGAGAGAGATTCAAAGTTAAGAAACCATTTTATTTTAAAAATCAAACTAATGTTTAAGCAATCCCCCACTTGAATTTAAAAAAAAAAACATTTCTTCATCGAGCAATCTATAAATATAAGATTATGCATAAACAAAAATGTCTTTCAAATTGATCTCTTGCATAGTGTTCATAATTTAGATTATACTAGAGTAACTCATAGTTTTGAACTCTATCTCTAACAACATTACACACACAATCTTACCAGTATGAAATCTAAAAAGCATGTGCTTTAAGCCCATGCACGTATATCCCAGTATAGTGAAGGCTCTAAGAAATTTTGCCCACAAATTCCATAGGAAGCGGCCATACTTCCACAATCACTTAGGTGAGTCTATCAAGAGTACTCCTGTAGCTAGGTACTTTACTCCACATAGAGTATAGATCTCATTAAGAGTTTTTAACTCATCCTACTATCGCTTCAGGAACTCATGCTTCAATCTAGGAATGGAATTACTATAAGGTCGGCATAACTCATTTCATATCATTCACGACTTGTTATTACCCATTGAACTTATTTCTTGGGATCTCCAATCTATAGGTCGGTTTAACATTGGTCCATCATGAATAACTCATCAATCTAAGGGCATAAGTCTCATTCCTTTCGAGGTTTTGAAAACCTTCTCTCTGGCTAATCCTTTCGTCAAAGGATTAGCCAAGTTCCCATCAATACGGACATGATCTACTCTAACAGCACCAGTAGATAGAAACTCTCTAACCGTACTGTGCTTACGATGTATTTATCATCTCTTGCTGTTATAATAACGGTTCTGTATATTTGCAATAGCCGTGATACTATCGCAATGGATCAAGACATCTAGTATCAGTCTTTCCCATAAAGGGTTCTCTACTAGCAGGTTTCTTAACCAACCTGCTTCCTGACTAGCTGTGGATAGTGCTATCATTTCTGACTCCATCCATCGTGGACTGAGCCAGAATAGTCTGTTTCTTTGATTTTCAAGAAATAGTTCCATCAGCTATACTAAAAATATAGCCACTGGTGGCTTTGGAGTCATCTGAGAGGGTGTTCCAATCAACATCACTATATCCTTCAAGGCCAGCGTGAAACTTCTGATAGTGTAATCCAAGGTTCTTAATCTTCTTTAGGTACCCATGACCTTTTCAATAGCATGTCAATGTTTTATACTAGGTCTACTGGTAAATTTGTATAGTAGTCCCACAACATAAGCTATGTCAGGCATAGTGCAATCGGTAGCATATCGTAGACTACCAATGATGCTCGCATACTCAGATTGTCTAACACCAATACCGGTATTCTTGAATAACTTTACACTGGGATCATTAGGAATACATGCAAATTTACAATCAGAGTAATTATATTTCTTTAGGATCTTCTCAATATAGTGTGATTGATCCAAAGAAATTCTTTTTTCAGACCTAGTAACCTTAATACTAAGGATTACACTTGCCTCTTCAAGGTCTTTCATATCAAAGTTCGCACGCAATAAAGATTTCACTTTATTCACGACATCAATATTAGAACCAAAGATAAGCAAATCATCCACATATAGACATATAATAGTGCAAATGTCATTTTCATATTTATAATAAATGCATTTGTCACTTTCTTTCACTTTAAAGTCATGTAAGATAATAAGATTATCAAATTTTTCATGTCATTGCTTTGGAGCTTGTTTTCCGTAAAGTGATTTATCTAGTTTGCAAACTTTATTTTCTTGCCCTGAAATTACAAAACCTTCAGGTTGGTCCATGTAAATTTTTTCTTCTAAATCACCATTAAGAAAAACTGTCTTAACATTCATTTGGTGCAATACTAGATCGTGTATTACAGCAAGAGAAATTAGAACTCGAATAGATGTAATTCTAGTAACAAGAGAATATGTGTCAAAGAAGTTAATATTTTCTCTCTGTCTAAACCTTTTGGCTACAAGACGAGCCTTAAACTTTTCAACATTTTCATTGAGTTTCATTTTCTTCTTAAATACCCACTTAAAGCCTATTGTCTTGCAACATGGTGGCAAGTCAACTAAATGTCAAGTTCTATTAGACTCAAGAGATTCCATTTCATCATCAATAATCTCTTCCCAAAAGTTGGCATCTATAGAAGACAAGGCTTCTTGAAAGTTAAGGGGATCCTCCTCTACTGTAAAGGCATATAAATCGGAGCCATAATTTTTAGAAGTTCGGTTCCGTTTACTTCTCCTAGGCTCAGATTTTGTTGTTTTATCGTTTTCATTCATCCTGATCATAAGCACGTTATTAGAGGATGTATCCCCACTATTCCTCAAAATGAAAGGAAATCTATGTTCATAGAGATGAGCAGAAAAGAAGCATTAACATATTCCTAAACTAAGAAATACACAAAAACAAGTAACCTATAATATCATTACTTTTCTCTTTGAATCTACTCCATTTCATCAGTCTTCTAACAGTACCAGCAACTAAACTGATTGTTAGTGAACATAATAGTTTATAGGGTTCATTGACACATCAACATAAAACATGAGGCCTAAGAGATGATTACATACTAGCTGATAACACTTAAATTGGCATAGTTTAAAAAGGGTACACTGCATCATTTATAGTACAAACAAACAGCCCAACCTAAGGACACAAAATTTTTTTCTTAATGGCCCAAAAACCCATTATTTGTGAAACCCAAGGTACATTTCCAGTGGAATTAAAGGATATGCTCTCTATCATGAACACTTAAGGTCCAGTTTTAGAACAATTCTATGTAATTCAATTCAGTAAATGACACCCATTTAACAACTCTAGAGCATGGTAACAATCACATAAAATACCATTCCACTAACGTACTCTTAACCCCTATAATTCCTACTGAATGAAAACGATCTCCTCATCTGATTCAGCCTACTATGTAATTTTAACTTGAACACAAAATCAACTCTTGCAAGCAATCCAGTTCCTATTGCAAATCTACTATAACATAATATCACCTAATAAGATACAATGAAAAACACACAAAATCTAATACCTCTAAAAATAATTGAAATAAACATAGAAATTGAAATCAAGCTTAAAAAATCATGTAAAACCAATTACCTCGCCATCTTTCTTCGCGGCGGCCGCACTCTTCTTCTTCCTCCCAATATCAAGTCCATAGTGGGTAAGATACCACTGCCTAAAAGGAGCAGCATCAACCTGCACAATAGCACTCTTGACCAAAGTCTGGGTCCTCACCAATTCATTATTGGAAGCATTGTACACCACATCAAGAATCCTAGTCTTCCTGGTGACAGACTCACTCCCCCATGAGTAATTCCCAGTGTCCAACCTCAAAGCCCTCCACTTCACGTTGCCTCCTCGAACTCTGACCCTCCTAACAGTCTTGTTGCTGGAAAGCTTGGTGTTTGCAGGCTGGCGGCCAAGCTCGTACCTTTACATGAAAACCAAAACAAATGAGAAAAAGCGACAATTACCCATTGATCAGTGAGGTAAAGGGTGTCTGAAAGTAGTGAGAGATTTTTACTTTCGCTTCTTCCTCCATGCCTTCTTCTTGCCTCCTGTGGCGCGGCGCTTGTGCATCGAATCACGGGAGATACCTGTGGGAAGAAAGAGATTTGTGCCATTAGAAGAGATTGAGAGAAGGAGAAGAGATGATTTGAGAGGTTTTGAGAAAAACCCATTGTGTTGCAGTGATTGGTTTCGTCTCCAAGCCTTGCTCCTCCTCCTCTGGACTGCAAGTCTGCAACAATGGGAGGGACAGAGGTTTGGAAGCTTAAAAACCCTAATTTGTATTGTGTGAAATTACTAATTTGCCCTGGATTGTGGATCAGTGAGTCTGACCCTAAAGTTGTTCGGAGGTCCAACTCAAAGAAAATCATACATACATGATGTGTCGTGTGAAATAGTGATTCTAAATGTCGAGGAAATGGGCGAGGGAAGCGACGTGGTGGGGTGGGGATCGTTCACCCCGCTCAGGATGCGTGCCGTCATTTTTGGTGCGCACATCCCGAGCGGGGTGGACAGTTCCCACCCCACCACGTCGCTTCCCTCACCCATTTCCTCGACATTTAGAATTCCTCCATGTGAAATATTCGGGTTAAAAAATGTATAATGCATGACCAATTCAATTTTTGAGCACTTTGTTTATAACCATCGTCGCTAAGGTCTTCGGGCTGTACAAATGATCGAGTTACTTCAAATTGCTTGAACCTTTTATTAGAGGAATGAGGTGCTTGGAATCTCTAATGCTTATAAAAATACCTTACCTTCGTCTCAATGCATGTTCAACATTTTAAATGAGATTTTTTTTTTCCTTTTAATTTTAGAAACACTGTTCATTGATATTTGTTTCTGTGTTTTATCACAGTGAAGAAAGATGGACTGTGGCCATTGGCAACTTGGTAACGCCCTCTCCATATTTTAACGACATTTGAGCCATGGCTAGATTTTGATGAAAGGGAATTCTAATTGGCGAGGGAGTGTCATCTCGAGGGGGATGGAAGGTCTCGCCCATTAGACACACTTTGATGACAGACCTGCCCAAACCCAACCCAAGCCCAAATCTTGCTCTTATTGTGCGTGTATATGTTTAATTGGTAGAGGATTATGAAGATCTCTAGGATGATGGAAATTATTGAGGCTTTCTGATACGTCTAACCTGCCTCTCTAAATCAACTCATCAAAAACCAAAAACACCCATCCAACCTTATTCACACTCTAAACACAAAATAAACAAACTTCATTATATGATTAGTTCAAAATTGCAGAGATTATTTACTACTTTGCTACAAAAGATTACATTGTTAAACCCGTTTAAATGAGATCAATGTCATGAATTTTCCCGGTTCCTTTTCCCACACAGTAGCCTCATAATTACTCTTAATACCACCAACACCATCAGTTGCAGTAATAATCAATCGGTAATTTATCCCAGCAACCACCTGTAAATCACCACGAACCAATTGGTCAAACAACAACCCGTCTTTGCTCAGTTTGTTGTGTTCGGAGACCGCAAATCTTGCTACTTGTTGAACATGTGTGTCTATCAAATTTTTTATAGGCGTCCATGCATCAAGAAGAGCCGGACTGGGGGCAACTGCTGCACCCATTGTTTGCTGGGCAACATAGATGAGAAAAACACATAAAAATAGAGAAGAGACGGATAGAGTTTTCATCATGTTTGGTTTTTTTATTGTGTGGATTTGGAGTTGAGCTTTGGGGGTGTATTTATAATGTTTGATAAAATTTAATTTGACTTCTTTTAATGATAGGTCAACAAAATCGAACTTATGTTATGAATACATTTTAATTTGACTGATAATAATTACTGTCCAAAGGTTAAGTTTCTTAACCTCCGGTCAAAAAAAAAAGTTTGTTAGATATCATTTTTCTTTTATTTATTACTAATTAATTTTATTTATAACATTAACACGTTCTTTGACTAGCAATACGGATTCTTTGTGAGCGTCCAATATACACTAATCATTTTTTTTTGTCAAACACGAAGATGTTTATTAAGAAAATAAAATGAAACAAAAAACAAAGAGAAACATTCCTATATCAAGGAATGCCAAGACATCATGAAAGTGTCAAAACCCAAATCCATAAACAAATTACAAGCCGAACCCATCATCCACAACAATTCTCTAATCTCGATAAAGATATAGTGCTCTGATCTGTTGAGTCATTCAAATACTCTTTTATTTCTTTCTTTCCACACACACCACATGAGTACGTGAGGGACTCTACGCCATAACCACTCTCCCTGACGGGAATGATTAGCTTGAGACCACCAACGTAGCCAATCTAAAATTGAGCCTTGAAACATCAAATTCTGACAAGAAACTGCTCTAAATGGATTTGGAGAAACTACAATGAAGCATCAGATGGTCCAACATCTCGTCAATTTCATTGCAAAGCACACAAAGACTCTCTATGTGGATTCCTCTTTTCCTTAACCTATATTTAGTCAAGATATTCTCATGCAACACTGACCAACTAAAAAATTAATTCGAGAAAAAAGGTTTTTCACCCATATCAGATTTTTGTGAGAGGAAATGAAGGGGTTGGAGTGGATCTCATAATGACATGCTGTTAGAGAATAGAAGTCAATACATCCTATTGTTAGGAAAATATCTTTCAGTATTAGAAAATACATCCTATTGTTAGGAAAATATATTTTAGCATATTGTGTTGCAAGTTTTATGGGGTTAGAAGTTTTATGGGGTTAGGAAACTTTCTGATGGCTAGTGATTTGTTTCCTAAGTTTGGTTAGATTTCCTATTGTATTTTGGTTTCCTAAGTTTGTTAGGTTTTCTATTTCTATTAGGTTATGTCAAAGTTAGCTCTATATAAGCTTGTATTCTATTCAATGAATGGAGAACAATATTTTCAATACAATTTTTTACATGGTATCAGAACTACTTTCTTTGGTGACCTAAGACTCTGGGGATTCAAGCTCTTCCCCGCCTCTGAAAACTATGCAAGAGGCGGGGGAGGGATGACAGCAGGAGAAACATCCTCGACAGCAAAGTTCAACTAAATTGAAGGGAAATTGCACTCTACAACAACTTCATGCATATCAGCAACACGCCGCCAACCTGCAATTCAATCAAGGAAGGGGGGCCAGCAATACCAAAATATGTGTTGTCTCGAATTGAGCAATACCAAAATCTATGTTGTTTCGATTTGAGCAATACCACTCGAATTGAGCAATACCAAAATCTATGTTGTCTCGACTTGAGCAATACCACTCAACTTGAGCAATACCAAAATCTATGTTGTCTCGAATTGAGCTATACCACTCAAATTGAGCATTACCAAAATCTATGTTGTCTCGAATTGAGCTATACCACTCAAATTGAGCAATACCAAAATCTATGTTGTCTCGACTTGAGCAATACCACTCGAATTGAGCAATACCAGGACTCGTCCAGACTCGACGATAATGATTTCATCACCAAATAGGACTTCAAAGTTTCCTCCAAGCTGCACATTTCGTCTGCATCTACATGTCCAGCTTGCGGGGGGGGGTGTTAGAGAATAGAAGTCAATACATCCTATTGTTAGGAAAATATCTTTCAGTATTAGAAAATACATCCTATTGTTAGGAAAATATATTTTAGCATATTGTGTTGCAAGTTTTATGGGGTTAGAAGTTTTATGGGGTTAGGAAACTTTCTGATGGCTAGTGATTTGTTTCCTAAGTTTGGTTAGATTTCCTATTGTATTTTGGTTTCCTAAGTTTGTTAGGTTTTCTATTTCTATTAGGTTATGTCAAAGTTAGCTCTATATAAGCTTGTATTCTATTCAATGAATGGAGAACAATATTTTCAATACAATTCTTTACACATGCAACCAATATATTCGAAAATTCATTCACCGAGAAGCCTACACCTTTACCCTTCCACACCAAACTGTCAGATCCCTCTGAGAGCATCTGTCTATCCAACAGATGCATTAGATTAGCGAACTATTCTAGCTTCCCAATATTTAGGGGTCTTCGAAAGGAAAGATCCCAAGAATTGCCGATAGACCAAAAATTGCTCACACTCTCATATTGATTGTTGTTAATGATAAACAACATTGAAAACAGATCCTTAAAAGATTGGTTACTACACCAAAAATCATGTCAGAAAGAGATAAAATCACCATTTTCACATTAGAGAGATGTGTGAGGAGAGAAACCACTTGCAAAAGCAAGTAACTACCCCCTACTAGACACACTCCAATTCTAGAGAGTCGGGCTTTTAGCGTTAGAACGTTTTGTATGTGCAATTGTTTTCAATTGATAAATTTATGAGGATTTTTAGAATGATGAAGGGTGCTGTCTGGCGCAAGCCTGACGTGCTTGATCTCTAGATGGACTGCTAGACATAATAGCGTTTCCGTCGCGCCAACACCACT
The DNA here is from genome assembly GCA_963556465.1 of Berberis vulgaris. Classification (NCBI taxonomy): domain Eukaryota; kingdom Viridiplantae; phylum Streptophyta; class Magnoliopsida; order Ranunculales; family Berberidaceae; genus Berberis; species Berberis vulgaris. The sequence continues at coordinate 82,302,139 of OY747132.1, read as the reverse complement.
CTTTAGAGAGTTAAATTACATTTTAGTCATGAATTCACTTCAATTTGACAACAATTAACTGCTGGTAAAGGGTGAGTTTCTAATAGATTAGTGCTATTAAAAGTCAGCCAGAGACCAGTTGAGTTGAAGACTTAGTTTGTTAGAATTTTTTTTTAAATTTATCTACGTTTGATATGATTTGGCTGTTGCTAAATAACGTCATTATTTTTGCCGATGACTATTATCAATGTCATATTTTTTGAACAACACCATCAATATAAACAAAATTTATTCACGCCTAACTTGCCTCTCTAAATCAACTCATCAAGAACCAAAAACACCCATCCAACCATATTCACACTCTAAACACAAAATAAACAAACTTTATTATATGATTAGTTCAAAATTGCAGAGATTATTTACTACTTTGCTACAAAAGATTACATTGTTAAACCCGTTTAAACGAGATCAATGTCATGAATTTTTCCCAGCCATTTTCCCACACAATAGCCTCATAATTACTCTTACTGCCACCAACACCATCAGTTGCAGTAATAACCAATCGGTAGATTAACCCAGCAACCACCTGTAAATCACCACGAACCAATTGGTCAAACAACAACCCGTCTTTGCTCAGTTTGTTGTATTCAGAGACCGCAAACCTTGCTACTTGTTGAACATGTGTGTCTGTCAAATTTTTTATAGGCGTCCATGCACCAAGAGGAGCCGGACTGGGGGCAACTGCTGCACCCATTGTTTGCTGGGCAACATAGATGAGAAAAACACATAGAAGTAGAGAAGAGACTGATAGAGTTTTCATCATGTTTGGTTTTTCGATTGTGTGGATTTGGAGATGAGCTTTGGGGGTGTATTTATAATCAATAAATGGCAAATTTGTTGATGCCTGAAATACGTTATAATGTTTGATAAAATTTAATTTGACTTCTTTTAATGATAGGTCAACAAAATCGAACTTCTGTTATGAATTCACTTTAATTTGACTGATAATAATTACTGTCCAAAGGTTAAGTTTGTTAACCTCGAGTCAAAAAACAAGTTTAATGTTAGATTTCATTTTTCTTTTATTTACTACTAATTAATTTTATCTATAACATTAACACATTCTTTGACTAGCAATACGGATTCTTTGACAGTGTCCAGTATACACTAATCATAGCCCCACCTAAATCCATTTGGGTCTTCAGACTCTGAGTTTTCATATACTATAAGTTATTAAATTAAATGAGACTTCAAGACCCAACTAATGTTTAATCGAGATTAAATATATTAAATCCTGATATCAAGTTGGGCTCTCTAAAAGAACCTCCAAATAAATCAAGAACGCCTAGCTAAAGTTTTTGTTATTATTATTTCCCAACAAAGATTATTATTATTATTATTGAACCCTTCTAAGAGTTAAGGAAATCAGCGACTCATCCCTCTCGAGATTCGTGAAAGCACATATCTCGAAGAGTATGAAGAGTGACACCACTCCTCGCTGATTTCCTCGCCATTTAGAATTCCCAATTATTATTATTATTATTATTATTATTATTTTTGGATCTTTTATCTTCCAAGTTCTAAACTGGGACTTGGGGTTTGCTTAAATGGTTCCCCGATCAAGGGTACAAGGTCAGTCCTCGATTCACAGAAACTCTCATAAGTACTGCTCCATTAATTGTCAACTCTCAACTGTAATCAACTAATCCAGATGCCAACTTTCGCATAAAATTAGGTATCATTCAATAATCACAACTTAAAATGAAAACAAAACTCGTATGATAACAGATAACTTGAAGTCGCCTTCAAAGACAGAAATGAGTTTGTTTATGTAGCAAGATTTTAAAGCCATTTTTTTGTCAGGTTTGGTATTTTTATTTTTATTCATTCTCTTTAAAACACAATCACAATCATTATTTATAAAAAGGATAGAAATGTAAAAAGTCAATAACCTAACTAAAAAATGACTATAAAATCTGACCGCCTAGAATTGGGGGACATAAATAAATGTCCCCATAAAAAGCACTATCAAAATATATCATTGAAATATGCAACATATAATATACTAGTGTAATACCCGTGCCGTTGGCACTACTACAGAGTAAATCGTACTTTCACGGAATTATCGAATAATTGCAATTGGGTTTATACAACTATTGGAGATTGAGAGACGCTGCATGAATCTTACGACTATTGAATATCTTCCCATTAAAAAAAACAACACAAAATTAATCTCTACGATACCCAGTACGCTATAGATATTAAAGATGCATTGCATAATATCAATAAGAAAAACAACTCAAATATGAAAATTGTCGTGTCATACCTATTGGTGCACCAAAAGCACCAGGTGGCAATGGATCAACAAACTCTATAGCTCTTGCTTTCGAATTTCACCGACAGTTCCGCCCTCAACGATTCCGGCGGATAAGTCTCCACTGTTTCCAATTAAAAACATACAAATCAAAACCCTAAACAAACAATCAAATCAAAAACCTAAAAACACACAAAATCAAAACAAAATCTTCAACCAATCAATCACTCACCAGTTCTATTTGCGAAGGCGTCTTCATTTTCCTCTTCTGCTTCACCTCTCCTCCTCCTCCTCCACCGAAGATATCTGAAAAAAAAAAAAAATTAGGCCCTTCTCTAAAATTGGTAAACCCCATTCTCTAAAATTAGCCTAAAAAAATTTTTCTTTTCAATCCAGCCAAACTGAAATGCTATTAAATGATCTCTAACTCCCACCCATCAGTTACCCTTTGAGCCAAAAGATCCCCAAACACTAAAAAACGCAAGAGGGGTAATTAAAAATCGAACCTTTAGGCCAATCAGCGATGATTCTCTCCTTGAGCATCGCAACTGTTGAAGCCGCAGAGTATCGGATCGAAACTTCAACTCAACCAGATACAAATTTCACGAAATTCGCTCCAATTAGGGCTTCGCCACCATCGAAATCATTCAAATTCGCTTGAACGATCGAAAGGGGTGAAAGTCGGAGGCTTTAAACCCTAGAAGTGAAAGAGAAACATATGTGATTTCGGGGAAACATATGTGTGTTCTTCAGATCTGAAGAAGAAGAAGAAGAAGAGGAGATGTAAAGAAGAAGAAGGATCTTACCTTCTCAAACTTCTTCTTCTTTGGTCCTTCTTCTTCTCTGCTTCGAGAAAGGAGAGAGTTTGGGTGGGAGGGGTTTGGGTAGAGGAAGAGAGGGGAAAGGAGAGGGAGAGGAAAGCATCGGTTTTTTTTTTTCTTTCTTCTTTGGTCCTTCTTCTTCTTTGCTTCGAGAAAGGAGAGAGTTTGGGTGGGAGGGGTTTGGGTAGAGGAAGAGAGGGGAAAGGAGAGGGAGAGGAAAGGATCGGGTTTTTTTTTTTTCACTTAACTTCTGCCAAGAACATAAAAAAGCCACGTAGGACAAACACTCACATTTTACTGTTCATGAACAGTAAAAAAACACTTTGAATTGTAAGATAGATTGATGGATAACAAATTTTCTGAAATATCATAAAGCACATTCAATTTCCTACTGACCCATATGCGTTATGGATACTAGTGTACCAATTGTGACGTTGGCATGATCATACACTTTCCATATAGCATAAAATTCAAATTGGGCTTGAAGTGATTTCGAGATTTCGATAAGATTCGAGGGCAATTTCGGCATTTCAAATTTTGGTAGGGATACTCTCGTGGCACACGTACACCCTACCGACGCGAATTGTCGTTATAGGGTAGATTTCCATCTATGGTCCATTTCTTGAAGAAAAAGGAAATGCCACACCTCCCAAAGTTTAGCTATCCTCTGGAAAAAGAATCCCATTATCAAGATTCAAAGGCAAGTTCCAAAGATAAGATAAATTAAAGCTAGATCACTAACCATACAGTAAAAAAAAAATAATTATGTAGATCAGATCCATTCATCACACATATCCAAGAACCAAAAACAGATCACCACTATACAAACAATCAAACAGTAAACACAGCTACACAAAACTTTATTATTGATCAGTTCAAAACTTACAGAGAACATTCACTGTTTCATTAAAACCAACAAAATACACATCAAGCCTTTTTAAAGGAGGTTAAGTTCATGACCTTCTCCCGTATCTTCTCCCACACAATAGCCTCATAATCACTCTTACCACCTCTAACAGCTGCAGTAATAATCAATCGGTAATTTATCCCAGAAACCACTTGTGTCTCACCTTGAACCACATGATCAAACAACAACCCAGGTTTGGCCAGTTTGTTGTGTTCCGAGACTGCAAACTTTGCTACTTCTTGAACATGCGAGTCCGATAGGTTCTTGATGGGTGTCCATCCACCAACAAGAGCCCCCTTTCGACCGAGGGCGGCTGAGGCTCGTAAAGAGATAGAGAGGAGAAGAACACAAAGAAGAAGGGAAGAGACTGATACAGTTTTCATCATTGTTGTATATGGATTTGGAGTTGGGTTTTGGTGGTGTATTTATAAAGATTGGCGAGGCCAGTTGTATTTTTTCGGTTGTGACGGAAATGCGAAGAAATTGCGACGTTTTTTGTAAGTAACGTAAATAGTGGGGTTTGAAGATAAGTGTTATGAGAGTGTGAAGATAAGTGTGGGGACTGTTGGTTTTGACGCTTAGCTTGAAAATTATTCGTTGTTTTGTAACGATTATTTGTTGCATCGAAAATGTTAGGAAATCATGTTTTTGTAGTCAGGTTTTGTATTCATAATGATGTGGGGTGATTTTGAAAGAATGACGAATCTTCAAAGAGTTTATATGTATCTTGATGTTGTAAAAATCCTCTTTTAACGATATCACATCATTCTAATTACAAAACCTGATTCTTTAGCGTCACTTGCATAGCATTGAAGGTTATTTGAATATTGAAAATTTGACATAAACAAACAAGTTTCTGCACATAGCTTCTGGACAATTTGAATTTTTGCCAAAAAATTGACCCATCTATTTATTTACTATTTTTTTTTTCAAGATCTTGGGATGTGTTAAGATTTTTCCATATACATGGAAATCTTATCAAATCTTACAAGGAAAAATATTTTTTCAGATCCATAGCTGTTATTTTCATGAGTTGTACGAGACACTTCGCGTGTGTTAGGTGTGATGATATGAGTATTCAGGACATAACAAAATAAGAACACAACAAAAGAAACCCCTGTCGACTCATTAAAACCAAGAAACATCCATCCAAATGCCTTGACGAGCTTGATCACCGCCATGGTTCAAAGAGGTTGTCCATAATGTTTCCAAGAAAAGTAACCACTTGTCAAAAGACAAGCAAGCGAAGCAAAAGTGAGTAACCGCCCCTACTAGACATACTCCAATTTTAGAGAGCCAAACCCCTAGCGCTAGAGGGCTCTGTGTATTTGTTTTCGATTAATAATTTTATGAGGATCTTTAGAATGATGAAGGGTATAAATGTTGTCTGGTGGCGTAAGCCTGAAGTTATTGACCTAGCTCTCTAAACGGACTGCTAAACATGAAAGCGTTCGGGCCGCACCAACATCACTCTTTAGAGAGTTATATGGCAGGGGAAGAGAGTTCAATTACATTTTAGTCATGAATTCACTTCATTTTGACAACAATTAACTGCTGGTCAAAGGGTGAGTTTCTAATAGATTAATGCTATTAAAAGTCAGTCAGAGACCAGTTGAGTTGAAGACCAGTAATAGATTAGTGCTATTAAAATAAAATAATAGTAAGACACGGATATGTTTGTTAGAATTTTTTATTTTTTATTTATATCGAACTTACTATTATTTTTATTTTTTTAAATTTATCTATATTTGATATGATTTCACTGCTGTTAAATAATGTCACTGAAGAACAATATCAGTGTCCTACTTTTCGAAGAACACCATAAATATGAACAAAGAAAACCCTACCACCTCTTTTCATCTCTTTCCCCTTCTTCTCCTCTCTTCCTCCTCCTCGTCCTCCCCTTCACCACCACCAACCCACCACGCCACCTCTCCTCCTCTCCTTTTCACCACCACCCCGCCACCTTTCATCCTTCTTTTTTCTTATTTTCTTTCTCCTTCCCTCTTCTTATTTTCCTCCTCTTCTTCATCACTTTTTTTCATCAATTTCCACCGCCGCCACCTCTCCTCCTCCTCTCTTCTTTTTTTATTCTTCAATCTCCATGATCATCCCGCCACCTCTCCGCCTCTAAGATGGTGTTGCTACGGTGAAAAAGGTGAAAGTGGTGATATCCTTCAATAAATCCCAAAAAAAAGTTAGGGTGGTGGTATTAGTATCACTACTAATTACTTTTGTTGTTATTGTAATTGAAAAATATGCACAATATACGGCAACATCTATCTAAATGTTTGTGTGAAGCACCATATAGTCACGAGTGCAACACAATTATTCATCTTATCTATCTCAGTTTGGACTTTTGTAATACAAAATTTGTCCTGATTTTCTGAATTTTGTTTTAGAATAAATTGACATAGTCGTGGACAAAATAAGGATCGCGACCCTAAACAATACGGTGCACCCAAGTCCGTGACTGCCTCCCTGTTATGTGCTCAATTCGAGAAAATTTTGGTTTGATGTTGACTTAAGTATTTAGGCTACGCTTGATACATTGTAAAATAATGCAATTTGAAACTTGATGCATATGTATTAATTTGCATTGCAGGGTTTGCAATGCATTACTTTACATGCACTTGGTAATAATTAAATAAAATCAAAGCAATTCGGAAAAGTGATTGTGCTGAGTATGGTATGGTAGTGGTGATCGTGGAGGTGGCGACGGTAGTGGTTATGTTATGGTGGTGACAGCGGTGGCTATGGTGGTTGGGATGTTTATGAAGGAGTTGGAAGTAGAATTCAAGTAAGAGGAGACGACGATAGTTTTACAAAGTAATGCGGAAGATGTTGTCCCGCAAAATTTTGCAAAATTTTATAACTAGGAGATCCAGAGGTCTTGCATTCAAATTCCAATAACTGCTTTTCGTAAAGTCAACAAGTACATAAGTTTATGTAACCACCGTAAACTTTTGGATTTACATTCTTTTACCGTATACTAAGCGGAGCCTTAGTATGTTTTTACGTAAATTTAGACCAACATTGTATGGATATATCTTGGGTTTACATGGGCTTTGGACTTCCACTTGTCACGGGCTTTAAACAAGCTGGAAGCCCATTGCTTCACTGAAACCAACTTCGACAGTTTTGTGTAGACTTGCAACAACAGTGATTAGTTTCTCCCTTCATACCTATGTTGTCTATTGGCATTTGTAAAGAAACCAATGAGTTTCTCCCTTCATACCAAGTCCTAGGATAAGAACCATGAACAGATAAAATAGACGCAAACTCGATTAGTAGTTTCAAATGTTAAATTTCACAAACCATAGGGAAAAATGTTCACTTTCAGTAATTAACTCAATTTCACAACCCCCTACTTGACCGAGGAAAACATTTGTTTTCTGTAATGAACTCAACGTGTTAAATTTCGAACGCCCTAGGCAACTAAGGAAAATGTATATAAGGGCTTCCACAGGAAACCAAAGCTGAGCATGTTTACAAAAAAAATGACAGCAACAACTTGGGGTGGTGTTGAATGATAACATATCCTGTTAGAAGTAATTGAACACTCTATTCTTGCCAACAATTTGCTCCTTGAAAATGCCAAAGCCAACTGCAACATGTGTTTCTATCAAAAGCCGAGTTCTGCTCATCTAAGGGCCAAGTCTTCAAATGTAGCATACCGAGCTGAATCAACAACACACTGCTATGAATGTATAAAATGGATGAAACTCGGTCAATTATCAATATCTTCGGGCTGCATATTCAAGGAGCAAAGCAATTATCCTCAGAAATTTGTCCGGCATCCAATAATGTCTTTAGAAGTGGAAAATCTGCTATTCGAGTCATACGCAAGTATCATCTCCGTGGTTGATATCATATAAATACAAAAACATACACCATCAGACAAGTGAGGATGACCTGACAAGTGGCGATGACTTCCTTACTGGTAACCAACAAGGACATTACAGTCCTTGCCCCCAAACTCTAGCATCCAAGATTACTTACTATGTTGCTAAGTTCTCTTACAACCACAGCGGTCTCCGCATATGATCCAAGGAGATTGATGGCATGATATTCCAACCCCTTCCACTTGGCAATCAATTCAAAATGTGGTCGTCTATATTCAGCGCTGATAATCTCAAGAATCACCGTCTTTGGCAATGCAGAAATTATGTATGTCAAACCTGCCCCATGAGCGCCAACAATGACAGAAGCATCTTGAATGGCTCGAACTTGCTCTTTCAGAGGCATGTGGGCAAACAATCCATTGACAAGGTTCAATTTACAGTTTGTGTAATTAGCCACCCAGCTTTGAAGGGCATCAAACACTTCCTGTTCATTGCTCAGCCTTGATTGGACCTTGCCACCATGACGAGGGTGAGCTAAATAATCTTCTCGGCGAACAAAGAGGATGTTATGACCTGAAGCTGACTTTGGGGCCCTGTTTCTATCCACTGGAAAACCATAAGCAGCTCTTATCATTTCCCCAAATTCAGAGAGTCGTGCAGTCTTACTGTCATCTGGATTTTGCCACAGCTCATGTGCAGGGGCTCCATCACATCCTATTGGTTCTGATAGTCCCTTAAAAAGGGGTGTTTCATAACCCAAGGGAGAGAAAATCGCATGGCGGAAACAAACGGAACCACTGAAGTTCTTAGCATATCTTAGGCTCGAAAAAAGAGATCTCCAGGTTTCTTCCAGCTGTGTCTGAAATTTTACATAGAAGACAGATCATGCTTAGAAATAATTAGCTGGACACTAATAAGAATGAGGCTAAAAGAAGTACAATAAATCATGGAACCAACCATCAGGTTAATCAAACACTTGGATATAATACTACAGACCAAAACAAAATACTGAAAGCTATTTCATCAGTCAAAGTCAATCTCCAAGTGCCCATTGATTAAAAAAAAAACATCTCAAGGTTCCCAAAAACATATACAAAATGTTGGATATATTGAGACTCAAGGTCACTCCATTGCCTATTGGTCCGGTCTAAAGATCATATTTCCCAAGTAGGAAAACTTCATATCATAATTGGATCCCTACACCTCATTTTGAATTCAACTAGTTCTGACAAAGGGGAAGTTGTGGAGAACACCCAAGCAATTGTGCAATGTAACAATGGAGATGTTTTAAACACAAACTCTAATTTGTTTAAGATAATTGCCTTCTTGGATAATAATAAGTATTCAGTTGTTGCCAACCAGTGTCAATTACCAAAAATTCACACAAAAAAAGCACTTGTTGCATAGTGTATCACATTTAATGTACTCAATCCTAGATATAACAATAAAGGTCGATTTTCCCGCTGTTTGATTGATTTAAAAAAATGAAAACAAAATTTGGAAAGTAGTAAACATAAAGGGTCATGTTGTTAACGTGAAGTTAATTAACCTACCTTCAGATGAATGTCAAGCATACAGATAGCACTAAATATAACAATATCAGCAAATGCATTCAAAGAGACCTAAACTCTGCTAAGTAAGAAGCTGAAGCATAGAACTATTTGAATGAACATTACCCAAAGTTCCCATTAATAGTACATATCTACCAAATTAGGATGGGCGAAAGTAATCAAAGTTGCAAAAGAAAATAATAAACCAAGTCCAGGATAAGAAGAGACCCAGAAAAAATAAGTATTGTGTAAAGGAAACAGATAGCAGAGCATCCTTACCTTACAATGGCCGTCCACAAAGACCAAGTTAGGTCGATTAGGCAAGCCTGTAACTCTAGAAGATACATATGCACTATACCAATCTGTAAAAGTGTGAAAAAGATTTGCATACTCAAAACGTGTTACCAGAAGTGTTGGCTCCTCAATCCACTGCAATTATAACTCCTGAAGTCAGAAGACGACAAAGAATAACCATATGAAAAAAGAAACAAACTTGTTGAATTATGCATAATGGAAGAAGCAAAGACATGATATAATCTCCTAGGGGCATTTTGTTGTTAATCATTCTTTATTGTTATGAAGACTAGTTCCTAAAGAAACATTTAGGCTACAAAATCCACATTCATTCTGTCCATCTAAAATGCTGCCTTAGAAATCACAAATCAGTCTAAGTTATGTTGTCTAAGACTGTTGAAGTTTTTTTTTCTTATATATGTATTTTCCTTTTTCATAGTTAACTACACTAGAACCAGAAGCTTTTACCACTTCATTTCTGTTTGGCAAATGGAGTAACGATACATAAGGCAACCAGGGTGAGGTGGAGACCTACCATGGTGAGTTAGACTTCAAAATCCATCAGAGATTATCTCACCCTGGTTACTAAGCTGATTGCCAAAACCTGGTGGCCTAAGTTTTATTTTTTTTTACATATAATTCTTCGATCTTGCTCGAATTATAGAGGGATAAAGCTTATGAGTCATACGATGAAACTTTGGGAGAGGGTTATAGAACACAGACTTAGGAGTTTAACCACGATTTCGGAGAATCAATTTGGATTTATGCCAGGTAGGTCTACTACGGAGGCCATCTTCCTGCTTAGGCAAACTGTAGAAAAATATCGAGAGGCACGTAAGAGTTTGCATATGGTTTTTATTGATCTGGAGAAAGCATATGATAGGGTCCCCAGGGAGTTGATTTGGTGGGTGCTTGAAAGGAGGAAAGTGTCTCAATGTTATGTCGATATCATTAAGGATATGTATGAAGGGGTTGTAACAAGTGTTCGCTCAGTAGGTGGGATGTCTAGTGAATTTCCAGTGACAGTCGGACTACATCAAGGGTCGGCGTTAAGTCCATATCTCTTTGCTTTGGTCATGGATGAGTTGACGAGACATCTGCAAGAAGATGTACCTTGGTGCATGTTATTTGCAGATGATATTGTCTTGATGGATGAGACTAGTGCAGGTTTAGGTCAGAAATTAGTTAAGTGGCAGGAGGCTTTAGAGAGTAAAGGTTTTAAAATTAGTCGTTCGAAGACGGAGTATCTAGTGTGCAACTTTGGGTGTGAACCAAGAGGGAGAAGTAATGCAATTGAGATCGAAGGTGTCGAGGTCCCGGAGTGTGAGGCTTTTCGATATCTAGGGTCTATAATTCAAAAAAATGGGGCTATTGGAGCAGATGTAGACCACAGGATTAAAGCAGGTTGGTTGAAATGGCGAATGGCGTCAGGAGTATTGTGCGATAGAAGGATGCCTGCAAGGCTAAAAGGAAAATGCTATAAGACAATTGTTCGACCAGCCATGCTATACGGTTCAGAATGTTGGGCTACCACGGGACAACATACGCATAGGATGGCAGTAGCAGAAATGCGTATGTTAAGGTGGATGTGTGGTAAAACTCGTAAGGATAAAATTAGAAATGAAAGAATTAGGAGATACTTAGGTGTAGCGCCCATAGAGGAAAAAATTAGAGAAAGACGTTTAACTTGGTTTGGTCATGTGCGGAGGAGACCAAGCACGGCGCCAATTAGAAAATGTTTAGATTGGCAAGTTAATGGAGGGTATAGACGGAAGGGACGACCGTTGAAAACGTGGATGAAGACGGTGAATGAAGATATCATTGAGCTTGGATTAGATGAGGAAATGTGGGAAGATCGCATTGCTTGGAGAACCAAAATTCATGTAGCCGACCCCGAAAATCTCGGGAATGGGCTTTGATGATGATGATGATGATATAATTCTTCGATCATAGTTTGTTTAATATTTAAGCAAAGACGCTAAAAATGAACATCCACCATAACTCTCATTACTCACATCCTCAAATGAGCTTCAATGCTTGCAAACGACACTCTACATTTAATTACCACCAACTAATGCTACCAAAATCAACTAAAATTTAGTTCTTTATGCTCATAGTTAATTCAACTCCTAATCATAAACTAACTACATTCAATCCTTTACGCTAAATTGTAGTATCATGAATATTTAATGCACCTAAAAAAATCTACTAAATCTAGTTCTCAATGCTTACAATTAATCCAAACCCTGATCATAAACTAACAACATTCAATCCTTAATCCCATCAAATGATCTAAAAACTTCAAATCAACAAACACTCAGTAGTCCAATACACAAAAGATCAAAATTTAACAAATCAAACATACCTCAGAGCACTCGAACTCCTTCGAACCGATTAATCGAATCGAACCCATCAAGCTCCGCATTGTATGCTTCTCGATCACACCCTCCGGCAAATACCTGTCCAAAAACTCCTCATCCACAAGCCTCCTCCCACTCCCATTCTCATCCTTCTTCACCCCCACCCCACCATCAACCCCAAAAGCCCCATCCTCAAAAACAGGCAATTCCACCTCCTCCCCTCTCCCAATCACATCCTCAATCCTCTCCCCTCCCTTAGCCATCCTTATCCTCCCCGGATCCATCCTCACTCTCCCCCCTTCACATATCGAACTCTCCAATGTCTCACTATACAAACACCTAAACCACCCATCCCCACCACCATCACTCTGTGGTTGAAGAACATCAATCTTGTGACCAAACCCATTCCCAAAATACCCCTCACAAGACCTGTACTTGACCACCACCCCAGACCTCCATGGTAGGTAAGAAGGTAGGATTGGCCATGGCTTGAGCTCCTGCAAGTAATGATGATTCTGTACAAGGCTTTTGCGGGTCTGGGTGGGAAAGGGGTGAGTCTCAGAGGAGGTGGGGTTGTGGTGGTGGGATGTGAAGTAGAAGAAGATGAGAGAGATCAAGTTGAGTAAGAAGAGGAAGACAAGGAGTTTCAGAAGAAACGATTTCCTTCCTCCCTTCATGGCTTTGGCTTTTGGAGGAAAATATTTCTTTCCGTGATCAGAAACCAAACACACACTCTCTCAGCTGGTTCGAACTTGGGAGAGAAAAGGTGGGATTTGTTGGGGTGGGTGATACGTGGCAGTGGAACATAAGTCTTATTAAGTTTCGATTACGTATGTCTCTGGAGGCAGATCTAATCCCAAACATGATTCAATTAAATTAAATGAATCTAATTGTTTAAGGTTGTCTTGGTTTTTTTTTTTTTGGCCTTTTTCTTGCAATGACTTTTTAATACACAGATTCCACCATTCCACATTATCTATATAAATTTTTATTTTCAACACCACTCCATTTCAGTTTCAGAGTATAATTTATCTTCCACTGAGTAATTTTAGCCAGTCCTTTTTTTGTTTTTGTTATGGTGTTTTTACATTTTTTTATTATTCATCTTTAAAACACAATCACAAACATTATCTATATAAAGGGTAGAAGTGTAAAAAAAACTCAAACAAGACCAAAAAAGGCTAGCAAACAAGGTTGACTAGAATTTTTGATATTCCACACCACCTCTAAAAGGCAAAACTTAAATCTTTTTCCACTTCCAATTTCCTATTCTTCACTCCTCACACTCTCTTCCGTTCCACTTCCACTAGAACCTGCAAAATTTCTCTACACTCGACTCCATTTTCTTATTAAAAAAATTAGGATCTCGCGACAACACCTCTGCTTCTTTTCTTATTTTTATTTTCCTTCCCTTTCTATTTTCAATTTTTCCTCGCTCGCTATTGTGGCGTCCTGTGCAATGATGGGTTCCTCACCCGCAAGTGCAAAAAAAATTTGATCCTCTCACAGTGGAGGATACAAAAAGGGGAAGGAGAAGAAGAAGAGGAGCAATGGTGGTTGATGTGTGATGGAGTTTTATTAACTTAAATTAATAAGTTAATAAACCCTACTTGTAATACGACAAGTACACGGCTGTCTAACTAGCAGACAGTGACAAATACGGGTCGATCACACGAGGATTGGCAGACAATCGAATTCTAAGACTTATTTGAACTAATTTAGAGTTGGGGGTTACAACAGATGTAAAGTACGAAAATTAAGAGACTAAATTGACAACTAAAATTAAATTGATAGGATGATAAGAGAGGGGACCGAGACATCGAAATCCACACAGTTTCTTCGAGATTTGTGTAATCCAAATTATTGTTTTCAAGAATTAACATGACTAACCTAAAGATTAATCTAAGGTCACAATCGACTTCATCAAAGGTGTAAACCCCTAGCATTGCGTATCTTCTTACGACACACACAATCACTGGTGTATTTTAACTAATTCTAAACCTCTAGCATTGCATGTCTTCTTACGGCACACACAATCACAGATTCAGATTAATTGATTAAAACAGACTTTGAATATCAATAAACGGTACTTCTAACTACCGACTAGTCTAGATAATTAATCCGGATATAATTGGTGAAAGCAAATTATTGAAACTAAGAAATTAACTGTGTTTAACGTTCAAGTATATAGAAAACAATAAATTAAGATACGACAAACTCTAGGAAACCCTGTGGTTTCATCTTCGCCTTGGCGTGGGGTCTAGAAGATCATGGTGGCGGTGGACATAGCATCAATGGAGGTGGAATTCATCTATGCACAGACGCGAATCCCGAGAAATTGTTGCAAGTGTACTATGGTGGCTCTTAGAAAAATTGAGGGTGCCAATAGAGAAATTATTTGAAAAACAATTGTTTCCCGCCAGAACAGTCGCGCGACTGTCTCTGGTCTTCGTCTATAGCGAGTCGCGCTCCTCGCGAGCTCCTTCGTCTTCGCTCCTCGCGAGCCTTTTCTTCCTCCGAACGGTTCCGGTACTTGCAAGAAGACAGAAAGAGGGTGAGGAAACCACGAGAGAGAAAAATACGCGAAGGAGGAAGAGGAACAGGGACGGTGAAACAGGGAGGTGCTCCCTGTTTTTGCTACTGCTTGCGAGCTTTGTTCCTCCGACGAGCTCCGGTCCTTGCAAGAGAGAGAGGGCCGGGAGAAGGATGAACATAGAGAGAGACCAAAGAGGGTGGGAATGGTGGAGGGAGACAGGGCGGTGGAGTTGTGTCGCGCGGTGGAACAGGGCGGTGGCTGAGAAAGAAGGAAGGAGGATGTGGTGGCGTCTGATGGTGGTTCTCGGCGGTGTGGATGCTGGACGGTGGCGAGGTGAAGAGAGAGACACGAAAATAGGGGAAGAAGAGAGGAACATGGGAGTCGTGGATGGTGGTTGTTTGCGACAGGGACAGGGTGTGGCGTCTCCCTAGCAAGCGAGGAAGAACGGGTGAGGGAGGAAGGCGAGGTGATGGCTAATGGTGGAGGACGAAGAGGAGGTGGTGGTGGTGGGATGATCGCAATGCCAGTTCTCCTATCGAGTGAGGATTGCCGGTAGGGTGGATTGGCGTGGTGGCTGAAAAAGAGAGGAAGATAAACGAAACATGGAAGAATAGAGCTTTTCTCCAAAAGGGGGAGAGCTAAATAGGGTTCTCCTATTTTCTTGGGCTTGGGTTCTCCAAAAGGCGTTGGGCTTGAGTTTTTATGTTAGCTTTTTGGGTTTGGGCTTAGGTTAAATAAGGTAGACCTAGGTTTATTTGGGTTAGGTTTAGATATGTGACCAACTCTACTTTGTACCACCGCTAGAATCGACCAATTGATCATTCCTTAAATTGTCGCCTTAATGCGATTTCATTATTCACGCTCAAATTCCTACAAAGACATGAAAATGAAATAATAAGAATAAAATATAATAATCGAAATACTAACATATATAAATTAAAAGATATATTATGTAATAATTACGTGAATATCAATGTGGTTGTGCGGAAGAAGTAAAAAGAGTAAAATGATGATGGACGGACGCTGCAATGGTTGGGATGGTGGAGGGAAGAAGAGGGGAGTCGAGCATGGAGGGAAGAATAGACAACCACCATCGCAACCCATCTCCTCTATCTCTCACTATTGCTGGTCACCTTCCCTTGCAATTGATCGCAGCAGGGTCATACTGTTGTTCTTGAGAAGAAATGGTGAGAGAGAAGAAAGAAATAGTGATTAAATTGGTGTTGTGCGTTAGTAAGTCAAAAAAACTATAAAAATAAATTAGCTTGGTAGTGTAGGACACTGGAATTTGTGATGTTAAAAATCATTGCCTTTTTTTTTATAGCCAACAATCATATTAATAAAAAAAATGAAAACCTTGGAGGAACAACATGAGCGATCGAAGCTCAAAAGGAAACAAAACAAATTACAAGCAGGAAAAAAAATCAACAACAAAGGATTAAATCTCCAAAATATGTTTAGCCCAATCCAGGGACAAAGTTGTAAATGTTTGTTGGGAGCCTTTTTCCAAGCACAACCCAGTGGATAGACTTTTTTTTTTTTTTTTTTTTGGAAATTGAGCAGGGGTTATTTAGGATCCCCAAACCTGAAAATGAATAAAAAGATCAGCATTACAATCTTAAGCATATTTTCCCCATTCTATCTTCTTCAACAATATCTTTGATGTCCTCCGCAAAGGAGCTAGGTATGATTTCTAGAAATTCGGAACTGGGAAGCAAACTCGCTAACTTATCTGCAATCTTGTTGGTCTCCTTAAAGTCATGACTTATATTATATTGGTCGAGTTGGCCCAACATACTTTTGATCCTTCTGATAACGTGCCTAAGGTTCCAAGCCATCCCAATATTTGGTTATGTATTCCAAGACAGTAGTAGAGTTTGTTGATATTTCGATCTTCATAATATGGTGTAGTCTAGCTAGTTTAAGCCCGACTTCTATTCCTTGAAGTTCATGTTTAATAACTGTTTGCCCATTGGAAGATCCTGAGCATGCAGCCACCACAGCACCAGTATCATCTCGTATATATGACAACACCGTATCCTCCCTTGTTCCCCTGAAGTGAGCCGTCTGAATTGATTTTATACCAGCCCACAGTCGGTCTCTTCTACTTACATTGCAACGGTCTCTTCAATTTGTACCCTGGCTCCAAGTTCCACTTGCTAAATAGCTGCCTATTCTGTGCACTGTCCTCGACTACAAGCTCTTGTGAACTGCATTTCAGTCTGATGTCTAGGTAGATGCGCTTAACTAGCCCAGTTCCAGTACAGAATTGTTGCTCATACAACCTTTTATTCCTCTCAACCCATAAAGCATACACTGTTGCATTCAATGTAAGCTTTTTAATTGTACTGGTGTTATTACCTGCAAAGTGTCGACTACACCACTGAATTCCTCTTCCCATCCTGAGACCTGTCTCGAATAATTTAGATATTGCAACATTTTGTTCCAAACAAACTTAGAGTAATTGCACTGAAAAAAGAGATGCTTATCAGTCTCACTTTCCTGGCTGCATAGTGGGCGTGTATCAGTCTGGGTTACACCCCATTGCTTGAGCCTACTTAGAGTTTTGAGAGCTCCATGAATCAATACCCATGTGATGAAACTATGCCTAGGAATGTTGCCTTTGAACCAAACCAATTGTGCCCAGTCTACCCTGCTCCTGCGCCTCCTTATGGCTTCATAGGTGGCCTTCATTGTAAATGCTCCATTGCTCCCTGTAATCCACAATACCTCATCCTGCCTACTATTATCTAGATCAACTTCGCCTAAGTGACTAGCAATTTCAGTGATGGAATTACTCACACTCTGTGGTATTCTACAAGTATTCTCATTGATAATGGCTGAAACTTTAGCATTCTTATGAAGAGACGAATCATATTGTAAATCCTGTGTAAATCATATTGTAAACCCAATTGGTTATTGCACCAGGGGAAGAAATTGCCCTTGTATCGACAGTCATATAGGCTAGATTTTGTCACACAATTTAGAAAGTCATGGCCTCCTCCTTGTTGCGTCTCCGCATTTCCTATTCGCTCCGCTACATGTAATGTGGCATTGAAGTCCCCTATCAGAGCCCAAGGCCTTGTTACTGAAGTGGAAAACACCTCTATTTCTTGTCATAGGAGTCTCCTTGTAGTGTATTGATTACTTCCATAGATGAAAGTTAGTATGCACTCAGAACCATTATTCCATTTAGCATTCCCTGTGATAGCTTGTCCTGTAACTGAAATGATTGAAACCGTGACAATGCTTGGGTTCCATCCTACCCAGACACGACCTCCTTGAACATCTGTCCCATTATCGCATCAGCAATCGCTGCAAGGCCCCCTTCTTAGCATCTTTAACTTTTGTTTCTACAAGTCCTACTATGTTCAATTTTTGCTTCTTGATGAACTATTAAACTCTCTCACCTCCTTTTGTTTGAGAGGATAATTGAGCCCTCTTATATTCCAACATCCCATCTTAATCATTGACAACCAGGTAAGTAGAGAGCTGCTTGACTCCCATTGTTGTTAGCCTGCTTTGCTTGGTTTGCAATGTTCTGGACTCTATTAGCTAGAGCTTCCATAGTCTGAGCAATTTTGGTGTTTGAGTGTTATTTGGCTTCTCACTAACTAGTGGAAGAGTTACTGACTCAATCTGTGTAGGAGTAGTTGTTCTCTCTTCCTCCATATGACTCTCATGTCTGTCAGCTTCTATTATCACCATCTGTTGGTTTTTCCCATCCTGCTGTTGCTGATCTTTCTCTTGCTGTTCATGTACTGGAACCACCTCCTTACTGGTTGATGGTTCTGCACAAGCACTCGTTCTTGAACTGAACTCGTTTTACGTGGTTTGAAGGCTCGTCTCCCACGGGCAATGGTCCAGCCCTCACTCTCCTCATTCTCCGTCTGGATCTTCTTCCCTGTAGGTTTCCACACTCTGGTCACTGTCTTTTTATGTTGGATGGTTTTAGGGCAATGTTGCTTTGTATGACCAAAGACAGCACAAGTGCTGCATTGTGCGGGAATCCAAGCATATTCTGCCTCAACTACTCTCTTGATTCCTTCATTGATGATTACTGGTATCTCCTTGGGGAACTTGTTACTGATGTCCACTTCAATGCAGACTCTCGCAAATGCCAGTTTTGTTCCTTCTTCAGTTTCCTTGTCCAACATTATCGGGACTCCTATGACGCTCGCAATTTTTTGTATTCCTTCTGGGTTCCATAGAAACAGTGGAACTTTCTTCAGCGTGATCCAGATAGGTATTGAGGTGAGCGTTTCAGCGTCCTCATCCATAGTAGGAGCCCATGCTCTAATGATAAACAGGCGACTAGCAATATGTAGCGAACCAGTTTCCAATACTCTGCACCTTTCAGCGTCATCTTTGAACTTAAAAACAAAATTCTTTTCATTATGAATGTTCATATCAAAATTCCTGGTACCCCAGGCCTTAACTAATGATTCTTTAACAAAGTTAAATGCAAGTCGTTTACCTTAACAACCTTTACCCCATCCACTGTCATTGGTTGCTCATATTGAAGTCTAGTTGTCCCTGCATGGCGTCCTTGTTTGAGTTTTGAAGCCCAACTAGCTTTGCTAGGCGCAGCAGTAGGCCTCTGCACGGCCCCATTGGTGGTCGAGTTTGTCTCAGTTTGCAAACTGGTAGCCGCCACAGAAACAGAATCAGATCTAGTACTTGACTCTGTGTTAGGCCTCATCAGGAACCTTATAAGCGCATCTTTTTGTTCCTGGTTTAATAAACCTAGCTTTTCCATTAACTCCTTAGATTGCTCTGATCCCCTTTTGTCATTAATAGAACCTCCACAAGGGTTAATGGAGGTTCCTGTAGTTTCCAGGTTCATGTCAGATCAGCAAGGGTGATACCTCATCCAACCGTAGTTCTTCCAAGATCAAGCATGTCAAACACTAGCTCATCCAAGATACATGGCACTGACTTTCCAAGATCATCCATGACCTTCACCATTTTCCACATAGTACCACTTAATCAAATGTTAGATGTCTAACTCAAACAAAGTTGAGTAATGTTTATGAGAATCGATTGAGTTTGGTTTAAGATGGAACCTCTGAACCTCTATTAAGACAAAGACCCCCTAAGTCTTGTCTTCGCTGATAGCCATAATGCCATGATCCCGAGATGCGACCTACGGGTCGAATATCACCCCGAAATAAAGATGCCTCCAGTGGGTCTCGAAGCAAGGATCTGTGGAACAAGTCCACAACTCCTTAACCACTCGACCAAAGCCCCTTTGGCTGAATCTTAAGCTTGGTATATTGTTTTCAATATTTTGTGTTACATCTCGCATTTAAAGTACAATTGGTAAAGCGATGGCATGGTAAATAAATTGATATTCGTAATGCAGTTATTTTGCATTCAGGTGGGTTAAGTATCTCACTGAAAATAGTCCATGACTGCATTTGGAAATCCTGAGAGCGATGGCTGGTTGTGAGGAAAAATGTAGAAGCGAAGGATACCAATGGCAGAATGACTATGATGCAGGGGGCAGCTGGAAAACAAACACTTCATACATTGACGATGAAAGACAAATGATGCTATCAATCTTTTTAAATGTTTCTTGGTTGTTGATGCTGTAATGGTAGCAAACTGGATTTTCTGAATTTGAATTTTCAAAAGCAGCTGACAATTTGAGAGGAAATAATTCCATTTTATCGAACTGAAAGGCATGGCTGATAATAATCCCATGTAGCAAGAATGCAAGATAAGGTGGCTTTGATCTGTTCGGCACTCCTCCACCAAAACAATGTCATCTATTATTAGGATTAAGAAGAATGCTGGCATGGGGCATACATATGGGTATAGATGTGGTGACATGCTTGATATAAGTAGTCTTTCCAATTTCTCTAAGGACCTTATGCTTTCATCCAGCACAAGACAAACATGTCTTGTATGTGTGTATGGATTGCACGCACATAAGAAAGAGGTAGACGTGAAAATGCATATATACATCAAGGAACACAGTTTGTATATTTTCGAGAGGCAAATTAAGGTACCTGATACAATTACATAAACAATGAAAGTTTCTAGCTGATATTTCATATAAGAGTAGTAACCAAGTATTACAGTATTTTTCGCAAAGCTATGGGCTGACTAAGCTTTCATTATACAATGCTGTGACTGCGGCTGAAACTGCTTTCTACCAAGCTAAGAAGCAAATAGAAAGAGGAACAAAGCAAACTGGAGCTGACAGTTTGGAAAGCTTCAACCTGCCTGGTCTTCAATGAAGATGCTTTCCAGGAATGACATTTTATTTTAGTTCCAAATGAATCTGCTTCTGTAACAAATGAATCTGCTTCTGGAACTGCTTACGATCATAGAAGCTGGATGAAAAGCATTGCTAAGTTTGGGCAATACAGAGATTTAAGCATCTAGAATGAAGTGGAAACTCGACAATCGGGGTTTCTGAGAGGTCAAGTATTGTAAGAGCATCTTATCTCCAAGGGAGTCGTCTTAGAATGTGGTGAGTGAAGTTGCACTTGAGAGATCAAGAATCTTGAGTCTTGTAAGTGCTTCCAAGGTTGGCAATGTCTTTAAATATGAACAACTGCGGCATCTGGAAAAGGAAAGTTCCTGTGCAGTTTTGGGGATTCTTAAAAGGTTGAGTTTTCTAATCTCAAAGTTGTTGAGGTGTGGCAACATCTTCAAATTTGAGCAGTCTATTAGTAAAAGTTGAAGACTGCTATGCTACCCATAATGTAGTAGTCACTGTAGTCTTGAAATGTTGATCAAATAATCTTTCGGAAATAGGCATGGTAAATCATTATAACTTAGTTATAAGAGACAAGATTTGAGATGGTATGGTAAATCATTATAACCAAGTTATAGGAAACTAGTGTCACGATTGCAAGTGGTAGCCCTCCATAATAAATTCTCATAGATGCTATGAAGAGGAGTTCTTCCTAACATTGGATTGAATGCTACCTAATGGAAAAGTTTCATAGGATCTTCTGGTCTCCACGCTTAAGTTCATATGCATAACCAGAATTTTTGTTCCATGAGTTAGCGATATCTAGCGAATAGGCCAGTAATCACTAAGTATAGATTTAATGTTTTTCCATGCATCCAAATCCTATATGTCATCCATGACAATCACATACCTATTGCCTTACAAACCATCTCCGTTAGTTTCCTAGCCTCCATGGTATTGGATATGGAATTTTGGGATACTGTGATCCAACCACTAACGTGAAAGCATTCATCTGACTCTCGTTTTCATGCACCTTCTTGACGAGAGTCGTCATGCCAACCCCCTGTTCCAACCATGGCAACCACCGGAACATGAGAAGTAGCACCTGTTGAGATAGAAAGTAAGTAATTCAGTATATAGGAAAAAAAAATTATGTCAATGATTCAAGTAGTATAACATGTGAGTATGATTCATATACTTCTTTAAGAGAGTACTTTTTTAAAGAAATAAAGTTAGCTAAGAAAAAATGACAAGTGAACAATTTTTTGAAACTAAGTAACCCCAAATAAATAGACGAAAAAACTCCCAAAGACAAACCCAAAGTTCAAACAGGCCATGAGTGAGACCGATCTCAAAAAATTGTGGATCAAACTAGGCCAAGATCAATCTACAACTCTTTTGATTTGATTCACTATATCTGATCTATGTGTGAGATAGATCTAGCCTGTTTAGCCCTGAAACTCTTTTGATTTGATTCACTATATCTGATCTATGTGAGATAGATCTAGCCTGTTTAGCCCTGGAACTCTTTTGATTTGAGTCACTATATCTGATCTATGTGAGATAGGAAACTCTTTTGATTTGAGTCACTATATCTGATCTATGTGAGATAGATCTAGCCTGTTTGGCCCTGAAACCCTTTTGATTTGATTCACTATATCTGATCTATGTGAGATGGATCTAGCCCTGAAACTCTTTTGATTTGATTCACTATATCTGATCTATGTGAGATAGATCTAGCCTGTTTAGCCCTGAAATTTTTGAGCCAAGAAATAACAGATGGCTTATCTTGAATTAACATGTTTAAAGGGATCAATCCAAGGCAATATCAAGGGATCAATCCAAGGTAATCCTATAGCTATAAAATTCTGGTGAGAATAATAAATCATGATTAGCGTACTTACCAGCTATGCCAAGTCTTTATTCAACTCAGCTAAGTTTTGCTACTCCTTCCCTTCCGGAATGATTTTAATTCGATCTTTTATTTCTTGAATCCGAATAGCCAAGTTATGCCATCCCATGAAGTACTTGTTGATCTACAGATCCTATACACCTGAACTTGAGGCTGGTGCCTGTGGTATTCAAACATGTATTCTTCAAGGACATCTTCGATATCACAGGCTACATGCCTCAAATCTTTTAACCACGGTATCAGTTGTTCTACTACCATCATTCACCGTTTGCTTCTGCACTTGTTTTCTCTACCTTCTTCCTTTCTTTCTTAAGTTTGGATTGAATGAAAAAGGAAGGCTGATCCTTGTATTAATAGGGAGTAAATTGATTCTGTGAAACTTGAACCCATGTGCTACCTTACCATTTTTCAAAGAAAGTTAAGACAAAGATCCACGTCATATTGTACATTTATTACGATGCCTTGTTGGGTGCAAGTTGGTTCAGTGGATGCTTTCGCAAGCGCACCCATGACCGACTAATTTTTTGGATTGCTCACTGTGCTCATAATGATGACCAATCTGACCTTAAGGTCTTAGTCTTAAAGTTGTTAATTGGTGAAGTTGGTTATCTGACTTGCTGGTGGAGCTGAACAAAAAATCGATCAAACTGATTAAATCGATCGAATCGATTGGTTCGATTTAAATTCGGTTCGAATCGGTTTTGGTTTTAAAAAATTCAAAATCGAAGTGGTCGGTTCGGTTTTCGGTTTTTATGTGATTTTAACCGATCAAACCGAACCGAATTAATATATATAATAAATAATATATATTTTATATATAAATAATACAATATGTTTAAAATGGTAAGTCGGTTCGGTTTTATTTCGGTTTTGGTTCGATTTTAGTCGGTTCGATTCGATTCGGTTACGGTTTGCATAAATTAGAATCGATTCAGTTTCGGATCGATTTTGTTATTGGTCGGTTCGATTTCGATTTGAAAATTTTAAAACCAACCTAAGTCGGTTCGATTCACGATTTAGGTGAAAAACCGAACCGTCGGCCCTACTTGTTGGCCCATGAGGCCATGACCTATCTAAAGTTCTTTTGGGTATGATAGTTATTGCGAGTGACCATCCTAAACTAGAGGTAGATCTTGTCCATCCACCAGAATCTTAGGTTGTGCTTGGTAGGACTTGCACTTCAGCCCCTCCAATTCATTGCAAATCTTTTAGGTAAGGCAAATTTTGACTCATAAGCATGGATAGATGTCAGTTAAACCCTTTTTATAAAAAAATTTCCTTAATCATCTTTCTTTTTGTAATTGCTCAGTAAAGTGAGTTACCATAGGTTTTTTTTTTTTTTTTTTTTTTTTTTTTTTTTTTTTTTTTTTTTTTTTTAAAGGGAGCTGGGGTTTTTAAGGATCTCCGAATATTTTTATCCCTTAATTCCTTTCACAATTTTTTTTTTTATTTTAGTGATATCATTCGCCACTACTCAACTACTAAGCCATCACACATCTGACAAATGGAAATGAGCTTGATATTTATTTTCAATCAATCTAAGCTTGTTCTATCCTCAGTTTTTTGAGCCAAAAAATGACAAATACTTATAGTATCATGAATTAAAACATTTTAAAAGAGATCGATTCAAAGCAATCAATATAAACTGCGTTTATTTTAGTTGAAAAATATCATTTTTGAACATAAAACTTTTGGCTAGAATAACTCATACACTTTATATATATATATATATATATATATATATATATATATATATATATAATATCATGACTAATTTGCATATATACCAGTGCAAAATCGAGCTGTGTGCTGCCTTTTTCATCGAAATATTTTCATTTCGATCTTTAATGGCTTGAATCCGAGTAGCAAAGTCAGATTGTTCCATAGAACACTTGTTGCTATGCTGTGAATGAATCCATTGATCCCTTTGAAGACTTCATCCATATCAAAGACTACATCTAGATCTGGATGTCTCAACTCTTTCACCCCAAGTTTCATTTCCTCTCCTACCATTATGTCACCCTTTGCATCTGCTTTCTTAATTATAAGTGGTTGTGGGTATAAAGAAGACTTGTCCTTTTAATGGAGAGTCAATTGCTTGGAACTTGCAAGTCATGTGCACTAGCACAATTTTTCAGAGATGATGACACTATGAGGAAAGAAAACAATTGATATGTTTTTAATGGTAAAAACAAAAGGAATATATTCTACACTACAAGAAAAGATCCACATTATGTGGTGTAGAGAAAATTAGATACGTTTAAGATGATAAATATGACTTTGTCCAAGAAAATTTGATTAGTTTAACATATCATCTCAATTATTACGATGTTGTAGGGTTGCAAGTTAGGTATAATATTAAATATCTCATTCTTTTGAATTCAAAATGGATGTGTAAGTTTATTTCTTGGGCCCTCAATCGTATAGCTCACGATTTGGCTAATATGGCTGGACGCCTTTATTGTAGTCGGGTTTAATCAGGTTATTTAATTGACTGCAGGCATGCTTTATCAAAAAAAAAAAAAAAAAAAACTATTACTAGAACTTTGATGGTGGGCCTCTTTCAATGAGAAACAGCTTAGGATTCCTTTCCCAATGTACAACGGCGATTCCTTACTATAAAGCATGAACTTTTCTAGATAGTCAGCCAGGCCCAGTCCAATACCAACCATCATTTTAGAGATGCGCAAATGATGGTTGGTATTGGGTCGAGCTTGACTTACCTGGTCTGGTTCTCAAGAATTTTCAATAAAGCAAACATGAAAATGCACTAAAGGGAAGACTACAGCGGGAATGAGTTATTTCTCTTAAAAATAAATAAATAATATATATATATGGTGGGCATTTTAGCCCAAAAATCCGGACTGAACCGACAACCGGATCAATTGGGTCGGTACGGATCAGTTTTTTATTTATTATTAAATTTTATGTTTTAAAACCTGGCCCGCCCCGATGTTTTTGGTCCGGGCCTCGGTTACCTTTTCTGAAACCCGTCGAGTAACCGGCCCGGCTCAGGTATGAATAAATAGAAATATGTTTGGACTATAAAAGCAGTTTCGGCTTTATATAATTATTTTATAGCAGCAGTTTGCCTTTATTAAATTTCTAAACAGATTTTTCTTCAGCACTAGGTCCAATTCAAATATATTTGACTAACTTTAATCTATAGCCAATTTGCCAACTTTGAAAAAGATATGTTATTTAATTGAATCTTCTTATTGTTGATTTCTCAAGATATAACATGTATGTATGACCAATATTATGATTTGAACAGTGATAATGTTTTTTCCAATTAAACAAGGTCAGATTGAAAAATTATTAGTATGGAATGTTAGTAAACAATTTTTATTGGGATTGGCTAGCTGTCGAGGAAACCAGCGAGGGAGGGAAGACCCTCCATCCCCCTCGCGATGCGTGCAAGGGATGGGACACACGCATCGCGAGGGGGATGGAGGGGGACCCTCCCTCCCTCGCTGTTTTCCTCGACAATTAGAATTCCCCATTTTTATTCAAGCTACCGGTCTTTTCATAATGACAATGTGGATATTGCCTCACATGCTTAAGTCACGCAGAGAATTGATAATGACCACTATATAAGGTAAATGGTACATTTGACAAATGTATGCAATTTTAAATGAGTTATGTTTAGATTAATCTTCATCTTTAACAGAGTTATTGACTTAAACATCGGAGTGTACACAAGATTTGGACGCATCAAATTTAAAGTTTAACGAAACCAACATCCACATCTGATCCATTTGTATAAAACAAATTCCATGCGGACCCATTGAGATAAATTTATCTCTTGGAATTTAAGATCTATCTCTTGTGTTGTATAGACTGAAGTTCAATTTGTTTCGAATTGAAGTTCTTTTGAAATGAAACTTCAAACAAAGAAACCTAGATAAAGATAACAGTACAAAAGGGATTCTCCAAACATATGGTATATAATCACAGAGTTTGATGTCTTCCTTGCACTAAAAATTAATCTTGGTCACTGTGATTAGTTATGCATTTTTCTCTTTCGATCTCTTATCAGTTATGACTTAACTAGTGTGTATTTTACATGGCCATTCAATTTGATTCTCAGTTGCTTTATTCTCTTTGTAATATAAATTTCGAGAATGGGGATTCTAATGGGATGGAGTTGGCTTGAATCAGTGTTTTAAAAATCGGTATAGGTGACGCCTAGACGCTAGAAGGTAGAAAAACGCCAAGATTAATGGTTTGACGGGTTATAGGCGGTCTAGGCGGGTCTGGGCGAGTTTTTTTAATTTTTAATAAGGTCGATTGTGTTCTTATTTTATTTTTCTTTCATCTTTTATAGAAATAAATAATTTAATTGTTTTTTATTCAGTATATGTCTAAATGTAGTAAATGATGATTACTTAATGAAATTCTCAAAGGATCTACCGGTATCAATTTTAGTAGTGTAGATTTTATCAAACATGACTGAGGTTATTCATGCAATTTGAAGAAAAATAAAAGAGTATGTTTGGATAATTAGTGACGATTTTTTATAATTATGAGTTAAATTAACTATTAAAAGCATTAGCGACGATTTTTTACCGTCAAAATATTTGTAGCTAGTATCCGTAGCTATTGAAACTTTTTTTTTTATAGTATTATACTTCATTCTTTCTGGTCAAAATAAAGATAGCTCATCTGATCAACAATTAAGTATTACAACATTAGTACACAAAGCCACGGGATAAGTAAGCTTTTGTTACAAGATGATGTGATCGCGTCTTAAACCACTATATCTGTCAGATTGGAAGTAAAATAAGAACCAGGCAAACTGGAGCTGAGGGTGCAACACAACGATATCCAACTCAAATAACAATTTCAAAAGCTTCAGCCATGAATAGATGTCAGTTAAACCCCTTTTTATAAAAAAAATTTCCTTAATCATCTTTCTTTTGGTAATTGCTCAGTAAAGTGAGTTACCATATGGTATTTTTTTTTTTTTTTTTTTGCAAAGTGAGCTGGGGTTTTTAGGATTCTCGAACTTATTTTTTTATCCCTTAACCCCTCTCACAATTTTTTTTTTTTTTTTTTTATCCTAGTAATATCATTCGTCACTGCTCAATCATTAAGCCATCACACATTTGACATATGGAAATGAGCTTGATATGAGCGATTCTACATGGCGAGGAAACGAGCGAGGGGAGGGAGGTGGAGGGGGGACCGTTCACTCCCTCGGGATGCGTGCCATTGTTTTTTGCGTGCACATCCCGAGTGAGTGAACGGTTCCCCCCCTACACTACACCAAATTGGCACTTTTGTAACAACTCTCAAAACAGTATCACTTTTGAGATGTTACAATCCACCAAACAATTTCAAATTAAAACTAAATTTAGTCAAAAAAATGAAAAACAATAACACAAAATAAATGATACAATAAGTTGGATCACCATGAATAGTATCACTTTTATAACCATACTCTTTATGGTGATACTATTATTGTATCATTTTGTTTGTGAAAATGTGTAAAGTTGTTAGGTAAATTGTTACACTTTAAAAGTGATACTGTTTTGAGGGTTGTTACAAAAATGTCAATATGGTGTAGTGCCACCTCACTCCCCTCGCTAGTTTCCTCGCTTGTTTCCTCGCCATTTAGAATTTCTCGCTTGATATATATATCATTTTTCAGTAGGAGCAGACGATTTGAGAGGAATTTTAATTTTCCATTTATTGAAGTGAACAACTGGGCTTCCAGCAAGCAAGTGGACTGTATGCAATTATGCATTATAACGAGCTCGTGCAGAAAAGGTAAGATCCACTCTTTACATCTAGAAATTTCAATAGTTGATTGAATGAGTATCTCATTTATAAGAGTGAAGATTTAACATCTTTAGCAAATCCTGCCCCATAATCTGCAAACTCACAATGATGGACCTTTATTTATTTCTTTATTTGGTATGGTTCAGACCTCTAAATGTGTGACTTGAAATGATCAGAGGTGACCAAACCTGATACCCATGTTAGACTCAGTATCTGATATGTAGTTTTATCAGTACCAAAATTTAAATTATATCTAAGCTAGAGATGAGTGTTGGGTTTTGCCAAATGGAAATTCACACTCCTGTGATATGAGTTAGCTATATGACCTCCCCATTAGCAAGATAAGGAGACTTTACTCTGTTCAGAACCCCTCAAGTCCATCTAAATTTCCTAACAAGTCCATCTAAAGCTAAAAACAGCTGAAAACACTCTCAACGCAACCCCAAACTCGAATAACAGATGAGCGAGATCAGTCCTAAAAGGTATGGATCAATTTAGGCCAGGAACAGTTTAACATCCATATAGATCTTGCAAGGATCAATCTAACCTGTTCAACAGCCCAACTTTGGAATATAGAACATCCAGTGTCATGAATCAACACATTTAAAGGGAGCAATTCAAGGTAAGAGTAAACCATTTAATAAAAAGTCATATCTGAGAACATACAACTTGGGCCATAATAATTCATACAACTTGGGGCATAACTTTACAAGTACTTTGCATATTTACCAACAATGGTCGAGGATTTGTTAACTAAAGAGTAGTTGCATTTTCCTTTTTCAAAAATTTTTCATTACAATGTTTTATATTTTGAATCCAAGTAGTCAAGTTACACACTGAATTCCCATGTTTCAGATTTGATAACTAATGATACATGATGAATTCTTTTGGTAATCTTTCTTGTCCTTCCAACAATATTACTAGTAGAATGTACATCCACCATCCCCCATAATATAACATGCAAGATCATGCATAAGGTCGTGCATCTTGCCATAATATAACATGCAAGATCGTGCACAAGGTCATGCATCTTGCATTTTTATTTTGCCATCATCATTTTTATATTTCTTGAAAAAGGGCTGCACAATGACACATTTAAGTGTCATTTTGAACCTTCTCCGATTGCACTCTTACTTGGTTTGTACCAAATCATTTGCCATCAACAGTTAAATCATGCTATCCGCGTAGATTTCACTTTCTTTTGGAAATATGGAGCAATAAACATTGCTTCAAACGTGATGGTAAATGATTATAACTCAGTCTCAACACTGGTAAAATGTTATTGAGGGAACCAATACTCAGCAGCGCTAGGATTATGAGGGCAACAAGTAGCTGTTGAAAACAAAGCAAGTAATTAGTGATTCAGCATACAAAAAACTTTGGTATGTAAATAATTAAACTAATCTAATATATAGGTTCTGTAACAAAAATATTGTCATAAAAGCAAATAACAGTTGAAAAAACTCCCAAAGAAATAACAGTATCGATCAATCTATCAAAATCACTCTAGAACCTTTTCCATTTGATATTTATTTTCAATCGATCTAAGCTTGTTCTATCCTCAGTTTTTTGAGCCAAAAAATGACAAATACTTATAGTATCATGAATTAAAACATCTTAAAAGAGATCGATTCAAAGCAATCAATATAAACTGCGTTTATTTTAGTGGAAAAATATCATTTTTGAACATAAAACTTTTGGCTAGAATAACTCATACACTTTATATATATAATATCACGACTAATTTGCATACATACCAGTGCAAAACCGAGACGTGTGCTGCCTTTTTCATCGAAATATTCTCATTTCGATATTTGATGGCTTGAATCCGAGTAGCAAAGTCAGATTGTTCCATAGAACACTTGTTGCTATGTTGTGAATGAATCCATTGATCTCTTTGAAGACTTCATCCATATCAAAGACTACATATAGATCTAGATGTCTCAACTCTTTCACCCCAAGTTTCATTTCCTCTCCTCCCATTATGTCACCCTTTGCATCTGCTTTCTTAATTATAAGTGGTTGTGGGTATAAAGAAGACTTGTGCTTTTAATGGAGAGTCAATTGCTTGGAACTTGCAAGTCATGTGCACTAGCACAATTTTTCAGAGATGATGACACTATGAGGAAAGAAGACAATTGATATGTTTTTAATGGTAAAAACAAAAGGAATATATTCTAAACTACAAGAAAAGATCCACATTATGTGGTGTAGAGAAAATTAGATATGTTTAAGATGATAAATATGACTTTGTCCAAGAAAATTTGATTAGTTTAACCAGAAATTCTAAATGTCGAGGTTTTGGGCGAGGAAACCAGCGAGGGAAATGAGGTGGAGGGGCGGAAGCCGTTCAATTTCCTCGAAATGCGTGCATTGACTTTTCGCGCGCGCATCCCGAGGGAGGTGAACGGCTCCCACCCCGCCACCTCCCTCCCCTCGCTCATTTCCTCGCCCAAAACCTCGACAGCAAGAATTACATATCATCTCAATTATTACGATGTTGTAGGGTTGCAAGTTAGGTATAATATTAAATATCTCATTCTTTTGAATTCAAAATGGATGTGTAAGTTTATTCCTTGGGACCTCAATCGTGTAGCCCACGATTTGGCTAATATGGCTGGACACCTTTATTGTAGTCGGGTTTAATCAGGTTATTTAATTGAATGCAGGCATGCTTTATCAAAAAAAAAAAAAAAAAAAACTATAAATAGAACTTTGATGGTGGGCCTCTTTCAATGAGAAACAACTTAGGATTCCTTTCCCAATGTACAACGGCGATTCCTTATTATAAAGCATAAACTTTTCTAGAGAGCCAGCCTGGCCCGTGCCAAGCCCAGTCCAATACCAACCATCATTTTAGAGATACGCAAATGATGGTTGGTATTGGGCCGAGCCTGATTTACCTGGTCTGGCTCTCAAGAATTTTCAATAAAACAAACATGGAAATGCACTAATGGGAAGACTATAGCGAGAATGAGTTCTCTCTTAAAAATAAATAAACAATATATATATGTATGGTGGGCATTTCAGCCCGAAAATCTGGACCGAACCGACAACTGAACTGATTGGGTAGGTTCGGATCGGTTTTTTATTTATTATTAAATTTTCTGTTTTAAAACCTGGCCTGGCCCGATGTTTTTGGTCCGGGCCTCGGTTACCCTTTCTGAAACCCGTCAAGTAACCGGCTCGGCCCGAGTATGAATAAATAGAAATCTGTTTGGACTATAACAGCAGTTTCGGCTTTATATAATTATTTTATAGCAGCAGTTTGGCTTTATCAAATTTCTAAACAGATTTTACTTCAGCACTAGGTCCAATTCAAATATATTTGACTAACTTTAATCTATAGCCAATTTTTCAACTTTGAAAGGTATATGTTATTTAATTGAATCTTCCTATTGTTGATTTCTCAAGATATAACATGTATGTATGACCAATATTATGATTTGAACAGTGATAGTGTTTTTTCCAATTAAACAAGGTCAGATTGAGAAATTATTAATATGCAATGTTAGTAAACAATTTTTATTGGGATTGGCTAGCTGTCGAGGAAACCAGCGAGGGAGGGAGGGAAAACCCTCCATCCGCCTCGCAATGCGTGCAAGGGATGGGACGCATGCATCGCAAGGGGATGGAGGGTCATCCCTCGCTGTTTTCCTCGACAATTAGAATTCCCCATTTTTATTCAAGCTACCGGTCTTTTCATAATGACAATGTGGATATTGTTTACACGAGGACATAAGCTATTTTATTTTATAATAATAAAAAACTATATTTAGATAATAGCCTTTTAATGTTCTAATCTTGAGACTTTGGAAGTTTATTCTTTCAACAAGTTAACATCATCTCTCTCAACATAGTGATGGGTGTGGCTTGAATGTTTGCTACTGATTCAATTAATCCAAAAATGTTCTAAAAAGTTAAAGTAGTAGGTATTGGAAGAAAGCCGATAGAGGTATCAAGCATAGCCAATAACAAATAACAAAGCCTCATGGCAGCAGTATGGACGTTGGACCTTTATAGCAACAATTTTTGTTAAAAAACGACCTTTGTGCTTTGGACTGAGACCGACCCGAAATTCGGTTAATCGGGCCTCGATTAATCAGCCCAACTCGGTCCAGTCTCGGGCCTCAGAATTGGGGAATTAAAATAATCGGGCCGATTTTTGATTTTTAATTTTCGAGCCGGTTACCCGGACCTGCCATACGTAATGAGAATCTTGTGTCCTGTGAGTTCTAATGATACATCAAATAAGACTATCATCACGATTATACATGTGGCAAAAATTTATTATTAAGAGGATCAAGTATCTCAAGTACGAACAAACTCACAAAGCCGAAAAAAAAGCAGATCCAGTCATTAAAAGCTAAAAAAAGGGTTTATCAGAAAAAATCACAGTCAGAGGTTCAAATCTAGACCCAACAAAGTTTTTTCCTTAAAGAGCAAGAATGTTATAGAGAAAAAGAGTCGTGAAGAGAGTTACTCCTTCAATGACGCATCTTCATTAAGGAGGAAACTGGTATATAGAACATCTCCCCTCGTTGAGCCTCACATGCTTAAGTCACGCAGAGAATTGATAACGACTACTATATAAGGTAAATGGTACATTTGACAAATGTATGCAATTTTAAATGAGTTATGTTTAGATTAATCTTCATCTTTAACATAATTATTGACTTAAACATCGGAGTGTACACAAGATTTGGACGCATCAAGTTTAAAGTTTAACGAAACCAACATCCACGTCTAATCCATTTGATGTATAAAACAAATTCCATGCGGACCCATTGAGATAAATTTATCTCTTGGAATTTAAGATCTATCTCGTGTTGTATAGACTGAAGTTCAATTTGTTTCGAATTGAAGTTCTTTTGAAATGAAACTTCAAACAAAGAGACCTAGATAAAGATAACACTACAAAAGAGATTCTCCAAACATATGGTATATAATCACAGAGTTTGGTGTCTTCCTTGCACTAAAAATTAATCTTGGTCACTGTGATTAGTTATGCATTTTTCTCTTTCGATCTCTTTATCAGTTATGACTTAACTAGTGTGTATTTGACATGGCCATTCAATTTGATTCTCAGTTGGTTTATTCTCTCCGTAATATAGATTTCGAGAATGGGGCTTCTAATGGGATGGAGTTGGCTTGAATCAGTGTTCTAAAAATCGGTATAGGCGACGCCTAGACGCTAGAAGGTAGAAAAACGCCAAGATTAATGGCTTGACGGGTTATAGGCAGTCTAGGCGGGTTTGGGCGAGTTTTATTTTATTTTAATAAGGCCGATTGTGTTCTTATTTTATTTTTCTTTAATATTTTTTAGAAATAAATAATTTAATTGTTTTTTATTCAGTATATGTCTAAATGTAGTAAATGATGATTACTTAATGAAATTCTCAAAGGATCTACTGGTATCAATTTTAGTAATGTAAATTTTATCAAACATGACTGAGGTTATTCATGCAATTTGAAGAAAAATAAAAGAGTATGTTTGGATAATTAGTGACGGTTTTTTATAATTATGGGTTGAGTCAGCTATTAAAAGAATTAGCGACGATTTTTTACCGTCAAAATATTTGTAGCTAGTATCCGTAGCTATGTAGTGTTATACTTCATTCTATCTGGTCAAAATAAAGATAGCTCATCTGATCAACAACTAAGTATTACAACATTAGTACACAAAGCCACGGGATAAGTAAGCTTTTGTTACAAGATGATGTGATCGCGTCTTAAACCACTATATCTGTCAGATAGGAAGTAAAATAAGAACCAGGCAAACTGGAGCTGAGGGTGCAACACAACGATATCCAACTCATAACAATTTCAAAAGCTTCAGCCAGTTTGGTGTAGTTTGTGAACATATGGTTAAGACTAAAGTCCCAAGTACTTACTGCGAGCTGATGCAAGTTTACAAATAGCCACAGAATGTGCATAGTCCAACATCTACCATGGGAGAGTGTTCCTTGCAATCTTAGCTATGCTGATACTCCTGTTAGCCCTTGTTTCAGGTCAACAAACCGCTATGCTACCCATAAGCGTAGTAGTCTTGAGCATTTGATCAGATAATATTCCAGAAATGGGCATAAATATAAGAGCGTGATTTCAGATAATAAGGCAAATAATTATAACATAGTAGCAATATAGAATTTACATCATCAAGTTTGGAAAAATGCAATCAAACCATAGTCTATACAGGTTTTGTCCCATTCAATTGTGTCCTTAGATGTTGAGAACAGGAGTTCTTCATAACACTACTTGATTTGGATGCTACATTATGGAAAAAGTTTCCTAGAATCTTCTGTTGTTAGCATTTCAAGTTCATATGGATAACCATAATTTTCTTGGCAAAAGGAGATGCCGAAGCATTTAGGCAACCCTTTGATCCTTTGCAAACAACCCATCAAAAGAACACATCACTTCATGTTGTAGTGCAGTTTGAAAAGAAGGAATGTGTCAAAGTAGTCGTCCAAAGATGTCAATGGTTGCTAGTGCAGTCTGTTAGAAGAAATATACTAAACATACTGCCTTGCACGACGATAATCGAGGTAGCGATGTCTTGGGAACGTGTTTTCACCATAGTTCAACTACCACATTCGTCATCAGGCTGTAAAGATTTATTTCTTTCCATGCATCTAAGTTCCATATATCATCTCTAACAATGACGTACATCTGCCTCGCAAGTGGTTGTTGAGCTTCTTCATTAGTTTCATGGCCTTCATGTCCCCTGTTGAGGCAATAGTAATTAGTAATTCAGTACATAGGAAACCATTAGTAGTATGTTTATATAGATGGTGTGAGTGAAATTGATACAAAAATAATAAGGATCGGTCTAGGCAAGGTTAATCTACTACTTTTTTAATTTGATGCATCTATATTCGATCTATGTGAGATCAATCTAGATCTTGCCTGTTCGCCTACTTGTTTTTTAGTTAAGGCACAGCAAGTAGCTTATAGTATCATGAATGAACATTGCTTAAATGAATCAGATTCAACATAAAACTTTCTGTCAGAATAATAATACATACAATTTTTCATATAAATTCATGACTAATTTGCTACTTACCATGTATGGTCTCAACATATTTTCTTGACCCGGTCATTGTTGTCTTGAATTCAAGTAGCCAAGTTACGCCTTGCCATGAAACACTTGTTGTTAAGTTGTAAATGAATCCACTGGTACCATACCCACGAACTCGAAGCTTGTTCATGTGGTATTGAAACATGTACTCATTGAGGACTTCTTCGATATCAAAGACTACTTGTCTCAACTCTTTCAACCCAAGTTTCAGTTCTCTCCTCCTCCCAACATTTCTCTCTTTGCATTTGCATAAATTGCATCTGTCAGTAGAGCCTGGGTTTTCAATGCACTCTCCTCCATACTTTTCTACTTTCTTGAGTTTGAATGACTAAAGTAGCATCTGTAGGAAATGCTTTTGCTTTAATGGGAGTTAATTCACTCTGTAAAACTTGTAGGTGAACCCATCACCATTTCCTGGACATGATGACAAAGATCGATCCATATCATGTGGACCATAAACTGATGATATGAACTGTTTAAGATAATAAAAATGACTTTGTTCAAGGAAACTTGATTAGTTTAAACTTGATTTGTTCCTGGAAAGAGAGACTTGAGCAGCTTTTGATGTATGAGAATCCAATAAGGAGTGCCATCCATGAACCCAATTAAAGTTACAGCATTAAAGCAGTGTGGGGAGAGGTGATTTTCGATTGTCTACTCGAGCAATAATAAAAATATTGTATTTAACTAAGAAATTTATGGAGACCACTAGAGCAATAATTATAAACTTTATTAAGGTCATTGATTCCAGAAGTGGCGTGTGGTGTAAGAAAGGTTTGTCCTTTGTTTCTTGTAGGTGAAAAGTGAAAGTGGTGAACCAATGTGCTCAGTGTAAATTAGAAAAATCTCATCTGAGCTTGCGAACAATGAATACTTTAGACTATAAGATAAAGACCATATTCTACGGTCGAGAAAGTTAATAAAGTGATTATACAAATGACTTTGTTGTTGAAGGAATCTTGATTACTTTAACATCTCAATTATATCTCAATTATTATAAAGTTGTAGGGCTGCAATTGGTTCAGCTAGTGGTGTGGAAAGTATGCCCGTGACACCAAGACCAAGACAATCTGAAGGTCTTAGTCGTTATGTTCGAATCTGTAAAGTCTTTATTCAAGGAGCACTACTACGATGCCCGATCCTGTGCTTGGTGTTGTGCCTGGGTCTACCAAAACAATATGAAGGTCTTAGTCGTTATGTTCGAATCTGTAAAGTCTTTATTCAAGGAGTACTACTACGATGTTTGGCCCTATGCCTGGTAAGGCCAGGCACCGTTGATATTGCATCGGGTTAGGTATAATACCCATCTCCATGCAAGATCAACGGTGCCTGACACCTATCAAGCACATCACCAGGCACGGGGTCCGACATCCTAGAATTTTTGTTATTCAAGGTACGGGCACATCATACAAAGTAACATGCATAGACACGAAGCTACTATATATATATATATATATATATATATATATATATATATATATATATATTATTTTCATAAGAAAAGAAAAATAATAAACTTTATTAAGGTCGTTGATTCCAGAAGTGGCGTGTGGTGTAAGAAAGGTTTGTCCTTTGTTTCTTGTAGGTGAAAAGTGAAAGTGGTGAACCAATGTGCTCAGTGTAAATTAGAAAAATCTCATCTGAGCCTGCGAACAATGAATACTTTAGACTATAAGATAAAGACCATATTCTACGGTCGAGAAATTTAATAAAGTGATTATACAAATGACTTTGTTGAAGGAATCTTGATTACTTTAACATCTCAATTATTATAAAGTTGTAGGGTTGCAATTGGTTCAGCTGGTGGGGGGTGGAAAGTGTGCCCGTGACACCAAGACCAAGACAATCTGAAGGTCTTAGTCGTTATGTTCGAATCTGTAAAGTTTGCCATCTAACTTGTTTGCCCATGACACCATGACTAATCCGAACTTCTATGTTTGATAGTTCCTGCCCATCACCAATCTAAACCTGAGTTAGGCTTAGCTATCGTGCACGAATCTGGTATGATTTGAACTGGTTCATGCCAAAATTGATGGTATGAACTGCTCAGTAAAAGAAAACTATGTTGTGGTATTTTTAGAAAAGACATTTTTGCAGTAATTTACTTCAAAATTAATCATTTTACGGAGATCTTTTTTTCTTTTTCTTTTTTTTGCTATATCTCATCAACAAGAGAAATTCTACCATAGAATGCTCTGAAAATCGAACAACAGGTTGAAAAGGATCATGGAGTTGGATGTTATCTTTAAGATACCACTGCAAATCCAATTTTTGTAAGATGATAAACTGTGGGAAGAGAAATTCAGAATCCACAGTAGTAGAAAACAAAGAAAATGTTCAGTCCCTATACAAGAAGTAGGATTATGCTTGCAACATCTTTTGGTTCTACTCTCGCTCGGGTTTGTACTAAACCATTTGCCATCCACAATCCTATCTCATGGATTCATGATCTCTAAAAGCAATAAGCAAAGCATTGCTTCAAAGTTGACTGCAAATGGTAATATAGGATCAAGACGATAAAAAGTATCAGTTGAGACCATCGTAATTAGTGATTTTGAGACCATATTAATCATACAGGAAGAAAAATATATAACGTGCAATTCCTACTATGGTTATAAAACTAAAAACAGCTGAAAACACTCTCAACACAACCCCAAACTCGAATAGCAGATGAGCGAGATCAATCCCAAAAGGTATGGATCAATTTAGGCCAGGAACAGTTTAACATCCATATAGATCTTGCAAGGATCAATCTAACCTGTCTAACCTGTTCAACAGCCCAACTTTGGAATATAGAAACATCCAGAGGGTCATGAATCAACACATTTAAAGGGATCAATTCAAGGTAAGATTAAACCATTTAATAAAACGTTATATCTGAGCATACAACTTGGGCCATAATAATTCATACAACTTTGCACTTAACTTTACAAGTACTTTGCATATTTACCAACTATGGTCGAGGATTTGTTAACTAAAGAGTAGTTGCATTTTCCTTTTTTGAAAATTTTTCATTTCTATCTTTGATATTTTGAATCCAAGTAGCCAAGTTACACATTGAATTCTCATGTCCCAGATTTGATAACTAATGATACATGATGAATTCTTTTGGTAATCTTTCTTGTCCTATGTACATTCACCATCCCCTATAATATAACATGCAAGATCATGCATTAGGTCATGCATCTTACCATAATATAACATGCAAGATCTTGCATGAGGTCATGCAAGATCATGCATAAGGTCGTGCATCTTGCCATAATATAACATGCAAGATCATGCACAAGGTCGTGCATCTTGCATTTTATTTTGCCACCATCTTTTTTATATTTCTTGAAAAAGGGCTGCACAATGGTACATTTAAATATCATTTTGAACCATCTCTGATTCCACTCTTACTTGGTTTGTACCAAATCATTTGCCATCCACAATTGAATCATGTTATCCTCGTAGATTTCACTTTCTTTTGGAAATATGGAGCAATAAACATGGCTTCAAACGTGATGGTAAATGATTATAACTCAATCTCAACACTGGTAGAATGTCGTTGAGGGAAACAATACTCACCAGCTCCAAGATTACGAGGGCAACAAATAGCTGTTGAAACCAAAACA
The DNA here is from genome assembly GCA_963556465.1 of Berberis vulgaris. Taxonomy (NCBI): domain Eukaryota; kingdom Viridiplantae; phylum Streptophyta; class Magnoliopsida; order Ranunculales; family Berberidaceae; genus Berberis; species Berberis vulgaris. The sequence goes on along the minus strand of OY747132.1, from coordinate 82,262,934 downwards.
AGTAATTAATGATTCATCATACAAAAAACTTTGGTATGTAAATAATTAAACTAATCTAATATAGGTTCTGTAACAAAAATATTGTCATAAAAGCAAATAACAGTTAAAAAAAACTCCCAAAGAAATAACAGTATCGATCAATCTATCAAGATCACTCTCGAACCTTTTCCATTTTATATTTATTTTCAATCGATCTAAGCTTGTTCTATCCTCAATTTTTTGAGCCAAAAAATGACAAATACTTATAGTATCATGAATTAAAACATCTTAAAAGAGATCGATTCAAAGCAATCAATATAAACTGCGTTTATTTTAGTGGAAAAATATCATTTTTGAACATAAAATTTTTGGCTAGAATAACTCATACACTTTATATATATATATACAATATCATGACTAATTTGCATACATACCAGTGCAAAACCGAGCTGTGTGCTGCCTTTTTCATCGAAATATTTTCATTTCGATCTTTGATGGCTTGAATCCGAGTAGCAAAGTCAGATTGATCTCTTTTGTTGCTATGTTGTGAATGAATCCATTGATCTCTTTGAAGACTTCATCCATATCAAAGACTAGATCTAGATCTAGATGTCTCAACTCTTTCACCTCAAGTTTCATTTCCTCTCCTCCCCTTATTTCACCCTTTGCATCTGCTTTCTTAAATGTAAGTGGTTGTGGGTATAAAGAAGACTTATCCTTTTAATGGGGAGTCAATTGCTCGGAACTTGCAAGTCATGTGCACTGAGGACAATTTTTCAGAGATGACGACACTATGAGGAAAGAAAGCAATTGATATGCTTTCAACGGTAAAAACAAATGAATATATTTTAAACTACAAGGAAAGATCCACATTATGTGGTGTAGAGAAAATTAGATATGTTTAAGATGATAAATATGACTTTGTCCAAGAAAATTTGATTAGTTTAACGTGTCTTCTGAATTATTATGATGTTGTAGGGTTGCAAGTTAGGTAGAGTGGGTGGGTGGGTTGTAAGGTACGCCCGTAACCGCATATTTTGACACTTTTCTATTGTCCTGTTCATTTCAAGATCCATGAATTTACGGTGTCTGGTCCAAGATGTCTGTTTGGTGTCTGGCAAACACCGTAGTCGTGCTCTTTCAAAATAGGGTGTGTTCATCGAGATCAACTCGAGCTTAAGGTTTCAGTCTTCAGGTTGTTCAAATGTTCAAACGGGATATGCGTCCAATCATCTAGATTAATTATAGGAAAATAAATGTGTAAAGAAAATTATGCCGGTTCTAGAACATCAATATTCCTGTAAAAATCAACTACGACATTTTTTATTTTATTTTTTTAATTTTTAATTCTAGTTTATTACTAGCCACATTCATGTAACACTCATCAACCTTATAAGCAACCTCTTTTTTGAACCGTGTCTCAAGATCTTTGATTTTACATAAACTTCAAGAAAGAGCTTATTTTATTTATTTTATGATCTGAAATTTTGTCATTTTTTAATTAAATTTTTATTTTTCAGTTTTTAGGTTTCGATTTGTGAAAATGAACTAGCTTCGAGCATAAGCGCCTATAACTAAAACTCATTAGACTTTTGTTGGATGTGGCGTTCGATTATCTGTAATATTAAATCTCTCATTTTCAATTCAGAATGGGTATGTAAGTTTATTCCTCGAGACATCAACCGTGTGACCCATAATTTGGCTAATATGACTAGACACTGTTATTATAATTAGGTTATTTAATTGAATGCAAGCATGCCTTATAATAATAATAATAATAATAATAATAATAATAATAAAACTCATTCCATTCAACTTTTCAAGCTTTAACCATAACTAGAACTTTTGTAAAAGTTATGTCTTTGATGGTGGGCATCTTTCAATGAGAAACAGCTTAGGATTCCTTTTCCAATGTACAAAGGCGATTCCTGACTATAAAGCAAACATGAAAATGCACTAAATGGTAGACAATAGACTATAGCAGGAATGACTTATTTCATGTAAAATATATATATATATATATATAGACCGTAATGAGAATCTTGTGTCATGTGAGTTCTGATGATACATTAAAAAGACTATCATCACGATTATATATGTGGTAAAAATTACTTATCACGAGAATCAAGTATCTCAAGTACGGACAAATTCACAAAGCTGAAAAAAAAAAAAAAAAAAACAGATCCAGTCATTAAAAGCTAAAAAATGGTCTACTAGAACAAATCACAGTCAGAGGTTCAAATTCAGGCCCAACAAAACTCTCCCTTAAAGAGGAGGAACGTTAAAGAGAAAAAGAGTCATGGAGAGAGTTACTCCTTCAATGACGCATCTTCATAAAGAAGAAAACTGTTACATAGAACATCTCCCTTCGTTAAGTCTCCTCACATGCTTAAGTCACGCAGAGAATTGATAACGATCACTATATAAGATAAATGTTACATTCAACAAATATAAGCAATTTTAAATGTGTTATGTTTATATTAATCTTGGTCACTGTGATTAGTTATGCATTTTTCTCTTTTGATCTCTTATCAGTTATGACTTAACTGGTGTGTATTTGACATGGCCATTCAATTTGATTCCCAATTGGTTTCTTCTCTTTCATAATATGGATTTTGTTCTCCAATGACAACAACATATAACCACTTATTGCTATATTGTGAATGAATCCACTGGTCTCTTTGAAGCCTTCATTCATATCAAAGACTAGATCTAGATGTCTCAACTCTTTCACCCCAAGTTTCATTTGCTCTCCTCCCATTATTTCACCCTTTGCATCTGCTTTCTTGAATGAAGTGATTGTGGGTTTAAAGAAGACTTATCCTTATCTTTTAATGGGGAGTCAATTGCTTGGAACTTGCAATTCATGTGCACTAAGGACAATTTTTTCAGAGATGATGACACTATTTGGAAAGAAAACAATTGATGTGTTTTTAATGGTAAAAACAAAAGGAATATATTTTAAACTACAAGAGAAGATCCACATTATGTGGTGTAGAGAAAATTAGATATGTTTAAGATGATAAATATGACTTTGTCCAAGAAAATTTGATTAGTTTAACGTATCATCTCAATGGGGAATTCTAATTGGCGTGGAAACTATCTCAATTATTACGATGTTGTAGGGTTGCAAGTTAGGTAGGGTGGGTGGGTTGTAAGGTGTACCTGTGATCAGTGGCGAAGTCACATACAATACGTGGGGACAATTGTCTCTAATAAAAATATAATATTAAATATCTTATTTTTTTGAATTCAAAATATGTAAATTTATTTCTTGGAACCTCAATCATGTGGTTCATGACTTGGTTAATATGGCTGGACAACTTTATTGTAATCGGGTTTAATCAGGTTATTTAATTGAATACAGGCATGCCTTATCAAAGAAAAAAGAAAAAAAAACTCACTCCAATCAACTTTTAAAGCTTTAACTATAACTAGAACTTTTGTAAAAGTTATGTCTTTGATGGTGGGCCTCTTTCAATGAGAAACAGCTTAGGATTCCTTTCCCAATGTACAACGGTGATTCCTTACTATGAACTGAAGCAAGAACTTTTCTAAAGAGCCAGCTAGGCCTGTGCCAGACCCAGCCCAATACCAACCATCGTTTTAGAGATGCGCAGAGCCCAGCCCAATATTGTTTATCTTCAAAATGCGCATCTCTAAAATGATGGTTGCTATTGGGCCGAGCCTTACTTACCTGGCAGCAAGCAAACTCATTGAGGTTGAGTTTAGTCAAAGATTCAACAATTATTAAAAATGGTAGTTTGGATTTAAAAAATAATCAAACATCAAAGTGAAAAAGAGGTTAAAAAGTATCATGCACATGTAGAATAGGAAGTGTTCTCATGGCAGAGATATATGGTTGAATTACGTGGCCGATATTGGTTAAATCAATATTTGAAAAACTTTCTTGTTCCAATATTTTGCAGTTGAAATCAATATGGTAATTAACATATTTGACTCAATGGACAGTTCAACTTTAGATATTAAGCTAGACCACCACACATGTTTTGTACCAAAACAATGTGCTTTCGTAATCAATTTGGTTATCAATCACTATTGCAACTCTGGCATACTCAATGACATGCAAAATTCCATATGCATGAACATCAATGTTTATGTAGATCACTAATAAAGGATAACATATAGGTCGACTCCTGAATAATACATCAACCATAGACCCAAATAAACCTAACCATTTTTTTGGGTGAACTCAATAAATAATCAATTATTAATGTGTTACAACTCTACAACAGTACAGCCTGAGATAACTAATACGAAATAAAAACAACAAATAAAATAATGGCAAATATGTTTACCTTCCAAAGATAAGAGAAAAGTGAGGGAGGATCAATGACGAAGGACTTGTGAAGTCGTCCTGGATAATACTCTGAAACAGTCTTCAAGCTTGCCAGCAACAAATTCATAAAAGATGAAGCTGATATGAAAAAGCCTGCATTTGCACGTCTTGTTTAATTTAATCAATTATTCAACCCCATGCACCAAAAGAACTTAAACAATTTCAAAAACTCTATATTATTAAAGAAACAACTGGCTTAAGAGATCTATTTTTTCTTTTAATGACACAAAACATGGAGCACTAAGCAAGCGAGCATGCTGCCTGCAAGCAAGCAAGCTGCCTGGATGCTTGCAAGCAAGCAAGCATGCTGCCTGCCTGCACGCAAGCAAACTCATTGAGGTTGAGTTTAGTCCAAGATCCAACAATTATTAAAAATGGTAGTTTGGATTTAAAAAACAATCAAATAGCAAAGTGAAAAAAGAGGATAAAAAGTATCATGCACATGTAGAATAGGAAGTGTTCTCATGGCGAAGGACTTGTGAGGTCGTCCTGGATAAAACTCTGAAACAGTCTTCAAGCTTGCCAGCAACAAATTCATAAAAGATTAAGCTGATCTGAAAAAGCCTGCATTTGCACGGCTTGCTGAATTTAATCAATTATTCAACCTCATGCACCAAAAGAACTTAAACAATTTCAAAAACTCTATATTATTAAACAAACAACTGGGCTTAAGAGATCTATTTTTTCCTTTATTGACACAAAAAATGGAGCACTAAGTAAGCGAGCATGCTGCCTGCAAGCAAGCAAGCAAGCTGCCTGCCTGCCTGCAAGCAAGCAAGCATGCTGCCTGCCTGCCTGGCAGCAAGCAAAATCATTGAGGTTGAGTTTAAAATCATGTTCATTTGGATTTATGGTTTCCTTAATCAAGAAAGGAGAATTCCAGATGTCTTGAATAAGAACAGCTCCCATGCAATGTATTGTTTCCGATGAAATAGAAAGAAAGAAGAAAGAAACAGTTTAGAGTTGAACTTTTTTTTTTCATTCATTTAGTTGAATTCTTCATTCCAAAGCATATCTTCTCAATGCCCTATGATTAGTCGCTTTATTAACAGCCTATTGAAAAAAAGTTGATTATCGGGAAACTATCCACCAAGTGAAAAATGTTGTGGCAGTAAAATTTTACAGTAAAATGGCAGAGACATTTCTTGAATATTCCTACATGCGAATTCTGGAATCAAGTCATCTGAGTTGAAGTTTCCTCTGGCAGTAGGTACTGAACGTTTATTAGATCAGGGGCAATCCTAAACGCGCACGATGAAAAACACGTTGCGGCCAGAAACAACACGTACAGCAGGCCACGCTGAAATAGCAGTGCACTCTGTCTGCAACGCAGACCACGCTGAAATAGCAGTGCACTCTGTGCTGCAGTGTGCTACGCAGACTGAAATAGCAGCGCGCAGTGTGCTTCGCAGACTGAAATAGCAGCGCACTATGTGTTGCAGTGTGCTTCGCAGACCACGCTGAAGCAGCACCGCAACCACTTAGAACCATGTCCTTCACGCTGAAACAGCAGCGCACCCTGTCTGGGACGCACTCTGTGCTGCAGTGTACTGTGCTATCTCTAAGGTACTGTGCTATCTCTAGCTTTTTTATTCAGTAAAAAGACGAAGTAGATCCTGCAGAATTTTTTAATGTCAACTCTGGGATTTCTAATTTCAGCAAATAGAAATCCAAAAACCCCTGCCAAAATTTGCCTCTAATGCTGCTAACTGCAAGCCAATGAGCACCATATCTAATAACTTAAACTAATCCTCTTGTTCCAGAAGGGAAATAGAACAATCAACTGAGAGCTCCTCTACCATCTCCATTATTTACTATCCTACATAAGCCTGGCAACCTTCCATTTTACCAAAAGATGGGACAACTTTCCAACCTATCTCTAGTTCTCTAGATTTTACCACATCAAAATTTGTATAAAGGTGATGCATCCCAACCTAGGAAAACCTAAATCCATGTAAAACTGGAAAACAGGGAAAAAATTTCAAAGGATTAAATAGAATGGGGCCATTAAACATTACTCCTAACATAAAGGAATGCAGTGCATGCATAAAAAATGCAGAACTGAGGTTAATCACATATCATTGGTGAGAGAAAAGATTTAGCTCTCCAAATTTTAGCAAGTGGCATGCTCAAAAAAGGTACATAGACCAAGAAAAGTGATGGATGTATCAGGATTTCTCCCACATGGGTTAAGAAGTTCTTAGACATATTACGATTTCTCCCACATGGATTAAGAAGTCCTTTGACATTGGTTACGAATTCGCCCAATTTAGTGGTCCTTTTTTTAACGAACTTATATAGTACTAAAAATATTTAGCAACTTCATGGAAGGGACAGTGAACTTAAAAGTGTCTTACCTTCCATTCAAGTGTTCTGATGCTTGCAGACAGGCAGGCAGGCAGCTTGCTTGCTTGCAGGCAGCATGCTTGAACAGGCAGGTAGGCTTAGTGGTCCTTTTTTTAACGAACTTATATAGTACTAAAAAGATTTAGCAACTTCATTGAAGGGACAGTGAACTTAAAAGTATTTTACCTTCCATTCAAGTGTTCTGATGCTTGCAGGCAGGCAGGCAGGCAGGCAGCTTGCTTGCTTGCAGGCAGGCAGCTTGCTTGCTTGCAGGCAGCATGCTTGAACAGGCAGGTAGGGTTAGTGGTCATTTTTTTAACGAACTTATATAGTACTAAAAAAAAATTTCAACTTCATGGAAGGGACAGTGAATTTAAAAGTCTGTTACCTTCCATTGAAGTGTTCTGATGCTTGCAGGCAGGCAGCTTGCTTGCTTGCAGGCAGGCAGGCAGGAAGCTTGCTCGCTTGCAGGCAGCATGCTTGAACAGGCAAGTAGGCTTAGTGGTAATTTTTTTAACGAACTTATATAGTACTAAAAAAATTTAGCCACTTGAATGGAAGGGACAGTGAATTTAAAAGTCTGTTACCTTGCATTGAAGTGTTCTGATGCTTGCAGGCAGTCAGACAGCATGCTTGCTTGCAGGCAGGCAGGCAGTTTGCTTGCTTGCAGGCAGCATGCTTGAAAAGGCAGGTAGGCTTAGTGGTCCTTTTTTTAACGAACTTATATAGTAATAAAAAGATTTAGCAACTTCATGGAAGGGACAATGAACTTAAAAGGCTACCTTCCATTGAAGTGTTCTGATGCTTGCAGGCAGGCAGACAGGCAACTTGCTTGCTTGCAGGCAGCATGCTTGCAGGCAGGCAGACAGGCAGCTTGCTTGCTTGCAGGCAGGCAGGAAGCTTGCTCGCTTGCAGGCAGCATGCTTGAACAGACAGGTAGGCTTAGTGGTAATTTTTTTAACGAACTTATATAGTACTAAAAAAATTTAGCCACTTGAATGGAAGGGACAGTGAATTTAAAAGTCAGTTACCTTCCATTGAAGTGTTTTGATGCTTGCAGGCAGGCAGGCAGCTTGCTTGCTTGCAGGCAGCATGCTTGCAGGCAGGCAGGCAGTTTGCTTGCTTGCAGGCAGCATGCTTGAAAAGGCAGGTAGGCTTAGTGGTCCTTTTTTTAACGAACTTATATAGTACTAAAAAGATTTAGCAACTTCATTGAAGGGACAGTGAACTTAAAAGTATTTTACCTTCCATTCAAGTGTTCTGATGCTTGCAGGCAGGCAGGCAGCTTGCTTGCTTGCAGGCAGCATGCTTGAACAGGCAGGTAGGCTTAGTGGTCATTTTTTTAACGAACTTATATAGTACTAAAAAAAAATTTCAACTTCATGGAAGGGACAGTGAATTTAAAAGTCTGTTACCTTCCATTGAAGTGTTCTGATGCTTGCAGGCAGGCAGACAGGCAGCTTGCTTGCTTGCAGGCAGCATGCTTGCAGGCAGGAAGTTTGCTCGCTTGCAGGCAGGTAGGCTTAGTGGTAATTTTTTTAACGAACTTATATGGTACTAAAAAAATTTAGCCACTTGAATGGAAGGGACAGTGAATTTAAAAGTCTGTTACCTTCCATTGAAGTGTTCTGATGCTTGCAGGCAGGCAGGCAGGCAGTTTGCTTACTTGCAGGCAGCATGCTTGAAAAGGCAGGTAGGCTTAGTTGTCCTTTTTTTAACAAACTTATATAGTACTAAAAAGATTTAGCAACTTCATGGAAGGGACAGTGAACTTAAAAGTGTTTTACCTTCCATCGACATGATGACTTGAATTGTCCAGGCGTGTGTGAATTCACAAAGTTCCTTTCCTGATATGACGTGATCCTCACACTGGTATTCGTTTTTCCCTGAACAATTCTCATGTTTGAGAAGTGCTTAGAAAACCTAATCTTTAAAATCCTTATGGGAGCAACCCCACTTCACACTTTACACAGGCTACAGCCGTTAAAATTATATATTCTTGAAAACATATATAATTTTTTTAACAATTATTTAGACTTACAATGACTTTATTTAGTGCAGTTTTGCAATGAATTTGTCCAGGATACTTATGGATGGATTGTAGCCAAATAAGAGGATACTAAGATTCCCAAACCAAGTCTACATGGGTATAGCTTTACATAAACTCCCTACCGATTGATTCTCTACACACATTGCGTGAAAGGGAGTAGAGAGGTCAGAGGAGAGCCTGAGAATAGCCTGGTCACCTAACACCAAGAAGATCATAAAGTAGTTTTGGAAGCTCGCTCATCATTTTCGATTTTCTTTTAGTTCAAGATCTAAGGTACTGTGCTATCTCTAGCTTTTTTATTCAGTAAAAAGACGAAGTAGATCCTGCAGAATTTTTTAATGTCAACTCTGGGATTTCTAATTTCAGCAAGTAGAAATCCAAAAACCCCTGCCAAAATTTGCCTCTAATGCTGCTAACTGCAAGCCAATGAGCACCATATCTAATAACTTAAACTAATCCTCTTGTTCCAGAAGGGAAATAGAACAATCAACTGAGAGCTCCTCTACCATCTCCATTATTTACTATCCTACATAAGCCTGGCAACCTTCCATTTTACCAAAAGATGGGACAACTTTCCAACCTATCTCTAGTTCTCTAGATTTTGCCACATCAAAATTTGTATAAAGGTGATGCATCCCAACCTAGGAAAACCTAAATCCATGTCAAACTGGAAAACAGGGAAAAAATTTCAAAGGATTAAATAGAATGGGGCCATTAAACATTACTCCTAACATAAAGGAAAGCAGTGCATGCATAAAAAAATGCAGAACTGAGGTTATTCACATATCATGCGGAATCTCAGTGCATAGGTGCTGGAGTAAATGGAATTGGGGGACTGACGGGGATATATTAGAAACCCCAGATATATTTCATCAAACACGCAAATATAATTCATCAAACACGCAGATATATTGTTGAATGGAGCTAATGCATTTGAATGGACACAGATAACGCAGAACAGCAAATAAAGCCTGTCATTGTTCGGCAGTCAAGTGATAAAACTTTGGATAATAAAAGAAAACAAAAACATACAGATGACCAACAATATGTTACAGCATGCATCATCAAGCAAGATACTGACAAAGAGACAATTATATAAACCAAATTTGACATGTAGCAGCCATGAGAAAACTATTTGATAATCTGAGAAAACTATTTGATAATTTTTGCTTGTTGTTTCTGAAAGAAAAGCTTCCCACAGGTACAAACATAACAAAAGTATTTCGAGATTAAAAATATATAGACTATTTCTTGCACTGAATCCATGTTCAAGAGATTAAAAAATACACTAATCCAAATTGCCAAAGCTTTCCCTACCCAAAGCACCTTAGCAACCACAAAGAGGAATTTCATCAAACATATATTGTGCTTTATTAGAATTTAGTAGTGTTTGTTCACAGAAAGCTTTTAAATAGAAAAAGAAATGGAGTTGATTACCCCATCAAAAACACAGAGAGCAAGATGGACTCCTTCACGCAGCAAATCACGCAGAGAAGGGGACTCCTTGACGCAGCAAATCACGCAGAGAGGTACTACTTTCACGCAGCAAATCACGCAGAGGAGAAGATGGTGAAGCAGAGAGGTGGACTCCTTCACGCAGTAAATCACGCAGAGAGGTGAAGAGGACTCCTTCACGCAAAGAGGTGGACTCCTTCACGCAGCAGAGGAGAAGATGGACTCCTTCATTCAGCAGAGGAGAAAATGGAGAAGCGGAGAGGATTTGAGATGGAGAAGCAGAGAGGATTTGAGATGGAGAAGCAGAGAGGATTTGAGTTTGGAGAGGTGGAGAGTGGGAGGGAAACTCTGAGTTTCAAATGGAGATTTTTTTGAGTTTTTTGAGTTTCTGAGTTTGCCTGCGGGGAGATGATTTGTAGTTTAAGTTGTTGCCATCACATAAGTTGTTGCCACGTAGGACAAACAGACTCATTTTACTATTCATGAACAGTAAAAAAAGCACTTTGAATTGTAAGATAGATGTTGCATCGGAACTTCATCCCGGATAATTAGTTTGGTCTCCCTGAATAACTCAGCGTGCAATGACTGTTTACTAAACCCACACACTGAATTTTCCATGACATCCAGCGGAATACGAAACATTGAATGAGCTGTTCTACCTCCCACTAATAGTAACGCCGCAATACCAGATGATGCAACGGTAATGACAATGTGTCCAAGGCAGCGACATTTTGATGCAATGGCGTTGTATAAAAAAGTTTTTCCTGTTCCTGCACCTCCATTAAAAAAAAATGAATTCCCTTATTTTCAAGAACTGAAGTTACTATTGCAGTATAAGCAGAACGTTGTGCCTCATTAAGACGATCGACGGATGATTGTGCATCGGATTCTTGACCATCATACTGAAGTTGTCGGTGTTCCCATATGAGTCTGTTACCAAATATCATGTCCCAATTTTCAATTGGCAGGGGCATAGGTGGGAACTTCGTTAAATTCTTCCCTCCTTCTTGAAGAAATTGATTTATGAGATACAAACCATAATCCAGAGTCTGAGCATCTGTTGGATTTGAAATACCGAACCTTGTTCGAAGTTGGTGCGAAAGATCATCACATATATTCACTGAGAACCTTAACCACAGCAAATCTGGGTGAAGTGGATGACATTCCATTAGAATCACACTAAACAATCTTCTCAACTGATTCCCAGTTTTCATGATCGCAGCCTCTTCAAGGCACTGAATCCATTCATCATCATCTTCTAGGAGTCCTCGTGAGGTGCAAGCTAATTTGAAGGTGTCGTGTAAAACATTGTCATATGTGCGCAAATGTTCAAATGATTGTGGCCCTTTTACAACTGTTAGAAGCAGTCGCAAATAAAACCTTTCACCTTCATGAGGACTGGCAAAATACATTCTTCCAATTGCATAACCCATTTTTCTTTTTGTCCACATTTTTTGTGATTTCTGCCAAACAAAATGTTGGGGGAATTGTTGGTAGGTAAATGTACGTGCAAACGGATCTACAGCACAACATGCAAAAAATGCAGTTAAAGTCGACATTTGGTATCTAGCTCTAAGTAAAATTGATTGTGCTTGATCTTAAGGATTGAACACAACATGATGCATTCCAGGTAAATGAAGCGCCAATCGAACCACTGTAGGATTTTCTTCGTGTAAAAGATGACCAAATATCCGCCAAGCAGCTTCTGGCGGACCAATATATCGAGCATCAAGATATTGCTGGATTTCATCTACTCCCCCTAGTACCATTGTTGTTCTATCATGACCTTTATAAATGTACTTGTGTATGTATTTAACACATCTAATTCCCTCACACACTTCCACATTAATATGACAATCAAACATCCTTGAAAGATATGGATTATATGGCACCACATCTCTATTATCAACTGGTTGACCCTTCACATTATATACTTGGCCAGTATTGCGGCGTCGATAAATAGGATATCCATCTTGGCCCATTGTTGTTGTTTCTGAATATTCACGAGGATATCTTTTTGTGCACCTCCCATTTTCCATACACGGTACTCCAGAATTTCGAACACCACACGGTCCATGCACCATACAATGTAAAACTGTTTGAAATAGCATCGGATCTTTATCCGGGTCAGGAAATTCTGCACACACGATCTTATCAATTTGAGCGGTAGTGCGAATTTTTTGTAAATGGTGAAGGAATATAAGTGCGTGCATATGAGGTAGCCCACGCTTTTGGAATTCAATGGTAAAGACATGAGCTACAACATCACCGAATGTGCCTCTTTTGATAATCTTATCCATTAGACATTTTCTTTTTAACTCAAAAACTCGAGATACTAAATCTGGGCGATTCGTAGGCTTTTGGTGAGGTAACAGAGCATCCATAATTTCAGGCCATTTTGGATTTGCAGTCATGGTTAAGAAAACATCTGGATGATTGTTGTAACGTGTGATAGCCATTGAATCTTGAAATATCTCAAACATGTGTCTTGGACTACCAATATGGGATGACGGCAAAATAAGTCGCTTCCCAACTTGATCTGGTCTTAACCCATCGGGCCCAATGTCCGTAAGACTTTCATAGAGCTCAGCCCTGAGCTTTGTTTGATTGTTCCTCACATACATTAATCGATTTTGCTATGTTGAAGCCCAAGCATCTACTTAAAACTCCTGAAGCAATTTGCCACCTCTCAAAATTGTTGAGTACTCAGTTGGTCGTTCGAACAAACGATAACTGTAAAACTCCATCTGAGTAAGTCATTTATTTGAACACCTATTAGTTGTAACATCCCACTGAGTTAATTCAGGTTCCCAACCTAAGTCGCCATACGGAAATAATAGCACATAATGAAGCGGTAAGTAAGCTGGGTGACATTCATTAATTTTCATCAACTCTTGATTTCCTCGCAAATATACGACAATATCTCTGGTTGTGTTTACTTCAGGGACATCTCCAGGCAAAATAATTGCTATTTCATTTGATGAAGGAAGATTGTAACGCCGCCGATCTTTATGACAACTATAGTGTAAATACACAGGTATGTTTTGGTCAACAGAATTTGTTTGATTCAGAATCTCGTATGCTTGACGGTATTTCTCCACAAACACATTATAATGCAACAAAGCATCTTGAATGATTTTGAGCACATCTAATCTCAAGCGTGGATTTCGACGACTGCGGGTATGTAATGCTGAATCGGGATCATAAATGTAAAGCTGTGAATATACTGCATCTTGGCCTTGTTGCGGAATTAACGCTCCCGTTTGATGTCGTAATTCTCCATGAATAATAAAGCTTGTGGGACCCCTCCCATTGAGTACCCTTGGCTCAAATTTAGTACCAAGACTCGTAAATGCATTCGCAGCATTATACTTGCGAATATGTGTACGAAAATTATTTGATTGAACATCATCTCCCTCATACAACACTTGAAGCAATGGTGGAGGGGTAGATAACAATGGCAGCTTCACCTTTCCTTGCAAACAACACGTCCCTAAAAAAGGATTCCTTGACGAAGATGCCTTCAATTTTTCATCATTCCAATGTAGTGCTGAGCAACGAGGACACAAAAAATTCATTTTACCTAAGAAATGACGTGTTTCTTCTTGATGAGCTTGTGAGTCAATTTCATGCCGGAAATCCAAACCACTATGACGGAAAGTATCGTCATTAGGAAGTCGGTCATTTGTAATTGGCCTAAACAAATTGTAAGATAGATAATGAGTTAAAATTTTAGAAAACTTGATAAAGTTAAATTATATGAGAAAATAGAAAAAAAGAAGTATACATGTTTGTTGGTGCATTTGGGGATGCGTTAGTCGTAGAAAATGAACACCTCCTTGGTTGTTGTGGTGGCAACACATTTTGATCTAACACAGTAAAAAAATCATAATCCATGCATCGGGGAGAGATGATATTGAGCACAGCCGTTCGTGATTGTTGCCGCAGCTTTTGTGGAAAAACGCGATCATTGGGTGTGAAAGAAGGAAAAGGTATTTGAACAGGAGGCGTCCTACATAAAATTCCCTCTTTGTCTCGACGCAAACGTTGTGCGGATGAACGTTTTGAATTATTATTCTGAACAATGTTGTTATCCTAAAATACATTTAAAATGGTAAATGATTACACACTAAAAGAATTAAGGCATGCATATAATCTAAATTGTTGGATCTTCAACATGGAAATGCACTAAAGGGAAGACTATAGCGGGAATGAGTTCTTTCTCTTAAAAATAAATAAATTATATATATAATAGGGGTGGGCATTTCAACCCGAAAACTCGGACTGAACCGACAACCGAACCGATCGGGTCGGTTCAGATCATTTTTTTATTTATTATTAAATTTTCGATTTTAAAACCCGGCCCAATGTTTTTGGTCTGGGCCTCGGTTACCCTTTCTGAAACCTGTCGAATAACCGGCCCGGGTATGAATAAATAGAAATCTGTTTGGACTAAAACAACAGTTTGGGCTTTATATAATTATTTTATAGCAACAGTTTGGCTTTATCAAATTTCTAAACAGATTTTACTTTAGTACTAGGTCCAATTCAAATATATTTGACTAACTTTAACTCTATACCAATTTGCCAACTTTGAAAAGGGATATGTTATTTAATTGAATCTTCCTATTGTTGATTTCTCAAGATATAACATGTATGTATGACCAATATTATGATTTGAACAGTGATAATGTTTTTTCCAATTAAACAAGGTCAGATTGAGAAATTATTAGTATGCAATGTTAGTAACCATTCTTTATTCAAGCTACCGGTCTTTTCATAATGACAATGTGGATATTGTTTACACTAGGTCATAAGCTATTTTATTTTATAATAAAAAAAAACTATATTTAGATAATAGCCTATTAATGTTTTAATCTTTGGAGACTTTGGAAGTTTATTCTTTTCAACAAGTTAACATCATCTCTCTCAACATAGTGATGGGTGTGGCTTGAATGTCTGCTAGTGATTCAATTAATCCAAAAATGTCAGTATTGGAAGAAAGCCAAGAGAGGTATCAAGCATAGTCATTAACAAATAACAAAGCCTCATAGCAGCAGTATGGACGTTGGACTTTTATAGCAGCAGTTTTTGTTAATAAACTGTTTGGGCTTTGGAGTTTGGACCTTTGCGCTTTGGACTGAGATCGACCCGAGATTGGCCTGGAATTCGGTTAACCGGGCCTCGGTTAACCAGCCCAACTAGGTTCAGTCTCGGGCCTCATAATTGGGGGCTTAAAATAATCGGGCCGATTTTCGATTTTTAATTTTCGGGCCGGTTTTCGATTTTTAATTTTCAGGCCGGTTACCCGGACCTACCATACGTAATGAGAATCTTGTGTCCTGTGAGTTCTTATGATACATCAAATAAGACTATCATCACGATTATACATGTGGCAAAAATCACTTATTACGAGGATAAAGTATCTCAAGTATGAACAAACTCACAAAGCCGGAAAAAAAGCAGATTCAGTCATTAAAAGCTAAAAAAGGGTTTATCAGAACAAATCACAGTCAGAGGTCCAAATCCAGACCCAATAGAGTTTTTCCCTAAAGAGGAAGAATGTTACAGAGAAAAAGAGTCGTGGAGAGAGTTACTCCTCCAATGACGCATCTTCATTAAGGAGAAAACTGTTATATAGAACATCTCCCCTCGTTGAGCTTCACATGCTTAAGTCACGCAGAGAATTGATAACGACAACTATATAAGGTAAATGGTACATTTGACAAGTGTATGCAATTTTAAATGAGTTATGTTTAGATTAATCTTCATCTTTAACATAATTATTGATTTAAGCATCGGAATATCTTTACTACTAAGTAGGTGGTCTTTGGCACAAGATTTGGAGGCATCAAGTTTAAAGTTTAACGAAACCAACATCTACATCTGATCCATTTGTATAAAACAAATTCCATGCGACCCATTGAGATAAATTTATCTCTTGGAATTTAAGTTCTATCTCTTGTGTTGTATAGACTGAAGTTCAATTTGTTTCGAATTGAAGTTCTTTTGAAATGAAACTTCAAACAAAGAGACCTAGATAAAGATAACAGTACGAAAGAGATTCTCCAAACATATGGTATATAATCACAGAGTTTGATGTCTTCCTTGCACTAAAAATTAATCTTGGTCATTGTGATTAGTTATGCATTTTTCTCTTTCGATCTCTTATCAGTTATGACTTAACTAGTGTGTATTTGACATGGCCATTCAATTTGATTCTAAGTTGGTTTATTCTCTTCATAATATAGATTTCGAGAATGGGGCTCCTAATAGGATGGAGTTGGCTTGAATCAGTGTTCTAAAAATCGGTATAGGCGGCGCTTAGGTGCTAAAAGGTAGAAAAATGCCAAGATTAATGGCTTGGCGGGTTATGGGCAGTCTGGGCGGGGTCTGGTCAGCCTAGGCGGGCTTGGGCAAGTTTTTTTTATTTTTATTTATTTTTAATAAGGCTGATTGTTTTCTTATTATATTTTTCTTTCATCTTTTTTAGAAATAAACAATTTAATTATTTTTTTATTCAGTATATGTATAAATGTAGCAAATGATGATTACTTAATGAAATTATCAAAGGATCTACCAGTATCAATTTTAGTAATGTAGATTTTATCAAACATGACTGAAGTTATTCATGCAATTTGAAGAAAAATAAAAGAGTAGGTTTGGATATTTGTCCACAAATTCAACTTTGTATAAAGTACCCATCATGATCAACTTCAGTCATTTGAGTCTTAATAAAATTTGTTCATGATTGTTAATATTTCATGTTTTTAAATTTTGCATATGTATCTTGGCATTAAATTGGATGCAATTGGACCCGTAAATTTACCTTTTACCATTAGAGATGCTATCAGTCATGCCTAATTTTAAGGCTTATTTTATCACAAAATAGACAATTTAGATACCGTAATTGATGTATTGGTTAATTTCGGCCTAATTTTATACTTTTATGACCAACAATGACTTTTTCATTAACTAAGGTAAACTCATAAAATTATAGGACATATTTACCCTTCCTAAACAAATTAAAAAAACTTAATTTTATACTTGTATGACCAACAATGACTATTTTATAATGATTATATATATATATATATTTTTACCCTTAACCCTCCCATTATTTGTAGACAATAGATGACTACAAATAATTTCTTTAACTGCAGATTGAACAATTATTTTATATCATTTGTTAGTTAAAAATGGCTATATTAATATTTTCATGTTAGAATTTTTTTATTCATGCGTTTTGTCACTCTAAATGTGTTTGTATTTAACTGGTTGTGAATGTATATATGAGTTTGAAGAACAATTTTTTTATTTCAATTAAAGGTTGCTTTAATTCTCTGTCACTATTTAGTTTGTATGAAACTATCTTATTCAATATTGGTTATCATTTTACCTATGAGGCTGTGATAATTCTATGTGGTAGATAGTTTGTGACTAAAATAGTGATATTATTACTTTACAGGTACCTATGCATTGAAGAATGGAAAATCAAATTTTGATAGTGAAAAAATTGATTTAATATTAACTACATTATGGAATAAGAAACAATGATAACTAAAACCAAATTTCTAATTATCATCAAGAATGGTAATGAACGGGTACCTGTGAACATTTCTAATCAAATTTATGACAAGTTAATCAAATTGATTTTATTAACTAATTAAAACCAAATTTGTAATCATCATTAACTACATTATGAAGAGTTTACCAAACCTTAACATAATAATTTTATTAACTTGTCGGTCAATGAAAACTTATAATTGGTTGGTTATAATTAGAATCATTAATATCGATACCTACCAGCGGCATGGGGTTGGAGGGGTTAACGGTAAAAAAAATAGAATCATTAATAAAATAATCATTGTTGGTTATAAAAGAATAAAATTAGGTTTCCTAATTGTTTAGGAATGGTCAAAATGTCTTATAACTTTCTGAGTTAATAAAAGAGTTCTTGTTAGTCATAAAAATATAAAAATATGCACAAATTAGCCATTACGTCAACTATGATATCTAAATAGTTTATTTTGTGAATAAGTAGGCTTTAAAAGTCATTTTCCCATAAAGTATGTGGTTTGTAGCTCGAACCAATTATCAGATTGGCCCTCACTACAAAAAATGGCCTTTAGAGACGTGGTCAAAATGGTCGCTATAAACAACATTTCGTCACCATACATATTGGGCAACAAAATATTTGTCGCGCAAAGATTGTCGCTACAACTCAGTCTCGCAAGTGTTTGTGCGACGAAAATAAATCTTTGTCGCTACAGAGTCCTTTTGAGCGACGACAACAAAGTTCGTTGTGAAAGGGTGTGTCGCATAATACTGTTTTGCGCGACGCTCATTTCGACGCAAGAAATAGAACAACTCTTTGTGCAAAACATACTTACGCGATTAACTATTTTGTCGCATTAAACTTTGTCGGCATAACTCAATCGTGACGAAACCTTTTGTCGCGTTACACATTGTCGGCTTAACTCAATGGTGACGAACCTTTCATCGCACGACAACAATATTCATCTCTCTAATGTTGTCATATAGGTTCTGTCGATCCAGACACGCTTGATCTATTTTTATGCGACGAAAATTTTTGTCGTTTAAAGTTCTGTTTAATAATTTTGAAATCTTTTAATTCAAATATTTATTTTAATTAAATTAGAAATATTTATTAATTGAATCGTCTCACGCATAGAAGGGTTTTGCTAATTTAGTTAAATACTATTAACTTTACAAATTAATAATGTAAAATCGTACTGTATCCATTACAAATTAAAAATTTTAAACCGTACTCTATCAGTTACAAATTAAAAAAACACATCAGTACATTTTCTCGGGATGGCTGATGGTTTGTCGACAGTAGTAGGAGGCTCGACAAATTAATCCCCGACTACTGGAGAGCCCATAATAACATACTCCACCTAGTTGCCTCTTGTGCTTGTCGTTTCGGGCCTCCCTCTCCACCTCTCGGGCCCCTCTCTCTGCCTCTCGGGCCTGTCGCTCTGCCTCACGCGCTTTGGCAGCATTTAACTCATTCTGTAATTCCTCCACTTTCGACTGTAACGATGAAACGATTCCCTCTGCTAAGCTGAAGATGATGTGTTTACCTCACGAACTTTAGCTTTCCCCATCCCCCGAACAATCTTTTCGGGTCTCGGACCTAGCGATTCCAATGTCTCTGTCAAAATATGTAATCCTGCATCGGGATCGTCCATTGTGAGCTGTTCCAACGAAGTTTCCCGGGGATGTTGTGAGGCCATTCGCTCCATGTAGGCATCCCGCATCTCCACCATTGTTTCCTTGATTAAAAAAATTATTAAAAATTAATAACTTTTAAAACAACAAAAGTGACAACATGCAAAGAATAAAACTGACATGCAACTTCACAACCACCTCATTGCCAGGTGGTGCATAAACATCCTTGAACATGTCGATTTCTGGGAATTTTGAACCCTCCTACAAAACATTGTTAAAATAATAAACCAACTAATATAAACATTTAATTGAATTAATTGACTAAAAATAAAATAATGAAATTAAATATATTAGTTCACTTACTAGACGTCGTTCCTCCACCCTGTAAGAGAAGGGCAATGAACCAGAGTGATGTAGAATTTTCTTTTGACGTCGGTTCGCCTTGTTCGCCTCAGATATTTTCTGTATAATTATTCAAAATATATTAAACATATGCGTTATTACATATATATAAATAAATATGTTTATTTTAATTAAATAAAAATGTTAATGCTTACAAGAAATGGGGAATTCGAAAATGATCGCACAACCACACCCACTCATCAAGCCTATGCTCCAATTCGATTGAGGGGTTGTGCCTTAGCACTATCCACATCAGGAAACATTTGGAAGTATCGGTGGAAATCATGCTTCCAATTCCTGTATCGATCCACGCACGTACCGGTGATATATTCATGAATGTTTGGATCATTCATGTCAAACTTAAAGTTAACTTGAAATTTTAAATAATATTTATTAGAGAACATCAAGGCCCAACAAGATAAGTTATACCAAATCATGTAAAACTACAAGCACAAACATGCAAAACCTTCAAAATTTTCTGCATTATAAAGATTCTAATTATTAAAGGTTGAGATGAATGACTAAAACTTATTGTGAGAGCGTCCAACACTTCGGCCTGCGTCTCGGGCTTGACCTCACTCCAAGATGAGGATGTCATCGGACAATGGTTGCGAATGATTAGCAGAAACAACACCTAAGGAAATTTTCTAGTAATGCAACTAAAGAACCACACAAACAAATTGTAGAAAAGCATGCTCAAAATCTCAGGTGACAGTTTTCAAAAAAGCCAATATGTTCAAAAGTTTAAGAAATCTAAACTAAATAAGCTGAAGAAACTTCAACTTCTTTTCACAGAGCTAAAGAGTGATTCTAGATGTCGAGGAAAATAGCGAGGAAATGGGCGAGGGAGGGTGGAGCGCACGTGCATTGTAAAAAAAAAAAAGTGTGGGAAATCGAAATTTTGGGGGAGAAGGAGGGAATGGCCGAGTTCTCCCCATTTTCATTCTCAAAGCTCAGAGCCAACCCTCCCTCTCCTTCTCCCCATTTTCCATCTTGACACCCTCTCCCCCAACGAAGCTCTCCCTCTCCCCATCATCGACTCAAACGAAGCCAGAGAAGAAGAAGGAGAAGAGAAGAAGCTCTCCCTTGTCCCTTCCCTCTCGCAAAAGCTATAGTAAGCCAGAAAAAAAGGAGAAGAGAAGAAGCTCACCCTCGTCCCTTCCCTCTCGCAAAAGCTAAAGTAAGTCTCCCCTTCATTTCTAGATCTAGGGTTTCTTCTTGTAATTCTGCTCTTCTGAAAAGGTGAAGTATAATTTCGTTGATATAATTTATGTTAATTAACATAATATATGTTAATTTACGATTTTTTTCATTAATACTGTAATGAATCAGTATAACACTCTTCTGAATCAGTGTATGCCTTATGTGATCTGCTGTGTTTTTGCAAACAACAAGATGCATTTCTGATTTTGCAAACAACAATAAATGTGTATGCCTTTCTGTTTTGCAAACAACAAGACGCATTCTAGTTGCTATGGATGGCCATTTGTTAAGTGCTATGTCATCATTTCTGAAAATTTCTGAAAATTTGTTAAGTGCTATGGAGGGCCATTTGTTAAGTGCTATGTCATCATTTCTGATCATTTCTGAAAATTTCTGAAAATTTGTTAAGTGCTATGGAGGGTCGTATGTGATCATTTCTGAAAATTTGAGGTGATCATTTCTGAATTTCATTTCGTTGATATAATTAGTATAATTTCATTTATTGGGTATGTGGAGGGTACCAATGAATACTGGTAGGTACCAATGAATCCCCTTTCGTAGATTACCCCAAGAGTATCTTGATCTGAATGGGCAAGGACAACATTCATTACCCATACAGGGTATTTGCTCATAGCAGCATTGCATCTGATCTGACCTACTAATAAGTTTTTTTTTTAAAGACCATATTATTGGTATATTATGGGTCTTCGTTTGTACTAAGCCACTAATATGCTTACTACAAACGAAGAGTTAGTTTTTACTTTTTTTTTTACTGCCATAATATAATCATGCCCATAAACTCACTGTATCCGAAACACTCACATTTGGTTTGTAATCAAATGAATATTGTGTTCGGTACATTCATATCAGCTGGTTTGGTCTTTGAATTTATGCATCAATGTATGAATTAGTTTAAATATTTTGAATGTTCTGAAAATCATCTATAGTATTTTTATCGTGAGATCACATCCTTTGTTTATGTGTGTGTTCTAGATCACCTTCTTTTATGACCTTGGTATGCACTTCATTGGCTGATAATTTATAAACAAACATTACAGGAATGGATAGTGTAGAAGATAATGAATGTATGTTGGTGGAAGAAAATGTAGAAGAAGTGAGGGAACCTACAGATGGGATGGAATTCATCAACCTTGACGAGTTCCAACGTTATTATCATAAATATGGTAATAGAAAGGGATTTTCAGTTAAAATAATGACTACTGAAAAAGATGGTGATGGAAAACCTATGTTCATTCAACTTTCATGTGGTCGTGCTGGGAAGCAAAAAGGTGATGGAAAAAATGTTTTGGGATTGCGTGCGTCGACCAAATGTGGTTGTCAGGCTAAGATTAGAGGTCATATACGGGTTGAGGGAACAATTTTAGTGAAAAGAGTTGCACTTGATCACAATCACGCGTTAAGCCCTAGTAAATCGAAATTTTATCGAAAGAACAGATCTATGAGCTCGTATATCAAGAAGAAGCTTGAATTTAATGATAGGGCATGTATTAGACCAAATAAGAGTTATTCGTCACGTGTGGTTGAAATTGGTGGGCATGAAATTTTTCCATTTTCCCAAAAAGACTGTTACAATTATTTGGACAAAATGAGGAAGTTGAGACTTGGTGAGGGGGATGCGAAGGCTCTTCATAACTACTTCCAAAGAATGCAAGCTAATAATGTTGATTTCTTTTATATGATGGATTTGGATGATGAAGGTAGGTCGAGAAATGTTTTTTGGTCTGACGCATGGAGCAGGACAGCTTACAAGGAGTTTGGGGATGTTGTTACATTTGACACTACATACTTGACAAATAAGTATGAGATGCCATTTGCTCCTTTTGTTGGGGTGAATCATCACGGTCAGTCAATTCTTTTGGGATGTGGATTGATATGTGGTGAGACGATTGAAGAATTTGTTTGGCTTTTTCAAACATGGCTCGTGTGTATGAATGACAATGCTCCATCTGCTATAATCACTGATCAAGATAGGGCAATGAAGAGGGCAATTTAAATTGTATTTCCCAGCACACAACACAGATGGTGCTTGTGGCATATCATGAAGAAGTTGCCCAAAAAGCTGTCTGGTTGCAATGAATATGAGGCGATCAAGCTTGCAATGCAAAGAGCAGTTTATGATTCCCTGTCTCATGATGAGTTTGAAGAAAATTGGCATGATTTTATTGATAAATATAGTCTGCATGAAAATGACTGGTTGGGTGGATTATACTATGAAAGGATGCGTTGGGTGCCAATATTTCAAAGTAATTGTTTTTGGGCGGGGATGTCTTCAACTCAAAGGAGTAAAAGCATGAATGTTTTTTTTATGGTTATGTTAATTCGAAGACCACATTGAAGCAATTCGTAGAACAGTATGAGAATGCACTACGAAGTAAAGTCCAAAAGGAAGCTGAACAGGACTTTAAATCTTTTAGCCGAAGGATTCCATGCATTACTCCTTATGCAATAGAGAAAAAATTTCGAGATGCCTACACTACAAAATAATTTAAAGAGCTCCAACAAGAGATGACAGGGAATCTATGTTGTAGAATTATCGGTGAAGTTATGGATGGGGGTGGCTGTGAGTTGTACACTATTAAACAAGACTTAGTGATAAATGATAGGCAATGATCGGTCCATTTTGTAGTCTCTTTAAATGTTGACGACTTTGGCATCAAGTGTAATTGTCAATTGTTTGAGTTCAGGGGGATTTTATGCAAACATATATTGAAAGAGAGATTCATGTTATACCTGATAACTATGTTCTTCGGAGGTGGAGGAAAGATGTTAGGAGGGCTCATACGAAGGTGAAAATTGTTTATTCAGATTGGGGAAAGAAGCCTGAAAATGTGCGATTTGAAAAGATGTGCAATGCCTTATATGAAATGGCTGAATTCGCCGCTGAGGATGAAAAGAAGACATGCGAAGTTCAAGAATGGATCACTTTGAAGATAGAGCAACTTAAAATTGTCGGTGGTTATGAGCATGTTGATTCACAGAGGTATTTGGAAGTGGGCACCATTACTTCTAGTTCTGCCATCCAGATTCATAGTCTATTAGCGGTTCGTAGCAAAGGACGACGGTCTAAATCAAGGATGAAATGCACCGTCGAGAAGATATGTAAAAGGATACAAAGGAAAAAAAAGAAAGACGCAAATGAATCAGGCCATTGAGACTAATCTGGTATGTTTTGCAATGTGTTTTATGAATGTATATATTTTTTAAGTTACATATATTGAAAGTTTTATTTACAAATGTCATTTGTAGGGTTTACAGTGTATGCCTTATGTTATGCCTCGTGAAAGCAATACGATGCCTAGTCAAAGCAATACACATGTTTGTTTGTTATATTTACAAGGTATGAATCAATAAATATGTTTGCCCACATATGATTTGTATGATTGTTATCGTTAAGGATGATAATACGGGGTCACGCGATTTACAACCTGGAAGAATTGATCAATTCTACTCGCTCCTCTCACAGGTACATATTTTGTATTTTGTATGTTTCTCTTGTACGGTTTGTTTGTTTGTTATGTGTTTTGTATGCCTCATATTATTTATTTTTTAATCATTATTATTTATTTTTGCAGCCGCCAGGTTCAAGCCACGGAATGGACTATACAAATTATAGGTTATGATCAGGTTGGTTAAGCTTGCAATCTAAATCTGTTTTTTAATCTGAATCTGTTTTGTAATTTCTATTTGTTAAGTGATTCCAGGCTGTTATGGTGCTCTGCATTGTGAATCCATGTTGCTAGGGTGTTTTGCAAGTGAATCCAGGCTGTTATGGTGCTCTGCATTGTGTTGTATGTGGTGTCTGTAGTATGTGGTTGTAGTTGCTCTATTAGGTATTCTGTTAGACGGATAGTTTTCTCTGTTAGTTGCATTGTGCAAATGGTTGTAATATGCATATGAAGAATATATAAGAGGAGAACATGGGTAAAAAGGGGATATCTTTGGATTGTAAACAATTTGTACATTTGAGCAATTGCTCTCTGGGAGATTGTTTACATTTGCTTTCAATACAATCAGTTTCTTTGTTACTATCAATTCTTTCTTTGCATTTCTCTCTGGAAATAGTTCTTAAATTTGCTTTCAATGCAACCATATTGTAAACAATGTGTTTGTAGTTGCTCTCTGGAAACAGTTCTTTCTTTGCATTTCTTTTGTCACGCCCCGATTTTCAAAGGAAACGAAAATCCCAAAATCCACTTAGGATTATCCGTTTCCCCCAAAACTCGGGACGTGAAAATTCAATAATAACAGAAACAAATAGCAGCATGAACTAAACATCTGAACAAATAAAAATCTAACCCGGAGAAGACTGGCATGGCTAGCTCACTAGCAGAACTCCAGGAACGCAGCTCAAAATCTCTAAACCTGAAAGGCTAATCGGCTACATTCCAAAAGGAATGTACCCAAGAAGCAAAAGCTCACTCGGGTCAGCAATAAAGCTGGTGTGAGAAATCTTCATCCCAAAATCAATAAATCCGCACATGACAACATTAAAATAAACCAAACAATAAATAACCACACCATCAGGTAGTTCCTCAATGAGGCAATGGTGTTATCATCCTAATAAATAAATATGCATTATTTATTACTAATAAATAAAATTTATGAGTTATCAATTCTCATAAATGCAACAACAATACAATTCATAATCATATTAAACTATTATTGAAATATTAAACAAACACATTTTTTTCTACCTTTAGGAAGACATATAGTTCTCATTCAATGGTTGAATGAGCATTTAGTTTCTTCCTTTAAGGTAACTATGCACATACACAAGAAAAATAAATCTCGCTACTTTTCCACAATCGCACTCTCCTCCTGTGCCGAACACACCTCACCCAAGTGTGCCTCCCTTGCCTTCGAAACCACTCGGAGCGTACATGTTCCAAGTGGGGTGCCACCTCGAGGAACATGTCATCACACCCGAAGTTCGATCCATGGCAAGCATTCTTCCTAAATCTACACGTACAACCGAACACACATGGAACGGTGCACCGATATGCAAGCAAGTCTGCATACCCATAATATCACACGTATACAAGCAAGTCTGTATACAAAAATTTCTTTTCTTTTCACATTTTTTTTTTCTTCGGAGTTGTGGAAAAGAGCATAAAAAAAAAATCAACTAAAACTCAACTCTTTTATGGTGACTCTTTGTCAACCATAAATAAATCAACCACAGTATCCACCATTCTCTTGGGGAACAAATAATATTTGACATATTGCCAATTCACACATCTCATCTCTTTGGATCATATATAAAAAAAAACAATATGCACACCAATTCGCATAACAATACAAATACTCAAACTAAAACAAGTGCTCAGTTATATACCAGCCAATATCTATTACTAGAAAATTTTCTTCTATTTTATGTTATGAAATTGGGATCAATCTCGCCAGTTATGTAAATAGGTCCAAAGAAATTCTCCAAAGATAATATCTTCCAGGTCATAATCAAAAGTGCGTATGACAACGAGATACATTAGGAACTAAGCAAAAATGACTCATTTCATTCTTGTAAAACTTCCCCTAATCCATCTTCTATTTCATTAAGAAATTTCATCTAACAAATGAGCAATGTATATATAGCCTGTGACAATTTACGAGAAAATATTTCTGATAGTGGCACAACACTTTGACAACCAACTTTAATAAACCGGATATACACATATAATGAATTTCAATTTCAACCCGATGGGATTTGACAAATCCAAAATGCACATACACCTACTACCTAAATGTGGTAACATCTGATCTAACCTATGAGATACAATTTGTCCAAATTTTCTTCATGATAACACTCAGGGGTTCCTTAGTCTTACACAAACCCTACCCAATCACATGCTTTTCTAATGATGATGATGACCTGGAAAACCCCAAATGCCTTGAAAATTGCCTAAAGTCAATGTGAACTACAATGGGTATCCATTCATTCACTCAAATCAATTAATTAAAGTAATCAAACCCCATCAATTTAATCTACCAAGTTAAGGGCAAAATCAGGAAGAAAGAAAATGAGGTTTTAATCAAAGTAGATTAAACACACAACACATAACTATCAAAACCATCACATAAAACAAACTGAAAGGGGTAAAAGAGAACTCACCGAAGATATCGCAATCCATAAAGGATTGTGCAACGGATCCACGTCCTCAAAACCACTGCAACAACACCTCCAAAACCTTCATAGGCACCACATGGATGTAGAAATTGAATGCCCCTTTTGCCATTAGGTAACCAAGTCTATTGAACATCAAATTCCCCATTTTTATACAAACTTGGCTCCTATCTCCCCTCCCTGTTAACTGGATGGTTGTGTCCCTCAATGACATTGCTCTTTTTTTTTTTTTACTACATTTCGCATTTGAATATTAATAATCATCTAGATAAAGGCCTGATCATTACTAAAGTTGGTGCTATTCTTCTTGATAGTATTTGGCAGGCTTGAAATGCAAAGTGCTTTTTCAAAGGTGGATACAAACCCTCAGGCTATGGGGAGACGCATGGAGAGTTTGGACAAGATGGACACGAGCACTTGCAAGAACAGATCAAATTTTAGGTCTAGATCAAAGTGAAGCTGAACAGCAGCTCTCTAATACAAGAAACAGCAGAGGCAATAGCAATGTCTTTGCTGATGCAGGTTTCTCTGTGATTGATCAAAAGGTACCGATTGTTGTGTACAGAAATGGCTCTTGAATCTATCAAGCAAGAGGCAATCTAAGACTGGCTGTTCAGCCTAGTTTGAAGCCAAGTTCAGATCCTCCATCAAAGCTATTGATAACATCAATCTCATGAAGCGTAACACAATGCACGACCTCCTTCCTTTTCTGCAACTCCCCATCACGACACTGAACGAACTTCGTCTGCGCCCCAACAGCATCATAATCCCTAGACCTCGTAAACGACCTCCCCAATTTCGAAACCTTCCCACTGGCCTTATCAATCACAATCACATCCCCACTCTGCACCTTCTCCCTCCTTAACGCCTCAATCATCTTAGCCCCAAGGTCATAAACCGTCTCCATCTCCGTCGTCTTCCCTAAAACCTACCTTCGCCCAACCCAACTGAACCCCTAACCAAATGGCGATTTGGGAGGAGGCTTGCTTGTTGATGATGTTTCTTTTATATGGTGGGTGGCTATTCGCTCCCACCGAACTTTCGAGTGCACCCACCCTCTTTCACAAAAAAAAAATAAAAACCCTACTTATTAGTTTAATAAAAAGCCCACAACCAAGCCCAAATACAATTGAGTAACAATCCATCAATATTAGGATTTACAAATTTTTGGCTAAATAAACACACACAATTTACCCTAATTAGCCATGGCAAACAAAAATCTTTTTCCCAATAAATGAGATTACAATATACGCCACAATTAATAAATAAGAAAATTTTATATTTATTTAATTAGGCGGGTATTACAATTGTAGCACCCCGTAATTTTTCTACTTACTGAAAATATTTATATTTTTGTGTGATTGTCTTCATTAAGTTATGGGCATACGTATGAGCTATTTGTTTGTCCATGTGATGTTTAGTTGTTTATTTAAGAATTAATTTCCTACTTACCTTCCTCTACCGAATCTCGGGACGAGATTCTTTTGAGTTGTATATATTGTAATACCCGCCTAATTAAATAAATATAAAATTTTCTTATTTATTAATTGTGGCGTATATTGTAATCTCATTTATTGGGAAAAAGATTTTTGTTTGCCATGGCTAATTAGGGTAAATTGTGTGTGTTTATTTAGCCAAAAATTTGTAAATCCTAATATTGATGGATTGTTACTCAATTGTATTTGGGCTTGGTTGTGGGCTTTTTATTAAACTAATAAGTAGGGTTTTTATTTTTTTTTGTGAAAGAAGGTGGGTGCACTCGAAAGTTCGGTGGGGGCGAATAGCCACCCACCATATAAAAGAAACATCATCAACAAGCAAGCCTCCTCCCAAATCGCTAATTGGTTAGGGGTTCAGTTGGGTTGTGCGAAGGTAGGTTTTAGGGAAGACGACGGAGATGGAGACGGTTTATGACCTTGGGGCTAAGATGATTGAGGCGTTAAGGAGGGAGAAGGTGCAGAGTGGGGATGTGATTGTGATTGATAAGGCCAGTGGGAAGGTTTCGAAATTGGGGAGGTCGTTTATGAGGTCTAGGGATTATGATGTTGTTGGGGCGCAGACGAAGTTCGTTCAGTGTCGTGATGGGGAGTTGCAGAAAAGGAAGGAGGTCGTGCATTGTGTTACGCTTCATGAGATTGATGTTATCAATAGCTTTGATGGAGGATCTGAACTTGGCTTCAAACTAGGCTGAACAGCCAGTCTTAGATTGCCTCTTGCTTGATAGATTCAAGAGCCATTTCTGTACACAACAATCGGTACCTTTTGATCAATCACAGAGAAACCTGCATCAGCAAAGACATTGCTATTGCCTCTGCTGTTTCTTGTATTAGAGAGCTGCTGTTCAGCTTCACTTTGATCTAGACCTAAAATTTGATCTGTTCTTGCAAGTGCTCGTGTCCATCTTGTCCAAACTCTCCATGCGTCTCCCCATAGCCTGAGGGTTTGTATCCACCTTTGAAAAAGCACTTTGCATTTCAAGCCTGCCAAATACTATCAAGAAGAATAGCACCAACTTTAGTAATGATCAGGCCTTTATCTAGATGATTATTAATATTCAAATGCGAAATGTAGTAAAAAAAAATAAGAGCAATGTCATTGAGGGACACAACCATCCAGTTAACAGGGAGGGGAGATAGGAGCCAAGTTTGTATAAAAATGGGTAATTTGATGTTCAATAGACTTGGTTACCTAATGGCAAAAGGGGCATTCAATTTCTACATCCATGTGGTGCCTATGAAGGTTTTGGAGGTGTTGTTGCAGTGGTTTTGAGGACGTGGATCCGTTGCACAATCCTTTATGGATTGCGATCTCTTCGGTGAGTTCTCTTTTACCCCTTTCAGTTTGTTTTATGTGATGGTTTTGATAGTTATGTGTTGTGTGTTTAATCTACTTTGATTAAAACCTCATTTTCTTTCTTCCTGATTTTGCCCTTAACTTGGTAGATTAAATTGATGGGGTTTGATTACTTTAATTAATTGATTTGAGTGAATGAATGGATACCCATTGTAGTTCACATTGACTTTAGGCAATTTTCAAGGCATTCGGGGTTTTCTAGGTCATCATCATCATTAGAAAAGCATGTGATTGGGTAGGGTTTGTGTAAGACTAAGGAACCCCTGAGTGTTATCATGAAGAAAATTTGGACAAATTGTATCTCATAGGTTAGATCAGATGTTACCACATTTAGGTAGTAGGTGTATGTGCATTTTGGATTTGTCAAATCCCAGCGGGTTGAAATTGAAATTCATTATATGTGTATATCCGGTTTATTAAAGTTGGTTGTCAAAGTGTTGTGCCACTATCAGAAATATTTTCTCGTAAATTGTCACAGGCTATATATACATTGCTCATTTGTTAGATGAAATTTCTTAATGAAATAGAAGATGGATTAGGGGAAGTTTTACAAGAATGAAATGAGTCATTTTTGCTTAGTTCCTAATGTATCTCGTTGTCATACGCACTTTTGATTATGACCTGGAAGATATTATCTTTGGAGAATTTCTTTGGACCTATTTACATAACTGGCGAGATTGATCCCAATTTCATAACATAAAATAGAAGAAAATTTTCTAGTAATAGATATTGGCTGGTATATAACTGAGCACTTGTTTTAGTTTGAGTATTTGTATTGTTATGCGAATTGGTGTGCATATTGTTTTTTTTTATATATGATCCAAATAGATGAGATGTGTGAATTGGCAATATGTCAAATATTATTTGTTCCCCAAGAGAATAGTGGATACTGTGGTTGATTTATTTATGGTTGACAAAGAGTCACCATAAAAGAGTTGAGTTTTAGTTGATTTTTTTTATGCTCTTTTCCACAACTCCGAAGAAAAAAAAAATGTGAAAAGAAAAGAAATTTTTGTATACAGACTTGCTTGTATACGTGTGATATTATGGGTATGCAGACTTGCTTGCATATCGGTGCACCGTTCCATGTGTGTTCGGTTGTACGTGTAGATTTAGGAAGAATGTTTGCCATGGATCGAACTTCGGGTGTGATGACATGTTCCTCGAGGTGGCACCCCACTTGGAACATGTACGCTCCGAGTGGTTTCGAAGGCAAGGGAGGCACACTTGGGTGAGGTGTGTTCGGCACAGGAGGAGAGTGCGATTGTGGAAAAGTAGCGAGATTTATTTTTCTTGTGTATGTGCATAGTTACCTTAAAGGAAGAAACTAAATGCTCATTCAACCATTGAATGAGAACTATATGTCTTCCTAAAGGTAGAAAAAAATGTGTTTGTTTAATATTTCAATAATAGTTTAATATGATTATGAATTGTATTGTTGTTGCATTTATGAGAATTGATAACTCATAAATTTTATTTATTAGTAATAAATAATGCATATTTATTTATTAGGATAATAACACCATTGTCTCATTGAGGAACTACCTGATGGTGTGGTTATTTATTGTTTGGTTTATTTTAATGTTGTCATGTGCGGATTTATTGATTTTGGGATGAAGATTTCTCACACCAGCTTTATTGCTGACCCGAGTGAGCTTTTGCTTCTTGGGTACATTCCTTTTGGAATGTAGCCGATTAGCCTTTCAGGTTTAGAGATTTTGAGCTGCGTTCCTGGAGTTCTGCTAGTGAGCTAGCCATGCCAGTCTTCTCCGGGTTAGATTTTTATTTGTTCAGATGTTTAGTTCATGCTGCTATTTGTTTATGTTATTATTGAATTTTCACGTCCCGAGTTTTGGGGGAAACGGATAATCCTAAGTGGATTTTGGGATTTTCGTTTCCTTCAAAAATCGGGGCGTGACATCTTTGCATCAAGGAATCGATAGAATTGCTATTGTTGATAAAAACAAGTTGCTAAAGAGTGCTGAAAAGGAGTACAACTAGTGCTAATTGCTGATAAGTGCAAGCTGCTATTGCTGATAAACCAGAGTGTTGAATTGGTTGTAATTAGAGATTTAAACCAAATATTTGGAAGGTGACAAGCAAGCTATAAATAGGATTAGAACAGAAGAATATATTCATTGATGAATTTTGTAAAGAATTTGTACATCAGAACATTTGCTCTCTCTGGGACATCTCGAATTATCTACCTATCTTTCAATACAATACAATTCCTTTGTTGCTATCAATCTAGTGTTTACAAATTACAAGCTCTTCATTCTTCTTCTGCACAACTTTGTCTATCATTGCCAAAGACTGCCACACTCAGTCAATCGATTCATTGATCTCTGTCAGTAGAACTGAAGTAAGGGTTTCCATCCTGCAGACATTACCAAAAAATTAGTCAGATCCTAACATAGTCCAATTCTTGTATTGAACTCTGTCAGTTGATCTGAATTAGGTGATTCCATCCTGCAGAGCATTACAAAAACAAGTCAGATCTTATCACACTATTGAATAAGCAAATCAGTGCACTTACAGAGATTAGGAAGTCTGATGAAGAATCCTGGCATGCAAACAGCAAGCTACACTCCGCAACCACAACTTTCAATCAAAAAAAGAATAATAAGAACAATATGAAACAAAAGCATACCCTAAGGAAGAAAAACAAGAACAATATGAAACACAAATTTCATTGGATTATGAAATATATTCACATAATACATATGTATGTACATATTACATTACATATAATTGCATCATTCGTCCAAGAGCTTAAGAATAAATATTACACCTAAGATAATAATTACAATTATCAAAGTATTGATTAAGTACCTCGTAAAAACTCAAGGATCATTGTTCCCTTGGGTGACATTTCTTTGATCATTCAATGGACTGGCTTGATCGTCAAAAACTACATCGTTAACTTTGACATCTTCATTGTTGTTGAATTCCTCCGAATCTCTTCTCGCTGCTTCTGAGCGAACCCACAACTCATATGATTCATCAGCTTCTTCGACTGACATAAACCCCTTGTAAGAAGCACCCCTATACCCTGATACCGCGGATAAACATGCGGGCCAGTTTAGGTATACTCCAGGTTGACGACCTCGATAGACAACGTACGCTCTGGATGTCATTCCTGCATTTAAAAAAATAAATCATAAAAGCAATGCAATGCAACAAATAAGGAATATTTTTTTTGACAATTCAGAAAAAGAAAAGCAACAAAGAAGGATGCAATGCTGCTATGAGCAAATACCATGTATGGGTAATGAATGTTGTCCCTGCCCATTCAGATCAAGATACTCTTGGGGTAATCTACAAAAGGGATTCATTGGTACCTACCAATATTCATTGGTACCCTCCACATACCCAAGAAATGAAATTATACTAATTATATCAACGAAATGAAATTTTCAGAAATGATCACCTCAAATTTTCAAAAATGATCACACACGGCCCTCCATAGCACTTAACAAATTTTCCGAAATTTTCATAAATGATCATATACGGCTCTCCATAGCACTTAACAAATGGCCCTCAATAGCACTTAACAGATTTTCAGAAATTTTCAGAAATAATCAGAAATGATGACATAGCACTTAACAAATGGCCCTCCATAGCAACTAGAATGCGTCTTGTTGTTTGCAAAACAGAAAGGCATACACATTTATTGTTGTTTGCAAAATCAAAAATGCATCTTGTTGTTTGCAAAAACACAACAGATCACATAAGGCATACACTGATTCAAAAGAGTGTTATACTGATTCATTATAGTATTAATGAAAAAAAATCGTAAATTAACATATATTATGTTAATTAACATAAATTATATCAACGAAATTATACTTCACCTTTTCAGAAGAGCAGAATTACAAGAAGAAACCCTAGATCTAAAAGAAGAAACCCTAGATCTAGAAATGAAGAGGAGACTTACCTTAGCTTTTGTGAGAGGGAAGGGACAAGGGTGAGCTTATTCTTCTCTGGCTTACCTTAGCTTTTGCGAGATGGAAGGGACAAGGGAGAGCTTCTTCTCTGACTTCGTTTGAGTCGATGATGGGGAGAGAGTGGAGAGGGAGGGCTGGCTTTGAGCTTTGAGAATGAAAATGGGGAGAGCTCGGCCATTCCCTCATTCTCCCCCAAATTTTCGATTTCCCGCACTTTTTTTTTTTTTTTTACCAATGCACGTGGCGCTCCACCCTCCCTCGCCCATTTCCTCGCTATTTTCCTCGACATCTAGAATCACTCCAAAGCTAAAACATGCTATACCCACATCTTGCATTTTTATTTTGTCATTCCCCATAATATAAGATGCAAGATCATGCACAAGGTAGTGCATCTTGCATTTTTATTTTGCCACTATCTTTTTTATATATTTTGAAAAAGGACTGCACAATGGCACATTTAAATGTCATTTTGAACCTTCTCCGATTGCACTCTTACTTGGTTTGTACTAAACCATTTGCCATCCATAATTGAATCATGTTATCCTCGTAGATTTTACTTTCTTTTGAAAATATGAAGCAATAAGCATGGCTTCAAATGTGATGGTAAATGGTTGAGTGTCATTGAGGGAAACAATACTCGGCAGCCTAAGCTATTGAAACCAAAACAAGTAATTAATGATTCAGCATACAAAAAACTTTGGTATGTAAATAATTAATACTAATCTAATATATAGGTTCTGTAACAAAAATAGTCTTAAAAGCAAATATCAGTTGAAAAAGCTCCCAAAGAAATAACAGTATCGATCAATCTATCAAGATTACTCTAGAACATATTTATTTTCGAGCCTAACTGTCGAGGGAATGGGCAAGGAAACCAGCCAGGGGGACCGTCCATCCCCTTCGGGATGCGCGAAAGGGCATGAAGGAACGCATCCCGGAGGGATGGACGGTCCCCCTCGCTGGTTTCCTCGCCCATTCCCTCGACAGTTAGATTTTTTGTTTATTTTCAATCCATCTAAGCTTGTTCTATCCTCAGTTTTTTGAGCCAAAAAATAACAAATACTTATAGTATCATAAATTAAAACATCTTAAAAGAGATCGATTCAAATCAATCAATATAAACTGCGTTTATTTTAGTGGAAAAATATCATTTTTGAACATAAAACTTTTGGCTAGAACAACACATACACTTTGTATATATATAATATAATGACTAATTTGCTTACATACCAGTGCAAAACCGAGACGAATGCTGCCTTTCTCATCGAAATATTTTCATTTCGATCTTTGATGGCTTGAATCCGAGTAGCAAAGTTAGATTGTTCCATAGAACACTTGTTGCAATGTTGTGAATGAATCCATTGATCTCTTTGAAGACTTCATACATATCAAGGACTAGATCTAGATCTAGATGTCTCAACTCTTTCACCCCAAGTTTCATTTCCTTTCCTCCCATTATTTCACCCTTTGCATCTGTTTTCTTGAATGAAGTGGTTGTGGGTATAAAGAGGACTTGTCCTTTTAATGGGGAGTCAATTGCTTGGAACTTGCAAGTCATGTGCACTAAGGACAATTTTTGCAGAGATGATGACGCTATTTGGAAAGAAAACAATTGATATGTTTTTAATGGTAAAAACAAAGGAGTATATTTTAAACTACAAGAAAAGATCCACATTATTTGGTATAGAGAAAATTAGATATGTTTAAGATGATAAATATGACTTTGTCCAAGAAAATTTGATTAGTTTAACATATCATCTCAATTATTATGATGTTGTAGGGTTGCAAGTTAGGTAGAGCGGGTGGGTGGGTTGTGAGTTGCGCTCGTGACCAATGGCGGAGCCACATACAAGACATGGGTGTCCCTCTTAAAATTTTTGAAATTCAAATTTAGTATAGTAAATTGTGGGTAATTGTGGTATATTTAACTAATTGTCTTTCTAGAATTTGGTATTTTTTCTTGCCACTTCTACTTTGTCCCTCCCTTTGTGAACATCTTGGCTCCGCCACTGCCTGTGACCGTCTATTTTGACACTTTTATATTGTCTTGTTCATTTTGAGATTGGGTTTGTTCACCGAGATCAACTCGGCATAAAGGTCTTAATCTTCAGGTTGTTCAAATGTTCGAATGACCATGCGTCCGTGACTTATCTGAAGTTTTGGATTTGGTAATTGTAGCCCATGACCCACTTAAACCTGACTTAGGCAGGTTATCGGATAAATTGCTAGTAATGACCCCTCTCCCCCCCGATGGTTAATTTTTTTTTTTTCTTATGGAATTTTGCTTTTATACCAATCATCGAGGTCGATTATAGGAAAATAAATGTGAAAAGAAAATTCTATAGGTTCTAGAACATCAATATTCCTGTAAAAATCAATTACTACAACTTTTTTTTATTTTTATTTTTTAAATCTAGTTTATTACTAGCCACATTCATGTAAACCTCATCAACCTTATAAGCAACCTCTTTTTTGAACCGTATCTCAAGATCTTTGATTTGACAGATAAAGAGCTTATTTTATTTATTCCATGATCCGAAAATTTTTTTTAATTAAGTTTTTAGGTTTTGATTTGCCAAAATGAACTATCTTTGAGCATAAGTGTCTATAACTAAAACTCATTACAAACAGACTTTTGTTGTATGTGGCATTTGATTATCTGCAATATTAAATCTCTCCTTTTGAATTCAGAATGGATATGTAAATTTATTCCTCGCGACCTCAATTGTGCGGCTCATAATTTGGCTAATATGATTGAACACATTATTGTAATTAGGTTAATTAATTGAATGCAGACATACTTTATAAAATAAAATAAAAAATAAAAAATCATTCCAATCCACTTGTCAAGCTTTAACTATAACTAGAACTTTTGTAAAAGTTATGTCTTTGATGGTGGGCCTCTTTCAATGACAAAAAACATAGGATTCCTTTTCCAATGTACAATGGTTATTCCTTACCGTAAAGCAACAATTTTTCTAGAGAGCTAGGCCCGCGCTCGAAGGCCAGCCCAATACCATCCATCATCCTAAAAATTATGTCATTTTCAATATCTCTAGAATGATAGATGCTATTAGACTGTCCTAACTGTGCAGGTCTGGCTCCCTAAAAGTGTTCACAGAGCAAACATGGAAATGCACTAAAGGGAAGACAATAGACTATATAGGAATGAGTTCTTTCTCATAAAAAATAATAATAAATATATATATATATAGATCGTAATGAGAATTTTGTGTCTTGTGAGTTCTGATGATACATCAAATAAGACTATCATCACGATTATACACGTGACAAAAATTACTTATTACGAGGATCAAGTACAGACAAACTCACAAAGCCGAAAAAAGCAGATCCAGTCATTAAAAGCTAAAAAATGTCTATCAGAACAAATCACAGTCAGATGTCCAAATTTAGGCCCAACAAAGCTCTCCCTTAAAGAGGAAGAACGTTACAGAGAAAAAAAATCGTGAAGAGAGTTACTTCTCCAAAGACGCATATTCATAAAGGAGGAGATTGTTACATAGACCGTCTTCCCTCGTTGAGCCTCACATGCTTAGAATTGATAACGACCACTATATAAGGTAAATGGTACATGCGACAAAGGTATGCAATTTTAAATGAGTTATGTCTATATTAACTTCATCTCCAATAGAGTTACTGACTTAAGCATCGGAGTGTCATCGCCACCAAATAGATAGCATTTGACAAAATAACATTTGTTTTACAGGTCAAAATTACAGGAGACAAGCTTTGCACACATCAAGTTCAAAGTTTAAGGAAACCAACATCCATATCTTGTACAAAACAAATTTCACGCGGACCCATTGAGATAAACTTATCTCTTGGAATTTAAGTTCTATCTCGTGTTGTATAGAATGAAGTTCAATTTGTTTCGAATTGAAGTTATTTTAAAATGAAACTTCAAACAAAGAGACCTAGATAAAGATGACAATACAAAAGAGATTCTCCAAACATTTGGTATATAATCACAGAGTTTGATGTCTTCTTTGCACTAAAAATTAATCTTGGTCACTGTGATTAGTTATGCAATTTTCTCTTTCGGTCTCTTATCAGTTATGACTTAACTAGTGTGTATTTGACAGGCCATTCAATTTGATTCTCAGTTGGTTTATTCTCTTCGTAATATAGATTTTGAGAATGGGGCTCCTAATGGGATGGAGTTGGCTTGAATCAGTGTTCTAAAAATCGGTATAGGCGGCGTCTAGGAGCTAGAAGGTAGAAAAATGCCCAGATTAATGGCTTGGCGGATTATGGATTGTCTAGGCGGGTCTGGGCGGGGTCTAGACGGCCTAGGTGAGTCTGAGCGAGTTTTTATTTTTATTTTTAATAAGGCCAATTGTGTTCTTATTTTATTTTTCTTTCATCTTTTTTAGAAATATACAATTTAATTGTTTTTTATTCAGTATATGTCTAAATGTAGCAAATGATGATTACTTAATGAAATTCTCAAATGATCTACCGGTACCAATTTTAGTAATGTAGATTTTATCAAACATGACTGAGGTTATTCATGCAATTTGAAGAAAAATAAATGAGTAGGTTTGGATATTTGTCCACAAATTCAACTTCATATAAAGTACTCATCATGACCAACTTTAGTCATTTGAGTCTTAATAAATTTTGTTCATGATTGTTAATTTTTCATGTTTTTAAATTTTGCATATGTATCTTGACATTAAATTGGATGCAATTGATAAGGTATTATGCTTAACTTTTTGTAAATTATTAAAGTTATAATACAAAACCTAAGACCACCTAGGCGCCAGCCAGGCACCTGCTCGTCGCCCGCCCACCGCCTAGCGCTTTTTAGAACACTGGCTTGAATAGTCCCACATCAAGTAAGGACAAGTCGTCACTAATGTTTATAAGAAGATGATACACTCCCTAATAGCAACGATGCTTTTTAATATAAAAACCCCGCACTTGTGGCCCGGATGTTAGGCCCAAGACAGCGGATGTTTAAGTTGGGACAATATCGTTGCTATGTGGACCCATTGGTATCAGAGCCAACAATTCAATTGTTGGGATGGAGCAGCTCCAACATGTTAGCTGGGGTTATATGTCGACTCTCACCCAAGAGACCTGAGTTCAAGTCCCGGCAACGGAATTTAATTTTTTGTTGTTTTTGTGTTTTTTTATGTTTCCTCCGATATTGGTCAATATGGTTTCCACATTCTTTTCGGTATTGGTAAATAAGTACCCACTCTTGCACCACCGATATTGTCACCACTCAGAGCATCTTCAATCATCTCCTTAAAAAGCTATTTTAGGGGTTTTTTAGAGAAAATTTTTACTTCAATCATCCCCTATAATAACTCCATATACAACCTTTTTCGGGAAGTTAACAATCCCCTATATTTCTATAATAAAAATATTTTCAATATTTAATTTTGTAAATTAAAAACAAATAAAAAATAAAAACAAAAGAAACCCTCAACTACCTTCCCCTATTCTTTAATAATATTATAATAATTGAAATTAATAATATTGTATATTTAATAATATTATAATAATATAATTGAAACTAATGATGGTATAATTTCATTCAGTTGAGATTAATAATAGTATAATTGAAATTAAATATGTATAGAAAAATTGAAGATATATTAAAATAATATTAATTAAAATTAAAATAAGAGATGTAATTGGAGTGATGAAGAAATATGAGACCCGTAAATTTACCTTTTACCATTAGAGATGCTATCAGTCATGCCTAATTTTAAGGCTTATTTTTTCACAAAATAGACAATTTAGATACCGTAGTTGATGTAATGGTTAATTTGTACCTAATTTTATACTTTTATGACCAACAATGACTTTTTCATTACCTAAGGTAAACTCAAAAAATTATAGGACATATTTACCATTCCTAAACAAATTAAAAAAACTTAATTTTATATTTGTATGACCAACAAGGACTATTTTATAATGATTATATATATATATTTGTTATTTTTACTTTTTTTTTTACCCTTAACCTCCCATTATTTGTAGACAATAGATGACTACAAATAATTTCTTTAACTGCAGATTGAGCAATTATTTTATGTCGTTTGTTAGCTACAAATGGCTACATTAATATTTTCATGTTAACATTTTTTTTTATTCATGATTGTTTTGTCACTCTAAATGTATTTGTATTTAATTGGTTGTGAAGGTATATCTGAGTTTGAAGAACAATTTTTTTGTTTCAATTAAAGGTTGCTTTAATTCTCTGTGACTATTTAGTTTGTATGAAACTATCTTATTCAATATTGGTTCTCATTTTACCTATGAGGTTGTGATAATTCTCTGTGGTAAATAGTTTGTGATTAAATAGTGATAGAGAATAAAATTTATTACTTTACAGGTACCCATGCATTGAAGAATGGAAAATCAAATTTCGATAGTGAGAAAATTGATTTATTAATTACATTATGGAATAAGAAGCAATGATAACTAAAACCAAATTTCTAATTATCATCAAGAATGGTAATGAACGGGTACTCGTGAACTTTTCTAATCAAATTTATGACAAGTTAATTAAATTGATTTTATTAATTAATTAAAACCAAATTTGTAATCATCATTAACTACATTATGAAGAGTTTACCAAACCTTAGCATAATAATTTTATTAACTTGTCGGTAAATGAAAACTTATAAAAATTTATAATTGGTTAGTTATAATTAAAATCATTAATATCGATACCTACCAGCGGCATGGGGTAGGAGGGGTTAACGGTAAAAAAAAATAGAATCA
Organism: Berberis vulgaris; assembly: GCA_963556465.1. Classification (NCBI taxonomy): domain Eukaryota; kingdom Viridiplantae; phylum Streptophyta; class Magnoliopsida; order Ranunculales; family Berberidaceae; genus Berberis; species Berberis vulgaris. The sequence goes on along the minus strand of OY747132.1, from coordinate 82,222,240 downwards.
TTAATAAAATAATCATTGTTGGTCATAAAATAATAAAATTAAGTTTCCTAATTGTTTAGGAAGGGTCAAAATGTCTTATAACTTTATGAGTTAATCTGAGTTAATAAAAGTGTTCTTGTTGGTCATAAAAAATATAAAAATATGCACAAATTAGCCATTACATCAACTATGATATCTAAATGGTCTATTTTTATGAATAAGTAGGCTTTAAAAGTCATTTTCCCATAAAGTATGTGGTTTGTAGCTCAAACCAATTATTAGATTGGCCCCCCTCACTACAAAAAAAGGCCTTTAGGGACGTAGTCAAAATTGTCGCTATAAACAACATTTCGTCGCCATACATATTGGACAACAAAATATTTGTCGCTACAGCTTTGTCTCGCAAGTGTTTGTGCAACGAAAATAAATCTTCGTCGCTACAGAGTCCTTTTGAGCGACGACAATAAAGTTTGTTGTGAAAGGGTGTGTCGCATAATACTGTTTTGCGCGACGCTCATTTCGACGCAAGAAATAGAACGGTTCTTCGTGCAAAATATACTTATGCGATTAACTATTTCGTCGCATTAAACTTTGTCGGCATAACTCAATCGTGACGAACCCTTTCGTCCCGTTACACATTGTCGGCTTAACTCAATGGTGATGAACCTTTCATCGCGCAAGATTTTATTTGCGCGACAACAATATTCATCACACTAATGTTGTCACACAGGTTTTGTCGATTTAGACACGCTTGATCTATTCTTATGCGACAAAAAATTTTGTCATTTAAAGTTCTGTTTAATAATTTTGAAATCTTTTAATTCAAATATTTATTTTAATTAAATTAGAAATATTTATTAATTGAATCGTCTCACGCATAGAGGGTTTTGCTAATTTAGTTAAATACTATTAACTTTACAAATTAATAATGTAAAATCGTACTGTATCCATTACAAATTAAAAATTTTAAACCGTACTCTATCAGTTACAAATTAAAAAAAACACATCAGTACATTTTCTAGGGATGTGGTGGCTGATGTTTTGTCAACGGTAGTAGGAGGCTCGACAAATTAATCCCCGACTGCTGGAGAGCCCCTAATAACATACTCCACCTAGTTGCCTCTTGTGCCTGTCGTTCCCCCTCTCGGGCCTCTCTCTCCGCCTCTCGAGCCCCTCTCTCTGCCTCTCGGGCCTGCCGCTCTGCCTCACGCGTTTTGGCAACATTTAACTCATTCTGTAATTCCTCCACTTTCGATTAGGGCTGGGCAGGTCTGGTTGACCGACCCGATTTGTCAAACCCAAGGACCGGACCGAAGTTTCAAAAATTGCATTTCCAGGGACCGAGCCCGGACCGATGAGACCGGTTAACCGGGGTCCCGTATAACCGAGAATTTGGGCCGATCCGAGCCGGTTCTCGGGCTTAGGTGGTGGCGAGGAAGTGAGAGAGATGAAGAGGGAGGAGGGGTTCAAACATGAAGTCCATCTCAAGTTCTTCAAGCGACATGAATCCTCCTGCTTTAAGTGCAACACCTCCTTCATCAAGGAATTTCAACCAACTACATCTTGATAGCGTCATCTCAACTAATTTGGGAAGCAACAAACTGGGGAGGCTCATTCCATTGTAGCCTTTAACAACAAACCGTCTTAAATTTGGGGGAGGTTGGAGGCCTTTCATTACCTGTAACTGTCTGTTTGTGCCTTGCAACTGTCCATATCTCGATCTTCATCTTCATCATAGATATTCACACTATAGCACACCAACTCCAGGGAGCAAAGATTTTGTTATTGCAACAAATTGGCCTCTTTAGCATCCATTGTATTTCTCACCTTCTGAGTGCTTCAGCTGTGAAGAAGAAAAGAATGAGAAAGGACATAATGACTCCAGCTGTGAAGAAGAAAAAAATGACAAAGGACAGAGTGACAGACCTAAGAAATTCGTTTGTAAATTTCAATATGTTTATATGGCATATTGACCGTTAGATTAAAATGTTCAATGGTTTAAATAAGTTGTCATGAGACAAGTGGGACTAAAACTATGTAGAGAATGAATTAGAAATAAATTTTTTATTATTTAATCTGTTGGTGAAAGTGACACCACTATCTCAAATCAAAATAACACTTGTTTATTTTGTCTTTTGAAAGTAACATCAAATCAACACTTTTGACTTTAAAAAATAACACTTTTCAATTTTGAGTTTCTCTTACCAAATTCAATATAGTTTTTAAATTTTTAAAACACTCGGGCCGGGCCGGATAATTGTCGGGTTATAGAAATAGAAAATAAGTACCGAACCGAAAATTTCGGGCCGGGCCGAGCTTTGGACCAAAATTAAATTATCAGAAAAAATAACCGGACTGGATCGGCCCGCTCGGTCTGGTTATCGGTTCGAGTCGGGCTTTCGGTCTTGAATGCCCACCCCTACTTTCGACTGTAACGATGAAACGATTCCGACTGACCTCTGCTAAGCTGAAGATGATGTGTTTACCTCACGAACTTTAGCTTTCCCCATTTCCCGAACAATCTTTTCGGATCTCGGACCTAGCGATTCCAATGTCTCTGTCAAAATATGTAATCCTGCATCGGGATCGTCCATTGTGAGCTGCTCCAACGAAGTTTTCGGGGGATGCTGTGAGGCCACTCGCTCCATGTAGGCATCCCGCCTTTCCACCATTGTTTCCTTGATTACAAAAATTATTAAAAATTAATAACTTTTAAAACAACAAAAGTGACAACATGCAAAAAATGCAAAGAATAAAACTGACATGCAACTTCACAGCCACCTCATTGCCAGGTAGTGCATAAACATCCTTGAACATGTCGATTTCTGGAAATTTTGAACCCTCCTACAAAATATTGTTAAAATAATAAACCAACTAATATAAATATTTAATTGAATTAATTGACTAAAAATAAAATAATGAAATTAAATATATTAGTTCACTTACTAGAGGTCGTTTCTCCACCCTGTAAGAAAAGGGCAATGAACCAGAGTGATGTAAAATTTTCTTTTGACGTCGGTTCGCCGTGTTCGCCTCAGATCTTTTCTGTATAATTATTCAAAATATATATTAAACATATGCATTATTACATATATATATAAATAAATATGTTTATTTTAATTAAATAAAACCGTTAATGCTTACAAGAAATGTGGGAGTTCGAAAATGATTGCACAACCACATCCACTCATCAAGCCTATGCTTCAATTCGATTGGGGGGTTGTGCCTTAGCACTATCCACATCAGGAAACATTTGGAAGTATTATTGAAAATCATGCTTCCAATTCCTGTATCGATCCACGCACGTACCGATGATATATTCATGAATGTTTGGATCATTAATGTCAAACTCAAAGTTAACCTGAAATTTTAAATAATATTTATTAGAGAACATCAAGGCCCAACAAGATAAGTTATACCAAATCATGTAAAACTACAAGCATAAACATGCAAAACCTTCAAAATTTTCTGCATTATAAATATTCTAATTATTAAAGGTTGAGATGAATGGCTAAAACTTATTGTGAGCGCGTCCAACACCTCCTCGACCTGCATCTTGGGCTTGACCTCACTCCAAAATGAGAATATCATCGAACAATAGTTGCGAATGATTAGCAAAAAAACACCTAAGGAAATTTTCTAGTAATGCAACTAAAGAACCACACAAACAAATTGTAAAAAAGCATGCTCAAAATCTCATGTGAAAGCTTTCAAAAAAGCCAATATGTTTAAAAGTTTAAGAAATCTAAACTAAATAAGCTGAAGAAAGTTCAACTTCTTTTCACAAAGCTAAACCATGCTAGTACCACATCTTGCATTTTTTTTTGCCACCCCCCATAATATGACATGCAAGATTATGCACAAGATATTACATCTTCCATTTTTATTTTGCCACCATCTTTTTTATATTTCTTGAAAAAGGGCTACACAATGGCACATTTAAATGTTATTTTGAACCTTCTCCGATTGCACTCTTACTTGGTTTGTACCAAATCATTTGCCATCTATGGTTGAATCATGCTATCATCGAAGATTTTACTTTCTTTTGGAAATATGATGTAATAAGCATTGCTTCAAATGCGATGATAAACGATTATAGCTCAATTTCATCACTGGTAAAATGTCACTGGGGGAAACAATACTCAGCAGCCAAGATTACGAGGGCAACAAGTAGCTGTTGAAACCAAAACAAGTAATTAATGATTCAGCATACAAAAAACTTTGGTATGTAAACAGTTGAAAAAACTCCCAAAGAAATAACAGTATCGATCAATCTATTAAGATCACTCTAGAACCTTGTCCATTTGATATTTATTTTCAATCCATCGAAGCTTGTTCTATCCTCAGTTTTTTGAGCCAAAAAATAACAAATACTTATAGTATCATGAATTAAAACATCTTAAAAGAGATCGATTCAAAGCAATCAATATAAACTGCGTTTGTTTTAGTGGAAAAATATCATTTTTGAACATAAACTTTTGGCTCGAACAACACATACACTTTATTTATATATATATATATATAATGACTAATTCGCTTACATACCGTGCAAAACCGAGATGAGTGCTGCTTTTCTCATCGAAATATTTTCATTTCGATCCTTCATGGCTTGAATCCGAGTAGCAAAGTTAGATTGTTCCATAGAACACTTGTTGCTATGTTGTGAATGAATCCATTGATCTCTTTGAAGACTTCATACATATCAAAGACTAGATCTAGATCTAGATGTCTCGACTCTTTCACCCCAAGTTAGAGTTTCACTTGCTCTCTTCCCATTATTTCACCCTTTGCATCTATCTGCTTTCTGGAATGAAGTGGTTGTGGGTATAAAGAAGACTTATCCTTATCTTTTAATGGGGAGTAAATTGCTTGGAACTTGCAAGTCATGTGCACTAAGGACAATTTTTGCAGAGATGATGACACTATTTGGAAAGAAAACAATTGATATGTTTTTATCGGTAAAAACAAAGGAATATATTTTAACAGAAATTCTAAGTGTCGAGGAAATGAGCGAGGAAACCAGCGAGGGAAATGAGGTGGAGGGGTGAAAACCGTTCACCCCCCTCGGGATGTGTGTGTTGACTTTTTGCGCGCGCATCCCGAGAGGAGTGAACGGTTTCCACCCCATCCACCTCATTTCCCTCGCTCGTTTCCTCGACAGCTAGCAAAGCTCATATTTTAAACTACAAGAAAAGATCCACATTATGTTTAAGATGATAAATATGACTTTGTCCAAGAAAATTTGATTAGTTTAACATATCATCTCAATTATTATGATGTTGTAGGGTAGCAAGTTGGGTAGAGCGGGTGGGTGGGCTGTGAGGTGCGTCCGTGACCAGTGGCGGAGCCACATACAAGACATGGGTGTCCCTCTTAAAATTTTTGAAATTCAAATATATTATAGTGAATTGTGGGTAATTGTGATATATTTAACTAATTGTCTCTCTAGAATTTGGTATTTTTCTTGCCCCTTCTACTTTGTCCCTCCCTTTGTGAACATCTTGGCTCCGCCACTGCCCGTGACCGCCTATTTTGACACTTTTATATTGTCTTGCTCATTTTGAGATAGGGTTTGTTCACCGAGATCAACCCGACATAAAGGTCTTAATCTTCAGGTTGTTCAAATGTTCGAACGACCATGCGTTCGTGACTTATCTGAAGTTTTGGATTTAGTAATTGTAGCCCATGACCCACTTAAACCTGACTTAGGCAGATTATCGGATAAATTGCTAGTAATGACCCCTCTCTCCCCGATAGTTAATTTTTTTTTTCTTATGGAATTTTGCTTTTATACCAATCATCTAGGTCGATTATAGGAAAATAAATGTGTAAAGAAAATTCTATAGGTTCTAGAACATCAATATTCCTATAAAAATCAATTACTACAACTTTTTTTTTTTTTTTTTTTTTTTAAATCTAGTTTATTACTAGCCACATTCATGTAAACCTTGTCAACCTTATAAGCAACCTCTTTTTTGAACCGTATCTCAAGATCTTTGATTTTACAGAACTTTGATAAAGAGCTTATTTTATCTATTCCATGATCCAAAATTTTTTTTAATTAAGTTTTTAGGTTTCGATTTGCAAAAATGAACTAGCTTCGAGCATAAGCGTCTATAACTAAAACTCATTACGAACAAATTTTTGTTGGATGTGGCGTTTGATTATCTGTAATATTAAATCTCTCATTTTGAATTCAGAATAAATATGTAAATTTATTCCTCGTGACCTCAATTGTGTGGCCCATAATTTGACTAATATGGCTGAACACCATTATTGTAATCAAGTTAATTAATTGAATGCAGACATGCTTTATAAAATAAAATAAAAAATAAAAAATAAAAAATAAAAAATCATTCCAATCTACTTTTCAAGCTTTAACTAACCAGAACTTTTGTAAAAGTTATGTCTTTGATGGTGGGCCTCTTTCAATGAGAAACAGCATAAGATTCCTTACTGTAAAGCAACATTTTTTCTAGTGAGCTAGGCTCGCGCCCGAAGGCCAGCCAATATCATTCATCATCTTAGAAATTAGGTCATTTTCAATATCTCTAGAATTATAGATGGTATTGGATTGTCCTAGCTGTGCGGGCTTGGCTCCCTAGAAGTGTTCATAGAGCAAACATGAAAATGCACTAAAGGGAAGACAATAGACTATATAGGAATGAATTCTTTCTCATAAAAAAAAACAATACTAATATATATATATATATATATATATATATATATATATATAGATCGTAATGAGAATTTTGTGTCTTGTGAGTTCTGATGATACATCAACTAAGACTATCATCACGATTATACACGTGACAAAAATTACTTATTACGAGGATCAAGTACGAACAAACTCACAAAGCCGAAAAAAGCAGATCCAGTCATTAAAAGCTTAAAAAATGGTCTATCAGAACAAATCACAGTCAGATGTCCAAATTCAGGCCCAACAAAGCTCTCCCTTAAAGAGGAAGAACGTTACAGAGAAAAAAAAATCGTGGAGAGGGTTACTTCTCCAAAGACGCATATACATAAAGGAGGAGATTGTTACATAGACCGTCTCCCCTCGTTGAGCCTCACATGTTTAGAATTGATAACGACCACTATATAAGATAAATGGTACATTCGACAAAGGTATGCAATTTTAAATGAGTTATGTCTATATTAACTTCATCTCCAATAAAGTTACTGACTTAAACATCGGAGTGTTCTTGCCACCAAATAGATAGCATTTGACAAAATAACATTTGTTTTACAAGTTAAAATTACAGGAGACAAGATTTGCACACATCAAGTTCAAAGTTTAAGGAAACCAACATCCATATCTTGTATAAAACAAATTTCACGCGGACCCATTGAGATAAACTTATCTCTTGGAATTTAAGTTCTATCTCGTGTTGCATAGAATGAAGTTCAATTTGTTTCGAATTGAAGTTCTTTTAAAATGAAAATTCAAACAAAGACACCTAGATAAAGATGACATTACGAAAGAGATTCTCCAAACATCTGGTATATAATCACAGAGTTTGATGTCTTCTTTGCACTAAAAATTAATCTTGGTCACTGTGATTAGTTATGCATTTTTCTCTTTCGATCTCTTATCAGTTATGACTTAACTAGTGTGTATTTGACATGGCCATTCAATTTGATTCTCAGTTGGTTTCTTCTCTTCATAATATAGATTTCGAGAATGGGGCTCCAACGACAACAACATATATAATAAATACTCTTTCGTTAATAGGATGCTAGCTCAACTAGTAAATTTGTAGCGAATGATATAACAAGTCCACAGTTTACATCTTTTTCTTTGAGCTCTGACAACCGATGTTTTTGTCTTTGTTGTTGCATGTTTTAATCTTTTGAATAATGAAGATTGGTATGTTAAACTCGAGTAGAGTCTACTATGCATTGCAGCACCATGGCACAGAACTGTACGCATTAGAGGTTGGATATTTGCTAACTATTGTAGAGCTTATTCATTGATGTTAGCTGGGTTGTATATTATAATAAATTAAAAAAGGTGCTCTGCCAACCAATCCGTTGTAGTCTAGTTGGTTAGGATACTCGGCTCTCACCCGAAAGACCCGGGTTTGAGTCCCGGCAACGGAATTCAACTTTTTGTTGTTTTTTGTGTTTTTTATGCTTCCTCCAATATTGGTCAATATGGTTTCCACATTTTTTTCCGTATTAATAAATAAGTATCTAGGGTTGAAAATCGAACCGACGGTTTGGTTTTTCACTTAAATCGTGAACCGAATCGATTTAGGTCGGTTTTAAAATTTTCAAACCGAAACCGAACTGACCATTAACAAAACCGATCCAAAAATCGAAATGATTCTAATTTATTCAAATCGTAATCGAACCGACTAAAATCGAAATAAAACCGAACCGACCGACTATTTTAAACATATTGTATTATTTATATATAAAATATATATTATTTATTATATATATATTCGGTCGGTTCGGTTTGATCGGTTAAAATCACATAGAAACCGAAAACTGAAACGACCACTTAGATTTTGAATTTTTTAAAACCGAAACCGATCTGAACCGAATTTAAACCGAACCAATCAGTTTGGTTTAGATCGGTTCGGTCAGTTTAATTGGTTTGATCGATTTTTTGTTCAGCCCTATAAGTACCCACTCTTGCACTATCAATATTGTCACCACTCAGAGCATCTCCAATCATCTCCTTAAAAAGCTATTTTAGGGGTTTCATAGAGAAAATTTTTGCTCAAACCATCCCCTAAACAATCCTCTATAATAACTCCATATAAAGCTTTTTTCGGGAAATTAATCATCCCCTATATTTCTATAATAAAAATATTTTCAATATTTAATTTTCTAAATTAAAAACAAATAAAAAATAAAAACAAAAGAAACCCTCAACTACCTTCCCGTCTTCTTTAATAATATTATAATAATTAAAATTAATAACATAATTGAAATTAATAATATTGTATATTTAATAATATTATAATAATATAATTGAAATTAATGATAGTATAATTACATTAAGTTGAGATTAATAATAGTATAATTGAAATTAAATTGGTATAGAAAAATTGAAAATATATTAAAATAATAATAAAAAATTTAAATAAGGGATGTGGTTGCAGTGATGAAGAAATATGAGACCCGTAAATTTAGCTTTTACCATTAGAGATGCTATCAGTCATGCCTAATTTTAAGGCCTATTTTTTCACAAAATAGATAATTTAGATACCGTAGTTGATGTAATGACTAATTTGTGCCTAATTTTATATTTTTATAACCAGCAATGACTATTTCATTAACTAAGGTTAACTCATAAAATTATAGGACATATATACCCTTTCTAAACAAATTAAAAAAAAATAATTTTATACTTATATGACCAACAATGACTATTTTATAATGATTATATTTTTTTGTTATTTTTACTTCTTTTTTTTATCATTAACCCCTCCCATTATTTGTAGACAATAGATGGCTACAAATAATTTCTTTAACTGGAGATTGAGCAATTATTTTATGTCATTTGTTAGCTACAAATGGCTGCATTAATATTTTCATGTTAGCATTTTTTTTATTCATGATTGTTTTGTCACTCTAAATGTATTTGTATTTAACTGGTTGTGAAGGTATACCTGAGTTTGAAGAACAATTTTTTTGTTTCAATTAAAGGTTGCTTTAATTCTCTGTCACTATTTAGTTTGTATGAAACTATCTTATTCAATATTGGTTCTCATTTTACCTATGAGGCTGTGATAATTCTCCGTGGTAGATAGTTTGTGACTAAATAGTGATAGAGAATAAAATTTATTACTTTACAAGTACCCATGCATTGAAGAATGGAAAATCAAATTTCGATAGTGGAAAAATTGATTTATTAACTACATTATGGAATAAGAAGCAATGATAACTAAAACCAAATTTCTAATCATCATCAAGAATGGTAATGAACGGGTACCTGTGAACTTTTCTAATCAAATTTATGACAAGTTAATCAAATTGATTTTATTAACTAATTAAATCAAATTTGTAATCATCATTAACTACATTATGAAGAGTTTACCAAACCTTAGCATAATAATTTTTATAAGTTGTTGGTATTAACTTGTTGGTGAATGACAACTTATAAAAATTTATAATTGGTTGGTCATAATTAGAATCATTAATATGATACCTACCAGCGGCATGGGGTGATAGGGGTTAATGGTAAAAAAATAAAATAATTAATAAAATAGTCATTGTTGGTAATAAAAGAATAAAATTATATTTCCTGATTGTTTAGGAAGGGTCAAGATGTCTTATAACTTTATGAATTAACCTGAGTTAATAAAAGAGTTATTGTTGGTCATAAAAATATAAAAATATGCACAAATTAGCCATTACACCAACTATGATATCTAAATGGTCCATTTTGTGAATAAATAGGCTTTAAAAGTCATTTTCCGCATAAAAATATGTGGTTTGTAGCTCGAACCAATTATCAAATTGGCCCTACAAAGATTGACCCCTAGCCTATGCGATGCCATTCGTCACATTCTCCGTGAACTGAGCTACAAACGCCTCTATTTTATAAGAGTGCAGCTATTGCTCAAGTATGTAGGGCATACCCCTAGTGCAACATCAACACTCTGTGGGCTATGTGCTTTTCAATAGACAAACCTCCTTCCTTATCGAGAATTAGGGTGTCATAGCATTGTAAAACCAACAAAATTAATTTACTCAGAGAAAAGTTTTCTTTGTTAGATTTCAATATTAATGCCGAAGATAAACCACATAATCGTTAGAATGATCGAAGACTTACCCGGATCCATTCGCAATTGTATACAGGTAACTCCAGAGATACAATTTCTCTTATAGTATTTTCTTTCTGTGCTATTTTGTGATGGAGAAGAACCACTTCAGTTGGCAGAGAGAGGACTGCCTCTTTTGTATTCCCTTTCAATTAACTGTTTCCATCAAACAGTTATTTATAACCTCCATAGGTGATTGGGTTACCTGTCCGGGAAGTTAACAATCTCCCACATGGCCCAATAACGATAATGGAATTATTCATGTCTAATGAGTAATACTTTATGTGCACACATAAGACTCTAAGATCAAATGGTTACAACATCATAAGAAAACAAACTACTAATACGAGTCATGGCAGTTTTATGTTATTAATCAACATAATTCCTTCCATGTACTACAAATCAGTAATCAACTTAACATAATAAAAGGGATTCATAAAAGTCCACATGATATCAAGAAAATCAAAATCTGAGTAGCCAATGACCTCAAGACTCTCTGATCTCCTGTACGTGAGCATGTAATTCTTTGTACTTTGAAGGTATCTCATCACTTTCTTTGCAATTTTCCAATGATCAAAACCAGAATTTTCTTGATATATGCCTAGTACACCAATCGCAAAACTGATAACTGGCCTTGTGCAGGTTTGAGCATACAATAAGCTCCCAACTGCAGACGAATAAGAAACTTTTTCCATCCTATTTTGTTCCCATTTATTTTTCGGACATTGCATAAGACTGAACTTATCCCCTTTCTGAATGGGAACTGGACTTGGTGAGCAATTGGTCATTCCAAATCTCTGTAGAATTATTTCTATGTAGGTTTTTTGAGACAAACCTAACAATCCACGTGAACGATCCCGGAATATTTCTATTCCAAGCACGTAATTTGCCTCACCCATATCCTTTATTTCAAAGTTGTGAGAGAGAAAGTCCTTGATTTTATATAATAATCCAAGGTCACTGCTTGCTAATAATATATCGTCAACATACAAAATAAAAAATATAAACTTACTCACACGACCTTTAGATAAATGCATCGGTCAATGATGTTTTCGTGAAATCCAAAGGAGGTGATGGTATCATTAAACTTTAGATACCATTGTCGGGAAGCTTGCTTTAAGTCCATAGATTGACGTCTTAAGCTTGCAAGCCAAATGTTTTTTTTCCTTTAATGGAGAATCCTTCAGGTTGAGCCATATATACCTCTTCATCCAAACTTCCATTTAAGAACACTGTTTTCACATCTATTTGGTGTAGTTCTAAATCAAAATGAGCAACTAATGCCATGATAATTATGAGTGAGTCATTTGATGATATCGGAGAAAATGTCTTTTTGTAATCAAAGTCTTCTATTTGAGTGAACCATTTGGCCACAAGTCTAGCTTTATATCGTTTTATTTTGCCCTTTGAGTCATGTTTGGTCTTAAAAATCCATTTGCAACCCACATTTTGGTATCATTTGGGCAATTCAACGAGTTCCCATACTTGATTTTGTGCAATTGAGTTCAACTCATCTTTCATAGCTTCAATTCATTTTTCAGAATTATCACTTGCTATGGTTTGTGAAAACGAAATCGGATCTTTAGATGTCCCAATATCATAATCAGATTCTTGGAAATAAATCACATAATCATTAGAAATAGCAGGCTTTCTGATCCTTTCAGATCTTCTCAATGTTATTTGTAGTTCTGTTGACATTTGATCATTTGCGACAATCTCGCCATGGAATGGAAAGTCACGTGCATGTGGCTCCAAGTCATTATATTGATCAACAACTGCAGGAACAAAGAGTGGTGGCTCAAGAATTTGTTGTTGTGGGTTGATTGGGCATGCATCAACCATGAGAACAACAATCTTGTGTGAAGCTATAGGGAATGAGACTTGCATCCGAACTTCTTTAATTGCCATATTTTGTGTTTTATCACTCCCACTGACTTCACCATTCTCAAACAATCTAACATTATCGGTTTCTATAATTCTTGTATTGTGGTTAGGATAGTAAAATCTATACCCTTTGGATTTTTTAGGGTAACCAATAAAGTAGTCGCTGATTGTCCTTGAATCCAATTCTTTTCATGTGGATTGTATATTCTAACTTCTGTTGGGCAACCCCAAACATGCAAGTGTCTCAAACTAGGTTTTATTCCAGTCCATAACTCAAAAGAAGTTTTAGGAACTGACTTACTAGGAACCCTGTTTAATAAATAAACAACAGTTTTTAATGCATACATCCACAAAGATAAGGGTAATGAGGAGTTGCTTAACATACTTCTAACCATGTCCATAAGAGTATGGTTCCTTCTTTCAACTACGTCATTCTGCTGAGGCGTGCCAGACATTGTGTATTGATCAGAAATACCTTTGATTTCAAGAAGTCTAGCCAATGGGTCCGGGCGTTGCCCTGATTCATCATATTTTCCATAGTATTCACCACTTCCATCAGACCTTATGATTTTCACTTTTCTATCTAATTGTCTTTCAACCTCAGAGATATATACTTCAACAGCGTTCACTGCTTGAGATTTATCATTCAGCAAATAGATATAACCATAATGTGAAAAATCATCTATAAAGGTGATAAAATATTTTTCTTCACTAAATGATGGAGCATCAAAAGGCCCATAAATATATGTATGAACAATCTCAAGAGGTTCCTTACTCCTCATGACACTTTTTTTCGTGTGCTTGGTTTGTTTTCCTTTAATACAATCCACGCACACACCAAGATCAGTAAAATCTAGATTCTGAAGAATCTCAACCTTTACTAATCTTTGCATTCTATCTTGAGAGATGTGTCACAACCTTCTATGCCACAAGTTTGTGAAATTTTCATCAACAATGCTACGTTTAGCACCAACACAAGTATGTAGGGATAATAGTGAGGCAACAAAATAATCATCAAGTTTTAATTTATATAAGCCATCGTATAAAATAACAGAACCAACACATGAACCTTTCTTAAATAAGCTAAAGCATTTATTCCCAAACTTGAAAGTGTAACTATCAATATCAAGTTTAGCTAATGAGACTAGATTTCTGGAAACTGAAGGTACATAAAGAGTTTCAAGTAAATCTATATAATGTCCACTACCTAGGAAGGCAAGAACAAATGATAAGTGTCAATAACTTTAATGAGAGTTTTGTCCCGATTTTCCATGAACATGAATTTCTCTTGTAGGTTTGTGGTTCGGGTTGTAAGGAATCCCTGCAAAGTATTGGAAACATGAGTTGTAGCTCATGAATCTACCCACCAAGTATTAGAAGGAACTTTAGTAAGATGAGATTCAAATACGTAAACTGAATCAATACCTTTCCTTTCGAACCATTCATTCCTCTTTAGACAATCTTTTTGAAAATGGCCAAATTTCCTACAGAAGTTGCACTTAACGCCCATTTCCTTCTGATGATTGTGTCATTTCTGGGTAGTATTATCTTTTTTAGGAGTCTTCCCTTTAGAGCTCTTGAACTTGCGCGATTTGATTTTAAACTCTTGAGCAACCATGTGAATTGAGTTTTGTCCCATAGCCTTTAGCCTGGCCTCCTTTTGAATAAGCATGCTGCCCAATTTATTAACATTTCACTTATCTTTCATAGTGTTATAGTTAATTTGAAATAGGCCATACTGATGAAGTAAGGAGTTCAAGATAAATTGAACGAGGAAGAACTCATCCACAGACATTCCCAATATCTTAAACTGAGTTGCCAAATTTGTAATTTCAAGAATATGTTCATACATACCACGTGAACCATCATACTTCATCGTGGTAAGTCTAGCCATTAGAGTCCCAGCAAAAGACTTGTCCGTAGACTTGAAACGTTCTTCAACATTAGTGAGAAACTCTTTGGCATTATCAGGTGATGAGAGTGTGGTCTTAATGTTGGTTGCTATTGTCATACGCATAAACATGAGGCTTAACCTATTGGATCTTTCCCATGCATTATATGTTGCCCGTTCATCAGTGCTGCTGGCGGATTTTTAAGTCCTAAGATCAAGACACCAAGGGTGAAGTGTACTTGTTCTTTCCAATTTGAAAAATTCAGGCCATTAAGCATAGGGGTGGATGATGCATGCGAATGCAAAGGGACAAGAATTGATGCTGCAATAATAAAAAAAAAAATATGCTCACTACATAATGCTATGAATTTCATAATTTTAAGCACATGTATATACATTAAGAATAACATGACAGTGATGTTTCTTTAGTCATAGTCTAATGTCATGTAATTTCTTACTATTCTCTGTCACATTGTAGGACTAAATAGTCAAGTGTACACATTAAATAAGTTTGCTTCCTTTGGGTATGCATTCCAACCTTATGAATAACACTCGTTATTTATCCCACTCCAATTCAATGATCAGTAGAAAGGTGGTGCACCTTTGGGCCAACCATAATTTTCTAATAATCAAGGAATTGTTTATTGCAAAAATTATTCTTATCACTAATTACAAGAGAATTAATGTTAGGATATCTTTAATAAACTTATATTCTAAACACATTCCAGTTGGGCCACTTTGGTAGCTAGCAAATTGTATCTTAATCAAGGAATGTGATTTCTCAAAAAATGTCGAAATTTCACCGAATATTTCTCTTTTTTTAGTTACCGAAATTTCTTTTGAGACCGAAATATTTATTTTTTTCATTAGGTCAATCTCAATGTCGGTACATTTTAATCCATTATAATTTTAGTTTAGTATTAAAATTTTGTTATATAAGTAATTCTTATGCAATATGTAGTTTGTATGACATTACGAGTCTCGTAATACTCTTTATGTAATATGTAAGAGTTTAAAATGCTTAACTTTAATTGATAACTTCAAAATTAAAATCGAAAATTTTACATTTTTCCTATACACAACGAAATATTTCTTAAAAACAACTTACCAAAATCACCTCGAAAAATGAAATCACAATCCTTGATCTTAATATAGAAAATAAGTTATTAGAGTAATTTTGCATAAACATCATTAGTGAACTATTGCATTCACATTAAAATTTAATCTCTAATTCATAAGCATTTACATTAAATATGCAATTACATGTAATAACAACAATAATGCCCCTTTCAAATTCAATAATTGGAGTCAATTATCATGAAATAAGAAATTACCGTAAAATAAGAAATTGATTGCTTGTTTCAGTCCTTGATTAATTGGTAGGGGATTTGACATTAATCTCTATTGTGGTTCGCTAGCATCTTACTATTTGCTTTTCCAGTGGTTGGTGCCAATGCCACTTCCCTGTTATTGTTCCAATGCTTACCCTTTGTCATGGGCGGATCCACTGCTTGGATAAAGGGGTCAACCCCCCCTTAGGTTTTGTAAAAAATTCATTAAAGGAGTTAAAATTTCACTATTGCCTCCATTTGAAAATTTATATTGCCCCCCTTGAAATTTCATATTGCTCCCTCTTATAAAAAAAGTCATAGATCCCAAATTGCAAGAGAAATCGAGCCTCTTGTGTCTGCGTATGCGCTTGCGTCTTGCGATATCTTCTTCAGTTCTTCTTCATCTCCATCTGAAACATGTGAGTTTGTTTGATGTTCTTATTTATCCATCTCCAACTTGTTGATTTTATGCCCTGATCTTGCAATAAAAATTCCGATGAATTTCTGAAACCTAAATTCCTGAATTTAATATAGTTTTTCATGTCAGCCGATTCAGAGATTCTCCATCTAATATTACAACTAACAAGAAAATAAGAAACAATGACAAACATATATGTCCGATGAATGTTGTGTCAATCAAAAAAGCAATTGGATCAGCTGCTAAAGCCATTGCAGCAGGCAATACAATATGAAATATCTCTAAGCCAATCTCATCATTCTTGAAAACAATCTTACAATAAGCCTTAATGATCTTTCTATAAAAGCAAAAAAAATAATGTTCTACATAAAATGTTACTAGCAATCAATCTCACACTCAAAGACAAACACACACCATACACACCACATGTACACATTCCACACTACACACATAGTGACACACATAGCCTGTTTGCAATATACAAAAAAATTGAAATTTTTATGTTGTATATCTCCGTCAGTTAAACAGAACCCAAAAAAAGAAAAACTTTGATGCCTTTACTAATTTCTTGGAAACTTCTTATACAAAGGACATTTTTTATGCTGCATACCGAAAAAATTTCTTTAAAATGTTACATATTTTTTTTGCCCCCCTTTGTTTGCAATCCTGGATCCGCCCCTGCTTTGCAACTTCCTATGCCTTATCTTACTGGCTTAAGTTGCTATGCTTGATTCTCTTCCCCACCCACACTTTAGCTCGAGGCTTTGTACTTTCTTGATTTGCTTGGGACACTTGCATCACTACATCCAAACACATTGCATTGGAAGCCATTGATGCGCCTGAAATTGTTGTTACAGATATAGAACCTAAAGTCTTTAAGGTGACTGAAAGTTTCATTTCATTAATTACCTTATACTACCGTCGTATCCGTCCCTATTAATACGCGTTTCTTTGGTAGGCTGTGTTGCACTTTATATATACCAGAAATTCAAATTCTAGGAAGCGAGGGATGTGCGACATCGCTTATCTCGAGGGGGATGTGCGGTGTAACCACCCATCCCTCGCCCCTTACCCTCGCTCCCTCGAAGGGCTCTTATATATACAGATACTTTGGTGAAAGATGACTAGTTGGTTATTTCAAACACATCTTGCGTATCTTCCATAACGGATACATTCACTGGAAGATCTCTCCTAAAAATGTGTAAGGAAGCTTCCCCTGACACGAATCTGACACTAGGACCTGGCTCTCTAGATAAGCTCATAAACCTATTGAGCTTTCAATGACTTGTTCCATACTTCAAGCCATCACCATGGCCCTAACCATATAAATGCAGTCACCGTCCAAACCATAATTAAGCACAACCACCTTATCCAAGTATATTCATTTTGTGATGGCATGCTGATTGAATTGTCATTTACTCGCATGATTTGATTTTTCCTTGAATCTTTTTCATATATATATATATATATATATTGGAAGTGAATTGGGGTTTTAACAAGATCTCGTAACTTCTCAGAAATAACATATGCCTCTCTGCTAGGGTTCGAACTGTGACCTGTATTTTCATCTGCCACAACTCTATCAACTAGCTGGTGCCCCATTCACATCTTTTTCATCTTCCCACCACCCACGAGACAAGTGAAGAAGGTCGAATGTATTTTTATTACTTCACCACCATGTTATCTTTGTATATTTATATGTTTTGTGTATGTCTAAAATGTACAAGTCAAACTAATTTCATGACCATTTTTTTATTTTACGATGCATAATCTCAACATTCTGAATTATTTGATAATGAAGGAAAGTACAGGGAAGAGTGTTTATTACTTCACCACCATGTTTATTTTGCATGCACAAAAAAGTTCGATGTTGTTTTACATTGACAACTTAATAAAGTGTTTGATGTCTTTGTTTGATTTGAAGAAGTTTAAGTTTGCATTTCAGGAAAACAACTGAGAATAGAGGAAGATTGTGGTGTGTTACAAGCAATTTTTTGACATCCATTTATTCCAAACTCATTAGAAGAAAAACACCAACTAGAAATACAATTTTGTTGCCTCCTCTCAAGCTTCACCCTTTTGAACTTCCAACATGGATGATACATAATTATGAAGTTCAAAAAGGTGAAGTTCATGGGGATGAACCAAAACCACAAATAAAACTCTAGGTAAATCCTTGTGATGTCCAATGCTTTGCGTTCTCGAATCCATTAACACAATACCGATAATCCTCCATGGCCTTAACAATCTCTTCTTGGGTGTTCATCACAAAAGGCCCTCGTTGCACCACGGGTTCACCCAACGGTTCACCTCCGATTAGTATAAACCTATTAGGCTTCGACGACTTATTCCATACTTCAAGCCCATCACCATGGCCTAACAGAAGTAAATTGTGTGCACTCACCGGCAAAGATGTCGAATTACCATAAATACCCTCACCTTCCAAAACATAGATGAATGAGTTCCATGTTGGAGGTATTGGTTGTTGAAGGTAGGCTTCTGGTTCCAGTGTGAAGTCCAAAAACATTGTAGGTGTTCTTGTGTAGATTGGTGACTGAGTCCCCAAAGCCTCCCCTGCTATTACTCTGACCTTAATACCATTTCTTTTAACTTCTACAACATCCTTGCTCTGTAGTTCTTGATATTTTGGCTCAGACCTGAATCAAAATAAATAAATAAATAAATAAGTACTATGCAGTGTGCGCAACTAGTAATCTATATTCTGATTTAATCTATATTACAAATCAGAATGATGTTTTGGAAGTGGAAAAAACTATGATAAACAGTGTATTAAAGGAGAAACATCCATTATATCATTGTAAGCGCTATAATGTCACTTATTATAAACAGAACAATAAGACATAAAAGGTACAAATTTGTGGTCATTTTCATTGAAAATTAGGGTCAGTGACCTTAAGTTTGCTTTATAAAAAAGAAGTTTGCATTCACATTTTTGGTTGTTTGTTTCATCAATTATTGTTTGCGGACGCCTATTATTAATGTGCTAATATTCTCGATGACTGTAATAAAAATAATATTAGCATAATTCTCCACTGAAATTTTTATGTCGACTATGTGTTTAATATATAGAGCTAATAATAATGAAGTGCACTAATTGTAATATTGTCAACTGTAAGTATGATAAGAAAGAGTGGTTTATATGATTATCACGAAAATGAAAGCAAAAAGAAAAGGGACTTCTACGAATAACATTAGAAAAACAAACATGTCAAAGTCATCGATTGCATAAAGGGTTTAATATGTAAGTAAATATATAACGCATATTCGCGTTATTGATTTAAATAATTAAAATGATAAGTTTCGAAGATTCATTAGACCGAGAAAGTGATTTAAAAATTCCATTCAAAGGAAGAAAAAAATATATTGGATTTATTTTTAAATTATAATGTAGGTCAGAAATATAATAATAGATTAGGATCCCTAAATGAAGATAAATTAAGCATCAAAGTAATTGAAAACACATGGGAATTAATTATCAAAGTCAAAATCAATCAACGATTGTGTTTTCACGAAATATATAATAGATTAGGATTCTGAAATTACGAAAAGAAAAAGGGCGAAAGAAAAAATTAAAAATTTTCAAAGTTTTTTTTGAAAATTTCGAGATTTTTCTGTAATTTTGTTTTTCTTTTTTTAATTATTTATTGATTTTTGAAACCACTAATTTGATTTTCTAATTATCATTTCTTCTATTTATATATTGATTTCATGTTTGTTTCATTTATTTGTATTTAGGCTTAATTTAATATGTTTAATAGGTTTATTTACTTGCATTTGATTTTTTCACATATTTCATATACCTTAAAAATTTATTATATCTATTTCACGTATCCTCAAAATTTTACGTTTTTTCTTTATACAACAAAATATTTCTTAAAATTAGGAAAGTGAAATTAACTCAAGAAAACGAAATCACAATCGTTGTCATCAATGTGAACATAAGAAAAATTGTAGAATCTCTTACATTTTGTACTTGGATGAGAGATTGACCCACAATTTATATATATATATTTCACGTATCTTTGAAATTTTATGCTTTTTATCCACACACTGAAATATTTCTTAAAATCAGAAAAGTGAAATTAACTCAAGAAAACAAAATCACATTCGTTGTCATCAATGTGAACATAAGAAAAAATTGCGAGTGTGAATAGAATCTCTTACATTTTGTACTTGGATGAGAGATTGACCCACAATTTATTATATAGATATTTCATGTATCTTCAAATTTTTACACTTTTAATTTGCACATTGAAATATTTCTTAAAATTAGGAGACCAAAATTAACTCAAGAAAACAAAATGACAGTCCTTGTCGTCAATGTGAACATAAGAAAAATTGTGAGTGTGAATAGAATCTCTTACATTTTGTACTTGGATGAGAGATTGACCCACAATTTATTATATATATATATATATTTCACGTATCTTTGAAATTTTATACTTTTTATCCACACACTGAAATATTTCTTAAAATCAGAAAGTGAAATTAACTCAAGAAAACAAAATCACAATCGTTGTCATCAATGTGAACATAAGAAAAAATTGTGAGTGTGAATAGAATCTCTTACATTTTGTACTTGGATGAGAGATTGACCCACAATTTATTATATATATATATATTTTATGTATCTTCAAATTTTTACACTTTTAGTTTGCACATTGAAATATTTCTTAAAATTAGGAGACCAAAATTAACTCAAGAAAACAAAATGACAGTCCTTGTCGTCAATGTGAACATAAGAAAAATTGTGAGTGTGAATAGAATCTCTTACATTTTGTACTTGGATGATAGATTGACCTACAATTTATTATTATATATATATTTCATGTATCTTCGAAATTTTACGCTTTTAATTTGCACATTGAAATATTTTTAAAATTAGGAGACCAAAATTAACTCAAAAACACGAAATCACAATCCTTGTCATCAATGTGAACATAAGAAAAATTGTGAGTGTGAATAGAATCTCTTACATTTTGTACTTGGATGACAGATTGATCCACAATTTATTATATATATATATATATATATCACGTATCTTTGAAATTTTATGTTTTTTCTCTACACACCGAAATATTTCTTAAAATCAGATAACCGAAATTAACTCAAAAAAATGAAATCACAATCCTTGTCATCATTGTGAACATAAGAAAAATGAGTGTGAAGAGGATCTCTTACATTTTGTACTTGGATGAGAGATATATTTTATGTGTCTTCAAAATTTTATGCTTTAAATTTGCTTAAAATTAGGAGACCAAAATTAACTCAAAAATACCAAATCACAGTCCTTATCATCAATGTGAACATAAAGAAAAATGAGTGTGAAGAGGATCTCTTACATTTTGTAGTTGGATGAGAGATTGACCCACAATTGTAGACCCAACTGGGTTCCTTCCTTTGCAGGCATTTCTGAGTGGACTATTCCTCTTCCTGCAGTCATCCACTGCAAATCTCCTTCTTTTATGGTCCCCTTATGTCCTTGAAAATCTTCATGTGTCACAGCTCCCTATACATCACATTAAAGTTGACATACATAAAGCACTCCACCTTTGAGCATGTATGCATCAAAGTGTCTTTTAATTAAGCTAATAAAGTGTTAGAAAATAAGCTTAAAGTTTTAAAATGTCAATGGTTCACCAACACCATTTTGGTAGTGCTTGTAATTGAGCACTTGGTGTGTTATAAGGTGGATGAAGCACTTATATACTACCTCATGAGGACACTTTTACAACAACAAATCATCCTTTTTCTTGATTTTCAACTCAACCTACTTTATAGCATGTCTTAATGGCCTTTCATAGCGCAAACAACACAGTTTTAGGTTGTGATTGATGAGCTCAACCTCCCCATCACTTATAATTCTTAATGGCATGTCAAGTCTAAAACTTCCATAACTCAAAAGTTTTCGAAGTCTTGGGTTGGATGGAGTATTTGCTCTCATGTGACATATCTACGCAAAATCTTCAAAAACAAAGTGGCTATATTCTAATGGGGATGATCTTATAACATTTTTATCAACTTTAAGAATGGGTAGTTAAACATTTCTTTCAGAAGGTACTTTATAAACTAACAACATACAATTGATATCTTACCTGTAACATATATGTTACTGTCTCAAAGCCTGCAAACAAGAAGAAACATACACTCATGTTAACCAACAAAAAATAAATTCTCATAAATTTGAGAAAAAATATACAAAAATAAAATAAAAATTCAAACCTCTATGTGGATGATCAGGAAACCCAGCAGGAGCAGTAACTGCATAATAATTCAATACAACAACAATCTTCAAACACTGTTCTTGATATCTCAAACTCAAATCCAATCAAGAAACATAAAAAAAAAAAAAAAAAAAAAAGGAAAGATACCCACTTGTGAATTCATCCAAAAGAAGAAATGGGTCGAAGTTTTTCAACTCGAATCTGCAAAAAAAAAAAAAGGTAATAACAATGAACATACATTGATAAAAAAATCGATAATTCTTCGAAAATAAAGAAGAAGAACATAAAGGAATAAGAAAAATAAATGATGTTTTTCTTACCCTCCAATGCTTCTTCTAACAACAGCTCCTTTTCCTTCATGTTGAGCCTTAGCTTCGAACTTTCTAACCACTTTGCGGGGCTTTTCAAGAACATTACAGACCTCCCTTTCAGACATTTTTTTTAATCTAGATTGAGAAGATGGTTTTTTTTTTTTTTTTTGAAGCAGAGATTGGTGTGCTTTGAGAGATGTTTAAAGAGTATTTATTTATAGGAGGAGAAGATGGAAGGATATGATGATGGCCGGGGAGAAGTCAATGGAGAAGGTTCTAATGGGAATGGGAATTGAATAATAAGAATATTTGAAACCAATAGTCAATGTTGAGTGGCTGACTGATCACAGCATTTTTATTTGTTTGAAGATTAATAACTTGCCTTGAGAAGAAAAGGATTTGTTTGATGATTAGGTCATGTTGGCGTCTTCATGATGTCTCTTGTTTGATGTGTATTTGAAGATTAGATTGGCATCATATCTCATAGCCAGTGTGAATACTGAATACAATGTATACACCCAGGCCATGGGAAAATTCTAGGGGTCGAGGGAGGGAGGGAGCGAGGGATGGGTGGTAGCCACCCATCCGCCCCGAGATAAGCACCATCGCGCATCTCCAATTTGATGCGCTTATCTCGAGGCGGATGGGTGATTACCACCCATCCCTCGCCCCTTTCCCTCGCTCCCTCCCTCGATCTGTAGCAAAGCTCCAGGCCATGATGATAGTGAATAGCACAAGTTTTATCAACCAAGCAAAAAAAAGATAATCAATAAAAAAAATAGGGGTATTTTGATTTTGGCCCCATTAGTTTATATGGTACTCTTTCTGGCACCTATTTTAAACACTAATTGAGTCACACCCCGTTTCGATAAGACCCTCTCGAAGGTGATTGACTACCTCAAGGCAATGTATTGTTGGTGAAAGTGTGAAGATCGAATAATACGATAATACTAGGAAAACTAGTTTTACAACCAGGGGGACGTGATGCGATCTCGAGTGAATGGTGAAATCCTCAAAGTATTTGTGTATCTCGAGATTGTAAACACCTCATCTGATGATGCCACATAATTCTGATTGCAAAACCTGATATTCCCATAGCCAATTTATTGAATATAATGTATACACCCTATAAGGTTACTGAACCAATAGGAAGCTCACAATGGATCATCAAAAGATTCTCAATAGATCAAGGATTCTCAAGTTCCATAGATAGCAAAATCATGATCCTCAATCAAAGATACAATATACAGTAAGTCTAGGCATTCAGAAAATACAACCATTTTTTTGTCAAGACTTGTATTTTTTTTACATTTTTACCCATTCTCTTTAAAATACAACCTCAAACATCATTTATAGAAGGTAGAAATGTAAAAAAACTCAAACCTAACTATGTTCCCTGGCTACCTAGAATTGTTGTACAATATATCCTCAATCAAGGATATTCAATATGACCAGACATGAAAATCTTATCTGGCAGTTGTTGATCCTGAACCAAAGATTGTTCAATATCCCCCATTCATAGCAACTATATAATGTCAAGTTGTAACTTATCGTATTTGTATTATTTTCTTTTCCTATTTTGTTCTGTAATATTATTGAGAGGAAACCTCTCCACATGATTGTAAGACATCTCTTTTATAAGTAGAGCATACACCACCATTGTAAAATGTGGTGGACTTGCCCATTTACAATGATCAGCACAAGTTTTAGCACCAACCAAAAAAAAAAAAAAACCATAAGAAATAAATTAAGTACCTAATAACCCAAATTTTTTTGTCCCCAAAGTATGTATATGCTTGGACCCAAAGCTCGACATTGTTGGTTTGTGCTTTGAACCAGCCATTAAGACACAAATAATAACCTATCATTTTTATTTTTATTTTGGGTGTTTTTTCACCCCGTGTTTTACTAGAATCACCTAGCTACTAAAACAAAATCACATATTTGAGTTTCTGTTTTCTAAAATGATCCAAACTACACCAAATTAAATTAAATATTTTTTGTTTTATTTATTTAAACCCTGTCCTCAACTAAAACCAAACGGCCAGTTTTAACAACTTATGACTAAAAACCTAAAAACTTCTCACGATGCCCTCCTCTATCTCTAATGATTAAGGGTAATACAACCTCTTGTTTAGGGATGACAATGGGGCGGATTTTTACGGAGATCCGCTCTCATCCGCTCCGTTTGGAGCCGTTTTGGATGTGCCTATATGGATATCAGGGCGGATATGGATATCCAAATAACATCCGTCAAATATTCAAGGCGGATATGGATTTGACCATATCCGCCCCGCAGATATCCATTTATGTGTAAAATTTATTAAAATACCCTTAAAATAATACAAACCCTGAATCCTAAAATATCTTCTTCACAAATTCTTTCCACAACAAATTCACTTCGCCTCTGTCTCCATCACGCCTCCTTCCCTCCTCCATGCCTGCATCAGTGTCGCAATGCATATTCTTCCCGAAATCTTCTTCTCCGATCTTCAATACCTGATGATGCACAATCGATGAGGAGTAGCTAGTCTTTTTCGTCTTTCCTGTCGTTATCCTCGATCGCCAATCAAATTTCCACACTGATTTCGACGATTTCATCTCTTCCGTCGACGACAATCCTTCACTCTCCTGCTCGTTCTCCAATTCTTCAAGTCTCTTCTTCTTCTTCATGAATAATATATCAGATGCGTTCGAATTGTTATTCTTTTTGCTGAGATACATCACTGATTTCCTCTCAAATTGTAGATCTTGATCGGAGATTCTACTACAGTCGTCAAGAACAACACATGTATAGTGTAGCTAGCAATGGAATGGTGGTTTCGAAACACTCATCTATGTTTTCTTTTGACGATTTTTTGGGGAATATATATAGTGAGACAGGAAGGTGAAGCCGTGAGAGAAGAGAAGAGAAGATTAGTACAGGTGGGTGAAGTCGAGTGTGGACGATGCGTCACGTGTGCCACCTTGCTAACATGCGCATCCTCTTCACACTCTTACTTTGTTGTTGAAATTTGTGTTGCTTTTGTTCGGTTTGTTGGTCTGTTTGTGTTGTTTTGTTGCTATGTTTGTGGTGTGGCTTTAAAAGAGCATTGTAGAAAGAAAGATCTGACTATATGCAACTACAACTAAAGATTTTTGATTGAGTTTATTGTAATCTTCAGCTTCTTTGTTATTGAGAAGAATTAAAGAAGACTGTTTTTTTAACGGATCTTCAAGGCGGTGCGGATATCCGCCAATCCGACCGAAGCGGGGATGGTTTTTGAAAAATAATATAAATGGATATTCGGGGCGAATTCGGGGATCCGCGATCTCCAGTGGGCCAGGGATACCCCGTTGCCATCCCTACTCTTGTTCTCCTCTAATGACCCAAGTTGGTCGTTTCAGGCATAAAAAATGAGTAGGTTTAGTCTTTTTGACAATCTTAAATTAGCTCGGTTTAGTCATTTCATAAAAAATAGCAGAGTTAGTCATTTCGATGCTAAAAATTTACCAGGGTTGGTCAATTAATTCTAACGAATTGACAAGTTAGTTATTTAGACAAGATGGTGATTATTCAATAAAACTAGCATATCAATCGCAAACCAAATAAAAAATAATCATAAGCATCACAAAAGAGCCACATAGAAGGGTTGGAATACTAGTTAAAACGAAACATAGGTTGAAACAGCCATCGGTTTGCCCACTTTCAATATTTTGAATTATTTGGGTATTTGGTTTGTTAGAGATTTTTTAGTTATATCAGTTCATTTGGGGTGTTTTAAAAAACTGCTTTTAGAACAATATGTTGATGCTCTTTTTCTTTTTCTTTTTTTAATTTTGAGTGATTCTAGTAAAACATGAAGTGGAAAAAGAACTGTTAGCATTATAAGGCAAATCAACTGTGGTTATACATCAATAGATAGAATTTTGTAACATGTTATTTAGAGAGGTTAGATTAAAATTTTATCCTATTCTTATAAGGGTATGTTTGGTTAGCCATTTTCCTTGGAAAATGGAATCTGCTTCCCTTGTTATGCAGATTTTCGTTCTTTGGTTGTCTATTACTGACAGGGAACCAATTCTTTATAAGATTATTTTTCCACTACTCATAGGAATTCAAATCCGAGAGGGAGGCCTTAGAATCGAATTTACGGAAACGGTTTCAATTTTCATGTATGTTTTTTGTGCAACCAAACATGCCCTAAGAGTAATTAAAGTTACATAAGTGATAGGAATCCTAATGGAATTGAGAAACCTTAATTATGGTGGGAACGCGGTTTTAATCAACAAGTAAATGGATAGCATTTTAATGCAATTGTGGTAACTGTGATAGGCGGTTACTTGATGGTTTTATTCCATGTTCAAATATAAGACAAGTCATTGGTCTCACAACAAGCATACTAACAATCTATCTAGTCTCGTTGAATGAATGACGAAAGTGTTGTAGAGACTGGAAGAACTTGCATGGTTGATAATCTCGTTTATTACCATGGCTACAGGTTAGTAATTGGTTTTCGCATGAAAGATCTATTTGATTGCTAACGATAACAAGAACACCTCTATGATCTCAAATAATAGAGAAAAAAAGAATCCCTAAAGAGCTACCTATGTAGTTTGTAAAAAAAAAAAAAAAAAAAATCCAGAAGAGCTAGGCACCCAAACTTATGTATAAATTACGTGAATATCAAATATCTCCATTATAAAGTAGTCTCCTCTATTTTCCTCAGAGTAATCTTCTAGTTGCCAAAGATTTAAGAAAAGCAACAAATGACAGTGTCATTATAGTATATCAACAAACTTTGACAACAATTTAATAATATCCAAGGTTAAATAAATTTCAACATCATTATCATTTTGAAATGTGTGTGTGCATAACCTTATCAACATAACATAATAGTGGCTTCTTTTTTGCCTCGTGACTGGGGTTGACTCAATCAACCAGTAAAAGAGGGATCAGGGAGATCATGTTGGTGGTTGTGTGTGTTTTGGTCGAAGGAAAAAAGAGAGATTTTGATGTCTAATGTGTGTACGAGAGAGAAAGGGAAGGGGTTGGTGTGAATGAGAACAAGGTTGATGGTTGATCGATTGTGTATACAAGAGGAATGGAGATATCAGGCGAGATATGTGTTGTTGCGTGAGCAGTGTTCTAAAAAGCGCTAGGCGGTGGGTGGGCTGCGAGCAGGTGCCTAGCGTCCAGGAGCCTAGGCGGTTTTAGGTTTTGTATTATAACTCTAATAATTTACAAAAGTTAAGCATAATACCTTATCAATTACATCCAATTTAATGCCAAGATACATATGCAAAATTTAAAAACATGAAAAATTAACAATCATAAGCAAAATTTATTAAAACTCAAATGACTGAAGTTGGCCATGATGGGTACTTTATACAAAATTAAATTTGTGAAAAAATATCCAAACCTACTCTTTTATTTTTTTTCAAATTGCATGAATATAGAGCTTTAGCTTTATTGATACTCTTAAACTGTTTTACAAATATAACTTTGAGTAATTCTAGCCAGCCTTTTTTAGTGACATTTTCTTGACCTTGTTTTGGCGTTTTTACACTTTTTGTCCCTCATTTGTAAAACACAACCACAAACACTATCTATATAAGAAGTAGAAATGTAAAAAACTCAAACAAGACCAAAAAAAGGCCAACAAACAAGACTGACAAGAATTTCTCTATAACTTTACTCTAAAACAAGTACAACTCACTCGAGAGTCAATACAAGACTTGATACTCACACTCCTTACAAACCTACTAAACTAGTTGGTCACTTTCACTAAGTTATTTGAGCTTTTTGCCTCTATGCTCCGAAACAATGGGGATATCTGCTATTTATATTGGCCCTAGGTCAGTGGAGCTATGAGAAAATTTTAGATATTATTAAAAAGATTTCTAGAAAAGCAATTTGGACCACATGTTTTGCTTTTCTAGACTTTTCTCAGATATCTAGAAATATGTGGTTGTTTTTGTTCTTCTATGTGTGTTTAGATGTTTCTTGAAAGAGAGACTTTGAAGTCTCTAGATCAGTGATGATTTCTTAACAATAGTTTGTTATATTTGTCTGATGCGCATTACATTGATCCGGTCTACGTTTGTAATCCTATTATTTGTGAGTATGTGGAGTTACCTGAAATTGAGATTGTGTCTGGGTTTGGGTTTGGGTTTAATGAGGTTGTTGTTGTGATGTTGAGGAAGAATAAGGACTTTATAACACTTTGATGTCTATTGATTTCACAAAGATGGAAGTACACCAAAGCTGTGTACAAACACAAAATCAAGCACACGGACCCACTATAACTTCTAAACTCACAATTGACTTTATGATTCTACACCTACTCACAATACAATCCTTACATGTTAGGGCTGAACAAAAAACCGATCAAATCGACTAAACCGATCGAACCGATCAAAACCGAACCGATTGGTTCGGTTTAAATTCGGTTCGGATCGGTTTCGGTTTTAAAAAATTCAAAACCGAAGTGGTCGGTTCAGTTTTCGGTTTCTATGTAATTTTAACCGACCAAACCGAACCGACCGAATATATATAATAAATAATATATATTTTATATATAAATAATATAATATGTTTAAAATAGTCGGTCGGTTCGGTTTTATTTCGGTTTTGGTTCGATTTTAGTCGGTTCGGTTCGGTTACGGTTTGCATAAATTAGAATCGGTTCGGTTTCGGATCGATTTTGTTAATGGTCGGTTCGATTTCGGTTTGAAATTTTTAAAACCGACCTAGGTCGGTTCGGTTCACGGTTTAGGTGAAAAACCGAACCGATGGTTCGGTTTTCAGCCCTATTACATGTATTTATAGTAGCTTAAGGTCGGTGGATCAACCACCAATTTTGATAAATCACTCAAAAGATAGTCGATGAATGAAGCTTCACGATCGTAGGTTACTGAAGCTTCACGATCATCGGTGATGGTGCTTCTAGATAGTCAGTGGTGGAGTTTTTAGATAATGGGTGGTAGTGGTGATAAAGCTTCTAGAAACTGAGCTATCTGGAGAAGGTGAGTCTGTGATGATTCTTCCCTCATCACTGACTCCCTTGAAAGTCATGCCAAATTGTCTTCGAAACTCTTCAAACGTTATAGTGCTAAGTCCTTTAGTCAATATATCTGCCATTTGGTTGTCTGTTTTGATTGCTTGCATCTCTATTTTCTCCTTGAAGTACTTTCTCTCTTATGAAGTGGTAGTGGACTTTTACATGTTTTTTCCTTGCGTGGAACACTGGATTTTCAGCTAAGCGTATTGCAGACTGATTATCCCAATGCAATGGTATTGCATATTCGACTGGCTAATGTAAATCCTTCATTAATAGTATCAGCCACGTACTTTCTTGAGCTGCCATAGCTGTTGTTCTAAACTCTGCTTCTGTGGTCGAGAAAGATACTGTTGATTGTCTATTGCTACACCAAGTGATTGCTCCTGAACCAAGACTGAACACGTATCCGGTAGTTGATCTTCGCGTGTCATGATCTCCAGCATAGTCAACATCACAGTAGCCGACTATTTTATATTCCTTGCCCTTTTTGTATAAGATACCAAGATCAGTGGTTCCTTTCACATACCTTAATATTCTTAGGGCGCTTCGAGATGAGGCTTCTTTGGCTTCTGCGTGAATTGACTTGTTATTCCAACTGCGTAAGCTATGTCTAGTCGTGTGAGCATCAAGTAGATTAGACTCTTGACAAGCCGGCGATACATTGTTGTATCTTCCAAGACTTTGCCTTCTTCAGCACATAGATTAGCATTAGCCTCCATAGGTGTTGAGATCGGCTTACACTCGAGCATCCCGTATTTCTTCAAAATATCTCTAACATACTCCTGCTAACAAAGGAATAAGCCTGTCACTTCGTTCAATTTCGAGCCCTTGGAAGTGTCTTAGTTTTCCTAACTCCTTCATCTGGAATCGGACCGCCAAGTTTCTTCATACTACTTGGATTGTCATCTCCAGATGACAATCATATCATCTACATATACTAGCACTATTGTTAGTTTGCCTCCTTGGGGATTTGATAAACAGGCTTGAGTCCGAATGTGCAACTGTGTACCCGCTCCGAACTAAGAACTCTGCTATCTTTCCATATCGGGCTCTTGGCGTTTGCTTCAATCCGTACAATGCCTTTTTAAGTTACAAACATAATTTTGTTGAGTTTTACTCTCAAACCCCCTAGGTTGCTCCATGTATATTTTTCGGTCAACTTCTCCATGCAGGAAGGCATTATTCACATCCATCTGCCATAATTTCCAAGATTTGCTTGCTGCTAGCACAAGCAAAACCCTAACTGTAGTGATCTTAGCTACTGGACTAAATGTTTCATCATAGTCTAGACCATATTGTTGTGAGAACCCGCGGGCTACCAATTGAGCCTTGTACCTTTCTATCGAGCCTCGAAAACGGTTTTCAATTTCCATGTCTATTTTTTGTGCAACCAAACAGAGCCTAAGAGTAATTAAAGTTACGTAAGTGATAGGAATCCTAATGGACTTGGGAAACCTTAATTATGGTGGGAATGCGGTTTTAATCAACAAGTAAATGGATAGCATTTTAATGCCATTGTGGTAAGTGTGATAGGCAGTTACTTGATGGTTTTATTCCATGTTCAAATATAAGACAAGTCCCTGGTCTCACAACAAGCATACTAACAATCCATCTAGTCTCGTTCAATGAATGACGAAAGTGTTGTAGAGACCTTGCATAATTGATAATCTCGTTTATTACTATGTTAATAATTGGTTTTCGCATGAAAGATCTATTTGATTGCTAACGATAACAAGAACACCTTTATTTGTCTACTAAAAAAAACTCAAGGTCCTATAAAGTCATGGGATAACAAGACTAGGTAACATCCATTCCTTGTTTGTACTAGCTTGATTTGTTGGAGGATGAGATGGGTCTATACGAGCGGGTGAGGATGAGGCAGACCTGAGACTGGAGACCCGAGTGATATAATTTGATTGTGTTCTTCTTAATTAGAGCGTTAACTGAAATCCCATGTAAGTAGCAATTATGTAGTTAGCGTGTTTTTTCTTTTAGACTAATGTTAGATATCTGTACCTAGTTTTTAACTAGTTAGTAAACCCCTCTTATCGACAATATTATCTCCGACTAATTTCAATTTCATCTCACAATTCCAATGTTTTTATTATATTCTCAAATTATGCCAAAACAAAAATACCTCTATGATCTCAAATAATAGAGAAAAAAAAATCCCTTACTCTTCAGTATAGTTCTCTTTATTATTACTTGGAAGAAATTCTTGGTTTTGATTAATTAGACCAAAAGTACAAAAATAAGCTTAATGCCAAGGTTTCTAATGCGTTACACAAAAAAGAAAAAAAAAAAAGGCACCCATACATGTTTCGTTATGTAAATTGTACATCTAGGCAGAGTAGTACTGCTTCACATTTCCTGTATGCCTGGGATTATTATTATTATTATTATTATTATTGTATACCTGGGGTTCTTCAATCGCTAGGCCATTTGCAGTGTTTTTGAATTCTGGATTACTAACTTTGAATTGTTTGGTTAATACAGGTAAAAAAGTTAGTGGCCAGAGCTGGTTGGTGTGAATGGAGAAGCAGCAGCAGCGACTATAGAATCACAGAACCATAATGTGAATGCGATAATTGTACCAGAAGGATCATCGGTAATCTTGGACTTCAGGTGCAACAGGGTTTGGGTGTGGGTCAGTAAGACGACAGGAAAGGTTATACGAGTGCCCAAGATTGGTCAAGGGGAAATGAAATTTAGGGATTATTCGATCATACATTAAAATAATGTGTACACTAGTCTGAATAAGGATACTTTTATGTAACAAACAGTGTATTATTTATAAGAATAAAATGATTAAGTGGTTATTTAATTCCCTGAATGTGTGTTCTGTTTATCTTTGTGGGCATTTTAATCATTCTGATGCACATTTGTTCTTATTATACTTGGACAAATTTGTCACATCATCGATCTAATCTACAAGTTTTATAAATTTAGAAATCTTGTATCCTTTGTATTAGCTAATAATTTCGGTTAAAGTAATGAAAACAACATCCCAAAATTCACACCGCGTCAAAATTAATACATACAAGAAAGTACAAAACACTGCAAAGTGACAAGGGCTGAACTAATGGGTTCTTCTCCTATTTTTAGCCCAAAAGGAAAGATGGTATCAGAAGGTCCAGGTGAATACCAAACATGATTCATGTTTATGGGTTTATATGTAGAACACGTAGATTTCCATATTTTTTTTGAGTTTATATTCATGATTTCATGTTCTAAGCTGCTCAATTCAGTTCGTCAGGCTAATCCGGACTCTCACAGCACGCTATGCCCACAATCTCACAGCTGTCCTCAATACCCGTAAGCCTCCTTAGGTAAGTATCTCGATGATTTGCTTCGGACGGACAACTACAGCTGCTTTTTTCTCCCAACTAGGAAGCAAACACCAGAGTATCTTCCACACAGAAAAACTCCCTTCTACGAAATATTCTTGGATTGGAAATTATCTCTCGCGTATCTAGGAGCGCAGAGCTAACATGAAATTTTCCTCTTACAACACGACTCCTAATTAGAGAGGGATCACGAAGGTCTCCTCCTTAATCTACGTCTACGATGGCTTGGTTAAACCCGGACACCTTGCATTATAAATAAAACATGAGGTTGGTAAACTAAGGTATGCTATAAATTCTCTATTATAACATTACACATTCCTCATATCTATGTCTGACTTTAGCATCGGAGTGTCATCGGTCACCACAACAGTGGTCTGTGGCTTGTGTGTGCTACTTGTGCAGGTCAGCAGGAACCACATCGAAGCAGGGAGCGAAAAATGACTGCATCACTTTCCAAGGAAATATTTTTTTAAATAGACCACAAGAATCATAGAATTTGTATCGGGCTTTCTAATTTAAGGCCATGTAGATGTTAAATTTTCGAAGTATTTATAGCAAATTATATGTAATGAAACTTTTATCAACCGAGATTTAATGGGAAATAGTTACAATTAGGAAATGATAATATTTTAGCAAAGGGACATTTTTTTAGAAATGAACTGAAAAAAAAAAAAAAAGCTTTTGTTAGGAACGACAACAAATCTTTAATTAAACAATAGTAATATAGATTTGTCGTAAAGAGTTGGGATCATTTTATGACCATACACCTATCAGGCGTAAAAATTGAATTTGAAACAAGTGATATGATATGTCTTCTGTACACTATAGCGTTAGAGAGGCTGTGTGTGTATGTGTTCGATTGGTGAATTACGAGGATCTCTAGGATTATGGAGGGTATTGAGACTCCTTGGCACAGGCCTGACGCGCGTGGCCTGACTCTCTAAACCAACTCAATTTGGATATTAGAGCATATAATGAAAACATGTTGGGGCAAGGATTCATCATTGTCGGCCTTTAATTTGTACTGGTTGTCTTCAAGCCCTGTCATGAGGATTTTGCGAATTGGGGACTCTACAGCAGAAATGTGAGTCTTGCATGATTTCATTTGTTTGAAGGGTTGCAATTAGTAACCAAGTTGTCCCATCCAAACAAATGTTATTTCAAAACCATTGCAAGCAGAGATTCTTTGTTGAAAATTTTCTCAATCTGTGAATGTGTAACATAAGGTGCAATTGATAGTACATATTTACACATAATAAGGTTTTCAAAGCCAAACTCATACAAATTGAATATAAGAAACAACTTTGACATACTGTCATTCAACTAATTGCAAACAGACTGAATAAAATAAAGCACATTATATGTTTTGATAAGCTAGCAAACAATTCAGCGGCTGTAGTTTATTCCATGTACATATGGGAGATTCGTACCACTTCACATTTACAAATCCTTTCCAGTAAGTTCCCATGAAGCAAAGAAGCTTGTCAGTGCTTTACAGTGTCTTTTGCTGGACTGAATTTATTACACTTGTATGTCTACCTAGGTAGCCATTTGGGATAAGTGTTTAGGTAGTTCTAAGCACAGGAGGATTGCATTAAAAAGGAATAGTTGACATCCCAACTAGCTTGGCACCCCAATGTTCCTCCTGTCATTTGTATAATCCCTGAAATTGCCCAGAAGAAAACCTCCCTTCAAAAGATGAACATATTTCTTTAGCTTTTCAAATATCTTTTACCCCACGTACCTTCAAAAGTTTATTGCCATGATCGTGAGAGAAAACATAAGGTTGAAGGTCAAGATCTCTTTTCGGTATCCTTCTTTGTCTCTCTCCCTAATGTTATTTTATCAAAAAAATTGATCAGATTCAGCTAGTTCAGTGATTGAGTTCCTATTTTCTTTGAACTGGGACTTTTTCCTAGCTAGCTCCGAATGAAAATTAACTAGTATGTACTGAATTTGTTTGTTGTTCATATATTTGATAATACTGAATTGTCGGAGAGAGCTGTAAAACCCTAGGATCCCCATTGCTGGCACACACTCTATACTGGGACAAGTACAATATACAATAAACCCGCTGAAATTTCAAGGATATTAAGTAGATCGAGGTTTCCCAAGTAGGCCAGTCTAATCTCCAACTAATTTAAGGCAAGCAAATATTTCTGATGATGGCAATCACAAACAATTCCTTCAACTTCTACATTGTCATTTGAGATGCTTTTTCTAGGGTAGCTAGGCAAAGCGTCTGCAACTGAATTTCACAGTTGTTGCAATTAGTAACCAACTTCTCAAGTTGTCCCATCCAAATAAATATTATTACAAAGCCATCATAAGCAGAGATTCTTTGTTGAATATTTTCTCAATTTGTGAATGTATTACATAACGCGCAGTCAATAGTACATATTACTCATAATAAGGTTTTCAAAGCCAAACATATACAAACTGAACATAGGAAACATCTTAACATACTGTGATTAATTCAACTCATCGCAAAAAAGGACGGGCAAAACAAAGGATATTACATGTTTTTATCTAAGCTAGCAAACAAATCAACGGCTGTATTTGATTCCATGTAACATGCGGGAGACTAAGACCTCTTCACAATTTCAAAGCCTTTCCTCAATCCAGTAAACTCCCATGAAGCAAAGAAGCTTCTCCTTGCTTTCTACAGTTTCTTTTGCTGGACTGAATTTACACTTCTATGCTGCCTATGTAGCCCTCTGGAACAAGTGTTTAGGTAGTTCAAAGCCCGGGAGAATTGCATAAACAGGAATAGTTGACATCCCAACGAGGTTGGCACCCCAACGTTCCTTGCTATCATTTGCATATGCCCTGAACCTCCAACAACATCCCACTTGCAACCAAAAACAGTCATTAACCCTGTCGTAATTTGTTTACTTGCTGATCACACATTTCCAAACCATAAAGGATGGCTTGAATTCAAATGCTGACTTCGACCCTTCTGTCTCTTACTAATCCTCCTACATCGGCATCAGTATTTGAGTGATCCATTAATCTGGGGGGTGATACTGTCACAAAGAGTGGAAGAAGGAGCGGTCAGCTGGTTCAATATCCTTGACAAGATTTAATTCAATATGCTTCATTAATTAAGTCATGCATAGTTCAGAAGTTTTTAATGCAATATGGTTAATTAATTAAATGATGTGTAGTTCAGAAAAAATTTAATTCATGCTCTGAAATTTTGACACCAATGATGGATGTCAGATGGAAATTCATTATAAATTTACCATGTAGTCTTGTTGGAGATATGAACTATGTGTCTCTCTGTCTATGATTATGTTGATAACTTGACCTGCAATGTTGAAAATTAGGAGACACTTAATATCTGATGATATCTTACGAATCATATGCACTGAAGATAATATAAATAACAATACATATATCACTTTACAGAAGAAAATCAAAACATACATACTTTGCATGGTCAGTATTTCTACTGGACTTGAAGTTCCCTTGCGTTGTTTCCCTGTTCTAAACCCATTGCTATTAACATATTCTTCACTGAAATATCACACAAGTTCCTTTTAACAATCTACGGACAAGATAATGGACAGTTAGAAAAAAATTTCATGATTGGTACATGACTCGATATACAATCTAAATTTTGCAAACGAAGCAAGCAAGGAGGAAGTCCTTCCAATTTGGGGCAGTAGTTAACCGTCAACTCCTTAAGGCAAGGAAATAATAGTACCTCTTTTGACGATGATGATGATCATAGATTCAGCTGCATAAACAACAGCTACCTTACGATAAAATTTTCAAGCCACAATATCCAAACAATGATGTTAGGTCCGTGAGTCTGTATTTCGGCACCTGCACACAACTTTTTCACACCAATAGAAATCCAAAACTGTGAGAGCAGCACAAGAGTTTGCCAATATCCCTTGGGGTAAACATGTAATTCCTTTAAATCTCAAGAGTAACAAGACGAGGGAGGTTTTCCAATGATCTCCTCCTCAACATCATTGCAATTGCAGTCTTAATTTTTGCAAACAAGGTAAGAAAGAAAGTATTCAATTTGGGATACTCCAAAACCTCCAAGTTCTGAAGGCAAGGGAATGATGATGATGATGATGATGATGGCAACGACCACCATTCCTCCAAAATCTCCATTCCCTGCATTCGATATCTGAAATTATCTTAGTGCAATGCAGAATATATAACAAGTTCAAATATCACATTGAGAAGAAAATATAAATATAATAGAGGAATATCATACTTTGCATGGTCAATCTGTACGTATTTCTTGAATTGGAATTCATGTTCTCTTCCCTCATTCCTCCATTGCCACTTACATATTCTATACTGAATCTGTGTGCTACAAATTGAGACCCCTTTATGAAGACATCTAACTCCACGCTTCAACAATCTACAACAGGAAAATAGAAAGCATTTAAAAAAAAAAATCTTGATGAAACTGAAACAGAACCCAATACTTTCTGCGAGATGAAATGGGAATTTATAATTTGAAAAGTTGTATCTATTGACGTTATTAATTGTTACATATATCCAGTCATTTATGTCAAGATAGAAGGGGGTTAAACAAAACCATAAACATACATACAGCTACATACTCAACAGCTCCAACTATATAGCATAACAGCTACCTTAGCATAAAACTTTCAAGGCACAATGTTCAAACCAAAAAAGATCATTGTGAAGAAACGAACCAAACCTGATGATATATAGTCACTGGTGGAATTATTTATTGCGCCATCTTGATGATCTAACACAAATATGTTTTCATGATTGTAGACATTATGATATTGACTGTTTTGAATACCATTAATCATTTTGGGCTCCATATCCAACAATCACTTCCCTCCCTGCAATGTTTCAAATTATACAGATAAATGTCCAAACAGGGAAAGTAATTAAGCTAACTCAAAAGATGGCTAAAACTGATTTTTAGACACAGCGTTGGTAATTTAAGTAGTGCGCACAAGAAGACGACCTTTTCAGTGATAGATAATTTGTTTGTTGTTGTAGTCATCGCTACCAGTAGTAATGCTTGTTTTTCAATGAATTGGGTGTACAAGTAGAGAAATCACCAGAAACTGAGATAACAGGTGCATTCATTTAGATGATTGAGTAGATAGACATAAATCAAGTCACAGATCAGTAATGTTGAAAATTAGGAATCAATTTATGAAAATATACTGCAAATCAAGTGGAATTCAGAATATATACACACAAGTACACCAGTCCAGATATCGGTTTGTAGTAGAGAATTAGAGATAACACTCCATACCTTAACACCACACCTCTTATCTCTTATCTCCATGCATATGACCTTCCATAAACGTCAATGTTCCACTCTCCTGTTCAACACCTATGTTATCCAAACAGCTCCCACCTGCCATAAAGTTGGGTTTTGATGAGAAAGTTTAAAAGTAGATAGAAAAAAAAAAAAAAAAAAAAAAAAGGGAAAATGGGAGTGTAACACTTACGAGTGTAATAAGGGTTGGAATGGATGCTAATGGTTGTAGTTGACTGTTGAGGCATGTATTCCTCCTAAACTTGTTGAATATGACAGAAGAGCATCCTGCCCCTGATGTAGATGCTGCTTCTTCTTCAGGATCTCTGATATAGACAACAACGTCTGGAATGCGGGAGATGATGTGCCAGTCCTCCCCCTTGTCCTTCTTGCATCGTCTGTGTAACTCACGATTGCAATCCCTAATCTCTAGGGACTGAAGAGTTGTGATTCGCTGCAGCCAGTCTGGGACCCTTGTCAGATTATTGCATTCCCATCTACTCAAAGATTGAAGCCTAGGAAGGTGTTGGATCCACTCTGGCAAAGCTGTCAAGCGTGGCAATCCCTTAAGCTCTAAATCACGAAGGGAAATGAGGTGCTGAAGATCCTCCTCCACCTCCCTCGAGTTCAATTCCAACTCTGGACAAGTGGACAGTATACAATGCTTAAGCCTTTGAGCAAGGTTAGATATCGCAAACCCTCAGACACAGATGTTAGATTTTTACAAAAATAGATTTCCAATGTGGTAAGAGAGTTTTGAAACCCATCCTCTTGGCCTTGGATCCCTCCCAACACCAGCAAACACTTTAGAGAATTTGTTTACCTAGTTATAACTGGACAAGACAATGGCAAGTCAGTAGAGAATTTGTTGTTCTTGCTATGGATGCCACTGAAATAAGAATTTCGTTTTTTTTTTTCCTTTCTTATTTTTTTTTTTGTTAGAATTGAGTGTACAAATAGAGAGATCACCAGAAATCAAGATAGTAATGAATAAAGTCACAAAGTAGTAATGTTTGATTTCTGTATCTAAGATTGAAATTGGGAAATTTTCAAGGAGCAGTGCACACTTACCATTGTAACAAGTCGCAGAAAGGTTAAATGTTGTTGTTGAGGAATGCATTCGTCCTGTACTTGTTGAAGAGAACATTGTTGCCACTGATGTAGATGGTGCTTCTTCTTCAGGATCGTCGATATAACAGTCTGGAATGTGGGAGATGATATGCCAGTCCTCCCCCTTGACCTTCTCGCAGAGTCTGTGTATATCATGATTGCAATTTCCAATCCGTAGGAACTGAAGCCACACTGGAAACATTCTCAGATTCTTGCACCACACTATTTGCAAAGATTGAAGCATAGGAAGGTGTTGGATCCACTCTGGCAGAGCTGTCAACTGAGGCAATTTGTAAAGTCTTAAATAACGAAGGGAAATGACGTGCTGAAAAGCCTCCTCCACAACGATGCACGGACTCGGGTACATGTGTCGTGTCGGACACGGACACAACTCGGCGACACATCAAACCTTATTTTTATTTTTATATTTTTTTGTTAAAAAACTATTAACTTAAACAATAATTAATAATCCAAGCATATAAAACATCTAAAACTTTATACATAAAAACACTGACAGTTGCAACTTGCCGACTTGCAGGTAGCATTGCTAGTATCGAACACTGACGGTTTTTCATATGTTGCAAACTTGCAGGTAGTATTGCTAGAATATTTTACAGCATATGGAAAAGAACAGGAGAAGAACTTACATGAAAATAAGTGTTGCAGCTAGTAAATGCAGAGTTGAAGACAATAATTAGATGTGAACTCCAATTAAAAAAAACAACCCACTGTCAGCAATTGATAATTAGAGCGAGAACTGAGAAGAGAAGTTGATCAATGTAATTATGTAACTCACCTCCAGTCAGTAACCAAAGTTAATCATCTGACGCATTGAGAATTAGAATTGCATATGCTACTTTCAAATTACAACGACACAAAATCTTTTCTCACTAAAAAAAGGCTCAACATTGAATCCCACTTACTGAAAAGGGGTAACTAAAAAATATTGAGAAATTGCAGCTTCTGTCCCCAGCTTAAACTTCAACAACAGCTTGAGTGATTCACGTCCTTGTGGCCCAACCAAAGATCTTTACGGGTCTTATATCAGATCTATCCTGTATGACTTTGCCTTCATTATCTCCTGAATCATGACATTGTCGTTTGTCTTGTTCCAGCTGATTAGTTGCAAGTTCATCTCCAAATATCTACAACAAATTCACAAAAAAGTTAAGAGAGAGTCAGGAGAAGTTAAGAGAGAATGAGAAGAGAAGTTACAGAGAGTGAGAAGAGTGAGAGACGAACCTGAGAGATGGAGAGGACAACACGCACAGCGGGAAGACCACGAACACAGACCTGTCTTCTTCTTCTTCTCAATAGTCTGTCTTCTTCCTCTTCTTCTCAACAGACGAATCTTTTTCTTCCAACAGTCCGACTGCTTCAGTCCGACAGATCTTCTTCTTCCAATAGTCCGACAGTCTGCAATGAATAAGTCGTCGAGCAAGGTTAGATATTGCAAAGCCTCCGACACAGATGTTAGATTGGTACATGACTCGATATACAATCTAAAATTTGCAAACGAAGTAAGCAAGGAGGAAGTCCTTCCAATTTGGGGCAGTAGTTAACCGTCAACTCCTCAAGGCAAGGAAATAATAATACCTCTTTTGACGATGATGATGATGATGATAGATTCAGCTGCATAAACAACAGCTACCTTACAATAAAACTTTCAAGCCACAATATCCGAACAATGATGTTAGGTCTGTGTGTATTTCGGCACCTGCACTCACAACTTTTTCACACCAATAGGAAATCCAAAACTGTGAGATCAGCACAAGAGTTTGCCAACATCCCTGGGGGTAAACATGTAATTCCTTTAAATTTCAAGAGTAACAAGATGAGGGAGATTTTCCAATGATCTCCTCCTCAACATCATTGCAATTGCAGAGTCTTAATTTTTGCAAACAAGGTAAGAAAGAAAGTGTTCAATTTGGGATACTCCATAACCTCCAAGTTCTGATGAAGGCAACGACCGCCATTCCTCCAAAATCTCCATTCCCTGCACTCGATATCTGAAATTATCTTAGTGCAATGCAGAATATATAACAAGTTCAAATATCACATTGAGAAGAAAATATAAATATAATAGAGGAACATCATACTTTGCATGGTCAATCTGTACGTATTTCTTGAATTGGAATTCATGTCCACTTCCCTCATTTCTAAACCCTCCATTGCCACTTACATATTATATACTGTGTGCTACAAATTGAAACCCCTATATGAAGACATCTAACTCCACGCTTCAACAATCTACAACAGGAAAATAGAAAGTATTTAAAAAAAATAAATCTTGATGAAACTGAAACAGAACCCAATACTTTCTGCGAGATGAAATGGGAATTTATAACTTGAAAAGTTGTATCTATTGACGTTATTAATTGTTACATATATCCAGTCATTTATGTCAAGATAGAAGGGGGTTGAACAAAACCATAAACATACATACAGCTACATGCTCAACAGCTCCAACTATATAGCATAACAGCTACCTTAGCATAAAACTTTCAAGGCACAATGTTCAAACCAAAAATGATCATTGTGAAGGAACGAACCAAACCTGATGATATATAGTCAATGATGATGTATAGTGACTGGTGGAATTATTTCTTGCGCCATCTTGATGATCTAACACAAATATGTTTTCATGATTGTAGACATTATGATATTGACTGTTTTGAATACCATTAATCATTTTGGGCTCCATATCCAACAATCACTTCCCTGCCATGTTTCAAATTATACAGATAAATGTCCAAACAGGGAAAGTAATTAAGCTAACTCAAAAGATGGATAAAACTGATTTTTAGACACAGCGTTGGTAATTTAAGTAGTGCGCACAAGGAGATGACTTTTTCAGTGATAGATAACTAGTTTGTTGTTGTAGTCATCGCTACCAGTAGTAATGCTTGTTTTTCAATGAATTGGGTGTATAAGTAGAGAAATCACCAGAAACTGAGATAATAGGTGCATTCATTTAGATGATTGAGTAGATAGACATAAATCAAGTCACAGATCAGTAATGTTAAAAATTAGGAATCAATTTATGAAAATATACTGCAAATCAAGTGGAATTCAGAATATATACACACAAGTACACTAGT
The DNA here is from genome assembly GCA_963556465.1 of Berberis vulgaris. Taxonomy (NCBI): domain Eukaryota; kingdom Viridiplantae; phylum Streptophyta; class Magnoliopsida; order Ranunculales; family Berberidaceae; genus Berberis; species Berberis vulgaris. The sequence continues at coordinate 82,179,524 of OY747132.1, read as the reverse complement.
CCAGATATCGGTTTGTAGTAGAGAATTAGAGATAACACTCCATACCTTAACACCACACCTCTTATCTCTTATCTCCATGCATGACCTTCCATAAACGTCAATGTTCCACTCTCCTGTTCAACACCTATGTTATCCAAACAGCTCCCACCTGCCATAAAGTTGGGTTTTGATGAGAAAGTTTAAAAGTAGATAGAAAAAAAAAAAAAAAAAAAAAAGGGAAATGGGAGTGTAACACTTACGAGTGTAATAAGGGTTGGAATGGATGCTAATTGTTGTAGTTGAGGCATGTATTCCTCCTAAACTTGTTGAATATGACAGAAGAGCATCCTGCCCCTGATGTAGATGCTGCTTCTTCTTCAGGATCTCTGATATAGACAACAAGGTCCGGAATGCGGGAGATGATGTGCCAGTCCTCCCCCTTGTCCTTCTTGCATCGTCTGTGTAACTCACGATTGCAATTCATAATCTCTAGGGACTGAAGAGTTGTGATTCGCTGCAGCCAGTCTGGGACCCTTGTCAGATTATTGCATTTCCATATACTCAAAGATTGAAGCCTAGGAAGGTGTTGGATCCACTCTGGCAAAGCTGTCAAGCGTGGCAATCCCTTAAGCTCTAAATCACGAAGGGAAATGAGGTGCTGAAGATCCTCCTCCACCTTCAATTCCAACTTTGGACAGTATATAATGCTTAAGCCTTTGAGCAAGGTTAGATATCGCAAACCCTTGGACACAGACGTTAGATTTTGACAACTACAGATTCTCAATGTGGTGAGAGAGTTTTGAAACCCCTCCTCTTGGCCTTGGATCCCTCCCAACACCGGCAAACACTTTAGAGTCGGACATAACGAGATATCTAATAGTTTGAGAGAGGTGAGTTTAGAAAGTATTCCCTGTAGCTCTGATAGAGAATCCAGTTCCCAGCACTCTGAAATTTGCAAATGTTTTAGAGCTGTAAGAGTATGTATTTCTGCACCCACACTCTTTAGCTTTTGACACGCACTGATTTCCAAATACGTGAGAGAAGTAGAACAATTTAGGAATATCCCGTGGGGTAAACATGCCATTTCATTAAATCCCCGAATTGCAAGGGCATTAAGAAGAGGAATGGGGTTTTCCAATGATCTCCTCAATATCATTTCATTGCCATAACCCAAATGTAAAAATTGCAAACGAGGCAAGTTAGGAGGAAGTCCTCCCAATTTGGGGCACTTTATGATCGTCAACTTCTCAAGGCAAGGAAATAATAGTACCTCTTCTGACAACGACGACCATTCCTCCAAATTCTCCATATATTGCAGTGAGAGTCTTTCTAATTTTGAAAAGCAAGGCCCACCTACTGCTCTATTGTTTACATCATCACCAATCATGCATTTCACAGATTTCATTCCACTCATAGTTAGGTCCTTGACGAGAGGTCGTTCCCAAAGTGGAGGTAGACGTTCACAGTTGTGGCAATTACTAAGTTCAATCATCACCAATTTCTGAAGCTGATTAATCCAACTAGGCAACATTCTTCCTCCGTACCCACTTATGGTCAATGCTTTCAAGCTCGATGGGTGCGGCTGGAGGCCTTTCTCTAACACCTTTTCGTGCAATTCAACATCTGCAGCCGCCACTGCTACATTATCAAAGTCTCTAGCTGACCAACATAATTTTAACCAGGATATATTTTGCTTGCTCATCAAATTAGCTTCTTTTGCCTCCTCTAAGCTTCTCACCTTTTCAAGCCCTCTTATTTCTATTACTCCACTAAGGAGATTGATTCCTCCCAAATCGGCAATACTTCTTCCACTCTCCATCCCCACCACAAACAAGCTCAATGTTCGGAGTTGAGTCAATTGCCCTATCCCTATTGGCGTTTCTTTCAACTCCCTACATTCCCTAACATCTAGATGTCTCAGGCATTTCATTTTACTCATGTCTTTTGGCAATTCTTTAAGCCACCCACAATTGCAAAGTATCAAACATTGCAGATTCCTTAGATTGCAAATGGATTCAGGTAACAATCTAATGAAAGTTTCAGACATATTGAGGTACCTCAAATATTTCATCTTCCCTATCGAAGTCGGAAGCACTTTAGTATTAGTTTGACTCAAATCTAAGGCATGTAAGCAGCAACTGAGACTTTCGAAGATTACTTCAATGTAGATGTGGTAATCACAACGGAATAAAAGTGTACGTAACACTGGGTAGGATTTGAATATTGTTCCTAGATTAAAATGTTTTGCTCCTCGTTCGATTTGTGAATCAAGGACAAATGAACAATGTCGGATGCCTTTCGGTAAGGTCTTATCACCGACTTCAACAACGCCGCATTCGTTCGATGACACCGAACATGCAAGATCATGGATGAGATCATGCATCTTACAAGAGTTTATATCACCAAAAACATCCATCATTATATCTTGAAAGAAAGACCTACGCAATAACTCATCAAAATACAAATCTCCGCATTCCTCCAACTCCATATTCTCATCGGATTGTAGAAACCCATTTGCCATCCAAAGCTGAATTAGTTCTTCTTTATTCATTTTGTAATCTTTTGGATAGATTGCACAAAAAGCAAAACATGGCTTTAAATTATAGGGCAAGTTGTTGTAACTCAATCTCAGTGCTGGAAGAATGTCAGTTCCCTTATCCTGTGGAAGTGTCCAAATTTTACTGTCCCTTACCTGCATCCATTCAGTTGCCTTCTTCTTTGACCCCATCAATCTTCCCAAAGTCTTTATCGCTAAAGGTACACCACCGCACTTTTGCACAATTTGTTTACCAATCTCTACCAACTCTGAAGTTTCCTCCCTTCCAACACCAAAAGCGCAATTCTTGAACAAATTCCAACAATCTTCCTCAGTTAGGAATTTTAATTGGTGTGGTTCAAGGGTGCTCATAATGGATGATACCTTCTCCAGACGAGTAGTTACAAGGATCGAACTACCTTTAGCCCCACATCTTAGTGCCGATTTTAGTTTGTTCCACTTCTCTTGATCTTCATTCCACACATCATCCAAAACCAACAAAAACTTCTTTCCACTCAATTCTTCTTTTACTTGGCGTTGTATGGTATCCAAACCTTCTGTCTTACAGGCTTGTGTAGTTACTGATTCCAGTATCATCGCAGCAAGCTTCTTCACCTCAAAATCTTCAGAAACGCAGACCCATGCTCTCTTCTCGAAATGCGCAGCTATCTTGTCATCATTGTAGACCAATTGAGCAAGAGTAGTCTTCCCCAGTCCACCCATACCAACTGTGGAATAGACAGATACATCTTCTTCACGACTTACATTGTTAAGCAAGACCTCTATAATCTTTTCTCTATCTGCATCTCTTCCATGGACAATGTCAGCTTCAAGAAATGAGCTAGTTTCTCGGCTTTCAACTAACTCCATTCTAGTACTAGTAGGCACGAGGCTTGAAATCAAATGGAACTTTGATCTTTCTTGTGCAATCTCCTCCAACTTGTTTATAGCTTTTTTTGTTTTTCTTGTTATGCTTTGACGTGAAGTGCAACGGTTTAAACTTAAGCAAGAGAAATCAGAAGTACCCACTTGGTCATCATTGGAACTAGGTTGCTGGGCATTCATGGACCATTCCTCCAATATGTCACTCGCCTCATAGGCTGCATCCTTCAATTTTGCTAACCAGTTTGCGATCTGGTTGTTGGTAGCTTTTTCAATCTCAGCGTCTTGAAGAACTGCTCGGATGGTTGACAATGTGCTAGAAAGCTTTTGCATGTCATCCTCAACGCCCATAAACAAGCCAACCTCACTTTTGATAAGGGAGTTGACGTTCTCAATCAGTACTCCAACGATTGCATCTGCCATCTTCTCCTTTCTGTTTTGCTTAATTTCTCTGAGAAATCAATGAAACTGAATTTTAATTAGACAATAAGCTAATCAAGATCATGTTGTACGAGAGTTACAAACAATTCTAGTGACGAGAGCTTCTAAATGTCGAGGAAGTGGGCGAGGAAATGAGGTGGCGAGGTGGAAGCCGTTCATTCCGCTCGAGATGCGCGCGCAAAAAGTCAATGCACGCATCCCGAGTGAAATGAACGGCTTTCAACCTGCCACCTCATTTCCCTCGCTGGTTTCCTCGACATTTAGAATTTCTGTCTAGTGACATAAAGTTCCATTCATATTAATGCTATGCTTGTAGTAATTTCATTGTATAAGAAAAATGGGCAAGAAGAAGAAAGTGATAGAGACTAGTACTACTTACACTAATTACCTTGATGATTAGTTGCAGTCTCAGGTAAAAGAGAGAGAGAGAGAGAGGAGATTTCAGACAGAAATGAGAAGAAGGTATTATTGCTTGATTGTAAGAGTGAAGAGAGTATTTGCTTCATTCAATCCGATCATCCTTTCGTTGACTTTATTTTCAATAAAAAAAAACAACCTAATAATTGGCCTCACCTCAATTAATTGAAGGTAAGAATTCAAATAGTTGTACTTAAGAATTAATAGTGGTTGGCTTCAATAATTGAAGGCTATTGCTATGTGAACCCACTGCTTTTACATTCAAACACCATCACACCACCATGAGTCTAAGTAGCACCACCATTAAATAACTCAAATCCTAATTTTTGCTCGATTTTGAGTTGGATGGTGGATTTTCCGACCTCTATAGACCTGTAATAGGAGAGCACTTTGCTTTGGATCAAGTAGATATCCCAAGCAAAGCTTTTGATCAACTCTAATAAGAGAAATTGAGAGAAACTTCTTCTCTACTCTATTGCGGATGAGACAATATGCTATGCTTGTGAGATCAAGTTTGGATCACTTTAAACTTCTTCTCTACTCTACTCGCTGGTTTCCTCGACATTTAGAATTCCTGTAAATTTAAACTGAAACATGACCCAATAATTTCTTCCAAAATTTAAAGGAATTAGGACAAGTTATATATCTAATGAAATGATGATGTTAATAAAAACATTAACATATATTCAAATGCACACTCAACGTACAGCACCAACTATAGCATAACAGCTACCTTAGCATAAAAATTTCAAGCCACAAATTTGGAACAGAAAAAGATCATTCTATGGAGACGAACCAAACCAAACCTGATGATATATATAGTCACTCACAATTCTAGTGACATAAAGTTCCATTTATAATGCTATGCTTTCAGTAATTTCATTCTATAAGCAAAATCAGCAGCAAGAAGAAGAAAGTGATAGAGATTACTACTTACAGTAATTTAACTTGATGATTGGTTGTAGTCTCAGGTGAAAGACAGGGATGAGATTTCAGAGAGATGGTATTATTGTGAGAAGTATTTGCTTCATTCAATTTTATCACCCTTGGTTGACTTGCTTTCAAATAAAAAACAACCCAATGGGTGGCCTCACCTCAATTAATTGTAATTAAGAATTCAAATAGTTGTATTAAAGAATTAAGAGTGTGTTTGGCCTCAATAATTGAAGGCTGTTGCAATGTGAACCCATCGCTTCCACTTTCAAACATCATCACCCTATGAGTCTAAGTAACACCATCATTAAATAACTCAAATCCTTATTTTCTATCGATTTTGAGCTAGATAGTGGATTCTCCGACCTCTATCGACTGACAAATACAAAATATTTACATTTCACTTCTTGAGGAAGTAGTTTTCTATAACAAAGCAAGTACCCATATATAGCTATCATAGAATAAAGGAATAAACCTCATAAATAATCTCCTAACACCCCCTTCAAGTTGGAGCATGCAAGTCTAAAATGCCCAACTTGTCAAGAAGAAAATCGAATTGCTTCTTTCCCAAAGCCTTGGTAAAAATATCCGCCAATTGGTCCGTCGTCGACACATAAGACGGAGCAATAAGACCTTCCTGGATAGCATCTCGCACGAAATGACAATCAACCTCAATGTGCTTCGTGCGTTTATGAAATACCGGATTCTGCGCTATATGCAACGCGGACTGACTATCACAAAAAAGAGGAATCGCCTTAGGATGATGGATTCCCAAACTCATTCTTGAACACATATACATAGACTGAAAGGTTGAATGCGTGCAGCTTCTCCACAACATCAGTAGCACCGGTGAGGAACTCAATATTTCTCGTAAAGACCGATTCTTTGTTGATGGTGACAGAAGTCGCAAAACTCTTGATTTCCTCAATAGCTGAGTCGTCAACACTGCGGATGGCCTTATCAACCCTATACATGCGTTTGTAGCTAGATTGTTCCTTGAACTTTTTTGAACTGCTTCATGGGTAAATTTGTAGCGTTATCAAACCGCAAATCTGGTAAGCAAATGCCAACTGCATCCTTGGTCAATTGCACATCGCACCATAGTATGGTGTTTGGCAAACTTGTAGACAACGCAAGTTTGTAGCTAGAATCACTTGATGAGGGAAATACCCCCGAAAAGCCACCTTTAGCAATGACTAGCGGGGCATCTCCTGTAAAATAAATTAAGAATAAAAAATAATAAGATTATTTCATCACCTGCTTTTTAACTTCTTACCAATAATCCACTGATTTTACAATCTAAAACCATGGAAGGAAACATCAATCTCATTCAACAAATAAACAGACCCCATGAATCAAATCGAAAATTCCGTAAAAGAGTTAGTTACCATGACCTACATATGCAAAATTTTGCTTGTTTTTTACCAGTCATGTTGAAGATTTTTCCACGTATATCTAGGTATCCTTGTATTTTCATTTCATTACATAAATCAAAGAACAAGTGAGAGTAATATCTCAAAGAGTTCATTTGATTCAAAGAAAACTTACCAAAAACAGAAATGCTTCTTGAGAAAGTAAGGTAACAGATCACATTTCAAAGAAACTAAAATGAATACAAAGAAGCAAAGAGAGAAAGGGGAGGCTAACCACTTAAGGTTTGCCATGAAGAAGTCTTCAAGTTGGTGGCATACACCATAGTTGTTGCAAGAAACAAAGCTATGAAAAGCTCGAGCTTCGACATTTAGATACACTGATACACGACGAGCGTTTCCGGAGGACTTGCAGGTTGGGTGAATAAGTACTTGATTTGGGAGAGTGACAGTGAGACTGAGAGTTTCATTTCAAATAGTTCTTATTGGAGTGGCGGTTAAAATATGGCCAACAGCTCAATTAAGAGTAGAGTCAGTGCATGGGCTCAAATAGTAAAAAAGGGCCATATTTAAGACTCCCTAAGATAAACAAACAAAGAACTCACAAAGACAAAGTAGTTTTGTAACTGTGGGCAGGGGCGGATCTATGCTTTTGGTAAAGCGGCAATTACCCTCCTTAGCTTTTTTAAAATATACACTACATTACTCATATTTTTTATATTGCACCTTTTTAAAATTTTAGGTGACTCCCCTCCTATCTCCTATATTTCTCGACTCTCGCTACAGAATACAGAAATAAGCCTGAAATGAGGGAGATAAGCTATTAATAGGGAAAGCTAATGTGTCCTGCCATATCAGGCAAATTAAGAAGATGATGTAGAAATGCAACATAAGTGGCAGTTTCCCTTTGAAACAAGTATGTTGATGAAAGCTGTATGTTGGGATATATTTGGAGCATCCAATCACCCCCCACCTGCTTTTCCTTTTACAATTGCATGCATATTATGCAGAACTTTGTTCCAAGAGTCTTTGCATCAAGGGGTCGAGATGTGTGAATAAAATTTCACACTATATATGTATATATACGGCCATGCAACTTTAATTAAAGAAAACATCTTACCCCATTTGTTTGGTTATAACTTTCTAAAGCTTTTCGTGATATGCATTATGTCTATGAGATCTTCAATCTAGTAAAGGCAATTGAAAATTTTTAAGCTAATGGCCTAAAAGTCAAATTAGTAAAGGCAATTGGAAAGTGAACCAAGACATCAAATCCACCATAAGTTCTTCGAGAATTGTTTAAACCTAACTTACTGTTTTCATAAAACGAGAAACGCTAAGGATGAACAATCCCTTGCTTGCATCAATGATGTGATTGTTAATAACCTTAGGATTTTTCTAAATTCATAATCAATTTCAGCAAAAGTCTAAACCTCTAGCATTGAGTGTCTTGCAACAACACACGCAGCCACGGGTTTAACATAATCAAGTAAAACATGCTTCAAATATTAACAAAGAGTATTCTAACTATCGTTTAGTCTAGATATCAAATCTAATATAATAGGTGAAAGTAATTCACCAATATTCAGAAAAGATTGTATTTAACAATGAAGCTCAAAGAAAACAGTAAATTAAATTAAACAAACTCTAGAAACCCATGATTTCATCTTCGCCTCTGTGCAGGATTTAGAAACGTGTGGCGGAATGATCACGGGGGTTTAGGTCAACTTCATCTCCTCCTCAATAAACCTGCTTCACCAAAGGATGTGAATGGCTTGTGTAATGGAATGTTGTCGTGTGCGCTAGAGAGACTGCGATGGCTCTATGTTTACAAAGGACAGATGTAGATGAGGAATCAAAAGTGGTGATGGATCTGTGGTGCTGGCGTAATGGATCTATGGCACTAACTAAAGATTGTTAGGGTGTCGTGCACGTGCACTTACGCGCACCCTTGATCCACTATACATAGCAACAATATTATCCCCAACTTAAACACCACCTATCGGGTCTTCCATCGGGGCCTAGGTGGTGTGGAATTTTCCCAAAAAGACATCGTTACTATTAGGGAGTGGATCATCTCCTTATAAACCTTTGTGACAACTCTTCCTTACTTGATGTGGGACTATTCAAGCCAACATTATCCCAACAATCTTCACCTTTGGCGCGAATCGTCACACATCCTACAATCCATCCACCGGTCTGCAATATCTCGAAGTACACCTCCTCATCGATTGTCATGTGCGACTACGATCCCATGGGTAACACTCGGTATACGAGCTCGACTATTATCTGCGTTGTTGGCTCCACCTTACTAACTCAACCTCATCTGGACTTGTATGATACCACATTGGCAAGGAACCAGAGCCTAATCTGGATCATTCATCGGGCGGACCGCGCACCTGCGATGCTCCACCTGGCTCACTACTTTGTGCTTGATCCCTTGAACAATGTGCCGCTTGCACCTCCACCTCGCCAAGTCTCAGCCGAACCGTCGACTCTGATACCACTTGTTGAGGCGTTGCGCATGTGCACTTGATCAAGACAATCCAACTGATATGTTGACAAAAGCATTTCCAGGGATTACAAATTCCCTATAAATAAGACATGAGGTTGGTAAGCTAAGGTATGCTACAAATTCCCTTTTACAGCATTACACCTTCCTCAGATCCTTGTTTAACTTTAGCATCGAAGTGTCATCGGCCACCCCACGGTGGTTTGTGGCTCACGTGTGCTACTTGTGTAGGTCAAATAGGTCAGCGGGACTAAGTCAGAGTAGGGAACGAAAAATAATTGCATCAGTTTGGCACCGTCCGTGGGTACGACATAGTTATTATATTTACACTAAGTGTCATCTCCTACCAAAATTCATAGAGATGATGACCACCAGGTCATGCAACAACGGAGAACCAGGGGACACATCCGACACTCAAACTGTCCCTATACCGCCTCTTTCAGCAGTTCCTGTCGCGCACGGGCAGCTAACTCACCACCCCCTCGCGCAAACGACAGTAATGGTGGACCCCAGAATCGATGTGCTAACGTCCCAGATACAACAGGTCATCAAGGTGGTGGAGACGCTCGCACGACAGAATCCGCCCATTGCTAATGGAGACCAAGAACAACACGAGCCTCCGCACCGGATGATGGTTGGGAACAAGCGCAAGAGAGCCAATCCCCCGTTAGTTCACACTAAACTAAGGGAGGTTATGCGGCTAACGTCGAGCTCCCCGCCAGGACTGAGAGGCTCGAATTCGGGAATCCCCTCCTTAGAGGAGCACATGATCCTAACGTCCTGTATCGCCTTTCCAACCCGCCATTCGTAAACCGGATAATGAACGAGGCCCACCCAAGGAAGTTTACTCCTCCGAAGCTAGATTCCTATGATGGGACCACTGATCCCTTCAATCAACTACGCCACTATCAGCACATGATGGCTCTCAAGGAAGGATCTGAATCCGTCATGGCTCTCTAAGGCAGAGGTTTGGCGAGACGCTCCGAGAGTATGTCATGCGCTTCAACAACGAGCTGACACTCATCGAGGGTGCAAGGACGATACAATCGTGACGGCCTTCTCTGCGGAAGAGAAAAAAGCCCTCATTGTCACAGGAATAGAGCCCTCATTGATGGCCTTCATCTCTGTGTCCATCGCAAAGTGGGAAGTGAAGAAAGCCCTTGTTCACACAGGAAGCGAGCCCTCGTTGACGACCTTCATCTTTGTGTCCATCGCAAAGTGGGAAGTAAAAAGAGCCCTCATTGACACAGGAAGCTCGCTTAACGTTCTGTTCTACAATGCTTTCCGCCGCATGGACTTCAAGGAGGAAAGCCTAACGCCATCAGAGCACCCATTGATCGGGTTCAGCGAGGAAAAGTGCTTCCCCGTCGGAAGGATAAGGCTAGCCACAGTTAAGGAAGGTCATATTTCTGGACTTCATGGTGGTAGACGCATCATCATCCTACAATCTCATCCTGGGAAGACCATGGCTCCATCAAATGGAGGTAGTGGGTGTGTTAAGTATACTGCTAACTGCTCTGAAGACACTACGTGGAGACCAACCAACGGCACGAGGTTGCTACTACGCCGCACTAAAACAGATTGAGTGCTTCCAGATCCAGCTACATCATGCAGAGAAGCCTGACCCTGTGCAAGGCCTAAAGACGAAAAGGGCACCATTTGTTTGGCAGTACAAGAGCAATCAACTCTCCCGCCCAGTGAGTCGGAACAGTAATGGAAAGCGGGAACACATCCCCACGACATTATGTCAATCCGGTGATCCGCCCCTCTGCAAGGTTTCCTCTTCAGTGACCTACGTAACGCTTCGACAGTCCGCTAAACGATCTGCAAAAGCTATCCAAATTAGTTTCAAGGCCAGGATCACTTCATCTCCGACAAGAGTTAGTTTGCTTTAATTTGTTTGTTTCCCTTTCCAAACTCAATACTGAGTTTAGAGTTCTTAAGAGACTTATGTGATTTTCGATCATTTAAGAAATAAAACAAGAATTACAAAAACAAACTCTATTGATTATTGAAAAGATGTAACAACAAAGACTTTGAGGTGGATACAAAAAACTATATACTGCGAGCGCCCTAAGGTGGATACAAAAAACTATGCACCGCAGGCATCGGATCAACATGGAGTGAGGACTTGCTCGTACTGCCTGACCCCTTCAGAGGACGACATGGAGATGAGAGAATAGGAGACCTCGAAACCTTCCCAAGAAAAAGAAGAAGTTCCAGAAGGGATTGAAACAACTGAGCAGTCAGATTGCTCCGTCAAATCACTCCGAAAATGTGGTCTCGTACTACAACGTTGAACACCTCCCGATGAGTTGCTGATCTCCTTCAAGAGACATCCAACCTCTTCAAAGGGCTTAGAAGAAGGCAGATGAGGATGGCCACAAGCAGCAACACAGTTACAATCTCATAATGCCATCAAGAGATACCACTTTTCACATATGCAATGGCGGGTGTGACTGAGAGCTACCACACCCGAAGACATTGCAAATTGACTGACACTTAGTAATAAGTATCAAGGGTATTTTACTCAAGGTTGACTAGTTTGATTAAGAGAAGGTGAACACACCAATGTGATCAATCAAACTTTTTCTAATATAAAAGGTGTTGTAGGGAAAGAAGAATATCAACCATATTATCCAATGCCTACGGTCAAAATAAACTGAGTCAAATCTAATTAATGAGTTTTAATGTCAATGCAAAGTCAAAGGTCATTTAGTTGTAACCATTAAAAAAAAAATGCTCCCCCCATCTATAAAAATGCATAGGATAAAGCAAATGCACTTTGAGTTAATTCACTCTAGAATTGACAAACTCTTAACCATGAAGCTTTTGTATTTCACTCTTTTCTTGATTCTTGCAGTCACCATCTCTTCATCAGGTATATATATTTTCTCAGTTTGATCTTTAGTTCTGTAACATGAAATCTTACCAATTGCTAACATGTTTTTATGGCAAAAGCTCTTGAAATGATAAAAATCAAACTTTTTGAATCATTTTTTCATGAAATTTGTTGTTAATTGGACAGGTCTGGCAAGACCTGCAGAAGCACCTGAAGGTACTAATCTAATTTTAAAGTTTAGGAGACAATTATTTCAATACTATGAGTAATCTCAATGTGTTTACAAACTTCAATTTTCTCTTTTTAATCTAAATTTGATTACTAATGTATTATTTGTTGAATCAGGTCAGGGTAAATACATTTGTAAGAAGGTCAACATAGCCCCCTTTTACCGTGGTCCATGTCTAGAACATTGTCAAGAAATATGCAAAACAATATATGGCGGAGTTGGTCAATGCCCGGGTCCATATAATTGCACTTGCACTTATAGTAGTGATAATCCATGTTCCTAATATAACATATGATGTCAAGTGTTCCATAATGTAATATTGGTTTAGCAAAACTAGTCGCGAAATAAAATTTTCATTTCTTTGAGATTCATGTTACATTAGTTATTTCTAAAATACATCCCTACATAACAATTGCAATAGAGATTATCATGAAATTAATCATGTAAATTTGTAAAGTATTTGGAAATGATACAAAAAGATAATCGACTATTGGTATGAAGCGAAAAAATTTCAACCATTTTTGCCTTGTAAACAAGTTATCCAATAAAAGCATATATTTGGAGAATTGAATAATTAACAATACAAATACAAATATAAATATATATATATATATATATATATATATTTCCAACACAAGCAAGTGTTGGAGAATTTCAAGTAAGTGTTGGAGAATTTCCATGGTAAAAATGTTCTCCCACATTCGAATTATTTCATTTACAAAATTTAGGAGAGTACAAGTTGTTCTGCACTATGGTCAGTTGGTTCAACGCTTCTCTTTCATTGTGCTAATTCATCTGATTTAATAGTGAAAGGGTTCTTCACCAGTGACTGATCAGCACATGGTACTAAAATTTCACTAATTTTTATTAAGGGATATTTACATTTAAATAACAAGTGATCCTTTTTGATCTGGTGTTTGTTTTTACTTTTAAGCAGAATCATTGATTCTGAATTCAGAACAATTTAATAAGTATAAAGGAGGTATTAGTGTTGAAAAAAAAAAAAAAAAAACACCCAGAGTTTCTTTCCTGCTATGTTTTCCACCTCTCATTCAAACCACCAAAATGCCGAGAAATAACTAATTCCAAGTGTGCCCATTGAAAATCACCTCAAGAACCCCCAACCCCAAAATAGATAACAAGAAGAAATCCACACTTAAACCTCCCAAAACTTTATTCGATGTCGCAGTTGTTTGAACCCTACGAAGAAGATGAACGTGGATTCCGCTTCAAAGGGGCACTTCTGGGGTGCTCAAGACCCAAAGAGGAACTTTTCAACTTCTAGTACAACCCCTTTAGCCCCATTCATGTCTCAGACTTCAATCCCTTTGCGAAACATGATTCTAATAATGAAGATGAAGATAGTTTAGAAGAAAACGAAGAAGTTCGGAAGATGACATGAATGAAAAAGAGGATTTGGAAGAGAAGGTGAAGAATGGGGGCGATGGAGTGAATGAAGCATTGATGAAACTCCATTGGACATCGTGCATGTGCACTTACGCGCATCCCTTAGTCTACTATACATAGTAACGATAATATCCCCGACTTAAACACCACCTATCGGGTCTTCCATCGAAGCCTAAGTGGTGTGAGGTTTTCTCCAAAAGGTCTCGTTACTATTAGGGAATGGACCATCTCCTTATAAACCTTTGTGACAACTCTTCCTTACTTGATGTGAGACTATTCAAGCCAACATTATCCCAACAATCACGACATTTGGCGCGAATCGTCACACATCCTACAATCCATCCACCGATCTGCCTCGAAGTACACCTCCTTCTTGATTGTCATGTGCAACCACAATCCTGTGGGTAACACTCGGTATACAAGCTCGACTATTCTCGGGGTTGTTGGCTCCACCTACTCGCAACCACCGCACTAACTCCATCTCATCCGGACTTGTAGGATACCACCTTGGCAAAGATCCAAAGCCTAATCTGGATCATTCATCTGCGGACCGCGCATCTGCGATGCTCCACTTCACTCGCTACCTTGCGCCTGATCCTCTAAACAATGTGTCGCCTACACCTCCACTTCCACCTCGCCAAGTCCTAGCCGAACCGTCGGCTCTGATACCACTTGTTGGGGCGTTGCGCATGTGCGCTTAATCAAGACAATCCAGCTGATATGTTGACAAAAGCAGTTACAGGGATCAAGTTTGAGCATTGTCTCAAGTTGATTAAGCTCTCTCATTGTTGACGCCCCAATGAGGCTGAGCCCTTAGGGGCATGACAGCGATTCTCTGACCAATAAATGGGTATTTCTTGACGGTTTTTCAAGCCAAGTTGGAGATACTTATGTGGTTATTTGTATTGCTTATGTTGTGGCCTGAAATTGTTCGCCAAAGTGGAAATTGTGAGACAATGACTCAAAGCCCTTTGTCCTTTGTTGGACAAGGACTCAAAGTCCTTTGTTGGCTCCCAATTTTTTTGGGAGAATCAGAGGACTTAAAGTCCTTCACAAACAATGACTTCAAGTCCTATTCTCTCTTTTATACAACAACATACACAATGTGGAGGTAGCTTCAATACAGCGTGAAACGACTACGAGTTCAATGTGAAACTGATTGTGAGTTTGGCGTGAATTGGTGTGTGTGCAATGTGAAATAGTAGCCAAGTAGAAGGACTGGAAGGAATGAAGGGAAGAAGATTGTGGAGAGACTTTTGTTACTTGGTGGTATTGTTGGCTTGAGATTGGGTAATCTCAAGGATCGTTGCTTGACAACGTTGTAATCTTCAAGTAAGTATTTCCATATTAATAAGATAGTTACAGAGTCGTCGTCCGTGGAGTAGGCAAAGCTGAACCACGTAAATCCTGGTGTGATCTTTATTTGCTACATATTATGTATTGCTTATTGTTTGCTTATTGTTTGATATGATACATAAAAACAGTCACACCTCTGAGACATAAAAACGGTCATGATGATCTCGAGGAACTATAGGTTCAAATAACAGCCCAATACAAATCCAGCCCGAGCGATTCTCAGCCCGTTCAACTTCAGCCCACCAGACGTGCCTGGACTCTCATAGCATGCTAGCCCACATGTTTCACATTTATCCTCAATATCCGTAAGCCCTTTTCAGGCAATTATCTCGAGGATCTACTTCGGACGAGCAACCACAGCTACTCTTTGCTCCCAAGTCCAAACTAGGAAGCAAACACTAGAGTATCTTTCACACAGGGAAACTTCCTTCCACGGAATGCTCTCGGATTGGGAACTATCTCTCGCGTATCTAGGAGCACGGAGCTAATAGGGAACTTCCGTCCTACAACACAACTCCTAATTAGATAGGGATCTCGACGAAGATCTCCTCCCTAATCTACGCCTATGATGTCCTGGTTAAACCCGGACTCCTTGCACTATAAATAAGACATGAGGTTGGTAAGCTAAGGTACGCTACAAATTTTATGTTACAGCATTACACCTTCCTCAGATCTTTGTCTGACTTTAGCATCGGAGTGTCATCGACCACCCCGTGGTCTGTGGCTCACGTGTGCTAATTGTGTAGGTCAAACAGGTCAGCGGGAGTAGGTTAGAAAAGGGAGCGAAAAATGACAGTTCCTGTCGCGCACGGGCAGCCAACTCACGCCCTCGCGCAGACGGCAGTAACAGTGGGCCCCAGAATTGATGTGCTAACATCCCAGATATAATAGGTCATCAAGGCGGTGGAGACGCTCACACGACAGAATCCACCTGTTGCTAAGGAAGCCAAGAGTAGCACGGTCCTTCGCCACCGGAGGATGGTCGAGAACAGGCGCTAGAGAGCCAAGCCCCTGTTAGTTCTCACTGGACTAAGGGAGGTTATGCGGCTAACGCCAAGCTCGTTGCCAAGACAGAGAGGCTCGGCCCTGAAAATCCCCTCCGCAGTGCAACGCATGATCCTGACGTCCTGTATCGTTTCTCCGTCCCGCCATTCGTAAACCGGATAATGAACGAGGCCCTCTCAAGAAAGTTCACACCTCCGAAGCTAGATTCCTACAATGGGACCACCGATCCCTTTTATCATCTACGCCACTATGTTACGCCTCGACAATCTGCTAAATGATCCGCGAAAGCTATCCGAAAATTCGTTTCAAGGCCAGGATCACTTCATCTTCGTCAAGAGTTAGTTTGCTTTAATTTGTCTGTTTCCCTTTCCAAAGTCAATACTGAGTTTAGAGTTCTTAAGAGACTTGTGTGATTTTTGATCATTTAAGAAATAAAACAAAATTTTCATAAACAAACTCTATTGATTATTGAAAAGATGTAACAACAAGCACTTTGAGACGGATACAAAAAAACTACATACTGCGAGTGCCATGAGGCGAATACAAAAAACTATGCACCGCAGACATCGGATAAATATGGAGTGAGGACTTGCTCGTACTGCCCGACCCCTTCTGAGGACGACACGGAGATGAGAAGATAGGAGACCTCGAAACCTTCCCAAGACAAAGAAAAAGTGCTAGAAGGGATTGAAAGGACTGAGCAGTCAGATTACTCCGTCAAATCACTCCGGAAATGTGGTCTCGTACTACAGCATTGAACACCTCCCGACAAGCTGTTGATCTCCTTCAAGAGACATCCAACCTCTTCAAAGGGCTTAGAAGAAGGCAGATGAGGATGGCCACAAGCAGCAACGCAGTTACAATCTCGTAATGCCATCAAGAGATACCACTTTTCAAATACGCGATGGCAGGTGTGATTGAGATCTACCGCACCCGGTGTCACGACCCGATTTTCGAAAAAAACGAAATCCTAAAGTCCACGTAGGATTATCCGTTTCCCCAAAACTCGGGACGTGAAATTCAATAACAACAGAAACATTTAGCAGCAATGACAAAATATAGTTTAGAAAATAGAACAAACTAAAATTTATAACAAATCTCTAACCAGGAAAAACTGACGTCGCTAGCCTCACTAGCGGAACTCCCGTAACGCTGCTCAAAAGTCTCTAAACCTGAAAAGCTAATTGGCTACATTCCCAAAGGAATGTACCCAAGAAGCAAAAGCTCACTTGGGTCAGCAATAAAGCTGGTGTGAGAAATCTTCATCCCAAAATCAATAAAAATCGTACGTGATAAACATCAAGCGAAACACAAACAACAAACCATCACACCAATAGGTAGTTCCTCAACGAGGCAAAGGTGTGATGCAAGAAAACACAGTCCAAAGAATTTAGTTCCTCAACGAGGCAATCATTTCATCATCCTAATATGTAAATATGCATTTACCTGTACTTACCCTATAGGAGTCGACTATGGCAAGTCTAACCTGCAGAAATATTAGTGGACTTGCCATCCTGCATAAAAAGAATTAGAAACAATGCAACGTCATTTATTCTTTTTATTTGAATTAGGTTCATCTTTTTAACGGATTGATCACTTAGACGATACCACATTCGCACCACCTCCGTGCCGAACATACATGCCCGTATGCCTCTCTCATATAAAGGAGGACTACTCCGTCATCCATGCCCAAGTGGGGACATCACATACAGACATGCATCGCGGATACCCCTAACTATATGAGTACCAAAAGCCACCCTTGGGCTATCAATGCGCATAAACTCACGTCACATTTTTGACGGATAAATATCAAAGCCTATTTTAGGCATACAAACTCACCACATTTCCGCAAGACTAACCCGAAGGTTATTTTAGTTTCTCTAGTAAGAAATGGGTGCCCCAACTCCGCAAGACGACCCACTGGTCATTTAGTTTCTCTAGTAAGAGAGGGGAAATCATAAACAAAAGAGATGTGGTAGTTCTAAGTGATACAAGCCCAAGTGGTTTATATTTTCAGAAATCAAGGCTTACCAATATCATTTATTTTTCATAATTCAGAATTCTTCCACAATGACATTTTGTCATACATGAATTGATTCACAATCTATTCACCCACATTTTTGGGGAAAACATAGCATATTCATTAATCATGCTATGTAACAATATGGCAATCAAGCCACTCCTTGATTCAAATATCCAAAATCTTCGTAATGCATAAACAAGTCAATATGCATACAAATCTCCAAATTTATCACAATGCATTAATATTCATCAACCATTCAAACACCAACCAAACAAAATCACACCCAATCAATAAAATGGTAAACATGGGTGACCCCAAACATGAACCCAGCAAGCTAGGAAAATCTCACACATCAAACAGATCAAAAATATTGAAGATCAAGCGTTTGCAGCACAAAACACCACAAATAAGGCAACCTCATTCTCAAACATGCCTAAAATCTCACAATTGAATTACCTGAAATGAAACCCGTCATTTCCATACAAGCAATATACATACAGTATACATATACACCAAATAACACAAAACTTTCAATCGCACATTCAGAGCTATTTAATAAACATAGCGGCAAATATAGGATTCAACAGTAAAGAAACAAGGGTTTTGCAAGAATCAGGGAATAAGAAAAACTCACAGTAAAAGAGAAAAATGAAGAAAACTCACAGAAATTGCAAATAGCAAAGGATTGCGCAGCCAACGCTATCGTCTCATCATCCTGCCGCCTGTGATTTCTCCCAATCATCCAAACACCCATCTTCTTCATCTTCCTCACTGAAATTTCCCGAATAGCAATCGCTACTGCTGCTAGCATCAACAGAGAATATCCATGGAGCAACACTCTCCACTGTACTTGTACCAGGGCCACTATTTCCAGCAGATTGTGTTAGGATATCTACCAAACAACTTCAGTTAATTTTCTAGTTCTCATTAGGAAAACAGCCATGAACAACTAAACTGCCAAATATCCAACTTCAGCAGAGGAACTCTTCAAAGAAATCCAAGCTTGGACAGCAGATATGGAATATATTAAAACGCCAATAGCCCCAAAAATCAACAAAGAAAACTGACAAAAATAGTGATTTTCAAAGCTTGAAAAGAATGACCCAGTTTCAGCTGAGCGTGTCCTTAAAAATCAAGACTTTAGTTCGAATTTCAGAGAAGACTATCGAAGTCCTAACTCCTGCAGAACACGCAAGTTGAATTGCTCAACCTCAAACTCTCCCTACTCTTTCCCTCGTTCTCCTCTCCCAAACTCCTTTTCAATCATTGTCCTTGAAGCTGTTTGTTGCTCATCTGTTAGACGTGGAATTAGGGATCTAACACCAACCATCAATAACCAATAAGAGACCAGACCTCTGACTTCTACAACAAATACTCCAATTTATCTCACACCATTCTATTCTTGACTGTTAATTTAACTCGCTGCTTCATTTTCAATATCAATGTACAACTCGGCACCATTTCTCCTTGAGTTTCGCAGCCGCATTGACCTGATCTTTGATCTGCGCATCAAAGCTACTCTGCATCTCCATTATCTCGGCTTGAGCAATGGCTTCATCTACCGTTTTCCTAATTTCTTTCTCAAGATCCTTCAGCTCTTTTTCATTGGCTAGTTCAAGAGATAATATCAACTTTCTTATTCTTTCAATAGGATCACGTTCCTGCCTCACAGCAGATATCTCATCACGTGTTCGATAGGTGCTCCCTGGATCTGACATGGAGTGGCCATGGTACCTATAGGTATCCATCTCCAGAATAATGGGTCCATTCTGTAGAGCATGCTCCTTGGCATATTTGCAAGCCTGCTTCACTGCAAGAGCATCCATACCATCCACCTTCAAGCCGGGTACATAATCGCCACGCTTGTAGTAAGCAGCACTCTTAGCTGCTCTTCACTCTGCAGTTCCCATACCATAGTGATTATTCTCACAAACAAGAATTTGCAGGCAAATCCCAAAGTGCAGCCATATTAAGAGCCTCAAACAACTGCCCCTGATTCGCCGCACCATCACCACCACAGATCACAGAGATCGGGCCATCACAGAGTCGTATCTGAAACCCCATCGCCTCCATCAGCACTGAATCGCCTCCATCAACAGTCGTTGCCGTCCAGACCCCTCTCACCATCGATCTCATCTCACCCTGAATCATCCATTTTCCAGTCTCTTCTCACTGGAGCAGATTGCACATCCGTCATAGCTCGCACCTCCCTTCATCTATCGTTGCCTCCTTTCTCAACCACCTCTCTTACAATCAACACCACCCTCCATTGACATAACTGTTAGTACTCTGGCTTGATGCTGAAAGCTACCTTCACCATGAGACCCCATAACCAGCATTGTTGCATCAGCCATGGAGACATATGAGAGATTGTGAGGCCTCTCCAAATGCCTTTTTCTGTGAGAATTATCAACCCACTCTTCAAAATGTCCCCAAGAACAGCAAAACCAACATCCGCTCTACCCAAATGACAATAAAAATTAATCAATATGCTAAGTGTAACAATGTTGGAATGAATTCCTGAAGAACCCATTAACTTGAACAAGGGTAAAACTGTGGGGAAGTGTTGCATTTTCACAATTGCTCCCAACAATTGAGTGAAAAGGGTGAATTGAAGGCATGGGTCTTGTCTGAAGCAGAGTGTAGAACAACCCCATTGCCTCTTCAAGGTTGAGGGTTCCAGATCTCTTCTTCTTGCGCCCGATATCGATCCCATAATGAGTAAGATACCACTGCTTGAAAGGAGCAGCATCAACCTTCCTCAACAGCGGCTTCAGCCTCCTCACCATCTTTCTTAGACGCAACGATGGCACCAACACTCTTCTTCCACTCCCTTCACCACCGTCACTACTTCCTTCTCCATCACACACACACCAACAAGATCACCACCACCATTCCCAGCGCCGCCAGAGGAGAAGAAATCGCGAAGAAGGGAAGGAGAAAGAAGAAACGAGAGAAAGGGAAAAGGAGGAAGGAAAAACAGGGTTTTGTTTGTTTGTATTTTTTTTTTATATGGTGGGTGGCTATCCGCCCCCACCGAACTTCTAAAAGCACCCACTTTCTAAACTCACCAAATAAACCCTAATTTCGAAATTCACATTCAATTAAATGTAACCCTATTTTATTTAATTCAAAATAAAATAAATTTGTTTTATGAAATTGAGGGGTGTTACACCCGGAGACATCACAAATCGACTGACACTTTGATCGGCCATGGGTCAGCAGCGGGGTCCGAGCACGCAAAGACAGAAGTAGTACGGTGTAAGCCTTGAGAAAAAGCTCGCACTACTTCTCTGCAAAATGAAAAGGAATTATGAGACCTCAGCGGATCAACTACGTGTCCACCCATATCAGGTGACCACGCATAACGACAACTTTCGCCATGCCTGAACGGCATAAACATCAGAATACTCGGAGACTCCAAACACGGAGATACAACTACAACCTTTGGAAAACCCGAAGCATCTTCTTCAGCCTTTGGAAAATCCAAAGCTCATTTTCAAACAAAAACAATACAGGAGATAACTTTGCAAAAGATACTGCTCACGACGATTGGGAAACACCATTATATAGACGAGGTGGTTTACCAAACAGGCATTCAAGCATTGAATAGCGTCTGGAAAATAGGAAGACAACGGTTCCCGAGGAAACTACACAAAACACGTCAATCAATTAATGGCGATGCACGAAACCCAATCAATTGAGATGGGATTAACCGATACTCAACCGTCACATAACTTGCGTCGTATACGTGTCACCGCGCGATCTATGCTATACACACAACACACCGTGCAGGAATCCTTAGCCCTTCCTCTGCGGGCCCATGGGCCTAGCCCGATAATCGAAATACACCCCGTTGCATGCATGGCACGAGCACCAGAAGATCCTGGGTCAACCCTGGCATACAGATCGTGCCTGCAAATCACTAGTCGGTTTAAGGTAACTTCATCCACACCATGTACCATGTGAATGAATCAGGTTCACACGCCCCTTAGCAGGCGAAATCCCCTTTCAAACCAGGCAAGCTTAGTCAGCCATGACCAATGATGATAATTTCTGGTTCATCGCGACACCTACTCCTCCCAGCGCAGGCTTCAACGGTTTTGGAAGTGGGAGTCTAATAAGAGTTATCACGCCTGGTGACGATGACTTGCCAGGGATCATTGCCTCCTTCGCGAACAGTGATCGCCGAACCCAATCAGATAAGCCTAGCTGGTGACGACTAGCGACGAAAGCTTTTGATCAAACCCTGGACTTGTATCCCCCAATGCGAGGGTGTAGATAGTCTAGAAGGTGGGAGCTCAGTCAGTCCCGAACTGATTCCGACAGTTTTCCACGAGACCACTGCTTTTCAGCGTAATCGCCAAACCCTCTCGAATGCGTAGCCCCCACCGTGGGGGGAGGGCGTCGACGGTTGGAAAGGTGGGAGCCTAGTCAATCCCGAATTGATTTCGACGGCTTGCCACGGGTTCACTGCTCTTCAGCCTGGTCGCCAAACTTTTACTCCCCGAATTTAGTGTCCGCCTTGTTCTCTCGTAAATGATTCGGATAGTGGAAGTCTAATCGGTCCCGAACTGATTTCGACGGCTTGCCACGGGACTACTGCTCTTCAGCCTGGTCACCAAACCCTTACTCCCTGAATCTGTTGTCCGCCTTGATCGATCATAAATGATTCAGATGGTGGGAGTCTCAAGCAGCTCGCCACACCACCTCCGCAGTCCCTCTCAACCAGCGGACGCAAATATGAATCTAGCCAAGTCAACACCTTCACGCTCAAACGGATTGGCATCCTAACGTTAGAAAAGGCCACTCGTGCCGATACAAAGATAGTATAGCCGGTGCCCTCATAAAAGCTAATTAGTATGCCGACCCGAGTTTACGGCGCCTGACTCAGCATGAACGCTCTGACACGTACACTCGGCCACCACAGCTTGCCCAAGGCAACAGCTACAGCCGACTAGTCAGACAAACAAGCAATGACCCAGGTCATTCACAATACTAAACGGTCAAGCCCTCTACCACAGACAGACCAGTCAACGTCCTATTGATTCAAGCCTATGCCAAAACAAGATGACAAGGCAAAACGGAAAAACATGCAATAGAGACAAAAGGCATCAAACGAATAACATTGTTTTCATTAATGGTCAAGACAAAAAGAGTACAAGCACACAAATTAGCTCCTAATCAGGAGAATGCACAGAAACTGAAGAGTTAAGCCTAGTGGAAACAGGGGCAGAACTTGCATCCATACGCGCTTCGACCTGGATCTCAGAGACCGAATCATCATCCTCGTCTGACGATGCAAAAGTGACAGACAAGTCTACATATGACATTTTCTTATAACGATCAAGGTCCCACTCCGGATGCTCCTCCTTTATCAGCGACAACAGCTCCAGCCGGCCATGTACGACCCAGCGGAACTCACATTTGCCTTGTTCCTTGATAAGCCCTTCCTCTCTCGCCTTCGCGCTCCAGCAGCTCCAACTTAGCAGTCAGCGCATCATCCTGAGACTGCTCTGTGGCCAGATTGCTCTTCACGACACTAAGTTCATGCCACCCCAGCTCCAGCTGATCTTCGGCCTTCTTCGCTTCTCGAGAATAGAAATCCACATCGAATTCCAACTGTTGTTTTTCAGCAGCCCAGCCAACTTCCTTTGAAGCACTCTCTTCAGTGAAGGACTGCAGCTCATAACATGTTTTATCCGCAGCCTTTTGTGAAACAACGACTTCTCGACGTATTCAGCTCAGCTCTTGCCTAAGTCTGTCCCTCTCGGACACTGTCACTGCCAGTTTGCGCTCAAGGTTCTCCAGACAAGCCCTTTGAGCCTCAGCGGCCACAGTTGATTGATCCAATCGCATATCTTCGGCCTGCTTCTTAAGCTGCTCAATTTCATGGAGCACGTCAGAATATAGCGACTGCACATGCGAAAAGACACGCTTCAAGGTGTACACTCTCTCACGAGCTGCCTCGACTTATGTTCCAGCAACGGCCGCATGGCTCATATGAGACATACCCAGCATAAGGTACTTCAAACCCTTATCCATACACCCTTCAAGCGAATCCTCCTCGGGTTTCGGAGTGTGGTCCATCAGCTAGCTGTGACGCCTGCTTATATGCTTCCTAAAAGCATACTCTATATCCACCTCTCAGTGCCTGACCTGCGAGCTCATCTTTACCAAGTCCGGTGCAAATAGGCTAATATGTGCATCAGGATAAAGCTTCCCCTGATTTGGAACTACGCCAGCACCACCCTTCACGGTCACCACCGTCCTCAAACTCTCTTCCGTGGCTTTTCCTTTATCAAGAGCAACCGACCCTTTACTGCGAGATGGCTCAACAGGATCCAGAGGCAGAAGAGGAAGCGAAGTATCCAAAGCCCTCCCAACACTTCTAACTGTGGCCCTCGATGAGACGGTGAACCACGCGAACTACAGAAAACCCAACCAGTACCACGACCACTCTCAGGCAAATCATTAGTGAGGCGACTAGATTCCACTACCTTGGGAGAATCTTCAAAAGGGCCTTCTATTATAACAGCCTCGCGCGAATCAGCACCAACGGAAGCCGCCATTGCAACCCGCACTAAACGGTCATTCAGAGCCTCGACCTACGCGTCACTAAGTTTCGACCCATCTGTGACTCCAGCCAATCGCAGATAATCTTCCTCCAAGCCGACAACATTAGACTCCGCCTCAACACGTCGAAGATGAACCAGTTCTAACACGAGACTTCTTCTTCATAAAGGAAGCAAGCGTCTCAAATGGCTCCTCTATATCAGACAGAACATGAGCATTGGCCCTAGTAGCCTTCATCTTTCTGGAAAGGGCCCCATCTTCCGACTTAATGCGCGCCTCTCGGTACAACGTGGGGGTTACGTGCCAATTGTCCCACAACCCACTAAGGATGAAGTTGTAAACTCTGATTACATCAATCACCTCCCTTGGAGGCAAGTCACGGAATTTCTCCATGGTGGTTTGTTCCTCCAAAGTAAAAGGAGTAGTGAGAAGCTTCCTTGCAGAATAACGTGAGCAACGATTAGTCAACCTATCGTCAAGCACATCAAAGTTGCAAGAAAATGGTCGAACTTACGAAGCGATCTGAACTGTCATCCGAGCGGACAACCCTTGCATCGAATATACTTGAAATCTGCAAGGGCTAAGAAACAAAACTTCTGCCAGAACTTGAAGTCATCAGACAGTTTGCCGAAGCCCTTTGGCTTCCTCAACTTACAGGCAACATTGCTCTTCGGTCGAGGAACAGTAAGCAACTGGATCACCCGCACTAATAAGAAGATATAGTTAGGGCTTGGGTTTTTTGTCATTAATTTCACCATTTGCGTCACTTCGTGAATGTCCAATACTTATTCTTCCAAATTCGCCGCACTAATACGATTTCATCATCTAAACTCTAAATCCTACAAAAACATGAAAATGAAATAATTAGAAGAAAAAAAAATACAATACTTGAAACACTAACAAATATAAGTTATAACTAAGATAATTTATGTATAAATTACGTGAATATCAAATACCCCCATTATAAATTAGTCTCCTCTATTTTCCTCAAAGTAATCTTCTAGTTGCCAAAGATTTTAAGAAAAACAACAAATGATAGTGTCACTGTAGTATATCGACAGACTTTGACAACAATTTAATAGTATCTAAGGTTAAATAAATTTCATCATCATTATCATCTCGAAATGTGTGTGTGCATAACCTTATCAGCATAACATAATAGTGGCTTCTCCTCTGCCTCATGACTGGGGTTGACTCAATCAACCAGTAAAAGAGGGATCGAAGATATCATGTTGGTGGTTGTGTGTGTTTTGGCTGAAGGAAAAAGGAGAGATCTTGATGTCTGCTATGTGTACGAGAGAGAAAGGGAAGGGGTTGGTGTGAGTGAGAGCGGGGTTGATGGTTGATCGATTGTGTATACAAGAGGAATGGAGATATCAGGCGAGATATGTGTTGTTGCATGAAAACGGCGAGAGAACGATCAAATCGCAAACAAGCTTCGATTGCGCCTCCACCTCTCTCCCCATCGCCCCTCTTTCCCTCACCATCGCAATCCACAGCCACCGATCGCACCACAGCCTCACAATGATTTATCTTTGTTTTGTTCTTGCAAAGAAGAAGAAAAATTGGAGGTGCAGATGATGGTAGAGTGAGTAGAGATAGGAGAATTAAGATGAACCATAAGGTTTGGTTCTTTTAAGTATCAAGGGTATTTTAGTAATAATATACATATAAATGGATATCCGTATCATTCCCGAAATAGTGACGAATACAATTTGGATCTCCGAAATCGCCCCGAAATCCATTAAGTTAAACCCAAATTTGCCCAAACTATCCGGGATGGAGCAAATATCTATGAAAATCTGCCCTACTATCACCCCTGATCTCGAGGAGTTCACAAGCAACTCAAGGCTATGCTCCGTGATCCCGAAAGGTCAACTCAAGGTTCACTAGTTTGATTAAGAGAAGGTCAACGCACCAATGTGATCAATTAAACTTTTTTCTAAAATAAAAGGTGTTGTAAGGAAAGAAGAATATCAACCATATTATCCAATGCCTACGGTCAAAATAAATTGAGTCAAATCTAATTAATGAGTTTTATGTTTTAATGTCAATGAAAAGTCAAAGGTCATTTTGTTGTAACCATTAAAAAAAAAGTTTGCTCCCCCCATCTATAAAAAGTATAGGATAAAGCAAATGCACTTTGAGTTAATTCACTCTAGAATTGACAAACTCTTAACCATGAAGCTTTTGTATTTCACTCTTTTCTTGATTCTTGCAGTCACCATCTCTTCATCAGGTATATATATTTTCTCAGTTTGATCTTTAGTTCTGTAACATGAAATCTTACCAATTGCTTATAACAGCAAACATGTTTTTATGGCAAAAGCTCTTGAAATGATAAAAAATCAAACTTTTTGAATCATTTTTTTCATGAAATTTGTTGTTAATTGGACAGGTCTGGCAAGACCTGCAGAAGCACCTGAAGGTACTAATCTAATTTTAAAGTTTAGGAGACAATTATTTCAATATTATGAGTAATCTCAATGTTCCCAACTCAATGTGTTTACAAACTTCAATTTTCTCTTTTTAATGTAAATTTAATTACTAATGTATTATTTGTTTTGAATCAGGTCATGGTAAATACATTTGTAAGAAGGTCAACATAGCTCCCTTTTACCATGGTCCATGTCTAGATCATTGTCAAGATATATGCAAAATAAATATGGCGGAGTTGGTCAATGCCCGGGTCTATATAATTGCACTTGCACTTGTTTTTTTTTTACCAAAACTAATAGTAAAAACATCTCCAAATACACCAAACACCACACACACGGTCAACACCCAAGTGCACTTTTTTTTTTTGACCAAAACTAATAGTAAAAACATCTCCAAATACACCAAACACCACACACACGGTCAACACCCAACACCATAAAAAAGTAACCATGCCGCCGACGGGCCACAAACCTAGGACGTAAAGGATAAACCCACACAGCCCTCGACAATAACACCATTGGCTACACCACACACACCTAAATATAAATTCTAATCAAACTCCACACTTCCAACCCTCTACAATACATTGATCAAGGCACCCTTTCCACCCTTCTTCTTTTCACCCTTCTTCTTTTCCTTCCCTGGAACTGGTGGTTTGTGCTCTGGTGGAGGGGATGCAGGGGCTGCTGGTAGAATGACAGATTGGTTCTGGGAATTGACTAGCCTATCCAACTCCTTCTCACTAACACCAAATGATGCTGCAAGCTCCGGTCCCAGCATGGTCTTCAGTACTGAGTTTTGTCCCACCAGGAACTGGGGTCGATTCTTTCTAGCCTGGGTAGTGAAGCCGAAGAACTCCATAGGTCCGTTACGTGATGCAATTTGGCAGAATGCGAAGTACCTTGGAACCCAAAACACATCTCCTTCATTCACTTCTGCGTTCATTGCCCTAGTACCATTTGGGTAGACGATCTGCACAGTTCCAGATCCTCGTAGTACTATTCCATACTCTGTTGCTGTTGGGTTCATGTGTGGTGCCATCATCGATCCCGCAGTGAGATTAACGAAATAAACACCAATGCCTGCATGTTTTAGAGCTTCATAGTCGGTATCGTCTAGAGCTAAACTTGAACCATAATTGTTCCTGTAATCCGGATCCCTATCAAAAATGTTGTAGGGATCAGGCAATTTTACAGTTTTCTTGTTCTCACTCTGACTCTGACTGCCAAAGACTAAATTCGTAAGCCTACCCCAAATTGTGAGCTCTTCCTCGTCATCATCTTCTTCAACGCCCTTTTGTTCTAGTCCATTGCGATGCTTTAATTCCATTAGAGATGCCAATCTGCCTGGTTCATCTGTTGCATTGGCATATACAATCGGTCCAGCTTGTTGGTTAGCCAGAACATCAGCCAATAGCCTCGAGGTTACATTGAAAGCCGTCACTAATGTTTGTTGATCAAAGCCCGCAAGCACAGACTTAGGATTCAATCCTCCACCGATGAAAAATGGCTGGAAAAGCCCAATACCTGTACTCTCCTCAGGGTCGATGCTGCAAATCATTTCAAGTCTTTGACCTTGGCCTGTGTTCACAATGTAGAATGGTGAACCAGCTGGAATTCTGTACACATCTCCGATCTTCAGCCCCCTCTCGACTAATTTATCTTCGTATATCAATCCAATCTTTGCTTCCCCTGCGCGAAGAAAGATGATGAGATTGGAGTCCAAGTACTGTGGGATGAGGAGAGATTTTGGTTCCATGTTGATGAACCCAATGTGCATTGGTTTCAATAGACTCCTCCCTGCATAACCTCTCACCACACTCACTTCCCCAGCTTCACCCCTCATTACCATCTTTGCTCTCCTCAACAAGAATATATCCCTATCATCACTTCCTTCTCCTTCATCTCCTCCTCCTCCTCCTCCTCCTCTACCCTCATCACCACCTCTCCCCTTCTCATCACCACCTCTCCCCCTCTCATCACCACCTTCACCTTCTCTTCCTTTTCTTCCTATAGCCCCACCCTCATCACCACCTTCTCCTCTTCCACCTCTGCCACCCTCATCACCACCACCTTCTCCTCTTCCACCTC
Organism: Berberis vulgaris; assembly: GCA_963556465.1. Lineage (NCBI taxonomy): Eukaryota > Viridiplantae > Streptophyta > Magnoliopsida > Ranunculales > Berberidaceae > Berberis > Berberis vulgaris. The sequence goes on along the minus strand of OY747132.1, from coordinate 82,150,487 downwards.
CTCCTCTTCTTTCTCCTTCATCTCCTCCTCCTCCTCTACCCTCATCACCACCTCTCCCCTTCTCATCACCACCTTCACCTTCTCTTCCTTTTCTTCCTATAGCCCCACCCTCATCACCAACTTCTCCTCTCCCCCTCTCATCACCACCTTCACCTTCTCTTCCTTTTCTTCCTATAGCCCCACCCTCATCACCACCACCTTCTCCTCTTCCACCTTCATTGTACCCCTTCACAATGGGACCTGCCAACAAGAGTAATAAAAAGAAGAAACATGCCAACTTTGCTAAAGATCTCATCTTAATGACTCCCATGTATCAATCTCTTTGCATCTATCACCAACAAAGGGATATGTTGTGTTCTTGTTTTGGTTCCAAATGGGGTATTTATGAAGGAGAAGAAGAGAGTAGAAACAGAACTAAACGTGTCCACCATGCATGGATATGGTGTTTCGGTGGCAATTCCTAGTGAAGTCTATCCTCCACCTTGGGTTACACGTGTTGACAATTTTCTTTCAAACATTTGTATTTGCTTTTTTCAACAAATGTTCAGCCTAGCTATCTGATCCAAGACAAATTCAGTGAGTTGCTAACATCAATCTACCTTTTAAATGATAAACACACAGAAGGTCAGGGCACAGTCACAGTGATTACATTGTTTATCAACTCGATTTTTACAATCACCTTTCAAAGAAACTACTGAAGTTAGAGTTCGGTTAAGCAATTCATCAAACAATTAACTAGCACAAAACTAATAAACTGGAAATAATGTACCAGATTACATTAGTTATTTCTAAAAGACATCCGTACATAACAATTGCAATAGAGATTATCATGAAATTAATCACGTAAATTTGTAAAGTATTTGGAAATGATACAAAAAGATAATCAACTATTGGTATGAAGGGAAAAAATTTCGACCACTTTTGCCTTGTGAACAAGTTATCCAATAAAAGCATATATTTGGAGAATTGAATAATTAACAATACAAATACAAATATATATATTTCCAACACAAGTAAGTGTTGGAGAATTTCCATAGTAAAAATGTTTTTCTACATTCTAATTATTCCAATTACAAAATTTAGGAGAGTACAAGTTGAATTTCATCTTTGAACTTATTCACAGAATTCTTTCTTTACACTAGCTGATATGTTGAAGTTTTTACCTTTAAGGTTTTTTTTTTTTTTTTTTTAGGTAATGCTAAATACAATTGTAAGAATAACAATTTTAGCCAGCCTTGTTTGTTAATTTTTTCTTGTTATTTTTTGGATTTTTTTACACTTCTACCCTTTTATAGATAGTGGTTGTGGTTGTGTTTTAAAGAGAATAGGTAAAATGTGTAAAAATGCTACCAAACAAGGTTGGCTAGACTTACTCAAGTAAGAAAGTCAACATCACTCCTTATTTCCGTGGTCAGTGTAATAAAATTGCAAGGATTGTGATTTCGTTTTTCGAGTTAATTTAGATTTCTTGATTTTAAGAAATATTTCGGTGTGTAAAGAAAAAACTTAAGAATTTATTAAATATGTGAAAAAAAATATATATACAAGTAAATAAATGTATTAAACATATTAAATGAAATAAAAAAACTATAATTAGAAAATCAAATGGTAGTTTAAAAAATCAATATATAAGTAGAATTGATAATTAAAAAAATTAGAGGTAGTTTCAAAAATCAATAAATTATTAGAATAAATGATAATTAGAAAAACAAAAAACTCGAAATTTACAAAAAAAATTCTCGAAAAAATGTAAATTTTAGTAGCTGATTTTTGTATTGTTATGGAGAAAAAAAATGAAATTTACGAAAAAAAATCCTGAAATTTACTAAAAAATTTCGAAAAAAATGTAATCTTTTCTTTTCGTAATTTCAAAAAAATGAAAATTTCGTATAATTTCACGAAATCACAATCCTTGTCAAATTGTGAATACATATGCAATTTACAATACCATGGAGTTGGTCAATGATCATATGTATTACGCTCTTAAGGAGAGAGATGTATAACGGTGGAAAGTCTACTAACGAACCTAGCATATCTTCAAGGATGCTTACTATGTCTTCAATCATTTGAAGTACTGTTTTGGTTCATGAGTATCAGGAGAGCAATGTGGCTTTAGGGATGGGGTGGTAATGATCCCTGATGGAGAAGCTGCATTCAAGGGGCTTGAATACATGGTTGTTGGGTTTGAAGTGGCTCCATGCAGTGTTCAGCATGATCCGAATGAGGTGAAGAACTTGAAAATGTATGATATGTATCTAGAGCAGATTGAATGTGATCCTACCACTGTGACTATGGCTGTAAAGGAGGGTCAGCCAATTGTTTTTACCTATGACATTGTGTTTATGAAGAGCGATAACAAGTGAAGCTCATGGTGATGATCATGGTTTAAATATAAATCGCGTAATTATGTACCCTGTTCCGCATATTGTTTTCTGTCTTTGCATTTTGTCATTTGATTAATGACATCATTGCCTGTATGTGATTATGGTTGGATCTGTGTTTCGAGGGTTTAACTATCAGCTTTAGTAGCAACCATTCTAGGAAGAAAAAGGAGGTGAACAAATGCTGTCAAAAGCAAAGCGAAGGTGAAAAAGCTCTATTCGCTTCTGATACTAGAAGAAGAACCAACAGCCGCCGCCATCCAGGCCGCTAGGACCGTCAGCCGCCTGGGCGTCGCTTCGCGAGACCGACCGGCCTGTGACGGCTTGAGCAACGAAGGCGAAAGCGATTTGCGGCTCTAAACCAACAGCCGCCGCCACCATTCCAGGCCGCTGGCTCGACCGACCGCCGCTTGGACGTTTCAAGGCCGCCGCTTGGACGCTTCAAGGCCGCGAGTTCGATCGGCTTCAAGGCCGCGAGATCCACCATTCCAGGCCGCTAGACCATTCCAGGCCGCGATCCAGGCCGCGAGATCCAACGTTTGTCACCACTCTCTCTGCCTGGTCCCGACGGCTTTGGCGCACGGGAGACAGGTACGGGGTGAGCCGACAGGACCGCCGTCCTCCGCCAGCCGCCAGCCGTTACGGACTGATTTCTGGATGTGATGGTCACGGCCCCAGCCTCCACCCCTCCCCCCACGGGACCGGGTCATGGGGATTCTAAGCCCTCTTTCGCCCAGATTTTGGGAAAAATTTTGGTGGAAGCCGCTGCGGAGACTCCGGTCGAAGGAACCCGTTTCCGCAAAGAGGGGGCCCCAGCAATCGGAATCACGGCCACGGATGAAGTCCGTGGAGAAGCTTTCATGGAAAAACACGTGATTTTCCTAAAATTCTCCAGTTATCGACCAACTTTGGCAGATATTCGAGATTCGATTCACAGAACTTGGGGCATTTTAGGCGATTTCTCACTCGGTTTACTAAATCAACGGCACGTGTTAGTCCGCCTTCAATCTGAGGAGGAAGCAAAGAAAGTACTGTCGAGAGACTCCTTTTTTATTCGTGGAGTTCGGTTCAAAGCTTTTCGATGGCATGATGGTTTCAGTTTGAAGGAGGACCCGATCTCGGTGCCGTTATGGGTAGAGTTGCCTAATTTACCTTTACATTTATTTCATCCCCCTATTTTAAAAGCAATTGTGAACTCTTTTGGTGGTTTTTTGCAGATGGATGATCATACTCGTTGCCTGTCACGCCCGGGTTTTGCCCGTGTTTGCGTGGAGATGACTTTGGCGGAGAAATTACCAACCCGAGTTTGGATTGACAGGGCCAACAATAGGGGTTTCTGGCAGAAGATAGAATACCCTGGTTTCAAATACTGTGATTTTTGTTCTCTGATAGGGCACCAAGAGGAGTTTTGTAGGAAAAAATTGGGACTTAAGGGCGGAGGAAAAGCCTTGGATCTTGGTAATGAGAAGCTGACCAAGCCAAAGGTTGAACCCAACACTGTCAAGCAACAATATGTCCCAGTTATCAAAAAAGCTAAGCCTCTCAATCCTGCAGCAGGTCCAAGTGGCGCAAAGAATAGTCAGGGGGAGGAGATTAATGAGGAAGTTGGGGAGAAGAGGCCGGTGGCCATGAATCCGGGTACGGTGGTGTTGTTAAACAAATTTGAGTCGCTCACTGCAAACATTGAGGCAAAGGAGAGTGAGAACATGGTTCATGTTAGTGCTGAGCAGGTTACAGAAACTACGGAAGAATGCCTTTTAGAGGCGGGATATACAACTTCGGAGATTGCAAATGCTATTGGAACTCAAGAACAGCCGACACAGCCAACAGATGACATAATCTCAGGGGCCAAGAGTGGTCTTTCCGACGACATGCCAAATGACGATATCCGCCCGGAACATCACATTGTGGCAAGGTCGCACGATGACACTGGGGACGCTCAATTGGGGCATCCTGGATCAGAGACACGAGCTTCATTAGCAGGGGAATTAGGAGTGGCTTCGCCCCAACCAGCTCACGGCCCCAAACAGAATGCGCTCACCACCAGTCCAAGCCCTGCGTCAGTTCACGGTCTCAGCCAGACCACAGCTCTGGGCACTCCTCGGGTCCAGCCTGATCACGGCCCCAGCCCGTCCATGACTCGAGCAGGACAACAGTCAGACCTCAGCCCACGTCCGAACACGGCCTGCCCACGGCCCCCCAGTCCACGGCCCCAGCCTCTTCACGGCTCCAACCCAGGGGACGTGCTACCTCAGGCAGCGCGTGACTTGCTCGCCGTTGGTGATTCTTTAAAATCGAGTGGAATGATACAGAAAGTAGAGGATGCCACGGCACACTCGGCAGTGATGGAACGTTTGACAGAGGTTATGGCCAAGCGCGCTCAATCCGCGGTAACTGGTAATTCTTCAGTGCCCGCGGCAGCAAGGAACGACGAGGACGGGATGTATGAGGTCGTCATCCAGCTGTTTGAGGAGAACCGTGTTTTGTGACTAAAGAAACAATCTATGACCACTAATACACTTGATAGCGCCACAGATGATAGTGACGAGGTTGCGTCGGAATCGGAGTTGGGGCCGAAATCACATGTTATTAATGATATAAACTTGGGGGCGCACTCCGATAAGGATCACCAGAACAAAGTCAAACCGGCGGTCCTTCCGGGCAAGCGTCGTACGACAAAGAGGGGTAAATCTTCCTCCCGCGCTTAAGATGATGGAAAATTTATTTTGGAATGCTCGTGAGGTTGGTAATAAGGCCACGGGGAGGAGGTTAAAAAATATGGTTGTGGATCATAGAGTCAGAATTCTTATGATTGCGGAGCCTATGATTGATACTAGTAGATCTATGGAGATTGGCAACAAGCTCCACCTTGGTGGCTTTGCCTCGAACAACACGTTTGGCGGCAAGTTTTGGGTTTTTTGGGATACTTCCCTGGCCCTCTCGGTGATGGATACGTCGGACCAGATCATTCATTGCCAGCTTTGGTAATATGTTGGCTTTGCTTTTATGTTTTTTGGTTTTCGGCTGCGGCCCAATTTGTTTTGGTTATGTCACGGGTAAAGTCGCCCGTATTGACTGTAACTCATTTTTTTGCAATCCCTTTCCTGGCAAATCATACTCCAGAAATTACAGCTGATGCTTGTACTAAATTGGCAGTGTTGTGACAAACCTGATTGTAAATTTTTAGTTTTTAGTTGGATCATATCTCTTGTCAAGTTATCGATTTATACAAAAAGGCTCGACTAAAATTTCCCTTTGCATCTACTGGACTTGGATCATAATGAAATGGTTTGTTGGATTACTACAGAGTTTCAAAGGATACAAGACCCCTTGAACTACAATGTATATGACACCATTGATGAGTTGTGAAGAGTTTAACCATACTCTTAACAATCCCATCAAATAGGCTGAGGATTCATTAAATTGTGAAACATCACTTGCCACTAAGGATTGTGATTTCGTATTTTAGGTAATTTGGATAAGTTGATTTTAAGAAATATTTCGTTGTGTATAGAAAAATGTAAAAATATTTATTATAATTTTGAAGTTATCAATAAAATTCAAACATTTTAATTCTTATATACTACATAAAGAGTACCACAAGATTCATAATGTCATACAAACAATATATTGCATAAAAATCACTTATATAATAAAATTTTAATACTAAACTAAGGTTAAAGTGTAGGAAATTTGAGATTGGCCTATCAAAATAAATGAATATTTTGAAAGAAATTTCAGTAACTCGAAAAAAAAAATCTTTCGTGAAATTTTTACATTTTTCGAGAAATCACATTCCTTGCTTGCCAGAATGTGATGTGCTTCCAATGTCAATAATACCCATCCAGTTAGGGTGGGCATCTCATCCTGCGATCATGATCCCGTCCAGTCCCATCCCAATCTCGATCCCGTCCCGTCCCCATTTTTTCGGGTCCTTTTGGGATTGATCAAACTCATCCTGATCTCATCCCGCCCCGATCTAGAGTGGGATGGGATCGAGATGGATATTTCAATCCCGCCCATCACATCCCGTCCCAAACTTATTTATTTAATATTTATTATTATTAGTTTTAATCAAATTACTCTTCTAAATGAATATTTACTTATTTGATTTGGTACTATTTGTTTAGATAAAAACATTAGTTTGGATATTGTAAGTTAAATAAACCCATGAAAATTTGTGTTTTTTCATATTTTAGATTGGTTATATGACAATTGTTTTTGTAAAAAATAAACGCAAATGGTTATTTGGGTTAGATTTGCACTATGGTTATATAGTTGGAGATTTGGTACATGCTCATCTCATCACGTCCCGAACATGTTTGGGATGGGACGAGGTTGAGATGAGGTCTATCCCATTCTGATTCCTAACGAACGGGATGGGATAGGGATGATGTTCATCCTGTCCCATCCCTTCCCGTGCCCACCCCTAGATCCAATGGTATTTAACATTCAGAAAATTGCCAAACAAAATGCGACCCAAGCTGAAATATCACAAGTACCACCTCGTCCTGGACAGTCACAAGGAAAACTATAACTACAATCATTTTTATCTAGCATTAACTTGGAACCACGTACGTCTAAAACACCATTTACTAAGATCGATGTAGTTGTATAACCTAGAGCACTAGCAAGAAGAGCGAAAAATGAAAGCACAAAAACGAGTCAGGTTATAGTTTTCTAAGGGATATTTAGACTTTAAGACCCTTCGTTTGTTTATGTCCTCAATTTGTCCGTGTTAGAATCGGGGTCCCTTACCATGTTGAACATAATTTTCAATGCATCTTCCGTATTTCAAAAGACACATTTTACCCATTAACTAAGTCGTCAAATGAGAAGGTCAATTATTCAACGACATTCATTTTCCTTGTGAGAGGTCGCAGGTTCGAGACTCACCAGTTAAGATTTTGTGAGTTTTCGCTCGATTATTAGAAGCACGTGTGCTCCACCATTGATAAGTCTTCGGGTATTGAATGTAGTTGCTTAGATGGACTAGACCAGAACGAAGCGAAAGCAAATCTTCATGCAAGGTGGAGGCGATTGACTAGAGCGAAAGCAAGTCTCCATGCGAGATGGAGGCGACGAGGATACTAAGTGGCCACAATATTGTAGCTTTCTGGCCTAGGTTGGTTAATCCTGTAAGGTCAATATGTAGCATTCGGTTCCGCGGGTGTTGGTGAATGGAGCTCTTCATTAGCATATAGACGAAGATATTGGTGTGAGTGGTCCGATATACTTTTCATTTAAAATCACTTGCTTAAGCAAAATCGATCAAAAGATCAAATGGGATCCTGTAGTCAACCAAAACAAAGCTCAGAATACATGCAAGATTTAGAAGACTTTTGCTGAGAGTTGGAAGAAGCCATGCAGCTGAAGCATTGCTCAACCTTCCGGTTGATATCATTCTCGACATCCTTTCTAGGCTCCACATCAAACCCTTAGCGGTTTGCAGGTGCGTATGTAAAACTTGGCGCGAAATAGTACACCACCCACGTTTCACTACAATGCACTTCAACTACATTAGAGCAATGGCACAACCACCCCACAGCACAAGTAGTCCACTGTTTCATGTTAGGTACAGAGGAGAGCATCTTGTTATCTCAACACGCGGGAATGATATTTTCATGTTAGAACATGATGATGAAAATGTTAATGATGTTTTCAAAAACAGGGTTGTTGTTAATTCTCGAGTAGATTTTGGTGTTAATTTCTTGTTGGTCGGATCTTGTAATGGGTTGGTATGTTTGGCTGATGATTTTCACTATGAACCACTTTTCATTTGTAATCCAGTTATTGGGGAATGTATCGAGTTACCTAGAATGTGGGAGTTGAAGCATTGTGATTGCCAAAATGTATCCGGGTTTGGATTTGATCCGGTTAATAATGAATATAAAGTGATAAGAATGCAGTATCAATATGATGAATATGATAGTGGTGCCGATGAAGAGGACTGTGAGGCTCCAGTTGGCTACAGTTTGGTGGCAGCAATATATACCCTTGGGTCTGGTCAATGGAGGAAGCTTGAAGATGTTCCTTATCTGCTTCGTCCGAATGACATACAAGTGTTTGTTAATGGAGCTCTTCATTGGCGGAAGGACACGTATATCATTGATGAGACTCATTCAGAGGTCATTGTTGCTTTTGATGTGGGTATGGAGGAGTTCCGAGTCATCCCTCACCCTCCAGTACAGGATGGAAGTTGTTTGGGGGTTTTAGGAGGTAGTCTATGTTTGCTTGATCATGCATACATCCACCGGTGTGAGATATGGGTAATGATGGAATACGGGGCAGCCAAGTTCATGGACCAAGGAATATGTCATTTCACGAAACGTGCCCAGTCTCAGCAGGGTGTATTTTTCCCCTGATGTTGATGAAGAATAGGAACATTTTGATTATGTACATCTCATCTGCTATGACCCTGCAAGGGAGAGTTTTAGCAGACCTTGGATTCCCAAATTGCCGCTATTGAATGTTGTAGTCCCTCACATGGAGAGCTTCATTTCACCCAAGGACATTGTTCAAGCAACAAATAGGTAAGAGATAAAGGATAGTTTATTTCATCATATATAACAAGACCATTTTTACCACTTGGATTTCTATGGATTGTTTATTTGGCGTAGACTATAATTTCTGATGACATTATTTTCACTGCAGTTTTACTATAAATGAAGTTCTTTCATTTTGCATTCCACTGTTATTATGTACAGTTTTTATGTCAAGAGTAATGTTTTGCCTGATAGACTTTGATTTTAACGTTCATGTCCAGCAATCGCAGCGTCAATACTGGGAGGTGGTATAGAACAATGCAACCGATTTCTGTCACAGTTAAGTTTGATATGGCAGAATTTGTCCTCCTCTTTCAAATTTTGGTTATAGTTTCCATTGAAATTTCTCATGTATTTCTTCTGGCTTTATTTTGTGCAGACATGCACAAGAAGATATAGCAGATGAGATATTAAACCTTCAGTTAAACTAACTCGAAGCTTTTGCAAATCCAGAAAGGTGCGAGTCTCTTAATGCTTTTAATCTCAGAGTTGCTTCCTGATTGTTTTGTTTGAAAGCAGTAATCTTCTTTTATGAAAATGAGTACTTCCATTTTGTAAAATATTACCACATAGCCTTCACTTGCTTAATGGTTGAAATGTTTTGACATGCTCCCCATCCTAAAAACATCTTGATTGACACCAACAACAGAGAACTGACACTACCGTCTTCTGACTACCACTACTAACCTTAAAATGTATAGGACTCCCCTATCTCACAATGAGATTGTAAGCGACGATGCCCTTATTCAGTAACCACAAAAGGAGACATAGTTATCCACAAAAATGGCCATGAAGACAAGCAGGCTTTGGTCCTACCATTTGTGAAGAACATTTAGTACTCTCTAAAGACTTGATTTTGGAGAATGACATCAAAGCCTCCCCGGTTAACTTTCATTGATCTTAAATTTGCTTTTGTTAACTGATTCTTTCCCAATTCCACTTCTAAATAGAGGGTAAATTGGGAGAAACCACAATCAATTCTGCACCATAACTAGCCACAGACAGCCATTGGACTTGGCTCCTCGTAGTGGTTTCAATGATTGGGAACTGAATCAGATCTTCATCCTTTTCTCGCTTCTTCACAGCTTCAGCTACTCGGATGAAGACGACAATTGGTATGGCCGACAAAAGCAACTACTCCAGTAACTTTTGCATTATGATTTTCTTTCCTCTCTCTCCCCTGCCTCCCATTGCCCCTCCACAGACTTCATCTGTTGTTCAAAGTTACTGTGGCTGAAGCAAACTCCTCCCTGACTTAATTTTCTCTTGTGGTCCATAGCACATGGTATTGGTAGCATCCTCACCATTGTCAATCTCGCCAAGAGGGGTCTCATTGCATGCAGTCAGTGGAGTTTAACGACCACATTTTTTTTTTAATGTCGTTTCTCACATTTGGGCGCACCTCTCACATTTTAATGTCGTTTCTCACATTTGGACATTTTTTTTAATGTCCATAGCACATGGTATTGGTAGCATCCTCACCAAACCAACAAGCTTTATAGATGGCCAAATGAGCTTTGGGCGCACCTCTCACATTTCACAATTGTACCTCCTGCGGTGGTTGTGGTATGTATTCCATGCCCATTTTTATCTCTGGGTGATAAGTACTCCCCCTTTGCGATAATCTCCTTTTTAATTTCTCTTTCAGCAATAAGACAATTGACAAACCGTCGAGCGCCTATCAATTTTCGGTTGCAATTACTGGTGTTGAACCCCGCTCCTTCTTGGCATATGCCCTTCCAACGATTCGGAGTTGGTCCTAGTCCTTCATCATTCAGAGATGCTGATTCTGGCCAAATACCAGTATCTATGATGCCAAATAATGGCTCCCTCACCCATTGTGGTATAGTGCAAAGTATTATCAGAAAAAGAAGAAGAATCAAGAGGAATACCCAGGTAGTCCCAACTTCTTGTAATATGTAGCTTATACACTTATGCTCTTGAAAACTCTCAGGACCCCAGCGAAAGCTGCAAGACATGAAACTAATTAAACTCATATTAACTGAATTGTGTAGTATTAGTTCTTTAATTCCTATCTTAAATTGTAGACAAATCTCAGAAATGAAAATAAATAAAAATAAAAACACCAAATTTAGTTCACCAAAGTTTTTAAATGAAAAAAATGTATAATGGAAGAAATGGCTAATATTACCTGATAGCTTTTTGGCATGGGATTCAGTCATCTTGGCTGTGATTCCGGAGAGGCGGGAACGCATGTGAGTATGTAAGGACCATATTTTTCATGGCTGCATCCTCACTGCAAAACCAAACAATTGCATATTTCTATAAATAAAAACAAAAACATTGATAAGAGTATTTTTATGGTAACAAATATCACCTCTCTAGCACAGAAGCCAGTAATTGAAAATGAGAAAGAGAAGCTGAAGCTTGGCCAAGGAGCTCTCCTCCTCCCCTGTATACAACATACACATTCTCTTTCCCTTGTACTTAAAAGGGGAGAAAGACTCTCAAACTGATGTAAAAGATTCCAATAGAGGAAATCGTTGCAGCAAGATAGAAGGATAAAAAATAAAATTGTTATTTTTTACCTCTTATCACATTTTTTTTCATCGAGTCCAAGTGTATATATATTTATATAACGAAGAAGATCAAACCTTTGAAATAAATAAAATCTGGTGAGATAAACATAAATATAATCTTAAGAAAATCCACGGGTAATCCAAAGATTTATTAAAACAAAGACTACACTTGTCTTTTTCAAATTTAAAAGAAAATGTCTAAATAAAGGCCATATCTGCCTTCATTTTGTAACTACATTGGAAAGATATTGGAGATTTTGGAGATTTTGGAGATCTGTAACCAACATGAATAACTAACAAATTCTATTATAGAAATATGAGAATTTTGAATTTTAAATTAGCAAATCTGATAAAATATTGAGCTACATCCACCACCCACCACAATCACCGCTACTACTACGCAACCACCATAGCGTGACCATCGCAACCACCTTCATAGCGACAGCCACCAATACAACCATCATAACGTAACCACCTCAACTACCACCACTTTCATAGCTACAAGTTTGAAAAGCTAATCATTTTTTAACTTTTCCAAGAATTATTGGACAAATTCTCTCCCTGAAGCATAGGAACTCGCAATATTTAAAGAAAGACACATGCAAAACATGCTACTTACGAAGTGATTAACATAATATACCATCCAATATAGTCATTTGATTACATCAAGCACAAACTAAAGCACCTGTCCTCTAGTCAGCCTACTTCGGACTAACAAAACCAATGACCATACTATTGCTTCCCAAATACAAAAACTTCCTGTTGGTTCTCATCGTAATCGAACGTAACTTTTGTCGCTGCAAACACCAAAATAAACAAATAAGTGAGGATTCAAAAGGAGACAACTTACAATAGCTATGAACAATTAAAATTAGTAAGCACAATACTATGTCTTCTATATTCTGTTCCAAGTGTCTTCACTACTGCTACTATCATTTTGTAACACCGTTCATGCTATTGTCAAAGAGATCGTGTATGAAGTAATAGTGGCGCAGTCAATATTAAGCTAGAATCATATTGATTAGTATACCATTGCAAAAAATCTGATAAATAGCTAGCATCCACAGTTTTCTACAGATTTGATCAATTCAAACACGTTGCAATGAGACTATACTAAACAATCAAATATAGGAGTTACATAAAAAAAGTTCAGTATAAATCACAACAAAGTAAATGGTAGTCACTCGTAGAAGAAATTGTTGCACAACGGAAGATTATTTGGATTTTAACTGTATTTGTTTGGGAAAGTACGACATAAAGGGGTCAATTTTCAGCTTTAATTATTTTCAACTGTATTTATATTTTGGAGGATTCACGGTAAAACTCAACAAAACCAACATCCATATTCCATCTAATTTAGCAATGGAAACAATGAGGAGAAAAGAACAGTCAACAAATGCTTTTGTTTAAAAGGTTTCAATCACTACTCTCGATGTTATACAATATAAAATACATGCTATGCATATCACATAAAAAAAATTCAAGATCAACGAAGTGTGGGGAAACTTTGAGAATATGTCATACATCCATGCAAAACTAAAATGTGCAGCAATTGGAGACCTCAGACTTAGAGGAGTCTGTAGACTAGAATAAAATTGGAGATTTTGGTGTGTGAAGCATGAAACCAAAAATGTTGATATTTCTCAATGGAAATGTATGATAAAGTAGCTGTAAGATCTTGTAAGTTATCAAAAAACCATTTCTGTACGACATGCCTTTCCCCCCTCTCTTCACTTGAATTGGAAACCAAAGCCTACTCCTCATGATATCTTTGCAGAGAACAATGTCTCTTTTTGGGGTTATTGACTTTGGGTATGCATTATATGTAATAGGTATCAACAAGTGGCACCATCAGAAATGGAGGTTAGTGGTGGTCGCAAGAAGTGGTAGTGGTAGTTCTCTGTTGTTGGTGTGTCAATTCCAATGTAGTGTGGATGTGATGCATCATACCACATCTTGAAAATATGTCAGTCTTGTTTCATCTTGATTAGAAATGGATCACTTGAGGGAAGTATATTTCATCATACTGAGAAGCTGCTAACACTTGTAGGACAGTTTCCTTGAAAACAAAGCAGTGTCTAATTTTGAGATTATGCCGGGAGTAAGTCTAAAAACTCATAAACTATTAGGCAAGTGAATCGTATGTGGTAACGATTTACCCAATAGAATTACTCATTGCCATAAGAGAAAAGTATCCACTTAGAAACAAAGCAATCAGGCAGCAACTCTGAGATTAAAAGGATCATGAGACTCATATTGAAACTACCTTTCTGGATTCGCAGAAGCTTTGAGTTATTCTAATGCAAGATTTAGTATCCCATCTGCCATACCTTGTTGTGGATGTCTACACAAAGTAAATCCAGAAATACATTAGCAATTCAGTAACCCAAATTGTGAAAATGAAAAAGGCAAATTGTTTGTGCCAGATCAAACTTAACTGGAGAGAAATCAGTTGAAATTTTCTATACCATCTACCAGTATTGGCGCTACGGTTGCTGTACATGAATTAGAATAAGTAGTCAAAGTCAATCACACAAAACATAACTATTGAGAATGCAAAATGAAAGACTCACTAGTCACTACAAGTTTATTGTATGGATTCATTTTCATTTGATAAATTCTATGAGGGCAAAGATACATTTAATGTCTTTCCCTACATAAACTAATAAAAAATAGTAGGATAAAAAATATAATAGAGAGCAAAGATATGAACAGAAGAAAAAGAGTATCGGATAAAAAGAAAAACACGTGATGTAAGATCTAAATCGAAGACAACTGAAGGCATTGCTTTTGAGGGAGGTGTGCACAACTCGTCCCTCAACATTTTGAAGCTGCCCACCTTTGTGTGACAGGACATCAATAACAAATGCGAGAAACCAGTGAACTTTCAGGGCATATCCGCACCCCCTTTTCCTGAACAAAATGATCATAAGTTGGCTTAGCCTTCTAAACATCAAACAGTGACCTCTGCCCCAGCTGTTTACAGTCCCCAAGCATACACACCCATCAAACCACAAACAAGGTCAGATGCTCACCATATTCTCTGAAATTTTACCATTAACACTTCAAAGGGAAAGACTTGAATGGGATAATAAATAAACTAGTAGAATCTAAAGAAGGAACAACTTGAGAATAGTCTGAGGAATACGAGCAACACATATGCAACAGTCTAGTCTGAAATAAATAAACATATTAATGGAGATCAACATGGGACCATAACGGCAAATTCAGATATAACTCTACAGCAGACTAGACTGTCAGGGATAACCAAATGCTATTTTGCATTTTACCAGTTAATATTGAACATTTTGTACTATAACAATACTAATTAAATAGGCAATTATAGTCTGTGGATCAGTGGATTTTATATTATTCAGGTCGTGACTTATGAAAACGACCTCTGTAATCTTATAGAATATGAGATGGTTGCCCCCACGATCAAGCTCTTCAGTCAACGCAATAGGCTCTAGCTACCATTTGGTTCAGTTGGTTACTTCCAATGTACGAACATCTCTCTGTTCAACATGATCTCGAACTAGGAAATGTCCTACCAATAATAAAAAAACATGACGTGTAACCATGATTAAGGGTTTGATGTCAGTGAGGCACACACCATATACAATATGCAGCTACTGTTTTCAATAGGATATTCACATAACCATGATCATTAGAAGAACAATCTAAGGATCAATAGTTCAATACTGTCCCAGCCTTGTTTTCAGAAACATGTAACAATGATCATGGTCGTAAATGATAACCAAAACAGTAGAGAATGAAGGATATACAGAAATCCAAGGAGTCTCACCTATTTGTTGTTCCAACAATGTCTCTGAGTGATACAAAGCTCTCCATGTGAGGGATCGCTCCAGCCACACCTGATGGAATTTTCCCATGCCATGGTTGGCTAAAAGTTTCTGTGACAAGGTCATAACATGTGAGCTTACAATCATGAACCACCAAAATCTTCCCATTCTTCGCGATTGACATGATACTGCTAAAATTCGCTTTACCATTACTGTACCAAGGCACATTTCGTAGAATGACATATTCTATGGTCCAAGAAGTGTTTGAACCATAATCCTTCATTACCCACACCACACACCGGTCATCAGAAGGATGATTGATCAAACATAAACGACCTCCAAAATCCCCCAAATGGCTTTCGTATTGAACAGGAGGGTGTGTGATAACTCGAAAACTCTCGCTGCTAACATCAAACGCAACAATGAATTCTGAAGGAGTCTGTACATCTTCCTTCGTCTGCCAATGAAGAGCTCCATTAATAAACACTTGCCTCTGTGTATAATTCCTACGAAGCCGCATACACGGGACATTTTGAAGCTCCCTCCATCCCCCAGAACCAAGTGTATAAATCTCACCCACATAATTGGATTCACCCTCATTGTAATGACACATTCTTATCACCTTATACTCGTTATTAACCCGATCAAACCCAAACCCAGATACAATAAAGTAGCCCAAACTCTTCAACTTCTTAATTCGAGGCAACTTAACATATTCTCCAAGAACTGGATTGCAAATGTAAATGGGGTCATAGTAATTAGTTAAACATACCAACCCATTACACGAGCCAACCAGCTCAAAGTTCGGTTCATACTCGATTTGCCTTTTAACAGTAACCCTATTGTCAAAAACACCATATTCTAACCTCTGAATGTAATTCTTTTCCAACCCAGATACATAATGTTCCACTGTATGAACCAAAACAATATGGGGTTGTTGTTGTGCCATTGCTTTGATAGTATGCATTGTAGTGAAACGAAAGTGATGTACTATTTCGCGCCAAGTTTTACATACGCACCTGCAAACCGCCAAGGATTTTATGGGGAGCCACGAAAGGATATCGAAAACGATATCGACCGGGAGGTTGAGGAATTCTTCAGATGTTGGGTTTGCTCCAACTCTCAGCAACAACTCTTCCAAATCTTCCTCTTTTTCTTCTTCTGCCATTTCTGCTTCAAATAAAAACTCAAAACCCTTGATCTTGCTAACGTGAGATCTCTTTAGATGTGCAAGGCTCTTGGTGATCTAATCTGGATTGTTAGAAATTGGATATATTTTGTTAGAAACGTCGTCACAACTCTTTACACAATACCAAAGCTAATTGTTAGGGTGTTTGTTTTTGCTTCACGGAGCGGTTGGGAAGTCTTAATAAGAAGAACTTGTGGTGAATAAATGTGTTGACTAAATGACACCACCAATTGTATCAAAGAACACACCACCATCTTATCGCCATCTACTTACTTTTTCAAAGGCCGACGGAAAAACCGATAAAGGCGCTCACACTATGATATCAGAGGAGCCATGTGAAATTTTTTTAATTTTGAAGAGGCACCACAGACCAAAAAAATTAATATGTCTCAAAAAATGCAGGAACATTCCACTGGACCATAGGCAAAATTATGATCACCCCATTTTGGGGAAAATGGTCACTAAAATGAGCTTTCAATGCCATTGGAATGATTTTTTTTGGATTGTTTCAAGGCAAAAATTGAGATTATCAAGAATTATAATCAATGAATCTTGATTAATATATCCATTGGAGCAGGTAGACTGCGCTGAAGAACTGGAAGTAGACATCATGTCAATAGACACACAGGTTGCATCAGACTAGCACTCGCGAAGATATTATTGCCACTGGCTGCACAAAGCCAATAGCAACAGTGAGCAGATGACTTCCCAATAGTGCAACAACGGGAATAACAAAAGCAGATAAACACCAAGAACCGAGTCCTAATGCAAAAAAAAAAGAGTTATGTAATGATTCATTCAAAACAAACTTAGTCTCCCAATAGAACCATCTTGCTTTGAAAACTCTAAGGAATTGTAGGGATGGCAACGGGGCGGATTTGGCCAAATCCATTCCCGCCCCGCTAGAGATCACGGATATCCAAATCCGCCCCGAATATCCGTTTACCATATTTTGTAAAAACCATCCCCGAACCGGACGGATGGGCGGATATCCGCCCCGCCCAAAATACCCGGAGAAAAAAAAAAAAAAAAAAAAAAAACAGATTCTCACATCGAACCACAAAAATTACAAAAAAAAAACACAGATTACAACAGATTATACATATTTGATTTTTGTGAGATCATACAGAAATTACAAACCATACAAAAATTAACAAAAACAAAAAATTCCAGAAATTACAAACCATACAAAAATTAACAAAAAAATTACAACAAATTCAAAAAATTCGATCTGAGATCAGATCTTGAAATCTAATAAGATCAGATCAGATCAGATCTTGATCTTGATCAGATCTTGATCTCGATCTTGATCAGATCTTGATCTAGATCAAGATCAGATCTCGATCTTGATCAGATCTTGATCTCGATCTTGATCAGATCTGATCAAGCGATCTTGATCAGATCTTGATCAGATCTTGATCAGATCTTGATCAGATCTTGATCTCGATCTTGATCAGATCTTGATCTCGATCTTGATCAGATCTTGATCTCGATCTTGATCAGATCTTGATCCGATCTCAGTCTCAGATCCGATCTTGAGGGGAGCAGGGAGCAGCGAGCAGGGAGGATCTCAGTCTCAGATCCGATCTCGCGGCATGAGGGGAGCAGTGAGCAGTGAGCAGGGAGCAGGGAGGACGAGCTTAGATCCAGATCAGATCTATCAGATCTTAGATCCAGATCAGATCTTAGATCTTAGATCCAGATCATCAGAGAAGGAGAAGGAGAAGGGGCGACGACGCCTTCGGCCTTCCCTGTGAGCCTGTGAGAGAGATCAGAGAAGAAGACGCGGACGAGCTTCGCCTTGAGCCTTCGCTGTGGGAGAGAAGAAGAGGCGGACGGCGGCCTCCGCCTTCGCTGTGAGAGAGAAGAAGAGGCAGACGGCCTCCGCCTTCGCTCTGTGTGTGTGTGAGAGGCAGAGAGGGAGAGGCCTTCGGCGGCTTCGCAGCCTTCGCTCTCGAATCGCTCCCCTGTGTGTGAGTGTTCGAGGCAGAGAGAGGGAAAGGCGAGGCTCAGAGCAGAGGCGGGCGTGTGTGTGACTGTGAGGGAAGGAATGAGGGAAAGGGTTAAGGGTTTAATCGGTTAATCCCTTTATAAAGGGAAGGGTATTATTGTAATGTTACCTAATAAACGGATAAACGGATATCCGCGGGGCGGATACGGCCAAATCCGTATCCGCCCCGAATAGTTAACGGATGTTTTTTGGATATCCGTATCCGCCCCAAAATCCGTTTAGGCATATCCAAAACCGCCCCAAACGGATTGGGTGGGGCGGATATCCGTGAAAATCCGCCCCACTGCCATCCCTAAGGAATTGATATGTTAAAATATAATTATTTTAAAAAATATGAGCATTTCGAACTTGCTAAATGGGTTGTAAAATAACAATTGAATTGATAAAATAATATGAAACTCAATTCCAGCAAAGAGATTGCCACTGACCACCAATAAAAGAGAAAATCTGTAATGTTCGTGTAATTTGATTGAAAACCAGAAGATGTTGCACGAGGAAAGCGAACACCATCGAGAAGAAACCACACATTGGAAAAACAAGTGAATAAAAGTTTCCATGTAGTTTGTTTATGTTAGTCTGAGATTGTATTTTTTTGAAAGGCCTGAGATTGTATTGGTTGCATCCCTCGCTAGATGATTATTATTTAAATAATATTTTTAAAAAGTTACAAACTCGAGCGTATGAGAGTGCACTCTAGAAAAGTCATTTCAGTAATACTTTAAATTTAAAAAAAAAAATTTACATTTTTTTTTATTTATTTTAAATTTTAAATTTTTAAATTTTTAAATTTTTAAATTTTTTAATTTTTAAATTTTTATTTTTTATTTTTTTATTTTTTTTAAGTTTGAAAAGTTTAAAAGGCAAATTTGATTACCTCCAAAAAACCACTTGTGATGGAATTTGGAAAAGTAAACTCATTAATATATAACTCTCGTGTGACATCTTGGCTATTCATTGAGTCATAATAACGTAATAATACACTGAAACATTCTGAGCAAATTTTTTATTCACTCACACATAGCTCTCTATTGCAGTGTCGTGATCATCCACCAGTTCACAATGCTGTGGTCATTTGCGGTTATATTCTTAGCTACAATGCAATGACATAATTAATGATTGACATTATGACAACTAACTCAAAGTCATGATTGATAAGAAGTTGAGATAAAAAGGAAATACATAACGATAAGAACGTATACAATGAGAAGTCGAAAGAAACGAACTGACAAAGGAAGATTGTGTGTTTTTCAAAGCCTTCTAATTTGACATTGGTGACAGCCTTATGATCATGACACGCTAGCGACGAGGATTATTGTTTAGCTTGGGTTTTTCGTTTGGGGTTCAAGCACTAAAATCATGGGTCCAATTAAGATGGCGACTGCAAAATAACATCACCACTTCTCCTGATAGACATCATCACCTGTTTTTTTTTTATCTTCTAAAGGACACCACTACTATATAAACCAAAAAAACCCTAACCCATATTTTCTTTTTTCCCTTTATTCTCCATCAACCCCACGACAGCCACCTATTATCCTCCTCCCCACCTCATCCTCCCATCTTCTTCCCACCTATTCCTCATCCCTGTGGCGTGGTGGTGAAGAGGGTGGCGATGGCCTCCTCATTTTTTTTATTCCTGTTGCGTGGCGGTGGCCTCCTTTTTTTAAATTTTTTTCCTCTCCTTATTTCGTCGTCGTGGTGGTGGCGATGGTGGTGGTGAAGGGGAGGAGGAGAGGTGGCCTTCTCATCGTTTTTTCCTCTCCATGTTGTGTGGTGGTGTGATGTTGGCGAAGGGGAGGAGGAGGGGTGGCAGTGGCCTCCTCCTCATTTTTTTTATAATTTTTTGCCCACGCAGCGGTCACTACAACACAAATGCACATTAATAGCATTTGTTAATAGCGTTTTTGCTAAATACGCTATCAAAAGTCAAATTTTAATGTCTTCAAAAAAGAAAACGCTGTAAAAACTTGGGCGGGCTTTTTGGCGCTCGCCTCTTTCATCTCTCGTTTTACTTGGCGCTCGACTTAGAGCTCGCCTCTTTCATCTCTCCTCACCCTCCCTCAATCTCGTCATCTCCCTCACTGCTCCCTCATCTCGCCATCTCCCTCCCTGCTCTCTCCATATCTCCATCTCCCTCACTGCTCCCTCCATCTCGCCATCTCCCTCACTGCTCCCTCCATCTCTCCATCGCCCTCCCTGCTCTTTCCATATCTCCATCTCCATCACTGCTCCCTCCATCTCTCCGTCGCCCTCCCTCTATCTGCTGCTCTCCCTCCCTTTTTTGTCGCTTGATCTCACTCTCTCGCAGTCAATTCACCTCTCTCTTGCACTTGATTCACCTCTCACTTGATTCGACAATAGTTGTTCTTGTCTTTCTGGGGTGCTCCTCTCACATCAACGCCACAAATGGATCGATTTCTCCGTCCCTGACGAAGACTATGTTGCTGAAGAGGCATGGTCTTGCATGACTGGTATGATTTCCTAACAACCCTTTAATAAAGTTTCGATTTTTATGTTGAATGTTACTGAATTTTTATATTGAATGCCCCTTTTCCTTTCTCCTCTTCTTCGCAGCAAACCATGGCTCTACCTCCATTTCTTCAACAACAACAAGGTTACCTTCTTCTTCTTTTTTTGGTTATTTTTGTTGGATTTTTCAAAAAAATTATGTTTTTTTTAATTATTATTATTTTTTATGGATTTCATTCACTGTTTGAAGCTCTAGGGTTTTTTTATGGATTTCATTCGCTGTTTGCTCTTAATTGTGTCATAAAATTTTGAATTCAGCTTTTTAGAGATGCCCTTTTGGTGTTTCCAGTCTTTAAATGAGATTTCTCTCAACCCTTTTAATGATTTTCTCCATTTCTTTTTGTTTTCCCCCAATTATTTTTGGGCAATTAGTGTTTTTCCATGCTTTGTCTCAAGTCAGAAACCAGCTTTCCTCAATTGGTGTTCATGCACTTTTTTTAAAGCATAAATCATTTGTTTATGTTATGATCTATTGCAGCATAATGTTGAGAAGAGCCCCTTTCAGAGGACATATGCTAATCAGGTACATTCTGATGATCTTCAACTTGCTTACTTTTAAGCGGTTACATCATTATGAGACGAAAATTTTATGATTTTCTTGGAAAAAAGGGTTCATACCCGAGAGAAATTACATTGACGTAGTTAGAATCAATAATAAACAATGATCCCCTGTTGATATGCATTATAGATAATTCATCTTTTTATAAAGGTCGCCAACCAATGAAAAAATAGCCGGTATATAGTTTTTCATGAGTGTTTGTATGCCCATAATTTGTAGATAAAGAGATGTGGAGAGATGGCAAGGAAGTCGTGATATTTTAAGGATCAAATGAATAAGGTTGGATGGTCATTTTCTGCAAGGCCCCCAGCCAGAGTTAATATTGATTTGGACACCTTGGAGGTATTTTGTTGTGCTTACTTCAACGGTTTGGTTTGTATGTGAATCAAATGTCCTATGTTTATTATGCTTTTTGTTTGTTTGAATAGATTAAACTGGAGAGCTTGAAGGCGAGCTGATAGAAATCAACACAAATAGTGAGAAGTTGCAACGTGCTTATAACGAGCTTTTGGAATATAAACTTTTTATGCATAAGGTATGGGTCATTACTACTATCCACATGTTTGAATTATGTATTTGTATCAGCATGTTAAATTTAATATCTATAGAAAGATAGAAGACACGACGAGGCTGAGATGATGTACAACACAAGAAAAAAAATGGTCTCACAATGAATACTGGTGAACTTCAAAAGTACCTGATAGGCCCGATACCAGCTGAACATAAAGCTTTTGATCTTAAAAATTGACTCTACTGACCCAAACCAAAGCTCTGCTTAATGATAATTTATTGCTCTAGAACCATATTTCCCATAAAATTGTAAAGGAGATTAAATTCCAAAGCTTTTTTCCTTTGGAGGTGATAATCAATTCTCCAAAGGAAGAAGAGCTCTATTGTCATGCATGGCATCACCTGCCTTAGAAACATATAAACGAGAAAGGAGGTCCAAACCTTCGAAGTAAATGTTCAAGAATGCCTGCCTAGAGAGGGTACATAAGTCTAGACCAAGCTAATCTCAAAGAGGAACTTTGTGTTTAGGATTAGCAATTCATCCTAACATTATAAGTGAGAAGATTCTGTGTATATTCTGCTTTATATGGGAGGACACTGAAATTTGTTATTGTTTCTTCGGTGCTTCACTTTATGCTAAGTTGCTAACTACCTAAAAAAATTTGTTCTCTTTGGCTGAAAAGTTAAATCTTACAACTGTAACTGAATGTTCATGTTCAATAAGCTTTGTTTTATTTCAATGCCAAACAGTTTCTTTGTTGTAAGTATTGTAGTAATTCTCTAAATTAGTTTTGTTGCTTCATATCATCATTGGAGATTTATATATTACTATTTAGATTTTTTTTTCCTTTAGTTTTTTGTTTCATATCATGTATTCTTCATGCAGCCTTGCTTGCTTGGAATGATTCAAAGGAAGTTGTGTATACACACTACGTGATCCGTACAATTTCATTTATCATAAGTCAAGGGAGTATATTCTGCATTGCTGTTGCTTATGCGGTAAATTTTTTTCAGTATATTTTATATTTTTATCTATTTCTGCTTGTTTCACTCAGCATTGTGAAAATACGATTAACTTTGTTCCTTTAGTAGGCTGATATTGTTGAGGACAGCAAAGGAGCTGCAATGTTTGCTTGGATTACAGGCATTTTTTCTGTTTCACACGTCTTAGGAAATCTCTTGGCACGTTTTCTCCCTGAAAAGTATATTTTTGCGGTATGTTTCCTTCAGCGTTTCACTAGATACTTTTAATATTTATCTATCCATGTGTATTATGCTGACAAATTTTTTATGTTTAGCCGACCCCGAAAATCTCGGGAATGGGCTTTGATGATGATGATGAGGTGTCCATATGCCTGCTGTTATTTTGTCCAATTTACATGAAGCTATTTCTATTTGAGACAGTTACAACAGCTCCAAGACCGAATCAAAGCTCATCTTTTTAAACTAAAGTCTTCAGTGTCGTACGGGAACGATACAACTCTATGAGTAGTGCAGTGTCTGTTGTTAGGAGCAGGTTGGTCTTATATGAATTTTGAATTATTCTTGCAGTGAATTGGTTTTTCATCGCTGGTTTTGATTCATATTTATGGTTTAAGAATTTCGTTTTACTATGCAGCCCAACACTTATGCGCATTGCTTATGTTTTGTTCTTCTGTGAATTGGGCATGTCCAAGATCAGCAGCGTGTTACTGGTAATCATTGTCTTAAATTTTTTTTGTTTAAGTGACTGCTAGATGCTAAATCAAATGATGAGTCTCTTGTTACCATAGAGACATCTGAATTCCTGAATACAATGACTTGCTCTGCTAAGTAGTTTCAATTGATGTTTTCTTGCATTGCAGTATTACTTGAAATCATCTTTTGGTTTTTCAACAAGAACAATTTTTCAGAAATTCTAATGCTCGTGGGAGTAGGTTCTATTTTTTCTCAGGTACTACTCTACCCAGTCTCATCCTTTTCTCCATCGATTTAAATAAATGTGAGCGTGACATAGCTTAAACTTTCAAGCTATTCAATATAAAAATGATGGTTATTGTTTACTCAAAATTTCGTACTTCGAAATTCAAATGCGTCTGGAAGTTGTGACTTGGATACTTTTTGGTTACAGAAACCATAAGGTGAAAAATTAGTACATTAAGGAAATCGGCAAAAGATGGTGTGAACAGGAGAATAAATAAATCTTAATGTGTACTCCAAAGTTGTACCAGCGCTTCTAGATAATGTTTTCCTGGACAGCGTGATGTTTGAGAAATTAGAATTGTAGTTTAGCATCGACAATGAATAGTAAGGCATAAATCTGCTCAAAACCATTGGGAGATATGCATTTAGAACATTGCCTTTGCTGAAGAAGCGGTATAGCAACCTGAGAAAAAATTGACGGACAACGTTAGTTTTCAGTTTTCGAAATAAAATTTAGACTAGAGAAAGAGCATTGGTGGCTGGTCAAAATTTGATTTCTTATCTCCGGGCTTCTAATTAGGCAGAATAACGCAATGCTAGTCTAAAACTCTGTTTCCCTCTTTATTTATACATTTTGTCTCAATGAACTGTTATAATTGCTTAGTGTCATTTTAGTAATGCCATGCTTGAGATAATTGCACACCATCTGAAAAGTTGTGAACCCATGCTTGGTTTCAGATTATGGTGCTTCCACTTATCAATCCTTTGGTTGGGGAGAGGGTTATATTGTGCGTCGCAATACTAGCATCAATCGCTTGTGTGAGTTGTGTTAAGACATATTGTAAACCATTTAGCATAGATCTTCAGTTGTCCAGATTTCAAGTTCACAATTTATTATAATTCCCATATTTTTACTTTTCAGGCGGTGTTGTATGGGTTGGCATGTGCACCTTGGGTATGTTCTTTATCACTTGATGCAGTAGATTAAAAAAGAGCAGTACGGTTACCATGCATTCTAATCTGTACTAAATGTTTATCCCAGACCAAATTTCATTATCACTTGATGCAGTAGATTAAAAAAGCAGTATTTTTATTATTTTCAGAAAATTCAGATTTATACTATTTTTAGCAGTATTTTCAACGTTTAAATTCAGATTTAAAAAAGCAGTATTTATAGATTGCTTAGAGGCTTATTTTCAATGTTTTAGGAGGATTAGAAGTTGACGAAGTTATCTATGTAAAGGGCTATGTTATCCCAGGCGCAGGGAAGGCAAGGAGGGTGGCTTAGGAGCCTAGCTTGCCTAGGCCTCGCTTAGCATCCTAGGCAGGGTTTTCTTTTGTAAACTTTATAGAAATTTTTGGAAGAATATATATACATCATTTCACAAGTCAATTTCACTAAAAACATGAACATAAAAGCATCCATAGTCATAGTCCAATAACAAAACTTAAAAAACAATCACTTGAATCAAAGAAGCGGAATCACAAATAAAAAAGTACCACCCAATAGATGGTAGTAAACACGTGGAACCACTTCACAACTGCATTCCAGAAACTATAGTTAACGCGAGTGCAAAACTGGTCTGTGTGTTTTCTACAAACTATATAAATCCCATTTTAGCACTCTATCTTGACATCTATGATGATCTATCTGAGCTAATAATGCATATATCTACCAATGTCCATTTTCAGGTGAAAGAGACTACAGTAACCGTTGATGAAGCAGTCCGAGAACTTCTAGATGCCCATTTGGTATGTCAATGGCTTCATAAAATTTTTGATAAGACCTTGAATTGTAACTGTAGTAACCTCTGTCAGCTTTCTGTAGAAATCAGAGGATTTATGGGTGAATCATTCGAAAACAAAGTATGTTTAGTCTGGCAAATTCTCGGTCTGCCACCAAAGTATGTTTTCTTCTTCAGTCATTCGTTGAAGTTCTGACTTTTCTGGTATTATTCTAACGATTTCCATTATTCTACCTTCTAACGATTTCCATTATTCTAACAGTTCAGAGTTCAAACTTTATATCTTATGTTCATATTTATTTCAAAATTTTAACTTTCAATTACTCGACAGACGGGAATTGCAGGAGCAGTTTGTGTGCTTGATGATGAACCAAGAATAGCTGGTAAACACTATGGTCAAATTGATCCAAGTGTTTGTGGAAGTCAAAAGGTATGTTTCTCTATTGCAACAATGATTCAACCTGAGTCAGGACCAGTTTGTCTATTAGGAACTGAGTTCCAGAAGGAAGTTTGCTGGGAAATTCTGGTAGCTGGCTCTGAACAAGGCATTGAGGTTGGACAAGTTGGCCTAAGAGTAGTGACAGACTACCTTAGCAAAAGAGTGGAACATTGGTGGAACATGTATCGCAGATGGAAGGTTTGTACTTCTATGTCATATACCTTGATTATTCTTATCGCATTCAGTGATGTGATTGTTGGATTTCTGTTTATTATTTGTTATGTCTGTTGTGGTGTGTGTGCAAAGCAATGGGCATCTTGGTTGTGTTTGGGATGGCAAATTCTTAGAAAATGGCAGGAGGAGCAGCTCCAGTCCCTAAACAGGATGAGTTGCAGCCACATCCAGTGAAGGTGCTTACTGCATCACTAGTCCTCCTCCATTAGTTTTTTTCTCTTCTTTTGTTGTTTATGCCCTTTTTAATCACTCATCTTTTATCTACTTTTGTTTCAAGATAAAATGTTGCATTATATGTTTTTTAGTTGGGGTTTTTAGTTTCAGGAGCATTTGATGTGTGATTGTTTTCTTTGATATCTCTCATTTCTAAAGCAAGAGTTGTTTTCTTTTCTTTTCTAATGGACTAATCTTGGTGCTTTTTGCATCTTTTACTGCATTTGTTGTTAAAATTGATACAATATGGTTTTTCCCTTTTTTTTTTATGGACTACCCATTTGGATATAATCTTAGCATTTTGGTAGGGTAGATGAATAGAGAGGGCTTTGTGAGTTTTTGTTCTTTTGCAAAATGAAATCGTTTGGCTCTAAGAAGTACTGTGTATGACCTCTACTTACCTGTCATAATCCTTCCTTGTATATTCTTACTATGTGAGACAAATGCTAAATTGAACTTGTAAATGCTTATTAACTAACATGTTCTTTGTTTTTTGAAGGCAAGGTTTCTTCAAGCTATTGTGGCCTATAAGAAAAAGATTGGATTCAACGATAATATCTTGTTTGAGTTGTGACTTTGTGAGCACACACACACACACATTTTGGGTGGATCATCTAGGGATATTTACTTTTGGATGGTAAAGTCTTTAACCATTTTGATTTAGCCTTCAATTTGTTTCAGTTTTTTGCAATATATTTGTTCGTTTCCATTTCTGACGAGTCTGATTAGTGGATTGGAGTGTGAAGCTATCAATCTCCTTAAGATCTATACATGATATGTCTGATTTGCTTCACCTGAATTGACAATATGCATTGTTTACGTCAACTGTCAGCAATATGCTTTGTTGCTTCAGTCGTTTGTTACTAATTGGTGACATATTCATTTATCTTTGTTCGGTAAATACGAAATTCTATATAATTGTTTTTACTCTTGAATTGGTATCAAAGAATGTAATATATTGGCAATATCTATCTGATTTTCAACTGTATGACAGATACGTCAAGATATGATACTTTTCATATTTTTAAAACAAAGTAGTGCATCTTTGTTTCAATAACATAGTTTGTTTTTAATTACAGAGTGTTTATATAACAGTCTGTTTTAATAACAATGCGTCTTTGTTTTATTATTGTGGCTGATTAGGTAGATTGAATTTTCTGTCCGTGAGTCTTGGAACAGATTATTTGTTTGGCTGTTTCTTGTCTAATCTTTTGAAGGTGTTGGCTTGGTTATGGTTTTGTTTAAGGTCCTTTTGGTTGGGAGTTTTGGCTATTTTCACTTGGAAGTTGAGGTCTCAAACCTTTCTGCCATTTGGTGCACTATAAGGTCCTCTGCGTCGGCAGTCGACTTGCGCACACTGCACACCCGTGCCCCCTTGATAGCAGGAAAGAGGCGTTGTGATCAAGTTGCTGATTGGTCAAGCTCCTGCTAAAAAATGGAGCGCTCTGTTGAGATGGACTGATGAAGATGTATGGTTCTGTTGAGGTGGTTAAGGTGTTAATATAGGGAGTTGTGGTACTTTATATTTAGTTTTTTATTTAGGTTTTGAAAAACTGAAAATGTTTTGTGACTCGATGTAATACAAGGAGCTGATCTTTATTATTAATTTGATAGATTTTGTGACTCGATGTAATACATTATCTCATTAATTATATTACTTTGCCTCCATTCATGGAAATGTTTAAGTTTGGCACATTTAAAATTTTATTTTCTAGAAATAAAACTTATAAGATGTAATAAAAAGTCATTTAATAGCCAAAAAAAATAAAAAAATTGTTATGTATACTTACAATAGCGTTTTTAAAACGCTATCGTAGCCTTACAATAGCATTTTAAAAACACTATTGTAAGTTAACTACGATAGCGTTTTAAAAACGCTATAATAGACCTACCATAGCATTTCTGAAACGTTATCGTAGTTAACTTACAATAGCGTTTTTAAAACGCTATAATAGACCCTGTGTCTATTATAGCTCCGACAGACACAGCATTTGCTAAAACGCTATGGTAGCCTACCATAGCGTTTTTGAAACGCTATTAATGACAGTATTTCTTGTAGTGGGTTCCTGCGAATCGGGAACCCAAACCCGCAAAAGTTTTGCAAAATTGGGTTCCCCATTTGATTACATCCAATGTACTATTGCTTCCCAGATACAAAAACTTCCTGTTGATTCTCATCGTAATCGAACGTAACTTTTGTCGCTGCAAACACCAAAATAAACAAATAAGTGAGGATTCAAAAGGAGACAACTTACAATAGCTATGAACAAATAAAATTAGTAAGCACAATACTATGTCTTCTATATTCTTTCCTAGTGTCTTCACTACTGCACTGGTATTACAATACTCCCCAAACAACTGCTACAATCATTTTGTAACACCGTTCATGCTATTGTCAAAGAGATCGTGTACAAAGTAATAGTGGCGCAGTCAATATTAAGCTAGAATCATATTTGATTAGTATACCATTGCAAAAAAACTGATAAACAGCTAGCATCCACAGTTTTCTACAGATTTGATCAATTCAAACACGTTGCAATGAGACTATACTGAACAATCAAATATAGGAGTTACGTAAAAAAAAGTTCAATATAAATCACAACAACGTAAATGGTAGTCACTTGTAGAAGAAATTGTAGCACAACATAAGATTATTTGGATTTTTACTGTATTTGTTTTGGAAAGTACAACATAAAGGGGTCAGTTTTCAGCTTTAATTATTTTCAACTGTATTTATATTTTAGAGGATTCACGGTAAAACTCAACAAAACCAACATCCATATTCCATCTAATTTAGCAATGGAAACAACGAGGAGAAAATAAGGAGAAAATAACAGTTAACAAATGCTTTTGTTTAAAAGGTTTCAGGCACTACTCTCGATGTGATACAATATAAAATAGAGGCTATGCATATCACATAAAAAAATTTCAAGATCAACGAAGTGTGGGGAAAGTTTGAGAATATGTCTTACATCCATGCAAGACTAAAATGTGCAGCAATTAAAGACCCCAGACTTAGAGGAGTCTGTAGGCTAGAATAAAATTGGAGATTTTGGTGTGTGAAGCATGAAACCAAAAATGTTGATATTTCTCAATGGAAATGTATGATAAAGTAGCTGTAAGATCTTGTAAGTTATCAAAAAACCATTTCTGTAAGACATGCCTTTCCCCCCTCTCTTCACTTGAATGGGAAACCAAGGCCTACTCCTCATGATACCTTTGCAGAGAACAATGTCTCTTTTTGGGGTTATTGACTTTGGGTATGCAATATATGTAATAGGTATCAACAAGTGGCACCATAAAAAATGGAGGTTAGTGGTGGTCGCAAGAAGTGGTAGTGGTAGTTATCTATTGTTGGTGTGTCAATTCCAATGTAGTGTGGATGTGATGCATCATACCACATCTTGAAAATATGCCAGTCTTGTTTCATCTTGATTAGAAATGGATCACTTGAGGGAATTATATTTCATCATACTGAGAAGCTGCTAACACTTGTAGGACAGTTTCCTTGAAAACAAAGCAGTGTCTAATTTTGAGATTAAGCCGGAAGTAAGTCTAAAAACTCATAAACTATTAGGCAAGTGAATCGTATGTGGTAACGATTTACCCAATAGAATTACTCATTGCCATAAGAGAAAAGTATCGACTTAGAAACAAAGCAATCAGGCAGCAACTCTGAGATTAAAAGGATCATGAGACTCATATTGAAACTACCTTTCTGGATTCGCAGAAGCTTTGAGTTATTCTAATGCAAGATTTAGTATCCCATCTGCCATACCTTCTTGTGGATGTCTACACAAAATAAATCCAGAAATACATTAGCAATTCAGTAACCCAAATTGTGAAAATGAAAAAGGCAAATTGTTTGTGCCAGATCAAACTTAACTGGAGAGAAATCAGTTGAAATTTTCTATACCATCTACCAGTATTGGCGCTACGGTTGCTGTACATGAATTAGAATAAGTAGTCAAAGTCAATCACGCAAAACATAACTATTGAGAATGCAAAATGAAAGACTCACTAGTCACTGCAAGTTTATTGTATGGATTCATTTTCATTTGATAAATTCTATGAGGGCAAAGATACATTTAATGTCTTTCCCTACATAAACTAATAAAAAATAAAATAGAGAGCAAAGATATGAACAGAAGAAAAAGAGTATCGGATAAAAAGAAAAACACATGATGTAAGATTTAAATCAAAGACAACTGAAGGCATTGCTTTTGAGGGAGGTGTGCACAACTCGTCCCTCAACATTTTGAAGCTGTCCACCTTTGTGTGACAGGACATCAATAACAAATGCAAGAAACCAGTGAACTTTCAGGGCATATCCGCACCCCCTTTTCCTGAACAAAATGATCATAAGTTGGCTTAGCCTTCTAAACATCAAACAGTGACCTCTGCCCCAGCTGTTTACAGTTTCTCTTTATCCCAATGACCCCCCAAGCATACACACCCATCAAACCACAAACAAGGTCAGATGCTCACCATATTCTCTGAAATTTTACCATTAACACTTCAAAGGGAAAGACTTGAATGGGATAATAAATAAACTAGTAGAATCTAAAGAAGGAACAACTTTAGAATAGTCTTACTGCACAACAAATCTTTTTTCCCTTGAGGAATACGAGCAACACATATGCAACAGTCTAGCCTGAAATAAATAAACATATTAATGGAGATCAACATGGGACCATAACGGCAAATTCAGATATAACTCTACAGCAGACTAGACTGTCGGGGATAACCAAATGCTATTTTGCATTTTACCACTTAATATTGAACTTTTTGTACTATAACAATACTAATTAAATAGGCAATTATAGTCTGCGGATCAGTATATTTTATATTATTCAGGTCGTGACTTATGTAAACGACCTCTGTAATCTTATAGAATATGAGATGGTTGCCCCCACGATCAAGCTCTTCAGTCAACGCAATAGGCTCTGGCTACCATTTGGTTCAGTTGGTTACTTCCAATGTACAAACATCTCTCAGTTCAACATGATCTTTAACTAGGAAACGTCCTACCAATAAAATAAAAAAACATGACGTGTAACCATGATTAAGGGTTTGATAGTCAGTGAGGCACACACCGTATACAATATGCAGCTACTGTTTTCAATAGGATATTCACATAACCATGATCATTAGAAGAGCAATCTAAGGATCAATACTGTCCCATCCATGTTTTCGGAAACATGTATCGATGATCATGGTCGTAAATGATAACCAAAACAGTAAAGAATGAAGTTCATTTTCCAACTGTTGTCGTTCATGTTATAGAAAATTAAAAATAAAGAGCAGGCTTGAAAATTAATATTTAATATAATTTCTTCCAAACAAAAATGCAGATCGTAGTCTACCCAAATGAACGATATACGGAAATCCAAGGAGTCTCACCTATTTGTTGTTCCAACAATGTCTCTGAGTGATACAAAGCTCTCCATGTGAGGGATCGCTCCAGCCACACCTGATGGAATTTTCCCATGCCATGGTTCGCTAAAAGTTTTTGTGACAGGGTCATAGCATGTGAGCTTACAATCATGAACCACCAAAATCTTCCCATTCTTCCCGATTGACATGATACTGCTAAAATTCGCTTTACCATTACTGTACCAAGGCACATTTCGTAGAATGACGTATTCTATGGTCCAAGAAGTGTTTGAACCATAATCTTTCATTACCCACACCACACACCGGTCATCAGAAGGATGATCGATCAAACATAAACGACCTCCAAAATCCCCCAAATGGCTTCCGTATTGAACAGGAGGGTGTGTGATAACTCGAAAACCCTCGCTACTAACATCAAACGCAACAATGAATTCTGAAGGAGTCTGAAGGTGTACATCTTCCTTCGTCTGCCAATGAAGAGCTCCATTAATAAACACTTGCCTCTGCGTATAATTCCTCTGAAGCCGCATACACGGGACATTTTGAAGATCCCTCCATCCCCCAGAACCTAGTGTATAAATCTCAGCCACCAATTTGGATTCACCCTCATTGTAATGACACATTCTTATCACCTTATACTCGTTATTAACCCGATCAAACCCAAACCCAGATACAATAAAGTAGCCCAAACTCTTCAACTTCTTTATTCGAGGCAACCTAACATATTCTCCAAGAACTGGATTGCAAACGTAAATGGGGTCATAGTAATTAGTTAAACATACCAACCCATTACACGAGCCAACCAGCTCAAAGTTCGGTTCATACTCGATTTGCCTTTTAACAGTAACCCTATTGTCAAAAACACCATATTCTAACCTCTGAATGTAATTCTTTTCCAACCCAGATACATAATGTTCCACTGTATGAACCAAAACAATATGGGGTTGTTGTCGTGCCATTGCTTTGATAGTATGCATTGTAATGAAACGAAAATGATGTACTATTTCGCGCCAAGTTTTACATACGCACCTGCAAACCGCCAAGGGTTTGATGGGGAGCCTCGAAAGGATATCGAAAACGATATCGACCGGGAGGTTGAGGAATGCTTCAGCTGCTGGGTTTGCTCCAACTCTCAGAAACAACTCTTCCAAATCTTCATCTTCTTCTTCTTCTGCCATTTCTGCTTCAAATAAAAACTCAAAACCCTAGATCTTGCTAACGTGAGATCTCTTTAGATGTGCAAGGCTCTTGGTGATCTAATCTGGATTGTTAGAAATTGTTGTTAGAAACGTCATCACAACTCTTACAGAACGCCAAAGCAAATTGTTTCGAGTAAAAGAGAAAGGTAAAGAGACTATAGATAGATGAAAGACACGAAGACAGAGAACGACACGACACGAAGAGAGAGAACTTGTAGAAGAAGAACTTATGGTGACTAAATGACACCACCAATAATGCTAAAGAATATACCACCCCTGCTTTCTGAAGCATTATACCACTTCTCTAAAGTACACCACCACCTACTGAAGAACGTCACCAATATAAATTAAAAAAATTCATCTGCACCTCTCTTTTCCTCTATTCTCTCTAATAGAGCAACTACCACTGCATTGCCTCGCTTTGCCACCTCTGCCCTGCTCGTCAACTGATCACTTTTTCTTATTATTATTATTATTATTATTATTATTATTATTATTATTATTTCTCCTTTCTTCTTCTTTTCTTCTTCTTCTCCTTCTCTCTTTTCTTCTGTTCTTCTCCACCGCTGGCATCACCACCATGCCCCAATCTCTTTTTTCTTATCTTCATCTCATTCTCTTCTATTTTTTTACCCTCAAGCAGATTCGTGCAAATGGATAAGGGGAAAAAAAATAAGAAGAATTATAAGAATAACACAAATGAAGAAAAACAACGACAAATGAGAAAATGAAGAGAAGAAAGATGGTGCGGCCAACAGTAGTGGGTCGGGGCGGGGTGGTGCTGCTCTGTCATTGTTGTTGAAAGATAAGAAAATGTGGAGAAGCTGATGAACAATTGTGAGTGGGGGTTTATGTGAGTTGTATGCTTCAACACGTTTTAAATTGGTGGTGTTCTTCAATAAAAGTGGTGGTGTCAAAAAGTCGTTGCCTTTTCTAAAAGCTCAAACTTGCAGAGAGAGTGAATCCAATAGTACAACTACACCATAAATTCACCGACGTGGCACTACCGTAGATAAACACATGGGCATTTTAGACCATGATAAATTACCCATTTTCTAAAAGCTCGAGAGTTGATGAGGGAGATTTGAAACAAAAAAAACATGTGGTTTTGTTGTTTGGAGAAAATAAAGCATGTCCTCTCACCTTCTACTTACTTTTTCAAAGGCCAACGGAATAACCGATAAAAAACACTCACACTATGATATTAGAGGAACCATGTGAAGTTTTTTTATTTTGAAGAGGCACCACAGACAAAAAAATTAATATGTCTCAACAAATGCAGGAACATTTCATTGGACCATGGGTAAAATTATGATCACCCCATTTTGGAAAAACGGGTCACTAAAATGTGTTTTCAATGCCATTGGAATGATTCTTTTTTTTATTGTTTCAATGCAACCATTGAGATTATCAAGAATTATAATCAATGAATTCATTGGAGCAGGTAGACTGCGTTGAAGAATTAGAAGTAGACATCATCTCAATAGACACAGAGGTTGCATTAGACTAACACCCGCGAAGATATTATTGCTCACTGGCTGCACAAACCCAATAGCAACAGTGAGCAGATGACTTCCTAATAACGCAACAACAGGAATAACAAAAGCAGATAAACACCAAAAACTGAGTCCTGATGCAAAAAAAAAAAAAAAAAAATTGGAGTATGTAATGGTTCATTCTAGGGCTGGGCAGGTCCGGGTAACCAGCCCGAATACCTAAAACCAAAGCCCGAACCGAATTTTTGAAAACTCAAATTTGAGAACCGAGACCGGACCGAATAAGGCCGGTTAACCGGATCTCGGTTAACCGAATTCTTGGGTCAGGTCGAGCCGGTCTCGGTCCAATCTCTTTCAACCTATATTTTTTTTTTTCTTTTTTCTCTCCTCTATCCATTATTCT
This sequence comes from Berberis vulgaris, assembly GCA_963556465.1. Classification (NCBI taxonomy): domain Eukaryota; kingdom Viridiplantae; phylum Streptophyta; class Magnoliopsida; order Ranunculales; family Berberidaceae; genus Berberis; species Berberis vulgaris. Next base: position 82,115,392 of record OY747132.1, on the reverse strand, counting down.
CCTTGTCTCCTGTTGTACCAGTATCTGTTGGGGAAGGAGACACCATGGACAACAAATCTGCACAGCTAGGGTTTGGAAGCCCTATGTGTACATCATCATCATCACAAGTGGTGGGGGTGGTTGTGGAGGAGGATAAAAGACTAGTATGATGGTGGTGTTGGTGGTTTTGTTCATCTTGTCTACTTCCATGGCACTACATGGGGGTTGTTCTTCAGGTTCATCACGATGTCTTGTTGGGGATAAGCTTAGAAGAGGAAGAGCTTATCTTAAAGGAGGAGATGGAGGTGGAGTTTGGTACTTGGTACTGGTAGTAGTATGAGTAATAGTGCTGATGTTGTTGTTGGGATGATTGGATGAGTGGAAGTTATAGGGATAAGGAAGAGGATGGTGGTGATGATGGTGAGATGGGTGGTTGGAAGTGGAGGTGGAAGTGGTGTAGTGTTGGTGGTGGGGATGACGCTGATGATGGTTGAAGTTGAACCATCCAGTGTAGAAATTGGCATAGGGGTCAGTCATGGTGTATGGTGTTGAATGACAAGGGGGAGAAAGAGATATGGGTTTTGTTGTCTCAACCAGGTTATTATAGAACATGAGAATGAGAGAGAGAGAAAGTCAAAAGCCTAAAACATTTGCATCAGAGAGAAGTGAGAGTGTAGACTTTCGTCCACTAAAGAGAATGAAATAGAGACATAAAAGAAAATAAATGTTACCCCAAAAGTAAAAAAAAAATTACCAAATTGAAATAAGAAATGGGTGTAAGAGAGAAATGAACAATCCAATCCATATGGTTATTGGAGAGAGAGTACACAAGAAGAAAGCTTTTATTTTATTTTCTTTTCTTTTGTTCATTTCTTAGTCATTCCTCTTGTCAAATTACACTGCTGAGTAGTCAATTTTTTTTTGTTATCCTTTTCATTGAAGGAACACAAGGAGAACGGGGGAAATGATGAAGATTGTCAGAGACGATAGTGATGGCAGTCCTTTGTGTAGGTACATATGAATAGGATTTGGGTTGGGCTTTGGGGAAACTAATTATTTAGTTTTTTTTTTAAATATTCGGGTCGGGCCGGTTATCCACCGGGCTTTGAGAATAGGAACCGATAATCGGATCGACGTATCCGGGTCGGGCCGAGCTTTGGGACCGACTAATAAAATAACAATAAAAAACCGGACCGGGTTTTCGGCCTCAAATGCCCACCCCTAGTTAGTCCAAAACAAGCTTAGTCTTCCAATAAAACCATTTGGCTTTGAAAACTCTAAGGAATTGATATGCTAAAATATAATTATTTTAAAAAATATGAGCATCTCGAACTTGCTAAATGGGTTGTAAAACAACAATTGAATTGAGACAATAATATGAAACTCAATTCCAGCGAGGAGATTGTCACTGACCACCAATAAAAGAGAATCACCACTGACCACCAATAAAAGAGAATTGCAACTGACCACCAATAAAAGAGAAATTTTGTAATGTTCGTGCAATTTGATTGAAACCGGAAGATGGGGCACGAGGAAAGCGACCACCACCGAGAAGAAACCACACATTGGAAAAACAAGTGAATAAAAGTTTCTATTTAGTTTGTTTATGTTAGTATGAGATTGTATTGGTTGCATCCCTCGCTAGATGATTATCATTAAATAATATTTAAAAAAAAAAGTTACAAACTCGAGTGTATGAGAGTGCACTCTAGAAAAGTCATTTCAGTATTACTTTTATGTTACTTTTAATTATTGTTTTTTTAATTTTTAGTTTGAAAAATTCAAAAGGCAAATTTGATTACCTCAAAAAAAATTGTAATGGAATGTGGTAAAGTAAACTCATTAATATATAACTCTCGTGCGACGTCTTGGCTATTCATTGAGTCACAATAACGTAATAATACATTGAAACATTATGAGCAAATTTCTTATTCACTCACACATAGAGTGTCATGATCATCCACCAGTTCACAATGTTGTGGTCATTTGCGGTTATATTCTTAGCTACAATGCGATGACATAATTAATGATCGGCATTATGACAATTAACTCAAAGTCGTGATTGTTAAGAAGTTGAGATAAAAAGTAAATACAAAACGATAAATACCTATACAATGAGACGTCGAAAGAAACAAAGTGACAAAGGAAGATTGTGTGTTTTTCAAAGCCTTTTAATTTGACATTGGTGACAGGCTTATGATTATGACACGCTAGCGACGAGGATTATTGTTTGGCTTGGGTTTTTTGTTTGGGGTTCAAGCATTAAAATCATGGGTCCAATTAAGATGGTGGCTGCTAAATAACATCACCACTTCTCATGATGGACATCATCACCTACTTTTTTTTTTCCTAAAGGACACCCACTACTATATAAACAAAAAAAACCATAACTCTAACCCCTCTTTCATTTTCTCCATTTATTCTCCATCAACCCCACTACCGCCAGCTATTATCCTCTTCCCCACCTCATCCTCCCATATTCTTCCCCCTCCCTGTGGCGTGGTGGTGAAAGGGAGGAGGAGGGGGTGGCGGTGGCCTCTTCCTTAATTTTTTTTTATCCATGTTGTGTGGCGGTGTGGTGGTGGTGATGAAAGGGAGGAGGAGGGGTGGCGGTGGTTTTTTTTTTCATTTTTTTCTCCCTATTTCGTCGTGGTGGTGGTGGTGATGGTGAGGTGGTGGTGAAGGGGAGGAGGAGGAGGAGTGGTGGCCTTCTCATCGTTTTTTCCTCTCCATGTTGTGTGGTGGTGTGATGTTGGCGAAGGGGAGATAAGGGGTGGCGGTGGCCTCCTTTTCATTTTTGTTAAAAAATTTTGCCCACGCGGTGGTTCTTGCGAATTGGGAACCCAAACACGTAAAAATTTTGGCGAGTTTGGGTTCCCCATTCACAGGAACCGCCCCGAGGGGGAAGATTAAAAAAATGAGAAGGAGGGCACCGCCACCCCTCCTCCTTTTCCCCTTCACCACTGCCTTACCACCACCACACCACCATGCAACAGGAAGAGGAAAAAAACGAGGAGAGGAGGCCACCACTACCCCTCATCCTCCTCTCATTCACCACTACCTCGCCACCACCATCACGCAACAGGGAGAAATAAAATAAATAAAAAATGTGGAGGAGGCCACTTCTCCTTTTCCTCCCATTCACCACCACCACCACCTCGCCACCGCCAAGGAGAAAAAAAGAAGAGGAGAAGAATAAAAAAAAGATGGGAGGATGAGGGACACCGCCACCTTTCATCCTCCTCCTCACCTTTTCCACCATCACTTCACCACTGCCACCTCCCCATCACCATCACCACCACCACCTCTCCACCACCAGGGAGAAAAAAGAAAAAGAAAAAGAAAATGGGACGAAAGGTGGCGATGGTGAGGTGGTGGTGGTGAAGAAAAAGAAGAAGAAGGAAAAAGGAAGAAGGGAGGAGGAACATGAGGATGATAGGTGGTGGTGGTGAAGGGAGGGGGAAGAGATGTGGCGGTGGTGGTGAAGAGAGGAGGAGAAAGAGGATGGAGGTAGTGACGGTGGTTGATGGAGAAGAAAGGGAGAGAGGAGAAGAGAAAAATAAAGGAAAATAGGGGTTAGGGTAAGTTTTTTATTATTATTTTTTTCCTTTTATTGGTGGTGTCATTCAGCATGTGTTGGTGTTCTTTAAAAATGTGGTAGTGTCCATCAAGAGAAGTGGTGATATTATTTAGCAGCTTCCACAAAGATTTAGACACTGTGCTTCTGGGTTAAAAATAAGAATTACCATTTTTTCATTAATTTTTCGCAAGCATTTGCAATTACTTTAACTAGGTTTTCATTCTCCTCACTTCACTTCCTCACTCTTCTCTCCTCTGTTGCACTTCTCATTCTCAATTTCTTTCATCTCTTATGTGTTGATGGGTCTTTGGGGTTGAATTTTTCTTCGACCCAAACCAATAAAAAGAGCAGAAATGGAAGAGGAGGAACGTTTAGAAGAATTGTTGCTGAGAGTCGGAGGTAACGATGAAACAACATTTCAACATTTTTGTCACTGACATTTGATAAAAGTTGCGAGTCGCACTCACTAGCGAACACTACATACCTCAGTAAGATATTTTTATTATTATTTCATTATATTATATGTATCATGTTTATTTTGTTCTGTAATTAACAGGTTTATGCTGTTCTCATTTTCTTGGGCTTTCATTCCTTCCCCATATAAAATTTGGGAAGCTTAGACCAGCAACTCCTAGCTGTTGACAATAGTCACTAGAGCATTGGCGAAATGGATAAACGAAAATTTGTTGACTGATTGGAGTGGTTTGATCAGTGTAGTTATTGATAAATTGTAACTTTCTAAAAGCTCGAACTTGTAGAGAATGTGAATTCAATCATATATCAAGCGGAAGTGAGAGTGGAGTTGTGAGACTATAACTATATCGGTGGGTACCAATCGTACAACTACACCGTAAATTTACATGGTACTACTATGGATAAGTACGTGTGCAATTTTAGTCCCCTGGATAATTGGAGTAGGTTTAATATTCCAACACTTCCTCTCAGCGCAAGCGCGAGGAACGACCTTCGAGGACCAATGCTCTGATACCATGATAAATTGCCAATTCTCTAAAAGCTCGAACTTGTAGAGAATGTGAATTCAATCATATATCTAGCGAAAGTAAGAGCGGAGTGGGACTATAACTATATCGGTGGTATCAATCGTACAACTACACCGTAAATTTTCACGGGTACTACCGTGGATAAGCACGTGGGCAATTTTAGGCCCATGGATAATTGGAGTGGATAAGCACCTGGTTTTTGTTTGTAGCCGAGCCTTCAATCTGAAGTTTAAACACTCAAATATCTGTTTATTATTCACCTGTTGAATCAGTCTATGTTTGAATAATTCTCAACTTGTTAGTCAAGCAAATGACTTAATTAGCTGGGACTTATTCAAACATAGATTGATTCAACAGGTGAATAACAAACAAATATTTGAGTTTAAACTTCAGCAGCCTCCCTTAAACTCAAACTTTCTAAACTACGAAGTCCCATCATCTCCTTCAACTTGTAGAATGACTCAACTTTCAACGGTTTTGTGAAGATATCCGCCATTTGCTCTTCAGATCTGCAAAATTCCACCGATATTTCTCCCTCCCTAACAAGATCACGAATGTAATGATGCTTGATATCGATGTGCTTGCTTCTCTCATGAAACACTGGATTCTTTGTGAGAGCAATAGCTGACTTGTTGTCACAATATATTTTTGAATGAGATAGTTGTTTCTGATTTAATTCATTCAGGAGACTCCGCAACCAAACAGCTTGACAAGCACTAGTACAAGCTGCTGTGTACTCTGCTCAGTTGTGGATAAAACAACAACTTGTTGCTTTTTTGAAGACCAAGATATGGCTCCTGACCCCATAAGAAAAACAAAGCCTGAAGTGCTTTTACGATCTTCTAAATCCCCTATCCAATCACTATCTGTATAGCCAACCATAGCCAACCAGTGCATAATTGCGAATAGATTGATAAAGAATACCATGAGTTTGAGTATCTTTAACATAATGCAAAATTATTTTGGCGGCTTGGAGATGTATTTGGCTAGGCTGTTCCATAAACCGACTACAATACCGACACCAAAAGCAATGTCAGGTCTTGTTGATGTCAAGTATCGTAAGCTGCCAACTAAGCTCCGAAAGTATGTTGGATTAACAAGCTCATCGTTACCATGGAGATTCAGTTGTAGCCTTACTTCAATTAGTGTTTTGATTGAATTACAAGATTCCATCTTAAATCGCTTCATGAAGATGAAGTCCCGTCAACACTTTGAATAACCTCATGACCAAGAAAATAGGACATAAGTCCTAGATCAATCATCTTAAAACTTGCTAGTCATTGCATTCCTCAAATCAGAAAACATATTTGGATTGTTTCCGGTGAATATCAAATCGTCAACATATAAGCAAACAATGAGCATATCTCCTTGTGGGTTAGATTTGACATACAACGTTGGTTCATGAGGGCACTTTCGAAAACCAATTTCATTAAAATAGGAATCAATGCGAGTGTACCACGTTCGCGGTGCTTGTTTTAGCCAGTATAGAGCTTTCTTTAGCTTGAGTACCTTTTCTTCCTGACCTTTTTTCACATAGCCAATCGGCTGATCCATGAATACTTCTTATTCTAGAAACCCATTTAGAAATGCCGATTTAACATCCATTTGATAAATCTTCCATCTGTTTTGGGCTGCCACGGGCCCACGGCAATAACCATACGTATAGTTTCAAGTCTAGCAACAGGTGCAAAGACTTCATAGTAATCAACACCTGGTTTTTGCTTGTAGCCTTTCACAACCAGCCGAGCCTTCAATCTGTCCACCTCCCCATCAGGTTTGTACTTTGTCTTGTAAACCCATTTAACACCAACCGATTTCTTCCCTTCAGGAAGAGAAGTCAGCTCCCAAGTGTCGTTCTTTTCTATAGCATGAATTTCTTCATCCATTGCACGAACCCAACCATCATCCTTGGCTGCGTCTGCAAACGTGAGACGTGAGAGGATCACAATCTGCAAATAAAGCAAAATTAACAAGTTCTTCATCAGACAAGTCGTTGTCATTGGTGATAACACAGTCCTGTAAGTGTGTTGGCAAGACACGGGTACGTGTTGATGTTCGAGGGACTGCAACAGGAAGAGGAGATGAGGTTGGACTATTTTGTAAAGGTACATGAGGCTGAATTTCTTCATTGTCTGATTCATCAGCAAAACTCACTTCTGGCTGTTGTATTTTTGATTCATCAACTATCCAAGGCCAAGTGTCATCTTCACTAAACACAACATCCCTGCTTACAATGACTGAATGTGTTGTTGGATTGAACAATTTATAACCTTTAGTGTGACTGCTATAGCCTATGAAAATGCACTTTTCTCCCTTATCACCAAACTTCCTCCGCTTTTTTGCCTGTACATGAGCATATGCAACACATCCAAACACGCGAAGGGCTGCAACATCCCGTTTATGACCACTCCAAGCTTCTTCAGGAGTCATATTTTGGACGCTCCTGGTGGTGGGACACCTGTTCATGATATAGACAGCACAAGAAACGGCTTCCGCCCAAAATACTTTAGGCAATTTTTTGTATTTCAACATACTACGGGCCATTTCAACAATTGTTTTATTTTTTCTCTCAGAGACGCCATTTTGTTGAGGTGAATAGCTCGCTGTAAGCTGATTAATACCCTGACTTTTACAAAAATCGGAAAAAGCATTAGAGGTGTACTCTCCTCCTCTGTCGGTACGAATCACCTTTAAATAATGGCCGGGCTGTTTTTCATCGTAGAATTTAAATTCTTTAAAAACTACAAAAGCTTCAGATTTTTTAGTCATGAAATATACCCAAGTTTTTCTACTATAATCATCAATGAAAGTAATAAAGTACCGATTACCTCCATGCGATGCAGTCTCCATTGGGCCACAAATATCTGAGTGCACTATCTCCAACAACTGTGTTGCTCGCTGTGACTTCCCAATCGGAAAAGAATCCCTGTGTTGCTTTCCAAGGACACAACCCTCACATAATTGATCAAAGTTTTCTAGCAAAGGCAACCCCGTTACCATTTCCTTCTTTGCCAACAACCTTAAACCATTAAAGTGTAAATGGCCAAACCGTAAATGCCATAACCAATTGGGATTCATATTCATAATAATGGAACTAAAAGAGCATACTGATTTTGTTTGTAAAGGCAAGGGAAATAAACGATTCTTTATCGTTGTAATTTTAGCAATGAGCTCATTATGTCGGTTTTCAATTGTGCAAACTCCATGCTCAATGACAAATCTAAGGCCATTTATAGATAGTTGTCCTATACTCAACAGATTCCATTGCAAATTTGGAACATAGAAAACGGAAGAGACATGTTCATGAGATTCGTCCTTTAATCGAATGAGAATATTACCTTTGGCCATAATGGGAATCGTCGCCTTATTCCTGAATTTCACCGCTCCTCGTATGGTTTCATCTAAACGAGAAAACAACTTCTTGTTTCCACACATGTGATTGCTGCAACCCGTATCCAAATACCATTTGTCGAGGTTGGTTTCTTCAGAATCACTGCAAGTTAGCAACAACATTTCTTCCTCTTCCAACTCAACAAAATTAGCATTTGCATTAAATTTCTTTGGCAACTTAACCTTGCACTCTAATCGATAATGGCCATACCTTTTACAACGGAAACATTGGATTCTGGACTTATCATACCATTGAGTTGGAGAAGCTTGCTGATTTGTGAGTTGCTTTGAACTCGCATGACCGCCAATGTTGTGCTTAGAAGTTAACTCATCGTTGACGCTACTCTCACAGTCACCTTGCTTTGGAAGGCACTTTCAACATAACTTTTGCTTCTCTGTTTCATTCTGTTTTATTCTATGCTCGTGAGAGCACAACGAACCCAACAACCCCTCGATCGTCATCTTTGATAGGTCCCTTCCCTCTTCAATTGCAGCCACAACATAGTTAAACTGACCTGTTAAAGATCTCATAATTTTCTCAAGCACACGCAGGTCATTCAACTTCTCACCATTAACACGTAGTTGATTAACAATAGTTTGAACTCGAGCAAAATAATCTGAAATAGACTCAGAATCATTCATAATTAGAGTTTCGAATTCACCTCGTAAGGTTTGCAACCTTACATTTTTGACTTTCTTATCGCCTTTGTAGGATTTTTGCAATATCTCCCACGCTGACTTTGCCGTCGTTGCAATAGAAATCTTCTCGAACACAACTTCATCTACGGCTTGGTACAAAAGGGCCTTCTTGTCCTTCTTTCTATTTTCTCTCAATCTGTCCTTCTCGACTTGAGAAAGATCTGCAGCTGATGCCTGATTTTCTGGTTCATCATACCCATTCTCGGTGATCTTGAACAACTCTTGAAAGCCAAACAGGGCCTTCATTTGGATTCACCATTGATCAAAGTTCTTTCCGCTGAACCTTGGAAGCTGGGCTGGATCAGTCCATTCATCATTGTAATCTGCTTAACAATGAGGACTGCTCTGATACCAAATGAAGTCAAAAAATCAGAGTTTAACTCCAAAACAAAAAACTAAACAGATAGGTTTCTGTAGCAAACAAGAACTTTGATTAAGAAAAGTTGCTGAAAAACCAAGCTTATTTTTACAATGCAATTGCTGTGCCTTTTATAGCTGTTACAACAGTAGAAACTGGTAAAAGAATGATCAAAACAAACCTAAATTAACTCCTACTAATATGACATTTATTCTCAACTTGTTAGTCAAGCAAATGACTTAATCAGCTGAGACTTATTCAAATATAGACTGATTCAACAGGTGAATAACAAACAGATATTTGAGTTTAAATTTCAACAGTTAGGGCGCAAATGTGCACTCAAGGCGCAACACCCTTGTTGTGACTTAGGCACAAGGCGGGACAGACGCCTAATGTAACGTACTTTAGGTGCATGCCAATTAGAACACTTAAAAATAATATAAATGGTACATTCACTCACTAAGTTCATATCTAAGCATGCAAATTCATATAAAAGAAAGCAACAACTTTTCAAGTCACTATAAAATTTGCACCCACAATTTCAAACTTAAATGTCAAATAGTCAATTATATAATCTATAATCTATGGAGTTCAAAGTAAATTCATAGCTATGTTATCTCAGGCACTAGGACTAGGTATATGAATAGTAAAAACAATGAAAATTCACAATTTGAGACAGTGCTAAAAGTGCCCCTAAATTGTACCCAAACAATGCCAAAATAGTACCCAAACAGTGTCTGTGTGCATTTTTGTGCAAAATGTGTTCTTTTTAGCTTCTTGCATTCTGCGCCTAAATGAAAAAAAAGCGCGCTTTTCGAGTGCCTCTTGAACACAGGTGTACCTGGATTGTAATTAGGAGTACTTTTGTGCCCTGCGCCTAAGTCACGCCCTTAAGCGCATTTTAACTAAGGGGGTTTGATATGATACAATGGGATAGATTAAGGAGTTGGAGAACTATGGGATGAAGAGATTGACATTCATTTGTCTGATATCAATGAGGAGACACAGAGGGTACTTATCATTATTTAGATTAGATCTTGTCTATCTACCAACATCACAAATGTGTATAGGTGTCCGACATGGGTACGGGGGTACGACATGTGGTCTAGAAACCCACCAACACGGGAACACGTCTACGAGTTACACTATTGTTATCTTTCCAGTTTCCAGCCATAGACGTGATAAGTACAACTAGAATCTTTGATAGATACATAAAAGAAAAATTATGATTTGAGACTGGTGTGTGTCCATTGATGGATCCAAATTGGTGTCCGTGTGTATCTGAGTGTCCAATACATATTGCGTTTATAAAAATGAGTTTTCCAGGTTACTTAGGTTCTTGGTATAGGGATTGCAGCTGAGTCGAAATGTCCTTTCTTGTTTTTGGTTCTTGTTGAATCTCCTTGGATTGCAATGACTTGAATCTTCAAGACAAGTATTTTATTTTCACTTGATGCTCATTACTCATTGTCTTTTTCTCTCTGTGTTTGGGTATACTTTTTTTTTTTGCCATGTACAGGTGAATTTGAAATTCTTCCATTTCTGGTTCCCCTTGCGATTTATGCCTGCTGTTATATGCTCACGTCTTCAAGTCAGAGTTATGTTTTACTTAATTGAACTCAGACAGCTTATTCTACTTGACCATTCTTGTGGAATAGCCATAGCATCAATATTGGGAGATGGTACAGAACCATGCAACTGATTTCTTCCTAATTGAGTTTATCTTTGTAGTTTTTTTCAACCTTTACAATTTTGGTTATAATTCGTTGCATGCACCTTTTTGAAATTTGTTTTTTTGTTTACTTTGTGCAGAGGTCCGGGTCAAGATACAGAAGATGGGATGCCAAACCTTTCAAAAAGTTTTCTATCTTCTGGTGGTACTAGTTGCTTAGTATTTTCAATATCAAAGTTATTTTCTAATTGATTTATGTTGAACTGGGTACAAGGAATGTTATCTGACAAGAGTTATAGCTACTTTAGAATCTTCATCACAAAATTTGTCCATTTTCTAGTTTTTGCTTTGTCCAATTTCAGTTTCTCAAAGTCAGGTGCCTCCCTTGACTGTTACACAATCGTGATTTTAGAAGCCAGTGCATTATCTATGTATAGACTGTAGCAGGACGCCAGGACCATCCCTGAGATTTTGGGTATTGAAATCGAAGTCCTCAAATGGTGGCCATTTCTATTTGGTACCAAAAAAAAAGTTGTATCTAAGAAGTCTCCTTTCAAAATTTGAGTCTTCCACTCAACTTGATACCTAAAAAAGATATTAGGATATTTTCTTGGATCAATTCCACCTAATGGACTAATTTCTCCATTGGTTAAAACTATAAGATTTTTGCTATATTGTTCTTAAATAAAATGAAATAATTTATTGAAATTAGTTTTGCAAAATTACAACGGCAAACTATATACATTCCAATTACTATTGTATAAGCTTGTTAAAAATGTAGAACTTGATTTGTTGAAGAAATCGTCAAAAGATCATTACTGTTTTCAATAGTAGTTGGTGACTAACGGTTGACTAGCCCTAGAGCATCAATAGTAGTTGACCGACGGACACTGACTACTCATTAACCGACAAACATTGACTAGTCGGGGACAAGAGGATGAGCATTGCCTATAATTGACAAGTGAACAAACATGAACACGGATATATATTGATTAACATGTATCGACCGAAGTCATGTTATTGCCAATCGTCCATGACAAGGGAATTCCCGTTTGATTGTTGGACCTGGTCACACAATCTATGTTTGTGTAATTGCAGAATAAGGCATGGCACATCACGGAAGTTTCCCCAACTACGACTTGAATCCCAGAGCACTCAAGATAACGACATGGGCAATTACAGTCTTAAGGTACGCAAACTTCCCCATTTACGCTTGCACACTTCTTGTTATAAATTGACTTGAGCTTCATAGTGTTTTTCTGAAGTACACTCTAGAGCCATTAATTCAGGGAATTTCCCAGATCCGTGCGATCCCAACTTAACTGTTCTTGCTCCTACTCAACATCTAGAAAATTTTCGTCAACTATTTTATTCTTTCGAAATATTAATCGACTATTTTGTTCTTCCAAAATAAATGCAAATATAAAGATGTTGTAGATAATTATGTGCTAATCCATTATATAATTAAACCCATTTGTCAGACATGAATCATTTGATTCTTCTCCTTTAATCAACCATTTTAAGCTAGCTTTTGGTGGTTAATGTTTGCAGCAACATGGAAAACGAACCTGTAAGTCCTTGTTATATTGCAACTCAGCCTATTTAACATTCTCAATACCAGAATACAAGAAAAAAAAATGACATAACATTTTATTATAAATTCATTCTGTTACGAAGAAATGTGAATTACAAGATGCTGTGACCTTTAGTTTTTTAATCCATAGCTTTGTCCATTTTCAAGCTAGATTTGTCACGCGGCAATGGTTTTCCTAAAAAGTTCTCAATAAATGTTTTTAATATCTTAGGTTAATCAAATTGGACAAAACTACAGTTATTCCATAATTATCTTGGAGATAGTAAGTCAGATTTGTTGAGATCTTTAAAATCTGTAATTTCCTTCCAATCTGAATACATAAATGAAAACAGCGATACCCTTAATTTAGAGATTTTTTTTTTTTTTAAATTTGAAAGATAAATTGTAATCTTTATATTTATGTATGTTGATAAATATTTGTATTACTAGACTACTAGTAGATTTTGTTAAGAATATATTTATGTTTATCTCACCAGATTTCATTTATTTCAAAGGTTTGATCTTCTCTATATAAGTATCCATGTACTTGGACCCAATTGAAATCAATGTGAAATAGGCACAAGATAACAATTTTAATCTCTCCATCTTGCTGCAATGACTTCCTCTATTTTGAATCTTTTGTTTCTCATCAGTTTAAGTTTTCTCCTCCCCTTTATTGTACAAGGGAAGGAGAATGTATACGTTGTATACAGAGGAGGCGGAGAACTCCTCATTAGCCAAGCTTCAACTCATCTTTCTCATTTTCAATTACTGGCTTCTGTGCTAGAGAGGTGATATTTATGAACATAACAGCATTCTTATCATTATTTATTTATTTATTTATATATTGCTTATTAATTTTTATTCTTATGCAATGGAAACATTTGGTGGTTTTACAGTGAGGATGCAGCCATGAAAAATATGGTCCATATGTACTCACATGTGTTCTCGGGATTTGCAGCTAAGATGACCGAATCTCACGCCGGGAAGCTATCAGGTAATATTAGCCATTTCTTCCACTGTATTTTAAAATTATTTTTATTTTTTTTCATTCAACAACTTTGGGGAACTTTTTTTTTCAAAATTTTTCTACCATTTATGCACGTAATTAAAGAACTAATACTACATAGTTCAGTTAATATGAGTTTAATGAGTTTAATGAGTTTAATGTCTTGCAGCATTCCCTGGGGTCCTCAAAGTTTTCAAGAGCAAAATGTATAAGCTACATACCACAAGAAGTTGGGACTACCTTGGTCTTCCTCTTGATTCTTCTTCTCCTTTTTCTCCTACCATCAATGATAGTATTTTGCACAATACCAACATGGGTGATGGGGCCATAATTGGTATCATAGATAGTGGTATTTCGCCGGAGTCGAAATCTTTGAGTGATGAAGGATTAGGACCGATTCCGACTCGTTGGAAGGGCATATGCCAAGAAGGACAGAGATTCAACACAAGTAATTGCAACCGAAAGTTGATAGGCGCTCGTTGGTTTGTCGATGGTCTTGTTGCCGAGATTGGACTGAGAAAAGAGACTATCCAAATGACTGACGACTTATCACCTGTAGATAGAATAGGACATGGAACACATACCGCAACAATTGCAGGAGGTTCGATTGTGAAAAATGTCAGCTACTCTGGCCTAGCTAATGGCAATGTGAGAGGAGGTGCACCCAAAGCTCGTTTGGCTGTCTATAAAGCTTGTTGGAACGTTCCAGGAGGAGATTGCTCGTCTGTAGATGTATTGAAGGCAATTGATATGGCTATCCATGATGGGGTGGATGTTTTGTCCATTTCCCTTGGAGAACATGGAATTGCATCTGATTTCGACAATGCCATTATGTTAGGCTCATTCCATGCCGTTAACAAGGGGATTGCAGTTGTGTGCTCTGATGGAAACGGTGGTCCTCAAGCTCATACCGTAATAAACACTGCACCGTGGATACTAACAGTTGCAGCCAACAGCATAGACAGATCTTTCCCTGTGCCTCTAACACTTGGAAACAATCAAACACTCGCTGTAAGATGTTCAAACAATGTTTTATAAATTTTTTTCTTTTCTTTTGTGATCTATTTTTGAATATCTATGTGAACAATACTGTGGGTAAGCCTAAAATACAGTCATTTCTTTGTTTATGTACATTTTTTAATTCCGAACAGGGACAAATGTTTCGTAATGGAAATACAGTGTCATCCGCTGGACTCTACTTTCAAGAGAATGTTTCTGGGTAAGTTTTTAATTCATACATAATAATAGCTAATAATATAATCTTGCATTTACTAGATTGGTTAATGTATGATTTTGTTTGTAGTTTCTGCGAAGATATAGAATTTGAAAAATTGATTCAAGGAAAAGTTGTGTTTTGTTATGCTGAATCAATAAGTTTCGACATAGAGGATTATCTTGAAAGCTTCAATCTAAGTGCTGCTGGCTTGATTGTTGCCAATAAAGAATATTCTGGCATGGTTGCAAATTATTCAGTTCCAGCTGTCACAGTGAACTATGAGATTGGATGGAAGATTCTTAACTACATTCATTCAACGAGGTAAACCACATACAGTCCTCCCAATTTTCGATTATTATGATCGATGTTTGTGTTGGTTACTTGGTATATGCTTTAAATTATGAAATTCTCATTATCTATTGTGTTGGTGAAGTTCTCCTCATATATCTATCGGACATGCAACAACGCTTGTTGGAAAGCCTACTTCGACAAAGATACCCTACTTCTCATCTCGAGGTCCTCATCCTATGATACCTGAAATTCTCAAGGTACTAATTAATTCTTGTTTTTTTCCAGACTAAAGTTTTAGACTTAAATCATCCCGTCTTATTGTTGGTTACACAACATAGCCAGATATTGCTGCACCTGGTGTAAATGTTTTAGCAGGATCAAATGAATCGAGCTATATATTTTTATCCGGAACATCTATGTCTGCTTCTCATGTAAGTGGAATAGTAGCATTATTAAAATCTTTGCACCCTGATTGGTCCCCGGCGGCAATTAAATCTGCAATTGTCACAACAGGTAAGTTTTATGTCACTGCTTTCCGTGCCTCATGGAACTTCATCTTTTAGAGTAAACGGAAATTTATTTGCAGGATGGACGAGTGATCCATGGGGTGAGCCCATTTACGCCGAGGGGAACCCTATGAAGCTTGCCGATGCATTCGACTATGGAGGAGGGATTGCAAATCCCAATGCTGCAGCAGATCCTGGTCTATTATATGATATGGGTTTTGAAGACTACGTCTGCTATCTTTGTTCCATTGGTGGCTATAAGTTGAACGATTTTATTTGCCCGAGCCAACAATTTTCTTTTCTTGATATGAATCTTCCTTCCATCGTCGTCCCAAATTTGATAAAGTCTGTGACTCTAACAAGAACTGTGACCAATGTGGGACCTGTGGACTCTATGTACCGTGTGAACATCAAAGCTCCACCTGGTATATATGTAGAGGTGACACCACGGTCGCTGGTATTCGACTCAAATGTCAGAAATGCTTCTTTTGCCTTGAAGGTCTCAACCAGCCATACCGTTAGCACTGGTTATCAGTTTGGGAGCTTGACTTGGACTGATGGGAAACATAGAGTTAGGAGTCCGTTAGTTGTTCGGACTAAGATCTTACTACACTGATGAAATGTAGAGATATTTTTCATAATACAGATCATTAAAGGACTCAATAAAATACTTTGATTTAGCCTAGCATGTACATTGTTACCAAATTTAATCCTCCTAGCTCTTCCTACTCTTCCTTTGGCTGTTTCTTACCCAAGGATTAGTTACCATAATATGTGAAAGGTTCCTTAAGAAAAGATGGGGATAAAGCCAGTAAATGTAGCAAGAGATACTAGTGCTTGTTGATAAGTAAAGATTTGCTTTATATGTACCATCTCATGGCTTGTGATTGAGTGATTCTATCGTTGATTTGTCAGTATGACTTGTGCCTCATTGGTGGGAGGAGGTATCTGTGATGGTTCAAGTTTGGGAAGTATTTGAGTAGAATCAAAGGTCATGGTGTGCTTGTGGGACTGTAGGTGGAGAAGAAAATGTTGAAGGAGGTAAGATTATTGTTAGGATTGTTGGCGGGCATGTTGGAGAAGGAAGTGTTGAAGGAGGTGGGATTAAGGTGAATGTTTTGTAGGAGGGTAGTTGGACGTGTTGGTTGAATGGTTGAGGAAAGGAAGTGAGTTTCATCAAATGTTACATATCGAAAGATCAATATATGATGACTGGACGATTGTGTACTTTGATAGGCCTTATGGAACTGTATGCCCGCAACTCAAAGAAGCAACTTTGGAGAAAGTTTGCATACCGTAGTCTTCCAAATGTGTGATTGTTGAAAATAATGGTTCTTTGTCTGTTGTTACTGTTGATACTTTGAGATGCAATTGGAGTTTGTGCTCATGTCCAGGTCTCACAGAATGGAATTGTATCAGGCTGCAGCTGCTCGAACGCCTCAGCGACAGCGTGATGAGCTTAGTCCCTCTCCTAATACTTGGAAACGGGTTAAGAAGTCTGGCGGTAGTTGTCATTTTCTCTTTAGTTCCATGCCCAATCTGATTCAGGTTCAGCCTTGGAAAAATTACTTTTAACTCCCATGTTCTGGAAAAACCAAGTCTCGCAAAGGGCCAGCTTCCTCTTTTGGTGCATGCCAAAAACTTGAAACTTAACTGTCAATTACCTGATTAGTAGAGGTATGCACATGGTGAATTATTGTGTTTTATGTGAGAAGAGTCCAGAACCAAATCAATGAGTACCTCTTGTTTCGAGCCCTTTCGCTATGGAGCTCTGGTCAAGTTAAGCAAGGAGCTAGGTGTACTACCACTCTTTCAATCATTACAGCAATAGCTGGTCCAGTATGGTAAGAGATCTTATGCGAGAAGGAGAATTGGCTGTGGGATAGACAGCCCATGGGGTTGTGTGCATCTTTAGATTTGTGGAAATTGTTTATCAGATTGTCAGGGAGATAAAGATTCACATTTCGATATCTTAAACGGTTGCTCACTTTGTTTTCCCATGCTCCTGTTGTTTTGGATTCATGAGTTTCTCGCTCACGTGATTCCTTTTTATTATATATGATCTGTTTGCTGTGTTGCTTTGAAAGAGCTTGGAGATGTTTCTTATCTTCTTCTTAGGAATTAGAATCAAGAATCGTCTTTTTTCACTATATTTCTGTTTGAAATCTCATAAGCACTTATGTGCATGCATCCTCTTTCATTGCTAATTTTCAGTGACACTCATGAACCACAACTGTTCATGTGTTAAAGTGGTTAGCATGTCTGCAAAATGGTGGTGACTTTCCCATTGAAATGGTTATTGGAAAAAGTCCATGATTGCAAAATCTTAATTGGTATTTTGTTGAATGTAATTTCATAGTTGAGTATATGGTTTTTGTCCCATGACTATGAAGCCTTAAACTCTTTGTATATTTTCTAGTTAAATGACTGTTTTCTAGTTAGAGTTCTTGTTGGATAAAAAGAGATGGTTATACATTTGGAGTAACCGATTCTACTAGGCATTGTAGCCAATTAAGCTGCTTGAGGAGGTTGATAGCAAGTACAACTATCCCAAATTATTCACATATGAAAGAGATTGATGTTATTCATAAGCTAAATGGACTGAAGTCGTCAATGCCTAAAGCAATTTTGACATAATTTATCCTTGAGTAGACACAAACCTGGAAAACACCGATAACTCTGATATAAATTTGAAGGTGTCAGATAGTATTGTGGCTTTCCTGCAATTAATGTTTGTTTTAAACATTTTATCTGTATTTGAAGTTTTACATAGCTAGTTGGGCCAAAGTTGCCCTACTAGCTACTTGTCTGTTTATTACGTACTAATCGATGTGCAGATATGTTGGAAGTGTGACTCAATCATGGTTTAAGAAAATGCACTGAGGCTATGCCCTAAGGCATGCCTTAGTACGAGGTGGTTGTTGGGTGAACTGAGACTTATGCCTTATGAAGAGCTGTTGGGGCTTTTGCCTAGGTTAAGTGAGGCGGATGCCATGAGGTAAGGTGTAGCATGTTGATTTTAAGCTCAAAATCCATCTGTCGACCCCTTTGCCTTAACCCTTGCAGTGATGATGAGCAATATGATAGGATTGAGAGAATTATAAGATTAGATTTTGGGCTAAAAGGTCCCAATTTCTAGTTTGATTGCCATTTAGCATCTCCCTAAGTTTCAATTACTTAAAAGGACTCTATTACATGAAAATTATTTTTTATTAACTCGTTTGATCTGGAAATTTGGAGAAATTTATAAATTCACATTAGAAATAACATGTAAAGTTTTGTCCTGTTCCGACATGCGTGCCTCGAGATACGTGTTAAATGGGATAAATAGGGATTTCTCTATTAATATCACGAAGCGAGAGTGACCCATCGGCCAACCCCAATTGTCCAAGACCACCCAAAAGGGTGATCCTAAACACCATAAAGACTTTGTCAAGAGATTAATTGTGGGAACCTAAATACACATCCCGAGGAATGGTGTCGAAACGGGCTGAAATTTCAACTCTACGTTTCTAGTGTTAATTTGTAATTTTCTTGAAATTTAAGCTAAAACAGAGCTTAAACAAATTAATAAACAATTTGTTTAGTTTGGCTAGGGTTTTTTTTAGCTAAACGAAACTTAATTGGGTCCTAAACAATTAATAAACATTCCTTGCTAAAAGTTACATTGATAGGCATGATGGTTTTAGCAAGAACCGTGGGTAGACTCAAACTGAACCCGTGAGACCCGCGGGTAGACCTGTTCCGAACCTGAAAGGCCTGTTCGGTTCGGTTATGGATCTGGCAGACCCGAACTGAACCTGCCACGTTACCATACTTAACTAGTAGTGAAGAAGATGATGGCCTTGGAGAAGATCATGAACTATGAGATTTACTTTGAACTTGTGATTATATTATGCGTTTGTTTGTTTTTGTTGTTCTTCTATATTTACGAGTAAGGACTACCTGTTAACTAAAGGATTCCGTTTTTTAGTAAGTTCAAATATTGGTGATGCCTTTCGGTTATGATATATGATAGTGTTATGACTTTGTAGTAAGCTAGTAGTATGTGCATAACATGTTCATATTTTTGTCAAGGTAAAAGTTGCGAGTCGCACTTACTAGATGACACTAAATGCCTCAACAAGGTATTTTTTCTTCACTGTATCATGTTTATTTCGTTATATAATTGATTGGTTTTATGCTATTCACATTTTTTTTCATTCTCTTAGCATTTTAACAAAAAACTGAGGTGCCTCAATGATTTTGAGGCTCACACCTTGTGACTGCTCACACCTCAATAAAGGGGAGTGCCTCAGATCGTGATTCAACCTTTTTAAACCATGGTTGCAAGACTACTCTAGAATTCCACAAAACATAGCAAAGCATCTGAAAATTATATGATATCTGACGAGAGTTTACACTTACTTTAGACACCTCCATCACGAAATTTGACCCTTTTTTGGTTTTTCTTTGATCAATTTTAGTTTTTTGTAATCAGGTAACCCAGTGGTCGCACATTTTAGTCTTGTATGATGGGGCCAATTAATGAAAAATGGTAAAAACAAAAATTTAAATAGATTGAACATATAAAGACTACAAAGCTGAATTAAAGTGAGACCAAATAAATAAATAAGTAAATGTGGTTACATGGGTTTGATCCCCATACCTATCAAAACATGTTTCAAGTTTTCAAGAACTGGCTGAACAAGGATATTACATAATTTTTTGTATTATCCTGGTAAATAATGCATTTGCAATAGTTTGCGATTCATTAGCAACTAGTAGATTTATCTATATGACTACATGTGGTATGGTGTTGGTGGTTGTGGGTGGTGATGATGACGGTGGTTGTGACATGGGTTGTGGCCATGAAAGTGGTGATGGTAGAGGTGGTTATGTTATGATAGTTGGGTTGGTGGCCGTGAAGGTGGTGGTGGTTATGGTGGACCGGTGGTTATGCTATAATGGTTGTGGTGGTGTCGACAATGAAGGTGATGGTAGTTGTGGCGGCGAAGGTGGTGGTTGTGGTACGGTGGTTGTAATAGTGGTACTATTGTTGTTGTGCTAGTGTTGGCAGCGAAGGTGGTGGTAGTGGTGATGGTGCTTATAGCATGGTGCAAGCTAGTGGTGGTGGTCGTGGAGTTGAAGTGGCGGTTGTAATATGGTGGTTAATGGTGGTGCCTATTGATAAGTTGCAATATTCAGTTGAATACTTGAATCTATATAGATATTGAATCGATTTATATCTACTAACTCAAGGGAATGATAAGTTGCAATAGTTAGTTGAATCTATATATATTTACTAACTCAAGGGAATCCATTTTATGCACATGGTTTTTTCATGTCATTTTACTTTCAATCTAGAGTTGTCATGTGGTATGCTCTCCAACCTCTCAAGAACAAGGCTCCAACCTATGCTATCTTATTAACTAACAAATATTATAATACACTCTTGAGAACAAACTCTTTGAGAGGCTATCTCTCAATTACAACTCCCTTGAGAGTGTTGGAGATGTTGGTTCAAGTTGAGTGTACAAATTTAGTCTCACATCGGGTAAGGAGCAACATCATTTGAAGTTAATAAAGGATTGGACATGTACTCAATAGCGACGAGGCCTTTTGAGGCAGTTGAGCCCACTTTGTAAATACCCCACACCCAGACGCGATAAGTGTCTAAGTTGGGGACAATATCGTTGCTTGAGACATGTCTGTTGGCCAACAATCTCATGTGCATGCTGAGAGGTGGTTGCGGGGGGCTTCACCATCTTCAACCTCAGACCCTACAAGTGGTATCAGAGCTGATGGTTCGACCTTGGGCTTGGCGAGTTGGCAGCGCAGGATAGCACGTTGAAGTGGAGCTTATCTTGAGTCAGGGTATGCTCAAGTCTCGCAAGGTGGAGATTGTTGGAGATGTTGGCTCGAGTTGAGCGTGTAAATTTAGTCCCACATCGGGTAAGGAGCAATATCATTTGAAGTTAATAAAGATTAGACATGTACTCAATAGCGACGATGCCTTTTGGGGCAGTCAAGGATGCACAAAATCTTCAAAAAACCCCGTTTCGAGAGTCGGATACGTGTCAAACACAGACTCGCGTCTAACACGTATCCGACACGTGGTCAACGGTCAAGACACGTTGACTGAGACCGACACGACCAATGTTTTTTTTTTTTTTTTTTTTCCTGTTTTTCTCTGTTAGTTTTCAGAAGTAGTTCTTGAAGAAACATCAGTTCTGCTGCACTCAATTGCAATTGCCAATTCTTCGATTCCTTCATTCGGGGAGAGGGGTTCTTGACTGACATTTTCATTTGATGGTACATAAGGCGTCATCAAGGTCGTTTCTTCCCTCGCTCTAAATTAGATACAATACACACAAAAAATGGTATTTTGCT
Organism: Berberis vulgaris; assembly: GCA_963556465.1. Lineage (NCBI taxonomy): Eukaryota > Viridiplantae > Streptophyta > Magnoliopsida > Ranunculales > Berberidaceae > Berberis > Berberis vulgaris. The sequence goes on along the minus strand of OY747132.1, from coordinate 82,093,746 downwards.
ATATAAATTTTTTGTAATTTGATTTATCTGTTTATGACGACTAATTTGCTCTTAGATACATAATTACACACTATTTTGAAACAATTTGTAAATTAGATACTCCCCAGTAAATATTGACTATCTGAGCATCTCTGTAAATTTTTCTATCTCTCTTGTTAAGCTCTCATCTTTCAGCTTCAAAAGTAAAAAATTTAAACAATTTTAAGCTTTAGGTTGTTATGTTCATGAGTTATTAAAAAAATAAAAAGTAAAGTTTGATCATTTCGCCGGTCCTAATTTTTTTTTTTAAATTGCTGAGTCGTCGTGTCTTGTCCGACATGCGTGTCCGTGCATCCTTGGGGGCAGTTGAGCGCAGTTCGTAAAAACTCCACCCGAGCGCAGCGGATGTCTAAGTTGAGGACAATATCGTTGTTTGAGACATGTCCGTCGGCCAACAATCTTGTGTAAACGCTGTGAGGTGGTTTAGGGAGGCTTCACCATCTTCACCCCTGGACCCAACATAGACTTTGTTGTGCAACTTATAGATCTACATCTCTCTAACTTGAATTTTCTGAATTCTTTTGAATTTTCTGGGATGCCTGAACCTATATACAAAGACACTATGTATAGGCTAAACAAGTCTAAACCAAACAAGGAAAACCTCTTCCTAATAGGAAAATATTTACATATTACTTTCTTTGTCCCTCAAGGATAACTTTCTTATTTTGACCAAACAAGGAAAACCTATTTTTAATAGGAAAATGTTTCCATATTACTTTTCTTGTCCCACAATGAGAACTTTCTTGTTTTAACCAAATAAGAAAACCTACTTCTAATAGGAAAGAATTTCCATATTACTTTCCTTGCCCCTCAAGGATAAACTTTCCTTATTTAATTGCCTAATTGAATTTAGGAAACTTTCCTTGTCCTAATTAACTCAAGGAAACCTTATTCAAAATAGGAAAATTTTCTTAATTAATCACTAAGGGTCTGTTTGGTTGCACGGAAAATAGACATGGAAATTAGAACCGTTTCCATGAATAAGATTCTGAGGCCTTCTCCTCGGACTTGGATTCCCACGATTAGTGAAAAACTGTCTTACGAAGAATCGATTTCCTGTCAGTAAATAGAAAACCAAACAACGAAAATCTGCATAACAAGGGAATTGGATTCCATTTCTCAAGGAAAATGGCTAACCAAACAGACCTTAAGCTCCTAAAGGAAGATACTCCGGTATCACTTATAATTGGATAAAAATACAATCTTTTAGATTCAAATCGTGGAGATTGTAGCTCAATCTTTTATAAGATTTGTTAATTTATAATTCAAAACCCTCATATTTCTAATCGGATTTGTTAGATTCATGTTGGTTATGAAGATCTAATATCTTGGATATCCTTCTAATCTAATTGTAAAATGAAGGCAGAGATGAGTTTTATTTATTCTTTTTTTTTCTGTTAATTTTGAAAAAAAAGTGTAATCTTTGTTGTGATAAATATTTGATTACCAGTAGATTTCTTAAGATTATATTTATGTTTATCTCACAAGATTTTATTTATTTCAAAGGTTTGATCATCTTCTTGAGTATATAAATATCTGTACTTGGACCCAATTAAAAACAATGTGATATAGGTAAACAATAACAATTTTACTTTTAATCCCTCTATCTTGCTGCAATGACTTCCTCTATTTGGAATCTTTTACTTCTCATCAGTTTGAGTTTCTTTCGCCCCTTTGTTGTACAAGGGAAAGAGAATGTATATGTTGTATACAGGGGAGGAGCAGAACTCCTTGGCCAATCCTCAGCTTCTCTTTCTCATTTTCAATTACTGGCTTCTGTGCTAGAGAGGTGATATTTGTTACCACAATAATACTGTCATTTTTTTTTGTTTTTATTTTACATAAATAAGAAATTGGTTGGTTTTGCAGTGAGGATGCAGCGGTGAAAAATATGGTCTATACATACTCACATGTGTTCTCGGGATTCGCAGCTAAGATGACCGAATCCCACGCTAAAAAAGCTAGCTTGTAATATTAGCCATTCCTTCCAATTATACATTTTTTCCATTTAACAACTTTGGTGAACTAATTTTGGTTTTTTATTTGATCTATTTTCATATTTGAAATTTGTTTAAAATTTGAGCTAGGAATTAAAGAACTAATACTTAACTAATACTACACAATTCAGTTTGATGAGCTTTAGTTTAATGTCTTGCAGCTTTCCTGGGGTCCTAAAAGTTTTCAAGAGCAAAATGTATAAGCTACATACTACAAGAAGTTGGGATTACCTTGGCCTTCCTCTTGATTCTTCTTCTTTTTCTGATAGTATTTTGAACAATACTAGTATGGGTGAGGGAGCCATTATTGGTATCATTGATGGTGGTATTTGGCCGGAGTTAGAATCTTTGAATGATGAAGGATTAGGACCAATTCCGACTCGTTGGAAGGGCATATGCCAAGAAGGACAGAGGTTTAACATAAGTAATTGCAACCGAAAGTTGATAGGTGCTCGATGGTTTGTCGATGGTCTTATTGCTGAGAGGGAACTTACAAACGAGACTATCGCAAAGGGGGAGTATTTATCACCCAGAGATAAAACTGGACATGGAACACATACCGCAACCACTGCAGGAGGTTCAATTGTGAAAAATGTCAGCTACTCTGGCCTTGGTAGTGGCAATGTGAGAGGAGGTGCGCCCAAAGCTCGTTTGGCCATCTATAAAGCTTGTTGGTTTGGTGGAGATTGCTCGACAGTAGATTTATTGAAGGCAATTGATATGGCAATCCATGACGGAGTGGATGTTTTGTCCTTGTCCGTTGGAGGAGACAGTGGAATTTCTGATGATTTCGAGAACGCCATGACATTAGGCTCCTTTCATGCCGTTTACAAGGGGGTTACGTTTGTCTGTGCTGGTGGAAACAGTGGTCCTCAAGCTCAGACAATAACCAACATTGCGCCATGGATGCTAACTGTTGCAGCCAGCAACATAGACAGATCTTTCTCTGTACCTCTAACGCTAGGAAACAATCAAACACTTACTGTAAGATATCCAAACAAACCTTTATTAATTTTTTCTTTTTCCTTTTTTTTTCACGGTATATATATGAACAATATTGTAGGTCACTGTAGTTCAGATCATACGACTTTGAATTGATTTTTTTGATTTGAATCAAATCTCTAGCAGTCAATTTAGATCAGGTGAAAACTCGGAAACAAATAAATTATATGATTTGAAAATCAAACTCCAAATTGGATTCATGATTTGATCTTGAATAATGCAATTTGATTTGCATGCGCTAAATGAGCTTTCAAATCTTTTAAACCTGATTTTATTTTGTTTAATTGGGGTTTTATTAGTTGTTGCACGTCACAAACATCAAGCGAATTATATTTGACCAATATTCAGTCATTTTCACTATAGCAAGACATATTCAGAGTCAGAGGCTTTTCACTTTACAAAACAACTATATTATAGTTCTTTTTGCATTATATTTTATATTTTATTTTGTCTAATCCTTTTTGCATTGCTTGGATCATCTCCCCAAAGAAATATTATTTAGTTCTTTTTGTGGAAAATTTAGAAATATTGACGCGATTTGACAATAAAATTTGAGGTTATTATAGTTGATGATTGAGCATGTGTCATTTATTTCTTATAATAAATTATTTTATTATGTGCATGGAAATACATAAATACATTTATGTATTGTTTTGATAGTTTTTACATTGCATTGAAATTTCTTGAAAAATCTTAAGATTTACGATAAAATTCATGACGCGATTCAAAATATCCTCTTTCCGATTTGCTTACTAATTTACGATTCGACTACGTTGCTGTAAGTTAGCCCAAAACTAAAAACTTAGTTCTCTATATTTGAATTACTTATTTACTTGTTTTTTTATTTATTTATTTCTTAACAGGGAGAAGAACAGGGAGTGTTTGGTAATGGAAAAAGTTTGTCGTCCATCAGACTTTACTTTCAGGAGAATATTGATGGGTAAGTTTTATTACGATAATAGTAACAATACTAATAAAATTTTCATATCCTAAACTGCTTGATTGTCAACTTTATTTGTAGTTGCTGCATATACTTAACTGCGTAATTATCATTGTAGTTACTGCGAGAATTTGAAAAATTTGGACCGCAAATTGGTTCAAGGTAAAGTTGTGTTTTGTTATGGATACATGGAAAATGCCCCCATAGACAATGGTCTCGACGCCGTATTAAATGCAAGCGGTGCTGGGTTGATTATTGTCGATAATCCAAAATCTGGCATGGTCGACGATTGTTCTGTTCCCCTTGTCACAGTGAGCTATGAGACTGGATGGAAGATTCTTAGATACATTCGTTCTACAAGGTAAACTACATAAATTCCTCCAAATTATTTACTATTATGATGGATGTTTATGTTGGTTAATCGATATATACATTAATTATGGAATTATCCTTATCTTTTGTGCTGGTGAAGTTCTCCTTGTATAACTATCGGACCTGCAACAACACTTGTTGGAAAGCCTATTATGACAAATATAGCTGGATTCTCGTCTCGAGGTCCTCATCCTATCAGGCCTGAAATTCTCAAGGTACTGTTAAATTCTTGTTCTTTTTCCAGACTAACAATTTCACGTATTTCTTATACAATTGCAAAAGTAGTACACTTGATCATCCCGTCTTATTGTATATTACACAACACAGCCAGATATTGCCGCACCTGGTGTAAATGTTTTAGCGGGATCAACTGAACTGAGTTACACATTTTTATCTGGAACATCTATTTCTGCTCCTCATGTTAGTGGAATAGTAGCATTATTAAAATCTTTGCACCCTGATTGGTCCCCAGCCGCAATTAAATCTGCAATAGTCACAACAGGTATATTTTATCTCACTTTCCATACCTCATGTACCTGAGCTTTTAGAGTAAATGGCAATCTAATTTGCAGGATGGACGAGTGACCCATGGGGTGAGCCCATTTACTCTGAGGGGAGCCCTATGAAGATTGCCGATGCATTCGACTATGGAGGAGGCATAATCAATCCCAATGCTGCGGCAGATCCTGGTCTAATCTATGATATGGGTTTTCGAGACTATGTTCCCTATCTTTGTTACATTGGTGGCTATAAGATTGATGGTTTTCCTTGCCGGACCAAACAATTTTCTTTTCTTGATATGAATCTCCCCTCCATCGTCGTCCCAAGTTTGATGAAGTCTGCGATTCTAACAAGAACTGTCACCAATGTGGGACCAGTGGACTCTGTGTACCACGCTAAGGTCAAAGTTCCGCGTGGTATATATGTAGAGGTGACACCCCAGTCGTTAGTGTTCAATGCAAATGTCAGAAATGTTTCTTTTACAATGAAGATCTCGACCAGCCATACTGTTAGCACTGGTTATCAATTTGGGAGCTTGACTTGGACTGACGGGGAACATAGAGTTAGGAGTCCGTTAGTTGTTCGGACTAAGATCTTCAAGGACTTCACTGACGAAATGTAGATATACTTTTCATGATGCAAATAATTAAAGGATTGGATTTGGAGAATCCCCATGTCATTGACAGAACTAATCTGGGCACAACCAATGTGCATGATATCTAGCAGCCGATATTCAGCACTTTAGATGTTATGCCAATGCAACTTGAAAGAGGTGAACTGGTGTTAGTAGTAGGATAGAAATGTAGGGGTGGGGGGTAATTTTATTATCATTATTTTTTCTTAGGCTTCTTAGGCTTTTTACTCCAGGTGGTTATTATATCTTTTTACTAGAATTTTCCTTTTATTTATAATCAACACTCCTAATGTAAGCATTCTAATGTGTCTGGACAATGATCCAAGTAGCAAAAGAATCCTGGAGGAGGAGGAGGAGGAGGAGGAGGGGGGGGGGGGGGGGGGGGGGCACTTACATTGCCCCTTTAGCCTCTCTCGTAAATGATTCGATAAAATCTCTAAAGGATTCAATATCCTTCCAATCTAATTACATAATTAAGATAGAGATGGCCTTTCCTTTTGAATAAAAAGAAAGTTTAATCTATTTTTAATGAATATTTGTGTACATAAGACATGTTTCTTTCCTTACCCATGTTTTCTCCGTCTATATTATCTCACCAAATTATTATTATTATTTTTTCCAAAGATATGATTTTTTTTCCATATATAAACTTCTTTGAACTTTCACTCTATCTATGCAGTTAAAACGGATAACGGACGCATAATGGTCCAAGAACGTTATAGGTTATAACGGGATATACCGAGATATAACGGAATAGTTTTTTAAATATATATTTTAATATCCCACAAAATATTAATGTTATTATAGTAAAAAAAGTAAATCATGTTCATAACATTAAATTCAAAAACAAAAAACCGTAATAAAAAACATCTTCCCTTGGTATGAGAGTGAGAGTGAGATCGCAAGAGAGAGTGCAATCGACTCTTCGTCTTCCATTATTATCTCATTATCTGTCAAACGGCAAGGTCTAGTTTTCTGGTGATTGGCGACGGCGAGCTCTGGTCTTTCTTTCCTATGAGTCTAAGGTTCTGGTTCGATCGAAAATGAAATGGGTAATTTTTTTTAATGTATTAGAACAAAACGTTAAAATGACGTTATTGAAAAAAATGTTGTCTCAATAACGACCACATAATGCCGTTATATCGGAGTTGTGATACCATAACGTGATAGTGTCATAACGTAATGGCTCACAGACGTTAAGTGTTATATCGGTGTTATAACGTTGTTTTAACTACACATCACTCTATTACAAACAATCTGATAGTTTATATAGAGGTAAAAAAATTAAAGTTCTCCATCTTGCTCCAATGGCTTCCTCCATTTTGTATCTTGTGCTTCTCATCCGTTTAAGTTTCCTCAACTCCATTGTTGTACAAGGGAAGGAGAATGTATATGTTGTATATAGAGGAGCTTATCTGCTAAGCTTCAACTTCTCTTTCTTATTTTCAGTTATTGGCTTCTGTGCTAAAGAGGTGAACTTCTAAACATAACAACATTCTTATAATTTTATATTTATTTAATGTTTTATAGAAATAAAGGGAGCATTTGGCTGGTTTTGCAGTGAGGATGCAACTATGGAAAATATGGTCCATATATACTCTAATGTGTTCTCAGGTAATATTATAAAAGATAGATGCATAGAAGATAGAAAAGGAAATAAAGGGCACACACACGACTATTCATTGATCTCAGTATTTATAAATTACCAGGAATTATAATTCAAATACAACTCTGCCTAAGGTAACACCTAAATACAATGAAACAGAAAGATACAAAATTTGAATTACAAATACAAAGTTAAACAAAACCAATTCAAAACTAATTCAATAGCATCAAAGAAAGTCTCGGTGGCTCTATTATTCCTCCTCAAAATGGAGCTCGTGTAGAGAGTCCAATCTTGGTCTTGAGAATAAGAAACAATGTTCGAGATAGGGGCTTTGTTAGAGCATCATCAAGTTGGTTTTTACTAGAAACATAACACGCTCGATTGAACTTGAACACGAACAAAATGGAAGTCGATAGCCACATGCATCATTCTAGAGTGGAAATTGGGTTGGAACAGAGATAAGTGGCCCCTATATTATCACAGTAAATTAGGTAGGTGAATGTGAAAGAGACGCCAAGTTCAACCAAGAGAGAACACAGGCAGTTAAGTTCGGCGACAACATTTGCAACATATCAATATTCGACCTCTGTGCTAGATCGGGCAACAGAGCGCTACTTCTTGGAACTACAAGAAATCAGATTACCACCAAGTTAGACAATATAGGTTATGTTCCTAGCTCAATCGGCATCGGAGAAAGCATGTAAGGATTGTGGTGATTCACGATAGTCTGGTATATGAGTATGCCTTCATTAACCGAACCATAAAGATAATGGAGAAGTCGCTTCACTAGAACCCAATGATCTGAGGTTGGTTTGACAACTTGTTGACAGAAAAAGCTATGTCTGGCGAGTAAATAATAGATATTGTAAGCTCCCAACAATGACATGGTATTCAAATGGATCAGAAAGTGGAGCACAGCACATGTGATTGGTGGTGAAATGGGAAGAGGTGTGAGAACATGTTTTGCTTCCATCACTTTTGTACGAGCAAGATGATCCATTATGGCATTATATAACGTCTTTGAGAGAGCAAAAGACCACGAGGATGCGATAAAACTTCCACACCTAGAAAATAAGATAGCTGCCCAAGATCTTTAAAAGAAAATTGTTGAAATAATAGTCACAAATTGTTGAACAAAACCATCATTATCACCCATTGTAATAATATCATCCACAAACCAAAAAATAGATAAGATGACTACCATTTTTGAAAATGAACAAAGAAGTATCAGCTAGTGAATTATGACAACCCGAAGCAAGAAGAAATTTGCGAAGCTTACTATACCAGACTCGTGGAGTTTGCTCGAGCCCATAAATTGCTTTTCTAAGCTTGCATACATAAGATGGATTATCAGGATCAACAAAGCTTTGCATTGTGACATATAGACATCTTCAGAAATATGACCTTGTAAAAACGCATTATTGATATCAAGTTGTCGGAGAGACCATCCACGACTAACAACAAGACTAAGAACAAGGCGCACCATAGTTGGCTTGACCACAGGGCTAAATGTATCATGATAATCAACACCAGGACGTTGATGAAATCCTTTAGCTACCAAACATGCTTTGTACCTGTCAATAAAACTATGAGAGTGTCGTTTAATGTGAAAAATTCACTTACAATCAACTACATTGTGACTAGAAGCAGGAGGTACTAGCTCCCACGTCCCATTTCAAACAAGAGCATCATATTCTTCAAACATGGCCCGACACCATTTTTATCCTTGAGGGCTTGAGTCGTAGTGGTGGGTTCTATTCAATGGATGGAGATAGTTGAGTGGAAGGTTTTAGTTTTTAAATAGGTTTAGAAAAGGAAAGTTTGTGACTTTTATTGTAGTGACAGACATTGCATAAAAAATGAAGAGACAATGATGTGAATGAGTCTAGTTGATAATGAGAAACATTATGACTAGAAGCAGGATGTACTAGCTCCCACGTCCCATTTCGAACAAGAACATCATATTCTTCAGAATGGTCCGACACCATTTTTTTATCCTAGAGGGCTCGGGTTGTAGTGGCAGGTTCTATTCAATGGGTGGAGATAGTTGAGTGGAAAGGTTTAGTTTTTTAATATGTTTAGAAAAGGAAAGTTTGTGACCTTTATTGCAGTGACATGCATTGCATAACAAATGAGGAGACAACGATGTGGACGAGTTTAGTTGATAATGAGAAACAATGTCATTTAAAATAGGAGATGCAGGGTGACCTAATCTATGATGCCACTAAGAGGAAGTTGTCTTGACACTAGAAAATGCTAGCAAGGGAGAGTTTATTGGAGAAGAGGATGACCATTCATACACCCCATCTTTTGTTTGGCCTTTCAAAAGTGTTGCCCCTGTACGAAGTTACTTCACAAGAAAGGAAGAGGGTAAGAATTCAATGGATTAAAATGGGATTAAGTTTTTCTTCATGTTAGGTACACAAAGAACATTATTTAATTGAAATGAGGTGGTAAGAGTGTTAAGAGAAGTAGAACCAGTGTGAGTAATGGGGAGACCCGTGTCGTCGCCGATCATGATGTCATCGAAACCTATATAAACCTATATAAGGCGCATGAAGGATACATTGTTCAAGTCTGCAGTGACATGGAGAGAGGTGGGGGTGTTAATTGGTTCCTAAAAACCAGCTGAACTGAATTGAACGGAATTGAGAAACCTCGAACCGAGAAACAGTTGGAACACAATGCAATTCAGTTCGGTTTGTTTTCTCATACCGTTGAAAAAACCAAACCGAACCTTTTTTTTTGTAACTCCCTCTCTCTCCACCCACCACCACCACCACCAGCACCAGCACCAGCACCTGACAAATCTCAATCAACCGCTATAATCTCTGTGGATCGACGGACCACCCATGTCTTCACTCCCCTCCGATCCCTCCACCACCTCTGCAAACATAGCTACCATCCGAATCCGTACAAGTGAACCACCCTCCTTTCTCTCCTTCGTCGAGGGTGGGGGTGATCGGCAACCACCGAGAGTAGTGTCTTCAGTATTAGGGAGGCAGAGGAGGGAAGTAATGGTGAAGAGAGTTGCTTTAGGGTTTAGGCTTTGTGCGGCCAAGATGAGATAGTGATGGTGATGGGAAAACAAAGAGAAATAAAGGAAAACCGAAAAAAATCTAAACCAAATCGAACCAGTTGGTTCGATTTCAGATTTTTGTTTGAAAAATATGTAACCGAATTGAATTTTTAGTTCGGTTCAGTTCTGATTCAATTTTAAACCGACCGAACCGATTAACACCCCTAGTGAGAGGCACCACTATCTAGTAGCCAAGTTGGAGTGTTAGAATAACAAAGTGTGCTCGAGGTTGCCATGTTGTCAGAGAGGTGATCATTGGAGTACTTGTGGTGGTGGATGGCTGAATGGGAACAAGGCGAAAGGATGGACACTTTTTGCCGTATGTCCCTAAATCCCACAAATTTGGCAGTGGTCAAGATAGGTATAAGGAGGTCAATCATTTCGACTGGAGTTTGGCCCGACATTGAGGGAGAATGCGGGGGAAGGATTATTGTAGTTTGGTTCGTTAGTGTTGTGAATTACAAAGTGGGAGGTTGAAGAATTTGAGGGATTGGTTGTAGTCATGATTGTGGTGGCTTAGTGAAGAATAGCAACAACAATTTCTAAATTTTAAATTGCTTTATACTATAAAAGATAGATGCGTAGAAGATAGAGAATGAAATAAAGGTCACACACATGGCCATTTATTGATCTCAGTATTTATAGATCACAGGGAAATATAATACAACTCTGCCTAAGCTAACTCCTAAATACAATGAAACAGAAGATACAAAATTCAAATTACAAATACAAAGTTAAAACAAAACCAATTCAAAACTAATTCAACATTAGAGAAAGTCTCAGTGGCTCTATTATATTATCCATATCTTCTGACACCTTTTCTGTACCATTTTTGTTGGAGTGGTAGTTGGACGTGTGGGTTGAATGTTTGAGAGAAGGAAGTGAGTTTCATTACATTTTGAACGATGGATATATGATGACTGGATGATTGCATACATCGATATGCCTTATAGAACTGTATGCCCATAACTCAAAGAGGTGACTTCGGAGAAAGTTCGCATACAGTAGTCTTCCAAATATGTTATTGTTGAAAAAATGGTTCTTTTTCTGTTGTTACTATTGATGTTGTGTGATGCATTTGGAGTTTGTGCCCACATCCAGGTCTGACAGACTGGAATTGCATCAGTTGCTGAAGCTACTCGAACTCCTTAACGTGGTGAGCTTAGTCCCTCTCCTGATGGGATAAGAATTATGGTGGTAGTTATCGTTTTCTCTTTAGTTCAATGCCCCAATTAGATTCAGTCTGATTTGTAGAGGTATACACATGGTGAGCCATTGTGTTTTTTGTGAGACTGGTCGAAAGTGTTGAGGTCCAGCCCATTAGGGTGGATCCAACTTTGGTAATTAATCAAACATAATTTCAAGTTTGGTTGAATAAGGAAAAATGTTTTCAATAAGAAGCAAAAATAAGGAATGAGTTGGCAGCTGGTTAATTAAATAGAAACAAAGTTCTATTTGAGGCGGTGTTGGGCGGCTGCAAACAAGTATAAATAGGTGCATAAAACATAGTTTTATTTATATAGTGTTTTCAGAGAAAAAATGCTGCGTGAATAAGTAACAGAGAACATAGTATTCTCTTTGGTGTTTGGTGCGGTTGTGTGCACGTGGACGGTGACTTTGTGTCTGATTCTTTGGGCGCGATTTTGTGCGACAAAGTGTGACGCGTGGCTGCGATATCGACTTAGTTTTGTCGATTGATTTGGTAGAAGAAGTTGAAGGAGCTTTTGGGTTAATTTGCTGTGAGGTAACCCGTGTTATTTACTCCTTGTATTATTCAAGCTTTGGGTAAAAAAGCTTGAGAAGTTATTTTACTTCTTCTTATTTGATTAGTGGATTCTCTCGGATTTGCCCCGTGGTTTTTCCCTTCACATTGGAGGGTTTTTCACGTAAATCTTGGTGTCTCGTTTATAATTGCTTTAAATTATTTCATTGATATTGTTTTATTGGTATTTGTCCCAACAGAAAGCCAATTAAATCAATACCTGTTTCTATGAAAGTATGGTCAAGTTTAACCAAGGAGCTGGTGGAGTTCCACTCTTTCAATCATTACAATGTTTGGTCCAATGTGTTGAGACTTATCTGAGAAAGGGAATTGGGTGTGGGATAGACTGCCAATAGTGCAATATTGGAATTGTTGAAAATGTTTACCTGATAGTCAGGGAGATAAATATTCATATTTGGTTATCGTGGAACACCTGTAGTATTTTTGTTATGTTCCTTTTTATTGCTGCAAGTTGAAATGGTTGGTCACTTTCTACACCCATCAGGTGTGTGCTCCTGTTGTTCTGGACTCGTGAGTTTCTCGCTCACACGATTCCTTTTATTATGGATAGACCTGTTTGCTGTGTTTCTCTTTGAAAGAGCTTGGAGTTCTCTCTTATCGACTTCTAAGGAATTAGACACGAGAATCATCTTTTTCACTATGTTTCTGTTTGAAATCTCATTGGCACTTATGCATGCATCCTCTTTCGTTGCTGATTTTCATGATTTGCATGTCTGCAAATGGTGACTCTCTGATTGAAATTGTTATTGGAAAAAATCCATGATTGCAAAATCTTAGTATTTTGTTGGGTGAACTGAGACTTACGCCTCATGAAGATCTGGTGGGGCTTTTGCCTTAGTTAAGTGAGGCGGACTCCATGAGGTATAAGTTTAATTCTGAGACATGTTGGGGCTTAGGCTTCAGTTTCATGAGGTTTAGCATGTTGGTTTAACATTTTTTTTTTTAACCTCAAAACCTCGCCCCGTCGACCCCTTTGCCTTAACCCTTGCAGTGATGATGAGTAACACGATAGGATTGAGATAATATGATAGGATTGAGAGAATATTGAGATATCAGGATGATTCTTTCAAGGAACTACTAGTAGTGAAGAAGATGATGGCCTTGGAGAAAATTGACATGAATAGATGACTATGAGGTTGACTTTGAACTTATAATTATGTGTGTTTTTGCTATTCTAAATATTTACGAGTTAGACTATTGGTTGACTAATGTTCAAGTTTTTGTTAACTTCAGATATTGACGACGCCTTTTGCTTATGATTTATGATTTTGTTACGACTTTGTAGTATGTGCAGAATATGTTATATGTTTATAATTTTGCCAGGAAATTTGCGAGTCAAATTCACTAGACAACACCAAATGGCTCACCAAGGTATTTTTCTCTTCATTATTATTGTATCTTGTTTATTTGTTCGATAATTGATTGGTTTATGCTATTATTTTTTTTGTTATTCTGTTAGCATTTTTATCAACTGCATTTTAACAAAAAACTGATGTGCCTCAATGACTTTGAGACTTATGCCTCGTGACCGCCTCACACCTCAATAAAGGGGAGTGCCTCAGATCCCGATTCAACGTTTTTAAGCCATAGCTGTAAGACTACTCTAGCTAGCTACGGCAGCTTCTCTAAAAGCTTAAGCTAGTAGAGAGAGCATATTGATGAGAATGGATAAAAACATTGCTAAAAAAAGAACATTTAGAAAAGAACATTGCTAAAAAAAAAGAGAATTGTGGAAGTAATAGATCAATAATTTAGGGAATATTCAAAGTGCTGAAAATAAATTTATATAATCCATAGGAGAAAACACTGTAAAGATGGAAGGAGATGAGAATGGATGGTTTAGGAAAAGTGGTTGCCTGGCTCTCTACTTCAAAGGGGCAAGGACAAAAAATTCTAAGAGTTAGGAGACAGAATAAGAGCAAAAGAGGGGTAGTGGCCAATTAGCCTTTAAAATCTGGCAAACCCAGAAAACTAAAGGGGCAAACAGCAAAAACTATACAATAGCATGAAAATTTTAAGTTTCAGTGGGCAGCTGCCCCACTTGTCCCTTTGTAGATTCATCCCTGTTTGCAGGGAGAAAAGTTTGATTATGACGAGAATCAACAGGAAGTTTTTGTATGTGGGAAGCAATAGTATGGTTATTGGTTTTGTTAGTCTGAAGTAGGCGGACACGTACTTTAGTTTGTCCTTCATGTAATCAAATGACTGTTTTGGATGGCATATTATGTTAATCACTTGGTAAGTAGCAAGTTTTGCATGTTTCTTTTGCATTTTGTGAGATCATATGATTCAGGGAGAGAAGTTGTACAACAATTCTTGGAAAAGTTCAAAAATGATTTTCTTTTCAAACTTGTGGCTATGAAAGTGGTGGTGGTTGTGGTAGTGGTGGCGGTGGTTGTGATGGTTGTGGCTATGAAATTAGTGGTGGATGAGGTGGTTATGTTCTGATGATTGTGTTGGGGGTTGTGGCTGTGAAGGTCGTGGTGATGATTATGCTATGGTGGTTGTGGTAGCAGTAGCAGTGGTGGCTGTAGCTCAATATTTTTATCAGATTTGCTAATTCAAAATTCAAAATCATATATATTTCTATAATAGAATTTGTTACATGTTGGTTATAAAGATCTCCAAAATCTCCATTGTCTGTCGAATCTATTACATAAATGAAGGCAGAGATGCCCTTTGTTTAGAAAATTTCTTTTAATTTTGGAAAAAACAAGTGTAGTTTTTATTCATAAATGTTTGGATTACCAGTGAGTTTTTAAGATTTGATTTATGTTTATCTCACCAGATTTTATTCGTTTCAAAGGTTTTATCTTCTTCTGTATATAAATATCTATGTACTTGGACCCATAATCCCTCCATCTTGCTGCAATGACTTCCTTTATTTGGAATATTTTACTTCTCATCAGTTTGAGTTTCTTTCTCCCCTATACTGTACAAGGGAAACAGAATGTATATGTTGCGTACAGGGGAGGAGTAGAACTCCTTGGCCGAGCTTCAGCTTCTCTTTCTCATTTTCAATTACTGGCTTCTGTGCTAGAGAGGTGATAGTTGTTACCATGACAAGACTCTTATATTTTTCATCTTTTATTTTATAGAAATAACCAATTGGGTGGTTTTGCAGTGAGGATGCAGCCATGAAAAATTTAGTCCAGACATACTCACATGTGTTCTCAGGATTTGCAGCCAAGATGACCGAATCCCACGCCAAAAAGCTATCAGGTAATATTAGCCATTTCTTCCATTTTACATTTTTTTCATTTAACAACTATGGTGAACTAATTTTGGTTTTTTAAAGGACCAATACTACCCAATTCAATTTGACGTATTTTTAGTTTAATGTCTTGCAGCTTTCCCTGGGGTCCTCAAAGTTTTTAAGAGCAAATTGTATAAGCTACATACTACAAGAAGTTGGGATTACCTTGGCCTTCCTCTTGATTCTTCTTCTTTTTCTGATAGTATTTTGAACAATACTAATATGGGTGAGGGAGCCATTATTGGTATCATTGACGGTGGTATTTGGCCGGAGTTAGAATCTTTGAATGATGAAGGATTAGGACCAATTCCGACTCGTTGGAAGGGCATATGCCAAGAAGGACAGAGGTTTAACATAAGTAATTGCAACCGAAAGTTGATAGGTGCTCGATGGTTCGTTGATGGTCTTATTGCTGAGACTGGAATTAAAAAAGAGACTATCGCAAAGAGGGGGTACTTATCACCCAGAGATAGAAAGGGACATGGAACACATACCTCAACCACTGCAGGAGGTTCGATTGTGAAAAATGTCAGCTATGCTGGCCTTGGTAGTGGCAATGTGAGAGGAGGTGCCCCCAAAGCTCATTTGGCTATCTATAAAGCTTGTTGGCTTGGTGGATTATGTTCGACAGTCGATTTATTGAAGGCAATTGATATGGCAATCCATGATGGAGTGGATGTTTTGTCATTGTCCCTTGGAGGAGGTGCAATTTCCGATGATTTCGAAGATGCCATGACATTAGGCTCATTTCATGCCGTTAACAAGGGGATTACATTTGTGTGCTCCGGTGGAAACAGTGGTCCTCAAGCTCAGACAATAACCAACATTGCGCCATGGATCATAACTGTTGCAGCCAGCAACATAGACAGATCTTTCTATGTACCTCTAATGCTAGGAAACAATCAAACACTTACTGTAAGATATGCAACAAAACTTTTTTTGTTTTTTCAAGTTATATATGTAAACAATACTGTAGGTTGGCCCCTGACTAAAACTCAGTTCTCTATAAGTGAATTATTTATTTACCTTTTTTTTTTTTTTTTCTGAACAGGGACAAGTGTGTGGTAATGGAAAACATTTGTCATCCGTTGGACTCTACTTTCAAGAGAACACTGATGGGTAAGTTTAATAACAATAATAATGATTTTTTTTTTTTGAGGTGAAAGTGAGCAGGGTTTTAAGAACCCCCAAACCTTTATAATAGTAATGTCTTGCATATACTAAACTGCCTAATTGTCAATTTTATTTGTAGTTACTGCAATAATTTGAAAATTTTGGATCGTAAATTGGTCCAAGGAAAAGTTGTGTTTTGTTATGGATATATGGAATATTCCCCCATAGAACATGCTCTTGACAACGTATTAAATGCAAGCGCCGGGTTGATCATCTCTGACAATCCAAAATCTAGCATGGTCGAAAATTCTTCTGGTCCACTTGTTACAGTGAACTATGAGACTGGATGGGAGATTCTTAGCTACATTCGCTCCACAAGGTAAACACCATACTTTTCCTCCAAATTTTTTTACTATTATGGTGGATTTTTGTGTTGGTTAATCGATATGTACTTTAGTTATGGAATTATCATTATCTTTTGTGTTGGTGAAGTTCTCCTCGTATATCTATTGGACCTGCAACAACACTTGTTGGAAAGCCTATTATGACAAAGATAGCTGATTTCTCATCTCGAGGTCCTCATCCTATCATACCTGAAATTCTCAAGGTACTAATTAATTCTTGTTCTTTTCCGGTCTAAAAATTGAAGGCAAGTTTTAGACTTAATCGTCCCGTGTTATTGTTTGTTAACATGACACAGCCAGATATTGCTGCACCTGGTGTAAATATTTTAGCAGGGTCAACCGAATCAAACTATGTATTTTTATCTGGAACATCTATGTCTGCTCCTCATGTGAGTGGAATAGTAACATTATTAAAATCTTTGCACCCTGATTGGTCCCCGGCGGCAATTAAATCTGCAATTGTCACAACAGGTAAGTTTTATGTCACTACTTTTCGTAACTCATGGAACTTGAGCTTACCCTACAATTTTATTTACAGGATGGACGAGTGATCCATGGGGTGAGCCCATTTACGCTGAAGGGAACCCTATGAAGCTTGGCGATGCATTTGACTATGGAGGAGGCATTATAAATCCCAATGCTGCAGCAGATCCTGGTCTAATCTATGATATGGGCTTTCAAGACTACGTTCCATATCTTTGTCACATTGGTGGCTACAAGATGGATGATTTTCCTTGTCCGACCCAACAATTTTCTTTTCTTGATATGAATCTCCCCTCCATTGCCATCCCAAGTTTGATGAAGTCTGTGACGCTAACAAGAACTGTCACCAATGTCGGACCAGTGGACTCTGTGTACCATGCTAATGTCAAAGTTCCTTTTTGTGTATATGTAGAGGTGACACCCCAGTCGTTGGTGTTCAATGCAAATGTCAGAAATGTTTCTTTTGCAATGAAGATCTCGACCAGCCATACTGTTAACACTGGCTATCAGTTTGGGAGCTTGACTTGGACCGACGGGAAACATAGAGTTAGGAGTCCATTAGTTGTTCGGACTAAGGTCTTGAAAGACTTCACTGACGAATTGTAGAAATATTTTTTCTGATGCAAATAATTAAAGGACACAAAAAAGAAAATACTTGGATGTAGTCTGCTACAATTCTAAACGATTGGATTTTCCTTAACTATTTGAATTTTCTATTTATTCATCGTTCTCCAAATAAGTTTCTCCCAATTTCAGTTACTGGCTTATGTGCTAGAGAAGTGATCTTCATGACCATAATAACATTCTTATCATTATTTATTAATTTTTTTTTTTATATGTTCAATGGAAACATTTGGCTAATACATACTCGCATGTCTTCTCGGGATAAGCAGTGGAGGGGCACTTTATTTATTTTTCAGATCAATTACATTTGAGCTTGTAATAACTGCACTCCTTGCCTGCTCTTGAATGAATGTTGTTTCTATGGAATCTCCCAACCTTCTTCTCGACCGACTTACCTTCTTAGGCTTCTCCACAGGTTTGTATACCTCCATTGCTACCTTCTTTGCATTATTCTTCCCACACCCATCTGTGCTATGACCAAATATATTAGCACAAATATTAGGATGAATTGCTTCTTGCCCGCTACCATAAATAGCTAATTGATGAGTAGACCTCTCATTATTCACTATTGCATTTACTCCCTTAACTAGCGGTCAATGTATATAGACCATATATTTTAAAATTAAATGATTAAAATGCCCACGAGAAATCAAAGGCTAAGATTGAATATTTTGTATCACGAACATCTTCTCAAGGAAAATCCTAAGGTCGAACTGAAATCTTAATCGTTTCTCGAAGAATTGATTTAAAATTTTTATATCTCAAACAACTCATTTCGAGGAAAATTCAACGGTTCAGAATTAATCTTACACACAGCTCGAGATAAATCTAACGGTACAAATTTAATTAAGTGTGCATCTCGAGAAAAATTAACAGTTCAGATTTAATTGTGCATGCATCTCAAAGCAAGTCAAACCGTTCAAATTTAAACGTGCACGGATCTTGAGGTAAATTTGACGTTTCAAATTTATCCGTACACATCTCGAGGAAAATTCGACATAAATTTCAGCGGTCCAAATTTACTCGTACACACATCTCGAGATAAATCTAATGGTCCAGATTTAATTATGCAAACATCTAGATGAAAATATAACGGTTCAAATTTAATCATGCACACATCTCGAAAAAAATCCTACGGTCCAAATTTACTTATGCACGTATCTCAGGGACAATCTAACGGCCGGGGAAAAAAATTCCACTCATTATTCCTCCTCCTCCATCCTGTGTTTCACAGCCCCACCACTGCTCTCCCTCTCCCTTTTCTTCCTTCTCTTTCGTCATCCTTCCTCTTCTTCCCTTTTTTGAGTAGCCAATTTTTCTCGAGATGTGTGTACGATTAAATTTGAACCGTTAGGTTTATCTCAAGATGCATCTACAATTAAATTTAAACAGTCAGAGTTACCTCGAGATGCATGGACGATTAAAATTGATCGTTAGATTTTCCTCGAGATGCATACACGATTGAATTTGGACTGGCAGATTTTCTTAGAGATGTGTGCGCGGTTAAATTTTAAACGTCAGATTTACCTCGGATGCGTGCACGATTAAATTTGAACTGTTAGGTTTGCCTCGAGATGCATGCACAATTAAATCCGAACCATTAGATTTACCTCGAGATGTGTATGTGATTAAATCTGGACCGTTAGATTTACCTCGAGATGAATTGTTTGAGATTCAATTTATTTGGATTTTCCTTGAGATACAAAATTTTTCCTGCTGTTGCCTCGAGATGTATGTGCGATTAAATATAACTGTCATATTTCCTCGAAATATGGGCGAGATTAAATTTGGGCTGATTTAATTTAGACCGTCATATTTTTCTCGAGACGTGTGTATATTTAAATATGAACCGTCAGATTTACCTCGAGATGTGTGTGATTAAATTTTGACCATTAGATTTACCTCCAGATGAACGGTTTGAGATTCAATTATTTAAAATCAATTGTTGAATTTTTCTCGAGATACGATTTACAAATTCATTTGATTCTTAGGATTTTCTTTTCGAGATGCGTGTTATAAATTTGGACCGTTAGATTTACCTCGAGATGAACGGTTTGAGATTCAAATTTTAAAATCAAATGTTGGATTTTTCTCGAGATACGATTACGATAAAATTTCGTCCTTAAGATTTTCATTGAGATGAGATGTTCGAGATATGAAACATTAAATCTGAGTCTTTTATATCTGAGGGGTATTTTGGTAATCTGCTTTGAAAAACTGACGGTCTATTGACGTTGACCACTAGTCAATAGGATAAATGCAATTGTGAATAATGAGGGGTCTATTTATCAATTAACCATTTATAATAAGGGGCAAGTAGCAATTATCCCAATTTATTAATAAGTTTGCATGTGGACGGGCTTCCAAGCATATTCAACCCCAACCTTGTACGTCTTGACGCTATCTACAATCAAAGGAATATGATTGGGCAGGGGGACAAGACTCAATGATTTGAACACACTCTTGCAAAGCTCATGCACACTTTATCTTCAGTGGCCTTGTCAAGCAGAAGCGGTGTTCCAATTGCACTAAGAATGAATTTCAAGCCCTTGGGGTTCCAGAAAATTAGGCTCATGTTCCTCAGAGTAATCCAAATGGCCTGATGATGAAGTGCATTCGTATCGTCCTCCAAAAAGGGCCTTCATGGCCTGATGATGAAGAGTTTGCTAGCAATATGTATGGGATCAATCTCCAATATTTTATCCCTATTCTCTTGTTCGTTGAACTTGAAAACAAAGGTGTTGTCACTATGGGTTTTCATGTGAAATCCTCCCTTAAGCTTCCATGTCCTGGTGAGAACCTCCTTCACGTATCCAAACGCCATCTTCTTCCGTGTGTATCGATCATTAAATGCATGATCGAGCAAACATAAATAACCTCCTACACCTGCCAAACAACTTCAAAATTTCATAGGAGGGTGGGGGATGGCTCAGAACTCCTCTGTACCCACATCAAAAGCAACTTCCAAAATGTGAATTGATAGAAAAATTGCGGAATGCCTGTGGAAACTTAAGCAAACAAACTAATTATTATTGCAGTAGTTTATGGCAGTTAGAGGAAATCTTCTATGTGGATTTTTACCCATACACACGGAAGAGCTCCTAGACACAACAAAATCTGTATAGGAAAGTTTTTAGTGTAAGGCTTAAGTGAAAGCATAGGGACAACTTACGAGTGAATTATATACATATTTGCTCCTAATGTCTCACAAAATTGATAGAGGTCAGCTATATCTATTGAGAATTCAAGAAGAAAAAGATCACCGGACCAACCACCAACATTGCCACCATCCATCAACACAACAAATTGTGAATTCAGGAAAATAAAAAAATAGAACCGTTGATTACTCACTATCCCAGCCATTAGGAAACTGACCTGCAGAATTCGGGAAAAAGACCTTTCAAGATAAAATGTCAGATGATACTCATGCGAAAGCCTTTGAGACGGATTACTTTTCATGAAATAGGACTGTACGTATAGTAATGTTTTACCTAATTGACTTTAGCAACTTACTGTACTTCATGTTCATGTGCAGCAAGCGTACCATCAACACCGGTAGGTGGTATAGAACCTTACAACTGATTTCTTTCCCGTTAAGTTTGGTTTGACACAATTCGAAATTTTTTTATAAGTTTGTAGTCACATTTTCAATTTCTCATGTATTTCCGGGTTTTGCTTTGTGCAGAAAATCTGATCAGGAATGGCAGTTCTGATACTTGTTTCTCTCGATCTTTTAAGCTCAAAGTTGCTTCCTGCACGTGTTACTTTCTAGGCAGAAATTTTTTTTTAGTGAAACGAGATTATTTCTGTGTTGAATTAGTATAGTGTTAGTGTTTCCACATCTGATTCACTCAGATAAGAATTTACAGTCACTATATAATTTACCTTCATGGAGAAATATCTCGATAGTGCGGAACTCCAACTGCGATGTACTTTATCAGTTTATCTTGCATATATGAACTATGATGATGATGGCGTACGTTGCAAAATCTACCTTTGTTATTTCCTGACTTGGTTGATCTTCATATTGCTTTTTGTATACAAGATTTATGTAGATCGTAGAATTGAGAGAATTGGGACTACTGAAACCTGAAAAACAAAATGCAGTGTTTTGTTAACTGATTTCCCTTCATCTATTGATATCTAATTCATGGTTATAATGGCGCCTCTTGATTGACGAACTCGGTCAGTTTGGTTCATCCAATCTCTTCTTCTTCTTGACAGACTAACACTCGTTGTGATTGATGAGAATGATAATCTTTATGATCTGGTTCAATGAGTTCTGGTTTTTCCAGGAAACCTTATAGTTCAACCCATACCCGTTAGGAGTACTATGCTAGTACATTGTTGAGTTCTATTAGTAGTAGGAATAAGAAGTCTAGTTTTAGGAAGAATTTGTTCTTGCCTTCTCAATCCAGTATTAGAAATAGTAAGCATAATCAGAGTAGGATCAAATCTATTTGTTTTTTTTTTATATGCAAAGGTCTGTAATAGAGTTAGAAATAGCAAGTATAATCAGAGTAGGATCAAGTCTTTTTTTTATATATATATATATGCAGAGGTCTGTAATAGAGTTTTAATCAATTAGAGAATTGGTGTCTGATCTCCAATCTACGAGGTGGTTGGTTGCTTCATCATAGAGAGTAGTAGATAGACAGATATTGTGTGTTTTAGTTGAACTTTGAAGGAGATTTTTGCTGAGTTTTCTACAATTCGATGGGAACGTTTTTGAAATTTAGAAGGCCGAGGTCCGGCAATGGAACTGTAGAAGAAGCTGAGAGGAAAGACCGCAGAGGATCCTTCGTCGTGGTAAGAACACCCTTCGTTGCAGTGAGAAGGATTTCTCTGGGTTTGGACCGAGGCAGTGATTGCCACTCTTCTGCTGAGATTGTGGCAGGATCAACACCATTATGGATAGCTAAAGGCTTTCCTTGTGTTTTTCCAAAGACAAGCAATAGTGATAGCCGTCCATCGTTTGATCTAACCCCTACCCAGGAGGAAAGCTTGATAAAGCTACAAAGACGTGTTGAAATTTCCTATGATGGTTCAAATCCAGAGCACCAGGAAGCATTACGAGCATTGTGGAATGCTTCCTTTCCAGATGAGAAACTTCATGGATTAAAATCTGAGCAGTGGAAGGACATGGGCTGGCAAGGAACAGATCCATCAACCGATATCAGAGGTGCTGGTTGTCTATCACTGGAAAATTTATTGTTCTTTGCAAGGACTTATCCGAAAGCTTTCCAGGATCTTCTCCATAAACTTGAAGGCGATAGAGCAGAATGGGAGTACCCTTTTGCAGTAGCTGGTATGAACATCACATATATGCTCATTCAGATGCTTGATATTGAACTACCCAAACCAAGGACAATGATCGGATCTGTTTTCTGCAAGTTACTTGCAGAAAACGAATCAGCTTTTGACATTTTGTACTGCATAACATTCAAGATTTTCGATAAGCAATGGCTTCACATGCGTGCCTCTTACATGGATTTTAATGTGGTAATGAAATCCACACGGCAACAGTTAGAACGAGAATTGCTGCTTGAAGAAATAACAATGGTGGAAGAAATGCCTTCGTATAGTCTCCTAAGATAGTGTAGTAGTACTCCCGAGTTATTCCATGAAGTACCTGGAGCATTTTTTTTTTTTTTTGTTTGATGTAATAAGGGACATTACAAAAAAAAAAGTAGTCTTTCGCTTCGAATCATCTTTTTTGATGTCGTTTACTTTTTTTGAATGCTTGAAATTTGTTGATTGTTGATTGTTTTTAGTACTACTCAAACAGGTTTTGTGGCAGGTTGACAAGCCAAACAAGAAAATTTTTATTGAGAAGGGAAGAGGTGAGTAAGACACTCATTACAACAGACACAAATAAATCGATCTTATAACAAAGAATACCAAGACACCGTGAAGGTGTCGAAATTTAATTGCCTAAATTGATTACAAGCCGAACCATCCTCCACAATTCTCTAATAATTGCAATAGAGTGCTCTGATCCATTAAGCCATTCAAAGAATTTTTTTTCCTTCGACACGCACCACATAAGCACATGAGGGACCCTACCAAATCCAATCCACATGCCGTGATAATTTGGCATGGACCACAAGCTTAACCACTTATAAATGGAGCTATGGAATTTCATACTTACCCCAAATCCTGTGAGGAAACTTCTCCAAATAGACTTCAAGAATCTGCAGTATAAAGCAAGTGATCAATTGTTTAACCACTCTCATTGCAGAGAACACACATGTACACTTCCCATGTCGATTCCCCTTTGCCTTAAATTATCTTTAGTCATGGTCCTCCCATGAAAACCGACCAACAAAAGAAGTTGATCCGAGGTTGAACATTCTTCACCCAAACCAGATTTGTATGAGCCGAGATAAAGGTGTTGGAATGATGTTCATTAGTGGAGCTTCCAACAAATTGGAAGACTCTTTGACCGAAAAACCAACGGATTTATCATTCCACACCAAACCATTGGAGTGTTAGGAGAGAACCTGATTTTTCAGCCAGTGAATGAAGTTTGTAGCCTCATCTAGCTCCCCTTTATTGAATGGTCTGCGAAAAGAGAAATCCCAAGTCGCCCCATAAACCCAAAAGTTGCATACACGCCCAATTTTCTTAGTGCAAATATAAAAATTGCTCGGAAACAAAACCTTTAAAGGTCAACAATCATTCTAAAAAGAAATCAGCTCACCATTTGGAACATCTAATGGAAGTGTGAGGATAAAAATTATTTGCACAATAGAGATATAGACTTCCACATGGTGCACCCAAACGGAACATACTATGTATTGGCTTCACACTCCCATCTATTTTGGCCATATTTGTCTATTATAATTGATCTCCACAAATTGTCTTATTCCTCCGCAAACCTCCAAAGCCACTTCGATAACAAAGCGGTGTTAAATATGTTCACTTGACGAATGTCTAAACTATCACAAGATTTGGGGCAACAAGTTTTTTCCCACCTCACTAGATGCATCTTTCTTGAATTTGGAGTGGAACCCCAAATGAACATAATTTGCTCCATCTTTGCCGAGATAGAAATCGGCACTTTAATGAGAGATAAAAGATAAATTGGGATAAACACCTATGTTGATTTGATTAATGTCAACCTACCCGCTTTAGAGAGAAATTTGCGCTTCCAAGAAGCAAGCGTAGATTCCATCCTTTCAATAGTCTCATCCCACACCGCTTTACTTTTGTATTTAGCCCCAAGTGGCATACCGAATTATTTCATTAGATGATTCCCCGCCGCACAACCCAACAAACTAGCCAACTGATTCAGGTTTGGGACCTCACCGATGGGCATCACCACATATTTATGAAAATTAATTTTGAGACCAAAAATCACTTCAAACCATGGAATATTTTTTTAGAGCTATAACCTGGTTTTCGAATGCATTGCAAAAAATAATTGTATCATCAACGTACTGAAGGATGGAGATGAGACTGCTACTATCTGCTACTCTCAACTGTTTTTAAGATCATTTGGGCTAGCTCTTCCACTGCCATGGTGAAGAGGAAAGGAGACATTGGGTCGCCATGATCAAGACCTTTAGAACTTTTAAAGAAACCTTGAAGCTTATCATTTATTTTCATTGCAAAATTAGTTGTTGATCTGCAAGTGTGAAGCCACTCAATCCATTTGTAATTAAAACTTATGCATTTCATAATCAAATCCAAATATTGCCATGTAACATTGTTGAAAGCTTTTGAAAAATACTGCTTAATGACTAGCCTTGGAACACCTTGCTTCCACCTTGCATCAATTAATTCATTAGCTATCAGCGCACTATCAATCACCTGTCTGCCTCTAACTGCAACACTCTAAAAAGGAGAGATGACCAAGTGAAGCACCCTTTTCAACTAGCCAGCCAAAACTTTAGACAAGAGCTTATACACCCTGTTCAAGAGATTTATAGGCCTAAAATTGGTTACAGATCAAGCACCAGAGCATTTTGGAATGAGATAGATGATAGTAGAGTTCAACCTCTATCTAAAAAAATTCCACACTTAAATCTTCAACACACTTAAGAATTCTGGCTTAATCATATCTGAAGTTCTCAAATAAATTTCCTTTTTGAGATCTGGCATGGGTGGGGAGGGTTAAGGGTAAAAAAAAAAAAAAAAAAACTCAAATTAACATCTTTAGTACCCTTCTTCTTTCCATTAATCAAACAACGTTAAAGCCCCCTCCTAAAACCCAAGGGAATTGCACTCACCTTCCCATCAGTTCGAGAATATGTCCGTCAGAAATTTTTGTAGCAAACGTGGACTAAGAACCCCTTTATCTTTACATGCAATAGCCATATGTACCTATCGCCCATCAAGTTTCCTAAATCACCTTCTTAAGATATTTAAGCTGGTAATGGTTGCTCACATGGCACCTTAAAACCAGGAGGAGCTCCCACATGTTCAGGCGTGCAAATCATGTGTTGCTTACTAGTATTCTCAAAACCTGGTGGAATGTCTATATGTTGAGTCCCAGAAGACTCCAAATTCGAGTTCACCGATCCGCTCCACCCTAACCGGAGCACTACAACCTGGTTTGTCGGCCCAAATTTCCCTACTACAAAGACCTGATTTCGACGGTCTCACCCCTGAATGTTTTAACATAAATTTGGACCGTGTAGGAAAACAGATAAATTGACCCAATTCAGAAAACGATTTTTATGGGCCTTTTTTTAGAGTTTTCGGGCTCCATTATCTTGTTTGGAGAATGAGAAAGGGGTAAAAAGTGTAAAAAAAAACCCTCAAAGAGACACCAAAAAGGGGCTGCATAGAATTACTTTAGAGAATTTGTTCAATAAGCGGTTCTGGTATTCAATGTTTGAGAGCTTGCACAATTCAAGCTCTTTTTTTTACCCTTGAGCCTCCCCACCCCATGCCTTCGGTCGGGTTTGAACCTGTGATGTATGATTCCATCCGCCACATCTCTACTAACTCAGCTGGTACACCTCTTTGGCTGCACAAGTCAAGCTCATAGCCCCATTCACTAACTAAGAGAAGATATAGAAAATGAAGGCCTCCAATTCAACTAACCAAAATTTGATTTTCACCTTTCCCCAATTTGACTTCTACCTATACAAAAAAACATGTAATTCTATATGTTTTTCCACAAACTAGTACAGAATGACCCAAAAGGATGCTTGAGAACTACTCAGAAGCGTGAGGATCATAATCGGCTCTAATGGTTTGAGACCGTAACCCTCCTCTATTCCATATCCCCCAGACCACTTGCATAATTCATGAAACCCCCATTTGTTAGTTGTAGAGGATGATGAAAGCCCAAGCAACCAATTTTGCAGTTAAGATCTATTGAAATATATCAGTTAACAAAAGGCTATGTTTGCAACAACATTCAGTCAGTAACTCTAAATTCTACATTCTAAACACTTGCTATCACAAACTAAAGCCATCATAAGATCAACCACTAAACTTCACATAAATGGACACTGTGTCTGCTGTCATCAAGAATACGCAGTCACGTCATGCAAGAATGAAACATAATGTAGCTGTAAATTCTTGAAAATTGTAGCAAATTCAACATTTAAGTAACCAAACAATGACGATATCTATTTATGGAGGTGTAAAGTAGTTGTAACCTCTTGTAATATTGTACCCAATTCAACATTAATATGCAGTTCTTACTAAAGAAAGACTAGCTGGGACTTGCATAACCAGGAGACAGAAACCCTTTTAGATTAGCAAAAGCTGTGAGTTAGTTCACTCTTCCATCTCAATATCTTCCTCGTGATGTCTGCACAAAGTAAAATCCAGAAATAAATATAAATTTAGATACTGTTATACAAAAATGTGAAAGTAAAAAAATCAGTGGCAGATCAAACTTAACTGGATAGGAATCAGTTGCATGGTTCTATGCCCTTTCCCATTATCGGCGCCATGGTTGCTGCTCCATAATGTTATAAGCATAGTAAATTGTCATAGTCAATTAGGCAAAACGTAAATAATAAAGACGCAATGCATGTACACGTGCCTGTGGGTTCAGATATCATTTATGAGAATATTAAAGACAATATGCCATTTCGGATTCTTAGTTAAAAGTTGATATTGTTATAAACCTGGCTCAAAAGTGGCAACCAAACCTGACTGCCTAGAATTGTTGTTGTTGTAAATATGCCATTAACAATCATGGAGTTGGATTTTTCTCCAATCAGCTCACATCGACGTAGTTATCTAATTTTAATATTTGTCAATAACTTACATTATTCCTTTTTTTTTTTTTGGAAAGCGAGCTGGGGTTTGTAGGATCCCCGAACCTTATATTAAAAAAAAAGGTGATGATGATTAAATGGTAAAAACAAACACCCCCTACTCTTATATTTTAGAATATGGCAGCAAATACAGTCCAGGTTATATTAGATTCCAGATGATGACCTAGGAGTTGTGTGTGTTCACCTCTATATCTAACTAAGAGCTCCAAATATCGCGAAAAGACACATTTTTCAAGAAATTCGAGCCAAACCAAGAGGCAACCAAACAAGGACCCCAATTAAGGAAAACTACTATGGTTGCTGGATCTTTCTCTAGATTGAGTACTCTGGTCAGCAACAAGTTCTTTAGCGAGGAATTCTTATAGGGACTTTCTATTGAGACTAGAAGTCCACTTCACCTGTTCCGTAGCCCCCGACCTTGATATATACTAGATATGCTTGCTCTACGAGCTTAAGCTTTTAGATAAGTTGGCAATTTAACAGTTTCTTCATTTCTACATGTTTGAATGCTTCTATGGGATTCAAAAAAAGGTGACGTACTTCCTAAAGTTATATCTCCAATTAATGTGTGGTGTCCTCGACTTGAGACAAAATACTATACTACTAATTACAATCAGTCTCTCCAGTTTAGGTTTTACAAAGTGCACGAAAACTCAAAATGGTTGATGAGAGCAGAAGAGTTCAATATTCTATCAAATTAGATTATGCATATTAAATGAATGTATATATCTGAATGGCTATACGAAAGAAATTCAAAACATCGAATACTAAAATGTAAAACATTTATCTCTTACCTGTTTGGTGATCTGACAATCTCCCTGAGTGCTATAGAGCTCCGATGATGGGGAATTCCACTGTTGACCTTTTCGATTTTGTCAAGCCAAGGTTTGCTAAACTTTCTTGTTACAGGATCATAGCAGATGAGGTATTGATCATTATGCACCATTAAAATGTTCCCGTTGCTCATCAATGCTATAGAACAAAATTGTGCTTTGAACCTAGAAACATATCGGGTAATGTTGTAGTCCTTCGTCCAAGATCTGTCAACTCCATACTCCTTCATCACCCAGACCACACACCAGTTAAAAAATGCATTATCAAGCAAACATAACTGACCTCCTAAATCCCCCAAACAACTTCTGCAGCTTACAGGCGGATGTTGAATCACTGAAAACTCCTCGTCATGCACATCAAAAGCAACGATGAATTGTGGAGGCAAATCAGCACTGTCCTCTAGTGTCTGCCAGTGAAGAACTCCATTAACAAATACCTGGGTGTAGTTCCTTCTAAGGAAATAAGGAACTTCTCCGAGACACCTCCATTTTCCAGAACCAAGCGTATATACCTCAAGCACTAAAATGTAATCGTCTTCATCCTCATCCTCATCGCCATCAACAACTTCATAATGCATTCTTATCACCTTATATTCCTTAGTAACTTGATCAAACCCGAACCCAGACACAGTAGAAGAACGCCATACATAGTATAGCATTTCAGGCAATTGCACATACTCTCCAACAACTGGGTTACAAATGAAAATGGGGTCATAGCCTAAATCATCTGTATGAGATAAACATACCAGCCCATTACATGACCCGACGATATCAAATTGAAGACAATAATTATGTTCATCATTAAACAAAGGACTAAGAGCAACCCCATTTTTGAAATCATTTTTGGAACCATCACCATCATGCTCTAACAGGTGAATATCACTTCCGAAATCATACTCATCTTTATCCAAGGATTGGCCTTCTCCTTCCTTAACATAAAGCAAAATACTATCTGCGTACTGGGGCTGTTGTGCCATTATTTTAATGGAGTGCATTTTCATGAAGCGAGGGTGGTGTATTATTTTGTCCCAAGTTTTACATACGCACCTGCAAACCGCCAAGGGTCTGGCTGGAAGCCTTGATAAGATGTCGATGAAGATATCAGCTTGAAGTTTCGAGAAAGGTCCAGATTCTTGGTTTCCTCCAAGCCTCAGCAACAATCCTTCCCAATCTACCTCCATTTCTTGATTTCAGCTCTTATGATCGAATTTGGTCTAAGAAAAATTGAATCGTTAGACAACCATAATCAAACTATTGATGGGGAAAGACGAATGTTTGATGGAATGGAGAGAAGAGTGATGAACTGAAGTAGTAAGAGTTGTCTGATGAAAACCTAACACAGAGAATATGAGCTTATATATGTGCAGACAAGACAGGCGGCCTCCTGTTTTTCAGCGCATAGGACAGGACAGGCCCACTAGATTTTTTTTTTCCCAGGCCTATGGTGGCAACCAGCTATTATGTTTACCTCAATTAGGAAACCGTAGATTTCATAAGACATATCAGGTAATTAGGAAAACCAGCTATTAGAGTAAGTCTAGGGAGCGAGGGAGGGGCCAACACGGCACACCTTCCTCGAGATGCGCATCACCTTGCATTTCGAGGAGGGTGGGCGGTGTTGGGCTCTCCCTCGCTCCCTAGACTTACTCTACAACGCCCATTCTAGGAAGCGAGGGTGGGGGAGGCCGAGCCCAACATCGCTCACCCTCCTCGAGATGTATGCATATAAATATCTTTTAATTGTATCTTAATCCTGTCCAATAAATACACAAATTATATGCACTTCCCGTTCATTTTGAGCCTCTTCGCAGGACAAGATCTCACCCCATTACTACTTATTGTTTGTCAATGCAAAATCTGAAACGGATCCCTTTTGCGATTGGAGATGGCATAACCTTATCCTCCAAAATTCCACTCATTCAACATTTTTATAGCAAAAAGTTATCTTCAACTTCAGAAGTAATTCCTCTCTGCATGGGATAATATAACTATAAGAGGATTTCATCTATTTTGTGTATGGCAACTGTCCTAACAAGATCACTGGAAGCTGATCCGAGTTTTGAACCTCACTGACATTACCACATACCATAACAACAACAATCTGATCGCCACAACCTGGTTGGGGTTGGGATGCTAAGTGTAATGTCACGAGCATACTGCTCGATAGAATCTGTAATGGAAGTAAATGTATTACATAACTGTTGAAACAGGTTTATAGATGGTCTGCAGAGTCTATATATATTGGTTTTTTTTGTAAGTCATGAAAGTCAGACAGATAACGAACAGATGGTTATATTCTTATGATCAATAAATACAATATTTTCAATGAAATGACTTTTTTGTTTTTTTTTGGAAAGCGAGTTGGGTTTTAAGGACCCAAAACCTTTATACAAATGAAACAAAAGCAAAAACAAAATAAAAAAAGAAAGAGAATTCTAGTGAGAGTGAACATGATTACTAGGCCTATAAAAATCTTCAACTAGCATCGGCCAACCAATGAAATGACTTAATACAACAGGCATAGCCAAAGGAACTGAAGACACTCTTTTGAATTCTGAAATCCACAATCAGCCTCGTGGAAGCACTTTAATCACTAATCATCGATGAACTTTGACCAGGACTACTACTTACGATGACCCATAGTCTTAGTTTGGAACATAAACCAACACCATTGAGAATGTGTATAGAAAGTATGCAATGGAGCATGTCCAAACTGGAAATTTATGATGGAAGCTTAGCAAGAGCACCCATGAGACCACAAATGATGATAATAATAAAAATTTCAGCGGAGAAATTCGATGTCAAATCCCTTGCGTATACAAGTGATAAAAGTATAGATAACCCAAGGATATTGTTCATGATCACTCCCCGTATATCTTCATTAATTAGCAACTCCAATACTTAAAATAATCTCATTAACTAAATTGTTCGATCTGAATTTCATATTACTTGATAATACCTCAAAAAAATGTGAGAGATGTAGTTCTTTCAGTCTTGTTGCTTGCCGCCATGACTGTTGACACAACTTTTCTAAAGTTGGTAGCCAAAGGAATGACCATAAAGGAGATATGGAAAGACGGTATGCATGCAGCCTCGGTGAAACTTTTGAACTACATCTATAAGAGGATCGGCTAGCAACAAGAATACAACACTTTCGAACAACAAGAATATTATTGATTTGCACCATATCCATTAGTCTTAAATCTCTTGTCCCCACTCAAGTTCTTTCTCAGTTGTTATCCAAGCTCCTTGTGTTGTCGATCATTTCCGATTCATCATAAAGAAATAGTAAGACTAGCTAGCTAGAGATATGAAAATTAAGTCCATGCATGTATAATATGGTTTCCTTACATGATAAATGGCGTTGAGGATCGTCACTGAGCCAAACAAGTTGAAGAGTCCATCCTGAAATTCTTTATCATCTATCTTTCCGTCACCATCTCTGTTTAGTAAATTCATGAATTGTTCTATAAGCCTTCTTTTCTGTACTATCTATCATTGCTCTCAAATCCGAAGTAGTAATAAATTTAGGTCTTGATCTAAATTCCCAAATAGCCTGCAATATTTATGATAAGTCAATGATCAGACAAACAATTAAGAAACCTTGAAAACTGCATAACTAAGTCATTAAGTGATAAGAACTAACCCTATCAAATCGTCATAATTAGGCTTCCCATCATCATCAAGGAAAAGTCCTACTGATTCGTTGGAAAGATGCCTCAAGATTTCCATTAGATGTGTATTCTTTGCATGTCCATGATATTTTCCTATACATAGACTGAAATTAATACTATCGTTTCCATAATTACTCAAACAAGTCTATTACGAGGTTCATTACCTTGTATATGCTATCTACTGAGCCTTGGAGGATAGAACCAAGGTTGTCAACTGCACGCTTAACCTTAAGATGCCACATCTTGAACACAAGATGCAACTATTTCATGGTTGGCATACGAATGCTTCTTTTCAGGCACAATAGCAATAATCTTTTGTCGTGGTTCATCCACCGTAAGACAATTGTTTTTATCAAGATCGATGCTTGCAAGTAGACTAAATGAAAAAAGAAAGAAAAAAAAAGTCAGAATGTCCAATGTCACTTGCATATGTTGAAATCACGCAATCCTTTTAGAAAGCAATATATGACCTTCTTATAGTGGATGGATCTGGTGCACCGTGCTTGGTTAGGAGTTTCCCCGATGTTTGCATCTCAATGTGTTTTAAAAAGTCTACCATCAAATGGCCGTTCTATGCATAGTTTAGTATTCTCTCTGGAATCCAAGGATGAAATTTGTACACATGTATCAATAAAAATGTCATCCAAACTACTTACTTCGGGAGAAATCCCAATTCAAACCACAACCTGGAGTTTTTCATATGATATATGGATAGAACTTCAAGTATGTATATACACCACTAGCATATAGTACTATACATGTTCCCTACTTTAGTCATTGAGGTGGAAAAGAAGTACCAGATACAGCAAGAAACTCAAAAGGATCAAAACAGACAATTAGGGAAGTCAATATTATAAGTGGCTCCCAAGAAGGCTTATTGATGGTTGCTGGTAGCTGCACAATGATGAATTATGAGATGAATATCTTTAAAGATGTAAGTTCAGAATAGAGTTAGAACAGGGTAATAAGCAGGGAATGTTACCACTGCTGTAACTTATCATAGCTTTGTTATTTTGCATCCCTAGTGTCTTACCAGTATTTATTTACTTGAAATTAGACAATGTCAAACCAACTCAAACAACATTTGTACTCTGCAGGGATAATGTATCATCTTTGCTTCCATTGTTTGTCTATGGACGGGTAATAGCTAGTATCTATAACTTCTATGCGGCTACCAGATTGTCAGTGGAAGTTCATTGGTGCAAGGATGCAATTTGGTTTGAACGAATGGATAGAAGAATTGAATTACCTCCTCCCCTCATTTTATTTTCTTCAATATTTATTGTGCTTAGTTCATCTGCCTTTGGTGCAAAGTTATAAAATCGATCTTCACTTGCACTTTCTATTCTGGAAACTGTATAGCCTTCAATGTGCATTCTGATATTGTGAGAATGGAACAAATACAAAGTCCAACTAATGTTTTTCCAGTTGCTTATGTGTGTTTGTCAGATGCCAATTGCTTAATTATTAAAAAAAAAAAAAAAATCTAGCTTATTCAAGAAGCACTCCCCTACCAAACCAAGGTTGTTGTTGTTGCTCTCAATAGAAACAAAACAGCTTGGTATGAGCTCATTTAGGTAAATGATATCATGATTTGATGTTAATCGTATTTAATGATGTCACAGTTTGATGTCATTAGGACGCTATAAATAAGCAAGCTTCAGAGTCAGTTTTATTTGTGTTATTCATAAAGAAGAAAAAAAAAATGTCAAAAATTTATTCTTCAAGCACTCCCCAGAAAAAAGTTAAAACAAAGATCAACTACGGGTGTCACCAGGAGGCTACGTTATTGTTGTGTTATTTAGAGACTAAGGAAGGGTTGATGAGTTTTGTCCTGTCACTCAGTACACTCTTTGGGGGAAAAGTGGGAGGTCGTACCAACGACATATGTTAGATAAACGGAAGGTTGATGAGTTTGTAATATTTGCTTGCACGTTTAGGAATTCATCAGCATTATAATTTATTTGTTTTTTGGGTTGATACAGATTAAATTAGTATTTAACCTGTAATTTCATTAGTTGTAGAATCCTCTCCTCCTACCAAGCTTTCTCTCGCTCTTGCTTAGAAAAAAAAGGGCCAACTTTTCTGTCTCCATGGCAGCTCATCTTTCTACTCATCCAAAATGTTCGAACCCAAGAATTGGTTCAGATGGTAAAAACTATACCCATTGTGAATCAACCTTCTTACAGTTCAAGGGGTTGATCCCTTCAGCTGGTTGCAAACATATGTACAATTTCCTTCCACGCACAAATCACATTGTAGGCCACCTCTTCTGAACTTTGACATATCAATCTGTAATGTATATCGGGGAGAGGTATGTTGCAAAGGGTAGTGACTTCCTGTACAAATCCACAGTGCTTTGGGTTTTTACATTACCATTGTCTTTCAAGT
Source organism: Berberis vulgaris (assembly GCA_963556465.1). Taxonomy (NCBI): domain Eukaryota; kingdom Viridiplantae; phylum Streptophyta; class Magnoliopsida; order Ranunculales; family Berberidaceae; genus Berberis; species Berberis vulgaris. Next base: position 82,058,768 of record OY747132.1, on the reverse strand, counting down.
TTTGGGTGTGCTTCCGGAGGCCATTATAGTTCTTGGCCGTAAGCTCTGCTTACATGCTTTACTACCTGATCATCCATTGAGTTTCCTAGAAATGAGTATGAACAATTTGGAGTTAAAACTCATAGAATATCATCCTAATCTCTTTGGTAATAAAAGATTAATTATATTGTTCTCTAACCAAAAAAAGTATATAATTTATGTTATGGAAAAGCATAAATTCACTGAATATGCGGCAAGATGATCACTAACTACGAGTGTTATGCTTGATGCAGGAGCTAAGCAAAAACAATAGTTCTGTATATATACATCCTTCTTTATTTAGGAATGGATAGCCAATCAAATTAAAGAACTCAGACTTACTGCAATGTGATATAAGCCTAGCTATGGTAAAATACAAATAAGTTGAATGATACTGTAGTGCTATTTAATGCACAGAAACATTAGTGACATGCATGTTTTGAACAAGTTTTTCATAAAATAACTCGCATTTCTATGTATAAACCGGCTAGTTTGTTGACGACCATAAAATTCAAATGACCGTACAAATAAGCCCCAAGGAGTAAAGATATTGAAAGCTCAACTTCAAATGATCATTTGCTAGAAAATAAAGGCATGTCACTGTCTTTTTTTTTTTAATATGAATCAGCAAAGACTACTTTATTCATTTGTTCTATGATAAAATACAGATCAGCAGACTGATGGCAATAGAAATAAGTCAAACAAACATGAGAGCGAGCAGCGCATCAGCAGACTGATGCCATTGTTTCACACATTCTTTCAGGGAATCACCATTAGGACCCAGCCCCCCAGTCTGCTACAATAGAACACCATACCTACTTAGCATATGATCAATGAAAGAAAAGCACCATTCGTCTTGCAAACAAAAAATGTCAATTCTGTTTTGCAAGAGGCTGCATGAAGTCCATGATCTTTCTGATGCCTAAACATCCGCTGCTCTCAGGAACACTAACCGGAATGGTTGTATTAGACATTAGAAACACGGACAAGCTCATGAGATTGGATTTTTTTCCCTATCAAAGTTAGCCTTCTCGTAATTGAAAGGCTTGTATCCTCCTGAATTATTATTATTATTATTATTAAAAAAAAAAAAAATTGAAAGGCAAGTGTGTCGTCAGTGGGTATAAAACCCAATAATTGGGGGTTAAACCGCCACAGCCCAACTAACTAGGTTACCATTGCCGCCGGTAGGTATAAAACCCAAGACCTGAGGTTAAACTACCACAGCCTCAACCAACCATGCACATTTCTTTATACAACACGTCCAGAAAGCGAGGCCCTGACGCGAGGAGAGCACCAGGTTGTGCTTTCGCGCACGTGATAAGGAGAGAGAGAGTGTGATTAAAAAAACCCAAAACAAAATAGATCTCATCTTCCCTCCCCAAAACAGCAAAGATCGAAACCTTGCTCATCTCCCCTCCCCAAAACAACACTTTTCTAGGGTTTCATCTCCCTTAACATCGCTCCTTCGTGATCTTCAAAAGCAACAAACAAAGCGAGAGCTCCTTTGTGATCTTCAAAAACAACGAACCGAACACTTCTCTAGGGTTTCATCACCCGTCCCCAAAACAGCACAATCGATTAGTTCATCGAGGGTTCGACTTTTAGGGTTGAGAGAAGCTTCTCTAGGGTTTCAGTGAACCGCGTGGTTGAAGAAGCATCGAACAAAGCACTCTAGGGTTATTATTATTATTATTATTATTATTATTATTATTATTATTATTATTATTATTTATTTAATTTTTTGTTGGCTAATTTGGATTTGTGAGTGTTATGTAGATTTGGCATTTGTCAAACTCAATTTATTTTGCTTCTCAATGTGTAGACTTCTCTTTCAATTCCCTTCCAGCCATTCGGTAACTTTGTTACTAAAGGTATTAAAAGACACAAATAGGTATTAAAAGTCTCTTTCAATTACCTTCGGGCACAAAAAGGTATTAAAGATGCAAACGATTCACACTTATTTTGTTGAAAGTTATATTTTGTTACTTTCTCAAAGCTTTTGGATAATGATAGAGATTCATTTTGTTACTTTAGTTATCATTTATTTTGTTACTTTTATTGTATAATACATTTGGCCAGACTATCTGTATAACAACTCTGGTGTATCCTTAGTTGCAATATTGTTCCCCAAGATAGACTATACAAGGTAATATTACTAGGGTTGTTATCTGTGTCTCTATGTTATAATGGTTGTTGTATGTTATAACACATATATTAGGAATGGATAGTGTAGAAGATAACGAATGTATGGAAATAGAAGAAAATTTAGAGGAGATAGGGGAACCTACAGAAGGGATAAAATTCCTCAACATTGATGAGTATCAAGCTTATTTTCATGATTATAGTAATAAAAAATGATTTCCAGTGAAAGTAAGAACTAATGAAAAAAATAAAATGAAAAACCTAAATACATTTAGCTTTCATGTAGTCAGTCTGGGCAACAAAAAAATAAAGCAAAAAATGTCGTGGATTGTGTGGTATGAGTAAATGTGGATGTTTGGCTAAGATTAGAGGTCAGATATGCCCTGATGAAACAGTTTTAGTGACAAAAGTAACACTTGATCACAATCATGAATTGAGCCTCGGAAAATCACGATTTTACCCGAATAATAGAATTATGAGTTCGTATATCAAGAAGAATCTTGATTATAATGATAGGGTGGGTATTGGATCAAGTAAGAGTTCTTCATGTGTGGTTGAAGCTAGTGGCCATGATATTGTGACATTTTACAATTATCTAAATAAAATGAGGAGGTTGAAACTTGGTGAGAGGGATGTGACGACATTTCATAACTAATTCCAAAAAATGCAAGCTAACAATGTCGATTTCCTTTATATGATGGATTTGGATGATTAAGGGATGTTAAGAAATGTTTTTTGAGTTGACGCATGAAGCAGATGAGCTTACAAAGAGTTTGAGGATGATGTTAATTTTGACACTACACACTTAACTTATAATTATGAGATGTCATTTGCTCATTTTGTTGGGTTGAATCATCACGGTCAGTCAATACTTTTGGAATGTGGATTGATATGTAGTGAGACCGTAGAAGAGTTTGTTTGGCTTTTCAAAACTTGGCTTGTGTGTATGAATGATTGTGCTCCGATTGCTATAATCATTGATTAGGATATGACAATGAAGTGGGCTCGGCACATGACACAGATGATGTTTGTGGCATATTATGAAAAAATTGTCCAAAAACTGTCCGGTTGCAATCAATATAAGGCTATTAGCAGTTTATGGTTCTTTGTCTCATGAATAGTTTGAAGGAAATTTGCATGGTTTTATTGAAAAATATAATATCCAAAAAAATGATTGGTTGAGTAGATTGTACCATGAAAGGATGTGTTGGGTGCCAACATTTCAAAGAAATACTTTTTGGGCGGGGATGTCTTCAGCTCAAAGGAGTGAAAGCATGAATTTTTTTTTATGGTTATGTAAATTCGAATATCACTCTAAAGCAATCCGTAGACCAATATGAGAATACAGTACGAAGTAAGGTTCAAAAAGAAGCTGAAGAGGACTCTAAATCGTTTAACCGAAGGATTCCTTGCATTACTCCTTATGCAATAGAGAAAAATTTTCAAGCTGCCTACACGACAAATAAATTTAGGGAGTTTCAAGAAAAGCTAGCAGGAAATATATGTTGTAGAAATCGTAGTGATGTTATGGATGAGAGTGACTTTGAAGTCTACAATGTTAACAAGATGGTCATAAGAGATAGACAACGATCGATCAATTTTAAAGTTGTCGACTTCAATATTAAGTATAAAAAATTGCCAATTGTTTGAGTTTAGGGGGATCTTATGCTGTTGATGTTTTGCATTGCTTCGTAGAACCCTTCAGGTTGGAGATCTGTATGAAATGTATGAACTGCAGGTTTCGCCTAAGTGAAATGAAATTACATTGAACTGTATGAACTGCAGGTTGGAGATCTGTATGAACTACAGGTTGAATGCATTTACATTGCTCAAATGACATATGAACTAAGTGAAATGAAATTGTGATAAACAACTGAGTTTAGATTAGCAAAGATTTTCTTCATTTTCCATAAGTAATGTAGTTCCTGACATGGTGCTTGGTGGCGGTGTTTGGAGTTTGAGCAGTAGACTAGTGGATTCAGTTGTGATCAGCTATTCTTTGATGTATACAAGGTATTCGTGGTGTAAATGCCATGAGTACTTTCGAGTTCTAATTAGAATTAGAAGCAGCTGTGCATTTGTTTTTGGTTTCCAAATGCTACCCTGCCACAACTTTGGATGCTTTCTTCTTTCCAATGTTTTATAATCTACATTACATTACCATCTGCTACTTGTCTCTTCTCATCCTAGTTTACGAAATGCAATAAAAGTGTGAGATTTGTTGTCACACTCATGGTGAAATTTGCGGTGAAGAATGAATTCAATTATTTCGGCTTGTGTTTAGGTGGGATCCATAAGCATCAACACTAACCTGAAGCATTATATCCACTTAATTTTGTACTTCTTGTTAGCTTAGTAAAAACTTTCAAAAAGGGTTGAGCTTGATGACACTTCGGTATTGTCTGGATGTGTGAGAAACAATCTAGGCACAATGCAAATAAACAAGCAAACAACGCCAGATATAATGTTGCTCAACAAAAGCCTACGTCCGCAAGAGCAACAAATATAGATACCCTAACACTGAAGCCAAATAATTACACATTCAACAACAAAACTACCGAAAGATAAGTAGATGCTCCAACAAAACATGACTTGCAAGATTGAATTTATTATTTTTAAACAAATAATAATGATTCCATTTGCAATCTCATTTATCTGACAGACCCTTCATTTCTGGTTTTGCCGACAAAGTGAATTCTTTCAATCCAAATTAAAAACAAGCCATATTTTCCCTTGCAAATAAAGCTTCCAAAAACAACCTCACTGACGATAATACACACACCTTGCTTCTTTGATTCTCACCCACTCCAATTCTAATACCTGTTTATTGGCTATTTTCTCCTCCCCTCTTCCATTGCTGTTGTAGCAGGGAATTGAAGAATTAACATCATAGAAGCCAATAGCATTGCAGTAGCTTTTCTTTCATTATTTGCATTAAGCATCTTCAGCAGCCAAGCATCGGATCCTGACATGCTTAAAGACTTATGTGTGGCTGATTTCTCTCATGGTAAGAATTTGCATTGATTTTTCCTTGGACAATATAAAATGAACCATGCGCTACTTGCATGCATGCTGCAAGCAACATATTATATCGACAGGAACATATAACCACAGACTAATTATTCTTGCTCTGATATGATGGTGGTTCATTTATTTTGGGTCCAAATGATATGCTGAACAGGTTCAATTTATTTGGCTGCTGAAGACCAGGTTCAGTTTTGAAGAGCAGGTTTTGAATTCAGGTTGTATTAGCAGCACTGAACCACTGCTATAATTCAGGTCCTAAACAATTTACTGTAATTCAGTTTTACAAGAATGCTTGCTGGAATCACTTGATGTTATGATCAGGTTGTAATGATCAGTTTTACTATAATGCTTACAGAAATTTGGCTTCACATGTTATGATCAGGTTGAAATGCTTGATGTTGTTTTGCCTAATCGTATTTATCTACCAGTTTTTAGAGGGTTGGATGTGGGGGTTATTGATTTGTTTGTTTAAGATTCATAGTATGTCTTTTTCCTTGAAAATTTTCACTCAATTGGCTCAATGCTATCTCCTCCTGGAAATTAGGCGTTACCTACAATTTCTGAAGTTGCAAATCACATCCAATTGAGTTGCATTCGGTTGCTAACTTGCTATGAATCTCTCTTCACTCCAAAAATAGGAAGCCTTGCTCGAGTTGTATGCTCAATTGAACAACTAATAAAGAACCAATAATTTTATTGAACCACATCTGAATGACCATGAGTAAGAATGAAACAAATAAATCAATAACCCCCAGATCCAACCCTCTCAAAACAGTTTAAATAATTGATTTGATCTGCTGGGAATGCAAAGAGTCGTGCAGCCACCGGCCCAGCGCATTCAGCAAATAACTTCAAGACGAAGATGTGCGAGAAATTTGCCCAGGGGTCATGAACTTTTGGAGAAAGATGCCATTTTGCACTTGGTGCAAGTGAATTATGCAAGCCAGGTGTTTGAATGTTCAGTCTTGTCTTGTGACCATCTTCGAGATGGCTGAATTCTGTTATGTGGTAGTGTCGCAATTAGAAAACATGGAAATGGGTTTTTTCAAGATTGAGAGCAAGCTTAACATTGTGCAAGATTGAGATGTAATTCTTTAGTTCCATTAACGAACAACTGGAACCAAAATGCATGACAGTAAAGATTGCCATACACAATGCAAGCACAATTCAATGCAACACAAATAACTTCATTACATACAAAATAAAAGCTTTTAAAATCTCTTCACAAGTACGTTATAAAATAAAATTACAAAATAAAATCTCACATATCACTCAAAAGCTTAAAATATCACTCAAAATCTTAAAATATCACTCAAAAGCTTTAAAAAAAAACATCACAAGAATCAATATAATTACTACTAACATATTGATCAAGTCCCTTATAAAAGGATCGTTGACTTGGGTTTCATCTCTTTGATCGTGAGTTTCATCGCCACATAATTACTACTGTTGATCAAGTCCCTTGTAAAAGGATCGTTGACTTTGGGTTTCATCTATTTGATCATGAGTTTTATCGCCATGACCCTCGCGAGCATTGTTCAGTTGGGTTTCACATCTTCCTTGTTGGGTTTCACATCTTCATTGTCGCCTCTTCTTGCGTGGTGCTCACTTCTCGCCTCGTGCTCTATTATCACTTCTTCTGATCCCACCCACAGACTGTAATTTTCATAAGTTTTTTATCTGAAAATAAATCCTTTTACATACTACCATTGTACCCGTCTACTTGTAATAGACAACCTGGCCAAGTCATATATATTTTAGGTACACGGCCGTGATATAAACAACATAGGCTTTGTATGTCATTCGTGCGTTCACAAAAAAAAAAAAAACTAGATTGAATAATTTTTGAAAAAGGAAAAATGAAATTTGAATGGCACAAGGAGCACCAGTTCCTTTTTTCCAGAAAAATGCATTATGAAAAATGAAATTTGACTAGCACAAGGGGCATCAGATTGAATAATGCCATTCCGCAATAAAAATGCATTTAGAAAAAAGGAAAAATGACTGACACAAGGGGCACCAGTTCCTTTTCTCCGTGATCGAACATAGCTTGAGATCAAATTTGATGAAACCATAAATATGAAAAATCAAGACAATAAGAAATGCAAATATAGAATTAAATGTAAACCTCTGTTTATAGAATAAATTTTTTACTGTATCTCTGTGTTGCTGGTTTAGCTTTGAATCAGTGCATCACATACTCATACTCTCAGGGAAGAGGCGCTTTCATTTTTTCAAACACAAAGACTCAATGCAAGAAATATGGGTCTATCATTATCAAGGAAGGGTACTTGAAATGTGGGTCTATGGATGTGATTACCACTTTCTTGTCTTCAATAATGGAATCAAAATAGATAGAGTAGGTTGTCTGTCTGAATATGTCAAACATAAACATTGTAGAAGTCTAAACCATTGCAATTTTCCACCCTTCCCTTTATGTTGCTATCGCATAGATTTTCCGCAATAAGTAAAGTGGGTCACAGCTTGGTTGTGTAACCAATTTTTGCTGGTTAGAGTTCTACTCCAATTGAGAGTATGTGTAGAGTAGAACAGAGAAGACGTGGAGACTAGAAACCCTAGATCTAGAAACTCATCACCTGAAATCAACACGAAATCAAAGAAAAAACCCTAAATCTAGAAATCCACCACCTGAAATCTAACTCAAAATCAAAGAAGAAACCCTAGATCTAAAAACCCTAACAAATCCAAACGAAACCCACCACTGACCTTCAGACTTATCTTTTTTTCAGAGAGATCTTTTGAACTTTTATAGTCGTTGATGAAATCGAAGAGTCCCTGAGCTTTTGAGACTTTTATTCAGAGAGAGCGGATGAAGATGAAGATGAAAAGGCTTCTGATCTTATGACCAATCGAAGATGTAGATGAAGATGAATTTAAAGTTCACCTTATGAGCTTCTGAATCTGAGATTTTTCTCTGCTTTTGAGGAGAAAATCAGATGAAATCGGCTAGACACGCCAGACCCGATCTCTACCCTCCATCATCCTGGAGATGATCATAATCTCCCATTTCATCCCTAGGATGATGAAGGGTAGAGAGCGGGCATGGCGGGCCCGACCTAGCTTCCTAGACTTGTTCATTTCTATGGTAGCAACTTTGCCACAAAACAAGAATCATGGGAAGCCAACTAAAGTTTTGAACGTCATACCATAACAAGAGCAATCTAAACAACATGACCTGGTTGGGGGTAGGATCCAAGAAAACTACGATAGTACATTATAGATACAACCATTGTCCCCTCAATGGCTCACTAACACTGACACCCCATGGTAAGATTCAGAGAAAGTCTAACTGTCGAGGAAATCAGCGAGGAAATGGGCGAGGGAGGCTCCTGCGCACGTGCAGGAGCATCGTTTCGAAAAAAAATAAAAATAAAAATGGAGGGAATCAAAATTTGGGAGGAAAAGGAGGGAACCTCTCCCCATTTCCATCTCGACAGACAGAAACAGAGAAGAGAAGAGAAGAAATCACACTCCCTCCTTCTCCCCAAACGAAGCCTGACCGCCGAAGCCCTCCCTCTCCCCAAACGAAGCTAGACAGAGAAGCCCCTCCATCTCCCCCAAAGAACCTCGACACAGAAGAGAAGTGGGAGACGAATCGCCACCCTCTCCCAAAAGGTAAAGCTGCTATCTTTGACTAACTGTATTTTCCCTTTCATTCTCTCTCTTTTTGTGGCTGATTTCTTGTTGGAGATTTATAGATCTAGGGTTTCTACTAGAGCTAGGGCTAAAAATCTGAAGAACAGTGTGATTTTGTGACTCTAATTGAAGTGAAGTGAAGTGGATGAGATTTGATTTACAGTGTATATTTTTTTTTTCTTTCGATTTTTTGGTTTGAAATTTCATAACGCTGTTTGATAACGAAGTTGTTGTATTGTTTGTTAGTATTTTAACACTATTTCATGATTTAGGTGTTTCCATTAGTGTGTGTTGAAGGTTAGTAAGATTATGAACTAGAGTTTTCTAATTTTTGTTGAAATTTGCATAAACTCGTATACTGTTGTTGTTTGTGTTGTTCTACAGGATTATGCTAGTGTCCTATCATGGCTTCTTAGCCTTATAATTTTAGTTTAAGATTACAACCGTTCTTGCCTTATTTGTTAGACTTATAGTTTGGCATTGCTTCAAATTATGATTTTTACTTGGCAATGCTTTGTTTTTTATTTGGTTTTATTTGCTTTGAAATTGTTTGAAATCATTGCATAAACCATCACTTGGCATTATTTTTAGTTGGTTTGTTTGAAAATTCTTTCATATAATCTATGATTCTTCATTATGCTCCATAAGTAGTCTTAGTCGAGCATCTTAATTTTGATTTGGGTGTACTTGAATGATAAAGATGGGTTGTATGGTTCCTCTGTTTGGTGAAGTTACAAGGATTTCTAAGCTAATTTGAACCCGTCTTATTATTTGTTTTGATTGTAAAAATTTGTGTCCCGTTTCTGTATTTCCGTTTCTGCGTGAATATGTTCATGAATTTTCAAAAAAAAATTCCTTATTTGTTGCATTGCATTGCTTTTCTAATTTTATTTTTAAACGCAGATGTTGCATTGCATTGCTTTTCTAATTTTATTTTTAAACGCAGGAATGACATTCACAGCGTACGTTGTGTATCGAGGTCGTCAACTTCGAGTATACTTGAGCTGGCAAACATGTTTATCTGCGGTATCAGGGTATAGGGGTGCTTGTTATAAGGGGTTTAGGTCAGTCACTAAAGCTGAAGAAGCGTATGCGTTGTGGGTTCGCTGAGAAGCGGCGATACAAGATTCAGAGTGTATGCCTTTTGTTATGCCTTATGTTATATATTAGAGTGTATGCCTTATGTTATGCCTCGTGAAAGCAATGCGATGCCTCACGATTTACCACCTGAAAGAATTGGTCAATTCTACTCGATCCTCTCACAGGTAAATATTTTGTAGTTTGTATGTTTATCTTTGTAGGGTTTGTTTGTTTGTTATTAATCTTGTTTATTATTTATTTTTGCAGCCGCCAGGTTCAAGCAACGAGATGGAGTATACAAACTATACGTTATGATCAGGTTGGTTAATCTTTTTTATTTCTAATGTTTTGATGCTAACTTGGTTGAGATCCCAGTTGAAGTTGAGACACCAGATCACCATTACTATCATGTAAGAAAGTGATTGGTGTCATTTGTGCATTTTTCTTTCTCACATGTTCTACTGATGTACTCACCTATATTCTGAGGGAACCAAATCTAACAGATATAATATTCCATACTATTTGTTCAGCTGGCATTTTTAACAAACAAATGTGCTTCAGTATAATATTCCATACTATTTTCCGAAGTTATTAATCTGCAAGATTCTGTCACGCAGGCTGATGGCAAATCAAGGGTACCTTCTACTCAGTTACATGATGTTGCAGGTAGGAAACAAGAAACTAGTGACCGAGTTGCAAGCGAGCAGGTTTAATACTCTCTGCTGCAAACACACTTTCATCTTTAATAGTGCAGCATCATTCTGTGAAACAAGTTTGATTTCATTATAGTAAGTTTTTGAAATATGGCTAGTGTGTTGGATGTGCAAATACTTTTTGGTTCCCTATCAATCCTTAAGAATTACATAACCATGTGACGGTTTGCATGTTAATTCAATTATATTTTCTTAACCTTACCTTTGAATGTTTCTTTTGTATTTTTCAGAACTGGGATTATCAGGATCGATCTCACCTACCAAGTTGATCATTCCAATAAATTGTTGGACTTCCTCCTTAACATCATAATTCACAGAACCAAGCAGCTCCAAGCATGAGGACCCCTCAAAAAACATGCACCCCTATTGCTGTTTCTGTTGCTGTTCCTCCTCTGAAACAGATCACCTGTTGTTGTTCCTGTTCAACTCCAAGAACCAAGGACAAAATCTGTTGTTGTTCCTGTTTCTTGGCTTATTGTAGTTTTTACTTGTGCTTTAGTTTTGAAAGAGTTTTTTTTCTCTCGTGACATTAATTTTGAAAGAGTCGTAGAGTTTTTTTACCTCAGCTTAATGAAAGAATTTTCTTCTCTCTTGTGACAAAACCTGTTCCTGTTACCTGTGCATTCTTTTTCTTGGTTATTGTTCAGTCCCTTTGCCATCTACGATTGCACACCTATGCTGGAACTTGTAAAAAAAAACAGATGTGAAATGAAGTTTTGCATTACTACACGTTTGAATGCAGTATTTATAAAACTAGAGTGCTTACAGATTTCATACACAATTCTATCAAGTTTTCTTCACCTACTTATCTCCTACCTGAATATTGGCATTCCACGGACAGGCTTCTGCGATGACATCCACATAATTCATTGCAGCTCAAGACCAATGGCCTTGAGTACAATAAACATCTTAGAACATCTTAATGTATTTTCTCTGATCTCTTCTGCAGTTATCTACTTTATCATAGTCAATCTTTCATACTTCAACAAACAAGAAGTTTTCACAAGATTGTTGTACTCAAACAAAATTATCATATTCCAATTTCCTTTGCAATGTTTCACTTTAAGCTGCCTGAAAAACAAAACAATGAAAGTCATCCCATAGAGTAGAACTCTGCTACATGAAGATAAAATGTAGTATCAACCTGCTACATGAAAATAAAATGTAGGATCAACCTTCTTATCCTCTGTAATGATATTGCCCATTAGAATGCAGTGGCACAACAAGAGGTGCAGAGTGCATGCTCTATTTATGTACAATAAAAGGGAAAACAAAATTACTTATAAAGGCTGAATTTACCAATCTTTTGTAATTAGGAATCTGGTATCATTACATCAGAGCTAAAACATATTACATTACATCATTCGGCCAATAACTTAAAAATAAATAGTACAACTAAAATAATAATTACTGTTATCAAAGTGTTGATTAAGTCCCTCGTAACAGCCCAATGATCGTTGTTCCCTTGGGTGTCATTTCTTTGATAATTGGATGAACCGGCTTCATCGTAAAAAACATGATTGTTATCCTTGATATCTTCGTTGTTGTTGAATTCCTTTGAATCTTGTATCGTCGCTTCTGAGCGAACCCACAACGCATACGCTTTTTCAGCTTCAGTGACTGACCTAAACCCCTTATAACAAGCACCCCTATACCCTGATACCGCAGATAAACATGCTTGTCAGCTCAGGTATACTCCAGGTTGACGACCTCGATATTGTTCCCTTGGGTGTCATTTCTTTAATAATTGGATGAACCGGCTTCATCGTCAAAAACATGATCGTTATCCTTGACATCTTTGTTGTTGTTGAATTCCTCTGAATCTTGTATCGCCGCTTCTGAGCGAACCCACAACGCATACGCTTCTTCAGCTTCAGTGACTGACCTAAACCCCTTATAACAAACACCCCTATACCCTGATACCGCAGATAAACATGCTTGCCAGCTCAGGTATACTTCAGATTGACGACCTCGATACACAACGTACGCTGTGAATGTCATTCCTGCATTTAAAAATAAAATTAGAAAAGCAATGCAATGCAACAAATAAGAAATATTTTTTTGAAAATTCATGAACATATTCACGCAGAAATGGAAATACAAAAACATGACACAAATTTTTACAATCAAAACAAATAATAAGACGGGTTCAAATTAGCTTAGAAATCCTTGTAACTTCACCAAACAACCCATCTTTATCATTCAAGTACACCCAAATCAAAATTAAGATGCTCAATTAAGGCTACTTATGGAGCATAATGAAGAATCATAGATTAATGAAGAATCATAGATTATATGAAAGAATTTTCAAACAAACCAACTAAAAATAATGCCAACTGATGGTTTATGCAATGATTTCAAACAATTTCAAAGCAAGTAAAACCAAATAAAAAACAAGGCATTGCCAAGTAAAAATCATAATTTGAAGCAATGCCAAACTATAAGTCTAACAAATAAGGCAAGAACGGTTGTAATCTTAAACTAAAATTAGAGGGTTAAGAAGCCATAATAGGACACTAGCATAATCCTGTAGAACAACACAAACAGCAACAATATACGAGTTTATGCAAATTTCAACAAAAATTAGAAAACTCTAGTTCATAATCTTACTAACCTTCAACACACACTAATGGGTACACCTAAATTATGAAATTGTATTAAAATACTAACAAACAAAACAACAACTTTGTTATCAAACAAAGTTACGAAATTTCAAACCAAAAAATCAAAAAAAAAAAAATATACACTGTAAATCAAATCACTCATCCACTTCACTTCAATTAGGGTAACAAAATCACATTGTTCTTCATATTTTTAGCCCTAGCTCTAGTAGAAACCCTAGATCTATAAATCCCCAACAAGAAATCAGCCACAAGGAGGGAGAGAATGAGAGGGAAAATACAGTTTAGACAAAGGTAGCAGCTTTACCTTTTGGGAGAGGGTGGCGATTCATTTCCCACTTCTCTTCTTTGTCGAGCTTCATTGGAGGAGATGGATAGGCTTCTCTGTCGAGCTTTGTTTGGGGTGAGGGAGGGTGTAACGACCCGATCCGCACAGTAAGATATTGTCCGCTTTGGGCCCAACCGGCCCGCACGGCTTTAAAAAGGCCTCTTACTATGGGGATCCAACCTCGCACATATATAGCACATAACCATCCCGCACCCAGGCGATATGGGACTATGATCCCCCTTGGTAGCTAGCCCAACCCCTCTTGGGATCCACGGGCCTGTTGGGCCTATTGGGCTCCAACCCTCACCCTCACCCTCCCCCTCAGGTCCGCCCACACAAGGGTCTCACAGTCCACCCCCTTTAAGGCCCAACGTCCTCGTTGGCCACACAGGCACAACGTCCACGTTGCCCGAGGGCCCACCTCCATGTGGCACACTTCCGGCTGGGTTAGGCTCTGATACCATTCTTTCATTGGTCCTCCCCTGCCTGACTGCCTTTGTTGACCTTGAACCTCTCCTTGGCGACCTTTCTTGCGATTTTCGTCTATAACCTTTTTACACTCTATCACCACCTCTTCCTGTCTTAAGGTCGCGTTATACAGTTCCTCAAAAGGTTTATCAACCATCAATATTAATTGTCTCTTCAAGAAAGGATTTAACCCATCCAAGAACTTCAGGTTTTTCTTCTCTAGAGTATCTACCAGATACGGCGCATACCGACTAAGTTGATTAAACTCAGTCACGTACTCAGCTACAGTTCGTTGACCTTGCTGCAACTTAATGAATCGATCAACTAACTGTGTTTTTGCCGCTGCAGAAATGAACTGCCGTTCAAACAACACAACAAAAGTTTCCCAAGTCATACCAGCTACATCACGAGTCTGACGCACAGAATCCCACCAATTGAGTGCATCTCCATCAAACTGGTGAGCTGCCAATTCACTACGCTGCTCTGATGTAATACTCATCCGTTCCAATATCACCTCTGTCTTACGGAGCCAACGGTCTGCTGCTATGGCTCCCCCATTCCAATTAAACCTCTCACTTCCAAGTCCAGAGAAGGCCTTATTTCGACGAGCAAACGGATCATCTTGGGAACTACCCTGCCTCAAACTTTGTATCAATGTGGTAATCGCATCGTGGTCCAGATTATAGCTCCTTGGAACTTCACCTCCAGCTGTACCCGATATCTCATCTATATTCCTTGTTCGACGCGACATCCTCTAAAAAACAACAAACAAACAAACACACTCTAATCAATCACAAGTCAAACAAAAGATCTTACTCCTCTATCCACACCCCATCCGAGGAATTGTTAAGCATTTCTGCCTAACGTGAATAATGTGGCTCTGATACCAAAATTTACTCTTACGCTCCGCTCATAAGAAAAATCCCAACACAACCGGAGATTTCCTACGAATGGCACGTGACATACCACCAACCACATTATCACACAAACAATTCTCGAAAAACGAAATTCCAAAATATTACAACCATGCCAAAGTCAACCTTCTCCCCTAACTCTACCCCTCAAAACATTCTCACAAACATAACTTTCATATACACACCAAAAAGCAAAACACAAAACAGAATACAGACCCTGGGGAGAGGGAGAGGGAGAGGGAGAGGGAGTGCGATTTCTGCTCTTCTCTTCTTTGTCTGTCTAGATGGAAATGGGGAGAGGGAGTTCCCTCCTTTTTTTCCCCCAAATTTCGATTCCCTCCATTTTTTTTTTTTTTATTTATTTCCTTTTTTCAAAAGGAGTCTCCCTTGCCCATTTCCTCGCTCATTTCCTCGACAGTTAGGACTTTCTCTAAGATTTACTCTACTAGCTTGGAGGGTCAACGGGTAAGGGTTTTCCGGCCCACAAGGCAGAAACGAACCTGGGGGACAAAGGACTCCCCTGTTATACCTTAATCGCATAGGAAGCAACAACAACCCAAAAAAAAAAAGAACACAAAATAGGCTCTCCAAATCATACCCTTGACAAACAAAACATATAGTAACATTTTGATAGTAAGCTACAATTTTTTCAATGACAAACAAATGTAATTCAACATATACAAACATCATCAATTATAATATATACCCTCTTACATTATATCAAGTGTCCATTGGGGAGTACCAAGACGACAAACAAATGTAGTTCAACATATACAAACATACCCTATAAGTGTCCAATGGATGGAGAGTACAAGACGATATGGTGTTCAAAAAGAATGAAACATGCAGAGATGGAGGAATCACAAGAAAAGAATTACGATCACTCACAAAGTCGCCTATTATATCATGACACGTAACTTGAATCCGAGTAGCCAAATCAAATGATTCAATCCAGATCTTGAAGTACTTGACTTCATCCAGATCTCCAATTTCTGCAACTTCTTCAAAGAAATCTTCCATCAAAACATCTTGCTTGATGAACTAATTACAGGTTCTTAGAAATAATAATGAATTAGAGATGACTGAAAACAAATTTCAGATTCAGATGGATGGATCTTAAATGAGATGAGTGAACATATTCTCCCTCTCACCGCCACCACCCAAGCCGATCGATCTAAAGAGACCGCTCTCCTCTTAGCGTGTTTAAATAGAGAGAGGAGCACCAAGTACCAACCCACCAGTTACATCAATGGGCTAAAGGCATAAAGCCCAGGCCCAGTTCACGCTCCATAAAAGGAAACCACCGCGCCAGCAAAGCTAAGGACAGTCTAGAAGCGAGCTCACAACTGTCGATTTCCCTCATCAACGGCTGAGATCTCTTTCTCGCCAAAGTAAAAACCCAAGAAGAAACCCTAAAATTTCTTGCTCGACTTCAATTTTTTCGAATAGTCCATGGGCTAAAATGTTCGGGTTGACCCGCCCAATGCACCTTGTTTAAAACCCTAATCCAATACCTCTTTTTCACCATTTCCCATTTCAAGTTGCGGTGGTAGAGGTGATTGAAGGTCAGATCCTCATTCAGTATGATTGATCTTGATTTGGAAGAGATGGAGGATGTAATTGATGAGTACGTGCTTCGACATCAAACATTCAAAATTCATGTTCACTGGCAAGGTACTTATCGGTGGACTTTTGCATATAATCTCAATTTTTTCAAGATCTGGACTGAAGAAGAACTTGATTTGGCTACTCTGATTCAAAATACACAGGCAATATGCTCTTTTTCTGGAAAATCTGATTGTTTTGGTTATCGCATAGGCCACATAATTGGTTAGTACGGTAGTTACTAGATATTTCATATTTAGGTGTGGATCTCATTTCAATTTTTGATAAAGGAAGTGTTGGTAAAACTACTCTAGTAAAAACATCCACATATATGAGAAGATGATCGAAAATTTTCGATACCGTGCTTGGGCTACAGTATGTGCAAATTTGTTCATTACTTTTGGAGAGGTTAGACTTCAAATTAATTATGAATGAGAGCAAATATTTAGTTATTCGACTCAAAGACACAAAAATACTTGGAGGAATGAAGCAAGAAAATGCATGTGAAAGTTTGGTTGAAAAAGCTAGGCACCCAACCTTTGAAGTTGAGGATATATAAGTTTCTTGGATTCAAATACAATAGGTACATTGATATTGACTACTCGGATTCAGGATATCAAAAATGTTCAAAACAAATTTCCAGCATGAAGGACAGATACAATCAAGGTACAGATGGTGTGCAATTCAGTTTTAGCTTGCGAGTCTTTTGTAAAGAATTCAGTCATCTAAAACCATCATAAGAGTTGAATTTTGTTTACATTTGTTTTGTATAATCTTGCAATGACGGATGACAATTGATATACTTGTCTACGCTATCAATTAAACATTAGTTTCTTTCTTACCAAAAACATGTTATATTTCTTGTTCACTTCGGTATTGATTAGGTTACAAAGTTTCATAAATAAATAGAAACAGAGAAAGAATCATATTATCTTGTAAAAGAATAAACATCGAAATGAGCTTTTGGAATGGGAAATTGTATTAGTATGAAAAGTTTATTGTTCTGCTTCAATCTTTTTGCTCATTGCAGGGGCTAAGCAAAAACAATAGTTCTGTATTTATACATCCTTCTTTGTTTAGGAATGGATAGCCAATTAAAAGAACTCAACTTACTGCAATGTGATATAAGCCTAGCTATAGTAATACAAATAAGTTGAATGATACTATAATGCTATTTAATGCACAGAAACATTAGTGACATGTTCGGAACAAGTTTTTCATATATACCGGCTAGTTTGTTGACGACCATCAAATTCAAATGACCTACAAATGCAATTAATTCACACTTATCTTGTTGAAAGTTATATTTTGTTACTTTCTCAAAGCTTTTGTATAATGTTAGGTTCATTTTATTACTTTAGTTATCACTTATTTTGTTACTTCTATTGTATAATCTATTTGCCTGGACTACCTCATATAACAACTCTGGTGTATTCTTAGTTGCAACATTGTTTTCCAAGATAGACATACAAGATTATATTATTAGGGTTGTTATATGTGTCTCTATGTTATAACAGTTGTTGTATATTATAACGCATATATCAGGAATGAATAGTATAGAAGATAACAAATGTATGGAGAAAGAAGAAAAATTAGACGAGATAAGAGAACCTACAGGAGGGATGAAATTCTTCAACATTGATGAGTATCAAGCTTATTTTCATGATTATGGTAATAAAAAAGGATTTTCAGTAAAAGTAAGGACTACTGAAAAAGATGAAAATGGAATACCTAAATACATTCAGCTTTCATGTAGTCAGTCTGGGCAACAAAAAAAGTAAAGCAAAAAATGTCGTGGATTGCTTGGTATGAGTAAATGTGGATGTTTGGTTAAGATTAGAGGTCAGATACACCCTGATGAAACAGTTTTAGTGACAAAAGTAACACTTGACCACAATCATGAATTGAGCCTCGGAAAATCATGATTATACCTGAATAATAGAATTATGAGTTCGTATGTCAAGAAGAATCTTGATTATAATGATAGGGCGGGTATTAGACTAAGTAAGAGTTTTTCTTCATGTGTGGTTGAAGCTAGTGGTTATGATATTGTGACATTTTACAATTATATGAATAAAATGAGGATGTTGAAACTTGGTGAGGGGGATGCGACGACACTTCATGACTTCTTCCAAAAAAAAGTAAACTAACAATGTCGATTTCCTTTATACGATGGATTTGAATGATTAAGGGATGTTAAGAAATGTCTTTTGGGTTGACGCATGAAGCAGACAAGCTTACAAGGAGTTTGAGGATGTTATTACTTTTGACACTACATACTTAACTTATAATTATGAGATGTCATTTGCTCATTTTGTTGGGGTAAATCATCACGCTCAATCAATACTTTTAGGATGTGAGTGATATGTAGAGAGATCGTAGAAGAGTTTATTTGACTATTCAAAACTTGGCTTGTGTGTATGAATGATTGTGCTCCGACTGCTATAATCATTGATTAAGTTATGATAATGAAGTGGGTCGTTGAAATTGTATTTCCCGACACACGACACAGACGGTGCTTGTGGCATGTTATGAAAAAATTGCCCAAAACCTGTCCGATTGCAATCAATATAAGACTATCAGCAGTTTATGGTTTTTTGTCTCATGAAGAGTTTGAAGGAAATTGACATGGTTTAATTGAGAAATATAATATCAAAAAAAATGATTGGTTGAGTAGATTGTACCATGAAAGGATGCATTGGGTGTCAACATTTCAAAGAAATACTTTTTGGGAGGGATGTCTTCAGCTCAAAGGTGTGAAAGCATGAAATTTTTATTTATTATTATTATTTTTTATGCTTATGTAAATTCGAAAACCACTCTAAAGCAATCCGTAGACCAATATGAGAATGCACTACGAAGTAAGGTTCAAAAAGAAGTTGAAGAGGACTTTAAATCGTTTAACCGAAGGATTCCTTGCATTATTCCTTATGCAATAGAGAAAAATTTTCAAGCTGCCTACACGATAAATAAATTTAGGGAATTTCAATAAAAGCTAGCAAGAAATATATGTTGTAGAGTTCGTAGTGATGTTATGGATGATGGTGACTTTGAAGTCTACAATGCTAACCAGACGGTCATAGAAGATAGACAAAGATCGATCAATTTTAAAGTTGTCGACTTCAATATTAAGTGTAAAATTGTCAATTGTTTGAGTTCAGGGGGATCTCATGCTGCTAATGTTTTGCATTGCTTTGTAGAACCCTCCAAGTTGGAGATCTGTAAGAACTGTAGGTTTCGCCTAAGTGAAATGAAATTACATTGAACTGCAGGTTGGAGATCTGTATGAACTACAGGTTGAATGCAATTACATTGCTCAAAGGACACTTGAACTAAGTGAAATGAAATTGTGAAGAACAACTGAGTTTAGATTAGCAGAGATTTTAAGCGATGTAGTTCCTGAAATGGTACTTGGTGGCGGTGTTCGGAGTTTGAGACTTTGAGCAGTAGACTAGTGGATTCAGTTATGATCAGCTATTCTTTTATGTATGCAAGGTATTCGTGGTGCAAGTGCCATGAGTACTTTTGAGTTCTAATTAGAATTAGAAGCAGCTGTGCATTTGTTTTTGGTTTCCAAATGCTACCCTGCCACAACTTTGGATGCTTTCTTCTTTCCAATGTACTATAATCTACATTACATTACCATCTACTACTTGTCTCTTCTCATCCTAGTTTACTAAATGCAATGAAAGTGTGAGATTTGTTGGCACACTCATGGTGAAATTTGCGGTGAGGAATGTGTTCAATTATTGTGGCTTGTGTTTAGGTGGGATCCATAGGCATCAACACTATCCTGAAGCAATATATCCACTGAATTTTGTACTTCGTGTTAGCTTAGTAAAAACTTTCAAAAAGGGTTGAGCTTGATGACACTTCGATATTGTCTGGATGTGTGAGAAACAAGCTAGGCACAGTGCAAAGAAACAAGCAAACAACGCCAGATATAATGTTGCTCAACAAAAGCCTACGTCCGCAAGAGCAACAAATACAAATACCCTAACACTAAAACCAAATAATTACACATTCAACAACAAAACTACCAAAAGATAAGTAGTTGCTCCAACAAAACATGACTTGCAAGATTGAATTTATTATTTTTAAACAAATAATAATGATTCCATTTGCAATCTCATTTATCTGACAGACCCTTCATTTCTGGTTTTGCCTACGAAGTGAATTCTTTCAATTCAAATTAAAAACAAGCCATATTTTCCCTTGCAAATAAAGCTTCCAAAAACAACCTCACTGACGATAATACACACCTTGCTTCTTTGATTCTCACCACTCCAATTCTAATACCTGCTTATTGGCTATTTTCTCCTCCCCTCTTCCATTGCTGTTGTAGCAGGGAATTGAAGAATTAACATCATGGAAGCCAATAACATTGCAGTGGCTTTTCTTTCATTATTTGCATTAAGCATCTCCAGCAGCCAAGCATTGGATCGTGACATGCTTTAAGACTTATGCGTTGCATTGATTTCATCTCTTTGATCGTGAGTTTCATCGCCACGATCCTCGAGCGTTGTTTGGTTGAATTTCACATCTTCATTATTGTCTCTTCTTGCCTAGTGCTCACTTATCGCCTTGTGCTCTATTCTCATATCTTCTGATCGCACCCACATGCTGTAATTTTCATAAGTTTCTTCATCTTATAATAAATCATTTTACATGCTACCCTTGTATTTGTCTACTTGTAATAGACAACCTAGCCAAGTCGTATATGATCCAGGTCAACGTAGGCTTTGTATGTCATTCCTGCGTTCACAAAAAAATAACATTAGATTGAATAATTTCAAAAAAAGGAAAAATGAAATTTGAAGGAGCACCAGTTACTTTTCCAGAAAAATGAAATTTGACTGGCACAAGGGGCATCAGATTGAATAATGCCATTCCGCAATAAAAATGAATCCAGAAAAAGGAAAAATGACCGACACAAGGGGCACCAGTTCCTTTTCTCCGTGATCGATCATAGCTTGAGATCAAATTTGATGAAACCATAAATATGAAAAATCAAGACAATAAGGAATGCAAATATAGAATAAAATATAATATAGAGTTTATAGAATAATTTTTTTTTACTGTATCTCTGTGTTGCTGGTTTAGCTTTGAATCAGCGCATCACATACTCATACTCTCAGGGAAGAGGCGCTTTCAATTTTTCAAACACGAAGACTCAATAAAAAAAATATGGGTCTATCATTATCAAGGAAGGGTACTTGAAATGTGGGTCTATGGATGTGATTACCACTTTCTTGTCTTCAATAATGGAATCAAAATAGATAGAGTAAGTTGTCTGTTTGAATATGTCAAACATAAACATTGTAGAAGTCTAAACCATTGCAATTTTCCACCCTTCCCTTTATGTTGCTAACACATAGATTTTCCGCTATAAGTGAAGTGGGTCACAACTTGGTTGTGTAACCAAATTTTGCTGGTTAGAGTTCTACTCAATTGAGAGTATGTGTAGAGTAGAGCAGAGAAGACGTGGAGACGGGAAACCCTAGATCTAGAAACCCACCACTTGAAATCAACACAAAATCAAAGAAGAAACCCTAGATCTAGAAATCTACCACCAGAAATAAACTCGAAATCAAAGAAAAAACCCTAGATCTAGCTGGCCTGGGTCGCTGCCTGGACACTCCTTGGCACGTGCGCCTGGGAGGGTCCAAGGCACGTGATGGTGGATTTTGGAGGGTGTTTCAGCAGCCCATATTTTCCCCCAATTTCGAACAGAGAGTTCCATCGCATCCTCCCCAATTTCGAACAGAGAGTTCAGCAGGAGTTTCAGGAGTTCCATCGCATCCTCCCTCCCCATCGTCAACTTTACCGAGAGAAACCTTATTTCGAAGCTTGGCTTTGGTTTTTGGCTACTCTGATTCAAAATACACAGGCAAGATGCTCTTTTTCTGGAAAATCTGATTGTTTTGGTCATCGCATCGGCCTAATAATTGGTGAGTACGGTGGTTACTCGATATTCTATATTCAGATGTGCATCTCATTTCAATTTTTGGTAATGGAAGTGTTGGTAAAACTACTCTAGTAAAAACATTCATATCTATGAGAAGGTGAACGAAAATTTTCCATACCATGCTTGGGCTACAGTATATGCAAATTTACTCATCAAATTATTATACTAATTATTGGAGAGAAATGAAATGAGCAACAGGTTGGAACAAATTCAAGGAACCATCGAATGAGAACAAATACAAAGAAATTCTTCGACTGAAAGGTGCAGAAATACTTGGAGGAATGAAGCAATAAAAATGCAGGTGAAAGTTTGGTTGAAAAAGCTAAGCACTTAGCCTTTAAAGTTGAGGATATAAGTTTATTGGATTCAAATACAATCAAGGTACACTGATATTGACTACTCAGATTCAGGATATCAAAAAATGTTCAAAACAAATTTCGGGCATGAAGGACTGTATCTAAGTTGAGGATATAAGTTTATTGGATTCAAATACAATCAAGGTACAGATGGTGTATAATTCAGTTTTAGTTTGCAGAGTCTATTGTAAAGAATTCAGTCATCTAAAACCATCATAAGAATTGAATTTTGTTTACATTTGTTTTGTATAATCTTGGAATGATGGATGACAATTGATATACATGTCTACGCTATCAATTAAACATTAGTTTCTTTCTTACCAAAAACTTGTTTCATTTCTTGTTTGCTTCGGTATTGATTAGGTTACAAAGTTTCACTAATAAAGAGAAACAGAGAGAATAATATTATCTTGTAAAAGAATACACATCGAAATGAGCTTTTGGAATGGGAAATATTATTAGTATGAAAGTAGATTGTTCTGCTTCAATCTTTTTGCTCGTAGCAGGAGCTAAGCAAAAACAATAGTTCTGTATATATTCATCCTTCTTTATCTAGGAATGGATAGCCAATCAAAAGAACTCAACTTACTGCAATGTGATATAAGCCTAGCTATAGTAAAACAAATAAGTTGAATGATACTGTAGTGCTATTTAATGCACAGAAACATTAGTGACATGGTCGGAACAAGTTTTTCATAAAATAACTCGCATTTCTGTGTATAAACCGGCTAGTTTGTTGACGACCATTAAAATTCAAATGACCTACAAATAAACCCCAAGGAATAAAGATACTGAAAGCTCAACTTCAAATGATCATTTGCTAGAAAATTAAGGCATGTCACTGTCTTGTGTTTTTTTTTTTTTTAAATCCATGAATCGGCAAATAGTATTTTATTCATTTGTTCTACGATAAAAAAAAAAAAAAAAAAGACTGATGGCGATAGAAATAAGTCAAACAAACATGGGAGTGAGCAATGCATCAGCAGACTGATGCCATTGTTTCACACATTCGTTCAGGGAATCACCATTAGGACACCTGCCCCACAGTCTGCTACAATAGAGCACCATTCCAACTTAACGTATGGACAATGAAAGAAAAGCACCATTGGTCTTGCAAACCAAAAATGTCTATTCCAATTCGAAAAAGGCTGCATGAAGTCCATGATCTTTCTGATACATAAACATCTTCTGCTCTTAGGAACACTAACCGGAATGGTTGTATTAAAAATTAGAAACACCGACAAGCTTATGAGATTGTTTTTTTTTATTTATTTATCAAATTTAGCCTTCTCGTAATTGAAAGGCTTCTATACTCCTGAACCCTTTTTTTTTTAAAGGCAAGCTTGCCACCGATGGGTATAAAACCCAAGACCTAGAGGTTAAACCACCACAACCCAACTAACCAGGCTATCATTGCCGCCAGTAGGTTTAAACCCCAAGCCTGGTGGTCAAACCACCACAGCCTTAACCAACCAGGCTACCATTGGCATTTCTTTATACAACGCGTCTAAAAAGCCAGGTCCTGGCTCCAGGAGAGCGCGAGGTCGTGCTCTCACGCACGTGATGAGGAGAGGAACTGATTAAAAAAAAAAACCAAAACAAACTATGTTACGTTAATAGAGTTAACGTTTATTTTCAAATCTCATCTCCCCTCCCCAAAACAACACTTTTCTAGGGTTTCATCTCCCCTAGATCTCTCCTTCGTGATCTTCAAAAGCAACGAACCAAAACACTTATCTAGGGTTTCATCTCCCCTCCCCAAAACAACACAATCGATTGGTTCGTCTAGGGTTTCGACTTTTAGGGTTGAGAGAAGCTTCTCTAGGGTTTCGGTGCACCGTGTGGTTGAAGAAGCAACGAACAAAGCACTCTAGGGTTTCGACTGCTCCTTCATATCGTCTCGATCGAAGCCTTATCTTTCAACTCCATGTCCAAATTATCAATGTGCAACCTTCTCTTTCAACTCCCTGTTATTCTCAAGCAATTCAAGCTCATCCCTACTTTCTACTAACAACCAAGTGGGTTTTGGTCAAACAACTATAAGTTACCACATCCGGTGATGATTTTATTAGAATACTATATGAGAAAACCTATTCATACAGTCTTCATTATCCGGCTAAATTATCATTGTGCCGGGTTTTCTTTCAACTCTCTCTTATTCTCAAGCAATTTCAACCTCATCCATGCTTTCTACTAACAGCCAAGTGGTTTTTGGTCAAACAATTGTAAGTTACTACATCTAGTGATATGCTTACGGCTTTGTTAGAATGCTATATGAGAAAACCTATTCATAAAGCCTTCATTGTCTTGGGTAAATTCTGCAAATTGACTATGTTTTTAGGGTATAATATCTATCAAGTTTCAAGTATTATTATTATTATTGCCACTGTTTTTTTTATTTTATTTTGGTTAATTTGGATTTGTGAGTGTTATGTAGATTTGGCATATGTGGAACTTCTTTATATTATACTTCTCAATGTGCAGACTTCTCTTTCAATTTCCTTCCAGCCATCCGGTAACTTTGGTCAAGCCCAAGCTGGTATTAAAAGATATAAACAATTCACACTTATTTCGTTGAAAGTTATATTTTGTTACTTTCTCAAAGCTTTTGGGTAATGTTAGGTTCATTTTGTTATTTTAATTATCACTTATTTTGTTACTTCTATTGTATAATCTATTTAGCCGGAACTACATGTATAACAATTCTGATGGATCATTAGTTGCAACATTGTTCCTCAAGATAAACTATATAAGGTAATAGAACTAGGGTTGTTATTTGTGCCTCTATGTTATAACAGTAGTTGTATATTATAACATATATTTTATAAATAGATAGTGTAAAAGATAACGAATGTATGGAGAAGGAAGAAAATTTAGAGGAGATAAGGGAACTTGCAAAAGGGATGGAATTCCTCAACATTGATGAGTACTAAGCTTATTATCATGATTATGGTAATAAAAAATGATTTTCAGTGAAAGTAAGGACTATTGAAAAAGATGAAAATGGAAAACCTAAATATATGCAGTTTTCATGTAGTCGGTTTGGGCAACGAAAAAATTAAACAAAAAATATCGTGGGATTACATGGTACTAGTAAATGTGGATGTTTAGCTAAGATTAGAGGTCAGATACGCCCTCGTGGAACAATTTTAGTGACAAGAGTAACACTTGATCACAATCATGAATTGAGCCCCGAAAAATCACGATTTTACTCGAAGAATAGAATTATGAGCTCGTATGTCAAGTAGAAACTTGATTATAATAATATGGCAGGTATTAGACCAAGTAAGAGTTTTTTTCATATGTGGTTGAAACTGGTGGGCATGATATTGTGACATTTTCTCAGAAAGATTGTTACAATTATCTGAATAAAATGAAGAGGTTGAGACTTGGTGAGGGGATGAGACGCCACTTCTTAACTACTTCCAAAAAATGCAAGCTAACAATGCCGATTTATTTTATATGATTATTTTGGATGATAAAGGAAAGTTAAGAAATGTCTTTTGGGCAGACGCATAAAGCAGAGCAACTTACAAGGAGTTTGGGGATGTTATTTTTTGATACTACGTACTTAACTAATAAGTATGAGATGTCATTTGCTCCTTTTGTTGGGTGAATTATCACGATTAGTCAATACTTTTAGAATGTGGATTGATATGTAGTGAGACCGTAAAAGATTTTGTTTGGCTTTTCAAAACTTGGCTTTTGTGTATGAATGATTGTGCTCTGACTACTATAATCAATGATCAAGATAGGACAATGAAGATGGTCACTGAAATTGTATTTTCCAACACACGACACAAATGGTACTTGTGGCATATTATGAAAAAGTTGCCCGAAAAACTGTCTGATTGCAATCAATAAGAGGCTATCAAGTTTGCAATTCAAAGAGCGGTTTATTATTCTTTGTCTTATGAAGAGTTTGAAGGAAATTGACAGGATTTCATTGAGAAATATAATCTATAAGAAAATGATTGGTTGAGTAGATTATACCATAAAATGATGCTTTGCGTGCCAACATTTCAAAGAAATACTTTTTGGGCAGGGATGTCTTCAACTCAAGCGAGTAAAAGCATGAATTTTTTTTTTTTTATAGTTACGTAAAATCGAAGACCACTCTGAAGCAATTCATAGAACAATATGAGAATGCATTACGAAATAAGGTTCAAAAAGAGGCTGAAGAAGAGTTTAAATTGTTTAACCAAAGGATTCCTTGCATTACTCCTTATGCAATAGAGAAAAATTTCAAGCTGCCTACACGACAAATAAATTTAGGGAGTTTTAAGAAGAACTAGCAAGAAATATATGTTATAGAATTCGTAGTAATGTTATGGATGAGAGTGGCTTTGAGGTCTACAATGTTACACGGGACTTGTTGATAGGAGATAGACAATGATTAGTCAATTTTAAAGTTTTTTTCAAAGTTGTCGATTTCAATATTAATTGTAATTGCCAATTGTTTGAGTTCAGGGGGATCTTATGCAAACATGTATGAACAATATTGTTTTAAAGAGGGATTCATGTTGTACCAGAAAAATATATTATTCGGAGGTGGAGGAAAGATGTTAAGAGGTATTACACAAAGGTTAAAATTGTTTATTCAAATTGGAGAATAAAGCCTGAAAATGAACGGTTTGATAAGATGTGTATTGCCTTCTACGAAATGGCCAACTTCGCCGTTGAGGATGAAAAAAAGCCAAATAAGGTTCAACAATGGATCATTTTGAAGATGGAGGAACTTAAAATTGATAATGGTGATGGTCGTACTGATTCAGAGGGGTTTTTGAAAATAGGCACTAAAACTACTCGTTTTGGGACCCAAATTCATAGTTCATTGGTGGTTTGTTACAAAAGCCAACCTTTTAATTCAAGGATGAAATCCACCATGGAAAAAATTTGTAAAATTATACAACACAAAAGAAATAAAGAAATAAAGAAGCAAACAAAGAGTATGCCATTGAGAAGAATTTGGTATGTTTTGCAATCTATGTTTTACTTTTATGAATATTTATTTTCTTAAGTCAAGAATATTAAGTTTTATTTACACGTCATTTGTAGAGTTCTATTGAAGGTTCACAGTGTATGACACCTTGTTCAAGCAATGTTATGTCATATGGTGGATTACATCTCAATACACAGGTTTATTTTAGTATATTTACAATGTATGAATCACTCAGCATGCTTGTGCACTTATGATTTGTATGTTTATCATCATGTAGGATGAAACTATAGGGTCATAATATTCACAACCCTGTGCTACAATTGAAAGACTTGATCATATTTACTCACTTCTCTTACATGTATATAAATATTGTTGCTTAATATACTTTTAACGACCACAGTGAAACTCTTTATTATTTATTTTTGCAGACACCAAGTTCAAGCAACGACATGGAGTTGACAAACTATAGGTCGTTGTGAAGATTTGAAAATTGAAGTTACTTTGTGGTCATACTCTTTATTATTGATTTTTGCTTTGTCTATTTTGCAATTCTTCCCTGTAAGAATTGATGTTTTGCAATCCTTCCCTGTAAGAATTGAAGTTAATGTCAAGTTACTGCAGGTGGGCAGAAGATGGATCATTTTATATTGTTTTGCAATCAATTTTTGCTGCTGCAATTCTATATTGTTTTGCAATCAATTTTTGCTGCTACTGTTGTAATCAATTTTTGCTGCTGCTGATGTTTTGCATTGCTTTGTAGAACCCTCCAGGTTGGAGATCTGTATGAAATGTATGAACTGCAGGTTTCGCCTAAGTGAAATGAAATTACATTGAACTGTATGAACTGCAGGTTGGAAATCCATACAAACTGCAAGTTGAATGCAATTACATTGCTCAAATGACACTTGAACTAAGTGAAATGAAATTGTGATGAACAATTGAATTTAGATGAGCAAAGATTTTCTTTACTTTGCATTATTGATGTAGTTCCTGACATGGTGTTTGGGGGCTGGAGTTTGAGAGTTTTGAGCAGTGGACAGTTGTGATCAGCTATTCAAGGTATGCGTGGTGCAAGTGCCATAAGTACCTTTGAGTTCAAATTAGAAGTAGATGCAACTGCGCATTTGGTTTTGGTTTTCAAATGCTACCATGCCACAACTTTGGATGCTCTCTTCTTTCCAATGTACTATAATCTACATTACATTACCATCTGCTAGTTGTCTCTTCTCATCCTAGTTTATGAAGTGTGAATTTTGCTGTCACACTCAGTGGTGAAATTTGTGGTGGCTTGTGTTTAGGTGGGATCCATAGGCATCAACACTAACCTTAAGCAATATATCCACTTAATTTTGTACTTCTTGTTGGCTTTAGTAAACAAAAAATTTCTTTCCCCAGCAACCAAACGCACCCAAGTAAACTTTCAAAAAGAGTTGAGTTTGATGACACTTGGGGTATTGTCTGGATGTGTGAGAAACAATCTTGACACAATGCAAAGAAACAAGCAAACAACGCCAGATATAATGTTGCGCGACAAAAGCCTACGTCAGCCAGAGCAACAAATACAGATACCTTAACCCTGATGCTAGATAATTACACATTCAACAACAAAACTACCAAAAGATAAGTAGATGCTCCACAAAATCAAACAACCAACATCGTAGCAATCTGGTATCAACAAATTTTCTAGTTGCAAACTTGAATAATCTTTTTTTTTTTTTTTTTTTTTTTTTTAACGGTCAAACATGAAGATGTTTATTAATGAAAGAAGGGAAACAAGTTACAACGAGAAACATTCCTATATCAAGGAATGCCAAGACACTATGAAAGTGTCAAAACCCAAATCCCTAAATAAATTACATGTCGTACCCATTTTCCACAGCAATTCTCTAATCTCGATAAAGATAGAGTGTTCTGATCTGTTTAGTCCTTCAAAAACCCTTTTATTTCTTTCTTTCCACACACACCACATGAGAACGTGAGGGACCCTACGCCATAACCACTCCCCTCGACGGGAAGGATTAGCTTTAGACCACCAACTTAGCCAATCTAGAATGAAACCTTCAAACATCAAACTCAAACCGAATTCCACCAAGAAATTGCGCCATATGGATTTGGAGAAACTGCAATGAAGCATCAAATGGTCCAGTGTCTCTTCAGATTCGTTGCAAAGCACACAAAGACTCCCAGTGAGGATTCACATTTTTCTTAACCTATCTTTAGTCAAGATCTTCTCATGCAAAACTGACCAACTAAAGAAATTAATCCGAGGAAGAAGGTTTTTCACCCATACCAGATTTTTGTGGGAGAAAATGAAGGGGTTAGAGTGGGTCTCATAATGAGATGCAGCCAACATATCCAAAAATTCTTTCACCGAGAAGCCTACACCTTTACCCTTCCACACCAAACTATCTGGTCCCTCTGAGAGCATTTGTCTATCCAATAGGTGTATAAGATTAGTGAACTCATCTAGTTCCCCAGTGTTGAGGTGTCTGCGAAAGGAAAGATCCCAAGAGTTGTTGTTAGACCAAAAACTGCTCACATTCCCATATTGATTCTTGTTAATGAGAAACAACATTGAAAAAAGATCTTTCAAAGATTGGTTACTACACCAGACATCATGCCAGAAAGAGATGAGATCACCATTTCCACATTTGAGAGAGGTGTGTGGGTAGAAGCCACTTGCGCACCGGGAGATAGATTTCCACAAAGAAGCATCCGTAGGAAGTGTATTTAGTTCTCTTTTCCCAAACCCATCTATTGCGCCCATATTTGTCCATAATGAGAGATCTCCATAAATTATCATTCTCTTCTGCAAATCGCCAAAGCCACTTAGAAAGTAAAGCAATATTGAAAGAGAGCACCTGACGGATGCCTAAACCACCTCGAGATTTAGGGCAACAAATTTTCTCCCAGCCCACTAAATGCATCTTTCTAGAGTTATGAGTAGAACCCCAAAGGAAATCGCGCATGATCCGTTCCATCTTGGCTGCTATTGAACAGGGAACCTTGATAAGAGACAGCATGAAAACCGGGATAGAAGCTAATGTGGATTGTACAAGAGCTAGTCTGCCTGCTTTAGATAGAAATTTGCGTTTCCAAGTCGCTAGTTTCGATTCCATCCTTTCGAGCGTCTCGTCCCAAACAACTTTACTTTTGAAACTAGCCCCCAAAGGCATGCCCAAGTACTTAACTGGAAGGTGACCTGCTGAACAACCCAATAAACCCGCCAACTGGTGCAGGTGAGGGACATCTCCAATAGGCAAAACCCTTGATTTGTGAAAGTTGATTTTCAGCCCTGAAATAACTTCGAACCAAAGCATAATTCTTTTAAGAGCAAGAACCTGAGAAGCGGAAGCATCACAAAATAGGATAGTATCATCCGCATACTGGAGAATAGAGACAGGCGGACTACCCTTCGCGACAGAAAACCCTCTCACTAGGCCAGCATCAACTGCTTTCAGAATCATTTGAGTTAAACCTTCTGCTGATATAGTAAAAAGAAGAGGAGACAGGGGATCGCCTTGTCGCAGACCTTTCGAGCTATTGAAAAACCCGTGCAGCTGACCATTAATTTTCAGAGAAAAATTAGTTGTAGATCTGCAAGTGTGAAGCCAATCAATCCATTTGGAGTCAAACCCCATGCGAGTCATTACCAAATCCAAATATCTCCAAGAAACATTGTCAAAGGCTTTGGAGAAATCTAATTTGATAACAAGCCCTAGAACACCTTGTTTTTTTCTAGAATCAATAATTTCATTGGCAATCAAAGGGCTATCCACCACCTGTCTTCCACTGACTGCTGCACTTTGAAAAGGAGAGATGACTGAATGAAGAACTATTTTCAATCTGTTAGCTAACACCTTGGCAATTATCTTATAGGCCCCATTCAAAATACTGATAGGTCTAAAATCATTTACCGTCTGCATTCCCGCACATTTGGGAATGAGCGAGATGATAGTGGTGTTCAAACGCCAATCAAGGAAGTTTCTGGAGTTAAAATCTGCAACAACTTTCAGAAAATCTTTTTTGATTACCTCCCACATTTTCAAATAGAACACCATTGAGAAACCATCAAGATCTGGAGAAACTTCAGATTTTAGATCTTCCATTGCTGCTCTAATTTTCATTTCCGAAAAGTTATCTACCAATGCCGTAGCCGTAGACTGAGAGATAGACTTGAAGGTAATCCCCGAGAAGAAATGTCGTCACTCCTCCTTTTCATGGAACAACTTCTTGAAGTGAGATATCAAGAGTGCTCTAATACTGACTTCATCCACGACCAACTCCCGACCCGTGCTAAAAGATTCAATGGAGTTAAACAGTCTACGTCTGTTAGCCAAGGTATGAAAGAATTTAGTCCCCTGATCCATATGACGAACCCAGTTGACTCCTGATCTGATTCTCCACAACTCATCATCTCTTTTGGTTAATGTTGCCCATTCTTGTTGTAGCTGCACTCTACAAGAGCTCTCCTCAACAGTCAAGTCCCTAATCTCTTCATCCGCATCAATGCTAGCAATTAAAGCAGAGATATGCTGAATACATAAATTTGTCTTACCCCAAACTTTAGTCCTCCAACTTTTGAGATTGCATCTGAGAGCCTTAAGCTTCCACCATAAACAGTAGCCAGGGTGGCCAGAGACTACTGAGTTGTTCCACCAAACTTTCATCTCCTCTGCCAGGGTAGGGTGATCAAGCCAACCATTATCAAAAGAAAAAAGGCGAGTACCACCACCAAAAGACGAGTTCGCAAGCAAGATCGCGTGATGGTCAGAACCTGCTGTACCTTTGATCCATTCGACTTTATCACCAAATTTGTCAATTCAATCCACCGAGACTAGAAATCGATCCAGTCGGCAAAGGATAGGGAGATCCCTACGATTTGACCATGTGAATTTTCCCCCTTTTAGACTAAAATCAGGGAGTTCCACCTCATTAATGAATTGATTGAATTTCTGCATGCTTGTGGACCTCCTCCTGCATCCTTTTTTTTTCATTCATGTGACGGACAACATTGAAGTCACCTGCTAACACCCATGGCGATTGCACCCAACCAGCAATGTCATATAGTTCTTCCCAGAAGTGGTCTCTAAGCGAAGGATCACATGGACCATAAATGTTAGTCCCTGACCAAATTGAGTTATCCGAGATCATTTGGAATTGAATAGAAAGGGAAAAAGCCTCTTTCAACACTTCCCTCATCTGCAAAAGATCAGCGTCCCAAATAGCTAAAATGCCGCCCGAGCTGCCAAAGGATTCCACCAAAGCCCAGTCAAAGGAACTATCACCCCACAATTTTCTGATAAATTCTCTAGAGCATCTTTCCAATTTCGTTTCCTGAATGAAAACAAGATCTGGACGATTCTCTCCAATTAATCTACGACAACCCCTTTGCCGCTCAGTATTTCCGAGCCCCCTACAGTTCCACGAAAGAATTTTAAGGTTCATGTAAAACCTTCAAACCCGAGTTTGTTGCATTTGTCCATTGCTGTGTCAGCTATTGTACCCCGCGCTGCAGCTTGAACCATATCTAAAGCCCTGTTTTCATCTTGATTGAGGTCCACTCCCACTGTCAGGCCAATGTCTTTGAAAGCCGAACGATCTAATGCTTCTTCCTGAGTCGACTGACGGTCAGAGACAGAATGCTCTGCACTGTCATTGACCCTAGAAACAAAAAATGGAGACTTGCCAGAAGTTCGTTCACTGGGGAGTAGAAAGCCCAGATTTTTTGTCTGTGGGTCCTCGAAACCTGGAGGAGCGCCTACGTGGTCTGGGGTAGAAGAAAAACTCTCCGCATGAGAAACACATAGATTTGTAGACAAATCATGGGCTTCGACACATTGAACTGCTAGTGGCTCGAAACCCGGGGGGTAAGGTAAAGATACCGAAACATCCTGAGTCTGGTTGGAAGTCTCTCCCATTATCAGCCCGGCAGGGGCACTACAACCTTTAAGTTCTCCCTGCCCTGCCTTGTTGGTTGAGCTTGATTTGTTGGATCTGCTTTGAAGCATGAACCTAGATCTGGTAGGAAAGACTGAGAAATTGGCCCATTCCGCGGTTCTGTCACGCTGTGCTTTTCTTGCCAGCTTTCGATCCCTGCGTGCATGCATAAACATCTTGGTCAGAAGGGGGTTCAAGTTGAAGACATCTTCTTCCACCGCTTCTAAAACCCTCCAATAATTTTCAGTTGTCTGTTGATCATTAGTCTTGGCCAAGCTTTATGCCGAAAAAGACTTAGGCCCTTTGCTGGGTGAGGGCCCAACAATACATTTGCCTTTAATCTGCTCAGATGGACGAGCTGTCAGACAGAAAGTTACCAACTTTACCACGTGAAACGACACGAGACGCAGGGGAATTGGGAAGCATTGAGTAGTGCTGGGTAGACTGATCCTTCATTGTCGGCAACCTAGGAGGCGGGTCGTTTGCTTCGCATGAGGACACGTGTGGAGAATTTGCGAAGACCAAAAAGGCTGTGTCCAAACGGAAGAGCGACAGGTTTCCACTGAATCCCCGACTCAGGCAACTCTATCATCGACCATGCAAGATTCTTTCTTGCAACTGGATCAGGAGGAAGATGCTTGCCCCAAACTTGCGACAGAAAATCAATGGGAGAATCCCGATGAATAGGAGTTGCTGCAATGGAACCCTGTCTGGCAATCGGGGTAGGGCTCACACTGGAGAGATTAGTGGCCACTACCTCCACAAAGGTTTTTTTGCGCGAGGGTGGGACAACACTAATACCTTGCAGAGTTGAAACTTCATCTCTTCTAACTTGATCCTTAGAAAACGGCTGAGACACCTTATTAGAAACCATCTCATTCATAGCTAGGGCGAGTTGTTTCCAGCCTGTCCCTTCCACTCCAGCTGGCACCCTGATAGTTTTGGACCCTGATCCCCATCCCACCAAAATAGAAAGGAAGATTCCTCCTTTGTTGGCCTCTTTCACCATCGAAACTCATCTACTGTTAATTTTTCAATTGGCTGAGAAAGCATTAGAGCCTGATTCCACGGCTTTCAGAAGCTGAAACTGAATCCATTTTCCCATCTGCAATTCGACGAACACTTTGATTCAAACCCTCGAGCTCGATTCAAGCAACAACAAACCCCCTCTTGACTTTCGAATTCCAAATTCCTTCCCATCAATTTTCAATAAATGAAGGTTTCCTTCTATGAACTCCATCTCTCCCCAGAATTAGAACAAACTTACAAACATACAAGCAAAATTTCACCAGCATACAAGCATCATAGCAATACGAAGATTAGGATAACTGAAATTTTTACTTGTTGTCAAAAAAATTGTCAAATGTGTTCCAAAGTCTGAAAAGGAGCTCACCGCCGTTGCATGCCCGCGCTCACCACCGTTCACTGTGAGATCCAATTTCACCACTGCGAAAAAACCACCCTTTACTGTAAAATCCACTGCAAAAACCATCCTCACTGCGAAAATCACTGTGCAAAACCGCTTCAAGATCCACTGCAAAAAACCACTCTCACTGCACAAAACCACTCTTACTGCGTAAAAACCACCCTCACTACGTGGATATAATTTTTTTTTTTTTTCTTCAATCCACGTATCTTGAATCTGAGTAGCCAAATCAAATGGTTCGATCCAGATCTTGAAGTACTTGACTTCATAAAGATCTCCAGTTTCTGCAACTTCTTCAAAGAAATCTTCCATCAAAACATCTTGCTCCATCATCACTGCTGGTGACTGGTGACAGTCTTTGCTTGCAAGCTCACAACACTCTGAAGAACATTTCAGGTCCAAATGGATCTCAAATGAGATGAGTGAACATTTTTTACCTCTCACAGCCACCTCCCAAGCAGATCGATCTCAGAAACAGCCTACCCCTTAGCGTGTTTAAATAGATAGGAACACCAAGTACCAACCAACCAAGTACCAACCAACCAGTTACATCAATGGGCTAAAGGCATGAAGCCCAGGCCCAGTTCACTCTCCATAAAAGGAAACCACCACGCCAGAAAAGCAAAGAACAGTCTAGAAGGGAGCTCACAACCGTCGATTTCCCTCGTCAACGGCTGAGATCTCTTTCTCGCAAAAGTAGAAACCCTAAAATTTCAAGCAGCTTGCTTCACATTTTCCGAATGGTTCCATGGGCTAAAATGTTCGGGTTGGGTCGGGTTTACCCGCCCAAGTTGCACCCTAGTTCATGGTTAAAATTCTAATCCAAGTCTTCCTTTTCACCATTTCTTCCCATTTCAAGTTGCTGTGGTAGAGGTGATTGAAGGTCAGATCCTCGTTCAATATGATTGAGCTTGATTTGAAAGAGATGGAGGATGTAATTGATGAGTATGTGCTTCGACATCAAACATTCAAACTTAATGTTTACTGGCAAGGTATTTGTGGGTGGTTTTTGTGTACAGGCTCCAATTTTTCAAGATCTATACTGAAGAAGAACTTGATTTGGCTACTCTGATTCAAAATATACAGGCAAGATACTATTTTTTTTGAAAATCTGATTATTTTGGCTGTGGCATTTTGTATGCTTGATGTTCCATATTTAGATGTGGATCTCATTCCAATTTTTGGTATTAGAATACTATCGTGCTTGGGTTACAGTATCTCTGCAAATTTGTTTATCACTTTCGAAGATTACTTCATACGAGCCTTCAAATTAGTTATGAAGCCACTTGCGATTGATGAGGGCAAATACAAAGTTACTCAACTCAAAGATGCAGAAATAGTTGGAGAAATGAAACAAGAAAATGTAATGAAAGTTTGGTTGAAAAAGCTAAACATACAATCAAGGTAAGTTTGGTTGAAAAAGCTAAGCATAAAATCATGTGATATTGGCTACTCGGATTCAGAATATTGTAATTCAGTTTTAGTTAGCTAGTCTATTGTACAGAATTCAGTCATCTAAAGCCATCATAAGAGTTGAATTTTGTTCACATTTGTTTTGTATAATCTTGGAACGATGGATGACAATTGATATACTTGTCTACGCTATCAATTAAACATTAGTTTCTATCTTACCAAAAACATGTTTCATTTCTTGTTTGCTTCGGTATTGATTTAGTTACGGAGTTTCACAAATAAATAGAAAAGAAAAGGAGAAAGAATCATGTTATCTTGTAAAAGAATAGACATCGAAATGAGCTTTTGAAATGGGAAATTGTATTATTATGAAAAGTTGATTGTTCTGCTTCAATCTTTTGCTCGCATTTTCTATTCTAGAAACTATATAACCATCAATCTCTTAAATCTTTTTTTTTCTGGTTAATGAGCTGGTTACTACCAGATTTGTTTTCTTTGGACTTGGTTTCTATTTCCATTGTTATATCTCTACTGTCTGCATTTTATCGACAAAAAGAAGTCTAGTGTGTAATTTTTTTGGCATTTCATAAACTTAAGAATATACTGGTTTTTGAGAGATTGTTCTTTGAAGACGGAAGAATGTTACTGTGACTTATCTATGCCTTATTGCATCCGATTGTTTCTAATCCTATCACTCATGGTTCATAAAAAAAAAAAGGGAGTTCGTTGAATCTTATTGAAACCACTTATCAAAGAGATCTCCTTTCCTACACCAGTTCTAACCCTAACATGCATGGTCTGCCTACCCTCCTATTTTGCACAGCCTGAGTTTTAACTGGTTTTCAGCTCTCTCATTATTTGATCTATCATTGTCAAGGTTTGCCCGAGTTTCTTACCAGTGTTACTTTAGTTAAACTTGGTTGTTCTGTTTTTGTAGAGTTAGTATGTTCAATATTTTGTGCTTAGGTGTTGATTCGTCCAGATCAGTGAGCTTGCATGTTGTTTAGAACCACGATTCATGGGTTTTGCCATCTTTTAATCCATTTGTCCCACGTAGGGGGCAACTTGCCGTCTTTGCTTAGTTTTTCATCTATGGATGGGTAGTACCAAGTGTTTAGGGCTTTACGGAAGCAACTTCTTTGGTGATGGATCTTCAATTGGTGCGAGGATGTGTATTGTTTTGATGAGTGGGTCGAAAAACAGAAATAGTTCCTTATTTTTTTCCCCTTCATTTGTGTACTTTTGTATTTTATTTCTGCTTTTGTAATGCTTCATCCACCTTTGGACAGTTTTATCTAAAATACATCCATTACTTGTTAGATTAGATTGTTCTGCTTCACATCGAAGTAAATTGTTTCCATTTGTTGCAAAGTTACAATAAATAATTTATCTTCGCTCGCATTTTCTACTCTTAAGGTTTAAAGCCTTCATTGTTTGTTGACTTTCATGAGATTGGTACCAAGCCACCAATACAAACTTCCGCAGGATATTCTGATTGTGTGCCATTAGTATGTCATGTGTTAGTCAAACCAACAATTCTAGCCACCCAAGTTTGGTAGCCACTTTTAGGACAAGTTTTGATTTTTTTATACTTCTATTCTTTATATAGATAGGCTAAACTCCATAGTAAACAGTAGTGGGAAGTGAAAAGGGAGAGCTTGAGACTTACAAACCTTTGTTTTCTCTGTGAATAACAAGTTTACAAGATCTGTTATCGTTTTTCCTGGCATCTTTTAATTCCTCTTAGCAATATAAGTTTGTTTAATTTAGACCATTCTTGACTAATTTTGTAAGAATTGATGTTTTGCAATCCTTCCCTGTCAGAATTGAAGTTAATGTCAAGTTACTTACTGTTGGTGGGCAAAAGATGGATAATTTTATACTGTTTTGCAATTTTTGCTGCTGCTGCTGTAATTTTATATTGTTTTGTAATCAATTTTTGTTGCTACTGTTGTAATCAGTAATTGCTGCATGTTTTGCATTGCTTTGTAGAACTCTCCAGGTTGGAGATCTGTATGAAATGTATGAACTGCAGGTTTCGCCTAAGTGAAATGAGATTACTTTGAACTGTATGAACTGCAGGTTGGAGATCCATATGAACTGCAGGTTGAACGCAATCACATTGCTCAAAAGATACTTGAACTAAGTGAAATGAAATTGTGATGAACAATTGAATTTAGATTAGCAGAGATTTTCTTTACTTTACATTAGCGACGGTGGCTGGAGTTTGAGAGTTTTGAGTAGTGGACAGTTGTGATCAACTATTCAAGGTATGCGTGGTGCAAGTGCCATAAGTACCTTTGAGTTTTAATTAGAAGTAGAAGCAACTGTGCATTTGGTTTTGGTTTCCAAATGCTACCCTGCCACAACTTTGGATTCTCCCTTCTTTCCAGTGTACTATAATCTACACATTACATTGCCATCTGCTACTTGTCTCTTCTCATCCTTGGCATCATCTACAACCACCTGCTACTTGTCTCTTCTCATCCAAGTTTACGAAATGCAATAAAAGTGTGAGATTTATTGTCGCACTCATGATGAAATTTGAAGAGAAGAATGAGTTCAATTATTTTGGCTTGTGTTTAGGTGGGATCCATAGGCATCAACACTAACCTAAGCAATATATCCACTTAATTTTGTACTTCTTGTTGGCTTGGTAAAAACTTTCAAAAATGGTTGAGCTTGATGACACTTCGGTATTGTCTGGATGTGTGAGAAACAATCAAGGCACAATGCAAAGAAACAAGCAAACGCCAGATATAATGTTGCTTGACAAAAGCCATCGACAAATACAAATACCCTAACACTGAAGCCAGATAATTACACAATCAACAACAAAACTACAAAAAGATAAGTGGATGCTCCACAAAATCAAAAAAACCAACATCTGGCAATCTCGTGCCAACAGACATCCCCATCATCATTGTTCTTCTTTCCAATGAACTTTTTAGGGCAAATTTTCTAGTTGCAAACTTGAATAATCACCAAAATTCAACATTAACTCAATTGATCAAGCATCCATATATATTTTCAAATATTACTACACATATTGCAATACCCAAGTTTAAATAGCAAAAACAATAAATTACGTACACTAACTCAAAAAGAAGTTCAAGCTTAGATTTTGCCGTACAAGAGAACTGGCCTGATTAACTTGTGACTAAGAATTTAAATCCAAAATGGAATAAGTGAAGCTAAATCTCTTAATAATCATAACAAAATAAAATTTACCATTCACATAAAATATGTTTTACATATCTTTCACTAATACCATTCGCATCGAATATGACTTAGATATCATTTACCAATAAAAGCTAAAACAATAACTCGAAATAATATGTCGATCAAATACCTTTTAAATTACATTTGATAGCATTTCCTAGGGTTTGTACGGTGTGTCTTTGAATATTTTTTTTTTATTTAAAACGACGACACATCTTGAATCCGAGTAGCCAAATCAAATGGTTCGATCCAGATCTTGAAGTACTTGACTTCATCCAGATCTCCAGTTTTTGCAACTTCTTCAAAGAAATCTTCCATCAAAACATCTTGCTCCATCATCACTGCTGGTGACAGTCTTTACTTAAAAGCTCACAACACTCTGATGAACATTTCAGATCCAGATGGATTAGAAATGGGAGAAAACAAATTTCAGATGCAGACGGATCTCAAATGAGATGAGTGAACATTTTTTTACCTCTCACCGCCACCACCCACGCCGATCGATCTTAAGAGACAGCCCACCCCTTAGCGTGTTTAAATAGATAGGAACACTAAGTACCAACCAACCAGTTACATCAATGGGCTAAAGGCATAAAGCCCCGGCCCAGTGCACGCTCCATAAAAGGAAACCACAACGCCAGCAAAGCTAAGAACAGTCTAGAAGGGAGCTCACAACCGTCATTTTCCCTCATCAACGGCTGGGATCTCTTTCTCGCGAAAGTAGAAACCCTAAAATTTCAAGTTGCTTGCTTCAAATTTTCGGAATGGTTCCATGGGCTAAAATGTTCGGGT
This sequence comes from Berberis vulgaris, assembly GCA_963556465.1. NCBI lineage: Eukaryota > Viridiplantae > Streptophyta > Magnoliopsida > Ranunculales > Berberidaceae > Berberis > Berberis vulgaris. Next base: position 82,018,133 of record OY747132.1, on the reverse strand, counting down.
TGCCCGCCCAAGTTGCACCCTAGTTCATGGTTAAAACTTAAAACCCTAAGCCAAGCCTTCCTTGTCACCATTTCTTCCCATTTCAAGTTGGTGTGGTAGAGGTGATTGAAGATCAGATCCTCGTTCAATATGATTGAGCTTGATTTGAAAGAGATGGAGGATGTAATTTATGAGTATGTGCTTCGACATCAAACATTCAAACTTAATGTTCACTGCAAGGTATTTGTGGGTGGTCTTTTGCGTATAAGCTCCAATTTTTCAAGATCTGGAATGAAGGAGAACTTGATTTGGCTACTCTGATTCAAAATATACAGGCAAGATACTATTTTTCTTGAAAATCTGATTATTTTGGCTATTGCATCTCGTATGCTTGATGTTCCATAATTAGATGTGTATCTCATTTCAATTTCATTATATTCTAGACTTGCCATTGATGAGGGCAAATACAAAGTTACTATACTCAAAGACGCAGAAATACTTGAAACAAGAAAATGTAATGAAAGTTTGGTTAAAATAGCTAAACATACAATCAAGGTAAGTTTGGTTGAAAAAGCTAAGCATACAATCGATATTGGCTATTCGGATTCAGAATATTGTAATTCAGTATTAGTTAGCTAGTCTATTATGAAGAATTCAGTCATCTAAAACTATGATATGAGTTGAATTTTGTTCACATTTGTTTTGTATAATCTTGGAATGATGGATGACAATTGATATACTTGTCTATGCTATCAATTAGACATTCGTTTCTTTCTTACCAAAAACATGTTTCATTTCTTGTTCGCTTGGGTATTGATTAAGTTACAGAGTTTCACAAATAAAGAGAAAAGAAAAAGAGAAAGAATCATGTTATCTTGTAAAAGAAATGGGAAATTGTATTAGTATGAAAAGTTGATTGTTCTGCTTCAATCCTTTGCTCGCACTTTCTATTCTAGAAACTATATAACCATCAATCTCTTATATCTTTTTTTTTTCTTCTTCTGGTTAATGAGCTGGTTACTACCAGATTTGTTTTCTTTGGTTTCTATTTCCATTGATATATCTCTACTGTCTGCTTTTTATCGACAAAAAGAAGTCTAGTGTGTAATTTGTTTGGCAGTTCATAAACTTAAGAATATACTGGTTTTTGAGAGATGGTTATTTGAAGACAGAAGAATGTTACTGTGACTTATCTATGCCTTATAGCATCCGATTGTTTCTAATCCTATCACTCATGGTTCATGAAAAAAAGGGAGTTTGTTGAATCTTATTGAAACCACTTATCAAAGAGATCTCTTTCCCTACACCAGTTCTAACCCTAACATGCATGGTCTGCCTACCCTCCTATTTTGCACAGCCTGAGTTTTAACTGGTTTCCGGTTCTTTCATTATTTGATCTATCTTTGTCAAGGTTTGCCCCGAGTTTCTTACCAGTATTACTTTAGTTAAACTTGGTTGTTCTGTTTTTGTAGAGTTAGTATGTTCAATATTTTGTGCTTGTGTGTTGATTTGTCCAGATCAGTGAGCTTGCATGTTGTTTAGAAACATGATTCATGGGTTTTGCCATCTTTTAATCCATTTGTCCCAAGTAGGGGGCAACTTGCTGTCTTTGCTCAGTTTTTCATCTATGGATGGGTAGTCCCAAGTGTTTAGGACTTCTACGGAAGCTACCTATTGGAGCAGATGTAGACCACAGGATTAAAGCTGGTTGGTTGAAATGGCGAATGGCGTCAGGAGTATTGTGCGATAGAAGGATGCCTGCAAGGCTAAAAGGGAAATGCTATAAGACAATTGTTCGACCAGCCATGCTATACGGTTCAGAATGTTGGGCTACTACGGGACAACATACGCATAGGATGGCAGTAGCAGAAATGCGTATGTTAAGGTGGATGTGTGGTAAGACTCGTAAGGATAAAATTAGAAATGAAAGAATTAGGAGATACTTAGGTGTAGCGCCCATAGAGAAAAAAATTAGAGAAAGACGTTTAACTTGGTTTGGTCATGTGCGGAGGAGACCAAGCACGACGCCAATTAGAAAATGTTTAGATTGGCAAGTTAATGGAGGGTATAGACGGAGGGGAAGACCGTTGAAAACTTGGATGAAGACGGTGAATGAAGATATCATTGAGCTTGGATTAGGTGAGGAAATGTGGGAAGATCGCATTGCTTGGAGAACCAAAATTCATGTAGCCGACCCCGAAAATCTCGGGAATGGGCTTTGATGATGATGAAGACTGATAGCGAAAGAAATAAGCCAAACAAACATGGGAGTGAGCAATGCATCAGCAGACTGATGCCATTGTTTCACACATTCGTTCAGGGAATCACCATTAGGACACCTGCCCCATAGTCTGCTACAATAGAGCACCATTCCAACTTAACGTATGGACAATGAAAGAAAAGCACCATTGGTCTTGCAAACCAAAAATGTCTATTCCAATTCGAAAGAGGCTGCATGAAGTCCATGATCTTTCTGATGCATAAACATCCTCTGCTCTTAGGAACACTAACCGGAATGGTTGTATTAAAAATTAGAAACACCGACAAACTTATGAGATTGGTTTTTTTATTTATTTATCAAAGTTAGCCTTCTCGTAATCGAAAGTCTTCTATACTCCTAAACCTTTTTTTTTTTTTTTTAAAGGCAAGCTTGCCACCGATGGGTATAAAACCCAAGACCTAGAGGTTAAACCACCACAACCCAACTAACCAGGCTACCATTGCCGCCGGTAGGTATAAAACCCAAGACCTGGTGGTCACAACCTTAACCAACCAGGCTACCATTGGCATTTCTTTAAACAACGCATCTAGAAAGCCAGGCCCTGGCGCCAGGAGAGCACGAGGTCGTGCTCTCACGCACGTGATGAGGAGAGAGACTGATTAAAAAAAAAACCAAAACAAACTATGTTACGTTAATAGAGTTAACGTTTATTTTCCCTTCCCCAAAAACAAAAACAAATCTCATCTCCCCTCCCTAAAACAACACTTTTCTAGAGTTTCATCTCCCCTAGATCTCTCCTTCGTGATCTTCAAAAGCAACGAACCAAACACTTATCTAGGGTTTCATCTCCCCTCCCCAAAACAACACAATCGATTGGTTCATCTAGGGTTTCGAATTTTAGGGTTGAGAGAAGCTTCTCTAGGGTTTCGGTGCACCGTGTGGTTGAAGAAGCAACGAACAAAGCACTCTAGGGTTTCGACTGCTCCTTCATATCGTCTCGATCGAAGCCTTATCTTTCAACTTCATGTCCAAATTATCAATGTGCAACCTTCTCTTTCAACTCCCTGTTATTCTCAAGCAATTCAAGCTCATCCTTACTTTCTACTAACAACCAAGTGGGTTTTGGTCAAACAACTGTAAGTTACCACATCCGGTGATGACTTTATTAGAATGCTATATGAGAAAACCTATTCATACAGTCTTCATTATCCGGCTAAATTATCATTGTGCCGGGTTTTCTTTCAACTCCCTCTTATTCTCAAGCAATTTCAACCTCATCCATGCTTTCTACTAACAGCCAAGTGGTTTTTGGTCAAACAATTGTAAGTTACTACATCTAGTGATATGCTTACGGCTTTTATTAGAATGCTATATGAGAAAACCTATTCATAAAGTCTTCATTGTCTTAGGTAAATTCTGCAAATTGACTATGTTTTTAGGGTATAATATCTATCAGGTTTCAAGTATTATTATTATTATTGCTACTGTTTATTTTATTTTATTTTGGTTAATTTGGATTTGTGAGTGTTATGTAGATTTGGCATATGATTATGCTTCTCAATGTGCAGACTTCTCTTTCAATTTCCTTCCAGCCATTCGGTAACTTTGGTCAAGCAAAAGCAGGTATTAAAAGATATAAACAATTCACACTTATTTTGTTCAAAGTTATATTTTGTTACTTTCTCAAAGCTTTTGGGTAATGTTAGGTTCATTTTGTTATTTTAATTATCACTTATTTTGTTACTTCTATTGTATAATCTATTTAGCCAGAACTACCTGTATAACAATTCTGATGGATCATTAGTTGCAACATTGTTCCTCAAGATAAACTATATAAGGTAATAGAACTAGGGTTGTTATTTGTGCCTCTATGTTGTAACAGTAGTTGTATATTATAACATATATTTTATAAATAGATAGTGTAAAAGATAACGAATGTATGGAGAAGGAAGAAAATTTAGAAGAGATAAGGGAACTTCATGGAATTCCTCAACATTGATGAGTATTAAGCTTATTATCATGATTATGGTAATAAAAAATGATTTTCAGTGAAAGTAAGGACTATTGAAAAAGATGAAAATGGAAAACCTAAATACATGCAGTTTTCATGTAGTCGGTTTGGGCAACGAAAAAATAAAACAAAAAATATCGTGGGATTACATGGTACTAGTAAATGTGGATGTTTAGCTAAGATTAGAGGTCAGATACGCCCTGGTGGAACAATTTTAGTGACAAGAGTAACACTTGATCACAATCATGAATTGAGCCCCGAAAAATCACGATTTTACCCGAAGAATAGAATTATGAGCTCGTATGTCAAGTAGAAACTTGATTATAATAATGTGGCAGGTATTAGACCAAGTAAGAGTTTTCTTCATATGTGGTTGAAACTGGTGGGCATGATATTGTGACATTTTCTCAGAAAGATTGTTACAATTATCTGAATAAAATGAAGAGGTTGAGACTTGGTGAGGGGGATGCGACGACACTTCTTAACTACTTCCAAAAAATGCAAGCTAACAATGCCAATTTATTTTATATGATGAATTTGGATGATAAAGGAAAGTTAAGAAATGTCTTTTGGGCAGACGCATAAAGCAGAACAGCTTACAAGGAGTTTGGGGATGTTATTTTTTGATACTACGTACTTATCTAATAAGTATGAGATGTCATTTGCTCCTTTTGTTGGGTGAATTATCACGATCAGTCAATACTTTTAGAATGTGGATTGATATGTAATGAGACCGTAAAAGATTTTGTTTCGCTTTTCAAAACTTGGCTTTTGTGTATGAATGGTTGTGCTCTGACTACTATAATCAATGATCAAGATAGGGCAATGAAGAGGGTCACTGAAATTGTATTTTCCAACACACGACACAAATGTTACTTGTGGCATATTATGAAAAAGTTGCCCGAAAAACTGTCTGATTGCAATCAATAAGAGGCTATCAAGTTTGCAATTCAAAGAGCGGTTTATTATTCTTTGTCTCATGAAGAGTTTGAAGTAAATTGACATGATTTCATTGAGAAATATAATCTACAAGAAAATGATTGGTTGAGTGGATTATACCATGAAATGATGCTTTGGGTGCCAACATTTCAAAGAAATACTTTTTGGGCAGGGATGTCTTCAACTCAAGTGAGTAAAAACATGATTTTTTTTTATAGTTACGTAAAATCGAAGACCACTCTGAAGCAATTCATAGAACAATATGAGAATGCATTACAAAATAAGGTTCAAAAAGAGTCTGAAGAAGAGTTAAAATTGTTTAACCAAAGGATTCCTTGCATTACTCCTTATGCAATAGAGAAAAATTTCAAGCTGCCTACACGACAAATAAATTTAGGGAGTTTTAAGAAGAACTAGCAAGAAATATATGTTATAGAATTCGTAATGATGTTATGGATGAGAGTGGCTTTGAAGTAAAAAATGTTACACGGGACTTGTTGATAGGAGATAGACAATGATTAGTCAATTTTAAAGTTTTTTTCAAAGTTGTCGATTTCAATATTAATTGTAATTGCCAATTGTTTGAGTTCAGGAGGATCTTATGCAAACATGTATGAACAGTATTGTTTCAAAGAGGAATTCATGTTGTACCAGAAAAATATGTTATTCGGAGGTGGAGGAAAGATGTTAAGAGGTATTACACAAAGGTTAAAATTGTTTATTCAAATTGGGGAATAAAGCCTGAAAATGAACGGTTTGATAAGATGTGTATTGCCTTCTATGAAATGGCCAACTTCGCCGTTGAGGATGAAAAAAAGCCAAATAAGGTTCAACAATGGATCATGTTGAAGATGGAGGAACTTAAAATTGATAATGGTGATGGTCGTACTGATTCAGAGGGGTTTTTGAAAATAGGCACTAAAACTACTCGTTTTGGAACCCAAATTCATAGTTCATTGGTGGTTTGTTACAAAAGCCAACCTTTTAATTCAAGGATGAAATCCACCATGGAAAAAATTTGTAAAATTATACAACACAAAAGAAATAAAGAAATAAAGAAGCAAAGAAAGAGTAGGCCATTGAGAAGAATTTGGTATGTTTTGCAATCTATGTTTTACTTTTATGAATATTTATTTTCTTAAGTCAAGAATATTAAGTTTTATTTACATGTCATTTGTAGAGTTCTATTGAAGGTTCACAGTGTATGACACCTCGTTCAAGCAATGTTATGTCATATGGTGGATTAAATCTCAATACACAGGTTTATTTTAGTATATTTACAAGGTATGAATCACTCAGCATGCTTGTGCACTTATGATTTGTATGTTTATCATCATGTAGGATGAAACTATAGGGTCATAATATTCACGACCTTGTACTACAATTGAAAGACTTGATCATATTTACTCACTTCTCTTACATGTATATAAATATTGTTGCTTAATATACTTTTAACGACCATAGTGAAACTCTTTATTATTTATTTTTGCAGACACCAAGTTCAAGCAACGACATGGAGTTGACAAACTATAGGTCGTTGTGAAGATTTGAAGATTGAAGTTACTTTGTGGTCATACTCTTTATTATTGATTTTTGCTTTGTCTATTTTGCAATTCTTCCCTGTAAGAATTGATGTTTTGCAATCCTTCCCTGTAAGAATTGAAGTTAATGTCAAGTTACTGCAGGTGGGCAGAAGATGGATCATTTTATACTGTTTTGCAATCAATTTTTGCTGCTGCAATTGTATATTGTTTTGCAATCAATTTTTGTTGCTACTGTTGTAATCAATTTTTGCTGCTGCTGATGTTTTGCATTGCTTTGTAGAACCCTCCAGGTTGGAGATCTGTATGAACTGCAGGTTTCGCCTAAGTGAAATGAAATTACATTAAACTGTATGAACTGCAGGTTGGAGATCCATACAAACTGCAAGTTGAATGCAATTACATTGCTCAAATGACACTTGAACTAAGCTGCTGATGTTTTGCATTGCTTTGTAGAACCCTCCAGGTTGGAGATCTGTATGAACTGCAGGTTTCGCCTAAGTGAAATGAAATTACATTAAACTGTATGAACTGCAGGTTGGAGATCCATACAAACTGCAAGTTGAATGCAATTACATTGCTCAAATGACACTTGAACTAAGTGAAATGAAATTGTAATGAACAATTGAATTTAGATGAGCAAAGATTTTCTTTACTTTACATTAGTGAAGTAGTTCCTGACATGGTGTTTGGTGGCTGGAGTTTGAGAGTTTTGAGCAGTGGATAGTTGTGATCAGCTATTCAAGGTATGCGTGGTGCAAGTGCCATAAGTACCTTTGAGTTCAAATTAGAAGTAGATGCAACTGTGCATTTGGTTTTGGTTTCCAAATGCTACCCTGCCACAACTTTGGATGCTCTCTTCTTTCCAATGTACTATAATCTACATTACATTACCATCTGCTAGTTCTCTTCTCATCCTAGTTTATGAAGTGTGAGATTTGCTGTCACACTCAGTGGTGAAATTTGCGATGGCTTGTGTTTAGGTGGGATCCATATGCATCAACACTAACCTGAAGTGATATATCCACTTAATTTTGTACTTCTTGTTGGCTTTAGTAAGAAAAAAATTTCTTTCCCCAGCAACCAAACGCACCCAAGTAAACTTTCAAAAAGAGTTGAGTTTGATGACACTTGGGGTATTGTCTGGATGTGTGAGAAACAATCTTGACACAATGCAAAGAAACAAGCAAACAACGCCAGATATAATGTTGCTCTACAAAAGCCTACGTCAGCCAGAGCAACAAATACAGATACCTTAACCCTGATGCCAGATAATTACACAACAAAACTACCAAAAGATAAGTAGATGCTCCACAAAATCAAACAACCAACATCGTAGCAATCTGGTATCAACAAATTTTCTAGTTTTAAACTTGAATAATCACCAAAATTCAACATTAACTCAATTGGGGATTAAATATTAAACAAAAGAGCACTGATTCAAAGGATTGATCAAACATCATACATATTTTCAAATATTACTACACACATATCGCAATACCAACTCAAAAGGAAGTTCAAACTTAGATTTTGCCCAAATCTTAACCTGACAACTTACCAAATTCCAATATAGTACAAGAGAACTGGCCTGATTAATTTGTGACTAGGAATTTAAATTTAAAATAGAAAAAATGAAGCTACATAAGTACATATACAATAAAAAGTCAAATCTTGTATATACTCCAGTTTACATATTATATATCATTCTGAATATAAATTACATATCATTTATCAATCAAAATATTAAAATAAATAACAATACAGTATTATTTGCTAGGGTTGTAAGGAATTTTTTTTTTTTTTGTTCAAACACGAAGATGTTTATTAATGAAAGAAAGGGAAACAAATTACAACGAGAAACATTCCTATATCAAGGAATGCCAAGACACTATGAAAGTGTCAAAACCCAAATCCCTAAATAGATTACAAGTCGTACCCATCCTCCACAGCAATTCTCTAATCTCGATAAAGATAGAGCACTCTGATCTGTTTAGCCCTTCAAATACCATTTTATTTCTTTCTTTCCACACACACCACATGAGAACGTGAGGGACCCTACGCCATAACTACTCCCCCCGACGGGAAGGATTAGCTTGAGACCACCAGCTTAGCCAATCCAAAATGGAGCCTTCAAACATCAAACTCAAACCGAATTCCACCAAGAAACAGCTCAAAATAGATTTGGAGAAACTGCAGTGAAGCATCAAATGGTCCAGTGTCTCGTCAGATTAATTGCAAAGCACACAAAGACTCCCAGTGTGGATTCCTATTTTCCTTAACCTATCTTTAGTCAAGATCTTCTCATGCAAAACTGACCAACTAAAGAAATTAATCCGAGGAAAAAGGTTTTTCACCCATACCAGATTTTTGTGGGAGAAAATGAAGGGGTTCGAGTGGGTCTCATAATGAGATGCAACCAACATATTCGAAAATTCTTTCACCGAGAAGCCCACACCTTTACCCTTCCACACCAAACTATCCGGTCCCTCTGAGGGCATTTGGCTATCCAACAGATGCATTAGATTAGCGAACTCATCTAGTTCCCCAGTATTAAGGGGCCTGCGAAAGAAAAGATCCCAAGCGTTGCCGTTAGACCAAAAACTGCTCACGCGCCCATATTGATTGTTGTTAATGATAAACAACATTGGAAACAGTTCCTTTAAAGATTGGTTACTACACCAAACATCATGCCAGAAAGAGATGAGATCACCATTGCCACATTGGAGAGAGGTGTGAGGGTAGAAGCCACTTGCGCACCGGGAGATGGACTTCCACAAAGAGCATCCGTAGGAAGTGTACTTAGTTCTCTTTTCCCAAACCCATCTATTGCGCCCATATTTGTCCATAATGAGAGATCTCCATAAATTATCATTCTCTTCTGCAAATCGCCAAAGCCACTTAGAAAGTAATGCAACATTGAAAGTGAGCACCTGACGAATGCCTAAACCACCTCGAGATTTAGGGCAACAAATTTTCTCCCAGCCCACTAAATGCATCTTTCTAGAGTTATGAGTTGAACCCCAAAGGAAATCGCGCATGATCCTTTCCATCTGTGCTGCTATTGAACAAGGAACCTTGATAAGAGACAGAATGAAGACCGGAATAGAAGCTAATGTGGATTGAACAAGAGCTAGTGTGCCAGCTTTAGAGAGAAATTTGCGTTTCCAAGACGCTAGTTTCGATTCCATCCTTTCGATCGTCTCATCCCACACAACTTTACTTTTAAAACTAGCCCCCAAAGGCATGCCCAAGTACTTTACTGGAAGATGACCAGCAGAACAACCCAATAAACCCGCCAACTGGTGCAGATGAGGGACATCTCCAATAGGCAACACCCTTGATTTGTGAAAGTTGATTTTCAGTCCTGAAATAACTTCAAACCAAAGCATAATTCTTTTAAGAGCAAGAACCTGAGAAGCGGAAGCATCACAAAAGATGATAGTATCATCCGCATACTGGAGAATAGAAACAGGAGGACTACCTTCCGCGACAGAAAACTCTCTCACTAGGCCAGCATCAACCGCTTTAAGAATCATTTGAGTTAAACCTTCTGCTGCTATAGTAAAAAGAAGAGGAGACAGGGGATCGCCTTGTCGCAGGCCTTTCGAGCTATTGAAAAAGCCGTGCAGCTGACCATTAATTTTCAGAGAGAAATTAGCTGTAGATCTGCAAGTGTGAATCCAATAAATCCATTTGGAGTCAAACCCCATGCGAGCCATTACCAAATCCAAGTATCTCCAATAAACATTGTCAAAGGCTTTGGAGAAGTCTAATTTGATAACAAGTCCCGGAACACCTTGTTTTTTCCTAGAATCAATAATTTCATTGGCAATCAAAGGGCTATCAACCACCTGTCTTCCACTGACTGCTGCACTTTGAAAAGGAGAAATGACTGAATGAAGAACTATTTTTAATCTGTTAGCCAACACCTTGGCAATGATCTTATAGGCCCCATTCAAAATACTGATTGGTCTAAAATCTTTTACTGTCCGCATTCCCGCACATTTGGGAATGAGCGAGATGATAGTGGTGTTCAACGGCCAATCAAGATAATTTCTCGAGTTAAAATCTGCAACAACTTTCGGAAAATCATTTTTTATTAACTCCCACATATTCAAATAGAACACCATAGAGAAACCATCAAGACCTGGGAAAACTTCAGATTTAAGATCTTCCATTGCCGCTCTAATTTCCATCTCCGAAAAATTATCTACCAAGGCAGTAGCCGTAGACTGAGAGATAGACTTGAAGGTAATCCCCGAGAAGAAAGGTCGCCACTCCTCCTTTTCATGGAACAAGTCCTTGAAGTGAGATATCAAGAGTTCTCTAATACCGACTTCATCCACTACCAACTCCTCACCTATGCTAAGAGCTTCAATGGAGTTAAACAGTCTACGTCTGTTAGCCAATGTATGAAAGAATTTGGTCCCCTGATCCATATGACAAACCCAATTGACTCCTGATCTGATCCTCCAAAACTCCTCATCTCTTGTGGTTAATGTTGCCCACTCTTGATGTAGTTGCACTCTACAAGACCTCTCCTCAACAGTCAGGCCCCTTATCTCTTCTTCAGCATCAATATTAGCAATTAAAGCAGAGATATTTTTAATACATAAATTTGTGTTATCCCAAACTTTAGTCCTCCAACTTTTGAGATTTCATCTGAGAGCCTTAAGCTTCCACCATAAAAGTAGCCAGGATGGCCGGAGACTACTGAGTTGTTCCACCAAGCTTTCATCTCCTCTGCCAGGGTAGGGTGATCAAACCAATCGTTATCAAATGAGAAAAGGCGAGTGCCACCACCAACAGAGGAGTTCGCAAGCAAAATCGCGTGATGGTCAGAACCTGCTGCACCCTTGAGCCATTCAACTTTATCACCAAACTTGTCAATCCAATCCACCGAGGCTAGAAATCGATCAAGTCGACAAAGGATAGGGAGATCTCTACGATTTGACCATGTGAATTTCCCCCTTTTAGACTGAAATCAGCGAGTTCCACCTCATTGATGAATTGATTGAATTTCTGCATGCTCGTGGACCTCTTCCTGCATCCTTTTTTTTCATTCATATGACGGACAACATTGAAGTCACCTGCTAACACCTATGGCGATTGCACCCAACCAGCAATGTCATATAGTTCTTCCCAGAAGTGGTCTCTAAGCGAGGGATCACATGGACCATAAATGTTAGTCCCTGACCAAATTGAGTTATCCGAGATCATTTGGAATTGAATAGAAAGGGAAAAAAACCCCTTCAACACTTCCCTCATCTGCAAAAGATCAGCGTCCCAAATAGCTAAAATTCCACCCGAGCTGCCAATGGATTCCACCATAGCCCAATCAAAAGAACTATCACCCACAATTTCCTGATAAATTCTCTAGAGCATCTCTCCAATTTCGTTTCCTGAACGAAAACTAGGTCTGGACGATTTTCTGAAATTAATTTACGACAACCCCTTTGTCGCTCAGTAATTTCGAGCCCTCTACAGTTCCACGAAAGAATTTTGAGGTTCATGTAAAACCTTCAAACCCGGGGTTGTTGCATTTGTCCATTGCTGTGTCAGATATTGTACTCTGCGCTGCAGCTTGAACCATATCTAAAACCCTGTTTTCATCCTGAATGAGGTCCGCTCCCACTGTCAAGCCAATTTCTTTGAAAGCCGAACAATCTGATGCTTATTCCTGAGTCGAATGACAGTCAGAGACAGCAGGCTCCGCACTGTCATTGACCCTAGAAACAAAAATTGGAGACTTGCCAGAAGTCCGTTCGCTAGGGAGTAGAAACCCAAGATTATCGGTGTGTGGGACCTCGAAACCTGGAGGAGCGCCTACGTGATCTGGGGTAGATGAGAAACTCTCCGCATGAGAAACACCTAGATTTGTAGACAACCCATGGGCTTCAACACATTGTTCTGCTAGTGGCTCGAAACCTGGTGGGTAAGGTAAAGATACCGAACAATCCTGGGTCTAGTTGGAGGATTCTCCCCTTGTCAGCCCAGCAGGGGCACTACAACCTTTAAATTCAACCTGCCCTGCCTTGTTGGTTGAGTTTGATTTGTTGGATCTCTTTTGAAGCATGAACCTGGATCTGGTAGGAAAGACTGAGAAATTGGCCCATTCAGCGGCTCTGTCACGCTGTGCGTTTCTTGCAAGCTTTCGATCTCTGCGAGCATGCATAGATATCTTGGTCAAAAGGGGGTCCAAGTTGAAGACATCTTCTTCCACCGCTTCTAACACCCTCCAATAATTGCCAGTTGTCTGTTGTTCATTAGACTTGGCCGGGCTTTGTTCCAAAAAAGACTTAGACCCTTTGCTGGGTGAGGGCCCAACAAACATTTGCCTTTATCCTGCTGAGATGGACAAGCTGACTCAGACCGCGAGTTTCCAACCTTACCCGCTGAAACGGCACGAGAAGCAGGGGAATGGGGAAGCATTGGGTAATGCTGGGGAGACTGATCATTAAGTGTCGGCAACCTAGGAGGCGGGTCCAATGCTTCGCATGAGGACACGTGTGGAGAGAAAGCGAAGACCAAGAAAGCTGTGTGTCCAAACGGAAGAGCAACAGGTGTCCACTGAATCACTGACTCAGGCAACTCTATCAACGACCTGGGAAGATTCTTTCTTGCAACGGGATCGGGAGGAAGATGATTGCCCCATACTTGGGATAAGAAATCAATGGGAGAGTCCCGATGAATAGCGGTTGCTACAATGGTACCCTGACTGACAATCGGGGTAGGGCTCACACTGGAGAGATTAGTGGCCACTACCTCCACAAATAATTTTTTGCGCGAGGGTGGGACAACACTAATACCTGACAGAGTTGAAACCCCATCTCTTCTAACTTGCTGCTTAGGAAAAGGCTGAGGCACCTTATTTAAAACTATCTCATTCATAGCTTGGGCGAGTTGTTTTCAGCCTGTCCCTTCCATGCCAGCTGGCACCCTAATAGTTTTGGACCCTGATCCCCAACCCACCAAAATAGAAAGAAAGAGTCCTCCTAAATTAGCCTCTTTCACCATCATAACCCATCTATTGTTGATTTTCCAACTGACTGAGAAGGCGTTAGAGCCTGATTTCACAGCTTTTTTAAGCTGAAACTCAATCCATTTTCCCATCTGCAATTCGACAAAAACTTTGATTCTAACCCTCGAGTTCAATTCAAGTAACAACAAACCTTCTCTAGACTTACGAATCCCAAATTCTTTCCCATCAATTTTCACCAAACGAAAATTTACTTTTTGAACTCCATCTCTCCCAAGGTTTAGAACAAGTTTACAAACTTACAATTTGTTTTTGAACACCATCTCTCCTACTTCTTTGAACTCCATCTCTCCAACGTGGATATAATTTTTTTTTTCTTTCTTAAATCCACATATTTTGAATCTGAGTAGCCAAATCAAATGGTTCGATCCAGATCTTGAAGTACTTGACTTCATAAAGATCTCCAGTTTCTGCAACTTCTTCAAAGAAATCTTCCATCAAAACATCTTGCTCCATCATCACTGCTGGTGACTGGTGACTGGTGACTGGTGACAGTCTTTGCTTGCAAGCTCACAACACTCTGAAGAACATTTCAGGTCCAAATGGATCTCAAATGAGATAAGTGAACATTTTTTACCTCTCACAGCCACCTCCCAAGCAGATCGATCTCAAGAAACAGCCTACCCCTTAGCGTGTTTAAATAGATAGGAACACCAAGTACCAACCAACCAGTTACATCAATGGGCTAAAGGCATGAAGCCCAAGCCCAGTTCACTCTCCATAAAAGGAAACCATCACGCCAGTAAAGCAAAGAACAATCTAGAAGGGAGCTCACAACCGTCGATTTCCCTCATCAACGGCTGAGATCTCTTTCTCGCAAAAGTAGAAACCCTAAAATTTCAAGCAGCTTGCTTCACATTTTCCGAATGGTAATGTTCGGGTTGGGTCGGGTTTACCCGCCCAAGTTGCACCCTAGTTCATGGTTAAAACCCTAATCCAAGTCTTCCTTTTCACCATTTCTTCCCATTTCAAGTTGGTGTGGTAGAGGTGATTGAAGGTCAGATCCTCGTTCAATATGATTGAGCTTGATTTGAAAGAGATGGAGGATGTAATTTATGAGTATGTGCTTCGACATCAAACATTCAAACTTAATGTTCACTGCCAAGGTATTTGTGGGTGGTTTTTGCGTATAGGCTCCAATTTTTCAAGATCTGGACTGAAGAAGAACTTGATTTGGCTACTCTGATTCAAAATATACAGGCAAGATGCTATTTTTCTTGAAAATCTGATTATTTTGGCTATGGCATCTTGTATGCTTGATGTTCCATATTTAGATGTGGATCTCATTCCAATTTTTGGTATTAGAATAATATCGTGCTTGGGTTATAGTATCTCTGCAAATTTGTTTATCAATTTCGAAGATTACTTCATACGAGCCTTCAAATTAGTTATGAAGCCATTTGCGATTGATGAGGGCAAATACAAATTTACTCAACTCAAAGATGCAGAAATACTTGGAGAAATGAAACAAGAAAATGTAATGAAAGTTTGGTTGAAAAAGCTAAACATACACTCAAGGTAAGTTTGGTTGAAAAAGCTAAGCATAAAATCATGTGATATTGGCTACTCGGATTCAGAATATTGTAATTAAGTTTTAGTTAGCTAGTCTATTGTACAGAATTCAGTCATCTAAACCATCATAAGAGTTGAATTTTGTTCACATTTGTTTTGTATAATCTTGGAACGATGGATGACAATTGATAACAATTGATATACTTGTCTACGCTATCAATTAAACATTAGTTTCTATCTTACCAAAAACATGTTTCATTTCTTGTTTGCTTCGGTATTGATTTAGTTACGAAGTTTCACAAATAAATAGAAAAGAAAAGGAGAAAGAATCATGTTATCTTGTAAAAGAATACACACAGCTTTTGAAATGGGAAATTGTATTAGTATGAAAAGTTGATTGTTCTGCTTCAATCTTTTGCTCGCACTTTCTATTCCAGAAACTATATGGCCATCAATCTCTTAAATCTTTTTTTTTCTGGTTAATGAGCTGGTTACTACCAGATTTGTTTTCTTTGGACTTGGTTTCTATTTCCATTGTTATATCTCTACTGTCTGCATTTTATCGACAAAAAGAAGTTTAGTGTGTAATTTTTTTGGCATTTCATAAACTTAAGAATATACTGGTTTTTGAGATATGGTTCTTTGAAGACGGAAGAATGTTACTGTGACTTATCTATGCCGTATTGCATCCGATTGTTTCTAATCCTATCACTCATGGTTCATAAAAAAAAATAGGGAGTTCGTTGAATCTTATTGAAACCACTTATCAAAGAGATCTCCTTTCCTACACCAGTTCTAACCCTAACATGCATGGTCTGCCTACCCTCCTATTTTGCACAGCCTGAGTTTTAACTGGTTTTCAGCTCTCTCATTATTTGATCTATCATTGTCAAGGTTTGCCAGAGTTTCTTACCAGTATTACTTTAGTTAAACTTGGTTGTTCTGTTTTTGTAGAGTTAGTATGTTCAATATTTTGTGCTTGGGTGTTGATTCGTCCAGATCAGTGAGCTTGCATGTTGTTTAGAACCACGATTCATGGGTTTTGCCATCTTCTAATCCATTTGCCCCATGTAGGGGGCAACTTGCCGTCTTTGCTTAGTTTTTCATCTATGGATGGGTAGTACCAAGTGTTTAGGACTTTACGGAAGCAACCTCTTTGGTGATGGATCTTCAATTGGTGCGAGGATGTGTATTGTTTTGATGAGTGGGTCGAAAAACGGAAATAGTTTTTTTTTTCCCTTCATTTGTGTACTTTTGTATTTTATTTTTGCTTTTGTAATGCTTCATCCACCTTTGGATGGTTTTATCTAAAATACATCCATTACTTGTTAGATTAGATTGTTCTGCTTCACATCGAAGTAAATTGTTTCCATTTGTTGCAGAGTTACAATAAATAATTTATCTTCTCCCGCATTTTCTACTCTTAAGATTTAAAGCCTTCATTGTTTGTTGACTTTCATGAGATTGGTACCAAGCCATCAATACAAATTTCCGCAGGTTTTTATGATTGTGTGCCATTAGTATGTCATGTGTTAGTCAAACCAATAATTCTAGTCACCCAAGTTTGGTAGCCACTTTTACGACAAGTTTTGATTTTTTTATACTTCTATCCTTTATATAGATAGGCCAAACTCCGTAGTAAACAGTAGTGGGAAGTGAAAAGGGAGAGCTTGAGACTTTCAAACCTTTGTTTTCTTTGTGAATAACAAGTTCACAAGATCTGTTATCGTTTTTCCTGGCATCTTTTAATTCCTCTTAGCAATATAAATTTGTTTAATTTAGACCATTCTTAACTAATTTTGTAAGAATTGATGTTTTGCAATCCTTCCCTGTCAGAATTGAAGTTAATGTCAAGTTACTTACTGCCCACTGGCAGAAGATGGATAATTTTATACTGTTTTGCAATTTTTGCTGCTGCTGCTGTAATTCTATATTGTTTTGTAATCAATTTTTGTTGCTACTGTTGTAATCAGTATTTGCTGCATGTTTTGCATTGCTTTGTAGAACTCTCCAGGTTGGAGATCTGTATGAAATGTATGAACTACAGGTTTCGCCTAAGTGAAATGAGATTACATTGAACTGTATGAACTGCAGGTTGGAGATCCATATGAACTGCAGGTTGAACGCAATTACATTGCTCAAATGACACTTGAATTAAGTGAAATGAAATTGTGATGAACAATTGAATTTAGATTAGCAGAGATTTTCTTTACTTTACATTAGCGATGTAGTTCCTGACATGGTGTTCGATGGCTGGAGTTTGAGAGTTTTGAGCAGTGGACAGTTGTAATCAGCTATTCAAGGTATATGTGGTGCAAGTGCCATAAGTACCTTTGAGTTCTAATTAGAAGTAGAAGCAATTGTGCATTTGGTTTTGGTTTCCAAATGCTACCCTGCCACAACTTTGGATGCTCCCTTCTTTCCAGTGTACTATAATCTACATTACATTACCATCTGCTACTCGTCTCCTCATCTTTAGCATCATCTACAACCACCTGCTACTTGTCTCTTCTCATCCTTGTTTACGAAATGCAATAAAAGTGTGAGATTTATTGTCGCACTCATGATGAAATTTGCAGAGAAGAATGAGTTCAATTATTTTGGCTTGTGTTTTTGTGGGATCCAAAGGCATCAACACTAACCTGAAGCAATATATTCACTTAATTTTGTACTTCTTGTTGGCTTGGTAAAAACTTTCAAAAAGGGTTGAGCTTGATGACACTTCGGTATTGTTTGGATGTGTGAGAAACAATCTAGGCACAATGCAAAGAAACAAGCAAACAACGTCAACAAATACAGATACCCTAACACTGAAGCCAAATAATTACACAATCAACAACAAAACTACCAAAAGATAAGTGGATGCTCCACAAAATCAAAAAACCAACATCTTAGCAATCTGGTACCAACAAACATCCCCATAATCATGGTTCTTCTTTCCAATGGCAAATTTTCTAGTTGCAAACTAGGGCTGAACAAAAAATCGATCAAATCGATCAAATCGACCGAACCGATCAAAATCGAATCGATTGATTCGGTTTAAATTCGGTTCGGATCGGTTTCGGTTTAAAAAAATGCAAAACCGAAATGGTCGGTTCGATTTTCGGTTTCTATGTGATTTAAACCGACCAAACCGAACCGAACCGAATATTTAAATATATTATATTATTTATATATAAAAATAAAATATATTTTATATATAAATAATATAATATGTTTAAATATTCGGTTCGGTTCGATTTTATTTCGGTTTTGGTTCAATTTTAGTCGGTTCGGTTATGGTTTGCATAAATTGAAATCGGTTCGGTTTCGGATCGATTTTGTTAATGGTCGGTTCGGTTTCGGTTTGAAAATTTTAAAACCGACTTAAGTTGGTTCGATTCACGATTTAGGTGAAAAACCGAACCGTTGATTCGATTTGCAGCCCTATTGCAAACTTGAATAATCACCAAAATTCAACATTAACTCAATTGAGGATTAAATATTAAACAAAAGACCCCTGATTTTAAGGATTGATCAAGCATCCATATATATTTTCAAATATTACTACACGTATTGCAATACCCAGGTTTAAATAGAAAAACAATAAATTACATACAGGAACTCAAAAAGAAGTTCAAGCTTATATTTTGCCGTAAAATGAAGTTCAAGCTTATATTTTGCCGTACAAGAGAACTGGCCTGATTAACTTGTGATATTATTTACCGATAAAAGCTTACAATAATACAATAAAATAATAACTTGTAATAATGTGTCGATCAAATTTTTTTTTTTTTTTTTTTAAAGAAACATCCATTTTATTCATATAAAAAAACCACGCCCGAAGGCTACATGACTGACCCAATAGGGTTAACTAAAAAGCCGAAACAAAGCCTCACAAAAGATAGGAGACACCAATACAAGCCATGACAAAATCAGTCTTTGTACCTTTTGGTTACTGTCCTAGCTCTATTGGATTTTCGGGAACAAATGCTGATATCTTTGGTGTGGCGCCTCTTATTCATCTTTCCGTCTGACATAGCCCCTAAAGCCAAATCACTGATCGCTACCTGTGGATCAAGCTCAGATTCTGAGTTGACGTCATCACTATCCTCCCTAGAACTTTCGAGTGAACTGAGGTCAAATGTCAGCGGTCGAAGTAACCTATTTTCTCTGAACAAAGATATAGCCTGATTAAAATTGTCTCCGACTCTTTTATAATTCGGGGAAGTTTTGATAGCATATTTGTCAAAATGTCCCTTTAACCTGAGCAGAGACTGCAAATCATCATCCGAGAATTCCTGCACTTGCTGACTCTGTATAGCATCCCCTAGCTCTGTGCTAGTAGCACCGATAAATGGGTTGCAGGGCGCTGGCTTAGGCGAAGCCTCGACCCCTGTCTTGGTACCGGGCGTATGCTGGGGCGAGGCCACTTCCACTGCCTTGGTGTGGGGCGCTGGCTGAGGCGAGACTCTGTTCTCTGGTGTGGTGCATGGCGCGGCAATGGCGCAGGCCACGTCCACAGCCTTGGTGCATGGCGCTGGCTTGGGCGAGACCATGGCCTCTGGCTTGAGGCAGATCGCTGGCTGAGGAGAAATCACGGCCCCTCTTGAAGTGTAGAGCACTGGCTTCTGCGACTCCGAAACAGTCTTCCCAATCTGAGTTTCACATGTGAAATCATTCGTCACAGTTGGCGATGCTGCACTTTGAATAGAAGGATTGTCCTTTGTTTCCTGATTTATCTCATCTTCGTGTAGGGGTAACTTTTGATGTTGTCCAAGAACATTATCAATTTCTGAAGTTGTATACCCCGCCTCTAGTAGGCATTCCTCCGTAGACTCATGCTGGACCCCGATTTTAGCATGCTCTAATTTGTGACCCGCTATTTGTAATTTCGCTGGAGGACCTTCATCTTGCTCAATATTCTCCATCAATGCCTCAAATGTGTTTGACAAACTCACCTTAACCGGGTCAATGGCCATCTGCTTTCTATCCCCGACTCCGTCCGAAATCTCCTCGCCTTTGCTATTTGTTGTTCCACTCACACCCACTTCCGAGTTCGAAGAATTTCCTTTTCTGATCACTGGAACATATTGTTGCCGGGTATTGTTACTTTCGGTCTTTGATTTGGCTACCTTCTCAACATTACCTAGTTCTGAAACCCGGGCACCGCCCTTAAAGCCTAGCTTCTTGCGACAAACACTTTCCTGATGCCCGAGCAAGGAACAAAAGTCACAATATTTGAAACCTGGGTACTCAATCTTCTGCCAGAAGCCTCTATTATTGGCCCTATCAATCCATACTTTATTTGGTAATTTGTCCGCCAAAGTCATCTCAACACACACGCGAGCAAAGCCCGAGCGCGATAAACATCTAGTATGATCATCAATTCTCAAAAAAACACCAAAAGAATTGACAATTGCTTTTAAAATAGGGGGATGAAAAAGATATAAAGGTAAGTTAGGCAACTCTACCCACAGTGACACCGATATCGGATCCTCCTTCAGACTAAAGCCATCATGCCAACGAAATGCTTTGAAACGAACGCCAAGAATCAAAAAGGAATCCCGCGACAAAACTTTCTTTGCTTCCTCCTCCGATTGAAGACGAACTAACACATGCCGTTGATTGAGTAAGCCGAGCGAAAAATCTCCCAAAATTCCCCAAGTTCTGTGAATCGAATCTCGGATGTCTTCCAATGTTGGGCGGTAACTAGAGAATTTTAAAACGATCACATGTTTTTCCATAAAAGCCTCCCCACGGAACTCATATGTTGCCGTAATGCCAATTGCAAGAGCTCCCTCTTTACGGAATCTAGTGCCTTCAATCGGAGTCTCCACAACGTCAGGAACCAAAAATTTTCCCAAAATCTGGGCGAAAGAGGGCCTAGAATCCCCATGACCCGGTCCCGTGGGGGGAGGGGTGGAGACTGGGGCCGTGCACATCACATCCAGATGTCAGTCCCGCTAGC
The DNA here is from genome assembly GCA_963556465.1 of Berberis vulgaris. Taxonomy (NCBI): domain Eukaryota; kingdom Viridiplantae; phylum Streptophyta; class Magnoliopsida; order Ranunculales; family Berberidaceae; genus Berberis; species Berberis vulgaris. Next base: position 81,996,941 of record OY747132.1, on the reverse strand, counting down.
GGAAGGCTGCTGTCCTGTCCGATCACCCCGTATGTCTATGATTTTTATTTTTTTTCTTAAATAACGACACATCTTGAATCCGAGTAGCCAAATCAAATGGTTCGATCCAGATCTTGAAGTACTTGAGTTCATCCAGATCTTCAGTTTCTGCAACTTCAAAGAAATCTTGCATCAAAACATCTTGCTCCATCATCACTGCTGGTGACAGTCTTTGCTTAAAAGCTCACAACACTCTGATGAACATTTCAGATCCAGATGGATTAGAAATGGGAAAAAACAAATTTCAGATCCAGACGGATCTCAAATGAGATGAGTGAACATTTTTTTACTTCTCACCGCCACTACCCAAGCCGATCGATCTTAAGAGACAGCCGAACCCTTAGCGTGTTTAAATAGATAGGAACACCAAGTACCAACTAACCAGTTACATCAATGGGCTAAAGGCATAAAGCCCAGGCCCAGTGCACGCTCCATAAAAGGAAAGCACCACGCCAGCAAAGCTAAGAACAGTCTAGAAGGGAGCTCACAACCGTCGTTTTCCCTCGTCAACGGCTGGGATCTCTTTCTCGCCAAAGTAGAAATCCTAAAATTTCAAGTTGCTTGCTTCAAATTTTTCGAATGGTTCCATGGGCTAAAATGTTCGGGTTGAGTTGGGTCGGGTTGACCCGCCCAAGTTGCACCCTAGTTCATGGTTAAAACCCTAATCCAAGCTTTCCTTTTCACCATTTCTTCCCATTTCAAGTTGGTGTGGTAGAGGTGATTGAAGGTCAGATCCCCGTTCAATATGATTGAGCTTGATTTGAAAGCGATGGAGGATGTAATTTATGAGTATGTGCTTCGACATCAAACATTCAAACTTAATGTTCACTGGCAAGGTATTTGTGGGTGGTCTTTTGCGTGTATAAGCTCCAATTTTTCAAGATCTGGAATGAAGGAGAACTTGATTTGGCTACTCTGATTCAAAATATACAGGCAAGATACTATTTTTCTTGAAAATCTGATTATATTGGCTATTGCATCTCGTATGCTTGATGTTCCATATTTAGATGTGTATCCCACTTCAATTTTTGGTGTTGGAAGAGTATCATGCTTGGGTTGTATCTCTGCAAATTTGTTTATATTACTTCATACGAGATTTCAAATTAGTTATGAATAATAACTATTATATTCTAGACTTGTCACTGATGAGGGCAAATACAAAGTTACTCAACTCAAAGCCGCAGAAATACTTCGTGAAATGAAGCAAAATAATGTAATGAAAGTTTGGTTAAAAAAGCTAAACATACCATCAAGGTAAGTTTGGTTGAAAAAGCTAAGCATACAATCGATATATATATTTTTTTTTTGAAAAGCAAGCGTGGGGTATAAATGGGCTCCCCATACCACCGAAAAAAGAATTAAAAGAACATTACAATCTCATATATTTCCTACCACTAGCGTCATCAAATAAAATTTTTTTCATGTCTTCCGCAAACGAGCTAGGAGTTACTTCTATGAAAGCCGCACTTGGCATCATGCTGGCCAGCTTGTCCGCTACCTTATTTGTCTCCCGCATAACATGCATGATCTTGCATTCTTCGAAAGCCTTCAGCTGCTCTTTTATACGTCTCAGAGTGTGCATGGTCTCCCAAGGAGGGGCCTTGGCTGTTTTGATAAAATGGACTGCATTGGCTGAATCAAGACAAAGATTCAGCTTTCTGTAATGTGTCTGAGCAGCGAGATGCAGTCCCATTTCAGCCCCTTGCAGCTCATGCAGCAGCACAGAATGGTTCCTTTGCGACCCCGAGCCTGCTGCTAACACCGTACCTGAATGGTCCCTAACCACTGCCCCATATCCTCCTCGTTGAGATGTCAAAGAGCCATCCGTATTGACTGTTATCCACCCTGGATCAGGCCTGTTCCAGGTGTGATATGTGCTGATCTTGTGCATGTACTTGATGTCCACATTCCATCTGTTGAAGAAATTTCTTGCTCTGGGAGTATCCTGGACTTCTGGGTTTAGGACAGTGATTCTGAGTGTAACGTCAGCGACAATTCTGGACGTTAGAGTGGCTGCATCAACCTGCTGATTTTCGAACAGCCTTCTGTTTCGTTCCAGCCATAGGTGATATATAGAAGCATTTAGGACCAGCTTGCTTGCAATAGATCTTGGATCAGATCCTGCAAAGCGCTGATTGCACCATCTAATCTCTTCTGCCCAGCTACGAGTTTGATGTCTATACCCCATGAGATGAAGCATATGCTTCCATACCTGTCTGGAATATAAGCAGCTGAAGAATAAGTGTCCTTCATTCTCTGTTTCTATGTGACACAGGCAGCAAAGGGAGGAAGGGAGCAGATTCCATTTCTTGAGCTTGTCCTGGGTTTTCAAGCTTCTGTTCATTGCAAGCCATCCTATGAAGCTGTGTCTAGGAATTCTACCTTTGAACCAAACAAGATTTGTCCAGGGGACAATTGAGGACTTGCTGCGAATGGAGTGATAGGCACTCTTGCTGGAGAATTCACCCGCTGTGCCTCCTTTCCAGACAATCTCATCCTTGAAATTACAATCAAATTCCACTGTATTGAGGTCTGCAAATATATCTGCAATATGAATCCTATCATTCTGCCTCATAGCCCATTGCCCTTCTCTGATCAGAGCACTAACCTTGGCTGTCTTGTTAAGGCTGGAGCTATACATTAACTGGGGAAGAAAGTATTCCATCAAGATGCCCTTAGGATGCCATGGATCCTTCCACAATGAAGTATCTCTACCATTACCTATAGCATAGGTGATCAGATTGCTAGCCTGCTTCCTGCACTTAAGAATATTTCTCCAACACCATGAGGAGTCTTGAGGGATGTCCATGATCCAGAAGTCCTTGCCCCTAATCAGATACTTTTTTGTCCATTGAACCCATAGGTTATTCTTATTTGAGACTATATTCCATATGTGACGAATCATGGCAGCCGTATTTGAGGTTTCTAAGCACCTTACTCCCAAACCCCCTTCTTTAAATGGATGACAAACTGTTTCCCAGCTGACAAGCGGGACTTTCAGGTAGTTATCTGAAGCAGACCATAGGAAGTTCCTTAGAATTGCTTGTATTTCTTGTATAACTTCCTTAGGAAGAACATAGCACGCACTCCAGTAAACTTGCATGCTATTAAGAACAGCCTTTATGAGAGTGAGTCTACCTGCATAAGATAATGTTCTGTTCTTCCATGAGCCAACTCTCTTCCTGATTCTTTCAATGAGGGGCAGGCAGTCAGTACGGGTAAGCCTTGAAGAGATTAAAGGCAGGCCAAGGTATCTAACTGGAAGATCTGAGCTGTTGAAATGCAATGTATCTGTGATCATCTGAAGCTCTTCACTAGGGACTCCCGCTGCAAATAAATTACTCTTATGGCAGTTGACAGATAAACCAGTCGCCTTTTTGAAATCATCTAACACCCTTGATAAGGCTCTTGCAGACTTGTGGTCTCCATGGAAGAAGGCGATGAGGTCATCTACGAAGCTTAGATGAGTGATAAGAGGATCCTTACATTTGTGATGAATTCTGTAGTCTCCTTTCACTGCTTGATCTTTCAGGAGGAGATGGAACAATTCCATTATCAGCACGAAAAGGTAAGGTGACATTGGACAACCTTGCCGTATTCTTCTAGAGGCCTTAATGAAGCCTTTTGGGGAGCCATTCACCAGAATGGAGTATCTGGGCGTAGATATGCAGTTCTGGATCCACTGGATGAATTGGGCTGGAAACTGAAGCTTGTGAAGCATATGTGTGATAGCCTCCCATCTTATAGTGTCATACGCCTTCCTGAGATCTATTTTAGCTGCACATCTAGGAGGCCCTTCATCTCTATGGTAGTGTCTTACCAATTCATGCGCCAGCATAATGTTGTCCTGGATTAGTCTTCCCTTGATGAAAGCTGATTGATTAAGGCTGACTAGACGTTGAACTACTGCACTCATTCTGTTCTTCATGATTTTGGTAATACATTTATACACCACATTACAGCATGATATAGGCCTGAAATCATTAAGAGAGGTGGCATTAGTAATTTTGGGAATTAAAATGACATATGTTGCATTAACCTCCCTAAGCAGTTGCCCACTTGTAAAGAAATTGCTGACTGCTTTAATGAAATCCTCTCCTATGATACGCCAAGCTGACTTGAAAAAGAAGGAAGAAAATCCGTCTGGGCCCGGAGCCTTGTTGGAGTCTATCATAGATAATGCTTCTGTGATTTCATTGCGAGTGACAGGTTGGGTGAGCTCTCTCTGTTCCTCATCTGTAACCTCTGTTTCAACTGTAATGTTGTTAATGAAGCTGTCATCATAAGGTTCCATCTCGCCCCCAAATACTGCTTCAAAGTATTGCTCACATTCCGCACCTATCTCTGCAATATCTTCTATCTTCTCCTGATTCTGATTATAAAGGGACAAAATTTTGTTTTTCTTCCTTCTTTCCCTAAGATAATCATGGAAATATGCCACATTCTCATCTCCCACTTGCATGTGCTTTGCTTTTGCCCTCTGTTTTGCTTCTGATTCCTCCCCTCTAGTTGCTTTGACGTATTCTTTGATGGCCTCCCTTTCTTTTGAAACTAAAACTGTATTAAGGGGCTGAATTTGGAGGTCTAATTGGGTTCTTTCCAGCTGTTGTTTTGCTATCAGCACATTAGTTTTAGCATTGAGAAATCGTCCTCTTCGCCAAGCCCTTAGGTTGTGTTTAACACATTTCAGCTTTTGAGACATTCTGTATATTGGATTTCCAGCTATTGGCTCTTTCCAAGCCTGCTCTACTGCTGCCATATATCCCGGTTCATGAACCCAGTAGTTATAGAATCTGAAAGGAATTGGGCCCGTATTCTTTTGTTCATATATTGTGAGAACTACTGGGGAGTTGTCAGAGATTCCTGCAGTGAGAAAATCTGCTTCAGAGTCAGGGACATTGTTGAGCCAGACTTGGTTAACCATTACTCTATCCAGCTTTGACATAATTATGTTCCTGCCTTCTTGCTTGTTACTCCAAGTTAGGTAGCAGCCCTTAAACTTGCAATCAAATAAGTTGACCTTTTGCACACAATTCAGCAAATCCATGAAGTGGAAAGGTCTAATCTCATCTCCCCCAACTCTTTCTTGAGAATTTAAGATAGAGTTAAAATCTCCTAAGATTGCCCAAGGAAGATGATTATTACTGCCTATAGATTCTATTTCTGTCCATAAACTTTTGCGTTCCATGTAGATGCTCATTCCATACACAAAACTCAACAAGCAAGTGTAGCCATTCGGCCATACTGTTTCAGCAGTTATAGCCTGATCTGAGCGAGCTATAATGTTGACATTAACTTCTTGAGAATCCCAAGCTACCCATATACGCCCGCCTTGAGCCCGGTCATTGTTGTCCACTACTAACCAGTCCTTGAATAGGTGCTGTTGCATTTTCAGCTTCTTTTCATTGCTGACTTTAGTTTCTACTAACCCCATAATACTGATTTTGTGACTATCTATAAGAGTCCTAACTTCTTTTTGTTTTAGGGGATCATTGAGACCCCTTATGTTCCAGCATGCTGCTCTAATCATGAAGACAATTGGGGAAAGGTGCTGTCTACTTCCTGGTGGCGACTATGATTCCCACCAATTTTGCTGTCTATTGGAGTATTCTTTGTTTTTTCATGGGTTTTCCTACTCCTTTCAGCTTTTGATTCTTTCTTTTGTATTCCTGTCAAGGTGCTTCTTGTAGCTATTTTGTGCTCTCTAGGGGCAGGCATCGGGTTTCTACGAGCGGTTTCCTGCGCTACTCCAGCTGTCACCTCTTCCTGGATCAGGTTTGTGTCTGATACGTCTGCTGCAACTGCTGCATCTGCTGCATCTGTTGCGTCTATTACTGCATTTGCTGCGTCTGCTGCTCTCGTACTAACCCGTTCCATCTGAGCACCTACTGCAGTGGGACTGCTGCTGATGTTTAAATTGGATTGCTTAGCATTCACTTCCTGAAATGAGGTCAGGCCTTTGCTGTCCTGTTTTGTGCTTGCCTTTCCATTGCTGTCCTGTTTTGCGGTGCCCTTCCCATTGCTGTCCTGATTTGCACTTGCCTTCCCATTGCTGTCCTGTTTTGCGGTTCCCTTCCCATTGCTAACCAGGACAGCCCGTTGAGCCTCAGATTGCTGTCCCTCAATCTGTGGTACCACAAAGTGTTGCACCTCTGTCTGTTTTGGTTGAGGTGTCCCCTGCTGATCCTCTTGCTGATCTTTTCCAGACTCAAACTCTTGCAACTCAATGTGCTGTCCCATATGCTGTCCTACTTCAGCAGTTAATCTAGCATGCTGTCCCATATGCTGTCCAACTGCAGCAGTTAATCTAGCATGCTGTCCAACTGCAGCAGTTAATCTAGCATACAATCGATATTGGCTACTCGGATTCAGAATATTGTAATTCAGTTTTTGTTAGCTAGTCTATTGTAAAGAATTCAGTCATCTAAAACCATCATATGAGTTGAATTTTGTTCACATTTGTTTTGTATAATCTTGGAATGATGGAAGACATTGATATACTTGTCTATGCTATCAATTAAACATTAGTTTCTTTCTTACCAAAACATGTTTCATTTCTTGTTCGCTTGGGTATTGATTAAGTTACAGAGTTTCACAAATAAAGAGAAAAGAAAAAGAGAAAGAATCATGTTATCTTGTAAAAGAATACACATCGAGATGAGCTTTTGAAATGGGAAATTGTATTAGTATGAAAAGTTGATTGTTCTGCTTCAATCTTTTGCTCGCACTTTCTATTCTAGAAACTATATAACCATCAATCTCTTAAATCTTTTTTTTTTTTTCTTTCTTCTGGTTAATGAGCTGGTTACTACCAGATTTGTTTTCTTTGGTTTCTATTTCCATTGATATATCTCTACTGTCTGCTTTTTATCGACAATAAGAAGTCTAGTGTGTAATTTGTTTGGCAGTTCATAAACTTAAGAATATACTGGTTTTTGAGAGATGGTTCTTTGAAGACAGAAGAATGTTACTGTGACTTATCTATGCCTTATTGCATCCGATTGTTTCTAATCCTATCACTCATGGTTCATGAAAAAAAGGGAGTTTGGTGAATCTTATTGAAACAACTTATCAAAGAGATCTCTTTCCCTACACCAGTTCTAACCCTAACATGCATGGTCTGCCTACCCTCCTATTTTGCACAGCCTGAGTTTTAACTGGTTTCGGTTCTTTCATTATTTGATCTATCTTTGTCAAGGTTTGCTCCGAGTTTCTTACCAGTATTACTTTAGTTAAACTTGGTGGTTCATTTTTTGTAGAGTTAGTATGTTCAATATTTTGTGCTTGTGTGTTGATTCATCCAGATCAGTGAGCTTGCATGTTGTTTAGAAACATGATTCATGGGTTTTGCCATCCAAGGATGCACGGACACGGACTCGGACTCGAACACGGACACGACACGACGACTCGGCAATTTTCAACAAAATAGGACTCGGCGACACGGTCAAACTTAATTTTTTAATATATATTTTTTGTAACTCATCAAATTCAAACATATCATTAATACATTCAAATTCATTCATTCAAATTTACAAATGCATCATAAAGTCAAGCTCAACTGCTCAAGTAGTCAAGTCATACTCATAAAGCATAAAACAATATAATTTCATTAACTTGATAATGTAAATTGATAATTTTAAAAACTCACCAGTCACCAGCGAGGCGGCTAGATCTCTTCTTCTTCTTCATTAACTAGCGGAGCCACTGTCACATTTTCTGCATCCAACAGTCCTGCCTCTAGCTCAGGTTCATCAAGCGAAAGACTGGCAATCTCAAGCACTCCAGTAGCATCCAAATCCAACGAATCAATAGCATCTCCTGTGACATCCCACATCTTTGTCTCACCTTCTTGGTACTCTTGTTTTCTTCTTGACAAAAGACGAAGGTTGGAATGCACATACACTAAATCTTCAGCTCGTTTTGGGGTCAATTTGTTCCTTTTTAATGAGTGGATGTTGTTATATGTGCTCCAATTCCTCTCACAACATGAGGAAGAACAAGGTTGGCCAAGTAACTTCAAAGCAATATTTAAGAGATTAGGTGCACTGGTACCATGAGCAACCCACCACACATCAGGGTCTAGGTATGCTCTATTCTGTAGAGCATCACTTTCTGCAAACTCCCCACTAGCAGTTGAAAACCTTACATACTCTGTAACAACCGCTCTCTGTCTTCAATTAGAGGAAAGTATCTCTTGAAACATATGGTTCTCTCCTTTGTAATCTCAGGATCTTTGTGTGGCGCAATACAATTTGAATCCTCTTCCAACCATTCTCTGCTATAATACTTATATTATATATTAATATTAGCAATGTCAATCACAAATTAATATATAAACATTATTAAGTAGAATAAAAAGTTAAAAACAATGTAATTATTTACCTTGGATTCAAGGAATGTGCTAAGCAATGCAGTGGTGTGTTATTTTTCTCCCATCGATCTACCAATATCTGATGCACCACTGAAAAAAACTCTGACTCCTCCTCACTAGTATTTTCTTTTTCTTCATGACGGTAAATAACTTGTTTCACTTTCTCAATCATAACATCCCACATCTCATACACCAAGTGAAGACAACACTTATCTGTATCAACCCTCCGCAACATTGAATAAATAGGCGCTGTGAAACGAAGCACATAATCCACTTTGTCCCACCACAAGTCATCCAATAATATTCCTTTCACAATCCGTGCTTTGTCAACATCATCTTCCTTATAGGAATCCCACTTATCTCCAATCACCATACTTTGGATGCTACTTTTAATGTCTTTCAACCTCTTCAGCATAATTATGCTTGAAGCAAAGCGTGTCTCAGTTATAGAAAGCAACTTCAATCTCGAATGCTCATTAAACATGTGCAACCTCATGGAATGGTTCATGATAAAGTTCTTGATCATCACCCCATTCCCAACAACATCAATAATCCAACTACACAAACTGTAGGCCTTTTCATTTGCAGGCGTGTTCTTTGGAGTGCATATACTCTTCAAGGCAAGGTTGAGAGTGTGGACTACACAATGTGTCCAAAAAACCTCAGGATACTCGCTCTCAACAAGTAAACCTACAACCTTACAAACTAGAGCATTGTCGGTTATAACTTGAACGACATTCCTTGGCCTAACCTCACGTATAACTTCCTTGATCAAATTAGCAATGAAGAATTTGTCTTTGTATTCCCCTTCACAGTTCACAGCCTTTAAGAACATTGGACCACCCTCATTAATCACTATGAAATTAATGAGAGGCCTCCTTTGAGAATCAGTCCACCCATCACAAACAATTGTTGCCCCTTTAGTAACCCATGTGAACTTTGTTGCCTCCAACAACCTCTCAACGTTGCTCCTTTCATTTTGAAGCAATGTCGTCCTCAATGCATTATACCCAGGAATCTTGTAACCACTAATAGACTTTGTTTTATTCGTTGCAAAGGTGAAAGCCTCTTGAAAATATTGATTCCTTGCAAGGTTGAATGGCAATGCAGCTGAGTAGAACGCCCTTGCAATCAAAGCATCCAACTCTTGTCGTTCACTCATATTGAACGCATGTGCAATAGGATTAGTAATGGCTCTCATCTTCCTCTGTTCATTGTATGGAAGTGGAACTGAAGGGCCAACCCCCCTATTACTTGAACTCAGGTGCGGGCGACTACTTGATCCCACTGATCCCACTGAAGGAGGTAAAGGAACACTTCGTGTCCTTGAACTTTCTGCTTTCAATGCAGCTTCATCAATAAATTTTTGCACCTCTCTAAGTTGTATGGGGGAGATTTTGGCACAAATAGCTATCCCATGACCACTTATCTTCAACAAGTGGTGCTTCAATCTAGTAAGAGAGCCTGTATATTCTTTCTGACAATAGTTACACTTTCATCTAAGGTTTCCCCCACCTTCACTTGGTTTTCCTAATCTTGTCACATGCTTCCAAAGATCATCTCCAGTTCCTTGGCCTGCTAAAACCAATTTTAATTTCTTATTTAGTTTTCACTTTTCACTTTCCAGCAAATAGGTGCAAGTATTTCATGCATCATGCATACTTTCATACATATGAAGACTGAAGAGAAAGAAAAGAAAAAACACAGCAAAACAGGAATCACAGGAAGAAGAAAAAGAAAAAGAAAACAGGAAAACAAATCTATATATTTTAACTGGAATTCTAATTGCAAAACAATTCAACTTGCAAAACAAAAAACTCCTCGCAGGAAAACATACACTTGCAGAAAAAAAAAAACAAATCGAATGAATCGAATCGATTGATGAAATCGTAGAAATTTCAAATGAGAAGGAACCAAAATGGCAGAGATTCAGAGAATAGCAGAGAAAAAAAAATAGAAATCGAATAATCGATCGATGAAATCGATCTCAATCGAGGGTCGATGAAACAAATCACAGGAACGAAATCGATCGATCTCTACATCTCAGGAAAAAAAACGAAATCGATCGATCGACAGGATCAATCGAACGTACCTGGTGTCGATGAGGACGCCATGATCTCTTCTCCTCCGTCTGTCGATCTCTCTACAGTCCTCTCCTCCTCACTCGAAATCAATCGATTCTTCTTGTCAGTCGAAAATCGAAATCGATCGATGCTGTTTTTGGGTTTGTGAGTTAGGGTTCGTCAGTCGAAAATCGAAATCGATCGATTCTTCTCCTCCGTCTCTTGATGTCTTGACTCTTGATCGATCGATGGCTAGGGTTTCGGAGTTTTTTTTTTTTTTTTTTTTGCTTTGACTTGGTCACTGTGTGGGAGGAGGAAGAATCGGGCGAAAATAAACCATTTCGTAGTCAGCGAATTTTGACTACGTCTGGACCGTGTCTAGACCGTGTCCAACTCAGTCAACGAATTTTGACCGTTGACCCCGTGTCCAATAAGTGTCCAGCGCGTGTCGTACGCGAATCCGTGTCCGACACGTATTTGACGCGTGATTCGAGGGGTTTTCGGAGAGTCGGTGCATCCTTGCCATTTTTAATCCAATTGTCCCAAGTAGGGGGCAACTTGCTGTCTTTGCTCAGTTTTTCATCTATGGATGGGTAGTCCCAAGTGTTTAGGACTTCTACAGAAGCTACCTATTTGGTGATGGATCTTCGGTTGGTGCGAGGATGTTTATTGTTTTGATGAGTGGGTCGAAAAATGGAAATAGTTCCCTATTTTTTCCCTTCATTTGTGCACTTTTTGTATTTTATTTTCTGCTTTTGTAATGCTTCATCCACCTTTAGACGGTTTTATCTACAAATACATCCATTACTTGTGAATTCGAAATTAGATTGTTCTGCTCCGCATCGAAGTAAATTATTTCCATTTGTTGCAAAATTACAATAAATAATTAATCTTTGCTTGCTCTTTTTCTCTTAAGACTTTAAAGACTTCATTGTTCATGGACTTTCATGAGATTGGCGCCAATACAAAATTCCGCAGGTTTTTTCGATTGTGTGCTATTAGTATGCGGTGCCTGTGACACCATCTATCCAGTGTAAGTTAGAGCTGCCATTGTTTGTTTTGGTTTAAAATTTATGTTTGACATTGTACTGGATTACGATATATAATCCACAAAAATTTTTAGGATGCTTGGTATTGCATGCCCGGTGCGTGATTGGATGGTGCCATTATGATATATAATCCACAAAAAATTCTAGGATGCCTGGTGCGTGATTGGATGGTGCCAGGCACGTGCACCGCATGGTACCAGGCATGTGGCTGGTCTTGAAAAAAAAAATAGCATTCTCGATCTGGATCTGATTTTAACCTAAAAAAAGGGGGAGATGAAGAGAAAGGGGATTTGAGGGAGAGGAAGAAGGGAAGAGGAACCTGCGGGGTTTGAGAAGTTGTTTTTAACCTAAAAAAGGGAAGAGGAAGAGAAAGGGGAGGGTTCGCTCGAGAAAACCTTTCGCTCAACTAAAGGAAGACCAGGGTTCGCTTGAGAAGGAGAACTAGAGGAGAAGCTCAAGTACTGGTAAGTGATGTTCACCTCCAACTGATGTTCTCCTTCTGCTTTCGTTTTCGGATTGTATGATAAAATCATTCTGGTTGAAAATCTATTTGGAACTTGTCAAGATTATAGCATTGTTCATGTCTCTGTATCTATGTGGAACTTGTCAAGATTAAGATTTACTGTATTTTCCTAAATTGATTTTGGAGGGTGTTTATATTTCATGGGATTTCTTAGAAATTTCTATCATTCATTTTTTTCTGTACTGTGGTCTCCATTTCTTATGAAGTTTTTGATAAAAGTATAACTAGAACCAGCCATCGCCATTCTGGTCCTAGCAGCACCACCACATTTACCTGCATTGCAAAAAAAAAAAAAAAAAAAAAAAATTGATGCATCATGATCCTGTAACATATGTATGAAATTATTTTTTATGGATCAGTTTATATGAAATTATTCAATTTGATGTTATTTTTTTGTCAACGCAGGAATGACATACAAAGCTTACGTTGTTTATCGTGGGCATGTTCTTGGAGTATATGTGATTTGGCCAGGTTGCGCATTACAAATTAACGTGTACAAGGGTTCTACGTGCAAGAGTTTCAAATCAGTTGAAGAAGCTTATGAAAATTACGAAATGTGGAAGCTATCAGAAGATGACAGATTAGAGCACGAAGCGAGAAAAGAACAAGAGGCGAAAAAGCACTAATCAAGAACAAACGACACTGAAGATGTAGTGGACCAACCAAATAATGCTCCTGAGGGTCGTGGCGATCAAATTCATTATCAAAGAGATGAAACTCAAGTCAATGATCCTTGGGCTTTTACAAGGTACCTAATCAACAGTGTGTTAGTGGTAGTTTTATTGATTCTTGTACTTATCTTTTTTAAGATTTTGGATGGTATGTGAGATGTAATTTTGTTTTATAATGTATTTGTGAGGAAATTTTGAGTAAATGATTATTGGGTTTGAGTTGAAATTGTCTATAAATTTTCGATCTTGTTTTATAATGTGCTGTTGTCTATAAATTGTTTATAAATTTTCGAGGACCGTCATTGGAATTTCCTTTTTCTTTGCTTATTTATCTGAAAGGTTGTTTCATTCGCTGTAAACTTCAGCTTGGTTGATAATCTACTTCAGATACTATACTCTTTATTGAAGCTTACGTTTCATTGTATCTATGTGCAGAAAAACTCGTGCACTTATACACATTTGATCTCTGACAGTTTTAAGTTTGCACTGTATCTCTGACGGACTCAACTGATGAGGTTACAACTGAATCCAAAAGCTTGGGCGACGAAGGACGTGCACCCAACTGTGATCATCTAACTCCAGCTGAGAGGCGATATATTGAGTAGAGAGAACAACTGACGGCCTTCATTTTAAATGAAGTGATTCATTGATTGTTCAAAAGAAGCTTATGAAAGGTTTTCCTTGTCCATTGAATGGGCAACAAAATGAGACCTTAAGTTATCTATATCTATATGGAGAGAAGATCATCCTCACAAAAACTTGGTGCATTTCAAACCAACTTAAGTGAGTGAACTGAAGCTTTGTAGCTAGAAACCCTAGTCAAACTGAATGCATATGTAAGAAGAGGATACAAAAGGTTTGGAGGATTCACATACAGTTCACTGACATGTAGATACCCATCACTCTGTCATATTGAAGCACAGTACCCCTGTCCACAGTTCCTAAGATACTTCGTAGGATCAATCAAACTCTTCCTGGTGGCCTGTAATGCTTTTGAGCAGTTCTACATGGCGAGGAAATGAGCGAGGGGAGGGAGGTGGCGGGGTGGGAACCGTTCACCTCTCTCGAGATGCATGCACAAAAATTGACGGCACGCATCTCAAGGAAGGTGAACGGTTCCCACCCCGCCACCTCCCTCCCCTCGCTCGTTTCCTCGCCCACTTCCTCGACATTTCGAATTTCTCAAAGCTTTTACTGTAAACTAATACAAATCAACAACAAATTTACAACATCCAAAAACTATCTTTCACGTGTAACTAAGTTAGTAAGGCGAGCACTTATGACTAAAATGCTCAAATGCTTGACAAAATGATTTTTTTTTGGCACAACCTGAAAACTGAAATCTGATAGCATATTATAGCACAACCTCAACCGAAAACTGAAAATTTGTAGTCATTGAGTATCTTCGACAACGTGAAAAAACCTGCAACTATGAACTCTGCCAAATAATGACTATAATAAGCACTAGTAACCTGCAAGAATAAGCACTAGTAACCTCAAAAACTGCTGGAATATCTACAAAATCGGCTATTGCAACCTACTGAAATATCTACAAAAAATGTTGGAATATAGCACCAAGAATAAATCCATGTCAGTCTGTCAATTACAAATTCAGTACGGGGAAACTTTTCCACCATGCTATTACAAATTTAGTTTGCTATTGCATCATATAGCACTCCCATTACAAATTCAGTATGGGGAAACTTTTCCACCATGCTAAAACAAATGATATAGCACTCCCATTACAATTTGGATTCAACCAAAAAACAGACAACGGACAGATAGAGTTCTGAAGTCTACACCCAATCAAAACACGTCTGAGCACTCTCATTACAAATGTACTAAAAACCCAATCAGTGGGTGCTATCACATATAAAAGTTCTAAAGTCTACACCCAACCATTCATAACATTCTGGCAGTCTACCAAACACAACCATTCATAGCATTCTGTCACTTATTTGAATAAGTTCATTTAGGGTTGGCTTCTGACAAATAGAGTTCAGATGCAACACCATCATATCTACAAACATGTAAACAAAACATGAGATGCGTTGATTTATGACACAACAATAATAGTGTTCAAATTTGAAAGCTATCCATAGCAGTCCCATTCTGGAATCCTCCTAATTCAAAAGGTTTAAAATAAAAATAATAAATTTGAGATCTTTACCAGGGCATAAATTATGAGCTATAATCTCTCAACTCCATGTCGTTGCTAGAAGTTGGTTGCTGCAAAAATAAATGATAAAGGCTTACATTCTTTATGTGGTTGTTAAAATGATCTTAAGACAGTAAATTACATACTTGTGTTATAAGTGAGTAAACCTGACCAAGTCCTTCAACTGTAGCACTAGCTTATGAATAGTATGATCTCATACTTTCATCCTTCAAAACGACGAACACGTTAATCATAGTGAACAATCATGGTAGGGCAAATCATAAGTGAACAATCAAGGTACTAAAGACAAACCTGCGTATTAATATTTAATTGACCATATGGCTCAACATGGTTTGAAAGAGGTGTCATATATTGTGAACCTTCAAATCCAACTTGAGTAGAACCCTACAAATGACATGTCAAATTAAAAATAAATATTCTTGAATTGAAAAAATATATATATTCATTAAAGTAAAACAAACAAGTAAAATTACCAATTATTCTCAATGACATGTTCTTTGTCAATACGTCTCATTTTTTCCCTCTCTTTTTGTGTTTCTTTCTTTTTCTTGCTCTTTTTCCATGGTGGATTGCATTGCATCCTCAAAATAGAACGTGGTCATTTGCAATGGACGGCCAATGGACTATGAATTTCACCTGTAGTTTTATCGCCAACTTCCAACAGCCCATCTGACTCAACATTAACATCACCATCACCATCACCTTTTGATATCTTTAGTTCACCAATCTTCATTTTTATCCAATGTTTAACATTATTTGTCTTCTTTTGATCATCAGAAGCTATGTCAGCCATTTCATAAAAGAAATTGCATATCTCATTAAACCGTTCATTTTCAGGCTTCATTGCCCAATCTGAATATACAATTTTAACCTTCTTATGACACCTCTTAACATCTTTCCTCCACCTTCGAGGAATAAATTTTTCTGGTAAAACATTAATCTTCTTATGAGACAATACCGATAAAATATGTTTGCATAAGATCCTTCTAAACTTTAAAATTGATTGATCTGTATGCATTCATACTTTCACTCATTTGTGTTGAAGACATCCCTGCCCAAAAAGTATTCCTCTAAAATGTGGGTACCCAACGAATTCTTTCATCATAAAATTCACTCAACCAATCATTATTTTGAAGGTTAAATTTCTCAATGAACCCACGCCAATATTCTTCAAACTCTTCATGAGACAGAGAATCATAAACATCTCTTTGCATTGCAAACTTTATAGCCTCGTATTGATTGCAACCCGACAGTTTTTCAGACAACTTTTTCATAATATGCCATAGGCACCATCTATTGCGTGTGTTTGGAAACACAATTTCGATGGCTCTCTTTATTGCTCTGTCCTAATCAGTGATTATAGCATCTGGAGCACAATCATTCATACACACGAGCCAAGAGTTGAAAAGCGAAACAAACTCTTCTACTGTCTCACTACAGATCAATCCACATCCAAAAAGTATTGACTGATCGTGATGATTCACCCCAACAAAAAGAGCAAATGGCATTTCATACTTATTAATTAAGTACGTAGTGTCAAAAGTAATGGCATCACCAAACTCCTTGTAAGCTGTTCTATTCTATGCGTCAGCCCAAAAGACATTTCTTAACCTCCATTTGTCATCCAAATCCATCAAATAGAAAAAATCAGCATTGTTAGCTTGCATATTTGGAAAGTAGTTATGAAGTGTCGTCGCATCCCCCTCACCAACTCTCAACTGCCTTATTTTATGCAGATACTTGTAACAATCTTTTTGGGAAAATGTCATATTATCATTCCCACTAGCTTCAACCACATACGAAGAATTATTTGGCCTAATCCCCCCCCCCCCCCCTATCATTATATTCAAGCCTCTTCTTCACATACTAGCTCATAACTTGATTTTTGTGATAAGATCTCGATTTTCCAGGGTTCAAATCATGATTGTGATCACCAGTTACTGTTGTCACTCTCATTGTTCCATCAGGGCGTATAAGAGCTCTAATCTTAGGCTTACAACCACATCTACCACATAGTCGCAATTTTATAACATTTTCTGCTTTACTTTTTGAATTCCCAGCCTGACCACATGCAAGAATAAGATATTTAGGATTTTCCTAATCATATTTTTCAGTTGCCCTTACTCTAACTGGAAATCCCTTTTTTATTTTCATAATCATGATAATATGACTGATACTCATCAATGTTGTTAAATTCCGTCCCTATGCAAGGCTTTTTTATCTCCTCTAAAAATTCTTCATTTTTCATACATTCGTTATTTTCTAATGTATCCATCCCTGAAAATATGAAAAATTGAACACAAATTTGATGAAAAATTAGCATCATGGAAAATGAACTATACACAAATTTGAAATTATGGAAAATGAACTAAACACAAGTTAGAAGGATGTATAAAGGGTGTTTCCTCCTCAATACTTGACAAGGATGTGTAAAAGGTGTTTCCTGCTAATAGGTTGGAATGGTATGGGCCTAGTATTTCCCTTTTGACCTGACAGAACAATATGACATGTAAATTGGACCCTCAACTCCATCCCCGTTAAATCTATAGGACCTATAGATCATTCAGTAAGCAAAACCCCATTAAATCTCTGTCAAGTATGCTGGACAATTCTTTTTGAGAAACTATAGGACCAAACACAACTCTAGAATTCAATCACAGATCATTCAGTAAGGAAATTTTTTCCAATCAATGCAACTCAAAGCGTGTCAAAATAATTACAAACTAGCAATATACAAATGACACTACACCACTAAGGTTACTTCATACAACATGAAGAGAAAACAATTTATTGGATTGAAATAAGAGTGTGAGAAAGAGAGAAGCAACAATAACTCAAATGTTGGATTCTCTATCAAGTATGTTAAACAAGGCAGTGGCCTTAGCTTGCCAACATGTATTCTCACTCAAAACTTGTATTTTGAAGTAACCTTCATATGCATTGTGGAGTTAAAAGCAGCTCGACAACTAGCCAAAATCATCAAAATTCTTTTCTAACAACATTATAGTCATTTGAGAAAGAACAATTGGATAACAACAATGCAGCTTTTGACCTTTTCAATCATGATCAAAACTCGAACATGCATGAAACCTTTTCTTCATTAATCATTTCTGTTTTCTGAAAGCTTTACTTATTACGTTGAATTTTCATGTGAGAAAATTCATTAAATCGAACAAAAGCTGATCTTTTCTTTTTTACTTTAGGAAACCACATGCTTGCTAATTGCATGAGAAAAGTGCACACATTATGAACTGATCTAACATAACAAAAACAAAGCACAATAAGATTTTCTCCCTGCTACAAATTAAAACAGGAAAGAAGTTACCAAAATTTTCTTGGGTTGAGTCGCGGACTAGGTCGCTCTGAGAGAGAGCAAGTATACGTGTGAAGAAAAGACTGGGCCTCCTCTTGTTCTCTGAAGCAAATAAAGAAAGAATAGGTTTCATCTCAATCTGACTCGACCGACCGACAGTGGCGCACACGTGAAGTGGACCAACATTGGTCTATCTCATCCCTCCTGCACAAAAGTGAATGCCCATTGAAATTCAAACCCAAGCCCAAACACCATCCTTATTAATTCCTCTAAAGTGAACTAATTAATGTGTTTTCTGTGAATTGACTGATTGAAAGTTACAAATTATTGTACATACATACTTGTATGAAAAACAGAAGGTATACTAATAATATCCCAATTTGGCTCTAATTGAGCGAGTCAGATTGTAGAGCTTGTCATTGCAATGAAGATAATCATTGCTGCAGTCAATATTTTGCTCCTACTTCCATGTTGGTGTCTCCTCTATCTCTCTGTAATTACACAAATGAAAACAGTGTTACTTTATCTTAATTGATGTTCCAATAATAACAACATATATAAACTAACACCCAATTAGTATTTGTTTTTCGTGTCATAATAAGGTGATTTGAAGATTGAAAATACTGTCAAATTGAAGTTACTTTGTGGTCATACTCTTTATTATTGATTTTTGCTTTGTCTGTTTCGCAAATCTTCCCTGTAAGAATTGATGTTTTGCAATCCTTCCCTGTAAGAATTGAAGTAGATGCAACTGTGCATTTGGTTTTGGTTTCCAAATGCTACCCTACAACTAGGCAATCTGGATGACACTTCGGGTATTGTCTGGATGTGTGAGAAACAATCTAGGCACAATGCAAAGAAACAAGCAAACAACGCCAGATATAATGTTGCTCAACAAAAGCCAGCGCAAAATACAGATACCCTAACACTGAAGCCAGATAATTACACAACAAAACTACCAAAAGATAAGTGGATGCTCCACAAAATCAAACAACCAACATCATAGCAATCTGGTGCCAACAAACATCCCCATCATCATGGTTCTTCTTTCTAATGAACTTTTAAGGCAAATTTTCTAGTTGCAAACTAGAATAATCACCAAAATTCAACATTAACTCAATTGGGGATTAAATATTAAACAAAAGACCCCTGATAAAGGATTGATCAAGCATCCTTACATATTTTCAAATATTACTACACACATATTGCAATGATCACTTCTACATGGCGAGGAAACCAGCGAGGAAACGAGCGAGGGGAGGGAGGTGGCGGGGTGGGGACCGTCCACCTCTCTCGGGATGCACGTGCCAAAAAAGTAGCACGCATCCCGAGGGAGGTGGACGGTCTCCACCCCGCCACCTCCCTCCCCTCGCTCGTTTCCTCGCCCACTTCCTCGACATTTAGAATTTCTGTATTGCAATACCCAGGTTTAAATAGCAAAAACAATAAATTACATACACTAACTCAAAAGGAAGTTCAAGCTTAGATTTTGTCCTACATGAGAACTGGCCTTGTGACTAGGAATTTAAATCCAAAATAGAACAAGTGAAGCTAAATCTTTTCATAAGTACATAACAAAATAAAAGTTAAATCTAGTAGTTAGGTTTACATATCATTCACCATTATCATTCATATAAAATATGATTTACATATCATTCACCGATCAAAAGCTTCAAACAAAACAATCACTATATTGATCAAATCCCTTGTAAATTACCTTTGATGACATGTACTAGAGTTTGAACATTGTCTTTGATTATTTTTTTTTATTAAATCTCGACACATCTTGAATCTGAGTGGTTCGATCCAGATCTTGAAGTACTTGACTTCATCCGGATCTCCAGTTTCTGCAACTTCTTCTAAGAAATCTTCCATCAAAACATATTGCTCCATCATCACTGCTGACAGTCTTTGCTTAAAAGCTCACAACACTCTGATGAACATTTCAGATCCAGACGGATTAGAAATGGGTGAAAACAAATTTCAGAATCAGATGGATCTCAATCGAGATGAGTGAACATTTTTTTTACCTCTCACAGCCATGGGCAGACCTAGTAACTTTTAAAATATTTTTAGTATATATACTTTACAATATATCAATTGTTTATGCAAATATTCAAACATGTCTTTTTTGGTGTAGTGGTTGCAGGTTTATCAATTTTAGTAAAAGACCTAATATTCAAACATGTCTTTTTATTTTATTTTCAATACACTTTTATTAGTAATTGCAAACATTACAAAAATTTAGTTTAATAAAAATTTATTAACATTAAAGAAATGAATTATTTTTCACAAGTGATATAAAATCTCTAACAAAAAAATATTTAAAATTAATATCTAAAATAATAACGATAGAATTCGATGAAAATATATACCATTAGCCAACTCGTATAAAATTTGAGCCTCATATAAACTATTTTTTCTTTAAAATTTTATTATGATCATATTAGGTTCGCAAATTTCAATTTTTTTTTAGCTTCACCTAGAACTTATCCTAATTATTTTGTGATTTTCAATTCTAGTCAGTCAGGCTTTATAGCCATTTTTTTGTCAGGTTTTGAGTTTTTTACACTTCTATAAATAATGTTTGTGGTTGTATTTTAAAGAGAATGTGTAAATGTATAAAAATGCTATAGCCTGGCAAAAAAAGGCTTTAAAGCCTGACTGCCTAGACAAACTCTTTTGTGATATTAGTTATATATTCTAGTTATTATGCTTGTTTGCTCTTTGCTAAAGTTATCAATAGTGACCTTATTTTGGTTTTAAATTGACTACATTTGGATCCAATTTGATATATGCATTGTATTTTTTATAGTTGAATTTTTTTTTATTAGTTACTAGTTTCGGTAGAAATTTTTTTGACTTTACCATTGATAACTACTATTATCAACTAATAAGTATTTTCCATTTTGCTCTTCTCAACTAAAATTCTGAGTCCGCCCCTGCTCACAGCCACCACCCAAGCCGATCGATCTTAAGAGACAGCGCACCCCTTAGCGTGTTTAAATAGAAAGGAGCACCAAGTACCAACCCACTAGTTACATCAATGATGAGCTAAAGGCATAAAGCCCAGGCCCAGTTCACAATCCATAAAAGGAAACCACCACGCCAGCAAAGCTAAGAACAATCTAGAAGGGAGATCACAACCGTCGATTTCCCTCATCAACGGCTGGGATCTCTTTCTCGCCAAAGTAGAAACCCTAAAATTTCACGTGGCTTGCTTCAAATTTTCCGAATGGTTCCATGGGCTAAAATGTTCGGGTTGGGTCGGGTTTACCCGCCCAAGTTGCACCCTAGTTCATGGTTAAAACCCTAATCCAAGTCTTCCTTTTTCACCATTTCTTCCCATTTCAAGTTGCGGTGGTAGAGGTGATTGAAGGTCAGATCCTCGTTCAATATGATTGATCTTGATTTGAAAGAGATGAAGGATGTAATTGACGTGTATGTGCTTCGACATCAAACTTCATGTTCACTGGCAATGTACTTGTGGGGGTGGACTTTTGCATATAAGCTCCAATTTTTCAAGATCTGGACTGAAGAAGAACTTGATTTGGCTACTCTGATTCAAAATACACAGGCAAGATGCTCTTTTACTTGAAAATCTGATTATTTTGGCTATTGCATCTTGTATGCTTGATGTTCCATATTTAGATGTGGATCTCATTCCAATTTTTGGTATTGGAAGAGTATCATGCTTGGGTTACATATCCCTGCAAGGTATTGGAAGAGTATCATGCTTGGGTTACATATCCCTGCAAATTTGTTTATCACTTTCGAAGAGTACTTCATAGTAGCCTTCAAATTAGGTATGAATAATAACGATTATATTCCACTTGCGATTGACGAGGGCAAATACAAATTTACTCCACCTCAAAGATGCAGAAATACTTCGGAGAAATGAAGCAAGAAAATGTAATGAAAGTTTGGTTGAAAAAGCTAAACATACCGTCAAGGTAAGTTTGGTTGAAAAAACTAAACATACAATATTGGCTACTCGGATTCAGAATATTGTAATTCAGTTTTAGTTAGCTAATCTATTGTAAAGAATTCAGTCATCTAAAACCATCATAGGAGTTGAATTTTGTTCACATTTGTTTTGTATAATCTTGGAATGATGGATGACAATTGATATACTTGTCTATGCTATCAATTAAACATTAGTTTCTTTCTTACCAAAAACATGTTTCATTTCTTGTTCGCTTGGGTATTGATTAAGTTACAGAGTTTCACAAATAAAGAGAAAAGAAAAGGAGAAAGAATCATGTTATCTGTAAAACAATACACATCGAGATGAGCTTTTGAAATGGGAAATTGTATTAGTATGAAAAGTTGATTGTTCTGCTTCAATCTTTTGCACGCACTTTCTATTCTAGAAACTATATAGCCATCAATCTCTTAAATCTTTTTTTTTTTTTTTCTGGTTAATGAGCTGGTTACTACCAGATTTGTTTTCTTTGGACTAGGTTTCTGTTTCCATTGTTATATCTCTACTGTCTGCATTTTATCGACAAAAAGAAGTTTAGAGTGTAATTTGTTTGGCAGTTCATAAACTTAAGAATATACTGGTTTTTGAGAGATGGTTCTTTGAAGACGGAAGAATGTTACTGTGACTTATATATGCCTTATTGCGTCCGATTGTTTCTAATCCTATCACTCATTTTTCATAAAAAAAAAAAAAATAGGGAGTTTGTTGAATCTTATTGAAACCATTTATCAAAGAGATCTCCTTCCCTACACCAGTTTTAACCCTAATATGCATGGTCTGCCTACCCTCCTATTTTGCAAAGCCTGAGTTTTAACTGGTTTTCGGTTCTTTCATTATTTGATCTGTCTTTGTCAAGGTTTGCCCCGAGTTTCTTACCAGTATTGCTTTAGTTAAACTTGGTTGTTCTGTTTTTGTAGAGTTAGTGTGTTCAATATTTTGTGCTTGTGTATTGATTCGTCCAGATCATGTTGTTTAGAACCATGATTCATGGGTTTTGCCATCCTTTAATCCATTTGTCCCCAGTAGGGGGCAACTTACCGTCTTTGCTCAGTTTTTCATCTATGGATGGGTAGTCCCAAGTGTTTAGGACTTCTACGGGAGCTACCTATTTGGTGATGGATCTTCAGTTGGTGCGAGGATGTTTATTGTTTTGATGATTGGGTCGAAAAATGGAAATAGGTCCTTATTTTTTCCCTTCATTTGTGTACTTTTGTATCTTATTTTCTGCTATGCTTCATCCACCTTTAGACGGTTTTATCTATAAATACATCCATTACTTGTGAATTCGAAATTAGATTGTTCTGCTTCGCATTGAAGTAAATTGTTATCGATGCATATTTGGTATAAATCATACCTAATTGTATATCAGAACAGGAAACGCTACAACCGTCTGAATTTATGAATTTTCCACCTTGAAGGCTTTTGCTCTTCTTCATAACAGGAAGGGTTTTCACCAAACTCTTTGTTCTTCACTCTCTCAAGCACTCTATTGCAGTTTGTGTTACATTGTCATCCTTAAGCATAAGTTATCTATACTGGGTAAGAAATGTACTACATGTTGTGCAAAATTCCAACCTCTACATTAAGACATGCTTATTTATCTCCTTTATCTGGTTGTGGAACCCAGTTTAGATGCGATGATTATGTAGGTGTTAGTACTAGTAGAGCGGACGGTGGATTTACCATTCACAACGTCTCTCAATCTTATTGGAAGCATTATGATTATAGTTGCAGAGTTGGGGTTATTCGAAAACTTGATTGTTCTTAGCCCTTCTGTTTTTCAAATGGTGCTAGTTGATGGTGGATCTATCATTCACTGGTTTCGTGAGCTAGCTACCCGAGCTAGATTGGTTTTTGGCAGGCCAGCCCTAGTTCTGCTCATTGAATGGTATACCGAGCTAATTGGCTGGACCGGATAGGGTTAGGTTCTCCAATTTGTGCAAACTACTCCCCAAAATCTCACTAATTAATGTGTTTTCTGTGACTTGACTGATTGAAAGTTACAAATTATTGTACATACATACTTGTATGAAAAACACAAGGTATACTAATAATATCCCAATTTGGCTCTAATTGAGCTAGTCAGATTGTAGAAAATGATTGTAGAGCTTGTTATTGCAACCAAGATAATCATTGTTGCAGTCAATATTTTGCTCCTACTTCCATATGTCTTCCTTGTTGGTGTCTCCTCTATCTCTCTGTAATTACACAAATGAAAACAATGTTACTTTATGTTAATTGATGTTCCAATAATAACTACATATATATTTGTTTTTCGTTTCATGACAAGGTGATTTATCGATGGCCATCCATATCTAATTTATAGATCGATTGTCACTTAAGGTATGCGGTTGCAGAGAATTCAGTAAGATTACTTTAAGTGCATTTGCAATCTTACATATGAGTTGAATTCTCAGAATC
Source organism: Berberis vulgaris (assembly GCA_963556465.1). Classification (NCBI taxonomy): domain Eukaryota; kingdom Viridiplantae; phylum Streptophyta; class Magnoliopsida; order Ranunculales; family Berberidaceae; genus Berberis; species Berberis vulgaris. The sequence goes on along the minus strand of OY747132.1, from coordinate 81,972,327 downwards.
CAATACCGGCAAGTATGAGAATTTGATGATTACATTCTCCCTCTATCAGTTTTCTGCAACCAAACTATTCGGTCATTGTGCATCTGAAGACTGGATTTGCTGTGGATTTATTAAGACAACAATGACTTTCATTCACGTAATACAGATGGCCTTAATTGTTAAGATTGACAGTGTCACATGTTATCATTATGTTGCACAATAACAAACGAGCCATAATTTTCTTCAAGTTAAATACCATAGTTAATCTTTATATTGAAAAACAAATGGTTTATAATGGATCCAGTAGCATTGGGGTGGTGATTAAATTGATATAATCGATTCCCAGATTTTTCATAAAACCTGAAGTACAACTGGAGGAATGTTTTGCAGAAGAAAACTGGAAAATATCTTCCATCGTAGGTTGGTTCTGTTTTTGCTTCTGAACTTGGAGGTTTATATTTTCAGAAAAACATGTTATTGTTTTGCAAAACTCGGATATCTATGAAGAGACAGACCAATCCCAAGATAATCAAACAGTCAGTCATCGAAAGACCTTATCGTTTGTAGTTGAATTCGGCGCAATTGGAATTTGAAACTAGAAATATCTCAGAAGGCATCATACAGAAATATCTTAGAATCCTACCTGATTCCTTAAATTTGAGTTCTTACAAATTTCAAACAAAATGTGACAGAAGATTCAAACTTTTGCATCATTGATCAGAGGATGCAAAGAAGTTTGAACTGCAGTGCTATAAGTATAATTTGAACAATGCCAGATTGAAAAATATTGTAACAAGACATCTCATCAGAACATCTGCACTAGTTCGGTACACTGAGTTCAGCATGACAAAACAAGCCACATTACTGCACATTTAAAACTAAATGCAAGATCACAGTAAATCCTTAGCAGCCCTGCTAGCAGAAGGGTAGTTTTACCAATATACTTGCAGAGGGAAAAAAAAGGCACGAAAATAACTTTGAATGTCTACTGCACTTACACTAGACTATTATAAAGATGTTGTTACTATAGTTACGGATATCAATTGACTTGATTTGTTTTTCGTTTGGTTGAACAGTTTCTGATTATTTGCAAACACCTAAATTAACATTCCCATATCTGAACCATTGTATCAAAACTGTGTACACTTTGCTAAGGAAAAAAGGAGCATATTGATCACCTTTTCATCCAATACATGGCTGTGAAACTCCCAATATTCAGAACAAAATGATTTTCAATATCGCCAACATTAAAAATAAAAATAAAAAATGAAATCATTCCTATTTACTGACAACTCCAAGCATACACCACCACCAATTGTTTTTTTTGTGAGATTGAGCAATTTAATTACCTTGGGAAGCAAGAAGGTGGAACTTGTCTGCCAGAAGAGAAACCTATGGCATTTGTGCAAGAAGTTGTGGCCTCTTCTTGATGGCGTCGTCCACTCCATGTCAAGTAGATGTTCTTTAGCAATATATTCCGGCATGGAACCAGTTTACTGCACAAGAGATTCACAGCAACTTTGGTTGCAGATGTGCCCCAGATGTTGTCATAGGTAACATCACTTATGAAAATATTGGATTCAGACTGAAACAACAACCAGAGAAGATTGGTTAATAACAATACTAGTTTTCGGGCATTCACAAGTTCAGATCATAAGAACTCAGGAAAAAATGTTTTTGACAAGTTAAGCATAAAAGACAGTAGAGTTCATTCATCTGATTTATAGGCTACGAATATCAGAATGAGTTCAGAAATGATCGACAAGGCAAGGAAATTAACCTCACGAAAGATCAATCATGTTGTTCTGGAATTAGTACAAGCGACAGAGATACTATGAGAGAAAGGAGACAGTACTGTCCGCGATCTTTTGACTTTGTAGCTCACCGTATAAAAAGTCAGCCAACTTCGATATTTTATAATCAACTAAGGTAGTCTTAAAATTAAAAAAATTATCGAAAGTTGTTTCACAATTAACTTCTAGATCAAAACTGACGGGAAGTGGAAATACTAAGGAGATCATCCTCACAAAATATCAGAAAATTCTTCTTTGGAGCAGCGAAGAATTTGGTTTTTAGCTTAGCCTTATTTTGAACCCAACCGTAAAAAGTAAGAAGTAAAGTAAGAAAAACAAATTAAAAAAAATATATACCTGATGTCCGCAATTTCTAACAGGGCAGTATTGTTGATCAATGAAAATGGGATTATGTACATTATCCATTCTGATATCCTGAAAGGTGAAGTTATTGACTATGCCCGGAAACGATGGAGCCCATGTCTTGATTCGAACGCCGTTCGTTGTACCAAGGAATGTGCAATTCTTTACAATCAAGTCTGTCACATTGCCTTCATTTGGGGTCCTTCCCATACTACCCACACTGATCCCATGGCCTGGTCCACACACTACATCTGAAACCTCGATGTGTTTAGTTCCTGGGCTTAGTGAAACACAATCATCTCCAGTTTTGATTGTTGAGTGAGATATTGTGATATATTCAGACGCGCCAATGTGGATTCCATCTGTATTGGGACTATCATGAGGAGCTGTGATGGTGATGTCTTCAAGTAGCATTTGTTTACAAGCAAATATGTTGATATGACACAATTTGCTGTTCAGGGAGTGTATGCGTTGCACTTTTGCATTGTTGATGAAATCAAACCTTATGGACTGTTTGGAAATAAGAAGGGAAATCAATCAAATAGGTTAGATAGATCACAAAAAATTTCATCAAAATTATTAAGGTTCAATCCAACCTAATAACCTGTCCTGATAAATTATAGATAAAACACCCATTGCCATCTTACTCAGAAACAAAATAAAAGCATTTCCAACAACAAAGGATGTATAAGAAATGTGTGATACAAACTTGTAGATATATGGCATTATACATCTGAGTTACAAAATGCTCTAAACAGTACTTGAAAATCGAAGATACGTAAACAAAAACAAAAAGGGAACTTACAGTGGGGAGCTTAGTGCAGCTAGGGTTCTTTTGGCAATCATTATAAGGCCAAGTTGAAGCACCATCTCCATCAAAGGTTCCAATTCCATAAACCTTTAATCCATCAATCCTTTGAAACCTAATCCAGTAATCTCCGTCGAAGTAGGCCAAACCATGAGGTGCTTTGAGATGCCCTTGCATCTGAAATTTCATCGGACCCTTGCATGGACCATCAAATGATACTGGCTTCACAAAGTAATACCCTCTTGGGATCCATACCTTTGCACCTCCCTCTGTTCCACATGCCTCCTTCCATGCATTCAGGAATGCCTACAATGAACCAGACACATCAATATTGATATTGGCTGCTTTTTTGAAAAAAATAAAAAAACAAAAAATAAAAAATAACAATATTATTAAATTTAAATAGAAAAAATCTACACAACGTAATATTATCTATCACGTGATTGCCAATTTTACCCCTCTCTCCATGGGTATGGAGAAGATGGAGAGAGGAGTAGAGTTGTCACTCTCCCAGTTTGGTTGCTTAGAAGGGTTCATTTAAAAAATTAATAAAAGTAAATAATTTTTAATTAATTAATTTTTTCTTAAATCATGGAGCAAGGACTGTGTTGTTTTCTAATCTTTTATGTTGAATTCAATAAATTTGGAATTTAAAAATAATAATAATAATAATAACCTGCAGATTTTGTTCTTTGGTTTTGTAGTGTAGCTATTTTTGACCTCAAGGAACAAATTGAAGAAAGAAAAGATACTCAAAACCCTTTTTGAGGGATTTGGAAGTTTTGAGGAGAAGTTTCTCAGTTTTAAAGCTTTGATCCCGCTAAAAGTAATGAAAAATTGGTCCAGGGTTTAGATTTGACTCGCTATTTGGGAATCAGGTTTTGCAATTAGGTTATGCAATCAAGATGATATGACATCATCAAATATGAGGTTTTTTACAACTTTGATATACACAAATACTTTGGGGATTTCATAATTTATTCAATATCACTTGACATCACCCTGATTGCAAAACTTGATTCTGTAGCATCACTCTTGTAAGAGTTTTGAGAGTACCACTAGCCCAGTAATTTTTTAAGCATGTCAATCAGACTCTTAACATTCAATTAAGGGTTCATTTGGTAAGTCATTTTCTATGGAAATGATATCCATTTTCCATATTAAGTGGATCTCCGCTGTTTGCTTGTCTATTTATTAATTGAAAATCAATTATGCACGAGACTGATTTTCCTTTGCTCGCGAGAATCCAATTATGAGGGTAGCCTTAGAATCAAAATCCATGAAAATGTTTTAATTCCCATGTAACTGAAAACAAGACAACATAAAGAAAAAAAAATGGAAGAAAGCATTGGAGGTGTTCTTAAAATTTGAAAATGAATATTTTAACTTGCAATAAAAACTAGAACTTAACTTGCGATAAAAACTAGAACTCACCTTGCTACTATCAGTCTTGCCATCTCTCGTTGCCCCAAAGTCGAGTACATTGAAGACTTTATCACATGAGGCTTCTCTTGCAACCCCTCCAAAAAATAACAAGATACAAAACCATTGAAGAACACTCAATGTTCTTGAGTCCATCTTCTTCTTATTTTTGATACTTGGTTGTTATGGTGCTTGAAGATGCGAAAATTTGTGTCATATATATATTACTTCACAAAAGTGAGAGAAAAAAAAGAGAGATTTTTTTTGATATAAAGATAGATTTTGTTTGCTCTCACTTCTCTTTTTTTTTTTTTTTTTTTTTTGAATTTGTGGAACACATATCTTATATCTCTAATCTGATATATTTAGCAATAATTATTGCATCAACATTTTCTTACTAAAAATTTTGGGCCTTCCTTTTTTTATTTTTATATTTCTTCTTTACAAAAATAATCGCTTTTTCTCATTACTTTTTTTATTTTGGTTTCAAAAGACCAAAAAAAAAAAAAAGAGTAAAAAAAAATGAAATTATGTTGATATTTTCCATGAGTCCTTATACAACTAAGTAAGTTAGCAAGTCTGAAATATGCCAGGTGGCATAACACCCAAATGAGGTAAGTTTTAATTGGTGGGTCATAACTTTTGGTAAGTAGTTAGCCAAAAATGGTTAAGATGGCAAATTAAACTAATCAACTATTAATAAATTGGATTTTGGAAAATATTTTATATTTAGATAATAAGTATATGCAAAAATCTCAATTTAAGATGATGTACCCATATTTACATACAAATTCTTCTTTACAATAAATATTGTATCAAAATACGAATTATGTATTTTAATATCTGATATAATTAGGATGAACGCATTTTCTTATTATTTATGTACCGACGAGAGTTCTTAATTTTTTTTTTTTAACAATCTAGAGAATTGAGTAAATATCGAATCAGATTTTAACATTAATTGTAAGAAATTTTCACACAAGCAAAAAATGAAAATTCAGATTTTAAGTTGCAATAGATAAGAATTGTAACTTGGGTTTATAGTAAGTATTGTCATTGTGGAGATAATTTCCAATTTATTATGGATATATGCATGTGGAGAAAAAGTAGGAAATAATGGAAAATATCATAATCTCTCTATTTGAGGAAGCTAAAAATATTGACCTATTTATAAAATTTTGTTTTTATATTTTCCAAATTTAATAGTGGAATAAGAGCACCTTTATGTCAACAAAATTAGAAATTTTGATGCAAAAGCTAAAATGGGAAAAACTTCATGATATCAAATGTATCCAATAAAGAATAGATTATGAATCTTAACTCAGCCTTACCCTAAGACATGCTGGGATTGGTTGTCAATTGGTTTTAATCATGTTGGTCTTAAAGGTAGAGAATATTAAAAGGGTTATCGAAAATACTAGGAAATTATGTTTTTGCAATCAAGTTTTGTAACTATGGTGATGTGGCATGATCTTGAAAGAATGATGAGATCTCTGAAGTGTTTATATGTATGTCGAAGTTGTAAAAAATTCCTCTAACGATGCCACATCATCCTGGTTACAGAATCTGGTTCCCTAGCCTCACTCTTTCTCATTTGGCCTTCATTAGTTTATAACTATTCATGTTTAATCCCATTAGTTCTTGTATTCCAGTCTAACCTTCATGACTGTGAGTTCAACTACATTAACTCACAAAATTCATCCAAAATTTTAAAAATGATCAACTTACCCTTATGTACATGTTTTTAAAATGATTAATTTTTTTTTAACAAAGATGGGGCCAATCAAGTAGGGGTGGGCATCCCATCCCGCGATCCCGTTTCCGTCCCGATTTTTTTGGGTCTTAATGGGATTGAATAATTTCATCCCGATCTCGTCTCGTCCCGATCTAGAATGGGATGGGATGAAGATTTCAATCCCGCCAATCCCGTCCCAACCGAGCTAATTTTTTTTATATTTATTATTAATATTTTATTTATTTTAGGATTGCAATATTAGTGTAATTGAAGAAAAATGAATTTAGTTGAAATTAGTGTAATTGATATTAGTCTATATCTGCAACTACTCGATATTGGTTTATTTCTAGAATTCTAAATGAATTATTTAATTGCAAACTCTTTAAAACTCAAAATGGGATTGCTAACTACATTGGAGATTTTATTTCGTGTCAAGACCATGAATTTAATGACTGTTTTTTTTAAAGCAATAATGAAACATTCTTCTTAGCACCACAAATCTACTCATCCTTTTGTTCACTATTCGAAACAGTAGAGCAAGTCCACCATTGCCATTATACTGTCCACATCTTAGTCATTCAAAACTCTGCAGAGATCTTAATTACAGGGTGAATTTCTGCTATCATTTATAGTAGTTTATTATGATGTTGCATACTCAATCCAAGGCTATCATTTATGTGTATGTCAACGAATTACCTTTATCTATTTTCAATTAAGCAAACTGGGTCTTGGGTAAGCAGTAATTTGTCAAAAAATGAGAGCATGTTGATCCCATCTCGAACCCGTTTGGGATGGGATGGGACGAGGTCGGGATGAGGTTTTTCTCATCCCGTTCCGTCCCGATCCCGTATGAACGGGATGGGATAGGGATGAGTCTATCTCGTCCCATCCCGTCCTGTGCCCACCCCTACAATCAAGGATTGTGATTTTGTTTTACTTGAAATATAAATAAAAAAACTAGAAAAAAATAACCCCGAATTTACGAAATTTGTCGAAAAAAACACTAGAGAAAATGAAATTTTGGTCACTGAGTTTTGTGTTTTTGGCAAAAAACTCAAATTTTACGAAAAAATAACCCGAATTAAAAATTTTAAAAAAACCTCAGAAAAATGTAAATTTATATTTTGCCTTTTTCGTAATTTAAAAAAAAACTAAAATTTTGATGAGATTTCGCGAAAACTCATTCCATGGGACTAATTATGAGTTATATACAAACTAATAAATAATTTTTAATTGGCCCCCATCTATGTTTAAAAAAATAGTCATTTTAAAAACATAAGCAAACTACATGCATAAGAGTAAGTTGGTCATTTTAAAAAATTTGGATGAAATTTGTGACTCAACGCAGTCATGGGGGTTAGACTAGAATACGAAAAATAATAGGAATTAAACAGAAATAGTTATAAATTAATGGGGATCAAATGAAAAATAACCCATATTAAAACTTAGAGGGCTTGAATTTATTAACACTCTTTTTCGTGAATACCAAAAGAAGAAGTCGTCTTTCTGTTTTATCACCAACACCGCCGTAACTCACAAAACGATCAATGTCTATACGAATATCTGCAAGATTCCTTCATTTTGTAGTCGGGACTCAATACTTGATTGCATAAATTGAAGGATCGCAGATTGCAAATTAGTCAAATGCTTCTTTGAAATAATAGCAATTTTTTCCTGGTTTAGTTTAGACGAAGTTTTGTATAGAATTATAATTTTACTTATGATGGTGTAGTGTGCATAATAAAAAGCCTGGTTGAAATATAACCCGAATATATTGGGCTGGACACTAACCAGATGTTGATTTGATCCTAAAACCCAACAAGCCCATCCTTGTTTGCCCCAGCCATTTTAAAGTGGGCTTTAGACCAAAATCTCAAATCTGGCCCACCGAAATTCTAACATTAAATTGATAAAAATGAAAAAAAGGGTAATTGCTCTTCCCTCACCCCCACACCATCACCCATAATAAATAGCTAATTGAGAAGTAACTCCATAATCATTTTGTATTACACCATGCCTCTAAAACTAGCGGTCAACGTGCCCATATCGTTTATTTTCAAAATTGATTATCAAAATACCCTTAACAAATAAAAGACTGAGATTGAATGTATGTATTTCAAACATTTCATCTCGAAAAAAATTGAAGGGTCAAATTGAAATGATAAACGTATCTTGAGAAAATCTAACATTGTTAAAAAAACATCATATTCTTGTCCATACCCCCTTTCTTCCTCCCTCCTCCTCCTATTTGATCTGCAACCCCTTCTCGGACCCATTCTTTCTCCCTCATCTTCCCTAATTCGCAACCCCATCCCTTTTCCCTCTATCTTCCTCTCTGGTTCGCAACCCCCTTCTTTTTCTCTCATCCTCCTTTCTGATTCGCAGCCCCATCGTCTTTTTCCTCCCTCCTCCTCTTCTTTGGTTCGCAACCCCTCTCATTGCTCTTTTTTTCTTTGTCTTCATAATAGCTTCAATTCTTTGCAACGAACGCAACATTCATGAAATTCACCAACACAAACAACCAAATTCCATCACTCATGCATCATTCCACAAGCAAAAGCATCAGCCAGGTACGAACCTCCATCCATTTCACTTCAACCTCATTTCCACTTTAGTTTTTTATTTGATCCAATTGAATGGGAATTTTCATATTTTGTTGTAAAGGCGGAATGTGACTTTGATGTGGGAAAATTGAGAAACAATATGTTGATGTTTGTGGGAAATTCTTTGAATAGAAGACAATGGATATCAATGGTGTGTTTGTTATAGTCGCGCGAACCCAACTGAGAAGAAATCTATGTCATCGAATGCTCCGCTCACCATTTTCAGAGAGGTGGAGGAGGAGGAAAAAGGGGTGGAGTGGGTATGCTAACCAAAGATGATGAGGAGTGAGGAAAAAAGGGTGGGGGCTGCGAACCAGAGAGGAGTAAAAGGGAGGAAGAAGGGGATGGGGGATTGCAAATCACAGAGGATGAGGGGAAAAAAGGGTCGGATGGGGGCTGCAAACCAGAGAGTATGATGAGGGAAGAAGAAGAGGGTATGGACAAGACGATGATGTTTTAAACAATTGTTGAATTTTCTTGAGATACATTTATCATATTATACTCTTCAATTTTTTTTCGAGATGAGATGTTTGAAATACAAAATATTATGTACCAGCCTGGTCATCTATTTTGAAAACAAACAGTCAAAGCACGTTCACCCACTAGTCTTAGCCTCTTAAAAGCACAATGCAATACAAAATAATTGTAAGGACACTTCCTGATTAGCTATTTATTACTAAGGAATGACACATAAATACAAGAAATTGATTAATTGAAAGACACAAGAAATCATGTCACAACTTGAAAGCCACTTCAAATTGTTGTTGCAAATAGTCAAACTTTGGTTTGGACGCATTAATCTACATTAGGGGTTGCATTATGGAGACAATGATTTCCAATTATAATGACATGATATTATATAGTGGTTCGACTAATCTTGTTGGCCCCCGGAGATCGCACTATCCACTATGTTTGCACAACACAAACCTCTATCCACACTCGAGGTTAAAAAAACAAAGCGACTTTTTGTTTACAAATGTCCTAATCAACATAATTAACAAATTCTAATTACCAACTCAAACACCCAAGGATGGGTGACCATACTTCCAAAACCTAAGACCATGATGTAAACAGACATTGCTAAGTAATCTCAAACACCCTCGATCAAGCTCTCGATAATAGAGTCAATGAATGAGTGAAATACTCGTTATATAAGGTGAACAAAAGAGATGAGAAAAGTATGTATTTGCAATTCAATTTTATAGTCTACATCCATCCTTATTTAGTTACTTAACTTTATCATCGGAGTGTCTTCAGCTACCACAACGAGGATCCTTGGCTCACTGTTTTTTGTTTTGCAGATCAAGAATCGACAAAGATAAATTTGGATGCATCAATTCCGATTACACAACACAAACCACCATCTGTACTCGAAGCCATAAGACAGCGCGCTTTTTTGTTTAACAAATGTCATTATCAACATAATTAACAAATTTTAATTACCAACCCAAACATCCAAAGGATGGGTGACCATTCTTCCAAAACATAATCAACACAAACCCGACTTAACCAACTAGTCCAACTTTGATAAACTCTAAGGGCGTGTTTGGTTGGGCATTGACCATTGTAATTGTAATGGTCAATACAATGGTCCAATGCAAACCAATATTTGGTTGGGCAAAAAAGTGATGTAATGGGAATGAGTATTACGGATTTCAATGTAATAGCCATTTCGACCCCTATGAATGGAGATTACATTCTCCATTGTAATGGTCAATACAACTTGAAAAGACTTTTTTACCCTCCTTGCTCAACAAAACTCTATTCCGTATATGCCATTGTTTTTATTATTTGTTGGAATTATTATGTAATACAGTTGCATTTTTATTTATGGTGCTCCAAATTTTAATTTGTATAGAATTTCCTTTATATAATATAGTAGATGGCATAAAATCCATTGTTATAATAACCAAGGGTATATCGGTAAAGATACAATTCATTCTCATTCCATTCCTACCATATATTCACATACCAAACAATGTCATATGTTATTACCATTGTGATTCATAGGTACACCAAACATACACATTCTCATTTTCATTACCATTACCATTCTTATTCTCATTCCCATTTCCATTACCATTACCATTTCCATTCTTATTCCCATTACCATTACCATTACCATTACCATTACCATTCCATCGAAAAACCAAAGGAGGCCTAAAGCTAAGGCTATGATGTAAACATACATTACTAAGTAATCCCAAAGACCTAATTCATGACTGTCTTCCAAACTTATTATGGGGACTTGTTAAATCACATTATTTTATCAAACACTTCATCCTATTAGTTCTTGACCTTCCATTCAAAGACCAGGGGCAAACCTACTAAGGGGCGAGGGGCATTTGTCCTCCTTAATTTTTAAAATAATTTTATTATATACTTAACATTTAAAAAATTAATTTTATAATGTATAATACAATATGTAAATTTTTCATTCAATTACTTTTTCATCTTTCTATTGGTGTAATGGTTGGAAGTTTGTAAAATTTTGTAAACAACCCGAGTTCGATACTCATTGAGCGCTATTTACTATACATTTTTAGGGTTATTGATAATTATTATTTTTATCATTGTTACTCGCCTAATTTTTTATTTTCAATACAATTTTATAGTAATTGCAAACATTAAAAAAATTGTTTAGTTTAATAAAAAAAATTATTTTTTGTCCTCGGAGCGTATAATTTCTTTATGTCTATACAATTTTTTCATTGTAATATTTCCCTACTTTTTTGTTTTCAACGCAATTTTATATGTAATTGCAAACATTAAAGCAATGAATTGTTTGACAAAAAATATATTTGAAATTAATATCTAAAATAATAACTAAAGAATTCAATGAAAATATGTCACTAGTCAACTCGTACAAAATTTGAGCCTCATATAAACATTTTTCGATGAAATTGTATTAGGATCTTATTATGTTCGTAAATTTTCGATTTTTTTAGCTTCAATTAAATATTTATCCTAATTATTTTGTGCTTTTAGTTATAAATTCTAGTTATTACGCTCGTTTGCCCATTGCTAAGGTTATTGATATTGTGACCATTTTTTGGCTTAAAATTGGATTACACTTAATTCAATTTGATATATGCAATGTATTTTTATAGTTGTATTTTTCTTATTTTACTAACTCGGATAGAGAGTTTTTTTTGTTTGCCATTTCGCTCCCCCTAAATTAAGATCCTCGGTCCGCTAGTGTCAAAACCATTGACTCTAGTCCACTTCAACTTTTCTAATCCTACTCTCCAATAACTTTGCTTTTGACACTATTGCTTGAGCAATACCTACCATATGATAACAACTAATATTGTTTAAGATAATTTATATTATATTTTGATAATCATCTTGTCTGGTGGTGCACTAACATTTCCAGTATGTTCATCCAACCCAAAGAATAATTAATCACATCAAATTATAAATATGGAACCTTAGGGTTAGGGATTCACACTGTATCGAATCTTCATTTTGGCTAGTGTGGAAAGATATTTCCGCGATAGTAATGAGATCATTTTCGTCAATAATAGGTCTTGATCTTGTACACACTTAGAATGAAAATTTTGTAAAAATGGTCACTTCATCAAATAGATCGATTCCCTTAATTACATAACAAAAATTCTAAATGGCGAGGAAAACAGCGAGGGGAGGGAGGTGGCGGGGTGGGAACCGTTCACCCCCTGAGATGCGCACACAAAAATGACAGCACGCATCCCAAGGGAGGTGAACGGTCCCCACCCCGCCACCTCCCTCCCCTCGCTGTTTTCCTCGCTCGTTTCCTCGCCATGTAGAATCACTCGTGACATAATGAGCGACATATGACAATGATCAAGATAATTAAACTACTTTGAGGAATAATTTTTTTTTTTTTTTTTTTTTTTAGTTTTAAAAATAAATAACAAAAAGATAAAAGAACAAATTATAATTGAGGGAACAAGAAAAGTTCTTGTAATGATAAACCAGGTTTTTTTTTTTTGTGAACAAAAAGTCAAGTGAAAGAAATGGATTCTGTACTCTTAACAAATCAACATGGTGTAAGATGAGTCACTTTTTCTATGTCAACTATTATAATATTGATAGAAATTTATATGGATGATTACAGAGATAATATATATTAAATAAATTTGAGGAAGATGAGTTGGTGGAGGTGTTCATGCAAACATGAGTCATGCTTTTAATCATGGAAATTAGGATGATAAACACAAATTTCATAACTGGAATCAGAGATCGAGCCCTTCTAGGTAGCGATGGGTGGGAACCACTCATCCCCCTTAAGATAAGTGATATCACGTATTTCGAGAGGGATGGGTGGTCGCTCCCTTTCCCTTGCCCCCTAGAATTCCTGATGAGAGATCATTCAAGGATGAGCTTTGCTAGAGAGTCAGGCCTGCGCCAGGCCGGCCCATCACCATCATCATTCTAGAAATGCTGAAAATGGCTTTATCTCTAGAATGATGAATGATCATGAGCCGGCCTGGCATGAACCCGATGTTGTAGGCCTGGCTCTCTAGAATTACACCTCAAAGATGGACCTTAGCTTAAACTTTGCTACTTCTTTTATTCCATGATGAGATTTAGTCGGCTCATCTTAGTTTGTATGGTGGAAAGGGCAATTCAATTCTCACACAGCTCAAATAGAGAGGCACTATGCAAGACACAAATGTAATTTTAAGGGACATGTGACAAAGGTTCTGTAAAGAAAAATATTCATATAATTGTATTGAATTGTTGTATTTGATTTCTTGACTGAATACAAACTTAGATAGTTAACTCTGATTTAATCTTGTGGAACAGGAAACTTAAGATTTATTATTCTATTATGACATTCCTTGTAAAACAATGGTATGGAGAAAATAATATGTCAAGATGAATTTTTCATTATACAAGCAATGATATTTATACAAGAAGTATTCTGGTAGCTTTAGGTAACTTCTGATAAGAATACAATTCAGTTTCGACAACTACAATATGAGCTTGGCTAATTGGCGAGGAAAACAGCGAGGGAGGACCCTCCATCCCCCTCGCGATGCGTGCGTCTCATCCCTTACACGCATCGCGAGGGGGATGGAGGGTCCTCCCTCCTGTTTTCCTTGCTGGTTTCCTCGACAATTAGAATTCCCCCTACAATATTCCTAAGATTTCCACAACTACAATATCCTAATAATATCCCTATATCATTGGAGAATCATTGATTCTCAACACTCCCCCTCAAGTTGGAGAGTGGATGTCAATAACTCCCAACTTGTGCTGGAGAGTGGATATCAATAACTCCCAACTTGTGCAACATGCCATTGAAAGCGTATTTTCTTAACGGCTTTCTGTGAGCACGTCTCCTACTTGCTAAGATGAAGTTTCATACTTGATTTCAACTGAACCATTTTGAATTTTTTCTCTAATGAAGTCGCAATCTATTTCAATATGCTTTGTTCTCTCATGGAAGACCGAATTAGCCACAATGTGCAAAGCAGTTTGATTATCACAGTGAAGCATCGCTGTCTCCGGATGTGACACCTGTAGATCTCGCAATAAGTTGCACAGCCAGGTTATTTCACAACAAGCATTCGTCATGGCTCGATACTCGGCTTCTGCTGAAGAGAGGGAAACATTTTTCTGTCTTTTTATCCTCCAAGATACCAGTGAATTTTTCAGAAAGACACAATAACTTGTTGTTGACCTTCTAGTAATGGGACAACCAGCCTAATCCGAATCACAATAAGCTGTTAAATGCAAAGAATTATGAGCTGGGAAAAAAAGACTTCTCCCTGAAGAACTTTTAAGATACTTCAAAATACGGAGTGCTGCATCCCAATGTGGTTTCCTTGGTTCATGCATGAACCTGCTGAGGACATGAACTGCATAAGTAATATCGGGCCTGGTGATGGTCAAATAGACAAGGCGACCTACCAATCTTCTATATTTTTGTGGATCTGCAAGCAATTCACCTGTGTCTGACAATTTGAGATTTTGTTTCATAGGAAAGCAAACTGGTCGTATTCCTAATAAACCTCCATTTTTAATAATATCAAAAGCATACTTTCTCTGAGAAATTGTAATACATTTCTTGGAACGAGATACCTCAATATCCAAAAAGAATTTTAAATCCCCAAGATCTTTGATATGGAAACGATTATGAAGAAATTGTTTGAGGGTATTGATGACACCCAAATCATTTCTTGTAATCAATATGTCATCAACATAAATCAAAAGGGCAGTGAATGATTTCCCTCTATTACGTGTGAAGAGGGAGTAATCAGTTTTAGATTTAACGAAACCAGCAGCTTGTATGACATCAGAAAACTTAGCAAACTATTAACGAAAAGCTTGTTTTAGGCCATATAGGGACTTGTTGAGGCGACATACCAGATTCTCCCCCTGACGCCGTAGACCGGGAGGTGGGAGCATATAAATTTCTTCATGAAGAAAAACATTATGAATGTCGAGCTGATGAAGAGACAAAGATTAGCAAGGAGACATCGAACTGTGATAAGCTTGGCAGTGGGAGAGAAGGTGTCATGGTAATTAATGCCCTCAGTCAAACCTATATCATATTCAAAGTGGAAAGGTATTTAAAATAATTTTACATTCTTAATATCCATTATATTTAAAATAAAAAACAATAAAATAAAGCATAAGGCTCAAACCTTTATGAATATCAAACCATATTAAAGATTTAAAATCATGGATCAAGGGTTAGAAACATGGTAATTGGCTGATTTTGAATTTAATGGAAAGATCACGCTCAGCTATAATGTTTACAATTTATATGCCCCGTTCTTTAAGAAAAGCACAAAAATTAGGGTTGAACAAAAAACGACTAAACCGATTAAATTGACCAAACCGATCAAAACCGAATCGATTGGTTTGGTATAAATTCGGTTCGGATCGGTTTCGGTTTTAAAAAATTCAAAACCGAAGTGGTCGGTTCGGTTTTCATGTAATTTTAACCGACTAAACCGAACCGACCGAATATATAAAATAAATAATATATAATTTATATAAAAATAATATAATATGTTTAAATTAACGGTCGGTTCGGTTTTATTTCGATTTTGGGTTAATTTTAGTCGGTTCGGTTCGGTTACGATTTGCATAAATTAGAATCGGTTCGGTTTCAGATCGGTTTCGTTAATGGTCTGTTCGATTTCGATTTGAAAATTTTGAAACCGACCAAAGTCGATTTGGTTTACGGTTTAGATGAAAAACCAAACCGACGATTCGGTTTTCAACCCTCACAAAAATAATAAATAAATAAGCCATAAACATTAATATGTACTAATCAAATGCACAAACATGATACACTAATAAAAGACACAAACATTGTGTACTATCAAGCAATAGTTAAATTTTTATATGGATCACTTAGTAAAATAAATTAAGATAAGTTAAATAGTTAGTTTTAGATAGTTACTTAATTATTTGGTAAAGTAATTTATTTCAAAGCTCAATCTTAAATTTATAATAAATGGTTAATAACATTTTAAATGTGCCCAAAACCAGCGGATTAGACATAGCGAGGGGCTTTGTTAATCAATATTAATTTTGAAAAAAAAAAGTGCTTATAGGATTTTAGCGACCTCTGACTCGGACCTTTTTTCTTTTATACACTCGTCGGAGAGGAATGACGAGGAGTTGGCGGAGGCCTAAGTTACTTGAAAAAAGGGACGGATTTAGGATTACAGACAAAGGGGGCAAATAATACACAACTATTTTACTATACAACTAGACAAATATACATGACATGATTAATTCAACTATAGCTAGCAAATGAAGAGCTTACTTTTTTGAATTGGAGAAAACAGAATTAAGCATGGTGGTATAAGACGAGAGTTGGCGAGAAACATGTCTCTGCTTTCTTTCTAACTTTTTGGCGTTGAGGCAAACATAACAGTACAATCTAAGTCCAAGTAGTAGTAGCAGCAGTAGCCTAGGTAGTGTCTATTCTCTGGACTAGACTGGATGAAGAGTTTTCTCCTTTTGGGTTAGCTCAGACGAAACAGATAAACAACAACTTTTGAAATCTTAAATTTATAATTGTTTAATCTAAAATAAATAGATTAAATAGATAGAAATTAAAAAAAAATCTTTGAAATGTATAATTTCCCTTTCCCCGATCCCCAACTCAATTAATGGTGGGAATTAAAATAGAGAGAAATTAAAAAAAGAAAAAGAGAGATGGTGCGTGAATAGATGAGAATTAGAAAATGAGAGAGAGAGATTAAATAAAAGAGAAAGAGATGGAATAGGATTGGGATTGGTGAATGTGGAGTTTAAAAAATAGAAAACAAAACCCTTTATTTTAAAATGATCTTGAGGTAATAGTCAAGATTGTATATAAAGAGGGGCAATTTAAAAATTTTAAGGAGGGCAAGATAAAACATACAAGTGACTTAATGAGATTTTTCAAAAATATAAGGGGGTCAATTGACCCCCTTATCCAACACATACATCCGCCCTTGCTTGAAAGAAAGGCAATTTTGGCTACAAATAACGCTTTCTTTAAAGGAAGTGTTGATTGTGGAAACGATGGTTTTTTCTAATGACTATATTTGGAAATTCATGGTCTAACCAATGTTCTTGTAACGTGTTAGAGGTTGTTAAGATGCAAAAACTATGTCATGTACCGTGATACCGATTGTCCATACGAGTGGTTCTTTTTGTTTTCTAATAATAAAATTGTGCTTGTTGTACACTTTTAATTATAAGCAAAAGTTTTGAAAGCAGTGTGTAGCCCTGACATGTATATTTCTCGATGCATCAAGGCCAGACTGAGGCTATCTAGCTAGTCGATCATGGTAGTTGATTATATTGGTAACCTTGTAGACCCATTGTGTCTCAAGATTATATTACTAAACTTACCTAGGCTCTGCTTGGTAATTGATATACGGTAAAAGAATGCATATGCAAAAGTTTACAGCGGTTACATAAACTCGGTTGCTTGGTTGACTTTACAAAAAATAGTTGTTGAAATTTGAATTCATGACATCTGCATCTCCTAATTATAAAATTCTGCAAAACTTTGCGGGACAAAATTTTCTACATTACTTTACAAAACTCTCATCATTTCCTCTTACTTGAATTCTACTTCCAACTCCTTCATAAATATCAGAACCACCACCACAAGTACTACTAACACAACTGCCACCACCTCAACCACTAGAACATAACCACCATCGCCGCCACTGCCATCACCACTAGTAATACCACCGCCACCACCTCAACCACTAGAAAATAACCACCATCATCGCCACCGCCACCTCCACCATCACCATTATTGTACCACACTCACCATAACCACCACCAATTTCACTAGTACCATCATAATTATCGTCGCCGCTGTCACAACTACCATAGCATAACCACCACCACCACCACCATCACTATGGGATCATCACCACCATCACTACTATATATCACCACTGCGACCACCATAGCCACCGCAACCACCATCATGACTGTTGCCGCTACCACCTCCAACTATTATATCCACCGAACCCCCATAACTTAATCATCACAATCACTACCATTTCAACAACTACCATCATTGCTAATACCACCATCATCACTCACATTTGCAATCACCATCACCACAATCACTTTTTGAATTGCTTTAAATTTATTTAATTATTACCAAGCGCATGTAAAATAATGCATTACAAGCCAATGTAAAATAAATTAATACATTAATTTACAGTGTACCAAGCGAAACCCTAGTGTAAACCTAGGAATGTAATTGTTTCATCCCCAATTTTAAAACATAGTAAGTGGATAAGGGTTTGTGAGACCCAATAGGTCAACAGGGTGAACGACTTTGGAGATAACAAAATTCTAGAAAAAAGGGCCATCCTATGTAAAAAAATAAAATGAAAACAAAAAACCATTTGGGTTCTTCTATATTTTTGTTTTGATGGTAATATGTTAGAATTCCTCCCAACCATGGTTTTGTCACAACCTTTGTCTTAAGAGTCGGCAGGGATGCTGTAGGAAGAAAGAGATCCCACAAAGAAACAGGCCCGCGCCAGGCCAGCTCAATACCATCCATCATTTTAGAGATTGGGTCATTTTCAACATCTCTAGGATGATGGATGGTATTGGACTGACCAGGCTCTCTAGATTTTTTTTGTAGTAGAATACTCCTTTGTGATAAGACACTCCCACCAACATTACCATTATATAAACAATCAACATTTCACTAACACCAAATCCTAACACACACCTTCTTCTTCTCCTCCCAAACACTCACAAAAAAAAGTTCAGTCATCATCATTTGATCCATATCATTTTGATCAAGATGTGGCATCTCTTGGTGGCGATCAAGCAAAGTTTCGTAAAGAAGAGTTCGCGAGTGGCTGATGAGAACATGTCGGGTGATGAAAATGGAACTGATTTACGACGGAACAGAGGTGGATGGAATGTGTTATCAGTTTTTGAAAATATTGTTCAAGTTCCTATCTCATTCCTAACTTGTATTGCTGAACCTGATGTTCATGGCACCGATGGCATGTGGGCGTCTGGTGAGCTTGGAAGGACCTCGGAGATTAATCATCTCCTTGTAAGTGATAGTATGCGCTACGCGATTCTTATGTAAACGGGAAGAGAATGTTTTCAAGTATGTTAGTTCTTGATAGTATATGTTCCTATAATATATGTTAGATATTTACTTTTTTTTTTCTCTCCTATGAGCTAGTAAATTGTCTAGGGTTTGATGTGTATTAGTTATGCTTGTAGGCATAGTTGTACAATTTTTTGTCCAATATTCTCCTAAGTTTTGTAGGTGAAAAATTGGTATTTTTTTTTTGGGGGGGGGGGGGGGATTGAGAATGACCCTTGTTGGAAGTTAGGTTTTGGCAATGTTGAGGAAGGAATGGGCCAAAAAATATCTTTGATCAGCCAAGTTCCAAGAACCTGCAAACCCTCAACTTTTAGGTGGAAACAAGGAAAAGTTAAAGTTTCAAATTATAAAATATTTTCAATCATTTTGCTTACTTTACTCAACAAAATTTGAAAAACTTGGTCATTTTTTGCTTCGTTATCCTTGTTTATATGTATGTACTATATACCATAACTGATAAACTAGTGATGCATGTAGTGGGCTATGGTTTGCATATTTTGCCTAAATTAATTAGCTAAGTTGACAATTTCTACTATGTTGGTTATTTGATTGTAAATTACTATTTGAAAAAATCCTGACTCCGCCACTACTTTTGTTATTGAAAAGGCAAGTTCATATAATTGATAGTGCATTAAGATGTACCATCACTTTGTCAAGTGTATGGCCCTAAACCGTCCTTTTGAGGTTTGAATTACATGATTCGATTTGCCTCTAGAAGTCTCCAAAGGAAGGAGAGTATGATACGGTTTGCTTTCAATTAGATATTTTCATTTATCGATAAGTTCCTAAACACATGACTTACCTTATAAGTCTTAGTCCCATACCGTATGGTTTCGGGTGATTCTTTAGCTAGGAGACTGGCGTCCCTGTTAACATTACTCCTACAATGTATATATAAGTATCTAAATGAATTATGAAAAAAAAAAAAAAAAAGAGAAATACAAAAAAAAAAATGGTATATTAGAGATGTGAATTTTAGGGTTAATGTGATTGAAATGAAAAAAAATAAAAGAATAATTGGAATCTTAGGGTCTCTTTGGTTGTACGGAAAAAGATATGAAAATTGAAATCATTTTCGTAAATTCGATTATGAGGCCTCCTCTTCGGATTTGGATTTTCATGAGTAATGAAAGATCAATTTTATAAAGAATCGATTTTTTGTCAGTAAATAGACAACCAAATGACAAAAATTTACATAATAAAGAAAATTGATTACATTTTCAAAAAAAGATAGCTAACCAAATATACCTTTAGGTTATAGAGAATGCCATGATTGAAGGGAGACTATAGTCCAACAAATGCAATAATGAGGTTGGGGTCTCTGTCCATATTTATTTGGAGAATAGCCAAGTGATCAATGAGAGATGAGCATCCGTTTAGTTGGAGTTGGTGTGTTGTATAAATGCACCTTACTTGTTTGACATAATGAGGGAATGCATCATTTGCACACCTCCCTCTTGTGGACTACCTAAAACCATCCTTTGATGTTTGCTTATTGAGATTTGTGTTGGATTCATTTTCATTATTTTCCATAATTTTTTGAGTCAGGATCGTCTTCACCATAGCGTAAACAGTCGGTATGCCCTACATAATAAAATCAATAAATCCATTATTCTAACAAGAGGTTATTTATTTATTTTATTACTTTAGAGTGCATCCTTTATGGATCTTGACGTGTATTGTCATTATATAGCACAATGATGAACCTCAACCGATCACAAAAACCTGTACGAGTTACAAAACTTCTAAATATATGATCAGCTGTGAAATTCTAGGGAGCGAGGAACGCCCCCATCGCCCACCCTCCTCGAGATGAGGGTGAGCAATGGAGGACATCCCTCCCTCCCTAGAAAGGTTGATTGATGATCAGCTTCAACTTGAAGTGGTGAAGACAGTTTGTAGCAATGCTTTAGAACCTTGCACATACAAACTACAAAGTTTTTTTTTTTTTTTTTTTTTTTTTTTTTCCGGTCAAACATGAAGATTTTTATTAATGAAAGAAAGGGAAACAAGTTACAATAAGAAACATTCCTATATCAAGGAATGCCAAGACACTATGAAAGTGTCAAAACCCAAACCCGTAAATAAATTACATGCCGTACCCATTTTCCACAACAATTCTCTAATCTCGATAAAGATAGAGTGTTCTGATCTGTTTAGTCCTTCAAAAACCCTTTTATTTCTTTCTTTCCACACACACCACATAAGAACGTGAGGGACCCTACGCCATAACCATTCCCCCCGACGAGAAGGATTAGCTTTAGACCACCAACTTAGCCAATTTAGAATGGAACCTTCAAATATCAAACTCAAACCGAATTCCACCAAGAAATTGCGCCAAATGGATTTGGAGAAACTGCAATGAAGCATCAAATGGTCCAGTGTCTCTTCAGATTCGTTGCAAAGCACACAGAGACTCCCAGTGAGGATTCCCATTTTTCTTAACCTATCCTTAGTCAAGATCTTCTCATGCAAAACTGACCAAGTAAAGAAATTAATCCGAGGAAGAAGATTTTTCACCCATACCAGATGTTTGTGGGAGGAAATGAATGGGTTAGAGTAGGTCTCATAATGAGATGCAGCCAACATATCCGAAAATTCTTTCACCGAGAAGCCTACACCTTTACCCTTCCACACCAAACTATCTGGTCCATCTGAGAGCATTTGTCTATCCAACAGGAGAATAAGATTTGCTAACGCATCTAGTTCCCCAGTGTTGAGGTTTCTGCGAAAGGAAAGATCCCAAGAGTTGCTGCTAGACCAAAAACTACTCACATTCCCGTATTGATCCTTGTTAATGAGAAATAACATTGGAAAAAGATCTTTCAAAGATTGGTTGCTACACCAGACATCATGCCAGAAAGAGATGAGATCACCATTTCCACATTTGAGAGAGGTGTGTGGGTAGAAGCCACTGGCGCACCGGGAGATAGATTTCCACAAAGAGCATCCGTAGGAAGTGTACTTAGTTCTCTTTTCCCAAACCCATCTATTGCGCCCATATTTGTCCAAAATGAGAGATCTCCATAAATTATCTTTCTCTTCTGCAAATCGCCAAAGCCACTTAGAAAGTAATGCAGTATTGAAAGTGAGCACCTGCCGAATGCCTAAACCACCTCGAGATTTAGGGCAACAAATTTTCTCCCAGCCCACTAAATGCATCTTTCTAGAGTTATGAGTAGAACCCCAAAGGAAATCGCGCATGATCCTTTCCATCTTGGCTGATATTGAACAGGGAACCTTGATAAGAGACAGCATGAATACTGGGATAGAAGCTAATGTGGATTGTACAAGAGCTAGTCTCCCAGCTTTAGATAGAAATTTGCGTTTCCAAGTCGCTAGTTTCGATTCCATCCTTTCGAGCGTCTCGTCCCAAACAACTTTACTTTTGAAACTAGCCCCCAAAGGCATGCCCAAGTACTTAACTGGGAGGTGACCTGCTGAACAACCCAATAAATCCGCCAACTGGTGCAGGTGAGGGACATCTCCAATAGGCAAAACCCTTGATTTGTGAAAGTTGATTTTCAGCCCTGAAATAACTTCGAACCAAAGCATAATTCTTTTAAGAGCAAGAACCTGAGAAGCGGAAGCATCACAAAAAAGGATAGTATCATCCGCATACTGGAGAATAGAGACAGGCGGGCTACCCTTCGCGACAGAAAACCCTCTCACTAGGCCAGCATCAACTGCTTTCAGGATCATTTGAGTTAAACCTTCTGCTGCTATAGAAAAAAGAAGAGGAGACAGGGGATCGCCTTGTCGCAGACCTTTCGAGCTATTGAAAAACCCGTGCAGCTGACCATTAATTTTCAGAGAAAAATTAGCTGTAGATCTGCAAGTGTGAAGCCAATCAATCCATTTCGAGTCAAACCCCATGCGAGTCATTACCAAATCCAAATATCTCCAAGAAACATTGTCAAATCCAAATATCTCCAACAAACTACAAAGTGGTTTACTATATATTCTGGAAAAAAAATACCAAATTAAAATTTAGATTACTTAAAAAAGAAAGATCTAATCACTTAAAAAGTTAAAACAACCCACAGGCTCCTGACGGATCATTTGATCCCTGAAAATTGACAAGATGACACAATCAGCTACAACTACAAGTATAACCTACAAACTTTTCTCGAGAGTTTGGCTAGGCAAGGTAGGCTCGTGCCAGGCCAGACCCAATACCATTCATCGTTTTAGATATACATCTAATAGCTCAATCGAACACAATCACACGGACAAAGAACTCCCTATTGTTGTCCAGGCTCTCTAGATATTTTTCATCACCGGCCCACACAAAGTTTCCACTTTTACAAGCAAACAATAAAGTAAAAGAAAATGATGAAATGCTAAAGTAGACTTTGGTTGTGATGAGCATTCATACGGAATAACATGACCATGAAATGAACTGTCCCAATCTTCTAACCACAAATATATTGATTTAATTTCCTTCTTTTTAATTTCTACTTTAATCTTTTCTTTATGTTAATCAAAAAGTAATTGCACTAATAGCTAGAAACAAACACATTTATCTGACAGTACTCCAATACTCTTTGATGAACCCGTCTAACTGTCGAGGAAGACAGCGAGGGACCCCACAGGGGGGGAGAGAGCCGTTCATCTCTCTCGGAATGCGCACTTGAATTATCAACGCATGCATCCCGAAGATTCAAGTGCGCATCCCGGGAGAATGGACGGCTCCCACTCTCCCCTGTGGGGTCCCTCGCTGGTTCCCTCGACAATTAGAATTTTTCCTCTTTGATGGGCAGAGCTATCACCCATCTTGCTAATTATGTCAAAATTACAAAAAAAAAAAAAAAAAAAAGACAGAAAAATTATTTCACTAGAGTTTATATTGATGCAATTTTAATGTTATCATAATTTTTGAATCAGTTACATTCATGCGATTTTTAGCGATGATGGGTTTGAAATAACTTTATTTCATTCTTTTAGGATGATAATGGATTAATGATCCCAATGTTTGTACCAATTTTGGGAACTGAATCACTTGTATTGAGTTCAAAGTATGTACCTGTTTTGGAATCCAATTCTGCAATTACATATCACAATCAATCTTAACTTTTTTTTTTTTTATGTTTTGAGTTATAAATCAGAATCCTATTCTTCCAGCTACATGTCACAAGCCACTGGGGGGTGCTAGCTCAGCTAGTAGGTTGGTGGTGGATCGTATTATAAGTTTAAATCATGTTGGCGACATTTGAGGTGAGAGGAGTTGAGGGATTAAAAAATAAAAGGCTACATGTCACAAGCAATCTCCTATTGTTAGGTAAGGAGCAAGGAATGTGGACTTCTCGATAAATGTTGAAATTTCACAAATTTTTTTTGATTTACCAAAATTTCTTTTGAAATTCAAATATTTATTTATTTCATCATTCAATATCAAATTCCGTACATTTTTACCTTAGTATCAAATTTTTGTTATATAAGTGATTCTTATGCAATATGTAGTTTGTATGACATTATGAGTCTTGTGGAAATCTTTATATAGCATGTAAAAGTTTTAAATGCCAAAATTATATTGATAACTTCAAAATTACAACTGAAAATTTTACATTTTTTTCTATATACAATAAAATATTTCTTAAAATCAAAATATAGAAATTACCTCAAAAAACGAAATCACAATCCTTGGGTCAAAGTGTCAATGGACTGGGTCTTGGCTTATTGATCTAAGCCTATTTCAAAGTAAAAGGTCCAGATCCGGCCCATTGATTACGTTGCACTCCTTGTAGTTTTGTCTGCAACAGGCACAATTTTGTCTGCAATTTCTGTGAATAATGGACTAAGCCGTAACAGATATGGCTCCCGACATGTTGTGCCCTCAGGGCATACCACCAAGTCCCCTTGCTTCAGTAGTGCTCTCATGGTGTACTCTCCATCCTTGACACGGTCTCGAGACAATCTGACAGTCCTGATTGGTGACAGATACTCTGAGACTCTACTAACACTATAAGTTACCGCTGTTACACCGTGTTGTAAAACAGTCCCCACGATCACAGGATCAACAAGCGTCCTATGCGAGCATACATAAAGTGTACATGGATTTTGCAATGGGGAGTATGTGCCAGGGTCACATATTTCACATGTATAATGCATGCATTTTGCACCGGCTTGATTTTGAGGGGAGGTTTGCCATAATTCTCAGACCAGTAGCTGCCGCAGCCATCAAACCTAACTTGTTTGGTAATAGTTTCCCGATCAGAAGACAAAAAATCGCTAAAATAACTCCAAACGGAAGCCATAGAAAGACTGCAGCACAGTTCAATGGTATGGGTCTTGCTACAAGTCGTCCATCATGGAAAATCAATGGCTTTGGATCAACAACGTACTCCTCCTACATGATTCAATACAAACAAAAATAATGATAATTATAAGTAAAAAAATGAAGTTATAAAGCCTTGAACTAATCCGAATGGTGGGTTGTTTCAGGTCTCAGTTCATCCCATATTGGAACCAGTTGATCAATCAGTTTATGTATTCAAATCATACATAATCCACGCTGAAACTATATTCTGTATGTATTCTGATTATCATAAGTCACCATTGTCTCTCTATTTTTGAAATTTAAATATTACTGATCAGTAAGTTGTAACTTAATTTTCACATACAATTAGAATTTCCTGAAGACTTAACAAATCTAACTTTTCCCCAAAATTAACATTCCTTCATATCTGGTTCCCATAGATAATTTTTCGGGAATGAAATAATCCAATTTTGGATTGGAGGTTTTATGAAATAAAATTGGCCAAACAAGAAACAAGAACATTGAGTACAAAAAACTTTGGTACATAAACATTCTACAACTTTACAACACGATACGTTGTCACATTACAGATTACACGCTTACAACTTTCGTATAATTTGCAAGAGGAACATTGCTCTGTTTCCATGTCATTCAGTGAAAGTACGTTGACTCGGTAATCCTCATCTTGTAAATAAAATTTTACAATCCTAAAACCATTAATTGAAAACTAAACCTCAAATTCAACAACATTATCTAATGAAAGAAAGAAAAATGGTGAAGTTGATGTGTGCTAATTAACACTTTACCCTGGGAATCATAATAAATTTGAGTGTTATTTTACGTGTCGATGTCATGGCCAGAAACAAATTTCGATATTCTAAAATAAATAGACAAATACAGAAATAATAAATAAGAAAAGAAAAAAAAGATTACCTGGCATGGCAACATGGAGTGATCATCAACTGCATTCCAAAGTCCAATATCGATCTTCTTAGCATCTCCGAGAATTTCCACAAGGGTTTCGTGTTGAGATTTCCCTATCATTAACCCCGGTTCAGTGTACTCAAGTGTTCATATTTCTTTGTAATACCTTTGGTGATGAAGATATATTTGATAATGTATGTGTAAAATATTTTTGAAAATTCCCCATTTGCAGTGAGAGAGAAATTAATCTTACTATATTATTCATTTATTGTATTAGGTCATCAAAGCCAACCCCATTCGCCTTAGTCCGTGCGAACCTTTTTGCAAATATATACGTGATTTAGGATATGGTGGAAATAGTCAATGCAAGGGGAGCAGAAATTTGCATTTGCACTTATCAAAGGCATTCTCCTTGTCCTTAATATGTAATATGTTGTCAAGATATTGAAAATGTATAACTAGTTTACCAAAACTACTCATGAAATAAATTATTATAGTTCTTTAAGATTCATATTTGATTCAGCTTTACCTTACATTTTAGCTTTCAAGCAATCGCGGTAGCAAAATCACTGATTAATCGGCAATTAGTTGGTATCGGGCACATTACAAAAAAATAAATAAATTCAACAACGGCGTTTTACCGTTGCTAAGTATCAAAAAAAGCGTAGCTAAAATGAATCAGCAACAGCTCAACGACCGTCGCAATACCGTAGCTATTTCAATTGTCGTTGCAGTATAACAACAACGGTCTACTATTCTGTAGCTAACTGGCAACGGTTTATAACCGTCGCTAAGTTGCAAAAACTTTGTCACTAAACAAATTTGAATTCCAAGATTTTACTTGAGACAACAGCACTGGCGACAACTTTTAAAATATTTGGGACGGCTAAGGCCGTCGCAAATTGACAAAATAGAGACGGCTTCAAACCATTGCTAAGTTGCAAATTTAGCGATGGCGGCTTCAAACAGTTGCTAAGTTGCAAATTTAGCGACGGCATTTGCCGTTGCTAACACTAACTTGCTGTAGCTAAAAAAATTACTAATGAAAATTCATTTTTTTAATGGAATTAGTTATTTCTATTAATAATTTTCAGATTTCTCATTGCCTTTTTTTTGTCATTCAAAAGAAACATTTCAAATTTGAACACAATTATATTAATTTTCACCGTAAATGATGACTAATACACTAACCTTGTTCGTATAATCAATAACTTGTCCATCACAAAAAATACAATCCCAAACAACTTTATACTCTATCAATCTCAAATTGAAATTATATATATATATATGATTCAGGGGACTACATAAGCAAAAAACTTATATGAATTTACAATCAAGGACAAAAAGGTTTAACAAAAAACAACAAAAAGGATTTTGGAAAGACAAATCCGGAGTGTCTATGTCTTTTCAATCTTAATAAACTTTTCTCCCCGTCCAAATTCAAAGCGTCTGCAAGTTTCATAGAAATCAAACAATATTTCGGCCTGCAAAAAAACGAAGGCACTTCATTAGTTAAAAGAACGTTGAAACCAGTTAGAAAGAGTAAAAAAATGACTGAAAGGCGGTAAGAATATCAAAAAGGATATGGGTAAGATGCAGAAGATGATCCAAAAAAAAATTCTAAATCATTCTCATACCTACATGTGGCTTTTAACATGGGCAATGCTAAGTCCTCTCACATTCATTAGTCGAAGGACTAATTTGGGAGTTGCTTCTGCAACAATCAAAGGAAAAAAAAATAATAAAGAGTTAATAATCCTATTTTATCCTTTATTCTCTACCATTAATGCATGACTAATATGTTTTCTTCTTTTAAGTGAAAATACCGAAACTAAGAGGAATATGGATATCAAAATATTGCAGATGTTCATGAAAGAAATTCTAAAACTTACTTTCTTGTCCATCGAGCCTTTCAACAGCATGAACAAAAGAGAGATGAAGATCAGGAATATCCCCAACCTAAAACCAGAATCAGAAATTCTATATAAGTTCGCAACAGGTAATTTCTATATCCAATACAGTAATATAGTACAGAGCATACTCACCGCAGGTGCTCTTCATTGTAAACAATTGAGGTGTATCTGTGGGTGCCTATAAATAAGACTAGGAGTCTCATTATAAGCAAGCAATAAGCAAATTAAGCTAGCAATACTATTCAAGCTAGCAAGCAGCAAATTAAGCAAACAGCAAAAGGTATTCTCATGTGTCATTTTTCCAAATGACAACATATGTCTTCTCCTCTGATTCAAGAGGTTAGACACTTGGACAAACTTATCTTTGAGGACGCATGTCTCTCAACAGCTAATTTCATCGCAATAAGTTGTCCAACTATAGAGGCATAGAGAGAGTTAAAAAATGACGCTAAGACTTGACAAAAGAATTACGTACTTGCCACCTGTTGCACTATCCACAAGGATCTAGTCAGCAAGAGAACATTCTTCCTCAGGAATTTGGTTCAGGAGTTCATAACACATTCAGAGATCTCAAACATCTCTCCTTCAGCGTGTTTAATATGAGGCTGCTCCCACATCTCAACTATACATCGAATTTTGTCTATAAACCCACAGCTACCTTTGTAGTCATCCAGCAAAGTTTCATACTAAAGAATTGGTCATGCTATTGCTAGCACCCTCCAACTAGCCCAGTAACTATAAAAGGTCACGTCCTCACCAATCTCTCCATCTTCTTCAAAATCAGATATAAGTCACTATTTCATTTCATATTCTTCAAAAAGTTACTACTAATTTTGATTACTCATGAAGGTTGTGCGTGCCCAGATCACATAACTAAACACAATAGAAGAAAACAACATAAAAAGTTGTAAACAGGTCTTATCCTAGCACATTTTTTAGGAAAGACATCTTATAATGTTCTGATGAACAACAAAAACTGAAAAGAATGAAATGCTGAGAAGTGAGGCGTACTTGAGTAGCATCACAAATAGTGTTGAAGCTCATAATCTTGTAGGAGCATTCTCCGCTCCATACTTCTGCATCATAGTCCTCTCAACAAGTCTCCCTGGAAAAGCTAGCCAATTATTAGACTAATATCACCACAATTTTAACTAACCAATTGCTTCCGTTTCTCCCTTCAACATTGTAGTTTGGTTTGCAACACCACATTTCACAAGATCTTTGTCTGGGTCAAATCCCTTAGAAACTGCAAACTTGAATTTTTGCAGAGATGCCGATAGTAATCAGATAAAAGTTAGTTTTGGTCGAAATGACCGGACAGTTGATACAAAATAAGAATGAAGGTTACCTCCATAAACGCCACTTTTGTTGAGCTAGATCCATCAAGTTGACCCCCCAGAATGTAGTCGCACACATACGTTGCCTCTTCTATGTTTTTCACAATAACATACTTCCCAGCAAAGGATGCAGTTGCAACGGTTTCCTCATGAGAATATTTACCATGGATTATGGAAGTGTGGTCTCCCTTCTTGTGCTTCTCAACACTATTCCATACCTTTGAAAATATAAAAACTTTTCAAACTCAAATATAAAATCACTTCTCATAAAAAATTAGGGAAACAACAAAGTGTGAGCGAAGGCGCAGTTACACACTAGTATGTTGACGAATAAAGAGTACTCCAGAAATAATACCTTAGATACCCATGGGCAAGTTGTGTCTACTATTTGTATCTTCTTCTCATTCAAAGTCAACAATTCATCAATTGCTGCCCCAAAAGCAGGGAAAATCACGACATCACCATTATCAACAACTTCAAATTGTTTCTTTCCATCCCCAATCGAAATATTCTCAACATTCATCTCCTCTAGACGCTACAATATAAAACAACCAATCTCTCAGTCAAAGCTAAAAAAAAAATCACTTCAATGAAAATCATAATTCAAATTAGCAATTTATTGAAATACATATTGCAAAATAAATCGTAATAATCAATATAAATGGTCAACAACTGGATCGAAAATGATCTAAATGAAGCCAAAAAATTGTTTAAAACCATAATACTTTGGTTAATTAGCAAATGACACAAAACTTTAAATCAGTGATAATTTGGTCAACTAAGACTACAAGATCTCTTAATCATAACAACCAACTCGGATCCACCGATAACTTGGATTCAAATGAAGCGAAAAAAAAGTTATTTAAAACCATAATACTTTAGTTAATTAGCAAATAACACAATAAGAAACATACAACTTCAAATCACGTATTCACCTGAACATCTAGACTTTGTAACTCATGATAACTAATTTGGATCCACAGATAAAATAACGTAAATCATGATCTAACAAAACCAAAATCCGACTTAAAACCACCATAAAATTTGGTTAATCAAGTATGTTTCCCAACTGATAATTTTCATAACATTCCTACAAAAGCGGGCAAGAAAGTTTCAATCTTTTGCCATCCCTCCCCTTCGCAAATCCAGACTAAAAACTCATCAAATTCAGCTTAAAACTACTCAAATTAATCAAAAACTCCAAAAATCACTTCAAATTCAAAACCTTTTCATCACTAGAGCATCAAATTCTACCTTATTAACAGTTGGGTTGTGAATAATCTCATTAGTAATCCAAATCTTCTCGGTGGGAAACTGCTTCCTTGCTTCATAAGCAATCTGAATAGCCCTCTCAACTCTCCAACAAAAGCCATACGCCTCCGCGAGCTTCTCCGTAACATTCCCCCATGTGTACTCATTCCCATTCTCCTTCAGCTTCTTTATCATATCACCTGCATCCCCAAACCTCCAAAATCAGTAAAAAAAAATCCAATTTTTTTTTTTCATTCAAATCAAAGCAAGATCAAAATTTGAACCAAACCCATTCACTTGTATACTCAGTGTTCATGAGTGAAGAGCATATTGGCGGGCTTAATATCACGGTGCGCGACGCCAAAGTTAGGACAATGCGTGATCGCCTCCAAGAGCGGCAACATCATCGTCGTGGCCTCCGCTTCAGATAAGACGCGGTGAGTCAGACGGTGGCAGAGGCTCGACAAGGCGTCGCCGAGCTCGACGATCTCGGAAAATAGGATTTTCCCTGTTTCGTCTCTCTCTTCCTCATTCTCTTTGTATCTCGATCTATTCTCGAGCGCAAAGTTTTTTTTGTGTATATATTATTACTTTTTTCAAAAAAATCTATTAGGGATGACTTATACCGTAGCTACCAATTTTTATTTGTAAAACTTAGCGACAACTAATATACCGCGGCTAAATGTTTTTTGTGTATATATATATTTTTTTTCAAAAAAATCTATTAGGGACGGCTACCATAGCTATCAATTTTTATTTGTAAAACTTAGCGACAGCTAATATACCGTGGCTAAATGTTTTTTGTGTATATATATATTTTTCAAAAAAATCCATTAGAGACGGCTTATACTGTATCTATCAATTTTTATTTGTAAAACTTAGCAACAACTAATATACCGTCCCAAATGTTTGAATTAGCTACGATTTTTTTTTTTTGGAATTTAGCCATGGTTTTCCCGTCACAAGCACAGTTTATATGTAGTGGGGACGACTTATATCGTAGCAACCAGTTTTTATTTGTAAAACTTAGTGATAGCTAATATGCCGTCGCAAATGCTTTAATTAGCTACGGTTTGTTCTGAATTTAGCCACGGTTTTACAGTCACAATCACAGTTTTTATGATTATGGTCTCGGTCAACTATCAAAAGCATTAGTGACGGCATTTTGCCATCGCAAATCTTTTAATTAGAGACGGAATCAGACTACAGTCACTAGTATTTGTAGCTATTAAGCATTTTTTTTTTTGTAGTGGCACTAGACTAAGTCTTGATTTAAAAATATCGCTACTAAAAATTGGAGTGCAGAAATCAGTAAAGATCGGCTGAGTTTTGGTGATAACTCGGACTCGGACGAGTTAATTGGAAAATTGAGTTTGGTTTTGGTTTTGGTTTTTGGTTCAATTAAGATACTTGATTTCAAAGGAAACTTCATAGGAAACTTCAATACCAGACCAGTCATGTGTGCAATATACTTTTTAAATTGATCAACAAAAACTTTGTATTATTTTAACGCATAAACCAGATCTGTTTACTTTAGTTCTTTATTTAAAACAGATCTTGTTTACTTTAGTTCTTTATTTAAAAGGAGACCAAGGCATCATGAACAACAGCAAAGGAATTCATCAAAGAGAAGAAGATCTGAGTGGCTGTAATGGATCAAATTCCATCAATGGCTTCTGAAGCTATGTGAATGGGATGTGAGGCTCTTTGTTCTATTAAATCTTTGTAGCTTAGGCTTTTTTAACCTTGTCTGCACAAAATTACGGAGGAGAATCTCCTGAAAACGTTGTAGCATTTCATCTGATCGGCTTTCTTAATTGCTTCTGGGTTCTGAATTAAGGAGGATGACCGTTGTCGTTGTACGTTTTTGCTGTTGGAGACGAGTCCAAGGGAGAATCCAGTAAGTGATTTAAGTAAGCAGACCAGATGAAGAGACGCTCAATCATTTTTTGGGGCATTCTCTTTCGTAACAGTACGAACATGGTTAAAATGGCCTGAGTTAGAAAGCTTGATGGAACAAAGATCCTTATTACATCTCATATTTTGTAGAGCTACTGAGACCATTGAGGGAGTTGGATCAATTTACAACCACTCTGATCTTCAAAAACTTACAACAACTAGTGCTTGGTTTGTATAAAAAATTATACGAAATCCTTGTTTAGATCATTTTTTGTACTTATTTTCTCATTTTCTGTGAAATAGGTTTCTCTACCACATATGCAGAAAGTTGGCACGATGGGGGCTTGATCATGATGTTCGTATTCTGAAAGTCATTCGAGAGTTATGCACGTATGCCTTTTTGTGTTTTGTTATTTACTTGGTGGTGATGATGGAGCATGGAGCGAAGAATTCTTCCACTAGACTGTTATCAATTAAATTCACATTTCCAGCAAATTCTTAAAAGTTATTTCAACCCTTGTATAGTTTTTCAGTGCCCAGTGAAGAGATCAGTTTTGTTGTCCATGATTTTTATTTTCTCTTCCTTTGATATTGCTGACAATATTGCGTTTCGTTGATTAGTTGTTCTATATTGCTTATGGTATTATGATGCTTGAGTTTGTTATGTATTCTTTTCATTGTCATCTTTTTTTGACATTATTGTTTAAGTAATTAATCTTTGATCGACTGAAAACTGAAGCTCACATTTCCTCTAGTTTGAAGCTTAATGGATCGGATTCTTTGGTTAGGCAAAAGCAAAAGCAAAAGCAAAAGCTTCCCTTTGGTATTTTCAATGGTGAAGTGAGAGAAATTTCCACTTTTGTAAGAATAAACAAGACTATTATTCAGTCTAGGTTCAGTTCTTAATTCAAAGATAAAAGACAGCCTTCAAATAAAAAAAAGCAGCAACTAAAGTCCACCGACATTTCTATTGAAAGACATTACCACTTTTTTTTTTTTTTTTTTTTTTTTTTTTTTTTTTTTTTTTTTTTTTTTCAAGCACCACCACCACTGTCGGCCACACCTCTTCCTCTCTTTCTCTTTCTTTTCTCTGTTTTTTCTTTTCCATTTTTTTTCTTCTCCTCCTCTCTCCCTCTCTTCCTCATCTTCTTCTTTTCTCGTATCTTTCTCTTCTTCTCTCTTCTCGGAGCATCAATAGGGGAGGAGAAGAAGAAAGTGAGCTAGCATTCAATGATTTCTCTGTCAGAGTTCATTACTCTCATGTTATTTATGTTGATCTCTCTTACATCTTGAGTTCCACATTATATATGAATCAAGTCATAAGGGTAATTAAAAGATTGATTGGTGCTTATGAGAGAGTAAAGTTATGGTAGATGATCCAAGCAACTACTTCTGTAGCAAACCACTTTGCAAGATTACTCCATAACCTGAAGACCGTTGAAATAGAACTAATTAGGTTCTTCGTTGAGATTTTGAAACAAATCTATGTTATTGTTGATGATGTAACGAATGAATATTTCAACGATTGTAATCTTCATCATCCTTTATTATTATTATTAATATAAGGTTTGAGGACCCTCAAAACCTCTACTTGCTTTGCAAAAAAAATAAAATAAAATAGATAAATAGATGAGAGGTGGTGTGGTCGACGGTGGTGTTGCTCCTGTAAATAGAGAAGAGAATGTGAGGGGTAACGATGTCCTTCAGCGGATCCAAGACAAAAGTGAGATGGTGGTGTTCTTCAGCAGAGTGGTGTTTTCATTTAATCACTGCCAAAAAAAAAATGACTTGTGGTGGTGCCTTTAACTCCATGGTGGGTGCTTTTAACAGATCCCCCCACCCTATATAAAAACCACCTGAGTGACCGACTCTCTTGCACTGGTTTCTGTGGTTTGTGATTTTGGCTGCAATTCTGTTGATTCCATGTCTCATTTGCGAGGTAACCCCCTCTCTCAATCTGCCCGGCTTCGGCTTCTCTGCATTAACTAAAGGGTTCCTAATTCAGATTAGTCATTACATTTTTTTGAACTGCATTAAACATCTTTCCACAAGTATTTGGAGTTAATAGGTTTCAGATTATATGATATTCTGATTTTTTTAATTTGAATTTTTTAATAAAAATTGGACTGGGATAGTAAGTATTTGGAATCAATTCGAGGAGCCCATGATGATGCCATTAATGGGTTGATAGTTCATAAAGGGTTGATACATTTTGCTTCTGCAGATGCAGATGAGTAAATGAAGATTTGGGGTAATGAGAGGGGAAACAATGGTATTGATAGATATTGTTTAAAGGGAGTTTAGGGTTGGACATAGTGATGTTTCACTGATTTTTTGTGCTAGTTTGTGAGGATGGGAGGTTGGTATATGGAGGTGGGTCAGATGGGTGTGTGATAGAGTGGGGGGAAGTGGAGAGAAAGATAGTTGGATGTTGGTTTGTGAGGTAAAAACATATCAAATGGTTATGTTACGAGTGTTTTATGGATCAGCTGATAAGAGCCTTGGTATTTGGATGAGAGATCATGGTGGATGTTGGGCTTTTGAATGTTAATGTCATGAGGAGTCATGAAGGACTGATCAAATACTTGTAGGTTTCATCTAATAGTGTTAAAGAAGTGGATGTGTGCTTCTTAGTGGGCGTCTTGGTAGAAGTTTGAGAGTTTGTTGGGTTCCCGTGGAGTCCTACACTCCTACTACTTAACTGATCTCGAGAAACTACAAAAATCTCTCACTCTCATCAACAACACATGTCAAAGTCAAGAGACCAAGCGATTTTTTGTTTGGTATGTGGTATGATCAGAAAATATGTATTGATAAACTATCTTGTTTTAACCTACTTCTCTAACTGAAACAAACATAAGCAATAGTATATCTTTGTATAGTTTCATTCTGTTTAAGTTATCATTGTTTAAGAGTATTGTTGTAATTTTTCATCTTGGGATTAAATTTCATTCCTATCCTGTAAGAACGACTTCTCAACTAACAAGTTCAAGAAATCGACTATTGTTTTATCAATCTTTGGTCAAAATGTACGTAATTTTGCTAATTGAAAACTTGCATTCGATAGTTTCCTGTGTCCAGCTTTGCTCTGCTCATGTAATTATTCAATTAACCAAGTATCCATGCAGTTATTAAAATATTTATTTATTTTTTATTTGTTTATTATACTAATATTTTCGAATGAGGATTTGTAGGGTTTGCTAGGTGTTTGAAGAATATTGTGACGGATGTTTCTTTGTTTTATTGTTGTTTTGTACTAGTATTTGGTCTTCACCATCATACGGTATACTAGTATTTGGTGCTCTTAGTTCTGGTAGTGGTGGTAGGTGCTTTTTACAGCTGTGAACACCGTTACCTGACTCTCTGGGACATTCCCCTCCTGCAGCTCTCTTCCACTCTTATCCATTTATGCTCTTGTTCGCATCAGTTTCGTAGTGAATGCGCTTTCATAGTCTTGACTCCATGGCCATTGAAAGAGAGGTCAAAAAACAGGTAATACCCATAGCATAAGTTTCCACTGTTCTTCTTTACTGAACTCAATTTGATGATGGTTTCACTAAACTCAATTACTGTTTGTCATTTCAGAACACGTCGTCATCATGGATTTCAAAACTCTCAGAAGATCTATTGTTGGAAATCTTCCTGAGATCGTCATCCAAATCAATAGGTCGATGCAAGGGTGTAAGTAAACTCTGGCTCAAGATACTTACAAACCCTCATTTCCCCAAATTGCATCTCAATCATTCTAGTTCTAGCTCAAGAAACTCTGATCTTATCTTCATCGCATTATATCGTAAGCACGAATTCTACTCTGCCAGTTGTGATTCGTTTGATGAAATCCTAGCCTTACCCACACCCAAAGAGTCATTATTTTACAAAAGGGGACCATATGTAATTGGTTCTTGCAATGGGTTGATTTGTTTGTCAGACATTGGTACTACATATATTGATACTTGTATGTATATATGGAATCCAGTCATTAATGAGTGTGTTCAGATTCACTGGCCTCCAAGTATGATCAAGCCCAAATCCAGTGATATAGGGAGGGACGTTGTATTGGGATTTGGTTACAGTCATGATTTTGATGAATATAAAGTGCTTAGAATGGTTTTTGTGTATGATGAAGATGTAGTGTGTGATCGTGGTGAAGTAATGGTCTACACATTAGGGACTATGGCTAATTCATGGAGAGTAACTGAAGTAAGGAATGATTTGCCTATTTATAACAATAGTAGGGCTGCAGATGTCAATGGGGTGCTTCATTGGGTGCCTCATATCGAGTTGGGATCTATAGTGTCTTTCCATGTTGGGAATGAGAAGTTTGGGGAAGTATCATGGCCAGAGTTTGATGATCAGCCAAATTCTGGTGATCTCCATTTAGGAGTGTTACATGGGTGTCTTTCAGTGTTTTGTTTTTCCACAAAAGGTGTTGAAACTGTTGATGCATGGGTGATGAACGAGTATGGTGTGAACGATTCGTGGACGAGAATGTTTTCTATTCGACATATCTTTTTAAGACATTTGTGGACGAGAATGTATTCTATTCGACACCCTACTTCAGAGAGTTCCATTTTTCGCATTTACCCAGTAACTGTTCGGAAGAATGGTGAGATTCTACTGCTAATCAATCATAGTGATTTTGTTTTGTATGATCCAGTGAGACAAAGCTCTAGATCACTTGAAAGATTTCATGGTATTTGTGATTTTGGCTTCGAAGCGATTAAATATGTGGAGAGTCTTACTTCAGTAGTGGCATTAATGGCTGGCAGTAGTGGGGAGAAGCAACAATGAGCAGAGATAAACAAATCAGAGAAAGTGAAACATGGGAAAGGCTATCTTATATGTTGAAATTGTGATTGCAGTTGGCCTTTACCTACTTTATCGGCTATGACAATGCTGTTTTTGAACTGTTATATTTCACTGAAGTTGCATTCAGAATTCGTTATGTGGTTTACCCTTTTCGGTTAGTAATTGCGTCGTATTTTGTACTTAGATTGGTGGACTTCATTTCACTACAAGTAATCTTAGTGGTAACTCTTGTTTAAACCCCATTTCAGTTGAAACCTCAACTTTTGTCAAATATCAGGAAGCTAATCCCATGTATCCTTTGGATGCAATGAATGAAGTATGAATTGCATTTCCTCTTGTTTGTATTCAATGTTATTTAGCTTAGGAATTATGACAATCAGAGGTTGGATCAGTATTATTTTATTCTTTAGCTAGCTAATGTGTTCAGTACTGTCTGATAACTTCGTAAATGTTATTTGCGTCGTTTTGGTGTTTATTTCATGGACATAGAGACTGTGACGCAGATGAGGATTCATGTCTACAATAGGTCAAGTCAGTCTTCCTACTTTTGAATTTTCATCCAATCTTAATTCACTTTTGAATCTTAGATAATTGAGTACAAGGGAGGCAATAATATTTGTATGCACTTAAAACTTCCTTGATTTTCAAAAGACAGGGCTGATGCTTATCTAGACCTTTTAAAAATTTCTTCACTTGGTACTCGAGTTATTTAATCCTTCATTATGAACAATTTCTTGGTCCATTTGTCATGCGTGATACTTGTTATATTCTGCTTAACTTGATAGCGTAGACAGCCTTTTCTTGTTGTTCCATTTTCGATGCTTCGAATTGCTTAGTTTTGTTAGGACGCTTGAGCGCACCAGGGCTCTTTTCTTTTGTCAACTTATTATTTTCTTAGTCTCATTACCCAATTAAAGACCGAAACTCACATTTCCTTTGTGTTCATTGAAGCTCATGGATTTCACACTGTTATTTGTGTCCATTGGAGAATGACAATCTAGGTTGTCACTGACTGTATATGAAGCTATTTCCCAGTGACGATTGTATCTTGAAACAGTCCAACTAAGTGGCATATCATCTTGTTGTCAATTGCTAATAGTAGCTTCTTTGGTCCTTTGGGGGGTTCTATAATGCTAGAGACACTGTAAGTTAGGATATGAAGTCCCGTTTATGCAGAAAGTCTTGGTGGGTATTTTCCTAAGCCGACTTTTATTTGAAAAAAAAGAAAGTATCATATATTGAGAAGTGTAATCACTCTATTGTGAGTCATCACTTTTTCCCCTGGTTCGGTTATGGGGATTGCTGAACC
The DNA here is from genome assembly GCA_963556465.1 of Berberis vulgaris. Lineage (NCBI taxonomy): Eukaryota > Viridiplantae > Streptophyta > Magnoliopsida > Ranunculales > Berberidaceae > Berberis > Berberis vulgaris. The sequence continues at coordinate 81,933,317 of OY747132.1, read as the reverse complement.
TTTCTTCCAAACCAAAATGAACCATTAGAAACCACAGCAAAGTAACCAGCTAAGCAGTGCTACTTTCTTGTTGCATTCGGTAAGAGGTCTGCAGTGACTTGCAGTAACTCTATCCAATAGCCATTTGCACGAAAGCATTGGTCAATTACAGCATAGCACACCAGCACGAAACAACCCACTATCTAACCTGAAAACGCAACCAACACGACCGAAAGATCAAGAAAACACAGCCCAAACAACGTTGCAATCCCCATTCGGGATTTCCTTCCTCCATCACGCCATCAATTGTAAGGACAGTTGGGGAGGGAACACTCGCTATAAGAGATGACAAAAGGAAGAAAAAATGTGTGCATACATTGTGCAATTTATATACATTCTTCACTCTTCATTTCATCGATATCTGATCGGAGTGCCTTCGGCCACTACAACGGTGGTTCTTGACTTAACCGCTGCTATTTTTGCAAATTCAACAATCATCAAGATCAGCAAGACAGATCTGAACACATCAATAATAATTGTATATAATCGTAACCATCTTATATTCATCAAAACTAGAACTATACCAAAACCTCAATTTATATGACAAACTATTCTGATGGTCCGGACAGTAACCAAACAAAATGGCCACACAATTTGAGCGGATGGATTACATATCAGTGCATATTTACACATGCCTAAGAAACAAAATAAACCCATTGCAAGAACCAATAACTTGAAGGATTTGGTTTGGTCAACATTATTTGACTTGTGGTAGTGCCTTTTGTTGCGCGCGGAAACGAAATATAAAATTTTCAAATCAAAACAACTAATAGCAAGGCCACATCGTTGCGCGCGGAAATGAAGTATAAAATTTCCAAATCAAAACATCTAATAGCAAGGCCAATATATTTATGTGGCTCGACGAACTCGCCTATATTCACGATTAATAAAAATTCTTATTACATCATATACAAAGTATAAATAGATTTCAAATTTCCTATTACAAATCATTTTTAAAAAAAATTCAAATTAGAAACAAATTGCACATACTCTTGAACAATTTGGTTTATCAAAAACACCCAAATATAGAAGCTTAAGTAAATATACAAATGGAGACCAATCAAAACTTCGGACAAAAAAAATGACAACGCGACAAGCAGATAATAGGAAATTCGATGAACAAGTGAACAAACAGATTCAAATTTGTCAACTAACAAATATTCCAAATGAATTTTTCTAATTTTCATTTACAAAATGACGAAGGTATTCTTCGAGCATAGAGTTAAAGCGCTCAGTCTGTCAGTCAGATTGGGGATGTTGGCTTGTCGACATATTAAGTTTGGATCACAAGAGCTTGAACAACTCCTTCCAGAATTTATTATTATTATTTTTTAACTGGGATGACATGATTCTGTTCTGATTGAAATCGATCTAGGATCAATTGATTCTGTCAAAAAATTTGTTTTCCTGAACTGTGCTCACCCCTACCCAAACCAAATAAATGGAATTTTGCAAACAAATGGGTTTCTCCCCAACTTCAACAAAACTTCACATTTTAAAAGAAATTCAACTATAAAATTTGAAACATTCAGATCAGAGACAAATTGCAAATACTCTTAAACAATTTGGTTTACCAAAAGACACTCAAATACATAAGCCCAAATAAATAGGACTCGGGGTGGATCCTGTGCACAATGCGCAGGAGGACGTCCTATGCAGGAAGCACAGCCGTTGGATTAGATCCAACGGTTCAGATCGAAGGATTTAAAAAACTGGATTTCAAAAAAAAAAAAAAAAAAACTTTTTGAAATCCGTCGATCTGAGCCGTTGGATCAGATCCGATGGCTGTGCTTCCTGCGCAGGACGTCCTCCTGTGCATTGTGCGCAGGAGCCACCCCGAATCCAAATAAATATACAAATGGAGACCAATCAAAACTTTGGACAAAAAAAATGACAATTCGACAAGCAGACAATAGGAAATTCGACGAACAAACAGATTCAAATTTGTCAACTAACAAATATTCCAAATGAATTTTGAAAACAAACTCGAATTTTTCACATATTGAATTATGAAAAATTAATTTAAATGAGAAATTACATATTCCACTACCTTCTCTCACATTGGTTTCTGGAAGTTTCTACCATATTCCACTGCCTTCTCTCATGCTTCAATGCCTTTCGACTCGATGCCTATATAAACACTTCCCTCCTACAGCTCTCTTCTACTCTCATCATACATTTCTGCTATTGTTCGGATCAGTTTCGTAGCGATGGTGCTTTCATAATCTCTTCTCCATAGCCATTGAAAGAGAGGTCAAAAACAGGTAATACCCATATATCACTTTCCACTCTTCTTCTTTACTGAACTCAATTTGACGATAAATGGTTTCACTGAACTCAATTACTGGTCGTCATTTCAGAACGAACATGTCGTCTTCGTCTTCGTCGTCATCGTCATTTATTTCAAAACTTACAGACGATCTATTGTTGGAAATCTTCCTGAAGTCGTCTGTCAAATCAGTCGGTGCATGCAAGTGCGTAAGTAAACTCTGGCTCAAGTTACTTACAAACCCTCATTTCCCCAAATTACATCTCAATCGTTCTATTTCAACATACTCTCATCGCTTCCTCATCGCATTATATGAGAAGCAAGAATTCTACTCTCTCGGTTGCGATTCGTTTGATGAAATCCTAGCCTTACCCACACCCAGAGAGTCATTATTTTACGCTAAGGGACCATATGTGTTCGGTTCTTGCAATGGGTCGATTTCTTGTGATTCGTTTGACGAAATCCTAGCCTTACCCACACCCAAACAGTCACTATTTTACAGAAGGTTACCATATGTAATCGGTTCTTGCAATGGGTTGATTTGTTTATCAGACATTTTTACTACATATGCTGATACTTGTATGTATATATGGAATCCAGTCACTAATGAGTGTGTTGAGATTCAATGGCCTCCAAGTATGTTCAAGCCCAAATCCAGTGATATATGGAGGGACATTGTATTGGGGTTTGGTTACAGTCATGATGAATATAAGGTGCTTAGAATGGAATTTGTGCATGATAAAGATGCAGTGTGTGATCGCGGTGCAGTAATGGTCCACACATTGGGGACTAATTCATGGAAAGTAATTGAAGTAAGAAAAGATTTGCCTATTTCTACGAATACTAGTGTTGCAGATGTCAATGGGGTGCTTCATTGGGTGCCTCGTGTCAAGTTGGAATCTATAGTGTCTTTCCATGTTGGGGATGAGAAGGTTGGGGATGTATCATGGCCAGTGTTTGATAAGCAGCCGCATTATAGTACACTCCATTTAGGAGTGCTACATGGGTGTCTTTCAGTGTTTCATATTTGCACAGAAGCTGTTGATGCATGGGTGATGAAGGAGTACGGAGTGAAGGATTCGTGGACGAGAATGTTTTCTATTGGACAAATGAACTTGTTGTCGAGAACGTCTTCTACTCAACACACCAGGTGTCCCATTTATCGCGTTGACTCAGTAACTGTTAGGAAGAACGGTGAGATTATACTGCTATTCAATTCTGGTGATTTTGTTTTGTATGATCCAGTGAGAGAAAGCAATGTATCACTTGAAACATTTCCTGGTATTCGTGATATTTGCTTCAAAGCGATTAAGTATGTGGAGAGTCTTACTTCGGTAGTGGCATTAGTGGCTAGCAGTAGCGGGGAGAAGCAACAATGAGCAGAGATAAACAAATCAGAGAAAAGTGAAACACGGAGAAGGCTGACTTATATGTTTAAATTGTGATTGCAGTTTGTGTTTACCTACTTCATCGGCTATGACAATGCTGTTTTTGAAGTGTTATATGTCGCTGAAGTTGCATTCAGAACTCCTTATGTGGTTTACCCTTTTGGTTAGTAATTGCGTCTTATTTTCTACTTAGATTGGTGGACTTCATTTCACTACAAGTAATCTTAGTTGTAACTCTTGTTTAGGCACCATTTCAGTCGAAACCTCAACTTTTGTCAAATATCTGGAAGCTAATCCCATGTATATCCTTTGGATGCAATGAAGGAAGTATGAATTTCATTTCCTCTTGTTTGTATTCAATGCTATTTAGCTTAGGAATTATGATGATAAGAGGTTCGATGGGTATTATCGTATTCTTTAGCTAGCTAATGTGTTCAACACTAGCTGTTTGGTAACTTTGTAAATGTTATTTGCGTCGTAAACTTCCTTGATTTTCAAAAGACAGGGTTGATGCTTATCTTAGACCTTTTAAACATTCCTTCACTTGGTACTCGAGTTATTTAATCCTTCATTGTGAACAAGTTCTTAGTCCATTTGTCATGCTTGATACTTGTTGTACTCTGTTTAACTTGATAGTGTGGACAGCCTTGTTCTCTTTGTTCCATTTTCCTTATTCCAAATTGCTTATTTTTGTTAGGACACTTGAGTTGAACATGGGTTCTTTTCTTTTGTCAACTTACTATTTTCTTAGTCTCATTACCTAATTAACGACTGAAACTCACATTTCCTTTGTGTTCATTGAAGCTCCATGGATTTCACACTGTTGTTTGTATCCACTGGAGAACGACAATCTAGGTTGTCAGGGACTGTATATGAAGCAATTTCCCAGTGACCATTGTATCTTGAAACAGTCCACAAAAGTGGCAGATCATCTTGGTTAGAATTAGATTTGGGATTCTATTTTTAAATAGTGTTGGGTTTTTTGTTAAAACCCTTGTTTCTCTTAATTGATGATTATATGCATTGATTTAATAACAATTGTGAACTCTTATTGTTCAGATCCCACTATTACCCCTATAAGAAAGTATGAGAAACAACAGAAATATGAGGTCTATAAACAAAACCATTATGTTCTTTGAAATTAACATTTTGTTTTCCATTAATGGGAGTCACCAAAATTAGCAAATAGATCGAAATTGTGGTTCTGAAGTAGTGATTTCAGAAGCATCAAAATCCAAACTCCAAGTATTATCGACTCTAAATTACCAGAGATGTGGAAGGTCTGCCAGTCTGAGTAGATAAGGCTGCTTTGCCACCCTTTAGATTGGATCAGTCAGTCAGATATAAACCAGCTTCTTTAACGAAATAAATTTTAAAATAAAAATGTGTCATTGTACTACAGTATTAGCTTAGATTGGTTCCAAAACTATTGCAAGAATCTCTACAGAGCCCTGTTTTGATCAAAACATTAAAGCTTGGGTCACGAAAAAAATACGATTTACCACAAATAGATATTTTTCAAAAGGCAAGTAATATTCCACACCACCATTTTTAGTGTCCTACACTTCCATCACCCAACTTTTTCTCCCACACTGTCAATATAAAAAATAAAATAAAATCACCACTTCTCATATCTCACGCTTCCATCACCCAACTTTTTCTCCTACACTGTCAATATGAAAAATAAAATAAAATCACCACTTCTCATATCTCAGCTGAATCGCCTCTCTCGTCCATCAAACAACAATCATGTGAATCGCTTCATCAACTCAAGCAGTGATGCCAATCGCCTCTCATTGAAGCGTTCTCTCAAGTCTCATCATCTCTCGAGACAGCTCTCTCGTGATCTAGTGACATATTTTCTCATTCCTTCCTTTTATTATCTGTTTTTTTTTTCTTCCATTGCCATCGCCATTGCAAAGGACTCCCCGGGGATGGATTCTGCGAGGGCAAAAAAAATTGGCCCTCGTGCAGACTCCTGTGAGTGGAGAACTCATCTTCGAGAAGACCTTTGTGCGTGGGGGTTCTCCACTCGCAAGAGCCCGCACGAGGACCAATTTTTTTTTTTGTCTTCATAGAGGCCAGGCCGTTGCGAGTGGAAAACTCATCCTCACGTAGTTCTCTGCGAGGGCAATGGAGAAAGAAGAAGAAGAAGAAGAAGGTGTGGTGGTGCTTGATGGAGAAAAGTGGTGGTGGTTAAATTTTTTTTAATATATTTAATTTTTATATTGGTGGTGTGAAAGAAAATGGTAGAGGTGGTGGTGTGGGATACTAAAAATGGTGGTGTGAAATAAAGATTGCCTTTGCAAAATGTATGTACAGCCAGGTCCTTGAATTGCAAAATAAACAGAGTATCTTAAGGGCTAAACTAAACTCCTCAGTTGGGCACACCAGCCATACTCAGTTCTTTTAGTCAACTAGGGATGGCAATGGGGCGGATTTTAGCAAATCCATCCCCGATCCGCCCTGCCAATCCGTTTGCAATTTTTATTAGAAATCGTAACCGCTCCGTGCGGAATGGCGGATATCTACCCCGCCCCGCCAATCCGTTTATTGTTATCCATCTAACTACAGAAATTATAACAAAAATTACAAAGATTACAAAGAAATTACAAAAAATCCATAAGAAAATTATAACAAAAAAAATAAAAATTCAATCTCTGATAGATCTGATATCTTGATCTAAAAATTAACAAAAAAAAAAAAAAATCGATCTCAAATCTGATATCTTGATTTCAGATATGAGATCTTGATCTTGATTTCAGATCTGACTCATTTGAGATCACCTTTCACCTTCGCGGCCTTCACTGTTTTGAGAGAGAAGAAGGGAGGGTTTCGCCACCCTTCGCGACCTTGCCTTTGCTGTTTTGAGAGAGAAGAAGGGACGAAGGGGGGGACCAAGGCGACCTTCGCTGCTTTGAGAGAGACTGGAGACAAGAGTGGGGTAAGGGGAGGGGGAGAATGTGAGATGAAGTGATAGATAAGGGTTTAATTTCTTTATATAGGGGAAGTGTATTTTTGTAATTTTATCGGATAAACGGATATCCGTGGGGCGGATATGGCCAAATCCGTATCCGCCCCGATTAATAAACGGATACAGATTTGAAATCCGTATCCGCCCCAATATTCAGGGATCCTTTAACAAATCCGCCCCAAATGAGGCGAGTGGGGCGGATATCCGTGAAAATCCGCCCCACTGCCATCCCTATAATCAACCTCTCACAAAATACATTTTAAGATATCAGATAAATATCGATCATTAACCTGTTCTTATTTGTCACATTTGTATGTATACACAGATGATGAATGGCTTTATCATAAAATGAGTCTTTCTTAAAAGCCAGACGCCTAGCGTCACAGGGGAGCCTCAAGAACGTGATGAAGATGAAAAAAATAGATGAAGATGAATAACAGAAAAAGAAGAACATAAGAACAAATGAAGACAAAATAAGAGAAGCATAAATGAAAAAAATAAAATGACGGAGGGTCTTGAGGCTTCCATGGCGCTAGGGACCTGACTATTAAGAATTGTTGATCATAAATTAGACATGCGTATCCCATCTTGAGAGTTTAGGCAACTTCCCCAATCAAATGAACGTAAACTATTCGAGCCTAAGAAACAGTCTGGATCACCAAAGTCAAAGAATATGACACCTCAACTAAACCTGACTAATCAAGAGGATAGTTCAAAGAAATTTCATCTCATGCATTAAAGTGTAGAAAAGAGAGCAGGCTAATTATTTTAAAGAAAATGACTTACAAGGCTTAGATAATTCATATCCAATAATAATAGAGGAGACTTCATTCCCCTGCAAGTAGACAGAACCAGAGATCCCTTCATCTTCATTTTTTCTCATCCCCGAAGAGATGGCAGACATGATTGTTCAAGTGTTGGTATCTCCATTCCTTCAAGTGCTCTTTGACAACCTCAACGTTTTAATTCAAAGAGGTTTCGGTCAAGTGCAAGGAGTCAATAAGGAGATGGAGAAGCTTTCCAGCACATTATCAACAATTCAAGCTGTTCTTGCTGATGCAGAGGAGAAACAACTTAAGAATAGTGCAATCAGAAATTGGCTAAAGAAACTTAAGGATGCAGCTTATGATGCCGATGATGCTCTGGATGAATATGCTAATGAAAGTCAACGCCTAGCATCCGAAAGGAAAAAGAAAAGCTGCATCAATCAGGTACCTGGCTTTTTTTCATCCTGTTTGGATTTCGATAAGACTATGTTTCATTCTAAGATGGGTAAAATAATAAAAGAGCTTAAAGAGAGATTCGATGAGATTGCTATGGAAAGGTCTAACTTCCATTTGCAAGAGGGGGTTGTAGAAGGAAGAGTTGGACTTTTTCAGGATCGAAGAACTAGCTCCAAGTTAACTGATCCACTAGTTCTTGGGAGAGACGAAGACAAAGAAAATGTACTTCGGTTACTGCTGAACAATGTTAAGAGTGAGGGGTGTATCCTTTCTGTATGTCCTATCCTTGGTATTGGTGGAATTGGGAAGACGACTCTTGCTCAGCTAATCTACAATGAAGACAGGGTCAAAGAGCAGTTTGCAGTGAGAATTTGGGTATGCATTACTGAAGATTTTGATTTGGTGAGGATTATGAAAACAATGATAGAATCTCTAACCGGAAGTGCATGCAACCTTGAAGATTTAGATGTTTTACAGCTTCGACTTGAAGAAGAGTTGAGTGGGAAGACGTTTTTACTTGTCTTGGACGATCTTTGGAATGAGAACCAAGAAGAGTGGAACCGATTGAAGTGTTCGTTAATGAATGGAGCTAAAGGAAGTTTAGTTGTTGTGACTACTCGTCTCAAAACAGTAGCGTCCATCACTGGCACGCTTCCTCCTTATTGTCTAGAAGTTCTATCCGAGGGTGATTGCTTGACCTTATTCAAGGCACGCGCATTTGGCTTGGGGAATGAAATGCGACCAGCCTTGGTGGAGATCGGCAAGGAGATTGTAAAGAAGTGTGGTGGGCTACCCCTAGCTGCAAAGGCTCTAGGAGGCTTGTTGCGGTTCAAAAGCGAAGAAACTGAGTGGTTGGCAATTCAAAAGAGTGAAATATGGGAGTTACCTCAAAGTGGTGAAAATAACATTTTGCCGGCATTGAGGCTTAGTTACAATCACTTGCCATTGCTTTTGAAGCAATGCTTTGTTTATTGCTCCACATTTCCGAGAGGCTATGAAATTCAAAAGGAAAAATTGATACACTTATGGATGGCAAATGGTTTGGTACGGACTGAAGCAAAAATGGAATTGGAGGATGCTGGTAATGAGATTTTCAATGCACTGCTATGGAGGTCTTTTTTTCAAGACATAAAGGAAGACAAAGATGGAGGTATAGAAAAGTGCAAGATGCACGATCTCGTACATGACCTCGCATGTCATATTGCAGTTGATGAATGTTTTGCTCTAGATGTCAGCAATGCGGAGAATATTACAAGAAGAGTTCGTCACGTCTCGGTGGACTTCAATAACATATCATCTTCAATAATTGAGTCTTTGGAAAGATCTTCACCATGTCTGCGTTCTCTCATCTTGTTGGATTACTGGTCAACTATCAACAACTCTGAGTTTGTCGTCTCGTGTTTTATACGCTTACGAGCATTGGATATGAGTTCAGCATCGATCGAATTTATACCAAACTCTATAGCTAAGATGAAACACCTCAGGTATCTAAACCTTTCTAATAACCCCATCAAATCATTACCCGAATCAATGTGTGAGCTAAAACAAGTCCAGACATTAAAACTCAGATGGTGCATACGACTTGAGTCGTTACCAAAAGATATGAGAAAAATGAGCAGCCTGAGACACTTAGATATCCAGGGATGTGTCAAGTTAATGAGCATACCAATTGGTATAGGGCAGTTAACTTGCCTCCAAACCCTGAGTTCCTTTATCGTGGGCTTCGACGGTGGATGTGGTATCGAGGAGTTGTGTGGGTTGAACCTTGGAGGAGAATTGGAAATAAAGGGACTTGAAAATGTAAGAACTTCTATGGATGCCAAAGCAGCAAATTTGATGAAAAAGAAAAATCTCCGCTCATTAAAGTTATCATGGTCAATCTATTCCCAACAGTCACAAGAAAATGCTAGAGATGTAATAGAATGCCTCCAACCTCATCCTAGTGTTCGACATTTTTCTATTGAAGGGTACTACGGAGTAACCTTTCCAAATTGGTTCACAGCTTCATCACTCCCAAACTTAGTCAAAGTTTCTCTCTCGGAATGCAGAATATATGAACATCTCCCACCGCTTGGAAAACTGCCTCTTCTCAAAGTTCTAAAAATAGAATTGCTGGAGTATGTCAAATTCATTGATGGTGAGGTTTATGGTGAAGATATGGTGAAAGAATTCCCGTCGCTTGAAGAGCTCAGCCTTTTCAGGATGCCTAATTTGGAGGGATGGTCTCGGTCTCTAGATACTGAAGCAGCACAATTACTTCCTTGCCTCAAAAGTTTGATTCTTAAAGAATGCCCCAAACTCACACAAATCCCACTGTCAAGCTCACAAGTCCAATCTGTTCATATGAACAAATGCAACGAAATGGTGTTGGAATCTTTGCAAAACCTCCCTTGCCTTTCTTCCCTTGAAATTTGGAACTTCAACGAGTTGGAATGTTTTCCCAAAGCAGCGCTACAGGGACTTACTGATCTGAAAAAACTAGATGTCTACTCTTGCCCAAAGCTCAAAACTCTACCTGCAGAAATAGAAAGTCTCACAATGCTAACAGAGTTGAAGATGGAGTGCTGTAAAGAGCTGGTTACATTGCCAGACGGGTTGAAGAACCTGTCATCACTAAAATCTCTTGATATTCGTGAATGTGCAGTTTTGAAGTGTTTGCCTGAACTGGAGAAGAGTTCCCTGATTGACCTTAGAATCAAAGATTGTCCAGAGTTGGAATTCTCCCTTAAGGACTTCGAGAACCTAGCAGTCCTTCAAACACTAATAATGGATGGTTTGCCCAAGTTGACATGTTTTCCAGAGGGGATAAAAGGTGCTGTGATGCTGCAACATCTAGCAATTTCACGGTGTTCAGAAGATGTGATGGACTTGCCTGAGTGGATAGGAAGTCTAAGGTCGCTCCAAAAACTTTGGATTGGAGGTTGCAAGAATCGGAAATTCTTGCCAGAAGGGTTGCAATACCTCACTGCTCTTCGGACTCTGGGGATTTTCGGGTGCAATGCTGAGCTACAAAGAGGATGCGACAAGGAAAAGGGAGAGGATTGGTTCAAGATTTCCCATGTTCCGCTTGTTGTTATCTCTACATCTCTAAACTAACATTCCCTTAATCTCCTGCTTCTATTGTATAGTGTTGTTTGTTGTTTCCTTACCACCGAATTTATACTATTGAGCAATTAGTCAGTTTTTAATCATCTGCTTATGAACCATCTAATATCCAAAACTGCTTATGTACCTCATTCAAGACACATACATGTCATCCCTCTGTTTTTTGAACACCAAAAGTTGTTTCTTAGTTCAAACTTTCACAAGATATGTACCAGGGACGAAAAAACTAAACCTCACTGATACCCAGTAGATCCATCATCTAATGGATCAACATTGATATGACACAACAGAATCGGTAAGAACTGGATTGACAAGTTTTCAAATTATGGAGAATCTTTTCACCATGGATTTTGAGTGAGAGACAATGACTGACTCCCCCGCAATGAGGTTTGGGATCCCACACTTTACGTCTTGGTCATCAGAATTCTGAATTATCAAATGGGAAATGCGAAAGTATGCTCTATGTTCACAAACAATCATGATATGTAACTAAGAACCCTGTGTTTAGAGCATTTACCGTGCTCTCTGTAAGTATCCTCTAAAAAAAGTATAAAAGGGCGCAAACAATCTGTCATTTTGGTTCGGTGAACATTACAACAGACTTTATCATCATTTTTTTAATATAAGGTTTGAGGATCCTAAAAACCCTAGCTCACTTTCCAAAAAAAAAAAAAAAAAAAAATTACAGCAGGCCGAATGGGGCACAGAGTGATTGCACAAAAAAAAGTTTGGCTACACTTATTGTATTATCTAGATTTTTCAGTGTTTCTCCTATTCCTATTTGTAGATGTGAATACTACTGTGATGCTAACAAGGTTCTACGCACTGAATTAGGCCTATAAACACGAGGTAAATGACCTTTATAAAGTTTTGAATCATTTCATGTCACCATATTAAAGCCTACGAACATATGAGAAAATTCAACCAACCAATTCAACAACCAAACGAAAATCCAACCAACCTCTTCATAATCATTCCTTGGCTAAAATTAAAAACTGAAATCAAAAGGAGAGGTTCAGAGAGAAATAGGCATTATCAGAACTGAGACTACGTGTACTACATTCTTTTCCACCCAATTTAAAGAGACCATGCGCCAAAGCCTGAAAAATGAAAAACACTGGGAAGATAAGATACTCTGCTAAGAGTCTTGCTAGGGAGCGAGGGAGAGAGAGCAAGGCCCGCACGAGGGTAGGCCCAATACCTCACTGCTCTTCGGACTCTGGAGAGTTTCGGGTGCAATGCTGAGCTACAAAGAGGATGCGACAAGGAAAAGGGAGAGGATTGGTTCAAGATATCCCATGTTCCGCTTGTTGTTATCTCTACATCTCTAATCTAACATTCCCTTAATCTCCTGCTTCTATTGTATAGTGTTGTTTGTTGTTTCCTTACCACCGAATTTATACAATTGAGCAATTAGTCAGTTTTTAATCATCTGCTTATGAACCATCTAATTTCCAAAACTGCTAATGTACCTCATTCAAGACACATGCATGTCATCCCTCTGTTTTTTGAACACCAAAAGTTGTTTCTTAGTTCAAACCTTCACAAGATATGTACCAGGGACGAAAAAACTAAACCTCACTGATACCCAGTAGATCCATCATCTAATGGATCAACATTGATATGACACAACAGAATCGGTAAGAACTGGATTGACAAGTTTTCAAATTATGGAGAATCTTTTCACCATGGATTTTGAGTGAGAGACCATGACTGACTCCCCCACAATGAGGTTTGGGATCCCACACTTTTCGTCTTGGTCATCAGAATTCTAAATTATCAAATGGGAAATGCGAAAGTATGTTCTATGTTCACAAACAATCATGATATGTAACTAAGAACCCTGTGTTTAGAACATTTACCGTGCTATGTCTCTAAGTATCCTCTAAAAAAAGTATAAAAGGGCGCAAACAATCTGTCATTTTGGTTCGGTGAACATTACAGCAGACCGAATGGGGCACAGAGTGATTGCACAAAAAAAGTTTGGCTACACTTATTGTATTATCTAGATTTTTCAGTGTTTTTCCTATTCCTATTTGTAGATGTGAATACTACTGTGATGCTAACAAGGTTCTACGCACTGAATTAGGCCTATAAACACGAAGTAAATGACCTTTATAAAGTTTTGAATCATTTCATGCCACCATATTAAAGGCTACGAACATATGAGAAAATTCAACCAACCAAAGGAAAATCCAACCAACCTCTTCATAATCATTCCTTGGCTAAAATTAAAAACTGAAATCAAAAGGAGAGGTTCAGAGTGAAATAGGCATTACCAGAACTGTGACTACGTGTACTACATTCTTTTCCACCCAATTTAAAGAGACCATGCGCCAAAGCCTGAAAAATGAAAAACACTGGGAAGATAAGATACTCTGCTAAGGGTGTGTTTGGTTGCATGGAATCTTATGTCATAAGAATCTATGAGGGGACCCCTACAATTTAGGCTAAATTGATGTATCACTCTACATCCACCATTTAATTGTGTGGTCAATGGTGGGAATGGAAGTCCCATGAACATGGGAATCTTACTCCTTGGTCACCCAAGGCATATGATTCTCATGTTCATGGGACTTTTATTCTCATCATTGATCACAAAATCAAATATTGGATGTGGAGTGATACCTCAAATTGGCCTAAAATATATGAATCCCTTCATGGATTCCTATGGCATATGATTCCATGCAACCAAACACACCCTAAGAGTCTTGCTAGGGAGCGAGGGAGAGAGAGCAAGGCCCGCACGAGGGTAGGCCCAACACCGCCCATCTTCCTCTAGACGAGTGAGGCTGCACATCTTGAGGATAATGGGCGGTGTTGGGCCAGCCCTCGCGTGGGCCTCGCTCTCTAGAATCAGGGCTCTGCTAATGATCCTTTCTGACTTGGTTTGCTCTTCCCGGTGTTGATTCTCCTCATATTAAAGACTTCTCAGAACCTTTCTAGAGAGCCAGGCCCGCGCCAGCTAACCTAATAGGCTAATACCATTCATCACCATAGAGATGCTGAAAACGGCCCAATCTTTAGGATGATGGATGGTATTAGGCCTCCCACACCACCCAAAAAAAATGTTTTTGAAAAAAAAGTAACAATGAAATCGCGAGAAGAGAACCATCATCCTCTATTCTCTTTGTCTTTTCTCTTCACTTCTCTATAGATCAACATACAATGGAGCAACACCACCCCACCGGCCTCCCCTCTTCCTTCTCCTCTCTTTGCAAAACAACCATAACTATCATTCATTCAAAACATAAAAACATGGTAATATTCAGCCAATTTAAACCCTCAATTGAGACTGATTATCAAGCTCATCAAAACATAAAATTGTAGTACTTTGAGTTAATAAACACAATTTGAATCAGTTGAAAATGTTATTAAATGAGACAGTTATGGTCATTTTACTAAAGTCACGCAAAGAAAACGGAAAAGTGTCCCTGGATTTCGGCCAACTTATACGCTCGATTGAGACTCATTGTCAAGCTCATCAAAGCACGAACAATGTATGTTCTGAGTTATCTAATAAACACAATTTGAATCACTTGAAGATGTTTTGAAATGAGAAAGTTATGGTCATTTTACTAAAGTCACGCAAATCTATCCCGCAAAGAAAATGAGTTAGTATCCCCAACTTTCGGCCAACTTATACACTTGATTGAAACCGATTCTCAAATTCGAACACAAAATTTTATTAATCTGAGTTATCTAACAATTACAATTTGAATTACCTGAAAATGTTTTGAAATGAGAAATTTATGGTCATTTTACGACAAACACTCAAACTGTAAAAAAAAAAAAATATATATATATATATATATATATATATATATATATATATATATATATGTTTTTTACCCATTTACATTGGGCAAAGCTAGTAAGAGACTCAAATTCACCCAGACCTATGCGATTGCAAGTTTCAAATTCGCTCAAACCTATGCGAATGTGAGGCTTCCACTCGCATGGCCCTATGCAAATTAATCATGGTTATTGATATAAGGCCTCCCAGTACACATTCAAGCTTGATAGAGTACCCTTTCTCCCAACAATGTTTATCAAAATTAAAGTAAAAATATTTTTTTTCTAATATAAAATACTATACATATACGTAACTTACAATATTGAGATGTAAAGTAAAATAACACAATGTATTTTCAATTCTCATGTGTGGCACACTTGCACATTCGATTCATGTGTTTATTATGACAAACTATTTCATTCTTATTGAATGATTTATAAATATTAAAAAAAAAATTAACTTATACAATGGTTACAATTGTTAAAAGAAAGATGAAATGCATATTACTCATGTTATTATTTTATGAAAGATTAGAGAAAATCAAACAACATTTAAAGAAAACCGAATCAGGGTTTTAGATCAAAGATAATTGTGAAAGTTTGAGGTTGGTAGATTCTTTATTGATGAAAGTGAATTTAGGCATCCAACCCAATACTTCTCTAACATTTATAAAATAAAAGTTTTTGAATTAGAAGGAATTAAACCAAACAACATTTAAAGAAAACCGAATCAAGAATTTAAATAAAGATAATTGTGAAAGTTTGAAGTTTTTTTTTTTTTTTTTTTTGAAAAAACGAGCGGGGTTATTTAGGATCCCCGAACCTTAGAAATGAATTACAATCACTCATACATTCACTCGTTACATCGTCCACAGGACAAAAAACTTGCTTAAAATCTACAACTAAGAACCTAATTAGTTCTAGAATCACCGTCTCCAAGTTGGGGAGTAACCCTGCAAAGTGTTCTGCTACTAAAGTAGTTGCATGATCGACCTGTCATAACTTGTCTTCCTCATAAGTACCAATCAATCCTTTAATCACTCTCATGACGTGATTTATACCTAATGTGGACCCCAGGATGTACGAGAAGTCGTCGTAAGGATACGAACCACAATGAATCCTGATATAAAAACCATTGAATGCTAGCACTAATCTAGCATCCATACAAGGTTCTAATAAGCATTTGCATTCTACTTGTATTATCATCAGCAGTTACCTGAATTTAGGATTTGTCTTCTTGCTTCGAGAGGACCTTCGAGGAACATCTGCCGTGGGAGTCTGTATTGTGGTAACCTCACGTTCTTTTTCACTAGTGTTTTGCCCCACCTTTGCTGCTTCCTCTTCAAGTGAAGTTTGAATTTCAGCGACCACTGCCTCCATGCCTATTCGTGCAATTTCTGACTGCACAGCCTTAACGTTTTGGGGTGTTAGGCAAGCCATGAGCGTTGTGGGATCTTCCCCCAGTCCTCCGAAACCAGCGATCGCGCGAAGCACCTCCACTACTTGCATTGGGTTTTCCTCGGAGTTAGATATGGGGGTAGACAAACCTGGCTCTGCTGCTACTTCAGCGTCTGAATCCGCAGCCTGAATCGCTGTTTCAATCCCATTGGGTGAGTAACCTGCATCCCTACAATCATCCAACAACCCAAACACTGCCTGCTGATCTGTTTCAACGCCTGCTGTCTGGATCGCAGCAGTTGGTACCTGTAAGTCAGCCCGTATTTCCTGTGTGACATCAGCACTAGACGGCTTCTGAATCGAACCAATTCGAGGAGAGTGACCTGATTCGCGGACGGGAGAAAGAGCTCCAGCTGCGACAGTTCCTGGAACCACCTCTGCTGGACCGAAACAGGGCGCAGGCTCCCCTGTTTTGGTGCTGTTGGCTGGCTGAGACAGCCCATTCTGTGCGGTTAGAGACTGCGTTTCCTCGGCTTTGCGCATTGGCACACCTGACGGAGACATCACCGAGTGCCCGGACACCTTTTTCACACCTGAAACAAGCTGCCCAACCTGAATTTCACTAACAGTTTGCGACGCCGCCGCATGATTAGAAAGGGTACTCTTTGATTCCCGATTGACATCCTTATCATTTGGAGTCAGCTTTGGGTGGTGTCCAAGAACATGTTCAATCTCTGAAGTTGTATACCCCGCCTCTAATAGGCAATCCTCCGTAGATTCGGATTTGACCCCGGTTTGAGCATGCTCTAATTTCTGATCCGTTGTTTGAAAATCCGCTGGAGCATCCTCCTCTTCCTCAGTATTCTCCATTAGAGCCTCAAAGGTGTTTGACAAAACCACCTTTCCTGGATCAGTTGCCCCCGGCTTGGTCTCCACGACTCCCTCCGGAATCTCCTTGCCTTTGCTATTTTTTGATCCACTCACACCCACATCCGAATTTGAAGAATTTTCCTTTCTAAGCACTGGAACATAATGTTGCTTGGTAATAATATTTTCTGCCTTAGATTTGACTACCTTCTCAGTCTTACCAATGTCCGAGACTCGGCCTCCGGCCTTAATGCCGAGCTTCTTGCGACAAACAGTCTCCTGATGCCCTATCAAAGAACAAAAATCACAATATTTGAAACCTGGGTATTCTATCTTCTGCCAGAAACCTCTATTATTGGCTCTATCAATCCATACTCTGTTTGGTAATTTGTCTGCCAAAGTCATTTCCACGCACACGCGGGCAAAGCCCGGGCGCGATAAACATCTAGTATGGTCGTCCATTCGCAAAAAATCACCAAATGAATTGACAATTGCTTTTAAAATAGGGGGATGAAAAAGATGTAAAGGTAAGTTAGGCAACTCTACCCACAATGGCACCGAGATCGGGTCCTCCTTCAGACTGAAACCATCATGCCAACGAAAAGCTTTAAACCGAACGCCACGAATCAAGAAAGAATCCCGCGACAATACTTTTTTTGCTTCCTCCTCCGATTGAAGACGAACTAAGACATGCCGTTGATTGAGTAAACCAAGCGAAAAATCGCCCATAATTCCCCAGGTTCTGTGAATCGAATCTCGAATGTCTTCCAATGTAGGACGGTAGCTTGAGAATTTTAAAACGATCACATGTTTTTCCATAAACTCCTCCCCACGGACTTCATCCGTTGCCGTAATGCCAATCGCTGGAGCGCCCTCTTTACGGAATCTAGTTCCTTCAACCGGAATCTCCACAACTTCGGCCACCAGTATTTTTCCCAAAATTTGTGCGAAAGAGGGCTTAGCCGCTCCTTCCACGGTTCCCCCATTAGCAGGTTTCCCCAGCATGTGGGGAGGGATGGCGGCAGGAGGCGCCGACATCACATTCAGATCGGTGCCAGTGTCGAAAACCAAAACAGAATCAGCAGAGTCAAAACTGTGTAAAACCTGTCTCTGTACCGTAACGGTGCACAAACCGGTCTCAGAACCGTATCGGCGGCTGTGACGAAGAGATCACTGCAACCGAAACGCGAGCACCCGATCTGAATCTCAGCCAAGACGGGAACAGAGAGCGAGGTGACTGCCTGGATCTGTTCTGTGAAACCCTGAAAACGTCCAGTAGCGGCCAGTATCGGCCCGAATCGGCGTGTCGCGACCAGAGATAAGCCGGCAATGGCCGGCAATGGGTGGCTGAGCCGCCTAGAGTTGCCGCAGTGGCTACCCTAGCCGCCACCAGTCGATGGCTAGGATGCAGTCTCACAAATGAAGGACGGTTGAGATTAGATATCGGTCAAAGACCGAAATACCCTCCGAAATCGCCCTCTCCGAAATTTTCTCCTGCCATTCTTACTTAAAAGAATTATGTTTACCGTGAAAGTTTGAAGTTGGTATATTCTTTATTGATGAAAGTGAATTTAGGCATCCAACCCAATTCTCTAACATTTATAAAATAAAAGTTTTTGAATTAGAACGAATTAGATGTAGTATGAGAAAGGAAGGTTAGTGGTAACTTGATTGGACTGATTATAAAAAAAAATACTTCCCACAAAACTACTTAAATGAGGGAAGAAAATAAAATACAAAAAAATACTTCCCACAAAACTACTTAAATGATGAAGTACACACTGAATCTCGACCAAATATTATGAGGTAACCACATTTATAAAGAGTTTCAACTCATTTACTGCTAACATATTAACAATCAAAATGACCATCCAAGCAACCTCTTTGTAATCATTCCTTGGCTAAATAAAACTGAATTTATATTTCATCACATCAAAATGAATTGCATAGATTATATCTTCTGAATATTTCACAAAAGTAGAGATTCAGACGGAAACAACCATTACCAGAATTGAGATTACCGGTACATTATTTACAACACCACGAATTAAAGTGACTATACATCAAAGTCGGAAAATGATGCTCAACCATTGCAAAGATGAGATATTCTGCTCATTGTCCTTTCCGATTTGTTTTGCTAGATCTGCTTTTTCTTACTTCTACTCACTATTGCCAGCCAATAATGAAGTCACTGAAGTGAGACTCTCCACATATGTGACCACGGTAAAGCGATAACTACGAATCCCACGAGCACGGGGAACACTTGTTATGGTTTTACTCTCTAGATCATATAAAAATAACCTTTGATAACTCGTATGCAATACAATCTCACCATTCTTCCGAAACAATAATGGAACCGAGAATCCTATAGGTTGTTCAATCGACAACATTCTAGTCCATGAATCCTTCACCCCGTAATCCTTCATCACCCATACATCAATGCGTTCAGTAAAATAACAACACACCGAAAGACACCCATTTAGCATTCCCAAACACCTATCACTAGAATGATGCTGATCATCCAACTGTGGCCAAGCTACCTCCCAAACTTCTCGTTCCCAACATCAAAACACACAATAGGTCCCAACTTCCAGTTTCCAATATATCCCACCCAATGCAGCATTCCATTCACATCTACAGCCCTACTGAAATTTGAAAGCAAACAATCAGGACGCCAACCACCCTTTCCTTCAATTACTCGCCATGTATTAGTCCCTAATGTATAAACCATGAAATCACATCTATCAAGATCCAAAATTTCATCGACGTTGAAAAATCTGAAAACCATTCTAATCACCTTATATTCATTAAAAACAGGACTATAACCAAATCCTATTATAGTGCTCGAACCCTCATCAGGTTTGGGGTTGAACAAACTTGAAGCAAATTGAATTTGAACACACTCATTGATGATGGATGGATTCCATACAGTGACAGAAGCATTAACTTTGGATAAACAAATCAAACCATTGCAAGAACCAACTATATAAGTACCTACTTTTTGAAGCAAGTCTTTCGGGGTGGTAGGTAAGGCTCGAGCTTCATCCAATGAATCGTCGCAGTTTATGGAGTATGTTTTGTGTGAAACTGCTGTGATCAGGATGAGATTCGGGTTTTTTGAATTACAGTGATTGAGATGTAACTTTGGAAAACAAGGGTCAGTAAGTAACTTGAGCCAGAGTTTGCATACACACTTACATCGACCGATGGACTTGACTGGTAATCTCGGCAATATCTCCTTCAACAAGAGATCTTCTGTGAGGGTTGACATATTTGATACCATCTTAGTCTTCATCTTCTAGTGAAGTTCAGCTAAACCAGTGAGTGTGAAGAACAGAAGAGGTTCAATTGATCATGTACGTACAAAATGGTCATATTCACTTTGCCGGCCAGGGAGGCTATTAAACAACAATTCTAGCAGCCCGTGTTGGTAGACATTTTTTGGTCAGGTTTTGGACTTCTATTCCTTCTATAGATGATGTTTGTGATTGTGTTTTAAAGAGAATAGGTTGAAGTGTAAAAAAATTTCAAACCTAATCAAAAAATGATTGTCAAACCTAATTGCCTAGAATACTCATGATCAAGATGCCCATCAACACATTGCTCAAAATGTTGACCAACACACATCTCGAAGTACGATAAAAGGCGAAGATTAAAATTAAATGTCAAAATAATAATGCATTAGACACCTCAAGGTGAAAGTGAAGGTTTGGATTAAAAAAAGTGACTAATTTTGGATGTAATTGATAAGGTATTATGCTTAACTTTTGTAAATTATTAAAGTTATAATACAAAATCTAAGACCGCCTAGGCACCCGCCTAGGCCCCTGGGCGCTAGGCACATGCTCGCCGCCTGCCCAGTGCCTAGCGATTTTTAGAACACTCCTAGAGCAAGGAAACGGGCGAGGGATGGGGGTTTGACCACTCATCTCCCTCGAGATTCACACGGGCGCGCATCTTGAGGGGGATGGGCGGTCACACCCCCCTCTCTCGCCCGTTTCCTTGCCATTTAGAATTAGCGATATCTCGATGTTGTAAAAAACTATCTCGATGTTGTAAAATCTAATTCCCTAACCTCATTCATGAAATAAGTTTCATTGTTGCACCTAAACTCATTAAGACTCTCTGATAACACGAGAAACGTATATAAGTGTCATATGCTTTATTCCACAATATTGTTCGATTGCCTTAATCTACAACTTTTTATACTTACTATGTTAACCTTGCTAAGCTATTACAAAAACTATTAAACTAAAAATGGTTCCAAACTACATAATAAATCAATGATACTCACATAAAGTAAAATAAATATACATAAACCTAAAACCTAGATTATTTGTCTAGTGTCTTATTAGGCTTACCATTTTCAATATGCCAACTTCTTCGGATCTATAAACAAATATCGGACTTATTAAAGCAATCTTATGCAATGAAGATGCCAGTGAAAATGAAAAAAAAGACTTCCAACGAACAACCTCGTTTTCTCCACAAGATAATAATAAAACTCATAATTGCATTGTCTATGCAAGAAATTATATTTTCTTAATTATACTTTTTATTTATTTCTTTACGTTGTTAAGACCCTTCACAAAGGGATGAACACAAACACTCGCATAGTTCACACTTGCCATTTGTAACATTAAATGAGAGACTTCTAATCCTCATCTATGAATCTCCAATTCTAGGCAGCCAGAATTTATAACCACTTTTTAGCTTGTTTTGGGCTTTTTACACTTCTATCAATAATATTTATGGTTGTGTTTTAAAGAGAAATGGGTAAAAGTGTAAAAACACCCAAACCTGACCAAAAAATGACTTTAAAGTCTAACTGCCTAGACAAACTCTCTATGAATAACCCCTTTTTTTCATTCCCCCAGATTTGCAAATGAACATAGATCTCCTAGGGTCCACAAAGAGACATTCTCTGTTGCAAGTGCGCTTGTACGGTTTGGAACACTTCACTCACTGGACCTCGTTTCACAAAATTAACTTGAAACGCACAACCCTAAAATTTTCTTTTGTTATCTAATCACCCAATGAGGATTGAGGCCTTAGCGTTGGAGATGTTGGCTCAAGTTGAGCATGCAAATTTAGTTTTCGAGTAAAAAGCAATATCATGTGAAGTTAATAAATAATTGGAAAGCCTTGGGGGCAATTGAGCCCAATCCATAAAAACCCCAACACTTAGAGCCCTGCATTGTGAAAGACCCAGTGTTTAGAACTTCAACCATTGGTGGTTCATCCAATGATCAGAACTGCAAGAGTTGCTATCGTTAATACTCCTGCAACCATTAGTGAGGCAAGTAGGTTTCATCAAACAAACATATCAACCCTTTGCATGATCCTATTAGCTTAATCAGAAGAGATCAGTTGGATCTCAACAACAAATTCATCAGCATGCTCATGTTTTAACAAGTAAATATCACTAGAATTGTCATTCAATCTGACACGAAATAGATATGTGTTGTTTTCAAGTCCTTGAGTAGCTAATGTTGTGATGAAATTTAGTAAAATGTGTGTGACGGGATATCTTGCACCACGTCTTGCATACGCTCTTGGAAACTGCTAGAGATTGTATATCAAATCTGGAAACTATGTTTAGAAAAAGGTCTAATAGGAATTGTACCAAAGCTTCACTTTCTTGTTCTGACCCTAAATCTTCTTTGACTTCAAGATGAATGAGATGTCGAAATAATCATAAACTACAATGTCACAATGTGCATCTTCTTTTTGAATTTGTATTTGGCGGTCTGTATTGTTTTTGTTTTTGGAAAGTGAGCTGGGGTTTTTAGGATCCCCGAACCTTATATTAATAAAAAAAAAAAGATGATGATAAAGTTTACAATCGCTCATACTTTCACTCGTTACATCATCTACAAAACAATAAACTAGCTTTAAAGCTTCAACAAAGAACCTAATTAGTTCTAGATTCACCGTCTCCAGGTTAAGGAGTAATTAACCTTGCAAAGTGTTCTGCTACTAAAGTGGTTGCATGATAGACCTGCCATAACTTGTATTCTTCGTAATTACCAATCAATCCTTTAAGCACTCTCATGACCTGATTTATACCTAATGTGGGCCCCAGGATGTATGAGAAGTCGTCGTAAAGAATCGAAACACAATGAATCATGATATAGAAACCATTGAATACTAGCACTAATCTAGCATCCCGACAAGGTTCTAATAAGCATTTGCATTCTACCTGTATTATCATCATCAGTTACTTGAATTTAGGATTTGTCTTCTTGCTTCGAGAAGACCTTTGAGGAACATATTCCGTGGGAGTCTGTATTGTGGTAACCTCATGTTCTTCTTCAATAGTGTTTTGCCCCACCTTTGCTGCTTTCGCTTCAAATAAGCTTTTAATTTCGGTGACCGATGCATCCCTGCCTATTCTTGCAAGTTCTGAATTCAAAGCATTGATGGCTTGGGGTGTTAGCCAATCCATGGGCGCTGTTGGATCTTCCCCCTGTCTTCCCTCAGTTATCTCTCGTCCTACTTCAGGAAGTGTAGAAGCTGATTTTGAAGTTGCATCAACCTCTTCACTGCATCTTTCCTGACTTGGTGTTGTTAGCTCTTTTTCTATATGGTTATCCTTCGGGTCAGTTTCCTGTAGCACTATTTGTTGGCTATTCTCATCATTCGGCTGCAGCTTTACCTCTTGTAGGTTACTTCCTTTGGCATTCTCCTTATTGGTTAACTGTTGTTTGGTAACGCTTGCTGCATTACCAGGAACTGGGCTTGTATTGCGTGGTTTGAACGCTCGTTTACCCTGGGCAATGGTCCAGCCTTCACTGTCCTTGGTCTCTGTTGGAACCTTCTTCCCTGTTGGTTCCCAAACTTTGGTCACCACCTTATTGTAGAAGACACTCTTTGGTCATTGATGGTTTGAGTGCCCAAACACAACACAAGTGCTGCACTGTGTTGGAATCCATGCATACCCTACCTCAACTACTCTTTTTAGCCCTTCATTGATGAATACAGGAATCTCATTGGGAAACTTATTATTGACTTCCACTTCTATGCATACTCTTGCAAACGCCAGTTTGGATCTTTCCTCGGTCTCCTTGTCCAATATAATCGGGACTCGTCCAATATAATCGGGACTCCAATTACACTTGCAATCTTTTGTATTCCTTCTGGGTTCCATAGGAACACTGGAACTTTATTTAGCATGACCCAGATAGGTACTGTAGCAAGAGTTTCTGTCTCCTCATCAATATTGGTAGGCCAGGATCTAATGATGAACAATCGACTTGAAATATGTAGGGATCTAGTTTCCAACACTTTGCTTCTGTCTGCATCATCTTTGAACTTAAAAACAAAGTTCTTTTCACCATGAATGCTCATATCAAAATTCCTAGTTCCCCATGCTTTAACTAGTGAATCTTTGACAAAATAAAAAGCTAAACGTTTACCAACAAACCTTCCAATGATGAGCTTTTCACATTTAGCAATCCTACTAGCGAAGTCAGCCATTTGTACTTTAACTACCTTCACCCCATTCAGAGTCATTGGTGGCTCATATTTCAGTTTTGTAGTCCCTGCATGTCGCCCTTGTTTGAGTTTTGAAGCCCAACTAATTGTAGATGCCACTGCAGGGGTCATTGCCTCATTGATGGCCATGGTACAGTCTGCGTGCAAGGTATTGTTCGCTCCAAAACCTGATTCAGATCTAGTTCCTAACGGCGCCGCTGTGGGTTTTAGCAATGCACGCAGGACTGCATCTCTTTGCTCCTGACGAAGAAGGTCTAGTTTTTGCATTAGTTCCATGGATAGCTCCTCGTCTTCCTTCCTAGCAATAGTACCCTCAAGGTTGGCCCCCTTTTTGCCATTGAGAGAACCTCCACAAGGGGAAATGGAGGTTCCTCTTAGATCCTTATTCATGCCGAATCAGTAGCTATCCTAGATCAAACTGCCTCAGATCGTAGTTCATCCAAGATCAGTCCATATGAAACCCTAGGTTTTCCAAACCCTAGCAGAGCAATGTTAGGTGGCTGCTCCAATCAGCAAAAGCTCCTTCACATCTGAGAGGCCTCGTCTTGTGTCATCTAATTCCCCCGGAACAATGAGAGGCCGCGCCAGATCTAGGTTGCTAAGGGCAAGAGAAGAACAAATCTAGGAGTCAGATCTGAGAGGCCTCGTCTTGTGTCATCTAATTCTCAAAGCTTCTCCCTCCACCGCGAAGAGCGCCTTCCTCAGATCTGTGATCCCTGAGTCGAGCGCCTCCCTGTGAAGAGAGAGACGAGCGCCTCCCTGCGACGAGCGCCTCTGTATTGTTGTTCAGGCTTTTGTTGGCATTCCTCTCCTTAAGAAGTCTGTGTAATGGTTTGATTATCAACTTGTGCTTTCTTTGCATTTTAGTCAAGTTTACTTCAGAGATAGAGAACTACCTAGACATGGAGAAGGGTAGAAGTTGCACCTTCATTCCCATGTTCTATGGGAGCTACTATGAAGTCTTATCATGTGAATGTCGTACTATGTTGGGTAGGTAATCGAAGCATTGGAGGTCAACAGCGGATGAGAAATATTATGTCATTTGATTTGATGTGCGAGAAGTTTGGAGAGGTGTCCTGGCCTGATGTCGATCCTGAGGTGTCCTGGCAACGATATATAGGAGTGTGAGAAGGGTGTCTTACTACAGTTGCTTCTAATAAAAATTCGAGAAAGTATGTAGAATCTGTTTATATGTGGGTGATGAAGGAATCTTGATTGGACTAGAGTGTTCTCTGTTAAAGGGTTTTCAATTCCTCATTCTGTTCATGTATTCCGGCCATTAGTTCTTCAGAAGAATGGTTACTTATTAGTGCAAACGAATGGGGATCTGCTTTTGTATGATCCAGTAGACAAAACTGCTATAATTCCTTACCATGTTGCTGCCGAATGTTTTCAAGGCTCTGCTATCATAATTATACATATATCACATCTCTTATATCCATTGCCTCACTCATTGATGGGGATACAGAGGAAGATCAGTGACGATGACAAGCTAGAGATGCTGGAAAGAAAAGAGGTAAAAATGATGACTTCAACTCATGTAAAGATCAGTTGTAAGAAGGATTAAGAACGAATATGTGTGATGCTCTGACATACTAAAATGGCATGGGTTGATCTATACTTTGGTTTCATCTCATGTTGCAATTGCAGAGCAGAAAAATATACATGATCAACAGAAAAAGAAACAAGTATTTTCCGAGAGGCATCAATGTTTAAGCCAGGCTCTTGATTTGATTTTTATGTTTTTTTTTTTTTTTTGTTATTTCGGAATTCATTAGATGATCATTACCCTCGTTTCGAAATATCACGGAACACCTGATTAGCATATTGCTTAAACATCTTGCCAAACTTTTCTCATTGGCTGTATTTGAATCCAGTACGCTACAATTTTTTTTTTGTTACTATTATATATATATATTGATAGAGGGTTCAGTAATACAATCTTTTTACTATTAAGACCGACAACTAAAAGCGCTAACCATATCTACTCCTCAAAACACTAGTGCAATGAATTGGATTATACTTACATTTGTAGTTTTTTTTTCCTTAACCTCCAAATCGAACATTGGATTTGTGATATCATCCATCACAAGCCTACCAGCTGAATCAGTATGGTCAAATAACATCTATTAGAGAAAAAAGTTGATTACATGTAAAAGCAAAATTAAATTTCTTGTACAAAAGAATAAAAAGTTTCATTTTGTGAGAGAATATAAAGTTTCTTTGTTTGAGTATAAATTTTGTTTTCACCCATTCGCATTGGAAAATGCACGTGGGAGTCTCACATTCACTAAGGTCCGTGCGAGTGCGTGTGGAAGTCTCACATTCGCATAGATCTGGGCGAATTGGAGACTTTAATTTGTATAGTTTTGGGCGAATTTGAGACTTCTCCTCGCATTGCCCAATGCGAATGGGTGAAAACAGACTTTTTATTTATTACATGATTCATCTAAAACACACACAACCACCTTGTAGTCCTCAGCAATTGGATCGTACCCGAACGCCAATTCGGAATGGATGGTATCGATTCTTTGTTTCCCATATCTATCTAAAAATGGATCAAATGGAAATTTAACATATTCCATAGTAGAGGGGTTCCATAGAGACAAAATGGTTTGATATACGGACAAACAAATCAAACCATTACATGAACCTACAACCCACACACGAAAAACTTGAGGAAGATCATTGAGAGGGTAAATATGGAGTTAGATCAACACATTCATCCAGACTTTTTGAGTCTATGGTTTCAAATGTTGTGTGACTCTTGATTAAAATATTAGGGTTTCTTAAGTGAGCTTGACTGAGATGAAGTTTGATGAAACTAGGGTGGGTGACTAACCTGCGCAACGGTTTGTATATGCACCTGAACTGAACTAGGTTTTTGACAGGTAATCTTGTAAGAATGTCCATTGAAAGATTATCTGGGAGATCCGATATACTAGTTGGCAGCTTCTTCATCGTTATCCTTCTGTACATCACAAAACTACCTTATGTGAATTAACTTTGATAACACCTTAAGTGATTGACTCTAAAAGTAGGTTTTTAAGGGGGAAAATGAGCTTCTATCTTCGCTCGCATGTTCCCATTTCCTCATCCACATGAAATATATTCTTAAAAGTTACAATTTGATAGATTTTAAGCTAAAACTAAAGTTACACTAATCTATGATAAACCCTAAAAGAGATAAATGAACAAACTTAATGTTATTCAATTCAATCACTAGAATCTAGTTCTTAAGCCTTATTTGTAAGCCCAATGGCTTTCGTGGCAAGTATTACTTAATTAGCCCGCTTACATCACAATTACTCTAATGCATTTCTAAGAACTCCATCCATTATCCATGTTTTTTTTCAATTTATTTCCATACAAGAAAAACAATCTTGTTACAAATAGGGGTGGGCATGGTCCATGATTGGACTTGTCCCATCCCGGTCCAGTGAAATGAGATGGAAAGTCAGGGTTAAAAAAAATTGGGCAAAACTTGTTTGAACTGGGACAGTCCGGGACGGAACCGTGCCATCCCGATTCAAAATGTTGAATATCTTAATTGAATATCTCTAGATTGTTAGATTGATTAATTGTGGATTGAAGTTTGGTTTGTTGCATGAAACCTACATCATTGAATATCTCCTAACTTTCCAATCCTTTTTCACCCTTCTCATCTAAGACCTCGTTTCCTCCTCTTCCAAACCTGTCGCCTCCAAAGATGTCTCCACTCAACACCCTGATTCAGTTGAATTTGATGAAATTAGGATTGGAATTGAGGATTTTGTGAGAGATCGGAGTGGTTAGGGCCTAGGAGATTATAGTGGTTTGGGCCTTGGAGATTAGGATACAATAACCGAGTCTGAATTTGTGGAACTGATGAAAATTATAGAAATTGATTTGAAACAGTTCGAAACCATACTGGTCCGGGTCGGATCGAGATTTTTGCCTAGCCCTAGTTAGGAATTGGACTTAGCAAATCCCCCAGAGTATAACACATATTATGAGAAAACATAACATTTGCATTATTTTTTGCATTGGTTTATATTGAATCCCAAAATCTTGGGATTGAAACCTTTTACACGTCGAGGGAGTGGGCGAGGGGGGTTATTACCATTCATCCCCCTCAAGATTCGCGAAAGCATGCATCTCGAGGGGATGAATGGTCACACCCACCCACCTCGCTGGTTTCCTCGCCCACTCCATCGACATTTAGAAAAGAGTAATTCTAGGTGTCGAGGAAACCAGCGAGGAAATGAGCGAGGGGTGGGAGGTGGCGGGGTGGGAACCGTGCGTGTCCGAGGGAGGTGAACGGTTCCCACCCCGCCACCTCCCTCCCCTCGCTCATTTCCTCGCTGGTTTCCTCGACACCTAGAATTTCTGTTTAGAAAAAGCGGAGAATGGGATTAGTGGTAGCTGTGGTTCACAATTTCTCTAGAGAGACAGGCCGGCGCCAGGCCAGCCCAATACCATCCATCATCCTAGAGATGCGATTTTGTGGTTCTTGAGATCTCAAAATTGACTTGTCTCAAGTCATCCCAGAGTCTGTTCACAAGAAAAATATCAACCGCATTTCCCTTTCCATCCAACATTTGCCCCCTTTTCGCTCCAAATTCATCACTCCTCCAATTGTCAGACTATTGGGTATCTCTCAAATCACAGTGTTGAAGTTTGGGTTTCTGATGGAGAGGATGAATAGCTCAGCAATTGGGTACCTCACAGAGGACCTTCTAATGGAGATCCTTGCAAGAATCCCAACCAAGACCCTAAGTAGATGCAGGTGTGTATGCAAACTCTGGCTCAAGTTAATCACACACCCACGTTTCATTGAATTTTATTCGAATCAATCAAGTTTAAGAAACCCCAGTTTGATGCTCACAACATATCCCCTGTTGACATTCCGGAGTGTTGATTCTGAGCTGCTTGATGAGTCTGAGAATTTGAAGCTGGATTTGCCCCAGTCCATCGCGCTCGATTCGGAGGTTTTTGTAGAACCCAGTGGTTTGAATCTTGATCCATCAATGAAATTTACTGCTATTAGTGTCATTGAGACTTGTAATGGGTTGTTTTGCTTGTCTGATTATGTCAAGTTTATGTCTCTGTGGAACCCCTCTACTGGGGAGCATGTGAAAGTGCCATTTTATTCGGTTTATAGGAAATATGCAGAATTACGCATAAGATTTGTAATGGGATTTGGTTATGATGTGATGATTGAAGACTACAAGGTGGTTAGGGTTACTTTATTTGGTGGTGGGTTTAGGATTCTGGAGGTTATGGTGTACACATTGGGCACAAATTCATGGAGAAAGGTGGAGAATGCGGCTTTGCCAGCTTGTTATGTACATGAAAATATTACGGCTGTTCATGTTAATGGTGCTCTGCATTGGGTGGGTAACCACCCGATTGGAGGTCAAGTGTCACAGTCGATTGTGTCATTTAATTTGACGAATGAGACGTTCGGAGAGGTCTCATGGCCTGATCTTGATGGTGGTCATAGGAATCTTATTTTGGGTGTGTGGGAAGGGTGCCTTGCGATTTTCCGTAATCCGGCTTCTGATGGTCTTACAGAATGTTTTGAGATGTGGATGCTGAAGGAGTATGGAGTGAAGGAGTCTTGGACCAGAGTGTTGTCCATTAAGCGGTCCTTGATTCCCTCTGGTTTTAATGTGTTGTGGCCGTTGCTTCTTCGGAAGAATGGTGATATTTTACTACATAAGGACACGGGGCTGCTTTTGTACGATCCAGTGAATGAAACTGCAAGAGTTCCTATCATTGGCGGTAGTCCCAATTGGTTTAGAACAATTCCATATGTGACGAATCTTACTTCTATTGCTTCACTCATGGTTGAAGATGGAGCGGAAAGCAGTGAAAACAAAACAAACCTCGAGATGATGGATTAGATAGAAGAGGTAAAAAAAAGATTTAATTTTGTAAGTTTTTGTACATAAAGGATTTTCTGTTATGAGATTCATCTATTATGCTTTGTTGCATCATGATTTAATACAGTATTGACTTGGCTACTTAGAATTGTAATGAAACATATTCTGGTTTAAAACATAGTACGAAATTTTGTTATGCGCTTAGCTGTTTACCTAACTGTCCTTATGTCATGTTATTACTATGTGTGTGTTTGTTTTAAGTTTAAAGTTGGTTGCTTAATGCTTTAAAAATATTGAAGTTGATTCTAGTTTCTTTAAACACTAGATTTGGCCATACACGCTAAATATATAGTTGACTGAGCTTGCATGTTCCATTTCGCACAGGATGGATATTTGGCTTTCAATGACATTGTCTCTGTCGCACATAAATTTTAGTTTTCATATTATTTTTGATTGGTAGTAAAAGTTACTGATGTGAGCATTAGATTATCACATTCCGCAACATGTACATTATTCTATTTACTATGAAATGAACAGTAGTTGAGTGAAGTTACTGATTTTAGGCAAAACTTATGAGTCATGTAGTTAATGAAGCATATTTGACCTTGAGAAAATTTTATAAAAAGAAACCTAAAATAGGAGAATTTTTTGAAGAAAATTAGTCAGTGCCACACTATCGACTAATACTATAGAATATAGAAATTGAGCATCTTATCTATGTGCATTCTCATGTAGTCAGATTTTAAGCATCCCTTTTTTTTTTTAAAAGGCAAGCTGGGGTTTTGAGGATCCCGGAACCTTATCATTAAATCAAAGGCATAAAGGTACAACAAGTTTACATAACTCACTAGTCCCTTTAAGCATCCCTTGGATGTTCCATGTTACTAAAATATGTACCAATTGTGTTTTATTTTTGTTTGTATGTTTCTTATACCCGTACAATATTTTGGCAGATTTTATTTGCAAGACTAGTATAAATATGTTTTAGACAACATTGCAAAAAAATTATAAAATCTATATTCATCATCCAAGTAAAGAGACAAGAGAAGCATGATTCTTAGAATGTACGAGTTTTATTATCAAGAGAACTTTTCCAAGAGAAGATATGTGGTGAAATTCGTTTCCATCTTCAATTCAACGATGGTTGAGTGTTTCCCTTTCATGTTTAATCCATCTTCAGGGAAACATTTCAATGAGATCTTTTGTTTCTCATATGCAATCATCTTCCCTTTCAGGATTTGATTGCTTTTGGAGGAGTGTGCAGGACATAGAGGTCTAAACAAATCTTCAGCGAGCAGCTGTTCTTGTGATCAGTAGATCTCTTTCTATCTGGAGATGAGGCGGAGTGAATGAGTGATTTCCATTGGTGCTTTCAAAGGCACATGAATTGGTGGGATCAGTACTTCTGCTTGCAGTTGTGCCATGGTAATAGTGGAAGAGTTTTGAGTGAGGGATTTGAAGAATTTAGCCTTCGCCTGGAGTTAATGGATTTTTGTGTTGGGGGAGCCAGAGAGGAGAATATGGTTCTAACCTCCTCCACATTGTAGGATCTAAGACAATTGAAAATCCTGTGGCTTGAAATTCATCTGCCGAGGGTGGAGTTGTGGAGCCTCAAGATAGATTTGGAAGGGTTGATTGATAGAATCTCACAAAACACAGAGGGTTAAGATTGCTATGTTCAAAGAGATGTTGGAGAAAAATCTAACTCTTGCATTCATTAGAGGTTCCGAACAATCCCTAGCACATAAAAAGAGTGTAGCAAAGAAGATCTTGTGGATATAGAGTGAAGTTCTTGTGGTTTGTGATGATGTTTATGATTATTATGGAGTATTCAGGTGGCTGTACAAAAGCTTTGGTTATTAGTCTGTTCGTTAGTGGAATCATGATTTATGAGGCTGGATTTGGACATGTCTTGGTGGATAATACTGATGCAGTGAAGCTGGGGAGAAAAGGAGGTTGTCAATTGGTTATAAATCAGAAGTGGAGGGCGGTTTGTTCATCACCGTTTTGTTCCTCCTTGGTGGTGATGGAAGTCTCTACAGGGAGCAAATTGTTCAACATGGAGAGGTGGTGTCATGACTCCATAAAAGTTGTTGAATCCAGTTCTTGCGCGTCTTCTTATGTCTTCCATGTGGGTGTCTCTGTTTTCATCTCTTCCATTTGGGTGCCAGAGTTGGGTATGGAGACTGAGTGATAGTGTTTGGGTGGTTGGAAGGTTTGAAGCACGAAGTGGTGTAAAAGGGGTAGATGGATGATGCTGGATGAACCTGAGAACTTGGGGGAGGGGTGGGAGCTGAAGTCACCTATGTGTTTCGTGTGGCTTCGGTGATGAAAGTCGGAAAAGATTTGTTGGAAGCTTGAAAGCTTTTATGGGTGGTTCATGGCTAATGAGGAGGTGTGGGTGGCTACCGAGGAGTGGATATTGATCACCAGGAAAACGGAGGAGTTCTCCCCAAGTAGAAGTCCACATTTTGGGTTTTGTCTCAATGGAGGTGATTTGCTACTCTGGGGAAGATGAAGAAATGGGGTGTGTAAAGACAAGGCCTAGGACACTGTGAGATGGTTGTAGTTGTACTGGTCTCTCTGAACAAGGAAGCGGAAGCCAATATGATGAAGCACACGAGGGGATCTCGAGGTGTGATGAGAAATTGCAGTTTCCGCTGCTAGTTTGGGTGGATCTTGAGGCATGTCACTGAGTGCCACCGTTTCGGATAATGATATTTAGTTCAGGTAATTCTGAGGTCATAAGTGACTTGGAGTGGGACTCTCTGGATTCCATATGTAAGAAATCAGGGTCGCTTGAGCTAGATCATTACGTGAGGCCCAGTGAGGTTAAAGAGCTGTTGGACTTCATTTTCTATGAATCTCAGTCTTTTTGGCAGGAGCCGAAGGAAGACACAAGAGAACCATTTCTTTTTAGTATGCTTACAAAGACTCCCAAGCCAGTAGTGGTATGAGGATTTAAGTACGAGATGAAGTTGTTCAAACAGAATCTCACCATAATCGTCCTTGTCTGTGTTTTCCTCCTCTTCTCCATCCTTCACTTATATTTGAAAATTTGTTGTTCCCTCCATCTCAAACACTTATGGTAACTTTTGTGAATGTGATTGGCAACTTTGAATAGTAGCTTTTGTATGTCATGTTAACTTTAGTAACTGAGTGCTAACTTTAGTTCTTTCAAATACTCTGACTGCGATATAGATATATTGTCTGTCAGGAGAAAACCCATGTCCTATAAATCGAAGCATCTAAAGCTAAAACCGGTGAAATTTTTGTTGCATCGTTTATACTGTGAAAAACTCCATAGCTTTTTTCTCTCTGATCTTCCCACATTTGACCTGATTCCTGTGAAAGCTCTTCTTAGTGAGGACTTAAATGTTGCTGCACAGATTAGAACAAGACAAATGGCTTTCAAATGCCATTATGTCGTCTGTTTCTTCACGAAGGAGGATTGTCCCATCCCATTTTCGATTCCACCGGCACTAATGGAAGGGGTTTTCTCCAATAGTTTTCATCCCCACTCCTATTTCCACACCCCACAAAATGTTCATAGTTGAAAACAAGTTTTGCCTTTGGATGTTTGCATGCTAAATTGTCGAAGATGGGCAATGCCTCAAACAAATTTCATGTGTCAGTTGAAGGGAAAATACTAGTGTTTGAATTTCAAAAACAGCAGACTCCAAATGTGATCAGTGTTCTAAAAAGCGCTAGACGGCGGGTGAGCGGCGAGCAGGTGCCTAGCGCCCAACGGCCTAGGTGGGTGCCTAGGTGGTTTTAGGTTTTGTATTATAACTTTAATAATTTACAAAAGTTAAGCATAATACTTTATCAATTACATCCAATTTAATGCCAAGATACATATGCAAAATTTGAAAACATGAAAAATTAACAATTATGAACAAAATTTATTAAAACTCAAATGGCTGAAGTTGGTCATGATGGGTATTTTATACAAAGTTGAATTTGTGGACAAATATCTAAGCCTACTCTTTTATTTTTATTTTCAAATTGCATGGGTATTTTATTTTTTCAAATTTCATGAATGACCTCAGTCATGTTTGATAAAATCTACATTACTAAAATTGGTACCGGTAGATCCTTTGAGAATTTCATTAAGTAATCATCCTTTGCTACATAAAGTAATCATCATTTGCTACATTCAGACATATACTGAATAAGAAATAATTAAATTATTTATTTCCAAGAAAAAGGAAAGAAAAATAAAATAAGAACACAATCAGCCTTATTCAAAAAAAAAAAAAAAAAAAAAGAACCCCGCCCAGAGCCCGTCCAACCATTAATCTGGGTGTTTCTCTAACGCCTAGCGCCTAGGCTGATTTTTAGAATACTGCTAATTATACCCACCAACTTGAAAGTGTTTTTCAAAATTTTTTTATTATATTTATTTTTACAAAGAAAACAGTTGGGTTGTTGAACTTTTCGTCTATAAACCATGCCCAAAGGTTACAAATGCAGACCCTCGAAAGGTCATTGAAAGAATGTTCGAAGACTAAATTATTGTTGCCACAAACATCCATGACGCCTCCATCTCGCTCGCATGAAAACTTGTTTTTGCTCCAATCCTTCTTTCAAAAGAAGGATATGGTTTTATAGAAAGTTAATAGCTTTCAGGTCAGAGAGGACTTGGAAAACTAAGTAGGTTAAGTATTTTGGGCATTTTCTACTTTGGATTTCATAAATAAATAAAGACAAGCCATGTTTAACACCACCAAAAAATATTGTCCCACACCACCATTCAGATTTTTAAAAAAATTCTTTTACCTACTAGCCCACACCACCAAAAAAAATGTTTTTGGAAAAAACGGTAATGATGAACGCGAGAAGAGAACCATCATCCTCCATTGTTTTTTTTTCTTTGTCTTTTCTCTTTGCTTCTTTGTAGATCAATAGACAACAGAGCAGCAGCACCCCGCTCCCCGCCACTGCCGACCTCCTCTCTTATCCTCTCTCACAAAACAGCCTAGCTATCAAGCTATCACTCATTCAAAATATAAAAACTGGGTAACTTTCAGTCAATTGAGACCGATTATGACGCCGGGCAGAATAGTGATTATCTTGTAGACTAGTTCAACAGACAATTCACTAGAAATGATACAAGAGATTCGCCCAAAAAACACAGAGAAATAACTCTAATGTTCAATTAAAATTATTCAAATTAAAAGTCTCCTACAATATTGAGGAAGAACTCTATTTATAGTGCTCAAATAACTTGAATAATAAGGAGCTTATTCCTAAAAGAAAAAATTAGAATCAAATACTAAAATAACGAGCAGTCTATTCCTAAAAGAAAAGGTAAAACCTAATCCTAAAAGGAAACTACCTATTCCTAAAAGAAAAATTAGAATCAAATACTAAAATAACAAGCAGTCTATTCTTAAGAGAAAAAGTAAAGCTTAATCCTAAACGGAAACTAAAAAGACTCCTAATTAAATTGAAAGATTACGAATAAGTTATTTAGTAAATAACTTTGAGAGCAAATTAGGAACCCTAAAAACCCAAATTACGAACCCTAGAAACCCTCCTGCATCAGTCACCCCGGGTTGGAAAGAACTCGTCCTCGAGTTCACAACAACTTCATCGGAATCCTCTAGCGGTAGTCCAGAAAGAAGATCATTTGGTATCAAGTCAGAACACGCTACTAGCTGCTGCACCTCTGCTGGTAAATCTGAATTCACGTCTGCAGCACTATCCCCACAAGGTAGTACTGTGAGCCAATCGAGATAACTACGTGTCACATTAAACTCACTTGAAGTGGCCTCTAACAGCTGCAGCTTTGTCAGCTCTTCTTCTATGACTTTCAAAACATGGGGTGAACACTTCTCTTTATCAAGTCTTTCTCTGAATTTTGCTTTGTCGTCAGCTTCCAAGCCAAGTTCCTTCGTTATTGCCTTAAGCTGCTCATTAAGTAAGAACCGGCGTTGCTCACCGCTTATCTTTTCTTCAATGGCTTTGGCAATTGTTTTTTGTATCTTGTTAATCTCCATTTCTTTATTTATTAATTCTAGTGTCAGTTGTAACCTCTTATGAACATCTAGCTCTTCAAGAACTTCCTGACATTTCAACCCGTGATCTCCTGAAATAGCAGCTCCAAAATCTGCTAATCTCGGATAAGTAAAGTCACCGATGTGCTGGGTATATGTTTGAACACGATCTCTCCAAAGTGAGCTAGTTTTCATAACATCTCTCAAGGTTGATATGACTACAAAGGATGTTGCCTTTAAAATGTCATCATCTTTATTATATGGTTCATCCTTAAGATGATCAATTTTCACAGTAAGCGGATCTTCACCAACCATCTCAGTTATCCGAAGCTGTCGATGACCCATAAGTACTACCAAATCCCCTTGTATATTGGTTATCTGTGCCAAAGTACCAACTTCATGAAGACGGTTGAATAAATCCTTCCCTTTGCCATCAACTATGTTTTTATCTTTATCTGCTTCTGAGCTAGATGCATGAGTAGAATCAATTCCTGCCTCGTCTTTAAGAAGAAAAGCACTTGCATATGGAGCGTGTCTTTTACGACTTTCCACTAAAGCTGCCAATAATTTAGGATCCTTGACATTGATGGGCATGTAGAAACCTGAAAACAGTGGTCTATGTGGCAAAGGCAATGCTATGATCTCACTGCCTTTATTCAGTCACGACAACTTGTAAGGCTTGGAATGACGATCTATCTTCAACTGTAATTTCTGGACAGCCTCTTCAGACGCTACGTTCTCACAATTTCCACTGTTAATGATCATCTTGCAGACTTTATTTGCAACTGTGCAGGTCGTGTGGAAAATATTGGTTCTCAACCAATCGTCCCCTGAATCACTCTTGGGAGTCAGTAGACTCTTACGAACGACCAGAGTCTCACGACCATTTTCATACAACACATCTCCATTTTCATCATTGTCATACACAAGCTCTCCAAGCTCCTCAGTTTCGTCTACCACGTCTTCCTCAATTAGGAGATTGTTGCCCTTCTGAATAGCAGGTTTCCTGCACTCATTCGCTCTATGCCCCTGTTCACCACATCTAAAACATCTAATATTTGAGTTAGAAGTAACCTGCGGTGGCTGCTGGGTAGGACGAGATTCTTGAAGGCAAATTGGCCGACTGCTTTGATCACTTATGATCATTGGCCTCCTGTTCTGCTGTTTCTCCACAGCAAGTGCACGTTGGTAGGCTTCAAAAACGGTCCTCAACGAGTGAAGTCGCTGAAATAAGGGTTGAGTGTAGTCGAAAGGAAGGAAGTGACCATTCATTTTCTCCCAATTAGTGATCTTGATCTTGACCTTGCCCTGCCTGTCTCGTGCTCGCTTCAACTGCTCCCACCACGCAGATGCTTTGCCTTTGAATTTGATGGCGACCAATTTCACTCTGACACGATCTGGGACTTCCTTAAATTCAAAAATACGCTCTACTTTATGCAACCAATCGATGAATCCTTCGACCTGTAACGTACCAGAAAACTCGGGCAGATCCACTCTGAAACTAAGGTCTCCTTGACGATCCTTCCTACCATGGTTCTCCCAGAATCAAGCACGATTGTGATACGGATTTTCGAAACTGGAATCAGAATCGTGATCTTCCATCTCACAATTACCAAAATCTTGCGTCGTTAGACGCTGGGTTAACTCTGCAACTTGCCGCTGTAAATCCTCAATCATCATATTCTTAACGTTAAGATCCTGGTTTGGGGCTTCCTCGTTCGAAATCTGTTCGCGACGACCATGACCACGACCACCAGCCATAGAAACTGATGAAATCTCACCCTAAGAAGATGCTGAAGTTTTGATACCAACTAACGTCGGGCAGAATAGTGATTATCCTGCAGACTAGTTCAACAGACAATTCACAAGGAAGGATACAAGAGATTCGCCCAAAAAACACAGAGAAATAACTCTAATGTTTAATTAAAATTATTTAAATCAAAAGTCTCTTACAATATTGAGGAATAGCTCTATTTATAGTGCTCAAATAACTTGAATAATAAGCAGCCTATTCCTAAAAGAAAAATTAGAATCAAATACTAAAATAACAAACAGTCTATTCCTAAAACAAAAAATAAAGCCAAATCCTAAAAGGAAACTACCTATTCCTAAAAGAAAAATTAGAATCAAATACTAAAATAACAAGCAGTCTATTCCTAAAAGAAAAAGTAAAAGTTAATCTTAAAAGGAAACTAAAAATACTCATAATTAAATTGAAAGATTACGAATAAGTTATTTAGTAAATAGCTTTGAGAGCAAATTAGGAACACTAGAAACCCAAATTACGAACCCTAGAAACCCTCCCGCGTTAGAGCAAATTACTTCTTTGTAGATCAATAGACAACAGAGCAGCAACACCCCGCTCCCCACTACTGCCGACCTCCCCTCTTCTCCTCTCACACAAAATGGCCTAGCTATCACTCATTCAAAATATAAAAAATGGGTAAGTTATGGTCATTTTATTAAAGTCACGCAATCTGTCCTGAAAAAGAAAACGGGGTAGTGTCTCTGACTTTCGGTCAACTTATACGCTTGATTGAGACCCATTTTCAAGCTCATCAACACATGAAAAATGTAGTAATCTACGTCATCTAATAAACACAATTTGAATCACTTGAAAATGTTTTGAAATGAGTAAGTTATGATCATTTTACTAAATTCACGCAAATCTGTCCCAACAATGAAAATGGGGTAGCGTCTCTAACTTTCGGCCAATTATACTCTCTACTGAGGCCGATTCTCAAGCTTATCAAAGCATGAAAATTGTAGTACTCTAAGTTATCTAATGAACACAATTTGAATTATTTTGAAATGAGAAAGTTATGGTCATTTTATGACAATCACTCAAACGTGTAATAATTTTTTTTTGTTTTCACCCATTCGCATTGGAAAATGCACGTGGGAGTCTCACATTTGCAAAGGTCCGTGCAAGTGCGTGTGGAAGTTTCACATTCGCATAGATCTGGGCGAATTGGAGACTTTAATTTGCATAGTTTTTGGCGAATTTGAGACTTCTCCTCGCATTGCCCAATGCGAATGGGTAAAAACAAACTTTTTTTATTACATGATTCATCTAAAACACACACAACCACCTTGTAGTCCTCAGCAATTGGATCGTACCCGAACGCCAATTCGGAATGGATGGTATCGATTCTTTGTTTCCCATATCTATCTAAAAATGGATCAAATGGAAGTTTAACATATTCCATAGTAGAGGGGTTCCATAGAAAC
The DNA here is from genome assembly GCA_963556465.1 of Berberis vulgaris. NCBI lineage: Eukaryota > Viridiplantae > Streptophyta > Magnoliopsida > Ranunculales > Berberidaceae > Berberis > Berberis vulgaris. Next base: position 81,893,662 of record OY747132.1, on the reverse strand, counting down.
AAAATGGTTTGATATAAGGACAAACAAATCAAACCATTACATGAACCTACAACCCACACACAAAAAACTTGAGGAAGATCATTGAGAGGGTAAATATGGAGTTAGATCAACACATTCATCCAAACTCTTTGAGTCTATGGTTTCAAATGTTGTGTGACTCTTGATTAAAATATTAGGGTTTCTTAAGTGAGCTTGACTGAGATGAAGTTTGATGAAACTAGGGTGGGTGACTAACCTGCGCAATGGTTTGTATATGCACCTGCACTGAACTAGGTTTTTGACAGGTAATCTTGTAAGAATGTCCATAGAAAAATTATCTGGGAGATCCGGTATACTAGTCGACAGCTTCTTTTTCGTCGTTATCCTTCTATACACAAAACTACCTTATGTGAATTAACTTTGATAACACCTTAAGTGATTGACTATAATGGAGTTTTTATTAACCTAAATTAATAAGCTAATAAACCCTACTTGTAATACCGCAAGTTCACGACTGTCTAACTGGTAGACAGTGGCAAATACTAGTCGATCCCACGAGGATTGACGAGACAGTCGAATTCTAAGACTTATTTGAACTAATTTAGAGTTGGGGGTTACAGCAGATGAAAATTACTAAATTAAGAAAATGAAATTGACAACTAAAATTAAACTGATAAGATGATAGATAGGGGATCGAGATATCGAATCCACCACAGGTTTTTCGAGATTTGTGTAATCCTAATGATTGTTTTCAAGAATTAACATGACTAACCTAAAGATTAATCTCAGTTTGCAATTGATTTCAGCAAAGGCATAAACCCCTAGCATTGTGTGTCTTCTTACGACACACACAATCACAAGTTTATTTTAACTAATTCTAAACCCCTAGCATTGCATGTCTTCTTACGGCACACACAATCACAGATTCAGATTAATTGATTAAAGCGGGCTTTGAATATCAATGAAGGGTATTTCTAACTACTAACTAGTCTAGATAATGAATCCGGATATAATCGGTGAAAGGAAATTATTGAAACTCATAAATCAACTGTGTTTAACGTTCAAGTATATAGAAAACAATAAATTCAAATACAACAAACTCTAGGAAACCCTGTGGTTTCATCTTCGTCTCGGTACGGGGTTTGGAAGATCATGGTGGATGGCGTCACAACACTGGTGTAGGTGGAATCCGTCTCAGCATGAACACGCATCCCGAGAAAAGACTATTGATGGACTGTGGTGGCTCAGAGCAAACACCGGGGTGCAAATAGCCAACTATTTTGAAAAACAATTGGTTCTCGCTTCTTTTTCCTACGCTTTATTCTCCAGTGAGACGCATCGCTGCTGCTGATTCCTCTTCGCTCCTCGCGAGCTTCTTCTTCCTCTGACCGGCTCCGGTACCTGCAAGAGACAGAGAGATGGTGAGGGAAGAACGAAAAGGGAAATAGAAAGAGAGAGAGAGATAGAGAGAAACAGGGGCGATGCTCTTGCGAGCTCTGTTTTGTGGCTGCTGATGGCGGTGGGAAGTGGCTTTGGTGGCGGTGATGGCGGCTCGCGTTGTTGCTTCACCTTCGTCTTCTTCTGTTCCTGTACGAAAGAGAGGTGAATAAGGGGCAGGGTTCGTGAGGGAGAGAGAAACAGGGACTGGGAGTCCTCCCTGTTGGTCTCTTGTCTGTGACGGGAACGAGATAGAGAGAAACAGTGAGAAAGAGAAAAGAAAACAGGAAGGAAGACGAGGTGGCGGAGAGAGGAACAGGGGGTCATGAAGCAGGGACGTGCTCCCTGTTTCTGTGCTGTTTGGTTGCTTACTGTGAGAACAGGGAAGTGAGGACGGTAGCTGCGATAGGGACGTGGAGTGAGATGGAGGCGATGGCAGTTGGTTAGTGGGGAGAGACAAAGGTTTCTATGTCTCTGCCAGGGAGGAGAGGAGATTCAGTGGAGAGGAACGGCGTGGCTAAAAAAATAGAGAAAAAGTTAGAAGAAAACCAGCCACAAGAGAAATCCCAGATTCTGAATAGGTTTTCTCTATTCTCCTGTGTTGGGTTTGGCTTTAGGTTAAATTATGTGGACCTAGGTTTGTTTGGGTTATGTTTAGATATGTGACCCGCTACTTTGTACCACCATTATAATCAATCAATTTATCGTTCCTCAAATTGTCGCCTTAATGCGGTTTCATCGTTCACGCTAAAATTCCTACAAAAACATGAAAATGAAATAATTAGAATAAAATATACTAATTGAAACACTAACATATATAAATTAAGGGATATATTATGTAATAATTACATGAATATCAAATACCCCAAAACCTACTTTTTGCTAGTCCTCGAGCAAAACAATAAAAATAAAATTATAACTCACTTTCGCAGGAATCATCGGTTGCACTTACCTTAAACGTGCAACAAGGCTTTAAACCCCTAGATTACCTCTAGTGGACGAGTTATAGTCTTGTGAGGGTTTCTAGAAATGTTACCCACAAACATTATGACTCAATAAATTTTCAAAACATGGTAACTTGATCACTCGATCTATTATCCTCAGAGTAATAATCTAATTGCCAAAAAATTTAGAAAACAATTAACATTGTCAGAATAATATATCAACGAGTCTAACAACGATTTAATAGTACCCAAAGGTTAAATAAATTTCATCAATTATTCTCAACTCGAAGTGTGTGTGTGTGTGCATAGCCTTATCAACATAACTTTATTTTTTTCTCAGTAAATATACAACTAGATAGCCGTTGGATAATATGCTTCGACTACAAATCTCTCTTGTCACTCAGAAATGAATCACTCAGAGATTGGTTAGTTATCACTCAGTTTATATGTGAGAAAGAGAATAAATTATGGAAACATAAACATCTCACATATAATAATCATGAAAAACGGAATTTTCAATGAATGAAATGAATATGATCTCATGGACACGAATATCAATTACTTTGAGAATGTTGAATCATACGTCATAGTTCTTGTTTATTTAATCTCCACATCTATGAACCAGACCTTTACTTAAGATCAATTAGGTCTTTATTAGGTTGTAATGAGGCTAAGATTTTGGCTAACAAGAATGGAAAATGATACGAGAAAATTATTTGAGAATTGATACACCCTTTAATAAACACGTGGGGCTCTGAAGAATAAACCAATGTTGTACACCATTAATTTTTCTTCCTTCGAAATTCTTCTTCATATTTTTCTTTTTCTTCGAAATTCTTCTTCATATTTTTCTTCGAAGAATAAACCACAGGTTCTTCGAGATTTGTGTAATCCAAATTATTGTTTTCAAGAATTAACATGACTAACCTAAAGATTAATCTCAGTTCGCAATGTATTTCAGCAAAGGCATAAACCCCTAGCATTGTGTGTTTTCTTACGGCACACACAATCACATGTTTATTTTAACTAATTCTAAACCCCTAGCATTGCATGTCTTCTTACGGCACACACAATCACAGATTCAGATTAATTGATTAAAACAGGCTTTGAATATCAATAAAGAGTACTTCTAACTACCGACTAGTCTAGATAATTAATCCGGATATAATCGGTGAAAAAAATTATTGAAACTCAGAAATCAATTGTGTTTAGCGTTCAAGTATATAGAAAACAATAAATTCAAATACAACAAACTCTAGGAAACCCTGTGGTTTCATCTTTGCTTCGGCGCGGGGTCTATAAGATCATGGTGGATGGCGTCACAGCACTAGTGTAGGTGGAATTCGTCTCAGCACAAACACGCATCTTGAGAAAAGACTGTTAATGGATTGTGGTGGCTCAAAGCAAACATCGCGGTGCAAATAGCCAACTATTTTGAAAAACAGTTGGTTCCCGCCTTTTTCTCCTGCGCTTTCTTCTCCAGCGAGACGAAAAACTGGAAGGAAGACGAGGTGGCGGAGAGAGGAACAGGGGGTCATGAAGCAAGGATGTGCTCCCTGTTTCTGTGTTGTTTGGTTGCTTACGGTGAGGACGGTAGCTGCGACAGAGACGTGAAGTGAGATGGTGGCGATGGTGGTTGGTTAGTGGTGAGTGACGAATGTTTTTATGTCTCTGCCAGGGAGGAAAGGAGAGGAGATTCAATGGAGAGGAGCGGCGTGGCTGGAAAAAAGAGAGAAAAAATTATAAGAAAACCAGCAACAAGAGAAATCCCAGATTCTGAATAGGTTTTCTATATTCTCCTGTGTTGGGTTTAGGCTTTAGGTTAACTTTCGGACTTGGGCTTAGGTTAAATTATGTGGACCTAATTTGTTTGGGTTAGGCTTAGACATGTGACCCGCTACTTTGTACCACCATTATAATCAATCAATTTATCATTCCTCAAATTGTCACCTTAATACGATTTCATCGTTCACGCTCAAATTCAAATTCCTACAAAAACATGAAAATGAAATCATTAGAATAAAATATACTAATTTAAACACTAATATATATATAAATTAAGGAATATATTATGTAATAATTACGTGAATATCAGACTCTAAAAGTAGGTTTTAAGGGGGAAAATGAGCTTCCATCTCCACTCGCATGTTCCCATTTCCTCATCCACATGAAATATATTCTTACAAGTTACAATTTGATAGATTTTAAGCAAAAACTAAAGTTACACTAATCTATGATAAACCCTAAAAGAGATAAAAGAGATACGATCGATGTCATCGATGGTGATGGTCATCTCTCCAAAATAGATGTGAAATTTGTTGTTCTCAGGTTGCCAACACTCAGACAGAAATACAAATAGTCACCCTATCGACACGATCCTTACAATGAACAGACGAATTCCCACAACAACAATCAAACAGGAAAAAAAGCAAAACAGATGACCACACAATAAATCGCCACCAAATCGCAGAAAATCGCACTCCAACATAGCTCCAAATCGCAGCAACCACCTTGTCTTCGTAGTCCAACACAAATCGCACCAAAAAATGCACCCAAAAAGCCCTAGTTTTGTATCATACAGTGAGAGTAGAGGGAGAGAGCAGAGAGTAGAGCAAGATGGTAAATAGTAGAGGGGGAATGATGGAGGGAAGAGGGCGTGAAGATTCAAATTTTGGGAGAGGAATTTTGTTGAAGAGAAGGGGAAAAAAATTCGATTATTTGAAGTTTAATGTTTATATTGGTGGTTTTTCCAGTGGGTAGTGATGTCTTTTAGAAAGTACGGCAATAATAGTTTTCTTCATTGCCTAACCAAAATTACCAAAAGAATGAAATGTTGAAAGGCAGAGCTGAAGAGGAAGAAAGAAAGAGAGAAAAATTACCCACAACACAGCGTAGCAGCCATGGAAAAATTTGTTTGACGTTCTCTCTCTCTCTCTCTCTTTTCTACTTTTCTTTCCTTGTTTAAATAAATAAGATCCAACACCCCTTGCATAGCTCCATTTTGATCCTTCTCCATCTTCAGATTCTTAAAAATTCCATCTTGATTTTGATCTCCACATGGATTCTTCTCCATCCTCCTCTATTCGACTCTTCAATCGCTAAAGATCAGTTCATGAGATCCTCGGTGGTGGATTCAGTAAGTGAAAAACCTTCACCTCATCCCCTGATAATCAGTTCAGTTTGTTTTATCTTAGTTATTAATTTTTGTGTGATGACCCATTTGACAGATTGATTGACATTCAGTGAAAGATTACATTTTTATTCATTATCTTGTCTTTTCAATGTTTTTGTTTGGGTTTTGGTTCATTTATTTGATTACCCTTTTAAGAGTATGTTTGAAATTCGGGGAAAGATAACATTTTTGTTGATAATCTTTTTTATTTGATTAACAGTTGCAGATGTGATACTATGGAGGAGAAGAAATGTAAGTGTGTGGATATTACTGGTGACACTTGCTACTTGGGTGGTGTTTGAGAAATCCGGCTATACTCTACTTTCACTTGTTTCTAGAGTTCTTCTGCTCTTACTTGCCATTCTTTTCTTTTGGGCCAAATCTGCGTCCATTCTTAATAGGTATTTTCCATTCCATTCCGTACCTCTGTTTAGCAAATATTTGTTTGTGTTCTTCATTTATAAACTAGACTAAATGTGTTGTAGACTGAAATCTAGCACTCGTAGTGAGCAATGCATATGTTGGCTGATCTGATCCATTGCTCTTTGGACTGTACACTGATAATGTATTCTGATATAGTTTGTGTGATTGACGTTTTTCACTTTTATAAATTGGTTTGCATTGTACTGGTATTAGCGTATTGGTATAAGTTTGATCAAGTGAGGTCTCGTAGAGAAGCTCAGAGAACTTCCTAATTAAGAAATACCAACAAAATCAAATGTTCTACTATACAAAAGAAAATCATCTCTTTTCTATAGGTATTTCACTATGTATTGTAACTCAAGAAGGTTACACCTTACAAGAGAATCTGGTCCATAAAGAATATGTACAATTTATGGGTGCATGTGCTAGATACAAGTGGATTATGAAAAGAATAATAAGAATCCTTCTGTCAAATAGGTGCCTTGCACTTGGGAACTGGGATTGACATTGGGAGTGAGCAATTAAAATTTTGGATCAAATTGTTCAAGGCTTTAATTGTTGAAAATGAAGATGCTTTCCTGAGGAAATTTGTGAATCTAAAGAAGACATTAGCAAATCACTCCCCCCCCTCTTCTTTTAATGATGGCACAGATTTGTGGTTAATTTATTGGTGTGTGATTTTGAGTGTTATTTTAATTCGTATATGATTGGTTGGAAATTCGGGAAAATTGTTAAAATTTGTTGCCATTGATGGTGGATTGTTGCTTCGATATAATGCCTTTCAAGTTGATGAAATGGCTCCTGCAGAAACTGGTTGTGGAGATTTGTCACGAAGAAAAAATGTTGCAACATTATGAGATTTCAATATATCCGACCATATGTGGCTTGGATTTGCCCACATTCAGGATCCATGATGGTACTAGTAGGAGAAGAGTGAAGAAGTTGGAGAAAGAGCTTGAGTAGTTTTCTGTTAGTTCTATTTTCACAGCCTCAGTTGAAATAAAACAGATGGATGGAGCATATGCGAACTTCCCAGTTAATTTAATATGGAGGAAGGATATTCCTCCCAAGTGTGATTTTTTAAATGGAGGATCTGTGTCCAACTGCAGACTTGCTTTAATAGAAGAGAATGGAAGTTGAAGAAGAATGTTTGCAATTGTAATATGAAGCCCAGTCTCTTCTAGGCTGGTTAGATATTTACAAGTAGGATATATAGGAATAGATCAAGGAAGTTATTGTGGAGATTGATTCCTTATGCATTGTGCTGATCCATTTGGAAAGAACGAAAAACAGGCGAATCTCCATTAGCTGTCATTTTGGCGAACAATCAAGCATTTTATGGTATGATCTCCAAACATCACTTGCACAGGATCATTGTTTAAGTTTTTCGTGGTTCACAGGATAAGCTTTTTCATGATGTGGCAAAATTTTCATATTGAGATCCAGCTGATCTAAGCTAAACCTTATACATATTTTTCAATATCAATATATACCACACTTTGTCCTTGTTATTATTAGGTAGAAAGTACTTGTTAGATTGGAGAGTAAAGAACTAAGATGAATCATAATAAAACGATATTAAGTAGAGGTGGGCACATGACGGGATGGACCTCATCTCGATCCCATCCCATTGCTTTATCTTTGGGACTATTTTATTTTCGGGACGGGCGACCTCATCCCGACCTCGTTCCATCCCCAACGGATTCGGGACCGGACAAAATGAGCATGAGAAGTCATAATCATCATACCTTATAATACAACCATCACAGTAACTTCTTCCGCCACGAATGAGTCTTTGATAAGGGAGGCATCTAAGGATCTGAGTCTTCTTAGCTTGGGCAAAGCTCTGATTGCAATCAGTTTGAGAGAGGTCAGACATGCAATCGCCAAAACCATAAACAACGTTATTTTCAGTACCATTAATAGAACCAATAAATTAAATCCCATACTTGTTCACATTAGTACGGATCAAAGCCCCTGCTTCATTCATCATATCTTCTGACATATACAACTCTGGTATAGGGGGTGCTGGTCTGTTTTGAATAAGTATGGGATTTAATTTATTGGTTCTACCTTCCTATCCTATGGCTTATCTATTTTGTGATTGGGTAACTTGTAGCATAGTTGAAGAATTTATTTGAAAGTAGTAATGCTGACAGGCTATAAAAGGGGTAATGGTTATAGTTCCACATTGCCTGGGAGGGGATGAACTATATATATGTAAACTTCTATCTCCTTGGTATGACACGTTTTAAAGCCCGTGAGAGTGGTAACCCAAAGCGGATAATATCATACCATGTGGATTTCATCTTCTTCGACCCTTCTCTTTCCTCCATTCACAATTGCCACCACCGCCAATCTCTCACCTACAACCACCACCACCTTCCACAACCACCTCTAATCCCGATTCAGCCACTACTCTCGACCCCTTATGAAACTAGGTTTGTGCCATTGAACCACTTGTGGTCGCCACCACTACTTCCAAATCCTAGTTTGTTGAGTTTGGGGTTGCACACGAGGTGCACGTGAAGAGGTAGTAAATTAAGTTATACATATGTGTGTGTGTGTCATTTTCAAGTATTTAAGTCCCACAATTGGACGATACAGACATTGCTCGTTCTTGCCAATGGTGTTATGGTCGAGTGGTTAGGGATGTGTGGGTTTATCCCCCACGTCCTAGGTTCGAGACCCGCCGGCAGCATGGTTACTTTCTTATGGTGTTGACTTGTAGGTCGCAATAGGTTATGGGATCCTATAAAACATTGCTCATTCTTTCATTTATCCCGTGAATGGGATCAATGGCTTCTCTTACAGGGGTTAAACACTTGAAGGGGAGCATTGAAAGACAAAGTCCTAATCTTGAGGATTTGTTAAGATATAGATTTGTGGGTCTTGCTAAACCTATCAAATGCCCTCATATATTGACAATATTCCATTGAAACTGAGCAATTTTTATTTTCAAATTGTTTCAGTGCGGTTTCGTATTCACAAACGCTTTGCTAATGTGAATCAAGTTTATCATGTCCTTCGTGTACACAACCGTGTAGTTCATATTTACGAAGTTAAAAGTTGAATCCAATGCATTCTTTTTTGTTTTCATTGCGATGATATTAAGCACTAATACATTTGTGATTTACAGCTGTTGTGATCTCACTTATAATCACCAGTGGCATATTAGTTAACCTTTGCGTATGTTTCTGAAGTATATGAGTATACCCTTCGTGGCTGTCAATGTGAGGCTTCCGCCTCAATCTTTTAGAACAAATGCAAAAGTGTATGAGGTCTCTACGAAAAACTTTTCATTCATGGCAGAACCAAGAGCGTCTAGCACAGAAGCTGCATGTGCTTTCCATTCAAGGTCGACTCGATGAAGCAATTCAAATTCTTCACCACTCTTCTGATCATTTTCACGCATCCAATGATATTTTCCTTAAACTCATTCGATCCTGCATCAAACACAAATTCTTTGCACATGGCAAAGAGATTCATAAGCTCATGATAGGGAGTGGAGTTAAGACAGATGTTGTATTACTGAACAATTTGATGATGATGTATTCAAAATGTGGGAGTATTGAGCTCACCCGTCAATTGTTTGATGAAATGTCAGACAAAAATTTGTTCTCTTGGACAGCAATGATTGGTGCTTATGCTAATAGTGGGGATGCAGTCCAAGCATTTGAATTTTATAAGAGGATGATTTTGGCAGGAATCCAAGCAGATAATTTTCTTTACCCACTTGTTTTGAAATCCTGTGCAGGGATGAATTCCTTAAGGGATGGTAGAAGGGTCCATGCTGATATTATTAGCAGTGGATTTCAGTGGGATTTGGTTGTATTGAATTCTATAATAGACATGTACAGAAAATGCAATAGTTTGGCGGATGCGGAGAGAGCTTTTGATGAAACAGTTTCAAGAGATATTTTTACCTGGACAACCATGCTGATAGGGTATGTGCAATTGGGTAAAGGATTAGATGCATTGAAGTTCTTTAAAGAATTTATGCATTCAGGGGTTAAACCTAGTTCTACCACTTTTGTAGGGATTATACCTGTTTTCTCTAATTTGGGTTGTTTGAAACTAGCAAAACAAATTCATGGATTGGCCGTTATCACAGGTTTTGATTGCGATAAAATTCTTGGAACTTCCCTTGTTGATATGTATGCTAATTGTGGGAGTTTGGGGTATAGTCGTCTTATCTTTAATGGATTGAACGGGAGGGATATTGTTTGTTGGAATACAATGATCAAGGGCTATTCTGAAATGGAGTTTTTCGGTGAGGCCATCCAATTGTTCAAACAGATGACGCATATAGATGGTGTAATTCCAGATAAAAGTACTTGGGATTGCATTGTTCTACCGTATCTGCAAAAAGGGTTATCTGTTCAAAGTGTTTTTGATATGATCGACCACTTGGAGCAAGTAGGTGTAAATCAGAGCCTGGTATCTGCGACGTTATTAGACCAGATATGTGATCATGTTACTGATGTCCAACAAGTTAAGGAACTCTGTTGCTACTTGAACAAAAGAGGTCATACAATACACAGTGTTGCAGCATCTAAGCTTATCCAAATCTGCTCAAAATTTGCTGACATCAAAGCTGCTCAAGAAATTTTTTATTCTGTCAACTTGAAGGACTTGGATTGCTGGAATTTTATGATAGGATGCTATGCATATAATGGGTATGCCACCAAGGCAAAAGAATTATTTGATTTGTTGCAGAGATCCGGGATGGAACCAAATCTATTAAGCTGGAATAGTCTGATCTCAGTATTTGTTGATGCTGGTGATTCTGAGGCTGCTTTACATATGCTGAGTAAAATGAAATGGGCACTCCAAAGTCCAGACGCCACCACTTTTGATGTCATTGTTCCTGTCATTGGAAGTATTTCTTGTCCAATGACAGGCAAGGAGTTACATGGCATGCTCTTGAGAAATGGGTGTGCCATGAATAAATATGTCTGCACTGCCTTAATAAACATGTATGGCAATTATGGAAGTGTAGCTTATGCAGTTAAACTCTTCAAATCGATAGAAAGCAAACACTTGGTATCGTGGAATGCAATCATCTCAAGTCTTGCAAAGAATGGATTCATGGATGAGGCTGCAAAAATCTTCCATGAAATGAAAATGACAGGAGCAGGGAGAAACATAATTACTTGGACTACACTGGTATCAGGTTATGCACAACATGGGCAAGCCAATGAGAGTCTAAATCATTTTCGTGAACTTCAGTTGGAAGGACTAAGACCCAATTCTATTACCATTGCTAGTGTCCTACCAGCATGTGGACAGTCAGCCATGTTATTCCTTGGAAAATCTGTTCATGGGTATGTCATTAGAAGTGGGTTCGACGATGAAGACCTAGTTGTCTCAAATGCTCTCATGTACATGTACATCAAATGTGGACATTTGGAGTATGCAGAGCGGGTATTCAGAAAATTGCCTCGTAATGATCTTGTTTCATGGAACACTATGATCCAGGGTTTTGCAATTAATGGGAAGGCTATAGATGCACTTGCCTTGTTTAACGAAATGTTGTCTGAAGGGGCACAACCCAACAACATCACTTTCATAGGTGTACTTAATGCCTGTAGTCATGCTGGGTTGATTGATGAAGGGTGGAGATATTTTAACAACATGGAATCCAAGTATGGGATTAGACCTAGTGGAAAACACTACGCTTGCATGGTTGATATCCTTGGGCGTGGAGGGCATTTTGAGGTTGTTAAAGATTTCATTGTTCAGATGCCAGTGCAACCAACTGCAAGCCTTTGGGGTGCTCTTCTTTCAGCTTGCAAGACTCATGGGAATGTGGAAATGGCTGAGTTTGCAGCAAGCAAGCTCATTGAGTTGCAGCCTGAGAACCCTGGTAACTATGTGTTGCTGTCAAATATCTATGCTTCAGCAGGGAGATGGAATGATGTTGATCAAGTGAGGAAAATGATGGTTGAACATGGAGTCAAGAAGTTTCCTGGAGGTAGTTGGATTGAGACGGGGAACAGTCATGCTTTTGCAGTTGACAGTGTAGCAAACCTGGAAATGGAGGATATGTACAGACAAGATTTGACTACTGTGATGTTTGAAGAAGGTCGTACATAAAAGAAATAAATAAAGAAAGATGAGTGGTACACAAGTTTTGGGATTGAATTCTTATTAAACAGGTAACTGACCTTCCAAATTTCTATTACTTTTCTTTGTAAAGAAAAAGCTCCAGAATTCATTCCATTTTATTTGATTCTTCTTTTTCATCAGATTGCCAAATGTTCGATCTCAATTTCGTTCTCCACATGGAGTGTTCCTCATTATCTTCGAATTGACTGTTCAATTGGAAAAGATCAGTTCACGAGATCCTCGGTGGTGGGTTTAGTAAGTGAAACTTCAATTTCTACTTTTCTCGATTCATCCGAATTAGAGTACTGTCTTTAGTGTTAATGTTATCCCCATTACTGGTCTTACTATATTTCTATGATATTTGTTGGAGATTTAGTCTGAACTTTGGTGAAAGATTTTACATTTTATTGATGATTTTGTGTTTTTGAAGGTTTTGTTTGGATTTTGGTTAACATTGTAGATGCGATACTCAGAAGAAATGTAACTGTCGATGAGAGTGTCTGAAAATTATGGCACCCAGCCTTGGGGACGACTTTATAAAAACCACTACAACTTCTTATTGGTGCACACTTTGGAGAGAAGTTATGAATCTGAAATTGAACTTTCTGAAACACGAGTCAGTTTGGAGGTAAAAATGGAGCCAGAGAATAGATTTCTGGAATGATAAGTGAATCCTCAACAAGCCTCTTGTGGAGTTGTATAGTGATATCTTCGGTATCTCTAGCTGGAAAAGAGTGGGAATAAGCACGGTTACAAATATTTTGGGGTTTCTCAGTCTATTGATTGGAAAACTAGAAATATTTGTGGGTTTGGAATGATAATCAAGAGATATGATTTGTGTGTGGTAATCAACAGGAGTCTGTTTATGACCTTGTTGTTTGGTGCGTGTTTTCTGCTCAAGTTTGTTCTAATCTGATTCTGGACTGTGAGGGAAGTAATCTGCTTGCGTCTTTCTCACAATAGGTAAGACAATGGGAGGTGAGAAGCTTCTCGTGCAGGGACACTAGATATGGCACAACTACTCAAGTATTAGTGGCAGCAATTTGGTTGATATAGAACATTTTTAAGAGATAAAAAGGAGGATTTAGGGGAAGGAGAAAAATATTGAGAAGATCTGTAGAGAGATCAAAGGCCTTGTGTCCCATTGGGCGGCGTGTAGGGGACCCTTAAAGACGTTTCCTTAAGGATTTAGGGGTTTCAATTTGATCAACTGTGGAGATTGTCTCTGTTGCTCTGTGAGATTCTCACTCAGCAGAGCTTTGTTTTTGTTAATGAATCTTGCTTCTTCATTTTGTTGATAAAAAAACAAATATGCAGGGAAGGTATGCTGTAAAGTTTATCAAGTTTTTTTTCTCAAAAAAAATGAAATGAGAGGGTTCGATAGTAAATATCAGTTAGTACATGTGGTTGACACGTCTACAAAAGAGATAAATCAAGCTTGGTTAAATATTAAATAATGAAATTAAAAAAATTCTAAACATTGACAATAAGATATTTTGAAGTATGAAACCGGCAGGCTTCTGAAACTCGATCCAAACTATGAAAATCTATTAATTTACTTCATTAGTCACCTCATCCACCTGCTTGAATGTTTTTTGTATATCATATAAACAGCACGTTGATTGTGAAGGAAAGTCTTGATTTATTTTTGTAGCATGCAAATTGAAGTTCTAATGTTTCACTTGTTTCCTTGTAAGATGTATCAATCGCAGCATGTGTATATGACCACCAAATTACTAGCAGCAATCCTATTGTCTAAAATGGTCTTGAATAATACAGACCACCGGCCTCCTATACCAGATCTGTATCTGTCAGAAGGTGATAAATGAAGGGCTCTCATTCGTTCTCATGTTAACACATTGCTCTCAGTTTCTCGGGATATTTCTCCCGACGAGGACTCAAAGCTTCTCTTTAAAGTTACTGCATGTATGTGGGTTGTTTCAATTGTTGGCGGTTGGACTAATTTCCTTACTCTAGGCTATACAAGTAAGTTTCAGTCAACAACAACTCATTAAAAATTTCAGTTTTCATCGCATGTTTCTTTGGATCTTGTGGCCATGTTGAAATAGGATGCAGTGAATAGTTAAGTTTATTGGCATGTTCCAGCTGTATTAACACCAAGAATGATTGGTTTTGCTAGTAAGTGTCATAATACTCTGGACTTGCTTAATCATTGTTTCAATTGTGCTGTTCTTGCGAGTCTGCTTCTTGTCCATACATTTCAAATGCTGTATGAGAATTACGAAGATCGTATTGACAGAAAGGTTATGAAGTCATAAGGAGTTACAGAACTTCTATTTGATATTATGTTTTCTGAGAAATTTTACCCATTAAACTATTTGTTGAAATCTATTTTATGGGTTTCTAGAAATCTACTTGGGATGTATAAGATATTTAGGAATTTGTTTTCCCTGCATTCAAAACCTTTTTTCCCCCCAAGTATTTCATTGGCTGCAAGTGTTATTTTCCCCCATATTGGTTGAGTGACTTATTTTTTTTCTGTAAATTTTCCCCTCCTTCCCTTTGTTTCAAACATTTTTTTCCTCTTCTTTCTAAATCTCCTGACTTCACAATGATTTAGAAAATTGGGTAGAAATGGAAATAGAAAATACATAATGAAAATTTACATCTCTCCCCCCCCCCCCCCCTCTCTCTCTCTCTCTCTCTCTCTCTCTCTCTCTCTCTCTCTCTCTCTCTCTCTCTCTCTCTCTCTCTCTCACTTTTATACTATATTCTGCATTTGTTATTAGTTCTTGCCCCAAACCCCCTCAATCTTTGATTCTCCTCCATTTTCTAGGCTCAAAACCAAAGGGGAAAAGGAAAATGAAACAATAATGAGATTCTTAAGAAGAACAAGGAATCCAGGGCAATGGAATCAGGAGACTGAACAATACCTGACTCAATGTTCAAGAACAAGGGTATCATCTCTCTCACAGTATCATTGTTCTCTTAATCTCTCGTAGGTTATTTCATGTAGGTTTTTTTTTTCATTTTATACTCACATTTCAAGGTCTGTATATAATGTCATTGATTTTACAGCCTTCGATTGCGCTGATCTTTGAATACACTTTAAGAGCGTATTTGGTTGCATGGAATGTTATTTCATGGGAATCCACGAGGGTACCACCTGCATTTAAGCTAAATTGAGGTAACACTCATGATCCACCAATAGATTTTGTGATTAATTGCGGTAATGAAAATCTCATGAACATAATCACATGCTCTTGGGGGGGGGAGGGAGTAAGGAGTAGGAGTCTCATGTTTATGGAATTTTCATTCCCACCATTGATCACAAAATTAAATGATGGATGTTGAGTGATATCTCAAATTAGCCTAAAATGTAGGGGTTCCCTCATGGATTCTCATGACATAGGATTCCATGCAACCAAACACACCCGTAGTTGAAAAAAATAACTCCATTTCAAATGTCCACAACATCGCCTTCACCCATTCCAATTTGGAAAATTGTGCATTATTTAATCTCAACAAGACCTCTTCACTTTTATTGATTTAATTATTCATCATTTTGTTATTCATTTCCCCATATGTTGAGATTTGTTTATGTGCTCAAATTTTCAAAACCGTTGCTATTGTATATCTCATATCTCTGGTTTCTGTTGTTGTATTCTAGAATTTCATGCAAGCACATATCATGCTTGATGAATGTTCTTTACTTTTTTTCTTTATTTTTATTTTTTCCATTTTTTTTTCTCTCGGCTTTTGAGTGTAGAAGTGCAGGCTTTCGTTTTACTGCTGCTTCTCTTTTTCTTTACCAGAGGCAACAGCTGAAAGGTTTCCCATAGAGCTTAAGGAAGCATGGGTGCTTTTTTGTTTTTGTTTTTTGTGTTTTGTTGATTTGACTTGTCCGGGTTTAGCTGAGAAGGTGATGTTGAATTTTCAACAAATGCAGACAACTTCGGAATTTGTATAACAGGAGAAATGAATACATATTATACGTGAGGATATCTAACCCATGAGAATTTTATGGTGCACATAGTTTGACACACTGCATGAAGCAACAAGCCCTACAGCTTGTAACGTCGCTCTTGAGGCTAATTGATGGCAGTGCAGAACACATGTAGTGTTCTATTGATTTATTTTTATTTTTAAAATTTTGAATGTATGTTCGATTGCTTCGAGAGAGGAAATTCTTATTTGACAAACCAGTAACTATTGTTGGTTGCCACCCAATAGTGCCCCTTTACCAAACCCCTTAAAAGCTTGCCAGATTTAAGTGCCGAAGACCCTGTAAAGCAATGAAAAATGAACTTAGGATTCTTGTGCGAACTGATCCAAGTTCGGTGGTATCAGATACACACTAAGAAAGACAAACTAGGAAAAACCAAAATCAGAGACTAGATGCCGATATAATAGCCTCCACTTTCCCTGATTGAACGACTTATAGTTGATGATGTCAAGTAAAGGGGTTCAGCACCAAGGCATTTTATGAGTATTCTTCTCTCTTTTTCACTCCATTTTTTCCCCAGCATTTATCCATGAGTTTGGTTCTCAAGAAGGTTTGAAAACACCATTCTAGATTGCGGAGAGAGCAAGGCCTCAACTCCTCGATACAAAAAAAGAAAAAAGAAACTCCCAATAACAGCTAGCAGCAGTCGTGATTTTGATTACAAACAGAACTTGATTCTAAAACAAAATAAAGCATACTGTTCAAGTTATAGCAATCACTGAAACACTGAAGCTGGTGATAAACCAACACTCGGTGTAGTAGACAGTCTCCTGCTATTGACTGCACAGATTTACATTGTTGTGGATCTCCAGCACTTCCCAACTCACAATCACTGTAGTCGAAGTTCAGGTTGTCTTATATGATTCCTCCGCATCATTTAGCAACCTGAAAATAAGACTGGTGAATGAAAGAACAAGATTTTTTTCACTCAAAACACATTCTTCTATGTGCAGGAAACTATTCTAAAAGCTACTATCTTTTTCTAGGGCAAGCAAGAATTAACAACACTAGAAAAGAAACAAACACTGCACATGTTTCTTATATTATTCTGCCCTGAATCAATGCGATTTTCTTCCACAGATAGGTTTTCCTATTTCAAAGTGCGTGTGTATATGTGTGTGTGATGGGAGACTGCTGAACTTTCTCACCAATGGTGTTTGTTCTCTACAAAAGGATGAAGCAAGACCACTTGAATTTGGATCGTCTTTATACTTGTCCCAAGCTGCTTTGAACTGCAAACCTTTGCATCTGAAACAGTAGATAATAGAACTTTAGAACAGCAAACTTCCATAAGAAAATCATGTATTATAACAGTTCATAAAAGAATATGAAAACTCTACTTGTGGAGCAGAATGAGTATCTCAAGGATATGTTGACGAACTTCCTCACGAGCACTTCTTAATGCTGCTTCCTTGTATATAATGGTGAGCTCATCCACTAATCTGTATTAGAAAATGTGAAAAGAACATGATAAAAATGTTTCATAATGGAAGTTGAAGGTGTCTATCTCATGATTGTCAGAAATGGAGCACTCATCCAAGGATAAATTGCACCCAAACACAGAACAAATAAAACTTGATGTTCCAAGTTTTATGATGCTTCTTGTTTGCAATTCCTTGGCTCAGTCCATCTCCATTTCAAAAGTTTTGTTTCCATCTCTGCCATCCACTGAAAGATTCTATAGCATTTGCTGGAAACTGAATTGCAAAAGGAATGCAAAATTGTTTCAAAACAAGTTCTTTTTCTTTATTCTCTCCATATGGAATAAACCGAAGCACACATAATTTGGCAGACATAAGCAGGTCAATTAATTTGACCAGAAAAACCAAGACGAAAAAACGATCCGAAATCCCAGTGAAACATGATGGATTTGATACTTATATATATAATTAATAAATTAAAAAAAGTCGTATAAAGAAATCTGATCAAAGCTCACCTTTCGATATAAGGTGTGTTCCTGATCCACGTCAACTTTATAATGGTATGAACTCGTGTGAGAACCTGTAAGGCCATTCCAGAATTTCAGTTTTCGATATTTTGCATTCAAAATACCTAAAACGCCAGGTGCAGGTGATGCAAAACATATGGACGTTGCTGTACTGGAGAGAAATAGGCAGCATGACAGTGAGGAGTCCTGAGGACTACTCGGTGGATGGACAATCTCTTGTTATTGACCCCTTTGTCTCCATGACTTTCTTTGTAGTTTTCCTTGATCGGAATAAATCTCTAACAGTCCCTTCATAACAAATCAGCCATTAAAAGTATGTTTTTATTCCATAGTGAGCTCCCCACCGTCACACACACACACACATAAAGTCAACCAAAGACTTCATGCAAGAAATTGAGAGAATTAGACATCCATGCAAACTAATGATCAGTTATTGGTTGATGAGGTTTTCTCCCTTTTTCTTCTTATGTCTGCAACTCCAGGAAACCAAAGCTTCGACTGACCATAACGAAAGACCATTTTTAGTGCTCTAGTAACTAATGCAGAAATATGGAATGAAAAAGAAACTGCCTGACACATTTTTCGAGAACTGATCATGAAGCATAAGAATAGGAAAACCTTTTGAAACAACCACTAGAAACATTTACGTGAAACAATTCTTATTCCTTCCAAGTGAGATAATATTAGTTCTTACCAGTAGAACTGTCTTGTCATCATCAGCATGCATCCATTGAAAGACAAGTGGAAAAATGCGTCTGAAATGAACTAATAGGACTTGCCCCATGCAATTAAAAACTGGCTCGATGAGTTCAAGCCATGTAGTATAGCGTTCCTTGTTCCTCGGTTGGCGCTCTAAATGACTTAACATCTCATTCATCATCTTCTCAAACCTAAACAAAATGTTGAAAGCTCTAAAACATGTAGCATGGATCATGCAAATAACAGAACTACCAATTTGTAGAACAATATGCAAAGATAATCTGGATCGCACTAGTTATCACTTATCAGACATAGAATGTCATAGTTCACAACAAGAAAACCTGAAGCATATATATGCTCCCTGAAGTTAGCATGTGAAAGCAAGTAATAACGAATTGATTCTAAAAGACAGCTAGCTTTTAGATGAAAACTCCAATCAGGGTCAGAAAACATGCAAGTGTTCATGACTTTCTCAAAATCATGTTAAAGATGAGGAGTTGAGTTTTAATTTTAATTTTTTAGTTACAAAAACTCCTAAAAAGAAATCAAAATTATCGATAACCTTTTCTAGATAAAGAAGAGGGCCAAAGTAAGGCCTACGATAGAATTCCAACTAACAAGCAATGGTTCAAATAGAATGCTCTCTAACAATAGCTATGGAGACGCCCACTGCCACAACAACACCGTGACTACCTTCCCTTGCTCCATATGCCCCTCTTTCAGAATTCCTGCATTTCACTCTCTCCAAATAGTACAACACATAGCCTAAGGCACAAGATCCCCAAGAGATCTTCCTTTGAGTGACAGATGCATCGGAGATCTCCATCCTCTCAGGAATTCCACCTATCCTGGGAACACCCAAACCTTATTGAATAAGTTGAACAAGTTGTCCCAAACTCCTCTCGACCAATGTAGAAGTAGATGGGATGACGACTCTAGAACGGAACCGCGCAAGACAAAATTCACATCAATTTGCATACCTCTATGAGCTACACCTCCCTAGATGGGAGTCTATTCACATGCACGCTAGTTTTGGCTCTTGGATATTGTGACTTGAATTAAATACTACATGCTTGCTAATTTGGGTCTTTGGCTATTATGACGAACTATATACTACAGCAGAAGCTCCATTATTCCTATGTTCACTGTTTAACAATTGTGAAATTACTTAATGGTTTATTTTAACTTAACTTATTTCATTACATTTTACCTTTATGATTGTTATAAGCACATCAATTATTTTAACCTTTCTAGAGAACATCAATGACGGTGATGGGTGAGGATGAAAGGGAATGGTACAAACAATGTCGATTTTCAGGTGATCGAGATGTATATTGTGAAAGCCAGTTGTTCTATTTTCCTTTGTTTTTTCCTTCTAATTTTGTTTATTGGATGGCATTCTTAGTGTTTATTCATGTCGATTGTGTGTGTCAGTGGATGATGACTTGAGGAGAAAGATTATTGAGGAGGCGCATCAATTTCGTTTCACCATTCACCCTAGTGGAATTAAGATGTATCATGATTTGTGACGTACATTTTGGTGGGATGGTATGAAAGGTGATTTGGGGGGGGGGGGGGGGGGGGGGGGGGGTGTGTGTGTGTGTTGTTTCTCGGTGTTTGACTTGTTAGCATGTGAAATCCGAATATTATAGACAATCCTTTGGAGATCCCAACATAGAAATGAGAATATGTTACTATGGATTTTATCAATGGGATTCCACGGTTGAAGAGAGTAAATGAGTCTATTTGGGCTCTCGTTAATTGGTTGACAAAGAGTGCTCATTTTCTTCTCATCAATATTCATAGGACAACATATAGCTTGGCTCGATTATTTGTTCAAGATGGTAAGACTTTATGGTGCTTCAGTGTCAACTGTATCCGATAGAAATTCATGGTTTACTGCACAGTTTTGGCGTTGTTTTCAGCAGGCCATGGGTTGATGTTAGACATGAGTACATTGTATCACACTCAATTAGATGGCCAAAGAGAGTTAACCAGATAGTTGAAGATATGCTTAGAGCTTATATTTTGAACTTTGGAGGAAGTTCGGAGGATCATTTACCATTATGTTCATTTGCTTATAGCAATAGTTATGAAATGAAATATTGGTATGGCTTTGTTCGAGGATTTATATGGTAGACCTTGTAGATCTTCGGTGTGATGGGCAAAAGTTGGTGATTCAATGGTGATTGGTCCAGAGGTTGTGAGAATGCTACAGAGAAGTGAGAATTTAGAGTTGATTCGAGCATGTTTGAAAACAACGAAGAGTCAACATAAAAATTATAAGGATTTTGAGTGTACGATCGATGACAAGGTGTTTTTGAGAGTATCTCCCATGCGTAGTATTGTTCGGTTTAGATGTAGAGTGAAGCTCGCATCGAGGTGTATTAGTCTTTATGAGATTGTTAAGAGGGTTGGTCCAGTTGCTTACAGTTGGGAATGTTTGTGATCCATGATGTGTTCCACAATTTGGTGATTCCTAGATGTTTTGTGGATCCTTCTTAGATGGTAGATCAAGTTGATCAGGAAGTCTCGGAGAGGTTGATTTGTCCCGTTCGATTGATCACTATAGATATAACGATGAAAAGTGGTTGCGGTAAGACTAGTCAAGGTACAATGGAGTGACCAGGAGGGTGATATGATTGGGAATTAGAAGATTATATTCGTTAGTTGCATCCGTATTTATTTGTAGAGTCTTCCTTGTCTAGTTGATGTCAGGGACGAAATCACTTTAAGGTGTGCATATTGTGAAAGCCTCATTGTTCTATTCTTTTGTTTTTCCATCTTATTTTGTTTGTTGCATTACATTCATAGTGTATTCTAAATGGCGAGGGAACGAGCGAGGGAGGAGAGTGTGACCCTCCATCCCCCTCCACATGCACGCCCGTGTGACCCTCCATCCCCCTCCTTCGCCCGTTTCCTCGCCGCCAAGCATCACTCGTTTTTTTAGCGTCCTCGGCGCTTGTGTTTCCATGCGAGTGTATAAAGCAATTTTGTGGAAAATTGTTGATTTTGGGTAGAAATGTCAAGCTTTTGGCCCTTGGCCCAAACCCAAAATTTTCCATCTTCTTCCTTCATCTTTTCCAACTTAGGAGAGAGTGGGAGAAAAAAGCTACACACCTGGTTGTCAGAAAACTTGGGATTTGAAGGCTATTCAATCCATCTTTCGGTGTTTTTTCGGTAGATCTTCTTCGTGGAAGCTTGGAGTGCAAATAGAGCTTATCGTGGCTTCATTCTGGTGCTGAAATTTCCTTGTTCAGGTGAGTAAATCCTTAAACTAACTCTGATTTTGTGTTTTTTTTCCTCCTTTTTGCTTGCATGTTGTTATCTATGGGCTCTGGGTGCAAGAGAAATTTGAACTTTTTATGTATGGATCAATGATGAAATGTGTTCTTCTTGTGGGTTTTGAGTGTTTTTGAGTTCCATGTTGAAATTCCTCATGGACTTAATATTGGCGGTTTAATTTGGTTCATTCTGAGTGATTGTGATGGATTTTTTTAGTTTTCAGTAGAAATGCTTTAAAACGAGTTTGTCGATGTTGTAGTATTAGGAGCACTTAGAAAGCAAGAGCTGCTCGAAATCAACTCGAAAATCGGCTCGAAATGCTAGATTTCGATTTGTCCCTGCCTAGCAATTTGTTCAGTATTTCCAGGTTGTTGAACCTACTTGTAACAAGTTCCGTAGATAGTCATGAGGTCTTCCCTTTCACTTCTAGATAGCCCAACAGGGTTCGATTCTAGTTTTATTCGTTTATTTGTACTTATTTTCTAGTTCCAATTTATTAAACTTGCTCATAACCTATGCAGTTAAAAAGACATTATAACGCCGTTATAACTCTGATATAACGCTTAATGGGGGTGAACCGTTACGTTATGACATTATCACGTTATGGTATCACATTTCAGTATAACGGCGTTGTATGGCCTTTATTGAGATAACGTTTTTTCAATAACTATGTTTTAACATTTTGTTCTAATAAATAAAAAAATTAAAAACAAATACCTTTTTCACTCTCAATCGATCCAGAACCTTAGACTCAAAGTAAAGAAGGAGAACCAGAGCTTTGATGTTACCAATCGACAGAGAACAAGAGAAAAAAGGAAGAAAACGAAGAGTCGTTCGCACTCGCTGTTGCAATCTTTCTCATATGAAGGGAATGTCTTTTTTATTAAATTTTTTTTTGTTTTTGAAATTAATGTTATGAACATGATTTACTCTTTTGACTCTATAATACATTAATATTTTATGGGGTATTAAAAATATATTTAAAAAACTATTCTGTTACGTATCGTTATATCCTGATATATCTCGTTATAACCTATAACGCTCTTGGACCGTTATGGGTTCGTTATCCGTTTTAACTGCATAGCTCATAATAGATTATGTAGTTGGCCAAATAGGTTTTCCCTTTCACCTCCAAAGAGCTCAACAGGATTCGATTCCTAGCTGCTAGTAAATTTTTTACTATTTTGATTTATTTATTTTGTGCTTTTTTTTGTAAGTTCTTTGTGATGGCATATATGGAACCAAACATGAGGTTTATACTTGATGATTGGATTAGGAATTTAATTCACTGCTAGATAACAATACGAATAATATGTTATATAATGTATGGCATCCACGGGTATTTATTATTGTTTTGCTTTTACGTTTTGTTCATACCAGTGTTTGGTGACCCGTTTTGCTTTGTGTGGCATGTGGGTGTACTCCTGTCAGAGTGCAGGCACTGGGGACGATCACGATGTTCAAGCCAAGCGAGTGTAGTCTTCCATCACATAGTTGTGTAGGTTGTGATCTTGTGTCTTGATGTGTATAGTTGTTAGTATTTTGTTTAGACCTGATGTTTATATTACACTATATAATCATGGGTTTTGGAACCAATGTAGTTATGTTGCTACTATGTATATTTCTTTTTGTTGTAAAGTTATATTTGTTCTAGTTTAAAATGTTGTTTCGACTTTAGGCCTAGCTCGTGGTATTATGTAGTTGTTAAAACCCCATCACACACCGCTTATACGGAAAACGTTTATGACGATGGTCTTATGTATAAGCGGGGCATACGACATATACATTGGTTGAGCCATAGAATGAGTAGTTGAATTTTCTTTGACTGTTAACAATGATATATATGGCTGGGGGAATTCTAATTGGCGAGAAAACGGGCGAGGGAGGGGGGTGGAACCCTCCATCCCCCTCGAGATGGTCCCCCACCCTCACAAGATTTGAAATTACAATTCAACGTATGGGCCTCAAGTCTTCCCTGTACTCTATCAGAATTCTTCGGATACTTGTGGCATTTATCTGTGACTAATATCTACATCCCTCAATATTCATACACATGCTACAAATTGCACGGATTCAAGCAAAAGATAACTACCATAGAGATAACTTTCCAAGACGCATTTCTCCCTCAACTTTATGTTGCTAAAACTTTCACCAGATAAGTCAGCAATAAGAACAATAGCTTCAGGAAGAATGATCGAAGCATATCAAGCCATAATCCACCCAAAAAAAAACCACTCATTGTTTTTGTAAGAAACAACACATCAATACATAGTCTTACTTTTCACTTTTTTCAGAAATTGATGTAGGCCAGCTAATTAGGGATAATTAATTAGCATTATGTGTAACTGGGCCTAGTATAGAAAAAAATCACATTAGCTAGGGTTAGATTAGTTTGCTTACCAAAGAAATTAGAGCGATTATAAATAAGGCAAAACATTAAACATTGTTCTTGGTGATTGAATGAATGAACTAATTGTTTTTAATTTATTTTTGAATTAGGGTTTAACATAGATTAAGCTTGGTTCTAGTTCTAGTTTTAGCTTAAAATCTATCAATTGGTAGTATCAAATCCAAAACGCTTCTTTAGTACATGACGGCACAAACCAAATCGCAAAAAAAAAAAAAAAAACTTGGAAGATGACAAAAGAAGAGAGAATAAAGATAGTTGATGCCATGGAAGCCTGGAAAAAATCGAAAGATCTCTCAGATTTTGAAAGAGAACAAGATAGACTCCACAAAGAGGAAAAAAGACTCAAAAGAGAAGAAGATTGACAAACAAACTATCAGGGTTGCAACAATGGATTTAGTCATAGTTCGTGCAAGTGGTGGAAAACGAAATGCAGAAAATGGAATAGTTGATTATATAACTCCTAACATGGAAAACAACGAGCACCCACAAGCTTTACCCGTCGGCCCCCAAGCCACACTGCCGGCATCGCCATACCATCAGCGGTGCAGTGCATCCCAATATGTCGACTACCCTTGTCGACCCTCCAACAGCGCCCCTCCCTACACCTGGTCCTGTGAAGGAGAAGATTCAATTTTGTGGGGTTACTTTCCCCAAAGGTTTAGTCTGCACCACCGCCATATTCTGACTTAAGTGAATTTAATTGATTCTTCTACTATCATAGCCAATCATAATTTGATTTTGGTATTCAGCCTATTTGCCACACATGATAGGCTATGTACTTCTGCAGGACAATGTATATGATCTAATTTTGGAACAATTTCATGGTTAAATTTGAGAAAAAGCTAACACCTAGGAAGCACGGACTCTCAGAAAAACCCTTCGAATCCTAGTAAAACGCGTGTCGGATACGGATACGCGTGCGACACGCGGCCAACACGTATCCGACACGCGATCAACGTGTCGGTCAACTTGACTTGGTCCGGACACGGTCCGGATTCGGTTGCAAATAATAAAAAAATTCCAGATCTTAATAAGATCGAACATACGAGATTAAAAGCCCTAATATAAAACCTAATCTCCCCGATTTCACCTTTCTCAAATCACAAACCCAACCATTTGCAGAGAGAACTTAGAGGAGGAACCGAGGAAGAAAAGAAAGAAGGAAGAGGAAGAAGATAAGGAAGGAAGGGAAGATGAAGAAATCGGGTCATTTCTCACTCTCTATCCTTAGAGAAAGAATGAAGGAAGGGAAGAGAGAACTTAGAGGAGGAACCATTTGCAGTGAAGCTCCATCCATCTCTCAGGTTCGTCTCTCACTCTCTGTCCTTCTGCTCTTCTTTACAAATTTATGTCCTTATGCTCTTCTTTACAGATCACTCTGATTTCTAATTTCCCAAATCGAAATCTAATTTTTTGTTGTTGTTTCTGTTTGTGTTTGCAGGTTTACAACTTGTTTCAGAGAAGAAGAAGAAGAGGTGGAAGAAAGAAGAGGAACAAATCAGAAGAAGAAGGGAAAAAAGAAGACATGCGACTGTGAGTCTGTGACAGTCGATCAATCACTGTTTCAGAGAAGAAGAAGGGGAAGAAGAAGAAGAATGAAGAAAAAGAAGAAGAAGAAGAAAGAGGAAATTACAAGATCAAGTGATTCTCTTCTTCCACTTCATCTTTTTCAATCTTCATTGTTCATTTTAGTTCTGTTCTATGTTTGACTTTAATACAATAAAGCCAACAAAATGCAAAGAGGTCTGACCACTCATTTATGCTGATTTATTTTCCCAAAACACAAACTAAAAGCCTCTTACGAGGTCGTTCAAACAAAGAAGGAATTTTTGCAGGACCCCAAACATCGGAGTGAATTTTTATAAAGGGAACGGGACATCTATGAATACTTGGTGAATATGGAATACGGTGACTCTTGGCCAGTTCACAAATGTCACAATGAAATTCTGAATCACTAACAACCGAAAACAAATGAGGCTGCAACTTCTTAAGATAACGAAAAGACAAATGTCCTAAACGACAATGCCATAACCATACTACCTCCTTTGCCTTATCGACCCTAATGACCTGATTAGCTTGCCCCAAAAGATTCTTGCGTCTCTCCCGTCTCTGTCAGATCCAAGTAGTACATTTTCCCCCTTCTAACCCCATAACCAAGAATCTGTCGAGTCAGAATGTCCTGAAACACACAGAAAGATGGATAGAACGTCACAATACATGCAAGTGTTCGAATAATTTGACAGACAGACAAGAGGTTACAAGCTAGTGATGGAACAATTAAGACAGATTCAAGATTAAGGGTATCAGATAACACAATGGAACCTTCGCCGCTAACCAGAGTTGGAGTACCATCCGCAGTAGAGACAACATTTTGAGAGGAAGCTCTAAGATTTACCACAAGGTTAGGGTCATTTGTCTTATGATTAGATGCACCTGAATCAATTATCCATGTAATATTCGAAATAACTGTATCACTCATACCTGATTGTGCTACATTAGCAAAAGAAGATTGCATAGTGTGATTGACTATTGCCTGGGTTGTGAATAGCATAAGAAATTTTTTTTTTTTGCTCTCTCGCTGTTTCTCTGTTTCGCTGCAAACCTTTCTCTCTGTTTCGCTGTTTCTCTTCGCGAAAAAGATAGCAGGGCGGGCAATGGACTGCTGAAGATGGCGAAGGTCTGATGGAGGTCTGTGGACTGTTGATGGTCCTTCTCCTCTGCTAACTTTATGCCCAAGCGATAGTGACTGTTGATAGAGGCGAAGGTCTCTCCGCGTTCTCTGCCTCGGCGAAGGCTCTCCTTCTTCTCTATCTCGGCGAAGGTCTCGGATTGGATCGTGAAGCCCTTCGACGAACTGGTGGCGATGGGGTTTTATGATGGCGACGAACTGATTTGTGGTGGCGATGAGGTTTCAGATACGACTCTGTGATAGCGGTGGCGGCGTCGAACTGATTTGTCGGTCTGTTGATCGACTCTGTGAGTTGAGGTGCGAGATGAAGGGTTGTTCGATGGTGGTTTGTTGGTATGTTTAGGTTCGTTTTGGGGTTGATTCAGATGCGTTTCAGGTATGATTCAGGAGGTTTTCAGGGCTGATTTCAGAGTCAATTAAAGGGTGGTTCAAGGGTCCAATGGTGGTGATGTTGCGGACAACGTTGCTCTTATACCAATTTGTTACGGGCGGAAGCGTTTACAAATGTCGAAATGCGAAGCTATAAACAAAATACTAACAAATATTGGAGACAACCAATTTAACGTGGTTCGGCAAACACGCCTACATCCATGACAAATATCAACTTTACTGATGAGAGAGACAAATTACAAATAGAGAAAGCTACAAAACGTCAAGAACGTTACAAATACAAGTGTCTAAATGACACCACACAAATACGCAGGCTGCGTGTAACACAAACAAAACAAATAAAACAAAACAAAAAACCAACACTCTCTCTCCTCACTTTCTCTCCTTCCTCACAAAACACAAACAGAGGGTTTGAGAAACCCTAAGTTTCTCTCACAATCTCTCAATCTCTCAAGCTTCTCAAAATGGAAGAAGATATCTTCTGAAGAGGAGGGGGTTCCTCTTTATAGCCGCTTGAGGCGGTGGAAGGTGGCGGTGATGGAGGCTTCCATCACCTTCCACCAACTTCTTCTTCTTCCAGCTGTTCTTGAAGATGCAACTCAGATCCAGTAATTCACAACTCAAATCCAGCTCATATGGGTTGTCATCCATGCCGACATGCTGCAAACCATTGCCGACAAGCCGAAATTCCATGCCGACATGCCGCACTTCCAGGTTCTTCTCTGACTCTGTTTTCAAACTCTTTGAATTTCTGTTTTTCAACAATTCTCCACCTCGGTGAAGATTTCACAAATCTGAGCCGACAATAATAAACACGAACAAAACAAGCAGCCGACTTCTAACAAATAGAATCAAACCAATACTAATTGAGGGTCTCACCCCTCCAAACGCGCTCATAGGCGCCATACACCCGAAGGTGCCATATACCAAAGCATACTCAAACTAACAAACCAACTCCACCTTGACTAACATGGAGTCTCGAACCAGACTTTTCAGAAACACAATGTGCACAAACCTTCATACTGCACATCTTCATATCTTCTACCAATTGTTTCTTCAACAACTCGTGCAGAACTTTCTCACCTTTACTGCCTGCACGCAAATACCAAACCCTCGAGGTTTCCTTACAAACATCTTTGGAGCTATCAGTAACTCCATCAGAAGCAACATCCATAGGGCCTTCAATAACACAAGTTGCTCCACCAGCGTAACTGTACTCATCTACAAGAAGTACAAGTTACCCTTCCAAATGGTCATTCAAAATTACAAGTGCTCCATGAACGACCTTCAAAACTTCAGCATTTCATACAACATCAAATGTGCCCATCAAAATAACCTTCGGCTTTGATACCAATTTGTTGCGGGCGGAAGCGTTACAAATGTCAAAATGCGAAGCTACAAACAAATACTAACAAATACTGGAGACAACCAATTTAACGTGGTTTGGCAAACACGCCTACGTCCACGATAAATACCAACTTTATTGATGAGAGAGACAAATGACAAATAGAGAGAGCTACAAAACGTCAGGAACATTACAAATACAAGTGTCTAAATGATACCACACAAATACGCAGGTTGCGTATAACACAAACAAAACAAATAAAACAAAACCAAAAACCAATACTCTCTCTCCTCACTTTCTCTCCTTCCTCACAAAACACAAACAGAGGGTTTGAGAAACCCTAAGTTTCTCTCACAATCTCTCAATCTCTCAAGCTTCTCAAAATGGAAGAAGATATCTTCTGAAGAGGAGGGGGTTCCTCTTTATAGCCGCTTGAGGCGGTGGAAGGTGGCGGTGATGGAGGGTTCCATCACCTTCCACCAACTTCTTCTTCTTCCAGTTGTTCTTGAAGATGCAATTCAGATCCAGTAATTCACAACTCAAATCCAGCTCATATGGGTTGTCGGCCATGCCGACATGCCGCAAACCATTGCCGACAAGCCGAAATTCCATGCCGACATGTCGCACTTCCAGGTTCTTCTCTGACTCTGTTTTCAAACTCTTTGAATTTCTGTTTTTTAACAGGTGATGGATGGAGGATACCAAATAAGGAGGTTGCAAGGTGCGAGGATGGATGGAGTTGTTTCCGGCAGCGGCGTGATGGTCGATTCAGGAGGGATTCAAGATGGGAGGTATTTTTTCAATTTTGGCTCTGATACCATGTAGAAAGAAATACTTTAATTTGTTGTGTATCTGATTCATCCCCCAATAGGGTATAAATACAATAGTGTTTCTTGTCTTACAAGAAACAATCTTACAGAATATAGAAACTAGGTTACCTAAATATGAAATTAAAATATCCTAAATATATATATGTTTCTATAATCTATAATTAGAATATACAACTTTCTATAGTAGTTGTATTTGATTTTGTCTTCTCCTCCTTTAGGTAGTCTGGGAAGGATGTGAGAAGAGGAGAAGAGTGAGCGAGCGAGAAAGGGAGTAATCGAAAGAAAGAGAGGACGCGTCGATGGATGGTTCAAAGATGTCGATGCCTTTGGTTGCTTGCTCTTTTGGCAACTGTGGATAGTAAGGAAGACAATGAAAGGGAAGGCAATAAAGAAATAGAGGGTGAGTAGGCCTGTTGGGCTTTGAATTTATTATTAATTTTTTTTTTTTGGATGGCATGGCATGGTTTTGTTCTGATTGAAATCAATCTAGGATCAATTGGTTCTGTCAAAAAAATTTGTTTTCCTGGATTGTGCTCACCCCTACCCAAACCAAATAAATGGAATTTTGCAAACAAATGGGTCTCCCCAACTTCAACAAAATTTCACATTTCAATCACTAGTTTGAAGTTATTCGATCAAAAGACTAGTCCATGTTTATAGTTATTCAACCAAGCCAACCAATCACCTATATTTTTTGGTTCATCTTTAAGAAAGTCAATTAAAGTCAACAATAATAATCATCTCTACTTGTTCAAACAATTTTCTTATTTACTTCATCTTTAATAAATAAATAAATCGATTCATGTGGTCAAATGTGGGGGGTCACACCGGGTTTCAACTTGGAACGCAAAGGATTGCGTTCCTTTTTTTGAGGTAATTTTGGTAAGTTTGACTTTAAAAAATATTTAATGAAATTCTTCGAAGTTATCAATATAATGAGCTCTGCTATGCATCCTGGTCTAAGAACACCGTTTTGTACCTCGGAGGGTGGTCCGCACGTGATCAGACCACTTTACCCTTCTCTCCATGAGTTTGGAGAAGTTGGAGAGGGGTAGAATTGGTCTGATCACGTACAGAGCACGCTCCCAAAGAGAAATCCGTGCTCTCGAACCAGGCTGCGTAGAATTTTTCCAATATAACTTAACCATTTTAAATCCTAAAATACTACATAAAGAGTCTCACGAAACTCATAATATCATACAAACTACATATTACATAAGAATCACATATATATAAGAAAAAAATTTAATATTAAACTAAGGTTATAATGCGTTCAAATATATGAAAATTTTGATTGGCCTAATGAAAAAAAATAAATATTTCAGATTTTGAAAGAAATTTTGGTGACTAAAAAAAAACTTGAAATTTCGACATTTTTTTAGAAATTACATTCCTTGACTTGGAAGAGCATATCCAATAGAGTGCTCAAGCAAACGATAAAAATGGTGGACCGATTTTCGGTTCAAGTTGGGCGAATAGTGTGGGTGGGAATCCTATCCCGTGATCTCGTATTGTCCTGTCCCGATTTTTTGGGTTTTTTTGGGATTGATCAAACTCATCTCGATCCCGTCCTATCCTGATCTTGAGTGAGATGGGATCGGGATGAAAATTTTCAATCTCATTCTGTCTCAAACTTATTTATTTAATATTTAATATTATTAGTTTTTATATTTATTTTGGTTTGTCAAATTAATTGTGGTACATGAAGTTTCGAGGAGTTGTGTGAACTTAACATCACAAAATAATTGTCTTGTAGTTTAAAACAATAACATTTTCATATATAATTTTGGTAAGTTGATTTTAAGAAATATTTAATGAAATTCTTCGTTAAACGTAAAAGTTTGGTTATAATTTTAAAGTTATAAAATAATTTAACCATTTTAAATTCCAAAATACTAAATAAAGAGATCTAAAATACTCATAATATCATACAAACTACGTATTTTATATAAAACAACATCTTGCTCTGCCATGTATTGAAATCGAATCCTTTAAATTTTTCTAATCGGTTATGATCAAGAACTTTTGTGACTCCAGAGATCACTCCAACAATTAAATTAGTTTCAGAATCTCTCATAATTTTTTTGTTGTTACAAAATACAAGTATTTGTTATAGATTTAAAACTAGTAAAATAAAATTTGTCACACAGACAATAATTTACAGTAAGACACACCTAATGGCCAGAGACTTATACAAAAAGAGATAAGGGCACAAGCCCAGACCGTCCCACCCCGATTTGAGTTGGTCGAAAAGCAGCACGGGTGGTATATTTAACATTATACACATTATTCATAGTCTTCAATCATAAAGATCAATAATTCCCCTTAAGGCACACTCTATATAACATATACATAGTATTAAATAAGCTAAAATTACTTTACATATTAAATATGAGAAAATATTTGTTAACCAAAAAGGGCTTTATGTAATTAGTTTCGGTAAGGTTTTGACGGAAAATTCTAGGGGTCGAGGGAAAGGGAGCGAGAGATGGGTGTAACCACCCATCCTCCTCATGATGAATGCCCGCACGCATCTCCAACGCGATGCGCTATTCCCGAAGAGGATGGCGCCCCCTCTCCCTCGCTCCCTCCCTCGCTCTAGCAAAGCTCGGTTTTGACTTGATTGTTTGCCTTTCTTCCTGTACTGTGGATGAAATTCGCACTACTAATGCTAGCCTCTTTTCTCTTACTTTTATTTTTGGGAATTACCCCTCTTTTCAAGGTGAGAAGCATCAATTTTATAAGAGACAAAAACTGTTAACTTAGGTCGAATCCTGTGCTGTGGTATTTTATTTTCCGAGTAAGACATTCCTTTGGATTTGAGAACACTCTTTCTGAATGGATGATGGCAGCAAGGCTTTTACAAAGCGCCCTATTGACCGGAAACAAGCCTTTTATTCTATTTTTATTCCTATTACAAATCATTTTTTTAAAAGAAATTCAACTATAAATATACAAATGGAGACCAATCAAAACTTCGGAAAAAAAAATGAAAATTCGACAAGCAGACAATAAGAAATTCGACGAACAAACAGATTCAAATTTGTCAACTAACAAATATTCCAAATGAATTTCGAAAACAAACTCGAATTTTTCACATATTGAATTATGAAAAATTAAGTTAAATGAGAAATTACAAACATAACACATGTTCCACCTCTCACATTGGTTTCTGGAAGTTTCTACCATATTCCACTGCCTTCTCTCATGCTTCAATGCCTTTCGACTCGATGCCTATATAAACACTTCCCTCCTACAGCTCTCTTCAAATCTCATCATGCATTTCAGCTATTGTTCGGATCAGTTTCGTAGCGATGGTGCTTTCATAATCTCTTCTCCATAGCCATTGAAAGAGAGGTCAAAAACAGGTAATACACATATATCACTTTCCACTCTTCTTCTTTACTGAACTCACTAAATGGTTTCACTAAACTCAATTACTGGTCGTCGTTTCAGAACGAACATGTCGTCATCGTCGTCGTCATGGATTTCAAGACTTGCAGAAGATCTATTGTTGGAAATATTCCTTAGGTCTTCAGTCAAATCAATCGGTGTATGCAAGTGCGTAAGTAAACTCTGGCTCAAGTTACTTACAAATCCTCATTTCCCCAAATTACATCTCAATCGTTCTATTTCAACAAACTCTCATCGCTTCCTCATCGCATTAACTGATATTCACGAATTCTACTCTATCAGTTGCGATTCGTTTGATGAAATCCTAGCCTTACCTACACCCAGAGAGTCATTATTTTACACTAAGGGACCATATGTCTTCGGTTCTTGCAATGGGTCGATTTCTTGTGATTCGTTTGACGAAATCCTAGCCTTACCCACACCCAAACAGTCACTATTTTACAGAAGGGTACCATATGTAATCGGTTCTTGCAATGGGTTGATTTGTTTATCAGACTACTCTGATGCTACCTATATTGATACCTGTATGTATATATGGAATCCAGTCACTAATGAGTGTATTGAGATTCACTGGTCTCCAAGTATGATCGAGCCCAAATCCAGTGATATAGGGACGGACATTGTATTGGGGTTTGGTTACAGTCATGATGAATATAAGGTGCTTAGAATGGAATTTGTGTATGATGAAGATGCAGTGTGTGATCGCGGTGCTGTAATGGTCCACACATTAGGGACTAATTCATGGAGAGTAACTGAAGCAAGTAAAGATTTGCCTATTTATAACAATACTAGGGCTGCAGATGTCAATGGGGTTCTTCATTGGGTGCCTTATATCGAGTTGGGATCTATAGTGTGTTTCCATGTTGGGAATGAGAAGCTTGGGGAAATATCATGGCCAGTGTTTGATCATGAGCCTTATTCTAGTAATCTCCATTTAGGAGTGTTAGACGGGTGTCTTTCAGTGTTTTGTACTTCCACAAAAGGTGTTGATGCATGGGTGATGAAGGAGTATGGAGTGAAGGATTCGTGGACGAGAATGTTTTCTATTGTATACTCCAATTTAACGTACTTGTGGTGTCCCATTCATCGCATTGACCTAGTAACTGTTCGGAAGAACGGTGAGATTATACTGCTAATCAATGATAGTGATTTTTTTTTGTATGATCTAGTGAGAGACAGCAATGGACCATTTGAAATATTTGATGGTGTTCGTGAATTTGGCTGCAAAGCTATTAAATATGTGGAGAGTCTTACTTCGGTAGTGGCATTAGTGGCTGGCAGTAGCGGGCAGAAGCAACAATGAGCAAAGATAAACAAATCAGAGAAAGTGAAACACGGAGAAGGCTGTCTTATATGTTTAAATTGTGATTGCAGTTTGTGTTTACCTACTTCATCGGCTATGACAATGCCGTTTTTGAAGTGTTATATGTCACTGAAGTTGCATTCAGAACTCCTTATGTGGTTTACCCTTTTCGGTTAGTAATTGCGTCTTATTTTCTACTTAGATTGGTGGACTTCATTTCACTACAAGTAATCTTAGTTGTAACTCTTGTTTAAGCACCATTTCAGTCGAAACCTCAACTTTTGTCAAATATCAGGAAGCTAATCCCATGTATATCCTTTGGATGCAATGAACGAAGTATGAATTACATTTCCTCTTGTTTTTATTCAATGCTATTTTGCTTAGGAATTATGATGATAAGAGGTTCGATGGGTATTATCGTATTCTTTAGCTAGCTAATGTGTTCGACACTAACTGTCTGGTAACTTCGTAAATGTTATTTGCGTCGAACTTTGTAAACTTCCTTGATTTTCACAAGACAGGGTTGATGCTTATCTTAGACCATTTAAACATTCCTTCACTTGGTACTCTTGAGTTATTTAATCCTTCATTTGTCATGCTTGATACTTGTGCGTTCTTTTTTCAACTTACTATTTTCTTAGTCTCATTACCTAATTAACGTCTGAAACTCACATTTCCTTTGTGTTCATTGAAGCTCCATGGATTTCACAGTGTTATTTGTAACCAGTGGAGAACGGCAATCTAGGTTGTCAGGGACTGTATATGAAGCCATTTCCCAATTCCCAGTGACCATTGTTATCTTGAAACAGTCCACAAAGTGGCAGATCATCTTGTTCTCAATTGCTAAGAGTAGCTTCTTTGGTCCTTTGGGGGGTTCTATATAATGCTAGAGACACTGTAAGTTAGGATATAAAGTCCCGTTTATGCAGCAAGTCTTCCCACTTTTATTTGAAAAAAAAAAAAAAAAAATCATAGATTGAGAAGTGTAATTTCTCTATTGCGAGTCATCACTTTTCCCCTGGTTCAGTTACGCACCATACTTCCAAACCAAAATGAACCATTAGAAGCCACAGCCAAGTAACCAGCGAGGCAGCGCTGCTCTCTTGTTGCACTCGGTAAGAGGTATGCAGTGACTTGCAGTAACTCTACCCACAAATGGCTCATTTTCTACCACTTATTCTTATAAAGGGTGTGCGCAATAATTAGTTGATGGACGAGAGAGGCGATTCAGGTGAGATGAGAGAGGTCTCTTTGATTGATTGAGGGGTTCTGTTGATGTGTGTTGCGGAGAGATGCGATGGAGAGTCAGGCAGGCGTTGTTACTTCAGGAAGAGATGCGATGGAGAGTCAGGAAGAGGATTATGAAAACAATGATAGAATCTCTATCCGGAAGTGTATGCAACCTTGAAGATTTAGATGTTTTACAGCTTCGACTTGAAGAAGAGTTGAGTGGGAAGACGTTTTTACTCGTCTTGGACGATCTTTGGAATGAGAACCAAGAAGAGTGGAACCGATTGAAGTGTTGGTTAATGAATGGAGCCAAAGGAAGTTTAGTTGTTGTGACTACTCGTCTCAAAACAGTAGCGTCCATCACTGGCACGCTTCCTCCTTATTGTCTAAGGGTGTGTTTAGTTGCATGGAATCCTAAGATGGGAATTGGATTTCCATTTTCTGGCATCCTAAGTCATGGCATCTCATGCCATAGACTTGGCCAACTTTGTTGTTTGGTTGTCCATGGGAATTGGATTCCAATTCCTATTGTGAGTGTTTGGTTGCCAAAAACTAATCATGGGAATCTTTTGTTTTTTTTAATTATGGAGATCCCACAATTCCTCCAACCAACCACTTTGAAAACTCTCTTCTTAGCAATTTCGTTACCGAATTCAAGAAAAACTCCCAACTCAACTGTTCAAGTATTTCATGCCCATTGTATCTCAAAATTTACGCATATGCTCCTTCACGTTTAGTTAATTTGCTTTGTAGTTTCAGTGTCTTTTAAGTTGAATTAGTATTTTATGTGAATACATAATTAGGGTGAAAACACACAAGATGGTTTGTCACAAGTTCTGCAACCTGAATCGAAGCAATCTCTTGTTACCAGAACTTCTAAAGTCAATATCAGTGTAGTATGCTTTGAATTCATTGATTCATTAAACATACATTATTCAAATAGCAACTCTGTCACTACACATGCTATCCTGTAGAAAAGCTCGAGTATGATTTTCCATACACCTAAATCGACAATATTTACAAATGACGGAACAAAGGACGACAAAAAATGCAACATTATGCATAGCACATTCATATTTCTAGATGGACAACACAAAACAACTACATAAAATGTTCAAAATGGAAGGGAATTAAATGACTAACAATCATCATGTAATGTTTTATTGTTTATATAATAAACGAATTTTAAAACATCCCATAAAAATTGCAAGAGATGCTGTATGTGTAGAGATGCCTTGGATAAGGACGAAATCAGTATCTCTTCTCAATCTACACTGTACACACTCCTCTTCTACTTTCTCATCCCATCTTATTCTATATAAACCATCTCCCTCTCTCTTACTTCTTTCAATCCCACATTAAAACCCACTCATCCACTTTTCTTGACTTCTCTTACAGCCTCTCTCTTATCTCACATTTCTTCTAACAAACTCTCTCTGCCTTCATCTTCTTCTGTCCAGTTCAATAAAGATGGACATTCTTCACTTCTTATTCGGGATATGTGGTAAGTACATGATGAGAGATCAGTGCAGAGATCAACCCCTCTTCGAGAGATCAGTGGAGAGATCAACACCACCAGCTGAGATCAGTGGAGAGATCAACCCCTCTTCGACCTCTTCCAAGTTCTCATGGAGAGATCAGTGGTAGTTAATTTGTAGAAATCGAGAAATAGAGAGCGAAGAAGATGAGAGACGTACCTGGGGTTTTTTGCAATGACGAGAGAGGTTCAAAAATTTGCTTCAGTTGATGTGAAGAGAGGTGGAGAGAGGCGAGGCAGCGAGGGAGGACAGCCGCTTTGATAGCCTTTTTTTTTTGACAGCCTGGGGGGCAAAAATACAATTTTGTCCCTTTTTTTAAAGAAGGGGGGCAAAATTGTATTTTCGCCCCCAAGACTGTCAAAAAAAGCCATCGAGCAGGCTGTGTAGCATTGCTCATCGAGAGGTTTTTAGTATCGCCAAAAGTTTTCCTTGGTGAACCGAGGCGCCCGATTCCCACCTAATATGTGGCACGTGCTGGCATCCCTCACTCACCAGTAAATATCAAACAAACACCCAAAATGCTATTTCAAATGAAAATAGGATTCCTATTCCCATGAAATGGGTGCAACCAAACACACCCTAAGAGTTCTATCCGAGGATGATTGCTTGACCTTATTCAAGGCACATGCATTTGGCTTGGGGAATGAAATTCCACCAGCCTTGGTGGAGATCGGCAAGGAGATTGTGAAGAAGTGTGGAGGGCTACCCTTAGCTGAAAAGGCTCTGAGAGGCTTGTTGCGGTTCAGAAGTGAAGAAATTGAGTGGTTGGCAATTCAAAAGAGTGAAATATGGGAGTTACCTCAAAGTGGTGAAAATAACATTTTGCCGGCATTAAGGCTGAGTTACACTTACAACCACTGGCCATTGCTTTTGAAGCAATGCTTTGTTATTGCTCCACATTTCCGAGAGGCAAAATGTTTTGCTCGTATAGAAAAGATGGAGGTATAGAAAAGTGCAAGATGCACGATCTCGTACATGACCTTGCATGTCATATTGCAGTTGATGAATGTTTTGCTCTAGATGTCAGCAACGCGGAGAATATTACAAGAAGAGTTCGTCACGTCTCGGTGGACTTCAATAACATATCATCTTCAATAATTGAGTCTTTGGAAAGATCTTCACCATGTCTGCGTTCTCTCATCTTGTTGGATTACTGGTCAACTATCAACAACTCTGAGTTTGTCGTCTCGTGTTTTATCCGCTTACGAGCATTGGATACGAGTTCAGCATCGAACCATCGATCGAATTTATACCAAACTCTATAGGTAAGATGAAACACCTCAGGTATCTCAACCTTTCTAATAATCCCATCAAATCATTACCTGAATCAATGTGTGAGCTGAAACAAGTTCAGACATTAAAACTCGGATGGTGCATACGACTTGAGTCGTTACCAAAAGATATGAGAAAAATGAGCAGCCTGAGACACTTAGATATCCAGAGATGTGTTAAGTTAATGACCATACCAATTGGTATAGGGCAGTTAACTTGCCTCCAAACATTGAGGGTGTGTTTGGTTGCATGGAATCATATGTCATGGGAATCCATGAGGGGACCACTATATTTTAGGCTAAATTGATATATTACTCCACATTTACCATTTGACCACCATTTGATTTTGTGATCAATGGTGGGAATGAAAATCCCATGAACATGGGAATCTCACTCCTTGGCCCCCCCCCAAGGCATGTGATTTCCATGTTCATGAGACTTTCATTCCCATCATTAATCACAAAACCAAATGGTGGATGTGGAGTGATATAATCAATTTAGCCTAAAATGTAAGGGTCCACTCATGGATTCCCATGGCATAGGATTCCATGCAACCAAACACACCCTGAGTTCATTCATTGTGGGCTTCGACGGTGGATGTGGTATCGAGGAGTTGTGTGGGTTGAACCTTGGAGGAGAATTGGAAATAAAAGGACTTGAAAATGTACGAACTTGTATGGACGCCAAAGCAGCAAATTTGATGGAAAAGAAAAATCTCCGCTCATTAAAGTTATCATGGTCAATCTATTCTCAACAGTCACAAGAAAATGCTAGAGATGTAATAGAAGGCCTCCAACCTCATCCTAGTGATCGACATTTTTCTATTGAAAGGTACTACGGAGTAACCTTTCCAAATTGGTTCACAGCTTCATCACTCCCAAACTTAGTCAAAGTTTCTCTTTCAGAATGCATAATATATGAACATCTCCCGCCACTTGGAAAAATGCCTCTTCTCAAAGTTCTAAAAATAGAATCACTGGAGTATGTGAAATTCATTGATGGTGAGGTTTATGTTGAAGATATGGTGAAAGAATTCCCGTCGCTTGAAGAGCTCAGCCTTTTCAGGATGCATAATTTGGAGGGATGGTCTCGGTCTCTAGATACTGAAGCAGCACAATTACTTCCTTGCCTCAAAAGTTTGATTCTTAAAGAATGCCCCAAACTCACACAAATCCCACAGTCAAGCTCACAAGTCCAATCTGTTCATATGAACAAATGCAACGAAATGGTGTTGGAATCTTTGCAAAACCTCCCTTGCCTTTCTTCCCTTGAAATTTGGAACTTCAACGAGTTGGAATGTTTTCCCAAAGCAGCGCTACAGGGACTTACTGATCTGAAAAAACTAGATGTCTACTCTTGCCCAAAGCTCAAAACTCTACCTGCAGAACTAGAAAGTCTCACAATGCTAACAGAGTTGAAGATGGAGTGCTGTAAAGAGCTGGTTACATTGCCAGACGGGTTGAAGAACTTGTCATCACTAAAATCTCTTGATATTCGCGAATGTGCCGTTTTGAAGTGTTTGCCTGAACTGGAGAAGAGTTCCTTGATTGACCTTAGAATCAAAGATTGTCCAGAGTTGGAATTCTCCCTTAAGGACTTCGAGAACCTAGCAGTCCTTCAAACACTAATACTGGATGGTTTGCCCAAGTTGACATGTTTTCCAGAGGGGATAAAAGGTGCTGTGATGCTGCAACATCTAGCAATTTCACGGTGTTCAGAAGATGTGATGGACTTGCCTGAGTGGATAGGAAGTCTAAGGTCGCTCCAAAAACTTTGGATTGGAGTTGCAAGGATCAGAAATTCTTGCCAGAAGGGTTGCAATACCTCACTGCTCTTCGGACTCTGGAGATTTTCGGGTGCAATGCTGAGCTACAAAGAGGATGCGACAAGGAAAAGGGAGAGGATTGGTTCAAGATTTCCCATGTTCCGCTTGTTGTTATCTCTACATCTCTAATTTAAGATTCCCTTAATCTCCTTCTTCTATTGTATAGTGTTGTTTGTTGTTTCCTTACCACCAAATTTATACTAGTGAGCAATTAGTCAGTTTTTAATAATCTGCTTATGAACCATCTAATTTCCAAAACTGCTTATGTACCTCATTCAAGACACATACATGTCATCCCTCTGTTTTTTGAACACCAAAAGTTGTTTCTTAGTTCAAACCTTCACAAGATATGTACCAGGGACGAAAAAACTAAACCTCACTGATACCCAGTAGATCCATCATCTAATGGATCAACATTGATATGACACAACAGAATCGGTAGGAACTGGATTGACAAGTTTTCAAATTATGGAGAATCTTTTCACCATGGATTTTGAGTGAGAGACCATGACTGACTCCCCCACAATGAGGTTTGGGATCCCACACTTTTCGTCTTGGTCATCAGAATTCTAAATTATCAAATGGGAAATGCGAAAGTATGTTCTATGTTCACAAACAATCATGATATGTAACTAAGAACCCTGTGTTTAGAGCATTTACCGTGTTATCTCTCTAAGTATCCTCTAAAAAAAGTATAAAAGGGCGCAAACAATCTGTCATTTTGGTTCGGTGAACATTACAGCAGACCGAATGGGGCACAGAGTGATTGCACAAAAAAAGTTTGGCTACACTTATTGTATTATCTAGATTTTTCAGTGTTTTTCCTATTCCTATTTGTAGATGTGAATACTACTGTGATGCTAACAAGGTTCTACGCGCTGAATTAGGCCTATAAACACGAAGTAAATGACCTTTATAAAGTTTTGAATCATTTCATGCCACCATATTAAAGCTTACGAACATATGAGAAAATTCAACCAACCAAACGAAAATCCAACCAACCTCTTCATAATCATTCCTTGGCTAAAATTAAAAACTGAAATCAAAAGGAGAGGTTCAGAGTGAAATAGGCATTACCAGAACTGTGACTACGTGTACTACATTCTTTTCCACCCAATTTAAAGAGACCATGCGCCAAAGCCTGAAAAATGAAAAACACTGCGAAGATGAGATACTCTGCTAAGAGCCTTGCTAGGGAGCGAGGGAGAGAGAGCGAGGCCCGCGAGAAGGCAGCCCAACACAGCCCATCTTTCTCGAGATGAGCGAGGCTGCACATCTCGAGAATGATGGGCGGTGTTGGGCCTGCCCTCATGTGGGCCTTGCTCTCTAGAATCAGGGCTTCGCTAATAATCCTTTCTGACTTGGTTTGCTCTTCCCGGTGTTGATTCTCCTCATATTAAAGACTTCTCTCAACCTTTCTAGATAGTCAAGCCAGCCCAATACCATCCATCATCCTAGAGATGTTGAAAACGGCCCAATCTTTAGGATGATGGATGGTATTAGGCCTTCCACACCACCCAAAAAAAATGTTTTTGAAAAAAAAAAGTAACAATGAAATTGTGAGAAGAGAACCATCATCCTCTATTCTCTTTGTCTTTTCTCTTCACTTCTATGTAAATCAACATACAATGGAGCAACACCACCCCACCAGCCTCCCCTCTTCTCCTCTCTTTGCAAAACAACCATAGCTATCATTCATTCAAAACATAAAAACAGGATTGGAAAGCCTTGGGGGCAATTGAGCCCAATCCATAAAGACCCCAACACTTAGAACCCCGCATTGTGAAAGACCCTGTTTAGCACTGCAACCATTGTTGGTTCATCCAGTGATCAGAATTGCAAGAGTTGCTATCGTCAATACTCCTGCAACCATTAGTGAGGCAAGTAGGTTTCATCAAACAAACATATCAACCCTTTGCATAATCCTACTAGCTTAATCAGAAGAGATCAGTTGGATCTCAACAAAAAATTCATCAGCCTTCTCATGTTCTAACAAGTAAATATCGCTAGAGTTGTCATTCAATCTGACACGAAATAGCTGTGTTGTTTACAAGTCCTTGTGTAGCTAATGATGTGATGAATTTTAGTAAAATGTGTGTGACGGGATATCTTGCACCACGTCTTGCATACGCTTTTGGAAACTGCTAGAGATTGTATATAAAATATGGAAACTATGTTTAGAAAAAGGTCTAATAGGAATTGTACCAAAGCTTCACTTGCTTGTTCTGACCCTAAATCTTCTATGACTTCAAGATGAATGAGATGTCGAAATAATCATAAACTACAATGTCGCAATGTACATCTTCTTGTTGAATTTGTATTTGGCGGTCTGTATTGTTGTTCAGGCTTTTGTTGGCATTCCTCTCCTTCTTAAGAAGACTTTGTAATGGTTTGATTATCATGCTTGTGCTTTCTTCGCATTTTAGTCATGTTTACTTCAGAGATAGAGAACTACCTAGACATTGAAGATGTGTCTTAACTTCTCAAGCAATAAAAATCGGGGTTTAAAGATGAATATTAAGTTTGGAAATTATGTTTAGAAAGAGGTCCAATTGGAGTTAAGCTTGCTCTGCCCCTACTCGCATAAATTCATGGAGAAGGGTAGAAGTTGCGCGCACCTTCATTCCCATGTTCTATGGGAGCTACTATGAAGTCTTATCATGTGAATGTCGTACTATGTTGGGTAGGTAATTGAAGTATTGGAGGTCAACGGCGGATGAGAAATATTATGTCATTTGATTTGATGTGCGAGAAGTTTGGAGAGGTGTCCTGGCCTGATGTCAATCCTGAGGTGTCCTGGCAACGATATATAGGAGTATTTGGCAGTCTGTATTGTTGGAATCTTATGCGGAAGGCTCTATTTTTTTACCTCTTTTTCCTTTCATCATGTTATCAGTATAAGTAGATTTGCTGTATGATTTGAGCGATTTTCTTAATGCTTTTATAACATAGAAGTTGACTGCAGAATTTGTAAATTGTCATATCAATTTTAAATAGCTGAAAATATTGAAGGTTTAATCTAACTTGATGTAAAGCATACATAAATGAAAGAGCAAACCATTTGTAGGTGTGTGTTTTTATGAGATAAGGCAAAATTGC
The DNA here is from genome assembly GCA_963556465.1 of Berberis vulgaris. Classification (NCBI taxonomy): domain Eukaryota; kingdom Viridiplantae; phylum Streptophyta; class Magnoliopsida; order Ranunculales; family Berberidaceae; genus Berberis; species Berberis vulgaris. The sequence goes on along the minus strand of OY747132.1, from coordinate 81,850,352 downwards.
TCTAGTTTAGGAGAAAAAGGACATAATAGAAGGATACAAAAGCGCAAAGGACTCAAACTCCAAACTTCGCATACCATTAAGTTCAACAGAATTCAACCCAAGAACAAACCATCAAGTATCACCTCACTCCAAGTAGTTGTACAAGTTTCATTTAGCGTTCCACCACACTTTGACATATTAGTTTTCGCCCACATTCTGTCTAAAAAAATAGTTAAGTTGGTAAAATGAAGTGCTTGATTCGGTTTTTATTATGTATTTTCAGTCAGTTTGTAGGAGCAAAAGAATGCAATGAAATGTTTTATAAACAGCTACCAAGTTAGTAACAGAAAGCAGCAGGGTTTGCTTTGTTTGCAACTGTTCTTGGGGTTCACATACTCTCTCCATGGAACAGTTTTATCTAATCTGAAGTTATAGTTTTTCGCAAGTGAAGAACTCTCTGAGAATAGTTGGAAGTAGAAGAAGGAGCCACTTTCGCTGCAACTGAGTATTCAAGCAACTTTATGTTTTGTGTAGCGTTATTAGAGTCGGCGTTATTTTCTAGATGTTGTGTTGATATGGTAATTATGACATTCTAAGATCCCAAAGTGATTTTAGTATTTTGCTTTTAGTGTATACTAGAATAAGAAGGATTAAGAACGAATGTGTGATGATCTGACATACTAAAATGGCATGGGTCGATCTATACTTTGGTTTCATCTCATGGTGCAGAGCAGAAATATATACAAGATCAACAGAAAAAGAAACAAGTATTTTCCGAGAGGCATCAATGTTTAAGCCAGGCTCTTGATTTGATTTTTATGTTTTTTTTGGTTATTTTGGAATTCATTAGATGATCATTACCCTCATTTCGAAATATCACGGAACACTTGATCAGTATATTGATTAAACATCTTGCCAGACATTTCTCACCGGCTGTATTAGAAACCAGTACGCTACAAATTTTTTTTTTACGATTATATATATATATATATTGATCGAGTGTTCAGTAATACACTCTTTTTACTATTAAGAACGACAACTAAAAGCGCTAACAATATCTACTCCTCAAAACACTAGTGCAATGAATTGGATTATACTTACATTTGTCGTTTTTTTTTTTCTTAACCCCCAATTCAAACATTGGATTTGTGATACCATCCGCCACACTGAATCAGTTTGGTCAAATAACACCTATTAGAGAAAAAAGTTGATTACATGTACATGCAAAATTAAATTTCTTGTACAAAAGAATAAAAAAGTTTCCTTATATTAAAGCACATAGCTTACTTGCATGAATCTATATAAAGTTTGTGTAGATTTTGAGATTGAGTGAAGCTTCGGTTATAAATCTTGATTTTCAGATTCATAATGGATTGAGGATTCATAGTGAATTGTGGTACACCTCTGTAGATGTAAGCAGGTTTGGTTGAACCACGTTAAAAGTTTGCATTGAATTCCAAAATCTTGGGATTAATAAGGTCAGCCCAATACCATCCATCATCTTAGAGATTGGGCTATTTCCAGCATCTCTAGGATGATGGATGGTATTGGGATAGCCTGGCGCGGGCCTGCATGTGGGGGTTTGGCTCTCTAGATTTTTTGGTTCTTGAGATCTCAAAATTGACTTGTCTCAAGTCTTCCCAGAGTCTGTTTACAAGAAAAATATCACCCGCATTTCCCTCTCCATCCAACATTTGCCCCCTTTTTCTCCAAATTCATCGCTCCTCCAATTGTCAGACTACTGGGTATCTCTCAAATCACAGTGTTGAAGTTTGGGTTTCTGATGGAGAAGATGAATAGCTCAGCAATTGGGTACCTCACAGAGGACCTTCTAATGGAGATCCTTGCAAGAATCCCAACCAAGACCCTAAGTAGATGCAGGTGTGTATGCAAACTCTGGCTCAAGTTAATCACACACCCACGTTTCATTGAATTTTATTCGAATCAATCAAGTTTAAGAAACCCCAGTTTGATGCTCACAACATATCCCCTGTTGACATTCCGGAGTGTTGATTCTGAGCTGCTTGATGAGTCTGAGAATTTGAAGCTGGATTTGCCCCAGTCCATCGCGCTCGATTCGGAGGTTTTTGTAGAACCCAGTGGTTTGAATCTTGATCCATTAATGAAATTTACTGCTATTAATGTCATTGGGTCTTGTAATGGGTTGTTTTGCTTGTCTGATTATGTCAAGTTTATGTCTCTGTGGAATCCCTCTACTGGGGAGCATATGAAAGTGCCATTTTATTCGGTTTATAGGAAATATGCGGAATTACGCATGAGATTTGTAATGGGATTTGGTTATGATGTGATGATTGAAAACTACAAGGTGGTTAGGGTTACTGGTTATATTGGTGGTTGGTTTCAGATTCCGGAGGTTATGGTGTACACATTGGGCACAAATTCATGGAGAAAGGTGGAGAGTGCAGCTTTGCCAGCTTGGTTTGTACTTGAAAATACTACGGCTGTTCATGTTAATGGTGCTCTGCATTGGGTGGGTAACCACCCGATTGGAGGTCAAGTGTCACAGTCGATTGTGTCATTTAATTTGACGAATGAGACGTTCGGAGAGGTTTCATGGCCTGATCTTGATGGTGGTCATAGGAATCTTATTTTGGGTGTGTGGGAAGGGTGCCTTGCGATTTTTCGTAATCCGGCTTCTGATGGTCTTACGGAATGTTTTGAGATGTGGATGCTGAAGGAGTATGGAGTGAAGGAGTCTTGGACCAGAGTGTTGTCCATTAAACGGTCCTTGATTCCCTCTGGTTTTAATGTGTTGCAGCCATTGCTTCTTCAGAAGAATGGTGATATTTTACTACATAAGGACACGGGGCTGCTTTTGTACGATCCAGTGAATGAAACTGCAAGAGTTCCTATCATTGGCGGTAGTCCCAATTGGTTTAGAACAATTCCATATGTGATGAATCTTACTTCTATTGCTTCACTCATGGTTGAAGATGGAGCGGAAAGCAGTGAGAACAAAGCAAACCTCGAGATGATGGATTAGATAGAAGAGGTAAAAAAAGGATTTAATTTTGTAAGTTTTTGTACATAAAGGATTTTCTGTTATGAGATTCATCTATTATGCTTTGTTGCATCATGATTTAATACAGTATTGACCTGGCTACTTAGAATTGTAATGAAACACTATTCTGGTTTAAAACATAGTATGAAAATTTGTTATGCGCTTAGCTGTTTATCTAACTGTCCTTATGTCATGTTATTACTATGTGTGTGTTTGTTTTAAGTTTAAAGTTGGTTGTTTAATGCTTTAACAATATTGAAGTTAATTCTAGTTTCGTTGAACACTAGATTTGGCCATACACGATAAATATATAGGTGATTGAGCTTGCATTGTTCCATATCGCACAGGATGGATATTTTGCTTTCAATGACATTGTCTCTGTCGCACATAAATTTTAGTTTTCATATTATTTCTGATTGGTAGTAAAAGTTACTGACGTGAGCATTAGATTATAACCTTCCGCAACATGTACAGTATTCTATTTACTATGAAATGAACCGTAGTTGAGTGAAGTTACTGATTTTAGGCAAAACGTATGAGTCATGTAGTTAATGAAGCATATTTGACCTTGAAATTTTTTTTATAAATGAAACCTAATATAGGAGAATTTTTTGAAGAAAATTAATCAGTGCCATACTATCGATTACTACTATAGAAAATAGAAATTGAGCATCTCATCTATGTGAATTCTCATGTAGTCAGATTTTAAGCATCCCTTTTTTTTTTTTTTTTTTTTTCCGGAAGGCAAGCTGGGGTTTTGAGGATTCCCAAACCTAATCATTAAATCAAAGGCATAAAGGTACAACAAGTTTACACAACTCACTAGTCCCTTTAAGCATCCCTTGGATGTTCCATGTTACTAAAATATGTACCAATTGTGTTTTATTTTTGTTTGTATGTTTCTTATACCCGTACGGTATTTTGGCAGATTTTATTTGCAAGACTAGTATAAATATGTTTTAGACAACATTTCAGAAAAATTATAAAATCTATATTACAAAAGAAGCATGATTCTTAGAGTGTATGAGTTTTATTATCAAGAGAACTTTTCCAAGAGAAGATATGTGGTGAAATTCGTTTCCATCTTCAATTCAACAACGGTTGAGTGTTTCCCTTTCATGTTTAATCCATCCTCAGGGAAACACTTCCATGAGATCTTTTGTTTCTCATATGCAATCATCTTCCCTTTCAGGATTTGATTGCTTTTGGAGGAGTGTGCAGGACATAGAGGTCTAAACAAATCTTCAGCGAGCAACTGTTCTTGTGATGAGTACATCTCTTTCTATCTGAAGATGAGGCGGAGTGAATGAGTGATTTCCATTGGTGCTTTCAAAGGCACGTGAATTGGTGGGATGAGTACTTCTGCTTGCAGTTGTGCCATGGTAATAGTAGACGAGTTTTGAGTGAAGGATTTGAAGAATTTAGCCTTCGCCTGGAGTTGATGGATTTTGGTGTTGGGGGAGCCAGAGAGGAGAATATGGTTCTAACCTCCTCCACATTGTAGGATCTAAGATAATTGAAAATCCAGTGGCTTGAAATTCATCTGTCGAGGGTGGAGTTGTGGAGCCTCGAGATAGATATTGAAGGGTTGATTGATAGAATCTCACAAAACACAGAGGGTTAAGATTGCTATGTACAAAGAGACGTTGGAGAAAAATCCGACTCTTGCATTCATTAGAGATTCCGAACTATCCCTAGCACATAAAAAGAGTGTAGCAAAGAAGATCTTGTGGATATAGAGTGAAGTTCTTGTGGTTTGTGATGATGTTTATGATTATTATGGAGTATTCAGGTGGCTGTACAAAAGCTTTGGTTATTAGTCTGTTTGTTATTGGAATCATGATTTATGAGGCTGGATTTGGACATGTTTTGGTGGATAATACTGATGCAGTGAAGCTGGGGAAGAAAAGGAGATTGTCAATTGGTTATAAATCAGAAGTGGAGGGCGGCTTGTTCATCACCGTTTTGTTCCTTCTTGGTGATGATGGAAGTCTCTACAGGGAGCAAACTGTTCAACATGGAGAGGTGGTGTCATGACTCCATAAAAGTTGTTGAATCCAGTTGTTGCGCGTCTTCTTATGTCTTCCATGTGGGTGCCAGAGTTGGGTCTGAGTTGGGTATGGAGACTGAGAACCATAAGAGAACCATTTCTTTTTAGTATGCTTACAAAGACTCCCAAGCCAGTAGTGGTATGAGGATTTAAGTACGAAATGAAGTTATTCAAACGGAATCTCACCATAATCTTCCTTGTCAGTGTTTTCCTCCTCTTCTCCATCCATCACTTCTATTTGAAAATTTGTTGTTCCCTCCATCTCAAACACTTATGGTAACTTTTGTGAATGTGATTGGCAACTTTGAATAGTAGCTTTTGTATGTCGTGTTAACTTTAGTATCTGAGTGCTAACTTTAGTTCTTCTAAATACTCTGACTGCGATATAGATATATTGTCTGTCAGGAGAAAACCCTTGTCCTATAAATCGAAGCATCTAAAGCTACAACCTGTGAAACTTTTGCTGCATCGTTGATACTCTGAAAAACTCCATAACTTTTTTCCCTCTGATCTACCCACATTCGACGTGATTCCTGTGAAAGCTCTTCTTAGTGAGGACTTAAATGTTGCTGCACAGATTAGAACAAGACAAATGGCTTTCAAATGCCATTATGTGGTCTGTTTCTTCAAGAAAGAGGATTGTCCCATCCCATTTTCGGTTCCACGGGCACTAATGGAAGGGGTTTTCTCCTGCAGTTTTCATCCCCACTCCTATTTCCGCACCCTCACTCCTACTTCAACAAAATGTTCATAGTTGAAAACAAGTTTTGCCTTTGGATGTTTGTATACTAAATAGTTGAAGACGGGCAACGCCTCAAACAAATTCATGTGTCAGGTATTGAAGGGAAAATACTAGTGTTTGAATTTCAAAAACAACAGACTCCAAATGTGAGAACTAGGGAGAGCATGTTTACATATACTAATTATACCCACCAACTTGAAAGTTTTTTTCATCCTTCTTTTTTATTATCTTTATTTTTACAAAGAAAAAAGTTGGGTTGTTGAACTTTTCGTCTATAAACCATGCCCAAAGGCTACAAATGCAGACCCTCGAAAGGTCATTGAAAGAATATTCGAAGACTAAATTATTGTTGCCACCAACATCCATGACGCCTCCATCTCGCTCACATGAAAACTTGTTTTTGCTCCAATCCTTCTTTCAAAAGAAGGGTATGGTTTTGGTATGGTTTTATAGAAAGTTAATAGCTTTCAGGTCCGAGAGGACTTGGAAAACTAAGTAGGTTACGTATTTTGGGCATTTTCTACTTTGGAGTTCATAAATAAATAAAGGCAAGCCATGTTTAACACCACCAAAAAATATTGTCCCACATCACCATTCAGATTTTTTTCTTTCTTTTACCTACTAACCCACACAATCCAAAAAAATGTTTTTGGAAAAAACAGTAATGATGAACGCGAGAAGAGAACCATCCTCCTCCATTGTTTTTTTTTTGTTGTTTTTTTGTCTTTTCTCTTCACTTCTTTGTAGATCAATAGACAACGGAGTAGCACCACCCCGCTCCCCGCCACCGCCGGCCTCCCCTCTTATCCTCTCTCACAAAACAGCCTAGCTATCACTCATTCAAAACATAAAAACTGGATAACTTTCAGTCAATTGAGACCGATTCTCAAACTCGTCAAAACATAAAAATTGTAGTACTCAGAGTTACCTAATAGACACAATTCGAATCAGTTGAAAATGTTTTGAAATGAGCAAGTTATGGTCATTTTACTAAAGTCACGCAATCTGTTCTGAAAACGAAACGGGGTAGTATCCCTGACTTTTGGCCAACTTATACACTTGATTGAGACCCATTTCCAAGCTCATCAACACATGAAAAATGTAGTACTCTGCGTTATCTAATAAACACAATTTGAATCACTTGAAAATGTTTTGAAATGAGTAAGTTATTATCATTTTACTAAATTCACGCAAATCTGTCCCGCAATGAAAATGAGGTAGCGTCCCTAATTTTCGGCCAATTTATACTCTTTATTGAGGCCGATTCTCAAGCTCATCAAAGCACAAAAAATGTAGTACTTTAAGTTATCTAATGAACACAATTTGAATCTCTTGAAAATGTTTTGAAATGAGAAAGTTATGATCATTTTACGACAATCACTCAAACGTACAATAAAAAAGTTTTGTTTTCACCCTTTCGCATTGGAAAATGCGAGTGGGAGTCTCACATTCGCAAAGGTCCGTGCGAGTGCGTGTGGAAGTCTCACATTCGCATAGATCTGGGCGAATTGGGGACTTTAATTCGCATAGTTTGGGCAAATTTGAGACTTCTCCTCGCAATGCTCAATGCGAATAGGTGAAAACAAACTTTTTTTTATTACATGATTCATCTAAAACACGCTGAACCACCTTGTAGTCCTCAACAATTGGATCGTACTCGAACACCAATTCGGAATGGATGGTATCAATTCTTTGTTTCCCATATCTATTTAAAAATGGATCAAATGGAATTTAAAAATGGATCAAATGGAAGTTTAACATATTCCATAGTAGAGGGGTTCCATAGAGACAAAATGGTTTGATATACGAACAAACAAATCAAACCATTACATGAACCTACAACCCACACACAAAAAACTTGAGGAAGATCATTGAGAGGTAAATATGGAGTTAGATCAACACATTCATTCAGACTCTTCGAGTCTATTATTTCAAATGTTGTGTGACTCTTGATTTAAATATTAGGGTTTCTTAGGTGAGCTTGACTGAGATAAAGTTTGACGAAACTAGGGTGGGTGACTAACCTGTGCAACGGTTTGCATATGCACCTGCATTGAACTAGGTTTTTGACAGGTAATCTTGTAAGAATGTCCATCGAAATATTATCTGGGAGATCCGATATACTAGTTAGCAGCTTCTTCTTTATCGTTATCCTTCTGTACATCACAAAACTACCTTACGTGAATTAACTTTGATAACACCTTAAGTGATCGACTCTAGAAGTAGGTTTTAAGGGGGGAAATGAGCTTCTATCTCCGCCCGCATGTTCCCATTTCCTCATCCACATGAAATATATTCTTACAAGTTACAATTTGATAGATTTTAAGCTAAAACTAAAGTTACACTAATCTATGATAAACCCTAAAAGAGATAAATGAACAAACTTAAATGTTATTCAATTCAATCACTAGAATCTAGTTCCTAAGCCTTATTTGTAAGCCCAATGGCTTTCTTGGCAAGTACTACTTAATTAGCCCGCTTACATCACAATTACTCTAATGCATTTCTAAGAACTCTATCCATTATCCATGTTTTTTCAATTTATTTCCATACAAGAAAAACAATCTTGTTACAAATAGGGGGTGGGCATGGTCCATAATTGGACTTGTCCCATCCCGGTCCATTGAAATGAGATGGAAGGCATGGGTTAAAAAAAATGGGTAAAACTTGTTTGAACCAAGACAGTCCGGGACGGAATCTTGCCATCCCGATTCAAAATGTTGAATATCTCTAGATTGTTCCATTGATTAATTGTGGATATAAGTTTGGTTTGTTGCATGAAACCTACATCATCGAATCTCTCATTCACTTTCCAATCCTTTTTCACCCTCTCATCTCCGACCTCCTTTCCTCTTCTTCCAAACCCCTTGCCTTCAAAGATGTCTCCAATCAACACCCTGATTTAGTTGAATTTTATGAAATTAGGATTGGAATTGGGGATTTTGTGAGAGATTGGAGTGGTTAGGGCCTTGGAGATTAGGATACACTAGCGGAGTCTAGATTTGTGGAACCGGTTCTGTCTCGGTTCCAACCGATGAAAAATGTAGAAACTAATTTGAAATCATACTGGTCCGGGTCAGATCGAGATTTTTTCCCAACCCTAGTTAGGAATAGGACTTGGCAAATCCCCCAGAGTATATGAGTTATACGCTCGGAAAACATAACATGTGCATTATTTTTTGCATTGGTTTGCATTGAATCCTAAAATCTTGGGATTAGTGGTAGCACTGATGTTGGTTCTCAATTTTTCTAAAAAAATTCTTAATGGCTTGGAAAACCTGCCTGGTTTCCCTGTCCGAGAAGGGGGGGCAAAAATACAATGTTGCCCCCTCTCTTTAAACACACTCCAAAAAGGTGTTTAAAGAGGGGGGCAAAATTGTATTTTCGCCCCCAGGCTGGGACCTGTAGAAGTACTGATTTTTCTAGAGATCTCTAGGATGATGGATGGTATTGGGCTGGCCAGGCGCGGGCCTGGCTCTCTAGATTTTTTTGGTTCTTCGGATCTCAAAATTGACTTGTCTCAAGTCTTCTCAGAGTCTGTTTACAAGAAAAATAATATCACCCGCATTTGCGCCCCTTTCGCTCCAAATTCATCGCTCCTCCAATTGTCAGACTATTGGGTATCTCTCAAATCACAGTGTTGAAGTTTGGGTTTCTGATGGAGAAGATGAATAGCTCAGCAATTGGGTACCTCACAGAGGACCTTCTAATGGAGATCCTTGCAAGAATCCCAACCAAGACCCTAAGTAGATGCAGGTGTGTATGCAAACTCTGGCTCAAGTTAATCACACACCCACGTTTCATTGAATTTTATTCGAATCAATCAAGTTTAAGAAACCCCAGTTTGATGCTCACAACATATCCCCTGTTGACATTCCGGAGTGTTGATTCTGAGCTGCTTGATGAGTCTGAGAATTTGAAGCTGGATTTGCCCCAGTCCATCGCGCTCGATTCGGAGGTTTTTGTAGAACCCAGCGGTTTGAATCTTGATCCATTAATGAAATTTACTGCTATTAATGTCATTGGGTCTTGTAATGGGTTGTTTTGCTTGTCTGATTATGTCAAGTTTATGTCTCTGTGGAATCCCTCTACTGGGGAGCATATGAAAGTGTCATTTGATTCGGTTTATAGGAACTATGCGGAATTACGCATGAGATTTGTAATGGGATTTGGTTATGATGTGATGATTGAAAACTACAAGGTGGTTAGGGTTACTTTTTCAGGTTATGTGTTTGGTGGTGGGTTTCAGATTCTGGAGGTTATGGTGTACACATTGGGCACAGATTCATGGAGAAAGGTGGAGAATGCGGCTTTGCCAGCTTGTTATGTACATGAAAATATTACAGCTGTTCATGTTAATGGTGCTCTGCATTGGGTGGGTAACCATCCGATTGGAGGTCAAGTGTCACAGTCGATTGTGTCATTTAATTTGACGAATGAGACATTCGGAGAGGTCTCATGGCCTGATCTTGATGGTGGTCATAGGAATCATATTTTGGGTGTGTGGGAAGGGTGCCTTGCGATTTTCCGTAATCCGGCTTCTGATGGTCTCACGGAATGTTTTGAGATGTGGATGCTGAAGGAGTATGGAGTGAAGGAGTCTTGGATCAGAGTGTTGTCCATTAAACGGTCCTTGATTCCCTCTGGTTTTAATGTGTTGCAGCCGTTGCTTCTTCAGAAGAATGGTGATATTTTACTACATAAGGACACAGGGCTGCTTTTGTACAATCCAGTGAATGAAACTGCAAAAGTTCCTATCATTGGCGGTAGTCCCAATTGGTTTAGAACAATTCCATATGTGATGAATCTTACTTCTATTGCTTCACTCATGGTTGAAGATGGAGCAGAAAGCAGTGAGAACAAAGCAAACCTCGAGATGATGGATTAGATAGAAGAGGTAAAAGAAGGATTTAATTTTGTAAGTTTTTCTACATAAAGAATTTTCTGTTATGAGATTCATCTATTATGCTTTGTTGCATCATGATTTAATACAGTATTGACTTGGCTACTTAGAATTGTAATGAAACACTATTCTGGTTTAAAACATAGTACGGAAATTTGTTATGCGCTTAGCTTGTCTACCTAACTGTCCTTATGTCACGTTATTACTATGTGTGTGTTTGTTTTAAGTTTAAAGTTGGTTGCTTAGTGCTTTAACAATATTGAAGTTGATTCTAGTTTCTTTAAACACTAGATTTGGCCATACACGCTAAATATATAGGTGACTGAGCTTGCATTGTTCCATTTCTCACAGGATGGATATTTGGCTTTCAATGACATTGTCTCTGTCACACATAAATTTTAGTTTTCAATTTTTCATATTATTTCTGATTGGTAGTAAAAGTTACTGATGTGAGCATTAGATTATCACATTCCGCAACATATACATTATTCTATTTACTATGAAATGAACAGCAGTTGAGTGAAGTTACTGATTTTAGGCAAAACTTATGAGTCATGTAGTTAATGAAGCATATTTGACCTTGAGAAAATTTATAAAAGAAACCTAATATAGGAGAATTTTTTGAAGAAAATTAATCAATGCCACACTATCTACTAATACTATAGAATATAGAAATTGAGAAAGTTTTATTATCAAGAGAACTTTTCAAATACTATAGAATATAGAAATTGAGAAAATTAATCAATGCCGCACTATCTTCTACTAATGCCGCACTATCTACTAAAGAAACCTTGAGAAAGTTTTATTATCAAGAGAACTTTTCCAAGAGAAGATATGTGATGAAATTCGTTTCCTTCATCAATTCAATGACATTTGAATGTTTCCCTTTCATGTTTGATCCATCCTCAGGGAAACACTCCCATAAGATCTTTTGTTTCTCATATGCAATCATCTTCCCTTTTCGGATTTGATTGCTTTTGGAGGAGTGTGCAAGACGTGGAGGTCTAAACAAATCTTCAGCGAGCAGCTGTTCTTGTGATCAGTACAGCTCGTTCTATCTGGAGATGAGGCGGAGTGAATGAGTGATTTCCATTGGTGCTTTCAAAGGCACATAAAATGGTGGGATGGGTGCTTCTGCTTGCAGTTGTGCCGTGGTAACAGTAGAAGAGTTTTGAGTGAGGGATTTGAAGAATTTAGCCAACGGTGGAGTTAGTGGATTTTGGTGTTGGGGGAGCTGGAGAGGAGAATATGGTTCGAACCTCCTCCACATTGTAGGATCTAAGACAACTGAAAATCTTGTGGCTTGAAATTCATCTGTAGAGGGTGGAGTTGTGGAGACCCGAGATCAAGATAGATATAAAAGGGTTGAAGGGATTTTTTGATAGAATCTCACAAAACACAGAGGTTAAGATTGCTATGTACAAAGAGATGTTGTTGAAACTTCCGACTCTTGCATTCATTAGAGGTTCCGAACAATCCCTGACACATAAAAAGAGTGTAGCAAAGAAGATCTTGTGGATATAGAGTGAAGTTCTTGTGGTTTGTGACGATGCTTATGATGATTATGGAGTATTCAGGTGGCTTTACAAAAGCTTTGGTTATTGGTGTGTTCGTTAGTGGAATTGTGCCTTATGAGGTTGGATTTCAACATGTCTTGGTGGATAATAGTGATGCAGTGAAGTTGGGGAAGAAAAGGAGGTTGTCAGTTGGCTATAAATCTGAAGTGGTTGGCAGTTTGTTCATCACTGTTTTGTTTCTTTTTAGAGGCGATGGAAGTCTCTACAGGGAACAAATTGTTCAACATGGAGAGGAGGTCTTATGACCATAAAAGACGTTGAATCCAATTCTTGCCTGTCTCCTTATCTCTTCCATGTGGGTGCCAGAGTTGGGTATGGAGACTGAGTGTTAGTGTTTGGCTGGTTGGAAGGTTTGAAGCACGAAGTGGTGTGAAGGGGGTAGATGGATGATGCTGGATAAAGCTGAGAACTTGGGGGAGGGGGTGCGAGCTGAAGTCACCTATGTATTTCGCCTGGCTTCGGTGATGAAAATCGGAAAAGATTTGTGGGCAGCTTGAAAGCTTTCATGGGTGGTTCAAGGCCAATGAGGAGGTGTGGGTGGGCTACGACCAGGAGGATACCCCCCCAGTAGTCTACATTTTGGGTTTTGTCTCAATGGAGGCGATTTGCTAGACTCTGGGGAAGATGAAGAAATGGGGCGAGTAAAGAAAAAGCCTTGGACACTGAGATGTGTTGTAGTTGTACTGGTCTCTCTGAACAAGGAAGCGGAAGCCAATATGATGAAGCACAAGAGGGGATCTCGAGGTGTGATGAGAAATGGGGAAAGTGGGAGTATGACTTTCCGCTGCTAGTTTGGGTGGATCTTCAGGCATATCACTGTATTTTAAGTAACAGCCACCATTTCGGATAATGATATTCAGTTCAGGTAATTCTGAGGACATGAGTGACTTGGAATGGGACTCTCTGGATTTCCATATGTAAGCAATCAGGGTCGCTTGAGCTTGATCATTACGTGGGGCCCAGTAAGGATAAAGAGCTGTTGGACTTCACTTTCTATGAATCTCAATCTTTTTGGCGGGAGCCGAAGGAGGACACAATAGAACCATTTCCTTTTAGTATGCTTACAAAGACTCCCAAGCCAGTAGTGATATGAGGATATAAGTATGAGATGAAGTTGTTCAGATAGAATCTCACCATAATCTTCCTTGTCTGTGTTCTCCTCCTCTTCTCCATCCTTCACTTCCATTTGAAAATTCATTGTTCCCACCATCTCAAACGCTTCTGTTTTTTCCTGGAGCATTTACATTCTGCTTCTTTCCTTCATCATTCTTATGGATATTAGTGCACTCCTCTGTCTTCCCTTCATTGACGGCCATCTCCCTTCTCCTGCTAAGGCAATTCAATAAGCAGCTGAGAAGAAGTGGATGCTCATTATGTTCTCCTGCTGTTAAAGCCTTGAATGGAGATAAGATGCATCTCAACTGAAAACAGATGCTGTATGTGAATTTGATTGGGAACTTAAGTGAGTAGTAACTTTTGTATGTCATGTTAGTAACTAAGTCTAAGTGAGTAGTGGTAACTTTAGTTCATCTAATTCTAAAGACTCTCGGCTGCAATATGTAGATATATATTGTCTGTCAGGAGAAAACCCAAACCTGTCAAACTTTTGCTGCATTGTTGAATTGTTGAAACTGTGAAAAATGCAATGATAAAAACTTATCTAATATTGAGCTTAAGAAGTAGAAGAAAAAAACATGAATTGAATTCATATGATGAAACACAAAACATCTTACTTACCTCATAGGTTCATGATACAACCAAACTACAAGATCAATCTAACTAAACTAGCTTGTTTATCTAATATATGAAAATGGTAAGAACTAATCTACAAGGGAGCCATCTTGGAGTTATCCTCTCATGGGCTCATCCACACCTAAGGTGGGATGTTAGCCAAACAAGGTAAGTTCTAGGCCTTCCCTCCAATTGTTACTCTAAATATTACAATAACTACTCTCAATTTGATTACAACTCTTTGGTTTTCTTCCTTCCCCAAAGTATACTCCAAGCATGGGGTATTTATAGATGAAGAGGTGTGAGATGGTAGAATGGATGGTAATAGATTACTTCTTAAGCTCAATATTATATAAGTTTTTGTCATTGCATTTATCTAACAAGCTCCTTACAATATTTACATATTGTTAGTCAAAATTTCATTGCGATTTGCTAGATATTTGGTGTTTCATTTAAGTATGGATTCATTGTATGCTTTTAAATCCACATTTGATTATTAGGCTACTAATATAATTTAGGCTTGAAATCAATTGCTCATAATATCATATTCTCCATCCTAAGGTGAGATGAGAATCAATTACAACATCCCATCCCGAACCCGTCCCGATTTTTTTGGGTCCTTTTGGGATTTATCAAACTTATCCCGATCCCGTCCTGATCTAGAGTGGGATGGGATCAGGATGAAGATTTTCAATCTCGCCTATCCCGACCCGTCCCGAATTTATTTATTTAATAATAATAATTATTAATTTTAATCAGAATACTCTTCTAAATTAAAGTTTAGGATGTGTTGAAATTAAATCAATGTAAGATGAAATTTTATATGAAATCTAAATGAATTAAATCATTAATTTTAAATGAAATTTAATATTTATTTGCCTTCCAAAAAAAAGTATAATATTTATTTAATATCTATTATTATTTATGATGTAAGTTATATGTATATAAATTTGACGTTATTGTTGTGTGAGTAACGTGAGATAAATTTTTTTTTGTTATTTTTTATTGGATGACTATTTAGTACATGCTCATCCCGTTTGAGATAAGACGAGGTCGGGATGAGGTTTATCCTGTCCCGATCCCGAATGAACGGGATGGGATGGGACGAGACCATCTCGTCCCATCCTATCCCATCCCGTGCCCACCCCTAATGAAAATTGTAGAAACCAGTTGGTCTCAGATTGAAATAGTTCGTAACCATATCGGTCCTGGTCGAACCGGGATTTTTGCCCAGCCCTAGTTACGAATAGGACTTAGCAGATCTCCCAGAGTATATGTTATACTCTGGGAAAGCATAACATTGGATCTGCGCCTTTGACCTCCTTCACCTCATTTGTCAGATTATGCTTGTTCATATAGTAATTGTCGTATATCCTTCTTGGTGAAAACCAATATCATTTTCAACATTCTGATTGAAAGACTCAAGGATCTAAGGATATGAAAGGAAATGTGGATGAAGACGGTGAATGAAGATATTATTGAGCTTGGATTAGGCGAGGAAATGTGGGAAGATCGCATTGCTTGGAGAACTAAAATCCATGTAGCCGACCCCGAAAATCTCGGGAATGAGTTTTGATGATGATGATGATGATTCTAGTTTGATGTCTAAAACTATGGAAACCATGCTATGTTTCTCACGATTCAGACCTGTAATTAGATTAAGAGCTAAAAAGAACACCACATTTCCTAAGTGCATTGTTTGAGGCTTTTCTTTTTTATGGTTTAAGTTCAAATGTCAGCCTACAAGTGGTGAATGGATTACCTGATCACATACGAGCAAGAGAAACTGAGATCTGGACCACACATGAAGGCGGCGAGAAAAACAGAGACATATCTTTCGAGGGAACTTTTCCATTGCCAGAGTAATGACAACCCCACCGAAGCTATGACCTACAAGGATCACCTTCTCATCTAAGGGAGTGAAGCCATAAACTGCATCAGTGGTGGTGAGTATTCACTGATAGATTTCAGATCATCAGCTGGCTTTGGGTCAATCCCAGAAGCAGCTAGTTCAGGAATGGTGACTCGGTAACCGGCCTGCTCAAGCAATGTTGCAAGTTTGTACCAACATCAAGCTCCATGACAACCTCCAGGAACCAAAACAAAGTGGCTACTCATCATCTTTTGTTATTATCTGATCATCAGTTACACTTAAATAGACAAGTGTACAGAATTATTTAGATTATGCTTGGTGGGTGGAGAATTGATAATGTTTAAAAAGGATATCATCTATTAAAAAGTCTGATATTATTAGTTCATGACACTGATGAAAGTCCCATAAGAGAAACACCTATGAGAATTTTTGTTACTTAGATATCTAAAATATCCTTGGAGAAAGGCAATATCATATTTATGAATACGGCGACTAGGTAATCTCCTGGAGAAGAGCAAATAGTTCCTTTGGTTTAGAGAGCATAACCATGTGATCTGAACCTTTGACCTCTTTCACTTCAGTGGTGGGATTATTTTTCATCATGTATTGCACTAATATCTCCTTTGTGAGTATTTTATCTTCTTCACTTACAATGCAAACTCGACGAACAGAACCATATTTCTCCTTTGAGATCACATCATCCGCTGAAATAGCATCATCAGAAAGTAGAAAGAAAGGTCGTACCAAGGTGAATGCTAGTGTCAATACCTGGAATTTGAGTTCATATATAGCACCAAAAGAAAACAGTGTACTTGTGTTAGTAATTCAATTTAATGAGTTCAAGATATGAGAAGCTAGAGTATATGATGGTGTAGTCTTTTACCTCCGGTGGACAGAGTTGGTACAGCATGGTAGCTAACAACTCCATCCCAAATATCAACGATGTTGGAGGGCTTTCGGTACCATTAGAAAAGAAGAACTTGATCATATCCTTCTGAGAATTCAGTATACGATAATACTACACGAACAACAAACCAAGGAGTAACAAAATCAGGCCCACATCTACTGAATTGTAAATTGAATGGTTGTGTTCTCGGTACCTCATGGACAAAAGGCACAAGGCTGAGGTCTGGACCACACATGAATGCAACAAGGAAAACGGCAATAGATATCTTTTCAGGAAACCTTTCCATGGCCAGAGTAATGACCACACCACCGAAGCTGTGGCCTACAAGGATCACCTTCTCCTCTGAAGGGAGAGAAGCCATTAAGTCCATCAGTGGTTGAGAGTACTCGCTGACAGATTTCAGATCATCAGCTTGTTTTGAATCGACCCCTGAAGCAGCCAGATCAGGGGTACTAACTTGGTGACCAGCTTGTTCAAGTAGGGTCGCAAGCTTGTACCAACACCAAGCTCCATGACATGCTCCATGAACCAACACAAAATGACTACCTTTCATCTTCTCTTACAATTTAATAGATGATTTGCGAGCTTTCTCTATTTATAGTTCACTTGGCCTGCCTCCTGTTGTCTAGGCCTGGAGATCCATATTTTTGGTTATGGATAGAGATGTTTTTTTTCTTCTTCTTTTTATTCATTTGTATTTGCAATATAAGTTAATCAAAGCACAACACATGGAAGGTTGCTCCAGCACTCTACTCCAGTGACAAAAATTACTCAAAGCAACATATGCCCTACTCCATTGACGAAAATTATTAACAAACCTGATGGGCTAGAATTGTTGAATATTTTAATGTTCTTGGCCCCTCAACAAACTAATCAAGATTGCATTATCGAAAAAAAAACAAACTAATCAAGATTAAAATGTCAAAAAGCAAAAAGCAAAAAGCAAAACCTGCCCATCTCCTTCTCGGGCTCATGCTTTCTACGTTGTTATTATTATTATTTTAATTAATCAAGAAAGATAGTTGTTGAGACCGAGATTTTTTTGAGATTTTCCTCGCGCAAATTACCATTTTTAATGGTGCAACGTGGAGGTGGAGCTGCTTCGCAAGTGCGCGTGGGGCCTAGTGGAGTTAGGTGCAACATGGAGGTAGGTGGAGCTGTTTTGTCAATGGTGTCATGGCCTAGTGGTTAGGGCTTTGTGAGTTTATCCCCCATGTCCTTGCTTTGAATCTCATCTGCGACATGATTACTTTTTAATGAGTGTTGACCTATAAGTGCTACTTACAACCAGGGAATGTGATTTTTCGAAATATGTCAAAATATTGATATATTTCTATTTTTAAATTATTGAATTTTTTTTTTGAAATTTGAAATATGTTGAAATTTTTTTTTTCTAAGAAAAGAAATAAATATTTTAATCTCAGTATATTTTAATATGCTATAATGTTATATTAGTATAAAAAGTTTGTTATGTGAATGATTATTATGTAATATGTTGTTTTTATGACACTACGAGTCGTCTGAGATTTTTTATGTATTATTTAAGAGTTTAAAATGCATAGCTTCTATTGTTAAATTTGAAATCATTAAATTTTACGTTTTTTCTATTAAAAAGAAATATTTCTTAAAATCCAGGGACCAAAATCAAGTCAAAAAACGAAATCACAATCCTTGCTTACAACCCAAGGATTATGATTTCGTTTTTTGACTTAATTTCGATTTTTTTATGTTAAGAAATATTTTGGTGTGTAAAGAAAAAATATAAAAATTTTGAGAATACATGAAATATATATAATAAATTTCGAGAGTATATTAAATATGTTGAAAAATGAGATGCAAGTAAATAGATGTAATTTTTTGTAGATTTTCTGGCAAGGGGGCAACTAAAGGAGGAGGTTGTCGTCAGATTATGTATGTAGTATGAATATTGTTCAACGGTTTCTTGTTCGAGGGCGACGAGATACAATGTGTAAGAATATTCTGTTTACACCATTCCTGATGAGTGGGTTTTTGGTGATTTATTAACCAATTCAACAAAGTTTAAGCAATATCATACTTGTTTTTAGTTACGTCCATACGAACTTTGACAAGAAATTAGTTTCAATATACATTAATTTTGTCCATGAACAAATATGATAATATCAATAGTAATTTCTCTAAAAAGGAATCTAAAAATCAACTCATATTCAAGTGACTATATATGATTGTGAACATTCCAAAATTCTGACTTGTACATGCCTTGACAACAATACCAGATTGCTTCCCTCAGAATTTGCTGAGGCAAACATGTCTTGGTTTCTCCTCACAATAAAGGTCGTCCATCGCTCAAATGGCGCTTCCTACGGCCAAACTATCATGGCGCTTCCTACGGCCAAACTATCTTGTGTATTTTCTCTTTGCGCCAATAGACCATATTGTGAAGTCTATACTCATTGATCAAATTGTCATCTAGAATTTTCTGATACATATTATTTACATCATAGTTAGCAGGAACAAGCCAATGAGTTCCAAATGAATGTTTGGGTGTTCACTGTTCAGCCATCCGCCTTGCATAATACAGTGCCTCTCAGTCATCAACTTCACCCAAGAGAACAATTTTGACATTGTGACCTGACCAACATGATAAAATCAAACTATAAATTATCCTCCCGCAATCAATAAGAACTCTTACAGAGTATGTTTCCCTTATTATGTACCATATTGTTGATATTTTTGCACTTAGAACACTCTATAACTCAACCATTTTTCTGCTGCTTATGAAAGGGGATGATCGTCAAAGATGCATTATTGTCAAGTGTCATTGTGCATATTGTGCATATGCTCGTACAGTAGCATCACCTATGTTTTGTTTCTCATAGATTCTAAAGCAATTGGTTACATAATTTGATGCAGCAGAATTATTTGACACTGTGTGTTGTGGTTGATGGGAAATTAAAAGTGGTACCGAATGATCATGGAGTTCAACGATATGTAGAGCATAAATAAAAATGGGTTTTCGCCTAATTGGATTTGACGTCTCAAAAAGCTTGATAACCGCTGGCACATTGCCTTCATTATAAATACAAACAAGTGCGCACGGTTCAAATTGTTCTTTGGCACTTCGGATTCTACGTTTGTATTTCACTGAAGGATAGTAGAATGGATGAACTGTGACTGATACAATTCTACAAATAATTAGGGCAGTGATTGCCATCCCTATAAATACACCATTTTTTATGTGTTAGATTATAGGATATACTATAACATAAAAAATAAAAAAATATATATACAAGTATTTTTTAGAAGAAAACGATACGAAATGAAATATCAAATGAGCTTACCAGTTAGCCGATGAACACTATGCTAGAAAATTTTGATTCGACATTTTCAGAAAATGAGATGGTGGACTGGTGAGATGTAAATGTGATGTATTGATCACTTATATACTTTACATCTACGTCGAATAAAAGAAATATATATGTGGCGTTTGAATGAGAAAAATTACAGGAAGTGATTAGCCATGTTTAAGGCCTATTCTTCTGGTATTTGATCATGACAATCAAAATAGGAACTTGTCAAATAATCGAGGTTTACGCTCTGTCTCTATTTTAATTTTTACGAATCCATTTATTTACTTGCTTTGGAAATTTTTTTTTTTAAAATTTTGACCCACACATCTCACATACTCATCTGATAGAACAAATACTATGTGGCGATCAAGTAAGGTATCCAATGCTCACAAGTTTATCGTCTTAAAAAAGAAAATTAGTAAGGAAATTATTCCATTGACAAAAATTAGTGTTATTAACATCCAAAAGAAGAACCAACAAAAACTCACAAGTTTTGTGTTCATCGTAATGAAATTTGACGTTGATGTAACGGAGTTTATGTCAGTGGCATTTTAAAGCCTATCCGACAAATGGTTCTAAAGAAGAAGATTGGTGGCTTCTTAATTTTTCAGGCTTTTTATTTTTTATTTTCTATTTTTTGTGTGTGGTGCCCCGAATGAAGTTCTGGTGGTCGATAGCAATGAGTTGTAACTGAAAATAGGTGTTTTGAAACCCACTTTAATTAAATTTCATTTCAATCAAGCTCAGCTCAGCCACCCTAATCTCAAATTGAGTCAATTCACAAGAATAGCAAACCAAATTCGTTCATGGGGTTCGTTGATTTCTAGTTGCTTAGAACCCCTTTTGTTAGTGGTTCGAAATGTGCAGAAGTTTATGGTGTATTTGAGTATTTCACCCAGCACAAGAGATGGGTTAAAGGTGCAACCTTTCACCCATTTGTAACATTGGGAATGTTCTTCCAGTTGCTCAATCTACTGGTGTTAATGTGCTCTGCATTGGTTGGACTAGAGCCTCTATCAAATATTTTTCGTGTTGTTTCATTCGCAATCGAGCAGCCTACACCGTAAAAATGGGGTTGTGGGAGAGCAATACAAGCGTCGTGCTGCTAGGCGAAGCGGTGGGGTACTGCACCCTAGATGGCGAGAGTCCAGTAGCTGAAAGCATCACTAGTTTATGCTCTGACCAAAGTAGCATGGGGCACGTGGAATCCCATGTGAATCAGCAAGGACCACCTTGCAAGGCTAAATACTCCTGGGTGACCGATAGCAAAGTAGTGATGATCATACTCTGGTTATCAAATGATTGAACAACTAGGATTCGTTTACTTACGATACTTAGTTGACATTCATAAAAAGCGTCTAATAAATTATGAGTTCAATAGATCCTGTTTAACAGAAAGGCAGATATTCCTTGCTCATTATCGGACAATCACTTATTCACATTCACAAACCTCGCCACATTTGACTGCAAGTGAAAATGGGAAGTTTGCTTGTATTATTTAGTATATGAAGCAGAAAGAGTAGCTATGGGTTGGTGACGATCACAAAAGATTTAGGAGTGGAAAATAGGTAATGAGCGAAACCAAACTACATACCCCAGTGTTGCGCCTCACGAAAGTGTAACAGATTGCAGAACACAATTGATAGTTGCAATAGAAAGTAATAAATCCAAATTATATACAAGGCAATGTAAAATAAATGGAAATAAATAAAACACATACCGCATAAAGCAATTTAACGTGGTTCGGAAAGTTTGCCTACTTCTACGAGCAAAGAGAATATCTTTACTAGTGATATCAAATAGTACAAATGGAGAGATCTACACAACGTCAACGACGTTCAATACACACATGTCTATGTGACACCATGGATAACGCGGGGTGCGTATATCCTTCACAAAAAAAAAAAAACTTTCTTTTCTTTTTCTCTCTCTCCTCTCTTTCTCTCCTCTCCTTCACATAGGAAGAACCCTAATCTCTCTCACAATTCACAGAGCTCTCAAGCTCTCAAGGAAGAAGATGATCTTGAAGAGGAGGGGAAACCTCCCTTTATAGCCACCTGAGGCGGTGGAGAGAGGTGGTGATGGAGGGTTCCATCACCTTCCACCATCTTCTTCTTCTTCCAGTTGTTTTTTAGCAAATTCAAGCCCATAATCCAACCGAAATCCAGGTTTTTATTCATCTCTTTTGTTTTAATTTTTGTTTTTTTGTCCTGCCAAAATCCAGTTTTCAACAATTCTCCACCTCGGTGAAGATTTCACAAATCTGAGCCGATTACACAAGCATTATCCGCCTTTACCCTTCACACCTCAAATGGGTTCAACACACACGAAGGATGTTGATGATCAAGTCCAAACAATGTTGGAACTTGATCCCAGGAACTATCTTTGTCAACATATCTGCAGGATTCTCTTTGGTGTCAATCTTTTTCAGTAAAATGTCACATTCTTCTATGATTTCTTGCACAAAGTGAAAACGAACATCAATGTGTTTCGTACGTGCATGATGAACTTGAATATTCTTTGCCAAATAAATGGAACTCATACTATCACAAAAGACATCTAGATGGTCTTGTACTACACCCAAGTCATCAAGCAACTGTTGAAGCCAAATTGTTTCCTTAACGGCTTCTGTAACCGCCATGCACTCAGCTTCAGTTGTAGACAATGCAACTGTAAACTGCAATGTAGATCTCCAACTTACTGGTCCTTTAGCAAGAGTAAAGATATAACCAGTAGTTGATCGTCGCTTATCCAGATTTCCTACATAATCTGAATCCTTATAACCAACACAATAATGTTGACCCTGCGCACATCCTTTTCAAATAGTAAACCAACATCTACTGTACCCAGGATATACCATAGAATCCATTTCACCGCTTGCCAGTGTCCTTTGCCTGAATCATGCATGTACCGACTTACCATACTGACTGCCTGTGAAATGTCGGGCATTGTACACACCATTGCATACATTAAGCTTTCCACTGCATTTGCATATGGCACTTGAGTCATGTACTCTCGTTCCTTATTAGTGCTAGGAGACATAGAAGCTGAAAGCTTAAAGTGAGGGGTAAGAAGTGTACTAACCGATTTTGTGTTGTCGTTCATCCTAAATCGTTGTAACACCTTCTTCAAATATGCTTGTTGTGACAAGCTCACAGTTCCCTTCACCCTGTCTCTTTGAATTTCCATGCCAAGGATCTTCTTAGCTTCACCAAGATCCTTCATTTCAATCTGAGTTCTCATCTGGCATTTCAACTTTTCAATCTCATAATTGCTCTTGGAGGCTATGAGCATATCATCTATATATAAAAGAAAATATATAAAGGAACCATCACGAAGCTTTCAAACGTAGACATAATGATCATAATGGCTTCGAGTGTACTTCTGTCCTAGCATAAACTGATCAAACCGATTGTACCACTGACTTAGAGACTGCTTCAACCCGTACAAGGACTTGTTCAGTTTACATACACAATTTTTATTCTCTGCAACCTTATACCCACTTGGCTGAGTCATATAAATCTCCTCATTTAATTCACCATGTAAAAACGCAGTTTTTACATCTAATTGAGCTAACTCAATATCAAATTGTGCAACCAAGGCTAGCAAAATTCGAATGGAAGAGTGTCTCACAACTAGAGAAAAAACTTCATCGTAGTCTATACCTTCCTTCTGAGCATAATCTTTCGCAACTAACCTTGACTTAAAGCGCATACCATCACTAGGAGATCCTTCTTTCTTTGTGTATACCCATTTGCACTCAATAGTTTTCTTACCTTTCGGTAAGCTACACAATTCCCTGTTTCATTCTGATGAAGAGATGATCCATAGCCTTCTTCCATTGTTCACAGTCGGTACTTTGAATTGCTTATTTATAGGTAAAAGGCACTTAATTCTCAACTACTGGAAGTGCATAGGCGACACAGTCACTAAACCTTTGAGGACGTTTTACATTCCTCTTTGGTCTATTTGTTGCAATTGACTCCTGAATTGGAGTCTCTGGAACGTCATCAATTGTATCTACCGCAGTCTCATTATTTGTGTCTTCATCTGCACCTACTGTGGAATCAAAAGGTACTACATCTGTAGATACATGGCTAGCTGGAACACGTAGAGTAGCATCAATCTCCACCTGCTGCGAATTCTCTATGGTCGAACTCTCCACCAGCTGAGAGTTCTTTGGCTTCAGTATAAAAGCCTCATCAAAAGTCACATCCCTACTAATAACAGTCTTCCTGGATTCAGGAACCCACAACTTGTAGCCTTTTACACCATCCACGAAACCCAAGAAAATAGCTTTCTTGGCTCAGGGATCTAACTTACTCTCTTGAACCTGAAAGTAAGCAGGACAACCAAAGATATGCAATCTATCATAATCATTAGCGTGATTTCAAAACCATACCTCCATAGGAGTTTTTCCATCAATTGCAGCCGCATGCAACCTGTTGATGAGATGGCAGACATATGTCACAGCCTCATCCCAAAACGCTTTGCCCAATCCAGCATTTGACAACATACAACGAACCTTCTCCAGCAATGTACAGTTCATGCGTTCTGCCACGCCATTCTGTTGCAGAGTATCTCTAACCGTGAAGTGTCTGACAATTTCCTCATCTTGACATACTTGCAAGAACGTATCAGCTTTGTATTCACCTCCATTATCTGAACGGAGCCTTCTGATCTTTCTGCCAGTCTAAGTTTCAATCATCTTTTTCCACTCCACGAACACATTCAAGACCTCATCTTTATGCTTCATGGTGTACACCCACACACGTCTTGAATAATCATCTACAAAAGTGACGAAAGAGCGCATACCTCCCAATGATGCTTGCTTGGCAGGTCCCCAAACGTTCGAGTGAACATAATCAAGAGTCCCACGAGTACGGTGGATAGCGATGCCAAACTTGACTCTTGTCTTCTTGCCCATTACACAATGTTCACAGAATTCTAACTTGCAGGTCATGACACCTTTCAGCAAACTTTGTTTCACAAGAGTTTGCATACTCTTCATACCAACATGCCCTAAACGCATGTGCCATAATCTGGTCGTATCACAAGAAGTACTTGCAATCTCAGTAACTGCAACTTCAACTGTAATTGTATTCCCAGTCAAGAAATACAAATTACCTCTTTTGATTGCCTTCATCACCACCATTGCACCATACACAACCTAGAGAACACCATCTGACACGGTTATCATGTAACATTTGGTATCCAAGGAACCTACTGAGATGAGATTCTTCTTCAAAGCAGGAACATAACTTACTTCTTTTAAATCCCGAACTATACCATCAAACATCTATAGCCGGATTGTACTTATCCCTTCTGCTTTGCATGTCTAATTATTTCTCATCAAAACAACTCTACCATCTAGCCTTTTAAAGCTAGAAAACCAGTCCCTATGGGGACACATATGAAAAGTAAAATATGACCATTCTTTTGAAGAACTAATGGTTGCCTTATGACATTGTGATGAGGAATAGAGGACCTTCTGACAGATAATTGTTGGGAGAAGATTAAAACAAAGCACACAACTATAAAAGAAATAGAAGAAGCAATACACCAAATTGGCATATTTGTAACAACTTAAAAAACAGTAACACTTTTGAGCTATTACAATTCACCAAACAATTTCAAGTCAAAACTAAATTTAGTCAACAAAATGAAAAATAGCTACAAAAAAAAACTGATACAATAAATTAGATCAACATGAATAACATCACTTGTAAGCCTATACTATTTGTGGTGATACAATTATTGAATCACTTTGTTTGTGAAAATGTGCAAAATTGCTTTGTGAATTGTTATAGCTCAAAAGTGTTACTATTTTTTGGATTATTACAAAAATGCCAATTTGGTGTAGTGAAGACTACACAACTCTATTTTATTTTTTATTGATTGAAACATAACTTGAGTACATGCCTATATATACTAGTCCAAAGAACACTTAAGAGATCATTTTTATCAATCACACTCTTACATATCAGAATACACCTTTTGATCTTTCATGTTCATGCTATTCAAGTCTCTTGGACTTCAAAAGACATCTTTTCACCATTCACTGTTTTTCGATTTTCACTGAACAGTTAATAGTATATTGACCATAACTTTATCAATAAATACCCAATTGATGCACCATTTGAAGATTTGGAAACTAGACAAAAAGATATTTCTTTTGATATATTATAAGCTAAATTAGGATAAGTGTAGCCCCTTCAAACTCTGGTCGAAAACTGTCTTAAGTTTACTTTTCAACACTCTTTCTTAAACTTGACATCTTTCCAACACCAATCATCATTCTCAACTTCAGAAAAATATCATACTTGAGAGGCTTTGTGACAATATCAGCAACTTGATCAAGTGATTTCACATACTCTACCTCTACGTGCATGTTTTCAATGCATTGTCGAATAAAATGATATTTTGTCTCAATATGCTTGCTTCGATCATGAAACACTGGGTTCTTTGCTAACGCAATGGCTGATTTGTTGTCCATCATAATCTTGGTAGCTTCACTTTGCTCAAAATAAAGTTCCTTCAACAATATCTTTAAATAAATTGCATGACAAGCACAAGGAGCAGCAGCAACATACTCAAATATGTCATCATCTAAACCTTGATGGATAACGGTAAGAGCACATTGATCTTTCTTCCTTTCTTTCTCCAATGCATCCTTTTGAGCTTGATTCAAAGTTTCCTCATTTTGAGGTTCTTCATAACCTTTCTCAACAATTTCTCATAGTCCTTGAGAACCAAGGATAGCCTTCATTCGAATTGCTCAATTCTCATAATTAATCTTGGTGAGTTGTGGGTATTGGAAAGAAAGAGTTTCTCCTTTAGAAGACATTCTCTAGCACAATGCTTTGATGCCACTTTGTTGGGAGAAGATTAAAACAAAGCATACAACTATTATAGGAATAGAAGAAGACTACAAAACTCTATTTTATTTTTTATTGATTGAAACATAACTTGAGTACATGCCTATATATACTACTCCAAAGAACACTTAAGAAATAACTTTTCATCAATCACACTCTTACATATCAAAAGACACCTTCTGATCTTTCATGGTCATGCTATTCAAGTCTCTTGGATTTCAAAAGACACATTTGCACCATTCCCTGTTTTTCGGTTTTCACAGAACAATCAGTAGTATATTGACCCTAACTTTCTCAATACAAACCCAATTGATGCACTGTTTGAAGATTTGGAAACTAGACAAAAACACTTTTTTTTTTTATATATTATAAGCTAAATTCGGATAAGTGTGCTGTTTTAAGCTTACTTTTCAACAATAGCACTCTAGTCCAAGATTTGCTCATCTCCCATAGATCGGTGTCTTCTATATGATTACCATTAATCAAAGTAGCAGTTATAGCCAGACACCCTTCCCACAAACCTAATCTGAGATACCTAGGACGATCACCAAAATGAGGACACATGACCACCTAAAACTTCTATTTCGCCAAATCAAAGGACACAATCATGTTATGTTCCCACCAGCACAGCCAATATAGAAAACTTTGTGCCTAATGTGTATACATTAGTTTCACTTTTATTACATGATTCACCTAAAACACACTCAACCACCTTGTAGTCCTCAACAATTGGATCGTACCCGAAGTCCATATCAGAATGGATTTTATTGATTCTTTGTTTCCCATATCTATCTAAAAATGGGTCAAAATGAAAGTTTAACATATTCCATAGTAGAGGAGTTCCATAGAGACAAAATGGTTTGATATATGGACAAACAAATCAAACCATTACATGAACCTACAACCCACACATTCATCCAGGCTCTCTGAGTTTATGGTTTCAAATGTTGTGTGACTATTTATTATAATATTATTAGGGTTTCTTAGGTGAGCTTGACTGAGATGAAGTTTGATGAAACAAGGATGGGTGACTAACCTTCGCAACGGTTTGCATATGCACTTGCATTGAACTAGGTTTTTGACAGTAATCTTGTAAGAATGTCCATCAAAAGATCATCTGGGAGATTCCATATAGTAGTTGGTAGCTTCTTCGTCATCATCTTTCTCTAGATCACAAAACTACCTAACGTGAATTTATTTATTTTTAATTTTTTTAATACCTTAAGTGATTAAATCTAGTTATAAACTCTAAGGGAAAAAAATGGAAAATGACTTTGAAAGCCTAATTTTCAGAAAAAATAGATCATTTAGGTATCATAGTTAATGAAATAGCTAATAAGTACTAATGCTTCAATCCTATGACCATTAAGGTTTATTTTGTTTACTATGGTTAGCCACACAAAAAATGACAATTCAAACATTTTTATTCCCTAAGAATATAATATAAATCTCGATGCATTTGGCACTACAAATCTATTTCATCTTTTACAACGAATATTTGCGTAGAACAATGGTGATTATTTCATTTTCTTCCTCCAAACCCATAACTCCATGGTTTATTATTGCAATTTCAATAGTGTTGAATGTGCACTTGGAGCAGTCTTATTTGATGAATTAAAAGCTGAAAACGAGGGGAAGACTCTAGTGCGATATTCACTTCTGGTCGAAGACATACCTAAACCATGAGGAGTGAACAAATTGACTAGCAAGTTCCATTGCACGACTTCTGTGTTGGTTGGGTGGACATAAAGTGGAGTTACAAGAATCAAGTTCAAAGCTTGTGTGATGGGTGTTAAGATCGAAAAAAAAAATTGATCATCTGGTAACATTTTCTCCCTTTCTTTTTAGATGTCAAAGCAAGTAGAGAGAAAACATCCCAAGATTACTTATATATGCAGACCTTTACCATTTGAAATCAACAAAACTAATAATTGCTCAAATTGCCAATTAAAGAATGAGAAAGTACATGAAAATATTAATGGAGTCATTTGAAGCTAACAAATCTCATAAAATAATGGGAAAAATGACTTATAAGGCCTAATTTTTCACAAACTATGCTATTTAGATACTATAGTTGATTTAATAACTAATTTGTGTCTAACTTTATAATTTTATAACAAACAAAAACTCTTCTATTAACCAAGGTTGACCCATAAATGTATATGACATCTTTAACCTTCCTACACAAATTAAAAAAAAAATCTAATTAACTAATGATTCATCTTTCTCAAAAAATATTTTCTTCATTTAGTCTTCTTCACACACGGCAGCCAAAGACGAATTTATCGATCTCTTTGCATATTGAGGTATATTATAATTCTCCCAATATATTTCTATAAGCTTTGAACTTGGCTAACTGGCGAGGAAACCAACGAGGAAAACAGCGAGAGAGGGAGGGGACCCTCCATTCCCCTTGTAATGCGTGCATCCCTTCCTTTACACGTATCACGAGAGAGATGGAGGATCCTCCCTCGCTAATTTCCTCGACAATTAGAATTGGGGATAAGCTTTTTCAACTCGTTATACTGATCCATCATTCAGATTCAGAAACACCTTCCCTTTTCTTCCTTCGAAGTCCATTTACATTACCCCACTATGTTATCTATCACAATCAATAAGCAAAATCAAAGTCATATATATACACTACTTTGTTGTCATATACACAATCCAATCTCTTATCTGTCACTATCAATAAGCAAATTCAAAGTACACCATCCACAAATTCAAAGTCTGTGAATAAGCAAAACGTGTCAACTCAAGAAACAAATCTTTTTCCAATGTATAATGGATTTTGCTTATTGATCGTGATAGATAACAAAGTGGGATATATGTAGATTGACTTCGAAGGAAGAAAAGGAAAGGGGTTTCTGACGAGATGAAAAGGCTTAAAGAAATATAGAGGAGCTGCTATCCCCGCCCGCATGTTCCCGTTTCTTCATTCACATGAAATATATTCTTACAGGTTACAATTTGAAAGATTCTAAGCTAAAACTAAAGTTGCATTAATCTGTTATAAACCCTAAGCTAAAACAAATAAATAAACAAACTTAAATTTTATTCAATTCAATCAACCGACTACAATCAAATTCTTAAGCCTTATTTATAAGTCCAATGACTTTCTTGGCGAGTAACTAACCCTAACCCTAACTAGTATAGGGTTTTACCATACTAGGCCCAATTACAAATAGTATTAATTTATTAGCTCGCTTACATCACATTTACTCTAATGCATTTTCTAAGACACCATCCATTTATCCATGTTTTTCAATTTATTTCCATACACGAAAATCAATCTTGATACAAATAGGGGTGGACATGATCCATGGTTGGGCTTGTCCCGGTCTGGGTTATAAATTTTTTTTGGGCATAATCGGTTGGTCCCAGACCGGGTTGAACCAGGACGGTCCGGGACGAAATCGTGCCATCCCGGTTCAAAATGTTGAATCTCTTAACTGAATCTCTAGATTGTTGCATTGATTGTGGATTGAAGTTTGCTTTGTTTCATGAAACCTACATCCTCGAATCTCTCCTCACTCTCCAATCCTTCTTCACCCGTCTCATCTTCGACCTCCCTTCCTCATCCTCCAAACCCCTCGCATCCAAAGATGTTTCCACTCAACACCCTAATTCAATTGAATTTGATGAAATCAAGGTTTGAATTTGGGATTTTGTTAGAGATCGGAGTGGTTAATTAGGGCCAAGGGCGGAGCCAGAATTTTCATTGAAGGAGGCAACTAATTATTATGTGAATTAGTGGAGTAATGGACCCGCCATTTAAGGAACCGTGAGGGGGCAAATGGAGGTGAAAGAAGAAATGCATAAATTTAGGGGGCAATTAGTAGTATTAACTAGGTAGACCCCATTATTTTATAGGTAAATAAACAAAATTTTCAAAGTTGATGGGGGCAATTGCCACCCCTTGTCTCCAACATGACTCCGCCCTTGGTTAGGGCCATGGAGACTAGTGGTTTGGGCCTTGGAGGTTAGGCTACAGTAACTGGTACTGGATTTGTGGAATCAGTTCCAACATATGAAAATTGTAGAAACTGGTTGATCTCGGTTTGAAATAGTTCGTAACCATATCGGTCCGGGTCGGATCTCATTTTTTGCCCAGCCCTAGTTACGAATAGGACTTAGCAGATCTCCCAGAGTATATGTTATACTCTGGGAAAGCATAACATTGGATCTGCGCCTTTGACCTCCTTCACTTCATTTGTCAGATTATGCTTGTTCATATAGTAATTGTTGTATATCCTTCTTGGTGAAAACCAATATCATTTTCAACATTCTGATGGAAAGTCTCAAGGATCTAAGGATATGAAAGGATTTTTACCTCTTATTCTAGTTTGAGGTCTAAAACCTGTAATTAGATTAAGAGCTAAAAGGAACACCTCACTTCCCAAGTGCATTGTTTGAGGCTTTTCTTTTTTATGGTTTTAGTTCAAACGTCAGCCTACAAGTGGTGAATGGATTACCTGATCACATACAAGCGAGAGAAACTGAGATCTGGACCACACATGAAGGCGGCGAGAAAAACAGAAACATATATCTTTCGCGGAAACTTTTCCATTGGCAGAGTAATGAGAACCCCACCGAAGCTATGGCCTACAAGGATCACCTTCTCATCTAAGGGAGTGAAGCCATAAACTCCATCAATGATGGTGAGTATTCACTGATAGATTTCAGATCATCAGCTGGCTTTGGGTCAATCCCAGAAGCAGCTAGTTCAGGAATGGTGACTCGGTAACCGGTCTGCTCAAGCAATGTTGCAAGTTTGTACCAACATCAAGCTGCATGACAACCTCCAGGAACCAAAACAAAGTGGCTACTCATCATCTTTTGTTATTATCTGATCATCAATTACACTTTTATAGACAAGTGTACAAAATTATTTAGATTATGCTTGGTGGGTGGCACATCAACCTCATGACAGATTATGCTTGGTGGGTGGAGAATTGATAATGTTTAAAAAGGATATCATCTATTAAAAAATCTGATATTATATGATTGAAATTAGTTCAAGACACTGATGAAAGTCAGATAATTAAGAAAAACACCGTTGGGAATTTTTGTTACTTAGATATCTAAAAATATCCTTACAAATTACAATTGTCGAATTGCCTTTTGTAATGCTTCCATATGTGATTTAAGTATATTGTGCCAGGTGAGATCCTTGGAGAAAGGCAATATCATATCTATGAATACGACGACTAGGCAATTTCCTGGAGAAGAGCAAATAGTTCCTTTGGTTTAGAGAGCATAACCATGTGATCTGAACCTTTGACCTCTTTCACTTCAGTGGTGGGATTATTTTTCATCATGTATTGCACTAATCTCTCCTTTGTGATTATTTTATCTTCAGTGAAGCTAAAACAATTAGAAAACAAACATTGTGTTTTTCAACGGTGATATCTCATTTCCCTGCTTCTCTTTATAATATTCGAGTTGATTCAATACTAGACCCTAATCATTAAGATCCGGTCCGTCCGGTTAATCATGATTCAGGAGAAATTGTCGTGCCTATGTATTAGGTTCACTAAAAGCAGATGTTAGAAATTTCAAACTCATTGGGCCCTCTTCACCCATTGTGTATAACACCACCTTCCAACCAAAGATAAAGGGGAAATTCTAAATGTGGAGGGAACCAGCGAGGGAGAGGGTGAAGCCGTTCATCCCTCTCGAGATGCATGCAAGCATGTGTCTCGAGGGGGGTGAACTGCTTCACCCCCCTCCCTCGCTGATTTCCTCGCTGTTTAGACAAACCCAAGATAAAGATAAGGGATGTTTTAAACTTGTTTTGAGGGTCAAAATACAACCAACTCCCTTGTCTCACTTTTCAAAGATAAAGGATGTTTTTGGTAGTTGGTATCCCATCTTTGTTGCTTAGCCAACCAAATTAAAACTTTTTTTTTTTCTTTCCTTTTCTATTTTTTCCTTTTATTTGTTCTTCTCTCTTTTGAAACTCATTATACATTTTTTCTTAAAAGAGACAGATCACATCACAGAGGCTCTTACTTGACAGCCACATTATCTGCTCAAAATAAAAATAAAAAATTTCACCTAACAAAAATCGAACCATTAAGAAGTAAAAGAAAATGAAATACAACCTTGGGGTGACATTTTCTTATGAAACAAATATAAAATAAAAATGGGGTCATGTACAGGAGATGATACGTGTGTAGAGGAACTTGTTCCAAATGTCGGGCAAGCCAGGTAAGCACCAATTGATACAATCAACAAAATTTGTAGGATCAGCTTGTTGTTCGTGTGATCATTTTGCCTACACGAATGGTGTGTAATGATGTATGTGCATCTTTGTGTATAATGTCTTGGTTTCTCCTCACAATAAAGGTGACACAGCACATGGAGGCAAACATGTCTTGGTTTCTCCGCACAATAAAGGTCGTCCATCGCTCAAATGGTGCTTCCTACGGCTAAACTATCTTGTATATTTTCTCTTTGCGCCAATAGACCATATTGTAAAGTCTATACTCATTGATCAAATTGTCATCTAGAATTTTCTGATTCATATTATTTACATCATAGTTAGCAGAAACAAGTTCCAAATGAATGTTTGGGTGTTCAGCCATTCGCCTTGCATAATACAGTGCCTCTCGGTCATCAACTTCACCCGAGAAAACAACTCCGACATTGTGACCTGACCAACACGATAAAATCAAACTAAAATTATCCTCTTGCGATCAATAAGAACACCTACAGAATATGTTTCCCTTATTATGTACCGTCTTGTTGATATTTCTGCACTTAGAACACTCTGTAACTCAACCATTGTTCTGCTGCTTATGAAAGGGGATGATCGTCAAAGATGCATTATTGTCAAGTGTCATTGTGCATATGTTATCATGGGCTGACACAAAAGGTGTCACATTGGTTCAGTAGCATTACCTATGTTTTGTTTCTCATAGATTCTAAAGCAGTTGGTTACATAATTTGATGCAGCGGAATTATTTGACACTGTGTGTTGTGGTTGACGGAAAATTAAAAGTGGTACCGGACGATCATGGAGTTCAACGATACGTAGAGCATAAATAAAAATGGGTTTTCGCCTAATTGGATTTGACGTCTCAAAAAGCTTGATGACCGCTGGCACATTGCCTTCATTATAAATACAAACAAGTACGCACGGTTCAAATTGTTCTTTGGCATTTTCGATTCTACGTTTGTATTTCACTGAAGGATTGTAGAATGGATGAACTGTGACTGATACAATTCTACAAATAATTAGGGCAGTGATTGCCATCCCTGTAAATACACCATTTGTTATGTGTTAGATTATTAGGATACACTATAACATAAAAATAAAAATAATAAAAAGAATACAAGTATTTTTTTAGAAGAGAATGTTACGAAATGAAATATCAAATGAGCTTACCAGTTAGCCGATGAACACTATGCTAGAAAATTTTGATTCAACATTTTCAGAAGATGAGATGGTGGACTGGTGAGATGTAAATGTGATGCATGGATCACTTAAATACTTTACATCTACGACGAATAAAAGAAACATATATGTGGTGTTTGAATGAGAAAAATTACAGGAAGTACTGATTAGCCAAGTTTAAGGCCGATTTCTTCTGGTATTTGACCATATGACAATCAAAATAGGAACTTGTCAATCGAGGTTTACGCTCTGTCTCTACTTTAATTTTTTTAATCCATTTATTTACTTGCTTTGGAAATTTAATTTTTTTAATTTTTGACCCAGTTCTTCTTATTCACACATCTCACATACTCATATGATAGCACAAATGCTATGTGGCGATCAAGTAAGGTACCCAACGCTCTAGATAAAATTGTTGCTACACTTAAAAATTCCTTGACAAAAAA
The DNA here is from genome assembly GCA_963556465.1 of Berberis vulgaris. Classification (NCBI taxonomy): domain Eukaryota; kingdom Viridiplantae; phylum Streptophyta; class Magnoliopsida; order Ranunculales; family Berberidaceae; genus Berberis; species Berberis vulgaris. The sequence goes on along the minus strand of OY747132.1, from coordinate 81,815,513 downwards.
CTTTTCCAACAAAATTTTTTATCATCTAGTCATCGAGAAAACTTTTTGCAAGGAAAATAAGTTTCATCATCAGCAAAAGACATCTTTACGAACAAAAGAATAAATAAATGAGGAAATTATTCCATTGGCAATACTACTTGAAAAAATTAGTGTTATTAACATCCAAAAAAAAATTTGTGTGTGGTGCCCCGAATGAAGTTCTGGTGATCGATAGCAATGAGTTGCAACTGAAAATAGGGACTTTGAAACCCAAGCTCAGCTCACCCACCCTAATCTCAAATTGAGTCAAATCACAAGAAGAGCGAACCAAATTCGTTCATGGGGTTTGTTGATTTCCAGTTGCTTAGAACCCCTTTTGTTAGTGGTTCGAAATGTGCAGAAGTTAATGGTGTATTTGAGTATTTCACCCAGCACAAGGGATGGTTTAAAGTTGTAACCTTTCACCCATTTGTAACATTGGGATTGTTTTTCCAGTTGCTCAATCTACTGGTGTTAATGTGCTCTGCATTGGTTGAACAATGGCCACATTTGACTGCAAGTGAAAATGGGAAGTCTGCTTGTATGATTTAGTAAACGAAACAGAAAGTGTAGCTATGGGTTGGTGACGATCACAAAAGGCTTGGGAGTGGAAGATAGGTAATGAGGAGCGAAACCAAACTACAGACCCACCAGAACAATAACGAGGTAAAAGGGATTGAATTGTTTACTTATCTGCCTTGTGTTTTTTGATATATAGCATTGATGTCTTTTGAACTATGAAGTATTATGCATAGATTGAACTATTGAATTGTTTACTTATCTGCCAGGGTTTTATTTATTTAGCTCATTTATTTTGATAATGTTATTGATGTGTTTGCTATAGTTTAAACAGTTTGCTTAGCAGCTAATACTCCCAATTTATTTAAGTTGACTTTAGGTATCTAAATTGTAGTCATATCTTCTAATATCAAGTATAGTCATCAAACATGTATCATATAATGTTCTGAAACCCAAATTTAAGATACACGTATTGTAACGTACACTACAAGAAAAATTCTCATTTATAGCATATGTTTATAGCGTTTTTGTCCAAAATGCTATGATTGACCAACACTATGCCTTATTAATAGCATTTTTTTGCTTATGCTATGAAAAGTCTGTGTTTTAATAATATTTTAATCTTAAAACGTTGTGAATAAAAGCGGGAATTATTTCACCCAAATTTTTGAATGTGCACTCGTTCTAACCTAGTAGGGGAAAACGACGCCTCCCACTCTCTCTCGCTCCCCCTTTGTGTGTCGCTTTCCCACCATTTATCTCACCCTGCTTCTTATCTCTATTTCTCTCCTTCCCCCACTCCATTGCTCCCCCTCTTTCTCGCTCTCACTGTCTCTCGTTCTCGAGCTGTGGCTCTCTCTCGATGGAGTTGTTGTTGTTGTCTCTCCGTGGTGCTCATATCTCTCTTTATCCAATCGATCGTCAGTTCTTCATCTCTCAAGCTTGAATTCAACTCTTCAGTTAGGTAATTTCGTCTATCTCTATTTATAATTCACAACAACGAATCGATTCCAAATTGAATTAGGTCAACTATTACTCTTTGCACTCTCAAGATTTTCTGATTAGCTTAGGGCATCTGTTTTCTTGGATGATTTGTTGAAAATTTTATATCTTTTTTGTTGTTAGGGTTTGTTGCATATTGGGTTTTTCTGAATTGGTTGACATTGCAGTATGCTAGAATTATTATATTATTACAGGAAGTGCTGATTAGCCAAGTTTAAGGCCGATTTCTTCTGGTATTTGATCATATGACAATCAAAATAGGAACTTGTCAAATAATCGAGGTTTATGCTCTGTCTCTACTTTAATTTTTTTAATCCATTTATTTACTTGCTTTGGAAATTTAATTTTTTTATTTTTGACCCAGTTCTTCTTATTCACACATCTCACATACTCATATGATAGCTCAAATGCTATGTGGCGATCAAGTAAGGTACCCAATGCTCTAGATAAAATTGTTGCTACGCTTAAAAATTCCTTGACAAAAAACTTTTCCAACAAAATTTTTTATCATCTAGTCAACTAGAAAACTTTTTGCAAGGAAAATAAGTTTCATCATCAGTAAAAGACATCTTTACGAACAAAAGAATAAATAAATAAGTACAATTAGTAAGGAAATTATTCCATTGGCAATACTACTTGAAAAAAATTAGTGTTATTAACATCCAAAAAAAAATTTGTGTGTGGTGCCCCGAATGAAGTTCTGGTGATCGATAGCATTGAGTTGCAACTGAAAATAGGGACTTTGAAACCCAGTTTCATTAAATTTCATTTCAATCAAGCTCAGCTCACCGACCCTAATCTCAAATTGAGTCAAATCACAAGAAGAGCGAACCAAATTCGTTCATGGGGTTTGTTGATTTCCAGTTGCTTAGAACCCCTTTTGTTAGTGGTTCGAAATGTGCAGAAGTTAATGGTGTATTTGAGTATTTCACCCAGCACAAGGGATGGGTTAAAGTTGTAACCTTTCACCCATTTCTAACATTGGGATTGTTTTTCCAGTTGCTCAATCTACTGGTGTTAATGTGCTCTGCATTGGTTGAACAATGGCCACATTTGACTGCAAGTGAAAATGGGAAGTCTGCTTGTATGATTTAGTATATGAAACAGAAAGTGTAGCTATGGGTTGGTGACGATCACAAAAGGTTTAGGAGTGGAAGATAGGTAATGAGCGAAACCAAACTACAGAGCCCAGAACAATAACGAGGTAAAAGGGATTGAATTGTTTACTTATCTGCCTTGTGTTTTTTGATATATAGTATTGGTGTCTTTTGAACTATGAAGTATTATGCATAGATTGAACTATTGAATTGTTTACTTATCTGCCAGGGTTTTATTTATTTAGCTCATTTTATTTTGATAATGTTATTGATGTGTTTGCTATAGTTTAAACAGTTTGCTTAGCAGCTAATACTCCCAATTTATTTAAGTTGACTTTTGGTATCTAAATTGTAGTCATATCTTCTAATATCAAGTATAGTCATCAAACATGTATCATATAATGTTCTGAAACCCAAATTTAAGATACACGTATTGTAACGTATAGTGTATCATAAGATATGGTAACATATTGTGTAACTTAAGATATAGTGAAAAAATATGTAGATATTAAAAAACATACTATATGTTTAGGGACATGAATAAGACTTATTCAAGCAAGAAAATGCCGAAAAAACACTTCCGTTTATATATGACTTATGTTGTGGCACTTATGTAATAGTTACAAGTAAGATGATAAACTTTGAATTTGTGGATGGTGTGTTGATAGACTTTGATAAGAGATTGGTGTATATGGCAACAAAGTGGTGTATATGACTTTGATTTTGCTTATTGATCATGATAGATAACAAAGTGGGGTATATGTAGATGGACTTTGAAGGAAGAAAAGGGAAGGTGTATGTGAATCTGAATAATGGACCAGCATAATGAGATGAAAAAGCTTAAAGAAATATATTGAAGAATTATGGCATACCTCAATATGCAAAGAGATCGATCAATTTTCTACCATCTTTGCGCTGATTTGCCAACTTATAGTATCTGAAAACTCAACATCATCTGACTCGGATCCTCTTACATCAATTGTTCTACTGCTTATGAAAGGGGATGATCGTCAAAGATGCATTATTATCAAGTGTCATTGTGCATATGTTATCATGGGCTGACACAAAAGGTGTCACGCTCGGACAGTAGCATTACCTATGTTTTGTTTCTCATAGATTCTAAAGCAATTGATTACGTAATTTGATGCAGCGGAATTATTTGACACTGTGTCTTGTGGTTGACTAGAAATTAAAAATGGTACCGGACTTTCATGGAGTTCAACGATACGTAGAGCATAAATAAAAATGGGTTTTCACCTAATTGGATTTGATGTCTCAAAAAGCTTGATAACGGCTGGCACATTGCCTTCATTGTGCTAGAAAATTTTGATTCGACATTTTCAGAAGATGAGATGGTGGACTGGTGAGATGTAAATGTGATGTATGGATCACTTAAATACTTTGCATCTATGTCGAATAAAAGAAACATATATGTGGTCTTTGAATGAGAAAAATTATAGGAAGCGATTAGCCATGTTTAACGCCGATTTCTTCTGGTATTTGTCCGTGACAATCAAAATAGGAACTTGTCAAATAATCGAGGTTTACGCTCTGTCTCTATTTTAATTTTTTTAATCCATTTAATTACTTGCTTCGGAAATTTTTTATTTTTTATTTTTGACCCAGTTCTTATTCACACATCTCACATACTCATCTGATAGAACAAATGCTATGTGGCAATCAAATAAGGTACCCAATGCTCTAGATAAAATTGTTGCTACACTTAGAAATTCCTTGACAAAAAACTTTATCGTCTAGTCGTCGAGAAAACTTTTTTCAAGGAAAATAAGTTTCATCATCAGTAAAGGACATCTTTACGAACAAAAGAATAAATAAATAAGTACAATTAATAAGGAAATTATTCCATTGACAAAAATTAGTATTATTAACATTCAAAAGAAGAACCAACAGAAACTCATTGTAATGAAATTTGACATTACAATGAAATTTGTAATAGAGTTTATGTCAGTGGCTTCTTAATTTTTCAGGTTTTTTATTATTTTATTTTCTATTTTTTGTGTATGGTGCCCTGAATGAAGTTCTGGTGGTCGATAGCAATGAGTTGCAACTGAAAATAGGGGCTTTGAAACCCAGTTTCATTAAATTTCATTTCAATCAAGCTCAGCTCACTCACCCTAATCTCAAATTGAGTCAATTCACAAGAATAGCAAACCAAATTCATTCATGGGGTTCGTTGATATCCAGTTGCTTAAAACCCCTTTTGTTAGTGGTTTGAAATGTGCAGAAGTTAATGGTGTATTTGAGTATTTCACCCGAGCTTTGCTAGGGAGCGAGGGATGGTGTATTTGAGTATGTTTTGGTGGATGTTTATAGCTGATGAGATAGAAGATTGACTTTATTTGTGTTTACAAGATTGCAATATGGCAACAAAACATATGATTTTAGTTTCTCAGTGACCAAAACAGAACTTTGTCTAGCTATGGATGCCAAAACGACTACATATTGTTGGAGTTGTTTAAATGTACAAGTTCCACCAAGACAATTACAAGCTTCGGTGAAAATCATCCACCACTTTTTTTAATTGTTTCATTCTATATATATATAAGTAAATTGGTTGGGGGAATTGTGGGATCTTCGTAATTAAAAAATAAAATAAAAATTCCCATGATTAGTTTTAGGCAACCAAACACTCACAATAGGAATTGAAATCCAATTCCCATGGACAACCAAACATCAAAGTTGGTCAAGTCCATGGCATGAGATGCCATGACATAGGATGCCATGGAATGGGATTCCAATTCCTATCTTAGAATTCCATGCAACCAAACACACCCTTAAAAACGCAACTTCTAGTTATGATAGAATCAATCAACACCGTTAATAAATAAAGACTGCTACTATCATCTAGTAGTTGGAAAAATCCAACATGTGTGGGCACGCATATGTATTTAATGTGTATTGTTATCTTAAAGTATAGCCCAATGGATTGTGATCTAATATGGTTAATTGGGCTATAGTATTAAAATGTCATGGGCTTAATGTATAGACTTTATCAATCAATAAAGTCTGTTACTATCATCTAGCACCATGTTAGGACATGACAAAATTATCCTTGGACTAATTTGGAAAAGAGATGTGGACTCAAAGCAAGATATGCCCTTTTGGTAACACAGCACATGGAATGTTGCTCTAGGACTCTACTCCAGTGACAAAAATTACTCAAAGCAACATATGCCCTACTCCATTGACGAAAATTATTAACAAACCTGATGGGCTAGAGCTTTGCTAGGGAGCGAGGGAAAGGGGCGAGGGATGGGTGGTAACCATTCATCTGTTTCGAGATGAGCGCATTGGACTTGAGATGTGCGATGTCGCTCATCTCGAGGCGGATGGGTGGCTTCCACCCATCCCTCGCCCCTTTCCCTCGTTCCCTCCCTCGACCCCTAGAATTTTCGATGTCACCCAATACAAGAGATGGGTTAAAGGTGTATTGTACAGTGTTCTGAAACCCAAATTTAAGATACACGTATTGTATCGTATAGTGTATCATAAGATATTGTAATATATCGTGTATCATAAGTTATAGTGAAAAATATATATAGATTAAAATACATATGTGAAACAGGAACAGGAATAGGAAACATAACTGTTTTGTGAAACAGGAAACGTGTTTGAAACAGGAAACGTGTTTGAAACAGGAAACTGTTTGGACTCCTGTTTGAAACAGGAAACTGTTTGGACTTCTGGAAACTGTTTTTTGAACAGGAAACAAATTCTAGGAAACAGGAAACTACTGCGAAACAGGAAACTGTTGTTCCTATATATACTAGGAACTGTAGGTGTTTTTTATCGCACTGCCGGCTCTCCTATCGAGCGAGGATTGCCGGCAGGGTGGATTGGTGTGGTGGCCGGAAAAGAGAGGGGGAAAACACTAGTAGGAAAAGAAAGAAGAAGAGAGCCGAGCTTTCTCCAAACTGGGGATAGCTAAATAGGGTTCTCCTATTTTCTTAGGCTTGGGTTCTCCAAAAGGCGTTGGGCTTGGGTTTTTAGGTTAGCATTTTGGGTTTGGGCTTAGGTTAAATTAGGTGAACCTAGGTTTATTAGGGTTAGGTTTAGATATGCGGCCCTCTACTTTGTACCACCGCTAGAATCGACCAATTGTCATTCCTTAAATTGTCGCCTTAATACGATTTCATCGTTCACGCTCAAATTCCTACAAAGACATGAAAACGAAATAATTATTATAAAATATAATAATCGAAACACTAACATATATAAATTAAGAGATATATTATGTAATAATTACGTGAATATCAATAACATCACTTGTAAGCCTATACTATTTGTGGTGATATAATTATTGAATCACTTTGTTTGTGAAAATGTGAAAAATTGCTTTGTGGATTATTATAGCTCAAATGTGTTACTATTTTTTGAATTATTACAAAAATGCCAATTTGGTGTAGTGAAGACTACACAACTCTATTTTATTTTTTATTGATTGAAACATAACTTGAGTACATGCCTATATATACTACTCCAAAGAACACTTAAGAGATCATTTTTCATCAATCACACTCTTACATATCAAAAGACACCTTTTGATCTTTCATGTTCATGCTATTCAAGTCTCTTGGACTTCAAAAGACATCTTTTCACCATTCACTGTTTTTCGGTTTTCACTGAACAGATAGTTGTATATTGACCATAACTTTCTCAATACAAACCCAATTGATGCACCATTTGAAGATTTGGAAACTAGACAAAAAGAGATTTCTTTTGATATATTATAAGCTAAATTAGGATAAGTGTAGCCCCTTCAAACTCTGGTTGAAAAATGTCTTAAGTTTACTTTTCAACACTCTCTTAAACTTGAATCTTTCCAACACCAATCATCATTCTCAACTTCAGAAAAATATCATACTTGAGAGGCTTTGTGACAATATCAGCAACTTGATCAAGTGATTTCACATACTCTACCTCTACGTGCATGTTTTCAATGCATTGTCGAATAAAATGATATTTTGTCTCAATATGCTTGCTTCGATCATGAAACACTGGGTACTTTGCTCACGCAATGGCTGATTTGTTATCCATCATAATCCTTGTAGCTTCACTTTGCTCAAAATAAAGTTCCTTCAACAATATCTTTAAATAAATTGCATGACAAGCACAAACAGTAGTAGCAACACACTCGAACATGTCATCATCTAAACCTTGATGGATAACGGTAAGAGCACATTGATCTTTCTTCCTTTATTTCTCCAATGCATCCTTTTGAGCTTGATTCAAAGCTTCCTCATTTTGAGGTTCTTCATAACCTTTTTGAACAATTTCTCATAGTCCTTGAGAACCAACGATAGCCTTCATTCGAATTGCCCAATTCTCATAATTAATCTTGGTGAGTTGTGGGTATTGGAAAGAAAGAGTTGCTCATTTAGAAGACATTCTCTAGCACAAGGCTCTGATGCTACTTTGTTGGGAGAAGATTAAAACAAAGCATACAACTATGAAAGGAATAGAAGAAGACTACAAAACTCTATTTTATTTTTTATTGATTGAAACATAACTTGAGTACATGCCTATATATATTATTCCAAAGAACACTTAAGAGATAACTTTTCATCAATCACACTCTTACATATCAAAAGACACCTTTTGATCTTTCATGGTCATGCTATTCAAGTCTCTTGGACTTCAAAAGACACATTTTCACCATTCACTGTTTTTCGGTTTTCACTGAACAATCAGTAGTATATTGACCATAACTTTCTCAATATAAACCCAATTGATGCATTGTTTGAAGATTTAGAAACTAGACAAAAAAATATTTATTTTGATATATTATATTATAAATTTGGATAAGTGTGCTGTCTTAAGCTTACTTTTCAACAATAGCACTCTAGTCCAAGATTTGCTCATCTCCCATAGATCGGTGGCTTCTATATGATTACCATTAATCAAGTAGCAGTTGTAGCCAGGCACCCTTCCCACAAAACTAATCTGAGATACCTAGGACGATCACCAAAATGAGGACACATGACCTCGTGAAACTTTTATTTCGCCAAATCAAAGGACACAATCATGTTACGTTCCCACCAGCATAGCCAATATAGAAAACTTTGTGCCTAATGTGTATACATTAGTTTCACTTTTATTACATGATTCACCTAAAACACACTCAACCACCTTGTAGTCCTCAGCAATTGGATCATACCCGATAGCCATATCAGAATGGATTTTATTGATTCTTTGTTTCCCATATCTATCTAAAAATGGGTCAAAATGAAAGTTTAACATATTCCATAGTAGAGGGGTTCCATAGAGACAAAATGGTTTGATATATGGACAAACAAATCAAACCATTACATGAACCTACAACCCACACATTCATCGAGGCTCTCTGAGTTTATGGTTTCTGTGAAACAGGAAACAGAACTGTTTTGTGAAACAGGAAACTGTTTTTGAACAGGAAACAAATTCAGGAAATAAGAAACTATTTTTGCATTGGAAATAAATTCAGGAAATAGGAAACTGTTTTTTGAATAGGACACAAATTCAGGAAATAGGAAACTGGTTTTTGAATAGGAAACAAATTCAGGAAACAACAACTGTGAATCAGGAAACTGCTGTGAAAGAATTGTTGTATAACAGGAAAGAAGACGCTATATATACTAGGAACTGTATAGCTGCTTTTTTTGTACGTAGAAAAACTGTGAAGCACATGGAATAGAGAAAGATAATTGCCTGAATTGTTTCATTTCTTGTTGAGAGATTGTGTGAGAATTGTCATATTCTTGTACCTTGTTCTTGAATATAGTGGAATCACCTCACCATAGACGTAGGCACAATTCGCCGAACCACGTAAACTTTGTGTCTCTTGTGGTAGGTTCTTGGTTTTCTCTAATTACTTTCATTGCTAGTTGCTCTATTTAATTGATTGGATCCTTGTGGTACTTGTGTGCAATTGTTGGTGTCTACCCGCTTCCGCAATAAGACGCAACAGTTTCAAATGTTGTGTGACTCTTTATTATAATATTAGGGTTTCTTAGGTGAGCTTGACTGAGATGAAGTTTGATGAAACTAGGATGGGTGACTAACCTTCGCAACGGTTTGCATATGCACTTGCATTGAACTAGGTTTTTGATAGTAATCTTGTAAGAATTTCCATCAAAAAATCATCTGGGAGATCCCATATAGTAGTTGGCAGCTACTTCATCATCATCCTTCTCTAGATCACAAAACTACCTAACGCGAATTTATTTATTTTAATTTTTTTTAATACCTTAAGTGATTAAATCTAGTTATAAATTCTAAGGAAAAAAAATATGGAAAATGACTTTGAAAGCCTAATTTTCAGAAAGAAAAAAAAATAGACCATTTAGGTATCATAGTTAATGAAATAGCTAATAAGTACTAATGTTTCAATCCTATGACCATTAAGGCTCATTTTGTTTACTATGGTTAGCCACAAAAAAATGACAATTCAAACTTTTTTATTCCCTAATTATATAATATAAATCTCGATGCATTTGGCATTACAAATCTATTTCATCTTTCACAATGAATCTCTGCGTAGAACAATGGTGATTATTTCATCTTCTTCCTCCAAACCCATAACTCCGGTTTATTATTGCAATTTCAATAAACAAACCCATAACTCCATGGGTTATTATTGCAATTCCAATAGTGTTGAATGTGCACTTGGAGCAGTCATATTCGATGAATTAAAAGCTGAAAACAAAGGGAAGACTCTAGTGCGATATTCACTTCTGGTCGAAGACATACCTAAACCATGGACATAAAGTGGAGTTACAAGAATCAAGTTCAAAGCTTGTGCGATGGGTGTTAAGATCGAAAAAAAAAATTGATCATCTGGTAACATTTTCTCCCTTTCCTTTTTGATGTCAGAGCAAGTGAAGAAAAAACATCCCAAGATTACTTATGCCGACCTTTACCATTTGAAATCAACAAAACTAATAATTGCTCAAATTGCCAATTAAAGAATGAGAGAGTACATGAAAATATTAATGGAGTCATTTGAAGCTAGCAAATGTCATAAAATAATGGGAAAATGACTTATAAGGCCTAATTTTCACAAACTATACTATTTAGATACTATACTTGATTTAATGAATAATTTGTGCCTAATTTTATAATTCTATTACCAACAAAAACTCTTCTATTAACCAAGGTTGACCCAAAAATGTATATGACTAGGGGTGGGCAAATGGGTTGAGGAACCGCGGATCCAAATCGAACCGAATCGTTTTGCTTCAAACGGTTCGATTTTTTAATTTGTAAATTGAGAAACGGTTCGGATCGGTCCGGATCCATTGTGTAACGGTTCGAGTCCGGTTCCTAATAGTTAATTCCAAACGGTCCGGTTCCAACCCGTATTGGTTTCAACCCTAAAAAACCATAAACTCTGTAGCAATTCCAAACGCACACACCCACCCCTATGCGGCTATGCCTTCTCTCTCTTCTCACTCTCACCTTATTCTTTTCTTCCCCCTCTTCAACTCTGTCCTGAAGTGAAAGAAATCTCTAAAACCTAATAAAACTCTCAAGAAATTCATTTCAACTCAACTCAAAACTCAACAGAGATAACCCCCAGAAAAGAGGAGAGCAAAGCATCTGGTTCTGAAAGCAAGTGGCTAGATTTGAGACAAACGAGCTAGATCGATCTCTTGAAGATGAAAGCTCAAGCGATCCTTCGATATGTGTTGGATCGATCGAGCTCAAGATGAAAGCTCAAGAGATCGATGAAAGCTCAAGCGATCCTTCGATGCGCTTTCATCTCTTGAGTTGGATCGATCTCTTGAGCTAGCGATCTTGAGATGGATCGATGAGCGTTCATCTCTTGAGCTGGATCGATCTCTTGAGCTTTCAAACGAGCTGGATCTCTCTATGCTGGATCTGCGTTTCTGCTCATGAGGAGAGGTCGAAGATTGGTCGCTAACGACAGACTGTGAGATGAAAAATGGCGAGATGGTGACAGGTGACATTGTGGAGTCTGCAAACGAGAGAAAAAGAAAATGGTGAGGTGGGAACACCTTATTTTGTTTTAGATCTCTCTCATAAAACATACCTTATTTTGATTTTGATTTTTAAATGGAAATGACAGACAGAAAAGAGTAGAGTAAAACCATGATCCATCCTCTGCATCTGGAGTGATGAGTGTGTTTGCTTGTGAGAAAGAGAGGCATAATTGTATATTTTGTTGTATGCATGACTAGCAGTTGAATTGAAATGGATTGAATACTACTCTTTGTGGGCATGTGATATCATTCTTGCAAATTGGTAGGAAACAAAGTTTATATTTTATTGTAAAGGAGAAGGATTGGTTTAGGTTAGGTGTATATAGAGGTGTCTTTCTTCAACCCCACAACACTTCTCCTCTGCTTTGACAATGTCAGCACAACACAGCACAGAACACAGGTGCTTTATTTAACTGATGAACCAGTCTGTTCTGATGTGGTCTGGGTCTGGTTATGGTTGTGGTTGTGCTGTTGGATTCATTGAACCAACCTGACCATGATGGTTTGATCAGTTCTTGTTAGCTCATGTGATCTCAACTAACGAATTCACCTGTTCACTTTGGTTTCTTACTCTTGGATAGGGTACATTTGGTTGCAAGGATATCATTCCATACAATTTGGGGAAATGAAGGAGTGAACGAGAGGAGACCTGAAAGGAAGAGATAAAAATGTGGTGAAAAACAAGAGTGTAAGAATCACAACGCACTCTCGCAAACGCCTAGTGTCAATACGTTCAAGTCTTGTACAACACCATATGCTAAAAGTAGAATTTAAATTGCAGTACCTCAAAGAATATTGAACTCAAAGGTTGAAACAAATACAATCAACCAGAATTTCAATGTCAGTAGAATTTAGATTTGGAACCGTTTGAAACGGTAGGAATCCGACCGTTTCAAACAGTTCGAGTTAGGTTCGGTTTCAATGTTCAAAATGAGAGAATCCGGATCGAACCACCCCTATATATGACATCTTTAACCTTCCTACACAAATTAAAAAAAACCTAATTAACTATTGATTCATCTCTCTCAAAAAATATTTCTTTATTTAGTCTTCTTCACACACGGCAACCAAAGACGAATTTATCGATCTCTTTGCATATTGAGGTATATTATAATTCTCCCATTATATTTCTATAAGCTTTTTCAACTCGTTATACTGGTCCATTATTTAGATTCAGAAACACTTTCCTTTTTCTTCCTTCGAAGTCTATCTACATGTACCCCACTTTGTTATCTATCACAATCAATAAGCAAATCAAAGTCATATACACCACTTTGTTGTCATATACACCAATCCAATCTCTTATCTGTCACTATCAATAAGCAAATTCAAGTCCACCGTCCCTAAATTCAAAGTCTATGAATAAGCAAAACGTGTCAACTCAAGAAACAAATCTTCTTCCAATGTATAATGGATTTTACCATACTAGGCCCAATTGCAAATGGTATTAATTTATTAGCTTGCTTAAAGAACTGTGAAGAGGCAAATGGAGGTGAAAGAAGAAATGCATAAATTTAGGAGAAAATTAGAAGTATTAACTACGTATACCCCACTATTTTATAGGTAAATAAACAAAATTTTCAAAGTTGATAGGGGCAATTGCCACCCCTTGTCTCCAACATGACTCCGCCCTTGGTTAGGGCCATGGAGACTCCAGAAACCAAAACAAAGTGTCTGCTCATCATCTTTTGTTATTATCTGATCATCAGTTACACTTTTATAGACAAGTGTACAGAATTATTTAGATTATGGTGGGTGGCACATCAACCTCATGACAGATAATATAGTGGTTTGGGCCTTCGAGGTTAGGCTACAGTAATTGGGACTGGATTTGTGGAACCTGTTCCGACTCAGTTCCAACATATGAAAATTGTAGAAACCAGATCCGGGTAAGAGAAACATGGTTGAGAATTATTGATATCTAAAAATATCCTTACAAATTACAATTGTCGAATTGCCTTTTGTAAGGCTTCCATATGTGATTTAAGTATGTATATAATGCCAGGTGAGATCCGTGGAGAAATGCAATATCAGATCTATGAATACGACGACTAGGCAATCTCCTGGAGAAGAGCAAATAGTTCCTTTGGTTTAGAGAGCATAACCATGTGATCTGAACCTTTCATCTCTTTCACTTCAATGGTGGGATTATTTTTCATTATGTTAACTTTATCTTCTTCACTTGCAATGCAAACTCGACGAACAGATCCATATTTCTCCTTTGAGATCACATCATCCGCTGAAATAGCATCATCAGAAAGTAGAAAGAAAGGTCTTACCAAGGTGAATGCTAGTGTCAATACCTGGAATTTGAGTTCATATATAGCACCAAAAGAAAACAGTGTACTTGTGTTAGTAATTCAATTTAATGAGTTCGAGATATGAGAAGCTAGAGTATATGATGGTGTAGTCTTTTACCTCCGGTGGACAGTGTTGGTACATCATGGTAGCTAACAACTCCCTCCCATGTATCATAGATGTTGGAGGGCTTTCGGTACCATTAGAAAAGAAGAACTTGATCCTATCCTTCCAAGAATCCAGTAAACGATAATACTACACGAACAACAAACCAAGAAGTAACAAAATCAGTCCCACATCTACTGAATTGTAAATTGAATGGTTGTGTTCTCGGTACCTCATGGACAAAAGACACAAGACTGAGGTCTGGACCACACACGAATGCAGAAAGGAAAACGGCAATAGATATCTTTTCAGGAAACCTTTCCATGGCCAGAGTAATGACCACACCACCGAAGCTGTGGCCTACAAGGATCACCTTCTCCTCTGAAGGGAGAGAAGCCATTAAGTCCATCAGTGGTTGAGAGTACTCGCTGATAGATTTCAGATCATCAGCTTGTTTTGAATCGACCCCTGAAGCAGCCAGATCAGGGGTACTAACTTGGTGACCAGCTTGTTCAAGTAGGGTCGCAAGCTTGTACCAACACCAAGCTCCATGACATGCTCCATGAACTAACACAAAATGACTACCTTTCATCTTCTCTTACAATTTAATAGATGATTTGCGAGCTTTCTCTATTTATAGTTGACTTGGCCTGCGTCCTGTTGTCTAGGCCTGGAGATCCATATTTTTGGATATGGATGGAGATGTTTTTTTTCTTCTTTTTATTCAATTGTATTTGCAATATATGTTATGTTAATTTGGAAGGGAGATGTGGACTCAAAGCAACATATGCACATGGAAGCAGGTTGCTCCAGGACCCTACTATATGTAAGGGGGTCAGAACAACCAGCCAAACTGTCCGACAGATTTTCTGTGGATTTGCAAGCACGTGACTGCAGAAAGACTGTAATTAAACACCTTCAACTCTGGCACTGTTAGTAAGTAATTAAACCTTTCTCTCTTTTCTTTATTTTATAAAACTATATCTTTCCTAATTTATTATTTTAATTTTTAATTATCTTAATAAACTCGAACAACACTTAGAGAATAAATTATCTTTCCTGGCTCTCTAGATTTTTGTGATAGAATCGATTTTCTTGTCTTTTAATACCGAAGAAGACAACAAGTCGAGTTCAAGTTCCTTTATAAAATAATTGTTTCTGGATAAGTAGTTTCATTAGATAATATTTAGAATTTGATTTGATAAACTCTAAAGCATTCAGTTGTCGTTTGTAATCAACATAGCACTGGAAAACAAAAAGTTTGAAAGGTAGAAAATATATCAAGTTGCTTAGTGGGAGTTGTTGAAAAGAATGCTTTTTTACATTTTTTTACTGGGTAACCGGCCTGGTTGATTGGGGGGGGCGAAAATACATTTTTGCCCCCTCTCTTTAAACACCTTTTTGGAGAAAAGTGTTTAAGGAGGGGGGGGGGGGCAAAAATCAGTCAACCAGGTCGGTTTTCCCAGGCCATTAAGAATTTCTGTACAGAATATGTTTCCCTTATTATGTACAGTCTTGTTGGATGATCGTCAAAGATGCATTATTGTCAAGTGTCATTGTGCATATGTTATCATAGGCTGACACAAAAGGTGTCACGCTCGTACGGTGGCATTACCTATATTTTGTTTCTCATAGATTTTAAAGCAGTTGGTTACATAACTTGATGCAGCGGAATTATTTGACACTGTCTTATGTACCGGACAATCATGGAGTTCAACGATACGTAGAGCATAAATAAAAATGAGTTTTCACCTGATCGAAATTATTTGACACTGTCTTATGTACCGGACGATCATGGAGTTCAACGATACGTAGAGCATAAATAAAAATGGCATTGCCTTCATTATGCTAGAAAATTTTGATTCGACATTTTCAGAAGATGAGATGGTGGACTGGTGAGATGTAAATGTGATGCATGGATCACTTAAATACTTTACATCTATGTCGAATAAAAGAAACATATATGTGGTGATTGAATGAGAAAAATTACAGGAAGTGATAAACCATGTTTAAGGTCGATTTCTTCTGGTATTTGTCCATGACAATCAAAATAGGAACTTGTCAAATAATCGAGGTTTACGCTCTGTCTCTATTTTAATTTTTTTAATCCATTTAATTACTTGCTTTGGAAATTTTTTATTTTTTATTTTTGACCCAGTTCTTATTCTCAGCTCACATACTCATCTGATAGAACAAATGCCATGTGGCAATCAAATAAGGTACCCAATGCTCTAGATAAAATTGTTGCTACACTTAAAAATTCCTTGACAAAAACCTTTTCCAACAAAAAAGTTTATCGCCTAGTCGCCGAGAAAACTTTTTTCAAGGAAAATAAGTTTCATCATCAGTGAAGGACATCTTTACGAACAAAAGAATAAATAAATAAGTGCAATTAATAAAGAAATTATTCCATTGACAAAAGAAGAACCAACAGAAACTCACAAGTCTTGTGTTCATCGTAATGAAATTTGACATTGATGTAATAGGTTTATGTCAGTGGCTTCTTAATTCACATGTAATATAAAAACATTTAGCTTTAGAATCTCATACCCTACTCGTTATATTATGTGAATCCAGTTGCAGAGCACTCAGGCATCACTTGTAACATTATTGTAATACATATTCATTAATTTTTCAGATCTTACTGAAACATTTATATATGAATTCAACACCCATTTTCTTCCAATTATGTTCTTTGCTGATCTTTCTGTGTTTGTTAAAAATAGATCACATGCTTAGGGAAATACATAATGGGATTTTTTTAGTATTTTTTTTTTCAAACAATGTTTTTCGGGCAATAAGCAAGGTGAGGCAGCCAACCTGCCAACAAGGTCATCTAGTTCGCTTAGGCCTAGGCATTCAATTCCTCTTGAAAATTTTCATGTGTAGTTTATGGCTTTGCATGTATGTTACTAACTCTTTTTGTTGTTGTAAATACACTCACATCAATTTTTTTGAAGTACAAACTTACTCAAAGACATCAAGCTGCAAAGAAGAGTGAGGAAAACCTGGCATGCTAGATTACAGAAAAAAAAAGAAAAAAAAAAAAAAAAAAACTTACGCATTCCAAACTATACAAAGTTGATCCTCTTTAGCTCTAATGTTCTGTCATCTCAAATTTATCTTTGCTTATCACTGATCTTCCCCTTTATCCTGACCCATGAGTGAAGCAATGGAAGTAAGAACTGTTACATATGCAAAGGCTGTAATAATACCTGTTGGAATACTGCAAAGGTCATGGACCCTTCCAGTTTTGTTTACTTGATCATACAAAATCAGGCCCTCATGTGTTCGTAGAAAAATATGACCATTCTTCTGAAGAACTAATGGTTGCCTTATGGCAATGTGATGAGGAATAGAGGACCTTTTGACAGATAGATTCGCTCATCACCCATAGATCGGTGTCTTCTATATGATTACCATTAATAGCCAGGCACCCTTCCCACAAATGTAATCTAAGATACCTAGGACGATCACCAAAATGAGGACATATGACCTCTTGAAACTTCTCTTTCGCCAAATCAAATGACACAATCATGTTATGTTCTGTTAAGCCTAAGTAGTATTAGCTTTGTCAATGTGGTTCAGAGTCTGTTAGTATAGTGTGGTCCAGAGTCTGTTAGTATAGGTTGTTAAGATGAGTTGTTAAACTGTCTTAATAACCAGCTCTATATATAGACATGTAAGTATCTACTTTCATGATTAAGTAATGAAATACAAGTTGTCTTCAAGAGTGTTCTAACATGGTATCAGAGCACATCCTCTGAATACTTTCGTAGCTTCTCATAGCAACTCTAATGGCTGCTTCCTCATCGTCCAATACTCCTCTGCCTATCAACTCTGCTATGACAGAGTCTAGGCCAATCATGTTTACTCATGCTTTGTCTGTCAAGCTGACTGAACAAAATTATTTGCTATGGAAACAGCAAGTTCTAGCAACAATCAGAGGACATAAGCTTCAACGATTCATTGAGAAAGAATCTTCTCCAGAACAGTTCCTCTCCAATGAAGATCAAGCTCAAAATGTTCTCAATCCAGAGTTTATTACCTGGGAACAGCAAGACCAGTTACTATTTTCTTGGCTACTTTCCTCCATGTCTGAATCTCTTCTCACAAGGTTAGTAGGTTGCTTAACATCTGCTCAAATTTGGAACACTCTTGAGGTCTTTTTCAATTCTCACACTGTAGCCAAGATTTCTCAACTTAGAATTCAATTACAAAACCTCAAGAAAGGAGACTTAACAGTTAATGCCTACCTTCTGAAACTCAAATCTATCATTGATCAGTTGGCCTCAGTAGGACATGTAATATCTTCACGAGATCATGTCAATGCCATATTTGATGGCTTACCTCAGGTGTATGATACCTTTGTAATCTCAGTTAGTTCAAGATCTGAGGAATACAATGTTACTGAGGTGGAATCTCTGTTACTTGCTCAAGAAGCTAGGATTGAAAGACATAACAAGGATCTTGATGTCAATAGTTCTGTCAACTTAGCTCAGTCTTCTTACAAGCCATCACCAAGATCATTTGTGTCTAGTTCTCAAGGAGGTAGATCTTCATTTCGAGGTTCATTCAGAGGAGCTAGATCAGGCAGAGGAAGATCAGGTTCTGGATCTCAGAATAATAGACCACAATGTCAGATTTGTGGCAAAATTGGGCATCTTGCCTTCAAATGCTTCAATCGATTTGATCAATCTGTATCAAATCCATGGAGTTCTCAGTCAACATCATCTGGTTATGGTAATCCATCTTCATCATCAGCCTTCACTCCTAGACAGGCATACCTTGCCTCATCGAATCATCCTCAGTCTACTTGGAGACCTACTCCCTCTCAG
Source organism: Berberis vulgaris (assembly GCA_963556465.1). Classification (NCBI taxonomy): domain Eukaryota; kingdom Viridiplantae; phylum Streptophyta; class Magnoliopsida; order Ranunculales; family Berberidaceae; genus Berberis; species Berberis vulgaris. The sequence continues at coordinate 81,796,634 of OY747132.1, read as the reverse complement.
TTACAGATGAACAATATTCATTCGTCTCAGATGCAGTCTCATGTTGATGATAGGTGGTATCCAGATTCAGGTGCCACTGATCATTGCACACCTACTACTCAGCATTTAATGCATACTATGCCATATCATGGTAGTGAGCAATTGTTTGTGGGTGATGGAACTGCTGTGCCTATTGAAAACATAGGTCAGTCTTCAATTTCTTCTCTGAATTCTTCAAGAAAATTACACCTCAAAAATGTCCTTCACGTTCCAAAATTGACAAAGAATCTCTTAAGTGTATCTAGGTTTGCTAGAGATAACAATGTCTTCTTTGAATTTCATTCTAATTGTTGCTTTGTCAAAGATCAGGCCACACAGAAAATTCTCTTGAAAGGAACACTTAAGCACGGCTTGTATGTGTTCCCTTCTATGCCTTCCTCGTGTTCAAAGTCTGTCTCTCTTGCTACTAGACCAATTTCTTCATCTCTTTCTACCTTCAGTAGTGATGAGTCTTCTTCAGCATCATGCATTCCTTCTGCTTCCAGTAATTTGGATTTCAGTAGTTCTTCAGCATTTCGTAAGCACCCAGCCTCAGCAGTCAGTAGTTCCTCAGCATTCAGTAGTCAGCCTGCTTCCAGTAGTTCCTCAGCTACTTGCTCAGCATGTCATTCAGCATATTGCTCAGCAGCATCTTGTTCAGCATTTAACTCAACATCTTGCTCAGCTTCCTGCTCCTCAGCAACTTGCTCAGCATGTAACTCAGCACATTGCACATCAGCAATTTGCTTAGCATGTAATTCATCTTGTTGTACTCATAACTCTTCCATTTGCAATAACACTTTTATGTCAAAAGCATGCTCTTCTTTGTCTCAGTGGCATGCTAGACTAGGACATCCTTCTCTTTCTGTTGTAAAACAAGTCCTTAATAAATGCAACATTACTGCTTCTAATACTGATGTTGATATTTGTACTGCCTGCTGCTTGGGCAAGATCCATAAACTTCCATTCTCCAACTCTACCACAGTTTATTCAAAACCCTTTGAGCTGATTCATACTGACCTTTGGGGTCCTGCCTCTACTCAGTCTTCTGGTGGTTTCAAGTACTATGTTCATTTTATTGATTCCTATAGTAGATTCACTTGGGTCTACTTATTGAAAAATAAGTCCGATGCCTTTCCTACTTTCCTCAATTTCAAGGCTCTAGTTGAGTTGCAATTTGGCTTTCCTATCAAATGTCTGCAATCAGACTGGGGCGGGGAGTATAGATCATTTGCTCATTTTCTTAGTACTCATGGGATAGGTCATCGACTTGCATGTCCTACTACACATCAGCAGAATGGACTTGCTGAAAGAAAGCATCGTCACATTACTGAATCAGCATTGGCACTCCTTGCCCATGCCTCACTTCCTCTAAAATACTGGGATGATGCTGTTAGGACTTCAGTGTTTCTTATCAATTGTGTTCCTACTCAAACTCTCAATGGTCTGTCCCCTTATGAAAAACTCTACAATACACCTCCTGACTACAGTATTTTAAGAGTTTTTGGGTGTTCATGTTTTCCCAATACCAGGCCATACAACTCCCATAAGTTGCAATTCAGATATGAAGAATGCATTTTTTTGGGGTATAGTTCTCAACATAAGGGATACAAATGTGTGTCACGTACTGGCCGCATCTTCATATCTCGGGATGTAGTGTTTAATGAGTCCCATTTTCCTTATTCAAAGTGGTACCCTGATGTTACTGGTCCTTCTTCATCTGGTACTTTTTTATCTGGTTCTTCTTCTACTTCTGTTCCTGCATCCATTGGTCTCTCCTCTTCACCCACTGACACTCCATTACCTGCTTCCTCCCATACATTACTTAATCCTTTGGTTCATGTGTCTCCTAATGTTTCACCCAGTCACTCCCCTGTGCCTAGTCCTACTGGCCCTGCTTCTAGTCCTGCTTCTAGTCCTCTTCCTAATAACAGTCCTCTAGTTAGGTCAGTGTCTAGTCCTCCTCCTCCTATTGCTCCTAGTCATACTATGATTACTAGGTCTAAGGCAGGCATCTACAAACCTAAAGTCTATATGGCATCCTCTGAACCTGTGAGTTTGCGTGAAGCTCTTGATACCCCTCACTGGTCCTCAGCTATGCAACATGAATATGGTGCTCTTCTACGCAACAATACTTGGACACTTGTTGATCCTCCTCCACACAGAGCTATAGTGGGTTGTAAATGGTTGTTTAAAGTTAAGCAAAATGCTGATGGGTCTGTTCATCGATATAAGGCTAGATTGGTGGCTAGGGGGTTTGAACAAGCTGCAGGATTCGACTATGCTGAAACTTTTAGTCCAGTGGTGAAACCAACAACTATTCGGGTTGTCTTCACAATAGCCATTACTTTTGGTTGGTCAGTATTTCAACTTGATGTTAACAATGCCTTTCTTAATGGTGATTTGCAAGAGGATGTTTATATGATGCAACCACCTGGCTTTACTGATTCTTCACGGCCTCATGCTGTGTGCAAACTACACAAAGCCTTGTATGGTCTAAAGCAGGCTCCTCGAGCATGGTTTGAAAAGCTGAGACACACTCTTCTTCTCTTTGGATTTGTTCCTTCTAAGTCAGATACTTCTCTATTCATACGTCACTCTCCTTCACCAATCTTTCTTCTGGTGTATGTTGATGATATCTTGATTACTGGATCCAGCTCACAAGAGGTTTCACAGGTTATTCAGCAACTAAATAATCAGTTTGCATTACGAGATCTTGGTCTTGCTCACTACTTCCTTGGAATTCAGGTTCAACAAACTTCTGATGGATTGTTCTTGTCTCAAACTAAGTACATCAATGATCTATTGTGTAGAGCTAAAATGCAGTTTGCTAATGGTTTATCCACTCCAATGAGTGGTGGGGAGAAACTCTATGACACTGGCAGTGATCCAGTTGCTGATGTTCATCTATATAGGAGTTTGGTTGGTGCTCTACAATATGTTACCATCACAAGGCCTGAATTGTCTTACTCAGTTAATAAGGTGTGTCAATTCATGCACCATCCTCTTGAATCCCACTGGAGAGTAGTCAAAAGAATTCTGAGGTATCTCAAAGCTACACCTACTGCTGGTCTTCATCTGGTTTCATCTCCTTCTTTCAAATGGACTGGATATTGTGATGCTGATTGGGCATCTGATCCTATCGACAGGAGATCTACTTCTGGATACTGTGTGTTTCTAGGTGCAAATCTAATCTCTTGGTCTTCAAAGAAGCAGAGTACTATCTCTAGAAGTAGCACTGAAGCTGAATACAGAAGCCTTGCTGCCGTTACAGCTGAATTAACTTGGCTACAGTCTCTCATGTCTGAACTTCATCTTTGTTCTAGCCCTCCTACTATCTGGTGTGATAATAATAGTGCTGTAATGCTTAGTGCAAATCCAATTCTTCACTCTAGAACCAAGCATATTGAATTGGATCTTTACTTTGTCCGAGAGAAGGTTGCTAGGAGACTTGTCCAAGTTCATCACATTCCTGCTCTTGATCAAATTGCTGACATTTTCACCAAGGCTCTTGGGAAGTCTAGATTTTTGAAGCTTCGTGACAAACTAAGTGTAGTTGATGTATCTACACTTAGTTTGAAGGGGGATGTTAAGCCTAAGTAGTATTAGCTTTGTCAATGTGGTCCAGAGTCTGTTAGTATAGTGTGGTCCAGAGTCTGTTAGTATAGGTTGTTAAGATGAGTTGTTAAACTGTCTTAATAACCAGCTCTATATATAGACATGTAATGTATCTACTTTCATGATTAAGTAATGAAATACAAGTTGTCTTCAAGAGTGTTCTAACATGTTCCAACCAGCACAGCCAATATAGAACGCCATCAACATGAAAACTTTCGTAATCACATAAAGAGATATCGGAAGGGGCATATTATTCTACCCTTTTCCAGGAATTTGTGCCTAATGTGTATATATTAGTTTCACTTTTATTACATGATTCATCTAAAACACACTCAACCACCTTGTAGTCCTCAGCAATTGGATCGTACCCAAAAGCCATATCGGAATGGATTGTATTGATTCTTTGTTTCCCATATCTATCTAAAATGGATCAAATGGAAGTTTAACATATTCCATAGTAGAGGGGTTCCATAGAGACAAAATTGTTTGATATATGGACAAACAAATCAAACCATTACATGAACCTACAACCCACACATGAAAACTTAAGGAAGTCATTGAGAGGTAAATATGGAGTTAGATCAACACATTCATCCAGGCTCTCCGAGTTTATGGTTTCAAATGTTGTGCGACTGTTTATTAAAATATTAGGGTTTCTTAGGTGAGCTTGACTGAGATGAAGTTTGATGAAAACGACGACTAGGCAATCTCCTGGAGAAGAGCAAATAGTTCCTTTGGTTTACAGAGCATAACCATGTGATCTGAACCTTTGACCTCTTTCACTTCAATGGTGGGATTATTTTTCATCATGTATTGTACTAATGTCTCCGTTGTGATTATTTTATCTTCTTCACTTCCAATGCAAACTCAACGAAAATATCCATATTTCTTCTTTGAGATCACAACATCCGCTGAAATAGCATCATCAGAAAGGTCTTACCAAGGTGAATGCTAGTGTCAATACCTGGAATTTGAGTTCATATATAACACCAAAATAAAACAGTGTACTTGAAATAGTAATTCAATTTAATGAGTTCGAGATATGAGAAGCTAGAGTATATGATGGTGTAGTCTTTTACCTCCGGTGGACAGAGTTGGTACATCATGGTAGCTAACAACTCCATCCCTAATATCATAGATGTTGGAGGGCTTTCGGTACCATTAGAAAAGAAGAACTTGATCATATCCTTCAGAGAATCCAGTCCACGAGAATACTACACGAACAACAAACCAAGGAGTAACAAAATCAGTCCAACATCTACTGAATTGAAAATTGAATGGTTGTGTTCTCGGTACCTCATGGACAAAAGGCACAAGACTGAGGTCTGGACCACACATGAATGCAGCAAGGAAAACGGCAATAGATATCTTTTCAGGAAACCTTTCCATGGCCAGAGTAATGACCACACCACCGAAGCTGTGGCCTACAAGGATCACCTTCTCCTCTGAAGGGAGAGAAGCCATTAAGTCCATCAGTGGTTGAGAGTACTCGCTGATAGATTTCAGATCATCAGCTTGTTTTGAATCGACCCCTGAAGCAGCCAGTTCAGGGGTACTAACTTGGTGACCAGCTTGTTCAAGTAGCGTCGCAAGCTTGTACCAACACCAAGCTCCATCACATGCTCCATGAACCAACACAAAATGACTACCTTTCTTCTTTTTCTGAATATTTAACAGATGATTTGCGATCTTTCTCTATTTATAGTTCACTTGGCCTGCCTCCTGTTGTCTAGGCCTAGAGATCCATAATTTTGGATATGGATGGAGATGTTTTTTTTCTTTCTTTTTGCCGCTCATTTATTCAATTGTGTTTGCAATATAAGTTAATCAAAACACTTAGGGTGTGTTTGGTTGTACGCATTCCGATCCTATTCCCATTTAGAATAAGATTTTAAGTGTTTGTTTGAGGTTTTACTCATGGGCATGGAATGCCAGCACATGCCATAGATTCCCTCGGACGCCTCACATATACTGGGAAAACAATTCGCGTCTGTCCTCCTTCGCCTCTGTCCACCTCACCGTTTCAGTTCCCTGCAATCTCATCTCTCTCTATCACCTCTCCTCTCTGCTATCTTCTTTTGCACAATCGAAGGTCTCGTATGTGTCTCCCCTCTCCATGTTTGCAACCCCTCTTCCTCTCTCTCTATTCTTCTCTTCCATTCTTCCCATATCTTCCATTCTTCCCATCTTCTCGTATGGTCTCGACTTGCACCGGTCAGTAACTAAAGGCCAGCAATGAGAGACAAACAAATATTGATAGTTTTTGTCTGTCTCTCAAATGGATTCCAAGCTTACCCAGAGAATAGAAATCTCAATCTTCTTAAGATCTACAACAAGGGTTCTTCTTCCCATTTCATGTTCTTTCAGTACTCATTGCTATTTCATGACCTTTGACATTCAATACTTCTCTTTTGCAGGTTCTATTTGGTCTCTTTGGAAAAAAAAAAAAAAAAGGGTTCTTGGCAAAGAGATTCCAAGGACTTGTAGAGGTACAGTACTCATTTTCAATTCTACAATCAATGTGTACTTGACCAACCTTATAGAGTTTTTTAATGAATCAGCTCTAGGATTTTGTTCATCATTGTTGAGGACTGTACTGTACAAACCAAATGCCTTACTTGGGAAGTTGCTTGACTTACTGGAAATTTTGTTGCTGCATTCTATGAACTTTTTGTGACCTTTTCTCTTAACTTGTTTATGAAGTTGTTCTTTTGGGTACTTAGCATGAGAGGGACAAAGGCATGTGCAATTCTAGTTTGGCACAGTGTTTCATGTTCTATCAAGTTTGTGACTCCTCGACGAACCACCTTTCTGATTTGTGAGTTTGATCATAAGTACTCCCATAGTGAGTGTTTTTTATGGTTAGATTAGTTTTATATATAAAAAATAAAAAAATAAAAAAATGAAATGCATATATGTATGTATGCGACACACATATTGGCTTGGGGTGGTTCTACAAATGCTCTCGTTGTGTGCCTGATTTTTAGAGGTCTTTCTGCAATCATAAATCATGTGTAATTCTGGTTCTGTTTCCTTATTAAAATTTTACTAGTAATATGCAAGTTTTGGACGGACTGGAAGATTGGTTTTGCGTATACCAACCAACTAAGGACGACATTCAAGTTGTTGCAGTAAATGATCCATTTATTATGCTACATACATGGTGAGTAAAAATTATTGGTTGTGACTATTGCTGCATTGCTCTTGATACATGCCCTATTATGTTAGTTCCGACATCTGAGTGAGTACACAATTATCTATCATAATTTTCTTGTGGTCTTAGAAAATGGTGTTTAAAAAACAATGCTTCTACAGGCCAACATTGGTAGATATTCGAGATTCGATACATCGAACCTGGGGGATTCTAGGTGATTTCTCGCTAGGTTTGCTAGATCAACGTCACGTTCTTGTTCGGCTTCAATCTGAGGCGGAAGCAAAGAAAGTCTTGTCAAGGGACTCGTTCTTGATTCGGGGAGTTCGATTCAAAGCTTTCCACTGGCATGATGGTTTCAGTCTGAAAGTAGATCCGATATCGGTTCCACTCTGGGTAGAGTTGCCTAACTTGCCTTTGCATTTATTTTATCCCCTTCTTTTGAAAGCAATTGTGAACTCTTTTGGTGTTTTTTTGCGCATGGATGATCATACTCGATGTTTATCACGCCCGTGTTATGCCCATGTTTGCGTGGCGATGACTTTGGCGAAAAAGTTACCGAGTAGAATTTGGATAGATAGATCTAACAATAGGGGCTTTTGGAAAACGATTGAATACCCGGGTTTCAAATATTGCGATTATTGCTCATTGCTAGGGCATCAAGAGGATTATTGCAGAAAAAAGTTAGGTCATAAGGGCAATGTGAGAACATCCAACTTGGTGAAAGAAGAGAAGACTGAGAAACAAAAGGTGGAAGCCAAAGTCCTCAAGCAACAATATGTCCCAGTGGTCCAAAAAAATAAAGTTTCAAAGCCAGAAGCTGGCACTAGTGGTGTAAAGAATAATCAGGGTGAGGAAATCCATGAGGGAGTTGGTGCTGAGAGGCCGATGGTCAAAGATTCGGGGAATGTCATGTTGTCAAACAAATTCGAGTCACTTACGGAGAACATAGTTGAAGACGAGAGTAATCTAATGAATAATCAATTTCCTTGTAAGGAGAAGGCTCCAGTCAGTGACATGGTAGAGCCAGAAACAACGGAGGAAGGACTTCTTGAGGCGGGGTACACAGCTGTTGAGATTGAAAAAGCGATTGAAAAACAAGGAGAGACAATTTCAGGGCTTGCTTCGTCCCAGCCAGAGTGTGTTCTGCCAATAACAAGGCTTGCTTCGTCAGAGCAAGTCGCGCTCGGAGCAGAGCATGTACGCTCTGTTTCTGTAGAGCACGTAGCGTCACCAATAGAGCAGGTTGATTTGGTGAACAAAACATCACATGTTGTAGATGATGATCCAAAGAAGTTGATCCCTAGGAAAAATGTGAATGATGGCCAAGCTTTTTTGCAAGAATGTGATAATGTTTCAGGTAGCAGCTCAAGGGCGCATAGAGCGCACGAGTATGTTAACCAATTGGAACCAGGGAGGGCGCATGGGGTTTTGATCAAGGCTGTAGGCGGGGATGTCGGGATCTCTAGCCCAGGGACAACGAAGAGCAGTGGGAATGCTTCTCTACAGATAAATGCAATGATTCCAGGCAGCAACTCCGGGCCAACAAAGGAGGACGTAGTAGCTGACGATGATCACGTTGACAGTGGGTTTGTTTATGGCGCTGGCAGTGGAGCTCACGTTGGTGCTCAGACTCGCGTTCATAGTGGTGACAAGGTGCATGACCGGAAGGTAGGGGTTCCAGCAGATGCGGGTATTGTACAAGATGACGAAACTTTAGTGGATGCAGTAGTACTTGAAGCACCGGATAAAAAACATATTAACTATTTGGTTCGTAACGCTAACAGCGAAACCGAAATGGAGACCGATACCGACATTTCGGATACAATCAGTCCAGAAGAAGAAGATTTGGATGAATACACCATTAGGTCAAGATTAGTGTCAGGTTTAAAGACAGACCAACTTCGATTATCGAAAAGATTTGATGCGACGGACTTCAAAGACATCAAGGTATTTCCTCGAAGATCGTCTAGAATGAAGAAAAGTAACAGCAAGTACAGGCATTGATCTAGGGGTTTGGTCAGTATTTATTTTGGGTTTGCTATGATGTATGTCCTCTGGTTCTCTTTATCGGGTAAAGTCGTCATGTACCCCTGACTGATGTAAAATATTTTTTGTTCAAGTAATAAATTTTTATTTAAAAAAAACAAAAACATTATCTTTGTAGAGATTCAGATATTGGGTTGTTTCATGTCTAGAAAAAGTGAAAAATGTTGTGTTCCTTTTTAACTTCTGGGTTGTTTGAAATTCCTTTTTGTTTCATTTTTCTTTTCCCATTGGAAAGATTACTAGAATCCAATAATGCTTTGGTGGAGGTCCCTGTTGTAGCATTTGTGTACAAATGACAATGTACTCATGGATGATATAATAGTTGAACATAGTTTGTATTTATTTCATTTCAAAATTGATTAGTGAAACGACTTGCTGATTTGTTAGATAAGCTGCTATTAAACTAGTAAAGTTATATTTGTTAGATAACTATGATGTTGATATGTGGTTGCCTATGAACAAGATGATGAGCAAGACAGTAACCATCCACTCAGCATATATGATATTGAAGGCAACTATCCAATGCTGATACTTAACATGAGCATTGGCTGTACAAGCAGGGCTAGTTCGTAGTCAATAATTGTTAAGTCTAGTATTGGATGCCGGAGTCTCAGATTGTAGTAGACAGTAGATTCTGCATCACCCATTATCACACCTGCATAAATAAATTATAGACATGGGTAATTAGAATCAATGTTCAACTTCCTGTTTGCTTTACACAAGATTTGCTTAAAACAAAAACTTTCATTGTTCTTGCATTTTGTTTTACTGCAATTGTAGGTTTCCAAACCATTGATTATTTTGGTTATATGCTTTTTATTGATGTATAAAAATTTGATCTTCAAATTTGTTACTGTTTGTGTCTGAAACATTTTCTTTGGGTTTCGAAAAAAAAAAAAAAACAAAAAACATAATTAGCTAATATCATTCCATTATTTCCTTATCAATGTTTGCTCCAGTTGCCATGGTTTCTTTGAATGGTTTTTAAGGCTTGAAAATCAAAAGTTGTTTATCGGCCTAGCTAGGAAGCTTTATTAGAGGGTTCTGTTGTGGAGCAATTGAAGTCAATTCTCTTAAGTTTTTTTTTGTCAAGTTTTAGATGGTAATTGACATAATTGATTAGACCATACATGCGTGATTAAGTGCACATGAACATGTATCACATATTTTCATTGCAATTGACATAATGCAGAATGGATGTAGGTTGCTAGGGAAGGCATTTGCGAGGGAACAACATGTGTGGCTCACTGGTGCTAATGAGGCTGATAGTAAAATCTGAATCGCCTTATGGTGTGGTTATGATCTTGATATTCAATCAGACAAGGGCCATGCAATGCTAGCTGCAAAACATAGCTCATGTGTTGTGTTCCATAGTTTTATCCCAATACGTGTTAATTGTAGGTGAGATTCACTTTGGATGTATCAAACGAGCTAGATGTAGCTTTGCCTGCAGAACATATTTGGGCTATTTATAGCTCACCTGAATTACTAAGGCTCGTTGTCAAAACTACAGCCTGGTGTCTTCAAGTAGCTTGATGCTGTGAAAGGTGTTGGAATTGTTATGGACATTGTGCTAGCTCCAGGTTTAAAAATGTATAATATTAATGAAATTTGTTGGTACCATTCCTTTCATTGCCTATAATGTTTGTGATGGAATGAGGATAGAAAACAGTTCTTGTCCATCATATTGTTCAGATTTTGATTAGCAGAGATCATTTAGTCTTATTGGTAGTTTCTTTCGATTATGAAATTGTAGTCAAATCATTCATGTTCATCATAGGTGCTAGCTATATCAAACCATGATATATCAATTCATTATATATGTCAATCAGACATCTTTCGGTCAGGCATAATCAACTTTCAGGTATGTTTTGGTGGATGTTTATAGCTGATGGGATAGAAGATCGACTGTATTTGTGTTTACAAGATTGGAATTATAGTACTTTATTTGTGTTTACAAGATTGCAATATGGCAACAAAACATATGATTCCAGTTTCTCAGTGACCAAAACAGAACTTTATAGAGCTATGGATGCCAAAACAACTACATATTGTGGGAGTTGTTTAAATGTACAAGTTCCACCAAGACAATTACAAGCTTCGGTGAAAATCATCCACCACTTTTTTTAATTGTTTCATTCTATATAATATATATATATATATATATATATATGTGTGTGTGTGTGTAAATTGGCTGGGGGAATTGTGGGATCTTCGTAATAAAAAAATAAAATAAAATTTTAGTTTTAGGCAACCAAACACTCACAATAGGAATTGAAATCCAATTCTCATGGACAACCAAACATTAAAGCTGGTCAAACATAGAATGCCATGGAATGAGATTCCAATTCCCATCTTAGAATTCCATGCAACCAAACACACCTTAAAGACAACGCTTTCTCATAACTTCTAGTTCTGATAGAATCAATCAACACCGTTAATAAATAAAGACTGTTACTATCATCTAGCACCATGTTAGGACATGACAAAATTATCCTATGACTAATTTGGAAGAGAGATGTGTACTCAAATTAACATATGCCCTTTGGCCAAGGTAACACAGCACATGAAAGGTTGCTCCAGGACCCTATTCCAGTGACGAAAATTCCAGGGCGCTCATGAACTATCCTTAACTATATGTATGGGGGTCAGAACAACCGGCCAAACTGTATATCATTATTCAAGAAATTTGCAAGCGCGTGACTGCAGAAAGACTGTAATTTTTTGTGGATTTTCTGGCCTAGGGGGCAGCTAAAGGAGGAGGTTGTCGTCAGATTATGTATGCAGTATGAATGAGTGGGTTTTTGGTGATTTATTAACTAATTCAACAAAGTTTAAGCAATATCATACTTGTTTTTAGTTACGTACGTAGGAACTTTGACAAAAAATTAGTTTCAATATACATTAATTTTGTCCATGAACTAATATGATAATATCAATAGTAATTTCTCTAAAAAGGAATCTAAAAATCAACTCATATTCAAGTAGGGGTGGGCATCCCATCCCGCGATTCCGATCATGTCCCGTCTCATCCCGATTTTTTCGGGTCTTAATGGGATTGAATAATTTCATCCTGATCCCGTCCCGATCTAGAATGGGATGGGATGGGACAAAGATTTTCAATCCCGCCAATTCTGTCCCATCCCGAGCTAATTTTTTAATATTTATTATTAATATTTTTATTTATTTATTTATTTATTTATTTATTTTTATTCATATAAACTTAGAGATGACTGACAGAAACTCATGGTGTTTGCATTGGTAACAGAAATGTTACTTCAAGAAATAAATATTAATTAGTGGCTACCCTTATATTTGCATGCCACATCTATATTTAATTATAAGAAAGTTATTTTTCACGCTCTTATATGATGATAACCTTTGCAGCAGTCACAGGCAGCATGCTGATCCCGTCCCGTCCCGTTCCAAACCCGTTTGGGATGAGACAAGGTCGAAATGAGGTTTTTTCCATCACGTCCCATCCCGATCCCGTATGAACGGGATGGGATATATATAATCGCTTCTACAATTGTGAACATTCCACAATTCTTACTTGTACATGCCTTAACAACAATACCAGATTGTTTCCTTAAGAATTTGCTGATATATGTCATGGGAAAGCTTTATGTTAATCATTTAGTTTCTAATGAATCTAAGAAAAAAATATTGATCATATGGTAACATTTTCTTCCTTTCCTTTTTGATGTCAAAGCAAGTGAAGAAAAAACATCCCCCGATTACTTATGTAGACCTTTACCATTTGAAATCAATACAACTAATAATTGCTCAAATGGCCAATTAAAGAATGAGAAAGTACATGAAAATATTAATGTAGTCATTTGAAGCTAACAAATGGTTTCAATTGAGAATTTTTGATATCTAAAAATATCCTTACAAATTACAATTGTCGAACTGCCTTTTGTAAGGCCTCCATATGTGATTTAAGTATCTTGTGCCAGGTGAGATCCTTGGAGAAAGGCAATATCATATCTATGAATACGACGACTAGGCAATCTCCTGGAGAAGAGCAAATAGTTCCTTTGGTTTAGAGAGCATAACCATGTGATCTGAACCTCTGACCTCTTTCACTTCAGTGGTGGGATTATTTTTCATCATGTATTGCACTAATGTCTCCTTTGTGATTATTTTATCTTCTTCACTTACAATGCAAACTCGACGAACAGATCCATATTTCTCCTTTGAGATCACATCATCCGCTGAAATAGCATCATCGGAAAGTAGAAAGAAAGGTCTTACCAAGGTGAATGCTTGTGTCAATACCTGGAATTTGAGTTCATATAGAGCACCAAAAGCAAACAGTGTACTTGTGTTAGTAATTCAATTTAATGAGTTCGAGATATGAGAAGCTAGAGTATATGATGGTGTAGTCTTTTACCTCCGGTGGACAGAGTTGGTAAATCATGGTAGCTAACAACTCCATCCCAAATATCATAGATGTTGGAGGGCTTTCGGTACCATTAGAAAATAAGAACTTGATCATATCCTTCATAGAATCCACTCCACGATAATACTACACGAACAACAAACCAAGGAGTAACAAAATCAGTCCCACATCTACTGAATTGTAAATTGAATGGTTGCGTTCTCAGTACCTCATGGACAAAAGGCACAAGGCTGAGGTCTGGACCACACATGAATGCAGCAAGGAAAACGGCGATAGATATCTTTTCAGGAAAATGCCGCTCATTTATATTTGAAAATGCCGCTCATATATATGGCCTAGAGATCCATATATTTGAAAATGCCGCTCATTTATTCAATTAATTGTGTTTGCAATATAAGTTAATCAAAACACTTAAAGACAACTTTTTCTCATAACTTCTAGTTCTGATAGAATCAATCAACACCGTTAATAAATAAAGACTGTTACTATCATCTAGCACCATGTTAGGACATGACAAAATTATCCTATGACTAATTTGGAAGAGAGATGTGTACTCAAATTAACATATGCCCTTTGGCCAAGGTAACACAGCACATGAAAGGTTGCTCCAGGACCCTATTCCAGTGACGAAAATTCCAGGGCGCTCATGAACTATCCTTAACTATATGTAAGGGGGTCAGAACAACCGGCCAAACTGTATATCATTATTCAAGAAATTGCAAGCGCGTGACTGCAGAAAGACTGTAATTTTTGGTGGAACTTTGACAAAAAATTAGTTTCAATATACATTAATTTTGTCCATGAACAAATATGATAATATCAATAGTAATTTCTCTAAAAAGGAATCTAAAAATCAACTCATATTCAAGTGACTCTATATATGATCGCTTCTACAATTGTGAACATTCCTCAATTCTTACTTGTACATGCCTTAACAACAATACCAGATTGATTCCCTCATAATTTGCTGATATCTGTCATGGGATAACTTTATGTTAATCATTTAGTTTCTAATGAATCTAAGAAAAAAATATTGATCATCTAGTAACATTTTCTCCCTTTCCTTTTTTATGTCAAAGCAAGTGAAGAAAAAACATCCCCCGATTACTTATGCAGACCTTTACCATTTGAAATCAACACAACTAATAATTGCTCAAATGGTCATTTAAAGAATGAGAAAGTACATGAAAATATTAATGTAGTCATTTGAAGCTAACAAATGTCATAAAATAATGGGAAAATGACTTATAAGGCCAAAATTTTCACAAACTAGACTATTTAAATACCATAGTTGATGTAACGACTAATATGCGCCTAATTTTATAATTTTATAACAAAAAATGACTCCTTTATTAACCAAGGTTAACCCATAAATGTATATGACATCTTTAACATTCCTACACAAATGATGAGCTCGAGCCAAATTAAGATATTACAGAGAGAGGGACCTCGAGCCCCCCAGGCAGTTGATGAGCTGATCCTTACGGTCTCTGGGACACAGTCTGGGGCACAACATTTTCAACCTGCATTGGGTTGTCAACAACCGGAGTCGGAGTGTCAAAATGGTGAGCATGAATTGCTCAACACTGATCAGATACACTCTGCTTCTCCCATCAAAAATCAGCTGGTAGGCGTGGAACCAGGGGTAGCTATCCCAAAGATAACCGAGAACAAGGGCCAAGATGCAATAAAAGAAAGTGAGGAAAGATGCAATGAAGAGGTTGATGCAACCTCAAAACTAGCTTCTACATTTCCTGAAGTAGGACAAGAGATAACTGATGGAAGACAGGGGGAAGATCCAACAGTGCTCATGGATTGGCTAACACCCCAAGTCATCAATGTTTTGAATTCAGAAATTGCAAGAATAGGTAGGGATGCATTGGTCACCGAAGTTAAAAGCATACTTGAAGCGTAAACAACAAATGTGGGGCCAAACACTATTGAAGAAGAACATGAGGTTACCACAATACAGCCTCCCACGGAATATGTTCCTCGAAGGTCTTCTCGAAGGAAGAAGACAAATCCTAAATTCAAGTTACTGATGATGATAATACAGGTAAAATGCAAATGCTTATTTGAACCTTGTAGGGATGCTAGATTAGTGCTAGCATTCAATGGTTTCTATATCATGATTCATTGTGTTTCGATTCTTTACGACGACTTCTCATACATCCTGGGACCCACATTAGGTGTAAATCAAGTCATGAGAGTGCTTAAAGGATTGATTGGTAATCAAGAGGAAGAAAAGTTATGGCATGTCTATCATGCAACCACTTTAGTAGCAGAACACTTCGCAAGATTACTCCCTAACCTGGAGACGGGTGAAGCTAGAACTAATTAGGTTCTTTGTTGAAGCTTTGAAGCAAGTTTATTGTTTTGTAGATGATGAAACGAGTGAACGTATGAGCGATTGTAAACTTTATCATCAATTTTTTTTATTAATATAAGGTTCAGGAATCCTAAAAACCTCAGCTCACTTTCCAAAAAAAAAAAAAAACATTCCTACACAAATTAAAAACCTAATTAACTAATGATTCATCTCTCTCAAAAATAATATTTTCTTCATTCAGTCTTCTTCACACAAGGCAGCCAAAGACGAATTGATCGATCTCTTTGAATATTGAGGTATGTTATAATTCTCCCAATATATTTCTATAAGCTTTTTCAACTCGTTATACTCGTTCAGATTCAGAAACACCTTCCCTTTTCTTCTTTCGAAGTCCATCTACATATACCCCACTTTGTCCATTATAGAAAAGTGTACAGAATTATTTTGCTTGGTGGGTGGCACATCAACCTCATGACAGATTATGCTTGGTGGGTGGAGAATTGATAATGTTTAAAAAGGATATCATCTATTAAAAAACTCTGATATTATATGATTGAAATTAGTTAAAGACACTGATGAAAGTCAGATAAGAGAAACATGATTGAGAAATTTTGTTACATAGATATCTAAAAATATCCTTACAAATTACAATTGTCGAATTGCCTTTTGTAAGGCTTCCATATGTGATTTAAGTATATTGTGCCAGGTGAGATCCTTGGAGAAAGGCAATATCATATCTATGAATACGACGACTAGGCAATTTCCTGGAGAAGAGCAAATAGTTCCTTTGGTTTAGAGAGCATAACCATGTGATCTGAACCTTTGACCTCTTTCACTTCAGTGGTGGGATTATTTTTCATCATGTATTGCACTAATCTCTCCTTTGTGATTATTTTATCTTCTTCACTTACAATGCAAACTCGACGAACAGATCCATATTTCTCCTTTGAGATCACATCATCCGCCGAAATAGAATCATCAGAAAGTAGAAAGAAAGGTCTTACCAAGGTGAATGCTAGTGTCAATACCTGGAATTTGAGTTCATATATAGCACCAAAAGAAAACAGTGTACTTGTGTTAGTAATTCATTTTAATGAGTTCAAGATATGAGAAGCTAGAGTATATGATGGTCTGGACCACACATGAATGCAGCAAGGAAAACGGCAATAGATATCTTTTCAGGAAACCTTTCCATGGCCAGAGTAATGACCACACCACCGAAGCTGTGGCCGACAAGGATCACCTTCTCCTCTGAAGGGAGAGAAGCCATTAAGTGACCCATCAGTGGTTGAGAGTACTTGCTGATAGATTTCAGATCATCAGCTTGTTTTGAATCGACCCCTGAAGCAGCCAGATCAGGGGTACTAACTTGGTGACCAGCTTGTTCAAGTAGGGTCGCAAGCTTTTACCAACACCAAGCTCCATTACATGCTCCATGAACCAACACAAAATGACTACCTTTCATCTTCTCTGACAATTTAATAGATGATTTGCGAGCTTTCTCTATTTATAGTTCACTTGGCCGGCCTCCTGTTGTCTAGGCCGACCTAGAGATCCATATTTTTGGATATGGATGGAGATGTTTTTTTCTTTTTGCCGCTCATTTATTCAATTGTATTTGCAATATAAGTTAATCAAAACACTTAAAGATAACGCTTTCTCATAACTTCTAGTTCTGATAGAATCAATCAACACCTTTAATCAATCAATAAAGACTGTTACTATTATCTAGCACCATGTTAGGACATGACAAAATTATACTTTTGACTAATTTGGAAGAGAGATGTGTACTCAAAGCAACATATGCCCTTTGGCCAAGGTAACACAGCACATGGAAGGTTGCTCCAGGACCCTATTGGTTTCTCCTCACAAAATTTTATACTCGCCATCTCCCGAGATCCCCTTGCATATCAAGTTAAATTTTAAAAAAATGAAAAATGAAAAATGAAAAAAGACAAAAGGACAAAAAGAAAAGAGAGTGAAGCATTGTCTTAATGTATCACTAGGCATGGCAACAGGATGGGTTCGGTTCGGGTAGTAGAAGTTTATTTTGTTTTATTTCTACTCAACATGAAGCTAAAACAATTGGAAAACAAACATTGTGTTTTTCAACGGTGATATCTCATTTCCCAGCTTCTCTTTATAATATTCGATTCTTGGTTCGGGTCACCAGAAATTGATCATGCAGATCCGAATTGATTCAATACTAGACCCTAATCATTAAGATCCAATCCGTCCGGGTAATCATGATTCAGGAGAAATTGTCGTGCCTATGTATTAGGTTCACTAAAAGCAGATGTTAGAAATTTCAAACTCATTGGGCCCTCTTCACCCACTGTGTACAACACCACCTTCCAACCAAAGATAAAGGGGAAATTCTAAATGTCGAGGGAACCAGCGAGGGAGGGGGTGAAGCCGTTCACCCCCTCGAGATGCGTGCAAACCCGTGTCTCGAGGTGTTTTCACACATCTCAAGGGGGGGTGAACAACTTCACCCCCCCCCCCTCCCTTGTTGGTTTTCTCGCACATTCCCTCACTGTTTAGACAAACCCAAGATAAAGATAAAGGATGTTTTTAACTTGTTTTGAGAGCCCAAATACAACCAACTCCCTTGTCTCACTTTTCAAAGATAAAGGATGTTTTTGGTAGTTGGTATCCCATCTTTGTTGCTTAGCCAACCAAATTAACTTAAGTAACAAGTCTCCTTGCAATTTGGGAAAACAAATCCCACAAATTGAGAAAAATCAAAACTTTTTTTTTCTTTCCTTTTCTATTTTTTCCTTTTTTTTGTTCTTCTCTCTTTTGAAACTCATTATACATTTTTTCTTAAAAGAGACAGATTACATCACAGAGGCTCTTACTTGACAGCCATATTATCTGCTCAAAATAAAAATAAAAAATTTTACCTAACAAAAATCGAACCATTAAGTAGTAAAATAAAATGAAATACAACCTTGGGGTGACATTTTCTTATGAAGCAAAAATAAAATAAAAACGGGGTCACATACGGGATCGAGATGATACGTGTGCAGAGGAACTCGTTCCAAATGTCGGGCAAGCCAGATAAGCACCAATTGATACAATCATCAAAATTTGTAGGATCGGCTTGTTGTTCTGGTGTGATCATTTTGCCTGCACGAATGGTGTGTACTGATGTTTGTGCATCTTTGTGTATAATGTCTTGGTTTCTCCTCACAATAAAGGTCGTCCATCGCTCAAATGGTGCTTCCTACGGCTAAACTATCTTGTATATTTTCTCTTTGCGCCAATAGTCCATATTGTAAAGTCTATACTCATTGATCAAATTGTCATCTAGAATTTTCTGATTCATATTATTTACATCATAGTTAGCAGGAACAAGTTCCAAATGAATGTTTGGGTGTTCAGCCATCCGCCTTGCGTAATACAGTGCCTCTCAGTCATCAACTTCACCCAAGAAAACAACTCTAACATTGTGACCTGACCAACACGATAAAATCAAACTAAAATTATCCTCCTGCGATCAATAAGAACTCCTACAGAATATGTTTCCCTTATTATGTATTGTCTTGTTGATATTTCTGCACTTAGAACACTCTGTAACTCAACCACTGTTCTGCTGCTTATGAAAGGGGATGATCGTCAAAAATGCATTATTGTCAAGTGTCATTGTGCATATGTTGTCATGGGCTGACACAAAAGGTGTCACGTTGGTTCAGTAGCATTACCTATGTTTTGTTTCTCATAGATTCTAAAGCAGTTGGTTACATAATTTGATGCAGCGGAATTATTTGACACTGTGTCATGTGGTTGACGGAAAATTAAAAGTGGTACCGGACGATCATGGAGTTCAACGATACGTAGAGCATAAATAAAAATGGGTTTTCGCCTAATTGGATTTGACGTCTCAAAAAGCTTGATAACCGCTGGCACATTGCCTTCATTATAATTACAAACAAGTACGCACGGTTCAAATTTTTCTTTGGCACTTTGGATTCTACGTTTGTATTTCACTGAAGGATTGTAGAATGGATGAACTGTGACTGATACAATTCTACAAATAATTAGGGCAGTGATTGCCATCCCTGTAAATACACCATTTGTTATGTGTTAGATTATTAGGATACACTATAACATAAAAATAAAAATAATAAAAAGAATACAAGTATTTTTTTAGAAGAAAATGTTACGAAATGAAATATCAAATGAGCTTACCAGTTAGCCGATGAACACTATGCTAGAAAATTTTGATTCAACATTTTCAGAAGATGAGATGGTGGACTGGTGAGATGTAAATGTGATGCATGGATCACTTAAATACTTTACATCTATGACGAATAAAAGAAACATATATGTGGTGTTTGAATGAGAAAAATTACAGGAAGTACTGATTAGCCAAGTTTAAGGCCGATTTCTTCGGGTATTTGACCATATGACAATCAAAATAAGAACTTGTCAAATAATCGAGGTTTACGCTCTGTCTCTACTTTAATTTTTTTAATCCATTTATTTACTTGCTTTGGCAATTTAATTTTTTTAATTTTTGACCCAGTTCTTCTTATTCACACATCTCACATACTCATATGATAGCACAAATGCTATGTGGCGATCAAGTGAGGTACCCAATGCTCTAGATAAAATTGTTGCTACACTTCAAAATTCCTTAAAAAAACTTTTCCAACAAAAAATTTTATCATCTAGTCATCGAGAAAACTTTTTGCAAGGAAAATAAGTTTCATCATCAGTAAAAGACATCTTTACGAACAAAAGAATAAATAAATAAGGAAATTATTCCATTGGCAATACTACTTGAAAAAAATTAGTGTTATTAACATCCAAAAAAAATTTGTGTGTGGTGCCCCGAATGAAGTTCTGGTGATCGATAGCAATGAGTTGCTACTGAAAATAGGGACTTTGAAACCCAGCTTCATTAAATTTCATTTCAATCAAGCTCAGCTCACCTACCCTAATCTCAAATTGAGTCAAATCACAAGAAGAGCGAACCAAATTCGTTCATGGGGTTTGTTGATTTCCAGTTGCTTAGAACCCCTTTTGTTAGTGGTTCGAAATGTGCAGAAGTTAATGGTGTATTTGAGTATTTCACCCAGCACAAGGGATGGGTTAAAGTTGTAACCTTTCATCCATTTCTAACATTGGGATTGTTTTTCCAGTTGCTCAATTTACTGGTGTTAATCTGCTCTGCATTGGTTGAACAATGGCCACATTTGACTGCAAGTGAAAATGGGAAGTCTGCTTGTATGATTTAGTATATGAAACAGAAAGTGTAGCTATGGGTTGGTGACGATCACAAAAGGTTTAGGAGTGGAAGATAGGTAATGAGCGAAACCAAACTATGAAGTATTATGTATAGATTGAACTATTGAATTGTTTACTTATCTGCCAGGGTTTTATTTATTTAGCTCATTTTATTTTGATAATGTTATTGATGTGTTTGCTATAGTTTAAACAGTTTGCTTAGCAGCTAATACTCCCCATTTATTTAAGTTGACTTGAGGTATCTAAATTGTAGTCATATCTTCTAATATCAAGTATAGTCATCAAACATGTATCATATAATGTTCTGAAACCCAAATTTAAGATACACGTATTGTAACGTATAGTGTATCATAAGATGTGGTAACATATTGTGTATCTTAAGATATAGTGAAAAAATATGTAGATATTAAAAAGAGAAATGCTAGGAAACCATGTTTTGTAAACATGTTTTGCAACTAGGATGACGTGTCATGATCTAAAAAGAATGATGAAATTTTTGAAGATTTTATGTGTATCTCAAAATTGTAACAAACTCCTCTAACGATGCCACATCATCATGTTTACAAAACATGTTTAAAAAACATACTATATGTTTAGGGACATGAATAAGACTTATTCAAGCAAGAAGATGCCGGAAAAACACTTCCGTTTATATATGACTTATGTTGTGGCACTTACGTAATAGTTACAAGTAAGATATTGCCTATCATCTATCCATTTATTCATGTCATTACATCCTTGCATCATCGTCTTTGTATCAGTGTATTGTAAGATGATAAACTTTGAATTTGTGGATGGTGTGTTGATAGACTTTGATAAGAGATTGGTGTATATGGTAACAAAGTGGTGTATATGACTTTGATTTTGCTTATTGATCATGATAGATAACAAAGTGGGGGATATGTAGATGGACTTTGAAGGAAGAAAAGGGAAGGTGTATCTGAATCTGAATAATGGATCAGCATAACGAGATGAAAAAGCTTAAAGAAATATATCGAAGAATTATAGCATACCTCAATATGCAAAGAGATCGATCAATTCATCTTTGGATGTCGTGTGTGAAGAAGATTGAAGGAAGAATTCTTTTTTAGAGAGATGAATCATTAGTTAATTAGGTTTTTAATTTGTGTAGGAAGGTTAAAGATATCATATACATTTATGGGTTAACCTTGGTTAATAAAAGAGTCATTGTTGGTCATAAATTTATAAAATTAGGCACAAATTAGTCATTACATCAACTATAGTATCTAAATAGTCTAGTTTGTGAAAATTAAGACCTATAAGTCGTTTTTCCAAAAAAAAAAAGGAGCTGCTATCTCCGTCCGCATGTTCCCGTTTCTTCATCCACATGAAATATATTCTTACATGTTACAATTTGATAGATTCTGAGCTAAAACTAAAGTTGCATTAATCTGTTATAAACCCTAGCTAAAACAGATAAATAAACAAACTTATATTTTATTCAATTCAATCAACTGACTACAATCTAATTCTTAAGCCTTATTTATAAGCCCAATGACTTTCTTGGCGAGTAACTAACCCTTACTAATATTGGGTTTTACCATACTAGGTCTAATTACAAATAATATTACTTAATTAGCCCTCTTACATCACAATTACTCTAATGCATTTTCTAAGACACCGTCCATTTATCCATGTTTTTCAATTTATTTCCATACACGAAAATCAATCTTGATACAAATAGGGGTGGACATGGTCCATGATTGTGTTTGTCCCAGTCCGGGTTATAAAATTTTTTTGGGCATAACCGGTTGGTCCCAGATCGGTTTGAACCAGGACGGTCCGGGACGGAATCATACCATCCCAGTTCAAAATGTTGAATCTCTAGATTGTTGCGTTGAAGTTTGGTTTGTTGCATGAAACCTACATCCTCGAATCTCTCCTCACATTCCAATCCTTCTTCACCCCTCTCTACTTCCACCTCCCTTCCTCATCCTCCAAACCCCTCGCATCCAAAGATGTTTCCACTCAACACCCTAATTCAGTTGAATTTGATGAAATCAGGGTTTGAATTGGGGATTTTCTGAGAGATCAGAGTGGTTAATTAGGGCCAAGAGCGGAGCCAGAATTCTCATGGAAGGGGGCAACTAATTATTATGTGAATTAGTTGAGTAATGGATCCACCATTTAAGGAACTGTGAGGGGGCAAATGGAGGTGCAAGAAGAAATGCATAAATTTAGGGGGCAATTAGTAGTATTAACTAAGTAGACCCCACTATTCTATTGGTAAATAAACAAAATTTTCAAAGTTGATGGGGGCAATTGCTCCCCTTGTCTCCAACATGACTCTGCCCTTGGTTAGGGCCATGGAGACTATAGTGGTTTGGGCCTTGGAGGTTAGGCTACAGTAACTGGAACTGGATTTGTGGAACCGGTTCCGTCTCGGTTCCAACATTTGAAAATTGTAGAAACCAGTTGGTCCCGGTTTGAAACAGTTTGTAACCATATCGGTCCAGGTCGGACCGGGATTTTTGCCCAACCCTAGTTACGAATCTGCTTTCCCAGAGTATATGTTATAGTCTGGGAAAGCATAACATTGGATCTGCGCCTTTGACCTCCTTCACTTCATTTGTCAGATTATGCTTGTTCATCTAGTAATTGTTGTATATCCTTCTTGGTGAAAACCAATATCATTTTCAACGTTCTGATTGAAAATCTCAAGGATCTAATGATATGAAAGTATTTTTACCTCTTATTCTAGTTTGAGGTCTAAAACTTCGGAAACCATGCTATGTTTCTCACGATTCAGACCTGTAATTAGATTAAGAGCTAAAAGGAACACCTCATTTCCTAAGTGCATTGTTTGAGGCTTTTCTTTTTTATGGTTTAAGTTCAAACGTCAGTCTGCAAGTGGTGAATGGATTACCTGATCAAATACAAGCGAGAGAAACTGAGATCTGGACCACACATGAAGGCAGCAAGAAAAACAGAAACATATATCTTTCGAGGGAACTTTTCCATTGCCAGAGTAATGACAACCCCACCGAAGCTATGGCCTACAAGGATCACCTTCTCATCCTAGGGAGTGAAGCCATAAACTCCATCAGTGGTTGTGAGTATTCACTGATAGATTTCAGATCATCAGCTGGCTTAGGGTCAATCCCAGAAGCAGCTAGTTCAAGAATGGTAACTCGGTAACCGGCCTGCTCAAGCAATGTTGCAAGTTTGTAACAACATCAAGCTCCATGACAACCTCCAGGAACCAAAACAAAGTGGCTACTCATCATCTTTTGTTATTATCTGATCATCAGTTACACTTAAATAGACAAGTGTACAGAATTATTTAGATTATGCTTGGTGGGTGGAGAATTGATAATGTTTAAAAAGGATATCATCTATTAAAAAGTCTGATATTATATGATTGAAATTAGTTCAAGACACTGATGAAAGTCAGATAAGAGAAACACCGTTGAGAATTTTTGTTAATTAGATTTCTAAAAATATCCTTACAATTATGATATGTGATCTGTTATTGTAATTGTTGGTTTTATAAGAGAGGCAACATAAAATTTTTAAGGGGGGCAAGATTGAAATTATATATACTTCGATAGATTTTTTTCGAAACCTAAGGGGGTCAATTGACTCCCTTATCCAAGCTGTAGATCCGCCCCTGCAAATTACAATTGTCGAATTGCCTTTTGTAAGGCTTCCATGTGTGATTTAAGGATATTGTGCCAGGTGAGATCCTTGGAGAAAGGCAATATTAGATCTATGAATACGATGACTAGGCAATCTCCTGGAGAAGAGCAAATAGTTCCTTTGGTTTACAGAGCATAAGCATGTGATCTGAACCTTTGACCTCTTTCACTTCAGTGGTGGGAGTATTTTTCATCATGTATTGCACTAATATCTCCTTTGTGATTATTTTATCTTCTTCACTTACAATGCAAACTCGACGAACAGATCCATATTTTTCCTTTCAGATCACATCATCCGCTGAAATAGCATCATCAGAAAGTAGAAAGAAAGGTCTTACCAAGGTGAATGCTAGTGTCAATACCTGGAATTTGAGTTCATATATAGCACCAAAAGAAAACAGCGTACTTGTGTTAGTAATTCAATTTAATGAGTTCGAGATATGAGAAGCTAGAGTAAATGATGGTGTAGTCTTTTACCTCCGGTGGACAGAGTTGGTACATCATGCATGGTAGCTAACAACTCCATCCCAAATATCATAGATGTTGGAGGGCTTTCGGTACCATTAGAAAATAAGAACTTGATTATATATCCTTCATAGAATCCACTCCACGATAATACTTCACGAACAACAAACCAAGGAGTAACAAAATCAGTCCCACATCTACTGAATTATAAATTGAATGGTTTGCGTTCTCGGTACCTCATGGACAAAAGGCACAAGACTGAGGTCTGGACCACACATGAATGCAGCAAGGAAAACTGCGATAGATATCTTTTCAGGAAAATGCCACTCATTTATATTTGAAAATGCCGCTCATTTATTCAATTAATTGTGTTTGCAATATAAGTTAATCAAAACACTTAAAGACAACGCTTTCTCATAACTTCTAGTTCTGATAGAATCAATCAACACCGTTAATAAATAAAGACTGTTACTATCATCTAGCACCATGTTAGGACATGACAAAATTATCCTATGACTAATTTGGAAGAGAGGTGTACTCAAATTAACATATGCCCTTTGGCCAAGGTAACACAGCACATGAAAGGTTGCTCCAGGACCCTATTTCAGTGACGAAAATTCCAGGGCGCTCATGAACTATCCTTAACTATATGTAAGGGGGTCAGAACAACCGGCCAAACTGTATATCATTATTCAAGAAATTGCAAGCGCGTGACTGCAGAAAGACTGTAATTTTTGGTGGATTTTCTGGCCAAGGGGGCAGCTAAAGGAGGAGGTTGTCGTCAGATTATGTATGTAGTATGAAGATTACCAATTCTTCCCATTTTTTCACCAACACAACGAGACAAAGGCCAAATGCAAGTGACCCCATTTAGGAGGAAACCCTAGTGACGGCTCAAGCTTAGCGAGCAGAACCTAGTTCTCTCCGCCGCCTTGGCCGGTGGAGATAGGCCGCCTTGCGCCACCTCGAGGTGCTGCTCCCTGACTCGCCGATACGCTACAGCCGTCTGCAAGTCGCCGATACATCGATACAATACGGCCGCATCTGCTGCTGTTCCTGTTCTGTGCGACAGTGAGAGGCCTGTCTTGCCTTAACGCCTGTCTTGCTTTGGCCATCACAGGGCGAGGCTTTTGCTCTTCACGCTGGAAGCAGGACTTGACTTGCTGTCCTCTGGTGATGTCGGCGCCTCCAGCCGCCATCCCTCCCTCCACGGCGACCTGGTAATGGGGGAACTGTGGCAGGATTGGCTAAGCCATCTTTCGCCCAGATTTTGGGTAAAATTTTGGTGGACGAAGTTGCAGAGGCTCAGGTAGAAGGAACTCGTTTTCGCAAAGATGGAGCACCAGCAATTGGACTTACGGCCACGGATGAAGTACGTGGCGAAGCGTTCATGGAAAAACATGTGATTGTATTAAAGTTTTCTAGTTATCGACCAACATTGGAAGATATCCGCGATTCGATCCACAGAACTTGGGGAATCCTAGGCGATTTTTCGCTTGGTTTACTGAATCAAAGGCAAGTGCTAGTTCGACTTCAATCTGAGGTGGAAGCAAAGAAAGTTCTATCGAGCGATTCCTTTTTTATTCGTGGAGTTCGGTTCAAAGCCTTCCGTTGGCATGATGGATTCAGTTTGAAGGAGGACCCGATATCGGTGCCATTGTGGGTAGAGCTTCCTAACTTACCTTTGCATTTATTTCATCCCCCTATTTTAAAAGCAATTGTGAATTCTTTTGGTGGTTTCTTGCGAATGGATGATCATACTCGATGCCTATCGCGCCCGGGTTTGCCCGTGTTTGCGTGGAGATGACTTTGGCGGAGAAATTACCAACTAGAGTTTGGATTGACAGGGCCAATAATAGGGGCTTCTGGCAGAAGATAGAATATTCAGGCTTCAAATACTGTGATTTTTGCTCCTTGATAGGGCATCAGGAAAATTTTTGTAGAAAAAAGTTGGGCCTAAAGGGCGGTGAGAGAGTTTCTGACCTAGGTAACACAGCGAAGACAGTCAAACCAAAAGTCGAAACCAATACTGTCAAGCAACAATATATATCAGTTACCAAAAAAGAAAAATTGCCCATAAAAGAAGTGAGTATGAGTGGTGTAAAAAATGACATGGGTGCGGAGATTAACGAGGCAATTAGGGATAAGAGGCCAGTGGTCATTGCTCCGGCAACGGTGGTGTTGTCAAACAAATTTGAGTCACTTATAGAAAATATCGATGAAGATGAGGGTGCTCAAGAGGATAAGCAGCTAGTGGGCAAGACAATGGCTCATGACAGTGCCACGGTTGTACCAGAATCTACGGAGGATTGCCTCTTGGAGGCGGGGTATACAGTTTCAGAGATAGAGAATGTTATTGGTCCACAAGCACAGTCATTGCTACAGGAGGATGTTGTCGACACAGGGGACACCAGCAATAGCCTTTCTAAGAATATTCTTGTGGCAGCGTCACGAGACGCGGCAAGCGATACAGTGATGCATGCTGATTTAGGGAGGCCGAGCGATGCAACCTTCACAGCAGGGGCGATGAGACGGTCTGATTTTCAGCCAGAACCGGTCTCGCAACAACCATTGCTCTACCCTTCAAGAGGGGCCATGACTTCCCCCCAACCAGCGACCTGCACCAAGACAGGGGCCATGGCCTCGCCCCAGCCAGCGCCCTGCACCAAGGCAGTGGACGTGGCCTGCACCAATCCAGCGCCTTGCACCAAGGCAGCGCCCTGCACCACACCAGAAAACATAGTCTCGCCCCAGCCAGCTCCCTGCACCAAGGCAGCGGACGTGGCCTCGCCCCAGTCTGCGCACTGCACCAAGACAGGTGTCGTGGCTTCGCCTCAGCCAACGCCCTGCACCACACCAGAGTTTTTTTTCGGTGCTACTAGCACAGAGCTAGGGGATGCTATGCAGGGTCAGCAAATGTAGGATTCCTCGGATGATGAGTTTCAGTCTTTGCTCAGGTTAAAGAGACATTTTGACAAATACGTTATCGAAACTTCCCCGGAGTATAAAAGAGTCGGAGACAACTTGAATAAGGCTATATCTTTGCACAAAGAAAATAGGCTACTTCGACGGCAGAAATTGAATATCAATACACTTGAAAGTACTAGTGAGGATAGTGATGAAGTCAACTCAGAATCTGAGCTAGGTCCACAAGCAGTAAACAGTGATTTGGATTTAGGGGTTTTCTCAGACGAAAAGATGAATAAGAGGTGTCACACCAAAGATATCAACATTTGTCCCCGAAGATCCAATAGAACTAGGAAAGAAAACAAAAGGTACAAAGACTGAGTTTGTTTATTGTCTAGGCTTGTATTGGTGAATCCTATCTTTTGTGAGAGTTTGTTTCGGTTTTTTAGTTAACCCTATAGGGTCAGTCATGTAGCCTTCGGGCGTAGATTTTTAAATGAATAAAATGGGTCAATATCCCAATTTGATTAAAAAAAAAAAAAAAAAAGTATGTAGTATGAATATTGTCCAGTGGTTTCTTGTTCTGGAGGGCGAGATACAGTGTGTAAGAATATTCTGTTTACACCATTCCTGATGAGTGGGTTTTTGGTGATTTATTAACCAATTCAACAAAGTTTAAGCAATATCATACTTGTTTTTAGTTACATACGTACGAAACTTTGACAAGAAATTAGTTTCAATACACATTAATTTCGTCCGTGAACAAATATGATAATATCAATAGTAATTTCTCTAAAAATGAATCTAAAAATCAACTCATATTCAAGTGACTCTATATAGGATCGCTTCTACAATTGTGAACATTCCACAATTCTTACTTGTACATGCCTTAACAGCAATACCAGATTGCTTCCCTCAGAATTTGTTGAGGCAAACATGTCTTGGTTTCTCCTCACAATAAAGGTCGTCCATCACTCAAGTGGTGCTTCCTACGGCTAAACTATCTTGTATATTTTCTCTTTGCGCCAATAGACCATATTGTGAAGTCTATACTCATTGATCGAATTGTCATATAGAATTTTCTGATTCATATTATTTACATCATAGTTAGCAGGAACAAGTTCCAAATGAATGTTTGGGTGTTCAGCCATCCGCCTTGCGTAATACAGTGCCTCTCAGTCATCAACTTCACCTAAGAAAACAACTCTGACATTGTGACCTGACCAACACGATAAAATCAAACTAAAATTATCCTCCTGCGATCAATAAGAACTCCTACAGAATATGTTTCCCTTATTATGTACCGTCTTGTTGATATTTCTGCACTTAGAACACTCTGTAACTCAACCATTGTTCTGCTGCTTATGAAAGGGGATGATCGCCAAAGATGCATTATTGTCAAGTGTCATTGTGCATATGTTATCTTGGGCTGACACAAAAGGTGTCACGTTGGTTCAGTAGCATTAGCTATGTTTTGTTTCTCATAGATTCTAAAGCAGTTGGTTACATAATTTGATGCAGCGGAATTATTTGACACTGTGTCATGTGGTTGACGGAAAATTAAAAGTGGTACCGGACGATCATGGAGTTCAACGATACGTAGAGCATAAATAAAAATGGGTTTTCGCCTAATTGGATTTGACGTCTCAAGAAGCTTGATAACTGCTGGCACATTGTCTTCATTATAAATACAAACAAGTACGCATGGTTCAAATTGTTCTTTGGCACTTTCGATTCTACGTTTGTATTTCACTGAAGGATTGTAGAATGGATGAACTGTGACTGATACAATTCTACAAATAATTAGGGCAGTGATTGCCATCCCTGTAAATACACCATTTGTTATGTGTTAGATTATTAGGATACACTATAACATAAAAATAAAATAATAAAAAGAATACAAGTATTTTTTTAGAAGAAAATGTTACGAAATGAAATATCAAATGAGCTTACCAGTTAGCCGATGAACACTATGCTAGAAAATTTTGATTCAACATTTTCAGAAGATGAGATGGTGGACTGGTGAGATGTAAATGTGATGCATGGATCACTTAAATGCTTTACATCTACGACGAATAAAAGAAACATATATGTGGTGTTTGAATGAGAAAAATTACAGGAAGTACTGATTAGCCAAGTTTAAGGCCGATTTCTTCTGGTATTTGACCATATGACAATCAAAATAGGAACTTGTCAAATAATCGAGGTTTACGCTCTGTCTCTACTTTAATTTTTTTAATCCATTTATTTACTTTCTTTGAAAATTTAATTTTTTTTAATTTTTGACCCAGTTCTTCTTATTCACACATCTCACATACTCATATGATAGCACAAATGCTATGTGGCGATCAAGTAAGGTACCCAATGCTCTAGATAAAATTGTTGCTACACTTCAAAATTCCTTAAAAAAACTTTTCCAACAAAAATTTTTATCATCTAGTCATCGAGAAAACTTTTTGCAAGGAAAATAAGTTTCATCATCAGTAAAAGACATCTTTACGAACAAAAGAATAAATAAATAAGGAAATTATTCCATTGGCAATACTACTGGTGTTAATCCAAAGTAAACTCCAAAAAACTATAATAAGTTTTAAACTTTTTAAATAAATAGTACTGGTTTGAAGAAAATCAGACAGTGATCAGTTGCTTATTATTTGCTATTGGTCTCTTAAGTTTATTATGTTTTGTAACCTTGTGTTTGGTTGTCGATCAGGAGATGACCCACCTGACATATGCTGGGAGGCTAGGCAATGAGCATTACACCACACATCCTTATCGATAGCATTTGCCAATAGGTGTTCCTATCAACTCCTCTCTATGTCGGTGTTGACTCGTATTCAGGCATGACGATTCCAATTGTTGCTAAAGATATCTAAGATGGTAATTCTAAATCTCTTATTTATTTTGAGGGTTCAATCATAAGCGATTGTCCTATTTGATTTACACAAGTTGCAAAATGTAACGCTACTGGGTATTTTGGTTGGAATTGTTGATAGTACTCTGCACAACGGAATACCATAATATTTGTATAAATACTAGTTTAAGTTAGAAACAAGGATATTATTTTCTTTTATCAAGTGTTTCATGAAGTTTACTTTGTAATTCATTAAGCACATCTTTTGCATTATAATTGAAGTGTAACAACTAACAAGTGACCCAATGATGAACAAATCATAAACTGTCAAAGGTTTCTAGTTTTTTGGTAAATTACTTTGGATTAAAAAGTTTTAAACTTATTTATTAAAAGGTTTCTAGTTGTAACCTTTCACCCATTTCTAACATTGGGATTGTAACCTTTCCAGTTGCTCAATCTACTGGTGTTAATGTGCTCTGCATTGTATGATTTAGTATATGAAACAGATAGTGTAGCTATGGGTTGGTAACGATCACAAAAGGTTTAGCAGTGGAAGATAGGTAATGAGCGAAACCAAACTACAGACCCCAGAACAATAACGAGGTAAAAGGGATTGAATTGTTTACTTATCTGCCTTGTGTTTTTTGATATATAGCATTGGTGTCTTTTGAACTATGAAGTATTATGCATAGATTGAACTAGGGTTGGGCAAGTACGGGTAACCAGTCCAAAAGCTAAAAACCGAAAATTGGCCCAAAAAATTCGGGCTCGTGTTTATGAAAACTGAAATCGGACCGAGTTAACCGGGTAACCGAGGTCCCGGTTAACCGATTTACCAGCCGGTTTCGGGCCGGTCTCGGTTTTAAGAGAAAAAATACTTCTACAGTATTAAAAAAAATAAAAAAATTCATTCATCATATACAAAAATTATATCAAAAAATTACCAAAAAAACAATACAACAAATTAAAAAAAAAAAAAAAATCTTGATCTTTGACTTCGACCCGGTTACAGACGATCAAATCTGATCAAGATCTTGTTTCACCTGTCCAACGATCGTGATCTTGTTCCACCTTATAGACAATCAGATCTGATCTGATCTGATCGAGATCAAAGATCAAATCCGAGATCAAAGATCTGATCTGATCTGATCCGATCCGAGATCAAAAATCTTTGATCTAGATCAAATCCGAGATCAAAGATCTGATCAAGATCAGATCCGAGATCAGATGGGGAAGGGAGGGGAGAGGGAGGCGGTCGATCTCGTTCGAGAGGGAGGCGGCGGTCGATGCTTCACTGTGAGAGGGAGAGGAGATGGAGGCGGCTTCACTGTGAGAGGGAGAGCGGCTTCGCTGTGAGAGGGAGAGGAGAGGAGAGGGAGGCAGATTCGCTGTGAGAGGGAGAGGAGAGGGAGGCGGCTTCGCTGTGAGAGGGAGAGGAGAGGGAGGCGGAATCGCTGTGAGAGTGAGAGGAGAGGTAGGCGGCGGTCGATGGGTCAAAATCCTCAATGTTGTTTAACTTTAACCTATTTAAAGTAAAGCTATTTTAAGTTAACTATTTAAACTGGCCCCGGCCGGTTACCCGACGGGCTTTAGAAATAGAAACCGAGGCCCGGACCAGAAACTTCGGGCTGGGCCGGACTTTTACAACCGAAATTTTTTTAATAAATAAAAACCGATCCGAACCGACCCGATCGGTCCGGGTTTTCGGTCCTAAATGCCCACCCCTAGATTGAACTATTGAATTGTTTACTTATCTACCAGGGTTTTATTTATTTAGCTCATTTTATTTTGATAATGTTATTGATGTGTTTGCTATAGTTTAAACAGTTTGCTTAGCAGCTAATACTCCCAATTTATTTAAGTTGACTTTAGGTATCGAAATTGTAGTCATATCTTCTAATATCAAGTATAGTCGTCAAACATGTATCATATAATGTTTTGAAACCCAAATTTAAGATACACGTATTGTAACATATAGTGTATCATAAGATATGGCAACATATTGTGCATCTTAAGATATAGTGAAAAAATATGTAGATATTAAAAAACACACTATATGTTTAGGGACATGAATAAGACTTATTCAAGCAAGAAGATGCCGAAAAAACACTTCCGTTAATATAAGACTTATGTTGTGGCACTTATGTAATAGTTACAAGTAAGATGATAAACTTTGAATTTGTGGATGGTGTGTTGATAGACTTTGATAAGAGATTGGTGTATATGGCAACAAAGTGGTGTATATGACTTTGATTTTGCTTATTGATCATGATAGATAACAAAGTGGGGTATATGTAGATGGACTTTGAAGGAAGAAAAGGGAAGGTGTATCTGAATCTGAATAATGGACCAGCATAATGAGATGAAAAAGCTTAAAGAAATATATTGAAGAATTATGGCATACCTCAATATGCAAAGAGATCGATCAATTTTCTACCATCTTTGCGCTGATTTGCCAACTCATAGTATCTGAAAACTCAGCATCATCTAACTCGGATCCTCTTACATCAATTATTCTACTGCTTACCAGTTACCATCTTTGACTTGTGCCCTCTCGCAGTATAGATCCATCATAAGAGTTTCATATTCATCCTAGGTCGTCGATTCATCTTTGAAAACCCTGGACTATTCAATTCAAATTTTCATACAAATCAGCCAAAAAAAGAGGAAAATGCTTCGGTAAATACGCAAATTTGGAGGAATTTTACATCCTCAGAAAAATTACTAACAATGGCATAGAAAAGTTACCAAACTTAAAAACCTTCATTCAAAGAAAAAAAAGGAAAAAAGAAAGTATAATTCAAACGCCAGACTTTTTATTTCATTTTTCAAGAAGTAAAATTTTAGGGGTGGGCAAAAACCGATTTAAATTTGATTAACCGACCGAACCGGTTTTCAAATTCGATTCGGTAACCGAACCGAAATATGAGTAGAAAGAAAATAATTTAAACCGAACCGAACCGAACCGATTATAAACGGTTCGAAATCGAGTTACGGTTTTGAACCGGCCGATTTATAACCGAACTGACCTATTAATTAGATATATATAAATAACTAAATAACAGGTAGGTGTCAATACCTGATTAGTGCAACAAATGCACTGCAGTACACCCTGTTGCACTGAATCACCCCATTCTCTCAAAGTTTTCAATTTTGGGCTAAAATTGGGTATGTAAAAAAATTGGACCTGTAAAAAAAATTGGACATGTTTTAATGAAAGTCTTTCAAATGCTTGAGCCTGAAATTTCGGCCCAACCGAACCGAACCGATTCGAAATTCGGTTCAACCGAATTCATCAGTTTACAAATACAAAATTCGATTTCGATTTGAGTTTTGGGCAAGTCAAATGAAATCGGTTCGAAATCGATTTGGGGCTCAAAACCGAACCGAACCAACATTGCCCACCCCTATAAAATTCTGAGCTTAAGACCATTAACCTTAAAAACAGGGTTTTAGTATAAGTAGAGCATTTTTAATTACACAACCATTTATAAATTTTCGAAATTTGTCCTTAGAAAATTGATATATACCTCAACTTTAAAGTTGATATAGTTTGAAGGAAGGGAAGTGGTATTTCGTACATCTTAGCATCTAAAGCATCAATTTCATCAGCCATTTTCACGCCTCTTATATCTGCAAAATACAAAACATTGTTTGATGAGGTTAAGTAAATGAATTACCATTCACTATTTTAAAGTTCCAAGCTGTTAGAAAAAGTGTAACTTATATACATCATCATGAACTTGGTGAGATGAGCTAGTTGTTCGTCATGAGTGGACTGTTTTGCTTTGCTTTCCTGTTCTTGGATTTATTGTACCGAAACGGTGGTCCAGTTTGGCGACTCTGATTCCTTGTGTTGACAGTAACAAGTGATTAAGAGTTATTTGATGTCATGGCATGGGTTTCTCTTTAACAAGACTCGGGGTATATTACGTACTTTATTTTATTTTAAAAAACTGATGAAATGTAGAATTAAAATTTTATAGGAGGGAGAGGTTGTTGAAGGATTTGGAGCCGGAGGATGGATGTGTCACAACCGTTGAAGTCAAGTTCCTTCAAATTTTAATAATAGATTTGATGAAACATCAAAATAGACTGATCATCACAACCATACACGTGGCATAAAGTCTCATCGCGAGAATATAACGTCTGATCCATTAGACCAGCTCATAAAGCCCAAAAAGAATTAGGCCAAGACTAGACTTGCCACTAAGGAGACGTAAACAAGATCCGAATCCAGGCCCACACGAATCGAAGCTCAAATTCAGGCCCGATATGCGTTCTCTCATAAAGAAAAAAAATGTTGCATCAAGAAAAAGCTGTGGAGGGACCTACGCCTCCACGAATGCATCTCCATTAAGGAGATGACTATTACAAAAACATCTCCTTCCGCTGCACCTCACATGCTTAAGTTACGGAAAGAGAGTTAAGCACGATCATTATAAAAAGTAAGGGAACATTCGACAAATGTATGCAACTTTAACTGAGTTTTATCTAAATTTATTTTCTTCTTTCAACAGAGTTACTGACTTAAGCATCGGAGTGCCTTCGGCCACCAAAAATGTGGTCCTTAGCAGTCTAATAATGATTTTGCAGGTCAAACTCACAGGAGGACAATTTTTTTTACGCATCAATTTGGCGTCATCCGTGGGAAACGACGAGTTTTTTTTTTATCATCAGTTACACTTAAATAGACAAGTGTACAACATTATTTAGATTATGCTTGGTGGGTGGAGATTTGATAATGTATAAAAAGGAATCATCTATTAAAAAATCTGATATTATACGAGTGATTTTAGTTAAAGACGCTGATGAAATTCAGATAAGAGAAACATGGTTGAGAATTTTTGATATCTAAAAATATCCTTACAAATTACAATTGTCGAATTGCATTTTTGTAAGGCTTCAATATGTGATTTAAGTATATTGTGCCAGGTGAGATCCTTGGAGAAAAGGCAACATCATATCTATGAATACAACGACTAGGCAATCTCCTGGAGAAGAGCAAATAGTTCCTTTGGTTTAGAGAGCATAACCATGTGATCTGAACCTTTCACCTCTTTCACTTCAGTGGTGGGATTATTTTTCATCATGTATTGCACTAATCTCTCCTTTGTGAAACTTTTATCTTCTTCACTTACAATGCAAACTCGACGAACAGATCCATATTTCTCCTTTGAGATCACATCATCCGCTGAAATAGCATCATCAGAAAGTAGAAAGAAAGGTCTTACCAAGGTGAATGCTAGTGTCAATACCTGGAATTTGAGTTCATATATAGCACCAAAAGAAAACAGTGTACTTGTGTTAGTAATTCAATCTAATGAGTTCGAGATATGAGAAGCTAGAGTATATGATGGTGTAGTCTTTTACCTCCCGTGGACAGAGTTGGTACAGCATGGTAGCTAAAAACTCCATTCCAAATATCATAGATGTTGGAGGGTTTTCGGTACCATTAGAAAAGAACAACTTGGTCATATCTAGTTCCATTGGAGAATCCAGTCCACGATAATACTACACAAACAACAAATCAAGGAGTAACAAAATCAGTCCCACATCTACGGAATTGTAAATTGAATGGTTGTGTTCTCGGTACCTCATGGACAAAAGGCACAAGACTGAGGTCTGAACCACACATGAATGCAGCAAGGAAAATGGCGATAGATATCTTTTCAGGAAACCTTTCCATGGCCAGAGTAATGACCACACCACCGAAGCTGTGGCCTACAAGGATCACCTTCTCCTCTGAAGGGAGAGAAGCCATTAAGTCCATCAGTGGTTGAGCGTACTCGCTGATAGATTTCAGATCATCAGCTTGTTTTGAATCGACCCCTGAAGCAGCCAGTTCAGGGGTACTAACTTGGTGACCAGCTTGTTCAAGTAGCGTCGCAAGCTTGTACCAACACCAAGCTCCATGACATGCTCCATGAACCAACACAAAATGACTACCTTTCATCTTCTCTTGCAATTTAATAGATGATTTGCGAGCTTACTCTATTTATAGTTCACTTGGCCTGCCTCCTGTTGTCTAGGCCTAGAGATCCATATTTTTGGATATGGATGGAGATTTTTTTTTCTTTTTGCTGCTAATTTATTCAATTAATTGTATTTGCAATATAAGTTAATCAAAACACTTAAAGACAACGGTTTCTTGTAACTTCTAGCTCTGATAGAATCAATCAACACCGTTAATCAATAAAGACTTACTATCATCTAGCACCATGTTAGGACATGACAAAATTATACTCTGACTAATTTGGAAGGGAGATGTGGACTCAAAGCAACATATGCCCTTTGGCCAAGGTAACACAGCACATGGAAGGTTGCTCCAGGACCCTACTATATGTAAGGGGGTCAGAACAACCAGCCAAACTGTCCGACAGATTTTCTGTGGATATGCAAGCGCGTGACTGCAGAAAGACTGCAATTTTTGGTGGATTTTCTGGCGAAGAGGGCAACTAAAGGAGGAGGTTGCCGACAGATTATGTATGTAGTATGAATATTGTTTAGATACAACGTGTAAGAATATTTTGTTTACACCATTCCTGATGAGTGGGTTTTTGGTGATTTATTAACCAATTCAACAAAGTTTAAGCAATATCATACTTGTTTTTAGTTAGGTACGTATGAACTTTGACAAGAAAGTAGTTTCAATATACATTAATTTTGTCCATGAACAAATATGATAATATCAATAGTAATTTCTCGAAAAAGGAATCTAAAATTAACTCATATTCTAGTGACTATATATGATCGCTTCTACAATTGTGAACATTTCGCAATTCTTACTTGTACATGCACTACACCAAATTGACATTTTTGTAACAACCCCCAAAACAGTATCACTTTTGAAGTGTAACAATTTTACACATTTTTACAAACAAAATGATACAATAATTGTATCGCCATGAAGAGTATGGTTATAAAAGTGATACTATTGATGGTGATCCAACTTATTGTATCATTTTTTTTGTGTTACTGTTTTTCATTTTTTTGGCTAAATTTAGTTTTGACTTGAAATTGTTTGGTGAATTGCAACATCTCAAAAGTGATATTGTTTTAAGAGTTGTTACAAAAGTGCCAATTTGGTGTAGTGGTGCCTTGACAGCAATACCAAATTGCTTCCCTCAGAATTTGCTGAGGCAAACATGTCTTGGTTTCTCCTCACAATAAAGGTCGTCCGTTGCTCAAATGGTGCTTCCTACGGCCAAACTATCTTATATTTTCTCTTTGTTCCAATAGACCATATTGTAAAGTCGATACTCATTGATCAAATTGTCATCTAGAATTTTCTGATTCATATTATTTACATCATAGTTAGCAGGAACAAGCTGATGAGTTCCAAATGAATGTTTGGGTGTTCAACCATCCGCCTTGCATAATACAGTGCCTCTCAGTCATCAGCTTCACCCAAGAAAACAGCTCTGACATTGTGACCTGACCAACACGATAAAATCAAACTAAAATTATCCTCCTGCGATCAATAAGAACTCCTACAGAATATGTTTCCCTTATTATGTACAGTCTTGTTGATATTTCTGCACTTAGAACACTCTGTAAGTCGACCATTGTTCTGCTGCTTACGAAAGGGGATGATCGTCAAAGATGCATTATTGTCAAGTGTCATTGTGCATATGTTATCATAGGCTGACACAAAAGGTGTCACGCTCATACGGCGGCATTACCTATGTTTTGTTTCTCATAGATTCTAAAGCAGTTGGTTACATAACTTGATGCAGCGGAATTATTTGACACTGTCTTATGTACCGAACGATCATGGAGTTCAACGATACGTAGAGCATAAATAAAAATGGGTTTTCACCTAATTGGATTTGATGTCTCAAAAAGCTTGATAACGGCTGGCACATTGCCTTCATTGTGCTAGAAAATTTTGATTCGACATTTTCAGAAGATGAGATGGTGGACTGGTGAGATGTAAATGTGATGTATGGATCACTTAAATACTTTGCATCTATGTCGAATAAAAGAAACATATATGTGGTCTTTGAATGAGAAAAATTATAGGAAGCGATTAGCCATGTTTAACGCCGATTTCTTCTGGTATTTGTCCGTGACAATCAAAATAGGAACTTGTCAAATAATCGAGGTTTACGCTCTGTCTCTATTTTAATTTTTTTAATCCATTTAATTACTTGCTTCGGAAATTTTTTATTTTTTATTTTTGACCCAGTTCTTATTCACATATCTCACATACTCATCTGATAGAACAAATGCTATGTGGCAATCAAATAAGGTACCCAATGCTCTAGATAAAATTGTTGCTACACTTAAAAACTCCTTGACAAAAAACTTTATCGTCTAGTCGTCGAGAAAACTTTTTTCAAGGAAAATAAGTTTCATCATCAGTAAAGGACATCTTTACGAACAAAAGAATAAATAAATAAGTACAATTAATAAGGAAATTATTCCATTGACAAAAATTAGTATTATTAACATTCAAAAGAAGAACCAACAGAAACTCACAAGTCTTGTGTTCATTGTAATGAAATTTGACATTGATGTAATAGAGTTTATGTCAGTGGCTTCTTAATTTTTCAGGTTTTTTATTTTCTATTTTTTGTGTGTGGTGCCCTGAATGAAGTTCTGGTGGTCGATAGCAATGAGTTGCAACTGAAAATAGGGGCTTTGAAACCCAGTTTCATTAAATTTCATTTCAATCAAGCTCAGCTCACTCACCCTAATCTCAAATTGAGTCAATTCACAAGAATAGCAAACCAAATTCGTTCATGAGGTTCGTTGATATCCAGTTGCTTAAAACCCCTTTTGTTAGTGGTTTGAAATGTGCAGAAGTTAATGGTGCATTTGAGTATTTCACCCGAGCTTTGCTAGGGAACGAGGGAAAGGGGCGAGGGATGGGTGGTAACCATTCATCTGCTTCGAGATAAGTGCATTGGACTTGAGATGTGCGATGTCGCTCATCTCGAGGCGGATGGGTGGCTTCCACCCATCCCTCGCCCCTTTCCCTCGTTCCCTCCCTCGACCCCTAGAATTTTCGATTTCACCCAATACAAGAGATGGGTTAAAGGTGTATTGTACAGTGTTCTGAAACCCAAATTTAAGATACACGTATTGTATCGTATAGTGTATCATAAGATATTGTAATATATCGTGTATCATAAGATATAGTGAAAAATATATATAGATTAAAATACATACTATATGTTTAGATGTATAACAGAGACATGAATAAGACTTAATCAAGAAAGAAGGTGCCGGAAAAACACTTTCGTTTATATATGACTTATGCTGTGGCACTTATGTAATATTTACAAGTAAGATATTGCTTATCATCTATCCATTCATTCATGTCATGCATCCTTGCATCGTCGTCTTTGTATCTGTGTATTGTAAGATGCATATTCATTCAAACTCTTCGTCAACCCCTAAAACTTCTTGAAGTGATTGCACCAAATCCCTTGTCTGATCTTCAGTTCCACCTCAGAGTTTCTGTTGTCATGAAAACTATCAACTGGACTTGTGCCCACGTGTTTTATAATTTCCATTCCCTGTTAAATCTGCTTTGCTCACTTGCTTGAGAAGCAGAACTAACGTGTTTTATTGCAGCAGAAGACGTTAAATAGCTGTATCTGGCCAGGGCTCTTGGTTTCTTCACATTGCCTGCATCTAGTTTATGTGGTAACTTAAAATTTAGATGCTTCCGTGATTTTTATGATTTTTGCTATTTAGTATAGTTTGTGTGACTCAGTGGCTTTCTGTGTTTGTTAAAAATAGATCATATGCTTAGGGAAATACATAATGAGATTTTTTTAGTACTTTATTTTTTTTCAAACAATGTTTTTCGGGCAATAAGCAAGGTGAACCAGCCAACCTGCCAAGGTCATCTAGTTCGCCTAGGCCTCGGCATTCAATTCCTCTTGAAAATTTTCATGTGTAGTTTATGGCTTTGCATGTATGTTACTAACTCTTTTTGTTGTTGTAAATACACTAACATCAATTTTTTTGAAGTACAAACTTACTCAAAGACATCAAGCTGCAATGAAGAGTGAGGAAAACCTGGCATGCTAGATTACAGAAAAGAAAAAAGAAAAAAAAACCTTACGCATTCCAATGTTCTGTCATCTCAAATTTATCTCTAATGTTCTGTCATCTCAAATTTGGCTTTGCTTATCTCTGATCTTCCACTTTATCCTGACCCATGAGTGAAGCAATGGAAGTAAGAACTGTTTGTTTGTTTGTTTTTTTTTTTTTTTTTTTTTTTTTTTTTTTTTGGAAAGCGAGCGAGGTTATTTAGGATCCCCGAACCTTAGAAATGAAAACAGAGGATGATAAAGTTTACATATGCAAAGGCTGTAATAATACCTGTTGGAATACTGCAAAGGTCATGGACCCTTCCAGTTTTGTTTACTTGATCATACAAAATCAGACCCTCGTGTGTTCGTAGAAAAATATGACCATTCTTCTGAAGAACTAATGGTTGCCTTATGGCAATGTGATGAGGAATAGAGGACCTTTTGACAGATAGCACTCTAGTCCAAGATTCGCTCATCACCCATAGATCGGTGTCTTCTATATGATTACCATTAATCAAAGTAGCAGTTATAGCCAGGCACCCTTCCCACAAACCTAATCTAAGATACCTAGGACGATCACCAAAATGAGGACATATGACCTCTTGAAACTTCTCTTTCGCCAAATCAAATGACACAATCATGTTATGTTCCAACCAGCACAGCCAATATAGAACGCCATCAACATGAAAACTTTCGTAATCACATAAAGAGATATCAGAAGGGGCATATTATTCTACCCTTCTCCAGGAATTTGTGCCTAATGTGTATATATTAGTTTCACTTTTATTACATGATTCATCTAAAACACACTCAACCACCTTGTAGTCCTCAGCAATTGGATCGTACCCAAAAGCCATATCGGAATGGATTGTATTGATTCTTTGTTTCCCATATCCATCTAAAAATGGATCAAATGGAAGTTTAACATATTCCATAGTAGAGGGGTTCCATAGAGACAAAATGGTTTGATATATGGACAAACAAATCAAACCATTACATGAACCTACAACCCACATATGAAAACTTAAGGAAGATCATTAAGAGGTAAATATGGAGTTAGATCAACACATTCATCCAGGCTCTCCGAGTTTATGGTTTCAAATGTTGTGCGACTGTTTATTAAAATATTAGGGATTCTTAGGTGAGCTTGACTGAGATGAAGTTTGATGAAAACGACGACTAGGCAATCTCCTGGAGAAGAGCAAATAGTTCCTTTGGTTTACAGAGCATAACCATGTGATCTGAACCTTTGACCTCTTTCACTTCAGTGGTGGGATTATTTTTCATCATGTATTGCACTAATCTCTCCTTTGTGATCATTTTATCTTTTTTTTTTTTGGAAATTGAGCTGGGGTTTATTAAGGATCCCCTAACCTGATAAATAAAAGAGCTTACATCCGATCGTATTCTTTCCCTATACTATCTTCATACAAATATTTCTTAAGGTCCTCAGCGAAAGAGCTAGGAACTACAATGATAAACTCACTGCCAGGGTACAAGCTAGCCAGGTGATCCGCAGCTCTATTTGTTTCTCTATAATGATGCAGTATCTTGAACTCCTCTAACTTGATAAGCTGCCTTCGAATGCGCCCAACAATATGTCGCAGGTCCCATGGAACTTGCGTGCTCTTTGTGAGATAGGCAAAGACAGAGTGAGAGTCTGTGCTTAATTCAAGTGTCTGGATCGCATTCAAATCAGCAATCCTGAGTCCTGCTTCAACTCCTTGCAATTCATGTTTGATAACCTTGTGTCCAGAAGTAGATCCAGTGCAGGCCATGACAACCTAACCTTGTGCATCCCTGATTATAGCACCATACCCACCCCGGGTACCTTGAAAAGAGCCATCAGAATTTAACTTAAACCACCCTGTAGGCGGCCTAGTCCATGCACATTTGATAGGTGCCTTGATGAAATAAGTAGGATCAATGTTCCACTGATTGAAAACTTCTCTGTTCGAGGGTCTGTCCTCCACCTTAAGTTTCAGTCCAGCAAGCTTGATTCGCACATCATTGTAAACACGTTGTACAACCTGAGCTCCTAGCTGGCGTTTGTTATCGTAAACTCTTCTATTTCGTTCAGTCCACAGATGATAGACTGTTGCATTTAGTGCAAGCTCTTTGATCACTGATCCTGGTTCGTTGCCTACAAAGTGTTGTACACACCACTCCAGTTCCTGGTTCCATTGTAGCACTTGTCTGTAATAACACACATATTGCAACACTTGCGTCCAAACTGATTTAGAGTACATGCAGGCAAAGAACAGATGGTTCTCTGTTTCAGCTTCCTGCAAGCATAAGACACAGAGATCGCTTTGAGCTTTACCCCATTTCTTCAGTTTTGACATAGTCTTAAGCGATGAATGAGCAGCGAGCCACGTAATGAAGCTGTGACGTGGTATGTTCCCTTTGTACCAGATAACTTTCGCACTTGGAAATGGACTAGCTCTAGGTCGAAGAACTTCATATGTATGTTTCATACTATAGGTCCCATTTGGCCCTGCAGTCCAGACTACCTCATCAGTTCTGTCACAATCAACTTCTATGGCAGATCCATACTTCTCCTTTGAGATCGCAACATCTGCTGAAATAGCATCATCAGAAAGTAGAAAGAAAGGTCTTACCAAGGTGAATGCTAGTGTCAATACCTGGAATTTGAGTTCATATATAACACCAAAAGAAAACAGTGTACTTGAAATAGTAATTCAATTTAATGAGTTCGAGATATGAGAAGCTAGAGTATATGATGGTGTAGTCTTTTACCTCCGGTGGACAGAGTTGGTACATTATGGTAGCTAACAACTCCATCCCTAATATCATAGATGTTGGAGGGCTTTCGGTACCATTAGAAAAGAAGAACTTGATCATATCCTTCAGAGAATCCAGTCCACGAAAATACTACACGAAACAACAAACCAAGGAGTAACAAAATCAGTCCCACATCTACTGAATTGTAAATTGAATGGTTGTGTTCTCGGTACCTCATGGACAAAAGGCACAAGACTGAGGTCTGGACCACACATGAATGCAGCAAGGAAAACAGCGATAGATATCTTTTCAGGAAACCTTTCCATGGCCAGAGTAATGACCACACCACCGAAGCTGTGGCCTACAAGGATCACCTTCTCCTCTGATGGGAGAGAAGCCATTAAGTCCATCAGTGGTTGAGAGTACTCGCTGATAGATTTCAGATCATCAGTTTGTTTTGAATCGACCCCTGAAGCAGCCAGATCAGGGGTACTAACTTGGTGACCAGCTTGTTCAAGCAGCGTCCAAAATTGCAATATGGCAACAAAACATATGATTCCAGTTTCTCAGTGACCAAAACAGAACTTTATAGAGCTATGGATGCCAAAACGACTACATATTGTTGGAGTTGTTTAAATGTACAAGTGCCACCAAGACAATTACAAGCTTCGTTGAAAATCATCCACCACTTTTTTTAATTGTTTCATTCTATATATATATATAAGTAAATTGGTTGGGGGAATTGTGGGATCTTCGTATATTAAAAAATAAAATAAAAATTCTCATGATTAGTTTTAGGCAACCAAACACTCGCAATAGGAATTGAAATCCAATTCCCATGGACAACCAAACATCAAAGTTGGTCAAGTCCATGTCATGAGATGCCATGACATAGGATGCCATGGAATGGGGTTCCAATTCCTATCTTAGAATTCCATGCAACCAAACACACCCTTAAAGACCTAACTTCTAGTTATGATAGAATCAATCAACACCGTTAATAAATAAAGACTGTTACTATCATCTAGTTGTTGGAAAAATTCAACATGTGTGGGCACACATATGTATTTAATGTGTATTGTTATCTTAAAGTATAACCCAATGGATTGTGATCTAATATGGTTAATTGGGCTATGGTATAAAAATGTCATGGGTTTAATGTGTAGATACACTTGAGCAATTCTAATTTGATGAGGAACCAAATTAGAAATTAGTAAGAATAACTGATAACCCAATCAGTTATAAATACTTGGTTATGGTCCCCAATTGTGCGTGTGTTTTTGTTTCTTCTGGAATTCCCTTCTACGGAGAGATATACAAAAAACATACGTTATCAATTGGAAGATCAAGACGCATCCC
Source organism: Berberis vulgaris (assembly GCA_963556465.1). Taxonomy (NCBI): domain Eukaryota; kingdom Viridiplantae; phylum Streptophyta; class Magnoliopsida; order Ranunculales; family Berberidaceae; genus Berberis; species Berberis vulgaris. The sequence goes on along the minus strand of OY747132.1, from coordinate 81,751,767 downwards.
TATCTTGAAGTGCTATCATGGATCAAGGTACGCTTCCGTTTTTATTCTTGATTGTTCTCTTATCATTGATTCAATATGGAGCATACACCCTATCAGGTTCAAGAGAACAACGTCCAGAGCCATTTGCTAAATTCCTAGAGGAATGTGGAATCGTCCCACATTACACCATGTCAGGTTCACCTAGCATGAATGGTGTCACTGAAAGACGAAACAAAACTCTTAAGGATATGGTGAGGATTATGATTAGTCATTCTACCTTACCAGAATCACTCTGGGGAAAAACAATAAAGACAACAGCTTATATCCTAAATAGAGTACCAACTAAAGCAGCTGCCAAAACTCCTTATGGACTTTGGATAGGCTGAAAGCCTAGTTTAAAGCACTTTCACATTTGGGGATGTCCATCTGAGGCTAGGCCTTATAGGCCAAATGAAAAAAAATTGGACTCCAAGACAGTAAGCAGCTACTTTATTGGTTATTCAGAGCGATCTAGGGGCTACAAATTTTATGATCCCACAATTAGGTCTATTTTTGAAACGAGAACTGCGAAATTTTTTGAAGATGTTGAGTTTGGGGGAGAAATAAGGTAAGATACATTGTCTTTGAGAAGGAATCAGTTTCGACTCCTACTACTGTTTTTGACAATGTACATATTTTTGTACCTGTCATTGATCAAGAAGCAGATCTGTAACCTCAACAAGACAATGTTGAACAACTCCCTGTTCAAATTGAAGTAAATGTTCCAGAGGAACAAACTCAACAACCTCGAGGACAAATGTCATTAAGGAGATCCACGAGAGAAATGAGAAATGTTATTCTGGATGATTACATAGTTTTTCTCCAAGAACATGAGGAAAATAATGGATTGATGGAAAATGATCCAATCAACTTCCATCAAACCATGCAGGATTCTAACTCTCAAAAGTGGATAAATGCTATGAATGAGGAGTACAAGTTTATGCAAGACAATAAAGTTTGGGATCTTGTCCCATTAACTAAAAATACAAAGCCCATTGGTTGTAAATGGATATTCAAAATCAAGAAGGATTCAAAAGGTAATGTGGAGAGATATAAGGCTCGTTTTGTAGCTAAAGGCTTCACTCAAAAGGAAGGCATCGACTATAAAGAGACTTTCTCTCCTGTTTCAAATAAAGTTTCATTTAGGACAATGTGTTGCGCACTTTGACCTTGAGCTACATCAGATGGATGTTAAGACAACATTTTTCAATGGCAACATTGATGAAACAATTTATATGGTGCGACCAGAAAACGTTGTGTCTGGAGACCCGAAAAATATGGTTTGAAAACTAAAGAAATCCATCTATGGGCTCAAGCAAGCTTCCCGTTAATGGTACCACAAATTTCATCAAGTAATTGTCTCATTTGGTTTCGAGACAAATGCAGTTGATAATTGTGTGTATCATAAGTTCAGTGGGAGTAAGCATATCTTCTTGGTTTTGTATGTTGATGACATACTGCTAGCCACTAATAACAAAGACATGTTGCAGGAAACTAACAAATTTCTATCAAAGAAATTTGATATGAAAGATCTTGGTGAAACTTATTTTGTTTTAGGGATTCAGATACACCGAGATCGCTCTTGGGGTATTCTTGGATTATCGCAAAAGAACTATATAGAAAAGGTTCTTAAAAGATTTGGCATGCAAAATTGTAAACCAAGAAACACCCCTGTAGCTAAAGGAGACAAATTTAGTCTTAAACAATGCCCTAGGAATAAACTTGAAGTTATAGAAATGCAAGAGATTCCCTATGCATTAACTGTTGGGAGTCTAATGTACGCTCTGGTTTGTACACGTCCAGATATAGCATTCATTGTTGGAATGCTAGGCAGATATTTAGACAACCCTAGGATGGATCACTAGAAAGCAGCCAAACAGGTTATGAGATATTTACAGAGAACTAAGGATTACATGCTCACATATAAGAAATCACAACAGTTGGAGATCATAGGCTATTCTGATTCTGATTTTGTTGGATGCCAAGATAGTAGGAAATCCACATCAGACTACATTTATCTGTTAGCTGGAGGAGCTATTTCTTGGAGGAGTGCCAAGCAAACAAGCAAACACTCATAGCTTCTTCCACTATGGAAGTAGAATATGTAGCATGTTTTGAGGCATCCAATCATGGATTATGGTTGCGAAATTTTGTTACCGGGTTGCGCATTCTGAGGAGTATTGAAAAATCACTAAAGTTATATTGTGATAATAACTCAGAAGTTCTATATGCCAACAACAACAGGAGCTCATCTATGTCAGATCATATTGACATAAAGTTCCTGATTGTGAAAGAGAGAGTACAGAATAAACAAATTTCCATAGAGCACATTGGGACAAACTCCATTATTGCGGATCCGCTTACTAAGGGGTTACCACCCAAGGTCTTTCATTAGCACACTGCTCATATGGGTGTTATATCATTTGAGGATATTTTGGTTTAGTGGGAGTTTGTATATTTGATTGCTCTATATTGAATTTTGGACACATTTTGTGTATTTGGGTATTATTTGCAGAAATAAAGTATTCAGTTTATTTGCACTCTGATTTATTGTGTTAAAGTTCGATCTCAATAAAGTTTAAAGTATGACCAGTTGGAAATAGGCATGTTTAGATCACGTTACATGTAATTTTCATGCTACGCATCCATGATTGATTATGTCATTTGATTGTATGGGTTTACGTGACTATTGATGGATTTAGTTGCGTTAAATGTGATGAAAGTTCCTTTAGTCCTATACATGTATATTCATTGGACGAGATTGTTTGGAAATACCTTCATATGTGATAGAAAATTTTGAGCTCATTAGGTTATACACATTTTTAAGGTAACATATGTGGCCCAAGTAGGAAATTGTTAGAAAAATCCAGCATGTGTGGGTACACATATGTATTTAATGTGTATTGCTATCTTAAAGTATAACCCAATGGATTGTGATCTAATATGGTTAATTGGGCTATGGTATTAAAATGTCATGGGCTTAATGTGTAGATACACTTAGCAATTTCTAATTTGATGATGGACCAAATTAGAAATTAGTAAGAATAACTGATAACCCAATCAGTTATAAATACTGGGTTATGGTCCTCAGTTGTGCGTGTGTTTTTTGTTTCTTCTTAAATTCCCTTCTACAGAGAGATATACAGAAAACATACGTTATCAACTGGAAGATCAAGACGCATCCCTATCTTGAAGTGCTATCATGGATCAAGGTACATTTTCGTTTTATTCTTGATTGTTCTCTTCTCATTGATTCAATATGGAGCATACATGTGTGTCACACCCCGATTTTCGAAAAAAAACAAAAATCCTAAAATCCAGGTAGGATTATCCAATTCCCCAAAACTCGAGACATGAAAATTCAATAACAACATAAACAATTAGCAACAACAACTAAAACATAATTTAGAAAATTAAAACAAACTAAAAATAATCTAACCATGAAACTCTGATATCGCTAGCCCCACTAATGAAACTCCAATTATGCTGCTCATAAATCTTTAAACCCGTGAAAAGCTAAATGGCTACGGTCCAATAAGAACATACCCAAGAAAATAGTAGGTAGCTGGTATTAGTAATCTTCATCGTTATAAATAAAATAGTTACATGCTTTAACATGAAAATTTCATAAACAAGAAAATAACACTCAAAGTCTTGTAGTTTCTCATCCAGGCAAACATGTCATACTACAAAGTTCTATCATGCTTAAAATATATATTTATTTTACTAACACGTACAAAGTGAATGTTGGACGTGGTAAGTCTGACAAAAAAATGTTAGTAGACTTACCATCCTGCACAGAATGTTTTAGAAATAAATGAATAAAATTTCTAATTTATCGCTCCTCATAAGTACGATTATTTTCAAATAAATACAGATCATACTCATAATCACCATTATTTAAATGTCAACCAAATACATTTTACATTTAAGGAAGACATGTAGTTCTCATTCTACCACTAAGGCAATCATGCACATAAATGAAAATCTCGCTTCTTTTCCACAATCGCACTACCCTCCTTGTGCCGAACACACCTCACCCAAGTGTGTTTCCCTTGCCTTTCAAAACCACTCGGAGCGTACATGTTCCAATTGGGGTGTCACATCGAGGAACATGTCATCTCACTCGAAGTTCGATCCATGGCAAGCATTTCCTAAATACTACACGTACTATCAAACTCGCATGGAACGGCGTACCGATATGCAAGCAAGTTTGAATACCCAAAATTATATCACACGTATACAAGCAAGTTTGTATACAAAAAATTTCTTTTTTTTTCGGAGTTGTGGAAAAGAGCATAAAAAATCAATTAATCCTCAATATTCTTTTACGGTGACACTTTGTCAACCATAAACACATTGACCACAAATATTCACCATTTCTTTTGGGGAAGCAAATAACATTTTTATAAATAATTTTTTTTTCATAACAAAAAACAGGGATCAAACCCATTTCATATAATGATACTCCTTAGCAAGACAATTTGCATATCAATCAAATGCAAGTTTATCATATGATCACATACTAATCACGTATTTCAAGCCATAACGTAAAATTACAAATACTAACTTACATAACACTACTAAAACCCAAGTTTATTTACATTGTGAAACTCTAGCACACCCAAAATGAACCTAGTAGTTAAAACCACCTAGCATGCTAATTAGCCTCATTAGATCAAAACATGATCCCTAGTTATGACTGACCATGTCACCATGAGCATAACAATGTACAAGAAAACATTATCAAAATGATAAGTACTTGATCAACTTCTATATAAGATACGCTCATATTATATAAGATATGCTCGTACTGTATTAAAAAAATACCACCCATATAAGATCATATAAGAACAATGAACATGAAAACATTATCAAAAATGATAAGTACTTGATCAACTTCTATATAAGATGTGTTCAGACCCAAAGGGTAATACAGTGATGCCTTACTGATAATACATCGTTACCTTATTAGAATACACTACACCTTCCAACCATTTTCATATAGCTAACAAGCTCATGTATGAATTGTTGTAAGGTGAGAAATGTGCAATCAATGCTGCTAGTATATGAACTAGATTGAGAGATACCCTGGGCTAAGTTTAAGCTTTTTTTTATAGCAAGTTCCCTTCAAATCAAAAACAGGTAATGCAATGGGTAGTTATAACCAGGACCCTAACGCTGGCATGATGAACCATATAATCCCTAAATGCAATTTCTTTTTTTTTTGTTCAAAGCAATGTTTATTTAGGCAAAGATATTGTAGTGCTTCCATCAAGTACCAATTACATCAGTCAAAAACAACCCACAAACACAAACCAAAGACTGTATGATTGTTCTAAAGATATTCATTGGAAAGGTAGCTGTTACAGCTCCATAGACATGATCTGCTAAGAAAATCTAATGTCACACGTACCATGGAAATTTATCATGCAAAGCATTGTAGAGTAGAACTCACAAATTTTAGATGTAACTCATAAACCAAACATTATTAAATTCACATAATTAATATAAGAGATGAGAGAATCACTCATTAACTTCTATTACTAAAATTTTGTTATACAAGGGTTTCTAAAATTGATCGAGTGAGATCTAACCGTTGGATGAACTTCAAACTAATGGTATGTTTTTAATACGTGTGTTATGAATCTACGGATTTAATTTGAAAGTATTCTTACCTCTATCAGATCTCGATCCACTGAAAATACTAAGACTGCGCAAAACTGTCTTTATTACGGGATTTAAGGAAAAAACCTAGTTTTAGGTTTTCTCTTTCAACTCATCTAATTCTTACGAAAATACAATAAAATTTTCATATTTAGGATCTATATTTTTATTAAACCATAATCTTAATCAATTGATTAATAAAAAATAAATAAAAGAGAATAAAGAAGACACACCTTTATATATCCAAAATACTAACAACATACATAATAAAAAAAATCAAATAATAATCAATATCAAAGATTGAATAATTTGATAGAGTTTAACTCACTATTTTGTCGAAAATCACAAAGTTGAAGCAAACTTTTTCTCTTCGCCTTTTTTTTCTTCTACATAAGTTTTTCTTTTCTTTTGTGTGTGTATCCAAAGAGAAGAGGGGGCTAGAGTTTTCTTTTAAAAGATTTTCAATTAGGGATTTACTAGCTTTAGCTAAACACACCCACCACTCCTCTTTTACCCACCCTCAATCTAAACTTAGGTCCCAAAATTCATATCATAAAGTACTTACATATTTGTAAATACTACCAATTAATAAATATTACCAATAAATAAATATTATTAATGATTAAAATAGTAATACTATATTGGCAATTGGTTTGGCTGGTATTACAATACTGAGATTTTAAAATATATTTTCAAATGAAAATTTCTCGGATTTTATACTTATATAAAAATTTCACATCAAACAAAGCAAAACACCAAACATGCATACACACGAGCCTACTACATGCATATACCTATATTAGTTTAACAAGAAATTAAAATTAATAAATTGGACCAATATGTACAAAATATTATTAAGGTCAATTAAAAGTACGGGTGTTATAATCTGTGTCTGTAGAACATTATTTTTATAGATACTCCATGGTAGGACATGAAAAAATTATCCTATGACTAATTTGGAAGAGAGATGTGTACTCAAAGCAACATAAGCCTTTTGGCCAAGGTAACACAGCACATGAAAGGTTGCTCCAGGACCCTACTCCAGTGACGAAAATTACAAGGCGCTCATGAATTATCCCTAACTATATGTAAGGGGTCAGAACAACTAGACAAACTGCATATCATTATTCAAGAAATTTGCAAGCGAGTGACTACAGAAAGACTGTAATTTTTTGTGGATTTTCTGGCCAAGGGCTACCTAAAGGAGGAGGTTGTCGTCAGATTATGTATGTAGTATGAATATTGTTCTGCGGTTACTTGTTCTGGAGGGCGACGAGATACAGTGTGTAAGAATATTCTATTTACACCATTCCTGATGAGTGGGTTTTTGGTGATTTATTAACCAGTTCAACAATGTTTAAGCAATATCATACTTGTTTTTAGTAACGTACGTACCAACTTTGACAAGAAATTAGCTTCAATATACATTAATTTTGTCCATGAACAAATATGATAATATCAATAGTAATTTCTCTTAAAAGGAATCTAAAAATCAACTCATATATGATCGCTTCTACAATTGTGAACAATCCACAATTCTTACTTGTGCATGCCTTAACAGCAATACCAGATTGCTTCCCTCAGAATTTGCTGAGCCAAACTATCTTGTATATTTTCTATTTGCGCCAATAGACCATATTGTGAAGTCTATACTCATTGATCAAATTGTAATCTAGAATTTTCTGATTCATATTATTTACATCATAGTTAGCAGGAACAGGCCGATGAGTTCCAAATGATTGTTTGGGTGTTCAACCATCCGCCTTGCATAATATAGTGCCTCTTAGTCATCAACTTCACCCAAGAAAACAACTCTGACATTGTGACCTGACCAACACGATAAAATCAAACTAAAAGTATCCTCCTGCGATCAATAAGAACTCCTACAGAATATGTTTCCCTTATTATGTACCGTCTTGTTGATATTTCTGCACTTAGAACACTCTGTAACTCAACCATTGTTCTGTTGCTTATGAAACAAATCTTCTACCAATGTATAATGGAGTTGTCATGATAAATTACAAAGTTCTCATGATAATATGAAATCCGTATTTGGTAAATAAAATAAGACAACTAATGGCATGATAGCTCAATGGTTAGAATTTGGCGGATAATATTCATAGGTCATGGGTTTGAATCCTGTTGGTGGTTTGTTTATCTTTATTTGACACATTTTGCTTATTGATAGACTTTGATTTTGCTTATTGATCGTGATAGATAACAAAATGGAGTATATGTAGATAGTGACAGATAAGAGATTGGTGTATATAACAACAAATTGATTTTGCTTATTGATCGTGATAGATAACAAAGTGGGGTATATGTAGATAGTGACAAACAAGAGATTGGTGTATATGACAACAAAGTGGTGTATATGTGCTTATTGATCGTGATAGATAACAAAGTGGGGTATATGTAGATGGAATTCGAAGGAAGAAAAGGGAAGGTGTTTCTGAATCTGAATAATGGACCAGCATAACGAGATGAAAAAGCTTAAAGAAATATATTGGAGAATTATAACATACCTCAATATGCAAAGAGATCGATCAATTCGATTTTGGCTATCGTGTGTGAAGAAGACAGAAGGAAGAATTTTTTTTTTAGAGAGATGAATCATTAGTTAATTAGGTTTTTAATTTGTGTAGGAAGGTTAAAGATGTCATATACATTTATGGGTTAACCTTGATGTCATATTCATAAGCCTTATTTATAAGCCCAATGACTTTCTTGGCGAGTAACTAACCTTATCCCTAACTAATATAGGATTTTACCATACTAGGCTCAATTACAAATGGTATTACTTAATTAGTCTGCTTACATCACAATTACTCTAATGCATTTTCTAAGACACCATCCATTTATCATTTTTTTCAATTTATTCCATACACGAAAATCAATCTTGATACAAATAGGGGTGGACATGGTCCATGATTGGGCTTGTCTCGGTCCGGGTTATAAAAAAAATTTGAGCTTTGCCGGTTGGTCCCAAACCGGTTTGAACCAGGATGGTTCGGGACGGAATCGTGCCATCCCGGTTCAAAATGTTGAATCTCTAGATTGTTGCATTGATTGTGGATTGAAGTTTGGTTTGTTGCATGAAACCTACATCCTCGAATCTATCCTCACTCTCCAATCCTTCTTCACCCCTCTCATCTTCGACCTCCCTTCCTCATCCTCCAAACCCCTCGCATCCAAAGATGTTTCCACTCAACACCCTGATTCAGTTGAAATTGATGAAATCAAGGTTTGAATTGGGGATTTTCTAAGAGATCAGAGTGGATAATTAGGGCCAAGGGCGGAGCCAGAATTCTCATAGAAGGAGGCAACTAATTATTATGTGAATTAGTAGAATAATGGACCCACCATTTAAAGAACTATAAGGGAGCAAATTGAGGTGAAAGAAGAAATGCATAAATTTAGGGGGCAATTAGTAGTATTAACTAAGTAGACCCCTATATTCTATAGGTAAATAAACAAATATTTTAAAGTTGATTGGGGCAATTGCCACAATAAACAAATATTTTTAGATATCAAAAATTCTCAATCATGTTTCTGATAAGAGAAACATGGTTGAGAATTTTTGATATCTAAAAATATCCTTACAAATTACAATTGTCGAATTGCCTTTTGTAAGGCTTCCATATGTGATTTAAGTATGTATATAATGCCAGGTGAGATCCGTGGAGAAACGCAATATCAGATCTATGAATACGACGACTAGGCAATCTCCTGGAGAAGAGCAAATAGTTCCTTTGGTTTAGAGAGCATAACCATGTGATCTGAACCTTTGATCTCTTTCACTTCAGTGGTGGGATTATTTTTCATCATGTATTGCACTAATGTCTCCTTTGTGATTATTTTATCTTCTTCACTTACAATGCAAACTCGACGAACAGATCCATATTTCTCCTTTGAGATCACAACATCCGCTGAAATAGCATCATCAGAAAGTAGAAAGAAAGGTCTTACCAAGGTGAATGCTAGTGTCAATACCTGGAATTTTAGTTCATATATAGCACCAAAAGAAAACAGTGTACTTGTGTTAGTAATTCAATTTAATGAGTTTGAGATATGAGAAGCTAGAGTATATGATGGTGTAGTCTTTTACCTCCCGTGGACAGAGTTGGTACAGCATGGTAGCTAACAACTCCATCCCAAATATCATAGATGTTGGAGGGCTTTCGGTACCATTAGAAAAGAAGAACTTGATCATATCCTTCCGAGAATTCAGTATACGATAATACTACACGAACAACAAACCAAGGAGTAACAAAATCAGTCCCACATCAACTGAATTGTAAATTGAATGGTTGTGTTCTCAGTACCTCATGGACAAAAGGCACAAGGCTGAGGTCTGGACCACACATGAATGCAGCAAGGAAAAAGGCAATAGATATCTTTTCAGGAAACCTTTCCATGGCCAGAGTAATGACCACACCACCGAAGCTGTGGCCTACAAGGATCACCTTCTCCTCTGAAGGGAGAGAAGCCATTAAGTCCATCAGTGGTTGAGAGTACTCGCTGATAGATTTCAGATCATCAGCTTGTTTTGAATCGACCCCTGAAGCAGCCAGTTCAGGGGTACTAACTTGGTGACCAGCTTGTTCAAGTAGTGTCGCAAGCTTGTACCAACACCAAGCTCCATGACATGCTCCATGAACCAACACAAAATGACTACCTTTCATCTTCTCTTACAATTTAATAGATGATTTGCGAGCTTTCTCTATTTATAGTTCACTTGGCCTGCCTCCTGTTGTCTTGGCCTAGAGATCCATATTTTTGGATATGGATGGAGATCTTTTCTTTTTGCGGCTCATTTTTTCAATTGTATTTGCAATATAAGTTAATCAAAACACTTTAACGCTTTCTCATAACTTCTAGTTCTGATAGAATCAATCAACACCGTTAATCAATAAAGACTGTTACTCAAAGCAACATATGCCCATTGGCCAAGGTAACACAACACATGACAGATTGCTCCAGGACCCTACTCCAGGACGGTCATGAACTATCCCTAACTATCCTGCAATGTGGATGCTAGACAGCAACAACTGCTGTTGGTGCACTTTATATGATCAACACCTATAATGTCACAGTAAGACATTTCTAAGTATTTTGCTAGCATAATGTATAGGATGTTCTATTCATGATAATTCCAATATGCAAATATAAAGCATATTTCCATCCAAACATTAAGCATATGATCAATTTCAAATGCGCATAAGCATACTCATGTAATCAAACATTCTTTGACAAACAAATGAACTCTATGAAGTAAATTAATACTTAACGTACCTGTTTGTCGTAACTCCTGAATAAGATTCAACTGCTGTAAATAATTCCAGAAATAGTTAGGCTCCAGTATTTCTTGGGTTGAGTCGCGGACTAGGTCGCTCTCTTTAAGACGTTTCGCGGCTCTGCCCAAGATTGTGCTAGCAGTGTTATAGCCCCGCCGTCCCCAGGATAAAACAGCCCAGAATCTTCTCTGTCTCGTTCAAATGTGCACAACAAATGAACGGTATACTATTCACCCTCTCATCAATTGCTCGGAATCGAAATTTCGATGAAATAAATCAGCTCAAAAACATGGACTGTTTTTGTAAAAACTCTGGAAGAACTTGAAGCAGAAAACGATTTTAGCAATCACTAAGACTGTCTCTGTTTTCTTCATTCTCTCAAGCAGAAAACTCTGTTGCTTCAAGAACTGGAAGAAACAATCACTCTGATTTTTCAGATTTCGAAAACTGATATAAAACTTCGAAGAACAGGAAGATGCAAGATCTGTGGAAGAAGCAAAACTGATTTGAAGAACTGTTTCTCTGATTTTCGAAGAAGCTAATATAAGACTCTGTTTTTATTCCAGAACTGGAAGAAGCAATACTATACTGCAAGTTTCGAAGAGCTGTTTCAGCTTTGATGAAGCTCACGAAGACTCTGTTTTTCAAAGAAGCAAAACTGTTGCATTAAGCAAGACTCTCTGTTTTTTCGTTATGAATAAACAGTCAAGAAAAGCAATACTGCAAGACTCTCTTATTTTCCTTCCCAGTTTTAATCTCTCTTGTCTCTTCTTAAGCTCTGAATTATAAGAGAACAAATAGAATGAAACGACCATAAAACAGGGAGCAGAAAGCACACCAGAAAACACGGCGGGATTCCAGGAACCACTAAGCCGAAATAACCGTTGGCTGCAGTCCACTCACGTGTTTTTAAATCGTTTTTAATCAAATTATTTTAAAAACCCATACATGTTCCAACAATCCCCCACTTGGATTTTTAAAACAATTTGACAATCCTCCACTTGATTGAAAAAACAATTTTTCATCGAGCAATCGTTCAAACATAAGATTGTGCATAAACAAAAGTGTCTTTCGACTTGAACTCTTGCGTAGTGTTCATGCTTTAGATTATACTAGAGTAACTCGTAGTTTTGAACTCTATCTCTAACAGACATTACACGCACAACCTTTTCCTGGGTGAAGTCTAAAAAGCCCGTGCTTTACAGCCATGCACGTATATCCCAGTAAGTGAAGGCTCTAGGAATTTTGCCCACAAATTCCATAGGAAGCGGCCAAACTTCCACAATCACTTAGGTGAGTCTATCAAGAGTACTCCTGTAGCTAGGTACTCCACTCCACATAGAGTATAGATCTCATTAAGAGTTTTTTAACTCATCCTACTATCGCTTCAGGAATTCATGCTGTATTCTAGGAATGAGATAATTATTTTTGTCAGCATGATTCACATCATATCATTCACAACTTGTTATTACCCATTGAACCTATTTCTTGGGATCTCCAGTCTATAGGTTGGGTTACCGTCATGAATAACTCATCAATCTAAGGGCTTTAGTCACATTCCTTTCGAGGTTTCAAAAACCTTCTCTCTAGCTAATACTTTCGTCAAAGAATTAGCCGAGTTCACATCAGTTCGTACTTGATCCGATCTCACAGCACCAGTAGATAGAAATCTCTAACCGTACTGTGCTTACGACGAATTTGTCGTTTCTTGCCGTTATCATAACGGTTCTGTATTTTTCCTTGCAATAGCCGCGGAACTATCGCATTGGATCAAGACAACTGGAATCAGTCTTTCCCATACAGGGATCTCTGCTAGCAGGGTTCTCAACCAACCTGCTTCTTCACTAGCCGTAGCTAATGCTCTAATCTCTGACTCCATCGTGGACTGTGCCAAAATGGTCTGTTTCTTTGACTTCCAAGAAACAGCTCCACCAGCTATATTGAAAATATAGCCACTGGTGGCTTTGGAGTCTCATCTGAAAGGGTGTTCCAATCAGCATCGCTAAATCCTTTAAGGACAGCGGTAAACTTCTGTAAGTCGAGGATCGTAGTCCTCTTAAGGTACCTCATGACCTTTTCAATTGCATCTATTAGGCTCCTTGAAATCTAAGGAAAACCGTCTTTTCTGAAAATACATAGTAATCAAGGCCACGAAGTTCATTTCTGTTTACTTCTCCTAGGCGCAGATTCTATGACTTTATCAGTTTCATGCATTCTTATCATAGGCACGTTATTTGAGGATATACCCCCACTATTCCTCGAAATAACCCCCACTATAAATGCAATTTATCTTTTCATGAAAAATTCTTTGAGAAACACAAAAAATCTTTTCACAAAGAATCAGAATCCACAAAATTATTTTTAGCATGTATTAAAATATACGTAAGCTTCCCATTAAGGGACTTTTGAACTTCGGTCCTTCTAACTATAATCAAAAACAGGTTTAGCTACCTTTTTGAATGCATATTCAATGACGGTCTTCTTGCTATCTGAAGCAGACCATGCATTCAATTCTTAAGGACCCATAAAATGAGAATATCGAATAAAACACTCATTCTATTCATCTCGCTATTCTCATTTTTTTTTTCTTTTAAGTTCAAGGATCAACTTTCATTAGAACACGTACCTTAAATTCAGCTTCTGAATTTTTTCAAACTTTGATATAAACATCAAGCTTTCTGTGTTCAGCCTCTGAGAATTTAGTTGCAGACTTTGAAAACAAAGTTTCGCAACAAAATCAAGCAATAGCTTCAATTGATCTATATTGTCATCAACATCATCATCATGAGAACATATCCTTTCCATAAGAATACACGTCCTCATGTGGAAGTCCGACCAACTTATGGTCTAAGCAAAATCATTTATGTATTGACATCAAGAATAAAATTCACAGGTCAATCTTTATATAAATGATTCCTTATAGCCTCCTTATGTCAGCTTAACATCAACTATAACATTAAACACAAGGTTTTTCTTTCCATCAATAGTATTGATAATTAGAGGCATTCTAATTTTCACAATAGATCAATTATTGTTCTCAACAAAATAGACTGAATCATCCATAATTATCATAGAACTGCATACTCATTATCTAAAGAGTAACATGCATAGATGATATTTTCACTTCTCACGAAATGTTCAAATGGAATTTATTGATTCAGATTTCATGATATTCCTTCTCAGAAAGCATCAATTTCATAGTTATATTTCTATGAAATTTAATTTTAAATCATGGTGTTCTATTCCTCCAAGGTTTTAGAGTTTAGACTACATTTTACATGTCATCATGTGTATATGTATGTCAATCTCTAACTACGTTAATCACAATTAATATGATTTCTATATGGTAGTAAAGTCACCATTCATGTATTTTGTTTGACTCTACCAAAGCAATATTTCAAAGCTTTCATACATACATACATATCCTCATTTATTACTTTTAGACTTATATAGCCTTCATAAACATGGTTGCTACTCCATTATTATGTTTGTTACATAACAGGAAAAGATTCTCAAACTCAATTGAAGGATTTTTCCAATCAACGAGCGTATAACAAATACATGAGAATCATGAGGATATAACTTATTCTATAACCATGAATAAGAGTCAAAATCAAAATACACATAATCATCCTTGCATAACAAAACAGTGTGTCCATAAGCTTATAGATCACAACTTCTACTAATATTTTTGTTACCAACAGTTGGATCAATTTCTAAAGGAAGCCTAAGTTCCTGACTCAGAAATTTTATGCTAACAAAAAGCATTGAGTTCAGAATATCAACTGTTCATTGCTAATCTATATATATCCATCTATATACGATTAACTCAAATCGTATGTGTGATCACATGTGTGCATTCTTGTATTACAAATACATGCAAACTTTGTTTAGCAAATTTAGTATTTGTAATCATGGCAGAAAGAACACGTCTTAAAATTGTTGGTGCACTTTATATGATCAACACCTATAATGTCACAGTAAGACATTTCTAAGTATTTTGCTAGCATAATGTATAGGATGTTCTATTCATGATAATTCCAATATGCAAATATAAAGCATATTTCCATCCAAACATTAAGCATATGATCAATTTCAAATGCGCATAAGCATACTCATGTAATCAAACATTCTTTGACAAACAAATGAACTCTATGAAGTAAATTAATACTTAACGTACCTGTTTGTCGTAACTCCTGAATAAGATTCAACTGCTGTAAATAATTCCAGAAATAGTTAGGCTCCAGTATTTCTTGGGTTGAGTCGCGGACTAGGTCGCTCTCTTTAAGACGTTTCGCGGCTCTGCCCAAGATTGTGCTAGCAGTGTTATAGCCCCGCCGTCCCCAGGATAAAACAGCCCAGAATCTTCTCTGTCTCGTTCAAATGTGCACAACAAATGAACGGTATACTATTCACCCTCTCATCAATTGCTCGGAATCGAAATTTCGATGAAATAAATCAGCTCAAAAACATGGACTGTTTTTGTAAAAACTCTGGAAGAACTTGAAGCAGAAAACGATTTTAGCAATCACTAAGACTGTCTCTGTTTTCTTCATTCTCTCAAGCAGAAAACTCTGTTGCTTCAAGAACTGGAAGAAACAATCACTCTGATTTTTCAGATTTCGAAAACTGATATAAAACTTCGAAGAACAGGAAGATGCAAGATCTGTGGAAGAAGCAAAACTGATTTGAAGAACTGTTTCTCTGATTTTCGAAGAAGCTAATATAAGACTCTGTTTTTATTCCAGAACTGGAAGAAGCAATACTATACTGCAAGTTTCGAAGAGCTGTTTCAGCTTTGATGAAGCTCACGAAGACTCTGTTTTTCAAAGAAGCAAAACTGTTGCATTAAGCAAGACTCTCTGTTTTTTCGTTATGAATAAACAGTCAAGAGAAGCAATACTGCAAGACTCTCTTATTTTCCTTCCCAGTTTTAATCTCTCTTGTCTCTTCTTAAGCTCTGAATTATAAGAGAACAAATAGAATGAAACGACCATAAAACAGGGAGCAGAAAGCACACCAGAAAACACGGCGGGATTCCAGGAACCACTAAGCCGAAATAACCGTTGGCTGCAGTCCACTCACGTGTTTTTAAATCGTTTTTAATCAAATTATTTTAAAAACCCATACATGTTCCAACAACTGCTAATAAAAGGGCGAGTTTTGGACCATTAACTGTTAGTTCTGTGAACACGAACACAGTACTGCATATGCAATCAATAACTGGATCAAAGTTTCAAGAGCATCAAACATTATATTATTACCTTTGCCAAAACATAATAATCACTATAATAGAGTGGCCTGCCATGTCCAAATGCTTTCAGGCATCACCTAATTCTCCAATTGGATCAGTTTGATGACTTGAACATTTGAGTTCAAATTGTCCTTGTATGTGTTGCAAGTAAAGTTTAAGACATTGGCTAAAAAACAAATCCCATTTGAAAGTTGGATAGAAGCATAGATTTTTTTTTGTAAATGGTGGTTGGCCTATGTATATATTTGGTGACGCACACCCAACTAAGGCCCATCCTTGTCTGTTACAAATAAAAATGGAGATTGCGTGAAGATGCTTTGTTATCATAAAAAGCAAAAGAGATTATACCCTAAATAAATAAATCAAATCTATTTAAATAATTGAAAAACTAAAAATTATTTGATTAATGAAAGGGACAAAAAGGGCTTGGGCCCAGGGCTACCCCACCTCATGGAAGATGCAAAGTGGTCACATATAATGGAGAGATGAGCATGTGAATGAACAGTGTATAAACACCCAAACCTTGTTTGATACCACCACTCCATTGTTTTTAGAATAATTTGCAGTTCGCCCCCTATTATAAATAGTTAATTAATAAGTAGACTCATCGTTAATCACTATTGTAGTTACCCCCCTTGACTAGCTGTCAACGTCCAAATATCGTTTGGGCACGCACGTTTTTTAAACCAATCATATTTGAAGGACAAAAATGCCCTTCAATGATCTAATGGCTGAAGTTCAAGTTGATACAAATTATTCAATCGATCCAATGGATGAGATTAAAATCTCAACTCTCATCCTATGGATAACATTCAAATCTCAATTGGGGAATTGTTACACAGGGACAAGACAACTCAAATCTCAACTCTCTCTGACTCTTTGAATGGTTGGGGATAATTGCAAGGGCGGGATATTCTTACCATGATACAGTGTGTAAGAATATTCTCAACTCAAATCTCAACTCTCTTTGACTCTTTGATACAGTGTGTAAGAATATTCTTACCATGATACAGTGTGTAAGGATATTCTGTTTACACCATTCCCGGTGAGTGGGTTTTTGATGATTTATTAACCAATGCAACAAATATGATAATATCAATAGTAATTTCTCTAAAAAGGAATCTAAAAATCAACTCATATTCAAGTGACTCTATATATGATCGCTTTTACAATTGTGAACATTCCACAATTCTTACTTGTACATGCCTTAACAGCAATACCAGATTGCTTCCCTCAGAATTTGCTGATGCAAACATGTCTTGGTTTCTCCTCACAACAAAGGTCGTCCATCGCTCAAATGGTGCTTCCTACGCCCAATCTATCTTATATATTTTCTCTTTGCGCCAATAGACCATATTGTGAAGTCTATACTCATTGATCAAATTGTCATCTAGAATTTTCTGATTCATATTATTTACATCATAGTTAGCAGGAACAAGCTGATGAGTTCCAAATGAATGTTGGGTTCTTTGTTGAAGCTTTGAAGCAAGTTTATTGTTTTGTAGATGATGAAACGAGTGAACGTATGAGCGATTGTAAACTTTATCATCAACTTTTTTATTAATATAAGGTTCGGGGATCCTAAAAACCCCAGCTCGCTTTCCAAAAAAAAAAATTCCTACACAAATTAAAAACCTAATTAACTAATGATTCATCTCTCCCAAAAAAAAATTTCCTCCTTCAGTCTTCTTCACACACGACAACCAAAGAAGAATTGATCGATCTCTTTGTATATTGAGGTATGTTATAATTCTCCAACATATTTCTTTAAGCTTTTTCATCTCGTTATGTTGGTCCATTATTCAGATTCAGAAACACCTTCCCTTTTCTTCCTTCGAATTCCATCTACATATACCCCACTTTGTTATCTATCATGATCAATAAACAAAATCAAAGTCATATACACCATCCACAAATTCAAAGCCTATCAATAAGCAAAACGTGTCAACTCAAGAAACAAATCTTCTTACAATGTATAATGGAGTTGTCATGATAAATTACAAAGTTCTCATGATAATATGAAATCCTTGTTTGGTAAATAAAGCAAGAAAGCTAATGGCATGATAGCTCAATGGTTAGAGTTTGAAGGATGGTACTACTAGGTCATGGGTTTGAATCTTGTTGGTGGCTTGTTTATCTTTATTTGACATGTTTTGCTTATTGATAGACTTTGATTTTTCTTATTGATCGTGATAGATAACAAAATGGGTTATATGTAGATAGTGAGAAACAAGAGATTGGTGTATATGACTTTGATTTTGTTTATTGATCATGATAGATAACAAAGTGGGGTATATGTAGATGGAATTCGAAGGAAGAAAACGGAAGGTGTCCAAATGCTTTCAGGCATCACCTAATTCTCCAATTGGATAGAAGCATAGATTTTTTTTTGTAAATGGTGGTTGGCCTATGTTAAGCTTACATGTTGAGTGGCTTTATCATTCACTTAGAGCAACTTAATGATCGATTTTTCCGATCAAATATTTCTCATTTGGTGTATGATCAAGGAAAATTAAGGGTGTGAGTTGTGGCTTTTGTTAGAGCGCCCACTGCCACTTTCGTACCTTGGAGCCCTGGCTCCCACCTCTTTTTCGTGATTTGAAGTAAAGTAAGATAATATTCACACATAATGCCAAACCCAAAAAACAAATAAAGACCGAAAACAACAAAAGATAGAGCTTTGTACATGTGTATATGATCGATCTTTCCACTAGATCGATGTGGGTGTGTATATATTTGATTTTGCTTATTGATCGTGATAGATAACAAAATGGGGTATATGTAGATAGGGGCTTGTCTAATTGGCGAGAAAACGGGCGAGGGAGGGGGTGGAACCCTCCATCCCCC
Source organism: Berberis vulgaris (assembly GCA_963556465.1). Lineage (NCBI taxonomy): Eukaryota > Viridiplantae > Streptophyta > Magnoliopsida > Ranunculales > Berberidaceae > Berberis > Berberis vulgaris. The sequence goes on along the minus strand of OY747132.1, from coordinate 81,732,684 downwards.
TCGAGATGCGCGAGTAGAATTCCCCATGTAGATAGTGACAGATAAGAGATTGGTGTATATAACAACAAATTGATTTTGCTTATTGATCGTGATAGATAACAAAGTGGGTATATGTAGATAGTGACAAACAAGAGATTGGTGTATATGACAACAAAGTGGTGTATATGACTTTGATTTTGTTTATTGATCGTGATAGATAACAAAGTGGGGTATATGTAGATGGAATTCGAAGGAAGAAAAGGGAAGGTGTTTCTGAATCTGAATAATGGACCAGCATAACGAGATGAAAAAGCTTAAAGAAATATATTGGAGAATTATAACATACCTCAATATGCAAAGAGATCGATCAATTCGACTTTGGCTATCGTGTGTGAAGAAGACAGAAGGAAGAATTTTTTTTTTTAGAGAGATGAATCATTAGTTAATTAGGTTTTTAATTTGTGTAGGAAGGTTAAAGATGTCATATACATTTATGGGTTAACCTTGATGTCATATTCATAAGCCTTATTTATAAGCCCAATGACTTTCTTGGCGAGTAACTAACCCTAACCCTAACCCTAACCCTAACCCTAACTAATATAGGATTTTACCATACTAGGCTCAATTACAAATGATATTACTTAATTAGTCCGCTTACATCACAATTACTCTAATGCATTTTCTAAGACACCATCCATTTATCCACGTTTTTCAATTTATTCCATACACGAAAATCAATCTTGATACAAATAGGGGTGGACATGGTCCACGATTGGGCTTGTCTCGGTCCGGGTTATAAAAAAAAATTGAGCATTACCGGTTGGTCCCAACCCGGTTTGAACTAGGATGGTTCGGGACAGAATCGTGCCATCCCGGTTCAAAATGTAGAATCTCTTAACTGAATTTCTAGATTGTTGCATTGATTGTGGATTGAAGTTTGGTTTGTTGCACATGAAACCTACATCCTCGAATCTATCCTCACTCTCCAATCCTTCTCCACCCTTCTCATCTTCGACCTCCCTTCCTCATCCTCCAAACCCCTCGCATCCAAAGATGTTTCCACTCAACACCCTGATTCAGTTGAATTTGATGAAATCAAGGTTTGAATTGGGGATTTTCTGAGAGATCAGAGTGGTTAATTAGGGCCAAGGGCGGAGCCAGAATTCTCATGGAAAGGGGCAACTAATTATTATGTGAATTAGTAGAATAATGGACCCACCATTTCAAGAACTATAAGGGAGCAAATTGAGGTGAAAGAAGAAATGCATAAATTTAGGGGGCAATTAGTAATATTAACTAAGTAGACCCCACTATTCTATAGGTAAATAAACAAAAAATTTAAACCCATCCCCCGTCTCCAACATGACTCCGCCCTTGGTTAGGGCCATGGAGACTATAGTGGTTTGGGCCTTAGAGGTTAGGCTACAGTAACTGGGATTGGATTTGTGGAACCGGTTCCGACTCAGTTTCAACATATGAAAATTGTAGAAACCGGAACCGGGTAAGAGAAACATGGTTGAGAATTATTGATATCTAAAAATATCCTTACAAATTACAATTGTCGAATTGCCTTTTGTAAGGCTTCCATATGTGATTTAAGTATGTATATAATGCCAGGTGAGATCCGTGGAGAAACGCAATATCAGATCTATGAATACGACGACTAGGCAATCTCCTGGAGAAGAGCAAATAGTTCCTTTGGTTTAGAGAGCATAACCATGTGATCTGAACCTTTGATCTCTTTCACTTCAGTGGTGGGATTATTTTTCATTATGGATTTTGTTATAACTTGATCTTCTTCACTTACAATGCAAACTCAACGAACAGATCCATATTTCTCCTTTGAATTCACAACATCCGCTGAAATAGCATCATCAGAAAGTAGAAAGAAAGGTCTTACCAAGGTGAATGCTAGTGTCAATACCAGGAATTTGAGTTCATATATAGCACCAAAAGAAAACAGTGTACTTGTGTTAGTAATTCAATTTAATGAGTTCGAGATATGAGAAGCTAGAGTATATGATGGTGTAGTCTTTTACCTCCGGTGGACAGAGTTGGTATGCCATGGTAGCTTAACAACTCCATCCCAAATATCATAGATGTTGGAGGGCGGCTTTCGGTACCATTAGAAAAGAAGAACTTGATCATATCCTTCCAAGAATCCAGTATACGTATACGATAATACTACACGAACAACAAACCAAGGAGTAACAAAATCAGTCCCACATCTGCTGAATTGTAAATTGAATGGTTGTGTTCTCGGTACCTCATGGACAAAAGACACAAGACTGAGGTCTGGAACACACATGAATGCAGCCAGGCACGGATTCACGTGGGGGCAAGTGGCCTCCACTGACTTTTGAGATTTTTTTTTTTTTTTTATAATTTATTTATCCCCGAATTAGTTTTTTTATTTGCTCTCTATTCTCACTTTTCACTTCAACCAGGACCTCATCCTTCAAATCATGTACATATCAAATTCAAACTCTACTTTTAGAGTTAGAGATAGAGGTTAAATCTCCCAAAGAAACCAAAATCCACAGTTTCTTCTTCATACTCTATCGATTGGATAAGATGAGGGAAACTCCCATATTTCATCATCTTCAAAGATCTATAACTATTGAGTTATTTGAGCTCATCTTCACAAGATCCAGTAGGATCCAAACCACCTTATTCTTCTTCTTCTAGGTACCAGGTGCCTTCATTAATAACTGTGTTGGTCATCTCCACAAAAAATCATAAGCAACCCAATCTCTTCCTCCTTTAACGATTCAAACCCTTCTCTTGTGTTATATTTCTAGTAGTAATAATCTTCAATGAATATAGTAGTAATCATCTTCAATGACTGTGTTGTATTCCCCTTTTTGCTGTATTTAAAAAAGAATTCATGTTAAAATAACTAATTTTTATATTATATTTAATTAATTATGACATCACTCTGCCCCCTTAACAAAATCTTGGCTCGGTCACTGAATGCAGCAAGGAAAACGACAATAGATATCTTTTCAGGAAACCTTTCCATGGCCAGAGTAATGACCACACCACCGAAGTTGTGGCCTACAAGGATCACCTTCTCCTCTGAAGGGAGAGAAGCCATTAAGTTCATCAGTGGTTGAGAGTACTCGTTGATAGATTTCAGATCATCAACTTGTTTTGAATCAACCCCTGAAGCAGCCAGATCGGGGGTACTAACTTGGTGACCAGCTTGTTCAAGTAGCGTCGCAAGCTTGTACCAACACCAAGCTCCATGACATTTTTTTATTTTTTATTTTGAAAGGCAAGCAAGGTTTTTATAGGATCCCAGAACCCATAAAAATGTCGCTAGCTGAGTTTGAACCCATGACCTAGTGGTACCATCCGCCAAACTCGTCATTGAGCTGTCATGCCATTGGCCCAAGCTCCATGACATGCTCCATGAACCAACACAAAATGACTACCTTTCATCTTCTCTTACAATTTAATAGATGATTTGCAAGCTTTCTCTATTTATAGTTCACTTGGCCTGCCTCTTGTTGTCTAGGCCTGGAGATCCATATTTTTGGATATGGATGAAGATTTTTTTTCTTCTTTTTATTCAATTGTATTTGCAATCTAAGTTGAGCAAAACACTTGAAGACAATGCTTTCTCATAACTTCTAGTTCTGATAGAATCAATCAACACCGATAATCAATAAAGACTGTTACTATCATCTAGCACCATGTTAGTACATTACAAAATTATCCTTTGACTATTCTGGAAGAGAGATGTGTACTCAAAGCAACATATGGCCTACTCCATTGACGAAAATTACTAACAAACCTGATGGGCTAGAATTGTTGAATATTTTAATTTCACGAGAAAAATGTTCTTAGCCCCCCCGACAAACTAATCAAGATTGCATTATCAAAAAAAAAAAAAAACTAATCAAGATTAAAATATCAAAAAGCAAAACCTGCCCATCTCCTTCTCGGGCTCATGATTTCTACGTTATTAAATTCATTATTATTATTATTATTTTAATTAATCAAGAAAGATAATTGTTGAGACCGAGATTTTTTTGAGATTTTCCACGCGCATATTACCATTTTTAATGGTGCAACGTGGAGGTAGGTGGAGTTGCTTCGCAAGTGCGTGCGGGGCCACCAATTTGCTTATCACAAGATAAGGAACCTGTCTAAATGGCGAGGAAACCAACGAGGGAGGGGGGTGCAACCCTCCATCTTCCTCGGGGTGCGTGCTTTCCATCCCCTTTACGCATCTCGAGGGAGATGGAGGGTTGCATTCCACTCCCTCGCTGGTTTCCTCGCCATTTAGAATTTCTGCAAGATAAGACTTGGTACTTACAACCAAGGAATGTGATTTTTCGAAATATGTCAAAATATATATTTTCTATTTTGAAATTATCGAATTTTTTTTTGAAATATGTTGAAATTTTTTTTTAAGAAAAGAAATAAATATTTTAATCTCAGTATATTTTAATATGCTATAATGTTATATTAGTATCAAAAGTTTGTTATGTGAATGATTCTTATGTAATATGTTATTTTTATGACACTACGAGTCGTCTGAGATTTTTTATGTATTATTTAAGAGTTTAAAATGCATAGCTTCTATTGTTAAATTTGAAATCATTAAATTTTACGTTTTTTCTATTAAAAAGAAATATTTCTTAAAATCCAGGGACCAAAATCAACTCGAAAACGAAATCACAATCCTTGCTTACAACCCAAGGATTATGATTTCGTTTTTTGACTTAATTTCGATTTCCTGATGTTAAGAAATATTTCGGTGTGTAAAGAAAAAACATAAAAGTTTTGAGAATACATGAAACATATATAATAAATTTCGAGAGTATATTAAATATGTTGAAAAATGAAATGCAAGTAAATAGATGTAATTTTTTGTGGATTTTCTGGCAAGGGGGCAGCTAAAGGAGGAGGTTGTCGTCAGATTATGTATGTAGTATGAATATTGTTCAACGGTTTCTTGTTCTGGAGGGCGATGAGATACAGTGTGTAAGAATATTCTGTTTACACCATTCCTGATGAGTGGGTTTTTGGTGATTTATTAACCAATTCAACAAAGTTTAAGCAATATCATACTTTTTTTTAGTTACGTACATACGAACTTTGACAAGAAATTAGTTTCAATATACATTAATTTTGTCCATGAACAAATATGATAATATCAATAATAATTTCTCTAAAAAGGGCCTTTCAAAAAAAATTCTCTAAAAAGGAATCTAAAAATCAATAACAGATTGCTTCCCTCAGAATTTGCTGAGGCAAACATGTCTTGGGTTCTCCTCACAATAAAGGTCATCCATCGCTCAAATGGCGCTTCCTACGGGCAAACTATCTTGTGTATTTTCTCTTTGCGCCAATAGACCATATTGTGAAGTCTATACTCATTGATCAAATTGTCATCTAGAATTTTCTGATTCATATTATTTACATCATAGTTAGCAGGAACAAGCCAATGAGTTCCAAATGAATGTTTGGGTGTTCAGCCATCCGCCTTGCATAATACAGTGCCTCTCAGTCATCAACTTCACCCAAGAGAACAATTTTGACATTGTGACCTGACCAACATGATAAAATCAAACTAGAAATTATCCTCCCGCAATCAATAAGAACTCATACAGAGTATGTTTCCCTTATTATGTACCATATTGTTGATATTTCTGCACTTCGAACATTCCGTAACTCAACCATTGTTCTGCTGCTTATGAAAGGGGATGATCGTCAAAGATGCATTATTGTCAAGTGTCATTGTGCATATGTTATCATGGGCTGACACAAAAGGTGTCACGCTCGTACAGTAGCATTACCTATGTTTTGTTTCTCATAGATTCTAAAGCAGTTGGTTACATAATTTGATGCAGCGGAATTATTTGATACTGTCTTGTGGTTGACGGGAAATTAAAAGTGGTACTGAATGATCATGGAGTTCAACGATACATAGAGCATAAATAAAAATGGGTTTTCGCCTAATTGGATTTGACGTCTCAAAAAGCTTGATAACTGCTGGCACATTGCCTTCATTATAAATACAAACAAGTACGCATGGTTCAATTTGTTGTTTGGCACTTTGGATTCTACGTTTGTATTTCACTGAAGGATTGTAGAATGGATGAACTGTGACCGATACAATTCTACAAATAATTAGGGCAATGATTGCCATCCCTGTAAATACACCAATTGTTATGTGTTAGATTATTAGGATAAACTATAACATAAAAATAATAAATAATAAAAAATATACAAGTACTTTATTAGAAGAAAACGATACGAAATGAAATATCAAATGAGCTTACCAGTTAGCCAATGAACACTATGCTAGAAAATTTTGATTCGACATTTTCAGAAGATGAGATGGTGGACTGGTAAGATATAAATGTTATGCATGGATCACTTAAATACTTTACATCTACGTCGAATAAAAGAAACATATATGTGGTGTTTGAATGAGAAAAATTACAATTAGTGATTAGCAATGTTTAAGGCCGATTTCTTCTGGTAATTGACCATGACAATCAAAATAGGAACTTGTCAAATAATCGAGGTTTACGCTTTGTCTCTATTTTAATTTTTTTAATCCATTTATTTACTTGCTTTGGAAATTTTTTTTTTTTTTACCCAGTTCTTATTCACACATCTCACATACTCATCTGATAGAACAAATGCAATTTGGCGATCAAGTAAGGTACCCAATGCTCTAGATAAAATTGTTGCTACACTTAAAAATTCCTTGACAAAAACCTTTATTTTCTAGTCGTCGAGAAATCTTTTTTCAAGAAAAATAAGTTTCATCAGTAAAAGACATCTTTACGAACAAAAGAATAAATAAATAAATATTACTTGACAAAAATTAGTATTATTAATATCCAAAAGAATAACCAACAGAAACTCGCAAATTTTGTGTTCATCTTAATGAAATTTGACATTGATGTAACAGAGTTTATGTCAGTGGCATTTTAAAGCCTAAAATCCGACAAATGGTTCTAAAGAAGAAGATTCGTGGCTTCTTAATTTTTCAGGTTTTTTATTTTTTATTTTCTATTTTTTGTGTGTGGTGCCCCGAATGAAGTTCTGGTGGTCGATAGCAGTGAGTTGCAACTGAAAATAGGGACTCTGAAACCCAGTTTCATTAAATTTCATTTCAATCAAGTTCGGCTCATCCACCCAAATCTCAAACTGAGTCAATTCACAAGAATAGCGAACCAAATTCGTTCATGGGGTTCGTTGATTTCCAGTTGCTTAGAACCCCTTTTGTTAGCGGTTCGAAACGTGCAGAAGTTAAAGGTGTATTTGAGTATTTCACCCAGCACAAGAGATGGGTTAAAGGTGTAACCTTTCACCCATTTGTAACATTGGGATTGTTCTTCCAGTTGCTCAATCTACTGGTGTTAATGTGTTCTACATTGGTTGGACTAGAGCCTCTATCAAATGTTTTTCGTGTTGTTTCGTTCGCAATCGCATAATTTCAGAACAATGGCCACATTTGACTGCAAGTGAAAATGGGAAGTCTGCTTGTATGATTTAGTATATGAAACAGAAAGAGTTGCTATGGGTTGGTGACGATCAAAAAAGGTTTAGGAGTGGAAGATCGGTAATGAGCGAAACCAAACTACAGAGCCCAGAACAATAACGAGGTAAAAGGGATTGAATTGTTTACTTATCTGCCTTGTGTTTTCTGATATATAGTATTGGTGTCTTTTGAACTATGAAGTATTATGCATAGATTGAATATCCTGAGATTTTCAGTTTTGTCTGCCTAGCCAGGGTTTTATTTGTTTAGCTCATTTTATTTTGATAATGTTATTGATGTGTTTGCTATAGTTTAAGCAGTTTGCTTAGCAGTTAATACTCCCAATTTATTTAAGTTGACTTTAGGTATCTAAATTGTAGTCATATCTTCTAATATCAAGTATAGTCATCAAACATGCATCATATAGTGTTCTGAAACCCAAATTTAGGATACACGTATTGTAACCTATCGTGTTTCATAAGATATGGTAACATATCGTGTATCATAAGATATAGTGAAAAAATATATAGATATTAAAAAATATACTATATGTTTAGGTGTATAAAAGAGACATGAATAAGACTTATTCAAGCAAGAAGGTGCCTGAAAAACACTTCTGTTTATATATGACTTATGTTGTGGCACTTATGTAATAGTTACAAGTAAGATATTGCCTATCATTTATCCATTCATTCATGTCACTACATCCTTGCATCATCGTCTTTGTATCAGTGTATTGTAAGATGCATATTCATTCAAACTCTTCATCAACCCCTAAAACTTCTTGAAGAGATTGCGCTAAATCCATTGTCTGATCTTCAGATTCCACCTCAGAGGTTCTATTGTCCTGAAAACTATCAACTGGACTTGTGCCACGTGTTTTATAATTTCCATTCCCTGTTAAAACATTTGAATAGTTATAAATATCGAAGGACGATGGGAAAAGATCTTGCATCAGATTACATTTTCTCTTGGATTATACTTCTTTATAAGATGGAGCTTCTTAAATATGCAGGCACCTCAATCTGATTTGCTCACTTGCTTGAGAAGCAGAACTAACAGTAGTTATTGCAGCAGAAGACGTTAAATAGCTGTATCTGGCCAGGGCTCTTGGTTTCTTCACATTGCCTGCATCTAGTTTATGTGGTAACTTAAAATTTAGATGCTTCCCAGATTTTTATGATTTTTGCTATTTAGTATAGTTTGTGTGACTCAGTGGCTTCTCAAATTTCAGTTGCATTTGAAAATCAATGGGGAATTGATTCGAACACAGATAGTAGCACTTGAATATTATTCACATGTAATATAAAAACGTTTAGCTTTAGAATCTCATATTCTACCCTACTCAATTATATTATGTGAATCCACTTGCAGAGCACTCAGGCATCACTTGTAACATTATTGTAATACATATACATTAATTTTTCGGATCTTACTGAAACATTTATATATGAATTCAACACCCATTTTCTTCCAATTATGTTCTATGCTGATCTTTTTGTGTTTCTTAAAATAGATCATATGCTTAGGGAAATACATAATGAGATTTTCTTTATTGTTTTTTTTTTTTTCAAACAATGTTTTTCGGGCAATAGGCAAGGTGAGCCAGCCAACCTGCCAAGGTCATCTAGCTCGCCTAGGCCTCAGCATTCAATTCCTCTTGAAAATTTTCATGGCTTTGCATGTATGTTACTAACTCTTTTTGTCATTGTAAATACACTAACATCAATTATTTTGAAATACAAACTTACTCAAAGACATCAATAAGTTACCAAATAAATCATATCTGGAATATTGACAAAGTATATGTCACATTCTTAATCTCTAAATAGTGCTCAGGGCAACATCCAAAGTGGCATTTGAAGATGTATTTGGAGTTAATAAGGTAGATTTCAAAACTTCAAAACATCGTAATTTACACTGATATTTCAGCTAGGACTTGTTTTCTTGGGAAGGAATATATTTACTGGAGAATCGTCGAGAAATTATATTTACCATATGTAAGTCCTAATATTTATTTAACATTTGTTACTGCTAAGTCAATGACAGATGGGTTATTTATGCGCGTGACCTTCTTGTAAAAATAATTAAAAGCTTTCCCAACCCCCCAATCTGGTCACGCTCTCAACTTATCTAGGGCAAAGAAGAAGATGGCGTCTATTTGGAGTCTGCCAGAGGATGTCCGGGAAGACATTCTTCTGAGATTACCAGTCAAGTCTGTAATGCGCTGCCGATGTGTGTGCAAACCCTGGTACAGTTTACTTACCAGTTCTCATTTTGTTAAGTTGCATTTTCGTCGATCAAAGGGAAAAGCCCCAAATCTCTTTCTCAAATCCGTTAGCAATTCTCTGGTGAGAGGCCTGAGAGGTTATTGTTTTACTCCAGAGTTTCACTCGATAGACTGTGAGACATGTGATGAGGCTGTAGATCTTGGTACAAATTTGTCTAACTTTACAACCATGATCATAGGTTCATGTAATGGTGTGGTATGCATATGGGATACCTGCAAGTTGCTATCATTGTGGAACCCTGCTACTGGTGAACATTTTGAGTTTTCTGCTCCCTATGTTGAAGGAGAAATGCCTTCTGTTAATGGACCTGAGCGACGATGTACCCCACTTATGGGGTTTGGTTGTGATCCTGACACTAATGAGTACAAGGTTGTCATAGTTGAATACTTTCATTACTTTGATTTTAATAATTTTCGTATGGTTGCTGAACTCAATCATTTTGAAGTCTTCGTGTACACACTTGGCACAACCTCGTGGAGAAAGATCGAAAATGCCCCATCAAAATATGCTTTTCTTGCTTCGTATTGTAAAGGGGTTCATGTTAGCGGAACTCTTCATTGGCTTGGCAGTGCCGCAGGTCATATTTCTGGATGCGATCATTCTATCCTATCTTTTAGTATCAAGAATGAGAAATTTGGAGAGGTCCCATTCCCTAACTTTAATGATGCTAATGGCTCTCTAGTTAATTTGGGAGTCCTTGACGGGTGCCTTGCTTTAAGTCATCATTTCAGAAATGAATATCTGATAGAATGTGTTGATGTGTGGCTGATGAATGATTACGGTGTCAAGGAGTCATGGGCTAAGGTGTTCAAAGTTCAGCCTATGAATGTTGATAATTTTGGTGTCCTGAATCCATGTTGCATCCTGAATAATGGTAAAATTCTATTTTTGATGGATGGCAGAGACATATTTTTATATGATCCAGTGCATAAAAGAGCTAGCTTTCCTAGTGTCCGTGGTATACCTTCTGAATATCTTTCCATTACTTATGTGGAAAGTCTTATATCAATAGCTGCACTTATGAATGGCTACAGAGTGGAAGTTCCAGATGCCCAAAACCAGAACGAAGAGGTAAATAGCATTATCTTATACATGTTTGATATGATTTTTTAGGAAGGGACCACGTGGACTGCTCTGCAATATGCATTCAAGGTCCCTTTTTTGGTTGATAACTACTGTGTTTGTTTTAGGAGTCTGTCTGTTTGCACAAACCTGTGAAATGCAGTAAGGTCCTTTAGAAAGTTGTTGTGTACACTAAACTAGACATTGATGTTCTATGCCATAGACCACCATGAGATATAGGATTTAATCTTGCGGGCGTGTTTTAGCAAGTTGCTGTTTATTTCATTTTCTGTAAAGCATATAGTTACTATGATTCTTGTTTGTTGTCGATGTTAACTTAGAAAACATCTTTGGAGAACCTAATCTTCTTTTATTTCTTGTTTTATAGTTGAACACGAACTTTATGAGACATTATTCATGTGGAAGGCGATAAGTACATTTTAATTTAATCTACGGAATTACTAGTACCGCAGCTTGTTTCCAGTGAATTTCATCATATAATAGTCTATTTATATTTATGAGTCAATCTATTTACCACTTTTACTTGTAGAATATAAAGATTCTGACTTCTTAAGTTTGTCATTTGAGGATATGATTTTCAACTTTATTGCATGAATGAGGCATTCATGCTTTGTTTAAGGTCTTATAAAACTTGAATAACTTCATTTTTCTGAAGGAGTCATCATTTTCTATCAGGAACGCTGTGTTATATAGAAATTTACAATAGACAGAAGGAAATATTATATAGTAGCATTTGTAGAAGAACTTTGTTTTTGTTGCAATGCTACTAAACCCTGTGATAAAGAATGCATTTGAATGAATCACAAAAGCATCAGGCTCATTGCAAGTAAGCCTTTTTGCCTCGTGACTTAAGCCTTTTGCTCTTTTTAAAATATTCGCTTGGTTTACTATTTCTGTACAGTATTCTTCTTTGCTCTGATTTGTTGAGACCCTGTGAAGAAAAAGGTGTATTTACTTCATTAATGATTCTCAAATCCCCTAATTATATCAATTCTTTTGTTTCTTAAGGTGCTTGGAAAATGTCTTTCAAAGTTCTGATTAAAAAATAGGAAAATAATAGTTTCTTAGAGTGTGTTTGATTTCAAGAAAAAAATTTCCAAGAAAATTTGCCAAGTGAGAAGGGAGACGAAGGAAAGAGGAAGAGAGAATGAAGAACATGAATTTTGTGGTGATCTCTATCCTCTTGATTTGCTACAAAATTGTGGAAAATATCGGGGATGGGCTTTGATGATGAGTCATTTTAACATCAACATGGAGAATTTTTTTCCCACTTCCTCTCTTATTTCTTCTATCTTTTTGAAATTTTCCCATGGAATGAAAATTCTATCCAGTGTTTTATTTCTTGAGGCGGGTGAAAATGTTTCAGAATTGATGCCAATTGCTAAATTTCAAATTCATGATTAAAGACATGGATAGTTTATGTTGGATATATGAAATTGTGTTTCTGTATATAACTAGAGTTCACTACTTCAACGATACAAAACAGAGCATCAATTCTAGGAACTAACTAATGATTACACATTTGATATACTCTCTCAAATCTGTATTTGAAGTGACCTTCTGCAACATATGCCTTGGATATATTGTGGTCATTGTTAATAATTTCTGCTCCATGTGAAAGCATTACAGTGATCTTGCATGAAAGTATACTTCCTTTTGAATTATGCATATGATTTTTGTTATTTAATTGCAGGAACAACTCTATCCGATGCACTGATTCGCTGGGTGAGCAGAAGTAACAGTGATTCTAGCAGCATAATCGGTTAAACAGCTGCATCTGGTAACGCTCTCATTTTCTTCACATTGCCTGCTTCTAGCTTATGTGGTATATTCAGTTTAGAATCTTATATAAATTTTATGGTTTAGTTTGTGTAACTCACTGCATTTATCAATGAAAATAATTGTGAAATGATATGAATGCCTGAAAATTTTACATTTGAATAGTATTCTCTTTTTTGGAAGGGTGAGCATAGAGACACATATTCATGTACCCTAATTGTTATATTATGTGGAGTCATGGTACATCATGATATTTTTGTAATACATAATTAACACCTAATTGTTAATTAATTGAATCTTATTGAAAATACATATATGATCTCAATACCAAGTTTCTTCTAACAAGCGACATTGTATTTTCATCTGTATGTATTTTGTCATATGCTTTATGGAGTTTAGCAAAAAGTTGAGCATTGAATTTCAACCAAAGTTGTTATGGGTAACAGGCAAAGTGAGGCAGCCAACCTGCCAATGTCATTTTGCTTGCCTAGGCCCCAGGCACTCTGCTACTCTGTTTTTATTATTTATTCAAAGTTGTGTATGTATAATTTTTTATTGGAATATTTAGATTTTAGTTCCCATCATTTCTACCAGTAAAGGGTTTAGGTACTTGATTTGTGAGTCTGGGTCCTTGACCATGTCTACCGTCACTAGCCGTTTACTTCAATGAAAATATTTTTAAATATAATGAATAACTTAACTCCTCATTTGACAAGGGGTGAATGTGTCTTTTGAAATAACAGAAGATGAATTGAAATTCAAGTCAATGTGGTAAGGGACCGAAACTCTAACATGGACAAATCAATGACCTAAACCATATTCCGGTACAAATGATGGGACCTAAATTCTAAAAATGTCACCTGTTTATTTTACACATATTACTTCTGTATATACACTAACAACTACTTAGAATCAAGTTACGAATTACTTAATTACATGCATAAGTTACCAAATAAATCTAAAACATTATCCAGTGCCAGGATCATCCGTAAACTATAAAACAGAAATCGCCGAGTCGTCCATAAACCACACAAAGCCATATAGTCCATTATTACATAGTATATATTGAACAATACTTGCTAAAAAAAATTTCAAGAAGATGAAACAAATTCAAAATTGAAGTGAAGTTGGTTTCAAGATCGCCTAGGACCTTGGTCAAGTAGTATGAGAGATTGGCTAGATGAAATCTGATAAGTTCTTTAGACAATGATTTGTGCGAGGCAATGAAGCTCTATTCAACCGCAGAGAGCTACAGGAATCGGATCAAATCACAATCCAGGGCTGAAGACCATTAGCACTGTGTGAGCAACTGAGCATAACTATTAACTGTGTTATCCAATTGTTGCAACTTAAAATAATCACTACAAAAGTTTTTATAAACAAGTCATCTTTTTATAATCAAAAGTTACCAGGATGATAGGTTTAACTGTCGCAACTAAAGTGGGGCTCCTCACCAACTCAACCAAAAAGTAGGGATAGGTTTGTGGATTGGTTCTTTTTTTGGAGCACTTCCAAAGAAGAGAAGATCCTATTCCAATGTCATTAAGTAACCTTTATATGACATCATTTTCAATTTTCGGACACACCACATTACAATCAAGAAATAGGTCTCACTCCTAAACCTAAACTAACCGACCTTGTCTCTTTCTTTCCTAACCCTAACCTCGTCTCTATTGATGGTACTTAAATGCTCAACCAAGTTCTTAGCAGGATGTTTTGGAAGAGGCAGTTGACCTCTAATGGCCTCTTTGGTAAATGAAACTGATGCAGTGCGGAAACAAGAAAAAGAAGGATGAGAAAAAAATTAAATGATAGGCTTGAATCCGTTGATTGGCTCACCAATAATCCGAAAACAAAGGTTCTACAATTCGTTGATTGGCGCACCAATAATCCGAAAAGTAGGAAAAAAAAAAAGAACACAATAATCTCCTCAGAGAAAATTTACCAAATTTATTAATTATCAAAAGTCTACCTACAATATTGAAGAAGAACTCTATTATAGTGCTCAAATAACTTGAATAACAAGCAGTCTATTCCTAAAAGTAGAATCAAATACTAAAATAACAAGCAGTCTATTCCTAAAAGTAAAATCAAATACTAAAATAACAAGCAGTATATTCCTAAAAGAAAAGGTAAAGCCTAATCCTAAAAGGAAACTAAAAAGACTCCTAATTAAATTGAAAGACTACAAATAAGTTATTCAGTAAATAACTTTGAAAGCAAATTAGGAACCCTAAAAACCCTCTCTACATCATCCTCCCCAGGTGGAAGTGAATTCGCCCTCGAATTCGAATCTTCAGAACAGCTAGAATCACTTGTATATGGAATGAGTTGCTTGACATTGAACATGTCATGGGTCTTGATGTGAATAGGAAGCTTGAGACGATAAGCATTGGGATTGATTTTTTCAATGATCTCCAAAAGTCCAATCTTCCTAACAGAAAGTTTATTATACTCACCCACTTAAAAACAATTCTTGGTCAAAACAGCCCACACTAAATCGCCTTTCTCAAATTTCACCATACGTCAGTTTTGATCAGCTATGGACTTATAATGAGTCGTAGACTCCAATAACTTTGCTCGTGTCTGTTGGTGAATTTGCTGCAAATTATTCACTAAATCTTCTGCCTTCGTATGAACACGCTTCATATCCGAAATAAGAGTTAGTTCTACTGGAGCTCGTGGTTGATAACCGTACACAATAATAAATGGACTATTACTCGTACTCCGATTAACAGAACGATTGAAAGTGAAATCAGCTTGGAATAGTTGTTGATCCCATGTCTTCACATTCTCTTCAACCAAACAACGCAACAGATTGCCAAGAGAACGATTAACTACCTCCGTTTGACCATCTGTCTGAAGATGATAAGCACTACTGAAATCAAGTTTTGTACGCACTAACCTCCAAAGACATCGCCAGAAATGACCAAGAAACTTAGAATCTTGATTAGACACAATAGATAATGGAAAGCCATGTAAACGATAGACTTCCTGAAAATACAGTTGGGCAACGATAACAGCATCGGTGGTCTTCTTACAAGCAATGAAATGTGCCATCTTCGAAAATCTATCCACCACAACCGTAATGGAATCTACTCCTCGTTGAGTACGAGAAAGCCCGACAACAAAGTCCATACTCACATCAACCCAAGGCTTATCAGGTATAGGAAAAGACATATAAAGTCCAACATTCATTGAAGTACCCTTTGAAACTTGGCACACCCGACAATTCCGAACAAAATGCTCCACCTTTCGCCTCAAAGTAGGCCAATAGAATGTTCGAGAAATGAGTTGAAACGTCTTGTCCCTCCCCATGTGTCCCTCATTATACAATTCAGACACAATTTTGACTCGTAAGCTAGAGTCAGGAATACACAAAGATGTTCCTGTGAACAAGAAACCTTTATGTAATAGAAAATCTGATCGTTGGCCTGCAGTAACTTTCCCATTCAATTTCTCACTGAAATATGCTACCGGCTTTCCCTATTGACTCAAAACAACTCCAGAGCCCACTTTGAAAGCATCACAATGCAACTCAAAAGGTTTGGTGAAATCGGGTAGTATTAGAATAAGAGCCGTAGTTAGCTTCTGTTTGATCTCCTCAAAGGCCTTAGTGGCCTCAGTAATCCACACAAACTTTCCTCCCTTCATACAATCTGTAATAGGAGCCATGATGGTACTAAAGTTTTGTATAAACTGCCTGTAGAATGAGGCCAAGCCATGGAAGCTACGAACCTCAAATAAATTCTTCGATTGCTTCCACTTTCGGATTGTTTCCACCTTCTCAGAATCAACAGAAATCTCGTCCTTTGACACGACATATCCAATAAATAAAACACGATCTTGCATGAAAGAACACTTCTCCAAGGGTGCAAATAACTTTTCTCTCCTCAGTACAGTAAGCACCTCTTCTAAGTGATGCACATGAACAATCAGAATAGGACTAAAAATCATAATATCATCAAAATAGACAACAACAATCCTCCCAATAAAAGGATGCAAAATCTGGTTCATAAAGTGCATAAAGGTACTCGGTGCATTTGACAACCTTAGCACATTGGTTGCATTGATCAGTTTTATTAAAACTGTTTTACTGTTCAAGAGTATTAACTTTTTACAAAATTAATTCATCATAACTATTGTAATAGACAATTATGCAAGTGTTTTTAGAAATTGAAATAAAACCCCAAATGTGAGTATCGACATAGCCGTGAAGGTATGATGTAATCTGCGATAGTGCCAACGACACGAGTATTACATTAGTCCATTCATAGAGACCCTCACATATTTTAAATGCAGTCTTCCATTCATCCCTCGGTTTAACTCGTATCTGGTGGTACCCACTCTTAAGATCAAGTTTGGTAAAGACTGAAACACTACGCAACTGAACAAGCAAATCATCCAACCTCGGAATGGGGAACCTATACCTCACAGTAATTTTGTTGATGACACGACTGTCAACGCACATCCGCCACGAACCATCCTTCTTCGGAGTAAGAAGAACAGGAACCGCACATGGACTAAGACTTTCCCGAATAAAACCTTTGTCTAACAATTCTTCCACCTGCCTTCGAAATTCTTCATGCTCAGTCGGACTCATCCAATTATGGGGTCTATTGGGAAGTTTTGATCCGGGCATTAAATCAATGAGGTGTTAAATATCTCGTAAAGGTGGTAATCCTTTATCTTGGAATTGATCAAGAAGTGGACAGACCAATTCTGGAATGTCGAGTACAGCGTTACCACTATCTTTCCCAATCAATACAAACACAATCTCATTCTTTTGCAATTCTCCCATAAACGATGGTCTAGTCAATAAATTTGGATTCTCTCTCTGTACCAATTTTGGTGTTTCTTCCTTAGCCGGAGTTAGGACAATTTTGACTTGGTTAAATAAGAAGCTATATGTGTTTCTCCTACCATCGTGTATTGCAGCTCTATCAAATTGCCATGGACTCCCCAAGAGAATATGACATACATCCATGTTCACCACATCACACCACACATTATCCTTATAAATTGAACCAATAGAAAATGAAATCAAACTACACTTAGAGATCGTTACTTGATTACCTTTATTTAGCCAAGATAGCTTGTAAGGACTCGAATGGTCTTCCGTCTTCATCTCCAGTTTGTGAACCGTTTCTTCGGATACCACATTCTCGCAGTGGCCCCGAGTCTATTACCAAACGGCACACTCTTCCTGTCACTGTGCAAGTGGTTTGAAAGATATTGTTCCTCAATCAACCATTACCGTTTGTTCCTCGTGGTGTAAAACAAGCTCGTCAGACTACAAGTAATTGACCTTCGTCTCCTCCTCCAACCTCCTCTTGCACAGAATTTGACTCAAATAGCGGTTCACCTTCATTCGAGTTGGCTTGGAACTGCTCGTCCTCCCCCAGCTCTTCATTGTCTATGAATAGACATTTTTCGCTCTTGTTACCCTTTCAACAATCCGCCATACGATGTCCTACTTCCCCGCATTTGAAGCAATGGTAAGTTGAGCTATTTGGTTGGGGTCTATTGCCTGGCACCCCGCATATAGGAGCTCTCGTGGTGTTTGTTTGTGGAGGATTTGTAGCTCGTGTTGGTTGAGGGTTGCTGGTATTAGTCCGACTATTAGACGATCCCCATGAAGGGTTAGGGGATCACCTCTATAGTTGTTTCTCAAACTATAAGGCTCGTTGATGCGTTTTTGAAAGTGTAAAAGCATCATACGTGTTAAGATTATCTTGAAAATTATCATGCATAACTCCAATGTATCTTGCAATCAATTGTTCATTGGTCTCAGTGAGGTCATTTCGAGCCACCAATTTGTAAAACTCTGTCGTGTATTCGTCTACCGTTCGCGCTCCTTGCTTCAAGTTCTTAAGTTGTTGATACATCAACTTTGAATAATTATGGGGTCGAAATTGAGCCCGCATATGCTTCGTCATCTTTTCTCAAGAGGTAATTTTCAGCTTTCCTTGTCGTTGACGAGTTTTGATTGTTGCCACCAAGCCGTTGCTCTCCCACGGAACCTTGTAGCAATAAGAGCCACTCGTCTATCATCCGAAACCTCCTCATACTCGAGTACTTTCTCAACTGCTGCCAACCAATCCAGAAATTCTTTAGGTTGACTATTCTCATGAAACCCCGGTATTTCTATCTTCAAACCAAATTCTCATCGCCTAGGCTCCAGATTGTATGCAAAACCCCGACCACCTCCAACGATGTCCGCGTCTTCCGCCGCGTCCTCCGAAAGGATTCTCGAAGTTCTCATCTGTGTCCTCTTCATACGCATGACAATATTGACGATTATTGAAGCCCCGTCCTCTATTGCCATGCCTCCCACCACGACCCCTCAAAGTTCCTTCGAAATGATCATCAAACTCGGCATCTCCCTCCTCGGCGTGTGGTTGCCGATTTGGTCGTCTACCAGGTTGAATTCGTAAGAGCCCCATGATTTGTTAGTTAGGGCCGTGAGATTAGCGTTTATGATCTCAAGATTAGCAAGCAGTCTATTCCTAAAAGAAAAGGTAAAGCCTAATCCTAAAAGGAAACTAAAAAGACTCTTAATTAAATTGAAAGACTACAAATAAGTTATTTAGTAAATAACTTTGAGAGCAAATTAGGAACCCTAGAAACCCTCTTTACATCAGAAACGTAGCATAGATTGCTCAGGTCTTTGATATTTACATGTTGATGAAGAAGAAGAAGAAGAAGAAGAAGAAGAAGAAGACAAGGAAGCATTTTAATCTCGAAAGGCAGCCATTTTTTGTTGAGTTTCTAAGATCTTTGGCGATTTATGATAAGGAATTAGAGGGGTAATTATGGTGTTGTAACTAAGTACACTCTTGAAATGGAAATCTTTTAGCAGTCAATTCAAATTAATAAAGGGACATGAGTTAGTTAATGAGATGGATTAGGATTTCGATTAAATAACTCCTGGAGAAGAGTGGGAGGTTGTTAGGAACTTAGGATACACAAACTTGGACTAGTCTAGGGTCAGAGATTTACATTTCTATATTCCTTAAAAGTAATTGCATAAAATTTCAAAGTTTAGACTTGGAAGCACATGAGTTTGCTGTTGGATGCAAAATTTTAGGGTGTATATGCTTCAAAGGAAAAGTTTCTCAAAAAAATTTACCAAAAGTGAGAATGGAATGATGGAAATAGGAAGAGCGAATAAAAAACATGAACTTGCTATGTTCTCTATCCTCTTGCTTATATAGAAATTATGGCAAATGTTTTCTTATGGGAGGAGCTAAGAAAATTTCCAAACCACAGGTCATCTTCAACCTCAAGGTAGAAAACTTTTTCCCACTTTCCCATCTCCGCCTTTTTAATCTTTCCCATGGCAAATGTTCCTTGGAACCAATCACATCCTTGAGCTCAGTCAGTTTTGGAAAAAGAGAGATGGGAGAGTTCTATACTTCTATTCATTTAATCTAAATGTGATGTTGTCCAAAATGGATATGAGCTGGGCGTTGATGACATCAAAGTTGTAATAAAACAGGTGGATTTACAGAAACCCACATTTGTTTTGCTTTCAAACAGCGTAAACTCTCCATTTGAAAACTGAACCTGCAAGTCTTATTGTTTGGTCTATTGAAGCTCTGGCATGTTCACTGTTAGCAATATGGGACGGACTGTTCATTTGACAGTTTGAAACCGTGATTCTAGTTGACGGAAGATGTTGAGGAGCCATGTATTTTACATCTATTATTAGGGATATTTTTCTTCTGTGGTAGCAATATTTAGCCAATTTCATATACTTTTCCATACTATTCATAATTAGCCTAGGGATTCCTTGAGCTTGTTAGTCCAAACAATGGGAGTAAGTAGTCGAAAAGCTTTTATCTTCGAAGTTATCTGCATTCATTAAAAAGACAGAAAAAAATGTTCCTTATATTTTTTGGGCACTTTTAAGCATCATATTACTTATGAAATGTTGAAGGAATTGTGTATTTTTCGGTTCTGTATTTTATTATTATTATTATTATTATTATTTTGTTAATAGCATTATGTTGTTCATATATCGTTGATTCAGCTTGACCTAAAAAACGCTGGTTTTGGTTTCTATTGCAGGTGAAGAACTTGGTGCAAATCGTTGGAAGCATAAGAGGGAGCTGTTCTTGCGGCAGCAGACTTATTTAAGCAATTCCGTCAGCAAAAACTCTTGCTCTATTTTTATTATATTCTTAGTTTGAGACTATCGTCAGCATGCTTATTATACTGTTACCGTTTTTGAACTAATATGTATGGAGTTTTTATTTGTGGGTGCAATTTAGAATGATTGCGGATTGAGTACTTACCTGTGTGAAGATTGATATACTTGCATCTGAATAGTAATCTTGAAAGAATTGTTTGGACTTGTGGATTCCCCCACCCTAATATTCACAGGTCATAATCTGTAAGGTGCGGAGATTGCAAGTCTGTGAGTGCACTCAATTTATGTTGTTTCATAATTATCCATTCAACCCTCCATTTGCAGTATCAGAGGATCAAAACTCTCTCCCTTTCCCTTTGTTTTTTCTGTCTCCCTTTACCTTTGTTTTTCTGTCTACCCAACTCAAGATCGGGTGTGTTGTTGTCCTTCCCTTTCGCACATCCTTTTTGACAAAAAGTGATATCAAATAGTCTTATGGTACGCGAGCTTGTTAACTCAGGACAGGCAAGATATGCCTTTCCACTTCAATCCATCTAAGCAATGTAATTAGACTTCTACCATGGAGTTTGGATTCTGAGTGGTGATGCAGTGAACACTAGGCCTGACTTGTTATCATTTTCTTGATAATGATACAGGAAACAAATGCCTTAAATGTGTAGATTAAGATGTGGTTTGTCAAATGATCTCAAATATTTCTATGGATATAACAACATAAACCAGAAAGGTTATCATGTATGAAACAAAATTCTCCACTACAACTGAGACTAAGTTATCATTGTAGACTTATAAATGGTGTAAACAAACTTGGTGAGTGTGATTTCCTATAGTTACCAAGTCAATTAGTTCTACTATCTCTTTCCTCATTTTCTAATCTATCCTCAGCCTTCAACAAATGAACTCTATATCATAGCCAAACCTCCAAAACAAGAACATCTTCATCAATCCTAGCTACATCCATTCATGAGACCCTGCATATGATCTAAAAATCGATCCCAACTTTCTTCTCTCGAGAGGTTCAAACCAAGTAGTAACTGTTACCTTTTGTTTTATCAGTCTTGTTTCACTTTGATCAAATCTTGATGAAAGTGTGATGAGTTTTATGGAGCGATAACAATAAGAGATTCTGAAACTCTAATCAAACTCGAAGAGACTTCTTTACTTAATGCTAAACCACATTTTATCGAATTAGAAGGGATTGTCAATTTGTATACACTCTAATCAAACTCAAAGAGATCATAGTTATGGCTTTTGTTCAAATGTAACCAATGAGAGGTTTTAAGACCTAATTTAGAAACTGGTAGTGATTAAGAGATGATATTGGATTTATCAGCATAAGCCTTGAATAAGAGTATTGAGACTGATATTGGGAGGTTGTGTTTGATTTTCACCCAACACAAAACAAAATTTACCCAAAGTAAATTCCTGGCCTTACATCTGAACCCAAATCTCAACAAAATTTTGAAGCTAAATTCATGGCCTTTCACCTTTACCCAACCTTAAGTAAATTTAGTCAAAATGAAATAGTGTCCATCCATGTTCAACCCCTAAAATTTAGAAAGGAAAAAAAAAAAAAACCTATTTTAAAGAAAATTTTCAAAATTTTGACTTATAGTTATCAAACAAAGTCAGGAAGTCCAATTATAAAAACATCAATAACCTCAAAAAACAAAGAAAAGAGAAAGAGAAAAAAAAACATGTCTACATTTTCAGATTTACCAGAAGAGATCATGTTTGACATCTTCTCCAGATTACCAATAAAAACTCTTATTCGATGCAAGCGTGTATCAAAACATTGTCGAAGAATAATCACCCACCCTCGTTTCATCAAAGCCCACCTCGAAAAATCCATGCAAACAAACCCCAAGCTCATTCTCAAATCTGATAGTTCTTCCAAATTTTCCTATTTAGATTTTGAAACAACAGTCCACAAAATCCTTACCCTAGATAACAAATTTTCTCGTAAACACGAATTCTCGGTTGTTGGATCATGCAATGGCCTTCTTTGTTTATCTGAATTCAACATGTACATTTCACTATGGAATCCTTCGCTTCATGAGTATTTCATACTTCCTTATGATCCGATTGATCCTAGAACTCCAGCTGATAAATCTAGTACAGTCGTAGGCTTTGGGTATAGTCCGGGTAAACAAAAATACAAGGTCGTGAGATTTATACATTTTTTTTCAGTTCGAAAGAAGTTTCATTTGTCTGAGGTGAAAGTTTATACAGTGGGAATCAATTGGTCTTCATGGAAAAGTGTTAAGATTGAACAACCATATGCTTTCCAAAACCCTAATGATACAGTGTTACATTTAAATGGAGTTCTTTATTGGTTGAACACTAATAGTAAGAGATCCATGGATGAAGTGACAAATGTGGTTTGTTTTGATATTGGGAGTGAACAATTTCATACATGGTCTTGTCCAGAAGGTAACTTTGGACACGACGATCTAAGTCTAGGTGTGTTGCAAGGATGTTTATGTTTTTCACATCGTAAGAGGTTCGAATGCCTTGACATATGGTTGATGAAGCAGGATTCTTATTGGACTCAATTGTATACTCTTCGTTTGCCTAACACATTCCAAAGGCGCACTTTTACTGATAACTATGGTGAATCATTTGAACCCTTAGTGTTTCGAAAGAATGGTGATCTTATTTTGAAATTCGGAAAAAGGAATGTGCTACTCTATAATCCAGTAAGCGATAAGTTTAGACAATTGAGTGTTCAAGGTATAGATGATTGGTCTGCATCGTTTACTTATGTAGAAGCTCTTACTTCACTTGCATCACTAACCGATCGCGTTTGCGGGGAAAACAAACAAGGGAATAAAGGGTGGGCAATTTTTTCTTATTTGTTCAATTTTCGTTATAGGAGTTGTTATTTCATTGAACAATGATTGTCGAGTGTATTATTTGAAAAAAGTGTTTAAAAAAAAAAAAAAAACAATTTACTTAATTATATTGTGCATAGAAAAAATGGACTTGTATGTTTCAGTGCCTACCATAGAATAGATACAAGTTCCAGGCAATGTGCTCACACCTCTGATCACATAGGAAAAATGGTACTTAGTGATTTCAATATCAAGTTGACACTTTAAGATTCATATCGATCAAGTTGAAACTTTATAATAATATTCATTGCGTTAATCCACATGTTTATCAAAAAATTCAACTCAAACCCAATAATTAAAAGCATAGTTTTATTTAATTTGTAAAAATATTATGTTTTGACGTGTATCTCGATGAGAAGTTGAAGTCAACTGAAACTTTAACGTATTAATTCACATACTACCTAAAAATTTTAGGTCAAGAAGATTTGCAAAAAGCATAGTTCATGTGCAAATTGGTGAAAATTTATCATTTTTTTTTTATATTTCAATGAGACAAGTGCATGTCGAAACGGCGTGAAAGTTTAACATGAGCTAATTTGCATAATTGATCAAAATTTCAGCTCAAATGAATTAACGAAAGCACATATCATGTGCAACTAATCAAAAAGCATATTTTTAACGCACATGAGCGCTTGTCAAAACGGGGTCTAACTCTAACACATATTTCCTCTCGGTGCTAATCCGCACAATTCCTCCAAATTTCAGCTCAAACAGATTACCGAAAAGCATATTTCATATCCAAGTTGGTGAAAACCAATCCTCTTAATGCATTTATTTCGAGAAACAATTATCAAACGATGAAACTTTAATACAATATTTCTGATATTAATCCACAAAAGTCATCAAATTTTAGCTCAACCAGAATCAAGGAATGTGATTTTTCGAAATATGTCAAAATTTCATCGAATATTTCTTATTTTGAAGTTACCGAAATCTCTTTCGAAATTCGAAATATGTCGAAATTTTTCTGAAAAAAAAAATAAATATTTTAGCCTCTGTATATTTTAACATGTTATAATGTTATTTTAGTATCAAAAGTTTGTGATGTGATTGATTCTTATGTAATATTCAGTTTGTATGATACTACGAGTCGTGTGATACTTTTTATGTAGTATTTAAGAGAATAAAATACATGATTTATATTGTTAAATTTGAAATCACGATCAAAATTTTTACATTTTTTCTATAAAAAAAACAAAATATTTCTTAAAATCAAGAGTCCGAAATTAACTCGAAAAATGAAATCACAATCCTTGACCAGAATAGTGAAAGTAAATTATTTAAAATCAAAATTTAAGGGTAAAAAACATGTATTGCATGATAAAGTCATGTGCCCTACACATTCCGCGAAGGGTCCTTATAAAACAAAATTGAGCGAATCATAAACTGTCATCTAAAATCGACCCCAATTTCTATGTTTTATTAGTATTTAAATAAAAAATAACACAAGGTCGTCGACTTCATCTAGTATCATTGCAAACTAAACTACATGTTATGTTGTTAGATTAACTCAAATTAATGTTGGATGATTTTGATATGTTTGTATATATATATGAAGACCCTAACCCTTAAAAATGTGGATATATTTTTGTATAATTATTTTTTTTTTGTTAAAAGGCCAGCACCATTGTTATGGATCTCAAAGACCAGAATAAGTCATAGTATGAGGTTTGAACCTATGAGCACCTTAACTGGCACTAACAAATTTGCTTATAAGATACCAATAATTCCAACTTATCCAAAATCTACATGGCCATCATAACAAATATATCTATCCATGACATGTCATTAGTTCTAATGAAATTTTGATTATTTGAAAAATAATATAATGATAATTGGCTAAATTGTTGCATTTTCATGTGTTGGAAAGTTTAGTTTTTGTTATCGACAACCTCAATTCAATACATTTTAATTCAAATACCAACAAAGAATATCACAAATACACACAAAGAAAACATAACAACAAAACAAAAAAATTTAACAATACATGAAGCTTAATAACAAAGCAAAACCTTGACTTTACCTGTACCCAACTGATCCAAAACTCTTACTTCGTTGTACAAAGTTATATATAAAATACAAACACACACACACACAAAATAAACAAAGCAAGAAAAGAAAAAAAAAAAGGAAATAAACATGTCGAGAATCTTGGATTTACCAGAAGATATCATCTTTGACATCTTCTATAGATTACCAGTAAAATCTCTTGTACTTTGCAGACATGTATCGAAGCCGTGGCGTGCATTAATCACTAGCCCTCATTTCATCAAATTTCATCTCGAGAAATCCATGAAAACAAGTCCTAAAATTGTTCTCAACTCAGAAAATTCCTCCAAATTCTCCATTATTGATATGGACACAATGGCTCCTAAAACCCTGACCGTGGATCATAAATGTTCTGAAACGCATGAATACTCTATAGTTGGATCATGCAATGGCCTTCTTTGCCTATCAGAATTCGGTATGTACATTTCACTATGGAATCCTTTGCTTCATGAGTATTTTACGCTTCCAAACGATCCTATTGATCACAGAATCCCAATTGATAAGGCAACTACAGTTGTAGGGTTTGGGTATAATCCGGTTAAGGATCAATATAAGGTTGTGAAATTTGTACATTTCTTTTCCTGTGAAAAGAGTTTTCATTTATCCGAAGTGAAGGTATATACATTAGGAAAGTATAATAAGGCTTCGTGGAGAAGTGTCAATATTGAACAACCATATGTTTTCCAAAATCCTAATGATGCAGTAGTGCATCTGAATGGAGTTCTTTATTGGTTAAACACTAACCGTAGACGATCCAAAGATGAGGAAACAAAAGTGATTTGTTTCGACACTGACAGTGAAGAATTTCATACATTGTCCTGTCCAGAAGGTGAATTTGGAACACATGAATTAAACTTAGGTATGTTACAAGGATATCTGAGTCTTTCACATCGAAGTAAGTTTGAAAGCCTTGACATTTGGTTGATGAAGGATTCTGGCTGGACCCAATTGTTCACTATAAACTTACCTCGTAGCATGCTACAGTCTCGTGGATTTACAGTCAATTACAGTGACTTGTTTGAACCAATGGTGCTTCAAAGGAATGGTGAACTTGTTGTAAAATGCGGAAAAAAGGATTTGATAGTATATGATCCATCAAAAGGAACATACAGATATCCAATTATTCGAGGGATCAATGATTGGTCTACATCGTTTACTTATGTGGAAGCTCTTACTTCACTTACTACAATTACAGGTCATCCTTGCAACGAACAAAGACATGAGAATAAAGCATGGGCATTTTTTTCGTATTTGTTTAATTTACAATCTAGGTGTGGTAGTCATGGTGGTGGCAATGGATTGTTAATTAGTATAGCTTGTATGTAATTAATAATATAACCTTGTTTTTGCAAGTTCTTCTTCTTTTTCAATTAAAAACATTCTTTTTCTTAGATATATATCAAATGTTATTGATGTGTCAAATGAAGAGTAATTAAACACACGGCATTTATAAGGGCTTTTTTTTTACTCGAAAATCTTTAACGTAATCAATTTTTATGTAGAGTGTAGGGTGGGCGGGTCGTACAAATTTTAGTCGTCCCGGCGTTGCAAAAGTATTACTCTTTAATTGTTGGCATGTATTTGGGTAGTCGAGATGAACATCACATGACCACAACATTAAAAGTTTACAAATTACGAAAGGCAAAAATAAAATAACTAACCCCATTTTTTAAGTCATTTTGCGCCACTGCAAGAATTAATCTCATTTCCTTGTTATTGTCAATTCCAGTAAAATATTAAAACTGCAATATGGTAAAATTGGAAAATGACTATTGGGATGACACCTCTAATTATGTTCATTCTTACATGAGTTGTTTTCGTGTTAAAAAATTTAGAATCAAGCAAAATAAATATCCTAATTTAAGCCTGACAACTTATCCTATCAATTCCATCTAGGATTAAAAACCGAATTGATGGTTCGATTTTTCACCTAAACTTTGAACCGAACCGACTTTGGTCGGTTTTAAAATTTTCAAACTGAAATCGAACCGATCATTAACAAAATCGAATCGAAACCGAACCAATTCTACTTTATGCAAACCGTAAACCAAACCGAACTGACTAAAACCAAACTAAAACTAACCAACCGACTATTTTAAACCTATTATATTATTTTTATATAAGATATCTATTATTTATTTTATATATTCGGTCGGTTCAGTTTAGTCTGTTAAAATCACATAAAAGCCAAAAACCAAACCAACCACTTTGATTTTGAATTTTTTTAAACTTAATCGACTCGGTTTAGTCATTTTTTTCAACCCTAATTCAATCTCTTTTCAATTTGGTTAGAAATAAAAGTTGGGTGTCTTCAAATTCCTAAAAAAAAAAAATTAAAATTAGGCACACAACACTTGCAGCTTAACAACAATTGCCTGTACCCAGCCTATACAAAACTATTTTAATTGTCCATAAAAAATAAAAACTTGATCAAATGTTTAAACATAAATACAAACACAAACAAGAGAAGAAGGAAACATGGGAAAAATCTTTTGTAGATATCTGCCAGAAGAGATCATCTTTGACATCTTCTCTAGATTACAAGTAAAACATCTCCTTCGATGTAGGTGTGTATCAAGACCATGGCGCAAGTTTGTTACCAGCCATCATTTCATCAAGTTTCATTTAGAAAAATCCATGAAAACAAACCCTAAGCTCATTCTCACTTCAGATTCTTCTTCCAAATTTTCATGTTTAGAGATTGAGACTTTTGTTTCCAAAACCCTAACGATAAATCACAAATCTTCTCATAAACGTGAATACTCGATAGTTGGATCATGCAATGGCGTTCTATGTCTAATCGAATATGGCAAGTACGTTTCACTTTGGAATCCTTCGCTTCATGAGTATTTTGAGCTTCCTTGTGACCCTATGGATCCTAAGACCCCAATTGACAAAACAAGTACAATTGTAGGATTTGGATATAGTCCTACCACGGATGAATACAAAGTTATGAGATTTGTACACTATTTTTCTTTCCAAAAGAAGTATCATTTATCAGAAGCGAAAGTCTATACATTAGGAGTGGATAAAGCTTCATGGAGAAGTGTTGATATTGAAGACCCGGATGTTTTCCAGAATCCAAATCACACAGTGGCGCATTTGGATGGAGTTTTTTATTGGTTGAACACCAACCGAAGACGACTCATTGATGAAGAAACAAAAGTGGTATGTTTCAATCTTGGAAGCGAAAGTTTTCATACAATATCTTGTCCGGAAGTTCAAGTTGGAAAAGATGAACTAAACTTAAGTGTGTTACAAGGACATTTGTGTTTTTCACACCGAAGAGATTTCAATTGCCTTGATATATGGTTGATGAAAGATTCTTCTTGGAACCAATTATTCACTATTAATTTACCTAATATATTGCAAGTATGTGTTTTTGCTATCAACTACGGCAATTCATTTGAACCCATAGCGTTTCGGAAGAATGGTGAAATCATTGTAAAATTTGGAAGAAAGGATTTCTTAGTCTATGATCCATCAAAAAAGACATATAAGTATCCACTTATTCGAGGTATAGACCATTGGTCATTGTCATTTACTTACGCGGAAACTCTTACCTCACTTGCTTCAATAACAGGACGTTCTTGCGCGGAACATAAACATGGAAATAAAGCATGGGCAATTTTTTCTAACCTCTTTAGCTTCCATTCTAGGGGTTATAGTTTTGATGATGCGGAGGAAGGTGGTGGCAACAATTTTTTAATGAACATGGCTTGTGGTGCTTCAATTTAATATATTTCTAGGACATTTTTTTTAATGTCTTGTAAGTGATGGGTACGGTGGGTGATCGAAGAGCGATATGAGCACCCTAGTACTAAATTAATGGACTCACCGCGAAAAAAAATTGAATGGTTCAAGTTAGTGATCATTGCATTCCAATTAGGTTTTCACCTAGTTCATTGTGCTAGCGACTCTAACATGTTTCTCTCCCGGTAGGATTTTCTTGGCAAAGAAGAATCATTTTGTACAAATCAAGCTTAATTTGATCCTCAATCTTTTCGAATGTGTAAATAATGAAATGTTGGTATACTCAAGAAATGTTAGTCAATTGCATGTGTTTTTTCATATGGAAATAATGTTCATGTCTTATATAGCATGTTAAATTTCAAATTTAGATCACATAACAACTAACTTAAAAATGATTCTCTCAAACAAATGTGTCGTGTAAAATGTGAAAGCTGAGCATATATATATTGGAATACACAAATTACGACTATTATATGTCCAATTATTTATATACTTCACATGATGATGCTCGTTACTTGACAAGTTATATTGTTATAACTATTATGTGTCCAATCATTTATATACTTCACATGATGAAGCTGATTACTTGACGTGGGACTAAAGTTGATCCAACATCTCTAACAGATTAAACATAGACAAGATCGCCTTCTCTAAAATCGTAAGCTTTCAACAACATAAATATTGGTGATTTGGCAAAACTAGATAACAATCATAGCAATTAGCAAAGACATGATTGTACATATCCGAAAGAAATGATTTACATGGGATAGGATCAGAAGACTTAGATACCTCCAATCAAAGATTTGGCAATCTCACGCTCTCTGCATCAATTTGTAGTGGAAGTTGAAACTGGAATGTAGCATCTTAATGCCCCCTTTGCCAGCTTTCTGGAAGAGTTTGTTTGGATACCAGAGTTGATTACAGTAGACTTTCTTTCTTCAAAATGCAAACTCCCAAAGATGTCCATCAGATTCTTGGATGCCCAATCACTATATACACTAAAAAAAGTGTTTTTTTCTCCCAAATCCAGTGACCACAGCTCTTCGACTTGCACGTTTCTCCCCTCCCAATCTCGCCAGAACGCCGGTTAGCAAATCTTCATCCTTTCTCTCTCCCCCTCTCTTATACCCCTACATTTTGTCTCTGCCTCTCTTCTACTGCTTCATATTCTCTTTTGCACGAGGAAACAAACTCATTTTGTGGGGTTCGTCTTCCCTCTCAAGCTCGCCGAACAACCCCAATAGTCGGTATCTCTCCCTCTCTTCTATGTCTTCATCTCCTCTCACTCTCTTCTACTTTTTCATCTTTGTTTGGAAGGGTGTTGGTGAAGTTTATATCTAGAAATGGATGGGTTTAGCGAAAATGATATTGGTAGGCTTGAAGATGATAATGGAGTTGAGAGTGATCATTGTGCTTCATTTATAGCAGTGAATGAAGAAAATTGACATTTTCAACAGGAAGAACAACTCCTCCACTTGAGGTACACTCTCAACTTGAGATGAGTTTGCATGAGTTTTTTTTGTTGTTATGATTATTGTAATATCATGTTTAATTTCATTTTTCATTTATATTTGAAGCAACATTGTTATTTTTAGGGTTAGCTATTGAAATTTGAACCATAAAACTTGTTTATTTATGTTTTTAAGGTTAGTTTGGTCATTGTTGTTATCGGTTGTTGTTATTTTGTGCATAGGATATCATCGTCAATCTAATAAATTTTGAAATATCTTCAAATAATTTTGACAACCCGGAGATACTTAAATCGTATTTGGAAGATACCAACCTTCTGGAGGTAACATTTGCCTTAATCGTTTAATTATCTTTCGTAATATATGATTAGAATAATAATTTTTTTAATTTACTTAATGTTGAAGGATGATGATGTTGACACAAATGAAGAACGAGCACTTGAAGAAGTAGTCAGTGATGGCCACTTATTTATTACGGAATAGGTAAAGTTAATACTTGTAGGCATGTCATTCTTACGTAATGTTGTTTCACAAGTTTATTAGTGTTTCTAACGTGAGTATGCATTATTTTTTCGTAGGTATTCTCATCGAATTCGTCATTGATAGCTTGATGCCAAAGAGTTGGTAGGGATAATAAGATGGTTCTGATTATCACTAAATCGAAATTCGCTGATAGCAGACATAAAGGAATGATCCACTTGGGATGTGAGAGGGGAGGAAAACTCAAAGAAAATCAAGGGTAAAAATTGTAGGTTAGTCGATCGACCAGTACAAATTAGTGTGGGTGCCCATTGCAATTGAGAGGGGTGTACAAGGTAACGATTGTTGGAAGCTGCAAGTGACATGTGGAACTCACAATCATCCACGATCAAAATTTCTTCTTGACAAGTCCTTTGCTGCCAAACTCAACAAAGTAGAGATCGCATATTTGCATAACATATCAACATTGAGTGTAGCCCCTTATCCACCATTTGTAGCTCAGTTGGTTGGACATCCACTCTCCTAGTAAGAGGTCATGAATTTGAAACTCGCCGATTAGGATTTTGTGAGTTTCCGCTCGATTATTAGGAGCATATGTGTTCTACCATTGCTAAGCCTTTGGGTATTTAATGTAGATGCTTAGATGGACTAGACCGGAGCGAAGCGAAAACAAATCTTCATGCGAGGTGGAGGCGATGGACCGGAGCGAAAACAAGTCTCCATACGAGATGGAGACGACGGGAATCCATACTTTTTTGCCTTAATAAACTCACAGGAAAAGAAGTATTAAGGTAACAATATTGTAGCTTTTGGGCCTAGTTTGGTTAACCCTATAGGGTCAATATGTAGCCTTTGGACATGGATAAATAAATAAATAAATAAAAAGGGCATATGATCCAATTTAAAATTTTAAAAATAAAAAATGTAGCCCCTTGCTACATATTGTCCTGTTTGAAAAATATGTTTCCCAACAACGTGTCATATTTGAAGATTGTTTACAATCTCATTCATCAACTAAAGGCACCCCAACTGAAAGGAAGGATAGCTTTGTAAGCCACAATGCACTTGTTAAGCGAGAATGGTTATATTGAGTGGCATACAGTCGACGATCAGAATAGAGTAAATATTGGTCGCATTCCGAGTCAATTCAACTAGCAAAGTGTTTCCCATCGGTGATGCTTATAGATTGCACCTACAAAACCAATTGCTATAGGATGTTGTTATTTGAGGTTGTGGGTGTCACGTCGATCGACAAGACTTCCAATGTTGATTGTTGTTTTATGTCTTCTGAAAATGAATAGTCGTATACTTGGGCATTGAAAAACTACTGGGAGTGTTTGAGCCAAATAACTGGCCAACGGTGTTTGTGACAGACAGAAAACTTGGTTTGATCAAAGTCATTAAGTGAGTCTTCCCTGAAGCAAGGAGATTGTTGTGCAGGTGGCACGTAAATACAAATGTGGAGACGAATTGCAGAAAACACTTTGAAGATAATGAGGGGTGGAACGAATTTATTTAATCTTTCTCTATTTGTATAGATCAACTACAGAGCAAAAATGGAACAAGGGCATTGTTGAATTCGAAAGAAGATGGACATCGCATCCCAAGTGTTTGGACTATTTTCAGACAGTTTGGTATATGCATAAGGAGTTATTTGTGAATGCATGGACCGACACTTTGATGCATTTTGGCCAATGGACAACCAATCGCACTGAAGACGTACACTCCAGGTTAAAGAAAATGTTGGAAAATTCTCAAGACACGTGTATGGACAAAAATACATAACATGATCAATTCCAACCTATAGAGATTAAAATGTCCTTTAGAAAAAGTCTGACGAATGTCAAGAAAGAACATATGTCACCCTTATTTTGAAAACTTCATGGGTCTGTGTCCCACAAAGCTCTTGTTTTGATGCTATCATAAATTCGTAGGTTTGAAGCAGAATTTGTGAGCAACGACCCAATCAAGTGTCGATGTGTGATTTTAACCACTCATGGGTTGCCTTATGTTCATGAAATGGCACAATATCTCACTCCTACAAGACAATTTTCATTTTCTATCTTATACAAGCATTGGATGCAACTTGGTAAAACACATCTTCGTGCAAGTGCGGATGTGATTACAGATCCAGTTGTCGACGTTGTTAAACAAAAGTTCTTTAAATCCACTCCCGATCAGCAATTGGTGCTGAAGAATATGTTTTTAGATTTGAGTTGTCATGATTCAAGTGTCATGATCGAACCATCCGAACCTGTAAAGCGTAAGGGGGACCTAAAAAGAAGAAATTTTTCAAGCATAAGAAGTCTACAAAAAAGGACCCATCTGATCATGATTACGACAAGACATAATAAGAGCTTAGAAGTGAATAAAGTGTTTCTAAGCCAAAATTGAAGGCGAAAAAGTGGAAAGTTATGTTTATGAAGCAAATTCCCTTTGTGGATTCAGGATTATGTTGAGGACATTCAGAATGTACTTGCCGATGGCCATTGTGGATTCAGATGCATAGGCAACTTCCTAGGTTACGCTGAGACTAGTGGTTGGAGGCAAGTCTGGAATGAGCTACTAATGGAGCTAGAAACTAACCATGAGTTGTGCCTTCGAATATAAAACGAGGGTGGGGTGAAGATTGTGAGGATGCTTTGACAATTCTAGAAGGCATTGTGCTCATTACACGCCAAAATGAATGATTCAACCGGATATCCTAGAGCTGGCGGCGAATCGTTATGGTTTTGTGTTTGTGCGTTAAGGGAATTAAAGCACTACATGTTTTTCAAATGTACAACTGTTGTCAAACTTGACCGATGTACGAATATGTTTCATGGTACACCCTGCCCAAATTTTTCACTTCATCTTGTTCCATATGACACCAAGACCATCATTGCCTCGGACAGTGCCGACTTGGCTCTCTCATATTTTCAGAAGCAGTATCATGGAAAACTTCATTCAATGACCAACTCTAAATAGGTGATGTGATGGTTAAGAAGTACAATGCATCCAAATCAAGAAGTCAAAAGATGTCATTCAATTGATGATTGACACATTTTGTAACTTTTTGCACATTTCGTAAATGACATCTATACATACGATGATCTAGTTGTAAAAGAAGTCAATGTTTTTGGTACTAAGCGATGACTTGTACCTTTGTGATCATTAAATGTCAACAAATTATATTTTACATTTCATAATAACATTTTTGTTTTGTATTTTATGAATGACTGGTTCTATAGATGATTTATATCATGATAATGGATGGTTACAAAGTTAACTGATAATCAATTAAACATGATAACTTTGATTAATCAACCCAAAAAATTAAACACACAAAGTCAAAATTATATGACAGCAAACAGTTATGACTGCAAGTGCAAGATCCAGTGCGAAAATTAAGTAGACATTCGCAGCAGCCGCTGTGAAGACAATAACAAAAATCGCAGTGCAAAATGCGTTAGAGGCCTGAATAATAAATGCAGCAGATCCTGCGAATGGGATATTTATATCTGCAAGAGCCTATGCGTAGCAGCGTAGATCCTGCATAAACTCGCATGTGCCACTGCGAATGGACAGATTTCAAGCTCTGTCCATTTTTTGGTTTATTTGTATTTAATTCTTTTTTTTTCAATTCCTATGGTTTAGATAAACTCTTAGATATTTAGTTTTTTTTTTGTAAAACCCCCTATTTTGACCTATGCATGATGAGAATGTCAAAATTGAAATTTTACAATAAATCAAATATGCCAAGAGTATATCTAAACCATAAGAATTGAAAAAAAATCAAACAAAAAAAGGACAAAGTTTGGAATTTGTCCAATCGCAAAGGCACCAGCTGGGAATGGGATTGCCTCTGCTATTGGATAGTTTCTAGACTCTGTCCATTTTTTAGATCTTGTTTTTTTATACATTTTTTTTGGTTTTACAAAATTGGGTTTTGCAACAAATTTGTCCATTCGATGAAGCTTAATTAAATTTGGTAGAGTAATTGAAACATGAAGAGGTACATCCCAACCTATACCCACATACATCCAGGGTTATTCAAGTTGCTAGGCTTTGCATCTCGTGTGCATATTAAGAAGTAAAATTGCGATGTCATTGAAACCCATGATTGATTTCATTGTGTGAGAGTATAATGGGAAGGTGTTAGCGAAAATTATGGTACAAAGTTGCAGTTAAAAAACCCCACTTTCATTCACATAAATTTGAAATTAATAATAACAAATACTAAATAAATAAGTTCAGGACGGGATCGGGATTAATTTTATCAATCCCGAAAGGATCCGAAAATATTCAGGACGGGATGAGATGCCCACCCCTAATTTGAAGACATGCTACATTGAATAAGTGTGTCATCGACGATCAACTAATATATACCAGAATGTTCCTC
Organism: Berberis vulgaris; assembly: GCA_963556465.1. Taxonomy (NCBI): domain Eukaryota; kingdom Viridiplantae; phylum Streptophyta; class Magnoliopsida; order Ranunculales; family Berberidaceae; genus Berberis; species Berberis vulgaris. Next base: position 81,696,864 of record OY747132.1, on the reverse strand, counting down.
TGAAACGAAGCACATAGGGTTGTATTTTTTGATAAAATATTTTCATATAAACACAAGTTTTTTAATAATTACGAGTGAAAGATAATCTTATTCTTATTTTATTCCATTAACATTGTTTCTTGGCACTGACATTATTTTATAATTATATGTACAAAATTAAAATTAAAAATATTTTATTTTATTTTTTTAATATATTTTATTCTCCCAAAAACCATTATACACTCACAAAGAGAGCACAGAGTCTATGCGATGACTCTACTAGAGGTTTGTGATAATGAATACCTGTACCAATTGGCAAGTCTATATTTTGGACAGAAAAAAAGGCTCATTGGTGAGTTTTGACTCTTTGATAAACTATATTTGGTATATTTGGTAAAGAAATGCCTATTAGAGAAGCATTAAAGGATACAAACAGAAGAAGAAAACAGTATATATTTCAAACAAATACACCAAATGGACACCCCATCTCATTAGTTGTTCAGAGTATATTTGTACAACTCTACACATCAAACCCTGCTTGAACTTTCAAAAATTAGACAGACAGAATGTAAAAATAGATTAAAAAAAGTTTCAAGTCACTCAAATTTTAACTGGGTTCATTCAAATACCAACCCTAAATGAGTTAATAATAGGCACAGAACAATTTGTGTAATTAACAACTTAACAAAACTCATTTACCTGTATCCAACCTATACAAAACTCATATTTAGTTGTTCAAACATAACTAAACTAAATTATAAAAACAAACACATGAAACAACAAAAACATCAGATAAAAGAGAATGAAAAAAAGATCAAACATGAGTAAAATCTTAGATTTACCAGAAGATATCATCTTTGACATTTTCTCTAGATTATCGATAAAAACTCTCCTTCAATGCAGACGTGTATCAAAAGATTGGAGCACTTTGATCAACAACGCCGATTTCATCAATGTTCACCTCAAGAATTCGATGAGAACAAGTCCAAAAATTATTCTCAACTCAGACTCTTCCTCTAAATTCTCTTCTATAGATATAGACAAAATGGTTCCAAACTTCCTAACCATAGATCACAAATGCTCTCATGAACACCAATACTCCATAGTTGGATCATGTAATGGCCTTCTTTGTTTATCTGAATTGAGTACGTATATTTCACTTTGGAATCCTTCGCTTTATGAGTATTTTACACTTCCTTACGATAAGATTGATCCTAGAACCCCAGTTAATAAGACAACTACAGTTGTGGGATTTGGGTATAGTCCTACCACAAATGAATACAAGGTGGTGAGATTTGTACACTTTTTTTCATTTCAAAAACAATTTCATTTATCAGAAGTGAAGGTTTATACATTGGGATTGCACAATAAAGCTAAATGGAGATTTGTCAAGGTTGAAGAACCATTTGTTTTTCAAAACCCCAATGATGCAGTGGTGCATTTGAATGGAGTTCTTTATTGGTTGAACAGTAACCGTAAGCGATCGAACAATGAGGAGACAAAAGTTGTTTGTTTCGACCTTGGGTGTGAAAAATTTTATACATTACCAATCCCAGATGGTATATTTGGAACAGATGAACTAAAGCTAGGCTTGTTGCAAGGATGTTTGAGTTTTTTTCGTCGAAGTGGATTTGAATGTGTTGACATATGGTTGATGGAGAATTCATGTTGGACTCCATTGTTCACTGTTAATTTACCTCGTTCACTACAAGCGCGTGCTGTTTTAATCAACTACACATTTGAACCTATAGAGCTTAGAAAGAATGGTGAACTCATTGTGAAGTGTGGGAAAAGGGATTTGATTGTCTATAATCCAACAACAAAGACATATAGGTATCCAATTCTTCGAGGTATTCGTTTTTGGTCGACATCATTTACATATGTCGAAGCTCTGACTTCACTTACTTCACTAACAGGTCGTCCTTGCAAAGAGCAGAAACCCACGAATAAAGCTTGGGAGCTTCTTTCTTATTTTTTTAACTTTAATTCTAGTACTTGTATTGTTCCGTCGATAAAAACCGATATTTTCTAAATGTTTATTACTATCGTTTGTTTTGGAAGGAAAAAACAACATATACCAAGAGGAGAACCAAAAGTTAACATTGTAATCCACCAGGCGAACGCGTGCTCAAGCATACTTTTGTGATAATTAGTGTAACCTTGTAACTTACGAGACGACGAACGCATGCTCAAGAATATCTTACCTGTCAAAACTCGATGGTAAAAGTAATAGGATGCAAGTGAACATTCACATCTAACACACAAAAGCAATCTCACTCTGTCTTTGCTAATTAAGCCACAAACAAGCAATTAAAAACAAATTTGGGTTCACCCTAGCATTCTAATGTCGATACTGGTTACGTCTTGAATAACTTCAGACATTTAACGTCCCGAAAATTATAAAATAAGATAATCACTGTACTAAATCCAAATAAACCACAATATTTCACTGATAGAGATGCCGCTGGTACAAGGAAGGTTCTTACTCGCTCTCAATGATCCACACTGTGTTCACCACCTGCAAAGAAGAGTGAACTGTCACTAAAAGCAGTAAACAAAGCCTACATTTTCACAACATAGTCCTAAACCTTGATGCAAATTTTTGTTTAATGCATGAAACTAGTTACCACCCATGGTATTTGATATTTAAGACTGTATTTAATTGAAATTTTAAAAAAAAATTCATGAAAAATCATAAAATAGAAAAGGGAGGAGAAAGAGAGACAAAATTTTGGCACACGATGAAAATGATTATATTTTCTTCAGTTTTTCCATTGTGATTTTCTTTTACCCTTTCCTAGAAAGTTTATTTCATGATTTTTAGAGAAAACATGTGGTTGAAGGTTATGATTTTATTCTACTTATGTATATTTCCTTCAACCAAACCCAGTCTAAGATTCAAACGAGTAACTCTTTTTTTTATATTATCTACCAAATACAACAAAAGAAAAAAAAATAACGGCAGTGGGAGAAGCTAAGAAAAGATGTCGGAAATTGGCTTACCTAAACATTTTTCCATCTTGAGTATTGGCGACTAAACATGTTTTCCATCTTGAGAGTATTGGGGAAGGGAGCACTCTAGCATTCCAGAAACTGCTGATGAAGAAGGGCATGAACTATCACCTGAAACACCCAAAAACATTCTAACAGATTTTACAATGACAGATAAGGAGTTTAAAATAGAATTCCTGATCAGATATAAGTATTCGCTAAGAAACACATTTTTAGAACACAATATCACCTGCATACATGTTTGGAGAGTATTAAAAAAAATTATTATTGAGCAGAGAATAATACTATTTGAGTTCTTTCTGCAATAAAGTTATTCAGATGCAATAAAGTTATTCAGATACAGAAACATACATATATTACTTTATGGTGGAGCCGGCTAGGCCATGTATGCATACTTTGAGCAAGAACTGTAGAAAGTTATTTACATATTCAACAAGTAAATTCACAATAGTTCGGCACTACTTCCTGTTTAGTTTCCTGCTTAATTTCCATCATTTCCGTTATGTTAAATGTGTAGAACAAAACTAAAGGTTTTTTTGGTTGCATGGAATCCATGGCAAGACCAGTTACCTATAAGTTGAATCTACAACGACTGGTACATTCAACTTAAATCCTAGAAAAAACTAAGCTATGAAGCATGTAACCCTTTGAACATTGCCTTGTAATATTGAAACCTAACTTGTGGAACCAATCTCACGCAATCTTCAAGGAGCAAAAATTGCAATTACATAGCTGGACTCCTCAGGATATTAAATCTCTTATGAACTGAAACTGATTGGAAAGATGGAGGTAGTAGGGTACTCCCATGTATTCCATGTCTATTGAATACTAGTTGATTAAGCAGACACTCTTAGATATTATTCTAGTAAACTAATTTGCTTCCTATGCCAATTCATAGGCCTCAAACGGAGATGATTAAGGGGAAGATAGCCTCCTCATGGTATGGTTCCCATGGAGGTTATCCTCATAAAAGTGTCACTCTCATCTCAGCCTAATTTGTATTCTTTCATTAATAAATATCTCATTGCCAACCCAAAACAAATAACCAGAATATGAGAACAACCAACTCTTGTTGAATGTTTTTCCCATGAACTCCACAAACATATTCAACATAATTGGTATGAAATCCCAAATACGGATGACGAAAAGGTGAAGATGTCGATAACAGCCTTTTAAAGCTCCCAACCTGTTCCATCTATTGTTTCGAAAACCCCGAGGCATTGAGGTGTTTTGCTAAAGGGAAGTACAGTGCAAGCTTCAAATTTTTAGTAAAACTGCTACGAGAAAAAAAATAAATAAATAAATACTGAAAAATTGTCATCCCATAAATAAAAATAAAAATATTTACAAAATACATGGAAGCATGGCATTTCACTATTCATAAGGGAATTAGGACAAAGCATGGCATTTCACTATACATTAAAAGTGAATGCTATTGATGTTCCCTAATTGTCCCTCTACTGTCACTGCACAGCAAAAAGGATGTACTGACGAAAAGAGATAGATGACTGAAAACTAAAGAGAGAGCCTAAAAAGGAGTCCAGATAGAAATTGATTCACCTAAGCAATGCATGCATTCCTCAACATGTAATTTGAAAGCAAAGCCCATTAATTGAAAAGGAAAAATTTGAATTTTACAGATATTCCCTAAACGCCTAGCTAAAGTCTAATAATTACACGATCACCCAACTAAAACCAAAAGTTAGCTGGGCATCCACCCAAGCATTCAAAATTTTATTATGGGTCCTTCATCAGAATGATTTATAATATAATACCCCTTACCTGTTAAAAATAAATCCATGATTTTCTTTTAAACTTTAAAAATATATTTGTTAAAAACTACGTAGTGCGATTTGATTTTTCTCATTTCGTACTTGGGATATAATTTGTTTTTCTAATTTTTTTCAACTAGGGTAAATTATAAAAGATTCACTTTTTATACTATTAAAATTGAAGGTATTGGCATATTGCATACTGGGGGTTGAGTGACTTCTTCTGACAAGCTATGCATGTACTAAAATGTAGTGCATATTATAACGTATATACAAATGAACATTCTTCACTTTCTTTTATTTAAGTTGGGAAGTGTCAAAGGCATGACCCAACAACTCGGGTGGCATGCCTAAGGCATGTCATCGCAAAGGCACTGACACACGACATGAGAAAAAAGTGTGCAATCGTGCGAGGTATACACTAGTCTACAACTATAACCTTTAAAGTAAGCACAACATATACTTTTCCTTTAAACATATTAGGCAATAGCTATGCATCATACTTTTCTTTGGAGCAATTCAAGTATTGTCGTTTCATTTTTCTGGTTTGAAGTTGTTTTTCTGGGCAAAGTGTTAACTTCTCTAAAGCCAGCCGTCGCCCAATTGATAATGTGCGACATTGAAATGATCTTCCCATTGTTATTAATTACAAGACAGTTATCCCTACCAGCCAAATACTAAGGCCTTCCCTTCCGGAACAATTACAAGGAACAAAGGGATTGGGATCATGTAATAGAACAGTAACAGGTCACTTCGCAGTATGAAAGTGACAATACATATCAAAAGCAGGCCATGTTACTTTCATAAAAAAGGACGTGGAAGTATTCTCGTATTCATAATGTCAACATCGTTGTGAGGGTTTTGCTCTAAAAGAGGCAAGTTAGTGGGTATAAAAAGGATTTGCTCACTTAAGGGTTTTGCTGTCATGCACTCTTCCTATTTAAGGTAAAGTTTTCGGCGAAGTTTTCTTCTCCTGTCTACTTTTCTTTTCTATATTTATGGGTTGTTGATTCAGCTTTTGTTTACCAATCATTTCATGACACAAAATCTAACATCATACCCATCAGATTACACCACCCCTTCCAGCCTTCATCTTTCATCTTCCATTGCACAAAATAACAAAAAAAAACTTCTCAAAAGCATCCTTCAACATACTGAAACTGTTAAACCTAAACTCAGAAGCATTGCTGTTGCCAAACCTCTCCCTCTCTCTCCTTCATCCTATCTATCTGTGTGTGATGTTCCCTCTGACGACGATTACGTCCATGAGCTTCATATCCTCATGCCAGTCTCCCCCTGCCCTCTTGGTGAGAATAGTTTTCATGGAGAATATAGTGCTGCTCAGAGGGATGGAGCAGCTCAACCATACACACCTGGTTTAGGTGATATGTGCTTGATTGCTTCATGATTCTCCATGGAAAACTGCAACTTCTTTGCTGCATTGAGAGTGCTCAATTAATAGAAATTCACATCAACTTAGGTGTGGTTTGGGTGTGAACAAAGCTAAGGCTCTACACATGATTGAGGAGAACATGGCTCACATTAGGTCTACATTAAACACATCTGATGTGGATAAATTTGATGCAAGATGATGATTAGAATTCTTACATGGAATTGCAGGGGATCGGGAAATCTTGATAGAACAGCTGGGCTTAAAGCCGTAGTTTCCAAATACCAACCGCATATCACTCTCCTCCAAGAGACAGACAAGACTATTGAAGCTGATCTCATTCACAAATCAGAATGTTTGGAAAAGGGACATGATAAGCTGGGATTTTCTTCAATCAGAAGGTAGATCTGAAGGGCTACTGACTGTATGGAACTATGGATCAAGCTGTCAATGTTCTGAAAGGGGGTCTACTCATGCTTAGAAATGCTGCTGGAGACTTTGAATGTGTTTTAAACGATGTGTATGCTCCAGTTGATTGCAGCTACTCTTCTCAATTTTGGGAAGAATTAGAGAAAATAGCAAGCCTGTCAGATATTCCTTGGCTGATTGGTGATGACTTCAATGTGGTCAAGGAGGCAACAAAAGAAAAGGAGTTGTCCAAAGGGATCATAGGAGAAGAGAGTTTGTGGACTTTATTAACAACTACAATCTTAGAGGCTTTGTCCTAAAAGGAAGTAGATACGCCTGATTGAACAACCAAAGAACACCTGCTATTAAACAGATTTCTTTGTTCAAATGAATGGGGAGACAAGTTTGAAGAACTGAATGAACTGCTCTTAGAAAAAAATGGGTCTGATCACAATGTTGTATTATTAAAGAAAGAAGTGCTTTTTTCAGGACCACACCTATTTCACTTTGAAAGAATGTGGTTTGAGCATTCTTCAATGCTTAAAGACATTGTTGGCAGCCATGGGTAACTTGAACAATGATGTTGCTCCGGGAATTGATGGGTTTCCACTTTCCAGTGGACTTATCACCAAAGGTTGGGAGTTCTTCAAAGCAAACATCATTGATATTGTGGAAGATTTCAACCAGAGAGGATTTTTAGAGGGGAAACTTAAACAACATTGATCTCTCTCACTCCCAAGATTAAGGAGGCTAGCAGAATTGAAGACTTCATATCAATTAGCCTTCCCTTCTATCAGCAAATGCATTTCCAAGGTGCTTTCTTCTAGACTTCTTAACTAAGTTCTTGCTTTGTCCATATCCCCATTTCAATCAGCAGGTGTGGATGGGAGACAATTGGGGGATCTAATTCTCATTGCAACTGAGATTTTATACTTTGGAATTAGCCGAGGCAGACCTGGTCTAATGATCAAAGTTGATTTCTACAAAACTTTTGACTCTCTTTCATGGGATTTCCTCGTGGACAGTGATGAACAAGTTTGGGTTGGGCAACAATTGGGTTCACACTCCTCTCTCCACACCTCCTTCTCCATTTCGATCAACGGTACTCCTAATGGTCATTTCATAGATTCCAGATGGGTGTGCCAAGGAGATCCACACTGTCCCTGTAATGGCTGCCCAAGGCCACACTTCCATGATAATGAAGGCCATACATTGCTAAAGCAGGTAGAGCCACTATGATCAAGAACACCATTGCCTCTATTCCGGTCCACATGATGTCTTTATCCACAGTTCCTCAGTTGCACTCAGAATTGATAAAAGGCCCCTGCTAAATAACACCACTTCTCCTGATGGACACCACCACCCACTTTTTTTTAGATCCTTGAAGGACACCATCACTATATAAACAAAAAAAAAACCTAACCCTATCCCTCTTCAGTGGTGGTGGTGGTGGTGGTGGCGGCGGCGGCGGCGGAGGAAGGGCGTGTCAGAGGCCTCCTCGTTTTTTTTCTCTCCATGTTGCGTGGTGGTAGTGGTGGTGTGGCGGTGGCGATGTGGTGGTGAAGGGGAGGAGGGGGAGGGAGTGGGAGTGGGAGTGGGGGTGGCCTCCTCATTTTTTCCTCTCCCTGTTGTGGGGTGGTGGTGGTAAAAGGGTGGTGGTAGCCTCCCTTTTTTTTTCCTCTCCCTACTGCGTGTTGATGGTGGTGGTGTTGTAGTGGCGAGGTGGTGGTGAAGGGGAGGAGGGGTGGCGACGGCCTCTTTTTTAAATCTTCGCCCTCGTGGGGCTTCCTGCGAATGGGGAAACCAAACTCGCCCAAATCTCAGCGAGTGTTGGTTTCTCAATCGCAAAACCGCCACGAGGGCAAAGATTAAAAAAAAAAGGCCACCCCTCCTCCCCTTCACTACCACCACCTCACAACTGCCACCACCACCACTTCGCCACCGCCAGGAAGGAAAAAAAGAGGAAAATAAAAAGAAAAAAAATATGGGAGGAGGTGGGACACCACCACCTCTCCTCTTCACCACCACCATCTCACCACTGCCACCTCACCACCACCGGGGAGAGAAAAAAAGATAAGAAAAAAATATATAGGAGGTGGGACACCGCTACCTCTCCTCCTCCCCTTCACCACCACCACCGCCACCTCGCCAACCCTAGGGAGGATAAAAAGAATAAGATGGGAGGAAGTGGGATGAGAGGTGGCAATGGTGAGGTGGTGGTGGTGGTGGTGGTGAAGGAGAGGCGGCGGTGGCGAGGTGGTGGTGGTTGATGGAGAAGAAAAAGATAGGGGAAGAGGGGTTAGGGTTTTTTTTCCATTTATTGGTGGTGTCCTTCAGAAAGTAAGGGGTTGGTGGTGTCCATCAGTATAAGTGGTGGTGTTATGTAGCAAGGGCCTTGAAAAAGTCATCAGGAATTTCCTTTGTGGCAGTTACCTTTTGAATTGGAAACAAGACTGCCAACCTATGTAATCCCAGGCACTAGGCCAGGTGACACGAGGAGGGTGGCCTAGGTGCCTTACTTGCCTAGGCGTCGCCTAGCATCCTGAGCAAGCTTTGTAGGAATTTTGTAAAGCGTCTTTATACACATCATTTATCAAGCAAGTCTCTTAACATGAATTTCAAAGCATCAACAATCATAATCCAGTAGCAAACATCAAAAGCAAGTCAAAAGGCAACAAACCAATGTAAAAACTAAAAGAAAAAATAAATAAACAAAAAATAATTGTAGTCAAAAGCAAGCGCTTACGCTAGCCTAGCAGCCGCACGATCCTACAAAGTGCCGCCTAGGCTAGGCAAGACAGTAAGGTCAAGAAACGCCCCCCTAGGGTAGTGAGGTCATGAAGCACTCGCCTAGTGCGCCTAGGCGTCACCCGGGACTATACAACTGCCAACCCAAAGACAAGGGGCTTTGGTATTAGAAGAATGGGATACTTCAACAAAGCCCTTCTCGTCAAATGGATTTGAAGATTTAGGGCTGACACAGATGTATTATGGAGAAGAATTATTGCAGCTAAATATGGCGACGGCTATGAGTATTGGTTTGCATAGTCTAATATTAGCACTCATTGGTGGACTAGCTAGAAAGGGACCATGAATCTCAAAAGTAACATGGAAAACTACACTTCCTTTGAAGCTCACAATGGCCACAGGTTCCGGGACCATAAATGGTTAGGTGACCAACCTCTCAAGATGTCCTTTCCTGTCATATACAACGCTCGTAGAAACAAAGAAGGTAAAATCAAGGATTAATCAACTTTTCATCTACAGTAGGTGATTTCATGGGACTTTCAGCTGCTGAGAAACCTGAATGACAGTGAGCTCCCTCCAATAGTGAACTTGATGGGTGCTATAGAGTTGGCCCATCTTGATGGTGAGCAAAGTAAGTGGCTGTTGGGTGGCAAAGACAGGCCATTTTATAGTCAAGGAGTGTATGAAGGCGGGTGTGCAACTTCAATTTCTGATCATCCTAAGAACCCACAAGCTTTGATTTGGATCAAGGAAGTCCCACCCGGAGCTTGTTTCCTCTCATGGTCAATCTTAACTGGAAGGATTCTCACAGTTGATAATTTGAATAGGCGAGGCTTACTGCTTCCCAACCACTGTTCATTATGGGGAGGTGCTTAGGAATCCATTGACCACCTCATACTTTCCTGTGATCTCTCTTTTTCACTCACAAGAAAGTGTTTGAGGAGTTCATAATCATAATCTACACCACTACTCCCTCCTCTTTCATTGATTGGGCTGAGACCTTGAGCTCAACCAACATTTCAAGCCATCATCTCTCTTTGGCAAGTGGTTGGATTTGGGAAAGAACGCTTCATGTCTTTGCTTGGATCATTTGGACAGAGCAAAACAATAGAGTTTTTAGAAGTATTATCAAGAATGTAGATAGTCCGTGGATTGAAATTAAAGTCAGCTTGTGGGTTTGAGGTTATACATGGGGTATTTTTAAAGACTCCTAATACTCTTCATGTATGTTTGATTGGGGGGATATTGTGCACAACAGCTCTACATGATGAATTAATGTTCCAGCCTTAGTGACTCTTCAATCACCAAGTGTCGCCACTTAATACAATACTTTTTGTTACAAAAAGACAATTAGAGATTTCTCATGGCGCCATCATCATCACAAACAAATACCACCTGATAACTGGGAGACAATATGCAAATTAAAAAGCAATGGAGAATTGGTCATAAGGAGAGTGAAGGAGTTTAATCAGGCTAGTATGTAATTAGATTGTTATCGGCCTCCTAATCAGTCTAGCAGTGATACGAGATTATTTGGGCTTAATCAAAATTGATCAGCCAAGTATCTCCAAAATATATTTTTTCTTGACTTCCTCTAATTAAAATAAAAAATGTATCCTGTGACAAAATAATGAAGATTAATGCATGTTTAAGTAGATAACCATGAAATGTCAACATATCAACATACAAAATAATGTCAAAAGTCAACATAAGGAAAATCAACAAAAGTTATTTTAAAACATAATTTTGAACATACAAATAAAGATCAAAAAATCATGAGTAATAACTAATAAGTATTGTGAAGAAATAAATCACTTCATTTTGTTTGTTTTTTCTCCTTAGGTTTTTGTATCTCGGTCAATCTATGCAGTTAAAACGGATAACATACCCATAACAGTCTAGGAGCGTATAGGTTATAAGGGAATATTTTTTAAACTCCCACTAAGTATTAATGTATTATAGAGTCAAAAAGGTAAATCATGTTCATAACATAAAATTTAAAAACTTCAAAACATTAATAAAAACATTTTCCCTTCGTATGAGAGTGAGATTGCAACACAGAGTACAATCAACTCTTCGTTTTTTTCTTCTTTTCTCGTTCTCTGTCAACCGGCGAGGTCTTATCCTCTATCGGTAACGGCAAGCTCTGGTCCTTCTTCGTCTTTCCTCTGAGTCTAAGGTTTTTATTCAATCGAGAATGAAATGGATGAATTTTTTTTATGTATTAGAATAAAACATTTAAACGGCGTTATTGAAAAAACAACGTTATCTCAATAACGGTCATTATATCGAAGCCATGATACCAAAACGTGATACTATCAAAACGTAACGGCTCACCCACATTAAGCGTTACATCGGGTTATATCGGCTTTATAATATTGTTTTAACTGCATAGCGATTGATTTGGGGCACAGAAGCCCTAAAGCAAAACTTATATCAAAACCTTATTTATCTAATAATACCGAGTTAAGCTCCAATTTGTGTCGGCAATTAATCGGCAGCTCATCCAACTAATCAGCAATACACCCAGTTAATCGGCAATCTAATTTTATCCATAACGTTTTTTTTTAAACCGTCTTGCTTGAAGACTGAGAAGCAACTTAATCGATGATTGATCAAAACCAATTGCATGTGTCGTCTAAATTCAATGAGTAAAAACAAAAAAAAAAAAAAAAGCAAAACAAAACAAAAAAACCTTCAATTAGACACATCCAAGGACACACAAACCATACAAAGAAAAATTAACAACAAAATAAAGATAAAACTTATGCAACTTGACATGTGAAAAAAAAATGAACTAATGCAGATAATCGATCTAACCTGTCTTCTTACTATCTTTCCCACTTTCCTCTTTTTCAATGTTCTCGATTTCACGTCCCTGAGCCAAAACTTTCCCTGGCAAATGAAGTCCCAAATGAGACATCAAATAGAAATGTATACAAATGATATTATCATACGTTACTTCAAAGTAATAATATTTTGCAATCTGGGGTTTCAAACTAAAGCTCATTACGATAATTGATACAAAACAAAGGGTTTGGTTCCACACGTCGGAGTATTTCTAATGTTATGGATTAACCTCAAAAGCACGAGTTGAATACCAAATAATATTCTGAAAGCAATAATAAATTAAACTAAAAAGGAACTTTTCTAGATGCCTCACTAATATCATATACCTATATCTGAAGGTCTAAGCAGATAATTCGCCGCACATTAAGAAAATGTATATGCTGAATATACACTGTAATGGTCCCTTTCAAATAGGTAGACAGACCCCTCTGGCCCATAATAAAACCATATCTTCAGTTTAGATGTGAATCCACATAAGAGTTTATGTATGTTAAAAAAGTTATGATTCGGAATCTTGTTTCCTTACCTTTTCCTTTTGTTTCAATCTCGCTCTCGTCTGATTGCAGGTGTTGCTTCCTTTTCAATCTATTTCCAACCATGGAAAAGCTTGAAAAAAGAATTTCCCCCTGTGAAGTATGTGTTTCCACAAATTTAAGAGTTTCCACAAATGCATAAGGTCTAAACTTCCAAGGAAGGCCATGAATGACAGGGACTGTAGCTCTGCTATTAACTGGATCATACAACAGCAAGTTATATTTATCTATTTGCAATAAAAGTTCACCAGTCTTTTGAAAGAATAATGGCTTTAACTTAATAAAATGACCAATAATTGTAGGCCGTCCCACAGAGAATAACATAGTCCAAGATTCGTTCCTTCCATAATCTTTCATCTGCCATATATCAACAGAATCAGAATAGCGAAGACCAAATACAGAAAGGCACCCTTTTAGAACTCCCAGATTCTGCTCATGGTAACTTGAAAAATCAATGGTAGGCCATGGAAAATGTTCGAATTTCTCATCTTTGACACTGAAAGCTGTGATTACTCTAGAAAACCCATGCAGAGCCCCCCAGTGAAGAGCACCTTTAAGGTATAAAGGTTTAGCATTATTGACCGTACAGTATATACCCGATGGGGGTTCTATCCTCCTCCATGAAAAAGTGCCTACTGTAAACACCATGACATTGAGAGCATTAAGACCGGCAATAACAGGATATCCAGAACAAGTAGAATCCAATGTCCCTTTAATCACCTTGTACTCCTTCCAATCAGGATCATAACCAAAGCCCATAAAAAGGGCACGCTGTTGTAATGGAGCACATGGAAGCTCCGAATACTTCTTGGTAGCAGGGTTCCATAAAGCTAGAAAGTTATCATAATTTGACAAACATATCAATCCATTCAAAGAACCTACTATGGAGACTCCAAGGGCTAAATTTAAATCGAGATTTAGGCTTACGGCCTCATCACATACCTCACAGTCGATTGAGTAGAATTTCGCATACCTATTCAATGAAATAATAAGATTGGGATTTCCTTGATTTGCTTGATTTAGATGCAAATCAGAGAAACTGGGACTGGAAAGCAATGTACACCAGGATCTGCAAACACGTCTACATCGGATGATAGACTTCACAGGTAATCGAACAAGGATGTTGTTCATAACCTCATCCGGGAGGTCCGATATAGTTGTCATCGTCTTTCTCCTCAACAAGTCGATAATGGGGCGAAGAAGAAAATTAGGAAAGCGGAGTTTTATAAGCAATCTCAGGCGTTAAATTTTCCAATCTGTTGTTCTCATTAATAATGCATTTAAGCCCCACAAAAATTTCGACCACACAAATGGTAAAAAAGAAACAAACAATCTTTGGCATGATTATCAAACCGCTAACTCATTTATTGTCTACTAGAAAAGTTCATTTTAGTCAAATATTTTAGTCCCAATTACACACATAAAATGTGACGATCTTCCTCGTAGTTTTTATAAAATGTCAGTGGTCCAACCCAAACACTGTTAAAGACCAAGAGGCCTCATTCTATGATGTATGTAAATAAGAGGCCCCATTTTGTGGTGTGTAAATAGGAGTGACTCTGATGAGTAAAGTAAGCAAACTGTGCACAAAATGTTAGGCTCAAACTGAAGTTGGTTAGCTCTGATCAAACTTGGTGCCCTTCAGCGGATACACCTAGTCGCGACAGTAAATCTTGTACACACAACTTGCATAGCAAAGCTCGACAATCCCTACAATACAGCATTTAGACGCTCACAAATAAGACGTTGGTTCTAACTGCTCCTTTCCGGAATTAAAACTCCAGAAGCAGATCAAAATCGCTTCACGAGTGTAGGAACTTCGAATACCATGGTCCAAACTGCCTCACTAGCTGTTTGAATTCCTGAAACAACTTATTTCCAATTCAAGGCCTGTTTTGAAGTTTCCTTACAAGTATTCATTTTCCTTTTTTAAGATAGAAGAAGCCACAAAATTGCAGAAAACAAAAATAATGATAATGGAATTTCAATCAGTATACAACGAAGCAAAAGTCACTCAGCTCATACTCGGACTGGGAGATCCTAGTGCCCAGCGATGCCCAGCGATGCCCACCATTTCCAACCCCAACCCACTTGCTCTAAGTTCCGGTTTTGAGTTAATAAAAGTTTCAGGAGTGCAATAAACTTTTGATGAGTGAACATTTCTGAAGCAGAAGTCATTTCCCTCTTGAATCTTGATTGTACACCTATAAATAGACAACACTGAATTCATTCAATCCTAACAAATAAACTCAAGCTATTGTTTTTCTGCGCATGTTTTCCCTTAGTTATTCAAAATAAGGCATTTATCCCCTTCATGAACTCAGCGTCTTGATTGCTTCCACTTTGAGAAGAGTCCCACATCTCATATAGTGGATTTATTGTGAGAAAAAGGAGGTCATCCCAATGAACCCTAAATCTTTTAAATGGAACACCCAAATGCTCAATCAATATGGTGTTCAATACCTATACAATCCTAGAAGATGCCCAATGCCAGTCAATAATCAAACACTATGAAAAACTAGGATTCATTGAGAACCCCAGCTTTAAAGATTCTTATATTCCACTCCCTCCAAAAGGTCCAACACACTGCTCAAGGAACCAGCTTCCACAAAAGCCACACGACGTTACTGAAACATGGCATCCCTTTCTAAGAAGTCTCAACCCACCAACGAATCTTGGTAAAACTTAATGTGTTCTTTAATTCTTTTATACCTGCTTTAAGGGACACTCTTAGCATAAAAACTTTTAATGTTAAAGAGCCACTTAAGTGCTCACCCCAATGGACATCAAGGATGGTTGGACAGCCACCTACATTCATATATCTTGCATTTACCCGCAATGACCCCCTTCCAAAGGCTATCCTTTCAATTTTGAGAGCACCAAATCCATTTTCGAATTAGAGCTTAGTTCAAGGGCATGTTGGTGTGTGTGTAGACGCATGGGCCGATTGTATATAGCAACGATATTGTCAACAATTTAAACACCCAGGTCACTGGCCCCCAATCTTGGGCCTTTGGGTGTGGGGATTTATCTAAAAGACCTCATTGTTAGTTACTTGCTAGTAGGGAGTGGACCACCTTTATTCTTTGGTGTCAACTCCACCATATGAGATGTTGGACTATTCAAACCAACGAGCATATATTACACAAGCATATTAGCAGATGTGCTAATGATCAAAGTTAACCTTCAACTTTTTGACAGAAGCTTACTTTTGCAAATGGCTAATATTTTCTCAAGAGCTTCAATACACACACGGTTTCATGAAAAACAAAAAAAAAATGTATCCTCAAACACACAAACTGTCTTTTGGAGATATTGACCGAGTCCTGAAACACACTCAAAGACTTTAAGAAGAAATTCAAGATTCTTTACTTGCCCTTGCGCTACCTCATTGTCAATGAAAAAAAAATGGTATCATTAGCAAATTGAAAGTTGCAAACCTCTGTAAGATCCTACTAAGTTAGAAACCTTTACGAGGATTGAGTTCACAGGTTCTCTCCACCAACTTATTATGTGCCAATGCCACGAAAATGAAAAGGATGCGGATAGAGGTCCCTTTGTCTAGCTTTACTGTGAGACTCGAAGAACGAACCTATCACCCTCCGGAAAGGATAGAGACATTAACCATAGAAATATTAAATATGGATATGCAAATGTGAATCTATTCTAATCACCTTTCTACGAAACCCATTCTTTGCATGACAAAAAAGAGAAAGTTTGAAGACACATGGACAGACCCCTTCTCAGAGCCCACTTACATACCTAAATTGAATTAGAAGATGGGGGCCTTGAGTCAATGCAATCAAACCCCCCTCAAAAAAATTTCCTTCCTTCCATAAAGGCATCTTGGAAGCATGAAATGAGAAGATTAATACATGACTTCAAACATCTCACGAGAGCCTTGTAATGAATTTTATAAAGACCACCCAAGAGAGTATTAGTCAAAACTCCTTTTATGTTACATGCCTCTTCCAACTTATGAATAAGAATAATGTAATTGTGATTGATGCGCCAATTGAATTAAGGAACTCGTAAAATTCCCTAACAATCTCCATCATGTCCCCCCCCCCCCCCCCAAAAATATATATATATATTTGCCCACATTTTTTTATGCAACCTCAATGGAAATAACCCATCGGCACCCGGAGCTTGAGGCTTCACAACTCCTCAAGCATCTCAAATGTCTTCTTCGCTAAGATCTATCCCCAACATATCCTTTAGTTCCTCATCAATGGATCTAACAGACCACCTATCAAGTGTGGGCCTCATCCACACATTCGAAGGCTCAAAAAAAAAAACATGAGATCCTAAAATGACTTATTCATCTTCTAGAAACCAACTATAAATTTGAAGCCTAGATAGATCAATAATGTGTCTCCACGTACCATAGCAAGCTAGCGCATGAAAATATTTAATGATTCCTCCCCATTAAGAATGTTTTCAACCTACACTATCTTTGAAGCTTCTCCATAATTTTGTCTGCATCAAGCCAAGGGACAGTCTCTTCTCTATCAATCTCCTTTATGAGAGCCTCATGTTTGAATTTGATACCTCCATTGTGGGTCATGTTCCATTCCCTCAACCAGCTTTTGAGCAGCCTCAATTTCACCCAAAAATGAAAAATAGGCGATCATTCTTACAAGAACCCCACGAATCCTCCAAAAGCTCAATAGTACCTTATTGCCTAAACCACGCCATGTTCCACGTTCCAAGATCATGAATCCAATCAGAGAAATATCTCATACTTCTTGTAATCCTTGTGTTGCCCCTTTGTTCATGGGAAAAATGATTGGCGTTGGAATCACCTTCAACAATCCATGGATACTCCCAAATCTCACGTATCCCTAAAAATGATGCTAAAAATCCCCCTCACGTAGCAAACATTGAGGCCATAAACACTATAGACAAACCACCTTATATTGATCAACCCATGGTTTAAAAAACATTGTGAGGTTACGATTTGAGGCTCGCCTCAACGCGAGGTTAATGGTTAACGAGTTGAGGCTTACACCTCATAGGTGTTTCAACAATTGATTAAATCAGTATCAACTGAACCAAATGATTGTTACATTGACAGAATAAGGCCTACGCCTCATGTCGATGATCCTTATGTCTCATGCCTCATGAAAGGACCAGACATCAATCCCCAATTAAGATTTTTTTAGCCTTGGATCGACCACAATGGGGCACGTAAGGGAAATAGATAATGTCTTTTCCAGTTGATCCTCCACAACAAGCTTTCGTTAATCCGAACTGCAAAGCACCCAACACCTCTGCTCATAATCGCTACCCTTTCCAGTTGATCCTCCACAACAAGCCTTTGTTTATCCCAAATTGCTATCAATCTTCTTAACCGATGCCCACCCAATGTCACCTCTGCCCCATAATCGCTAACAGTCCAGCAACACCCTAGTCTTCATTATCCTAAAACACTCCCCCCCCCCCCCCCCCGCGATAAGGATAAATATTGGCTGGTTAGGGTTTTAAGGAAATAGAGGAATAAGCGAGTTTTCAACTTTGTTATCTTGGTCTTTGATGTTTTGTATCACTGTGTACCACCTATAAATGTATCTAGACTTCTCCTGCCTTGTATATCATAATTATCTTGGATGTAACTAATTTACAATTGAGTTGGATTTTTTGGAGCAAGTGAACTACAAAACTCATACAATGTAAATGCTTCAAAGTAAAGCCTCTAAACAAATGTTAAATGTACAACATGTTTAGATTTATATGTCCTAAAAAATAAAAATAAAAATAAAAATTCTATAAAATTACATGGCCCCCATCTATTCCCAAACTGTTGAAACATAAGAATGCAAAATCTAGGGTCGCACTCAACTTTCTTGAGATGAATTTCCATATACTACTGAAGGCATTTGCATTTGAAGACAACAAGGAAATGCGTCAACAGATTGTTCCAATGCATAAACTGTGGAAGGCAAATGATCAACCAAATTAGAAATACTTGTCATAAAACTTAACCAGGATTACATACCAAAACTGGAGTAGAAGATGGGAGCCTTGAGTCAATTACTTCATTAGCAATCAAAACCCCTTAACAAATTTGCCTTCCTTTCACTTGGAAGCATGAAATGACAAGATTAATAAATGACTTCAAACGTCTCATGAGAGCCTTTATAATGATTTTATAAGGACCTCCCAAGAGACTATTAATCAAAACTCCTCTATGTTGGATGCCTCTTCTAACTTAGGAATAAGAATAATGGAATTGTGATTGATGAGCCAATCCAAGAAAGGAAACTCGTGAAATTCCCTAGCAGTCTCCATCATGGCAACCCCCAAAAATGTGCCAACAGTATTTTATTGAACCCCAATAGAAATAACCCATCAAGACTCACAGCTTTTGAGGTTTCGCAAGTCAAGGCATTCCAGATATCTCCTTTGTTTAGCTCTATTCCAACATATCCTTATGTCTGTATCAATGGAGCTAACGAAATGAGCATTCTCGATATTATGTCTTGAAGAGGACTTGAACCTCCATGCTATTTAGCACACCTATTGAGTGGGCCTCGTCCAAACTTTGGAAGGCTCATAAAAAACATGAGATCTTAACATGACTTACTTATTCATCTTCCACAAGTCGGCTATCAATTTGAAGCCTAGTAGATCGTTAACGTGTCTCTTTGTAGCCCTGGGAAATATTTAGTATTCTTATCCCTTACTTCTACCGCTTTTCCTCCTATTAATAATGTTTTCAACCTACACTATCTCTGAGCCTCTTACTTCTACCCCTTTTCCTCCCTATTAAGAATGTTTTCAACCTACACTATCTTTGAAGCCTCTCCTTAATTTCATCTTCATCAAGCCAAAAGATAGCCTTGATAGCCTCGTCTGTATCAATCTGACTAAGGAAAGCCTCGTGTTTGAATTTGATACCTACATTATGGATCTTGTTCCATTCCCTCAATTGTTTTCAAGCAACCTCAATTTTACTCAAAATTCAAAATTAGGCCACCATCCATACAAGAATCACATGAGTTCCCCAAAAGCTCCATACCTAAACCACGCCATGTTCCATTTGAAAGGCACTTTCTTACACATTTCATTTCAAAGAAGAACAGTAGCGTGATTCGATCCCACCGCATGGCCCATGTTCTTCTCACTCCAAAAAGGCAATATATATATATATATATTAAAAACGATCAAGTTTACAACATAAACAATTTTCCCTATTGTTTGACTATGTGCTAAGAGCCTCATTTACTAGGCAAATCAATCAACTCAAGATCATGAATGCAATGGGAGAAATCTCTCATACTTCTTGTGCTCCTTTGTTTGCATTGGAAAATTAATTGACATTGATCACCTCCAACAACCCATGTATACTCCTGAAGGCTCATGTATACTCGAGTCACGCTAACCCCCCCCCCCCCCCCCCCCACACACACACACACACCAACGTGGCAAGCATTGAAGCTATAAACACCCATCTGCAAACCACCTATAATGATAAACCACACTGAGGCACACAAGGGAAATACAAAATGCCCTTTCCAGTTGATCCTCCACAACAAGCCTTCGTTTATTCCAAACTGTGATCAACCCTCATGACCTACCTCAAGCTTGAACTGGTGCCCACCCAACATCACCTCTGCCCCATAACCGTACCAGTCCAGCACATCCTATTTCTTCATCATGCTACCCCCCCCCCCTCCGCCCGCATGTGTAACGACAAATATTGGTAAGGTTTTGTGGAAATAGAGGAATAAACGAATTTTAGCTTTGGTATCTTGGTCGTTGATGCTTTGTATAATTATAAATTATCTAAAACTTGATCCAGAGCTTTTTCTGCCTTGTAATACGTTTCAAGCGCGGATGATTATCATAATAGATTTTCAACATATCATAAGATTCTCGTTTTTGAAAATCAGTGATTTCCAAATCCAGAAAACACAAATTTTTTCCCTTTCCCAAAAAGAAATGATAAACTTCTTCAATTTTTAAAATGTATCACAAAGTTCACATTAGATCTGAATGTGAAATAATGGAGTTCAGAATGGACGGGATAAGTATCCATGAATCAGAGTTGCCAACTCAATCTACTTTCTTGGAGTTGGACAGCTTATTGGCTAACCAGAAGGTCGGCAACACAGTCAACAGATGTAGAACAAAGAGAAGGTCTTGCAGATCCAACGGCACGACATAAAACCAAAAGTAGGAGAAGGAGACAGATCAAAGAAACGACAACTGATGA
Source organism: Berberis vulgaris (assembly GCA_963556465.1). Lineage (NCBI taxonomy): Eukaryota > Viridiplantae > Streptophyta > Magnoliopsida > Ranunculales > Berberidaceae > Berberis > Berberis vulgaris. The sequence goes on along the minus strand of OY747132.1, from coordinate 81,675,954 downwards.
GCTAAGACAGAGAATATCAGCCAGTAATAGACAAATTTTTTAAAAAAAAAAAAAAAAAAAAAACTACCCAACATAAGTGAATGATCCAACTTTGGGAAGAAAATCGTTGGGCTAGAAATTATCAGCTGCATACAAAATGATTGAATGGTCCCAGAAAGCTAGTCTAAACCTAGATTTGGGCAAACCTTGCATATTACATATCTATAGCGCAATATATATATTGTTCCTTTCTCTCTAGCGAAACAAGAGTCCAAAACTGAAAAAACAAAAAACAAAAAAGTTTAAGAGCCATAATTATTGTCTAGGGGATATGACAAGGCACAAACTATTTTGATATCGTGATTATCTTGGATGTAACTAATTTCTGGAGCAAGTGGACTACAAAATTCATATAACATAAATGCCTTGGAAGTAAGAAAAAAAATCCCATGGCCCCATCTGTTCTAAAATAATAGGATATAAATTAGTGTTCTGAAAATCGCTAGGCAGTAGGCGGGCAGCAAGCAGGGGACTAGCGCCCAGGGCCCTAGGCGGTTATTTATTTATTTATTATAATTTATAAAATTTGAGTATAATAGCATATATATTACTTCCAATTCAATGCCAATATACATATGCAAAATGTATTAAAAAAAATAGCATTAATTTTTTTATTTTTTTGAACTAAAAATAAAAAATTAAAGAGATTTCAATAACTCGGCTAGGTGGCCGCCTAGCCTGCCCCCAACCGCCCAGCGCCTAGACCCTGCCTGGGCCAATTTTTAGAACATTGAATAAATGCATACATCTGAATGGACATTCTAGGGCTGCACTCAACTTTCATGAGATGAATCTCCTTATACAACCAAAGGATTTGCATTTGAAGACAAACAAGGAACTGCATCAAGGCATAAAAAACGTGGAAGGAAAATGATATCAACCAAATTGGAAATACTTCTCATAAAACTTAACCTGGAAAGTAATGGACCAACCTTATCAACTAGAATAAAAGTGATTCCATCTGATATTTTCCTCTTTTCTCCACTTCACATCCGATTGCTTCTAGATCACTAGTCTATTTCCCCATTTCCCAAAAAGCACAATCAGAACAAGGACTGCAAGTCCTTTTGAGACATTGAACTGGGTGAAGTTGTAAAACTGGATATAGGTTGCATTTGATTATACTGCCATTTTGAATGGAATGATGGACCTGATTAGATATTGAAAATTAACAGGAATATTAGTGAATCAAAAAGAAATATTTGAATGGAATCCTTTTGGATATCATGACATTATGAAAGCTGAGGAATAAGCATAAATGAAAAAAAAAAAAAAAAAATTAGTAATCAAGTGAAATCCATTCGTGTTGTAAGCTTCCAATTCAAATGGATATTTTGATGCAAGTCAACTTGAGAAGAGAAATCCGTAGAACCCTGCTAACTGAACCTCATTCAATAATCTATGCCCATGAAAACCATTATCAATGCTCATTCATAGACCCAAAGACAATACTTCTTAACAAATTAGGAACGATAATAACATCATATTCAAATACTGCCTTAGAAAACAATGAAACAGCCAGAGTTAAAATAAATAAATAAATAAGTTCATAAAAGAACTTCTAGACAATCTCAAACTCCTATGCTTTAGATAACAACTTAACAAGTATCCTAAATTACTAAGTATTTTCCTGCATCAGGGCTCGTCCTTATTTAAACTCAGCTCTTAAAATTTGATGGCAAAATAGGAAATTTGGAGGTGAAATTCAAAACGCAAATGATGCACATTTTCCACTTTAATAATGTACCAATTTGATGGAAGCATTTAAAATTTGCTCCCTGGTCTTGCCAAAATTTCTTCTTCAACTTTCACGTTAAAATGAATCTCTAGGGGAGTCTCTTCTTGTGGTTCATCTTCCTCCAAATCGTCATCACCTGAATTGTAGATGGAGGAATCGTTGGCACCAATTTCTTCTAGCACAGTGTATACTACTTTCTATTGCTCACTCTCTTTTGTCATCTTTATACTTTGCTGATAAATTTAACTCCACTTCAACTAGCATAAATTGGACAACAAACTGAGATATGTATTTCCTCAAAGAATTTAATTTTATACTTTCAAAAGGAGATTCACAGATATTCCGAATAGGGTTGACACAATTCACAACAGGTTTCAAAATATATGTCTTGAATCTTATCCCAAAATCAGGTGAAAACACGGCTATATCTGAGACATATCTGCATATATCATGATGGTTAACGAAATATCCCTAAATATCATGATTCATATCCAAAATCACGGTTGCCATTATATTGAGTTAAACCAATCCTACCTACCACAGTTGTGTCTAAATAAGAAATGGGTCGTTATATTAAAATCACACCATCATAAGTAATAAGGTTTTCATATGGTGGGTTTCAACCTGGTTAACTCTCTTACATTTGCTGGTTAGCAAAGTTAAAAGAAAAAATAAGAGTTTTAAATGATGGTGGTGGCAGGAAGGAATAATTAAAAAAAAAGGATATTCAGAATTTTCTTAGGCTAGAGTTTAGGTAAGTGTTATTTGATTGTTACTCTTAGTTTTCTTAGAACCCTTCACCACTTCCCCATTGTTAGTTTCCCCTATTTCCATCATTAAAAGAATTTTTTTTATATACAAAAAAAATATTGGTGGTGGAGCATGGTCATTCTTAGAGAAGAAAATCCAAGGCTCCTAAACATCTTCGCTCCCCTCTATATATCAATGCAATAAAACAGTAAAAGCAATGCATTGAGTGACACCCATAATAGCTCGTTACCACAAATCAAGTCATCATTGTCACTGCAGATTTCAATATTTCATAAAAAAATTTCAAACAAGCACCCCGCCAAAGGACTTCAATGACAACAACAAGCTATTTCTGATCCAATTTCATAAACTGCACTGGGGCACCTAAACAAGCTAGTATCAAACACCGCCAATTTCCACCCTAATTGTGCTGACAATTTCAAGAGATCAAACACCCAAATTCACTAATCCACTCCCCACTCTGGACATTAAGACCCCTCAAAATCAAACCTTGAAATTACTACCAAAACCGAAATTTTGTCACTTTGCACTCGTTTAGTATCAAATTATGACCCAAACCCACACATATAACTAGCTATTGTGCTTCAATTTACTCGAACCACTTCAAAATTTTCAAACAGTAACAAATAGATCAAGATAAGTTATCCAATTGGTAGAGATAGAAAGAGAAAGGGAGCAACTTTACCTGTGATCTGAGGAGGATTTCGATCAAGACTTCATCTTGCACATTCGATCGATTCGATTCGCCATTTTGTTCTTCGTTTGAATCTACAAAACATTTCTACTGGGTTATTAGGGTTAGCATTTGAAATTGGGTTTTTTTTTTTTTTTTTTGAAGTATTTATAACGCCTTACCATGAGTTGACCGCGCTTCGGTCCGTGCTGATACTAGTGTCAGGTTCGTAATTTTTTGAATTTTCAGGTAATTTCTTGGAAGTAAATTAATTAGTACTAGCACCCATAAGCATGCTACTTGTGCACAATTTTCTTTTCTTTTTGTAACCATGATGAAGCTAGCTACACTCAATTTTGATGAGGGGATTTTTTTTAAATCCCTTAGCCTTCCATCCCAAATGTTGTTGGCGGGATTCGAACCTGAACTTATAATTTCATCTGTCACAAATCTATTGCTAAGCTCGTAATCCATTGAGATTAATTTAGTTCATTTCATGATTATTTGTAGTTTATATTTAAAGTACAATGGATGAACAATAGACAACATAATTATCAACAACTTTTTTATACGACCCAAGTAAGCCTCGCTCACTAGTATTTCGGCAATTCTTCATGTTGCTTTTACATAACTTCCCCCTTGTACCATCAATTGTCACCTTCGGAAGGAGGCTTTCTTCGCCCTTCACCTAAGCTGCACAGAAAATGCACAAAGCCAATCCCAAGGAACAGTGAGCAGGCGTCATAATGACTTTGGCACTAAGCAGGCGTCAACCCCATACATGGTTTTACGACTTTGCAGATACCTGTGTTTTTGGTAAATAGTCGCCCAGATGACTACTCATGGTGAACAGAAAAAAAAAAAAAAAAAAAAAAAAAAATTTTAAAAAAAATAAAAAAATTGGTTTTGGGCATGCCACTTCCTCCAATCTATGAAATACAGTGTTAAGTTTTTTATTAATATTTTTTAAGTCATGTTGAGTTTAAATGGCATTAGCTTTTAGTCACAGTATTGGCGGGGCCATTTAACCATGTATTAGAAATCATAATGTTGATATTTATATCTATACTCATAAAAATGTAACATTTGTCTTAGTACAAAAATATGTCAATATTATTTTATTTGTGGGGTACATAGGGAGATGAGAAACAAAAAACATTATTGATAAAAGGCATGTGGGTCTGCATCTCCTCTGTTGAATTGACCACGTGGGGGGTTATGAGACTCAAACGGTATTTTATGAAAAAACCATTTGCCTTTTTTCCTCATTTTACTTAAGTGGAACATGGATCGTATACGAAATTTTGCATTTAGGCTACTGGTGTTGAAGCCCATGACCAACACACATAGACCCAAACAATTTTTTCAAGGAAAAATTGTTAGAGTTTATATGATTTAACAGTTCATTATTTTTCTTTACCAAAAAAAAATCATTATCTTTCAACCAACAGTAATGAAAAACTAAATGAATAAATAAATAAAATTACGTATACCCAATTACTAGGTTACTAGTTAGACCACGAACTCACTTAGCACAGAAGGTACCTTTGTTATTCAAGTTTGTTTTTATTAAGAAAAATGACGACCATTATAACCAGTGGGCAATTCAGTATAATGCAGACTTCATGGATGATAGAGCAAATGAAGAGAGAGTAAAAAAAGTTAGAGTCTATGATTTCTAACTCGTGGAGTTTTAGGTGTGGCAAGTACTTGTCACACCCCGCTCAGAAGAAAAATCGCTACTGACAATGAGATTTTCAACAAACGGCGTGTGACATCTACTCACGACTACATTCTCACATGCAATTTGTTGGAACGAAATAAAAATATATTCAACAAAACTCAAAACACAACAACTCAAACTTTCTAACATCGTCCCCAAATTCATACACCATAGCTAGTACATACACAAACTTTTTCTCTCTAAATACAAAAAAAAAAAAAAAAAAAAAAAAAAAAAAAAAAAAAAAAATCCAAAACATCATATTAACACTAGCAGAAACTATGAGTTACTTCTACACGGCTTGATCAACAAAATCGCTTCCAACATCTGCACTCCAATAAGAGTACACTCCTTTGCCACAAAACAAAGCAAAATGGATCAGCTAATGCTGGTATGATTAGATTATAAATTAACAACCGGTAAACTTAAATACTATGATCCACACCTTAAAATATATCCACGCCTACTACTTTAACCTCATATTACGCTATACAACTTATTAATGATACAAAATTCATATGATCATAATAGTTTAATAATTAATCCTATGAGATAAACCACCCCTACAACACACAATTAGACGGTTTACCTCTCTCAGCAATTTAGATGCACATTGTCATAATATCTTTAACATACTTAAAATACTTCATTTTCAAATCGTGACATGCCATTTTTTAATTATAACATGTTTATTTTTAAATCATATCTTAATTTCTTAGTCCTAAGGAACTTTCTCACTATCACGTGAGTTAAAACTCGTACAGTGGCTTAGTTTTACTTTCGGAGAACATGTTACATACAAATTTTCAAGCCATGACATACTTTATCGCACCTATCCATATGTCAAATGTGTCGCACCCCGACACACCTCTATTTGTGTACTAATACACACTTTGAGAATGTATGCATTTCAAATGGGGTGTCGTATCTGAAATGCATAATTCATCTTAAACAACTAGACATACGGGCCAAATCACAAACACAAAATTGCACATTACAATATGACCAAGTCTATTAACTATTCCTCTTTATTCTCAGGAATACTTCACTGTATCACGCGAGTCATGACTCGTACAATAGCTTGGTTTTTCCATTTTGAGAAATCAGACTCTGCTCCTCAGGAACACTCCACTATATTACGCGAGTCATAACTTTCAAAGTGGCTTAATTCTCTTATTTTGAAAAAATAGGTTACGTACAACTCAGTTTGTACAAGAACAATGATGCAATGTCATCAGTATCAGAAAATGAGGCATTTATTGTCAAACCACTTTGTGCAATTTACAACACTAGAGCTTGGTATTCATGTCAGCATTAAAATCATTATCAATCATTCCATAAGTTTTCAACCATGTATAACTGAAAAAATACAAAAAGTGGTAATGTCATTTTGAAAACCTCATTTAGGTAATAGGGGACTTTTCAAATGTAGCATAATAACAAATGATGCACAACGGCCCAAAGAAAATATTTACTCAAAACACGCATTTTGAGGCATACAAACTTTTAGGGGTAAATTTGCAATTTTATAAATTTACACCTTTTTAGTTTTATTTGGTAGATTTAACACAAGGATTCCAACAGCGTAAACCTCGTGAAAAAAGGTGTTATGGGCACGGACTGTATTCCAAGCCTAATCAGAGTTCGGGATGAAGCAAAGTCATGGTCAAACATATGAAATCGTGTTGACATCATCGTCTTCTCCACTTAGCCAAAACAGAACTAAAATTTTGCTCAACCTATAGTTTTATATTCGTTATATCTTATTCAATTCTAATCAAATTAAACATTTTACCCATCATTAGAAACCTCTCATTCCAAATTATTCAAGGGTGGTCTCATTTAAACATAATACTAAGCGCAACGATAAATATGATCGATAAACAAACCCAAATGACCATGTTTACCCCTGTTTTGCAGTGACTTTTGTGTATAAAACATCTTTTGCTAAATTATAATTAGTGTAATTCTACACCAAATTTTGTGATCTACACACCTATGTAAAAGTTTACATATTCAAATTTCTAGTCATATATGTTTTCAATATTAAAATAATCATATATTATCCGAACTAAAGATTTTAGTTATATCTTACTCACATCATCTTTAGAACCAAGACTATCATTGATTTAGTTAGATTTTCCTTCCAATTTCTCATTCAATTCACTTTAATTACTTCTTTATTTTTCAAATCCTTCATACACCAAATATTTTTTAATTGAGTCCTTCTACAGTGCCTGGTATTTTGTGCATGAGCTTATGTCTGGAAGATGTCATCCACATGTTTTGCTGATGTGGAGGTTAATATCTCTTTTGGCAAATCCATTATCACATCCATCACGACAAATTTAAAATCCCATCATTCTATCTCATCATCCCATCTCATCATCCCATCCCATCCCATCCATCATCTCATCTCATCCCATCCAATCCATCATCTCATTAACACATCACACCATCCCTCATGTTGTTTGCGTTTTTTAGCCCTTGTGTTTTTTTTTCAAGTTTTGCCACGTTATCAACCTGCACGTGCCTTGTACCATCCAGGCATGGAACAATCAGCGTAGAATTGTTGTTTTTAATTTCTTTACTCTCAACTACTCTTTTTCTTATTTCAGATCTATTTATTCTCAGGCTCAAAGATGTTCACCTAAATGAATCTTTTTGACAAATGTAACCAATTTTGTCAGATGTTACACTTTCTCTAATAATTAATTAGAGGACTACAAATAAATCATTATATTAGAGACTGAAGTATAATTAATCAATGTTTCAGAGGTACTGGATTTTATTTTAAAGTACGAAATGTAAATGACAAAATAGAGAAATAAAAATTTAGTTATAAAAAGTTTTTTTTTTTAAATAATTTATAGATAATTGGGGGACTTGAAATAAATTGTGTTAGGAGCTTAGATGTAATATATCAATGATTAAGAAGTGTTGTTTTGGATAATTAAGAACATTTAGAGGGATTTGTTGGCGCGCCTGGGTCCAGTCCACTATACATAGTAACGATATTGTCCCTAACTTAAACACCCATTATCTTGGGCCTACCATCCGGGCCATGGGTGTGGGGTTTTTATCTTAAAAGGCCTCGTTGCTATTAGGGAGTGGACCATCTCTTTATAAACATTAGTGACGACTCATCTTACTTGATGTGGGACTATTCAAGCCAACTCCATCCCAACAATCTCCACATTTGGCGCGAAATCGTCACACATCCTACAATCCATCCACCGATCTGCAACATCTCGAAGTACACCTCCTCCTCGAGTCTCATGTGCGATCACGATCCTGTGGGTAGCACTCGGTGTACGAGCTGCTATCCTGGCGTTGTTGGCTCCACCTTAGTTGCAACCACCGCACTAACTCCACCTCGAACGGACTTGTAGGATACCTTCTCTTGGCAAGGATCTGGCGGACCGTGCACATGTGACGCTCTACCTGGCTCGCTACCTCGTGCCTGATCCCCAGCAATGTGTCCCCTTTCACCAATTGCCATGTGCTGCCTTGCACCACCTACCAAGTCCCCGCCGAACCTGGCTCTGATACCACTTGTTGACATGGCTCGCTACCTCGTGTCTGATCCCCAGAACAATGTGTTGCCTTGCACCACTTGCCAAGTCCCCGCCGAACTTGGCTCTGATACCACTTGTTGGGGCGCCGAGCGCGTGCGCGCACCTAGGTCCACTATACATAGCAACGATATTGTCCCTAACTTAAACACCCGCTGTCTTAGACCTACCATCCGGGCCACGGGTGTGGGATTTTTATCTTAAAAGACCTCGTTACTATTAGGGAATGGATAATCTCTTTATAAACCTTAGTGACGACTCGTCATCATTTGATTTGGGACTATTCAAGCTAATTCCATCCCAACAATCTCCACCTTTGGCGCGAATCGTTGCACATCCTACATCCATCCACCGATCTGCAACATCTGTGGATTTTTTTGACAAATCTGCAACATATGTGGCCCAAGTAGGAGATTGTTGAAAATATCCAACATGTGTGGGCACACATATGTTACCTTAAAAATGTGTATAACCTAATAATCTCAAAATTTGCTATCACATATGAAGGTGTTTTCAAACAATCTCATCCATTGACTATATAGGTATAGGACTAAAGAAACTTTCATCACATTTAGCGCAACTAAATCCATCAATAGTCATGTATACCCATACAATCAAATGACATAGATCAATCATGGATGCGTAGCATGAAAATTACATGTAATGTGATCTAAACATGTATATTTCCAACTGGTTCTACTTTAAACTTTATTGAGATCGAACTTTAACACAATAAACCAGAGTGTGAATAAACTGAATATTTTATTTCTGCAGAAAATACCCAAATACACAAAATGTGTCCAAAAAACCGATATAGAGCAATCAAATATACAAACTCTCACTAAACCAAAATATCCTCAAATGATATAACACTCATATGAGCAGTGTGCTCATGAAAGACCTTGGGTGGTAATCCCTTAGTAAGCGGATCCGCAATCACAGAGTTTGTCCCAATGTGCTCTATAAAAATCTGTTTATTCTATACTCTTTCAATTTTGAGCTCATTAGGTTGTACACATTTTTTAGGTAACATATGAGTGCCACACATGTTGGATTTTCCAACAAGATTATGTTTGATTATAAATTATCTGAATTTTGGAAGGTAGAAACGTAAAAAATGTAATTATACACAAACAATCTTTGTCCCTTTTACGACCTTTTCATATATAATCTATCTTACAATTCACATTAGCCTTTTTGTTTGTCCTACGTGGCATGAGAGAGTTTGTCTTGGTGGTCACCACTTAAGTGAAAAATTTTAAAATTTTGAACTCCCGACTCTTAACCTCCCACTCTCTCAAACTCTCCCTCATCCTATACCTCTACTCCACCTCTCCAAACTCTCAACCCACCTCTCCACCTCTACATCTTCAAGTCTCAGACTCTACATCTTCTTTGCATGGCTTCATCTTTCACAATCACAACACCTCTCCACCTCTGCTTCTCCATCTTCTTCTCTGCGTAAAGGAGTGTTTTGCTGCGTCAAGGAGAGTAGAAGAACAAAGCTTCTCTTCGTGAAGGAGGATCTGTCATATGATTCTGGTAATCAACTCCTCAATCTCCCATTTCTTCTTGATTTCTAGCTTCAATGGGGTTTCCTCTTCAATGTATTCTCCAATAAAAAAATCCAGTTCTTCTTCTTCTTTGACTTCTTCATTTTCTATTTAAAAGCCTCTGCTAACTCACCTCTACTACTGGATGCACCATATTTGTTTGATGAAATTCCTCTTTGAACAAACACTGTTTGTAGAAAAATGTTTGATTTCTTCTTTCTTCTTTCTTCTAAATTTAAAATGAATAGAGTTGGGTTTTAGTAACTTGTAGATGATGCATTGTGGTGTTTTGTCTTTGAATTGATTAAGAACTTAGTCTTTTCAGAAAACCTTTGAAGCTAAAACATGTCAGGGAGTTGTATGGAGAAATTTCATTTCTAGTTTGAAAATCCAAAGTTTATGACAACTGAATTCACTTCAATATTCTTCTTTGTGACATTTTCTAAGTATGTACTATCAATTTAAGAAGCAATGATAATCCAATCTATTTAAGAGCAAAGTAGAGAATTTTCATGTAGATGAAGTTGAGTGGGGATAACATTATTATCCTAGCATTGTTAATTACCATCGTGAATTGCTTTGTTTGCATTGGTTGTTAAGGTATTGGTAGTTTCATTGTTGCATCTAATAGTCATTTATGAATACATGGACACTAGCTAATGCTTGAAAATCTGATGTACAGGTGGTTTAATAATAAGAGCAAGTAGAGCATTTTCATGTAGATAAAATTAATTAGGGATAACAATATTAATCTGGCATTGTTAATTACCATTGTGAATTGGTTTGTTTGATTTGGTTGTTAATTTTCCTTCACAATCACATGTATGAATGGTTGATACTATTTGTAGTTGAGAATGCTTGCTTTCGAAAAATCAGAACTTAAAGAATATGAGTGTCGTAGGCAGCATGTTTGCTTGCTTAGTGCTCCATTTTAGGTGTCAATAATAATCTTGCAATAATAATCCATTTTCATGTAGATGAAATTAATTGGGGATAGCAATATTAATCTGGCATTGTTAATTATCATTGTGAATTGGTTTGTTTGATTTGGTTGTTAAGGTATTGGTAGTATGATTGTTGCATCTAACTGTCATTTTTGAATTCAAAAAATCGATACTTGACAAAGGAGAAACCTTGATTCATCAATTTCAAGTTTTCTTCTTTTTTGAAGTTGTATTTACACTGTGAATACATGGACACTAGCTAATGCCTGAAAATCTGATGTACAGGTGGTTCAATATTAAGAGCAAGTATAGCATTTTCATGCAGATGAAATTAATTGGGGATAACAATATTAATCTGGCATTGTTAATTACCATTGTGAATTGGTTTGTTTGATTTGGTTGTTAATTTGTCTTCACAATCACATGTATGAATGGTTGATACTATTTATAGTTGAGAATGTCTGCTTTCGAAAAATCAGAACTTGAAGAATAAGAGTGTCATAGCCAGCATGCATGCTTGCTTGCTTAGTGCTCCATTTTAGGTGCCAATAATAATCTGGCAATAATAATTCATTTTCATGTAGATGAAATTAATTGGGGATAACAATATTAATCTGGCATTGTTAATTACCATTGTGAATTGGTTTGTTTGATTTGGTTGTTAATTTGCCTTCACAATCACATGTATGAATGATTGATACTATTTGTAGTTGAGAATGCATGCTTTCGAAAAATTAGGACTTAAAGAATAGGAGTGTCGTAGGCAGCATGCTTGCTTGCTTAGTGCTCCATTTTAGGTGTCAATAATAATCTGGCAATAATAATCCATTTTCATGTAGATGAAATTAATTGGGGATAACAATATTAATCTGGCATTGTTAATTACCATTGTGAATTGGTTTGTTTGATTTAGTTGTTAAAGTATTGGTAGTACTTGATTCATCAATTTCAAGTTTTCTTCTTTTTTGAAGTTGAATTTACGCTGTGAAAGATAATTAAATTAGTTTTGGTATTTTGTTGGAATGGGAGTGTCGTAGGCAGCATGCTTGCTTGGTTAGTGCTCCATTTTTTGTGTCAATAATATCTGCCATTTTAGTGCTCCAACATTTTAATGAAATTGTGATTTTGAACCATAGTGGATGCAATAAGTGTATTGATCATGAGATGATTTGATTGAATTGTTGGTTTTGAATTGGTTGTGACATTGTGCTTATGATCTGACATGCATTTAGTGCTTTGAGTTTTGATGTGTTGGGGTTTGATCTTAGTTTGCAGTTTGTTCCAAGGTAGCTTGCTTGGTTTTGAATGCTCTTTTGGGTACTTAATTGGTTGAGAAATGCATGTCAGAACATTTTAATGGAAGTGTTATTTTTGAACCATAGTGGATGCAATAAGTGTATTGATCATGAGATGTTTTGATTGAATGATTAGTTTTGAATTGGTTGAGACATTGTGCTTATGATCTGACAGGCATTTAGTGCTTTGAGTTTTGATGTGTTGGGGTTTTTTAACATAGTTGATGGAAAAAATACAATGGAAAAAGATATGATTGAAAGAATAATGTCAATTCCAGAAGATAAATGTATGATGGATAGTTTATAATCGCCGCTTTTGGTTAAATTGAAGGTTGGATTGCTTTTTGAATTGATGGTTGGTCCAAAAATATAGCTCAATTGTAATGCGTTGAATTGGTTGAGAAATTGGTTAAGCATGCTTGTTTGCTTGCTTGCAGACAGCTTGCTTGCTTGCTTCCTTGCAGGCAGCATGTTTGCTTGCTTAGTGCTCCATTTTAGGTGTCAAAAAATTCTGCCATTTTAGTGCTCCAACATTTTAATGGAAGTGTGATTTTGAACCATAGTGGATGAATTAAGTGTATTGATCATGAGATGATTTGATTGAATAGTTGGTTTTGAATTGGTTGAGACAGTGTGCTTATGATCTGACAGGCATTTAGTGCTTTGAATTTTGATGTGTTGGGTTTTTTTTAACATAGTTGATGGAAAAAATACAATGGAAAAATATATGATTGAAAGAATAATGTCAATTCCAGAAGATTAATGTATGATGGATATTTTATAGTCCCTGCTTTTGGTTAAATTGATGGTTGGATTGCTTATTAAATTGATGGTTGATCCAAAAGATAGTTCAATTGTAAAGCTTTTGTTGCAATCTAAATACATTTCCTCTTTTTTTTCAGGGATCCCTAACATTTCATTGTGCCTGACCGTAATTATGGACCACTTAGTTCAAAATCCACCCTACTCCGAAATGATGATTTTCGGACAGGTACTATAGTAGGTTGATACTACTACATCTTACTTCGAATTGGTTGTCTCATATGTATGACACATTTTTTGTTTGCAGGTGGATTCAACCGTAGAAGGATCTGTAAGAAAAATGCATAGTTTTTCCACCATAATTGGACAATTTTCACCTTAAAATTACTCATTTACTTATATGTTTGCCATAGATCAAATTTCTAGAAAAACAAGGCGTCACGGTTACAGTTCGTGATGAGCAAGTTGATTCAAACTTGCCGAGGACAGTAAGAAATTTTGTTAATTTCTCTTTTCACTTAGTTTTTAATAAACTAGCCAATGATTTTAACGTGTCATCCTTTTATTATGAGCAATTTCTTATAGACAATGGCCTCAGGTCCAATGTTCCCAACCAACAGGTATTATTTCTATTTATTTATTTGTTTTTTCTTTTCCACTATTTCTAACAATAAATAGATACATATTTATTTATACCAAGTTCTCTGTTTTTCTATTGTTAAAGCCAAATATGGATATTTATACCAAGTTCTCTGTTTTTCTATTGTTATACCAGGTCCAATAACGTTTCCAAGCGTGTGCTAGGCCAACGTTTGCGTCGAGAGAGAGAAAAAAATCAACCTAAGTTAGACACTACCTTGACTGCTAGTGTGAATACTACAAAACAGAGAATATCCAAACTCCAATGCTTTGGGGTATGTACATCTGTTTTTTCTAACAAAATTTATATTGGTGTCTGTTTCTTTATATAAGTATGTACATATGCTTCTTTAACCTTACACCTTCGAAAATTATAATTATATTGGTATGTGTTTCTTTCTAGGGAAAAGGAAAAACAAAAGTGATACCCAACAATCACGCAATACCATTAAAAGGTATTCTCATAGATGCTACCAAATCCCGTGCTCAAGAAGGGAAAGATTTTATAGATGCACCATCAATTTATAATGTTAGTGATCAAAGGAGGAAACGAAAAGCCACAATTGCCGAAAAGGAAAAAAGCAAATTTGTTGGGGAGTGTACAACATTCTTAACATTCAATGCATGTGATGATCTGTGTACTGCATTATTTATATTAATTGTTTTGTAATAGGTAAAGGCAACAAACATAGCGAACATTGTAAACTATGTGGTACCATCGAAAGGTGATGTAATAGGGTCTGCCAAATCTCCTATTGCTAAGGGAATTGATGAACTTGCATATATTTTGGTACGTTTTGATAACTATATATCTCCAAATGTATGTTTTTCAAAATTCTTATGCTTATTTGCTTAAGTTTTTTATGCAAGGGAAAGGAAAATGCTGGTTCTATTCAAAATGGTAAACGAAAAGTGGTATTTATCCAGGTATGTTAAGTGCGTAACTTTATTATTATTATTATTTTTATTTTTCTTTACTTTACTTTACTATCCTAGATTCAAAGTATGTCATGTATGTGTTATTAGGCCCCTTCTTATTTTCCCATTGTCTATGCACGTTTTCATTATTTAGATTATATGCATGCCTTAATTCTTTTAGTTTGTAATCATTTACCAGTTTAAATGTATTTTAGGATAACAACATTGTTCAGAATAATAATTCAAAACGTGCATCCACATAACGTTTGCGTCGAGAAAAAGAGGGAATTTTATGTAGGACACCTCCTGTTCAAATACCTTTTCCTTCTTTCACACCCAATGATCGCGCTTTTCCACAAAAGCAGTGAAAACAATCACGAACGGCTGTGCTCAATATCATCTCTCCCCGATGCATGGATTATGAATTTTTTACTATGTTAGATCAAAATGTGTTGCCACCACAACAACCAAGGAGGTGTTCATTTTCTACGTCTAACGCATCCCCAAATGCACCAACAAACATGTATACTTCTTTTTTTCTATTTTCTCATATAATTTTACTTTATCAAGTTTTCTAAATTTTAACTCATTATATTCTTAAAATTTGTTCAGGCCAATTACAAATGACCGACTTCCTAATGACGATACTTCCCGTCATAGTGGTTTGGATTTTCGGCATGAAATTGACTCACAACCTCATCAAGAAGAAACACGTCATTTCTTAGGCAAAATGAATTTTTTGTGTCCTCATTGCTCAGCACTACATTGGAAAGATGAAAAATTGAAGGCATATTCGTTAAGGAATCTTTTTTTCGGAACGTGTTGTTTGCAAGGAAAGGTGAAGCTGCCACTGTTATCTACCCTCCACCATTGCTTCAAGTGTTGTATGAGGGAGATGATGTTCAATCAAATAATTTTCGTACACATATTCGCGAGTATAATGCTGCAAATGCATTTACGAGTCTTGGTACTAAATTTGAGCCAAGAGTACTCAATGGGAGGGGTCCCCCAAGCTTTATTATTCATGGAGAATTACGACATCAAATGGGAGCGTTAATTCCGCAACAAGGCCAAGATGCAGTTTATTCACAACTTTACATTTATAATCCCGATTCAGCATTACATACCCGCAGTCGTCAAAATCCACGCTTGAGATTAGATGTGCTCAAAATCATTCAAGATGCTTTGTTGCAGTATAATGTGTTTGTGGAAAAATACCGTCAAGCATATGAGATTCTGAATCAAACAAATTTTGTTGACCAAAACATACATGTGTATTTACATTATAGTTGTCATAAAAATCGGCGGCGTTACAATCTTCCTTCATCAAATGAAATATCAATTATTTTGCCAGGAGATGTCCCTGAAGTAAACACAACCAGAGATATTGTCATATATTTGCGAGGAAATCAAGAGTTGATGAAAATTAATGAATGTCACACAGCTTACTTACCGCTTCATTATGTGCTATTATTTCCGTATGGCGACTTAGGTTGGGAACTTGAATTAACTCAGTGGGATGTTACAACTAATAGGTGTTCAAATAAACGACTTACTCAAATGGAGTTTTACAGTTATCGTTTGTTCGAACGACCAACTGAGTAATCAACAATTTTGAGAGGTGGCAAATTGCTCCGGGAGTTTTTAGTAGATGCTTGGGCTTCAACAGAGCAAAATCGATTAATGTATGTGAGGAACAATCAAACAAAGCTCAGGGCTGAGCTCTATGAAAGTCTTACAGACATTGGGCCCGATGGGTTAAGACCAGATCAAGTTGGGAAGCGACTTATTTTGCCGTCATCCCATCTTGGTAGTCCAAGACACATGTTTGAGATATTTCAAGATTCAATGGCTATCAAACGTTACAACAATTATCCAGATATTTTCGTAACCATGACTGCAAATCCAAACTGGCCTGAAATTATGGATGCTATGTTACCTCACCAAAAGCCTACGGATCACCCAGATATAGTAGCTCGAGTTTTTGAGTTAAAAAGAAAATGTCTAATGGATAAGATTATCAAAAGAGGCACATTCGGTGATGTTGTAGCTCATGTCTTTACCATTGAATTCCAAAAGCGTGGGCTACCTCATATGCACGCACTTATAAGATCGTGTGTGCAGAATTTCCTGACCCAGATAAAGATCCGATGTTATTTCAAACAGTTTTACATTGTATGGTACATGGACCGTGTGGTGCTCGAAATTCTGGAGCATCGGGTTTGGAGAATGGGAGGTGCACAAAAAAATATCCTCGCGAAATTTCAGAAACAACAACAATGGGCCAAGATGAATATCCTATTTATCGACGCCGCAATACTGGCCGAGTATATAATGTGAAGGGGCAACCAATAGATAATAGAGATGTGGTGCCATATAATCCATATCTTTCAAGGATGTTTGATTGTCATATTAATGTGGAAGTGTGTGAGGGAATTAGATGTGTTAAACACATACACAAGTACATTTATAAAGGTCATGATAGAACAACAATGATACTAGGGGGAGTAGATGAAATCCAACAATATCTTGATGCTCGATATATTGGTCCGCCAGAAGCTGCTTGGCGTATATTTGGTAATCTTTTACATGAAGAAAATCTACAGTGGTTCGATTGGCGCTTCATTTACCTGGAATTTATCATGTTGTGTTCAATCCTACAGATCAAGCACAATCAATTTTACTTAGAGCTAGACACCAAATGTTGACTTTAACTGCATTTTTTGCATGTTGTGCTGTAGATCCGTTTGCACGTACATTTACCTACCAACAATTCCCCCAACATTTTGTTTGGCAGAAATCACAAAAAATGTGGACAAAAAGAAAAATGGGCTATGCAATTGGAAGAATGTACTTTGCCAGTCCTCATGAAGGTGAAAGGTTTTATTTGCAACTGCTTCTAATGGTTGTAAAAGGGCCACAATCATTTGAACATTTGCGCACATATGACAATGTTTTACACGACACCTTCAAATTAGCTTGCACCTCACGAGGACTCCTAGAAGATGATGATGAATGGATTCAGTGCCTTGAAGAGGCTGCGATCATGAAAACTGGGAATCAGTTGAGAAGATTGTTTAGTGTTATTCTAATGGAATGTCATCCACTTCACTCAGATTTGCTATGGACAAGGTTCTCAGTGAATATATGTGATGATCTTTCGCACCAACTTCGAACAAGGTTCGGTATTTCAAATCCTATAGATGCTCAGACTCTGGATTACGGTTTGTATCTCATAAATCAATTTCTTCAAGAAGGAGGGAAGAATCTGACGAAGTTCCCACCTATGCCCCTACCAATTGAAAATTGGGACATGATAGTTGGTAACAAACTCATATGGGAACACCGAAAACTTCAGTATGATGGTCAAGAATCCGATGCACAATCATCCGTCGATCGTCTTAATGAGGCACAACGTTCTGCTTATACTGCAATAGTAACTTCAGTTCTTGAAAATAAAGGAATTCATTTTTTTTAATGGAGGTGCAGGAACAGGTAAAACATTTTTATACAACACCATTGCATCAAAATGTCGCAGCCTTGGACACATTGTCATTACCGTTGCATCATCTGGTATTGCGGCGTTACTATTAGTGGGAGGTAGAACATCTCATTCAATGTTTCGTATTCCGCTTGATGTCATGGAAAATTTAGTGTGTGGGTTTAGTAAACAGTCATTGCATGCTGAGTTATTCAGGGAGACCAAACTAATTATCTGGGATGAAGTTCTGATGCAACATAGGTATTGTGTTGAAGTAGTTGATCGTGCACTACAAGACGTTTACAACACCAATAAGTCATTTGGTGGTATTACTGTTGTTCTTGGGGGTGATTTTCGACAGATATTGCCAGTGATACCCAAAGGCGTCCGCGAGCAAATTGTGGCTGCATCTTTGAGGCATTCTAAGCTTTGGTTAAACATACAAGTTCTGACTTTGAGTTTGAATATGCGGTTGGACAATGGGGTAGGCAATGACGGGTTTACGAAGTTTTTGACTGAGGTAATATTTTTGTGTAAACAATTCTACATTTTACTACAATGCAATTTTTTTAATTACTAATTATTTTTATTTTATATAGATTGGAAGCACCGCACAAGATGTTATTCGTATTCCACCAACGGTGCACAAGTGCAAAGATTTAAGTGAACTAATTTCTTTGGTTTATCCTCAACTAAATGTAATAGGCACAGCGTCTCCGAATTATTTAACTGAGCGAACAATTCTCTCAGCAAGAAATGACGATGTGTGTGACATTAACAAAGCTGCATTATCTGATTTTTCAGGAGAAATCATTGTTTATTTAGCCGCAGATAAAATGGCGGAACATTTTGAAAATGATCATTCCATTACCAACCGTTATCCAACTGAGTATTTGAACTCACTTAATCCTTCTGGATTACCGCCATTTAAGTTAGAATTAAAAGTAGGTTGTCCAATTATGTTGCTAAAAAACATCGCACCTAAAGATGGACTTTGTAATGGAACACGTCTTATGGTTATGCGTTGTGCAACGCGTATAATTGAAGCAAAAATTTTAAATGGGGATAAGGCTGGCAATTTAGTTTTCATTCCTAGAATCTCTTTAACGCCACCATCTTCTGAGTTTCCCTTCAAAATGAAAATGCGTCAATTTCCAATGCGGTTGGCATATGCAATGACGATAAACAAGTCGCAGGGTCAATCTGTGAAATACGTTGGAGTTGATTTATGAACACCGGTATTCAGCCATGGCCAACTTTATGTTGCATTATCTAGATGCACAGCTTCTAATAGAATAAGTGTCCTTTTACCTCAAGATGGGCTGGATTCTACGACCAATATTATTTATCCAGAAGTTTTGTTGTAAGATTTTTGTAAATGTATGTTTTAATAAATTTTCTATTAATTTTTATATTTTGCTTTCATAAGATATGAATCTAATATTTATTATACATTTTTGTAGAATTGGGATATCATTGTCGAGGAGTTCAAAAAAAACCATTAAAAAACAAAAGTATAATGGTGGGCGTCATTGAAAATTGGCAAATAAGGTAATTACTTATAAGATGATTGAAAATAGCTTATTTTATTAACATTTTTTTTCTAATATTGTGTGTGATAAATTTGTAGATTTCAGTCATATTCTCTCCTTGCTCAAAGTTGGTGCATATAGACGCTGAGTCATTTGATAATGTGATGCAGAAGATGTTTGGAGCAGTTGGTGACAGTGTTCTAAAAATCGGCCTAGGCGGCCGCCTAGGCCCTAGAAGGTGGAAAACCGCCCAGATTAATGGTTGGGCGGGCAGTCTGGGCGGGTCTAGGCGGGTTTGGGCGGGATCTAATAGGCAACCTAGGCGGGGTCTAGGCGGTATGGGCGATTTTTATTTTTTAATAAGGCTGATTGTGTTCTTATTTTATTTTTCTTTCCTATTTTTTAGAAATAAACTATTTAATTATTTTTTATTCAGTATATGTCTAAATGTAGCAAAAGATGATTACTTAATGGAATTCTCAAAGGATCTGCCGGTACCAATTTTACTAATGTAGATTTTATCAAACATAACTGAGATTATTCATGCAATTTGAAGAAAAATAAAAGAGTACACAAATTCAAATTTATATAAAGTACCCATCATGACCAACTTCAGTCATTTGAGTTTTAATAAATTTTGTTCACGATTGTTAATTTTTCATGTTTTTAAATTTTGCATATGTATATTGGCATTAAATTGGATGTAATTGATAATGTATTATGCTTAACTTTTGTAAATTATTAAAGTTATAATACAAAACCTAAGACCGCCTAGGCACCTGCTCGCCGCCCGCCCAGCACCTAGCAATTTTTAGAACACTGGTTGGTGATAAATAATGGCTTTTGAAATGCGTATAGGTATAAATAATGTATGGCTTTGATGTACTTAAATGTTTTGATATTATTTTGGCGTGTGGAGATATTATTTGGTGTTCATGGCATTAATTGCCATTATAAATTTGTATGATAGGTTCAGACAGATTTCAATATTGAAAAATACAAGGGAAACTCTGTCGAAATTTTGAGTTTTTAATTCTTATGACATGTTCAAATAAATTACTTTATTCAAAAAAATGACATTTTGGATATAATGATATTGTGTGTCTCTTCGACCGCCAAAAAAACTCTTTTAATACTAAAAACGGTGAATATATATTGCGATGAGACAACAAGTTTTTGTGAATGCCAAATTATGTGAGGTACAAATGCTTATGACAAGTTTAAATATTGCAAAAGGGGAAGCTTTGTCAAAATTTTAAATAAGTTTAAATTTTTGTTAAAAATTCATCTTGATATTCTTCATAATCGAATATGTCATTCTGTTTGTCCTAATTAAATTATGTTTCTTCAACTGCTGTTTTACTAAATTGGGCATCAATTTCAGCCAATACTCACTTGGACAAACATGGGATATTTCCTTCTTACTTTTAGTTAAGCTGACATTTGGTGGAGATTAAATTCCTTAGCACATTGGTTGCGTTGATCAGTTTTATTAACATTGTTTTACTGTTCAAGAGTATTAACTTTTTACAAAATTAATTCATCATAATTGTTGTAATAGACAATTATGCAAGTGTTTTTAGAAATTGAAACAAAACCCCAAATTTGAGTATTCAACATAGCCGTGAAAGTATGATGTAATCTGCGATAGTGCCAATGGCACGGGTATTACACTAGTTTTTTAACAAACAATAATAATGTTACTCATATAATCAATTTATAAAAAATGAAATAAACGACTAGTTTTTTTTTTTCTTTTTTTCTAAATTAGGATTTGTAATAATTGGAAAATCAAACTTTTATATTATTATGTATTTTGAATGCTATATCCATCAAGCATCTAAAATTGCATATGATATTGAAATCATCATTGTTAGATTTTTATTTATTGTTGACAAAATTGTCTTATGTAACAAAAAATGTTAAACATTTGTTTGTGTTATTTAACAGATGATGTTAACGATGACAATGTGATGGACTTGGATGACCATATATCTCGCTCTTCTAGATCTTCATTTATGAATGTCTCATATCTTCTAAAAATTGTAAGAGGTTGCTATCTGATGAAGAGTTAAATTTTAAAGCCGATGTATTGTTCGATGCGGTTAAAGATGTCTGTAACTCGTTGAAGATAGACTATTTGGATCGATTGACTTTAAGTTTATGAGTTGTTACAAACATCTTAATAATGAATGTCTTAAATGTTTTAGACTTGTTTGTGAAAAGCCAACATTTATCTGCACTCTCTTATCTCTAAATATTGAAGAAAAATAATAGTGGCCATCGAGATAATTCAGTAAAATTAATTAAAAATTATACGATTTTTGTATGTTTTTAGTTGACTTGCATTACTCACAAGACTTCAATGTTAATGTATAGTACATCTTTAATGTTTTATATTTATATGGTACATATTTAATTTATTTGGTATAAGCCTAAAATAAATTTATCATTGAAAAAATTACACATTCAAACTATGGAAAAAATAATATGGAAAACTTTACACAATTTTTTTCTTTGAAAAATCAAACAGTGGAAAAAATACTATAGAGAAACTTTACCATAGTTTTTTTTTTCATTGAAAACTTTGTTTTCTATGAAAACTTTTCCAAAAATCAAAAACATTACGAGAGATCACAAATTCAAGGATTCAAACTTAGTCTGACAAATCAACATTCAACGGGTAGCTGAAGCATTTTTAAAAACGTGAATCTTAAAACAGAGAATTAGAGATAGTATTGTTAACATTTGCATTTGCTTAAGCTCCAGAAGTCATTGATCACTGTTACAGTGATGTTGCTTTCCTATAAATTTATGGTTTGAGATATAGAGTCAGAAACATATTTATTAAGGAAAAACAAACAATATAAAATTAGGGGTGACTATATATAATGTTGGCTATTTATATCCCACTAACAGTGGTGTTTATAATTTTAGTTTTGCAAAAGTATAATCAAGGCAAAACAGTTGTAATTCATTCAATATATTTTTCACTTAAAAAAACATTTATCTATCATTGTATTATTATACCATTTTATTCACCAACTCAAAATTTGTGTCAATATAATATTTGATAAACTTTATTGGTGGAAAAAATTTAACACCGTGAAATTTTTGATTAACGCAATTTTAAACGCGAAATATTAACACCGTGAAATTTTTGATTAACGCGAAATATTAACACCGTGAAATTTTTGATTAACGCGAAACATTTGTATGTCACAACGTTAGGTATTGAGTTCATTGGGGGAGGGAAAAATAGACGACGATGTATAGATTTTGCGAAAGAAAAGTTGTTAACGATATATGATGAGAGAGAGGCGCAATAATGAAGATTAAATGAACAAAAGTCGTGGTCGTTGGAATAAATTTGAGTTATTGTTGTGATCGTTGGGAATGTAATTACTTTAATTAATTGAGCTTAAATATACAATTTTAACATCTAATCCCCATTAGAGGAATCAATCACTTCACCATATTTGAACCTCAAAATCCTATATAAGTAGGATATTGACATTCTTTAATTATATTTATAAGTTTGTCACATTTCAACAACAATTGCATACATAGTATTTCTAAATTTCACCATTCGAGATGGTATCAAGAGGATATTGCAATGACATGTTGTATTTGTATTCTTGAAATATAGTGTAAATGAATAAAATTAGTTAAAATGAATAAGAGAAATTTCTCATTTTATCAATTTTAATATATGTAGCCATAATTTATTATATATATTCAATGTATCATTCTCCATTTAAACTATTTTTTCTAACATGTCTCAAAATGAGGTTTAACCCTTTTGGCTGTATTAAATTTTATTTATTAGTTGCCAAATATGAATAACAATTGGAAAAATCATATTTGTCATAGCCATAGTCACACGAGCGGTTAAATTTTACCATCCTAAAAGGTACCAGAAAGATATTGCATTGACATTTTGTATTTTTATTCTTAAAATATATTTTTTAGGAATAAAAAAAGTTAAAGGAATAATACAAAATCATCATTTTATCAATTTTACTATATATCCATAATTTTAGCATACACTAATTTTATTTATTTATCTTTAATTATCAAATTTTAATGTAAAATAAAATTTTCAATTTATTTTTAATTATCAAATAGGGGTGGATGCACTCTATATGCGCGGATATTCAACATTTTTTTTGTTTTAATGGCTTATTTATAGTTTATAAATAATTATATAACTACAAATAAATTATTATCTTAGGGTTGAAGTACAATTAATCAATGTTTCAGAGGTGTTGGTTTTTATTATAAAAATATGAAATGTGAGCTTGAAGTAAATTATGTTTGGGCTTTGATGTAATATATCAATGATTAAAAAGTGATGGTTTGGATTGTAAAAATTATGAAATGTGGAAGAAAAAATGGAAAAAATAAAAAAAAATTAGATGTAATGATTCATTTACAATTTATAATAATTGGATGGATTCAAATAAATTATGTTAGGGCTTAGATATAATTAAGAATATTAAGAGGGGCTGTGTTTGATTATAAATTATCTAAATTTGGAGGGCAAAAATGTAAAAAAGGTAATAAAACACAAACACCCTTTGTCACTTTAAATTAACACCTTTTGATTTTTCATTTTAAATAATATAAAATTTGGATGGCATTTTTTAAACCCAAAAGTTATGTTGACAAAATTTGTAATAATATTTTTCAATTAAAAGACACAAATACTCTTGATATTGTTCATTTGTTCATTGGTTTAAATTGCAAATATTAAGAATAGGGGAAAACAAAACAAGAAAGAAAATTTAGAGTCGAAGACACACAATTTATTATGCATAACCCAAGCGCGCGCGTTAAGCAGTTTACATTTTTTAACATAAAATAATAATTTATTCATATTAATAATTTATAAAAAGTGAAAAACAAAATAAACCATTAGAATGAAGACAATCATATTAATATCTTAAGAGTCTCAAATTCAAAGATTCAGACTCAGCCTGGCAAATCAGCAGACTCGTTAACTTATTTGGTGTTGGTGGATTCAACAGGTAGCTGAATCATGTTGAAAAAACTTAAAACTTGAAACATAGATGAAGAGAAATAAAGAGTTAGAGATAATATAGCAAATTTGCATTTGCTGAAACTCCAATAGCCATTGATCTTTTACTGTACAGTGTTGTTACTTTGCCGTAGATTTCTGATTTTAGATAGATAGAGTTAGAGATGGATGAATGGATGGAAGATATGAAATTAGGGGTGATTATATATACAATGTTGACTATTTGCACCTTAATTAGCAGTGGTGTTTAGAATTTTAGTTTTGCACGTGTAATCAAGGTAAAACTATGGTAATTCAAAATCAATTTCACTTAAAAAAACATTTATCTATCAGTATATTATCACACCATTTCTTTAGCAACTCCAAATGCGTGCCAATATAATATTTAGTAAATTTTGTTGGTAGACAAAAATCAACATCGTGAGGATTTCGATTAACGCAATTTTATACGAATGAAAACGAGACTTGATCGATGTACCCCGTGACGTTAGGTATTGAGTTCGATGTGGTGGAGCGGAAAAGCAGACAACAATGTATGGAATTTGCGAGAAAAAAATTGTTGATAATATATGGTGAGAGAAATATTCAGTAATGAAAAATAAATGAACAAAAATTGCGGTTATTGGGATAAATTCAAGCTATAATTGTGGTCGCTGAGAGGTTAGTTTAAGAAATAATTGAGCCGTGACGAAAATAACATTTTATGGATAATAGTTGAGCCGTGGGAAAAATAAAAATCATTGTTCTGTTATTGTGAAATAATTCAGTATTGTAATGTTAGTCATCTTTATTTCTCTAATTCGTAATATTATCTCTACCATTGTTTATATTCGGGGTTCTTTCGAAAGATTACGATGATCAATGCCATTAAGTGTTTTTTTTTTTAATTTAATATTAAATTATTATATTAATTATGATGATGAAAATATATATAAGTATTCTAATATAAATATTAAATTGTTATATTTACCATCTGATAGGGTATCAGTAGGATATTTCAATGAAATTGATGCAAATACTTTAATTAATTGAAGTTCCATTTAGACCATCACATCTAATCCTGATTATAGGAAGCAATCAACTCAACATATTTAAACCTCTAAAATTCTATAAAGATGTAAGTTGTTTTTATAGAAAATCATAGTAGAAACAATTCCATCTGTAGATATTTTGAAGGAACACAGAGTTGCGCGTGAAATAAAAAAGGAAATATCATCAATATTTTTCAATTTTTGCTATATGATTAAATACGAAAATTCTTTGTTGCACCGGGGGTTAGCCTGGTGCTAACCCCCACCATCCATTTTGCCTCGAGATGGGTGTAGCACCTATCGCGAGGCAAAATGAATGGTGGGGGTAGCACCAGGCTAAACACCAGGCTAACCCCCAGTGCACTGTAGCAGTGCTCGATTAAATAACAAGGATTACTCAAGAAAAAACTTTCGAGGCTATTAAACAACCATTATTTTCTATATGCCTACACCTAAGTACAAAGACATAATTCATAAACTAAACAATTTCAAAACAATAAAGGAAATTACTTGTAATAGAAAAATTGTTAATGTTTTGATCTATGTCCTGCAATAAGTGATTTTATATTTCCAAAAAAAAATTAATTCACATAAACATCTCAAAAAATTTCCCTAAATAAAGTGAGCTGACCTAGTAGCTTGATCCCCATGTTGGGGCTTTGTCCCAAAGGTCCGAACCTTCAGTTCTAAGATAATGTAGGTAATTATTGCCCATTATGTTATACTAATCCTGAAAATACTTAGTTTTTTGCGCTTCTGCTTTTGCCAAACAAATTTTGATAATTTATCTATTCATATTTACTTTTTTTTTTAATCAAATTCTTTTATTTTTTGTAATAAACCAAAGACCTATTCTCAGAGTAAAAATTAAAATGATGTTTTGTTTAATTAGAAAAACAATTAAAAAAATCACATAAACAAATATGATAGTCTATTTCAAATTAGAGAAAAAAATTTCTTAATGAACTTGACAGAAATGCGGTAGCTCATTGCCAAAATCGAGCACGACATATAGAGAATTTTCATGATCAATTACATCAATAAACATCTGAATCATTAATCAAGATTGAAATAGTATATAAGTACTATGCTCATTTTGAGCTATTATTATTATTATTATTATTATTATTATTATTATTATTATTGATTTGCATCACTTTGATTAGGCAGTAGCATTAATATGTGCAATCTTTTAAATATTGCAATTAGTTTCGTCTTCGAGCAAGAGAAGACTTTGGGTGTTTAGTTTAAATGCATCTTCTAAGTTAGGTAACTATTTTATAAACATTTTAATGATGAACAACATAAAGTATAGACTGATCAGAATCAAAATTTTCTTTTAATTATTTTTTTGTGTGATTGTTTTGGATTTTGAGTGTGTGTCGTATACAATAATAATGTATTTAAACCAAAAAACCTTTTGAACGATTCCTTTAAGCAACATATCTCTCTTTTGATACAATCTAGAAAACTGAAATGATGTTTTGTTTAATCATAAAAATGATTAACAAAAATCACACAAACAAATATGATAATCCATTTCACATTAGAGACATTTTTTCGGTGAACATGACAAAAATATGGTAGCTCATTGCCCGAATCGGGCACAATCTACAAAAATTGTCAAGATCAATCACATCAATAAAAATCTGATTCATGAACCTTGATTGAAGTGGTGTAGAGGTACTATACTCATTTTTAACTTTTATTATTATTATATATTTGTATCACTTTGATTGGGTAGTAGCAATAATATGTGCAACGTTTTTAAGTATGCAACAATTGCTTTAGATCACCTAAAGTACCGTACCACACCACCATATCAATTATTTCTCTCCCACATTACTTACTTTATTTTTCACACCACCACTAATAAAAACTCAAAATTTTAAATTTTCTCTCTCCTCCTCTCTCTTCATCTTATTTTCTTCTCTTATTCTCTTTCCTTCATTTATTCTACATCAGACACCGCCATCACCACCACCACCCTACCACCGTCATTTATATCATTCCCGCCACAACCACATTTCTCCATATTTTTCTCCATCAAGCACCACCACATCCCCGCCTCCTCTCTCATCTATTTGTTTATAAAAATAGAGTACTATCCCCGAATTTTGTTCAACTTATATGCTTGATCAAGACCAATTCTCAAGTTCATCAAAACACGAAAATTATAATACTACGAGTTATCTAATAAACATAATTTGAATCACTTGAAAATGATTTAAAATGAAAAAATGAATTCCCATTTTACGACAAACACTCGAACTGTAAAAAAAAAAAAATGTGTTTAAGTGTTGGTCAAAGCTTAAGTTGATAGAAAGGGCATATCTAATATATATCAAGGTCGGGGTATACGGAACGGGTGGAATGGACTTATAGTCTCAATATTCTCCCTCAGCGCAATGGCTGAAAAATACCTTAGCAATAGTGCTGGGCGAGAATCACATCTCCGACCTTTTTGAACAAAAGCCTTGATACCATGTTAAATTGTTAATTTCTCTAAAAGCTCAAGCTGATAGAGAGAACATATATAACATATATCAAGGTCGGTGTCTGCGGAATGGGAGGAGTGGACTTCTAGTCTCAATCGAGCATATAAGTTGTCCAAAGTCAGGGACACTATTCCGTTTTCTTTGCAGGACAGATTTGCGCGACTTTAGTAAAATGACTATAACTTGCTTATTTCAAAATATTTTCAAGTGATTCAAATTGTGCTTATTAGATAACTTTGAGTACTACAATTTTTATGTTTTGATGAGCTTGAGAATCGGTCTTGATCAAGCATATAAATTGGCCGAAAGTTATGGACACTACCCCATTTTATTTGGGGGACAAATTTGTACGACTTTAGTAAAATGACCATAATTTGCTTATTTCAAAACATTTTTCGGTGATTCAAATTGTGTTTATTAGATAACTCAAAGGACTACAATTTTCTTGTTTTATGAGCTTGAGAATTGGTCTCAATTGAGAGTTTAAATTACTCAAAATTTACCCTTTTTTATGTTACAGTTTTTTAGGTGGCGTGGGTTAGTAGGTTAAAAAAAATATATGATAGTGTGAGACAATACATATGGTAGTGTGGGTAATCGCTACCTTTTAAATGTTGCAATGAGCTTTCTCTTTCGATATTGCCCGTTCCAAGCTAGGTCTCTCTATCTTGTAAGAATATCAATGATGAACATAAAATATAAACCTTTTCATATTCAATTTTTTTTTTTTTGGGATTTTGAGTATAGTTTCATATGCACTAACTATGTATTTAAACTGAAAAACTTTTTGTACGACTCCTTGAGCAACACGTCTTTCTCTTGAACTCTGATGGGATGAATATATATATTTCAAGTGACATGTATTGTCATACATTTATATTTTACAGTAACATTCAAAAACATACATCCAAACCTACATTTTTAGACATTTAAATGCAACCAATAATCTTCCTATATTAGCAAAAATCACTAAAATGAACAATACAATTATACAATACTCGAGCCCTTCTAGGGAGCAAGGGAATGAGGGAGGAAACCCATCCTACCTCCTCAAGATACGCGCCATCACTCATCTCGAGAGGGACAACCACCCATCGCTCCTTCCCCTTAGAATTTCTGTACAATACTCATCCTCATATAGAGACGGATATATGTCATGTCATACATCACATCACATATTATTTAATCAATACCAATATATAATCTCAAATCTTCAATCCATTTTAGTAATTTTTTTTCAAGATATACAATGACAATTGTGACTAAATATTTGATGCAATAGCAATCTTCTAATATCAATATTTTCTTTTCAAGATATCCAATAACATTGGTGAATATTCAATCTTTTCAATACCAAATTTTCAATATCAATATTTTCTTTGCCAACGAGAATGATCGTCCATCCTCACGTAATTATATAGAGACGGATATATGTCTTGTCATACATCACATCACATATTATTTAATCAATACCAACATAATCTCAAATCTTCAATCAATTTTAGTAATTTTTTTCAAGGTATACAATGACAATTGTGACTAAATATTTGATACAATAGCAATCTTCTAATATCAATATTTTCTTTTCAAGATATCCAATAACATTGGTGAATATTCATTCTTTTCAATACCAAATTTTCAATATCAATATTTTCTTTGCCAACGAGAATGATCGTTCATCCTCATGTAACGGTGAATATACTATTACAGTCCTGCTATATATTTTATATTTTATGCAATCAATACAAATATAATTCCAAAGCTCCTCATGCCAGCCGTACGGAATATACATTGACACCCCGACACCCACGCATCCACATCAGTTTCAAAAACTCCATCCATATCCATTCCTCGAGATAAGAAATACTTGCATCGAGATTACGTATCCATATCGATGAAAATCAACGGCATCCAAGAGAACCAGAAAAGCATAGGAACAGTGGCATTAATGTAAAATTTGTAATGAGAAAGCTTAGGATTACAAAACGATTCTGCTGACGAATAACGCGGGCTTGTAAAACTGCCTTTTGTGTGAACACAGCCAGCCATCATCGTGAGAAACTCACACATCTCCCCCCGCTTGTCTTCTCTAATTTGCCTCTCTTCTTTTCGTTCTTTTAGGGTTAGGGTTTGGAATCGGTCGTTCAATTTCATCTAATATGTTTGTTATGCGCAATTATAATTAATCTAAAACCCTAATTGGTTCTCTTCGTTTTTTACACTCCTCCAATGTCGATTAGAGACACCTCGACGACGATCGATTTCGTGCCGCAGCGGTTCGCGAAGCGGAAGCTAGACGAGTACGGGCCATTGGATGAGGATTTATCAGATCTGATCGTTCTGAGAACGAAGAGAGAGGCTTTAGGCGCTATGAATTCGTTCAGTTTGTGGCAGAACGAGAGTGATGCTGAGGACGATGAAGAAACTAGGTTTTTTGGAAACGGATCTGGTGCCGGTTGTAGTAGTTCGAGCAAAGGAGATGGCAGGGAGGTCGGAATAGTGAGGAAATCGCTTCACTTCTTTGTGCGGTTGATGTCGGGAGGGAAGACCATAGTAATTCATGCAAATTCCGATGATTTGGTGGAATCTGTTCATGAGCAGATACGTAAGATGACTGGAATTCCGATTATGGAGCAGCGATTGATTTATAGAGGAAAGCAGCTTGAGTTGGAACATACACTTGAGCAATCGGAGATAGAGAATGATGCCGGCTTGCAATTGGTGGGGCGGATGAGGAGCACAGATCATCCCAAGACTTGGCAATGCGTGAATGATTTATTGTTTTCGATTTGTTGTTTATGTAAAGCTGAATCTGTTAGGTATTTGAAACTTGTTAGATACAGGGTAAAGGAGTTCTTGAGGATGAGTCAGAAGAATGAGGTTGATAGGGTTCCGGGGCATTTTCAAATCTTTAAATCGGCTGGTGTGCCCACTGCATTGGTTATGTTACTGTTATCCCCGATTAAAGGTAACAAGGAATGTGCGGAAGAATCAATTAAGTGTTTGCTTAGTCCTCATATTGAAACCCTACCGAAATCCATTCAGTTTCACTGTGCTCCGATAGTTTTAGAGTTTTGCAAATTGCTTCGTGGGATCTCTGGTGACGATTCACTGTATATATTGTGTCGACGCACTCTTGGGACTTTGATGGGTTCAATTCCCTTTCCACATGGATCTAGATACTTTGATTATGCAAAACCCTCGATTGTAATCAAGGAGCTAATGCCATTTGTTGGTGAGCTCGCGACTAGGCTGTCATTGAAGATGGAGTCAAGTGTGGATTCATCGGTGTGCGTGTGTGAATCATTGGAGTCAGATGCCCGTGAATTTTCAGCTTTTGTGCACCCGCTGTGTGGGGCTATCAAGGAACAAGTGGGTGGGGATTGTTACCTCCATAACAAGCATCCATGTTACAGGGGCGAGATTGAAACTCTTCATGCTATTTACTCGGCATTGCTTGCAAAAGTTGATGAATGCTTGAAGAAAGTTGAAGCCATTTTGGTTCCAAAAAGTTCATTAGATGAGAGCGAAGGGTCACGGTTTGTTTTGTTTATTCCTGTTTTAAAGGAATTGAACAGCATTTCTAAGATATTTCCAGGTGCTAAAGAACGGATTGATTCTGTGATGAGGTCGAGACAACATCCAATAAATGCTCTTATCAAGTTCTTAAGGCCTTCCGATGACTATCAATGGCTTGCTGAGTATAAGGATGTTATGGATTATGAATCAAGGAAGCATTTGGTGATGATGTTGTTCTCTGAGACGAAGGACGATTATGAGGACTTGCATGAGATGCTTATTGATAGGTCTCAATTGTTGGAGGAGTCGTTTGAGTATGTAGTTCATGCGACTCCTGAATCATTGCGTGGTGGCCTTTTCATGGAGTTCAAAAATGAGGAAGCCACAGGCCCTGGTGTGTTGCGGGAGTGGTTTTACATGGTCTGCAAAGCAATATTTAATCCACAAAATCCACTTTTTCTTTCATGTCCGAATGATCGTAGGAGGTTTTATCCCAATCCAGGTATTTTTGTTAATTTATATGTGACATTTGTGTTTTTGTCTTGTTTTCATTTTTGGCTTGGCGGCCTTTGATCCACATGCCAATAGGAAATGCATACTAGTTATCATCAAGGATGCATAGACACAGGCGTGTGTATCGGACATGGATACGACACGTTGATTCGACAATTTTTCAAAAAATAGGACTTGGGGACACCGAACACGTCGATACATTATACTATTTTTTTAATATCATATAAACATAAATAATAATATAATAAAGTGTTTTCCTGGAGTGTCTTCATCTTTGTTGCAAGTAAAAAAAAACACAAGGAAGAAAAAACTTAGAGAAGAAGAAGAGGTGCAAAGACGATGAAGAAGATGATTATTTGCACATAACTGAAAGTAAAAAAATAAAATGAAGTAAGTTGCTGAGTCTTGACAGTGTACTGACCAAGTTTCGGGTGTATCGGAGGCGTGTCTGACACGTTGACCACATTGATCATGTGTCTGACACCTGCTGATTCGTTGACCAACTGTCCGACGTGTGTCGAGTGAGTGTCGTGTCGGATACGTGTCGGACACGGTTACGACAAATTTTTTGAAGGGTCCGTGCTTCCTTGGTTATCGTTACATGCCAAAAGAAAAGAACAATAAACAATGATTGTGATTGCCGATTGATATGATATATATGCTAGTAATATTGAGATTTTATTAGTAGTGGAACCACTTTTGAAACAAGTAATTTTGGACAATCCAACAGTAAAAGAGGCCTTGGCCATAAAAAAAATTCCATGTGAGTTGTTGTATAAGCACAGTAAGGGGACGACTACAGAGGCACACACCTCGTAGAACCATCGTCCATACCCATTTTTTTCAAGTAGGATGGAATGGATTGAGGTATTAAGGACTTCTTAGCGTTGGAGCCATTCTGCATATGCTTATGCTCCTATTTAGTCAGATAACCAAAAAGATTGCAACCCTTTCTAAACCCTCTTACATAGTTATTATATGTAAAGTGTGATGTTTAGGGATGTGTATCATATTCTAAAAAACGTCTAGCTACAATACTTGTGAGTAGGATGGTTGGAGGATATTACCTCACAGAATTGGCAACTTCTCTGATAAGGTAAGCTGCACAGATCTAGTTGTCTCAGTGAATTCATCAATTACACACAAATTATGACCACCAAAAAGGTTGCAACCCTATTAGAATTGTCCATCCCCACCATATCTTAGTGTGTTTTATAATTTTCTTATTTAATATCCTTAATATAGGTAACCAGCCTCTTAGGCTTTTGCTGCAATAAACCTACTCCAGGTTTTCAATTCTAGGAGAGCTAGGTTTAGGTTGAAGTGATGTGGATTGGTAATGCGTTTCTTAATGGGGTTGGCAAGGGCTTTCTCTGTCCTCTGGCATATATAATCAAGTGACAAGGAACCATGGTGGTGATAATAACACTGTTGGTGAAAATTGCATTTGAGGATGCTTATAGGTGGCTATCTACCCTATAATGGTGTAATTTAATTGGGTATAATAAAAAAAAATGTGATACATAGGTATCATTTACAGTAATTTGATTGTAGAAAGGAGGGAAGTTTGAACGCCTCGCCAGGATGCAAGGATTGTGATTTCGTTTTTCGAGATAATTTTGATAAGTTGATTTTTAAGAAATATTTGGCTGTGTATAGAAAAAAACGTAAAAATTTTGATTGTATTTTTTGAAATTATTAATATAATTTAAGATTAAACTCTTACATATTACATAAAAAGTACCATAAGACTTATAATGTTATAGAAACTACATATCACATAAGAATCACTTATATTACAAAATTTTAATACTAAACTAAGGTTATAAAGGGTTGAAATGTACAGAGATTGAGATGGGTCTAATGAAAAAATTATTATTTTTGGATTTCGAAAGAAATCTCGGTAACTAAAAAAAGAAATATTTCAAAAAAATGACATTTTTCGAGAAATCACATTCTTTGGAAGGATGAATGAAATGTCGTGTCAACTGAAGAACTAAAAAAGCATGTTGTATTTACTTTCATGAATTTCAGAGCAATACATAAAAATACCATGAAAAGTTCAATCACATCTACGTGACATGGTTATACCATTATATAGGAAGTGATCTTCCCCACTTACATGGCATGACATTGCATTCATCCTTCAGACCCATGCAACTTTCCCTCCTTTCTACAATCTACAATACTTTGTATTTGCAATGTCATGCTGTGTGTTCTCGTGTATAAGCATCCTCCATATCTGCTATGGGCTCTCATGTATTTTCCTCCTAATACCTATCATCCAATCAACAAACTCTGGGGCTTGAGCATACTCAAGAAAATATTTTTTGGATTTTTATCGATCCCACCTCACTTGATGAATCAAGACATAATGGGTATCTACAAAAATGAGTTTAGAATGAAAATTAATATACCCATTTTCATCCAGACCCCATGTTTGTTCTGCAATCAAACAAAGATTGGGAGTGAAGAGAGTGAAGAAGAAGAGTGGTTTTATTTGGGGAATAAAAAATGTTTATTTATTTATTTTTAATTTATTTTGGTTTTACAAAAAAGAGAAGCTCTGATGTGTGATGACTTATTGAACGGAAATACATAGATGGTGACACGAGTTGCACACATGTTCAAATATGATAATCTTGTTTTTTGATTTGGAGAGAAAGATGAACTGACGAAGGGGAACTGAGTCTGAAGAGAGGAATTGTCGAGCTGAGCCGCTTGTGCGCATTGCGTTGTTGTTGTTGGAGAGATACGTTAGGGATGAGTTGAGATATTAAGATGAATGTGAGCTGAGTGACAGGATAAGGGAATTGAGATGCTGCAACTAAATTGTTGACGAAGCCATGAAGGGGTGCTAACTTCACTAGTAGTGTTAGGTGGGCATCAAAAGAATTGCAGTCCTAATAAAAATATTAAGGTTAATTATATAAAATATTAAATAAATCAACTCGGGACGGGACAAGATGGGTGGAGATTGAAAATCTCCATTCCGATCCCATCCCACTTTAGATATTGACGGGATGGGATCGGATGAGATTGATTAATCTCAAAAGGACCCGGAAAAAATTGGGTATGCACAGGACGTCAGGACTGGGTCGGGATCGTGGTCGCTGGATGTGGTGCCCACTCCTAGAGGATGTAGCTTTTGTGAATTGTTTTCATAGAGTTCATCTTGGTTGGGTCATTATGGCGTGGATTCATTTCTTATGGTTGTTCAGTGTGAGTTGGGTAATGTCCGGTTTCATGGAAATGTTAGACACCAAATCATCTTTCTCCAAGAGGGAAGACGTTATTGAAGTTTATTCTTTTTGCAGTGTCTTCGACAGTTTGAAAGGAACGGAATAATATAATTTTTAATGATGAGACATTAGAAATTGACTCGGTGATCATGGAGGTCTTATTTACTATCTGGGATTGGGTGTCTCACATTCCCTCTTTCAAAGTAATTTTCTTTGAAAATCTATTTGCTAATTGGGATGCTCTTGTACTGGGGCCTTACTGCTTTTAAGGTCACCGTCTTGTAATTCTACGTTATATTCATAAATACATTTTACCTTTCAAAAAAATTCCTCTAACTGCTGGAGACACACAAAAGTGGAGTGGCTACTTGCTAGGGTTCTGGTGATGAAAGAGCAAGTTCAAGTAGCAAACAAGGCAATATATAATTATTCGTAATGTTCAGAAATGGTATGTGCTCAATTTTTTATTTCGATTTTTGATCAAGTCCATTGTGTGATTTTATTTATTTATTTATTTACTTTTTTTTTGGAGGGGGGGTCAAAGATGTAGAACTTCGTGAATGTATGTTTAATTGGGGAATGTTCTTTGGGGTTAACTCAGTCTGTTCTTCGCTTTGCGAGTTTCGCACTCACCTTTTTTAATGAATTTTTGTTATTAAAAAAAAAAAGAAAAAAGAAATGGTATGTGATGGTCTCTTATTTTGATCCTGGACCGCTTTGGTTGTTTTGTTGAGGTATGGTTTCGCAACGGAGCGAAGCATAGATGTTGTTCTGTCCAGAGGGTCAAAACAGGGTGGAATGGAAGGGTTTCGGTCATGAGATGGTGCACATTCTCAATGACAGTGGTGTCCTCGCTATAAAGAGGCTAAGTAGTGAGAATGGCCCCTTCAGCTCCTCACCCCGCAAAAGGTCGTTCTCAGAGGTGGTGAGGAACAAATAAGGCGTGAAGGTATGGCTACAATCAAGGTGCGACCCACAAATGGTTGTTTGTAATTTTTGGTAAGACATTGTTGGTTGACTACAACTCCTTAGATGTAATTGGATTCAGATGCGTCTCCCTAATGAGCAGCTGAGATCTCAGCTCTCAGGTCTCACTTCTACTTGGCCTTCAGGCTTCTTATTGTTTTCAATGAGAGTAGTTATGGAGCCTTCGAACTTGGCAAAACAGGAGAATCTTAACTGGTAGATGATGAGGATGAGTATAGAAAATCCTTGAAGATGTGTTGAATCCTTGGTTGGTTTAGGGAGGTCAAATTTCTCGCATGGAGGAGTCAACATGTCTGTTGGGCAAGGGAATGTAAACGCTGTGTGTAGCAGTCAAACAGGTTCAAGCGGGAACTAAAAAAAGTGCGGAGAGCACCCAATGACTCTAGAACCTGAGTGGGCTAATCCAATGGTGGACACAACTAGAGGGGATGGGCCTGCATAGTCAGATCAATTTTTAGTTGGGGACTTGGATGGCCCAACGAGAAGCCTTGAAAGGAGAATAAGAAATCAAAAGCCTAAGGCGAGTGGGTCTATAAATGGGAAGCTTTCCAACCAAGGGCCAATAAGCACAGTAGGAAAAAACTTAATTTTGGGCCAGGAACAATAAATGTGCAACCCAGTGGACATCCAAAGGGAGTATTAACTATCTACTAGGATTGAGATCAGAATCTCGGAGGATCCCTACCCCATGCTTGAATCAAGCTCATATATGTGTATGTGTAATTCATTGTGCCTACTTGTAAGATTTGTTACTCCTTTCTAGTGGAGCCAAGGAATGACAGACCATAGTCGCTGGTTAGTATTTGAGAACAGTCTCACATAAAGGAAGAGACTGTTGGAAGAGGTTTTAGAGGCTATTTGAAGAGGGTTGTGCTTAGAGGAAAAAGGCTCATTTTGCAGGGAGTGGGAAGGGTTATGAGGGAATGCCATAGAGCTTCTATTTTGATGGAGCCAGGAGTTCAACATATGTTCCTGCAAGTCATTCAATATTGACTAGGATGTTATCATGTATTAGGGTTTCTCATTTCTACGCTGTCGCATTTGCTGCTAAGATACACTCTGTAAACCTGTGTTTAGTTCAATATTCTTGATAAACTTGTTCAGGCAATACCTACTAACTTTTAAGCTCCTATCAAGATTTTAATTTCATGAAGTTAATCACTTGCGACGACGATTCCGCCACTATGCATTTCCAATGGTTATCTAGAGATTCCTATTTCTAGCATTCTAATCAAAATTTATTTGCTTTGAAAGTTATTTGGAGGTACAATTTTACCATCTAAGGATGGAGAGAAATTTGAATATGTCGCCTCATGGAAGCTCCTAGCCGTTGTTGGTTAGGGATAAGGAAGACCATAGTTACTTGGTATGGGAAATAGGATGGTACGTGAAATGAGAATGGATTCGCGGTATGTTGGTTTCCATGGTACGAATTCGAAGGGGTAGGCAGAGTCGGTATGATATTTGGGTATTTGGGGTTGCAATTCATTTATTATTTAATTCGGTATGGTATTTAGGTACGATATTTATTATACGAGTATCTTAGACTTTACGATATTTATTATATGAGTATTTTAGACTCAATACATGATATTTATTGGAGATATGGAGTCAATAAATGATATCTTATCTAATTATGATAACTTGTTGGAAATTTTGAAGGATTTTAAAATTTAAAGATGTTTTGGAAAACGCAAACTCTTTAATAAGTGAATGAACCAATAAACGAATAAAAGCAAATCTCGAAGGACCCAACTATCCTCATTTTAGATATGATATTCTCCTCCTTTGTTCTATTCTTAATAAAATAGGTTGATAAAATCCACCAACTTGGCTCTTGAATCGTACCATGAATTGGTACACATGACCCAATTCGAAATTCGCGGGGGGTTGAGCAAATCGGGTATCTATGAGGAATACAAATAATGGATGTGTCCATGTGGGGTGGACAAGGTTAAAAATATCCTTAATCGGAAACTGAGGCGAAAACCGTTCATGAGGCATGAGGCGGAAGTGAGGCGTAAGCCCCACTTGTTTGTTAGGATTCAATGGATAAAACGCTAAGAAGATAGTGAAAAAATTAATAGATACACAATCTCAGTGCCAACACAACATATAATCATTGATTTGAGTGTATTTAATACACTATACACTGTATAGTCAATGAACTGAAGTGATGCGCTCTATTTCTTTTTGTTAATTTGGTATGTAATTTGTATTTGGTAATGGCAGCTCTATGTATTCCATTGGTATTGGTAGTTTAGTCTGTAATATGTTTTTTTTGTGTATTTGTACTGGATATTTAAAGTCACGTGACTCAATGAACTCACAAGTCAGTGAAGTCACAAGGACTTGAGTCTGTTGACTCACTTGAACATAAAACTAGTCAACCATTGGTAGTTGAACAAACTACATAGAAGAAACTGCTGTTTTGCAGTGAAGTATTTAAGACAAGAGGATGTTCAAGCTGCTGTTTGTAAAGGAAACA
The DNA here is from genome assembly GCA_963556465.1 of Berberis vulgaris. Taxonomy (NCBI): domain Eukaryota; kingdom Viridiplantae; phylum Streptophyta; class Magnoliopsida; order Ranunculales; family Berberidaceae; genus Berberis; species Berberis vulgaris. Next base: position 81,636,992 of record OY747132.1, on the reverse strand, counting down.
ACAGTGAAAACGAATAGGACGACGAGCAAAAGGAACTAAAAAGAAGAAGAAGCAAATAGAGGAGAAGAGTGCATGCTGCTGCTCCTCGTCTACTGCTTCTCTTTCTGGGTCAAAATTAGGGCAATGGTTGAACTTGGGCTCCTTTATTTATTTAATTTCAAACACTTGTTGAACATCAGTCCAAAAACTGGCCTTTACTGAGGCTTACACCTCATTGTGCCTCACATCCTACGCCTCACCCCTAGAGGCTATAGCCTTGTCCACTTTCATTGAGGGTTAAGTACGGATTTTTAAACCTGGGTGGATAAGGAGGCCTTCCTGGTTGCTTCCTTTTATGCTCACATCTTTCTCCACCCATAGTATTCTTTAAAATTTCTTTGTTGCCTGTTGCCCTGGTGTGCATGCAGAAAATATCCTTTGAAGATCTAGTTCTTTATGTGTGAAGAGAAAGGGTAATCAGCTTGCAGCTAATGTTTTCCCGATGTTGAGAAGGATGTCCATGAGACTTGTATATGTTGTAATCTCGTGGGGAAATCTAAAAATCATATTCTTGTGTGGGACCTAGTTCAAGAGGTGTGAACTATTTTTCTTTCATTATACCTACAAGGCTACACCTAACATGTGCAGGGGGTGCATAAGGATGTTGTGTTTGTTTGAAGTTTTGGTTTCGATTAATGTTTTTAGGTACAATTACACATGTTTTCCAAGTCCAAAGGGTGGGGGGGAAGCGGTATTGGAAGTTGGAATGACCCAAACCATAGCTTCCGCATGGAAGATGATATCCACTTTGTGGACAGGAAGATTGGTGCCCCCTAGTATTCTCTAGTGCTGGTGTAGGATCTTCTTGGAATTTATGTGGGTTTGCTATCGAGGATCTTAATGGGAAGAACCTTCACTCTTTGTAAACTTTTTTTTTCCCGTTGGTTAAGCTCAGTGTTATTTGTATTTTTTTACTAAGTAATGAAATTTCCTTTATGGATTAAAGAAGTTTGAAAAAGAAAAGGAACAAAAAGAAAGAGAGATTGGTGTTTCTGGATTATCTTTGCTAACACTTGGCTATGTTCAACTGCCCTCGTTGACAAAGATTCAGATACAAAGTATGGAGAATGGGTGACCCTTTCTGCTGCACTTGAAGTTTGCTACCAAACTATTGGCTAATTAGAAGAATGACTCTGAAGTTGTACTATCCATCTTTTCTGCATGGTAATACACATTCCAGTATGGTTAGACATTTACCTTTCTCAATACCACAAAATATACTCTTTCAGCTTCCCTCACTTTTCAAAACCTTCAACTACCAGTTTCATGAGAAGGTAGTGTGGGTATACTCGAGCAGTCTGACTAAAATTCCAAAGAAGAGTATCAAAGATTGTTCTAACAATGTGAAAAAATATATTAAACATAACAGTGTCATAGATAGTCTTGCCGAGATGCAATCAGTACCAAACGAAAATTTCAAAAATCGTTACAATGTATAATTTTTCAGAGTGAAGAGTATATTAAACAGGAAACAAGGAGTGCAAGAAGCATCCTACCTTCTGATACGCACAAAACCCGTAAGAGATAATTCCATCTTTATCAGGTATGCATGAAGCCTATTGTAATCATGTTTTTGAGCTAGTCATATCTTGTAACTTGTTGGCCTGCAGAAGTGCCATATATGATTTCTGATGCCCTTTTATGCCAACACTAACGTCTTTATACAGTATAGACGCTACATGAAAGCATGATCAATATGAATTTATATTGTAGGATAATTTTGAGTAGGATAATTTTGATTTTAAATGAGCTGGCCTTTCCAGCATAGTTTTGAACGAGTTTCAGAATTAAATGTTGAAAAGTAGGCTCCGCGTCGTACACTGTATACTAATGCATTGTGCATTTATCATGTGTTTAAATTCTAATACATTTATTTGCTTCATTATTTCGCAACTGCTTGGTTCATTATGATAGGAAGATAAACACACTACAAAACACTTAAAATCTATTTAAGTAGAAATCTTAGTGAAAAATGAGTGGCATGTAAAGGAATGGAGAGAGGGTGGGGGGTTTAGAATGGACGAGTAGGAGACTGGACAATGTCTCCAATCCAATTTTATTTTCAATTGCGGAAATACTTTGTTCTCCAATTATATATCAAAGCTTGTATTTGTTTTCATATATAAGTTGGCTTCACTTGGAACCTTCTTTAGATCCATCAGCGCGAATTCTTCTTCTGCAACTAATTCATCCAATGAATATATTATGAACTCTTCCAGTCACTGTCCCGTGATAGAAATATCTATAAATGAGAATCTAAAGTTTCTACTGGTTATGCCATTTTAGGGTTTTGGAGGTCATGGTTAAGATGATAAAGTAAAGGGGAGAAAGGAGGCCGAGGGAGAAAGTCGTTAAGAAAGAAAGATACGTTGGCTTTGCATTTCAGTCCAGGCCATTTTGTTATGTGTTACAATTTGTAAATTTAGACACTATAACCAAGCATCATGATAACCATAAGTAACTTGTCAATAATGCAAAAGCATTGATTTTGCAAGTTGCCAACCGGAGCTTTAATTGAATAAAGTATTTCTGTGACATGTTGTGGTAGAAATGTGTAATTGCAATTTTGACGAATTATAGGCTATGTGGAACTCCCTTTTTTTTTTTTTTTTTTTTTTTTTTCTTTCTTTCTTTCTCTTCCTACATCTTTACAAGTGATTACTGATTGGTGTTTTCTAATTTCATGTTCTACTAATGCAGCATCTAAAGTGGATGCATTGCACCTCGACTATTTCGGCTTTTGCGGTCGTGTTATTGCATTAGCTTTGATGCATAAAATGCAAGTAGGCGTCGTGTTCGACAGAGTATTTTTCCTACAATTGGCTGGCAAGTTGGTGTCTCTGGAAGATGTCCGTGATGCAGATCCATGTTTTTATATGAGCTGTAAAAGAATTTTAGATTTGGATGCCGAGTTTATGGACTCAGATGCTTTGGGATTAACATTTGTCCGAGAAATCGAAGAGTTGGGATCTCGGAAAGTTGTGGAACTTCGCCCTGGAGGGAAAGACATCATTGTTAACAGCAAGAATAGAGAGGAATATGTGAACCTTCTAATTCATCATCGTTTTGTGAAGTCTACTTCCCAGCAGGTGTCTCGTTTTGCACAGGGTTTTGCTGATATTCTTTGTAATTCAAGTCTACGGGAATTCTTTTTCCGAATTCTAGAGCTTCAAGATTTTGATCGTATGCTGCATGGGAGTGATGGAGCTATTTCTTTGCATGATTGGAAAGCTCATACTGACTACACTGGTTATAAAGAAATGGATAGTCAGATTTCTTGGTTTTGGAAGGTACAGACTCCCTTACGAATCATCATTTGCTTTTTTCCAGTATAATGTTATCATGAATTTGCTGACGTCTATGCTCGGAATTTCCTTTTATCATATGCAGGAGTTTTACTTTAGGAGACTCCTCAGCAGCTTGATAACGGAATTTTATTTTCTATTATTGTTCTTTTTCTTTTATATATGTTTTTTTCCCCTTTCTATTTCTTTCTTTTCCTTGATGTATACTTTTGTTAGTAGCTCCCAGTGCTTTCTTTTCTGAAGGAATAAAATAATTCTAGTTTTTCTGATACAAATAAATTGTTTCTCTTTATTGGTTCTTTCTCTCTCCTCTTTTTGGTTGAATTAGTTACTACACTTTGGAGTAGTTTTCGCATACCCAATTTTTTCGCCTTGGAATATAGCCCCGCACACTTTATTTGATATGCCTCACTTCTGTTTTGACCAGAATATAAGTTCAGCAAGCCGAAAATGTGATCCAGCACCTGTGACTCTGGGGTTTGTCTATGCCCCCACTTCCACTATGTTGAAAGGCAGAAAGTCTGGAAAAAGAAGAGAAGCAAGAAGTTTGGGGCAAGAGGGAGATGGATTCCATGGATGGAGGTGTGGTGATGAGACTCTAGACATTTTACATGGTCCTGAATGGTTTCTGAGATTTTCTCCACTGTCCTGTGGTGGAAATTAAAATTGGAGGCGAGATGCTCTTATATGAGGGGAGTCAGTGACCGAAATTAACCCACATTTCAAGTTCTGGTTATTCTCTGGTTTGTGGTTATCAAAATCGACCCCACATTCCAGTGGAAGGCAAAGGGGTTTACTTTAGAAAGTGAAGAGTAGGAAAAGACTTAGTTTTAAAACACAAATTTAAAGTGCTTGAAAAATTCGTTTGATTTGGGTCAAGCATTGAGAAGCATTTGTATTTCATCAGGGAAGGAATGATATGGTTGGACTGTTTTCGCTGCTGAAGCTGCAAAAATAATTGATTCATCAGTCTAATCCCAAAGCCCAAGAAGAATTGAACCGAATGTGGGTATAATCACCACCCATCTCCTTAGGTGGGACTGCCGATTCAGGGTTCACTGGCTGGAAGAGGGATCTTGTTTCCAGAATAGAAACTGTACCAGTTAGGTGGTTGCTTGGGACAGAGAAAGGGGAAGATTGATGAAATAGTGGGGGTTATTGGGAGAGAGTAGGGCTAAGATTATTTCAGGGAACATCAGAGAGGGAACTTATTATGGGCCTTCCACTTCAATCTTGGATCACATTTCAGATGAAGAGGATGTAGATGCCTTATAGTGGTATGTGGAGGTGTTTTGTTCTAAATTTTAAATTTCTAAAAAGCCTTCCCAACTTGCTGAATGGAAAGTGGGGTAAATAACTTATTTCTGATTATACAATGGTATGTAATTGCATTGACATTGAGGAGGGATGCAGGATACTAAATTGTTCCATAGAGGACTTCACCGGTTTGCTAAAACAGACAGGGCTCGAGTTTGGTTGCTGGAAGCTCATTTTGAAAGAATGAGAGAGAGGAAGACAAGGAGTCTGATGGTCTTGACAAGGAGTCTGATGATTCAGAGTTGAGCAGCACCGCCATTTAGAGAGGAAGACTTTAATTCTTTAGTTAGAATGGATAGTAGAGGATGGCGGCGGCATGGGGGCTGGGTTGAGTTTCATAGTTAGAGGATTAATAGGTTTTTGGACAGGCGTATACGTGTGGCGCCCGTTATTTTTTATTTTTTTATTTATTATATATATATATATATATATATATATATATATATATATATATATATATAGGTAAGCGGGGTTTTTATTGGATTCTCGAACTATTAAACACCTCCGGCAGGGTTTGAATCTTGGACTTGTGATACCAACTGAGTTAGTACCCCATTGGCAAGGACTGGGTTTTTGTTGCATGTAGTTTTGATGCAAGTTCTCCTTTCTTTTTATGCTGATTTCAGTTTCTCTTTTATCTCAGTCGTATTTTAGGCTTCCCACTGTATCCCTTCTGTTTCCATTGTGTTCTCATCTTTTTCAGTGGACATTTCGCCTAATGTCAAGGACAATGAGCTTTCTGGATGGAAGAGTTATGATCATTAGCAGAGAAACGCATATGTTGAGGCTCCAGAGGATGATGGAATGGATTCACTGAAGTTGGACATGTGCCTTGATCGTTTGCCTGATGCGAAGAAGGTTCTTCGAGATGGATTAACTTCAGGAAAGGTGAAGTCATCCTCAATGGTACTTCAGGAAGCAGATAAAAGTGAAAAGACACCGACTGAAGAACAAAGAAGATTGGTACTTGAAATGCATTAACTCAATAGCTAGTTTAAAGGACATATTCCGATTTTTTTGACTCTGATTTGAATTACACCTGTGGTTCAAGTAGTGGCTACTGAAGGAGGGGGAGGTCCAATGAAGATAGGTCTTTGTACAATGGGTTTAGCTTGGTAGGTGGATGAATCGCAGGGTGATTGTTGGATGTAGTAGCTATGTAGGCCTGTAGACTACTGGTCATTGTGTTATATTTGAGGGATTTTAGTAGTAGTAGGGACTAGGGACTTACATTCCATTGTGCAAGGCCATAGGAAAACTAACTGATCATCTTTATTCAATACGAGCAAGTAGTTAGTTTTTGAATTTATCCATGGGATTTCTAAGGATGATACTTATCATTTATTGTTTCAACAAAGAGGGTTCCAGAGTTGGTTTAATTGTTGAACACCTTGGTTTAATTGTTGAACACCGATGCTTTGGGTTTTTGCAAGGATCTTGTCATTTTCAAGCAGGACTGTGGAATGTAGAGATAAAGGGAGTAAAATATTGGCAAGGAGCTTAATGTATATTTCCTTGGTCATAACTTATATGTAGTTTTTTTTGCGTAAGTGGGGTTTAGGAAGATTTCTTGTGGACAATCTTTCAGATGGGATGATGTCATTGGGGGTTTACTGATGTTTCTATTGATTCAGATTTTCGCTTTCAGTGTCGGTGACTCACCAATATTCTTATTTAGATGTCTTGCAAGTATTTATTTGGTTTGCTTTAGGACTCACTAGTATTCCATTTTATTTATGTTTCCTAGTAACACGTAGTTGTCAGTGTAGTCAAGGCGACCGCCTAGGCGCGCCTCAAGGCGTTTTTACAGAGTTTCGCCTCAAAGTGAGGCAATGCGGGGTGGTGAAATGAGGTGTACGCCTCAACCGCCTCAGACCAAAAATGGTTGCAGCCAGCCCATATTTTTAGCCCAAATAACAAACAAACAAGATAAAATGTTTTTAATTTTTGATAAATGTCACTTTTTTTTAATATTTTTTGGACAAAACATATCAATGACTTTTATAGTTTTATACTTTTGGAATACCAATAGTGATCATACTTGTGGGTTTTTACCAACAATTTCTTCTAACAAATGTTCAATATTCTCAAGTTTCTAATATTTCAAGATTATGGATTTTTAATGATTTAATGGATATTTTTACAAGTTACTTGACACTTATATAGTGCATATTTTTGCTATGCTATGCAATTTTATTATATTTCCATTTCGATTCTAGGTAGTTGTGTCACATTTTGTACATATTTGCTTATGATACTTATCAAAATGATGATGTATATTACTATATTGATATGTTTTAATTTATTATAAAAAAAATCTTTAAAAAATGTTAAGACCGCCTCAGTGAAGTGAGGCGTTCGCCTCGCCTACCACCCCACGCCTGAGGCATTTTCAAACCCGTCCGCCTCGCTTCCGCCTTAACTACAATGGTAGTTGCTAAATTTGTTTCCTTTGTTGTGAAGTAACTCTTGGCCTATAAAGCAGCAACCATTGTATGACAGTTCCGTAACAATTATCTAGTTTATTCCCTCTTTCTTTGAAATAAGATACATCGATACAATTCTACATGTGACAAGGACATTTTATTACAAAATAATTCCTGTGCGGCTCGTCTGATCATACTCCAACATTCCGACACAAGATTGGATGTAACAATTAGAAACATGACTAACCAAATGAATTGTGTAACTGAAAAGAATAACATAATATCCAAAACGATGTCTCTGCCTTAGTGGTTTTTTAGTTGATGTGCTCGATCATGGCACATCCATATCGCTGGTACATAGCTGCTATCGAGTATTCCATCAGATGCAATTTGTGAGAAGGGTTCATGTAATAATGTTTATTGCTAACTCTTTTGATGCTGATAGACATGGTATCTCTTCTTGTAGGTTTGTTGTAAACATCTGTTACTTTTTCATTTGGTTGATCTTTTCATCCTAACATTCTGACAGAACTTTTGGATCTTCCACATTGTTTAGTTTTACAAATAAGACAGCTATGATGCAATATGTTTGATAACTTGCAGTTGAGCAAAAAAAATTGTTTTGGTGCAGGTGGTTGAGGGTATGGCCAAGGAAGAACAAAGGGTCCTGCTGTTCTTTTGGACTTCCATTAGGTACCTTCCTGTGGAGGGTTTCCGTGGCTTGGCATCTCGCTTGCACATCTACAAGGCAACAGACTCCCCCGATCGTCTGCCTTCGTCGCATACTTGCTTCCAGCGATTATGTCTTCCAGCTTATCCTTCTCTCAGTGTGATGCGTGCTCGTCTTCAAGTCATCACCCAGGAACATGTCAGTTGCAGTTTCGGGAACTGGTGAAAGAAAAAGAACAAAAACTAAAAAAAAAAAAAGGGCAAAAAAAGAAAAAGAAAAAAAAGTTTCTGCTTCTTCAGGGTAAGGGATTGGTAAACACAGAGATCTGGCCAAGCTTGTACAGGGTATAGGATCAGAACCCCCTTGCGTTAGGATTTGTTTCTCAGACCTTAGCATCACTTGTTTGTGACACTGGAGTATAGGTTTTTATTTGTAGGTAGAAACTAATTTATATCGCTCTTGGTAGATAATAATTGTGGTACGCTGTATGCATTGAACTGGGGAAAGATGGGTTAAGTCCATATGGATTGAGTTTTGTAGCGGTCTTTTTTGTGCAAAGTACTCTGTTCCAGCCTTTTTTTTTTTTAAAATTTTTTTTTTTTAAACTCCACCCTGCAACGTATCGTCTATCCCCAACTCTAGCCTGCAATACAAGGATGGATGATGCGTTATAGGATCTGATGTAAATGGTTACTGGGTTTGGTCTCTTGTTTTTTGGAATTAGTCTATAGTGGATTTGAACGGCTGGTGAACTGAGAAATGGATAAGACTTTGAATCGTAAGATGGATAGAAATTGAACTGTGAGATGTTTTTGCAGATGTACTGTTTCTTGTGTTGCGAGGAGTTGAGAAAGATAGTGCCATGGAAGATCAGGTTATGGGTTTCTTTTGATTTCAAAAGAGGGGGTGGATGGTCATGTAACGGTCATGCAACAACACAGTGGATGGCCATGCAGACGACTTCTGATTGTGGGATTGTTTAGTTTCGAAAGTGGCTTGATCTCTTTATGCCTTGCACTATTGAATCACTGATTTCAAAATTACAGTCCAAAACTTAAAAAGGCTGTTAGGGAGGGGGAAGTTGAATCTGAAATGCATGCTCTTGATAGGTTTCAAATGATCGATTGGCTCGTGAGATGCTTATTTGTGCCGTAATACTCACTGGTTGCAGCCAATCCAATAGTTCTATTCATTTAGGGTGTGCACGCTGATTCTTCCTCTCCTTGATTCCCCATCTAGGCTTGTATGTCACAATTTCTCGAAAAGTTTTGCTCTGTTCTTTTACCATTATGTGATTGTTACTAGTAAAAAAGCAGCAGGAAGGGAGGTATCAAACTTTCTTCGTTTGCAACAGTAACCATTGTTTCGATCAAGGGCAACACTTGGCCAAAATATAGTAAGATTACATTTGATTACCAAGCCATCATTGAAGGAAATTGCACTTCATGGCATTCCACGCGATTTCAAGCCATTTCCCATAGTTTTTAAATTGGTGTTCCTTTTTCGCCTTGTGGGTTAATACTTTTAATGTTTTCTACACAAATGAAAACGCTGAAAGAAAATGAATCTAGTCATTGTGCAAAACGAAGAGCTGTTGGAAGATCATGAAGGTGACCATATGAAGAGCAACTTGGTCAATAGATCGTGCAAGATAATAAAGCTCTAGATCAAGCCTTGAACGAAACTGTCTATGAGACAAGTATAGACAGAGGATAATCAGTCATTGAACGAGGTTTTCCATGAGCCAAATACGGGCACATGGGTCCCTCAAAAGGCTTTTCAGGACAGGAAAGGAGATGAGGATAATAACGAAAATCACTCCAACAGTTTTGAAGCAATGAATGCATATAGTGATGATATAGCGGAGCCGATGGAACCTTAGGAGTTCTATGATATTGGAAATTGGATTATTGGACTCAAAGAATACAAACATCTCAAGGCTCTAATAGAAGAAGCTGAAGCAAATTATGCACCAAGCCCCCTCGTCGATCCACTAGACGTAAGAAAGGTAACAAAAAGTACATAGAGTAAACTCCCAAATAAAGAAAAAGGTAATTAACTTACCAATGTTAGCAATTCATGAGATGTGTAAAACCTTGTAGTGATCTCTCTCCCTTGGGAGAAGGAAAAAAAAGTGCCATATGCCTAATCTACCTCAACCATACAAAACTTCCGTGAAAGCGCAGAATTCAGAACGTCAATTACATAAAATAATAAAAGTAAGTTCACTAAGATTTGATTTTCAAACTCTCAGTCTAAATTATTTCAAAGAATTAATTGAAATCATAAATATTTCACCATCTGCAATTTCTTAAGTAGCCATTGCTACATCATTACTCTTACAACGATAGCTCAGGTGCCTGATCCTGGCCTGAGCGCAAAGAATCTAATCCCACGAGTTTGTCAAATAGTTTTATAACATTACATGCTCTCAAAATATAATAAAAAGATCAAAATGGAAGAACCATAAGCTAGATTACACCATAGTGGGAAGAAAAAATTGATAAGTATTGTATTGCAGCAAAAGCTCCAAACTGCCTACAATCAAGAGACAAACAGATTGGTTTACAAAATGAATGGAAATGTGACGATGGTCATGTACTGGTTTAGAGTAGCAGAAGCGATATGAGAAGCACTGATAGAGATGACAAGAAGATACAGGCGGTCATGCGCTGATGACCACTAGGTCGTGATCCGGTTGGAGGTGATGCAGCACCACCGTCAGAGTTTGGCGTTAACTTAGAGACAGGAGGTAGAGGTGGCTCGGCTACATCATTTTCTGTGAGGACAGGGTATGGAGCCTCTGCTGGTGGCAAAAACGATGGGGAAATAACTTCCATTAGACTACCAGGAAGAACAGGCAGCATGTAGCTGGGTGTGTCAGCCATGTCTAGGCACTTATTCCCTGCATAATACAAGTTAAAGAACATTTAGAAAACTATCTGTATTAATAACTAATTTTACACTAGTTGGCGTGCATATGCAATTGTTCCTTTTTCAGTTGGATTTGAATTGTCCAAATTAAGCCTAGCAAAATATTAAACTATAACGCTAAGCAGTAGAATAGGCGCTACTTACTTCTGTAAGCTACAGCAGTCCCTGGAAAATCGGTTATGATACCATCAACTGCTGTTCCACTTCCTGTGGCATATGAGTTTAGCTCAACTGTTGGATCTGAGAAGTAGTCCCATGCTTGCGAGACAAACTCATTTCTGAATAGAAATGCATAGACAGGAAGGTTGAATGAATGCAGCTTCTGTACAACATTGGTAGCGCCGGTCAGGAAGGCAAGATTTTTGGGAAAGACCGACTCTTTGGTGATGGCAACTGAATTTGCAAAGTTCTTGATGTCCTCAATAGTTGAGTTATCAGCAGTGCGAATGTTATCATCAACCATGTACATGCGCTTGTACCTAGGTTGTTCCTCCTTGAACTTCGTTAAAACTGCTTCACTGGTGGACTGGATGATAACCTCCTGGGTAGTCAGGGTGCTATATCCGGTTTTGTTTAAAGAATCAAGGACCGCATCAACTATGTCTAAGCCCTTAATTGCTGCAAGGTACACCGCATTCTGAAGAGGAGAAAGCAAAATGATTAACCCACAATGAAGAGATCCAAGTCAAGATAGACATCTCTTTGCCACAGAAATGCCATAGATGCAGAGGTGTTATAATTATATTAAACTCACCTCTACACTGATCAAGACACCAGAAATAGACTTGTTCTTTGCAAATATCAGAAAGTCATCCAATGAGACTAACTTTCCTGCATTCTTAGATGCTGGGTTCCTGAACAATGCGTACCCCGACGATGGGTTTGATATGGCCGCTACAGTAAATAGAGAAAAAGGTGTCTAATAAATAACAGTCGCTCACCAATGAAAGTGACAAGGAAGACATGAAGTTGAGAAGAAAAGGAACCATACAATGATACAAACATGTAATGGAGTAAGAATCTTTATACACGACAAATTATTTTAAAAGATCAGAGCTATTTGCATAGGGTATGGATCAACTTCCAAGGGGTATGTGGGGAGCTATTTGCATAGGGTATGGATCAACTTCCAAGTGGTATGTGGGCTGAGACTGTTAAATTGCCGACTCCTCTAAAATCTTAAGCTAATAGAGAGGGCATATGTAGTATATATCAAGGTCGGGGTTCATATGGAACTGGTGGAGTGAACTTCTAGCCTCAATACTCCCCCTCAACCAATGGCTGGAAAATACCATACCATGTTAAATTGCCAACTCCTCTAAAAGCTTAAGCTAATAGAGAGGGCATATGTAGCATATATCAAGGTCGGGGTCCGTATGGAACGGGTGGAGTGGATTTCTAGTCTCAGACTGTGTTCATAACCCTTGGACTACCTATTCATGATTCTACAAAATTATGTAACCCAGATAAACTTATTGACATGCATTGCCAACTTATTGACATGCATTGCCAACTTATTGAGTGTGCCAAGGGGATCTGGTTTCAAACTTCATTGTATATTGGAAGTGTTGGGGACCTGGGCTTTTTTGCTTAGGTAATAAATAAATTAATAAATGAAAGGATTTTTAAGACATACCCCCTGTTCACTAATTGAAATTTGAGATGCCCCCTCAAATTATAATTGAAACTACACTTGCCCCCTTAAATTGCCGAAATCCAGTGGAGTTATTTTTAATTAACCAAAATGCCCATTACGTGTTCTACATGTGTATTGCAAATCTCAAGACCCATCTTCATAACACACCTCGATGACATCACGTGTATCCCAATGAACTATTCTAAGGTCAAGATTAAATAAAATCCTTCCCAACCACCCCTACCCCCTTTCTCATTCTTTGCAAATACCAACAAACCTCTCTTCCCCATCTATCTCTACCCCCACTCTCTGTCATGTTGAGTTTCATTTAGATATCCAATCAAATGGGTTGGACATAAAAAAATTTGGAATTTGCGACTTGAGAGAATCAAAAAATAAGAATGGGACAAGAAAATTTTTTATTGGGTGGAAGACGTATAATTAACCTGGTGTGTTTGCAACATTTGTTCAATTGTAGGTTGTAGTAGAAGAGCACATATAATAGAAAGTTGTGATTTGGATAACAATGCAAGCAAGCAAACAAACAAACAAACAAACAAAATGCAAGCACGCGGGAACGTGACCGTAAAACACACACGTGTTTGTTTTGTTTTGGGTTGGATGAGAGAAAATATTTAGAGAAGGAGAGATGGGGAAGAAAGAGGTTTGTTGGTATCTGCAGAGAAGAAGAAAAGGGGAGGGTCGTTGGGGAAGAAGGGAAATAGATTTTTTATTTTTACATTTAAATTTAATCTTGACTCTAAAATCATTCATTGAGACACGTGTGATGTCATCTAGGCCTGTCGTCACGGATTCGAACCCAGCCAGTGGCATGGGGTGGGGAGGGTTAAGGTAAAAAAAGGACTCTTCTAAAGACAAGTCTCAAGATTTACAATACACATGCAAAACACGTGAGGGCAATTTGGTTAATTAAAAATAACTCCACCGGTTTAAGGAGTATGTCTAATTTCAATTAATTTGAGGGGGTATGTCTTGGTGAATAGAGGGGTACGTGTAAAAATAATAAACTTGTAGAACCAGTGTATCATAAAATCAAATCTTTCAATAGAGCTTCAAAGGAAAGAAAAAAGATCTATACCAACTTCTGCTAAAGCAAATGATGGGAATTTTGAAACTCTATGACCAAAAAGAAATGAATGATGCATTAAAGTTTATAACAAGTTATAAATAAGAGATTTAGAACTTACGTCTCAAGCTTTGGATATCCTTCCACGTTAGATTGAAGGTAAAAATTCCAGGATTAGGCTGAATCTCTGGAACAGTAATGGATAGATTGTTGAAGGGTGATTGGACAACATCAGTATCATTTATGAGATTGATCGAGCCTAAACATATAGGGATCCCATCATTGGTCATTTGCACAGAGCAGTCAATGTAATCGGCACCATCTTCAACAGCCTGATTATAGGCAAGATCAGTTGAACCAGGGTAGAAACCACTAGCTCCATTATGTGATATAACTTTAGGTGTTGCTGAAGCAGAAAAAAGGCAAGAGAACTAAATATCAGTAATAAACATAAGACTATACAGTTGCCGAACTTAAACAGCAACAAGTTAGTATAGATTAAAAGTTACCATCGACTCGATTTATGATAAATGACATACCTTTTCCAGAACTATTTTTGCCTAGATGAGAAAAACAACCTGCAATAAATTGGAAATGTCAGAATTATCTACTGATGTGCTTAGTATTTGACACTCAAGGATAGTACAGGTTTGTCCTAATTATTCAAAATTTTGTACTCCAAGCCCATTGAAATAGTATGATAGTTCAGATAGTATAATGATATGACTGAAAGTGGATATTACCTATGGCTTCTGATGGTGTTATGGGGAAGTCTGATAAGACACCATCGACAGAGAAGTCACCATTGTCAACAAAAGACAAAACCTCCTTTATCGGGTCATAACTGAAATTATAAGCGATAGGTACATCATTCATAAACTCTGATGCAAAAACCTCCAGGCCTTCTTTATGTCCGTCCGAGACAAGAGATGTACGAGGTTGCAAATACGATCCAGTATTTACGGGCCATATGTAGTACTTTGGGACAAGAATTCCAGATGCAAACGTCTTTATAAATGTGAGATTTTTCAGAAGGGAACCGTATGTCTGATTGGTTGAAGGCTCAATCCTGTCTGGCTCCAGAAAGCGGAAAACGAGTTTTGTCTTGCTTGGTTTAAAACGCGCAACAATACTTCTTAGGAAGCCCACCTCAGGTGAGGAGATGTAATTGACAATAACTTGTCTTGATATAGAGAGCACATAACTTCTCATGCTCAGATTATGTTGTGCAAAAAACTTGTCGTACTGAAATTAAAAGAGCCAGAAAAGAAGAATTAAGACATGATGCAGGACAAATGCATATTCTGTGCATTTCAGCATATATTACATTAGTCCAAAGAACAATAAAGATAAGATGGAGGAGTAAGGCATATTTGAGCATTTCAATAGCCAAATTTCTACGAATCTGAACCTCCTCACAACTAAGGACATCTGTACATGTCCATATACACATACATTAAACTATTGTTTGTTTCCCCTATTATAAATTTGGTTTGTTACTTGCACATAAATATTGCTATCTATATTACCATGTAGTCACACCACTTTAAAAGCTATGTGAAAATTTTGAGGATCTAAACATGGTGTGTCCAAACTTGCTGTCCAAGTGTCCAATCGTATGGACACAAGACTTTTCTAATTTATTTATCTTCTGAAATGAAGTATTCTTGTTACAAGGCTTACGGTTGAAAAATTAAGATATGGGGAACCACTGTCTAGATGGACTGGAAACTCAAATGTAGTATAAGTTGCAATCACTAGTTCACTTTACTCACTTGAATGTTCAGCCATAAGCTCGGAGGCTTCAATTGCAATGCTACATCTTCCACAAGAAGAATTTGAAGTAGATTACCATCAAATCTGTTTGTCCGAGACTGGACGCCCTGCTTTACTGCCAATTGACAAACAATCTGTCAGTACTGATTTAAACACATTGGATTTTATACTTTGATGTGCACTCATCAATGAACTTAATGGAATTCCTAAAAGTTTTATAGTAAGAGGGTCTGTATGTGTGTACATTAAACAAGCTTATGTTGCATATATTTTGAAGCAAAGAGTTATTCATTATCCAAATGACCAACACAACATTCCAATTGGATCTATCCCAGTAACAAAATTACCAAAAAATGTGGGTGACATTCTAATTTGGAATGAACACATGCCAGTTGCCTAGTTCTTTTTAAGATGCTGAGTTTAGAATCAATTGATAAGAAATCACTTACAGCTGACATTTGTCAAGCCATCAAGGGTATAGTCAAGAGCGAACCATCCTTGTGTTGATTCACCATTGACAAGATAGGTCGTATTTCCCTTTGGG
Organism: Berberis vulgaris; assembly: GCA_963556465.1. Lineage (NCBI taxonomy): Eukaryota > Viridiplantae > Streptophyta > Magnoliopsida > Ranunculales > Berberidaceae > Berberis > Berberis vulgaris. The sequence goes on along the minus strand of OY747132.1, from coordinate 81,621,258 downwards.
AAGACATCATCTACATTGGTTGAGTTCTCTAGCTTTATGTTGGGTATGCATATCCCTGCTGCATCCTTGGTTAGTTGCACGTCGCACCAAAGAACCACATTCGGTACACTGGTCATCATAGCCAAAGTGTAGGCACTTGAACTGGAAGAAGGAAATATTCCAGAAAAGCCACCTCTAGCAATGACAAGTGGCGCATCTCCTGCACAAGAAAATTGAATTGTAACTCTGCTGGACATGATCCATAACTAACAAAAAAAATTTAATCATCTTTATTAAAATCACATTCTGCATAATTTATGAGCATACACACACTAATCTCTAAAAAAAGATTGAAAATAACAAATGGAGTTCTGTAGCTCAATAAATTGAAATGAAGCAGCAGGTGTCCTAGGTTTTGGTTTAGAAGGGGGGCATGTTTTCCATAAAATTGTGATGACTTAAATCTTAGTGTAATATATTGACAATGTTTTTGCTGCTCCCTTGATATTACCGACATGGGTAATTATAAGGATCAAAAAGAAGATTCGTTAGCACAAGATTCTATCCACAGCCTACAAAATACATTGAGGATGTATATATCATATCGCTACAGCGAGAATGCACAGAGGACACAGCACCGCAGCGATTTGAGTTTTCACTTTTCAATAATCAACTCACCTCAAGACCATTTCCTCTACAAACTGTTTCCTGCAGCAATTTATTCAAATCTACTTTAATATCACCCATCTTATATTGCAACAAAACCTCCTCAATTGCAAACACCATGGTTTCTCATTTGATTGCTTACACTAACAATTTCACACCTTATAATAAACTGAAAGGCATTTCATATACATGTAACAGTCCTTAAAAATTTTTAAAAATCTACTCAAGACCCTGACTTTGCCTAGATTCTACCAAATGATCCAAATAAAGACTACTCCAAGATTCTAATTAATTGCTTCTAATCAACAACTCAGCTTCCTTCAACTATAGCTCATTTGCGACATTCACAATAAGCTTCTCCTATTGAATCGTTGCTTTGATTCAACTCAACAACTCGGCAACATCCTATAAATTACAGGGCAATTCTAACAATTCCCACCTTAGTCACAACTAAGCTCAACTAGGCACTCTTAAACTCCTGATTCCTACCAAAACACACAATTTCCACACCCTAACACACTCCTTTTGATGAACCAAACCTCTTAAAAATAACATTTTCTTTACCTTTTTTAATCTAAAAATTAAAGCTTTAAAGTAACTAAATCTCTAACTTACCCAAAAAAAAAAAAAAAAAAAACCTTAAAATTCCTAAAAATAGTAGCTCAAGTAGATCTCGAAACCAAATTCACCATTTCTACTTAAACAAACTCAGATCACTCACTCACACCTTCAAAATCCAACTAAACCTAACCTAACTACTCATCAGCTCCACCACACACATCTCAAGACCTCAAGTAGAGATAGAAAAGAGTGAGTGATCAAACCAATCAAAGCACATATTCCACCTCAATTCAAATTCAACACTATGAGAGAGTTAAGAGAGAAGACGAACCGCTCAATGTCTGCCATCGACTCGAAGATCGGTTCGATCTCTGTGCCAACACCGAACTCGTCCAACACGTATAGACAATGAGTAAGAAAAGCAAAAGCGCGCGAAAGCTCAGCATTATCGCCGACGACGGAAAACACTTCAGTTCTAGAGATTTCCTCGGAGTTCGCAGTGTTTCTTGCCGGAATCTGACACACCGAAGAATAAGAGAAGAGAGAAGAGAGAGAGAAAGAGTTTTATTTAATTTCTTGTTTTGTTTTACAGAGAGGCTTTGATTGTTTTATAAATGAAGTGTGTACTGAAAGAGATGAGTTATTATATATATTTTATTTTTATTTTTCATTTTTTGAAAATATTTTTGTTGGATTACTAATAATTAACTGTTTAGTGTGCCGGCTTTCATTACGCGTCACGCGGCGCCACGTAGTTTTATTTCATTTGGTGGCTTTGGGCGGTTTACACGTCGCGCCGATTGGTGAGCTGTGTTTGTAATAAGTTGGAGTAAGTATAGGCAGCAAGGGCAATCATTCATTTTTTCTTTTGTCAGAGTCGGTTCTTTTACATTTTTTTTTTTTTTTTTTTTTTACAATGCAACCATAAATATAGCAAAAAATTGATGGGTAGCCTTGGCTCTTTAGAATTGGGGAATAAGTTGATAAACTAATATTACAAAAAATTTAGAGAGCTAGGCTCTTAGTGCCAATTGGGGGTTTTATGTGTGTGTTTGTATTTGATTGGTGAATTATAAGAATCTCTAGGATGATGAAGGGTATTGAAGCTCTTTGACACAAGTCTAACTCTCTAGACAGACTGCTAATATTAAGGAGTTTGTCTAAGTAGTAAGTAGTCAAGCTTTAAAGCTATTCTTTTACTAGGTTTGGATTTTTTTAATACTTTTACCCATTTTCTGTAAAACACAATCACAAAATATTATTTATAAAAGGAGTAGAAGTGTAAAAAACCTAAAATCTAATAAAAAAATGGCTATAAAGCCAGACTGCCTAAAATTGGAAATTAAGATATTGAGTTCAATTTTGCTATTCTCAATTCAGCTTCAATTAGTGCAAGTAGGGGTGGGCAAACGGGTCAAGGATCCGCGGATTTAAACCGGATCGGACCGTTTTGCTCTAAACGGTCCGGATTTTCATTTTGTATTTTTAGGTACGGTCCGGATCCGTTATAAAACGGTCCGATCCCGGTTTCTATTTTTTAAAAAGAAACGGTCCGGGTTGGACCCGTCCGGACCGTTTCAAATTGCATTTACTATAAAAACCAAAACCTAACCTTAAACCTAAACTAAACTCTCCTCTCTCACCTAACCCTAAACCTAAACTCTCCTCTCTCAAATTTCATTTTGTATTCTTTGTCTCTGTCTCGAGAAGGGGGAGATCCTCTCTCTGTCTTTGTCTCGAAGGAGATTTCCCTCTCCTCTCCACTCCTTTCTCTGTCGAAGAAGCAGCAGAAGAGATCAACAGAAGAAGCAGAAGAGATCAGCGAGATTTCATTTTGTATTCTTTGTCTCTGTCTCGAGAAGGGGGAGATCCTCTCTCTGTCTTTGTCTCGAAGGAGATTTCCCTCTCCTCTCCACTCCTTTCTCTGTCGAAGAAGCAGCAGAAGAGATCAACAGAAGAAGCAGAAGAGATCAGCGAGATTTCATTTTGTATTCTTTGTCTCTGTCTCGAGAAGGGGGAGATCCTCTCTCTGTCTTTGTCTCGAAGGAGATTTCCCTCTCCTCTCCACTCCTTTCTCTGTCGAAGAAGCAGCAGAAGAGATCAACAGAAGAAGCAGAAGAGATCAGCGAGATCAACACTCGCTGAAGAAGCAGATCAGCGAGAAGAAGAAGATCAGCGAGATCAGCGAGAAGAAGCAGATCAGCGAGAAGAAGCAGATCAGCAGAAGAAGCAGATCAGCGAGATCAGCGAGAAGAAGCAGAAGAAGCAGCAGAAGAGATCAGCGAGATCAACACTCGCTGATTAGGCCTATCCTCTCTGATCAGCGAGATGATGGATGATTTCTGGATGATGGACGTTGATCGATGATTTCTGTATGATGGATCGATGATTTCTGGATCGATGATTTTTGGATGTGATCGATGATTTTTGGATGATGTTGATCGATGATTTCTGGATGATTTCTGTTGATGGATGATTTTTGAATGTTGATCGATTTTGTATGAATATGATGTATCGAACAAAATTTATTTTTCTGTTTTTTTTTTTTTTTTTAATGCAATTTTTTCTGTTCTTTCTGGATTGATCAATTTTTTTTGGAACCGTTTGGAACCGTGGAACCGAACCGTTTAGAACGGTTCGAGTTAGGTTCGGTTCCTATTATCAAAATGAAGGGATCCGGACCGGACCGGATCCGTTAAAATGGAAACGGTTCGAGTCAGGTTCCTTCAAATTTGGAACCGATCCGGACCGTGCCCACCCCTAAGTGCAAGTATATAATTTTGGTTTCTCTTATGATAACTTAGACTTTGTAATATTATTCGATACAAGTTTGATCACTTAAGCCAATATTAATTGACAATTTAGTTTCTTTAATTTGGGGTAGTAGTAGAATGTAAATGTTAGTTTTTGCTTGAAATCTCGAGACACTCTAAAACCTAATTGAAATGTATGAACAAATTGGGGTGTTCATCTTAGTTTGTTCGTGACCAATTCGAACTTCTCTTAGTACAACTATGAACAGCATAAAACCTAAGTCAAACATCCCATCACACCATGCGCGTAATCATTGGAATGGGAATAGGTTCATTTGGGCAACCCTAGAAGGTGAGGTGACCCTCCTTGCACAAACACTTATTAGTGTTTCTAAATTACTTCATACCACCATTTGTTAACAAGAGGAAGGAAGGAGCCTTAAATTTGGACCAGTCTTCAATAAGGCGATTTGGTGACAGCTAATCTATGGACAAATAAAACAACAACTCTCTCACATAATTTCACCTAATAATTTCATTTTAAATAAAAAAAATGGCCAACGCGGAATAACGACTATAGTGTGTGGGTCCATGTGTCTAATAGGAGACAGCTAGTACTACATAAACGCTCACTATCGCCTAAGGCAACAACTTTTTTGCGATACAACAAAAAATGGAAAAATTATTTTATACTATTTTTTTTTTTAAATATTTAGGTAATCAGGAAATGGGTGTGTCTCCGTGTTCATACTTCCAAATTTAGTCAAAATTTTGGATAATGACCTTAATGTACAGTAAGATTTTGTATTATAAAAGAATGGTATGTTTAAATTATATTTTCAGTAAAATAAAATAGTATAAAATAAGAGAACGCTACATCCAACAAAATGGTCCAGAAGCATCCCGAAGTCTCTGAGAAGACCCACCTACACATGATAAAAGAAGAATATAGCATATTTTCCCTTTGTGTGAGTGCCTTTGTAAAAGGAGTACTTTTGCAGGTGATTATGAAAATGAAATGAATAGGTGTTTGTGTGAAAAAGATGCATTTCTCTAAAAAAAAAAAAAAAAAAAAAAGGGTAGTAGTTTAGCTAAATGCTTGGTTGTCTTCCTTTTGAGCAATTCTACATGGCGATGAAACGAGCGAGGGGAGGGAGGTGAAGGGGGGGACTGTTCACCCCTTCGAAATGCGTGTTGTCATTTTTTGCGTGCACATCCTGAAGGAGATGAACGATCCCTCCTCCTCCACCTCCCTCCCCTCGCTCGTTTCCTCGCCATTTAGAATTTCTACTTCCTTTTTCACAAAAACTATTCAAGAGCTTAACCCCCTTTTTACTTTTTTATTAATCAAATTATTTTATCAATTAATTGTATTAGTCCATGGCTTAGGTCAAAGTACTCGTTGTGATCGAAGATTTTAGTACTTAACCTACTCGTTTCACTATATTCAGCTATATATTTTATTTAGGTCAATATTAGACATTCTAAGTTGTTGTAATTTGATTAAGTGATGCGCACCATATTTTCCCTGTTTTTCAGTTTTAAAATGCAATAATAAGAATTTAGGTACCACCTATGCATCAATTAGAGAAATTTAATTAGCTTCTTTTTTAGGAGCTTTGATAACAATGCAACCATGGGCAGAGTCATTATTGAGACAAGGGGGGGCAATTGCCCACACAATTTTGTTGACATTGTTGATTTACCTATAAAATAATGAGGACCACTTGATTAATACTATTGATGGACTCCTTCTGTATTGATTGACTCATTCCATGAGAATTTTGACTCCGCCCTTGAATGCAACTACAGCGACTTCTTTCAAATACCTAAAAAAAAAATGCTTCATTCTAATAGGTTTTTGTGCCGCATGATATTAATACATATCTTGAGGTCTGTTTTAATAAATTTCTCATAACAAGTGTTTTGTCGATCATGAACCAAATTAACTAAACAAGTGTTTTGTTAAAATTTTCCAAATAGGGTTGCAGGATTAGCATCCTCTTTATAGAGAATTTAAAGGTTGCAGAGTCAAATGTAGCTGGAGATGCAAATAGCTGGCCCTCCATACTTAACAAAAGCTCTAATGGTGTGCCTAGACATTTGTCATCAACCCCACCTACACATGATAAAAGAAGAATATATCATATTTTGATTATTTTCTCTTTTGTGTGCATACCTTTGTAAAAGAACTTTTTGCAAGTGACTATGAAAATGAAATGAATAGGTATTTGTGAAAAGATGTTTTTCCCTAAAACATATGTTAATTAAAGTAATAGTTTAGCTAAATGCTTGGTTGCCTTCCTCTCTCAAATAACCTATTCAAGAGCTTATTTTTTACTTGTCAATAATATCCTGATTTTTACTTGTCAATGATATCCTGATTGGATGGTTAAGATTGTGATTTATCCTCTATGTCTTCGGTTCTATACCCATCGATGGCATGGCTTAGGTCAAAGTACTCGGTAATGTATGATCGAAGATTTTAGTACTTAACCTACTCATTTGGCTTTATTTGGCTATATATTTTTATTTAGGTCAATATTAAACAGTTGAAGTTGTTGTAATATTGATTAAGTGTTGCGCACCATGTTTTCCTCTTTTTTCAGTTTTAAAGTGCAATAAAAATTTAGGTACCACCTATGCATCAATTAGAGAAATTTAATTAGCTTATTTGTTAGGAGTTTTGATCAAATCACTGCACTTGACAATAAGCTAAGATTGAACCAAGAGGAATTTTATTTTTTCGCACACCACTAATAAAAACAGACATGAAAAACATCCATAACTAAACATGAGTTAACTAATTCCCGTTAAGACGACTATAAGAAAAATATGCCAAGTCAGTCGATTAGGAGTTTCGGTGAGCTAGATTAGTAGGTTTCCTAAATCAATCCATGTGCTAGTACTTTTAATATTATGCTTCCAAGATTTTCCTTTCAAATTAACAATCGAGGCAATGGTCCCTTCCCTAGATCACAACATAGACATCACAATCACCCAGATCATATTCATCAACTATTAATTTACCTAGCTTGTTTGTTTAATGTACTGTACTTAGTTGGATCAACTTAAATCTTCTGATCAAGATAATCTATCCATTCTAGACTTCCATAAGAGTTTTCTATTAGTTTCAGAGACATAGAACATGTCAAATGGCAATAGCAAGTCCAAGAACATTATCTAATAATTCAGTCTCTATAAAATATATTATTGTGTAACATGAACATATATTTTACTAAATGATTGTGGATCTCCACCATGTGATTTAATAATTCATGAACTTTTCAACACTATAGAAATCGTAGTTCATGAATTATTGTAACTTTTTTTTGTGCATTACTGAAGGAAATCAAGCTAATCTAAGTCCTTGAAGTCTTTGATAAGAAGCATCTAAATTGTAAATTGCCGATTGAATACAATAGTGTCAAAAAGACATTATTTGTAGCAAGCGCCGCGAACTCTGGCTGGCACACATGAGGCGGAGACTAGAATAACAACACAAATGACGTTGTGGTGCCACACAGTAGTTGAAGCGCACTGAATAGAAGGCGAACCGCGTAGACATCGCTGTTGCACGATTGCTGTATTTTTGTAAGAGAACGTTGACAGGATGTTTGTTGTAGTATGTAATGTTTTTTGTGATTGATTAAATGATTGATTGAGTTTGTTCTTGAGAGGTTGGACTTTAGGGAATACTAGAAACCATTTAAAGAAATGAAAGTGATGGTGAACCTTATTGTGATTTGATTAAGAGAGATTGATCCTATCACGCCTTCGATGTGTTGACCAGTGTTGTTGTACATATTTCATACAAGAGTAATTCTATGTTGTCTTGTTTGGGTGTTTCTTTTGTGTATTTTTTAAATTTTTTTTATTCATTCTCTTTAAAACACAATCACAAACACCCAAACAAGACAGCATATAATTGCTCTTTATACATATTTTGATATTTTTTTTTTGAAAAGTGAGAGGGGTTTTGAGGGTCTCCCAAACCTTAATAAATTTCAAATACTTTGTTAAGAGAAAACACGAAATATACGAGTTGGGCGGATGTATGGCGAACATTGCTGATATTCTCATCTAGATGGTCGATGATACATATCATTAATAGTTTTCAACATTTACCTAGGAAAAGAAGAAAAAGAAAAAGTATGAACACTGTTAAATAACATTAACCTATCAACTAAAGAGTGATCACCTTATAAATCAAATAGAGATTGATCCAAACCATGCCGTTTTATCAGATTGAAAGATGTTAGGTTTTAGATATAGTTTCGAATTAAACAAGTGTGTGTTCATGTGAAATTTAGTCTATTAATTTCAGAATATGGAACTTGGTGCAAGCGAAAATACTTGAGAACCACGTTTTGCAACTAAAGTGATGTGGCATGATTTAGCAGGACGATGGTATATATATATCATCAAAATAATGTAAACTTGATAAGTGATCGATGAAACGTCTTTCAAACCCTAACTTTGGGAAAGTATTTTTCAGAATACAATGAATGGGAGCATTTCGAAACGCTTTTCTTATATTTGTTGAATGTCTCAAGGGGCAAATATCACTCATGACGCCGGACCATGAGTTCATGCTCCCAAACCTTGATAAATCATGGACAATTAACAACCCCGATGTACATGAAATTACCTAAAATGTTAGTCACATACCTATATAAACTTAGAGTAAGTCTGGACAGTAAAGGCTACCAACCATTTTTTTTTTTTTTTTTTTATCAAGGTTGGGCTCTTTTACACTTTTATTCATTCTTTTTAAAATACAACCACAAACATCATTTATAAAATGAGTAAAAGTGTAAAGAGCCCAAATCTAATAAAAAATGGCTGGTAACCTGACTGCCTATAATTATTAATAAACTTATTTACATTCTTTTTCAAACAAAACCTTCTTCGTAATTTTTTTATAGCATTGTATTAAAGATTTATATAAAGTTATGGTTGTCATACAGCGATGTGCGATAAGCCATGCTTATGGATTGAAGATACGCACACTCAGGCGTTTACAAGGCCCAATGGGCTTCTTGACAATCATACGGATCACATTGGAAAACTTCAAATGGGCTGTTGTGTAGACACCCACAGTAACAAAACTACTTGGGCTTTTTTTAAGTGCACCAAAGCCTGGTGTTGTGCTTGGTGCAAACCAGGCACCGTCCATTTGCCTCGAGATAGGAATAATGCAAAAGCCCAGTGCATTATAGTATCACTCAAACTACTTTATCCTTGTGAGCAAGGAACGTGATTTCGCAAAATCTCGTGAAATTTTTGTTTTTCTGAAATTACAAAAAGAAAAAGGCCAAAATTAAAAGTTTCATTTTATATAGTTTTTTTTTTTTAAATTTCAAGATTTTTTTTCGTTAATTTCGGAATTTTTTTCGTAAACTTCTTTTTTTATTCTTTTTTTTTTTCCATAAAAATACAAAACCAGCTACCAAATATTACATTTTTGAGGGTTTTTTTTCAAAAAAATTTGGAGTTTTTTTTGGGTAAATTTTGGGGATTTTTCATATTATCAATTCTTCTAGTTATTTATTGATTTTTAAAACCACTCCTCTAATTTTTTAATTATCATTTCTTCTATTTATATATTGATTTTTGAAACTACCCCTGATTTTCTAATTATATATTAATTTCATGTTCGTTTATAGGGGTGGGCAATGTCGGTTCGGTTCGGTTTTGAGCCTTGAACCGATTTCATTCGGTTTGCCCAAAACCCAAACCGCAACCGAATTTTGTATTTGTAAATTGATGAAATCGGTTGAACCAAATTTCGGATCGGTCCGGTTCAGTTTGGCCGAAATTTCGGACTCAAGCACTTGAAAGACGTTCATTAAAATATGGCCAATTTTTTTACAGACCCAATTTTTAGCTCAAAATTGAAAACAAAGAAGGGGGAGTGATTCAGTGCAACAGGGTGCACTGCAGTGCATTTGTTGCACTAATAAGGTATTGACACCTACCTACTATTTATTTATTTATTTATTTATATCTAATTAATCCGTCGATTCAATTATTATTCGGTCTGTTCAAAATTATAGACCAATTTCGAACCGTTTATAATTGGTTTGATTCAATTTAAATTATTTTCTTTCTACTCATATTTTGGTTCGGTCAGTTAATCGAATTTAAATCGATTTTTGTCTACCCCTATTTGTTTCATTTCTTGGTATTTAGGCTTCATTTAATATGTTTAATTGATTTATTTACTTGCATCTATTTTTTTTTTCATCACATTTTCACATACCCTTGAAATTCATTATATATTTTTTGTGTATCCTCGAAATTTTTACGTTTTTTCTATACACATCAAAATATTTCTTAAAATCAGGATACTGAACTGAACTCGAAAAACGAAATCACAATCCTTGCTTGTGAGTTGATTATAAGGGATTTGCCCTATAGAATACCAAATTATATCGTCTAGTTAATAAGTGCTTGAGATTTGTTTGTGATTAATAAGTAATTTTTTTACGCGTTTAGACAGCTCTGACATTCGAATGACCTTAAATTGTTGATCTTATCCATAGTCAACTTTTTTTTTAATTTTTTTAATTTTTTACTTACCGAAAAAATAGGTTGTTAGATTCTAGTTTAAGATTATGCTAATCAAGCTTAATTAGTTTGAAGCCAATTCTTTTGGCTCCTCCCACCATCTTAGCTTTTCACACCCTTAACGGGATACAAAATAAAAATGATAAACAAACTAAACCTTCTTGTCAAACCTCATGTGTTCAGTTCTGTCAGCGCTGATATCGACTTACATAAATGAGTAGCAGTTAAGTTAGTGATTACTGTAGTGGTGGCTGAAGGCATTTCGATGCTTAAGTCAGATCTCGATGAAAAGAAGAGTGAATACTATATGTAAATTGTAGTGTGTGTGCGTACATTTCTTCCTCTTTTAATCTGTTTCTTATAACGAGTGTTCCCTCACCAGCTGTCCCTGTGACCAGGACGTGATGGAGAGAAGAGATCTCGCATAAGATCTCACCTATGCATTGATTGAGTCTTTACGACATTTGGCTCTGTTAGGACCCAATGTATGATTGGGCTAGAGTTGATTTCGTGCGAGCGAATTTCGGGCCTGTGACAGCTCCTAGATTTGTTGTTCAGGCCTTATTGTTTTGGGCCAAGTCCTGAGACCCAGGCCTTTGAGGCTGACGTGTCTTGGGCTTAAGCACCTGACTTACGGGTTGAACAATAATTGATGCATGGATCCGTTTGGGATTGCATTGAAGCTCTTATTTGCTAGGATTAGCCCATGCCACTTATACGACTATGATTGAGTGACTGTTTGTTTGATGTCTTAGGTTGGTGTTTTTCGTGAGCTATCGGAGACCGAGACCATGGTTGTGGGTTGGTTTGTCCTAGTTCCAAACCATGGAAAAAAGTGATTGAGAAAAAGAGTCTTCAATTAATTTGAGATGGGAGAGTATCATCTTGATGAAGCAAAAAAGTGTCATTTAGAATTTTTTTTTTTTTTTGGTTTGGTTGTTGATAATATCATTTTGATCATCTTGGGGAATCTGAAATATGGGCATTCTTACTATTTTGAACCCATGTACTGACTTTACTCTTAATTGAGCTGTTGCCCATATTTTTTAACCACCATTCCAAAAGAACCACTTGAAATCAAACTCTCCCTCTCACTTTCTTTGTTCCATGCCTCTCCATCTCCTCTGCTTCTCCTTCCCAAATTAAGTAATTCCAGTGAAAACACACCGGAATTGTTCAGCCAACCTGCAAGTTCTCCGGAAACGCTCGTCGTGTATCTAAATGTCGAAGCTCGAGCTTTTCATAGCTTTGCTTCTTGGAACAACAATAGTGTATACCACCAGCACCAGCTCCAAGACTTCTTCATGGCAAACCTTAAGAGGTTAGCCTCCCCTTTCTCTCTTTGCATCTTTGTATTCATTTTAGTTTCTCTGAAATGTGATAAGTTTGCTTACTTTCTCAAGAAGCATTTCTATTTATGGTAAGTTTTCTTTGAATCAAATGAACTCTTAGAGTAGAGATATTACTCTCACTTGTGCTTTGATTTATGTAATGAAATTTTTTTCATAAGCTTTTGATGTATAGCTAGTTTTATGTAAACAATGTTAAGATGATTTCTTTTGTAGGAGATAAGCCATTAGTTATAGCTAGAGGGGGATTTTCTGGATTGTTTCCGTCATCCAGCGAGTATGCTTTCAAGTTTGCACTTAGTACCAGTTTAGAGAATGCGGTTCTCTGGTGTGATGTGCAGATGACCAAGGATGGAGTTGGGATATGCGTACCTGATGTTAAGATAGATGGCTATACTACCATACAAGCTGCATACCCAAATGGAAATAAGATGTATCTTATCAATGGAGAATCGACATTGGGATGGTTCTCCATCGACTACACCCTGGCTGACTTGCAGAATGTCACCTGTAAGTGATTGGATGCTTAAAAATAGTCCTGATGATATTATTATACTTTTTTTTCTTTCTCACAGGTCCCCTGTATTTATAATAATTTGGTAACACTAGCGTGCCAGAATGATTTAGGTACTACATATGTTATCTAAGTATTATGATCCCTTGTACAATTGGAAGGTTGTGCTCGATTCTGAATAAGTTTTCATTGCTCAAGGAAAACATAGTGTAATATGAAATGCACACATTGCATACGGTGGACGTATTAGTTTTCAATGGGACAAGGACACAATTACTTACAGATGCTTTGTCAAATGACAGTAATCCAAGGTGTCACATCTCGCACAGATAGATTTGACCTTAATCTATTCCCTATTCTAGCCATTGAAGATGTTGCAGGGTATAAACCTCCCGGACTTTGGTTGAATATTCAGGTAAGCAAAATGTATTAGAAGTCGCGAAGTCCATCTAGATTCCCTTTCAACGTTATTATTTATCATTTCTCCTCCCTCCCCTTCATTTCTCTTTCATTTTTTCCTCATAACTCAAGTGCTATGTCTTGCTCCTGCATCTTTTCTGAATCCTCATTTGTATTTTGTGTTCAGATCAATATGATTTATCCTAACTCTTTTAATTTCAGTATGGTGGATTCTTCATGCAACATAACCTCAATATGAGAAGCTATGTGCTTTCTGTTTCAAGAAGGGTTATTGTCAATTTTATTTCATCACCAGAGGTGGGTTTCCTGAGAAGTATTGTTGCGCGTTTTAAGGCAAGCAAGACAAAATTGATTTTCTGCTTTCTGGAGAAAGAGAAAACTGAGGCTTCAACCAATAAGACATATGGTACCCTTGCGAACAATCTTGCATTTATAAGGACATTTGCTTCCGGAATACTGGTTCCAAAGTATTACATTTGGCCTGTTAATGCTGGACAGTACCTACTACCTCCTACGTCTCTTGTCTCAGACGCGCATAAGGAAGGCCTGGAAGTTTTTGCATTGAAGTTCATGAATGACGTACCAATGAATGCACCACCTCTCAGTTACAATTATAGTTATGACCCCATTAAAGAGATACTGTCTTTCATCGACAATGGTAACTTTTCTGTTGATGGGGTGTTAACAGACTTTCCTATAACTGCGTCAGAAGCCATAGGTAATCTCTAGTTTTAGTGTATCATAATAACCATACTATTGGACAAATTTCCTATAACTTTTCTGTTGATGGGGTGTTCACATTCGCTTCTTTATCGTGTCAAATGAGAAGTTGTTTGATCAAGACAAAAGCCTGCTGACTTCTATTTCAGTTTCAGCTCCTTGTCGATAGCAAGCTCTCTATGCTACTTGTTAATGATTCTAATATTTCAATTTTATTGCAGACTGCTTTTCTCACATAGGCAAAAATATTTCCGGAAAAGGTATGTAATTTGTCATAAATCGTGTATTTCTAATAACTTTTAAATCTATATTACCTCATTTTTTAAGTTCCACAACTTTTTGTCCAAATGAATGAATTTAAGTTTATTACTGTTAGTTCTTTTACCTTTCTTGTGCTTCAGCAGCACCCAAAATCATATCGCACAATGGAGCTAGTGGTGTCTACCCTGGTTCAACAGATCTTGCTTATAGTCAGGCTGTTGAAGAAGGTGCCGATTATATTGACTGCTCCGTTCAAATGACCAGTGATGCTATCCCTATATGCTTAAGTTCGACAAATCTTCTAGATGCCACTGATGTCATCAAGTCACCCTTCAACAATCTATCCATTGCTGTCCCAGAGATTCAGACTAATCCTGGAATTTTTACCTTCCATCTTACATGGAAAGATATCCAAAGCTTGAGGCGTAAGTTCCTTTATTTATCCTTTCAACAAAAAAGTTCCTTTATTTATTACTTGTACCATTGTATCATTTTTTAATTTTTTTTTTAATTGTACCATTTATTACTTGTACCATTGATTCCATCTGCTACACCTTTACCAACTCAACTGGGACACCTTTGGCTACCATTGTATCTTTCGTTTCTTCTTTCTGATAAGAGTTTCAAATTTCCATTTGCTTTAGACGAAGTCAAATCATGTGGGTATTTTTTTTAAGCTATGTCAAAAGAGTTTCTTGTACAATGGTTCTACTGGAATGTATGCAAGAGCTTGGCTTTTGTATCTGCAGTTTCTTCTTCATGTGTTGAATGTGTTGATTCTTACTCTTCATTTTATTTTCTTTGGATGGTTCCCGCTTCTGAACTGTGTGCCTTCTTCAGCCTTTTCTTTGGTTTAGCCTGTTGAATATGATTTATAAGCTCCCTTTCCTTTGATTGATTGTAGCGGCCATATCAAATCCTTTTTCGCTGGACACGTTGTATCGGAATCCAGCATACAAAAATGCAGGAAAATTTATATCATTGGATGACTTTCTGATGTTTGCAAAGAACAAACCACTTGATGGTGTCTTGATCAGTGTTGAGGTGAGTAACTATGTTACCACTCCGTGTATTGCCTTTTTGGAGCACGAGTAAGAGATGGCTGTCTTGACATTAATCTCTTCTCATCTAATTTTTTTTTCGGTGTGTATTTTTCTCCTCTTTAGAATGCAGTATACCTCGCAGAGAGGAAGGGTTTAGGCATAGTAGATGCAGTCCTCGATTCTTTAAACAAATCCGGATTTAGCACCCTGACTACTCAGGAGGTTATCATCCAGTCCACCAGTGAAGCAGTTTTGACAAAGTTCAAGGAGCAATCTGGATACAAGCGCATGTACATGGTTGATGATAGCATCAGCAGTGCTGATAATTTAACAATTGAGTACATCAAGAGCTTTGCCGATAACATTGCTGTGAACAAAGAATCGATCTTCCCTAGTAATCATCACTTCCTCACTGGTGCTACACATATAGTCGAGAAGCTACACTCATTCAACCTCCCTGTCTATGTGTTTCTATTCCAGAATGAATTTGTATCCCAAGCATGGGACTTCTTCTCGGATCCGACAATTGAAATAAATTCTTATGCCATGGGGGATGGAACAGCGATAGATGGAATAATGACCGATTTCCCAGGGACTGCAGCAGCCTACAGAAGTAAGTGGTGCTTACTCTTTTGGTTTACATTCTGGTTTATGATGCTACGCTTAGCTTAAAGCAGAACTCTTTGTATTGGTTTTCTTTCAGAGACTAACTAATCTAAATATCTTATATGAAAAATTAGTTCAGTTGACATGCTTGCATAGGCTGGTCAATTATGAGGATTTAAGTCCTCTTTAACAATACTCCTAGTTTAAAGTATCAAACAAAATTGTATTATCATCGTTATTAATTTTTTTTTTTTTGATGAAATATCATGATGTTCAAATCCTAATTTATCAGATACTTGTCAAACACTTTATTGAAATAGTTTAAAGTGTAAAACAAACATCACTGCATACTATTCTGTGTGTGCAGATACTTGTCAAAGGCTTAGCAGTAAAGATCGAATACAAATCTTTCATCAACAATATTTTTCCAACATAACTCTTGGTAATTAGTTAAACTGTCTAGCATGATTACTCTGAAAACAAAAAAAGATAATATGCAATGTAGTGTAATACTCAAATCCTACTTGTGGAATAGTTGAACATGCACCTAATTAGTGTAGTCTTCATGTAACATGGTTTTTTAAATGATCTTCCTTAACTTGCATTATGCAGGGAATAAGTGCTTAGACATGGTTAACCCACCCCCGTACATGAGACCCGTTCTGCCTGGTGATCTAATGCAGTACATTTCCCCATCATATTTGCCACCAGCAGAGGCTCCAAAGCCTACCCTTGTAAAAGGCGACGTAGCTGAGGCCCCATTACCGCCTGTCTTGAAGCTAGCTCCAACCTTTGATAGTGGCTCTGCATCAACCCCAACCTCACCACGTCCCAGTAGTCATCATCGGATAACAACTTCTATCTTCCTTCCATCTCTATATATGCTTCTTGTATCACTTATGCAACTCTAATCAGTAGTCAAACTTGTTGGAACAGATTCTCTGTGCTCAGGATGGTACACCTAGGCTTGTGTTTGCTATAGAGTAATAGTCTAGCTAGTACTAGTTAAATCATATTCCATAAGATTTATGAATTTAGTTGATTCCACATATGCACACTATCGGGTTTTTTTTTTTTTTTTTTTTTGTTGTTGTTATTTTGTTTAACTTTATAAAACCAACAAACTAGCTATTACGATCAAGTGCTGCTCCAATACCAAAAACAGATTTGGCCAAATTATGAATAGCCTCGTTAGAGTTCCTGTTAACATAATTAAAAGACAAGAGTTGTAATGATAGGAACCCAAGACCACTCAGGGCAGTGGTTTTGTTCATTCAAAAGCTTCACTACTGTTAGAGAATCACCCAGAATAACTCCCTTCTTCAAATTAAGATGGTAGCACAAAAGAAAGGCAGCCTCCGCAGCATACAACTCAGCCATGTTGCTGTCAGTGATATGAGTTGAAATCTTGCAAGCCAGCCTTGCCAAAGTATTCCTAGATCTCATCTTCGCAATAACTCCAATTGCACCCTGTTTGGTAACATTATCAAAGCTAGCATCAAAATGGATCAGGCATAACATTGCAAGACAAGGGCAGCAATTCAAAAGAAGGGGCCATAACAACCAAAGATTCATCAACTCCCACTTTCTACACCATAAAAAACTTGGGTTTGTTAGATCTGATTTAGAAAATACTCTGGCAAATGATTTCAGAAATTATATATAAGTTACTAATAATTAGGATAAATTTTTTTGTAGATGTCTACATTAGATGATCACGACAAAACCTTATCTGACAAATAGTTTTGCACTACTCGATGACTAATTTATGCATCTAAGTATGTAGGGCGTGTTGATTAATAGGGTTTGAGTCATATACCTATATATTTCATAGCCAAAGAAAAGAACCAAAAGAAATGACCTCATGTCTATTTAACCTTTGCATTTTCTTTTCCTACTAAAAACTGGATTAAAGAGGCAAGAACAAAAAGTACTCCGTTAATCTGTGGAACTAATTTAATATTGATCGTTGCTGGTCTTATGAATGGTTTTGTGCTCAAATGGTATCAAACATTATTTGTTGCATTACACATTCGGTTGGGATAGTATTACATGAGATTAGACTATCAAATGGATATAAAGAAGTTCTTTTGTAATGGTATCGAAAACCCACCACTTCTGCCTTCTTTGTGGTTTAACCTATTCTGCTCAAACAATTGCTTAAATATGTTTGTATTGCAAGAAAAGGAATACGAATACAACTTGTTTACTATATTTGAATGTATATGGATAATAATATATTTGTTTGGTTTGATATGGCTTCGATTATTCCTGGAAAATTCACAATTCCCCATTGAATCCTGCAATGCAAGGCTAAAGAAGAGGAAGATGAGATGGAAGGTAAAATGGAAGAAATCAGCCATAAAATGGCACTTGGTAACCATTTGTCTTTCTAATCATGAAGAAGCACGTAACGTCCTCGTACTGATGAGCTTTTGCAGGCATCAGATCAAAGGTGTGAATTGCCAATGGCCCAAAACACGTCACAAGGTGAATGCCAAAAAGGTCAACAATAGCAAGGACCACCGCTGCCTAGACCATGGGGCCTCTATGCTTGCATGAGTGCACGTACTATTAGGTAACCAAATAAGACGTACATCAGTTCAATTCTGCTTGGTTGTTTTGGCATCAGTTGAAAAAATAAACTAGCAGATTTCCTCCTGACAAAAATAGGCCCTTTTCACACAATATTGACGATAATAACATGTGACAAAATAACAAAACAAAAGAACTGATTTTGTGAGAAATGATGTTATGCTTTTCTCATTGTTATTCTGCTGTTTATATACAAGCTAATCACCCAATATTAGGCATCTATTAACCACCCTAATAATCTACTACTTCCTTAAACATGTTATACAATATTAACCCAATAAGCAACCTTCCTAAAGACAATATTACAAGATAATATTCTCAATATTGACCCAATACGTACAGTATTCACATGATCAAGAAAATATTCTCAATAGCATAATCAAGAGAATATTCACAATATCACAATACCCCCCCTCAAGTTGGTGCATGGAGATCCCGTATGCCCAACTTGCGAAGTAGATACTCATATTGTCGTTTGCCCAACGCTTTTGTGAAAATGTCAGCGAGTTGCGCATTGGACGGGACAAAGGTGGGATTGATATTTCCGGCAACATTGTCATCACGGACAAAGTGACAATCGACCTCAATATGTTCCCACTGTAAAAGGTCGGGGCATGAATCTGAAAGTTGCTTTGCCTTGCACGGATATCCAGAGTGGTGGGGTGACAGACCCCGAAGTGGGAAAGGTGCTGGTACTGGTCGCGAAAGAGGGCAGTCAAGTGTTCGAGGCAGTGGCCGAGGAACCAAGGGTATGCATCGTGCCAACGCCGCTCAGACCGGCTCTGCTGGGGCAGGAGTGACCGAGACAGATGCGTCTCCACTGCCCGGACTGAATACCGATCAGTGGCAAGCTTCTCCAAATGCTGGGCGGGTCAAAACTCGCCACGACCGATAAGATGACTGGTAAGCCTTGGATTATTGACACAGGAGCTTCGAATCACGTGACTGGCACGATCGGGGATCTCCGTGATTTAAGGGAGATTGCTCAATGTCCCGTGGGATTGCCAGATGGGAGTAGCACTATTGCCACTAAAGAGGGGACGGTCATTCTTGGTCTTGAATGGGAAAACGCCCTATACTTGCGCATTTTGGGATCCTTGTGTTATGCGCATGTGAAGATGGGAGATAAGTTTGCAAGTTGAAGTCGCCAGTGCGTCTTTGTTGGATATCCTTGTGGAAAAAAATGGGTGGCGTTTGTATGACTTGGAAAAGTGTATTGAAAAGAGTTGAAAATATTGGAAAAGTGTTTTGAAAATTAGAAAAATGACGGTCCCCACCCCGCCACGTCCCGTCCCTCGCCCGTTTCCTCGACATTTAGAATTCCTCCTTTAGCAAATATTTGGAAGCCGTTGTAAGAATAGTGAAACAGCCTATATTCTTTTGAACAGATTCATTAAACTACAATGTGAATTGAAACTTTAAAGAAGAAAATGGAGGTTGCGAACTTGCAGCATAGATTACGATTCTATAAATAATTGCTTCATAATGTTCTCATTTACCACAACAACCATCTTCTCTTCTCCCTCCCATAAACTAGGGGGAAAAATGTCTTCCTCCATTTCCATGCTGTTTAGTCATGTAAAGAAATGCTTATCGGGATTGTTTCCATCCCTGGCTTATATCAGAACTGATGTTATGGATGATGCTGACAACCATGAGCATGGTCACAAGTGGTTCTCAAAGATCAACAGAGAAGTCCTTTTTAAAATGAATAAAGATAAGAATTCTGATGTTATTTGTGAAGTTGGAGGAGTAGAAGCTTTGTCTCTAGCTCTCGGATCTAGCATTACCCAAGGAATTCCTGGAGATTCTGAAGATCTTCGTACACGACATGAGATGTTTGGCTCAAACACTTATCTAGAAACACCAGTTTCTGCAAAGGGCTTCCCTCAGTTCATCATTGAAGCTTCCAAAGATATCTCAGTTCTCTTACTTTTGTGTAGTATGATACTGGCTCTTGTGTCAGGGATTAAGACAGATGGCTGGAAAGATGGATGGTACAATGGGGTACTAGTTTTCTTCAATATGGTAGCAGTCATTGCAGTTACTGCTGTTTGCAACTTCCGACAGACTAAACTCTTCAACAAGCAATCAAATGAGAATATAGACATCCAAGTGTCTGCCATTAGATCTGGGGAGTGGAAAAAGGTTTCAGTCCGTGATATCTTAGTTGGGGATGTCATTGCATTAGAGGTTGGTTGTCAAATTCCAGCAGACGGTATACTAATTCTATCCGAGAATCCAGTGGAGACTGAGAATTTCATCATGGTTGAAGAAGGTGACAAAATTCATGTTGTCAACAAGCAGAATCCGTTTCTTTCATTCGGCATGAAGGTCTTGGAAGGGTCGTACTGCATGGATTGGCGATTATACCCCAGACTATCAGAGATGCTTGTCACGGCTGTGGGAGAAAGAACAATATTTGGAACAAATCGTCAAGGCATCCAGCAGAGGAAGACACATTTCCAAGCACAGTTCACCAAACTCTCTTCATATAAAGAAAAAGTTTGTACAGTTATTGCACTGCTCCTCCTCATGGCGTCATTTGTAGATTGTATCTTAAGAAACCCCGACAAAGGACAGGATTCAACAGAGGTCAATATCAAGAAGGCTACTTTTAATGAGATGATGACTGCAGGCATGACTTTTGTCAAAAAACATAAGGTTGGATTGAGAGCTTCAACAACTACAGCTACAACATTCCTCTTGGCAATACCAGAAGGTTTCTTATTGGTTGTTACTCTCCTTGTTATTAACTCGGCAAGAAGATTGTTGAAGGACGTTCGAGGAGCAAAGGTTCAAAAGCTCTTTCCATGTGTGACTGCAGGATCTGTTTCTGCCATCCTCACTGATAAGACAAGTTTCCTGACTACAAACCGGATGACAGTAACCAAGTTTAGTCTTGACGAAGAAGTCAATGATGCTTTAACACTACCTCCAAAGATTCGCTCAATAATGTGCCAAGGAATTGGTCTGAACACGAGTTCAATTTTGTTGCCCACCCCAGATGAAACAGCAATCCTCTCTTGGGCTGAGACTAATCTACAGCTGGATATGGAAGAAGTGAGACGTAGGAGCACTATTCTCTCTGTCGAAGCCAGGAATCCGATGAAGAAAGGAGTGTGGATAAGGAAGACGGGTGAAGATGGAAAGGCTACTGATGTGCATTGGAAAGGTTCTGCCATGATGATACTGGCCAGATGCTCACATTACTATGAGAGCAATGGAATCAGGGAATTTATGAGCAGCGATAAAAGACTGGAGTTGGAGAAAATTGTTGAAAATATGGACTCTGATGGTCTCAAATGCATGGCTTTAGCTCACAGGCAAATAATAGAGGGAGCAGAAGATACAAGTACGATTTCTCCTTATGCACTACTTCCAAAGATTGATTCAAACGTAATCAGTGAAAAAGGGTTGACCTTGTTAGGTTTGTTGGGTTTGGAGTATCAGTATCATCAAAAGGCAATAGAGGCGGCAGCAGATTGTAGAAGAGCTGGAATTGAAGTCGTGATAGTCTCTAATGGTAATATATCGGCAGCAAATGCATTGACCGCTAGATGTGGAATTGGTGGAGACTACACTAATAAGATGGTCATTGAAGCTGAGGCATTTCGAAATTTCACAGAACCTGAGAGGAAGGAAATGGCAAATAAAATTTGTGTACTGGCAAATGCCTCCTCCAGTGACAAGCTTCTCTTGATGCGATACTTGAAACAAAATGGTCATGTGGTTGCAGTCACAGGAACTGGCATGAATGATGTTCCGGTACTTGAAGAAGCCCATCTAAGGCTTTCAATGGGTCGCATCCAAATATTAGATAAGATATCAGATATCATCATCAAGGATCTGTCATCTGTCACAACTATCCTAAGGTGGGGGAGGTTCACTTGTGACAATATACAAAAGTTCATTCAGTTCAATCTCTCTTTCAACATTGCTGCAGTCGCCATAAACTCTATAGCGACATTTGCACTGGGGGAGAAGGCACCGTTTACAACACTTCAAATGTTGTTGATGAATTTGTTGATAGACTTTGTGGGGGCCTTGGCTCTGGCTTGTGAATTGCCTCCAAAACAGGTTATGGAGCCACCGGTTGGTCGAAGTAAAGCAGCACTTGTTACCAATGTTATGTGGAGAAACATTGCCACTCAAGCTTTGTTCCAGATTCTTATCGTGCTTACCTTGCAGTTTGATGGAAATGCAATTTTTGCTGTCAACATGGACATCAAGAAAGCTTTGGCCTTCAATACTTTCATTCTCTGCCAATCATTCAACATATTCAATGCAAGGAAACTGGAGGAAAAGAACTTATTTTCAGGGCTTCGTCAAAATATGCTATTTTTTGGAACAGTGGCAGCATCTCTTGTTTTGCCGGTGGTGGTGACAGAACTGATGGGAAAGCTTTTCGAATTGGAAAGGTTGAATTGGTCTCAATGGGGATTGTGCTATGCAATGGCAGCGGTTTCTTGGCCAGTTGGATTTATTACCAAGTGCATAGCACTTCCTGATTCATGCCTAAACTTCAAACTAAGACTAGGACGTGATCCACTGTCCCTTTTCCGCAAACAGCGTGAAAAACTCAAACTAAGTGCCTTAGGCCTTCCATTGGTTACTAAAGATGTTCGGCAGATGGAGTGAACTCAGATTAAGTTGGAAATATCTTCTACTAGTTACTTATGTTTAGGGTAATATCACAATATAACTATAAAAATTATGCATTATATATATTTTACAGGTTAGGTGGTGACTTGCAGCAATATCATCCACCAAAATAAATTGTTTCACTAGGCTGGGATGCAAGATACATACTGTTTTAATTTCGTGCAACTGTTATCTTCCTTTCTCTATGAAGAGTTGAAACCATTGTATGAAAGTTTACTTTTGGATAAATATTTTACATACTTGAATGATAAAAATTACATCGAATTGTTCAAGTCTTAAGTTTAGCAGATTGTGTGGAGGAATGCAAGTATGGACAAGACGTGGGGTTTAAACCACCAGTCTTAATCATTCAACCAGACTACTATTGACATCAATACGAAATTTTGTAAACGAGTTTCACAAAATGCCTCCATTTTGAGTTGCCTAGTCTGATACTGAAGTTGTGTTTGGATGCAATGAGAATATTTGATTTTAACATTGAACAAATTCCAAAAACGTTATTCTTGGCAAATTCCATTTGTTCAATGCAAAAACGTTCTTCGATCTTGATAAAATGTGAAATGAAAAGTTGGTTTGCAAAAGAATAAGAAATGTGACGATTGTGTGTAACACAAATGAAAAAAACAAAGTTACCATCGTTTTCATTTTATAAGAATTTTGTTTCGAACTGGGATAAGTCATTGTTCTTGATAAGGTAGCACATGTAATTCTTATTTAAATGAGTGGAATTCCTCCACCATGATTGAGTCTCTTACACAATAACTGAAAGAATTTTTTTTCTCTTTAACTGAGAGTATGATCATTTGTAGCAGATATACATAGCGATCAACAAGACAAGTCCTCTAACATGAAAATCTTGAACTTTACTAGGGAATCTGGTTGATGTGGCATAGAGATCAACCGGACATGTCCCAATAACTTGAAATTCTAAAACTTTAGTAGGAAACCAGGTTGATGCGGCATAATCCAAGGAGGTTGATAGAAACATTGAGACATGCATAAACATCACGTCACGTCATGTTGTCACCCTGATTGTAAAAATTTGATTCCCTGGTCCCTGATTCTAGGGAGCGAGGGCCACCCACCACCATCCATCTTCTTTGAGATGCGCTCATGGGCAACATCTCGAGGATGATGGATGGTGGTGGGCGGCCCTCACTCCCTAGAAGGGCTCTTCCCTGGTATTTTAGGAATAATAATTCTAGATAAAATTCTGGTATAAAGAAATCATATCTGTCGAGTGAACGGCTAATGGTTCGATTCGAGTGGCCAACATGACTCTCTAATTCTGCTATGAAGAAATCATGACTGCCGAGTGAACGACTAATGGTTCGACTCGAGTCAACATGATTCATTGACTCCCCCCCCCCCCCCCCCCTCTCTCAGCGTGAAGGCTGAAAAAAATCTTAACACAAATGTTGGTATTGCTCAGCATTGGTGCTGGTATTTTTTTTTTTTATCTCTCATTGCGCTTGCTGCTTGGCATCAAGGTGGAGGACCGGGCTGTGTGAAGTTGCTACCTGAATTTCTTTGTGCTGTTGCATGAAGAAAAAGGGAAAACTAACTGTTGTGGTTTTTTTCCTTGTTTGAGTTGCAGGTTGGCTGCCCACGACTGCTCTACATGAAGTTGTTGCAGAGTGCAATTTCCCTTCCCCGCCTCTTGCGTCTACGATCAAAGTGCGTAGTCGTCGGAGGCGGGAAAGAGCTTGAGTCCCCAGAATCTTAGGTCACCAAAAAAAGAAGCTCTGAGCCAACATTTGGACGCAACTGCCGTGAGCTTCAACTACTCTCCATGAATCAGTCCCCATTGTGTAAATCTTAAGTTCACAAGCATCAGAATCCACAGCATAATTTATATCAAAAGCGAAAATCATCATAAGCACTACATATTCATCAAAAGCGGGACTAACCCCAACTCCATCGTAATTGTCAAACTCTCACAAGGTTTGCGTTTGACACAAATCATATCAAACGGAAGCTGATAATAGTTGGATTCCAAATAGACATTGAAGTTCTAAAATCACATAAACAGATCAACCCATTAGATTTCAAGCTTGGCATTGCATGTCCTAGCAGTGAAGAGAGTCTCTTGAATTAACATGATTGATATGCATTTTTGGGAAACTAGGATCAGTGAGTAACTTGCACCAGAGTTTACATACGACCTTATAGTATAAGAGGCAATAGTAACATTTTTTTTCAAGAAGTGAAATGCATGCATGAATTATGGATGAACTTCCATGCCTATGAACCAATGAGAACTTTGTTCATCTAAGTTCTGAGAACATTTTCGCCAAACGTTGAGGAAGTGTTCTCTGCGATTCCAAGAAGATTATGCCCATAAAATATCACTGATTGATCTGGTTAATGTACACATCCCGTTCATCCGCTAATTATATAGGTTGTTGCTGCATAAGGTTTCACAAGAATTAATTCAACTCATTTCCATGTAACTTGCAAACAAGAAAAAAAAAAAAAAAAAAAATTTTGAATATTTTAATACTAAACTAAGGTTAAAACGGGTTAAAATGTATGGAAATTAATATTGGCCTAACAAAGAAAATGAATATTTTGAATTTTGAAAGAAATTTTAGTAACTCGAAACAAATAAATATTTCGTGAAATTTTGACATTTTTCGAGAAATCACATTCCTTGCTTATATATTGATTTTTGAAACTATCCTTTAATTTTCTAATTATATATTGATTTCATGTTTGTTTCATTTATTGGTATTTAGGCTTCATTTAATGTGTTAGATTTATTTCTTTACTTCTTGTTTACTTTTTCATATATTTCATATACCCTCAATATTCATTATATATATTCAGGTACCCTTGTTTGTAAGTTTTTTCTTCACAGACAAAAATATTTCTTAAAATCATGAAAACGAAATTAACTCAAAAAATGAAATCACGGCTGTCTTTTTCATTTAAAAAAGATGTTATATATTATTTATTGTAAAAAAAATTAAAAAATGATGATAATCTTCTATATTACAATTCAGAGTGGTGTTTTACTATTCACTATTAACCGGGACAAAGTCAAATCGAAAGGATTATAGATAAAAGATGGTTAAAATTGAAAGTTGATAAATGCATTGAATTTGAGGGTTGAGATTCATTTCTTATGATGACATTAGTTGAAAAAATAAACTAGCAGATTTCCTCCCAAAAAAATAGGCCCTTTTCACACAATATTGACGATAATAACATGAGAATATTGACCGAAAGCTCGATAGGTTTTAGCTTTAGTGGCTTCAGTTTTTAGTCTGAGAACAAGGGTTGTCTCCTAAACAGAGACAATATAGTCCAGAAAGAAAACACATAATCAAACATATTGCAGTTGTGCATTAGAAGATGCAAGCCAATGAGATTTTCCCAAGGATCCCATGATATTCGATAATTAAAGAGTTGAAAATGTTGAAAAAGTGTATTAAGAATAAGAAATCTGACGATTGTGTGCAACACAAATGAAAAAAACAAAGTTACCATCGTTTTCATTTTATAAGAATTTTGTTTCGAACTGGGATAAGTCATTGTTCTTGATAAGGTAGCACATGTAATTCTTATTTAAATGAGTGGAATTCCTCCACCATGATTGAGTCTCTTACACAATAACTGAAAGAATTTTTTTTCTCTTTAACAGAGAGTATGATCATTTGTAGCAGATATACATAGCGATCAACAAGTCCTCTAACATGAAAATCTTGAACTTTACTAGGGAATCTGGTTGATGTGGCATAGAGATCAACCGGACATGTCCCAATAACTTGAAATTCTAAAACTTTAGTAGGAAACCAGGTTGATGCGGCATAATCCAAGGAGGTTGATAGAAACATTGAGACATGCATAAACATCACGTCACGTCATGTTGTCACCCTGATTGTAAAATTTTGATTCCCTGGTCCCTGATTCTAGGGAGCGAGGGAGAGAGAGCGAGGGCCACCCACCACCATCCATCTTCTTTGAGATGCGCTCATGGGCAGCATCTCGAGGATGATGGATGGTGATGGGCGGCCCTCGCTCCCTAGAAAGGCTCTTCCCTGGTATTTTAGGAATAATAATTCTAGATAAAATTCTGGTATAAAGAAATCATATCTGTCGAGTGAACGACTAATGGTTCGATTCGAGTGGCCAACATGACTCTCTAATTCTGCTATGAAGAAATCATGACTGCCGAGTGAACGACTAATGGTTCGACTCGAGTCAACATGACTCATTGACTCCCCCCCCCCCCTCAGCGTGAAGGCTGAAAAAATTCTTAACACAAATGTTGGTATTGCTCAGCATTGGTGCTGGTATTTTTTTTATCTCTCATTGCGCTTGCTGCTTGGCATCAAGGTGGAGGATCGGGCTGTGTGAAGTTGCTACCTAAATTTCTTTGTGTTGTTGCATGAAGAAAAAGGGAAAACTAACTGTTGCGATTTTCTTCCTTGTTTGAGTTGCAGGTTGGCTACGTGCGACTGCTCTACATGAAGTTGTTACAGAGTGCAATTTCCCTTCCCCGCCTCTTGCGTCTAGGATCAAAGTGTGTAGTCGTCGGAGGCAGGGAAGAGCTTGAATCCCCAGAGTCTTAGGTCGCCAAAGAAAGAAGCTCTGAGCCAACATCTCTAACAGATGACGCAACCGCCGTGAGCTTGAATCTCGTTCGTCCGCTAATTATATAGGTTGTTGTTGCATAAGGTTTCACAAGAATTAATTCAACTCATTTCCATGTAACTAGCAAAAAAAAAAAAAAAAACTTGTAAACAAGGATTGTGATTTCTCAAAATTTTTGTTTTTTTTTAAATTACAATAAAGAAAATGAGTGAAAGAAGAAAAAAAATACATTTTTTCAAGGGTTTTTTTTTCAAAAAATTTCGAAAAAATTTAGGGATTTTTCTAATTATTATTGATGGCTAGTGGCGATGGTGGGAAAGGAGAATAAATTATACAAAAAAAGAAATGAGACGAAGAGAGGAGGAAGAGGGGCGGTTATCGGTCACGTACTAAACAGATAGAGGAAACAAAAAAGAAGAAAGAAGCAGGGTGGGGTGGGGTCATCAGCATTGCAAAAAACAGAGGGAGAGAGGAATGAGTGGGGCAGAATGGCGTCGTCGGTGTTGCAGGATCGACAAATCAAAAAAAAATATCAAAAGTCAGTGGGGACAAGTGGCCCTACTTGACTCCCCTAGATCCATGCCTGCATAGAGATCTAATAACATGAAAATCGAAAACTTTGCTAGGAAACCAAGTTGATGTAGCATAATCAAAAGAGGATGATAGAAACCTCAAGATACGCACAAATATCTCAAGGTTTTCATCATCACTCGAGACTGCATTACATCGCCACCCTGATTGCAAAAACTGGATTTTGCTAGTATTTTTGGAAAGACAGCGACTACTCCAAACCACCATATGTATTGTCTCACACCACCATGTTTTTTTTTCCTACTAATCCGCACCACCAAAAAAATTGTTTTGAAAAAAAAAAATAACATAAAAATTTGATACTTTCGACCAATTTAAACTCTCAATTGAGTCTGATTCTCAAGCTCATCAAAACATGAAAATTGTAGTACTCTAAGGTATCTAATAAACATAATTTAAATCACTTGAAAATATTTTCAGTTATAGCCATTTTACAAAAGTCACGTAAGTCTGTCTTGCAATGAAAACGGAATAGTGTCCTTGACTTTCGGCCAACTTATATGTTCGATCAAGACTGATTCTCAAGCTCAACAAAACACAAAATTGTAGTACTCTGAGGTATCTAATAAACACAATTTGAATCACTTGAAAATGTTTTGAAATGAGAAAGTTATGGTCATTTTATTAAAGTCACGCAAATCTGTCCGAAAAAAAGTATGTTTCTCACATTTGCATTGCCCCAGGCAAGGTTTTGCCATTTCCTCGCTTGTAACGTTGCGAGATTTTTCCAAAGCCTCGCATTGTTCCTGGCGAATAGTAAATTTTTTGTTGAAAATTTTCTGAAATATTTTTATAAGTTTAACCTTACATTTGTTTAAAAAAAAATTTGAGTTATCTTTTTGGTTTTCGTTCTTTACCCTTTTCTACTCTCACCTTTCGGTGAGACACCATCATGGGTCTTTTTTACCTCTATCATCTCGATCATCCCCACCAATCAAATGTGGGAAAGAGTGGAGTAACAAGAGAAGAGAGGAGAGCAATCGAACCAATTGAATGGGAGAAGATTCAATTAGGGCATAGAGGAAAATGCGATTTTGAATAAGGGAGAAGAATTTGATTTTGATTTTGAATGAGGGAGAGGAAGAGAGTGGATGTTTGCTTATATTGATGGTGTGGAAAAAACAATGATAGTTGAAAAATAAAACAGATAGTGTGAGAGAGTGTAATGATGTGAGACAACATATATGATGACGTAGAGTAGTCGTTGCCTTTTGGAAAATCTAACCGAGAGAGTTCTTTCATTTTAGTTATTTTTTATTTCATTTACATTGAAAAAGTTAATTTTGCATAAAATTTTGTTCTCCAAAGTTCCATCTCAGTTCCTAATCATAAAGGCAATTTAGAAAGGTTCCATCTCCACCATCACTAAATGTCGGTGACATTTTGGATATGTACACCCCCACAACACCAACAGCCAACATTATCTTCTTCTCTTCTCTCCCCCTTTTCACTTTTCAGTCTTCTCTCAACTCAACCATGAAATTTTCTCACCACTTCTCCACCACCACCACCACCACCATTCTCACTCACAAAAATGACCAAAACATCCCTACATCCACCCCCAAAACAATCAATATCCCCATCATGTCCCCGGACGAGCTCAAAGCAGCAACAAAGATCCAATCCGCCTACCGCATGCACCGTATCCGAGCCCACTTTAAAACAATCGCATCCGTCAATTCCGAGGTCGATCAGATGCAGCGAACGATCCAACGGCAGGAAATAGTGGACTCGATAAGGAGCAACGAAAGAGAGAAGCTGAGGATCAACGAATCACTGATGCGGATGCTACTTAAGCTCGACTCGGTTCCCGGGGTGGATCCAACGGTTCGAGAGGCGAGGAGAAAGGTGAGCCGTCGGATCGTGAGCCTGCAGGAGGTGCTGGATTCAGTGGTGGATGAAAGAGTGGTGGGTGCGGATGAGCTGATGTGGCAGTGGGAGGAGGTGGTGGAGGATATGGAGAGTGATGTGGTGTGGGGTGAGAATAGAAGAAGTTGGGGTGTGGATAGAGATAGAGAAATGGAGAGGTTTTGTTTGGAGACTTTAGGGTTTAGGTGCATGGAGAGGTTCTTAAGAGGGGTTTAATAATGTTGTATCTTGTATTTATTGATGTATGGGTATATGAATTTTGATAGTTGTGGGCTTAGGTTTGATTTGTCATTGCTAGAGTCTAATTACCTTACCTTCAATTTGATTGTCAATTTTTAAATTTGAAAAATGTCAACAATCGACTACCACTGAGCTAATGAGGAACAACGAGAAATTAGATTTCATAGAGTTCAATTCTCGTTCTCAACCCATGACCACTATGAGCCAGAAGCTTCCTTCGTAACTCCCAAAATTTCTTCATAGTGGCTCCATTCCATGCCTCATTTCATAGAAAACCTCAAAGTGGTTATATTTTAAGAAAGAACATTATATAATACCTTATTTGTTCTTTAAAACCAAAATGCCATTTACACATTGAAAATACTAGGAAACGAAGTTTTGCAATCAGGGTGATATGGTGTGATCTTAAAAAAATTATGAAATCTCCAAAGTGTTTGTGTATCTCGAGATTGTAAAAACTCTTCTAATGATGCCACATCATCCTGATTATAAAATCCAGTTTCCTAATCATATATATTGTTGTTATACATGTATAGAAAATTATGAATGTGTAGATAATTATTGTGGATGCTCTAAAACTATTTTTGATACTCTACTTTTTGGGCTTTGGATGAAACCATGACATTTGCATATAATGTAGATAACCTTAGCAATCAATCTAGGCTCCTGATTTTTTACAAATAATTTTTAGTTTAGCAATCAATTTACAGAGTATATTTCACTAACACAATGAGGTTAGAACTCTTTCCACTCAAAGCACATATAAGGCCAATGCTTCTTGTAAATGCCAACCAAGACAATTATGCAATCAACACTCCAAATATAGCAAATGCTTCTCTGATTTTGTTTCCTTGCTATTTCTCCTAACATTTCTTTTGTTTCTCATAGATCAATTTCTACAACTGGTTGAGTCCATAAATTGGATTCCATCAAAAGGACAAGCCTAAGACCATTGAATAAATACATCAAGACAAAGTATACCATCACTCATCAAAATGTCGGCAGTATATCACAATATATGTATATCAACAAATGTATCGATAATACCGACAGTGAACTTCTATGAAATGATTTCACGGGATTCAGCCAGTTGTCTTACGTATCAACAATATATTGGATTTTCAATGAAATACATTAGTTTTTCGATGCCTAATACCGAAATACTAGATTTTCAAGAATTATGGTATCGAATCTCGATAGCGAACATCGATCTCAATGCTATCGGATGGTAAGATGGTAGAAGAGTATATTCCCCAACAAACCCAAACATATAAAAGACTAAGAGTGAGGCTAGGAAACCATGTTTCGTAAATATGTTTTGCAACCAGGATAATGTGACATCGTTAGAGGAATTTTTTACAACTTTGAGATACACATAAAATCTTTGAAAATTTCATCATTCTTTTCAAATCATAACAGATCATCCTAATTGCAAAAAACCTGATTTCCTAACCATTTTTGAAAGACTAATAGAGATGTAAAACTGTAAACTACTAATCAAGCTGCCTACTCCTAGTACTGAAATATATATTAGAATCCACACGTCTAAAGAGTTGCAGTAAACAAAAAAGGCAAAAAAAAAAAATGGAGCCACTTTGGAAGGAGAGAAGGGTGTACCCTTTACTGACCCTTCTATCTGTACTTGGAATTCTCTACCTGAACTTCGGTGACAAGGTAAGATTTCCTCTGCTATGGCAGCAAAAGATGAGCTTTGTGTCTACAAACTCAACCCATTTTGTCATCAAAGGTAGTGGTGGTGGTGATGGGGTTGAAGAGTCAATTGTGTATGTCAATGGGTGGAACTCATATTGGTTGTTGGAGGAAAGTGTGTGGGAGGAATCAAGAGATAAGGTGTCTAAGATGCTTAGGAGAGGTGCTCAGATGGGTATGAGTGTTTGTAGGACTTGGGCTTTTAGTGATGGCAAGGGACCTAATTCTCTTCAGATCTCACCTGGGGTCTTTGATGAAAGGGTGTTTCAGGTCTGTTGTTCTAATCTTGGTTTTGTTATATTGGTTTATTTATTAATGTTCATCTCTATATATGTTGGATTTAATGTTCATATGATTGATATTGAAGTTTAGTCAATTT
This sequence comes from Berberis vulgaris, assembly GCA_963556465.1. Classification (NCBI taxonomy): domain Eukaryota; kingdom Viridiplantae; phylum Streptophyta; class Magnoliopsida; order Ranunculales; family Berberidaceae; genus Berberis; species Berberis vulgaris. The sequence goes on along the minus strand of OY747132.1, from coordinate 81,589,165 downwards.
TGTTATAAAAGGGTGTTTATGATATGTTGTTCGGCTTTGAATTCGATGAATTCATACACAAATTGAGGGCTTGTAGAGATAATTGTGCACATGATATTAGTTGTAGAATCAACAGTTTTTCAATTGAAAATTTCCCAGGAATCGGCTATTTCAGAATTGATATCCTTTGAGAATTGTTTCCAGATTCTAACATTGCTGATATGCTATATAAGATGCCAGACCATTTGAGTGAGAGAAGGGGGAACGATGCAAATTGGTCATTTATGTAGTGATGCGTAAAATCCTGAAGCTTTGTACTTGTATTGGTGCATTAGTGTCTGAGGAATTGTGTAAAGTGTCGCATTGTTGAAATAAACCACCGTGATTGAAGACAATCTTTTTCAGTTTTGCTGTATTTGTTTGCCATTGATCTGTTTTCAGGAATTTCTTTAGGAGTTTTAAAAAAAAAATTGTTTAATTATGAATTCACTCACACACCAATCATTACCTCTCTGAAGTAAGTTTTTCAGTTTCTTGGTACCAAACAGGAGAAACCCAAATTTCACAACATTATCACCTAGATTGAGGTAGCAAAATGCTAAAAAAGAGCAATACACCTTTGATGTACATGATGATTACAGTATATGATCACATGAAGAAGATAAATCCTTTAATAAGATGGAAGTTTTCAAAAGGAAATTTGGCACTTGACAATGTTGATTGCAATATATGTTGAGAATCCCTGAGACAAAATTCTGAGTCTTGCTACATGATTCTTTGCATCGTATAAAAATGCCAGCATCTGTAGCTTTCTTGCTTCTCCAGTGAGTCTTGCTTTTATTCTTTGTCTCACTGTTCTTTGATATATTTCCATCATTTTATTCCAGGGTTTAGATTATGTGATAGTTGAAGCAAGGAAGCACCGGATAAGATTAATTCTTAGTCTCGTGAATAATCTAAATGCTTTTGGTGGAAAAGTTCAGTATGTAAAATGGGCACAAGAAGCAGGAGTCAATGTAACTTCCTTGACTGATTCATTTTTCTCAGATCAAACCATAAAAGGTTACTATAAGAACTATATTAAGGTATGTCTGCCAACACTTCCAAGGTCGTTTTTGTTCTACTGAAATGTTGTTGTATCATGAAACTTACGTTCCATGAACCTGCCCGACTGCATCAGTAAGTTATGTTTTATGAGCAAGAGGCAGTGGCAATAACTTAGAAGAACTACATTAACGTAGAGTGCCATTTCTTACAATCACAAAAAATGATGTCAGATGGATAGCCGCTTCAGAGTAATTTCCATATTTTTTAGATCTTGGAGATGAGAATGTCAAATGATGTAACTAGTCCTGGTGCGTGGCACCAAACATAAATCATAGTAGATGAGAAGTGACACGGTTGTGTCCTAGCATAGAGTCACTTAAACCACTTTAAAAGCGGTAGGGATATATTTAATACACCACATTGTCGGTGTTGGGAGACAGATAAAATCACATACATTAGATAGTATAGAAAGGACCATGCTCAAATAACCAGATGAGGTAATGCTTGTTAATGTAATTAGATGCATAAGTTGGAATCAACTAATGTTATGATCTGGTAATATTAGTAGTAAGGCATGCCAATCAGGTTTCATATATGCATTCACTTGACGCATAAGTTTCTTACTTGAAGGCTATAGTGACAAGGAAGAACTCTATAAGTGGAGTCAAGTATTCTGAGGAGCCAGCAATATTTGCATGGGAACTTATGAATGAGCCTCGGTGTGTATCTAATTCATCTGCCCCAGTTCTTCAGGTAAAAGCAATTTGATAAGTGCCATTTGGTTTATAGTTGTACTTGTCGCAGGATACTCAAGTCATTCCTTCTGATTTCTTTGGCCATAATCCATGAATGCCACAAACACAGATGGAAAATATATTCTTGATTTATTTCTCAGTTTTGGGTATAAAATCTCCTCTTCTAATGCACTTGTTTTGAGACAGAATTGGATCACAGAGATGGCTGCATTCGTCAAGGATTTGGACAAAAACCACCTTGTGACCGTCGGAACTGAAGGGTTCTACGGGCTGAAAACAACTGAAAAAGCTTCAGTCAATCCAGGGGAATGGGCAAGCACTCTTGGGTCAGACTTTATACAGAATTCAGCAGTTGACAATATTGATTTCGCTTCAGTTCATGCATACCCAGATAGCTGGTTAGTGTTCCTATCGTACCTTATTCCCCAGCTTTTAGATTTAATTTTGAAGTGGATTGTAGTAAAAGAACTTCCAACCAAGTTGATATATCAATCAGACCGTGGAAGTGATACGGCTAATACAACTAATTGGTCAGATATTGATCGTTAAATTTGTGTGTGATATCCCCTAATGCGGACACCATTGCTATACTGTCTCTTGTCACTTATAATCGATTATTTCTGTGCAGGATTCCAGAAGCAGATCTTGCAGAAAAGGCAAAGTATCTTACACATTGGATGGATTCTCATGTAATGGATGGTGAGAATGTGCTGAAGAAACCAGTTCTGTTCACAGAGGTTGGATCTTCTTTGCATATGAAGAAAGAAGGGGGATATGATAGAGACTTATTGTTGAAGATGGTTTATGATAAAATTTATGAGTCGGCTAAGAAGAAGCAAGCAGGAGCAGGTGCCTTGATCTGGCAGTTAATTGTTGAAGGAACGAAGGACTATGGTGATCGATTTTCACTTGTAGCATGGGACCACCCGTCTACGTATAAACTTATACTCGAACAATCATGCAGACTACGTTATATATTTCATTCAGACAAAACAAATAGGAAACTTCACCATACGGATCCTTGCTTTCACCTTATATCTTGAGTCTTGACAAAAGATATGCTATGTCAGGTTTCATTTATACCTCATTGGATGAGTTGATTCTGAAGTAAATTTTTAGATGTTGTGCCTCAATACTTTCATGATTATTTGGAGATTGTATATTTTAAGATAAAGATGGAGAATTTGTGGCTTTCTGTTCAGAAGGTCTACACACAGATAGGTGAGGATAATATGGTCTATCAGCATCAGTTTCGACCATGATTTGTTGTTATTAGGTGTTAGATGTCAAACAAGGCATTATGCTGTAAATATGTATAAGTTATAGAGGTCATTGCTGAAGCTTGTTGCAGAGAAGAAAAGCAGTAAATGTTTCAAGAATGCTTTGTATTTTACAGCAAAACCATGTACCAAGTGTCTGAGTACGAAATTGTTTTTCGTTGTTTCTGAATATTTGATATAAATGATGAACCCAGCTTCTCAAGCAACATTTTCATTATGTTTCCTTGCTTTGAATTTGAAATATTTTTGCTTCTGTTTTCGATTTTATGCTCACATTGTTCATAATTTAGATAGTTTTCAATAGTTGAAATGTATCAACTACTAGTTACCATAGGGATTGGCTCCCTTGAGAAATTGTATTCTTCTGAAAGCTGAAGCTTTCCCTTCTCCGTTCTCTCTGATATTGTAATTATCCTATTTCCTGGGAGCATAAATTTCAGTGGGCTTGTGATTGTTTTTAGTGTTGCAAATAATTTTGTCTTTTGAAAAATTCATATCGAATTGCATGAATTTCCAGAGCTTTTGATTGAACATATATATATATATATATATATATATTTATTTATATTAAAGCGGCAGTCAACAAAAATATTTTGGTTTCAGATTTACAAGACAATAGTACTATAACACATTAGAAGCTAAGCTATCTCCTCTTGGAGAATACTTTCTTTGTAGGAACAATTCCTCTGACAGATTGAAAGCTCTTATTTGTAGCTATTGCTGCTCAGAGGATGACATGGTTCGGGGTGATGCATCACCGTCTTTAGTTACTTCAATGCTCTGTGATTGCAGAGTTTGCTTGTGTTTCCCATCCTTTTCATCTTCCTTCGAACCATCTTTTTTGTTCACCTATGAAAAGGAGAAATCTTAATAAAAAAAAAAACTGGCGGATATAAAGTAGAACAACTTAACTTGAATGCTAGTGTGTTTAGTATCAAGGAGGTTACCGCCTTTGTGAACTGTGTCGAGTATTGGTAGCTAGGCACAGTTTTACGTCGTGAAACAGCTTTTGCGGCCTTTAGCCTGTTCTTGACTGGTTTGTAGCCATTTTTCACATCCAATGTAGTAGACGTTAGAGATTCAATTCCAACAGGTACCTCGTTAGATCCACAGCTCTCCTTTTCTTCTGCAGCTAGATCAAAGTTTTTCTTAGTAGGACCAGATCTTCGATCTCTAGATATGGGTTCGTGCTGCTTGCTCATACGGTCTTCAACCAAGAAATTTTCAGGTGGGCGAGTTGCCATCCATCGTTCTAGCCAACTCCAGCCCATGTTGAACTCAGATGTTTCTGACTGGGTTGGTATTTTCTTAGAACAGATCCTTAGCTGATAACAGATCATACAAACACTTAAAAAAGTTATCCCAGAATCAGCATTAACTTGGCTTGCTCATTTAAGACTTCTTTTTAGCCATACCTGTTGAGAGAATGCATAAGCCATAGCTCTTTCACGCCTTGTGGATGCTTCTAATCTGTTCTGGATTCTCAGTTTCGATATGTTGCTACTCACTGTACTGTCGTCCCAATCTTCCTGCAGAAGAACATGCTAGGTAATATGTGTAATCTGAAGTGAGATTTTTCTAATATCGACTTTTTCAGCAATGAAACAATTTTCACAAGTGAAGCATGAAATGATGATAGATTTAACTGACTACAGGTTGTCTTACTTTCAGCTTGGACACTTGAGATCGGGCTTTCTGCTGCAATCGGCGCTGAGCTAATGCTCTCTCCTCTTGAACTGTAAGAACTTCAACAGAACATGCTGTTTGAACTTCAATGGATGTACCAACAGACTCTCTACTAGGATTTCCTACTCCTTGGACAACCTCCTTTGCATCTGTTTGTTTGGTACCTATATTTCGCTGCCTGACCTGAAATTGAAAAACCAAATGACGAAACAAAATAAGAACACCATTCAAACGACAAAAAACATAAATAAAAGGCGAATTTTCTTCTCTTACGATATTTTGATAGAGTGACTTACCATAAAGCCTCGGAAGGCAGACTGGATAACAGTTGCTGCATTCTCTTCAATGGATGATAAAGCTTTTTCTTCATTTATTTGCTCTTCCTTGACTTCAATTTCAATCTCTTCATCTTTCCAGTCTTCCATCACGGGTTGACTTATGGTAGCCTCTGAACTTCTAACAGAAGCAGAATCCTCCTCTGCAAGAACTGAATTGAATTCGTCTCCACACAAGTAGGATCTAACAGAGCTCCATCTCCTCTTGTCACTCCCATAACTCCTCATCTAGTGACATCAAGTAGATAGCCAAACAACAAGATCTCCTACTCAATTCTGAGCTTACAAATTAAAAAGGACAACCTTCTAGTATTCACTGAAACTCATAAACTACTTGCAGGAAGTAACGACTTTGGTAAGAAACATGACATATCAAAGTACAAATGCAAATGAGAAGCTAAAGTTATCACAATGTCCTCCAACTCAGTTCAGTGCCTAAGTGGGCTTAAAAACATAACAGAAAAACCCCATCCAAGTTCACTCAAAATGAAACAGAAGTGATTTAGTCTTACAAACCGAAACCAAAACAACTGACGAACTCAAAAAGGGAGAAAATAAATTAGTACCAGAATGGTAGCACATTCAAGCTGATACGAGGCATCAAAAAGTATCCAGACCTCATAAACCATTTTAGAGATGGTGTTATGGTATCGATGGAATCAGTTAAAACTCTACCAACCCAGACCTACTACAACAACAGGGGCTTGATCCAAACAAATGAGATCTAAGCTTGGAAATCAAAACAAAGCAACCCCATCAACGTATGTACTCGACATCATAAACTACTGAAAGATAGTAATATGAAACCAACACAAGCAATACAATTTCTGAAATAGCTGACAAACTACAATTGAAGTGGCATATCATAATCATTAAATTAGTATGAAATAACTAAATTATAAGGTCAGAAACTAAAACAAAACTATCCACCTAATATCCACTGCTCTTTAAAGGAGTAAATTCTGAATTTTCCTTCACATGTGGGTCTTCTCCTTGGATAATGTACATTTTGTATATATGTTTGTTACAAAGTTCAGCCTTTCAAACAAAATATATTTGATAACATGACACCAAGAGAAGAAGTTTCATTCTGACAACTGATAAACTATGATCAATGTAGCTACTGAATTCATAAGAAACAATTGAGATCTATGCTTTGAAACCAAAACAGAACAACACTATCAAAGTAATTACTTGATAACATAAACTACAAGGAGATAGAAATCTGAAATCAGCATAAGCAATTCAATAAGCAACAACAACCAACCAAAGTGCATACATGGTTATCATGCAAACCGACAGATCGGTTCTTCGAGAAAACACTCCTGACCAGCTCCCCAGTGAGACCCATTCCTCACTTCACCACCAAAGACCAGAATCCTCCAATGGGTTGGTTGTCTCTAATTATATCCAACACAAACTAATCATACAAGAGAGAAAACTGTTAGGAAAATTTGACAAGTGAGATATAGTCAGTAAAGCCACCAGTGATTAGTATAAGATTAAGTATAAAATCCCACATGTTGCCAGAGAATTGTTTGCAAGAGTGGCAGCTGGACTTACACAAGTGAAAAGTAAAGAGTGGAGGGAAAAAGTGATGTAGTTTATGAGAATTGCTTTTTCCATCTGACTTTATGCACATGGCTCCCAACAGATTATGAATCAGGAGTACTGCACTGCTAAAGTTTGCTTGCTGTTGAGTTCATATACTTATTCCTTCTCATTAGTAAATTATTAGGTTAATAGTATTGTTGCAGGGGCCTTTGAAACCATTAGTATTTAATCAGAAATTGATGATTTGGGGTACTTAGATTAGATCAGTAGAAATATAATGTTGGAAGGAAGTGATGATATCAAGACATGTGAAACACATGAAGGAATGATGAATACTCATCACTGATGGGGTCACATTTGATGTTTGCAGCAATCAACAAAACTTGCTTAGAAATGCAGCAAGAATCAATCAAGTTGACGAAATGGTCTTTAAGACTATCATGGAGTTCTGAATTGAGCTGATTAGAATGATCTGAACTCAAAAAGTTTTTCGTCGGCAGTGGGGCCAGTGAATTAGTTTTGAAATGAACTGTTCGATGAGATTCACTAGCCAAGCATAACCAATAATATTCCAAGCAGTCCTATTTCTACCAAGATAGCCAAAAAAGAAAATCAATTAGAATGGTAAAATGGGAATCCACAATGCCGCATTGTTTGGCAGCTATTAAGTGTTCTACAAACACTACCTGTTTCATAATGTTCAAAGCCAATCAAGTTCTCTGTATCACACATTCTGCATACATATTTCAATCTTCTTCAAGACAAGTTTCTGTCTGCAGCTTGGATCTAGAATAAGCCAGGTGCTTTGGCATGATACTACCAGTTCAGTTCAGTTGAGTTTCGAAGTATCCAAAGCAAGTCACGATGATCAAGAAAAGCAAATACAGATACACAATCAAAGTTCATTCATTTGCAAAACCATTTTTGGGTAATTTTTCGGAAAAATTACCCTCAGGCAATCCTCCTCACAAACTACCCTTTATGAGAACAACCTTGCCTCTCCCTTATAACCCCATTAGCTTTTAAATTCTCTGGGGTGAGGAATTAATTGACCTACGTAAACAATGCCACAGACTACAATCTTACAGGTACACCCAAAAGAAATTGACCAAAAAAAAAAAAAAAAAAAAAAAAGGAAACCTGCAAATGCCAATTGAACTTGGGTACCAAAAGCATCAATCGTATAGCCATTTTTGAAATCTCATCTGTCATTGAACTTTGAAGTCATGGGTCCTTTGGCATCTCAGACAATATCATCTTCAGTGGCTATTAACTAGTGGCCAACCAATGCATACTCGACAATAAGAGGAAGATTAACTCTGGCACCGTCCTCAAAGAAAGTAATCTGGTGCTGGTTTTTTTGACGGAGCCCCTCTTGATTCCTGCAATAAACTCAAAGTTTACATCTCCCATCAAAGTAGCCAATTTAACCAAAATGAAATTATATATTTGGCTAACTGAATTATATAGAGCATTTTCTTAGTTAGTCTAGAACCATGCAAACAAAATAAGTTTATTCTATGGTATTTGCAAAGTCCACTGTAAGCTAACAAAATAGCTTAAAAAAGTTCCTTAGTGACTATCCGATTTTACCACCTATGAGCATCCACTGTAAGCTATCAAAATGGGGTCTCCAGACAGGTCTTGAGACCAGTTTTTCATCCACTATAAGCTATTAAAACGTGGCCTTCCCAAGGGGAAAGGGAAACATACATATCACCACTTCAGACCCAGCAGGACTAAAGGTTCTTGCGCTTTTTTCAAACAGCTCCTAGCTTGGTTTTGTGGTTGGCATTCATGAGGAGACCTGGGTCCCATTCTCTTTGCGACTTTTTGCTGCTTTTTTTAAAAAAAAATTATTTTGACATTTGAACCCGCTTTATGCATTCAGCTTATAGGGCGTCGACAAAATTAAGCCCTGCTTTGAGGGTAATAAAAATTATATTAAAAAAATAAAATATAAAATAAAATAAAAAAAACCCTCCAGGAATTAGCTTACTGGAGATGCTCCAAGGAACTAAACTATCTGTTAAGTTTGCTCAAAGTATTCGGAGGTATTCACAAGGTCATACTCGTTCAATCTCTTTATTGAATTCATAATCGATATTTCTGCACTACATAAACACTCACTTTTGAAACACTAAGTCAACTCCATAGCCACCTTTTATCTTATATGTAACCACACACAGCCTAATAGTCAACTTCATCCAGCCATGCGAAAGGAAGGATTTTGGGCCATCTATCAAGTCAGAAACCATGCGCTTTATAATGAAATCGTCTAAGCATGTTGACTTTTTATGGGAAACATAGATGGAACACAGACGTTATCTTGACATACCCCTCTGCCTCACCAATAAAAATGTGATTCTTTACATGCACTTCTAATCCCATTAAAATGTATTTTTCTTTTTCTTTTTTTCCTCGGATAAAAATCCCCTTCAACCCTGTAACAAGAATCAACTAAAAATCCTAAGTCACCCCCTTCCCCAATCGGCCAATCCACCTTCAAACCTGCCACAAGCCCCATCAAACCAATTAAAACACCCTAGTCTTCCAGCTCCCCTATCAGAACAACCTAACAAAAACCAATAATGTCACCATTCCAACAGTCAGAATCATTCAGAGGGGTTTGTTGGGGGAGGTTGAGAGGCAGAGGAAGAAAGGGTAGATGCAGGTCTCATGGATAGTTTCCACCATACAAAGGATCAAGGCTGGTCATCTTTCAGAAACCCAAAATGACTCATAAAAAGTGTCAAACTTCAAACCAATTTGGATATCCAGCAATTACTCTCTTCCAAACCCCCCCCCCCCCCCCCCCCCCCCCCCCCCAAAAACAAAAAAAACTTCTATCTGGAAATGGGTTCTCAACTTTGTAATGTTTCATTGAAGATTAAAAAACACACTTACGAAGAAATCTGATTTTCTATTCTTATTTTTCTTTCTTTCACCATTTAGAAGTTGTAATATTAATCGCAAGAAGAGTTGGATTTGTTTAGGGAAGATGAAATGGAGTGATTTGAAATTCGCATTGGAGGTTCAAGATTCGTGTTTGCACGAGTATTTGATATTTAACCACTGACCGGATTTGCTTTTATGTAATAGTTGAAACTTCTACCTTGGGGCAGTCTTAGGACATTTATTAAGAGCATTTTGACCAAAAATTTAGCGTGAAAGTTAAAAAATAGAAAGGGCATGTCTAGTGTCGCATTGGGGGTAAGTGTGAAACAAAGAATTCATTTGGGGTGTGCCAAGGAAAACTCCAAATCCTCCTTCAGCTAAACACATGCCACATTAGTGACCCCACATTCTATTACCTGGCTACTGGTCATGAGTACGCTAAGAGACCTTAGTTGAAAGGAGAAGAGATTTGTGTTTCACTATAAGAAGATAACCAATCAGGATCATAATATCTAAAATATATCAATTAAATGAAAATAGGAAAAGGATTTGTGCACAAACATGTGGGGCTGCTTCAAATACGCGAAACTGCTTATTCAAATTTTCATCCAGCTCAAGTATAGCAGCCACATTACCGCATCTGAACAACATGCAAAAACGTCAATATTTCAGTAACAATCATAAAATAAATAAATAAATAAAAACCCTGAGTGGTGATACTGACCTGTAACAGTAATTTGGAGCTGACCATACGGTTACAATCTGGTCATTGAACATCCATTTATATCCTTCCATCACCAACTGATGAGCACGGCAGATGTAATCGATATTATTTGAATGATTAAAAGACGTGACAACATTCCCACCGAACAGAAATCCTGCACCTCGAGGACTTAATCCCCAACCCTCAACAATGTCCTCGGGGTCCGACCATAGAAGGTCACACATGGCACCATCATGGGGTACCTCCTGCTTACGGTCTATTGTTCTAATCTGTGAGGTTAAATTCCATCAACATATGGAGTAGCCAAAAGCTTAAGAACCAATGGCATACGATAGTATAGGGCTAACCAACCTGATCCAGTGTTGAGATGGCAGGCGAAAGGCCACCATGGACGCTAAAAATACGGTTCTCAATGAGAGCTGACAGACTGCAGGGATGAATCAACAAAATTTAAACCACAAATTGAATCCTATGTTTGACAAAAATAATTTTCAAGCTACATAACATGGACACAGACGTGTATGCAACGAATATGTAGTGTGGGTCATGCTGATTTATACAAAATTGACACAGAAACCTTATTACAGTGTGTCTAAGTTGACTGGTTGACCTGAAGAATAGCCCCAAAAACAAGGTGTTTCATTTCTGACATGGAATGTCAGAGGGAGTTTCTTTTGCTTCGAATCAACTCCTTGAGTTTTGCTAAAAGAGAGTTAACCATCAACATCCATAATTTCAGGCAGAGAAATTCAGAATGGTTCAGAGTTGATGCACCATCTCCATATTCCATAAATCAACTACATTGAAATTTCTGTTTTTCTTCTCGTGTAATTATTTTATGAAACAAAAAAAAAAAGGAATGAATTGAACCTTAAATAATCAAATATATCTGTGCAATATCTCCAAACATTCACTGAGCCGTATTTACGAAGGCATTCATCATAGAAGCCATAAACCTGAAAATGAGAGCAGAAAAAGTATTAAAATTTTATGTAAATAGATGCTTGAAGAAAGAAACATCATAACCAATTTGATTCTTTCGTCATCAAGGCTGTCTTTGGCAAGGAATACTTCATGGAAACTGTGAAAAAGGAGTGGGGAGAGAGGAAAGAGGAATAGAAATGGGACAACTTGGGATTGAAGAAAATTCCAACCTGTGTTATTTGACGACTTTCGTGATTACCTCTGATAAGTGTTATTCGATCTGGATACCTCACCTGTATAATGTAAAAAAGAACATCGTTTTCATGGTAAGTTGAGAATATTTAGAACTAGATGTTGAGCGACAAATAAATGATCAATTTATGTGATTGCTACCATATTCCATGGTAAGTTAAGATGCAGAGAGACATGGGAATTGCATCAAACAACACTGTTGGAGGTCTTCCCCATCATCAAAGGTACTTGAACCAAGTGCTCGTGTTAGTCCTCATTTCAACCCAACCATCCAAGTTGCACCATATCTAGAAATAATAATGATGACAATGATTACTTCTCTCTAGACATCTTGTGCTTGTGAAGTTGCAATGACTGATAACCATAGCAACAGATATAAAATTTACTTGACTCAATTTGCAATTAGAAATTAAATCCATTGTAGGTGTCATTAAATAAAAGATTAAAATAGATTTCCAAATAGAAAAGAAATACATTCTATGCTTCATTCAATAAAAGATTAAAAATAGATTTCCAATTAGAAAATCCACATTAGGCTTCATTCAATGAAAATAGATTTCATGTCATCAAGATACGTATGGTATCTAGAGTTAATAGCTGATTTTTGCAATTTAGTTTTCAATATTCAAAAGGGAATCAATTTTATCAGTAAATTTTTTCAATATTACAAACTCATCACCCAGTGTATTAGGATGTAAAGAAGAGGTGAATAGAAGGATATTAGAGGACATCAGAAGAAGTAAAATTTCAATTACAACATCAAATACCAAAAAATAAGCAGCATGAAAATGGTTAGTCTAGTAAAAGCTAAAAATAACATCTTTTGTTAAAAACACAAACATCTTCTGTTAAAAGGCTGGAGACTTTTTGCTGATTTCTTAGCTCAAGTTCCTTCAAACTTTAGCTAAAAAAACTCATTTATCCATCACTTTTTAGAAAGTGTTCCTTATCAGCCACTTAAAATCAATTGTAAGTTGTTATAGCCTATACCAAAGGGGACTTGTCATTTGTCAAAAAGTAAAAAGGGGACAAGTAGCAGACTCTGAAAAAGGGACAAACATCAAACACCAAACTATCAATGGAACCTTCCCAAAAAGCACAAAGCGAAAAGAACTGCCAAGACACATTTTAAAGAACTACATCAGAGACATGTTCCTGTTCCAAGAAAAAGCAATTATTTTTAGAAAGGAGTAAGCAATGTTACCTTCAGGGCTAATAGAAGCAGAAATGTCTCGACAGAGTAAAACCCTCTGTCAACAAAATCACCAAGAAACAAGTAGTTTGTCTTGGGACAATCACCTCCTACTTTGAATAGCTCTTTCATGTCATAAAACTGTCCATGGATGTCACCGCATATCTACACAATAAGCATATCCAACTATAGTTATGTCGAGAACTTGCCAATAAGCTCAACATTTTCACCTACAATGCCACTTTTAGTATATATGTCTCTTGTCTTAGTAATACTTTCCCTCTAAATTAAACCAAAAAAATAAAAAATAAAATAAAAAGCCACTTAAATAATACAATTAACAATTGAGACAAACTCTAAATAATTTATTAATTCAAAAGATTATTCTTTGCCCTTATCACCTTATGGAAAACAACGTAGTCCCTTGGCAAAGGAAGAGCCAATATATTAGTACCAAGTTATTCATTACTTGTATTCTTGTTAGTTACATATTCTGTTACATCAATAAATATTTCTTTAACCTTCATAACTGTTTGTTCTCTTTTTGTAAATATATATATGAGAAACTTAGATGGGTTAGCATATCCATCATTGTGTCTATAGAAGGTCCTGTAGATTCTCTTTAATTTATTAGACATGTTCCTAAATTGGTTTCATAGAAACAACATAATTCAGAGTTGACCCAGAAAAGATTTCTTCAACTTTATGCCACCACTAATTGGTATACAAACCATTTCCCTCACATTTCCTCGATGTGGGAAAGGATGTAGAAGTGTTTAAATACGAAAATGTTAATGGAACGAAGCTGGTAAGCACTTACAAATGACTTCTGAACTAGGAGACTTTGCTTCGCAGTTAAGTGGTACCTACAGTCTATGTTCTCTCCAGTAGGTTGGAACCGTGTATTCATATATAAATGTCCATATGGTTATTGGCTAGCTTGTATACAAGCCTTTACCTGACATTCCCTGAAAGAGGGAGGGGAGGAGTAAGGGAGGGGAGGAGTAGAAGTGCCACGGTTCTTGACTGTCAATAGGAAGACAAAGCTAGGTTGTTTGGTAGGAACAAGTTCCTAGGAGACCTTGCTTAGCAGTTAAGTGTTCTCTCCAACCAATAGGTTGCTAGCAATCACAATACTATGTAGTCATATATAGTTCTTAGTTTATTACTACCTGAGGTCTCCAATCTCAACCACAAACTATTATACTGACTACTGAGTTTCCGAGTTTCCCATTGAAATTTTTTTTTTTTTTCAATCAAACAAGCAAGAGATATTAATGCAAAATCCAATGTGACTGAGAAGGTCACAAGGCAGAGGAACACAAATGCATTGAAATCATTGGTAAGGATACCCCATATGACCCCAATGTCAAGCCAAGGCTTTGATTGCTTTGCACAAAGATTAGCATTCCTTAATTCCCTTGAAGATTTTGCTATGTCTCACCAAAGACCAGCAAGGAGAACTCTTTTCCACAACCAGATACCTTTGAGAGAACAACCATCTCTAGATCCATTTGAGGCCATTGGATGAGCAATCTGGTGAGGGTAGAGTAGTAGAGGCTTCAGCACAGATGATAGGCATCCCAGTGAATCATTCCCAACTTCGATTGCCCATGTATCAAATGAGAGATTATTTCCCTCATCTCCATATAAAAGTTATTTTAATCCATTCTTTACGTAGCTCGTCTTGGAAATCGAACCTGGACGTGGATTGGGCCCAATACCATATGGTATGATCAGGCCGATACTCCTCAAAAGTTCAAGCTGAAAACTAATTACTTAAGTAGGATTGTAACATTGGGAAAGATGTAACCTTTAGGTGAACATGTTTTCTTCCAATTGGTTTGCAAAGTTAGGAATCAATTTACTCATGCAAAATTATAATTATGAATAACAATATTGGTTGGGATAGGGAGCAACTCTACCAGCCCTTGTATGCTATTACGATACACCGCAATTACCCATATACTTTTTGATAGGTTTAGCGGAAGCTTACAAACTAAAACATGACCGAAACTTGATAGCCAAAGTTTCACAACTTGAATAAATTTTGAAAATCAAAACTAAATCGATTACAACTATCTTATTAAACCTATTTAACCTAAATAAACCCCTAAACCTAATCTAATTGGATTGGTACTCCTAAATGGGCCCTAACATGGACCGACCCAATTATTAATTAAATAATACAATAAGTAAAAATATTCATATTACATCCATCTCCCCCACTTCGAAAAGCTCATCCTCGAGCTTTGAGGATGCAATCTCCAAAAACTGCATTACTAAGAGTCAATTTCAGACTCTCCCTTGGTAATTGCTCGTACCATGAATAAAAAATTTTGCTGCCAACAACAATATCCAACATGAATTCGCGACTCAAATGACATCAAATGTTCTTACGTACAAACCTCTTCTCGAATTGAGCCTCAAAACTACTCTAAATTGGATTGTAAATCCTACTCCATGGTGCTACATGAGCTGCATAGTGGTGGCGAATAACCTTATCATTATAATCACTATAATCAATATGTGGTGGTACACACAAGATTTGATGGTGGCGAATAGACCAATCCTTGTTAAAAGATGAATTAAAATCATGTGGTGGTGCAACTAGATGCACGAGGGAGGGGGGGCAAATAACTCCATTTCCCCAATTGTTTGTTTCACTATGAATCTTCTAAAGGTGAAGCTAAGTGATGCATCGACCATGATTTTGCGCCTGAATCAAGGTGCGAGCGAACTCACGTAGAGCATACTTGAATTGATCATCACCAGTCGGATGAAAACTAATTGCCAATGACGATTGAGTTCGATGAGGATGTGGTTGTTCAATTGTTGTTTGACACCATCGAGAACCTATTTGTCGACGAGAGAGCGTCTACTGCTCTGGTTCATGTACTATCTCATACTCCCTGTAAATACTTTCTTTTGAAAAAAAATTTAATTTTGCACAAATTGCAAAATGCCATTCGAAGACTTGGGAAAATTAGGATCATCATCATTCGTGACAACCACCCCATTCTTTTGACTTTCTTCAATCTTTGGATTTTCTTTAACGTGAATCCATGAAAATTTCATGATGTGTCAATCTCACAACACAATGACTTAAGATAACCATATACCTTTCGTACACATCAAACATAGGTGGTTTCTCCCAATCATTTGTGACTTTTTGCAGCATTTTTCTCCAAGATCTTACTACTCTGATTTCAAATTGATAGGTTCAGTGGAAGCTTACAAAACGAAACTTGATAGCCAAAGTTTCACCACTTGAATAAATTCTCAAAATCAAAACTAAACCGATTACAACTTTCTAATCTAAATGGACTCGCACTCCTAGTTCACCTTAACATAGACCAACCCAATTATTAATTACATAATACAATAAATAAAAATATTCATATTACATCACTTTTTGTGTACCATAGTGTCAGGTATATCAATAAAAAATTGCAAATTTAAGACATACAAACACAAAAGTAACTCATATGGTTTAGTAAAATGGTTTCCAGTCTTTTATGGCTAAAAGATTTTAGTTCAATTTTAAATATGTTTTTTGAGCAACTCGAAAATTCTCAAGAGTTGATACGAGTCGATTGTCATCCCTATGTTGTTATGTACTTTCTTGTAGGTCCTTAAATTGTATATAACACCTTAATATATGTCTGTAAAAGGAATTAGAGGTGGAAAATGTCTTCCGAGCTGATATGTACCATCATGGTGTAAATCGTGGAAACTGAAGAGTACTTAATGAATTATTAAAAGAACTCACTTTTGGCTAGGGATGGCTAAAACTGAACGCTTGGGTAGTAATGCTGTGTGGCTGACTGATATTGAAATTATATGTGATATGCTTGTATGGGCATAATGTTAAAGTCATCAAAAAGTGATAGGTGCATGAAGCAGTCAAAGAGGAGAGAGCTACCATCGGGTCAGTGTCAATAGGGCAGCCAACAATGACACTCTAACTTTGGAATCCTGGTGGGATGTTCCAATCCTAGTTAACTACTTACCTTTTGACTCAACAGCTCGAGTTTTTTAGAAGCTCCTACACATCGTTTACAAATATAAGATCATGTAAAGTGTCTCAGCCACAAAAGACTGAGTTAGTACCAATGTTTCCACAATGACGCAAAAGGGATTTTCTTTCCAACTCAATCCAAGAACTAAACACAACCTACAAACTAAAATCAAAACACACTTCACATAATATACAATTTACCAATACAAATCTATCATAAACTCTTCAACTACAATAAATACCTAACAAGGAATTCCAAACTTATATTTTCAGCACAAATCGTCTACAAGCGCCAAAAAATCGAGAGATACCCAGACCATCAAAACGCACTAAAACCCCAAACCAAATCAAACCCACTTCATAAAAACCGAAATAATCAAAATTAGAGTATATGGGTATTGTGTAAATTTGGGGTTTGGGAGTTGAACTTGGACTTACAGTGACTGGGGCATCGACTCTTTGAACATTGCTCTCTTCAACTAGAATCTCCATGGCTTTGAGGCACAAAGCCTTAACTTCTGATTCCTTCAGAGGCTCGCATTTCTTCAACTGCTCTATTTGCCTATCGAGGTCCGACATCTCTCTCTCGTTCTCTCTCTGAAGTTTTCGATTTTCTTTCTTTCTTTATAGTATGGCTATGTGGGCAAGGTGCACTAATTTTCTGGGGCTCCTTTTTTTTTCTAATCCGGCAACGCATGTGAGTTGCGCGTGAGGATGGGTTCTGGGCTTTACTAAGCCCATATTGCTATGGTATAGAGATTTGGGTAAAAAAAAAATTGAGAGTTCGAGATATGCATTAATATATTATTCAACTACTTCTGAACCGTCATTCAGACATTTCTCTTCAAACACAAAGAAATTACAGAAATTTTAGGGAGCGTAATCACCCATTTCCCTCGAGATAAGCGACACCCATCCCTCGTTCCCTAAAAGGGCTCAAGAAATTATGAATGATCAAAAGATCTCTGGGATTTTTGCTTTTCTTTCGTCGGAAAAGAAAATTTGAGGTATGATCTTCAACAAAGTTTAAGTTCACTTTTATAGATTTGACTTACTAAGTGAGTGTTTGCTATACCTTTCATATTATTGTGCTTAATTATCCTTTGTCACATGTGTTTTCATGATGACAATATTCTTCGATCATTAACAATTTGCATTGCTTCTTTTTCTTATTTTTATAAATGTTATGTTAACTTTGAGTCTTTCTAGGCGGCGAGGAAATGGGGGAGGGAGGGGGTTTTGACTCCCCCCCCATCCTCCTCGAGATTCACATGGGTGCGCATTTTGAGGAGGATGGAGGGTCACACCCCCTCCCTCGCCCGTTTCCTCGCCATTTAGGGTGTGTTTGGTTGCATGGAATTCTATTTCATGAAAATTTATGAGGGGACCCCTACATTTTAGGCTATATTGATATATCATTCCACATCTACCATTTGATTTTGTAATCAATGGTGGGAATGGAAGTCCCATGAACATGAAAATCTAACTCCTTGGTCCCCCAAGGCATGTGATTCTCATGTTCATGAGACTTTCATTCCTACCATTGATCACAAAACCAAATGGTGGATGTGGAGTGATACATCAATTTAGTCTAAAATGTAAGGGTCCCCTCATGAATTTTCATGGCATAAGATTCCATGCAACCGTTAACTTTACAAGAGACCAAATTTGGTGTGAAACATGTCCATCCAAAGCGTGAGGATGGGTTATGGGCTTTTACCAAGCCCATATTGCTATGGTATGGATTTGGGTAAAAAAATTGGGGGTTCGAGATACGTGTTAATTTATTATTCAAACTACCTCTGAACCATCATCATCCAGACATTTCTTTCTCTTCAAGCACAAATCAATCATTAATGATTGAAAGATCTCTCGGATTTCTGCTTTTGTGTTAGCCATGTGGAGAAACTTAAACTTTAGTATATAAATAAATAAAAGATGTATGATCTTCAACAAAATGAACTTAAAGTTCACTTTTATATATTTGACTTAGTAAGTGAGTGTTTGCTATAATTTCATACTATTGTGCTTAATTATTCTTCGTCACATGTATTTTCATGATCAATATTGTTCAATCATTAAACAATTTGCATTACTTCTCTTTCTTATACATGTTATGTTAACCTTTCAAGAGAGCTAATTTGGCATGAAAAAGGTTCATCCAAATTGGGATGAAGAACTTAGTAAGAACCAAAACTTCGTTGTAACTTAGTTTGAATTGTCAGTTTTGTATACTACTCATTTTGCATATACGTACAATTTTTTTTGTTGAAGTAACCATCTTCAAAAATTTTGTTTCAACACATGTCAAAGAGCTTATGGACGAAACTCATCAATTTGACACTCAAGTACAAAACCTGATGGTAACTCCATTTGTTTGCATATTTACTAAGAACTACTGATTACTTTTAAATTTCTTGCAAGAACGTAGAGTGTATTTTAGAGTGAGACCATTTTTACTAGAGAAATCTAGCAGACAATCCATAATAGACCGTATTTTAGAGTGTATTTTAGAGTGAGACCATTATTGGATCATCAATTTGAATAAGCAAGGAAAAGATGCAACGAAGGTTTTTACGTCCAATAAAGTGTTTGGATCCAATAAACGCAAAGTAAGTATTCATTCACAGAGATAATTGCAATTCAACATATTACAACTTTGCATTAAAATTAAAGAACCACTTACACTTAGAAAAGAAGAATATGTTAACTTAATCAATATTGAAAAATGGAAAAACAAAAAAATTTTAGAAACATACATACATACATACATATAACTAGTTAAGATACGTTTGTGCGTTGAAGTTTTTGTATTACTTATTTTATACAGGGCAAATATTTGCGAATGTCGAACAATTAATTAACCAGTTCTGTCCTAAATTGAACATACTATAACACCCTTAATTTTTCTATTATTAAAATTTGTTAGGTATAAAAAATATTTTATTTTTATATTTACATTATTTATATTTTTAATAAGATATGTGCAAGTATATGTAGTAGTAGTATGTTGTGTGTTACAGATTTGTTAAAATTGGTTTTATGTGGTTAGGTGGATGTGTGATTATTTTTTTTATGAATGTATGGAAAATATGAAGTCTCATTTGAAATTGCATTATTTTCACTATATAAATATTTGAAGATATTTGTTGTTGTTTTTTACTATCGAATCTCGGGATGAGATTCCATTTACGGTGTGTATGATGTAATGATCCATTTTTCGAATAGATAAAAGTTAATTATTTGCTATTTGTGATTAATTAAATAGTATAAGAAATGGGAGAAAATAATGGGGTTGCAAATAACCATGTTAGTATTTTAACTTTTAATCTAGCTATGGTGGGTTTTGGGAGCCAGTAGAAACGGTGATAGTTTTTCACTCTATTTATACAAAATGAAAAGAAAAGAAAATAAGAAAATAACTGACAAAAAATGGGCGTTGTATACGTATTTGTGCTTGATCGTATGTGTGGTTGTGTTGGCGTTAGGATTTGGAATTTGTGTGGTGTGACATTTTGATTTAATGTATTGACGTTTTTAAAGCTTGAGGAGATTTGTGATCACCATAAGGCATTGGCTTTAAATTTTATACTAAAAACTTATTTGGTGAGTTCTTTTTTTTCTCTTTTATATATTTTGTTTTTATTAATCTTTAAATTAGGGTTAGATTTTAATATGTAAATAAGTCTAAAACTCCATGTTTAGATTCTTCGTGGGAATTGGTTGGACTAAAGAAGAAACCAAAAACCGTGTTTTTATTTAATCCCGTAATACAAGACAACATTGCGCAGTCTTAAGATTTCCATTGATTCAAGACCTTTCGGATGTCGGATCTAGTTCAATTTAAATCCGTTGTTACAACACTAATGAATCTTGAATATATGTAAAACCCAAGTCAATCCATTGGGGTTTTGTATTAATGTTGTTAAAGAATTTTCTCTGTTTGGATTGACTAGGAAATTCAATAAATTTGTAGTAAGTCAATATTATCTATACTTGTTATCACGAATTGCATGCAAATAACATGATTTGTATTAATCTTTTTTGGTTTATCCATTTGTTGTTTTTACGTGAACTATGATGGTTTGTACTTGGTTTTTTTTATTTGTTAATGTTGTGTTTATGCGTAATTTGTCATGATGAACCGTTCTAATATTTACAATATAGATTTTTGCTATGGGTTCACCATAGAGGACGAATTTGTTGGAAGTAATTTATGATGATTCATTATTTGATTAAACGAATTTGATATTTGTATTGTTATGCGAGTTGATATTCGCATTGTTCTTATCTGATGCAAAACTGGATATGTGAATGTGATTGAAATTAATATATACACTGTTAAATCATTTTTTTTTGAAAGGCAAACAGGATTTTTATAGGATCCCAGAACCCATAAAGATGTCGCAAGCTGGGTTTGAACCCATGACCTAGTGGTACCATCTGCCAAGCTCTAACCTTTGAGTTGTCATGCCATTGGCACACATTTAGTATATGATCTTCCGTTAAACTTGAATTTGATTGTTATACAAATTGACTTGGTAAAGAGTATGAATTTCTATGTTGAATGAGTTTCCACCGTTTTGTTATATAGAATATATTCATGAAAATGTTATTTTCCCACGAACTAGTGAATATTGTGGTGGATTTGTTTATGATTGACAAAATGTCACCGGTTAAGAATTTTTTGATACTACAATAGGCGATACAGATAACCTTGAGTTCATAAACTTTAATCAAATTGAATTGTATCCCTTAGAACTACCACAGTTCTTGTTGTTTTATGATGTCCCTCTCTTATAGAGAAACTAAGTAACATTCAGATTGAGTTTTGCGGAAGCAAGGGATTTTTGGAAACCCTAAGGAAAACTTTGAAATCCCCCCCGTCAAAAGAAAGACGTGAGATGTTTTGCTCATTGTTAGTCCTTGTGTGGCTTTTATGGTACTAGTATAGTTAAGGGTATTCAGTGATGCATGCTCGAATGTGATGTTCCCACTTGAGCATTGATGACAGAGAAGTTCCCCTTTTATATAAGATAGACATATTGATATGCATGTTCAACATGAAGATGATGCGAATGTGGTAGGATCTAAGGTGTTAAATAAACCATAAGATGACGTAAGCAAAAATAGACAAAACTGACTTACTTGATGAATTATGACCAATTGGCAACTTTGTTTAATAAGACTTTTCATTGTCAGGTAAAAGATACAACTCTGAACATTTTTGTAAAATACATATTTTTTTCAAATTTACACCTACAATGAGTATTGATGTTTTAAGCTGACGGGACAGTCCGGAGGAAATTGAGTGTTTGATGCCTTTGGAGTGTTTGACTTACCTAGTTTTGCGAGTTTATGTAAACAACAGTGGTCTGCACATTTTTTGTTCTTTGAGTTTTCCCAAAATTCGACTGGTTTGGTAAGAAATCACAAAAAGTCAGACATAATGAGAAATTAGAAAATTGCATCTATTTGTTTTTAACTATTTCATGCATGATGACAAGTCTACTAATATTTTTGTAGTTGGACTTGTTATGGTAAACTTCCACAGAGTAAGTATAGTTATGACCAACATTTACTTTGAGTACAATAAAAAAAATGTTAGCATGAGACTTTTGCCTCTACAAGGTGTAGAGGAACTATCTGTCTTTGAGTTGTTATCTTTTGTGCGTAACTTGAAATAATCACATGTCAACTTATTGATTCTAGAATGAAGATCTTTCGTACTAGTATAATTGCTGACCCAAGTGAGCTTTTACTTCTTGGGTACATTCCGATGGAAATATAACCGACTAGCTTTGTTTTAAAACTAGTAAATTTTAGGTGAGATTAGAAGAGTTTGTTTTTTGACAAGGGGATCTTACTGAGGAATTGCACGTTGTCTCGAGAGTTTTTCAGATTTACTTTGACTTTGTATTAAGTTTTTTGATTAGCTATTGTTTAATTTCTTTTGTTTTGAGATGGTAAACTAATGAGGTAATAGGTGTTAGTTGATAGATGTTTCTTTGATGAAAATGTATTGTATATGGACATTTACACCGTTCTATTAAATTATCCTATTGCCTAAGTTGTGGGAATTTTCACTCATTTTGGAAACAAGATACTCCTACATGGATTTAATGAATGTTTATTTCTAAAAAATCGGGGTTTAATACATATGGACAAATTGGCTCAAGAAAGACATACATAACAGTTATAATGTTTGTAACATCATCAAGATGGAAGATACAACAATGGAATTGATGGGCGCACGAGCTCATTCGTTGGATGCTCATTAATACGCCTAATCCAAGAAGCTCGAAATCGTGTTTGTACAAGCACTCCAAATGCCGAGGGTTCGAGTTCCTGAATTTGAACTCAAAACTTGGGACCCAAACTCAAAACTGGTAAATCTGTAGGACCCAAACACAAATTAACTCTTATACATGTTGAAGGATATATTACAGAGATAGTGGATGAATCAATTTTAGATTATTTGATATGTCATGTTATAACGAATAATTTGTCGTTGGCTCATATTAAGATCTCTTATTTTGGTTCCACCTAATAAAAATCACTATTAACACACACAAAAATATAATTTTTTTTAATGACATATTAAAGTTTAAGATAATATATAACTCAAGATGATTGTTTTCTAGTTTTTTTTATAGGGCGATTAGACATACCCCCTATTTCTAATGTCTAATTAGGGTACATCCCCTACAAGATGGCTAATTGGAGTTACCCCCTTGACTGACCTTTTTCGGCAGGGTCATGTATTTTGTAACCAAAACATGAGCACATTTTACTCCAAAATTTCATCAATATACACTTATAGATAAATACACATCTCGAGGCAAGATAAATGCGTCAAAAAAATTAGATGCGCCTCGATGGAATACACGTCTCGATGAAGAATTAGTGATGCAGATTAAAGGAAACAAAAATAATAAATAAATAAAAACCACATTTTTTTCCATTAAACACCTTCACACAACCCCATCTTCTCCGACTCAACTTGTAACACCACCAAGACTACAACTTCATCTTCTCCTTCCAACCCACGCATCTTTCTATTATTGATCAACATTGCCTCACTCTCATCCCATTCTCTATTACCATCACCACAAACCAAGCGAACGAGTGTCAAGCTAATTGATGTCAAAATAACAGAAGACACACCATAGCTCATTTGCATACTATATAGAACTTGAATTTTGTGTTGTTGTTGTTGTTATTGTTCTTCTTAAAGTTTGGTTTCTTATCTTTTATCAATCATGATTGAAAAGCTGAGAGCGAGGTTCCTAGTTTGTTATTTGTATCTTGCTTGGAATTTGATTTTCAGGGTAGGAATTTGACAAAAGAAAAACTGAGACTGGAAAAAGGGAAGGGATACACAAAGAGGAGAGGGAGGGGAAGTGGATATGGGCGGACCGATAGTCGGTGGTGATGGTAACAAAGAAGGAGATGAGGGAGGGGATGATGGGCGAGGCAGTCGATTACTAGTAGAAAGGTGGGTCGGCTGGAGGGTGAAAGTGAAGTTGCAGGCAGGGTGGTGTTGCAAGTTAAGTTGGATAAGCTTATCTCGATCTCGATCTCCATTTATGCTTCCAGAATGGGGTTGACCTCCAATTGGTTATATCAGTTCTCTGGATCCATAAAGAACAAAGAACTACATACCTAGTGACTCCAACTTCATAAGCAACTCTTGCTGCGAATCTAGAATTTGATGTTGTTACGGCTACAACTGTTGTTGATGCTACAGATTTGGACTTGAATTGGGATATTGAAGTTGCTCGCTCGGCTGTTCGCTTGGTTATGACTTCTTGGACGATCGGACTATTGGATGTGGGGGACCTAGAATGGACTTGACACCTACTATGACAATGACAAGGGGTCTGTACCCGCACCTGGGAGAGTTAAATAGGATGGTGAATTAAACGTACTGTGCCAATCAAGTGATGGAGGTTTCTTGCCTATAAGAACAACGAGGCCGGAGAAGCAAAGGTGTCGAACAAACTTGCCATAGTTGTAGAGTAGGGGTTGCAGGTCATGCTCTTGATAGTGACCTCGATGGCGTTATGTGTGGGTGTTTGTCGAATAAAAATGAGGTTTTTTTTGTTTTTATTTCCTTTTAATCAATTCTTCCTCGAGATGTGTATTTATATCAAGGTATCTAAAATTTGAGAGGCATTTATCATGTCTTGAGATGTGTACTTATCTAAAAGTGTATATCAGTGGAATTTTGGAGCAAAAGTGTGCTTATCACGTGATAGGCATTTTGGTCACAAAATATATGACCCTACCAAAAAAGGTTAGTCTAGGGGGCAAGTCTAATTAGCCATTTTTGAGGGGTGTCCTAATTAGGCATTAGAAACAGGGGGTATGTCTAAAAATCCTTCTTTTTACTCACTTGCACCCTATTATTTTCGTTTTCTTCCATTTTCTTCATCTACATGAACTTTATATTTCATACATTTCATCATTTCTAATGAAAAAACAATTAAGTATAAAATGTTGGCACTATCTTTAGGGGTAATGATAAAATCTTATCATATTGTCTATTAAATGCATCTCGAAGAAGTCTCCCTCTTGCAATGAAGTGCCAAATCTGATATTTGAAGTAAGCTATATCTAGTAGTTGTAGTCCATGATGCATGGAAGGATTGAGGTGGTGGATCCAGAATCAGTTGATCAATTTCAAAACTATTGTAACCATATTTCACTTGAGTACCACTTAATGTCAGATATGTCATGAAACTTCTAGCCCGAATGGTTCTATTAGTGTAGTTGGTTCAAGTTCGTATGGTTGTATGTTATATTAATTCGTGTATGGTCTTATAACATTTGTTACAACTATTTTGCCGTTTCTCACTTTATTTCTCATTTTATCCATCAGGTATGTGGTACTTGAAAGTGCACTTAGGAGATGAGGGAATTGACTATTTTAAAAACCTTTTAAACTTTTGAAAACTTTTGCGGAATAATGCTTTACTTAAGGGATGATCTATCAAACTCTTGTAGGATTCACTACTTCTAGCTTGTTAGACTTTGCTTCAACATAAACACTAATTAAAAAACACTTCAAAACTAGGGAGGCTTAGGGTTACACAATAAACAATCACTTTTAATCATGCAAATAAAAATTATTATAAAGACCAATGGTAGTCTGGTTGGATGGTTAAGGCTGTGGTGGTTTAACCCCTCACATATTGGGTTCTATACCCACCAATGACACGTTTGCCTTTCAAAAAAATGTTATAACTAAGTTAAATGCTATAATTATAATTTCATAAGAAGAACAATGTTACGAAAATATGCACATAAGAGCACCGGTGATATTTGGATGACCAAATATAGGATTTAATAAAAAAAATCAATCCCATTTCATCAAAATTTGGAAATTCATGAAAATATTGACCATACCAAACTTCGTATCATCACTTGCTTTAACCATGTAGGATGGTGCTAACTTTATACAACCCTGAGATGAAGCTTTTGTGATGAAGTTTGAAACTTCTTTAAGTGATTTTGGCAATATATTTGAAAAAAACGAGTTGAAGGGCTATCTATTGTCAAGTTCTTTAAGAAAGAATATTATTTTGACTTTAAGGTCCATTTGGTTTATCATAATTGAGTTTGGGATGTTCTAAAAGCATTTCCAATAGCTCCTTAAGAGGTTCGTTGAGGGCTAAATTTTTACACGTAGCAGTTTTAATGAGTTGACTCTATTTTATATCTCCAACAATCTCATTATGGGTGACATGGCTTTACTGGGCCACAACGTATTTAGTTTCACTCGTTAAAATAAGGAGAAAACAACTTCTCACTAGTTTGTTATTTAATAGGAAAAAAAAAATAGCCACCAATTTAACTTTAATGATACTAAAGAGGATATTTGTAGCACCCCGTAATTTTTGTACTTACTGAAAATATTTATATTTTTGTGTGATTGTCTTCATTAAGTTATGGGCATACGTATGAGCTATTTGTTTGTCCATGTGATGTGTAGTTTGTTTATTTAAGAATTAATTTCCTACTTACCTTCCTCTACCGAATCTCGGGACGAGATTCTTTTGAGTTGTATATATTGTAATATCCGCCTAATTAAATAAATATAAGAATTTCTTATTTATTAATTGTGGCATTTATTGTAATCTCATTTATGGGGAAAAAGTTTTTTTTTGTTTGTCATTACTAAATAGAATAAAAAAATGTGGGGGCAGTTTATAAATTAGTATTATTGTTCTTTTGGGCTTGGGCTGATTTTTTTATATTTTGGACTTGAGCTAGGTCTTCATTGGGTTTGATATTGATTAGGGTTTTTATTTTGTGAAAGAGGGTGGGTGCATTCGGAACTTCGGTGGGGGCGAATAGTCACCCACCATATAAAAAAAAAAAAAAAATTTCCTTAAGCTTTTCTTCTCTTTCTCGTTTCCTTATTCTCAATGGCGGCTGACATTGGCGAGGTGATGAAGATGGGAAGAAGATGGAGGCCGGTGGAGGAAGAGATGTTATTCCTCTTACCCTTTTCGGCGGCGACGAAGGTCGAGAGGTTGAGATGGTGAGTCTTCTTTCATTCTTTTTATGAGTTCTTCTTTTTGAAATACCCATATCTTTGTTTGTTGATTTTGGTGTGTTTGATGGCTTACTGGCGATTTAGTGTGTTTAGGGGTTTGATGTTGTGGTTGGTATCTTTACTTTTTTTTTTTTTTTTTTATATATTAATGGTGAGGTGATACGAAAAGGGTTTATTTGTTTTTTTGTGATTGACATGTGTAAGAGAAAAGTTTTTTTGGTTGTAAGTTTTTGTTGTTGTGATGTGACGATTGGAAGAAAAAGTGATGGGTGGTTTTCAAAAAGTGATGGGTGGTTTTCCATATGTGGTTTGCATCGATTAGTGAGGGGTGGTTTTTCATATGTGGTTTTCAAAAAGTGATGGGTGGTTTTCCATATATGGTTTTATATGTGGCCTCAAATGCTTTTAGGATTACAGTGAGTTCATTTTTTTTGTTGCAGTTTGTGTGTATGGGTTTCCCCAAATAATCACATGGGTTCGGTTTTTGTGTCTGACAGGTGGTTTCATTATATATTTTTTTTTACAAATTTTGTGAATAAATCTTTCTTTCTTTACTTATTGATGATGACACAATATTACATGATTACTTTTACCAGTTGCATTTTCGTTTCTCTTTGAGTAGACGACTAGCTTCATGAGTTACATTGGGTTGTTTCAAAATAAAATATTTTGTGGGGGAAAGACCGAAAGAGCTACCAACTAGAATCTCTGATGGCATTTGAAGTTGCCCAACTAGAGAGGGGTGTATTGATGAGTAGTGCGAAAGTCGGTGGATAATTAATGTGGACAATATCTTAGCTTAGTGCTAAAGCCTCCCTGAAGTAGTAGATTATTGATAATGACATTCTACAAAAGAACATTAATTAAAAAGCATTTAGCCATTCGGAAAATAAATAAAAAAAGTTATGATAGTTACTACATGTAAGAGGATTTCTAGTTCCGCCAATAAAACTTTGTCTGCTATGTAATGGGCTGTGGAAATTCAGGAAGAATGCCTTCTAGCTTGTGAGGAAAAGTTGTAGTGGCTGAATTCGGTCAGTGTGCAATTTGTATTGATGAAAAAAATTCACATATTGGCAATACTAGAGTAAATTTAGATGACAAGGAATCAATGCACTGCATTTGGGAGAAAGGAACACCATGGGGGATATATGATGTGTATATGCGTGCCATCGCACGTGGACTAAAACAAGATGGTAGCCTCATAGGTGTTCTGACACAGAAGAATCCATGACTGATGAGGAACTCCTTGAAATGTCTCATACATGGGACTTTGTAGTGTTTTGCAATGTGCCATTTGAATGGATAGACTCAACTGGTTAAGGAGTGGGAGTGTCACCAGAAAGAAATTCAGCATGTGTATTGACTATGAAGGGTTATTGCGTGGATTCGTTGCGTAAATCCTTTACGGTTTGCAATCTCTCCAGTGAGTTTTCTTTTACCCCTTTCAGTTTGTTTTATGTGATGGTTTTGATAGTTATGTGTTTGTGTTTAATCTACTTTGATTAAAACCTCATTTTCTTTCTTCCTGTTTTTGCCCTTAACTTGGTAGATTAAATTGATGGGGTTTGATTACTTTAATTAATTGATTTGAATGAATGAATGGATACCCATTGTAATTCACATTGATTTTAGGCAATTGTCAAGGCATTTGGGGTTTTCCAGGTGATCATCATCATTAGAAAAACATGTGATTGAGTAGGGTTTGTGTAAGACTAAGGAATCCCCGAGTGTTATCATGAAGAAAATTTGGACAAATTGTATCTCATAGGTTAGATCAGATGTTACCACATTTAGGTAGTAGGTGTATGTGCATTTTGGATTTGTCAAATCCCATCGGGTTAAAATTGAAATTCATCATATGTGTCCATATGATTTATTAAAGTTGGTTGTCAAAGTGTTGTGCCACTATCAGAAATATTTTCTCGTTGATTGTCAAAGGTTATAGATACAATGCTCATTTGTTTGATGAAATTCCTTAATGAAATAGAAGATGGATTTGGGGAAGTTTTACAAGAATGAAATGAGTCAATTTTGCTTAGTTCCTAATGTATCTCATTGTCATATGCTATTTTGATCATGACCTGGAAAATATTATCTTTGGAGTATTTCTTTGGACTTATTTACATAGCTGGCGAGATTGATCCAAATTGCATAACATAAAATAGAAGAAAATTTTCTAGTAATAGATATTGGCTGAAATTTAACTGAGCACTTGTTTTAGTTTGAGTATTTGTATTGTTATGCGAATTGGTGTGCATATTGTTTTTCATATGATGCAAAGAGATGAGATATGTGAATTGGCAATGTGTCAAATATTTCTTGTTCCCCAAAAGAATGGTGGATACTGTGGTTGATTTATTTATGGTTGACAAAGAGTCACCATAAAAGAGTTTTGAGTTTTAGTTGATATTTTTTTTATGCATTTTTCCACAACTCCAAAAAAAAAAATGTGAAAAGAAAAAAAAATAATTTTGTATGCAGACTTGCTTGTATACGTGTGATATTGTTATGGGTATGCAGACTTGCTTGCATATCGGTGCACCGTTCCATGTGTGTTCGGTTGTACGTGTAGATTTAGGAAGAATGCTTGCCATGGATCGAACTTCGGATGAGATGACATGTTCCTCGAGGTGACACCCCACTTGGAACATGTACGCTCCGAGTGGTTTCGAAGGCAAGGGATGCACACTTGGGTGAGGTGTGTTCGGCACAGGAGGAGAGTGCGATTGTGGAAAAGAAGCGAGATTTTGTTTTGTATGTGCATGATTACCTTAAAGGAAGAAACTAAATGCTCATTCAACCATTGAATGAGAACTACATGTCTTCCTAAAGGTAGAAAAAATGTGTTATTTTAATATTTCCATAATAGTCTAATATGAGTATGAATTGTATTGTTGTTGCATTTATGAGGATTGATAACTCATAAATTTTATTTATTAGTAATAAATAATGCATATTTATTTATTAGGATGATAACACCATTGCCTCATTGAGGAACTACCTGATGGTGTGGTTATTTATTGTTTGGTTTATTTTAATGTTGTCATGTGCGGATTTATTGATTTTGGGATGAAGATTTCTCACACCAGCTTTATTGCTGACCCGAGTGAGCTTTTGCTTCTTGGGTACATTCCTTTTGGAATGTAGCCAATTAGCCTTTCAGGTTTAGAGATTTTGAGCTGCGTTCCTGGAGTTCTGCTAGTGAGCTAGCCATGCCAGTCTTCTCCGGGTTAGATTTTTATTTGTTTCAGATGTTTAGTTCATGCTGCTATTTGTTTATGTTATTATTGAATTTTCACGTCCCGAGTTTTGGGGGAAACAAATAATCCTAATTGGATTTTGGGATTTTCGTTTTCCTCGAAAATCGGGGCGTGACAATATCTAATGACTTTGCTGGAGGGAATTTAAGGTGAAGTTTATTCATGTCTAGGAATCACACTGGTAAAAGGCAAGGGGATTATCCTCAATTACCTTGCAGTGTGGCAGAGATATATCTAATTCGGGGGAAATTATCCGAGAAGCCAATGGTTTTTCCATCAACTTCTCTCTTCTCAGGCCATTGGATATGATAGTGATTTGTTGGATTGTATTCCTTCGGTTATCTCGGGATTGGATTGTGACCGAATAGTTAAAAGTCTGTCCTTGGAAGAAGTAAAAAATGCAACCTTTGACATTCCGAGAAACAGCGCGCCAGGTTGGGATGGGTTTACGGTAGGTTTCTTTCAGTCTTGCCTGGAGATTGTTGGTTTAGATATCTGTAAAATGGCCATTCAATTCTTTGAAGGGGAGGCTTTGCCATCGGCTTTCTCGGTAAATTTTATTGCACTGTTGCCTAAGGTGGACTCGCCAGGTTATTTTTCTGATTTTCGTCCAATTAGTCTTTGCAATGTTATTTATAAAATATTTAGTAAATTTGTTTGCAATAGACTGGCTTTACCACTTCTAGGAATGATAGGCCAAGAATAGGGGGCCTTTGTCAGAGGTAGGTCCATTGTGGAAAATATTGGTTTGGCCTAGAAAATGGTGCGTGACATCCACAAAAAAGTCACAGGAGGAAATGTGGTGCTTAAAATTGATATGGAGAAAGCATATGACAGATTGGAATGGTCGTTTCTTTTATCTGTTCTCAAAAGATTTGGGTTTTCGAATAGAGTTTGTCACCTTGTCTCTAATTGTATTGCTCTTTGTGGTTTTTCGATTTTGATGCAAGGAGTTTATAATGGTTATTTTAAGTCTTCTAGAGGATTGAGGCAGAGGGATCCTCTCTCTCCACTGTTAATTATTATAGCCTCGGAGGTTCTTAGTCGAAGTTTGTTGGCTGCCTTTGCAAGAAGGGAAATCTGCTTTTATTACATGCCTAAACAATGCCGGCCTATCACGCATCTTTTGTACGCAGATGACACTCTTATTTTTCTCAATGGGAGAAAGTCTTCTGTTACAGGGTGTATCAAGTTTCAAGAAAAATATGCTCGTTGTTCTGGACAAAAAGTTAATGCAGATAAAAGTTCATTCATGGTTGAGGAAAATTCAACTGTGGAACGAGTGGTGGACATAAAAACCTATACAGGATTCCAATATACAGGCTCTCCTATGAAGTATTTTGGAGTGCCTATTTATCAGGGAATATGCAAGATTATCTATTTTGATGCGCTGGTTAATAAAATTCAAAAACAGATTAGTGGGTGGAAGGCAAAACTATTGTCCCTGGGTGGGAGATTGACTTTGATTAGGCACGTTTTGAGCTATATTCCAGTTTATACGTTAAGCGTCATGTGTGTTCCTCAACAAGTTATTTATAGAATTCATAAATTAAAGACGAATTTCTTTTGGGGAGACTGTGAAGGCAGGTTGAAAAAGAAATGAATTTCTTAGGATAATATTTATTTCCCTAAGGGAGAAGAAGGTATAGGGGTTAAGAATCTTGTCACTATCACTAAGGCCTCTCGTATGAAAGCTCTTTGGAATATGATTAATTCTGATTCGCTTTGGGCAAATTATATGAGATGTAAATGAATTTCTGATTCGCGTTTTATTAAGAAGCTTTCCTGTTGATGAGGAACTTCACGGGTGTGAGATTAGCCTAGCCTCAAGATGTTGTTGTTGTGACTCACCGAGTGTGGAAACCTTAAATCACTTTTTCCTTGATGGTAGTCTGGCTAAAGGGCTCTGGAATCATTTTGAAGTTGTTTTTGATGTCCATGTTAGAAGGCTGGCGAAAATCGCCACTATCTTGAAATTTTGGTTTAGGATATTGAATAAGAATTCTCAAGTGGGGTTACTATATTTCTTAACGCCCATGTTCATCATTTGGGAGATATGGAAACAACAGTGTTGGTGTGTTTTTGATAATGGAAAGCTAAGTGTGGTCATAGTCATTTTGCTAGTCAGGAGGAGTATTCGCTTGGCGAATTCCATTTTTCTCTTAAGCGGGTTAGTGAGAACAAGAAACCTCTCTTGGCCCTTGGCCTTCCTATATCTACAGAAGGGCAATAGAGTTGTATATTGAAACGCCCCTAGGAGGACTCTATGGCACTTAATGTTGATGGCTCGTCGAGGAACAACAAGGCGACAGCTGGCATCATTATCGGGAATAGTTTGGGCGAGTCTGGTGGCAAAACAAGTCACTCTTGCTGAAGAATCTAATAATAATGCAGAGTTTCGAGCAGTCATTGAGGGGCTTCTTTTGTGCAACATGTTGGGATTTTCTAAGGTTTGAATTCAAACGAATTCTAAACTTGTGAGTGGGTGGTTCTATGAGAACTTTAAAATTCCTTGGCACATGGAAAATGATTGGCGAGAGATTAAGAAACTGACATCTCATATGGAAGTCAGTTGTATTCATATTTTCAGGGAGACCAATGCGGTGGCGGACGCATTGG
This sequence comes from Berberis vulgaris, assembly GCA_963556465.1. Classification (NCBI taxonomy): domain Eukaryota; kingdom Viridiplantae; phylum Streptophyta; class Magnoliopsida; order Ranunculales; family Berberidaceae; genus Berberis; species Berberis vulgaris. The sequence goes on along the minus strand of OY747132.1, from coordinate 81,556,072 downwards.
CGGATAGAGCTTAGAAGGATGAAGTAAGTTGCAAATTCAGAACCTCGAATCTTCGATATAGGATTGCTGGTTTGGTTCGTTTAGACAAGCTTCATACTGCGTATATTCGTATTCCTAAATGAGTTGTCTTTGGAAAGGGGTAATTTTCTTGCGAAATTGAACAACAAGAGTCAGTGGGTTTGTTCAAGCTTTATAGCCGATTTTTAGTTATGACATGGCTCTTTGGAGTAGTGCAGTGTTAAAAAGCGCTAGGCGGTGGGATGGCGACGAGCAGGTGCCTAGCGCCCAGGGGCCTAGGCGGTCTTAGGTTTTGTATTATAACTTTAATAATTTACAAAAGTTAAGCATAATACCTTATCAATTACATCCAGTTTAATGCCAAAATACATATGCAAAATTTAAAAACATGAAAAATTAACAATCATGAACAAAATTTATTAAAACTCAAATGACTGAAGTTGGTCATGATGGGTACTTTATACAAAGTTGAATTTGTGGACAAATATTCAGACATACTCTTCTATTTTTCTTCAAATTGCATGAATAACCTTAGTCATGTTTGATAAAATCTACATTACTAAAATTGGTACCGACAGATAATTTGAGAATTCCATTAAGTAATCATCATTTGCTACATTTAGACATATACTGAATAAAAAAAATAAAAATATTGTTTATTTTTAAAAAGAGAAAAGAAAAATAAAATAAAAATACAATCAACCTTATTAAAAAAAAACTCGCCCAGACCGCCTAGATCCTGCCCAGACCCGCCTAGACTGCCCATAACCCGCCCAACCATTAATTTGGACGTTTTTCTACCGCCTAAGCCAATTTTTAGAACACTGGAGTAGTGATGCTCATCTAGGCCAGAGCGTGACGTGCGGAGTTTGCTGCGGGTGTAGTTGCGGGCGGTGCTGCTGTGTATTGCGGGCGGTGCTGTTGCTTCATTTGGGTGGTGCTTGGAGTTGACTAGAGTGTTAACAAGCAAGTGTTGTTGCTGTGTCGTGCTGTGGATGCGGCTGGGCAACAGCAGGGAGATTGGATGTGCTTATTTGGAGTTGCTGGTCTTGTAAGTTAATATACACAACTATGCTCAGTTTTGTTCTTTGCTTCTCCTTGGTCTTTTTGGTTTTTAAGGCTACCTTGTTATAGGCCTTGGACATTTCCTTGGTGAATTAGGCCTGTGTTCAATTTTCCTTTTTTGTTATATAGTTGCTTCATTGGTTTTAGGCCTTATTGCTCAAGGCCTAAAACTTGGTGAGCAAGGCCTTATAATCATGGCCTTTGCACAAGGTTTTTCTTGTTCAATGTTTACATCTCATGGTGTATTAGGACTATTTTCTAGTCTTAGCATTTTTGTTTAGCTTTAAGGTCAGTCTTCTAGATTTTTATCGAGTAAAGTCATCATGTACCCTCGAATGATATATTTATTTTTGATCAAGTAATAAAGGTCTGACATTCAATAGTTGCAATAAAAGTCTACCATCCCATAATTGCCCCTTTCCACTGAAGGTTTAATTTAAAAAAAAAAAAAAAACACAAAAAAAAAGGGGGATTATCTTCAAAGTCCGAACCTTTAAGAAGGCAAGGGCAAGATCAAACAGCCCCCTTTGAGTTTTTCCTCCTTCCTACCACCCCTCCCTGCTAACGTTCACCTTCTTCCTCCAATTCTGCTTCCTTATCGAAGAAACCAAACTGTGGGTTTTCTACCCCAACGCTTCTCACTCACTTACCTCTCTCCAAGTCGAGCTAAGCAAACCCAGAAACGAAGCCACCACCAGGTAATCCCATTCTCTCCCTTTCTCTCGATCTTTGTCTCCCTCTCTGTTGAAGCTGTTTTACAAGTCACTCAAGAGGCAAACTCGTGTGTGTGTTCTTTAGGTTGGCCGAATCGATATGGGTAATGGGTTTTGTGAGATTATGTGAGGGGTTTCTGGTTGTTACTAGGTTTTGCATCAAATCAATCCCTTGTTCAATTTCTTTCAAGAAGAAGAAGAACAAGTGTAAAGTAGACGTTTTCATGCTTTTGACACTAAAGGGTTGTTCAAAGTTTACACCTTGGTGATGGGTTTCTCTTTGTTTTTTATTTGATTGTATTTTTTACGCACTGTTTGCGCTCAATTAGTGATCTAGTTAGTCTGAGACGTGTTATAACCAATGTTGTGTTGCAGGAGCAGAAACTTGTGTGAGAGGTTCCTTTGATGTGGAATTTGTTGTAAATAGTTGAAGTAGAAGATGAGTATCGTTCCAAAGGAGACGATCGAGGTGATTGCACAGAGCATTGGGGTCAATAACTTGTCCCCCAATGTTGCACTTGCTCTTGCACCTGATGTGGAGTATCGGGTGCGTGAAATCATGCAGGTAAGTAGTTTAGTCTTTCAGTGTGATAATAAGATTGATTTTACGTAATGTGGTTGTAGTTGGGGGACAATAGTTATGTTAGAATTGGGTTTTAGACTTGGTTAATAGTTATAGTGAGTTAAAAATTGATTCAAAGGAAAATTCCGTTTTGTGTAGTTTACTGACTTTGATTGGTGAGGGTACTGGATTTTCGACTTGGTTAATAGTTATAGTGAGCTAAAAATTGATTCAAAGGAAAATTCCGTTTTGTGTAGATGGTGAGTTTACTGACTTAGATTAGTGAGTGTCTTTGCATTACTAAGCTTGCAACATGTTTTTCTATCATAACTCTAATAGTGCAAACTAGATAAAAGGGGGCAGAGAATTATATCACTTTGTCGTATAAAAATAGAAGAAAAGAGAATGCACTTATCTAAACTGAATTGCGTAGGCAACTAGGCATATTGATGTTCCGGGTGGAAATATCAGGCCAAGGGAATTGGATTGCTCTCTTGGAGGAACTACACTATCATGAAGTAGCTATTGGGAGTAGTGGTGAAGATATTTGTTACTTTGCTCTTGCGAGCATGATATTTTCTTTTTGACATGCCTAGAAATAGAGTAAAACTATATTTGAATATCTCCCTATAGAAATGAAAAACCACTTTTGCTCATTTGATTAGACAAAACAAGCAAGGGGGGGCCTGTCCCCATGGCATTGAAAAGTTTGAGCCCAGACCGAGTAACAAAAAGAACAAGAGAAAAATATGTGGTTGATGGTCTTCTGCCACTCTTCGCGGAGACTACTGCAGTCGGTGATCAGCAGACCTCATTTGGCTAAATTATAAACAGCCAAGGTTCTTCAGTGAGCTGTGATCCAGAATCCAGATAAAAAAATTTCACTCTAGGCTTGACCTGTTTCATCCAAAAAACTTTGGTTGAAAATTTGATATCCTGTTGCACCTGAGATATGAGAAGCCCTGATCTCAGAGAAAGGAGTAGCAGCTCCTAAAAATTTGCCCGACTTATCATCCCATTCCCAAACACTTTTTCTTGGGGTCAAGCTCCTTTAAATTATTCAGTTAAAAAGATAATACTTTGAAAGGCAGCCTTACCAAACTCCTTAAACTATCTTATGTCGCAGAATTTTTACAAAACTTTGTTAAAAGTCCCCTTTATAATTATTTACTTCAACAAATTAGTCATTTCAACGGAACTGACATCGTCTATCATTCCACAATCACAGGAGGCAATCAAATGCATGCGACACTCAAAGCGAACTATTTTGACAACAGATGATGTGGATAGTGCATTTAAATTACGCAATGTGGAGGTATATAACTACTAAAATGATAAAATACTTAAAGATTTGAGTGTTTTTACCTGCCTGTTTGCTATTCTTAGGTCTGTTTTTGTTTGTTTGTTATCTGGAGAACCTACACGTTCGCATCCAGAAACTGCAAATGTTTAATTTTGCCTTTCCCACTGAAGTTCTGATGGTTTTTGTTTATTTGCGTTTCTGCCTTGGGGAAAGGTATTTGTTGATGTTTAAGGGTTCCAATGTACTTCATTTCAATGGTTCTGCATGTGTATGGTGTTTTTTATTTGGGAAGTATTCGTTTTCTTTTCTCAAAGTAAATTTATATAAATTTTATTACAGGATTTCCATTTGCTTATGTATGTCAACTCTTGTTACTTCAGCCAATTTATGGCTTTGCTTCTGGAGATCCTTTGCGCTTCAAAAGAGCTATAGGTCACAAGGATTTATTCTACATTGACAACAAGGATGTCGAATTTAAAGATGTAAGAATCAATCGTCTTGTTAACTCCAGATTATTATTTGTAACTATTTTCAGATTAGTTCTATCCCACACAGTATTCGATTGTGTAGGTGATCGAAGCTCCCCTGCCGAAAGCCCCTCTAGATACATCAGTTGTAGCTCATTGGCTTGCTATTGAAGGTGTACAACCAGCCATTCCAGAAAATGCTCCAGTTGAAGGTCTGTCTCTTAGCTCCAGTTTCACCTTATGCAGAAATTACTCGCATAAAGAGTTTTGAGACAACCTTTTACATTGTCATTTTTTTTAACATTGACATTTTCAACATCACATGCATGCATTTCAAATTAATCCAAGAACCCCATCATAGTTAGAAACTAAACATTACAGAGAAAATTGGTTAAGGCATTGCTTGAATATATAAATCTTATTAGGTGAGTGTGAAATTAGTGTCAAACTGTCAATACTCATCTCAGTCATGCCATATTGGAGCCACTTGGTCTGAAAGTATTCTAGTGGTGTTCTATCTTTTGATTCCTTGTTTTAGTTGCAACTGTTAAATGAATGAACAAAAAAAGTTAGAATCAAAGAATTGCATTAGAGTTGTTTTGTTCCCTTTTGTTTTATGAGAAGTAGCCTGAGAACGAAGAAGCAAGTAATAGCATCTTGTTTCCTTTCTCTATATTGCTCCGATCATGTGGATGCCACCCCTTTCCAAAAATATATTCAGAAGTTTAATTTCTTTTTATAAAGAGGGGAAATTAACTGTCATGCTTCATTTGTAGCGCTGGTAGCTCCGACTGAGAACAGAAAGTCAGAACACAAAGAGGATGCGCTACCTGTTGAAATTAAATTACCTGTTAAGCACGTATTATCTAGGGAACTTCAGGTATACAGTGTTATATATGTATTGCAATTTTCTTATTAACTTCCATCAATCAACTTGAATGAAATGCTTATTGATTGTATCTGCAGTTATACTTTGATAAAATCATAGAGCTGACTGTCACTAAATCTGACACGGTTCTATTCAAACAAGCATTAGCAAGTTTGGCTACAGATTCAGGACTTCATCCCTTAGTTCCTTACTTCACATACTTCATTTCTGATGAGGTATAGTTCATTTTTATCCCTAAAATTCCACTCTTCTTTTTTGGTGGTAAAGATGATATTTTTAATTCAATTTTCCACAATACAAAACCCTAGGTTAGCTCATTCCAAGTTTGGTTTTTTCTGATAACTCTAGGTTACTCGGAGTTTGAATGATTTTCGTCTCTTGTTTGCTTCGATGCGCGTTGTCCGGAGCCTTCTCCAGAATCCACATATACATATCGAACCTTATGTAAGTTCATAATTTAATTCGTAAAATAGTAATTATCTCAATTCAAGATTTTTGGCAGAATAGTCCCACTGCGTGTGAGTCAAGTCACCACTTGATGGTTCCCCATGTCTATGTCGAATGATAGATACCATCTTGCATGTTTACTGAATTAACCATTTGCATGGCAGGAAGGATATGTACAATTGTCTAATGATATTTTCTTTTGATTTGCCAGCTACACCAATTGATGCCATCTGTTATTACTTGCCTTGTTGCTAAAAGGTTGGGCAATAGGTTTTCAGATAATCACTGGGAGCTTAGGAACTTCACTGCAAATCTGGTGGCTTCAATATGCAAGAGGTATGATTATGCTTCGATGTTTATTTGTTTTTTTAGGTCAAATTGTATTTGATGCGTGCAACACAACATTTACAATAGAGGACTTGTAACATTAAGACCACAAACTTAGACTCTTCCCATTGAAAGTTGCATGGTGTGAAATTACACTGGAACCTTTTCTTTTATTTAATTGAGTGTCATAATACCCACTTGAGCTTAGGAAGTTATATAGGATTTATTTTTGGGGATCATTATTTCAACCTTTTAGCCTACCCATTTATGAATTGTTTATTAGTAGCCCTTTGAGTCTTTTAACAATCTTTTCTTGTTAACCCATTTACCATTACGTACTCCAAATTGGGAGTGACATCTCATACTATTTTCTCCATTGTCCAATATTCTAATAAGCATGTCATTGAATCTATTTTGAGTGGGCAACTAAAAGTGGAGATTGAGAGATATCATGAAAATGCTCAATTTTGGTAATGATGCATTTTGTGTAGAAGAGGAGAAACATGTTAGGAAAACTCCATGACTGCCACTCCAAAATCCAATAACTTGATGCAATTTTGTTGTTATGCTCTTTCCAATCCAACAAACACAAAGCGACAGTACTTCAGCATTTCAACAATTCCTCTATGGGAGTAGGCATAACCCAATAAAAACCAAAGATGCCTAACCAAACCTATATACCATTTGCAACGAAGCAGAAGATGAACAAAACTCTGGGTCTACATTGCATAGCGGACATGCCGCATCAACACCCATACCTCTATGAATCAGCTCCACCTTAGAGGAAATCTTATTCCACATTGTTGTTGCACACTGCTGTTCTGCACTACCCCCCAGGCTGGCAGGTCCTCACCCCTTCTCTCTCTAAAAAAAAACACTAAACTAAATTTTAGAAGGAATCCCTCTTTTCTACACCAACTTTGTTGGAAGTTGTTAAAAGAACCCAATCGGCAACCCATATCATCGTTAGACCCCGTAACACACTTTCCAATGCATTGAATAACACCGCAAAGAATTTCCGGGCTTCTAAGATGTAAGTTCCGCCCCATGGCTTCATGAATGGGAAGCCAAACTATACTAACATCACCCACTTACGGTTGCGCTAGGGAAACAACCTTGGGAATCTAGCTTTAAAAGCATCATTACCCTTCATGTATCATGCCAAAATAAAACTTATCTTCTATACCCACCACCAACACTTTTAATAACACTCTTACAATTAAAGATTGTGTCCCACATGCTTGCGTCATACAAGTACATTGGCTGCCTTTGAAGCCAATTCATGAATTGACCCAATCCTTTAACACATGTATATTTTTTTGACTAAGTTTGGTATTTGATAGAAATCCCATGTCCCATGTAGATTTGTGTGGGACATGTGTAGCCCATTCTTTATTTTATTTATTCCTAGAGTTAATTTAGTAAAATCTCTAACTAGAGTTTTGGGTTTTGTTTAGTTTCTCGTCCCGCAAGTTATGTTTCTAAATCAGTTATTAGTGTTCATTTGTTAGATGGTCCCCTAATAATAAATTGGTGTAAGGGCGATTAAGATCTGGTAATCGACCAAAGAATTGATAGGTGAGACTTTTGTAGCCCCATCAAGTTTAGAAGAATTGATTGGTAGTGCTTGTATAGCCCAATCGGCTTTGAGATTGAATGGTTTGGTTTGAGAAGAGTTTTTTTCTTTCCCATTTAGTTTAAGGGTGTGTTTGATTTCAAGGAAAATTTGCTAAAAGTGAGAAGGACGAGGAAAGAAAGTGGAAGAGAGAATGAAGAACATTGAATTTTGTGATAATACTATCCTCTTGGTTTGTTACAAAACTGTGGCAAATAAGAAACTTTTCCCAAAAAGTAAGTCATCTTCAACCTGAAAATTGAGAACTTTTCCCACTCGATCTCTTATTTCTTCTTTTTGTTTGTGATTTTCCCATGACAAATTTACCTTGGAATCAAACACACCTTGTATGGTCTTTGTTTCTTCTTGCTTCCGCCAAAATTCTTATCAGTATTTCTACAATAGTTACCATGTACTAGTTTTCATCATTTCTCATTTCAAGCATTAAAGCATGAGTTGTTAGTTTTTTTACAAGAATATATAAGAATAGGAAGGCAAGAAAAAGAGAAAAAGAAGAAGAAAAGAATTGTAAATTTGTAGTCATTCAACAGTATTTAATAAGAGAAAGTGCATCATGTGACATTGTTATCTACTACTGTATCAACTGTTTGAATTCTGTGTGTGAAGCTTACTTTTACTTCTTGATTTTAAAATAAAAAATGTTTCAGATTTGGTCATGTTTACCACAATCTACAGCCACGTGTCACGCGGACTCTACTTCATGCATTTCTGGACCCTACAAGATCTCTGACTCAACATTATGGTGCTATCCAAGGGCTCGCTGCGCTGGGACCCAGTGTGGTAATACTATTTTCTCATGTCATGTCTCTGTTATCGACTATATTTTTTCTACTGAAAATCTAGCATCCCTAAAGAAGTTCTCTAACAATGGGTTCTCTCTAAAAAATAAAACATAGAATTTTGAGCTACCCAACAGTGACTCATTGATAACATCTAGGGTTTCCTCCTCACAGCATAAATAACATAGAGACTAACTTTTTATTTCATTATTATTTTTATCAGCAAAACAAACAAAAATTCATTGAGCAAAAAGGAAGGTACAAGGATGCACGGACACGGACTCGGACTCGGACACGGACACGACACGGCGACTCGACAATTTTCAAAAAAATAGGACTCGGCGACACGGTCAAACTTAATTTTTTAATATATATTTTTTGTAACTCATCAAATTCAAACATATCATTAATACATTCAAATTCAATCATTCAAATTTACAAATGCATCATAAAGTCAAGCTCAACTGTTCAAGTAGTCAAGTCATACTCATAAAGCATAAAGCAATATAATTTCATTAACTTGATAATGTAAATTTGATAATTTTAAAAACTCACCAGTCACCAGCGAGACGGCTAGATCTCTTCTTCTTCTTCATTAACTAGCGGATCCACTGTCACATTTTCTGCATCCAACAGTCCAGCCTCTAGCTCAGGTTCATCAAGCGAAAGACTGACAATCTCAAGCACTCCAGTAGCATCCAAATCCAACGAATCAATAGCATCTCCTGTGACATCCCACATCCTTGTCTCACCTTCTTGGTACTCTTGTTTTCTTCTTGACAAAAGACGAAGGTTGGAACGCATGTGCAATAGGATTAGTAATGGCTCTCCTCTTCCTTTGTTCATTGTATGGAAGTGGAACTGAAGGGCCAACCCCCCCCCACTACTTGAACTCAGGTGAGGGTGACTACTTGATCCCACTGAAGGAGGTAAAGGAACACTTCGTATCCTTGAACTTTCTGCTTTCAATGCAGCTTCATCAATAAATTTTTGCACCTCTGTAAGTTGTATGGGGGAGATTTTGGCACAAATAGCTATCTCATGACCACTTATCTTCAACAAGTGGTGCTTCAATCTAGTAAGAGAGCCTGTATATTCTTTCTGACAATAGTTACACTTCCATCTAAGGTTTCCCCCACCTTCACTTGGTTTTCCTAATCTTGTCACATGCTTCCAAAGATCATCTCCAGTTCCTTGGCCTGCTAAAACCAATTTTAATTTCTTATTTAGTTTTCACTTTTCACTTTCCAGCAAATAGGTGCAAGTATTTCATGCATCACGCATACTTTCATATATATGAAGACTGAAGAGAAAGAAAAGAAAAAACACAGCAAAACAGGAATCACAGGAAGAAGAAAAAAAAAAAAAAAAAAAAACAGGAAAACAAATCTATATATTTTAACTGGAATTCTAATTGCAAAACATTTCAACTTGCAAAACAAAAAAAAAAACGAATCGCAGGAAGGAAAACATACACTTGCAGGAAAAAAAAATAAAAAAATCGAATGAATTGAATCGAATCGATTGTTGAAATCGCTGAAATTTCAAATGAGAAGGAACCAAAATGGTAGAGATTCAGAGAATAGCAGAGAAAAAAAAAAAAAAAACAGAAATCGAATAATCGATGAAATCGATCTCAATCGAGGGTCGATGAAACAAATCACATCACAGGAACGAAATCGATCGATCTCTACATCTCAGGAAAAAAAAAAAAAACGAAATCGATCGATCGAACGTACCTGGTGTCGATGAGGACGCCATGATCTCTTCTCCTCCGCTCCGTCTGTTGATCTCTTCTCCTCCGTCTCTATCAGTCTTGACTCTTGATCGATCGATCGATGGCTGCCTAGGGTTTCTGAGTTAGGGTTTCGGGGTTTTTTTTTTTTTTTTTTTGCTCTGACTCGGTCACTGTGTGGGAGGAGGAAGAATCGGGCGAAAATAAACAATTTCGTAGTCAACGAATTTTGACTACGTCCGGACCGTGTCTGACCGAGTCCGGACCGTCTCCAGGCCGTGTCCAACTCAGTCAACGAATTTTGACCGTTGACCCCGTGTCCAATACGTGTCCAGCGCGTGTCGTACGCGAATTCATGTCCGACACGTATTTGACGCGTGATTCGGGGGGTTTTCGGAGAGTCGGTGCATCCTTGAAGGTAGCACTAAGTAAGGTGATCACGAAGAAGGTTAGACCAAAACTACATCATGTAAGACCATTATGCAGAAGATCTCCTCGAACAAACATACAAGAGGAGATATGGGAGTCTTTTAAAATACCCCAAGTATATCCCCAAACACACAAGCTTAATTTCATGTCTATCCACAGGCTACTACATTCTTGTAATTGTTTTTGAAAATTCTACTATTCCTTACTCTCCAAATGACCCAAGCAAAAGCTTGAAGGGTTCTCTCCAAAATCCAAATCCTCTTCCCTGCCAATGAAAGGTTCAAACTAGAACTCTTGGTACAGCTCCATGTCTCTGACCAGTCAAAAAAGGAAGGAAGCAGGGACATCTTTGCATGGCATTTTCTCCAAATGGACTGAGAGCTCACAAAACATAAGGAGGTAGTTTATGGATTCTTTTGGTGAGCTACATTGCAGACAGTGATTAGGGAGGACCGGACCTCTTCTGTTTAGGTTGTCACCAGTAAGAGTTCTCCCATTAATGACAGTCCATAGGATAAAAAGGCTTAGGGAGGGGACCTTCTTGATCTAAATCAGCTTGTTTAGGGCTTGTGCTAATTTAGAGAATAACTAAATTTATAGAAACTAATAATAGCAACTCTCTGGAAACATGTTTAGGGCGTGTGCCCCATCATGTGCGTTTTGTCAACATGTAATGGTTTTGTTGGGGGAACTGAGGTTTATAAAGAAGGGGCATTCAAAATTGGCATAAGAGCTGAGGATGGCCGTTTCCTACTTGATGCGGTAATAAAACCCACCCGCCTCTAGGCCCACCATCACATGGTCAATGGATGGGGTGTTATACTTTGAGCAGTACGAGAAAAAATCCCCTCAAAAGAATGTCAAAGATCTGACTCCACTGCTGAACACTTCCTGTTAGATAGTATCCTATTTTCTGTTCCTATCTTTTACTTCTTTTATCTACCTTTCCCCATTTTCTTTTTGCGAATTTTTTTTTTTTTTTTTTTTGTATTCTCCATCTGTTCATATATCATTAGAAGGGAAAGGCCAGTATGACCTTCGTAGTTCATGTTTTCTTTCCTTTTTTTATTTTGTTTTTTATTTGGACATGTTAAGGGCTGTTATGATCATGCATAGTTCATGCTTAGCTGGGATAGCTTTCTTTTTATGTAAAGGTCTTGTTTCTTTTCTTTGCCATACTGTGAGCTTCTCAACCTTTTTATCAATCAAATCCTTGGTGTGTTTGAATACAAAAAGAAGTCAACACTCAACACTTTAGTAAATTCTACTCTTGACACACACTGGATTTGGAGTTAGAATCCATTTTATTTTCATGGTTTTTATTAACTAGTGGTACATGCACGTATAATACTGCAAATATATCCTTTGTGGTTGAGGACACAATTAAGGTTCCATGATCTAAAGTGGTTAGACATTATGCAATACTTATTGGAAACATTTGTATCGAGATCTACAACCATCTTTGATCTTTAACTTAAATATCAGACTAACTATAGAATTACATCAACTACTCTACAATGATCTCGAAGCTGTTCCCTATAATCTATTGTGATGATGTTCTTGTTTGGTTGATTAATGTGGTCTAATCATAATATCTGATTTTGGTAGATACGTCTTCTTATTCTGCCGAATCTTGAACCGTATCTGCAACTTCTAGAACCAGAAATGCTCCTTGAGAAACAAAAGAATGAGATCAAAAGGCATGAAGCATGGCGTGTTTATGGTGCTCTGCTGGTCAGCTTCATTTTCCAAATTTTTATTTTGACAACATTATTTAAAATCTGATCATGGGTAGCAAATATCCACTAACGAGAAATTCATCTTCAGTGTGCGGCTGGTCAGTGTATGTACGATCGACTGAAGTTGTTCCCAAGTTTGCTATCCCCACCAGCACGCTCAGCCTGGCGGACCAATGGAAGAGTAGTGACTACATTGCCAAGTACCATCCTGAACTTTCTCATGTTTCAAGTTTTGTATGTTCAGCATGTACATCTTGTATAAATTTTATATGAGCAGTAGTGACATGTCTACTTTACAGAGGCGACGTATTTGTGTCCTGTCCGGTAGGATATTAGGGACGTCTCAGTTCAGGGTTCTTTGATTGGAGTTTGATTGCATATAGTCTAATCCTAAGAAACTAAGATGTACAGACACAAACATATATAGTTATAGACCTCATTTTACTATTATGCTAGGATGTAATTTAGTTCTTGGATGAGTGATTGAAGAGATTGATGCCTACGAGTGTTGCAAGTTATCTGATAAAGGGACACTGATTTCTTTCCAAGGTGAAGACCAGAATTCCATACCAACTATTCAACTTCCTACGTAATATGAAGTTCAACACCACTCTTTATTTTATTTTATTTTATCAATTTTCTACACCTTAATTTGCCGTCTACACCTTGCTTTATGCAAGAGAATGTCCCTATTGTAGTTCAAATCCTATAGTCCTTTCAATATGTATACGGCTATGCACTTAGCACATTTCCCAATTTGCTAGTGTCATACTAGCGCGCAATATTTTCCAAGTCTCTTATATCCATTCCATCTTTCTCTTTTTTAGTGTTTTTTCCTCCATCCGTATGCTTGACACATTTCCTTATTCACTACGCCAGTGTTTTTTTTTTCAGTACTGAGGCATTCAGGCTTCTGTAAGGTGAAACGTTTCCTTGAGGTGTATGCCTCATTATGAGTTGACTCAATGAATACAATTAGGGCTAAGAGGTGCTTCAGCAAAATTTTGATTGGGAAAGGTTAATAACCCTTATATCTTGACCAAGATTTGTGTTGGATCTGAAATCTTTATTAAAGTCAACTCGTATGAGTCATGGAATCAGTTCATTCACACTAAATAGACCTATTTACTCGTATGCCACAAGGCGTTTTCTCATCGCTTTGCATCGAGGCGCGCTTTGATGCATACACCTCGACCACTTTTTAAAACATTTCACTACACCAGACTACGTTTGTTGATAAAACGGGATACCTTGTAGTTTTACCAAACGTGGTAAAGGCCGCATACAACAAGGGGACCCCTTATCATTCCTTTTTGTGGTTAGGGTGGAAGAACTGAGTGGAATGGTACCTAAGAGGCTAAGACAACGGGGGAGGATCTCAATCGGTGGATGATGCAATTTTCAATTGAAAATAGTGCCAACCAAGTGGATGATCTCAAATTATCCTCATGGTCATTGGAGGAGCTTCCGGTTTGGGGCTTTCTTTTGCTAAGAACTCATTGTGGGGTAGGGAAAGGCTTGGATGTGCAAACTATGGTGGGCAACTTGGGTTGTGTTGTTGGTTCTCTTTTGCAATGTATTTTGGCCTTCCTTTGGAGTCTCAATCTAAGATTCAAAGATGATGATGTCTGGTTTTAGAAACTGTCAAGCGAATTTGTCATTATGGAAAGCAAAGTTACTCTCTAAGGGTTGTACGTAAACTGTTATAATGAGTGCGCTCTCTAATATACCTATCTATACTTATCCCTTTTCCCTTTACGGTATCCATGGCTAAAAAGATGATGTTTTGGCTAGAAATTTCTTATGAAAAGGGCCCACCAATTCCAAAAAGTTTTTGCGGTTTTGGTTGGGAACTTATGTGGGTTTCAAAAAGGTGGGAGGATGGCTTTTGAAGTCATATGAAACCTTCACGGCGCCCTCTTCGGAAAGTGGCTTCAGTTATATGAGTGGGAACCGTATAGCTTGTGGGAGTCGGATCAGAAAAGCAAAGTATGATAATGAGGCAATAATTCGCTCCTTAGACATCCAAGGGCCATATAAAAAGGTTGTTTCTGGATGAGAATTTCTAACATTGGAGTGAACTTCATGAAAGGCATTTCATTGTCACTTGGGAATGGTGGATGAATTCGGTTTTGTTTTTGTCACATGGATCGGAAATAATTTCAAAATGATAGATTTGTGCGCTTAACCAGCAATTTAGGGTATATTTGATGGATATTGCATGGTGAATGAACTTGGATAGTTAGCAGCTGGAGGCTTGGTTTGGGATTTTCATCTAAGGCGTGGCTTGGGTGTTTTGATGCTTGTTTATATCTGAGATGATGATGACCACTAGTGTTGGAATCAACCAAGGAGGGGACTGACAGTATATCTTTATATGATCATTTTGCCGAACGATTTTTTTTCAATGGGATATATTACTTCTTCCTGATTAGTTTGGTATTGATAAAAGAGATACCTCCAGAAATATATTTTTAACGTGGGTCTCGTGGAATAGGCTCGCGGATGTCTTTGTTAGAAGGCATATGAATGTGGATCCAGAATGTGATCTATCCAATGGTGGGATGACATGGTATGGAAGATCGAAACCATATATTCTTTTAGTGCCTGTTCTCCCATGAGATATGATGGATGCACTTCTCGAATAGTATTGGGCTTAGTGTAGAGCTGATGTGGTTGATATACTAATTACTTGGTAATGTATTGCTTTCTCAATAGGAGTGATTGTCTCTTAATCCATATGCCATTTGTTGGGTAGTTTGAGTGGAACGGAACATAAGAATATTCATGAATGAACCAAACCATGTGATACAAGTAATCTTGGAGGCCACAGGCATCCTATTGCTTTAGGGGTCCAGCTTTCCTTGCTTCAAGGGAATTTCTTTTGTAAATTTATGAACGGATGTGGAAAATATCACTTATCATTGCTAACCAGGAACTGGGCATTGCTTTCCTTTTGGATTGCTTTGCCTGTGCACTTCTGTGTCATTAGTAAGATCTCATCTTTTGTAAAAAAAAATTGTATTTGTTTCTCTTATTTTCTATGTTAACATCTATTATGCCAAGTCCTATGCTACCTAGCATTCTGTTCTATCAGCAGCTGTGCTGCTTTACAATAACATTCTAAAGAAAATTTGTTCTGAGTTTCTTCTCAAACAAATTTGTTTAAGGTTTTTTCAAAGGTGGTTTTGTTAGACATGGTGAGGGTGACTAAGTAGGATGGGCTAGGTTTAGATAGAAGGCAACTGAGTTCTATGGGTCTGGCACGGGTGCGAAGGGAAAAATGCCCAACCAGCAAAGCGGAGAAGACTATCATGTATGAATGGTAAGGAAGAGGGAGGAAAGAGGACAACTCCTGAGACCCTGAAATATTGGCTTACAAAACCATCATAGGATCTCCTCTGTTGGCCCTTTGCTATTAGGACGACGGTCATTTGGGATTTCTCTCACTACAAATGGTCGATACATAACCTTTTGTGGTGGTGCTTTGGGTTGGTTTTCCTACCTGTTCTCAAGGCCATCATTACTGAGCCTTCAATAGTTCATGACAGCAATAATATATCCTGGCCCACCATTCTGCAACTCGCACATTGCTCCCCTTTGAGTGTTGGCTCTAGTCTGCCATGTATTTGTGCCACTTGAGTGGCATGTTCTGTCATGCACGTGTTACGAGTTTATTTATTTAAAGTTCCAACAGAAAGATTCCGAGAGCTTTTTTTGCAATCAACCTTTGCTTTTGTTCAAGGGATGCTCTTAGCCATCCAACCACTATAGTTTCCAGTGCTACTAGTACGCTGTTACTATGAAGCTGATGTATCAGGTATGCAAGATTAAGAATTCTTTTGAATGTGTCGGCTTGTGTGTCTTTGAGCTCCTAAATGACAGACAAGTACAATTCATCTAAATAACTATACCAACATATGTAGTCTTCTCCATAATCCAAAAATCATCCTAAAAACACTATACCAACATATGTAGTCTTTTCTGTGATCCAGGTAAGCGCAAGGCAAGCTTAGATCCATCAATGCAGCAGCGACCTCTCAAGAAAAGTGCATCAGAGGGTCTAATGGGTGCACTGCCGAGTGACGTGCAAATGCCAGGAGATGGATATCGCACCACTTCAGCAGAATCCAAGATGGATCGGTCATCATCATTTAAACAGCTTGGTAATGCAAGCATCCCTGGTGGCAGCAGCAACAAAAAAGAAAAGACCGAAGGCCAGGGAGCAAAGAAGTCATCTACCCTTACTCAAGCCTGGAAAGAGGACTTGGATGCAGGTCATCTACTGTCGTCGCTATTTGAGTTCTTTGGTGAAAGTGTTCTGTCCTTCACTCCCTCAGCTGAGATGTCTTTCTTCTTGTGATAAATAAATTACTTATACTAATTTATAGCAGTTCTGTAAAATTAGAAGTTAAAAAGTTTGAAATAGCTAATTTACAGATTAGCTTTTAGAATGAACTCAGAGATTCAGTAAAATTTAAACTTAGAAAAGGGAAATGGAAGAACAAACAACATAATTTGCACATGAAAAATC
This sequence comes from Berberis vulgaris, assembly GCA_963556465.1. Lineage (NCBI taxonomy): Eukaryota > Viridiplantae > Streptophyta > Magnoliopsida > Ranunculales > Berberidaceae > Berberis > Berberis vulgaris. Next base: position 81,539,429 of record OY747132.1, on the reverse strand, counting down.
GATCTTCAGGATCATACAACTCGACCATATTGCTGTTGTAATTAGCTTAACCAATGCCTTGTGACGATGAATGTTCTTGAACTGTGATAATGTAGTTTTTAAGTTTTATTTTTGTTGATAATGCAAATAAGGGATATTTTGTTTCAACAAAATCTTTTATTTTACTCATCTCTGAAGCTGGAATTCATTTTGTTCTGACATGAGGCTTTGGTTATTATAGTCAGAAAAAATAATATTTTGTTAACATATGTTACTGGCAGTACTCTACTTTCTACTTGTGTTTAATTTTCTATTATTATTCTTTTGAGAGTCCTATGTTTTGGATCACACAATTTGCATAAAATCAAGTTCTACGTCAAATTTCAAAAACATATGTTATAAAACATTCAAGTACTAAAAGTACATGTTAACATTCATGCCTAGTGACTAAGGATTGTGATTTTCGTTTTTCGTGGTAATTTCGATAAAGTTGATGTTAACAAATATTTCGTTGTTTATAAAAAAAAATGTAAAAACTTTGATTGAATTTTGAAGTTATTAATATAATTTAAGCATTTTAAACTCTTATATATTATATAAAGAGTACCACAAGACTTATAACGTCATAAAAATAATATATTGTATAAGAATCACTTATATAACAAAATTTTAATATTAAAATACGGTTAAAACAGGTTAAATTGTAGGGAAATTGAGATTGGTTGACGAAAGAAATGAATATTTTGGATTTTGAAAGAAATTTCGATAACTGGAAAAAAAAATTTGTTTAATTTCGGCATTTTTCGAGAAATCACATTCTTTGCTGGTGACAGAAAATGACATATTAGTTGTGAATTGAGAATAATTTGACATATATTAGCATGTTTCTAATAGTGTTTTTTTCATGTTAGATTTATTAGTTTCATTTGATGCAATTTTTATGGACTACAGACTCTTGACAAAGGCTATCAAAGATAATCTATAATTTATAATGTAAGTGCATGAGATAGAACAATAGTAACAACGATGTCTAATCCCTTATTGAAAATTTAGCCCAGATACATGATGATTGAAAACATGTAATTTATTGATGGAAATACAGAATATTGAAAGAAACTGTAAAGACTTACAAAATTCTTAAAATTGAAACTTCAAACTTGAAAATTGCAGCAGCTTTGAACATGAGATATAAAGGATTGGAGATCAGAGAGGCTATGTGAATATTCTCAGGCTATTTCGAAGGATGCTTTGAACTCTTGAGACTTCATGTTTTTATAGCTTTGAAATTGCATTGAATACCTTCATAATTTGAAGACAACATTATTGTGACATTTGAAATTATTGGGGCAGTGGGTTTTTTATTTTTTATTTTTTTTATTATTGGATTAACTTTTGGTGGATGGATTAGACATTTGATCAATAATGGATAGTGGGATTTGGCTTGTGGGTCATAAGAAAATGACAAACTTTAGGTGGTTGTGAAATAATTGAATAACTTTAAAGAAAGAAATTGGATGGTGGTTCCTGAAATAAGGACACAGGGCTTGAATTTGATGGATAAAGGTTTTTGTGAAATAATGATGTGTGCGCTATAGTTGGGACACATGATGTGTCAACATACTTTAGTTGGGGATGATGTTTGTGATGAGGGTAATGGATTGATGTTAACTTGTTTGTTGAAAATGGATTTGTTCATTATTGATTATTTGAAAGATTGCTTTTGGTGGGTTTAGGCGGCTTGTTTGGCAAAGACTTTTGAAATTGGGATTGGATGTCATATTTGGTCATTTCATTATTGCTTGTAATGGAATCTTGGAGAAATTATTGATGTTGAGATCAGAAGAGGCCAAAATAATCATATTTATTGGCATTGATTTGGGATGTTGCATCATCATTGTCGCCGTCATCGGAGGTACAGATTTGAGAAATTGTTTCACAGAATTGCTTTGTTGAAGTAACTGCTAAAACCCGTGCTTTGAGTTTTGCTAAATTTGAGAGATCATCTGTGTTTGACTGAATTGATTTGTTGGTCTTGAAATATTTGTCCATTGCTTGCTTTGATACACTAAAAAATTCAAAACTTGTCCACCATTTGACTTTAAATCTCCGACATAGAGATTGAGGAGTTTGAGAGGATTGACTTGTGTCTGTTATTGGAGAAGTAACATAATTCCAGCAACAAATCCATATTAGGGAAATTTTTTGAGAAAAACATAATAAAGGAGTTTGGAAATATTGAGGTTGTAGTGGTTTGAAATTTGTTTTGAAAACCTTAAATCCTTCTTGAACTTGAGGTGGAAGAATGTCTAAAACTGGTCCATACTAATTCCACCATCGATGAGAAAACCAGTAAGGAAAATATCGAACTTTGAATTTTGGATAAAATATAAAAAACCATAAGTTTGGAGTCGAAAATAAAAATGTTATAAACCATGCTATTTGATAATCAAAATAATTATAAAATTGAGGCTTGAAGGGTTTGCTAAATTGCTTGAGAGTGAAAGGATTTTAGTTTCATTCTTCTGGCGAAATAACCTTGAAGATTTGACATTTGGAGTGGGTAATTTAGGAATTGTCATTTTTGTCTCTGTTATGTGTAACTAAAATAAAATATGTATCTACGAGAATAAACTTATTGAACAACCTAATCTTGTCGGGATCATCAGAAATGAATGGGGATTTTTAAGGTAGGAATGAATTGGTTATTTTGATGGGACTGTCATTTAGATTACCATAGTAATTTTCCAAATAGTAAATTGGTTCAATTGTGGGGTTAAGACATATTGAGAGGTTTGGTTTTATTGAAGAGATTGGTTTTGTTTTATAGTTTGATTAGTTTGAGAAAGTGTTTTTGGATTGTGTTTGAAATTGAATGGTTGGTTTGAAGGGGTTTAAACCTGTTTTGATTCTTGAGTATCAGTGCATAAGAATCTTTGATTGAATCTACAAAAGATGGTGGAGGAAGCTTTGAAAACTCATCTTCATTGATTATATCTGACCATAATTTGGGCTTTTGTTTTGAAGAGGAAGTTGTGATATGGCTTATTGTATTGTAATTGCCTGTAAGTGAGCGAAAGCTTTGTGAGGCGATTTTAAAAAGATGTTTTTTGAGTAAATTATTCAAATTTCTCAAAATTAGTGTTCATAATTTTTTATTTTTTTAATATATTTTTAATGGATGAAAGAATCTTTTATATATATAATCCATTTTAAGAGTTTAAAATATTTTAACACACTTTAGTCCTCCCCAATAATGAATAAAGAGTCCATGTGAATACTTCAGCAATATATATATATATGAGAAAACCAGTAAGGAAAATAATGAACTTTGAATTTTGGACAAAACATAAAAAACCATGAATGATAGCAATTTGGAGTCGGAAATAAAATGCTCTAAACCATGCTCTTTGATAATCAAAATAATTATAAAATTGAGGCTTGAAAAGTCTGCTAAATTGCTTGGGAGTGAAAGGATTTTGGTTGCATTCTTCAAGAACCTTGAAGATTTGACATTTGGAGTGAGTGATTTTGGAATTGTCATTTTTGTCTCTGTCATGTGTAACTAAAATTAAATATGTATCTACGAGAATAAACCCATAAAGCAACCTATTCTTGTCGGGATCATTAGAAATGAATGAAGATTTTTGAGGTAGGAGTGAATTGGCTATTTTGATGGACTATCATTTGGATTACCATAGTAGTTTTTCAAAGAGCAAATTGGTTCAATTGTGGGGTTGAGACATATTGAGAGGTTTGACATTTTTGTTTTAGAAGATTGGTTTTGTTTTATAGTTTGATAAAGTGGTTTTGGAATTGTGTTTGAAATTGAAGGATTGGTTTGAAGGGTTCAAACCTGTTTTGATTAATAAAGAGCCCATGTGAATACTTCAGCAATATATATGAGTTGACCCAAAGTGAACAAAACATAAATTGGTAATAATTTCTTTTTATTTGCTTAAAAGAATAGAAAAGATTCTTCACTGAGTTCTCAAGTAATTGAATCAAAGGCAACCAGTGTTGACAAATTCCAAACAACCACACAATATTTGTTGAACACAACAGCAAAAAAAATTACTGTTCATAAGATTCTTCAATCCTCTTAGCAATGGCTTGTAATATGGATTCTTGATGACAAGCCATCTCTTCATGAGTTCTTCCTTCTATAGGATCGTCGACAAATGACCAGTCAACCCTACATCCACGTTATTCGTAACCATCTTGTGGCAAGACCACCATTGTTGCTATATTCGATGAGTAACCAAGGTTGTCATCGATGATTTCATATGTAAGACTCATTGTGGAGTGATCAATGTCTAGTAACTTTTCTGTAGCCCATTTCACATTCTGGTTATCACTACCATCTGGTGCAGCAACAGATCTACCACAATATCGAACACACCCAGGTGTGCCTGAGACACCTTCAACGCCATAGCTAGTATCAAGGCTGGGGAGCCACTTGTGTATATTGAAGAAATCGGCTAGAATAGACCATACTTGATTTGAGCTGCAGCGCGGCAGCTCTACACAAGCCTTGCATTGCCATTTTGGCTGTTCTTGATTGTCCATGGATGACCAAGAAATAATGAAAGAATGGTAACAAGGTATGATCAGACTTGAGCCAAACTAGACCTTATATATAAATTTATTACATAGTTTAATTGATACTAGTTGCATTGTTTATATAGGAGATTATGTCTTGTTAGTTTTAATCCCTTTCAATGCAAGTCAAATTGGTATTTTCTGAGGATGATCTATCTTAGAGATGTCATAATAAACTGATTTAAGCGTAATCAAAATCATCGGATACTTAATTTTCTATTTAAGTGAGTCTTATTTGATAATGTATTTATTTTATTAAATTATTTTATCCAAAAGGAACAATAATGCCAAAGTTATGGTAGTTGGATCAAGTATTAAAACCACCATATGACATTCAGAGATGATGCTTTAATAAGGATTTAGAGAGCTTTCCCTTAAAGTCTCTGTGTGTTTTATATTCTAGGGTTAATAAAGTAAACTTGGGCTCACATCCAACAATCATTCATTTGTTTAGTGCACTAGTACTATATGACACCCTTGCTGACTGTGAGCTAAATGTGAACCCGATAGCAATAATTAGGGGTGGGAACGGGACGGGATGGGATGAGATGGATCCATCCCTATCCCATCCCGTTCATTCGGGATCGGGATGGGATAGACTTCATCCCATCTCAAATGGGATCGAAACGGGACGGGACGAACACGTACTAAATAGTCCTCCAATAAAAAAAACAAAAAAAGTTTTATCTCACATAACTCACACACCAATATGTCAAATTTATATACATATAACTTACATCATAAATAATAATAGATATTAAATAAATAAATATTAAACTTTTTTTGAAAGGCAAATAAATATTAAATTTCATTTAGAATTAATGATTCAATTACTTTAGATTTCATATAGAATTTCATCTTACATTGATTTAATTTCAACACATCCTAAACTTTAATTTAGAAGAGTATTTTGATTAAAATTAATAATAATTATTATTAAATAAATAAATTCGGGACGGGACGGGATAGGCGGGATTGAAAATCTTCATCCCGATCCCATCCCACTATAGATCGGGACGGGACCGGATTGTGATGCGTTTGATCAATCCCAAAAGGACCCAAAAAAATCAGGACGGGACGGAATCGGGATCGCGGGATGAGATGCCCACCCCTAGCAATAATACTAACTTTGCGAACTCCGGTGGACCTTGCAAACAAAGATAGAGCTACCAAGATTAGTTAATGTAAGATATGGTGCTTTTTTTTTTTGCTCAGAGGTTAGGAAACCTGTGTGATCGAAAGTGTGAGCCTGTTAAAATCAGACCAAGCTAATTGCCAAAGACCACCTCAAAGTGCAATAGCTACTTGGGTATTTCAGCGAAAGAAGATTGTAAAATTCAAATTTCTGACATCTCCAGCAATTTACAATGTAGAAAGGCTAATGTATGTCTGAAAATACTACTGGAGTTTATAAACAGCCATTTAATTCAGAGAAAGAACAACAAATGGATTGTATGTTCGATGAGCACAACATTCATCATTAAAACATAAAAGAACATTATAAACAAAATAGAAATGAAAAAGAAAAGTATTCATGACGGTAAATCTAAAAGAATAACCTTCTTGTAGTAGACCGAGATGGAACAGATGGAGTGGGTGTCATCTGGGGCAATTGCACTCCATTGCTTTCTTGTGCTACAGCTGCTTTGTTCACCAGCTTAGCAGCCTTTGGGTCTTGTAAGAGTGTTTTCTGGAAGGATTGCGAGAAACCAGTTGCGATTATTGTTACGTGTATCTCACCATTGTATCGTTCATCTACAACAGCTCCAAATATAATGTTCGCTGATGGATCTGCCAAACTAGTGACAACCTGCAAAAGGTCACAAATGTTATTTAATATCACACAAAATCCAAAAGTTACTAGAGTCAAGTGAACTGGGTATTCAGTACTAATGTCTAGGATGGAACCAACATGGCCTGTCAGTGCTGATCTTGCATGGTCAGGTCCCTACTACTGGGAATAGTCTCAGTATTTTTTTTCGGAAGGATTTTAATGAGGGGTGGTTTGAGAAGGAGAACATTGGATTACCTCAGCTCAAAAGTTGTTTAATCAAGTTTGGTCCGTTACTAAGTTGGACCACGAGCCGTGGCCCATTTCTCACACGGCCTATACTACCTCAACTATATTGAAGTACTCGTGCTTTGGGAGTGTCCAGGTATCATGCCCTGGATGTGAGTGTTACCATAACATGAAATCTGGATAAGTGGTGGGCAAGTGCTTTAAATGTAATTTGGCATGACATAGGTAAGACGATCCATATTCTATTAGCAAATGTATAAGCATTATAGCAGATAAAGGAGGATGCTTTGTTGAGAACCTGGGAAACTCTATTCACTTCTTGCAAAGTTATGTCCTTCCCGCCAGTAATATTGTAGACAACTCCAGTAGCGCATTCAATTGATGATCCAATCAGAGGAGCTAGAGTTGCTTGTTCAGCTGCTTCTTGTGCACGGTTCTTGCTGGAGGAAACTCCAACTCCAAGCATAGCAGTTCCAGAGTCTTTCATGACAGCCTTGACATCAGCAAAATCTACATTCACAAGTCCAGGTATCTGCAGAAAGACAAAGGAAGTTTGCATTATATAGTATGACTAAGGAACGACAACTGGTAAGCAACTCTAGAAACCAAAATCTATAATGAAGAACCAATGTGTTTATTAAGGCGCTTACGGTGATAATATCTGATATTCCTTGAACCCCTTGGCGTAGAACATCATCAGCAAGAAGGAAAGCATCCTGAAGGGCTGTTTGTTCATCAGCAATATCTAGCAAACGGTCGTTGGGAATCACTATAAGGGTATCGACATTTCTTTGCAATTTCTCAATGGCATCCAATGCCTGAAAACAAGAACCCAGGTAGAAAGGTGGAATTTTATGGTATTAGAAGGTGGAATTTTATGGCATTAGAAAGCAGATTACACAATTTTTATTTATCACTGCATAGAGATATATCGCTTTTAGTGTGACAACTGATTTTGTGTTTACATGGATGAAGTGCCGCTACTACACATATCAGAGATACAGCGAGAACTGGAACATGCAGTATACACCCATAAATCTATTATCCAAAATCTCAATCTGACTGGATGAATTGCTTGGTTGTTGAGAATGACATTAATGGCACTGAGCCAATTCTTGAGATTTGGCTTTACAAGTGAACAATACACATCATGCAAAGATTGGATTATCCACTTAACTACAAATACAAGACATGCACATCTTCTTTGCATATACAACATAATAAGCAAAGTCTACCATTCAAGGAAACATTGAACTCAGAATTTCAATAAGGATCAAATGGAAATTAGCACAACTTGTATCATTGTATGCAATGTAGCAATAAATATTAGCTCTGCCTTGGCAAACTTGTTAAGATTATTTTGCAGGCTATGAATTATAAAATAAAGAACTAGTTTATATGCTCGACATATAGAAAGACCAAATGGCCACCTGCCTGAAGAGATCTTTTACGGCCTTCAAAGCTAAAAGGATAGGTAACCACTCCAACTGTCAAATAACCTGCTTCTTTCGCTATCTGGGCAACAACAGGAGCAGCACCTGAGCCTGTCCCCCCACCCATACCAGCTGTAATAAATACAAGATCTGAACCCTTGAGTGCACTCGCAATTGCTTCTTTGGATTCTTCCGCAGCCTGCTCACCCAAAAGTGGATTACCACCTGTACCTGAAAAATCAACAGTATATGACTTCACTCTCTTACATTGTAATAATAGGTTTGCTTCCCAGATTTCAGATCATTAAGGATTTCTATGCTAATTTAGTGAGAATCCCATACCTAATCCACGAGTCAAAAGCTCCCCGATTTTAAGTGGGTTTTGTGCAGCAGACTGTAATAGTGCCTGAGAATCCGTGTTTATTGCATAGAACTCAACCCCCTAATATCAGAATCATGCAACATGTACATTAATTATTTGTTGTTTTGATGGTAAAGAGCAAACATTATAACACTACTTAATGAAAAGTACATGTACTCAAGAGTAGTCTGAGGCATGGATTCAGAAAACAAAAACATGATAAAATTAAAAGATGGATACAAACATTATACAACTAGACCACCTTAGGTTAACTCCAAATAAAACCCCAATCAACATGAAACTTCCTCTAAAGTTATCCTTTGAACTCAATGCATGCCTTGCTTCAATAGAACAACCTCGATATAAACTCCCACACTTTTGTTTAAGACCTTTCACATTAAAGAACAACTACTTAAATTTGATCAGAGGCCCAAAATTGTAGGAACCTGAGCCATAGAAATATTCGAACAGGGATAACCCAAGAGTTAGGCGGTGTTTATCTGAGTTGGAGGTCTAACCTCTTATTAAGAGGTAACATCTAACTAGAGGTAAATCTCTTATTCAGCTTTGTTTATGTCTCCAATGAAATGCTGAAATGCAGAACGAATGTCTGAATCAGACATCTGCCCAAACATTACATTCAAACATTAAGCAACTATATTTTTGAAAATTCTGACATAATGTCTGGTTAAGAGGTGTAAACAAAATCCCCCCAAGTTTATTTATCATGTATCAAGTGGTTTGGGCCTGCAGAGAAGGAGAGCGGTCTATTAGTCACAACACTCCCACTGAAGGCAAGCACTTCACAATACTCCCACTCGAGGCAAGTGTTGGAAGAAACTAGAAAATGCCTGGTGATTGGGTTGGATGAGAATAAAACCTACGGCTTTTGAGGACCAGTGCTTAATCAATATTGAAATGAAATAAATGTTATATGAAATAATTAGAAAATAAAACTGAAATGAAATCCCGAACAAAAAAAATACACTAAACAGCGTATATTTTGACCTGATAGCCAATCTACACTTAGATAAACCAAGAATCTGCTATGACTCCCTTCCAAAATCAATTGATTGCGCTGTTTAATGACTAATACGACAATCAAACAAGTCTTATTTGCAACAATTTAACAGCTATGCAGCTGACAAAATCACTCAGCCACCTTAAATTCAAAAGCAACCAGTGACTCACCAAATAGCTGAAGTTCGCTAAAAACTCAGAACCCCGTCTCACATTTCTCACAATTAGAACCCAAGACACGAAAAAATTCGGAATGTAATCAAAATAGCTGAATTACACTCGTACAAGGAAAGTAAGAAACCCTATTTGTAATTTCTACAATTATAACTAAAAAAAGTTAAAAATTTACAACATTAAGATATTCAAAGCAAACCCAATAAACATCAGAAGAAACACAACTAGTGAGTCAACAAATAGCCAAATTTCGCCAAAAACACAGAACCCCATCTCAAATTTCTCTCAGTTAGAACCCAAAACACTCAAGCAAACTCACAATGTAATCAAAATTGCTGAATTACACTGAAACAAAGAAAACCCCATCTCTCATATCTACAATTAAAACTCAAAAAGCTAAGAACTTTGCAAACATCAAGAGATTCAAAGTGAACACAATAAGCATTAGAATAAACCCAACCTGTAATCCGCTACCAATCATCCGATTAACCGCATTATTCCCTCCGCCACCAACACCCACTACCCTAATCTTAGCATTCTCCATGGGAGCAAATGAAGAAGAGCAACAGACCCCAAAGTCACTTCCACGTCTCCCACTTCTTCTCCGACATACTGGGGCAAAACCCATCGTAGAAACATCTTTGCTGAGCTTCTTCTTTGAACCAAAAGTGATGGAGATTGAAGTAGGGTTTGTGAGGTGAAGTGCTGCCATTGATGGGGTTAGAGAGAGCAGAGAAACGGGGTTTCTGAGGGGCAAAATGGAGACTTCGGGATTTGTTTCCCCTCCTCGGAAGTGGGAGGAGGATTTGAGGGTTTAGGGTTTTAATGAGTGAAAAGAGAGCTTTGAGTGCATTTGCATTTCATTTTTGTTTATTTACTTATTTATTTATTTTTACTTCCTTATTAATTATTATTTTCTTAGAAGGTTTAAATCACTTTTTATAAAACAGACTATATTTTGGTTTTTTTTAGGGGTGGGCATATTTTCCCGAAAAGCCGAAACTGAATCGGAATCGTGCAATACCGTCCCAATTTTTTGTTTGTTCGTTTTTGGTAGCGAAGCGTATTGTTTCTGTTGTTATGAGCGACTATATTCTTTTTTTTCTTTTTTTTTAAATGCAAGCGTGTCGTTGGTGGGTATAAAATCTAAGACATGGGGTTAAATCACCGCAGCCTTGACTATCCAACTAAGCAACCATTGGCATAGAAGACATATCAACAAAGTTTCATCAAAGAAATAGTAAGCATGTTGTGGACTTGTGGTAATGATGGGAAGAGGTTAGAGCATCCCCTAATCCATCAGAGAATTGTACTACCACAATTTTGTATGTGGATCGTGTGAGGTGCATTGTTACCGTACACACGGACACACCATCTTCATGTTAAGGCAACAAACTTTTGCGCAAAACACATAATTATATGTGCATAGTTTAGAGTTGATGCGCCCCAAATGTCCAGCAGAGGATCCATCTTCTTTGAGCCACTAGTTTTCACAACAAAACTCTGTTCTGACATTCATACATGTATTGAAGACAATCAAAACGTAGACTTAGTAAACAAATTCCTTAGTACATGACAGAGTTTATACAAATAGCATCGTCACATCATAATTCATAGAGCTAATAAACCACATCACATTTACGGTGTGATATAATGATCGATCGTAAAAATGTGGCCTACCACTGTTAGCGCAAGTGCACTTGCACCAGCCCATACATTTCTTGCAATCTGAAAGCCACCGTTACAATCACACTTCTTCACACACTTAACTTGAGTTGAACCACCCCATAGACAGTACACTTTGCCATGCACTGCAAAATAGGCACACACGCTGGACATGCGTACTTCATCTGATCAGAAATGCAGTTTTTACATCCATTTTGTTTCTGGCTTGACGAGCACCCAAGTGAAGGTGTTACGCTCACCAACCACATCACTAACATCGCCTCCAAAACCTCAACATAGACTTTTTTTTACAAGTTAAGTTGGCCTCTCATAAATGATTTCGTTGTTAATTGAGCCTTGAGTTGTGTGACATTTTTATCTCATTTCCTTTGCGTGGTTATGCTAAGTTTTATTCAGTTTCATCAAAATGTCATAAATTGGGAAGAAAATGTGCAAACATTGCTTCCTAGTCAACAAATGGTCCTGCTGGCCATTCATTGTATATTGATGGATTTTATCGCCGGGGATGGTATGCACACCTTTTCCTTGTCGCACTACATTAAAAACCACAACTATAAAGAGAGACGAAAATCTGTCAAACTTGGTCAATTTATATTAGTAAAACTTCGATAATACTTAGTTTAGAGTGTTGGAGATATCCAAGTAGATTTGTATGAGAAGCATAGGATGACCAAATCATATAAGATGCTTAACCAAATCTTCTCTGACAACTTATAAAATCTCACATACCTGCAGGAACCCTAGTCAGAAAGTTCGTTTCCTTGCAAGTAATCAGAACAAGACACGAATCTAAGCGGGGATAGAACATGAGCGCCTGATTAGAAAAGTTAATACTAATGTCTAAACAAATGTGATTTTAAGTTAATTGGGACTCTGATATGTCATAACATGCCTTAAGCTCTGCCTGCTAAGCCGCTGATGTTATAATATTCAGACAGTTCAATGCAATTTCATTCACAAATATGAGAACAAAAAAACCTAATATGAGAATGGCATCTAGTCGTTTCCTGCAATGGTCCATCTCTACTTTAAATCAAATAATCAAAAGGACCAAAGCAAAAAAGGAGTAAACAATCCAATCACAACTAGCAGAAGCAGAATACTCTCATTTATTTCCTCGAAATCATAAATTCACATTCTACAGTCATATATGAAACATTATGAATAAGTGTGCTTTATAAGATGGAGTTAAACAACAAAACACATACCACAAGGTCTTTGAAAAATGGACTATAAGGGTATCTTCAAACAAGAAGAAAACCCCATCCTACAGGGGAAGATTCACAAAATAAAATGTGCCCGACCTGAAATAAGTAACTTCTCCAGTAACCCATACATAACAAAGAATTTGATACACCGAAGAGTTTTCCAGAACTCTTGAGAGGAAGCATTTCACTCGCTATCATTGAGAATTGGAACAATTAATGGTTTCATCTGTGCAAGATATACAATCGCCCACCTAACAAAAAAACGAGAATGGTTAACTTATTGTCAAGTGAAAACACCTTTAACTAAAGTTGTATATAAAAGAAAGGTTGTAGGTGATTCAGATAAATTGTTAAAATCAGATGTTATATAGAAATGACAAGAGATTCAGAAAGTTTTGATCCTATGAAGAGCCCAATGATTATGAATAACAAAAGCATCGAAAGTAATCAGATACATCAGACAACATAAACAAAATGGACTTGATTCTTATGCGACGCATGAGTCGTTAACCATCTTTTATATAGGTTCACATTGAATCAAATAATTGTAAAGAAACATGGATAAAATACTTCTTGCTGGAAAAATATACGGTGAGGAAAAATAAATAAATAAATAAGGATCTCAGAATGATCCTCCTCACAACTCTCCTCTGTGCATCAAATCAGCAGACATCAAGAAAGATAACACGTCACTCTTTGGAGTTTCCCGCTTTGACAGAGCCACCTAGTCCTTGCTGAATCAGCGCCTCCCTCATCCAAAAACAGGATTAAAAGGCATTCCTCTGATTGAGGGGGCCATAGTGATGTCGATCATGGACCCATATCCAAACCGAACACTCAAACTGGTGCCAAGTTAGCCATAATATAACATCAATATAGACCCAGAAATACATTTTCCAGCTCCTTATAGGTTACTAACCAATGCTTAAATTGTCTTTCACTATACTTTCTCTTCCACATGCGTAATCCATAGGATCACCAACCCGGTTGTTGACGTTGTAATGGATTATGGATATGCATTTTTGAACTTAATATTTTGTTGTTAAATAGATGTTTAATTAGTATAAATTACAGATACGTATATTAAAACTTTTTCTTTTTGGCCTGAAAATAGTAAGCGGGCCAGCCCTATCGCCTCGACTAGCTCTTATAATAACACAGCCCATAACAAAATTGTGCGTCACTAAACCACACTTGAAGAGATCCCACTCTAGTTCAATCTAAACTAGATTAGGGATTCAATTGTATCAATAGATTGAGGCAGAGGTCAAACAAGGTTGTCTAGTCGCTCTTACTTGTGATCAAGACAAAGCAGCTTCAATAATTTTTTTTTTCAAAATTCATGGTATTATTCAGTAGTGAAAGTACATCCACTAAAATGCAATACTTAGAATGAATTTATCGATAAGTAAAGAAGCAACTTACATCATCCAACAGCAGACGGTTGCTGTAATAACCAACGTTAGATGGAACCTGCATTCATAAAATCACATTAGCTACTTCTGTAAGCATAAAATGAATGCAGTATTAATGAACAAATACACGAATAATCTAAACAAACCCACAATAAATAACAACTGCCAAGCATATGACATGGAATAACATGTTGTAGACTTCATAAACTCTAAAAACTCATATCAGCATTAAAAGCTGATCATTTTCTTTGACACAAGAAAGAAAGAAAAAAATCTGGTTTCAAAATGCATACGAGGCAAAGGATTATAAATTTTCTTCAAATATATAGTCCCTCTATGTGAAAAAAATTATTTTCCTAAAACAACAAAGCTCAAAACAAGAAGTGTAGCTTACATACTAGGACCACTTACAAACACCAATTTAACTAGCAAAATCTTTCAGTATACAAAGTCATGTAGGCAATAATAATATACTTGATAAGTTTCACTGGCATTTTGCTCGGCAAAACGAATGTTTATCAATTTACTAGATGGCTGCACAAATGAGTAGAAGTTGAAGTTTCCATGTCACAGGAAATAGCATTGAAATATGTGGGACTTGACATAGCGATTAAAGAAACAACGCAAATGAATGTTGGCACCCAACAGATAGCATGAAGGCCACCACTCGAGAAGTTGAAGGAACTATGCTAGGATTGTTGGTAAATTCATTCTTATGATAAGAAGTTTCTACTTTCTAGTAATAGTTGCGAAGCATGATTTATCTGATGATCCAAAGTCCAAACAACCCTATTGGGAATTGGCTAAATACTTGGTGTCCATATTAAGAAGAGAACACTTGTCCTATATTTCCCACAAAATTTCCCACATAATTAGAATGCAAAGCTATTTCCCTTCGACAAGAATGGAGCTCAAGCAACCATTCTATCATCCCCTCCCGCTTCAAATCAGACAGTGACAAAATTGCCCAGAGTGGACATCTTTAACAAAACAATGCAGGCTGCTGAAACAATTTGCGGATGCCAATTGCCAAATGCAGATTCAAATATGTTGCCTCTCTGCCTTCCATAGATTCTATCTTCATCTTCTTTATAGTTCTTTTCCAACTTCTTCCCCCTCCCTTTCTTTGGTTGTTCTTAATGTTACTCTCAACCTCCCTCTTTCATCTCACAAAATCCCTTTGTCTCCCCCCTCCCCCAACTACTTTGCACATCTCTAGGCCTTCTCTACTCGCTTCACAATTCTGATCTTGACCTTGCATTTCCCATTCTCTTCTGACATACCATTGATCCTTATAGTTGTAAATCGAAATCTTATTAAACCAACATTTAAACTAAGCAAATTACAGAAATCAAGTCCCATAAATTTGACTAATTGCAATGTGCAATGGACTATTCATGAAAACCAAGTACTATGAACCTCTACAAAGTGCTAGATTTGCAAAATATCTACCCATACTAATCAAACAAAACTCAATTCCAAACAATTGAACTAATTTACTTCCAAATTCAAATAACCAAACAAAACCCATCACAATCTAACAAAAAAGTCAAAAACTTGGAAAAGAGAAGAGACTCACAGATTCGCAGAAGGCCCTCTATTGCACATAACTCTCATAAAAAGAGACGCCAAAATACCCACAACGATGAAAATTAGGGTTGTTAACAAGAACCCCATTGCGATCCAATCTCAAAACAATCGATCAATATTGTAAAATTCCAAACTTGCTCGACTTGAGAGATCGAATTCGATCCAGAAGCCCAATCAGAGACGACAAGATCTTCTTCCCTTGATCTGCAATTGGACCAATTTCAGTTCTTAAATTTGATTGATTTCAGAGATAACAGAAACCCAAATTTTAATTGAGATAATAAATCGAAACCCTAACCTTAAAGGATCTGACGATGTGTGACTCGATTGGGGAAGATTGCAGTGTTTGTGAAATTTGGGGATTCAATTGAGTTAAATTTGGGGATTGTAGTGAATTTTGCACCTGTTGCACGTGCTATTGATAGGACTGGGCCAGCCCTTGTTACTAAAACCATTACATATTTTGGGCCGGCCCAGCTACGATTTTACAAAGGCGACGCCTACTTCACACCACCATCCAGAATTTGTTTTTAACCTACTAACCCACACCATAAAAAAAAAACTGTTTTTGTAAAAAATAGTTACATAAAAACAAGATAACATTTGACCAATTTAAACCCTCAATTGATATTGATTCTCAAGCTCATCAAAATATAACAATTGTAATACTCTGAGTTACCTAATAAACACAATTTGAATCAATTGAAAATGTTATGAAATGAATAAGTTATGATCATTTTACTAAAATCGTGCAAATCTGTCCCGCAAAAAAAATGGGGTAGTGTTTCTGAATTTCGGCCAACCTATATGCTAAATCAAAACCGATTCTCAAGCTCATCAAAACATGAAAATTGTAGTACTCTGATTTATCTAATAAACACAATTTGAATCACTTGAAAATGTTTTGAAATGAGAAAGTTATGGCTGTTTTACGACAAACACTCAAACTGTCCAAAAAAAGTTTGTTTTTACATATTTGCATTGGATAATGCGAGTACGAGACTCAAATTCGCCCAGACTTATGTGAATTTGAGACTTCCACTTGCATGGATCTTTGCGAGTATGAGACTCACTCGCATTGTCTATGCGAATGAGTGAAAACACAGACTGTTTTTTTTTGGACAGTTTGAGTATTTGTCGTAAAATGACAATAACTTTCTCATTTCAAAATATTTTCAAGTGATTCAAATTGTATTCATTAGATAACTAAGAGTACTACATTATTCATGTTTTGATGAGTTTCAATCGAGTGTATAAGTTGGCTTAAAGTCAAAGACACTACTCCATTTTCTTTGCGGAACAGATTTGCGTGACTTTAGTAAAATGACCATAGCTTGCTAATTTTAAAACATTTTCAAATGATTCAAATTGAGTTTATTAGATAACTCAGAGTACTACATTTTTTACTTTTGATGAGCTTGAAAATTGGTCTCTATCGAGCGTATAGTTGGGCAAAAGTTAAGGATGCTACCATGTTTTCTTTGCAAGACAAATTTGCATGACTTTAGTAAAATGACCATAATTTGCTCATTTCCTAACATTTTAAACTGATTCAAATTGTGTTTATTAGGTAACTCAGAGTAATACAGTTGTTATGTTTTGATGATCTTGAGAATCGGTCTCAATTGAGCGCATCAATTGGCCGAACAATTGGCCTAACAGTTTTGAGCGAGTTTAGTAAAATGACCATAAGGTGCTCAATTCACAACCTTTTTAATTCATTCAAATTGTGTTATTTAGATTACTAAAACTAGTACAATTTTTATGTTTTTGATGAGCTTGAGAATTGGTCTCAATTGAGCGTTTAAAATGAACCAAAGTTAGGGATAGTACCCTGTTTTCAGAGACAAAGATGGTGAGAGGGGTGGTGGTGGTGCTTGATGGAGAAAGAGGGAGAAAGGTGGCGGTAGGGAGAGAAGTGGCATGGCAGGGTGGTGGTGATGATGGCGGGGTGATGGTGGTGTCTGATGGAGAAGAAATGGAGAGATGAGAAGAAGGGAAGAAAATAAGAAGAAGAGATGGAATGAGAGATAAAATTTAAAATTTTGAATTTTTATTGGTGGTGTGGGATAGTACTTTAGGTGGTGTGAAACAGACATTCCCTTTTACAAATGGTTGGATGGGTATATGGGAAAGTCCCTAGGCTAGTCTATAGGGTTGGAAACCAAGCCCGTGACACAGGTCTTTGCTCGGCCTGAGTGCCCTTGCTCAATCCCGAGCCTTATTAAATTAAGGGTTTCGGGATTAGGAGTTTGAGGGTTCCTATTTTAAATGGGATAACTCTTTATTGTACTAGCACTAATGATTTTACTTTATTGCACCAACCTAAAGTGTGTAACAAAATTTCAATTCTTCCTCGGATCGATTAGTTTCTTGCGAATAAAATATGGTTGGGTTTATCAAGCATATTTAAAAAAAAAAATTTGAAATGTTAAGTTGGAGGCATTGCGTCAAATTATTGGGTACACGTAGTAGCTCTCATTCAAATTTGCATATCCTGTCTATTTAAATTTGTATATTCTATCGATAATATCCATACATTGAAGGATTTTTCAATCGACGATATCATTTTTTAAGCCATGACAATATGAAGCGTACGAGTAATTCAAATACTTCATAATACAGAGCTACTTGATAGGGCATATATAAATTTTGAATGATGCGTAACCGGCACATGAGTCGTGTGATTCGTCGAGTTATCATGAATCATCAGAGTAAGGATTAAAACTTATTTCAACCTTTTAATTTAATAAATGCATCCCCTTCAGAAGTCATGGTTTGTTGTGCATATTAGTTTTAGAATTACTATGGTTATCCCAGTAATAATAGGTACCAATCAAACAAATTATATGACTTGATTCAATGAGTAGCCATTTGTAGTTTTACAATATGAAGTAGTTCATAATTACACATGCATGGCATAATCTTTGAGACAAACATATGAATACTGGCAGAATCAATCAAGTATCATTCCTTGTGACATGCACTAGCAACATATTGAAATTTATTCACGCTATACTTGATGGAATTCCACAACGTGCTTAGTTGTTTATTGTAATACCCGCCTAATTAAATAAATATAAAAATTTCTTATTTATTAATTATGGCATATGTTGTAATCTCAATTATTTGGAAAAATATTTTTTTTCTGTTTGCCATTACTAAATAGAATACGGTGTGTGTGTGCGTTTAGCCAAAAATTTATAAACCCTAATGTTGATGAGTTGTTATTGTATTTGGACTTGGTTTTGGGCTTTTATTAAACTAATTATTATGGTTTTATTTTGTGAAGTTAAAGGGCGGTCTGCCTTTAGAATTTAAATGGGGGCGAATAGTCACCCACCTTATAAAGAGAAACTCTTTCTTTTTCTTCCTCCTCATTTTCTCCTTCTTCCTTCTCTTGTTCTCCTTCTTCTCGTTTTCTTCTTCTTAATGGTGGCATGATAAAGAGAGAGAGATTGGAGTGATGAGGATCAGAGAAGAGAAATGGAGAGGAAAGAAAATAAGAGAGTGCGTGTGTGACTGGGTGATTGAGGGTTGATTCAGGTATGCTTGTAGGGTTGTTTCAGGTCTGAATCGAGGTTGATTCAGGGTTGATTTAGGTGTGTGTATGGGCTGAAACGGGAGGTTTTCAGAGCGAGTTTCAGGGCTGAATCGAGGTTGGTTTCAGGGTTAAATCAGAGTCTGTTTCAGGTTGTTTCAAGGTCCCATACAATGCTGATTCGAAGCTGTTTGAAGGGTGGTTCAATGGCGTTTTCAAGGACTGAATCAGGGCGTGTTGCAGGGATGGTTTAGGGTCTGTTTCAGACCTGATTCGAAGTTGGTTTAGGGAGATTACGAGTAGGAGAGGAGACGATTTGGGATGCTTGCGATGGTTGCGCAATCCTTTGCGATTTTGGTGAGTTTTCTTCATTCTATTTTGTATGTTAATTTAAGAAGGTTGAGTTTGTTGTTTAGACCTGAAATCTGTGAGTATTTCTGACTCTTCCTATGAGTTATTTTTCTTAGCTAAGTCATATTTCTTGGGATATTCTTGTCAAAACTCGAAATTGGGTTCTGGAACTTGTTCTTCATAAATTTCTTGAATTTGATTGTGTGAAATTATGAAACTGAACATTCTGGAACTGTTTTCAGTTGTGAATGTATACAATCAGACCTTATTTGTTGTTTTAGAGGGTTGCTTTGAGTGTTATTTAGGGTACATACATGGTTATGATGATTTCCATTGGTTTGTAGCTTTTAATTTATATTAGTATTTATGAGTTTCCTAAGAGTGTATGGTCTGGACAAATGAATCATGTGTAAATTTCCATATCTAGCAGAGCTTGGGGCTCAATATGATATGGAACTGAAATATGTTCTGTAATTAGTGATCTTATGCGGTTTTTTTTCTACCAGAGTTTTGATTGAGTTTTTTTTTTTTGCAGAGTATCATGTTATATACCACAATTTTCCTGTTTAAGTCTAGCTTCTATAGGATTTCACGGTACAGAAAGATATACTCTTTTTGTTGACAAGAGATAAATCTGCCGAAGGGTTATTTGCATGGTTGTTTCGGAACTGGATTGGGTTGTTGTTTTGGACCCTTTTGGGGACTGTTTTGGGACTGAAACATGATTGTTTTGGGTTGAATTGGGTTACAATTTATCACCCAAATAGGGCTAGTTGCGGAGTTGCCTGCAGGGACAAATTGATTTCATTTCGGCATCAAAATTTGGGTTGTAATGGACTAATGTGGAAGCTGAAATCAAGGGGTCTTGGATCTGTTGTACGGACTGAAACTTGGTTGTTTGTGGACTGTTTTGCGAGCTGCAACTAAGATGTTTTCGGGTGAGTTTGGGGAAGGTTTCGATTAGCTTTCGATGTTTGTTTTAAGTTGATTTTAGGAGAGTTGTTTCAGTAGCAACTTGTGGGGTATCAATTGCGTAATTTAATTAGTGAGTATCTTTCTTCATTTATACTACTTATTCTAGGCAATTATTTGTGAATAAAAATATTATTTAATCTCGTTTGAAAGATTGTAGAATCATGTTTAGTATACATTTAATTGCTTAATTTTTCATATTAAATCTACTTGAGCATATATGTTATTCAATAGTATTTGCAATGTATGAACTATAGATTACAGAAATATTAATTGTTATCTATTGGTATATCCTTGGAGTTGAAATTCATAATTTTATTGGTATACATGTGGAGTGAACTAAACCATTGAATTAATTTATTATGTGAAAAATTAGGTGAAACTATTATGTGAAAATTTTATGAATATAGTATTAAATACATTTTTTTGAAATTAAATGACTACATGATAAATTATGATAACCTTAGGAAATGTAGATCTCATTGCTTGTTCACCTTAGAGGTGGAGTTGTTGTTACTTACTTAGAATTAAAATGTGAGAATTCTTGCTTGATGAGATGAACTTAGGTATTAGTGTTGTTATGTAAAATTATTATTTGCATTTTACGTTATGACTTGAAATACGTGGTTAGTACGTGATCCTACTGTAAACTTGAATTTTATTGTTATGCAAATAGACTTACTAAGGAGTATGAATCCTTATATTTTGTAAGTTTGATCCCTGTTGGGTATAGAAAATTTATTTATGAAAATATTATTTGTTCCCCAAAAGAATGGTGGATACTGTGGTTGATTTATTTATGGTAGACAAAGAGTCACCATAAAAGAGTTTGAATTTTAGTTGATTTTTTATGCTCTTTTCCACAACTCTGAAAAAAAAAATGTGAAAAAAAAATAAATTTTTGTATACAGACTTGCTTGTATACATGTGATATTATTTTGGGTATGCAAACTTGCTTGCATATCGGTGCACCGTTCCATGTGAGTTCGGTTGTACGTGTAGATTTAGAAAATGCTTGCCATGGATTGAACTTCGGGTGAGATGACATGTTCCTCGAGGTGGCACCCCACTTGGAACATGTACGCTCCGAGTGATTTCGAAGGCAAGGGAGGCACACTTGGGTGAGGTGTGTTCGGCACAAGGAGGGTAGTGCGATTGTGGAAAAGAAGCGATATTTCTTTTTTTGTGTATGTGCATGATTACCTTAAAGGAAGAAACTAAATGCTCATTCAACCATTGAATGAGAACTACATGTCTTCCTAAAGGTAGAAAATGTGTTTTGTTAATATTTCAATAATAGTCCAATATGACTATGAATTGTATCATTATTTGAAAATAAATCACATTTGTGAGGACTGATAACTTAGAAATATTATCCGGTTGCTTTTAACTTTTTCATGCAGGATGACAAGTCTACTCATATTTCTGCAGATCAGACTTGCCATAGTCAATTTCTATAGTTAGGATGATAACACTTTTGCCTCATTGAGGAACTACCTGATGTGTGGTTGTATATTGTTTTTGTTTATTTTGATGTTGTCATGTGCGGATTTATTGATTTTGGGATGAAGATTTCTCACACCAGCTTTATTGCTGACCTAAGTGAGCTTTTGCTTATTGGGTACATTCCTTTTGGAATGTAGCCGATTAGTCTTTCAGGTTTAGAGATTTTGAGCTGCGTACTGGAGTTCCGCTAGTGAGCTAGCCACGCCAGTCCTTTCCGGGTTAGAGTTTTATTTGTTTCAGTAATTAAATCATGTTTAGTTATTGCTGCTATTTGTTTATGCTGTTATTGAATTTTCACGTCCCAAGTTTTGGGGGAAACGGATAATCCTACGTGAATTTTGGGATTTTCGTTTTCTTCGAAAATCGGAGCGTGACATTTATTTTATCTAACAATAAAGTAGAAATTTGGTTAACAAACTACAATCTCGAGTGTGCATTCTGCATCCCGAAACATATGCAAGACTAGTAACTCACGATCCCAACAAAAAAAGAGAGAAAATTGTTATTACCAATCATGCAAGCGGGTCGATCCTCGTTCACACATGCCAAACAAGAGACAACAACTTTAGATGTAGCAAACAACTACCATTTCACAAGGTAACGAACATGTACAACAACCACGTAACAGTCCTAGGATGCACAAAACAACTTCAGCATCATATGAAAAGGAAATGCTAGCTAGAATGTGGTTCATTATACATGACAAGGAGCCCACCTGCACATATATTCCATTTACCACTCATATGCCATCACAATCACATTCATTCACCACCTGCTCAAGCAAATGTTGTTGTCCATGCGCACCAATAAGGTGAAAAGATGGGGATTGTCAAGCAAACATAATATCTGAAATGGAGTCTTTACTGTTAATCTAAATTCTACATATGTCACATAAAATTAGTAACAAAGCCAAATGATTAAATTCATTTTAAGTTACTATCTTTTATTTTTTCTTATGAAACTTCTATTTCTATGTAAATTGGATTAATATTAATTTTAATAATAGAGATACTAGCTCAGTTGATAAGACTACTATATATACTTAAATGTTCTGGGATCCCCATACAAACCCTACTCACCCTTAAGAAAGAAAAAACCTCTAGAATTTCAAAACGACTTATATTTAGGGCAAACAAAATAGAAAATCCTAGGGTGTTTTTTTTTTGGTCTCCAATAATGTATATTTTCATTTTCTCTTGACAAATTACACCCATGCTTTGTGGTTTGTATGACAGCTCCATAATCAGATTGTCTTCCACAACAAATCACCACAAATAGGTGGTGGATTCTTGGTGGTGGTGGTGCAGGAGTGGAGTGCAGGATTGATGATGGTGGGTTCCATCTAAATACACACCAAGATTCTCCCCAACCACACCCCTTCATTATTATTAACTCTTTCTTAGTCAACATTTTCATCCCTCTTAGAGCTGATTCCTAAGTGGGTCTCCTTGAATCCAGTTTTCTTTGTTGGAAGACTTTTGAACCAGTTAAGGACATTTGTTCCATCATACCTTCCATTCCACTTGGAGGAGAAAGCTTATTGCAGACAGAGACCAAATAATCTCCATCTTGACAATCTTATTGTACCTTTAGTTTGACATGTCATCTACCATTGTGGCATAAGTGGCAGAGTCCATCCAACACGTTTAGTATTGGCGCGTTAATATCATATTGTCGGAAAGTATATACCATAAGGGAATAAGAATATATCTAGCTATATATATGTATTATTACTAAGTAGTTCTTGTAATAAAGTCGCGCAAAGGGTATTGTGATACAATGTACATATTAACATACCATCAACAATGCACATAAGGTACTTTAAAACAAGTTAATATCAGTGTGTTTTAAGTAAAAAGGTGGGGGAGAGAGAAGACAGAGAAAAGACTCTGAAATGTTGTGATGAGAAACACAAAAAGAAAAGAAGGCTTTCTTCTCAGTCATGACCCCACTATGCATACGAAATAGAGAAACTTTAATCATAAATAAATAAAAACACACACAATATATTTTTATAAATAAAAACTAGTAGTAAACCAAAGCATAGAATAGATAGTCATCTTCTTGGGAACACTCTTCCTCCCTTCTTCCTTACATAACGCTTCTTTGTCTCTCTAAATTTCCGGACATTTTTATATTCCTAGATCCATTAAAGCAAGCCTTCACACATTCATAAACAACTTGTTCATTGTCATTTGAAGAAAAACAAGGCAAAGAAAGAAAGAAAGGAAAAAAAAAAAAAAAAACCATGGAGATCGTCAAGAAGAAAAGGAAGAAGAAGAAGAAAAAGAAGAGAAGTGTCGATGATCATGAAAATGGATAGTTCTAGTTCTTCGAAGGATTGTGGTAGATAAAGAAGAAATGGAGTTTTGATCAATCAAAAGTTAGTTGGTGTGGCGTACATGGGGAAGCCAGGCATTTCTCTTTTTCTTTTCATCTTGTTCTTTATTTTTCTTGTTATATGAGTTTTTTTTTTATGAAAAGATTGGTGTTATTTGTAGAAGAAGATGTTAAGGAGATTAAGATATATGTAAACTGTATCAAAAAAATTTGAGGCCTATTTATAGAGATCATGTAATAAAATTAGCCGGTTTCCATGTCTTTCGATCTCTCCTAATTCTTCTCCTCCTTTCTTTGTTTTTGGTTCTTTGGATGATAAAAAATTGGTTATTAGAGAGTGTACAATCTCTTTATTAGGGTTTTTTTTCCAAAATATCTCGTTGTTATTAGAGAGTGTATAATCTCCTTATAAACCTTAGTGATTGAACTATTCAAGTTAATTTCATCCCAACAAATACACCTTGTTTGTATACTTACTGGACAATATACACTCTGCGAATATTGTTAGAAGCAACTGAAGAGTATCTTCTGAATATATCAATAGACAATGCCCATAGTAAGCATACTATATGGCTAGATTGATGGTTACACCTTATCGAATTGATAATATAATCTTTCAAAAGAAAAAGAAAAAATCAATGGTATCCTGACATGATTATGGGGTTTATTCTTTATAAATTGAAGATTATTTGTAATGCATATAGGAATCAAATTAATTTTATGGTACAAAACCAGTTGTATCATAGAGATGTAGGGATGGCAATGGCCGCTATGAGTTTAGTATTTTGCGAATTCAAAGAAAATTCGTGAAAATGTGGTCTCTACCCTAAATTTTACTAAAACTCTAACTTGCGCGACTAATGAAAAAAAGTTTTATGAACTTTTAGCTAGGGAACATGGTTGAAGATGCTCTAACAAAATTCACGGGTCATCGACAGACGGGAGTATGCCAAATGACATCCACATTTTCGTTTGATAATTTTTTTTTTAAAAACTCAGTTAGGTTCATGGTCAATATTGTGGACTTTTGTGTCGAAATCAATAACTCTCAGCCTCATCAGGTGGGTCAATGAAAACATAATTAATTTATAGGTTTAGAAAAATCACACCTAATGTTATGTTTCCTAATTTTATATAATTTCATTTTAATGTTTTGGTAGATCGTGTCATATGGTTGTTTAATTTTCAAATTTATACAGCTAAGGTTGCCCCCCGAGGAAGAATTATATAACCTGTTGTTGTTTGACTTCATTTATTTGGTTACTATTCAGAGTTTATTATCAAATTTGTAGTGTCTTCCAAATCTTTGCTGTTTACATGATGAGGTTTATATTCGACTAATGATTCTAAGACATGTAATAATTATTTATCTATTTTTTGTTCATTAGTTTGTTTATTTTTTCTCAAAGCTCTACGTGTTTTAACATGTAGAAAAAAAAAGTTTTTGAATTTCTTCTATATGAGTTAGATCGATAGCTAGCTCATACTCACTTAGCATCAATAGACTTAATCAAGTACAATCCAATAACCACCCTTGGGCTTGAATATGTCATGAAAATTGAGTTTGTGGATTAGCTCTATCGAGGTTTTCCCTGTTCATATCACTGGTTAATTAAGTTGGCTACTAATTGTCAAATAAACATCAAGTTCCTGGAATACATTTATAAGCTGGACAAAGAGGCTGTAAAGAGCAATTTTAGGCAGCTTAGGGGGCGAAAATACATTTTTGCCCCCCCCCCTCCCTTTAAACACTGGAAAAGGTGTTTAAAGAGGGGGGGGGGGCAAAAATGTATTTTCGCCCCCCCAGGCAACAAAGCCCAAGCTGCCTAGAATTTCTGGGCTGTAAACCATAGGTGTCAAAGAGTACTCTAGATCTGCCAATCTCCAACCATCCTAGATGGAACATGACAATAGAAACAATGTAAGCTCTTAAAGGGAGCAGAATAACATAACCCATTGCAAAACGAGGTTGGAGAAAATGGAGATCTTGGGACAATATTTGCAATCAAGAGGTGGACTAATTTCAATCAGTGCAACCAAAGTCAAAATACTCGGAATGGAACTAGAATAAAGAAGCCTAACATTTTCAAGAGAAGGGTGTTGTGAACTTATTCATCTTTATGGACGAAGATTGCATAGGTAAGAGACTCTGAAAAAGGTGATAGAATATAAAAGAATGATAATCGAAATACATATTATGAAATTTTAATTGTTTGTATTGATTATTGGTTTTGTTAGAAAGATCTTCAAAATTGAATTTCAACGATACAATTTTACCAAAATTCGACAACTACGTAGATAGTTATGATAATTTTTATGTTGAGAAAAAAGAAAACATAATATTTTCTTTCTCAGTCACATGTACATTTTACCTACTATTTTCTCAATTATTTCATTTTATTTGCCATTCTACATGTTTTATATTTATAAACATGTCATCATAAGAAATTAATCTCAACCATCAACACATTTTTCAACTTTCAATCCTAGCATATTACCCGTACCGTTGGCACTCCACATGCATTTTTTTTTATTCTAATTATCATGCACTTGAGACCCTCACCACCATTGTCTATGATTAGTTCAACAAAAAAAAAATCATAGTTTAGAATGTAAACTAATTTTTTTAGGTGAATGCCTATTTTACGGTAAAAATACTAACTTTTTTTTATAGTTAAATTCGGTTAAAATTAGAATCGATTGAATATTCAGGGTCTTTTGTTGAACATTCATTAAAATGTTCGTCTGTTTTTTTGAAAAATATTATACTTAGGTATGAAAATATTAAAAATATTTACATATTTTAATAATAAAATAAATATTTTGAAATTTTAAGTGTTTGTATTTATCATTGGTTTTGTTAGAAAAATCTTCAAAAATGCATTTCAATGATACCAATTTTACAAAAATTCGACAACTACGTCGATAGTTATGATAATTTTCATTTTGAGAAAAATAAAATCCAATAATTTCTCTACACGCCACATGTACATTCCACTAAAGTTTTTAATTCTCTTTGCCCTTCTACATGTTTTATATTTACGAACATGTCATCATAATAAATGAATCTCAACCCTCGGCTTATTCCTAAGTTTCAATCTTATCCATATTTTATCTTCAATTCTCATGTCAAATCATGCTCATCGCAACTATCCTAGATGCAGCATGATAATAGAAACAATTAAGTTCTAAAGGGAGAGTAGAATAACATAACCCATCGCAAAACCAGGTTGGAGAAAATGGAGATCTTGGGACAATGTTTTCAACCAATAGGAGGATGTATTAGAACCAGTGCAACCAAAGTCAAAATACTATAAATGGAACTAGAATAATGAAGCCTAAGATGTTAAAGAGAACGAGGATGTGAACTTATTCATCTTTGTGGATGAAATTGTATAGGTA
Source organism: Berberis vulgaris (assembly GCA_963556465.1). Taxonomy (NCBI): domain Eukaryota; kingdom Viridiplantae; phylum Streptophyta; class Magnoliopsida; order Ranunculales; family Berberidaceae; genus Berberis; species Berberis vulgaris. The sequence goes on along the minus strand of OY747132.1, from coordinate 81,511,832 downwards.
AAAGACTCCGAAGTGTGGTAGAATATGAAAAAATGACAATCAAAATAATATGAACAAATATTGAATGAAATAATTCGAAATAACAATGATAAAATAACCAGTAATAATTAATATACAAAATAACTTTTATTCCATAAAAAATCAAATTACAATGATCAACTTAAGCTCGTATTTATAATTAACCTAACTTTTAAAACAAACCCTAAACCTAATAGGAAACAATATCCTAATAATAGTAAAAATTTTAATATGCCTGAAATACTACTATAGTTAATATTACGAAATATCAAAATTACATCAACCTCCTCGGATTGAAAAAGCTCGTCTCGAGTTTTTTATCGAAGAAGTCCAAAGAAGACAAACAATCATTATGAGAACACACAGTGAAGCATCTAATAGAAGCCGACCTCGAATTGTGCATTTGTTATTGTTGGTATATTTTTCACAAAAAAATAAACTTTAATTTAAATACTGATCCAATGCCTAATGGAAAAAGTGTGCTCAAATTATTCTTCAAAATTTGTCATAAAGCTGACCTAGTTGGATCATAATTGTTTTGTAGCGGTACAAAATAATGCTAGTGGCTGTGCATAGCAACAAAAAATTATGAATTGGCTGGTGGTACTGATTATTTAGGAGGGGGCAAAAAGCTATAAGGCTTGAGTAAAATATTTTGATCAAGGGCTTGAATAAATATTGAAGCAGGGACTCTTTTGAAATTACAAGAAAGGACTTGAACGAAAAATGGGTTTTCTTCCTCCCCCACTGAAACAGAGGGAGAGATTTTGGGAGGGCTGCAGCCAGAGGAGGCTGCGGAAGGGGCTTTGATGGCGGTCGCACAATAAAGAAAGGCACAACTCCGAGATCCTCGCCACATTGGACTCCCATAATATGGATTTAGGTGCTTTGACTTATGGGCTGAATGGTAATTAATTTGAGCCTCCGTTGGACCCTGAGTTTTGGCTATTTTTTATTCGTGTGTCCGTGCCACATGTTCGACTGTGATTAGATGAATGTTTAATGTCTCGTGGTCTTCCTAATCAGGTATAATTAAATATTAACATTCTTCACTATCCCAAAGTATCAATTATGTCCCATTTTTTTTAGGACACTTTTTTTTTCTTCTTCTTCACATTGCTCAGTTTGCGATTCTAAAGATCAATTTAAGTTCGGGTTCATTGTAGTATCTTCAGCAAAATCCTGCAATGAAGCATGTATCAACAACCATTAAATTACAATTGCAGCATGGTCTATTGCAATGGTTCATGGAAAATTCTAAAGTGCCTGGTATTGTGCCTGTGCACCATCCATCTGTCTCGAAATGTGAATTATTCCATATATCTAGGCATATGGACGGTGCCTGGTGGCACCAAGCACAACACCAGACACACCACCCGGCACTGTAATAGTGCTCTTGTAAAACCAACAGGTTCTAATTTTCTGAGTACGATTGAGGGAATATACATGTTTGGTTTCTGATGAAAAAATGGACAGATTTGACGACAAAACATACAAAGGTTGCAATTCATGTTATTGCCACTTGCACATTTACTATGTAGGGTGCAAGGGCAACAACTTCTTCTTTCTGCATGGGTGGTTACAGGCAGGTGGTAGGAGTTTAAGAAGAAAAACATATAGACCCTAGCTAGCTAATTAAGATGAGAACTAGCTAGCTAGAAGTGGCAAAAAAACAGTACAAGTTGATGAAGGGATCTATCAATGGAGGATAAGTTTAGAAACTTTGTCAAATTGTTGATCACAATTGTGACCTCATTGGCCTATTGTTACTACATTTCTTCAAGAATCCCAAAGGGGAAGCTAATTGAGACTCCTCTCTATCCTCCCTATCATAACCATTTTCACTCTTGTGCCATTGCTTGTATCTTATGTTGCATTTCAAATCACCATAGGACTATTCATAGCATGGCTAGCTAACTTCAAACTTGTCCTCTTCGCCTTTGAAAAGAAGTCAGTATTGTTATCAACTTACAATGACAAGTCCTTGCCCTTCCAACATTTCCTCCTCTTGACTAGTCTCCCCATCAAAATCAGACAAACCCTGTTTCAAAGCAAGAAAGTTGAATACATCCCATTTCATCAAAATGTCATAAAACATTTCAACCCATTGTCTCTAAGTTTTGCCATGAAAATATTGTTATGGTCTTCCTTAATACATTCCTATGAATACAAAGACTACATGCACTCTGTTATCATTAGAGTTGTTTACAACTTTAGGATGTGTTATGGGGTTCAGCTCTTCTTTGCAATGAGTACTGTGTTTGCTCAATGGATGCTCGGTTGCGAGATTGAACCACAATTCAACAACCCACAGCTTTCAACTTCATTGCAGGACTTGTGGGGGAAGAGATGGAACCTCATGGTAAGTACTACTTTGAAGAACACTGTTTATACACCAGTTAGGTATTTCCTTACTCCAATTTTAGGCAAGAGGTATGCCTTAAATTGGGCTATCTTATTCACTTTTGGAGTATCAGGATTGATGCATGAGTTGGTTTATTTTTATGTGGGACGTGTCTGGCCACACTACAAAAAAAAGCTTTAATAGCTACGGAAACTAGCGATTAAACCATCGCTAATTTCTTTCAATACTATTTTCACCCATAATTATAAAAATCCGTCGCAAAATATTTAGCGACGGCTAAATTAAGATTTACAAATAAAAATAATTGGTTTTTGATATTTTTAATTAGCGACGGCAAAAAATCGTGGCTAATTGGTTTTAAAAAAAAAAAATTTAACACTAAAGAGATTAGCTACGACAATTTACCGTGGCTAATTGGTTTTTGATTTTTTTAATTAGCGACGGCAAAAATCCGTGGCTAATTGATCTTTAAAAAAAAAATTAAACACTAAAGAGATTAGCTACGGCAATTTACCGTGGCTAATTGGTTTTTGATTTTTTTAATTAGCGACGGCAAAAAATCGTCGCTAATTGGTTTTTTTCTAAAAACAGTAAAGAGTTTAGCTACGGCAATTTACCGTGGCTAATTGGTTTTTATATATATTTTTTTGAGATCAAAGAAGATCAGATAAGATCAAAGAAGATCAAAGAATATCAGATCGGATCAAAGAAGATCAGATTAAAGAAGATCAGATCAAAGAAGATCAGATAAGATCAAATAAGATCAGATCAAAGAAGTTCAAAGAAGATAAAAAAAAGATCAGATCAAAGAATATCAGATCAAAGAAGATGAGATCAAAGAAGATCAGATCAAAAAAGATCAAAGAAGATAAAAGAAGTTCAAAGAAGATCAGATCAAAGAAGATAAAAAAAGATCAAAGAAGATCATATCAGATCAAAGAAGTTCAAATAAGATCAAAGAAGATAAAAGAAGATCAGATCAAAGAAATCAAATCAAAGAAGATAAGATCAAAGAAGATCAGATAAGATCAAAGAAGATCAAAGAAGTTCAAAGAAGATCAAAGAAGATCAGATCAAATAATATCAAATAAGATCAGATCAGATCAAAGAAGATCAAAGACTAATTGGTTTTTGATTTTTTATATTAGCGACGGCAAAAAACCGTCGCTAATTGGTTTTTAAAATAAAATAAAATTAAACACTAAAGAGATTAGCTACGGCAATTTGCCGTGGCTAATTGGGTTTTGATTTTTTATATTAGCGACGGCAAAAAACCGTCGCTAATTGGTTTTTAAAGAAGATCAGATCAGATCAAAGAAGATCATAGAAGATCAGATCAAAGAGGATCAAAGAATATCAGATCAAATCAAAGAAGATCAAAGAAGTTCAAAGAAGATCAGATTAAAGAAGATCAAAGAATATCAAATCAAAGAAGATTAGAGAAGATCAGATCAGATCAAAGAAGAATAGATCAAAGAAGATGAGATCAAGGAAGATCAAAGAAAATCAGATCAAAGAAGTTCAAAGAAGATCAAAGAAGATAAAAGAAGATCAGATCAAAGAATATCATATCAAAGAAGATGGGATTAAAGAAGATCAGATCAAAGAATATCAAAGAAGATCAAAAAAGATCAAAGAAGTTCAAAGAAGATAAAAGAAGATCAGATCAAAAAAGATGAAATCAAAGAAAATCAGATCAGATCAAAGAAGATCAAAGAAGTTCAAAGAAGATCAAAGAAGATCAAAGACTAATTGGTTTTTGATTTTTTATATTAGCGACGGCAAAAAACCGTCGCTAATTGGTTTTTAAAAAAAAAATAATTAAACACTAAAGAGATTAGCTACGGCAATTTGCTGTGGCTAATTTATTTTTCATTTTTTATATTAGCGACGGCAAAAAACCGTCGCTAATTGGTTTTTAAAAAAAAATTAAATTAAACACTAAAGAGATTAGCTACGACAATTTGCCGTGGCTAATTGGGTTTTGATTTTTTATATTAGCGACGGCAAAAAACCGTCGCTAATTGGTTTTTAAAGAAGATCAGATCAGATCAAAGAAGTTCAAAGAAGATCAAAGAAGATCAGATCAAAGAAGATCAGATTAAAGAAGATCAGATCAGATCAAAGAAGATCAGATCAGATAAAAAAAGATCAAAGAAGATCAAATCAAAGAAGATGAGATCAAGGAAGATCAAATCAAAGAAGATCAGATCAGATCAAAGAAGATCATAGAAGATCAGATCAAAGAAGATCAAATAAGATCAAAGAAGATAAGATCAGATCAAAAAAGATCAAAGAAGATCAAAGAAGTTCAAAGAAGATCAGATCAAATAAAAAAAGATCAGATTAAAGAAGATCAAAGAAGTTCAAAGAAGATCAAAGAAGATTAGATCAGATCAAAGAATATCAAAGAAGATCAAATCAAAGAAGATCAGTTCAAAGAAGATCAAATCAAATCAGATCAAAAAAGATCAGATCAAATAAGATCAAAGAAGACGAGATAAAAGAAAATCAAAGAAGTTCAAAAAAGATCAAAGAAGATCAGATCAGATCAAAGACTAATTGGTTTTAAAAATAAAATAAAATTAAACACTAAAGAGATTAGCTACGGCAATTTACCGTGGCTAATTGGTTTTTTATTTTTTTTATTAGCGACGGCAACAAACCGTGGCTAATTGGTTTTTGATTTTTTATATTCGCGACAGCAAAAAACCGTGACTAATTGGTTTTAAAAAAAAAAAATTAAACACTAAAGAGATTAGCTACGGCAATTTGCCGTGGCTAATTGGTTTTTGATTTTTTATATTAGCGACGACAAAAAACCGTCGCTAATTGGTTTTTAAAAAAAATTTAAATTAAACACTAAAGATATTAGCTACGGCAATTTTCCGTGGCTAATTGGGTTTTGATTTTTTATATTAGTGACGGCAAAAAACCGTCGCTAATTGGTTTTTAAAAAAAAATAAAAATTAAACACTAAAGAGATTAGCTACGGCAATTTGCCGTGGCTAATTGGTTTTTGATTTTTTATATTAGCGACAGCAAAAAACCGTCGCTAATTGGTTTTTTTTTAAAAAAATTTAACACTAAAGAGATTAGCTACGGCAATTTGCCGTGGCTAATTGGGTTTTGATTTTTTATATTAGCGATGGCAAAAAACCGTCGCTAATTGGTTTTTTTAAAAAAATATCACCGATCCGCGTGAAACCTCATCTCAACCGTCAATAACACCCAAAAATTTAGCTCAATCCAATGCACTAAACCAAACCACGTCATCGATCCGCGTGAAACTAACACAACCAATCCCCTTCAATTACCTTTCTCTATATAAATTTCAATTTTTTCTACAAACCAACTTAAACAAAAAATTTCTCTCAACAAAAAATTTTCTCTCAACCTCCAGAGAAGAAACCCACAGAGGAGAAGTCCGCCTCTTCCTCGACACTGATCCCGGCTGTCACGGATTGCTAGGGCTGGCATTCCAATTTCTGTTGGAACTCCAATTCTGGTTGGACGGCCGAGAATTGTAGTTTCCTCGATTCTGACTTGAGTTTCCCCAGTTTTGGTGAGGTGATCGAGCATTCGACCCTGAGCTTGAATTGGTACTGCCAGTTCTAGCTGTGGAGTGATTGAGCGAAGTGGATCCAGCCATGGGCATATAATCGCTAAACCTTTCTGCTGCTGCAATAGCACTTGTAATATTTGTCACATTCTGCCTTTGCAATTCTGCTTGCAGAAGCGACTGAGCTTGTTCCATGAAACAGAAAACTTTGTCCTTCTCAAACATGTCTCGAATATCTAGCAAGCAAATTGAGAACTGCCTGACATAGTCTCGAATATTGCGTGTCTGTTTGATGGTATGGAGCTTCCTCCTTGCTAAGAAATCAGTGTTCTCAGGCAAGAATTGATTTTCGAGTTCCTTCTTGAGGTCTGCCCAAGTTCTAATAAGGATGCGACCTTCTTCCATATCTGCATATTTGGTTCTCCACCATAGTTTCGCATCACCTGCTAAGTAAATGGTCGCCATGGTGACCTTGGCTTCTTCTGATTCGGGGTTCACCGCGCGAAAATACTGCTCCAGATCAAACAAGAAATTCTCTAGCTCCTTCCCATCTCGTACCCCAGCATATGACTTTGGCTCAGGCACTTTCATCCTAGGGTGATCAGTCGTCCATGTGGCCTTGGTCAGCAAACCAACCCTTGCAAATAAGTCCTCCAGCTGTAATTGGAAGTCACTCATCACCTGAGCTGTGGGGTGAGGCGACTCTTCCATAGCGATTGTCCGTCCCTCGTAATTATTGACGTGCTCAACCAGTGAATCCACTTTGTCTGCCAAGTGAAAGAGTCCATCAAGCCGACTAATCTGTTCTCCCAAACTGCTCAACTGGTCCATTCTGTTTTCTAGTCTCTGCATTCGACTAGCCTGTCGTTCCTCCATAGCGCTAAGGCGCTCGCTCAATTCCTGCATCCTGGTTTGCATTCAACAAGCTCTGGCTCTGATACCAACTGTCACGGACTAGCAATCCGTGCGGCACTAGCTATCCAATTCACTAGTAAGCCTATGAGTAGTTACTTTGACGGGCACAAATATTAACTTGAGAATGCACAATATCAATCTGTAGACAAGATAACGATGCACAATAGTCAGCAAAAGCTTTCATTAACATTCAATAGATTACAATGGGGAGGAACGTTCGAAAGGACGTTGCTCAAGACTAGTTCGATGCTATCGATCGATGGAAATACAAGTTTGAAGTTGAAAAACAATGCAAAGAAAACAATAAAAATGCTAGCGGTACAGTCTGGCCCAACTATGCAATGGAGGCAACACGTCCTCACAGTCAAGAGCTCAAACCTTCCCCCTATAATATAGATGCTAAGCATTTGGACACTTTTCAAAAGGGAACATTGAGTTTTGAGACCATTAGGAAAGTCTTGAAAGACCTCTGACGTTGATTTCCCTGACCAACGGTACTAGTCCTGACACCGACCGCCTCCCTCGACATCGATTCCGGCCGCATCTCTCTCCCCTCCCTTTCTCTGCCGCCTCTCTCTCGGAGATCTATGATCTCATAGATCTCCGATATTCTATAGATCAAATTTTTTTATTTTTTTTGTCATTTTTGTATGGATTCTTTGTAATTTTTTTTTTTTAATTTTTGTATGATATTCTAGAGACTGTGTAATTTTTGTTATAATTTTGATCAATTAAGTTTAGTTCTGGTAGTTGATATTAATTTTCAAAATGGACAATCATTAATAGCTAATTTCATTATAAAAAATGAATTATAATTTGTAAATTTCATTTGTCAATATGATTTGCAACAAAGTTATCCCTAAATAGCTACGGCAAATACCGTGTCTGTGTTGTCAATTAGATTTGCAATTTAGCGACGGCAAAAAACCGTCGCTAAATAGCCAAGACAAAAAACGGTCGCTATATTGCCTTAGCGACCGTAAAAAACCCTCGCTAATTAGCGACGTCAAATAAACGGTCGCTAAATATCGACGGCAAAAAACCATCGCTATTTAGCAAAAACCGTCGCTATCTTACAATTAGTGACAGTTTTCGTTGAAATTTTCAGCAGCTTTAGCGACGAAATTTTTTGAGTTAGCCATGGTTTTTTTGCCGTGGCTAATTAGCGACGGGATAGTTTGCCGTTGCTGATTCAAATAGCGACGATTAAACTAGCGACGGTATTGCGACGGTTTTTGTGTCGTGGCTAAATAATTGTAGCGACGGTTTTTTGCCAATTAGCAACGGTTTTTAGCCGTTGCTGAAACGTCTTTTTTTTGTAGTGCCAACATGGGAGGTGTTCTGGTTCTTTGTGATCTCCATGGGGTTTGTTTGGCAATTGAGATTGAAGTGAAGAAGGGTTTGAAAGGAAGGTGGAGGCTTCCGCATGTGTTGCTGGGGTTTTGGCTGGCTGTTTGATTTGTTTTTTCTACTAGTTTCTGGTTGTGCTACATTTATTAGCTCATCAAATGTGGTGCACACATATTAGGGAGATCGACGAGGACCATCTTTTGTTTAAGTACACATGAAATGGCGCAATCATTGAAAATGATCGAAACAATTGCTATGGTATGATGAGTATAGACTACCTAATAAATGTAAGTTAGGCATAAGCATATCTATTTCGAATTCCCCGTCTTCTGCAAAAAAATGACTATGAGTAGACTTTATGTTTTATGTACAAAATGAATAATGAATAGATCTTATCTAGCACGTACTCGTAGATCTACACATTTCACGCGTCCTGAGTAGTGTGTACTTAAATTTGTTTTAGGAATCGTGCGTGCACCTTAAAATTGTTTGTGACTTGATCTAATTTGTATTATAAGGATGAATTGTAAGAAAAAAAAAATTGAAATTACTAAGAGATCTAAACCCAAATAACAAGAACAACGTAATACGGTTTCCATAAAATTTACAAAATTTTGGCAAAGCAAAATATGGTGGTGGCGCCCTAGTACTTAACATGCAGGTCTACAAAATTCCATTTAGATCATCATCTTCTCAAAGATGAATGCTTTTGCCAAACTTAATCTGTTTTTCTGCATTCCACATATACTCCTTAATCTTTTGAACATCGTTGCTTGAGCATGTTCGTTGGCCAGCAATCTTATATTTTTGCTGCGCTCAGTGATCCTGAGGGATTTGGTCCTTCACCCCAAACCCAACACAGTGAATATACTATCTCGTAGCAATGTTTCAAACCAAAATCAGAGCAGTTTATCATAATGTCCAGTTCAACAACATTCTCTCAAAAAGGCCTATATGAACATAAGAACTAGCAATGGCACAAAATAGAACAAGAAGTGAAAAAGTTGTTGATGATATCAATGGAGTATGAGCTTAGAAACTTTATCAAACTGTTGATCACAATTGTGATCTCACTAACCTATTGTTACTTGATTTCCTCAAGAATCGCAATGGGGAAGCCAGGATTCTTGTCCCTTCTTCCTATCATCTCCATCTTCATTCTTCTACCTTTGTTGATCACTTCTGTTTTGCACTCCAAATAACTCTTGGTCTCTTCATAGCATGGCTAGCAAACTTCAAACTTCTCATCTTTGCTTTTGAAAACAACTCATTATCGTCATCCACTTATAATGGCCAATCTTTGTCTTTCCTACATTTCATCCCCTTTACTAATCTCCCATCAGAATCAAACAAACCCCATTTCAAAGATGAAAGTTTAGCACATCCCATTTCATTAAACTGCCATAAAACTTTTCAACCCATTGTCTCTTAAGTTTTGCAATGAAAATGTTGTTATGGTCTTCCTTAATACATTCATATGATTATATATAGATTACATGCACCCAGTGATCATCAGAGTCGTTTACAGCTTTAGGATGTGTTATGGAGTTCAGCTCATCTTTGCCAGGAGTGCTGCGTTTGCTCGGTCAGTGCTAGCTTTGTGAGCTTGAACCCCAATTCAACAACCCACACCTCTCAATTTCATTGCAAGACTTGTGGGGAAGAGGGCGGAACCTTATGGCAAGTACTACTTTGAAGACCCCTGTATATATATATATATATATATATATACATCACTATAAGGTCTATTCTAACACCAATTTTGGGCAAGGAGTTGGCCTTACATTGCACTATTCTATCCACATTTGCAGTATCGATCAGTACTGATGCATGAGGTACTACGGTTCTCTGTGGTCAATGGGGTTTCTTTGGCAATGGAGATTGAAGTGAAGAAGGGTTTGAAAGGCAGGTGGAGCTTGCAGCCTTGCACCCATGTGTCTCTGGAATTTCGGCTATTGGATTTGTTGCTTGTACTAATTTCTGGCTCTGCTACATTGAGCTCATAAAATGTGGTGCGGACATTAGGGAGATCGAGTAGTACGCATCTTTTCTTAAGCACATAAAATGGAATAATTTTTTGACGAATTGTAAGAAAATCCACATTCTGAACCTACGAATAATTGGAGTTAATTAGACCTGCTCCATTGAAATGAAATTATAAGGTTGTGTGGAAGGTCCTTAATATCTTCACATGCAAATTCTTTGTAGCACTATGTTCGTCGATTGTATTTTCATGGTCTTTGCTACGGGGCATCAGGCCAGCAGACAGCAAACTATGACAGAAAAAATATGAATTTACTAAGGATCCTTAAACTCAAATAACAAGAAGAAACTAATGAGTTTAGCGAAGCAAAATATGATGACGTCCTTGTACTCAAAATGCAGGTCTATAAAATTCCCCTTGGATAATCTTAACACTTACGCCAAACTTAGTCCCCTTCACTACATTGTTCACATATTCAATACTATTCATATACTCCTTAATCTCCCAAACATCGGACGCCACATTTCATGAGCTCATCATCATCAAAGCCCATTTCCGAGATTTTCGGGGTATTTCATGAGCTCACTGTAACATAAATAACTAGTACCTATTATCCATGGTATGAAGATACCTAGGCTAAGTTGGAGAAGAACGGTTGATAGATTCAATGGTAGAAGAGTGAAGTTCTTGAGCTAAGTTGGAGAAGAACAGATGATAGATTCAAACCTTAATGAAGTTCTTGATCTCATCTTCCATTTGATGCCTACAAACCTTTGTTTTTGTCCTTCCTAATTCTAGTCGTTTGATCCTATTTGATGTCTACATTGTGGTTGTTATACATTCCTCATGTAACTCAAAATGCAAAGAAAAAGAAAAAGAAAGAACAGGAGTCATCAGCCCCATTTGACTTGCTTGTTGCCTTCTAGTTTCTACTAAAAATGCAAAGAATTGTTCAATACCATGTACAAAAATTTCAATGACCGCACAACAGAGCTCAAACACACATATCCTTGAACAACAACCTTTCACGTCCACGTATATAACTACATTATCATAATTCAAAATGTACATTTTTTTTTTCTTTTTGATGGTACCCCTATGGGCCTCTAATGAACAACAGGTGCCTCCTTCTGGCTAGTTGGGATAGAATGTATTAACATTAAAACATATTCCCATCCAAAAGGGGCAGCAGACCTCAAATGGGGTTTTGATTTGGAAAAAAGAACAAAAGAAAAGAAAAGAAAAAAAAGATTAAAAAAAGAACAGAGAAGGTTTGATCAATCCCTTGGTGATGACAAGGGGGAGTTTTCATCAGATGATTTTAATGAATTTAATCGTCTTAGTCTCTGGTCAAGTTCTGCCATGACTGCCGGTTCCTGTTTCTTCCTTTGCTTTGTTATGGCATTCGTAGTCATAAACCCAATCTTGTCAAAAGCAACCTGCAAGAAACGAATAAAGGGAGAGTTTATTTTTTCATCAATCCTACATACTTGCCATTGACACTTGACAAAGAAAAAGTAACAAAGAAAACAAGGCTTCAAACAGTTGGGATAAACTTGTGTTGCTCTGAGGGAACAAACTATCAAATACAACAATTCTTCTATGTTTCTTAAAAACTGAAACGTTTCATATACGTACACAAACTTGTATGTTTAACTGGGACTTTATAGTTCTCACTGGAAATACATGATAGTTGTAAATCTTTTGTACATGTGCAATGCTTTGCACTATTATTATATGCACACATAAAAATAAACACTTCCATTGATTCCCGCAAAATATACAAAGCATAGCACTCCAACTAATTTGTGTTCTCGTGTGTTTGGAAGCAACAACCAAAACTCTTAGAAGTTCAGATAATTTCATCATTTTAAATATGCAAATGTGTAGGACTTTGAATACTCAAAGGTGGTAAAATTCCAACATTTCTTCAGAGTTGCAACTACCATGGTGTTTATTGAAAGAGGAAGACCAATGATATTAATTTCAAAAAACAACTTCAGAAAAGTTTATGGTTCTCAACTTCTTTTAGGAGTCAGCTGGTAGTAGAACTCAAGTGAAATAGAAAAGTAATTTTGACATGTGGGCATCATTGATTGTTTGCAAAACTTCATTGATTGGACTTACCGTCAATAAATCATCAGGATCATACATATGATGGGTGGTTCTCTGCAAGATGTTGATCACGTCACCAACTTGATGGGTTACTAGCAACTCATCTTCTTTCATCTGCTATTCAGATAATATTTAGTTAACCTTCTCATCTCAGAATATTATTCTCATCACATACCAAATAATCAAACAAATTTATTTTGCATGCAAATGGAAGCAACTAGAGGAGGAAAATAGGAAATGTATTGTTACCTTGAAGATAGCTAAGGCTATATGAAACAAAACCTTTGCTCCCTCGTTGAAAAGAACATCCCAGACGCGCATAGTTGTCTAAAAGTAAGATAGCGAATGGACAAATTAGTTTAACACAAAGAAAAGAATAACTTTTTTGTTTGATTGTTGAAAAAGAATTAATTACTATTTGAAAATAGAAAAGCTACAACAGGTGATGAAAAGATTTGTCTTTTTTAACGCATTTTATATATAATATGGATTCAACAACTATGAAGAAAGACAGTAGATTAGAGAAAATTGCCAAAGTTTAATTTTAACCTCTGACGGTAAGCTCTTAGAGAAGAGACACAAGAACCATTCGGTGGCAACAAGGGAGACATCAAACTCCAAAGCTTCTAAATGGGCAGCAATCCTGCATTTTATTTGTAGGTTCTTGGAAATTAGAAGCAGAAATAACAAGAAACAAAAGATATCCACAAAAATTGCAATGGAACCAACAATAGCCCTTTCAGTGGATAGTTGAAAACTCTAAAACTTTTCAAAATTTTAATTGATTAACGGAATATCAGAGGTTAGAATTTCATGGTGAGGAGCACATCTATCTACTTTTGACCGATAGAAATGATCAACCGCAAATATAAAAAACAAAATAAAGAAAAAGTCAGATTTTCCCCTCATTTTCATACGGTGCCAGGAAGAATGCCAAAGCAAGCATTCAAAACATGAGTTGCTTTATTAATAAAGTTACCGAAAGCCTACAAAGTTGGTCAAAATTCATTTTCAAATATCAGTTCAGAATATCCATCAGATTTTCCTTCAATTTGCATCCCAAACTATAACTCTACCGAGTGAAACTGAATCATATATGTTCACAGCTTTATATTACCAACAGTAGAATAACACCAAAAAATTGAAAAAAAACAATAGAGTACAACCTTGGGCACTTCTTAGCAAGCAAATCTTTGAAGACCCTTTGCTCAACATGGCATCCTGACAAGTTACTAGCATAACAGTCATTCACCAAAACATTTTCCAAGAGGACTGCAAGCATCCAGAAGGCGTCCTCTTCTGTTTTCATCACTAACAATAACAGTGCTCCTACATAATTTAAACCCTGCAAAAGAAGAATCAACAAATGCTAAGAATCATCTAATTTGATCATCTACGAAAATCACATGTCAATTCTAGGTAAAGTGGCCGAACCTGACAATATCCAACATGGGAGTCCCGGAAAGAATATGCCACAAGGACACGTCTAAGAGATGCATGGCCTTCTGGAGTATCTAACCATGGGTGACCAGGGAAAGTACGCGGTAGATCCTGCAAACATTTGGAGCGGGATTAAAAACAGGCATTTTTTGGGTGGTTTGAGCTCAAGTTTGACAACATATATTCTATATCTCTATCTTTTAAAACCAATTTTAAGGCGCTTCGAAATTGTAAGGTGGTTTAAGCTGAAGTATAAGATTGTCCTTAGATTTGTATGTGTGCTAAAACACATCAGGAATTCCGAGATCCTAGATAAAAGACAATTAGTCCCCAAATATCAGGCAAACGAATCTGATAAATAAATGAGTCCCGTCCACAAGGAACACAAAGAAGTGCCTCAATACAAACAGGGATATGGGATAGTATTATGGCGTAATTTAAAGGTAGTGTTCTTAATGATACCTGCATTTATGTTAAATATTTAAATTTGAATAAACCACCAAGAAATTTTGGAAAGTAAGATCAGTTCCAGTGTTTAACCTATTATTTGACCAACCAGACAAATGAAGAACACATTAAAACTAGAAAGTAACTATAGTTAAATGGGTAAATGAGAAAATTCCATATAGACAGATTCATGCAGCATCAGCTCAGCGCCAAAGCATATTATACTGTGTGTTGAAACACTCTGAATCTACATGCACGCAATGGGTAGAACATCAAGGGGAAAAAAAAAGAAAAAAAAAAGAAGAGCAGAACATCAAAAAGTATAAACTACTACAACAAAAACAGCCTACTATTCTATCCTTGCTTACACTCTAAAACACACCCTACTTTGTGGACAAACTTATATTTCCAAGTTTTCAGTGATAATTTCAAACTTTATAGTGACAAAAGGCGTAACTAGGAAAATTTATATTACTTAAGGTGTAACTAGGAAAAGTTTCCTTCGATGTCCAGTTCTTTTTTCCTTCAAGTTTGATTGATTAATTGCGCATCAAAAAAATCCTCTTGATCAATCCATGTTCTTATTTTACTTCTCCATATCCAGGGAACACGCAGCCTCAACCCATTGCAGATGAACATTAATTCAACAAAATCATTATATATCTTGACTAAAATCCATCTTATGGGTTGAACAACAGCCTAAACATCTTCTCCTATATATCAACTCATCAACATTTGTCCCTCAAAACCACACAAACAGCATCCTAATTTGCAGGCAACAATCCTGATTCCGGCGTATAAATGTATTCCACACAATTCTGAAGTTTTTGCAAGAAAATTTCCTTGATTTTTGAATTGAAATAGTAGCACTCCTCATTCCAGATTTTTGGCACCTGGGTGGCGAGTGCAAATGATCTCAATTCTTCATATTACTACATCGGATCCAAATGTTTTTGATAGTTTTCTATCCATTCCTTTCAAAAACAAACAAATCAAATGGAAGATCTGCATCTGCAAATACATGCTCAAATTGGCAATATTATCAAACTATGAAAGCACACCGGTCCATATAAATCAACTATTGTAATCAAAATTGATAGCCTATAAGAACAAAAACTTTAAAAAAAAAAGTATAAGACATTACCAATAAGAACAAAAAGCATGAAACTACCAATCAAAATATACAAAACTCACATGATCAATCTGCTTCGTTGCGGGTGTAACCTTCCCTTCAACAGCTACAAGTATATCATTGTAATAGCTATTAGGCACGGTTGATTTTTTCTTTGCTGCCCCAGAGAGCGAAAACCACACTTTAGGCCTTAAAATGGGTGGGATCCCCTTCCTGATCAGCCTTTTCAATGCAATTGAGTTAGAAAGGGCTGATAATTTAAGGGATGCCGCAGAAATTCCTGCCGACAATGGAGAAATCTGTGGCTGCAAATACCAATTTGCACCTTTGCTTGCTTCCAATGCCCACCAAACTCTCCCTTGCTGCCTCACCTTCTCCCTCACCTCATTCAACACATTCACATCATCCACATTCCCTTCAACTGTGAATCCATACAAGTCCTGAAATTTAACAGTAATGTTTGCCCTCCTAGTGTGAATGCTAGGCCTCCAGTACTGATTTAGATGGAAATCATGGGCAAGGTCCCCTCTAGATTGTGTTCCAAACATTTTTTTTTGCAGATTAAGGTGAAATACAATTAATGTGGTGGAAACACTTAGAACCTATGATGGGTTTTCTCAATGGAAGAAGAAGAAATAGAGGTTCACAAATTGCCACCCTAGAACAACCCTTACAATAATATCGTTGGGACCTATGAAGAGCCTCTTTCAAAGCTTCAAACTTTGAAAATCTTACAAGATTGGAACGAAGAAAAAAGTGGTTTTTTTGAAATAAGTAATGTTAAATAATACCAAATGGGGCTCACAATTATTAAAAAAAAGCCTACTTTTCTAGACTAGGCAAGACCTTGATGGAGAAAATAAGTTAATTTAAGAAAAAGGGAGATTTAGATTTCAAGGGAAGATGAAGGAACAATAATTGGGATCCAAAATTTCTCTAAAAATCTGGTTTAATGCAACTAAAAGACAGCTTGAAATCTGAGTGGAAATTTTGGAGTTTTTGGAAATGGGTATCTTGTAGGAAGATGAATCAACAATAATTGACTCAGAAAATCTCCAAAATTTTTACCTTTTTAGACCAAAAAACCCTGAAAGCTTCGATTTTGACAAGCAAATCTGCAACCAATACAAATGAAACATCAATGGTGGTCTCAAAATTGCTTCAAAGATGGAGACAAGTATCTGCAAAATTTGAACAAAGTGAAGAAAACCCAAATCTCCAAATTAAGCAAAGAGATTGAAACAAGGAGACTTGAGGGTCAGAAACTCTTCTGGGTTGTTTGGGTTGAGTCTGTTTGTCTGAAGAAAGTTTGTATTTTTAGAAAAAAAAAAAAAAAAGTAATTGTTTTGAAAATTAGAGACCCGAATTTGGTGCCTAATTTGAAGCTCGAATTGTAAGGTAAAGAGGGTACGAGATGGATTTTCATGGATATATATGAAGAACCAGAGAAAGAGATATTATAATTGCGTTACAGTGACGAGAGAGTAACGTTGAAGAAGGAGAATGAGGTGGTCTTGAATGAGTGATCGACATGATGATATGGGGTTGTAGGGCAGCACAACTCCACAAATTTCAATATTGTTGTGCAATGACCAAAGCACCCTCAAGGGTATTTTTGGAATAGTGAAAAAGCGTATAGCTTTACGAAGAAATACTAGAAAGGAGAAAGATAGAAATCAACAATAATATTGAATCGATGTTTGTTTACATAGTTTCAATCCTCGTTGGATGGATGATTCTATCGTAACAACTTTCAATTATTCTAAAATATTGAAAATAAGTTTTTGTAAGAATGTAACCCCGTCATAACTCAATTTTAAGGTTCGCTCGATTTTTTAAGATAAATAAGAACACTATATGCCATATTCATTACCATATATGAAATATAGATGCAATTGTTTTTTTTCCGCCCTTCAAAGATGATTGATTTTGTTGAAGTTGAGTTTGGCGTAAGGCCTATGATAATAGTATCTAAAGCTAATTAATCAAAAATCGCATATATAAGATGTTTGTTGTTTTCTTAGTACATTCTAAAGTCTTGCGTGGTTCACCATAAATTCACCGAAATAAAATGATTTAGAAATGTTATTTCAAACAAATACATTTTCATGTCTATTTTTTATCTAACAAATACTTAGTATCATCTTATTAAAAGCAAAATTGCGCTTTAAAAAAAATAAATTTGTGTACAATATTTTCTTATTGGTTAGCTAGTAAATAACCATAAATAAAGGACCATTTTAGTACTAAAAAAAATCCGTCACGTTTTGGAGGAAAAGGGCAACGGCAGGACTATTCAACGGACCAAAAACGGAGATTTGGTTTCATTCTCGCATTGCCACGTGTGAAGTGAAAAGACCAATATATCCTTCCAGAATCACGGGCTCTGGTCCAGTCCACATCCATACAACTACTAATTGTGTACCAAAGGTGACACGTGTGCAACCCTGCTAATGGGCCAGCCCTGCAATCAATCAGTACATGGGGCCAGCCTTGCAATCAATCAGAACATTGAGCCGGCCCAAATTTTACTATTATATTAAAAACTCTCATTTTCAATATATATTTCTTAAATCATAAATGCTAGAAAATCATATTTTGTAACCAGAGTTATCTGTTCCTCTAACGATGTCACATCATTCTGATTGCAAAACTTAATTTTCTAACCCCACTCTTCTTAAATTTTGTTAATAAACTGCTTTAACCAAAATTAAACATCTACTAATGACAAAAAAAATCATAGGGTGTATCTCATTATTGTTACTTGAACCAAATATACACATCTCATCCATAGCTTGTGAGCTAACCCTAGAATGAACTAGAAGTATATATTGCATTTGGTGTGGGGTCTAAAGTGTCCCCTTGTAGAGGTGCAAGCTTGAAAGATACAAATAGCTAGCATGTGAAAATCATGAGAGAAGCATCAATTATGGAACTCATCATCAACCAAGATCCAAATGTGAACTTCTTTCGACACCTCCAAAGAGTCAAGATGGTAGAGCATGAACTCATTGAACCTCGTCCAAAGGTGGAGGTGGTGGTGGGGTTAGGGTAACTTAGTGAGAAAACAAATCCATATAACAATTCAGGTAAAGGTTTTACTGTTCATAAGGAATTTGAGATAAACGATGGTTAAAGGTTAAGAGTTGGGGAAGATGCTAATGGTTAAAATTCATTATCACGTTCTAGTAAATATAAAATCATTATCGAAGAGCAAAGAAAAGGAATAAAATGGTGAAAGTTTTTTATGGAATACACGTGGTATAGAGAGAAAGTTTTGTATTTTTTTATTTCTTAAAATGAAAATTGACATAATTCTATCTACATAATTGTCGGATTTTCGTAAACTTGATATCATTG
Source organism: Berberis vulgaris (assembly GCA_963556465.1). NCBI lineage: Eukaryota > Viridiplantae > Streptophyta > Magnoliopsida > Ranunculales > Berberidaceae > Berberis > Berberis vulgaris. The sequence goes on along the minus strand of OY747132.1, from coordinate 81,493,144 downwards.
AAATGCATTTTTGATCTTTTTTTCCAATGAAACAAAGGATCAGACAAACAATTTACATTTTAAATATGTATTTATATTTCTCTCCTCCAAATTCCATTAAGATCCCTTAATTTCCACCTAATTTTCATTACTTTTTTCATCAATTTAAAGAGAGCTTTTAATCGAAAACAAAGAAATTAAACAACTAGTGGATGTGCATCTTAACCCCAGACAAAACCGTAAACTTCTCATCGTTATCTCCCTTGTGCTCATCTTGATAGTATTGAGATTAATCCTCATAATTGTGGCTCCGTGTTCCGGTCTCGTTCAAAGTTTATTTAAAAATATATATATATATTCATGGATGAGAATGAAAAATGTTCATTCAACCACTATATCTAATATCAATTTCACATGAACAAAGTGGCTATCTATAAGGCCTAACAAGAGTCCTTTGAGTATGCATGCATCATTACATTGAAACTATAAGATTGGTAAAATAATGATTATGCATGTAATATATAATATTTGTTTGGCGATATTACTTGATTTTTTCATTATTAAAATTGATTTGCACATATTTATTTGTTTTCCAAAACATCAAGAAACAAAAAATGTATTCCTGATGATGATGAAAATCATAGAATATATGTCATCATGGTTACTTGAACCATACCATTCAACATCATCCCTAGCTTGTGAGCTAACCTACAATAAAGTAAACAACAAACATATATTGCATTTAGTGTGGGGTCTAAAGTGTCCTTGGAAGCATGAAAGGTACAAATAGCTAAGCTAGCATGTGAAATCATGACAGAAGGCATCAATCATGATTGAAGGCACCAATCATGATAGAAGGCACAAATAGCTAGCTAGCTAACTCGTCAACCAAGATCCAAATGTGAACTTCTTTTGAGACCCCCAAAAGAGTCAAGATGGTAGCATGAACTCATTGAACCACCAAAAGTAGCAGTGGTGGCCTGGTTGGGTTAGGGAAATTTGGTGAGAAAACTAACCACGAGGACTGAGGCAAAAAATGTAGAGAGTCAAGATAGGAGGTTTTTTGTGTGTGTTACTGTGTTCGATTGGGTCATTATGAGCATTTTTAGGATGATGGATGGTATTGAGCCTGCCTGACGCGAGCCTAACCCTCTAAAAAAAGTTTGGACTAAGGAAAGAGTGAGCGTGAGTTTCTTCTTTTACTAAAAAGCGTTGCATATATTCATGGCATATGGGAGTCCTTTATCCACTCACTCAATCAAGGCCTCGCTCATCTAAAGTGTTGTAATGTATTGCATGTGACGAAGGACACCACCATTTTATTTGTGGCTCTATGTTCCGATTGCGTTCAAGTTTATTTAAAAAAAATAATGAGAATATATGTTTTTTTTTTTTTTTGGAAATTGAGCAAGGGTTATTTAGGATCCCCAAACCTGATAAAGAAAATTTTCAGTGTTACAATCTCAAGTATGTTTTGCCTATTCTATCTTCATGGACAATATCTTTCAAGTCTTCCGCAAAAGAGCTTGGGATAATCTCTAGAAATTTAGAATCTGGAAGAAGACTGGTCAGCTTATCTGCAATTCTGTTGGTTTCTTTGTAGTCATGGCTTACATTGTATTGGTTAAGTAGACCCAACATACTTTTTATTCTCCTAATGATGTGTCTTAGGTTCCATGTTGTCTTCATGTCTTTAGTTAAATAATCTAGGACAGTGGTGGAATCTGTTGAGATCTCGAGCTCCATTAGGTTGTGCAACCTTGCTAGTTTAAGCCCGCTTCAATTCCTTGAAGCTCATGTTTGATCATTGTTTGTCCCTTGGTAGCACCTGAACAAGCTGTCACCACAGCACCAGTATCATCTCTTATTACTGCACCGTATCCTCCCCTAGTGCTCTGAAGTGAGCCATCTGAATTGACCTTATACCAGCCAGCATTCGGTCTCTTCCACTTGCATTTGATCGGTCTCCTTAATATAAATTCTAGTTCCAGATTCCACTTGTTAAATAATTGTCTGTTCTGCGCACTGTCCTCAACTTTAAGCTCCTATGTGTTAAACTTCAGTTTGATGTCCATATAGGTTCGCTTTACTAGTTCAATTCCAGTGCATTGTTACTGCTCATATTACCTTTTATTCCTCTAAGTCCAAATAGCATATATCGTTGCATTCAAAGTGATTTTTTTCAACTTGGCATTGTGACAACTTCCTGCAAAGTGTCGGTTCCACCATTCAAATTCCTCCTCCCATCCTATTACTTGTCTCGAGTAACTCAGATAGTGCAACATTTTCTCCCATACAAACTTTGAATATGTGCAATAGAAGAACAGGTGTTTGTCAGTTTCTGTTTCCTGATTGCATAGAGGGCAGGTATCAGCTTGGGTTAATCCCCATTGCTTGAGTTTGTAAAGAGTTTTCAGGGCACCATGAAGCAATACCCATGTGATTAAACTATGCTGTAACGACCCGCTCCCACATGACACCATATTGTCCGCTCTGGGCTACCAACCGGCCCGCACGACTTTAAAACGCGTGTTGTCATGTAGAGCGACCTCGCACACTTAAAGCACATCCCCCTTCCGCACCCAGGCGATATGGGACTATGATCCCCCTTGTAGCTCGTCCAACCCTTCTTGGCCTATTGGGCCTGTTGGGCCCTCTACCCTCACCCTCACCTCAGGTCCGCCCACTTAGGGTCTCATAATCCACCCCCCTTAAGGCCAAACGTCCTCGTTGGCCACACAGGCACAACATCCACGTCGCCAGAGGGCCCACCAACACCGTGGCATACTTCCGGCTGGGTCAGGCTCTGATACCAACTGTAACGACCCGCTCCCACATGACACCATATTGTCCGCTCTGGGCTACCAACCGGCCCGCACGGCTTTAAAACGCGTGTTGTCATGTAGAGCGACCTCGCACACTTAAAGCACATCCCCCTTCCGCACCCAGGCGATATGGGACTATGATCCCCCTTGTAGCTCGTCCAACCCTTCTTGGCCTATTGGGCCTGTTGGGCCCTCTACCCTCACCCTCACCTCAGGTCCGCCCACTTAGGGTCTCACATATGCTTGGGAATGTTCCCTTTGAACCAAGCTAATGAAGCCCAGTGTACCCTACTGCTTCGATTCCTTATGGCGTCATAGGTGGCTTTCATTGTAAATGAGCCAGTATTCCCAACAGTCCACACCACCTCATCCTGTCTAGTATCATCCAGTTCAACATCACCCAGGTCGCTAACAATTTTAGTGATAAAGTTACTTGCGCTCGGGGGAATGGTCCAAGAGTTGTCGCTAATAATAGCGGAGACTGTAGCATTCTTGTGAAGAACCAAATCACACTGCAACTCTTGTGGGAATCTATCAATGAGAATTCTTAAGGGGTGCCACGGGTCTTTCCAAAAGAGTGTACTTTCACCATTCCCAATAGCATGTAAAACCAGATTGGAAGCCTTATCCCTGCAATCTAAGATCCTGCGCCAACACCATGAGGCCTCCATTGGTGGTTTCATGATCCAGAAATCTTTGTGTTTAATCAAGTACTTCCTAACCCATTTGACCCAGACTGCATCTCTTTGTAAGACAATACTCCATATATGCTTCATAGTTGTTGCCTCATCCCCTATCCTTATGTTCCTTATTCCTAGGCCACCTTCATTGTAGGGGTAACATATCTTATCCCAGTTCACCATAGCTTTTTTAGACAATACATCACTCCCTGACCATAGGAAGGTATGTAGAAGAGCACTAATACAGGCCAAAGTTTGTTTAGGCAGCCCATAACAAGCTGTCCAGTAGATATGCATACTAGCCAACACTGCTTTGATGAGAACAAGTCTGCCTGCATAGGTGAGAAACATGTTCTTCCAAGAGGTTACTTTCTTCCTGATTTTGTCAATAATTGGGGCACATTAGTGGTGGGAAAGGTAAGATGATATCACGGGAAGTCTAAGGTACCTAACAGGAAGGTTCCCAATAGGAAATGGAAGTTGTTCAGTAATCATTCTGCGTTCCTGATCCGAGACCCCTGACAAGAAGATTGAGCTTTTGTCATTGTTAACTTCCAGCCCACTGTACTCAATGAACAACTTCAGAGAGTCGACTAGTGCCTTTGCTGAACCACTATCTCCATAGAAAAAGGCTATAAGGTCATCCGCAAAGCATAGAGAATATATGCTTTGTACATACATAGTGGACATTATTGTGCTTGAGTTACAAAATTTCGCAGTAGTTATTGACATTAGCGGCGGACCTACTAAGGGGCGAGGCAGCTAAACTTTCAAAATACATTTACTATATGTTTGTTTTACAAAGAAATTTAATTATATAATATATAATGCAATAGCACAATTGTCCATTCATCCCTTTTAATATATCTTTATTGTTGTAGTAGTTGGAAGTTTATTAATTTTAGTAAATGACTTGAGTTCAATACTCTTCGAGCGCAAAATTTCATTTTTTTAATTTTCAATGCAACTTTATAAGTAATTGCAAACAATAAAAATTGTTTAGTTTAATACAAACTTATTTTTTGTCATCTTGGTGCGTATGATTTTTTAATTACTATTACAATTACTACTTTTGTCGTTGTGACCTGCCCCTCCTTTTTGTTTTCAATACAATTTTATGTAATTGCAATGTTCACAAGTTGTATAAAACCTCAAGCAAAAAAAATATTTGAAATTAAAATATAAAATAATAACTATAGAATTCAATGAAAATATATACCATTAGCAAATTTATATAAAATTTGAGCCTTATATAAACCATTTTTTTTTTATGAAATTGTATTATGATCATATTATATTTGAAAATTTCATATTTTTTTAGCTTCAATACTTATCCTAATTATTTTGTGATTTCAGTTATATATTATAGTTATTACGCTCGTTTGCTTCTTGCTAAGATTATCGATATTGCGACCCTATTATGGCTTAAAATTGGACCACTAGATTCAATTTGGTATATGCAATGTATTTTTTATTAGTTACTAACTTAGGTAGGAAAATTTTTTTTTGCTCTACACTTGATAACTATTATTATCAACTAATAATTATTTGCCATTTCACCTCCCCTTAACTAAATTTCTGGATCCGCCACTGATTGACATTATCTGGAAAACCAGAAATGATGTGGTATTTAATCACAAAAAGGGTGAATATTGTACAAATCATTCTTCTCTCCAAAAGAGTTGTATTCTGATCATAATCGAGAACAAGGACAACATCATGAATCGGGAATCTGGACCAAGTTGAGCTAGTGATCAAATATTGCACTCATTCGCATCATTTGGTGATTCAGGGATGATAATTCAGATAAATACTTGCAGAAAATATTATGAACTGATTTGAATGCATGTGACAGGGTTGTAGCAGCTCAAGGTGCTTGTTGTCTTTCTCGAGATTTTACGAAACTTCACGAAATATTTCTTATTTTAAAGTTACTGAAATCTATTTTTAAATTCAGAATATGTCAAAATTTTCTGGAGAAAGGAAATAAATATTTTAATCTCCGTATATTGACATACTATAATGTTATGTTAGTATTAATAGTTTGTTACATGAGTGATTATCATATAATATGTAGTCTTTATGACACTAATTTTTTTTATGTAGTATTTAATAGTTTAAAATATATAACTTATATTGTTAAATTGGAAATCACAACCGAAATCTTTACATTTTTCTACACATAACGAAATATTTCTTAAAATTAGGAGAACGAAATCAACTCGAAAAATGAAATCACAATCCTTGGTTCCATTGCAAGTGTTGAGCAAAGTCTTTCTCCCTCGCAACAGATCAATAATGACAACAGCAGATATTGGACTTTGCAGATTCAAGACCTCCTTCTGGGCTTTTTGGAGTTTGATTGTAGTATTGTACATAAGAACCCCTTTCAAGGTTAAAAGTTTCCTGTTAAGACTCTTTATAAGTACCACCAATCCCTTTTGAATCATATGGGGAGGGGTGCCTCTTGCACATGTATGCCTTGAGGATTAATATACAAAAAACCACTTGCATTGTTTTAATTTATTTGCAATCCAGTTTGAGTTGATTTGCATGATTTCACTATTCAAGGATGTTGGAACATATGTGGGTTTTTAAAATAATTTGATTAAAAACGAATTTAAAAACAATGAGTGGATGGCTCCATGATAAACGAATTTAACATTTTCTATTGAATGGAGTGGACGGCTGCTCCATGATTTGCTCCTCGAATCCAGCAGCCAACGTCTACCTATTTTTTCTTGTCGGTTTTCATGCTTTATACCTTCTCTAATCAGAGCTTTAAATAAAAAAAAGAAGGAGAATGATAGTGCATCTATGAGTTTGCTTCTTCCAGCTCTTGAAGCAACAGAGTTTTCTTCTTCTAAGAGACGAAGAAAACAGCCCATGGAATAACAACAATAAAACAGAGAGCATGAAGGGAGCTTCTCCAGTTCTTGATCAACAGAGTTTTCGTTTTCTGTTTGAGAGAAGATGAAAACAGTTCATCTATTAAGCTTGATAGAGAGATTAAAACAGAGAATGAAAATCAGAGCAGAGAGGAGAATGTTTTCCTGTTTTATCTGCTCCCTGCTTCTTCCAGTGTTTTCCTGCAAAACAGAGCAGAGAGATAGTGAGCCTGAGTCTTGCTTCTTCTACCTGCAAAAACAGAAACAGAGTTAAGAGAAAAGAAACACTGTGAGCTAATACGAAACAGTTCTTCGAATCTGTTTTTAGCAAAATTAGTTTTGCTTCTTCCAGTTCTTTGAAACGAAAAACAGAGAGTCTTGTGATCTTCTTCTTCTTCCAGTTTTGAACCTGCAAAACAGAAACAGATTTGATCTTCTTACAAAACGAAAAACAGTTCATACAAATCTGATTTTGCATCTTAGAGTCTCTTCCAGTTCTAGAATGAAGGAAACAGAGACAGTCTTACTGATTGCTAAAATCGTTTTCTGCTTCAAGTTCTACCAGAGTTTTTACAAAAACAGTCCATGTTTTTGAGCTGATTTATTTCAACGATTTATGATTCCGAGCAAATAATGAGAATGAGGGTGAATAGTATACCGTTCATTTGTTGTGCACATTTGAACGAGACAGAGAAGATTCTGGGCTGTTTTATCCTGGGGACGGCGGGGCTACGTAACTGCTAGCACAATCTTGGGCAGAGCCGCGAAACGTCTTAAAGAGAGCGACCTAGTCCGCGACTCAACCCAAGAAATACTGGTACCATTGAGCCTAACTATTTCTGGATTTATTTACAGCAATTGAATCTTATACGGAAGTTACGACAAACAGGTATGTTAAGTATTAATTTACTTCATATATTTTATTTGTTTGTCAAACTATGTTTGCTTACATTAGTATGCTTATTTGCATATGTTATTGCTTGTATGATTAATGTTTGGATGAAAATATGCTTTATATTTGCATATTGAAATTGACTTGAGTAGAACATCCTAGACATTAGTTTAGCAAAATACTTAGAAATGTCTTACTGTGACATATTATGTGCTGATCCATGTAATGTGCTCCAACAATTTTAAGACGAGTTCTTTCTGCCATGATTACAAATACTAAATTTGCTAAACAAAGTTTGCATGTATTTGTAATACAAGAATGCACACATGTGATCACACTAGAAGTGAAGTTGAGTTATGATACTGACTTTAGCTATGGACTATTCCTTGATTCAAAGGGATCCAAGGATAGGTTGGCAAACATTTCTTTGATGAGAAAAATGTATGTTATTGCCATGTTGCTTGAATGTGTCTGTTATGGATCCCATTCTCCTAAACAAAATTTGTTCCAAGGATTGGAATTTAGTTTTGTTTACACTATGATGCTTTTATGTATCCTTGGGTAGTAGTGTTATGAAATTGGGATGAAAGCAAGTTTCTCCATTTATTTGTTTTATAAATTGGTTATGGTAGAATCTATGCAAGGACACAATCCATGGTAATATTTGAAAAAGTTTAGAAAGAGGATTATATTTAAAGATCCATATGATTTAGAGTTTTACAACTACGTTTGCAATATCAGATATCTTTATCTATAATGGTGGTTTACCATGTTGTGTATTTTTAAAGATATTTTTATGGTGACTTTACTACCATATTGAAATCATATTAATTATGATTAACGTAGTTAGAGATTGACATACATATACACATGATGACATGTAAAATGTAGTCTAAACTCTAAAACCTTGGAGGAATAGAACACCATGATTTAATATTAAATTTCATAGAAATGTAACTATGAAATTGATGCTTTCTGAATTGGAATATCATGAAATCTGAATCAATAAATTCCATTTGAACATTTCGTGAGAAGTGAATAATATCATATATGCATGTTACTCTTTAGATAATGAGTATGCAGTTCTATGATAATTATGGATGATTCAGTCTATTTTGGTGAGAACAATAATTGATCTATTGTACAAATTAGAATGCCTCTAATTATCAATACTATTGATGGAAAGAAAAACCATGTGTTTAATAGTTGATGTTTGATGTTAAGCTGACATAAAGAGGCTATAAGGAATCATTTATATACAGATTGACTTGTGGATTTTGTTCTTAATGTCAATAAATAAATGATTATGCTTAGACCATAAGTTGGTCGGACTTCCACATGAGGACATGTATTCTTATGGAAAGAATAAGTTCTCATGATGATGATGATGTTGATGAAAATATAGATCAATTGAAGCTATTGCTTGATTTTGTTGCGGAACTTTGTTATCAAAGTTTGCAACTAAATTCTCAGAGGCTGAACACAGAAAACTTGATGTTTATATCAAAGTTTGAAAAATTCAGAAGCTGAATTTAAGATACGTGTTCTAATGATATTCTTAGTTGATCCTTGAACTTAAAAGAAAAAATGAGAATAGCGAGATGAATAGAATGGGTATCTTATTCGATATTCTCATTTTATGGGTCCTTAAGAATTGAATGCATGGTCCGCTTCAGATAGCAAGAAGACCGTCATTGAATATGCATTCAAAAAGGTAGCTAAACCTGTTTTTGATTAAAGTTAGAAGGACCGAAGTTCAAAAGTCCCTTAATGGGAAGCTTACGTATATTTTTATACATGCTAAGAATAATTTTGTGGATTCTGATTCTTTGTGAAAAGATTTTTTGTGTTTCTCAAGGAATTTTTCATGAAAAGATAAATTGCATTTATAGTGGGGGTTATTTCGAGGAATAGTGGGGGTATATCCTCAAATAACGTGCCTATGATAAGGATGCATGAAACTGATAAAGTCATAGAATCTGAGCCTAGGAGAAGTAAACGGAAATGAACTTCTTGGCCCCGATTACTATGTATTTTCAGTAAAGAAGGGTTTCCTTAGATTTTAAGGAGCCTTAATAGATGCAATTGAAAAGGTCATGAGGTACCTTAAGAGGACTACGAACCTCGGATTACAGAAGTTTTCCGCTGTCCTTGAAGGATAAAGCGATGCTGATTGGAACACCCTTTCAGATGACTCCAAAGCCACCAGTGGCTATATTTTCAATATAGCTGGTGAAGCTGTTTCTTGGAAGTCAAAGAAACAGACCATTTTGGCACAGTCCACGATGGAGTCAGAGATTAGAACATTAGCTACGGCTAGTGAAGAAGCAGTTTGGTTGAGAACCATGCTAGCAGAGAACCCTTTATGGGAAAGATTGATACCAGATGTCTTGATCCAGTGCGATAGTTCCGCGGCTATTGCAAGAAAAATACAGAACCGTTATGATAACGGCAAGAAACGACAAATACGTCGTAAGCACAGTACGGTTAGAGATTTCTATCTACTGGTGTTGTGAGATCGGATCAAGTACGAACTGATGTGAACTCGGCTAATTCTTTGACGAAAGTATTAGTTAGAGCGAAGGTTTTTGAAACCTCGAAAGGAATGGGACTAAAGCCCTTAGATTGATGAGTTATTCATGACGGTAACCCAACCTATAGACTGGAGATCCCAAGAAATAGGTTCAAAGGGTAATAACAAGTTGTGAATGATATGATGTGAATCATGCTGACAAAATAACGATCTCATTCCTAGAATACAGCATGAATTCCTGAAGCGATAGTAGGATGAGTTAAAAAACTCTTAATGATGTCTATACTCTATGTGGAGTGGAGTACCTAGCTACAGGAGTACTCTTGATAGACTCACCTAAGTGATTGTGGAAGTTTGGCCGCTTCCTATGGAATTTGTGGGCAAAATTCCTAGAGCCTTCACTTACTGGGATATACGTGCATGGCCGTAAAAGCACGGGCTTTTTAGACTTCACCCAGGAAAAGGTTGTGCGTGTAATGTCTGTTAGAGATAGAGTTCAAAACTACGAGTTACTCTAGTATAATCTAAAGCATGAACACTACGCAAGAGTTCAAGTCGAAAGACACTTTTGTTTATGCACAATCTTATTTTTTGAAAGATTGCTCGATGAAAAATTGTTTTTTCAATCCAAGTGGAGGATTGTACAATTGTTTTAAAAATCCAAGTGGGGGATTGTTGGAACATATGTGGGTTTTTAAAATAATTTGATTAAAAACGAATTTAAAAACAATGAGTGGATGGCTCCATGATAAACGAATTTAACATTTTCTATTGAATGGAGTGGACGGCTGCTCCATGATTTGCTCCTCGAATCCAGCAGCCAACGTCTACCTATTTTTTCTTGTCGGTTTTCATGCTTTATACCTTCTCTAATCAGAGCTTTAAATAAAAAAAAGAAGGAGAATGATAGTGCATCTATGAGTTTGCTTCTTCCAGCTCTTGAAGCAACAGAGTTTTCTTCTTCTAAGAGACGAAGAAAACAGCCCATGGAATAACAACAATAAAACAGAGAGCATGAAGGGAGCTTCTCCAGTTCTTGATCAACAGAGTTTTCGTTTTCTGTTTGAGAGAAGATGAAAACAGTTCATCTATTAAGCTTGATAGAGAGATTAAAACAGAGAATGAAAATCAGAGCAGAGAGGAGAATGTTTTCCTGTTTTATCTGCTCCCTGCTTCTTCCAGTGTTTTCCTGCAAAACAGAGCAGAGAGATAGTGAGCCTGAGTCTTGCTTCTTCTACCTGCAAAAACAGAAACAGAGTTAAGAGAAAAGAAACACTGTGAGCTAATACGAAACAGTTCTTCGAATCTGTTTTTAGCAAAATTAGTTTTGCTTCTTCCAGTTCTTTGAAACGAAAAACAGAGAGTCTTGTGATCTTCTTCTTCTTCCAGTTTTGAACCTGCAAAACAGAAACAGATTTGATCTTCTTACAAAACGAAAAACAGTTCATACAAATCTGATTTTGCATCTTAGAGTCTCTTCCAGTTCTAGAATGAAGGAAACAGAGACAGTCTTACTGATTGCTAAAATCGTTTTCTGCTTCAAGTTCTACCAGAGTTTTTACAAAAACAGTCCATGTTTTTGAGCTGATTTATTTCAACGATTTATGATTCCGAGCAAATAATGAGAATGAGGGTGAATAGTATACCGTTCATTTGTTGTGCACATTTGAACGAGACAGAGAAGATTCTGGGCTGTTTTATCCTGGGGACGGCGGGGCTACGTAACTGCTAGCACAATCTTGGGCAGAGCCGCGAAACGTCTTAAAGAGAGCGACCTAGTCCGCGACTCAACCCAAGAAATACTGGTACCATTGAGCCTAACTATTTCTGGATTTATTTACAGCAATTGAATCTTATACGGAAGTTACGACAAACAGGTATGTTAAGTATTAATTTACTTCATATATTTTATTTGTTTGTCAAACTATGTTTGCTTACATTAGTATGCTTATTTGCATATGTTATTGCTTGTATGATTAATGTTTGGATGAAAATATGCTTTATATTTGCATATTGAAATTGACTTGAGTAGAACATCCTAGACATTAGTTTAGCAAAATACTTAGAAATGTCTTACTGTGACATATTATGTGCTGATCCATGTAATGTGCTCCAACAAAGGAGATGCATATGAGAGCCAAAGGGGTATAGCTTTCTTTGCATCTTCCTAGTCTTGGATCAGTACAGCTTTCTTTCTTCCTATATTATATACACACCCACACAGCATCTTGATCCATGGTCTGCAGGGGTAGTCGAAACTGTCATCGTTCTTTAATTATTCTTCAAGCCAACCAATGGATGAGGTACACTTGGAGTACGGGATTAGAGGACCAGGTGCGAACCCGGTTCGGGATCTTGATCCATCAAACGCGCCATTTGCCACATGAGGGCTGTTTTCTATATCTACACATCCAATTTGGGGCAGTGAATCTAAACTAGTATAGCTGCAATCATCGTTTAGCTCGCATTCTTCACTACCGTCTTTCTTGGATGCAGTATCCAGTGTTTCGTCTGGCAAATCGTTTTGCTCGCAGAGATCTTGCCTACCATTTCCTGATGTCACATTGTCATTAGATTGGCTGTCATTATTTTGGATTACCAGATGACCAGAGATGGTTTTCTTCTTATGGTCATACTTCTCATTGAATTCATTGCTGTCACTGTCTTCATGCCCACTACACACATCTCCTACGTTGTATGTAGGCACAGAACTCGTCTCTGGTTCTTCAGAGGCAACAGCTCTTGCTTCTGTCAGTTGACCACTTCCACTTTCACTTTCACTGCATTCTTCCTTTTGACCATCTTCATCCATTAATTCTTCAGAAACCTCTGCTTCATAATGTTTTTCTGTCAAATCTTTCTGTTTCTGGGATATGTGACGATGTGTCAGAGCTATTGCCTTGTGCTTAGATGTCCAATCACAGCGGCTCCAGAGATAAAGCAGGACTGGTCTCAAACTCCACCGCTCCATTTGCTTTAAGCTGACAGATCCGAATAAGTAGGACTAGCAAGATAAACACAACATGTTAAGAATGAAGAGGAAATATGAAAGTCTAAGAAATTGTATGTAATCAAATTATCGTCTTACCTTGTTTTTTATTTCCACACTGTCCTCCCATATAAGATCATATGCTTCCTTTTCGTCTAATCTGACAAGTATTTAAGAAAATGAGATTAGAGCGGCAGAGAGAGAGAGAGAGTTGCAAGGATTACCTTTTTGTTTCCCAGGGAACAATGAGTATCAGGAGCTTTGGCTTGAACTCCAGAACATCCTCAATCAACTTGTCTACCAAATCAGCTCCAACTCCAAGAGGAAATTTCAGCCCAATTATCTATTTTTTGTAAAACAAAAATACTATTGTTATGAAGATGAAGAAGAACAAATAGTTGTGCCTAAAAGAAAGCACTAAGCTCAGAGCTATACAGGGGAAGTATGGCCTTTCAAAGCAGAAACAATTATCTATTATTAAACAATCATAGTCTACGAAAAATGAGAACCTTGGACAATTTTGTTCACCATCTTACCAAGTGAGACCCAGTGGGGAGTTCCTTTCGACATACATTCATCCAATCTCTGTTCTGAAAATTATGATCACTCTGTAATGAAAATGTTAGCGTTCATACTATAAAGGCCTGAATACAATCACATGTAATAGCTAGCACTAATAACCTTGCACCCAATTCCAACATATCTTCCAGGTCCATTTTTATTAATAAAATGAAGTAAATAAATAAATAAATAAAAATCCATGTTTTGATTGGGACAACAGTGATACTAAATGGAAACCGACTACAAGTAGCTAAAGTGTATAAAAAGAAAGTATTGCTACCAGAAAATGGAAGAACAAAGTCATGAAGAAAGGAAGAATAGAAGATATATAAATCGAGTTACTTGGCATTCACATATTTTACTTTTACAAAAGCAAAAACAACTGTATGTTATATCTTCAGTTACTTTGTTTATTACTTTGACCTTACTAACCTGCAGAAAAACATTAGCATATCGTCAAGCTTTCGGTTAAACAAAATAACAACTATTATTTTCCCGAACAATAATAATTTGGTTTTCTAGGGGACATCTAACTGAACAGTATTGAATATTTTGACAAGCCTCGGGATTTTATTGAAAAAATATCCTCTGACAATACTGTCAGGTTGACCATGAGCAGTCCAAGATATCTGCTTAGCAAAGGCTCTGATGTGAACATTCTTATATGTGCAAGCATAGACAAGCCCACACGAGCCTCACCTTTTACTTGTTTTAGATCGTGTCATTTTTACCTCTATTTTTAGTCGGTTTGTTAGGCACAAACTTAACAGTATGTTTGCTTGCATATAACCTGATTCCGTGGAAAGTAACCAAACTCAGTTAGATTGGATCAAACACACCCCAAGAGGTTTGATATGATGCTAAGTAGCCTAGTTTGATTTGTGAGATCAATAACTTGAGTCTTGTGATGATTTATGCTTTATCGCCCTATTTACATCAACGGTGACTCTAAAGCATGTTGTGATCTTGAAGTTCGATAAAAAGAAGTAAAGAACAATGGTGGAGACCAGGAACAAGACTATTAATAGCCATGTTGAACATTTGGAGAAGTCATTCAATGAAAATTGCAAGAACCAAAGTTGGAAAAATATGATTCTTGAACATGATGGGGAATCTGATTAGCCAAAATTACTAAAAGCCCAACTAGCAGAGCTATCTCCCTTCCAAATACAATTGATCCACTCTGTCTATCACACTAATCCCTTCTGCAAGAGTGAGACATTCTGAGCCAAGAGAGCTAGAAAGATGGCCATGGAATGTTCTGCGTCAACCTATAATCTGCCCACAAAGATGTCGACAATTTGATTTATGCTGAGGGGATACATGTCTTGCCTCCTATGGGGAGTTTGGTCACATTGCTGTAGGGTTGAAAACTGAACCGTCATTTCGGTTTTTCACCTAAACCGTGAACCGAACCGACTTAGGTCGGTTTTTAAAATTTTCAAACCGAAACCAAACCGATCATTAACAAAACCGATCCGAAATTGAACCGATTCTAATTTATGCAAACCGTAACCGAACCGACTAAAATCGAACAAAAACCGAAAATAAAACCGAACCGAACTGAATATTTTAAACATATTATATTATTTACATATAAAATATATTTTATTTAATATATATTCGGTCGGTTAGATTTGGTCGGTTAAAATCACATAACCGAATCGACTACTTCGGTTTTGAATTTTTTTAAAACCGAAACCGATCCGAACCGAATTTAAACCGAACCAATCGGTTCGGTCTTGATCGGTTTAATCGGTTTGATCGATTTTTTGTTCAGCCCTACATTGCTGATACACCCCTTTGGTAAGGGGCATAGTGCCCTTACTAGAGATAAGAACCCAAGTCATTCTGGACAGCAGAGACCACATGGGGGACGTGGGAACCTGCAGGGATAGTAAGGAAATGGGCACTATTCACGTTAAGTCGGGTACTGATAATTTAATGGTAACAGCCCCTGTCACACTTTGGGAAATGATCAAGTTAACATGGATGTCATTTACAAGTGTGGGAAAAGGCTTTGAGAAGATGGAAAATTGAACAAAATAACTTATGTTATTGGATGGCGAAGATGGAAAAGGCTTTTGGGAACAATTGTAATGAAGATCGAAGGTACCTAGTTGAAGGGTTATGCTAAAATTAGCAGAATAAATTTCAATCTAGTCACGAGGGTGTTAGTATTTGGTAAGCAACGTGTCTCTTCATGAGGAAAATGGTAAAAGATTTGAGAGGAAACTTTTTACATGGAAAAATGTAAAATAAAATAGCGATGTATGTATTTAGATCCCCTATGATTTTGTCCTTCGTTTCTCTACTATGTGCAACATCCACCATGGTGCCAAAGCTTCTAACTGCTATAAAAGGAAGAAAAACATGCTCTTGTTTCTCAAGTTGAGTAACAAGAGCATGTTAAGTTTAATTTCATGGCTAATTATACTGGAGTATCTTCCTTTACGAGCTTAGTGGTTAATTAAGGAAAGTTTCCTATCTGAATAATAATTCCTTAATTAATTAAGACAAGAAAAGTTTCTTTGTTGGACAAAGTTTCCTTGTTGGAAAGTTTCTAATTTAAATTAGGCTTCCTTGTTAAATTAGAACAAGGAAAATTTCATAAATCAATTAGGAAATTGGAATAAAGAAAGTTTCTCCTTGAGGGATAAGGAAAGTAATAAGGAAACACTTTCCCATTAGGAGTAGGTTTTCCTTATTTGGTTAAAACAAGAAAGTTCTCGTTGAGGGACAAGAAAGTAATATGGAAATGTTATCCTATTATGAGTAGGCTTTCCTTGTTTGGTTAAAACAATAAAGTTCTCCTCGAGGTATAAGGAAAGTAATATGGAAATTCTTTCATATAAGGAATGGACTTTTTTTTTATTTGGTTTGGACTTGTTTAGCCTATACAGTATCTTTGTATATAGGTTCAAGACATCCAAAGAATTCAGAAGAATCTAGAGGATCCAGGCTAAAGAGATGTACATCCATAACTTGTAAGCAGAGCTCTCAAGGGACTTATAAGCCTCAAGAGTTTATTCTTGAGGGAGAAGCCTATCGAAGAATTTGTTCTTAGGGGAGTATTAGAATCTTTATTAGTTAATAAGATAGCAAAAGTTGGAGCTTCAAGAGAATTTGTTCTTGAGAAGTTAAGAGTCTTAAGAGAGTTTGTTCTTGAGAGGTTGGAGCCTCGATAGTATGTAATCTTTGTGAGATAGCAAAGGTTGAGCCTCAAGAAAGTTTATGTTTTGAGAGGTTGAAATCCTTGTTCTAATAATATAGTGGAAGGATTAGAAAAAACTTTGATTGTCTTTTTTTTTTATTTTTTTTTTATTTTTAAATAATTGTTTCCGCATTAGCTCCTAATCGCATTGCGTATCAGTTAAGGTATTGATCATTGTTGACTATGCCCACCACTTTAAACTTGAGGATGAGTTCTCACGCGTTGGAGAAAATGACATGGGTGTTATGCATGTGGATGTGCGATATCAGTTATGAGTCAATCTTTTTATATGTTAAACGACACCATTTTTACAATAAAAAAAGCATGTTGACACCCACATATAATCTCAACAGACACTCCATGTTTAAATGATCAACTTTTTCACATATCTTTGGAAAGTTTCAATTCTATACTAATGTTACAAGCACATTGGGTATTTGTGATTTTGTGGGAGCTGGATCTAAATAATGATTTTTAAAATACTTGATAAGAAAGAATTTGGTCTAAGAGCCTACAATAACAAGCATGAAAAAACCACTACAACCAGAAGGAGAATTACATAACCATCAAATATCGCTAACCATAGAAGATTTGTTTGAGAGATTTGGGGTTTAGGGATTTTGCAAAAACGTAGTATTGTTTATGGG
The DNA here is from genome assembly GCA_963556465.1 of Berberis vulgaris. NCBI lineage: Eukaryota > Viridiplantae > Streptophyta > Magnoliopsida > Ranunculales > Berberidaceae > Berberis > Berberis vulgaris. The sequence continues at coordinate 81,475,936 of OY747132.1, read as the reverse complement.
ATCAACTGTGAAATTAATCCAACTTCTTACTGATTTATACTTCTACATCCTATTTAAAATTTTAAATAAACCATCAGAGATCCTTGCACCATCATGAGAATCAAGATAAGGCCAACTGCTTAACAAACAACTCTTACAGCGTGAAAATAAACAAGAACAGCAAAAGTACCTTTGGTTGGAAAATGTCATAGTTCTTTAAGGAGAACCTTTTTCCAGTCTCTTCAAGCTTTTCTCTCATTACAACATTATAGTCATCAGCATCTTGGCAGAAATTAGCTATCTGTAAGAAGGAACACATAAAAAAGAAGCTTCAATCTTTAAACAAAGAAAGACAGATGAAAGAAAATATATTCATTTAAGAAGTGAAGAATTCTAGAAGAAAAATGTTGACAAATTCCTACAACGTATTGATATTTGATTAAACACCAAAGTTTGTCATCAAAGACTACAATTATCAAATAGATTTAAATCCCTTTAATACATTCCAGTTTAACCTTAGCCCCACCAGAACCAACAGAGTGTCCTATTTGATCTGAAGGATCTACGGTTGCATAATGGGTAGAATAGAACAAAATGAGACATGATGATTCATCAAATCAATGATGTTCCATTCCAATATATAAATATTTTTTTGGTGAAATCCACCACAAGTGAAGTATTGGACGACTTGAATTTTTTCTGAGATAACACTTTTTCTCACATGCAAGTCTAAATGAATTAGTCATACTTCTTGCGACTTCTTTATGACGTTATTACTTAATAGTTAATATTAATCAACACAAAACACATTCAGTATTGTCACTAACTTAGAAGCTGAAATTCATTCTCTTGTTAATTATGCACACTCCACTTTTAATAGATTGTTCATTCTCTTTTTGTTCGAACCCTACTTTTAGAAGATTGCTCATTGACTCATTCTCTTTTTCTTCGAATAAGAACCAATTGGTTCTTATTGGTTCTAAATAAGAAGTGGTCCACTTTCACCGGGTGCTTGTTTTTACTTCTAATCAGAACCAGAAGTTCTTAATAGGTTTGTATTCAGAGCAATTTAATAAGCACCAAGGAGGTGCTTAGTGCTTAGTGTTGAGTGCTAAAAAAACACCTTAGGATTACTATTCTAAAAAGAGCATTATCGTCTTGAAACCTTCCATGTTTTCAAGAAAGGATAAGATTGGATATGTTTGCTGCAAACTCCTGAAGAAAAATGTTCGTTCACCAGAGGATAACTTGCATTTTAATGGTATATGACAACATTTGTCCACTAGAGGATATTTGGCAATTCAATGCTTTGTTGCACATGCTACTAAACAAGAAAAGGGGAGGGCTGGTGTGTCTTAAAATGTGAACAAAACAGTGAAGAGGGTTAAAAGTGTTAGTTGTGCTTTATTGGTTCAGACCTTAAATTTTCTCATTAGGTAGAATTTAATTCACATGCGCTTGGATACAGGCAAGCCAATTGATTTCCCTAATCAGAACCCATGGCAAAAAGTCTTAACACCAGATGCTCGAGTTGTCTTTGATGATGTAAAATATAATCTCTTTTCCCCACCAACTTGGTTGTAGTAACTAGTAGGTCAGCTGGTAGACTTATATTGGATGGTATCAAGAGTCCAGGGTTTTGAACCTTGTCGAAGGCGTTTAATGGTTCTAGAATCCAATAAAAACCATGCTTGCCTTTAAGAAAAAAAGAAGAAGAAGGCACTTGGACAAGGCACAAGGCAAATTGAACATTTTTCTTTTTAAGTGCTACCCCTCCCACCCAAACATCTTTCAAAAAATTAACCTTATCTCCTCTTCCTATCGCCACCTTGACCCTTGAATAAAATATTTAAGTATTGGTACCATATATACTTCTAGTCATACTCGGCTTTATCTCGAGATACCTCATTCCATAAGCAATCTCCTTCCGTTCCAAACCTCCACAACCACTTGAACAATACTGCCTTATTCACCACTTATTCTAAATAAAGAAGGTCTTGTATTGAATGGGTTTGATTGGTTCCTAGGAAAATATGTACTAATTTGGCGACGAGAATAGGGTGTGCGGAAAGCATTGGAATGTGTCTCAACGTTTAATACAGAAACGACGCATTGGACATGTCGACTAAAATGTCCCAATATGAGAATGTACATTACCATATATTTGTTTACTCAACTATAAACTATATTTTAATAGTAATCTTTTACTTGTAAATTACTATTGCTACATGTGTGTTACAAACTTTCCATAATATCCATATGGCACTTATAAAAAAGATTTGAAACATTGGAAGGATGTATTAATTATCTATGGACAGAGTGTCCTATGAGAGTCCAATTCATTTAAAAACGAAGTATCCACGTTTCACTGTTGCATATAATACAATACAACCAGATAACACGCTTATTGGAGAAAAATAATTAGTTCTTACCATGTCACCATTCTGTAAATACCAATGAAGCTTCTCAACAATCTGCACATGAAAATGCATGCTATCAGCCTTCATCTAAGTGTGTAATAGAAGCTACATATTGCCAACCATTCTATTTGAACATGACTACATCTGATGGAGTAGAAATTTCAAAAACTTTATGAGAGGGTGATCTACATGCATTTCCACACAAAACCAATATATTTTAAAATTTATAGGCGAGTGAAATAGGCACATATAACTTTCTTTGTAAAAAATATGCCCCATATCTATATAATAAATCGGATAGAACTTAAATGCACCAAGATAAGTTTGTATATAAACTTAGTTCATGGTTGAGGTTTATTGCATCCAATGGTTGGACTTTTATGTCTTACCCTCAAGCAACCCACAATAAGAGAGTTGCCTTTTATGTCTTACATTCACACAATCCACGATAAGATTGCATGGGTTCGATTCCCATACCCAACATTTGAGTTACTTGCATGGAATAATAAAAACTTAAAGGGTAATTTCTAACATGCTTACATAAATAACACGACTATCGATAGTGTATATTTATTTGCTAAATGAACTTTGACGAGTTATGATGGGGTGTTAATTTTTTTAAAAAAAATTCTAGAAATTTCTATAAAACACAATGTTAAAATCTATCGTGCCAACGACACGAACAATATATCTATATTACAAATCAGGATGGTGTTTGAGGTTGGAGATAAAAGACGGCTGAGATTTACTCAAATATAAGAATCTAACGGATCGTATAGAACTTAAAGCACCAAGAGTGCATGGGTTCGATTCTCATATCCAACATTTTGATATTTATTTATTTTTCTTCAATTGTTGATGGTGGAGATTAGGCATGTAAATATGAAGGATGAAAAGTTGAAAACTTAAGGGTGAACATGTTTTGACAAGTTCTAAACTTTTATCGTGCCAACGGCACGGAAAATACCCTAGTATATATATATATATATAGCGAGTGAGGCAGAAGTTTGAAAATTTGCTTTAAACAATAACTATAAAACAACCAAGAATACAACGACCCCAACCGTAAAAAAAAAAGAAATTATTAGTCCCACATTCCCAATAAGAGCATGCCCCCTTTTGTCTAATTTTAAGACTAGCGTAAATGATGCAGGGCATAGAAGAGGAGTGATGAATCCGGCCACAAAACACAACAACCTTCAATGGCTTTCGAATTTTTCAAGAAAAACAAACAGAGAAAATATCTCTAATTTCGTTTTCCAATTCCCCACCCCCCACTGCCCTTGGGCTTACAACGCTATAAATAGAGAAAACATTCAGTTACTAAAGCCTAGAAAATTCAAAATTCAGCGACTGATTCAGCAACTAGTTCCTGTCAGCAACTGATTCCTACCAGCTTTTCTAAACATCGAGGAAACGCGCGAGGGAGAGAGAGTGAGGGATGGGTGTCCCCCTCGAGATGTGCGCTATTGCACATCTCGAGGGAGATGGGTGGTTACACCCATCCCTCGCTCTCTCTCCTCGTGTGTTTCCTCGACGTTTAGAAAAGCCCTGATTCCTACACTACATCAGTAAACCAATTAAGGAAAAAACTGAATATCCACCTTCGATTTCATTGGAAGTAGGTAAGTTCTAGATTAGAGACTATCACCATAAAGAGAAATGCTTCCTAATTTTTACCCTTAATTCTTGTAGTTTAACTTTATCCGTTCATTTTAACTCAAAATTGAAGCAACCAAGAGGTGCCCATTGTTGGATTGTCTCTGCTTCCTTTTTCTGGAAATTTCTGTAATCTATTTAGAGGCCTTCAATACTAGATGGAAAGAGACTAACCCCAACAACCAGAAATTAAAAGTAAATAAATGAAATTTTTTTCTGAAAAAATGGTATAGATCTAGCCAAATATAAGCAAACAAACATAAAACAAAAACCCAGCAGCTCTGTAATGATGTAACGGTGCCAGAAATTGAAGATTTCAACTAATAACAAGCAATTATTCAACTTAGTTACCTGATTTAGAGTTTCTGTTTCGCAATCAGCTTCTGCAACCTCAACACTGCAGTCTTCCAACTTCTGTGAGGCTATCCGAATAGTCTGAAAGGCAATATTTCAGGTATGAGTACTGTCAACTAAGAGTTTAAACTTTCGCAAAATAACATAATCATCAAAATAGTATCCCAGAATAATAATAAACACGAAATACCTCCACAGATTCCTCAACCATTCTCAGTGGAGTAGCCTTTTCTTTGTTTGACAATGCATGAGCAGATGGTACATTTTGCTTTCCAATAACTTTCTCTGAGCTTCTTAAAGAGGATTTTTCTTTCATGAAATCCGCTAATCTACACAGCAGAACATAACATTTCATAACGTGGAAAGCCAAAAAGAATGTGCATTTAGACTTCACACTCTGGTAAGCTCAAGCTGTGTACTTTACCTTTAAACTATAAGCTAATAACTTTAAATCCTTAAATCGCACACACAGACAAAGCTGGTACATTACCTCTCTTCTCCGTCAGTGTCTAAAATATGTGAAGAACTGCTTGGTTTCTTCTTAAGAGGGCTACATTTCATGGCTGTTTCACGTTTCTTGCATGCCACAGCTCTCTTCTTAGGTTTGAGAAGCACCAAAATATTATTCAGTGTTGGATCTATTTCTCCCTCCTCCAACAATTCATTGCATTCATTTATTGCAAAGGACTTGTCTACTACCCTGGAGACCTTGTCCTGCATTTCTGAGGGGTGTTTTAGTTCCCTGTTCTGTTCAGAATCAATCCCTTGTCTAGAACCATGTTTCCCATCCTCTTTAGTAGAATCACTTTCTTTTGCTGCAGTGGATACCATTTCAACTTGTTTTTGTGTCTCTACGGGAGCTCTTGTAGAATAGACTTTAGAAACTACACATTTCTTTGCCACAACTTTCTTTTGGCTTGATATGAAATCTGGAGGTCGTTTTTCTATTGCTTCTTTACTAGTTTTAATAGGAACTGTTTTCCCCACTTTCTTTTGAGAATCAATCCCTTGTCTAGAACCTTGTTCCTCATACCTTTTAGTAGAAACATTATGCTTTACTGCAGTCCAAACCTTTTCAACTTGCTTTTGTGTCTCCACAGGAACTCCCATCCAATGAATTTTAGACACTATGCTTTTCTTTCCCACAACCCTCTTACTTGATTGCAAGTCTGATGGTCGTTTCTTCATTGCTTCTGCACTGGTTTTAGAAGTATCATTTATTTGTATATTCTTTTGAGAATCAGTCCATTGTCTACAACCTTGTTCCACATTCATTCTAGTAGAATCGTTGTCTTTTACAGCAGTCAATGCCGCCTTCTCAATTTTTTTTTGCATATCTGCAGGAACTTCTGTTGTAGAATAGAGTTTTGAAACTAAGCGTCTCTTCTTTACCACAACCTTCTTTTGGCTTGTATGTGGATGTGAAGGTGATCTTTTCTTCACGGTGTCGACATTGGGAAATATTATGTGGTTTCTTGCTGGTGCCATGGTAGTCGCATCGATCTCATGCTTGCTGATATGGAGAATCAACAATTATTTAGCAGGTTAGAAGACAAATTAGAAACAAGCACCACGAGGAAATGAAAACTTACAAGCAATATATCAAGGCGCGATTTCTTGGCAGCAAACCATCCCAACCTCTTACAAGCGACATATCTGGTGAAGCTGTAAAAGAAATGCCGCTGTACAAGTAGCTAAACTTTTCAGAAACTGAAGTATGAATTTATTCAGGTACGAAGGGGAAAGAAACCCTCATCAGGTTTTCCACGAAATGTACGACAACATAGAAGAAACGTAAATCAGCAATAGTACCTAGGCAAACATTTTCTATGGTATGCCTTCGGACAGCGTCTACACACAGCAAATTGCAATGCTAGAACCTCCTTATTTTCTTCTTTTTTACAGAAACGGCACTTATGAACTGGACAAGTAAATGACTTCCCTACAGCAATTTTTTTCTCAGTGCATTGGGCTTCAGCTTCATTCCCAGGATGGAGCAATTTAGCAACACATCGGGCGTGATAAAAATAACCACAAGACCCAGAATTGCAGTGGAATACCTGAAAAGTAATCCATGAAAAAAAAAATTGAATTCATCATAACTATGGTTTGTGCTCAGAAAGTTTTCAATAAAATTAGCATCTCTGCTATTAAAGCCAGAAGAAACTTTCGGAGCATCTCTCTCGGAACAGTGGAGATTATAACATCTCTATCTGATAACCATACTCAAAATTAAGGTGGAGATTAAGACATCTTAAAAGCAATGGTTGTAGATTAAAACATCTAGCTGTCACCCCAGTCATAATTGGTAGATCAAGGGTCCAGATTAAGTCATTTATAGGCCTAAAAAACCGCTGATCCAGATTATAACATCTCTATCATATCCCTGTCTGAACGGTGGAAATTATAGCATCTCTATCTCATAACAAAATTCAAAATTAAATGGGGGAGATTAATACATCTATGTCACAATGTAACTCATTGAAAACGACAAGACCTCTCTCCAACCATGTCGTCACTTAGTACAAACGATGAGATGAAATTTTTAGTCATTGTGATTATTGCGACCTTCCATGCTAGAATCTATATCCAGAGTTCCACTATCCTTGGACACGTTTCAATGGGTGACCCAAAGTTGTTCGATAAAACAACATTAATCTACCCATTTTTTTGTCTTCATATTGGACTGGTTAGAATTAGGTATTTGGAAGTTCAGTTAAGTAATTCCTCATCGACATATGTTTCTTTGACATTGAATTTTATTTAATTCTCACTCTGATTTTGAATTTCGTTAGGGTTTGTGAATGGGGGAATAGTAACTTTAATTTGATTTGAGAATCAAACTAAAAACTTTTTTTGTATTGATCAATGGAGATAAAGTGTCCTTGATTAAAGTTCTTCTAGAAATCTTTGACGGTGATGAACATAGTCATCTATCAAATGTTTTAAATATGGACAAATATCTACACATTGTGAATATTAGTCAGACCGTGAAAAAAACTCTTTCGAACGAGGTTGCAAAAGATGAGATGGAAAGAATGTGTGGCTCTTTGTTATGCAAGTCCCTCCTTCATAACTTATGGCTTATGGTGCCATTAACTTAAAGGAAAACTGGTTGCTTATTTACTAAATCGTTAGGTGAAAACTACAATTCTCTAGCAGTTGTTAGTTGTTTCGTGTTTTTTTTAATTAATTGAAGAGGGATTCTTGTGAATATGTGTTTGAAAATTATCAATTATGGTAACTACACAAAACAGAATGGGAAGTAGACATGGTAAGTTGATGTTTTCTAAATACCTTTGATGATTTTTTGTGTTGGTGATTGGAATGAGCTTGCAGATGCATATACAATTAGTTGTTGCTCTAGATAATTATCTGAAATTAGGAGGGATGCCATTGATTTAATTTGAGAAATTTTCTGTGATAAATTGAGTCAGGACTTTGGTTCTTTCTGAAATCTGAACCATGTAGCTGGAAAAAAAAAAGGCCCATTCTCACTAAGATAGGTCCAAATAAGAAAAAATTTTCTACTGTGTGTTTTATTTTTTATTGGAAAATAAATAGTATTGCAACTTTCTTTTATAAAAATATTAGTTTATGTATAATGTATACATATTCATTTGATCATTCTTATACGACTCATAGAAAGAAACTAAATTCATGCATGACATTGAACTTATTGCCTTCACATCCCCTTTTGCTCGACATATTGTTTAAAGAAGGCATACTCCCTTCTTATTGATGACAAATTCTATCTTTCCTTGGTAGAGTTTCTATCTATCCACTTGATATTTCACGAAATGTTGTAAAACTACGAATTACATGTAATTTGATGGTGAAAGATTGACTTTACTTTGACAGTGTAGTACGTCATTGGGATTTCTACTTTGTATACTGATAATATAATTTTTCTCATGTTTAAAGTTGAGTGTAGTTAATGTGTATAAAGAAGATGATTGTTACAACTTACATTGTTAGTTGTTAGAGTGTTAAACTTTGTAATATAAGTTGTATAACCTTACAAAAGCGGACTAGCGCGTGCATGGTGCATCGCCATGCTTGACAGCTAGTATCTATATATAGATGAAGAGACTTCTAGAAATAAGGGTACCCGATAAAACAAACTACTCATTGAAAGTCATCCATTTTACATCAAAACTTCATATGAAAAAAGAACTGTCACTTGAGAATGTAGATTGCAATCAACTAAGAAATATAAACCCACTGCTATTAAAGTATGCATAGAAATAAATAACACAGTAGAAGAAATGGGTTCTCAAAACATAATAATAAGGTAGCCAATAAAGGTTAAACTACTCACAAAAACATCCAACATTTTTTTTTCAGATGAAGACACACAGATATCAAGGAGACAGATTTGTGATGCAATAAAGTTTACAAAATAGCAGAGACACCTTAAACATGATAGAGCAATGGTCAATGAAGATTTGCGACACCTCATGAAAGAAACTGAATAAATTGATACATAACATCTTTACCTCAGCATCAAACGATTTCTTGGATGAGCCCAGCTTTCCACAAGCAAAACATTGGTGCTGTTCATATTGGCAGTTCAAACACAAAAAATCCTTTGCCTGCATAATACAAAATGGAGGTAAGCTATTATCTAAGAAAATACACTTAAAGAGAGTATAACAGAAAACACACTCAATAAGAAGGTAATGGGAAGGTGCATACCTCTACTCGAGCCTTAGAGAGGCCAAGGGATTCGCAGTGCACATCTATACCTGCATCTACCGTTGCATGGAAGGCCCTCAAGCATTTCCCGTCACAACTATATCCCGACAGAGTTGAGACCAACAGAATAGGAGAAAAAAAGACTTTAACATACACAGTAACACAAATACATAAATATCATGCCAAAGAGCATGAATCTTCCTAAACAGTACATTAACTTTTAAAATGTTTGGTCATAGTTTAAGGTACTTCTTTTAGTAGTATATTATGCTATTGAACATTTCAATAAACTAAACTAAACTACGATAAACATTATTAAAAGATAAATAAAAGACCATAAATTTTATTCAATCAATCCCACTACAATGCTCAACTCTATGTATCTTCTTTAGCAACTAACCCTAACCCTACTTTGGCTAATGCCCTAACTAATATGGCTTTATTACACTTGGCCCAATTACAAATAATACTAATTAAGTACCCCCTTACATCAAACTTATACAAATATATACACATAATATGAAACTACTACGAAGAGCGAAGCTCTTTTTAACACTGAAATTGTTCGAAAACACCCTCTTCTCAATATTTGTCAATAAAAAAATGTTATGGTATCCACAAAAGCCTGATTGTAAAGGAAACAAAAGACGAAAAGTAGTTTCGAGCACCCAATTTCACAAATACCAAAATTTTCCCTACACTTAGAAGAAATAAAAACCAAAGAACTAGGGTTGTTTAAAAAGGTGAACCGACCAAACAGCAAATAAAATCCTGACTAAACCAAGCCAAAATGAACGGTTTGATTCAGTTTTCGGTGCACTCAGTTAAGTATCGATTTTGAAAACTGATCAATCAAATGACTGCGATTGGTTTTCAGTTATAACAGAACTTTAACCTATCAATCTAACATTCCTCTTTTTAGTATTTTGGAGTTGAAAAATGGACCATCAAATCATGAAAAAAGGGTATGTTCCACTTATTGTATACTTTCTCTTCCTCTCTAGTTAGTTTCTCCTTTTCCTTTAGATCCATATCTTCCCATCTCTCATTTCCTCTCTAGTTCATAAATGTTTGGTGTAGAGTATCCGTGAAGATGCGATCGAAATGAGTTCATTTCATTTAAATTTGACTACACAAGTTTTTTTTAAGGTAAAATTTATTGATACGAGTGGAACTTGATTACATAACAAGGCTACCTTAAACTGCTAAAAAATCAACATATTCCAATTTGCAAAAACAGATTTAAAATACAACCCCTTCAAACATAGGTAATGAGAATGACAACTCTATAGAAAAATCAAAATCTCAATAATAATTGTCCCCCTATATGATGCGCTGTTCATAAACAAAATTCTAACATCATGGCCAAGCAAAACCACCCAACATCGTGAATTGAGGTAGTTTTCATAAAATTTGTCGTCCCTTGGAAGTAAGATGATTTGGTATCTTCCAAGGCATCAACATGTCTCCAAACTTAGGCATTACCCAATAAAAACAAAACATGTCACCAAACTTCACTCACCCAATCACAATGTAAAAGTAAAATAAGGTGTGTATTTGTCTCTGGAATCAACTCACATAAAAAACAACTAATATTCATCTCCATACCCTCATGCACTAGTTCTACTATGGACGGAATCCTGTTATGTCACATTGTCTAGATAAAGAAAAAAACATTCGGTGGAACTCCTTTCCAACTCAACTTCAAGGGAAAGTCTATCTAAGCATAAATTCGGTATATGATCCAGAACTAACTTTGTGAAAAAAAGAGCATACTAAAAAACCATTGTCCCTGTCATCTTCCATCTGTCCCGTTCTCCTCATACCCAAAACCGCTCCTTCCAGCATTCTAGGCAGGTCTACAAACTCAACCAACTCTCCATTAGAAGAGATCCCCTACGAAAATGTAAACTCCATGTCATTGCGCCATCGACCTGATTACCGAAATCTAGGCTTCCTATTCCTATGACACAACACAAATAAACTTGGAAACTTGTCTTTCAAACATTCAACCCCACACCAAACATCATACCAAAACTTAACCTTGTCACCTCTTCAAAAAACAACCTCCAGTCATTGTAAAAACTTTGCCTTGTAATTAGAAGACAATCTTCCTCATGCTTGTACCATAAGAATTTGTTGAATATCTCCAACTGATTCTCGTTGGATCATATTTAGATTCAATCCCTCTCTCCACATGTTGTCCTTTTACTCAGTATCTTTACAACCATTTACTCAAAAGTCAGAAGTGTTTTCATCAATAACAAAGGTCAAATACCAAGACCCCCTACCTCTTTCGAAAGATAAACTTATTTCCAATTAACAACATGAAATCCTTTCTTCTCTTCACCACCACACCTTAGAAAATTTCTATCTCTATTCTTTTAGCCACCCAGACATCAGCATATAATAAATATAACATATTAACTAAAGCACTCCTATGAAAATAAGTCTTCCTCAAACAATAATTTTGCTTCCAAACAACCAACCTATTTCCCTATCACCTCTAACACCAGATCCCACAAATGTTTACACCTATTTCTCCATAAGGTCTGATTCAAACTACTTGAAGAACGAAGATGAATTATTTCATTGCACTTGGGTTACACAAGTGATTGGTGATATCTAGATGTCTTTCATAATTTCGGGTTTCAATCGTCATGGGGAAGATAAGGGCAGGTCAGATATTCTTCACATAATTAAGGAGAACTGGACATATAACAAAATTGTTACGGTGTGTATATAGTTGTCAATAGGCTGGCAATTAGGCTGTCAATTAGAGATTCTAATTGATATAGTTTCCTAGTTTAGATTTAATAGTTTGTATATAAATACATGTAATACTTCAATGAAATATACAAGAAAGTATTCTCTTAATATCTTATAACATGGTATCAGAGCCGCTTAGGGCTTGAGATTAAGATTCGAAGTTTGAAGTTAGGGCATAATATTCGAAGTTCGAAGTTCGAAGTTTGAAGTTTGGTTCTCACCGCCAGATCGATTCCTCCAGGCCGCCAGATCGACTCCTACAGGCCGCCAGATCGCAGTCGATCCACCCTTCCAGCCTCCGTTCGACGCCGATCGACCTATCCAGTCAGTCGACTCCTCCGATCGACTCCTCCAGTCGATCCAGCCCTCCGACGCAGTTGATCCAGCCGACGCAGTCGTTCGACTCCTCCAGTCGATCCAGCCCTCCGATCGACTCCTCCAGTCGATCCAGCCAATCGACTCCTCCAGCCAGTCCGATCGTCCGATCGACTCCTCCAGTCAGTCCGATCGTCCGATCGACTCCTCCAACCAGTCGACTCCTCCAGTCGATCCATCCTCTGCAGTCGATCCTTCCAGTCGATCCATTCGATCCATTCGACCCTCTGCTTGTCTGCGTTCAGTCGATCCAATCGACGCTTTTCAATCAATTTTCCAGATTTGAAGCTCCCTGATTTGTAAAACCCATCCCTGATTTGAAGCCTCTTTCCTGATTTCTCTTAATTTTGGTGCTTTGATGAGTCGAAATAGAAGCTATACGCCTAGGAGACCGTCTAATTACAGTGGACACAAAGGAGGCAGCTCACAAGGGCTTGAACCTCGCACGCCAGATTCTGAAATTACTATTTGCAACTATTGTAAGAAGCCGGGCCATACCAAGTTTGACTGTAGAAAGCTACAGTTTAAAAACCGGCAAAAACATTCAGCTCATGTTGCGATCACTACTGATGCCTCTGACAAATCGGTCTTTATCTCTGCTGATGAATTTGCCAAGTTCTCACAGTATCAGGAATCACTCCAGTCTTCATCTCCTTCTGTCACATCTATTGCTGATTCAGGTAAACCCGATGTATGTCTTCTTTCATCATCCTCAAAGTGGGTCATTGATTCTGGTGCCACAGATCATATGACAGGTAATTCTAGTCTATTTTCTTCTTTTCAACCCTACACTTCTACTTCTACCGTCACTTTAGCCGATGGGTCACCATCTTGTGTTCGCGGGTCTGGCACCATCAACCTTACCCCCTCGCTATCTCTGTCCTCTGTCTTACATTTACCTAATTTATCCTTTAATTTGCTCTCTGTAAGTCAGCTTACTCGTAATCTTAACTGTTGTGTCTCATTTTATCCTGATCATTGTTTATTTCAGGATCTTATGACGAAGAAGATTATTGGTAAAGGACATGAGTCTGGAGGCCTCTACATTCTTGATACATCGGTACCGCGTTCTATTGTTTGCTCCAGTGTCACGTCTCCTTTCGAGGCTCATTGTAGGTTGGGTCATCCGTCTCTCCCTTTACTCAAAAAGCTTTGTCCTCAATTTAATAAAGTGTCTTCATTAAATTGTGAGTCATGTCAATTTGCAAAACATCATCACCTTAGTTCAAGTCCTAGAGTCAATAAACGTGCTAGTGTTCCTTTTGAATTAGTTCATTCTGATGTTTGGGGTCCTTGTCCTATTTTGTCTAAACCTGGCTTTCGGTATTTTGTTACATTTGTGGATGATTATTCTCGTGTCACTTGGTTATATCTCATGAAACGTCGTTCTGAGTTGTTTTCTCTGTTTTGTGCGTTTTGTGCTGAAATTAAAACTCAATTTAATGTTTCAATTCGTACTTTGCGAAGTGATAACGCCAGAGAATATACTCAAGCTTTATTTCAGTCTTATATGACTCAGAATGGCATCCTTCATGAAACTTCGTGTGTTGATACCCCATCCCAAAATGGTGTGGCAGAACGTAAAAACAGACATCTTCTTGAAACGGCACGAGCCCTCTTATTTCAAATGAATGTTCCTAAACCTTTTTGGGCCGATGCAGTGTCTACAGCATGTTTTCTCATTAATCGCATGCCTTCCTCTGTTCTTCATGGTGAGATACCTTACCAAATCCTTTTTCCCAATAAGCCATTGTTTCCTGTTGACCCGAAAATATTTGGTAGCACTTGTTTTGTTCGGGATGTTCGTCCGCATGTCACTAAATTAGATCCCAAGTCTTTGAAATGTGTCTTCCTTGGTTATTCTCGTCTTCAGAAGGGTTATAGGTGTTATTGTCCCACTCTTAACAAATATCTAGTCTCAATTGATGTTACCTTCCTGGAAGACACACCTTATTTTCCGTCTTCATCCGTTCCCACTCGCCAGGGGGAGGATGATGATTTGTTAGTCTATTCCATCACATCCTCTGCACCCGTCTCGGCACCAGCACCTGTCTCGGCTCCTGTTTCGGCACCAGCACCTGTCTCAGAACCAGCTCCTGTCAAGCCTCCTATTATTCAGGTTTACTCCAGGCGTCCACCTATTGCTTCATGTCCTGCACCTGCTCCTTCGTCATCAGATCCAGTCCCGAGCGATGATCTTCCTATTGCATTGCGCAAAGGTAAACGTCAGTGTGCTTATCCTATTTCTTCCTTTGTTTCTTATGATAACTTGTCATCTACCTCTTGTTCTTTTATTGCTTCCCTTGATTCTATCTCTCTTCCTAAAACTGTTCGTGAAGCCATATCTCATCCTGGTTGGCGTAATGCAATGATAGAGGAGATGAATGCTTTCGATGACAATGGTACTTGGGACTTGGTCGATTTACCTGCAGATAAAAGGGCTATAGGTTGCAAATGGGTCTTCGCTGTTAAGGTCAATCCAGATGGGTCAGTTGCCCGATTGAAAGCCCGTCTTGTTGCAAAGGGCTATGCTCAAACCTATGGGGTTGATTACTCTGACACTTTCTCTCCTGTTGCAAAGTTAACCTCTGTTCGGTTATTTATTTCCATGGCGGCTTCCCATCATTGGCCTTTACATCAGCTTGATATCAAGAATGTTTTTCTTCATGGTGATCTTAAGGAGGAGGTGTATATGGCGCAACCTCCTGGTTTTGTTGCTCAGGGGGAGTCAGGACGAGTTTGTCGTCTTCGAAAATCTTTATATGGTTTGAAACAGAGTCCTTGTGCTTGGTTTGGAAAGTTTAGTCAGGCTGTTGAGAAATTTGGTATGAAGAAAAGCAAGTCTGACCACTCTGTCTTCTACAAACGATCCGCAGCTGGTATCATTCTGTTAGTTGTGTATGTGGATGACATTGTAATTACTGAAAATGATACTAGAGGAATCTCATCTCTTAAATCTTTCCTTCATACTCAGTTTCACACGAAGGATTTGGGGGTGTTAAAGTATTTCTTGGGAGTTGAAGTCACTCGGAGTAAACAAGGTATATTTCTATCTCAGAGAAAATATGTCCTTGACTTATTATCTGAGACAGGTAAATTGGGAGCAAAGCCTTGTAGTACTCCAATGACTCCAAATGTACACCTTACAGAAGAGGGGGAACCATTTGAAGATCCTGAAAGATATCGAAGGTTGGTTGGGAAGTTGAATTACCTTACCGTGACTCGTCCAGATATTGCATACTCAGTCAGTGTTGTCAGTCAGTTTCTGTCATCCCCCACAATCCATCATTGGGCCGCGTTAAAACAAATTTTGGGTTACTTGAAAGGAGCACCAGGACGAGGTATCGTGTACAAAAATCATGGGCACACTCACATTGAATGTTTTTCAGATGCTGATTGGGCAGGTTCCAAAATGGATAGAAGATCCACTTCAGGTTATTGTATCTTTGTTGGAGGGAATTTGGTCTCATGGAAGAGTAAGAAGCAAAGCGTTGTGTCAAGATCCAGTGCAGAGTCTGAATATAGGGCTATGGCACAGTCTGTATGTGAGATAATTTGGATATATCAGCTCTTGACTGAAGTAGGAATTAAAACTACAGTACCAGCGAAATTGTGGTGTGATAACCAAGCTGCTCTTCATATTGCATCTAATCCTGTGTTTCATGAACGGACTAAGCACATTGAAATTGATTGTCATTTTATTCGTGAGAAAATTCAACAAGACTCGATTTCTAGTGGTTATGTGAAAACTGGAGAACAACTAGGGGACATCTTCACGAAAGCATTACATAGGGTTCGGGTTGACTATCTTTGTAACAAGCTGGGCCTGATTAACATTTATGCTCCAGCTTGAGGGGGAGTGTTACGGTGTGTATATAGTTGTCAATAGGCTGGCAATTAGGCTGTCAATTAGAGATTCTAATTGATATAGTTTCCTAGTTTAGATTTAATAGTTTGTATATAAATACATGTAATACTTCAATGAAATATACAAGAAAGTATTCTCTTAATATCTTATAACAAAAATAAATAAATAAAAACTAGGTTTCATGTGGAAAAGAAAGAGATTAAGTATTCCATGAGTCAAATGGGTCAAAGGGGAAAGTTGTACTTGATGTCGATTGCCACAAATTGTCGCTCTTTGAGATTTAGGGTTTCAATCAAATGGGTTGATATTTCAAGATGTCGATTTTTTAAATTGGAGTTGGCAGTGATCAAATGATGATTTTCTTTATCTAACTTCCCTTACATCAGTCGATCATCTCTCTCGCAATTTAGTTGATCCAAGTATAGATGGTGGTATTTGGTGGTTGTTCGGGACGACTATGGTGGTAGTGGATGGATGGCCAGTGGTCGGGTGTGGTGGTGGACGATTATGAAACAGAGAAGGGAGGGAGGGAAGGAAGCGGTGGCTAGCTGGTGGTTTGACTAGAGAACTTCAGGATGAAGAAGGGTGGATGGGTGTTCATTCTAGCAAATAACAAAATAGTGGTGGTGGTAGTTGTTGGTGGTGGTGGTTTGAAAGAGAGGAATAATAGGGTGCATGTGCTTGGCATCTGATGGATGGTTGAAGAGGGATGTTAACACTCCGTTAATGGAGTCAATCTAATTTTCAGAAATAAAAAAAATCTATTGAATTATTTGATGGAACTGAGATGTTCAATGGAGTCAACATGGTATTGGACCCAGACTCAAAGCTGGACAAACTTGGGACCCAAACTCAAAACTGGTACAATTTATAGGACCCAAATGCAAATTAACCCTTTTTTTAAGACAATGCAAGCACGCATTTCATTCATTGACTATTTCAATCAACTTGCAAAGTAAAATATCCTAGTAAATGCCAAACTTGCTTCTTCCAAATGCCATTCCTACGCCTATAAGGAATAGTCCATTCCTCCCAAGCGGAAACTAGATCAAAACTACCTCCTACCAACCAATCGTATGATAACGTCAACTAAAAAATACGATACGGATTTCAAAACTTCAAATCTTCCTCATTCAATTTCAAGCGCCCAATCTCACTTGCAAATGCACATATTTCAATCTAATAGATATATTTTAGCACTTACTGTGTCGTCCCATACTCCCAGGAGAGTTATCATTAATTCATTATTTCCTACAACACTTTGCAATGTGCATAGGGATTTGGGAAGACAAATAAAGAAAGGTTTGGAATGTATTCAAAGTATTTTTGAGTATTTAGCTCCTAACCGTCTTTCATGAACTTTGTGCAAGTAAGAAATATAGACTATTCAATTTAATTTCAAATGAAGAGGTAGGAAGGAATCAATTTGAACAAACAAAACTACCCTTCCTCTTTTTTTTTGTTTTTGTTTTTGTTTTCGGGTATTTATTTATCTTACTTTTTTTTAAGACACCAGTTTCCTCCCTGTGAAATGCACAGTAGAGCACAATGCCTTAATTTGGTTATAGGTTGATATAGAACTTGCGTACAAGTGCAAATGCAAACATAAAAGGCAAATAAAGACGAGCAATTTAGTGACAAAATTAGCATACACATACCATGTAAGGTCACCGCCATTGTCACAGATCGCACAAACTGAATCAAAATTTTCATCTTCATCAGATTTATCTCCAACACTGGCATCCATGTTTTCATCTGGTTCTTCTTTCCTTCTTCTGTAGTTTTTCAGAAATGATGATAAGAACTGTATAAAGATGATTGTTAGAATAGCATGACCTAAAAACAAACATACACCATAGGTTTCCAAAATCAGAGTATTGAAGCAACATAGATATCAAATACAAACTTTTTGTAGCTATTTAGTTGTGCCTTAAATCAGCATGTTTTTTCTGATTAGAATTATAAACAAATGTGCACATTTCGTTAGGCATAGACAACAAGATATGGAGGAAGTTTTGGTTTCCCAGGTCATCCTTCATAAAAAATTCTTGTTTACAATTTATGGATAATTGGATATGTTCCAGTGGTGGAAATATCAACCTGTCAGCCAATTTCCACTATGCAATTGAACAGTGGGAGACACATATAATGCAGTTGATAGGCATAGTTGCCAATTGTATTTTTACACTGCATTCAATAAACTGACAGTTGTGAACATGAAAATAAAACTGTGATTTTTTATTTATGTATTTATTTGCAAAGCGGACTAGGGTTGATGGGGGCCCCACCCGTATTATTACTATAGGAAAGATTGTTATTACTAGAGGAAAGAAGATATGTACAAGGCACTCGGAGGAGGAAGAATCCTGGCCCCTACACACACCCAACAAAGAAAGAAAACCTCAAACTAAGAAACTCCTCAAGCAACCCAACTAGCATTGAAGCTAGGAGGAGGCCTCCCTTGCATCATTTCATTTCCTCATATCCATTGAAAAGCAAATTTACTAAGGGTCTGTTCGGTAGCATGGGAATCCCAGTATGGGAATTGGAACTGACTCCATGGATTCCAATTCTGAGGGGGGCAAAAAACTTGAATTCCCATGAGTGGTGGTAAAATTGGTCACGTGCCGAATTGGTTCCTGTCATTAAATAGACAACAAAACAGTAACAAAACAGTGGAAGATGACTTGACATGAGATTCGGATTCCATTTCCCACGGAAAATGGGGTACCAAACAGACCCTAAGATCCCCCGTCTATGGCAGGCATGAGCCTGGAAAGACTCATGGGACCATAGTACCGACTTGTCAACAAACAAAGAATCAGTTGAGAAGCTCAAGACATCCTGATAAACAAATATTAACGCTGATTGACAGTTAAGTTGGCTTACAGATCAGAACAGTTAAATAACATAGTAACTCATTTCACAGTTTTAAGGTTATCGTGTTCTCATCATCAACAAGGTCATTCTCTAAGAGGTCACTTGAAAATTACCTAAATAATATGAAACATGATGTATAAATAGATTATGCTCACTGCTTCATCGTCATAATATTGCACAAGGAAACATCACAAACCTTGGATTTTGACAATGTTTCATGCTGTTGAGCTGCGGCCTCAATTAAAGGTAAATGATACAACAAATCCTTCTCAGACGGTCTGACACTGTATAAGCTGTAAATTAATAAAACCATTGAGATTCATAGCATCATATGGAGTATAATGGTAATCATGAATTTTATACATAAAGGTACCACATAATAACAAACCAAACCTGAAAACGTTCTGTAGGTGTCTCCACAGGGATTTTCCAGATGTCTCGGGATGCCATTTCACAAAGTGAAGGTAGTGCACAGTAATCAGAATTGTTCTAATTGTTTCCTCAAAACTCTTTCTTGGCTTCTGAAGATGTATCCAACTGTCGTCCTTGGAGAGCACCAACACCACAGGCAGAGTATATGAAAGTTCAAGCCTCCATGCTATGACTTGCTTATAAATTTTCTGGAGCCCACTTTCAACTGTCCCATGCAAGTAAAGATGCTTCTCAGTGACATTTAGGTTCTCACTAGCAGTCCAATGAATAGGCAAAATGGAAAAAGAAACTGGCTCATCTTTGTCATCTACAAAATAGTAGTTTGTGACATAATTTGCCACAGCCTCCACGTCGTCGTCTGAATTTGACATTCTGTCCAAAACCTGAAATATGCACAAATGTAAAGGCGTGATTCTTTCCACCTTCTACTGTTTTAATTAAACTCTTAATTTACAATCTAGAAACCAATTGCAGAGGTAAAACAAATTTAGAAGTTGGATACTCAAAACCTGCTACCAATACAGGTTAAGAAACTATTTGGATGAGCTTAGGTTAAAAACTACTTTGCAAGCTCCTTTGCAAGCTCCTTATCATTTGCAGATAAATTTCACTTTCCTCATAATTACTCTTTGCATGACCCACTTATTTCATATCATGCCTAATTTGTATCCTCGTCATTTGGTTTTAATTCTAACTCATGATTCAGGAACGAATAATAGGAAGACACGTCCAATGATACGCTAGTGCCATCTTTATCAACGACATTGTTAATTATATGGTCACTAACTAAATATTGTGGTCGCCATTCCCTAATGATGTAGAACATAGACACGCTTAAAAATTTCTAATTTTATGATTCTATTTTAATTAGGATTTCAATTAAGCAATTTTAGTTTGGTGCATTTTATTAAAATAGCAGTAGATTCACTCAAAATCTTAGGACATACATATGTTACAGATTTACTAAATTTAGGTTTCTCTTTTAATTAGATTTCAGTTCTTCAAGGTATTTGAATTAGGTTAGAAACATATCTATTTCCATTTTTATACTGTTTCTTTGTTTATTTAAAATGAGACTGATAGAGATTTAAAATTATCAATAAAATAATTATTCTCTAATTTTCACCTCCTGATTGCTGCTTTTTCTTTTTACTATTTTTCCGTATCCTCTATTCTAATTTTTCAATAGTCTTTACTCTCATTTCTTCTAGTCTCACCAAAACTCTGTATGTATTTTCTTTCTAATCCACTACGGAGAAAGGTAATTTGGTTTATCTACCAAATACCAATACCATATTTGGTCTGTTTAAGCACTCGTCAAACAATGGGACTTGTTTCATAATATTTATCAGCATTGCATCATTATCATAGTTGTATATTAAAATTTTCCCACCACGACCATATGTTCTTTGTCTCCAGACATATTACCTTAAACCCTTTAGTCCGAATTCACAACCTTAACCCACTTGTCATTTTTACCTTTCTACTTTTTTTTTTAACCCTTTCTTCCATTGAGACCTACACATGTACCTTGAATTACCTTTAGTTTAAATCTGTCATCTCCTACCACTGCATGTTTACTTTTCATTCCAACAAGGCTTAAGCTATATCTAGTCAAGATTTGAACCACATCCTTACCATCGAAAGAGGTTCTTGCAAATGAGTATCCATTTGGTAATGAACATGCTTTGTTGAACATAATCAATACGAGACTTATGGGTTCAAGTGCAAATTGTTGACAACTGAAATACATCATGAGCCAAACAAGGACCTGAGTCAAATTCTTCATCTCAGCCTTTCCCATCAAAACATAACCCCCAGCAAATTGACTCTTTACCCACAAACAATTTATCATCCCCTTCGCTGTCCATCAATCCTTTTTCCAAATTTAGAATCTTTTCTGCCTACCCATACTTCAAATTCCTTCTTCTCTAGCAATAGCATACACCACTCCTTTTCCCACACCCACACCCAATCATTCTCCAACCGTCCCTTACCCCTACTGTCAAGATTGTGAAAAACGAATGATGTTCCTAATCCAATTATCAAATTCAAAATTGTGTCTTCTCATGCTCTTCTTGAGGAATCAAACACCCAATTTAAAAAAAATTGCTTCAAAAGACTTATCTTTCATAACATTGTCTGGCCAATACCTAAAACACCCATGAAATGAATTTCACATAGGAAATAATTGCACAAAAAATGAACTTAAATAAATAACCATAATTGAACACAAAACCCATAATTGAACGAAAAAAACATACCTTTTTCACAGATTTCCAACAAAAAATGAAACCCCCTTTGTTACACCTCTTCAAGTACAAGTCATTAAAAACACCGAATTTCCAAAAGAAAAATTGAAGAGAGACCGAAAGAATCGAAATTGAAGAGGAAAACCTCCCGAACACGCGAATATGATGAGTGAGAGAGGTCGAAAACTCGAAATGCGTGAGAGATAGAAACCCCACTTTCGAATGTGAGAATGAGAAAGAGAGAGCTTGAGATGTAGAGAAAAAAAAATTTCCTTTCCCTTTAAAAGATGTAAAGTTGAAGCGGGAAGGGTTATGTAATAATAATAATAATAATAAATAAATAATAGTGGTAATAATAATAATAATAATAGTGGTATATATCGAATTCTTCCGTGATAGTGAGTGAGAGCGAAGGCATCTACAATCGGCAAAATGTGCTAATTTGGATGCATATTAGTCAAGTTATATACATTTTAAGGCTTTCTTAAACGGAAAATTTTGTTCAAGCGTAGAAACTTAAAGTCGAGAAGAGGTTTATTGTTGTGATGTGGTGATATTTGGATATGATTTTGGATGTGCTTCAAAATTATTGATTGAGATATGTGCTATTTCATAAAGTTATGTACATTTTAAGGCTTTTTTGAACAAGAAATTTTGAACTTAAAGCTGAGAAGAGCTTAATTGTTGTGATGTGGTGATATTTGGATACAATTTTGGACATGGTTTTAAAATGACTGATAGAGATTGTGTGCTCTTCCAAAAATTGGATGCTTCACTATTTTTTTTACTTGCCTCTTTAATTATTGACTGTGTAGTGTAAATAACTATTGTGTGGTTGTCATTTTTTTTTCAAAAGAGTTGGTTGAATATAAGTATACTAGAATGGGTAATTTCTTTGAATTGACATAAAAGTGCGACAGAATTACACAAAAGTAAAAAAGTAAAAAGTAAAGTAGTAACATTTACTTTTGTACAACCCATTTAGCATTTACTAAAATGTTCTGAATTCAGAACTTATTACAAACCTTTGCATGTGATTAAAGTTATAATTTAAAAAAAAAAAAAAAAAAAAACCTAATTGAAAATAATGCACTTGATATTCTTAACCAAATTTCTCAAAACAAATGTCACAAAACATCCGGCTTGTTTATTTATGTAAAAATACTAAGAATAGTTGATATAGGTCACCATGGAGAAAATCTTTAGATGAAGCATGAGAATTTTTTTTTAATCATAACAAAGGGAAATATGGGCGAAATAGATGAGATTAGGATATAAGAACTAAGTACACTCTCTATGAATGCTCTGTGTGGAAGTTCATTTCTCGGTGCGCAAGTGTTTTTACCCTCACACCTCGTTACGATGTGGCAATGGCAATTTTATCTCTTTCGCATGATTCTTGGTACAACAACCAACCTTTAAAAATTTTGTTTCCAATGTTGTTTATCATTAATAATAAGAAAAATGAGAGAGTTGACAACTTTTGGTCCAATGGAGTTTTCTGGGATCTTTCCTTTCGTAGACCACTAAGTGATGGGGAGCTAGAGGATGCCATCAATTTAATGCAACTGTTGGATAATCAGATGCTCTCGAAAGGGATCTAATAGTTTGGTGTTGATGGGTAAAGGTACGGGTTTCTCGGTTAAAGAGTTTTCTAATATGCTTGTTGGCTCTCATTATAAGACTCACTCCAACCCTTTCATTTCCTTTCATACGAATCTGATTTTTGGGTGAAAAATTTTCTTCATCGCATTAATTTATTTTGTTAGTCGGTGTTGTATGAGAGGATCTTGACTAAAGATAAGTTAAGGAAAATAGGATTCCTCACATGAAGTCTCTGTGTGCTTTGTAATGAGAATGACGAGACTCTTGATCACTACAAAATTTTCAAATCTATTTGGAGCAGTTTCTTGTCTGAATTTGGTCTGAGTCTGATGTTTCAAGATTCCCTTTTGAATTGGTTAAGTTGGTGGTCCCAAGCTAATCCATCCCAGCGCACAGAGCTGTTATGGCGTAGGGTTCCTCACGTGCTCATGTGGTGTGTGTGGACAAAGATAAATATGAGGGTTTTTGAAGGGCTCAACAAATTAGAACATTCTATCTTTATCGAGATTAGGCATTTGTTGTGGCAGATGGGTTCGACCTGTAATCTTTTTAAATACTTGTTCTTTGACACCTTCATGGTGTATTGGCATTCCTTGATTATGAATGGTTTCCCTTGTACCTTGTTTCCTTTCTTATCGTCAATAAAAATATTCGTGTTTGGCAAAAAAAAAAAAAAAGGATAGATTGTGGGCGCGCTTATCACTGTGCTACCAATAGTTAACTATTCCGACCATGGGACTTACCAATGCAATATGTAATCGCCCTACTATATTTATTTGGTTGACTAATTGAGTGCTTTATATAGTTCTCCCAAATTATTAAGAAAATGTTTTGTAGTGCTACGGGGATATGAGACATGTAGCCTCCTACTATAAGTCTACTTTTATTACAATCATTAATATGTGCATTGAAATGTCTAATTACGCTAGAAATGTGCCTTATGAAAGTCGTAACATTAACTATCAAATCTTGATACAACATCAAACATTTGAGATTTATACAAGCTTTTAGTTAGGGGCTTAGTCACATAAACCATGTCTCCTCGTTCCGCGGTTCGATAATCAGAATAAAACTATAAGAATAGATTACATTTATTCACATTGGTAACCTATACACTAAAACAATTATGTACTATAGATGCTCCCTAACACTTTGAATATTAACAAATTCTTAACTAAAGCACAATGACACTCTTAGGGTTGAAAACTGAATTGTCGGTTCAATTTTTTTACCTAAATTGTGAACCGAGCTGACTTTGTTCGGTTTCAAAATTTTCAAACCAAAACCGAATCGACCGACTATTTTAAACATACTATATTATTTTTATATAAAATATATATTATTTATTATATATATTTGGTCGGTTCGGTTTGGTGGATTAAAATCACATAGAAATCGAAAACCAAATCGACCATTTCAGTTTTGAATTTCTTAAAATCGAAACCGATCCGAACCGATTGATTTGATTTTGATCGGTTTGGTCGATTTTTTTTTCAACCCTAGACACTCTTTTTGAGTAGTCCATTAGCAAAAGTCTCAAATGGGTGTATTTATGATTTATAAAACGAATCTTTATGCACTTTCTTTTATCTTCTTTGCTGATTCTAAAATCTAAATTAAGTGGATTCAGTATTACAGAGACAAAATAACCTTACAAATAATGATACCAACAACATTGGTATCACACACACAAGTACTTCAAAACATATCTCAAGCACTAAACCTTAATTCATGTGTTCAATAATGAATAACGATGAATAACGAAAAAAATAAGGAGAATAACCCTCAGACCCTATAACTTGGTTTAAGTTCCAACATTGGTGTTTGTATTAAATCTTTATTTAATATATAAATATCACATCAACCCTACATCTTAACTTGACGAACTATTCAAGTCCATTTCTTAGTATTCAACAATCATCTAGAAATCAATCTTCAATAAGATTTTCTGGAACGCTGTCAAAGAGAAATTAACTAGAGTTTTTCTCTCTTAGCCTATAACTCAATTATGTGTTTATTGTTATAATCCTTCGATGGAGCATACATCATTATTTATAGGTGAAGAGAGTACGTAGTTCCTAATCTGATTACTCAATCTCAACCATCCATCACAATATGAGATTGAATAGGAAACTAATTTCTTTTAAAACCACAACTTCTTTTTTTTTTGGCCAAACAATAATATTTTTATTGAAGATAAGAAAAGAAACAAGATACAAGGGAAACCATTAATATATCAAGGAATGTCAAGACACCATGAAATTGTAAAAAAAAAACATATCTTTAAAAAGATTACAAGCCGAACCCATCCTCCACAACAACTCCCTAATTTCATTAAAGATAGATTGCTCCGATTTGTTGAGCCCTTAAAAAACACTCATATTTCTCTCTTTCCACATACACCACATAAGCACGTAAGGAATCCTATGTCATAACCACTTCGCGCGCCGAAATGGATTAACTTGAGACTATGGGTGTTAATTGGTTACTGAAAACCGATCGAACCGAACCAAAATATAACCGAAAAAGTTCGAACCGAGAAAAACCGAAACCGAAAATTAGAAAACCGAACCAAACCGAGTTGGTTTGGTTCGGTTTCGGTTTTTTTTTTCACACATCCGAAACAACCAAACCCTTCCCCTTATCTTGTTTTTAATCCCCTAACCCTCTATCTCTTATTTAATCCCCCACCAACCCACTCTTATTTAATTTTCCACCCCATTCCAATGCACCCCACGTCCCCACCCTCTCTCTTAGCTCCTGCTTTCTCCTTTTCTTAATGCCCCATTCAGATAAAGAATTGAAAAAGCCTACATTCTCTATCTTATTTAAGCCCCACCCACCTCTCCGCCATGAGGCGGGCATTGGAAAGTTTTAACATAAGCAGTAGGAATTCGCAGATCCTCCAGACGTAGAGTGCACAACACTTTGAACCCAAAAACATTACCCACAATAGAGGTAAACATGTTAGTAACATAACCTTCTTCAAAAAGGTCCCCACCTCCCAACTTCTCTTTCTTTATTAATGTCATTTTTTTTCTTCTCTTTTTTAACATTTTCTCTATCCAACCACTTGCAAGTTGAGGAGAAACAAAGTTTGACTAATCTTGTTGAAAAAATCAAACATTTCACTTGCTTGCTTGCAACAAAGATGAGCAATGACGATGACAACAATTTCAACACTTCTGATTTGATAAAAAAAATCTTATTGCAGGATGAAATTATGAGACTTTTGGAATCGTCATAAAAGGTTCCGGTCTTGTTCGGATCATCACATGGGTGTGGTGAAGATAGATTAAGATGCAAACAATGTAGTTATGGTTGTAGTTTTTTATATGATATAGTATTGTGTATATGAGAGATAGGGAAAAACAAATTTTAATCTTATGTAATTATCAAGAGAAATAGGCAACAAAAAATTGAAAGAATTCTCTATAAATGAATAGTCGGAGCCTTGAAACTCTTTGTGTTCATCTAACATTTGTTTTCCCTTTACTGCTTCCTCTTATCTCTTTTTTTTATTTTATTTGTACTCTATATGTCTCTGGGTTTTCCTTTTTTGCTAACCAAGTTTCATCTCCTTATTTATATTCTTTGTAGCTTTGACTTATTCATTTTGTCCTAGATCCAACTCAGTTGTATGTAGCAGCAGAAAATAAATAAAAGAAAAAGAATAAAAAGAGAAAAAATTGAAAATAACCGAACCGATCGGTTTGGTTATTTATTTGATAAATGTGAAAACCGAACCGATAACCGAATTCTTGGTTTGGTTTTGGTCCAACTTTGAATCGACCAAACCGATTAACACCCTTACTTGAGACCACCAACTTAGCCAATTCAAAATGAAACCTCGAAACATCAAACTTTGACCAAATTCTAACAAGAAACTGCTCCAAATAGATTTGGAGAATCTGTAGTGAAACATCATATGATGTGGAGTCTCGTCAATCTCATTACAAAGCATACAAAGACTTCTTGTGTGGATTACTCTCTTCCTTAACCTATCTTTAGTCAAAATTCTCGTGCAATACTGACCAACAAAAGAAATTAATATGAGGAAGAAGATTTTTCACCCAAACCAAATTCTTATGAGAGGAAATAAAATGGTTAAATCTATATTCCTGGTATAGATTTTTCACCCAAACCACAACTTGACTATGTCAGTAATTCCTATTAAATCTATATTTCTGGTATCAGGGGCGGATCTATATATTGGCTGAAGGGGTCAATTGCCTCCCTTTAATTTTTCTTTAAAAACCATTAAAATTTTCATAATTTATATTTTGCCACTCTTTAAAAATTTAGGTTGCCCCATCTTCATAGAAGACGCCTAAGAGTAAGAAACCATAATAAACCCCTTAACAAATATCAACATTACTTCTTTTTCTGTGTCGATTGAAGCTCCAATGGGTTATTCGGGCTTCCTCCTCCCTAACAATTCTTTTTTGGTAATAATCAAAGCACTAAGCCACTAGCTCAAGTCCCATTATCCAAACCTTCTATAGATTTGGAGGAACCCCATGTTAACAATAGGCAGTAGCATCTTTGTGGAGAAATTGGGTTGCTGTTTTGAAGACCAAGAAATTGGGTTTTGGGTCTTGCTGTTTTAAAGACCTAGAAATTGGGTTCTGCAGAGAAATTGGGTTTGTCCACTAAAGACCAAGAGATTGGGTGTCGTGGAGAAATTGGATTTGTCCACTAAACTGAAATAATTTAGTTTTGAAAAAACTCGTTTAGACGATGATAATCAGGTGTCAACTTTAGCAAATAAGTTGAAGTTTAGGTCTCAATTCGATTCTATCAACATCACAAACACCACTGCTACATCAACTATACCCCCTATTGAGGCTTCATTATCTCTTGAAATACAATGTCAATCTTCTTTGAACTTGAGCTCAACAACACCACCACTTGCTTGTTTTGGTGCTTGTCATGTTCTTTCTGGGGTGACAAGAGGAAATGAAGGCCTACAGGGATACAGAGAGGAGCTACGAGTTTGTGAAGATGGGGTTGCTTCTACTCACAGAAATGCTATTTTGCTAGAGTTCATAAATTATATTTATATATCAATTTATTTTAAGAAGTATTATCTACGATTTAATTTATTTTGCTTCCCTTTGTCTGCAATCCTGGCTCCGCTCCTGCCTGGTATGTAACACATCATAGCATTAATTAGGAATTTAGGAACGAACTATATTTCTAAGAGTTTGGTTTTCCATTGGATATGCTTTTAATAATATTCATATGATAAGAGTAATCAATATCATTTTAGAGTAAAACACATTAAGTTCAAACTGTACATGGTTGTCATCCTTTTTTTTTTTGGAAAGCGAGCTGGGTTTTTATAGGATCCCATAACCTATCAACAAGGTGCAACCTACAGGTCAACAACATAAGAAAGTAACCATGCTGTCGGCGGGTCTCAAACCTAGGACGTGGGGGATAAACTCACACAACCCTAACCACTCGACCATAATGTCTTGCCAAGAAATTACTCATGCTGTAAAATTTCATATCCAAAATGTAAGTTTTCATCTCAAGTTGATTTACACTCAGACTCAGTCAAACCATAACTAGCAATTGATATATGCAATGTGTTGTTGGAAACCATAATGAAAAGCAAGTCACAATCATAGCAGAGAAGCAACAAGGACCAAAGAGGCGAAAATTCTAGGATGCCTGGTACTCATGCCTGGATGGTGCTTGGCACGTGCACCGCATGGTACTAGGCACGTGGCTGGTCTTGAAAACAGGAAAATGAAAAACAGAGGCATTCTCTCGATCTGATCCTTAGAAACCTAAAAAAAGGGAAGAAAAGCTCATAGAAAGGAGATCTGAGGGAGAGGAAGAAGGGAAGAGGAAGAGGAGGCGGAGGTATCTCAATCTGATTTTAACCTTAAAAAAGGGAAGAGGATGAGAAAGGGGAGGGTAAACCTTTCGCTCAATTGAAGGAGAGGCTTAGAGAAAGGGATTGAAGACGAAGATCAGGGTTCGCTCGAGAAGGAGAACTGGAGAAGAAACTTGAGAACTGAAGGAGAAGCTCAAGTGGAGTTCGACAACTGAAGCTCGAAAAGGGGTAAGTGATGTTCACCTCCAACTGATGTTCTCCTTTTCCTTCTGCAAAATGTTAGGTTAGCTATTTGATAGAGCTTGTTACAGGTGATGAGATGAGAAATATGTGACAAAAAAATGGTTCATTAAGTGGAACATATATTGTGCTAGAAATATTGCTAAAAAATCTTTATATATGTTACAGGATATATGAATTGATGCTAGAAATTGCTAAGATATATGAATTGTGTTACAGGAAATTGCAAACATGTATCTTAGCAATAACATTTCAATTCATATATCTTTATATATGTTACAGGATATATGAATCTCAACAATAACATATATATTAATATATCCATGTTCAATATTGCTATGATTGCTAGAAATGTTATTGTTACACTTAATTTCTAACATCTTTATATATTGTATCCTGTAAAAAATTATTCAATCTGATGTTATTTTTATGTCAACGCAGGAATGGCATACAAAGCTTATGTTGTTTATCGTGGGCGTGTTCCTGAAGTATATTTGACTTGGCCAGGTTGCGCATTACAAATTAACGGATACAAGGGTTCTACGTACAAGGGTTTCAAATTAGTTGAAGAAGCCTATGAAGATTACGAAATGTGGAAGCTATCAGAAGAGGACATATATTAGAGCACGAAGCGAGAAAAGAACAAGAGGCAAGAAGAGAGCACCAGTCAAGAACAAACGACACTGAAGATGTAGTGGACCAACCAAATAATGCTTCTGAGGGTCGTGGCGATCAAACTCATTATCAAAGAGATGAAACCCAAGTCAACGATCCTTGGACTTTTACAAGGGACCTAATCAACAGTGTGTTAGTGGTAGTTTTATTGATTCTTGTACTTATCTTTTTTAAGATTTTGGATGGTATTTGAGATGTAATTTTGTTTTATAATGTAGTTGTGAAAAAAATTTGAGTAAATGATTAATGGGTTTGAGTTGAAATTGTCTATAAATATAATTTTCGATCTTGTTAATTCAAAATGAAGTTTTGGTTTATTGAGTGTCATAGAGACAATTTATGTGAATGGTGCTAACTGGATGTGTTCCTTTTTGCTATTGATGCTTGCCGAATGGTGCTCTAACAACATGTTTGCAGGCATGCTTCTTCTAACAGTGCTATGAAAATGAAAATGATAGCATATAGCAATTAGTTTCTTCTAACATGTTTGCAGGCTTCTTCTAACATGTTTGCAGGCTTCTTCTAACAGTGCTATATGTTTGCAGGCTTGCATGCTTCTTCTAAAAGTGCTATTGGAATTGCACAATTATGAAAATGATAACCTGAAAATGATATTGGAATTGCACAATTATGAAAATGATAACCTGAAAATGATAACAGTGCTATTGGAATTGCACAATTATGAAAATGATAGTCATTTGTAGCACAACCTGAAAATGAGTTATGAAAATGATAGCATATAGTGTGGGTCAACTTAATCATTTGTAGTCATTTGTAGCACAGCCTGAAAATGAGTTATGAAAATGATAGTCATTTGTAGCACAACCTGAAAATGATAACCTGAAAGTCATTTATAACAGTGTGGGTCATTTGTAGCAAGTCAGTCAGTGAGTTATGAAAATGATAGCATATAGCACCATATAGCACAACTTGAAAACTGAAAATTTGTAGTCATTGAGTATCTTCGACAACCTGAAAACTTGAAAAAACTGTTAACACCAATTTGTAGTCATTGATAAAACTGCAACCTGCAACCTGATAAAACTGATAAAACTGCAACCTGATAAAATTGCAACCTGAAAAAACTGATAAAACTGCAACCTGATAGCATTACTCATTGCATTACTCGTTGCATTACTCATTGCAACCTGACAAAACTGCAACCTGATAGCATTACTCATTGCATTAAAAAATCTGATAGCATTACTCATTACATATTCAATTACAAAAACTGCTGGAATATAATACTCCCATTACAATTAAAAAACCTGATAAAAGAGTTTTGAAGTCTGTCAATTACAAAAACTGCTGGAATATAGCACTCCCATTACAATTTGGATTCAACCAAAAGACATACAACAGATAGATAGAGTTTTGAAGTCTACACCCAATCAAAACACATCTGAGCACTCCCATTACAAACACAACCATTCATAGCATTCTGTCGCTTGTTTGAATAAGTTCCTTCAGGGTTGGCTTCTGACAAATAGAGTTCAGATGAACCACCATCATCTCTACAAACATGTAAACAAAACATGGGATGCGTTGATATATGACACAACATTAAAAACTAACAAAGTTTGACATCTCTACAACACCATCATCCTCATAATTCAAACGGTTTAAAATAAAAACTAACAAAGTTTGAGATCCTTACCAGGGCGTAAATAATGAGCTATAATCTGTCAACTTCGTGTCGTTGCTAGAAGGTGGGCGCTGGAAAAATAAATGATATTACATAAAGGCTTACATTCTTTATGTGGTCGTTAAAATGATCTTAAGATAGTAAATTACATACCTGTGTTATAAGTGAGTAAACCTGACCAAGTCCTTCAAATGTAGCACTGGATTGTGAATAGTATGACCCCATACTTTCATCCTTCAAAACGACAAACACGTTAATCACAGTGAACAATCATAGTGGGGCAAATCATAAGTGAACAATCAAGGTACTAAAGACAAACCTGCGTGTTAAGATTTAATTGACTATATGGCTCAACATGGTTTGAAAGAGGTGTCATATATTGTGAACCTTCAAATCCAACTTGGGTAGACCCTACAAATGACATGTTAAATAAAAAATAAATATTTTTGAATTGAAAATATATATATATATATATATATATATATTCATTAAAGTAAAACAAACAAGTAAAATTACCAATTTATTCTCAATGGCATGTCCTCTGACTCAACATTAACATCACTATCACCATCACCTTTTGATCTCCTTAGTTCACCAATCTTCATTTTTATCCAACGTTTAACATTATTTGTCTCCTTTTGATCCTCAGAAGCTATGTCAGCCATTTCATAAAAGAGGCTGCACATTTCATCAAACGTTCATTTTCAGGCTTCATTGCCCAATCCGAATATACAATTTTTTACCTTCTTATGACACCTCTTAATATCTTTCCTCCACCTTTGAATAAATTTTTCTGGTAAAACATTAATCATCTTATGAGACAATACCGATAAAATATGTTTGCATAAGATCCCCCTAAACTCAAATAACTGACAATTGCACTTAATATTGAAGTCATCATCATTAAAATAAACTTTAAAATTGATTGATCTGTATGCGTTTCTTATCAACCTGTCTTCCGAAACGTAATAAACCTGAAAGCCATACTCCTCCATGACATGATGATTAACTGCACAACATAATCTTCCTGCAATCTCTGTTTGAAACTCCTTAAATTTATTTGTGGTGTAGGCAGCTTGAAATTTTTTCTCAAATGCGTAAGGAGTAATGCAAGGAAGCCAATGGTTAAATGATCTAAAGTCCTCATCAACTTCTTTTTGAACCTTACTTCGTAGTGCATTTTCATATTGTTCTACGAATTGCTTTAGAGTGGTCTTTGAATTTACATAACCATCAAAAAAAGCATTCATACTTTCACTCCTTTGTGTTGAAGACATCCCTGCCCAAAAAGTATTCCTCTGAAATGTGGGTACCCAATGAATTCTTTCATCATATAATCCACTCAACCAATCATTATTTTGAAGGTTAAATTTCTCAATGAACCCACGCCAATATTCTTCAAACTCTTCATGAGACAGAGAATCATAAACTGCTCTTTGCATTGCAAACTTTATAGCCTCATATTGATTGTAACTCGACAGTTTTTCAGGCAACCTTTTCATAATATGCCATAGGCACCATCTATGGCGTGTGTTGGGAAACACAATTTCGATGACTCTCTTCATTGCTCTGTCCTGATCAGTGATTATAGCAGTTGGAACACAATCATTCATACACACAAGCCAAGATTTGAAAAGCCAAACAAACTCTTGTACTGTCTCACTACAGATCAATCCACATCCAAGAAGTATTGACTGACCGTGATGATTCACCCCAACAAAAGGAGCAAATGACATTTCATACTTATTAGTTAAGTACGTAGTGTCAAAAGTAATGACATCACCAAACTCCTTGTAAGCTGCTCTACTCCATGCGTCAACCCAAAAGAAAAAATCCATCAAATAGAAAAAATCAGCATTGTTAGCTTGCATCTTTTGAAAGTAGTTCTGAAGTGTCGTCGCATCCCCCTCACCAAGTCTCAATTGCCTTATTTTATGCAAATAGTTGTAACAATCTTTTTGGGAAAATGTCATATTATCATTCCCACCAGCTTCAACCACACATGAAGAAAAATTCTTATTTGGCCTAATGCCCGCCCTATCATTATATTCAAGCCTCTTCTTCACATACTGGCTCATAACTCGATTTTTCTTATAATATCTCGATTTTGTAGGGCTCAAATCATGATTGTGATCATCAGTTACTGTTGTCACTTTCACTGTTCCATCAGGGCGTATAAGAGCTCTAATCTTAGCCTTACAACCACATCTACCACAGGGACGCAATTTTATAACACTTTCTGCTTTACTTTTTAAATTCCCAGCCCGACCACATACAAGAATAAGATATCTAGGATTTTCCTCATCATCCTTTTCAGTTGCCCTTACTCTCACTGGAAATCCCTTTTTATTACCATAATCATGATAATATGACTGATACTCATCAATGTTGTTAAATTCCATCCTTATGAAAGACTCTTTTATCAACTCTACAAATTCAAAATTTTCCATACATTCGCTATTTTCTAATGTATACATCCTTGAAAATATGACAAATTGAACACAAATTTGATGAAAAATTAGCATCATGGAAAATGAACTATACACAAATTTGGAATGGTAGGGGCCTAGTATTTCCCTTTTGACCTGACAGAACAATATGACATGTAAACTGGACCCTCAACTCCATCCCCATTAAATCTATAGGACCTATACAAATGACACTACACCACTAAGGTTACTTCATACAACATGAAGAGAGAACAATTTATTGGATTGAAATAAGAGTGTGGAGTTAAAAAAGTACACAAATATTCTATCTGATCTAACATAAAAAAAACTCAAATGCTGCATTTTCTATGAACTGATCTAACATAAAAAAAAAAAACAAAGCACAAATATTATCATTCAAATGCTGCATTCTCTATTCTGAAAACCCAACGAGAGAGAAAACTCTATTCTAAGAACACGAATATTATCATTCCTCATCAACTTCTTTTCAAATTCGGTTGAGAGAGACAGAGAAGTGAAATACCAGAGAAGTGCACAGATACAGAATGAATGAAATAGATTGAGAGAGAGACAGAGAAGTGATGATGGAGAGAGAGAAAGGGAGAAAAATACCGGACGACGGCGGAGGTAGCATGGGTGGAGGAGGCGGAGTTTGGAGCCCTAATCTCGCGGGTTTGAAAAATTGTTTTCGAAATTTTTTTTTTTGGCCTTTTGATCCCACCTCATTAAATGGCACGTGCCTGGCACATGCCAGGCAAAGGACCAGGCACCCTAGTATCAATTAAAAATAAGAAAGGAAAATTCTAAGGTGCACTGGTACCATGCCTGGTATTGTGCATGGTGGTACCAGGGCACCGTAGAACTGCATCGAGATAGGAGTTTTTCTTATCTCAATGCAGATCTACGGTGTCTGGTACTACCAGGCATGGTACCAGGCACCCTAGCATTACTAAATAAGAAAATAAGAAGCATTACATGCTGCGGATTTTCCAATATCAATTTCTCTACGGATTTTCCTTTTATTCCTTTATTTTCTGTTTCACTATAAAAGCCAAACAGATTAATAGTCATAAATACAACACCTACTAATGTTCTAATAGGCTAGCTAGTTTAACCACATCTGACATCATAAATATGTATGTTGGCTTGAACCAATCTCCATTGCCAATGTTTCAACCACCTTCATCAATGCTTGTTGAAACTTATTTAATTTGTGCATATGGCAATGACATAAATGGAATATATATCCAATACATAACAAGAAGAAAATCAAATCAAGGAAGAAAGAAAGAGAGAACAAAGAAATGGAAGAAGAGATCAAGAGCTTCATCCAGGCATTGTTGATAATTTTTGCATGCTTAACATATTGTTACTACATACCTTCAAGGATCCCCAAAGGAAAATTCAGACTTGTTTTCATCCTTCCTATCATTTTCATCTTTACTCTCATTCCATGGTTTATATCATTAGTTCTTCTCCAACTCATCACAGGGATCTTCATTGCATGGCTAGCAAACTTCAAGCTTCTCCTCTTTGCCTTTGGGAAGTACCCATTATCGATCGATGGCAAACCTTTATCTCTTGCCCAGTTCATTGCCTTAACTATGTTCCCTATCAAGGTTAAGGAAACTCCATCTCAGTGCATCCAAAGCAAGACATATCCATCTCAAGATAGCCTAATTTTGTCGACAGGTTTTGCCATGCAAGCTTTGATTTGGTATCAATTAGTTTACATATATGAATGTAAACCATATATGCATCCAAAGATATATAGAATACTTCATAGTATGCGAATGTACAACGGGCTTCAGATAGTTTATGTAATAGTTGGATCTGTGGCTTGTTTATTGTTCGTGCAAGGGATCGAAGTACAATTCGACAACCCATCACTTTGTTCCTCATTACAAAACTTTTGGGGGAAGAGATGGAACCGAATGTCTTCATGTATCTTGAGGCAAACCATATATGAGCCTCTTAGATCATTTTTAACACCATTGGGTAAGAAAGCAGGCTTACATCTTTCCATTATCACCACATTTATAGTTTCTGGATTGATGCATGAAATTGTGTATTTCTATGTCAGCCGTGGTTGGCCGACATGGGATGCTATGTGGTACTTCTTGATGAATGGCACTCTTGTTGCAATTGAGATTGAAGTGAAGAAGAGTGTGCATGGAAAGTGGAGGTTGCACCCAGGAGTTTCTTGGTTTTTAGCATTTGGATTTGTTGCAGTTACGAGTGTTTGGTTGTTGTGGGCTGAGATCTTGAACGCTGGTGCAGATGTTAAGGAAATTCAGGAGTATATATATATATATATATATTTTTTTTTTTTTTTGGAAAGCGAGCGGGGGTTATTTAGGATCCCCAAACCTGAAAAAAAAAATAGGTGCAGTTACATTCGAGTGTAAATAGTTCCAGATCTATCCTCATGTACAATATCTTTCAAATCTTGTGCAAACGAGCTCGGTGTAACTTTGAGAAATTCCGAGCTTGGGTGAAGGCTAGCAAGTCTGTCCGCTACTCTATTAGTTTCTCTATACTCGTGGGTAATAGTGAATTCTTCCAGTGTGGCCAGCAGTCTTCTAATCTTAGTAATGATGTGTCGCAAATTCCATGCATTCTGCCGCGCTTTCATCAAGTAATCACGTACTAAGATGGAATCCGTGCTAATTGCTAACTTATTAAAGCCTTTTAGCGTGGCTAGTTGCAACCCTGCCTCAACTCCTTGAAGTTCATGTTTAATTATAGACTGACCCACACTCAAGCCGGTGCAAGCAGCCACCACATGACCTTGATCATCCCTAATGACTGCACCATAGCCTCCTGAGTTATCTTTTAATGAGCCATCAGAATTGAGCTTGTACCAGCCAGTTGGAGGCTTCTTCCAAGAGCACGTGATCGGGGTTCGAGTCCTAAATTGTGGGTCGAGTTGCCATCGCCCAAACATCAGTCTGTTGGCTACAGTGTCATCAACAACTAGCTCGGCACTAGAGTATTTGAGCCTAACGTCATCATAGATCCGCTTGACTAGCTCGATGCTGGAACAATGCTGCTGCTTGTATAGTCGCGCGTTTCGTTCAGTCCATATGTAATAGATAGTTGCACTCAATGCTACCTTTTTCACTTGTGCATTAGAACTGGTACCTCTGAAGTTGCTGGTGCACCATCTAATTTCCTCGTCCCAACCTGATACATTCCGTGTATAGTTCAGAAGTTGTAACAAGCGGCCCCAAACAAACCGAGAATAGGTGCATGCAAAGAAGAGATGATTTTCGGTTTCACTGTCCTGGTTGGATAGCAAGCATAGATCTTGTTGAGTTTTGCCCCATTTCTTAAGCTTACTTAGAGTTTTTAAAGCACCATGACATAGAACCCAAGTGATGAATGCATGCCTGGGGATACAACCTTTAAGCCATACAATGGGAGCCCATGCTACTGGTGGGTTGCGCTTCCTGAGTGCTTCATAAGTCGATTTCATTTGGAACAGGCCGTCACTGCTAGAACTCCACAACACTGCATCTTGCTTGCTAACATCAAATTCAACATTGTCAAGGTCATTGACTATATCACTAATAAGATTGCCCACACTCTGAGGTATACTCCACGCACCGCTGCCTATAATAGCTGCGACCTTGGCGTTTTTGTGGAGTGTGGTGTCATACATTAGTTCCTGTGGAAAGTGCTCCATTAGGATTCCTGTGCCAAGGCTCCTTCCAGAAGAGTGTATTCTCGCCATCCCCAATTGAGTGTACAACTAGTTGTGCTGCCTTTGGTCTGCACTCCAAAATCTTGCACCAGCACCAAGAGGCTTCTTTAGGGGTAGGCATCAGCCAGAAGTCTCGGTGTTTGATCAAGAATTTGTAGACCCACTTGACCCATAATGAGTCTCTGAGCGTGATGATGCTCCAAACATGTTTCATGCAAGCAGCCGCAGTGCTTATGCGTATGTCCCTGATCCCTAGGCCACCCTCTTTATGGGGGTAGCATATCTTCTCCCAACTTACTAGGGCTTTCTTAGATGCTATGTCACCACCCTCTTTATGGGGGTAGCATATATTGGTCTGTATGAATATGCGAAATTTTCTTTGAGACGGATCGTTATGCCCAATACAATGGTTAGTCACTAGTAACTAGAATGGAAGGTATTATCTATTTGTTTTATGCATTATTCTGTACTTGGATCAATTATATGAAACAAGCATATTGGCCGTAAAAAGTTGCATATTTTAGATCACTATATTACCTCCCTGATATGCTTTTTATTTGCAATTTTTAGAGATAGTGATGAATATGGAATGTGATTAACATTTGTCACCTAACTCTAAGTAACAACCCCTTAGAAATGGCACTGGTAAGTGGTAAGCTCCTTTTTGGATGAATGTAAACAGCATAAATGCCGTAAATTGTTTTGACTTCATTTAAGATTTTTCTCATTTTCTTGATACGATGTCAGCATGTGGTTGATATTCATGGTAAATTTAGGGTTGGGAAGCATGTGGTGCCATGAATTATTTATACCCACACCATAAACCCTCACAGAAATTTCAGAACATGTTGAACTATTTACTGAAGACAGTCTTGTTACCATATAGATTACTCCCAGCAGAGTTTAGCCGGTTTATATCTGAAAGGTCTTGAAATTTAATGCGATTTTGCAGTTTCAATACTAAATTGAATACCATATTTAATGGTGTTAGGATGGATGATATAGTGCTATTTATTTACATGTTTTTGTTTGGCGTCAAAACTTGACAAGGTTCCATTTTATGGTTGATGTTGTATTTATCTAGCATATAGTTTGTGGAATCCTATTCGTGCCGGAGGCATGACACGGTAGCCGTGTCGTAGGCACGGGTACACGCCACATGGCAAGTGTCTGGTCAATCTTAGTAAGGACTTATTTTGCAGGTGTGGGGCTGTGATTTTGCTGCAGCAGCAAAAAAAATGTAAATTTTTTTTTTGATTATATTAATTTGCAACGGTTTCAAACCCTCGCAACAAACCAGATTTTTTTGTTTTTTTAATTTTGTTTTGACTGGCCACGGCTTACAACCGTGGTACTTCATGCTTGCCACGGCTTAAAACCGTGGCCATTATGCTTGCAACGGCTATGAGACCAAAGAAATTCAAAATAAGTGATATATGTTGCCACGGTTATGGAACGTGGAGCATCTAGCCATGTCGGGTAGCCGTGGCTAAACCGTGGCTAAATGCAGAAAATCATCAAGCGTCCTCGAACATAAAACCGTTGCTAATATGTGTTGCCACGGTTTATAGCCATCAATGATGATTTGGCGATGCCTCAAATGGCCAGGCCTCTAAGCCGTGACAATAGGTTACTCCCATGGTCCCAAACCGTTGCTGATGGGTATTTTTGGTGTAGTGTATGAAATTAATAAAGAAAGAGAAGTTGGGTAGGTGGGGAGAGGTGGGTGAGGCTTAAATAAGATAGAGAATATGTAGCATTTTTCAACTCTTTATTTGAATAAGGCATTAAGAAAAGGAGAAAGTAGGAGTTAAAAGAGAGGGTGGTAGAAAAACAATTTGTCTTCTCAAAACTAAAATCAACCTTACTCTCAACTCTCAAGGGATGGAGCATGCTAAGAATTGACTTGTGAGAAATTTTGCTAAGAGAAATATAACCCACGACCTCTGAGGACCAATGCTCGGATATGAACAATTCATAGAGACGACAGTGCCATTGGTGGTCAAGGCACATGGAGAAAGCCATGTATTAGACCACACATGCATTAGACGAGTTCTGACGATTACTGACCATTGAATTGTGCATATCACTGTAAACTTGAGTACTCGTACAAAGCCATATGCTATTCAATCTCTCTAACATCTGCACCAGAGTTCACGAACTCCACAAATAACAACGAAAAACCAGGAACAAAAAGAAATCCAAGTGCCAAACATCCTGCACTACACCAAATTGGCATTTTTGTAACAACGCCCAAAACAGTATTACTTTTGAAGTGTAACAATCCACCTAACAATTTTACACATTTTCACAAACAAAATGATACAATAATTGTATCACCATGAAGAGTATGGTTATAAAAGTGATACTAGTCATGGTGATCCAACTTATTGTATAATTTTTTTTGTGTTACTGTTTTTCATTTTTTTGACTAAATTTAGTTTTGACTTGAAATTGTTTGGTGGATTGTAACATCTCAAAAGTGATACTGTTTTGAGAGTTGTTACAAAAGTGTCAATTTAGTGTAGTGTGTACAATAACAGGATTAACCTTTTTATGCTCAACCTTAAGTGGAGGTCCTTCATAGTAGAAACTAGGCATTGGGTTTGCTTTGAACTTCAGTCAAAGAGCTCCTAAATTACAAATCACTAATTTGATAATCTAAATTCCAAAATTTTGACCATTTTTATCAAATTATTTATGAAGTCTTTACTCGCCCTTGGAAATGAAAGAATTTCACAATCATCTAAACATTTTACTTGGCCACTTATGTTATGGTGAGACCACCTTATTTATGTAGGTGTTACTGCATAGACATAAGCCACTGGACTATATATTTTTACTTGGCCAGTAACATCTATGGCACTGGACTATACATGGATGATACTAATCATAATGCCTTTTCACCTAAAAATAAATAAAAGGATCAGATCCACTAGGATAAGGGATCACCACATATCTACAAAAAAAAATTAGTCGAACAATAAGATAAACAACTTCTCAGTCAATAATTCGTCAAAAAAAGAAATGTACCCTTGATGAGGGCTTCGCAATTGTGCTTCCTAACTTTGAGATAGCTTTCTCGACTGCTCTATTATGCTTTCTAGGGGTACTTGGCTGAAACTTTTGGGAAAAAATATATAACATAAGCCACTACAACCATAAATAAATTCTTTCAGTCATCTAAAAACACCATAGAAGATAGCACCTGCTCCTTCTCTGCAAGTGAAGTGTTGGTTGTAGCATGAGGGGCCTCCAAAAAGTCAATCAGCTTGGCCACAATATCCTCCTGCACGTCAAAGTTTTAGGGTCATCTTTGACAGTAAAAGAAAAAATGTAAAATAGATAGTAGCCATGACAATATGATAAGATCTGACTTCTTCTTCTGATATTCTGCAGAATTGGAACAGTTCAAGCTCATCCTGCTAATGCAATTACAGAAAAGATTGGGAAATGATAC
The DNA here is from genome assembly GCA_963556465.1 of Berberis vulgaris. NCBI lineage: Eukaryota > Viridiplantae > Streptophyta > Magnoliopsida > Ranunculales > Berberidaceae > Berberis > Berberis vulgaris. The sequence continues at coordinate 81,434,621 of OY747132.1, read as the reverse complement.
TGCAATTTCAGCAAGCAAGCCTCAGCTAATGCAATTACAAAAAAGATTGGGAAATGATATTGCAGTTTCAACAAGCAAGCCTCAACAAAAGAATCACAGGAATGAAAGAATTATTTGATTAAAATGTAAGGGTTACAATGGTCTGGATAGACTGGAATGTAATAGGAAGAATTCGAGATTGCCAATCTCCTTAGAGAGCAATGTGCTCACTTGTACAAAGTGTTTACAAAGAAGAATGAATGAATTCCATTTTTGTTCCTCCTCTCCTACTTATAAGAGCTAATAGCCTTTATAATTTTGAATATAGCAACAATACCACAACTGGCTTACTAACCCCCTGAACCGCCTAACCATCCAGACTTGCAGTCCAACTTGCAGACTTGCAGAATATAGCACTACTTGCATTCTTCAAAGCCACTCATTGGTTTATTGATTTATATCTCTTCCTTGTATAAGTATATCTGACAGGAGGTCTATCACAATAAGAAAAACTCTGTAAAATAAACTAGACAGTGTAGTTAAAATGCACTTAGGAGCAGAGGTTGGCCCCATTACAGTCCAGACGCGCTCATGTTCAAGAGGTGTAAAAAGGAACACTTTTTGCAAAAAGGCGCATGGGCGCTGTTTGGGTACTATTTAGAGATACTATTTAGCACAGTCCTAGCGCATGGGCGCTCATCGTTACATATGTTTTACTGTTCATACGCCTAGTCCTAGCGCCTACGATAACATAGCCATGGACTGATTTTGAACGCCATAGATTATATAAATGTTATCTATGGAGTACGGATTGATTTTTAACTCTATTTTTTTTAATGATGTAATTGACTATTTTACATTTTAGTTTGAAATCTTGGGTGCAAGTTTTATGGTTGACGATGTTATTTTTTTATCATGGAAAATTGTTGCTTTGTCTTGCACTAGATATAAACTTTGTATTATTTTTCAGTATCTTAATTGGCATGCGCCTTGAGTGCACCTTTGCGCCCCTACACTAAACTAGAGTGTTGTCATTTGAACTATGTCAGGTGCATGACTGACCCATTTGGTCACAATAATCCCATAGCTTCTGTTTCACTGCACTACATGGATTAGCTACTATAATAGGTACGCACATGCAAAACCAAGACATAATGGGGAATATACTAGGAACCAACCAGAGGAACAAACAGTCCCCATTGCTATATATCTGTTGAAAGTTAATTAGTTAAACAGATGGAAACCATAAGAGAGTTGGGAGGTTAAGGAACACAACAATGAGAATGCTTTATAGCGTGGATATCTGACATAGTAAGACTACGAACCTTTCTTGTCATGGCTTTCACAAAGTGTATATCAAGCACATCACAGAATTCTACCAATCTTTCCTTGATACACTTATCAAACTTTTCCTTTATTTTCAGTTTTTGCTTCTCCTGAAATTAAACCACCGTTTGAATCAGGAAAGAGTAAATAAATCATGTAGCAGAATGATAAAAAAAATCTCAAAAGGGCTCCCCTATTACATCACATAATGGGAGGATCTTAACAAGAAAAGAGAAAAAAAATAACCATTTCCAAAGTGGTAAAACTTTAATTCATTTTCATGCCAAGCAAAGCCAGAAAACTGGGAGAGGTTGTTCATCTTCACAGTAAATGGCTGCAAACATAATACAGATTCACAAAAGGCGTCATTTTAGTTTGTCTAACAGAAACATCCCTTCTTGACAATAGCAATAACAAGAACCAACCCAGAAATACAAAAGACTACACATTCTCACTGACCATAAAACAAACATCCTTGAATTGGGGGGAGACATGGATAAAGAAAGGTATAAGAGTGAATCGCTTATATATTACTTTCGTTAATCATAAGAAATATAGGCCTGTTGCAACTCAACTTGGAAAAAAAAATGGAGAAAGTATGCAAATAAGAAGAAAAAAAGTTCAACATTAAATCTATGATACATGCGAAGTACTACTTGTAAAAAATCAAAACAGAAAAAATAAATAAAAACAAGTTTTATAGGTTACCTTTCCCCTCCTTCCAAATATAATCACGTGAAGTAGTACAAAGGTCCAAATAAAAACAAGTTTTTTAGCTAGTTTGTATGCCACTGAAACATCAATACAAAAATGATGGTTCAGAAAATGTCAAAGGATAAGCTTTTCATAAATTTTTCTGTTGCACTCGTAACACAATATAGCCATCAACACAAATATGATAACATGCCTAAGGTGTTGATCATTCAAAATGCCAACACTGCAACACCTTTTATGAGAATGAAAATTGGCAACTGTGGTATTCATATGCAAGGCCAGATGTACGTTGGAACTTATCTCTACTACAAGATTGACATTGTTGCTGGATAAGTAACTCATATAAACAATTGATAAAATGCTCATTCTAGAAACTTTGTTAGCACTTGTACGTCTTCTCCAATGGGCTCTCCTTTGTTAGATTTCTACCTTGGCAATTTGGAGGCCTTGAAAGGTGTCCAAGTTTGTCTAATTAAAATACTATGTCAAGTATATCCCAAAACCCGAAAAAGTTATTTATCGAGTTGAATTTTCCGAACCCAAACCCAACAAGGGTTAGCTCGTGTCAAAACGATCCATCTTGACACAGTTGACATGGTTAACGGAGTCAACATCAACGATATAGACACAACCTAAACAAACAGCTTCTTAAGTCTACCAACAAAAACACAAAGAGAATTCATTTTTATAGAATCCTTGCTACTTACAATTTGTTTGTAATTAATGTGAGACTAAAGTTTCTCAAGGCTACAGTATGAAGCAATGTGTAATAAAAAATTATAGTCCCATATTGAGTGGGGACAATTTCTAAATACATTTCAATGTTATAAATGCATCCAAAATCTTATGTAGAAATATTCATACACGACAGTGGCAGTTAGTTGTGTTATGTGGTGTTGCTAGGTTACAAATTGCCACCTATGAAGGTAACAACATAATTTTCATATTCATAATTTATTTCCTATTTTCCTTCTTTCATTCATCTGACCAGGAATGGAAATATATTACATATTAGTTTTTTGATGGAAGAACTAGAAGTTTTATTCATTATATTCTAAGTACAACCATACCAAGAAATTTGCATTGTTCCAGACACTATGAAATGCAACCAACACAGGTGTCGGACAAATAAACTATGAAAACACAATACGGTGCCACGCTTGTACATTATATTATTTTTTTCATCAGTAAATTATAATAGTATGAGTCATGTTTGTTAGCTTGTTGCAACACATGTACCACTAACATACCAAAATAATATGCTTCATAGAGTCATAATATCAAATTTATTGATGAAAAATCAATCCTGCAAATGATTCTTATTCTACTTTGTTTAATGTTATATTTGAAAAATGCTAAATTGTAATTTGTGTTCCTTGCACATTGGTCTTTACTACCAAATTATATGAAGATATCCAGTAAACAGGGTATACCCATTCAAAACCATTGGTTCTTGGATGAGTTATATCACTTTGTAATTGTATAAATACCACTCAAAAGAATAATTACCATAATATCCTAACTGAAGCAACAAAATCCACAAGATTGTTTCTTAATTTTACTTATAAATTTATCTCGGTTTTGTCACTGTTAAATTGGTAATTACACAAGAGTTATCTAGTAGAAACTTAATCTAATGGACACAATATTACAAATCTCAAAACACCCAATTTAGTGATTTACCATTCAGAGCATCTTTAGCTATTTCACACATTAACTTTCATAACATATTAGATTTATTCCTGGTTACACTCTGAATATATGACATGGAACGTCCATGAAGATATACTCAATAGGCACAAACATATAGCCACTAGGATAGGCGATGATCCAAATGCCCTTGTTATATATACCCTAGTTTTCCAAGATTTGTTGTATCATTGTGTTGCACAACACCCATATTTGTGTCCATGCTAGACCATTGTAGATCCTATTTGTACCTATTGAGTACAAATAGGATCTACAATGGCTTTTCACTGGCAAATTTATCAGATTTTCTATTTAGATATTCTAGATAGACATTGGCTTTTCACTAGCAAATATATTGCATGACAGAGACATTCTGCTCACTTACTGATTCAAGGACTGGAAAAAAGTTCAAAGTTTGGCTTGCAATAGATAAGTAGGAAAAACATTAAACCCCCATTTCGCTTGCAAGGCAGCAAATCCGTTTGTTATTTCAAGGAAAAAATCCATTTTGGCAACCACGGGATTTAACAGATTTAGATTTTCATTGTTTCAAAAACATGCGTGTATGTAGAAGTGGATTTCAAAATGTTTTACCATGGTATTAATGTTTTATAGCATTAGCTCACTAAAATGGGCTTATAAGCCTTAGATGATAATTTGCAAGAATCGCAGCAGTAGTGAGCTGTATGTCCAAATCTTTAACTGACCCACATATTCAGATAAACAACAAATCTAAGAAAATTCTTCCAAGAGAAAGAGAATCAACATAAACTACTCATGCATTTACGACATATGAACCTTTATTAGAACTAAATCAAAAGTTAATAAATATACCATTTGGTATGTCCTTAAGTGCAGTACCACGACCCTGCAATTAAAGAGCAAAACAACATTTTCAATACAAATACCATTTAAAGAATAGCTAAAAACAAATGAAAGCATGAACAAAAAGGAATAGTAAAGAGTACCTTTCCAATAAGAAGTGCTCGAGGCTACTCCTTCTCAATAGAGGCAACCAGCCGCTCAACAGACTTTCACTCATGAACAGGTCGCTCAATGGTGGGTGCAACAGGTGTGACTGGTTCTTTAACTTTTCTCTTGCACACCTCCTTTTTCTCATCCTTCACTTGATCCCCAATAAGAAAAATTACTGAAAATTGAGTCAACGACCAATCACTCAAAATTTTCACAATAATTATTGCGATTTTAGGAAAAGAAGAAACTGAATCGAACAATTAGGTCTTCTTCTTCACTTAGTTGATCAAACAGAAAAAAAAACTGAATCGCAGAGAAGAGGAAGAAGAAGTAAAAAAAATGAGAAGGAAAAGAAGAAACTGAACGGGGTTTTGATCATACCTGATTGATTGCTTGGATCTGGCATCTGAGTTTCTTGCCGAACCCATAGTTTCGATTCTCTCTTAGGTATTCTTCTTCGCAAACCCTTCCAGTTCTTCTTATTACCTTTGATTTCTTCTTATTCGCAAACACTTTGATTTCTTCTTTGCAAACCTTTTGATCGACTGAAGTGGTATGTCGATAGAAGGTCTGGGGAGTGTGAGATGTATGTTGATCGATCAATTGGAGTGTAGAGGGCTATCAATCAACTGGTGAAGGCGGAAGATGGGCTCAATCGACTGGAAGATGGGTTCGACTGGTGCTGAGGGTTATTGTAGGGTTTTGGGATGATTTGAGTTGCGATCTTCGTCGATCTTGGTAGCAGGAGGTACACATGGTGGGTGGGATCGTCGTCTCTCTCACTCCATTAAACAAAAGGTACCCATACATGTCTCTCTCACTCCGAGTCTCACTTCTTTGATGGTTTTACTCTCATCAACTCAAACACTTTGATTTGAAACGAAAATGGAGCTCCTCTGCGCCAATTTTTTTCGCAAGACCGCAAAATGTTTTCGCAATGACGCCAAAGCAAACACAGGTGCATTTTCTTTTTATTGCCACGGTTTTGAGCCGTGACAAATAAACTAACGGTTTTGAGCCGTGGCCATCTCCGTGTAGCTAATCAAACATTTTGGTGTAGTGACGGTTTTAGGCTCTAGCCACGGTTTTGGGCCGTGGCAAATAAACTAACTGTTTTGAGCCGTGGCCATCTCCGTATAGCTAATCAAGCCTTTTGGTGCATTTTTTTTTAAAACATTTTTCTCTATCCAACCACTTGCAAGTTGAGGAGGAGAAACAAAGTTTGACTCAATCTTGTTGAAGAAAATCAAATCTTTCACTTGCTTGCTTGTAGCAAAGATGAGCAATGGCGATGACAACAATTTCAACACTTCTGATTTGATAAAAAAAACCTTCTTGTAGGATGAAATTACGAGACTTTTGGAATCGTCTTAGAAGGTTTCGGTCTTGTTCAGATCATCACAAGGGTGTGGTGGAAATAGATTAAGATGCAAATAATGTAATTATGGTTATAGTTTTTTTATATGATATAGTATTGTGTATATGAGAAATAGGGCAAAATTTTTTTTTTTAATCTTATGGAATTATCAAGAGAAATAGGCAATAAAAAAATTGAAAGAATTCTCTATAAATGAATAGTCGGAGCGTTGAAACTCTCTGTGTTCATCTAGCATTTGCTTTCCCTTTACTACTTCATTTTCTCTCTCTTTTTTATTTTATTTGTACTCTCTCTGTCTCTGAGTTTCCTTTTTAGCTAACCAAGCTTCATTTCCTTATTTCCATTCTTTGTAGCTTTGACTTATTCTTTTTGTGCTAGAGCCAACTCAGTTGTATGTAACAGCAGAAAATAAATAAAAGAAAAATAATAAAAAGAGAAAAAATCGAAAATAACCGAACCGATAACCGAATTCTTGGTTTGGTTCGATTTGGTTTTGGTCCAACTTTGAATCGACCAAACCGATTAACATCCCTACTTGAGACCACCAACTTAGCCAATTCAAAATGAAACCTTGAAACATCAAACTTAGACCAAATTCTGAGAAGAAACTGCCCCAAATAGATTTGGAGAATCTGCAGTGAAGCATCATATGATCTAGAGTCTCGTCAATTTCATTACAAAGCATACAAAGACTTCCTGTGTGGATTCCTCTCTTCCTTAACCTATCTTTAGTCAAAATTCTCGTGCAATACTGACCAACAAAATAAATTAATCTGAGAAAGAAGATTTTTAACCCAAACCAAATTCTTATGAGAGGAAATAAAACGGTTAAATCTATATTCCTGGTATAGATTTTTCACCTAAACCACAACTTGACTATTATCTACGATTTAATTTATTTTGCCTCCTCTGTCTGCAATCCTGCCTGGTATGAAACACATCATAGCATTAATTAGGAATTTAGGAACAAAATATATTTCTAAGAGTTTGGTTTTCCATTGGATATGCTCCTAATAATATTTCATATGATAAGAGTAATAAAAACACATTAAGTTCAAATTGTACGTGGTTGTCATCCTTTTTTTTGGAAAGCGTGCTGAGTTTTTTTAGGATTCCATAACCTATCAACAAGGTGCGACCTACAGGTCAACACCATAAGAAAGTAACCATGTCACCGGCGGATCTCGAACCACCTTCACAAATATTTATGTTGTCATAAATACAACACCTAATATAATAATGTTCTAATAGGCTAACTAGTTTAACCACATCTGACATCAGAAATATGTATGTTGGCTTGAACCAATCTCCATTGCCAATGTTTCAACCACCTTCATCAATGCTTGTTGAAACTTATTTAATTTGTGCATATGGCAATGACATAAATGGAATATACATCCAATACATAACAAGAAGAAAATCAAATCAAGGAAGAAAGAAAGAGAGAACAAAGAAATGGAAGATGAGATCAAGAGCTTCATCCAGGCATTGTTGATAATTTTTGCATGCTTAACATATTGTTACTACATACCTTCAAGGATCCCCAAAGGAAAATTCAGACTTGTTTTCATCCTTCCTATCATTTTCATCTTTATTCTCATTCCATGGTTTATATCATTAGTTCTTCTCCAACTCATCACAGGGATCTTCATTGCATGGCTAGCAAACTTCAAGCTTCTCCTCTTTGCCTTTGGGAAGTACCCATTATGGATTGATGGCAAACTTTTATCTCTTGCCCAGTTCATTGCCTTAACTATGTTCCCTATCAAGGTTAAGCAAACTCCATCTCAGTGCATCCAAAGCAAGACATATCCATCTCAAGATAGCCTAATTTTGTCGACAGGTTTTGCCATGCAAGCTTTGATTTGGTATCAATTAGTTTACATATATGAATGTAAACCATATATGCATCCAAAGATATATAGAATACTATATACTATGCGAATGTACTACGGGCTTCAGATAGTTTATGTAATAGTTGGATCTGTGGCTAGTTTATTGTTCGTGCAAGGGATCGAAGTACAATTCGACAACCCATCACTTTGTTCCTCATTACAAAACTTTTGGGGGAAGAGATGGAACCGAATGTCTTCATGTATCTTGAGGCAAACCATATATGAGCCTCTTAGATCATTTTTAACACCTTCATTGGGTAAGAAAGCAGGCTTACATCTCTCCATTATCACCACATTTATAGTTTCTGGATTGATGCATGAAATTGTGTATTTCTATGTCAGCCGTGGTTGGCCGACATGGGATGCTATGTGGTACTTCTTGATGCATGGCACTCTTGTTGCAATTGAGATTGAAGTGAAGAAATGTGTGCATGGAAAGTGGAGGTTGCACCCAGGAGTTTCTTGGTTTTTAGCATTTGGATTTGTTGCAGTTACAAGTGTTTGGTTGGTGTATGCTGAGATCTTGAACGCTGGTGCAGATATTAAGGAAATTCAGGAGTATATTGGTCTAATTGAATATGCGAAATTTTCTTTGAGACGGATCGTTATGCCCAATACAATGGCTAGTCAATAGAATGGAAGGTATTATCTATTTGTTTTATGCATTATTATGAAACAAGCATATTGGCTGTAAAAAGTTGCATATTTTAGATCACTATATTACCTCTCTGATATGCTTTCTATTTGCAATTTTTAGGGATAGTGATGAATATGGAATGTGATTAACATTTGTCACCTAACTCTTAGTAACAACCCCTTAGAAATGGCACTGGTAAGTGGTAAGCTCCTTTTTGGATGAATGTAAACAGCATAAATGCCGTAAATTGTTTTGACTTCATTTAAGATTTTTCTCATTTTCTTGATACGATGTCAGCATGTGGTTGATATTCATGGTAAATTTAGGGTTGGGAAGCATGTGGTGCCATGAATTATTTATACCCACACCGTAAACCCTCACAGAAATTTCAGAACATGTTGAACTATTTACTGAAGACAGTCTTGTTACCATATAGATTACTCCCAGCAGAGTTTAGCCGGTTTATATCTGAAAGGTCTTGAAATTTAATGCGATTTTGCAGTTTCAATACTAAATTGGAAACCATACTTAATGGTGTTAGGATGGATGATCAATATAAACCATGAGTAGATACTTACAAAGAATGTTAATGGTAAGAAATTTATACAAGGAATCTTGACCCTTAAAACAATTCTTTCAACTAAAACAAGCTCTAACTGCTGTTCAAATGTTCTATTTGATACAAAACTACAATGGCCTTTATTTTTTTTATTGTTATGATGATCGAGATCCATTGTTCTGAATGCATTAGCTAGATTCAGAAGTAAACCAGGTCGACTTTGGTGTTTTTCACTTGAAACGGGTTCTCAATGCAGCACATCAGTAACACGAGGCGAGGCGCTGATCACTAAACGCCAAAAAAAAATTAAAAAAAATCTGCAACACAACATTGCCAGAGCTCCTAGGATATTCTGAATGCAACTACAATCTGACATTTTCGTCATGAATGCAACCTCCTAGGCCAATGTTTCAACCACATTCACCAATGTTTGTTGAACACTACTAATTATAAGCTCATGTAAACATAAATGGATACCAACTTACACTTCTTTCCATCCTCCTGTGGGTAGGACTGGCCTAGGTGGTTTTTTTTTTTTTATTGTTATGATGATCGAGATCCATCGTTCTGAATGCATTAGCTAGATTCAGAAGTAAACCAGGTCGACTTTGGTGTTTTTCACTTGAAACGGGTTCTCAATGCAGCACATCAGTAACACGAGGCGAGGCGCTGATCACTAAACGCCAAAAAAAAAATAAAAAAAAATCTGCAACACAACATTGCCAGAGCTCCTAGGATATTCTGAATGCAACTACAATCTGACATTTTCGTCATGAATGCAACCTCCTAGGCCAATGTTTCAACCACATTCACCAATGTTTGTTGAACACTACTAATTATAAGCTCATTTAAACATAAATGGATACCAACTTACACTTCTTTCCATCCTCCTGTGGGTAGGACTGGCCTAGGTGGTTTTTTTTTTTTATTGTTATGATGATCGAGATCCATCGTTCTGAATGCATTAGCTAGATTCAGAAGTAAACCAGGTCGACTTTGGTGTTTTTCACTTGAAACGGGTTCTCAATGCAGCACATCAGTAACACGAGCCGAGGCGCTGATCACTAAACGCCAAAAAAAAATCTGCAACACCAAATTGCCAGAGCTCCTAGGATATTCTGAATGCAACTACAATCTGACATTTTCGTCATAAATGCAACCTCGTAGGCCAATGTTTCAACCACATTCACCAATGTTTGTTGAACACTACTAAATAAGCTCTTTCCATCCTCCTGTGGGTAGGATTGGCCTGGGTGGTGTGGGGTTTTTCCCAAAAGACCTCATTGCTATTAGAGAGTGGATCATCTCCTTATAAACATTTGTAACAACTTTTTCTTATTTGATGTGGGACTATTCAAGCCAACACTTTCCTAACATGTTTTAGTTATTTTCCAATTCATGACAGGTATCTTCATTGCATGGGTAGCATACTTCAAGCTTCTCCTCTTCGCTTTCAGGAAGAAACCATTATCCATCAATCCGCGATGTTAATCTCTCCTGCAATTTGTCAACCTAACTAGTCTACCCATTGAAGTTAAACAAAACAAATCTCAAAGTCCCCATAGTAGGAAATACCCGTATCCTAAAAAAGCCGAAAATGGCCTAGTTTTATCAACAAGTTTTGCCATACAAACCTTCATTTGGTATGTACCATGTCATGCATGTGGTGGTAAATCATATTTGCATCCGAAGACATACAGGATACTTTACAATTTGCATTTGTATCACATGCTTCAGCTGCTGGTTTATGCAATGATTGGATGCATGGCGAGTTTATTATTTGTGCAAGGGATCGAGACACAGCTCCACAACCCACACCTCTGCACCTCATTGCAAGACTTCGGGGGAAAGGGATGGAACATCCCATCTTAGAATATCTTAGAATTTGGTAATTAAACATGATCATAATCAATACGAGACTTATGGGTATCCATTTGGTAATGAACATGCTTTGTTGAACATAATCAATACGAGACTTGTGGGTTCAAGTGCAAATTGTTGACAACAGAAATACATCATGAACCAAACAATTTATCATCCCCTTCACTATCCATCAATCCTTTTTACAAATTTAGAATCTTTTCTGCCTACCCATACTTCAAATTCCTTCTTCTCTAGCAATAGCATACACCACTCCTTTTCCCACACCCACACCCAATCATTCTCCAACCGTCCCTTACCCCTACTATCAAGATTGTGAAAAACGAATGATGTTCCTAATCCAATTATCAAATGCAAAATTGTGTCATCTCATGCTCTTCTTAAGGAATCAAACACTCATTTTAAAAAAATTTGCTTCAAAAGACTTATCTTTCATAACATTGTCTGGCCAATACCTAAAACACCCATGAAATGAATTTCACATAGGAATTAATTGCACAAAAAATGAACTTAAATAAATAAAAACCATAATTGAACAAAAAAACCCATAATTGAACCAAAAAAACATACCTTTTTCACAGATTTCCAACAAAAAATGAAACCCCCTTTGTTACTCCTCTTCAATTACAAGTCATTAAAAACACCGAATTTCCAAAAGAAGCATTGAAGAGAGACCGAAAGAATCGAAATTGAAGAGGAAAACCTCCCGAACACGCGAATATGATGAGTGAGAGAGGTCGAAAACTCGAAATGCGCGAGAGAAAGAAACCCTACTTTCGAATGTGAGCGAGAAAGAGAGAGTTTGAGATGTAGAGAAAAAAAAATCCCTTTCCCTTTAAAAGTTGTAAAGTTGAAGCGGGAAGGGTTAGGGGTGGGCATCCCATCCCGTGATTCCGATCCCGTCCTGATTATTTCGGGTCTTAATGGGATCGAATAATTTCATCTCGATCCCGTCTCGTCCCGATTTAGAATGGGATGGGATGGAATTAGGGCTGAACAAAAAACGGATCAAACCGATTAAACCGACCGAACCGATCTAAACCAAACCGATTGGTTCGGTTTAAATTCGGTTCGGATCGATTTCGGTGTTAAAAAATTCAAAACCGAAGTAGTCGGTTCGGTTTTCGGTTTCTATGTGATTTTAACCGACCAAACCGAACCGACCGAATATATATAATAAATAATATATATTTTATATATAAATAATACAATATGTTTAAAATAGTCGGTCGGTTCGATTTTATTTCGGTTTTGATTCGATTTTAGTAGGTTTGGTTCGGTTATGGTTTGCATAAATTGGAATCGGTTCGGTTTCGGATCGATTTTGTTAATGGTCGGTTCGGTTTCGGTTTGAAAATTTTAAAACCGACCTAAGTCGGCTCGGTTCACGGTTTAGGTGAAAAACCAAACCGTCAGTTCGGTTTTCAACCCTAGATGGGATGAAGATTTTCAATCCCTCCAATCCCGAGCTAATTTTTTAATATTTATTATTAATATTTTATTTATTTATTTATTTTTATTCATATAAACTTAAAGATGACTGACAAAAACTCATGGTGTTTGCATTTGAATCCTTTCTGGGATCTTCATCTTTTGATGTTCAAGATTGCATTTGAATTTCATTTATTTTATTTTGGGTTTTATATATTATGTAATATCGATTTAGACTATATATGAGTGTCTCTTGAGGCTATCATTTCTGGGTTTATCTGAAGTTGCAAGGAGAAAACAGAGAAAACAAAAGCAAATTGAACTCTCCTAAACATCCCAACTAGATTAGCACTTGAGGGAGGTTTGCAATCAATCACGTGCTCGTTACGTATACAATGTTATAAACATCTTGAGAGACATATTCAGACATGTCTTTTTTATCCATTATTAATTTGGTTTAAGACCAAAGCCTGCTAGGTAATATGCTACTCACCCTCGGGCAATATGAGTTATCTTGTAGTGTCAGAGAACGTATATTCAAGAGCTGATCTGGTTTACGAGACCTTGGGTTTTCCATGGGGTCGCCTCTATAATGGTGGGTATTTCACTGCTTAGGTGTTATCCATAACTATTTCCAGATTCCTGCAATTTGCTTGTAGGTTTAAGAAAGTTATTTTTCACGCTCTATATCTAATTATAAGAAAGTTATTTTTCACGCTCTTATATGATGATAATCTTCGCAGCAGTCACAGGCAACACGCTGATCCCGTCCCGAACCCGTTTGGGATGGGTATATCTCGTCCCATCCCGTCCCGTGCCCACCCCTAGGAAGGGTTATGTAATAATAATAATAATAATAATAATAATAATAATAATAATAATAATAATAATAATAATAATAATAATAATAATAATAATAATAATAATAATAATAATAATAATAATAGTGGTATATATCGAACTCTTCCGTGGTACTGAGTGAGAGCGAAGGCATCTACAATCAGCAAAATGTGCTAATTTGGATGCATATATTAGTCAAGTTATATACATTTTAAGGCTTTCTTGAACGGAAAATTTTGTTCAAGCATAGAAACTTAAAGCCGAGAAGAGGTTAATTGTTGCGATGTGGTGATATTTGGATATGATTTTGGATGTGCTTCAAAATTATTGATTGAGATATATGTTCTTTCAAAAAGTTATATACATTTTAAGGCTTTCTTGAACAAGAAATTTTGGTCACGCGTAGAAACTTAGAGCTGAGAAGAGCTTAATAGTTGTGATGCGGTGATATTTGGATATGATTTTGGACATGCTTTTAAAATAACTGATAGAGATTATGTGTTCTTTCAAAAATTGGATGGTTCACTATTTTTTTACTTGCCTCTTTAATTATTGACTGTGTAGTGTAAATAATTATTGTGTGGTTGTCATTTTTTTTTCAAAAGAGTTGGTTGAATATAAAGTATACTTGAATGGGTAATTTCTTTGAATTGACATAAAAGTGCGACAGAATTAAATAAAAGTAAAAAAATAATGCTCGCAGAGGGATCTGATAGTTTGGTGTGGAAGGGTAAAGGTACGTGGACTTTTCGGTGAAAGAATTTTCGGACATGTTGGATGCATTTCACTATGAGACCCATTCTAACCCCTTCATTTCTTCTCACAAAAATTTGGTATGGGTGAAAAACCTTTTTCCTCATATTAATTTCTTTAGTTGGTCAGTATTGCATGAGAAGATCTTGACTAAAGATAGGTTAAGGAAAAGAGGAATTCACACAGGGAGTCTTTGTGTGCTTTGCAATGAAATTGCCGAGTCGCTGGACCTTTTGATGCTTCACTGCTGTTTCTCCAAATCCATTTGGAGCAGTTTCTTGGCAGAATTTGGTCTGAGTTTGATGTGTCAAGACTCCTTTTTAGATTGGCTAAGTTGGTGGTCTCAAGCTAATCCTTCCCGTCGGGGGAGTGGTTATGGCGTAGGGTCCCTCACGTTCTCATGTGGTGTGTGTGGAAAGAAAGAAATAAAAGGGTATTTGAATGACTCAACAGATAAGAGCAATCTATCTTTATCGAGATTAGAGAATTGCTGTGGAGGATGGGTTCGGCTTGTAATTTGTATAGGGATTTGGGTTTTGACACTTTCATGATGTCTTGGCTTTCCTTGATATAAGAATGTTTTTCTTTGTTTTTTGTTTCCTTTGTTTTCATTAATAAACATCTTCGTGTTTGACAAAAAAAAAACATTTACTTTTGTATAACCCATTTAGCGTTTACTAAAATGTTCTGAATTCAGAACTTATTACAAACCTTTGCATGTGATTACAGAACAAAAAAAACTAATTTAAAATAATGCACTTGATATTCTTAACCAAATTTCACAAAACAAATGTCACAAAACATCCAGCTTGTTTATTTATGTAAAAATACTAAGAATAGTTGATATAGGTCACCATGGAGAAAATCTTTAGATGAAGCATAACAATTTTTTTTAATCATAACAAAGGGAAATATGGGCGAAATAGATGAGATTGGGATACAAGAACCAAGTACACTCTCTATGGGTATTTTGTGTAGAAGTCCATCTTTCGGTGTGCAAGTGTTTTTTACCATCAAGATTACGATGTGGCAATGGCAATTTCATCTCTTTTTGACATGACTCTTGGTGTAGCAATTAACCTTTAAAGGATTTGTTTCCAGCGTTGTTTATCATTAACATTAACATTACTTCTTTTGCCCTATCTCTCAATAATGATACCAACAACATTGGTATCACACACAAGTACTTCAAAACATATCTCAAGCACTAAACCTTAATTCGTGTGTTTTATAATGGTGAGGCAAGTTCGCAAAGCTGCAAAATATACTAGTGAACTGATGAATGACGAAAAAATAAGTAGAATAACCCTCAGACCCACCCTATAACTTGGTTTAAGGTTCAACATTGATGTTTGTATTAAATCTTTATTTAATATATAAATATCACATGAATCCGACATTTCAACTTCATGAACTATTCAAGTCCATTTCTTAGTCTTCAACGATCATCTAGAAATCAATTTTCAACAAGACATTCTGGAACACTGTCAAAGTTAAATTAACTAGAGTTTTTCTCTCTTAGCCTATAACTCAATTATGTGTTTATTGTTATAATCCTTCGATGGAGCATACATCATTATTTATAGGTGAAGAGAGTACGTAGTTCCTAATCCGATTACTCAATCTCAACCATCCATCACAATATGAGATTGAATAGGAAACTAATTTCTTTTAAAACCACAAATTTTTTTTTTGGCCAAGCAAAAATATTTTTATTGACAAGATACAAGGGAAACCATTAATATATCAAGGAATGCCAAGACACCATGAAATTGTAAAAAAAACATGTCTTTAAAAAGATTACAAGCCGAACCCATCCTCCACAACAACTCCCTAATTTCATTAAAGATCGATTGCTCCGATTTGTTGAGCCATTAAAAAACCCTCTTATTTCTCTCTTTCCACATACACCACATAAGCACGTAAGGAATCCTATGTCATAACCACTCCGCGCGCCGGGATGGATTAACTTGATACTAGGGGTGTTAATTGGTTACAAAAAACCGACCGAACCGAACCGAACCGAAATATAACCGAAAAAGCCCGAACTGAGAAAAACTGAAACCGAACATTAGAAAACCGAACCGAGTTGGTTTGGTTCGGTTTCGGTTTTTGTTTTTAACACATCCGAAACAACCGAACCGAACCCTTCCCCTTATCTTGTTTTTAATCCCCTAACCATTTCTCTCTTATTTAATCCGCCACCAATCCACTCTTATTTAAATTCTCACCCAATTCCAATGAACCCCACGTTCCCACCCTCTCTTAACAACTACTTTCTCCTTTTCTTAATGCCCCATTCAGATAAAGAGTTAAAAAAAACCTACATTTTCTATCTTATTTAAGCCCACCCACCTCTCCCCACCTATCCAACTTCTCTTTCTTTATTAATGTCATTTTTTTTTCTTTATTTTTTTTTAACTTTTTCTCTATCCAACTACTTGCAAGCCGAGGAGAAACAAAATTTGACTCAATCTTGTTGAAGAAAATCAAACCTTTCACTTGCTTGCTTGCAGCAAAGATGAGCAATGGCGATGACAACAATTTCAACACTTCTGATTTGATAAACAAAAACCTTTTTGTAGGATGAAATTACGAGACTTTTGGAATCGTCATAGAAGGTTTTGGTCTTGTTCAGATCATCACATGGGTGTGGTGGAGATAGATTAAGATGCAAACAATGTAATTATGGTTATAGTTTTTTATATGATATAGTATTGTGTATTTGAGAGATAGGGCAAAAAAAATATTTAATCTTATGGAATTATCAAGAGAAATAGGCAATAAAAAAATTGAAACAATTCTCTATAAATGAATAGTCGGAGCCTTGAAACTCTCTGTGTTCATCTAGCATTTGTTTTCCCTTTACTGCCTCATTTTCTCTCTCTTTTTTATTTTATTTGTACTTTCTCTGTCTCTGAGTTTTCCTTTTTTGCTAATCAAGCTTCATTTCCTTATTTCCATTCTTTGTAGCTTTGACTTATCCTTTTGTGCTAGAGCCAACTCAGTTGTATGTAGCAGCAGAAAATAAATAAAAGAAAAATAATAAAAAGAGAAAAAATCGAAAATAACTGAACCGATCGGTTTGGTTATTTATTTGACAAATGTGAAAACCGAACCGATAACCGAATTCTTGGTTTGGTTCGATTTGGTTTTGGTCCAACTTAGAATCGCGATTAACACCCCTACTTGAGACCACCGACTCAGCCAATTCAAAATGGAATCTTGAAACATCAAACTTAGACCAAATTCTGACAAGAAACTGCTCCAAATAGATTTGGAGAATCTGCAGTGAAGCATCATATAATCTAGAGTCTCGTCAATCTCATTACAAAGCATACAAAGACTTCCTGTTTAGATTTCTCTCTTCCTTAAACTATCTTTAGTCAAAATTCTCGTGCAATACTGACCAACAAAAGAAATTAATTTGAGAAAAAAGATTTTTCACCCAAACCAAATTCTTATGAGAGGAAATAAAAAGGTTAAATCTATATTCCTGGTATAGATTTTTCACCCAAACCACAACTCGACTATGTCAGTAATTCCTATTAAATCTATATTTTTGGTATCAGGGGCGGATCTATATATTGGCTAAAGGGGTCAATTGCCTCCCTTAAATTTTTTTAAAAACCATTAAAATAATCATAATTTATATTTTGCCACCCTTTAAAAATTTAGGTTGCCCCATCTTCATAAAAGACGCCTAAGAGTAAGAAACCATAATAAACCCCTTAACAAATCTCAACATTACTCCTTTTTCTGTGTCGATTGAAGCTCCAATGGGTTATTTGGGCTTCCTCCTCCCTAACAATTTTCTTTTGGTAATAATCAAAGCACTAAGCCACTAGCTCAAGTCTCATTATCCAAACCTTCTATAGATTTGGAGGAACCCCATGTTAACAATAGCATCTCTGTTAAGAAATTGGGTTGCTGTTTTGAGTCTTGCTGTTTTAAAGATCAAGAAATTGGGTTCTGCGGAAAAATTGGGTTTGTCCACTGAAGACCAAGAGATTATTGGGTGTCGTGGAGAAATTGGATTTGTCCACTAAACTGAAATAATTTAGTTTTGAAAAAACTCGTTTAGACAATGATAATCACGTGACAACTTCAGCAAATAAGTTGAAGTTTAGGTCTCAATTCGAGTCTATCAACATCACAAACACCACTGCTGCATCAACTACAGTTACCTCACCCCCTATTGAGGCTTCATTATCTCTTGAAATACAATGCCAATCTTCTTTGAACTTGAACTCAACAATACCACCACGTGCTTGTTTTGGTGCTTGTCATGTTCTTTCTGGAGTGACAAGAGGAAATGAAGGCCTAGAGGGATACAAAGAGGAGCTACGAGTTTGTGAATATGGGGTTGCTTCTACTCACAGAAATGCTAGTTTGATAGAGTTTGTAAATTATATTTATATATCGATTTATTTTAAGAAGTATTATCTACGATTTAATTTATTTTGCCTCCTCTGTCTGCAATCTTGGCTCCACTCCTGCCTGGTATGTAACACATCATAGCATTAATTAGGAATTTAGGAACAAAATATATTTCTAAGAGTTTGGTTTTCCATTGGATATACTCCTAATAATATTTCATATGATAAGAGTAATAAAAACACATTAAGTTCAAACTGTACGTGGTTGTCATCCTTTTTTTTTTTTTTGGAAAGCGAGCTGGGTTTTTATAGGATTCCATAATCTATCAACAAGGTGCGACCTACAGGTCAACACCATAAGAAAGCAACCATGCCATCGGCGAGTCTCGAACCTAGGACGTGGGGGATAAACCCACGCAATTAACCCTAACCACTCGACCATAATGTCTTGCCAAGAAATTACTCATGCTGTAAAATTTCATATCCAAAATGTAAGTTTTCATCTCAAGTTGATTTACACTCAGACTCAGTCAAACCATAACTAACAATTGATATATGCAATGTGTTGTTGGAAACCATAATGAAAAGCAAGTCACAATCATAGCAGAGAAGCAGCAAGGACCAAAGAGGAGTACTTAAACTGGAGGAGCATTAGAAAGTAAGAAGCATTAAATGGTGCGCATTTTCCAATCTCAATTTCTCTACGGATTTTCCTTTTATTCCTTTATTTTCTGTTTTACTATAAAAGCCAAACAAATTAATAGTCATAAATACAACACCTAATAATGTTCTAATATGATATAATATGATTTTCTGTTTAACCACATCTGACATCATAAATATGTATGTTGGCTTGAACCAATCTCCATTGCCAATGTTTCAACCACCTTCATCAATGCTTGTTGAAACTTATTTAATTTGTGCATATGGCAATGACATAAATGGAATATATATCCAATACATAACAAGAAGAAAATCAAATCAAGGAAGAAAGAAAGAGAGAACAAAGAAATGGAAGAAGAGATCAAGAGCTTCATCCAGGCATTGTTGATAATTTTTGCATGCTTAACATATTGTTACTACATACCTTCAAGGATCCCCAAAGGAAAATTCAGACTTGTTTTCATCCTTCCTATCATTTTCATCTTTACTCTCATTCCATGGTTTATATCATTAGTTCTTCTCCAACTCATCACAGGGATCTTCATTGCATGGCTAGCAAACTTCAAGCTTCTCCTCTTTGCCTTTGGGAAGCACCCGTTATCCATCGATGGCAAACCTTTATCTCTTGCCCAGTTCATTGCCTTAACTATGTTCCCTATCAAGGTTAAGCAAACTCCATCTCAAGATAGCCTAATTTTGTCGATACGTTTTGCCATGCAAGCTTTGATTTGGTATCAATTAGTTTACATATATGAATATAAACCATATATGCATCCAAAGATATATAGAATACTTTATATTATGCGAATGTACAAAGGGCTTCAGATGGTTCATGTAATAGTTGGATCTGTGGCTAGTTTATTGTTCGTGCAAGGGATCGAAGTACAATTCGACAACCCATCACTTTGCTCCTCATTACAAAACTTTTGGGGGAAGAGATGGAACCGAATGTCTTCATGTATCTTGAGGCAAACCATATATGAGCCTCTTAGATCATTTTTAACACCTTCATTGGGTAAGAAAGCAGGCTTACATCTTTCCATTATCACCACATTTATAGTTTCTGGATTGATGCATGAAATTGTGTATTTCTATGTCATCCGTGGTTGGCCGACATGGGATGCTATGTGGTACTTCTTGATGCATGGCACTCTTGTTGCAATTGAGATTGAAGTGAAGAAGAGTGTGCATGGAAAGTGGAGGTTGCACCCAGGAGTTTCTTGGTTTTTAGCATTTGGATTTGTTGCAGTTACAAGTGTTTGGTTGGTGTGTGCTGAGATCTTGAACGCTGGTGCAGATGTTAAGGAAATTCAGGAGTATATTGGTCTGTATGAATATGCGAAATTTTCTTTGAGACGGATCGTTATGCCCAATACAATGGTTAGTCACTAGTAACTAGAATGGAAGGTATTATCTATTTGTTTTATGCATTATTCTGTACTTGGATCAATTATATGAAACAAGCATATTGGCCGTAAAAAGTTGCATATTTTAGATCACTATATTACCTCCCTGATATGCTCTCTATTTGCAATTTTTAGAGATAGAAATTTACATTTGTCACCTAACTCTAAGTAACAACCCCTTAGAAATGGCACTGGTAAGTGGTAAGCTCCTTTTTGGATGAATGTAAACAGCATAAATGCCGGAAATTGTTTTGACTTCATTTAAGATTTTTCTCATTTTCTTGATACGATGTCAGCATGTGGTTGATATTCATGGTAAATTTAGGGTTGGGAAGCATGTGGTGCCATGAATTATTTATACCCACACCATAAACCCTCACAGAAATTTCAGAACATGTTGAACTATTTACTGAAGACAGTCTTGTTACCATATAGATTACTCCCAGCAGAGTTTAGCCGGTTTATATCTGAAAGGTCTTGAAATTTAATTTGATTTTGCAGTTTCAATACTAAATTGGAAACCATACTTAATGGTGTTAGGATGGATGATCAATATAAACCATGAGTAGATACTTACAAAGAATGTTAATGGTAAGAAATTTATACAAGGAATCTTGACCCTTAAAACAATTCTTTCAACTAAAACAAGCTCTAACTGCTGTTCAAATGTTCTATTTGATACAAAACTACAATGGCCTTTATTTTTTTTTATTGTTATGATGATCGAGATCCATTGTTCTGAATGCATTAGCTAGATTCAGAAGTAAACCAGGTCGACTTTGGTGTTTTTCACTTGAAACGGGTTCTCGATGCAGCACATCAGTAACACGAGCCGAGGCGCTGATCACTAAACGCCAAAAAAAAATCTGCAACACCAAATTGCCAGAGCTCCTAGGATATTCTGAATGCAACTACAATCTGACATTTTCGTCATAAATGCAACCTCGTAGGCCAATGTTTCAACCACATTCACCAATGTTTGTTGAACAATCTGACATTTTCGTGCAACCTCGTAGGCCAATGTTTCAACCACATTCACCAATGTTTGTTGAACACTACTAAATAAGCTCTTTCCATCCTCTTGTGGGTAGGATTGGCCTGGGTGGTGTGGGGTTTTTCTCAAAAGACCTCATTGCTATTAGAAAGTGGGTCATCTCCTTATAAATCTTTGTGACAACTTTTTATTATTTGATGTGGGACTATTCAAGCCAACACTTTCCTAACATGTTTTAGTTATTTTCCAATTCATGACAAGTATCTTCATTGCATGGGTAGCATACTTCAAGCTTCTCCTCTTCGCTTTCAGGAAGAAACCATTATCCATCAATCCGCGATGTTAATCTCTCCTGCAACTTGTCAACCTAACTAGTCTACCCATTGAAGTTAAACAAAACAAATCTCAAAGTCCCCATAGTAGGAAATACCCACTACTACAAATATAGGCTTGCATAGCGCTTAAAAATAGTCTTAGATAGCGCTATGCAAGGCGCGTACTTGAATAGCGCTATATTTAGCGCTATCTAAGCGTTGATTTTTTTTTAATTAACTTCAATAGCGCCTTAGAAAGCGCTATGTAAGCGCTAATTTTTTTTTTTTAAATTAGCTTGAATAGCGCTTTTATGAGCGCTATTTAATTTTGTTGATTTTTTTTAATTAGCTTCAATAGCGCTTTCTAAAGCGCTATTTAATTTCGGTGAATTTTTTTTATTAACTACCATAGCGCTTTTGTATGCGCTATTTAATTTAAATGAATTTTTTAAATTAGATTTGTTTATCTGCTAAGATAGCGCGTAAATAAGCACTATGGAAGTAATTAGATTGTTCTTAGATAGCGCTAAAAGAAGCGCTATTGTAGTATATATGTTAAACTTAGATAGCGCTTATTTGAGCGCTATCTAAGTTATTTGATTTGTTTTTTCTATTTTTCCGATACCGATTTTCTGGGCTAAATATAATATTTAATATAATAATGACAACGTTCAATCAATCAATAAAGACACAACATGATAACTAACTGTTTCTCATTCATTCAAAATATAATTTAAGCATTTATACAAAATTGTTAATATGCTATCATATATATTTGTTCGTAGCACAATACTAATAAATATCTTAAACTACAGGCATAATTAAAATGTTTTGCTTCAGCTTTCCATTTTCTCCTTGAGAAATCGGTTGTACAAGTATCCTGACCAATTGATTACGAAATTCTCCATTTTTTTCGGAGAATAAAATTTGACTGGTTGTTTATGAACAAACTGCAAATACAAAAGTTACAATCAATATATAGTTAGATGATATCAAATACTTCAAAAATCAACAAATAAAGTAATTCAATAAAACTATTTACTTACATAAACAGGAATACTTGTATCACCAGAATTCAAGAAATCCTCAATATAGCAACAAATATAATGACCGCAATGGATGCCATCCATCTCAATCTGCTTTGGACACTATGAGAAATAACATCCAATTAATTATATGCAATTTGTTACCATGTCTTATTATATAAAATAATTTTTAGTACTGTAAAATATTTACCTGAATGTTTGCCCAATTAAATCTGTTCATTGCAGCCTTTGTTATAGAGCCGCCTTGACGAGTCCGATAACTTCTCAATGCACTATTTTGTATAAAGTAATATTATACATATGTAATATGTATACATTTTTAATGTAAAAATAAAACTAGAACATGTATTTACCTTTCAACAAAGTTTTTCAAATCAACGCGTTGTGCGATCTTCGTACCCGGAGCTGGATCCATAAAGTATATCATCTCTGTTTTGGTATTGATACC
Source organism: Berberis vulgaris (assembly GCA_963556465.1). Classification (NCBI taxonomy): domain Eukaryota; kingdom Viridiplantae; phylum Streptophyta; class Magnoliopsida; order Ranunculales; family Berberidaceae; genus Berberis; species Berberis vulgaris. The sequence goes on along the minus strand of OY747132.1, from coordinate 81,411,314 downwards.
AATCAATACCCAATGTTGACTGCATAATGTTTCAAAAAATTTAGACATCCTGATACTTAATAAACACATAATTGAATCTTATTTATATTGAACTCACCCAACATTATGCGGCACCAATAATAGATGGTATTTTCCTGTATGCTTCAACAAACATTCGGCCAAATGATTGGACGATGTCCCATTACCTAGCATAGGTGTAATATGGGGCGACACAAAAGAAAACCTCCCCGCTAACTCGACATTTTCGGATAGATAGACTTCACCCAAATACCTTCAACAATCAACAATGTATAAGAATAAATAAAGTTTTCTAAAATATTTATATCAAATGGTCCAATAAGACTGAGCTATATCTTTTTAATAAAGTATTACAATCCTACTAGCTTTGAACTATATCTAACCATCATTGATACTTGACTGCACTTTCAATAATCATAAGGAATCAACAAAATAACTAGTTTTCTCTTTTAGGTACTTCCACAAACCAAGTTAACACCACATTAATATTAAGATGGCATATTAAACATTATGCTGAAATTTATCTAAGGCCATCTAAAAAAAGAAGCAATGCATAAGGACAAATAAAGTTTTTTAAAACATTAACATCAAATAAATTTATTTTACTAGTTTTATCACCTTATATAGAAGGCGATGCTTGAGGCACGTAACCATCGATCCTTTAGAATCTCCACGACATATATGTTCATGAACAATGCATTCGTTCCAAGGCTCCCCGTCAAAATATGCTGTCATGGGAACTTCGATACCACCATTCATGATGTTTGAGGGTAAGAAACGCAAAATATGCAATACCATGGAATTATGAGGAGAATCTCCACACTTAGGATATCCTAATGGCTTAGCACAAACCGTTGATTCTACACTTTTCATGATAGGCTTATTAGCATCGTTCCTCTTATCCATCTTCTTATTCTTAGGAGGTGGGCACTGCAAATCAAAAATTAACTTGTGAGGTAAGTATTAAATTTGAGCTATATGTTCTCCTACTTTCAAGAATAGCTTTCTAGCACTAAGCTATATGTTCTCCTTATCAATTTCAAGAATAGCTTTTTAGCAATCTAAATAAGCTATATGTTCCTTATCAATTCCTTGCAATCTAAATAATTTCATCAACATGAACAACAAACAACAAAGATATCCCAGACATGCTCCTAATCGCAAGAAAAAAGGAGAAAATACTTAATACATAAATAATTGTACCTCTATTCTCAAAGACACCAGCTTTTTTGGCCACGAAATGAAATGGCCAACAGCTTCTCCTACAGTCCTAACTTCGTCTGTACATTGCGGCACCGCTGAATGTTTCTCAGATTCTACCGCCACTTCAAATTGTATCCTCGCATAACCTGAAATTGCATCATGGCATTGTATAAGTATAACAACACACACACACACTAAGTCGGTATATAAATCTTAAAGTAATATGTTCAACCTTCTGGTAGTGGAACACCATGAAGAATTTCATTCGGGCGATTATGCAAAATACCTTGCCCAACATGTCTACGAGGGTTCTCAACATACAAATAACATCTAATAGGACCCTAGAAACGAAAAATATGTTAGTCTTTTATCCAATAAACATATTTATTAGCCAAGTTTGAAAATTAAATATACCTCAGGAAGAACCTCATTCGGAACCTCATCCGGAAAATCAAGGTCATCATCAGAATTCATGTCATCATCATCCACATTGAAATTATCCTTATGACTAGAACCACAAGATGATGGCACAGTAGGTTGGTAGCCTTTAGCCTTCATCTCCTGCATGTCTTTCTCTAATCTATTGCATTGCCTTTTCAACTTTGACATTTCGGACAATTCGGGTGCCTGAGCTAAAGATTTCTTCGTAACACCCCATCCACATCCTCGGACACGTCCGGAATACTCTAAAGGAATTGCTCGATCAAGCAAGTCGCCAAGCTTAATATCATTTAGCTCATCCTCTTCCAACTGTTGTGTTATGCGTACCTAATACAACTTAATATCATTTAGATTCTTGATATAGAATAGTTCATTTTGCAGTGTAATTCTATTTGTGTAAATCCCATATTATTAACAGTGACTATATTGCAATGCCGAAACAAAATATACAAAACTGTCCAAGTTGTGAGTTCCAGTGTCTTCATCATGGCAGCAGAGTATAATTTAATTTTAAACTATTGTCTCTTATCATATTTACCAACTTTTAGTATCCACTTTTTGTAAAAATACCAAACAGTGCTATACATAGTGACAAAACTGAAACTCCGTGATTTTAAAGTAGGATAGTGCTATCAGGTGAAAAGGATGGTATCATGTCCAAACAGTGCAGATTTGTTTTCAAACAAAGGAAGTAGATATTACCACATCCTCAAGTACTTGCAAGGCAGTAGGATCATCAACCTCATGCTCACCATTCATCCTCGCATACTTCCAAGTATCCAAGCGAGTCACAACAGGATCCTCTTCCCCTTCACATATTTTTTGCTCAATCTGCGAATTTCAAAGCCACATTTAAATTTCATATCATAGATACGTAATGTAGATAATTAATACATACAATCTGCTCTCTCAGCCGTGCATAACCCACACATGCCCTCCTATATCGCGCTTCCATCTTTTCCGCTCTCTCTTTGTTAAGTTTGCTTGTTTCCTTCAATTGAATGTTGTCATTAGTTGGTTTAAATTGAAATGCCCCAAATTGAAGTAATATAATAACTTGAACGTACCTTAAACGATCCGCATTTACCCATTCTCGATCCATTAAAAACAATACTACAAAAAAACATCAATACATCAATCTCCATTGCCATGAATCCACATTTTTTACTTGTTCTTTCCACTCTTGGGACTTAGCAAGATTCTTACTAGCACACAATTCTATGAACAGTCACTTTAATTAGTGGAAGCTAAGCATGAAATATTTATATTTGTCCAATCTATCATACACAAAGAGAAGACAAAGATCGAATCCAAACAATTTCGTAACAATAAATCATAGAGAAATGACTTAGAAACCTGGTCGGAATCAAAATATGAAGAAACATATACGGAGTACTACATTTTCATTTTGAATAAGTTATATTAATACACTCTGTCACAATTTGATTGAAAGATTTTTTCAACAAAACAGTCCATATATCTTTGAAACAATAATTCATTCATACGAGTATAACTATACATTTTTAATAACACATTCATTCCATTCCATTAGATACTACACATGAAACACTAATATGTCAACATTTTGAACATAAAGCTATATGCCTATATGGAGTTTTATGTTTGTAAGTTCAAAGTTTACTACTCCGAATGACTCAAAAGCATGCTTATATAGAATAATGCTTAAAATGATGTCAGAATAGACCCAACATGGGTAGAGTGGTCCTGCTTTCCTACATTCGACAAAATTACGATCTTTATTTTTTCTCTTGGTAACTTAACACCACAGGAACAGATAAAGCCAAAACAAGTGTTGGCCTTATGATTCAGAGCCAATTACTCTGCAGCTTTATGCATCAAGCATTTACCTCTGATTTCAGTAACACTCTCACCATCCCTCACATTTCCAAGATATTAAAGACTAAATTGCAGAAAGTTACAGAACATTTGCAAAGAAGATTCATCAGAAGTAATTGTTTCATAAGCAAAGAAGATAAGAAGACAATTTTAATGCCAACAAAGAACCCTACGTTGCATTTATATACTAATGAAAGTTCTAACTAATACTGAGTAAACTGAATATAAAAAACAAAAACAGTGAGGGATGGTGAGAGCTACCATGGACATCAGAAACAACAAGAATCATCTCCATAAATTGAACATTTGAACAACTACTCTTTTTTGCAAGGATGCACCGACTCGGATACGCGTGTCGTATTGGATACGGATACGACACGGCGACTCGGCAATTTTCAAAAAACTAGGATTCGGGGACTCGGCGACACGTCAATCAAATCTTATTTTTATTAAAAAATTATTAACATAATGTCATAAGTAGTAAGTACTAAGTAGTAACTAGTAAGTAGTATTGAAGACTGACAATTATTTACGTCATTACGTGTTGCAAACTTGCAGGTAATATTGCTAGAATAGTAGAATATTTTACGGCAAATGGACAAGCCGAAAAGGACAGGAGAAAAACTTACAAGAAGAGAAATACTGCAGCTACCAGCTAGTATTGATGTGGCAAAACACCAAGAATTGATTCTCTAAATTCTCTGCATTCAAACTGCCATTAAAAAATGATGAAGAGTTAATTTCTACTGAAAATGTTGCTTAGCTTTATGCACCAGGAACAAGCAATGACATGCAAAGATTTTGATAGGTTACAATTCAAATTTCAAAGCCATCTAATCAGATGCATACCTCTCCAGGATGCCGAGTGTTCATAGCATGAACATCAAGCTTGTAGTTATGTTGTGGAATCAACTCAACTGTGATGCATCCGAATCCGATGAATGTGCCTGCCTGCCTGGGTGTTCTGCAAACCAAAAATAACAATTCATCGTGAGTTTAAGGCCAAACATTACATGAGATACAAACACAGAAAGTAGATACAGTGTGAGACTGTGAGTTCAACTCAGTTCATGCATGGAGACTGAAAATGTTTCACTCAATCAAGGGGCATATGTTTATTTGAAAACCGAAATCATGTTGTGAAGGTGTAGACTGTAGGGTGTACCAATGAAGAGGGAAAACAGATGGAAAAAATAAACAGTTCTTTCTTCTTCTTCCCACACAAAAAATAGGCTAATAATCAGTGAATCACACACAAAACACAAAAAAAAAAAAAAAAAAGAAGCAAGAAGAAGCAAGAAGAATGAACACCAACAGTGACTGAGTGAGAGTCGAGCGAGAGAGACGAACCTGGTCCTGAGCTTCCGACTCCTCGGTTCCTCGCCGCCTCGCCTCCTCTGGTTCCTCGCCTCCTTCCTCGGTTCCTCGCCTCCGCGCCTCCTCTGGTTCCTCGCCTCCTTCCTCGGTTCCTCGCCTCCTCGCCTCCTTCCTCGGTTCCTCGCCTCCTCTGGTTCCTCGCCTCGCCTCCTCTGGTTCCTCGCCTCCTTCCTCGGTTCCTCGCCTCCTCTGGTTCCTTGCCTCCTCGCCTCTCTGTGTGTTTGAAAAACTAAGCCAATATCAAAACGAAAAAAAAATGAGATTTAGGTTTTAATATTAGGGCTTGTGATCTTAACCGTCCGATCTTATCAAGATCTGAAAAAAAATAAAAATTTAGCAAACGAATCCGGACCGTATCCATGCCGTATCCTGACCAGGTCAAGTTGACCGACACGTTGACCACGTGTCGGATACGTATCCGACGCGAATCGCACGCGTATCCGTATCCGACTCGCGTTTTCATGTATTCGACAGGGTTTTTCCGCGAATCCGTGCTTCCTAGCTTTTTTGCCCTTTCGTTTGAGTAACAAATAAACAAGAAGTATCTAATTTGCCTCATCTACCAGAAAATGATGAGGCAACCACAAAAGAGAGACCAAACCAACCTGAAGCAGATTCTTTATCAGGTAAAGTGCAGCAGGTAACGGTGGCTGCAATGTTTGGCAGTCGTTGTGTGAGCTGAAGCCGAGTGCGAAGCAACCGGTAACGGTGGCTGGAGAAACCGCTGCTTGGCTGGAGAAGTCGATGGAGAACGGTGGGTTTGGAGGCAGCTTGAACGGTGGCTGTTTCGGTGGTTTAGGGGCGCCGTTTCTTTTTTTTTTTGTTAGGTTTAGGAGAACAGGGGCGCTGCTTCGGTGGTTTAGGGGTTTAGGCGGGCTTTTTTTGTTAGGTTTAGGGGTTTAGGCGGGTTTTTTTTGTTAGGTTTAGGGGTTTAGGGGGGGGGGTTTTGAGATTTAATTTGATATTTGATTTTTTTTTAATTATTAGACTAAGATAGCGCTATATAAGCGCTATAGTAGTGATAATTTAATTTTTTTTTTTTTTAATTGCTAGACTAAGATAGCGCTTTAGTAGTGATATATAGGATAGCGCTTCCGAAGCGCTATCCTAAATGTAAGTAGCATAGCGCTTCGGAAGCGCTATGGTAGCTTTGGTAACGTTTTTTCTCATAGCGTTTTTTTAAGCGCTATCTAAGACATAACTAAGATAGCGCTTAACTGAAAAATAAATTAAAAGCGCTATTGTAGTGTTTTTTTTTTTTTTTTTTGATTTTTTTTTTTAAAGACAAATAAGCGCTATCCTAGTGCCCACTTGGATAGCTCTTTAAAAAAGCGCTATCTAAGTGGCGTTACCTAAGCTAATATTTGTAGTAGTGACCCGTATCCTAAAAAAGCCGAAAATGGCCTAGTTTTATCAACAAGTTTTGCCATACAAACCTTCATTTGGTATGTACCATGTCATGCATGTGGTGGTAAATCATATTTGCATCCGAAGACATACAGGATACTTTACACTTTGCATTTGTATTACATCCTTCAGCTGCTGGTTTATGCAATGATTGGATGCATGGCTAGTTTATTATTTGTGCAAGGGATCGAGACAGTTCCACAACCCACACCTCTGCACCTCATTGCAAGACTTCGGGGGAAAGGGATGGAACATCCCATCTTCGAATATCTTGAGGAAAATCATATACTAACCTATGAGATCATGTTTAATTAACACCTTTGGTAATTAAACATGATCATAATCAATACGAGACTTATGGGTATCCATTTGGTAATGAACATGCTTTGTTGAACATAATCAATACGAGACTTATGGGTTCAAGTGCAAATTGTTGACAACTGAAATACATCATGAGCCAAACAAGGACCTGAGTCAAATTCTTCATCTCAGCCTCTCCCATCAAAACATAACCCCCAGCAAATTGACTCTTTACCCACAAACAATTTATCATCCCCTTCACTATCCATCAATCCTTTTTACAAATTTAGAATATTTTCTGCCTACCCATACTTCAAATTCCTTCTTCTCTAGCAATAGCATACACCACTGCTTTTCCTCCAACCGTCCCTTACCCCTACTATCGAGATTGTGAAAAACGAATGATGTCCATTTTTAAAAAAAATTGCTTCAAAAGACTTATCTTTCATAACATTGTCTGGCCAATACCTAAAACACCCATGAAACACTACACCAAATTGACATTTTTGTAACAACCCTCAAAACAGTATCACTTTTGAAGTGTAACAATTCACCTAACAATTTTACACATTTTCACAAACAAAATGATACAATAATTGTATCACCATGAAGAGTATGATTATAAAAGTGATACTATTTATGGTGATCCAACTTATTGTATCAATTTTTTTGTGTTACTGTTTTTCATTTTTTTGGCTAAATTTAGTTTTGACTTGAAATTGTTTGGTGAATTGCAACATCTCAAAAGTGATACTGTTTTGAGAGTTGTTACAAAAGTGCGAATTTGGTGTAGTGAAATGAATTTCACATAGGAATTAATTGCACAAAAAATGAACTTAAATAAATAAATGAAAAAAAAAACACCTTTTTCACAGATTTCCAACAAAAAATGAAACCCCCTTTGTTACACCTCTTCAATTACAAGTCATTAAAAACACCGAATTTCCAAAAGAAACATTTGAAGAGAGACCGAAAGAATCGAAATTGAAGAGGAAAACCTCCCGAACACGCGAATATGATGAGTGAGAGATAGAAACCCTACTTTCGAATGTGAGAGTGAGAAAGAGAGAGTTTGAGATGTAGAGAAAAAAGAAAATTCCTTTCCCTTTAAAAGATGTAAAGTTGAAGCGGGAAGGAATTTGTAATAATAATAATAAATAAATAATAGTGGTAATAATAATAATAATAATAGTGATATATATCGAACTCTTCCGTAGTAGTGTGTGAGAGTGAAGGCATCTACAATTGGCAAAATGTGCTAATTTAGATGCATAATAGTCAAGTTATATACATTTTAAGGCTTTATTGAACGGAAAATTCTGTTCAAGCGTAAAAACTTAAAGTCGGGAAGAGGTTAATTGTTGCGATGTGGTGATATTTGGATATGATTTTGGGCGTGCTTCAAAATTATTGATTGAGATATATGTTCTTTCAAAAAGTTATATACATTTTAAGGATTTCTTGAACAAGAAATTTTGGTCACGCGTAGAAACTTAGAGCTGAGAAGAGCTTAATAGTTGTGATGTGGTGATATTTGGATACGATTTTGGACATGGTTTTAAAATGACTGATAGAGATTATGTGTTCTTCCAAAAATTGGATGGTTCACTATTTTTTTACTTGCCTCTTTAATTATTGACTGTGTAGTGTAAATAATTATTGTGTGGTTGTCATTTTTTTTCAAAAGAGTTGGTTGAATATAAAGTATACTTGAATGGGTAATTTCTTTGAATTAACATAAAAGTGCAACAGAATTACACAAAAGTAAAAAACTAAAGTAGTAACATTTACTTTTGTACAACCCATTTAGCATTTACTAAAATGTTCTGAATTCAGAACTTATTACAAACCTTTGCATGTGATTACAGAACAAAAAAAACTAATTTAAAATAATGCACTTGATATTCTTAACCAAATTTCACAAAAAAAATGTCACAAAACATCCAGCTTGTTTATTTATGTAAAAATACTAAGAATAGTTGATATAGGTCACCATGGAGAAAATCTTTAGATGAAGCATAACAATTTTTTTTAATCATAACAAAGGGAAATATGGGCGAAATAGGTGAGATTGAGATACAAGAACCAAGTATACTCTCTATGGGTGTTTTGTGTGGAAGTTCATCTTTCAGTGTGCAAGTGTTTTTTACCATTGAGATTACGATGTGGCAATGGCAATTTCATCTCTTTTTGACATGACTCTTGGTGTAGCAATTAACCTTTAAAGGATTTGTTTCCAACGTTGTTTATCATTAACATTAACATTACTTCTTTTGCCCTATCTCTCAATAATGATACCAACAACATTGGTATCACACACAAGTACTTCAAAACATATCTCAAGCACTAAACCTTAATTCGTGTGTTTTATAATGGTGAGGCAAGTTCGCAAAGCAGCAAAATATACTAGTGAACTGATGAATGACGAAAAAATAAGTAGAATAACCCTCAGACCCTATAACTTGGTTTAAGGTTCAACATTGGTGTTTGTATTAAATCTTTATTTAATATAAAAATATCACATGAATCCTACATCTCAACTTCATGAACTATTCAAGTCCATTTCTTAGTCTTCAACGATCATCTAGAAATCAATTTTCAACAAGACATTCTGGAACATTGTCAAAGATAAATTAACTAGAGTTTTTCTCTCTTAGCCTATAACTCAATTATGTGTTTATTGTTATAATCCTTCGATGGAGCATACATCATTATTTATAGGTGAAGAGAGTACGTAGTTCCTAATCCGATTACTCAATCTCAACCATCCATCACAATATGAGATTCAATAGGAAACTAATTTCTTTTAAAACCACAATTTTTTATTTTTATTGACAAGATACAAGGGAAACCATTAATATATCAAGGAATGCCAAGACACCATGAAATTGTAAAAAAAACATGTCTTTAAAAAGATTACAAGCTGAACCCATCCTCCACAACAACTCCCTAATTTCATTAAAGATCGATTGCTCCGATTTGTTGAGCCAATCAAAAACCCTCTTTCTCTCTTTCCACATAGACCACATAAGCACGTAAGGAATCCTATGTCATAACCACGCCGGGATGGATTAACTTGAGACTAGGGGTGTTAATTGGTTACTAAAAACCGACCGAACCGAATAAAAATATAACCGAAAAAGCCCGAACTGAGAAAAACTGAAACCGAACCTTAGAAAACAGAACTAGTTGGTTTGATTTGGTTTCGGTTTTTGTTTTAATTAACACATCTGAAACAACCGAACCGAACCGAACCCTTCCCCTTATCTTGTTTTTAATCCCCTAACCATTTCTCTCTTATTTAATCCCTCACCAATCCACTCTTATTTAAATTCTCACACCATTCCAATGCACCCCACGTTCCCACCCTCTCTTAACTCCTACTTTCTCCTTTTCTTAATGCCCCATTTAGATAAAGAGTTGAAAAAACCTACATTCTCTATCTTATTTAAGCCCCACCCACCTCTCCCCACCTATCCAACTTCTGTTTCTTTATTAATGTCATTTTTTTCTTTATATTTTTTAACTTTTTCTCTATCCAACTACTTGCAAGCCGAGGAGAAACAAAGTTTGACTCAATCTTGTTGAAGAAAATCAAACCTTTCACTTGCTTGCTTGTAGCAAAGATGAGCAATGGCGATGACAACAATTTCAACACTTCTGATTTGATAAACAAAAACCTTTTTGCAGGATGAAATTACGAGACTTTTGGAATCGTCATAGAAGGTTTTGGTCTTGTTCAGATCATCACATGGGTGTGGTGGAGATAGATTAAGATGCAAACAATGTAATTATGGTTATAGTTTTTTATATGATATAGTATTGTGTATATGAGAGATAGGACACAAAAAAAATTTAATCTTATGGAATTATCAAGAGAAATAGGCAATAAAAAAATTGAAAGAATTCTCTATAAATGAATAGTCGGAGCCTTGAAACTCTCTGTGTTCATCTAGCATTTGCTTTCCCTTTACTGCCTCATTTTCTCTCTTTTTTTATTTTATTTGTACTTTCTCTGTCTCTGAGTTTTCCTTTTTTGCTAACCAAGCTTCATTTCCTTATTTCCATTCTTTGTAGCTTTGAGTTATCCTTTTGTGCTAGAGCCAACTCAGTTGTATGTAGCAGCAGAAAATAAATAAAAGAAAAATAATAAAAAGAGAAAAAATCGAAAATAACCGAACCGATTGGTTTGGTTATTTATTTGATAAATGTGAAAACCGAACCGATAATTGAATTCTTGGTTTGGTTCAGTTTGGTTTTGGTCCAACTTTGAATCGACTAAACTGATTAACACCCCTACTTGAGACCACCAACTTAGCCAATTCAAAATGGAATATTGAAACATCAAATTTAGACCAAATTCTGACAAGAAACTGCTTCAAATATATTTGGAGAATCTGCAGTGAAACATCATATGATCTAGAGTCTCGTCAATCTCATTACAAAGCATACAAAGACTTCCTGTGTAGATTTCTCTCTTCCTTAACCTATCTTTAGTCAAAATTCTCGTGCAATACTGACCAACAAAAGAAATTAATCCGAGAAAGAAGATTTTTCACCCAAACCAAATTCTTATGAGAGAAAATAAAACGGTTAAATCTATATTCCTGGTATAGATTTTTCACCCAAACCACAACTCGACTATGTCAGTAATTCCTATTAAATCTATATTTTTGGTATCAGGGGCGGATCTATATATGGCTAAAGGGTCAATTGCCTCCCTTAAATTTTTTTAAAAACCATTAAAATAGTCATAATTTATATTTTGCCACCCTTTAAAAATTTAGATTGCCCCATCTTCATAAAAGACGCCTAAGAGTAAGAAACCATAATAAACCCCTTAACAAATCTCAACATTACTTCTTTTTCTGTGTTGATTGAAGCTCCAATGGGTTATTTGGGCTTCCTCCTCCCTAACAATTTTTTTTTGGTAATACTCAAAGCACTAAGCCACTAGCTCAAGTCCCATTATCCAAACCTTCTATAGATTTGGAGGAACCCCATGTTAACAGTAGCATCTCTGTGGAGAAATCGGGTTGCTGTTTTGAGTCTTGCTGTTTTAAAGATCAAGAAATTTAGTTCTGCGGAAAAATTGGGTTTGTCCACTGAAGACCAAGAGATTGGGTGTCGTGGAGAAATTGGATTTGTCCACTAAACTGAAATAATTTAGTTTTGAAAAAACTCGTTTAGACGATGATAATCACGTGTCAACTTCAGCAAATAAGTTGAAGTTCTCAATTCGATTCTATCAACATCACAAACACCACTGCTGCATCAACTACACCCCCTATTGAGGCTTCATTATCTCTTGAAATACAATGCCAATCTTCTTTGAACTTGAACTCAACAATACCACCACGTGCTTGTTTTGGTGCTTGTCATGTTCTTTCTGGAGTGACAAGAGGAAATGAAGGCCTAGAGGGATACAAAGAGGAGCTACGAGTTTGTGAATATGGGGTTGCTTCTACTCACAGAAATGCTAGTTTGATAGAGTTTGTAAATTATATTTATATATCGATTTATTTTAAGAAGTATTATCTACGATTTAATTTATTTTGCCTCCTCTGTCTGCAATCTTGGCTCCACTCCTGCCTGGTATGTAACACATCATAGCATTAATTAGGAATTTAGGAACAAAATATATTTCTAAGAGTTTGGTTTTCCATTGGATATGCTCCTAATAATATTTCATATGATAAGAGTAATAAAAACACATTAAGTTCAAACTGTACGTGGTTGTCATTTTTTTTTTTTTTTGGAAAGCGAGCTGGGTTTTTATAGGATTTCATAATCTATCAACAAGGTGCGACCTATAAGTCAACACCATAAGAAAGTAACCATGCCACCGGCGAGTCTCGAACCTAAGACGTGGGAGATAAACCAACGCAACCCTAACCACTCGACCATAATGTCTTGCCAAGAAATTACTCATGCTGTAAAATTTCATATCCAAAATGTAATTTTTCATCTCAAGTTGATTTACACTCAAACTCGGTCAAACCATAACTAGCAATTGATATATGCAATGTGTTGTTGGAAACCATAATGAAAAGCAAGTCACAATCACAAGGACCAAAGAGGAGTACTTAAACTGGAGGAGCATTAGAAAGTAAATACAAATTAATAAACCACATCTTCCTTTCATTCATAAATACAAATTGGATTGCTGCGGATTTTCCAATGTCAATTTCTCTACGGATTTTCTTTTTATTCCTTTATTTTCTGTTTTACTATAAAAGCCAAACAAATTAATAGTCATAAATACAACACCTAATAATTTTCTAATAGTTTAACCACATCTGACATCATAAATATGTATGTTGGCTTGAACCAATCTCCATTGCCAATGTTTCAACCACCTTCATCAATGCTTGTTGAAACTTATTTAATTTGTGCATATGGCAATGACATAAATGGAATATATATCCAATACATAACAAGAAGAAAATCAAATCAAGGAAGAAAGAAAGAGAGAAGAAAGAAATGGAAGAAGAGATCAAGAGCTTCATCCAGGCATTGTTGATAATTTTTGCATGCTTAACATATTGTTACTACATACCTTCAAGGATCCCCAAAGGAAAATTCAGACTTGTTTTCATCCTTCCTATCATTTTCATCTTTACTCTCATTCCATGGTTTATATCATTAGTTCTTCTCCAACTCATCACAGGGATCTTCATTGCATGGCTAGCAAACTTCAAGCTTCTCCTCTTTGCCTTTGGGAAGTACCCATTATCGATCGATGGAAAACCTTTATCTCTTGCCCAGTTCATTGCCTTAACTATGTTCCCTATCAAGGTTAAGCAAACTCCATCTCAGTGCATCCAAAGCAAGACATATCCATCTCAAGATAGCCTAATTTTGTCGACAGGTTTTGCCATGCAAGCTTTGGTTTGGTATCAATTAATTTACATATATGAATGTAAACCATATATGCATCCAAAGATATATAGAATACTATATACTATGCGAATGTACAACGGGCTTCAGATAGTTTATGTAATAGTTGGATCTGTGGCTAGTTTATTGTTCGTGCAAGGGATCGAAGTACAATTCGACAACCCATCACTTTGTTCCTCATTACAAAACTTTTGGGGGAAGAGATGGAACCGAATGTCTTCATGTATCTTGAGGCAAACCATATATGAGCCTCTTAGATCATTTTTAACACCTTCATTGGGTAAGAAAGCAGGCTTACATCTTTCCATTATCACCACATTTATAGTTTCTGGATTGATGCATGAAATTGTGTATTTCTATGTCAGCCGTGGTTGGCCGACATGGGATGCTATGTGGTACTTCTTGATGCATGGCACTCTTGTTGCAATTGAGATTGAAGTGAAGAAGAGTGTGCATGGAAAGTGGAGATTGCACCCAGGAGTTTCTTGGTTTTTAGCATTTGGATTTGTTGCAGTTACAAGTGTTTGGTTGTTGTGTGCTGAGATCTTGAACGCTGGTGCAGATGTTAAGGAAATTCAGGAGTATATTGGTCTGTATGAATATGCGAAATTTTCTTTGAGACGGATCGTTATGCCCAATACAATGGTTAGTCACTAGTGAAAAGATCTTGTAATACACAAGTAGTTGTACTTCTTGTGACTAGGTTTAATTAGAATGGAAGGTACTCTTAGTATCTATTTGTTTTCTGCACTTGTACTTGGATCAATTATATGAAACAAGCATATTGGCCGTAAAAAATTGCATCTTTTAGACCACTATATTACCTCCCTGATATGCTTTCTATTTGCAATTTTTAGAGATAGTGATGAATATGGAATTCAACATGTATGGCAGGTTTAATGCCCCATAGGTTATGATGCTAGTTTTTAGATGAGAATAGAATGTGATTAACATTTGTCACCTAACTCTTAAGTAACAACCCCTTAGAAATGGCAGTACTGGTAAGCTCCTTTTTGGATGAACGTAAACAGCAAAAATGCCGTAAATTGTTTTGGGTTCATTTAAGATTTTTCTCATTTTCCCAATACGATGTCATCATGTGGTTGATATTCATGGTAAAACAAGGGTTGGGATGCATGTGGTGCCATGAATTATTTACACCCACACCATAAACCCTCACAGAAATTTCAGAACATGTTGAACTATTTACTGAAGACAGTCTTGTTACCATATAGATTACTCCCAGCAGAGTTTAGCCCTTGTTAGTGAATCCTCCTAGTTGGATACTGGATCAAATTCTCAATAATATAATTAAACTGTAAATGACATCTAATGAATACAAAGAAAAAATCTGAAGGGACAGGAAGAGGGAAATCATGGCTGGGGCAGCGTTGATGTTACCCACACGAGTAAGGCTAGGGAGCGAGGGAGGGTCCTCCACCGCCCATCCTCCTCAAAATGCGCATCACCACACATCTCGAGGAGGATGGGTGGTGGAGGGCCCTCCCTCGCCCCCTAGAATGAGGGTACCCACACATAATAAATACCTATCAGCCAGTCAAACTTCCCACACTGGGCAACCGGAAAACTTTTGCCTAGATTCTTGTAGAGCTACATAATATCTCCTTACACTGCGATGCTTCTTAGTGTTTATTAAGCATGACCTATCAATCAATGGACACTCTAATCTAGCAATGTATTCACCCTCCCCACAGTGATAATTAACACCTATCCAGGGTTTGCGCCTAGTAATGGCTTTGCTATAATCTTCTGTTGTTCGGATCCAGTCTGGAGTCCTGGTTCTCGCCTTGACAGAGCATCACTCTGATCTATAATACCAGAGAAATGAGGCATACAACATGCATATTACTTTTGCTCGTAAGGTGATATATGTGAATTCACTTTATTTGAAATCTCAAGTTCCAAGTTAATCTCAAGATGGAAGCACTTGGTACATCTAGATGTTTTCAAACATGCTAATATTGTCCATTCAACTTGTAGCAAGTAAAAGTAAACGAAAATACTAGTTGTGAAACTGAAAACCTGTAGAAAGTAAAGCACATGGAATACCTCGAAATTTCATATCATAACAGTTCTGAAGGTTATAATCAGTAGGCTCCAACAGCAATGGTAGATTCTTTGGCCTTTGTGCTTACTCTGGTTGCGGTGGATGTACTTTGTTACTTTGTTTGAATGGCAGTGTGCTCGTTCATTGAGTTCATAGTTTTGTGCTTTCTCTGGGTTGTTTCTATGATGCATGGTGGTTCTATAAACACGGGAACAAAATTAAATCGCTGCACTAACCTCATTTAGGAAGGAGTTCCGTGGTGCTATGGCTCTGCTTTGAGTAAGTCCCACTTGAGTTGGATGGTTGAGATTTCCCCTACATGTGTATTAGAGTATCACTTCAAATTGCTTCAGCATCAGCATGTAGTTGACCCCTATATCAGTGTTACAGAAGAATATAAATTTGAATATGCAAGTACTATACCAGGAAAGTCTAAGTTTTCCCTTTATATTATTCAACTCATTCACATCCATGTATTATTATGAACTTAAAAAAGAATACATCTAACCAGCAGCTATCTCTGATTACAAGAAGAAAAGTGTTTGAACCTACTTCTTTTACAAGACCTCACCTACAACTACAAACATTTCTAACCATATAACTGTTCTCCGAATGCTCACATAAAAGGAGAGCATCAGAGGATCCATAGACTCACCTGAAACCATATTTTCGCTTGTTCTTTTGATATTTTTTAAAAGAAAAGGAACATATCAAACAAGCTTTTGAGTTCTTCTGTCATTCTCAATTGGGAGTCATGGGCGTGTCCCCATTATGAATATGCGAGGAGGGTGTGGAGTCGGTGCCGGATTCGTAGATGGTCGAGTTTGAGATCTCTTCTGAGATCGTCAAGTTTGAGACCTCTTCTGAGATGGTGCTTCCATTCTCACCATTTACTGAGGGGACGGCAGATCCATTTGTAGATGGCGTTGGAGATGCTGGAGGTGATTCTAGGGTTGCTGCTTCTGGGATTGTTGGAGTTGGAGATGCCGAAGGTGATTCTGGGGTTGCTGCTTCTGGGGTTGTTGGAGTTGGAGTTGAAGGAGTTGGCGGAGTTGCAGGAGTTGACGGAGTTGTAGGAGTTGAGGGAGTTGCAGGAGATGGCACAGACTGTAATTGTTGTTGCAGACTCCAGTACATGATGCTAGCTGTGAGAGTCAAGATCATTTTCTGGTTTACCTGTTGGTACAAGAGATAATACATATATGTTAATAAAATCAAAACTTGCTTAAAAATAAGATGTTCAGTGGTGGGTTATTAACATTTTAGATAAAATTGTTTAAAACAAGTTGTTCGTTGTTTGAAGAAGTGAATTTTAAGAGAAATGCCAAGGAGACCAGCCTGTCGACTACATTTATTCAGTGACGATGCATCAGAATATGAAAAACTACCGACTATAATGTATACATAATAGTTTTACATCTCTATATCATTTCTCATCTTACAAATAGATATAACCTATTTTACCCCTAAAACAAAATAGATATATTAAGAACACTAACGTGTTGGTTCGACACGGGTATTTTTGGTATTTCTGTAATATTTCACCAGACTTGTCTATTTCTCAGTGTCTGCTTCCTATTAAGTTAACAAGTTTGGCATTAAGTAAACAAGATTTTAGCTAATCTTAAGATTAAACATAACCTTCAGGAAACAAATTGCTACCTCTCAGCATGGAGTGAGCTTGAATTATTTCTATGAAAACTATAGGAAATTCAGGTGACCTATAAAGTTTATGAAAATGGAGAAAGGTGGTAATGTCAGTATTCCTGTTGCTAAGGTTCATATTACTGGGGCTGCATGATATGTAGTACTAACAGTCATATAAATTATCACAATTACGACTGTACCTCCATAATGTCCTCTGGCAACAAGAAGATTGAGCACCCAAGCTTTCGTGCAACACTTATTATGTACGTTGCATTTAACTTCTTCTCCTCATCTGCCAATTTCAATAAAGAACATGAATTATATTTGTAGAAATCAAAACTTGTACACAAAGAAAAGCATCAGACCCCCATTTATATTTGTACAAATCAAGCTCAATTTCTAAACTAAGTCTAGCACATAAAAGATTGGTTATTTTTCCCCAATTCAACAGATAACTAAAGACCAGGGGTATGATTAGTTGTATTGGCAAACTTTCATAGAAAAGTCCCCAAGTTTGCTTTGAACATATTCTCATTTTGAACATCGGGTGAGGTATTGACAAAACAATCAAGGTGGAAAATCATTTCTCAGCCATCCTAAGAAACAAATTTCTGATGGGAATAAAAAACGACATATGGATTTATACAAATGACATGTTCAATCCATTGAGAACATGGCCACTCCCAATTGTTTGCACATGCCACATCTCTTCTTCCACTTGATATATGAAAGATTTACTCTCTTTTCAGAGAGATTGGAATCTAACATGATCAAGCCAATGTTCCAATGAAACCAAAGACACCCTAGGGTCAGAACTAAAGCAGAAACTAGAAAAATAACAGCCTGCAGAGGACATACCAGTTTCACCCTTTGTCACAACATTCCAGTTAACAACCCTTGGCTCCACCGCACTAAGGAGCTCAAGGAAGAATATCCCATTTGATAGGCTTTTGTCCTGAAGAAGATTTGCAGTGACTATAAAACCAATAATAAATCAGGATAACATTCAGGCAAGTACTGAGAAGTCCGACTTGTTTACCTTGAAACTCTCCATTTGAGAAGTTCGGCCTGTGCTCTTCACCTTATTGTTTGCCCAACTTAGAATATTGGCATCTGTCATCTCCTTCCCTTGGGAGTGGGATCTTAGGTTTTTAAGGAGTTGAAGCATATTAAACCTCATCAATTGCCAAAGAAAAGCTGAAAAAAATAAATAAAAATTAATCATGAACTCAAACTACATATCATTGAATGTGAAATAAATGTAGTTATGCAATTAGTTTCACAAACTCTAAGAGCATATTATATCATACCAGGTAGGGAATTGTCTATCAGTTTTTCATGTAGCATTTGATTATTTAACTTTCAAAGATATTTTTACAAACTAATTCTTAAAACCCAGTAGATGTTCTGGCCATCTCCACTTCATTTCCCATTTTGAAGATGTTGTTTATGTAGGAGACTATATAAATGGAAAATGAAATTACAAAGCTGGATCAGATGTGTATTAGTTTGGGCATGTTCTACAACGTATAATAGCATCCAATGTAATGCATGTCATGCAAGTTGTGGAACCCAATAAGAATTATATTGGGTCGTCGAGAAAGAAAATCCAATTAGATATGTGGTTCCACACCTTACCCCTGATAGTTGTAAGAAGAGGGGAGGGTGGTGTCAAAGATTGAAACAACTGATAAATCCACTCCCAATGGGGTTGATTTTGAAGCTAGCAAACATTAGCCGCACGGAATATTGAAGGCGGAATGATGGCTTAATATATAAAATGGCCAATGAAACACGTAGTGAATGGGCAGGGCATAATTTGACCACAGGTGGTAGGTTCGAAGAGAAGGCAGGCTCTTTGGTATTGTGTACAATGGAAGTTCATGGCTGGAGTGACCAATCCAACTGACCAGGATAGCCCGCAGGGTCAGATCCCATGTTGTGTGATGAATTATGATGGCTTGGAGCCTTGGAACACCTGGATCAGAAGAGGAAACTGCTGAATTAAAAGGATTTGGACAGTTGTGACGAGGTAGGCTGGATTAGCTTCTGATGAGGAATAAGCTATGGCCTATGAGTCCGAGGCATCATCCAGATAATCCAGAGCACCTGTCCTGATTACAGTATTAGTCCGGCTGGGACAGGCTTTAGTCCTAAAGCAAAATTCTACTTAATGGGTGGGCCTTGACCTAGTGTTATGGGCTTCGTCACGTGTCCAAGGAAGCAGCTTGTGGGCCTTTGGACTATTAACAAAACAGCTGATTGACAACCATGTAGTAGTCTAAGTAGATTGAACGAGGTGAATATGAGCACTCGGATGCTTTGAGCATATCCAACTCGGGGAGAGGGGAAAGGGGTCTGGGAAGATGTATGGAGGTGGAATTGGACTGAACAGAACTTGTAGAAATGAGAACAAGCAAATGGATCAATAAATTCCAATGGCTCGTCTACAACCAGTGGTTTGTATCAGAACAAGGATAGGGTACGGATATCAGGATGTTTGATTACGCCACCTGCTGGGAACAGAGTCAAGGGAAGCAGCGCGAAGATGATGAACAGGCACGGGAAAATATAGGAGGATTCTCGAGAAGACTAATTTGACTAATCGCATGAAAAAGAGTTAGGCATCCCGGTTTCAATTGAGAGTAGCTACGTAGATTTTTCATCAGAATCGCTTTTAAGGATATTCTTTTGGAGCCCTTGGATAGGGTAAAGCAATAAGATGAGGTTCAAGGATGGAGTCAACCACATTTCGGTGTTTTATAATTACAATAATAATAATAACTAAACAAATTAAACTAATAAATAAATGCATACACTACTTCCAATATCATGTTAAGTCCACTTACCAACTATGAGTTTCCTATTTCCTTGTACAATATCATTTCCAGCTACATTGACCAGGGAGAATTTCAACTGTTTCCCAATCCGAACAACTTGGTTGCAATTCTCTACTTTCCTAAATGGCATCTTAATCGGAGGTTTTGAAGCATGCTTCCAGTTAACTGATCCAGGAGACACCTTATCAAGTACTTCCAAAAGAACCCATCTGCATGCATCAGAAATTTATACAGTACGACTCTTGGATGACTAGATACTCCGATCTGTTAAAGAACTGAATAAGTAAGCTTACCCATTTCTGACATCCTCAAACACATTATTCACATATGTATGAACACCAAGACTGTTTATCCACAATCGGAAACATCTCTCTTCTCTAGACATTTGTACATCATCAGGCATCATCTCAGCAAAAGAGATCTTTTTGCTGTCGACTGATAAGCCATTCCTGTAGCCAAAAACAAAAGAGAGGACAAAAAGGCTCGCAGTGTAAGCACACGAAGTTTTGAAACTGACAGATAAAAAGGAAGAAACAAATGAAGAATAGCCTGGAACCTAAAGGAATGCTACTTATCTATCCTTGATCTTATTCTTAAAATCCAATCTTCTTTAACAACTTGGAAAATGGCCCATCAATGAAAAGTTTCAGAACATTGACAATCCCAATAGAAAAAAAGAAAAAACAATGAAAGAAGGAAATGCAACATTTATAGATAAAGAATTTTGCATCATCACCTATGATGGAATATATGAGCCACAAATGCAAGATTCAAATTTGGTGAGCCCTCAACAATGTCCTTTGGAGATATGTACTTTTTGCAATTCATTCTCTCTGCATGATCAAGTATAAGATTCGCTCTTTCAGTAGGATTCTTAGTAGCCAGCGTGGTTGGGCTACAGTGTTCCGGTGCAAGTACGTTAAGCAGGTAAGCATAAGCCTCTCCATCCTGTGAGTTCATAAGATTATAACATCATCATACAAATAAGCACGATACTATGATTTCCCATCTACCGGCATGACATAAAACAAAACAGTTTCATGTGACAACATCAATCAGATTAAATGGACATGTCAATCTACTTCAACACTTGCGAGGTGGGTTAAACTAGACTTTCACACTTCTCTTACTGTATTAAACTTTTTTTTCCTTCTCTTTCTTGACGGCTTTGTAGGTCTTCTCAGCCTACATATGTGTGCTACATGGGGAATATATTATCATAAATAGAGCACATATTACCTTCACGTCGGAAGAAAAATTCGTAATTGGTTTCTTATAACCTGCTTTCTTTAAATGGAAATTCATCCATTTTAGTAAAATCTTTTCTGGAGCTAAACCCATCATCTCCTCAACATCCTGCGCAAATCAACACTAGCATAAATAAGCAAATAGAACCATCAAGTGAAAAAGGAAAGAGGTAAACATAACCAATTAAAGTGAAAAGTGTCTTGACCTTGCTATCATCCACCAATTCCACCAGTTGAGGTGTCTTCTTAAGATTGAGGTCTGCTAACAGTTGAATCTGTATTGTCACCATACATCAAGGCAAGCCACAAATCAGATCGAATAAGTCTTCCTAAGAAAATTTTCCATGCATCTGATACTTATTATGAGGTTAACCTTCTTGTGGGATGTCATTTTGGTTTCATATCTGAAAGCATAGATTGAAATCACTTACAAGGAAAAGGTTTGAATACCGACCTTTATAATTTGAGAAATCAACCCAACAACCAGATGCGGCTGAAAGAAAACAAATTAAATAAATTTCAAAAACAAAATAAATCTTTACGTAACTTAAAAATACTACCTAAGAAAACCACTGAAACTAATCCAACCTACCCTTGCTTCAATCAGATCTTGGTTTCCAATGTTGACCACAGTGCAGCCAATTGCCTTTGCAGAGTTGAGACAAAGGGTATGGTTTTCATTTCTCTCCCATGGATTGAGTACACGTTTGGTGTTGATGGCTCTTTCATCTATCGTCCCAGGCACAGCAACATTGATTAGCTTACTGCATAAACCATGAAATACGTCCAAGTACTACATGAGTCATTATATACAATATACATTCAGAATTTCATAGCGTAACGTCACATGAATTCCTTAGATACATACCAGAGAAGAACTCCATCTTTCACGAGATTGAACAAGTCATTGGTGCCAGGGTCTATTGGGAGATATTTCTTCAAGAACGGATCATCACCAAGGTAGCTATTGATATGAGCAACATAAGAGGCTTTCTCTGATTCACTTATTGTGTGTAGAAGGGTGGTGGTGGTGGCCTTAAGAAAAGTTGAAGATGTCTTTGAACCACCCTGTTTGGCTGTGCCTCGAGCTTGCAAATTCAGAAATCCCTGCCCAGAGAAGTGGGTTAACTAATCTCCTCCATGAATGCTTCTGATATCATAAATGCACAGAACTACAATACCTTCTATCTTTCAAATGTAAGGTTGCACTTGTTTGTTAAGTAAATCCAGTTGGCAAGAGATGTACTACGTATCATTTCACTTATGTCTGGTTATTGTTAAAAGAGTGTAAATCATTTTCCACTTTGGACAGTAAATTATTACTCATCTCACCCTTGCTACACAAGTGTAATAAGTAATAACTAATAAATCAAGCACATAAATTTCTAACAACGCCCCTATAATCATGGGGCAAAGTCCGATTGAGTTATTACTTGTCTTTGCTGCCCTCGCCAAGACATACCGAGAGACTAGAACTAAAATAATAGAGTTTGTAACGGATTTTCCAATGGAAAATTTCAAAGAAAATGTTCAACATTAAAAACCATGGCAGCTTAGCAAATACATTTCTTGGTGAAACATTTTCAAGTAAGAATGTTTACAAAATGCAACCTAAATTTCACGAAGCAAAAATAGAATGACTTAACGAAAACAAAATTCATGCAACTTCTGGGGTGTGTGTAGACTCACCCGAAGGAAAGCTTCGAAATCAACCTCATCACTCGAATCAGGAGTCGACTCACCCAAGATGCCAGCGATCTCCTCCTGAGTAAACATCTCACCAAGAGCCTTCAACTTCATCATAACAGGTGGTAAATCTCCCACTGTGACTTTACCACCCAATTGACTCCTCAGTGAAATGAACTGTATCAAGTCCATCCAAATTCACGATTCATTTCCCATTATCCATAAATGTATAAACTGATCTCAGGCATAACATAAATCAATTCAATTGAAATACTGACCTTGGTTTTGAGGCTGCGAAGCTCGACCTGCGTGAACTGGCTTTGAAGCCAGGGATCCGAAACAATAACACCCACGAAGCTCGACATCTTTGCCAATGTTGGCCAAGGATCTCAATCACATAATGAAAACAAAAACTCAGATCCAATTTGCATATAAAACAAAACCCAGTTGAGTAAACACGTAAATGAATGCATTGACAGGCTGGTAGGAATCTAATGAATGCTTGAAAGAAAGGAAATGGGGGAAAAAAAAAAAGAACCCAAATCACAGTTGTTTTATATAGAACAGTGAAAGTAATTGATGCCCACAACTCATAATTGAGAACAAAGAAAACCCAAAGTTGCAAACCTATTGAAATCACAGATTCGAGTCGTGAACAACGCGTAAACTCCAGAAATGTTACAAAATCTTAATTATTTCATTCAAAAATGGATGCCCAGACATAAAAAAGGGGCAAAATCTTCCTTGTTTGATTCAGAGAAGACTAAATAACTGATACCCAGAGTTGCAAACAAAATTAAAAAAAAATCAAAATTTTGTATTGCAAATCATCTTTTTTATTGCTAGTTTGACTGTTATTCGAATGTAAACGAGAAACTAATCGATACCCAGAGAGAAAAATTGAAAATTGAAGAAAACCCAGAGTTGCAAACCTGGTGAAATCAATCAGAGAGAGAGAGAGATAGAGATGGGGTGTTTGTGAATCGTGAGTCCAGTTGTTTTTTCGTGTAGGTTTTGACTCTTCTCTGCTCTTGTTCAAGTATTTTCTATTTGTGGGTGGAGGTGCTTTGAATGTAGAATTGAAAGAGAAGACTTGGTGAGAAGGCAAAGTGAGAGAGAAGAGAAATAAAACTGATTTTGGAGACAGAACCCCGCGAAGTGCGAGGAACAGGAGCCGAGATGAATGAAAATTGAAAAAACAAAAGAGAGAACAGAACAGAGTATGGGCTGGCTTTGTGTTGTGGCCTTGTTGGTATTAAAAGAGTCTTCTTTTGTTGTTGTGTTGAGTTGAGATTTCTTGTGTGTGTTTACATTGTGGGTGTGTGTATGAATGAATGAAGGAAGGAATTAAGTTGTTTCACATCTTTGAGCATATCATGTACATGAATGAGGTCTTTAATGAACACCATGTTTGTGACAAGTGTGTATCATGCATATCTAGTGGGTCCCACAGCCTTGTTTCCACTAGGACATGATCTCGTCCGTTGGATTGTTTCGAGATGCGTAAAGTCTTGGTTTGAGATTGGTGTGATGTTAATTTATTTATTTTTACATTAATTTGTAATTAAGAAGTGGTTCTCTTTTTAAGCATTATTTGATTTTGGTTTGCTTATGGGGAATAACTATGCACATGGATGAGTGAAACGGGGGACGTGTTAATGTATGAGTGAGGTTAGGGAGTCAAGTTTTGCAATCAGGATGATGGGGCATCGTCAGATAAGCTTTTTACAACCTCGAGATACATATAAACTTTTTTAGAATTTCATCGTTCTTTTGAGATTATGTCACGTCACCTTGATTACAAAACATGGTTGTAAAAACCTGATTTTCTAGTATTTTTGGTTAATGTATTAATGTTGAGAAACAACCATAATCTTGAATGAGTCTCGTTCCCTTACAGAGATTTGGCAGCTTTGATTAGTGGAATAATGTGCAAAAATACGTTCAAGATGTAATACATCAAACAAAATGCACTTATTGTATCTTTGTGGTACATCCAGTAGGGATTTTCTTACCAAAAAAAAAATGTTGGTTGATCACATTAATAAGTTTATAAGTTAAAATTTTATAGTTAAACGAATGAATGAATCATGTTTTCACTATAATAAGTTTAGTTCGGTTGATTGTTGATCACATTGTTTCGACTATGAATCTATGAGATAATTGATGTATTACGTTCAATTATAAGTGTAGTTGAATGTTAGTTGCAAGAGTAAGTCTAGGGAGTGAGGGTGGGCGGTGTTGGGCCCTCCCTCGCTCCCTAGAATGGGCGTAGTTGCAAGCATTAGTGATTATATTTGAGATGGAATCAAAACAACGCGACTAAATAGTTTGTTGAATTTTTCTCTATTATTTGTAAAAAAAAATTTAAAGGGAGTTGTAGAGGTCGTGTTGTTGGAAAAGATGGATTAGGGAAGAAAAACGTACGATTAAATTCAAGTAAAAAAATGTGACCATTTTTATCGAAGAAGGTAAAACATGTGATAATAACGCTATTTGGATATTTGACTTGTGGTAAAAGGTGAGACCACCAAATATAATAGCTATTAAAAATTAGATAACTTCATAATCAATTAATTACTAATGGGACCAAAATAAATACACACTTTATTATGCCCATATTTACATGTGATTGTCATATCTTAATGAGAAATTTGAAATTGATCAATACAAAATGAAACAACAAAATTTATGGGGATTCTTGAAGTGCTCTTAAAAGTTGTGGCTCAAGCATGTTCCAAGCATTATTCAATTCTTATCCATCAAACATCCTATACTTTTTTTTTATTAGGTCATTTGCTTCGCTCCGGTGTAGTCCATTTAAGCAGATGCATTCAATATCTGAAGGCTTATTAAGGACGGAGCAAATGTGTTCCTAACAATTGGGTGAAAATTCACAAAATCCTAATTGGTGACTCTCGAACCCGTGACCTCTCACAAGGAGAGTGGATGTCCGACCAACTGAGCTACAATTGGTGGACTCAAACATCATATTCTAAAATGGTCCTAAGAGCTTTAATATGGAGTCTAGGGGTGGGCATCCCATCTCGCGATCCTCCATCCCACTCTGTCTCGAATTTTTTCAGGTCATTTTGGAATTGTTCAATTCATCTCGATCTCGTCTTGATCTACAGTAGGATGGGATCGGGATGAAGATTTTCTATCCCGCCCATCCTGTATCGTATCAAATTTATTTATTGAATATTTATTATTATTAATTATAATCAAACTATTCTTCTAAAAGAAAGTTTATGATGTGTTGAAATTAAATCAAAACATCTATTATTTGAAAATTTACAATTACTTGGTTTGGTCCCATGAAAATTTATGTTTTTTCACATTTTAGATTGATTATAAAACAACTATTCTGGTAGAAAATAAAGGCAAATGATGGTTTGGGTTAGTTTTGCACTATGAGTTATGTAGTTGGAGAACATTACTCTTAATTGTATCTTGTATAAATGATATTTCAGCTCTCGCGAGAATATGCAGGACAGATCTATGAAGGAGCTTTTTCCATCTCTCATCATTCACTTGACAAACTTAATTCCATTGTAAGGTAACCCTCCACAAATTTTATATGACATTTAATATCGTTATGAAGAGAGTTATATGTACATAAATTTGACACTATTGGTGTCTGAGCAATGTGAGATGAATTTTTGTTTTATTATTTTCATTAGAAGACTATTTCGCACATGTTCATCTCGTCCCGTTCCTATCCCATCTGGGATGGGATGAGGTCGGGATGAAGTTTATCATGTCTCAATCCTGAACGAACGGGATGAAGTTCATCATGTCCCGTGCCCACCCCTAATATAGACAAATCTTATTTGATAAGCTATCCAATGATTGTTAGATCTCTTGACATATAAATAAACTAGGGTATTCCCCATGCCGTTGACACGATAAAAGTTTAAAACTTGTCAAAACATGATCACCCTTAAGTTTTTATCATTCATACTTATACGTCTACTTACCACCATCAACAGTTGAAGAAAAATAAATAAATATAAAAAACTCATGCACTCTTAGTGTTTTAAGTTCTATACGACTCGTTAGATTCTTATA
Organism: Berberis vulgaris; assembly: GCA_963556465.1. Classification (NCBI taxonomy): domain Eukaryota; kingdom Viridiplantae; phylum Streptophyta; class Magnoliopsida; order Ranunculales; family Berberidaceae; genus Berberis; species Berberis vulgaris. The sequence goes on along the minus strand of OY747132.1, from coordinate 81,384,252 downwards.
TTTGGATAAATCTCAATTGTCTTTTATCTCCAATCTCAAACATCATCCTGATTTGTAATATAGAAATATCTATTTCATGGGTAACCACTAATATGGGGTGTATTATACTCAAGAAGTTTACCCAGATGCACAGTTATCTAATCTGCAAAAGGCTCATTTGCAAATAAGTTGTGTTTACTTGCAGCAAGACATCAATCTATGATAATTTACTAAGCAAAACACATTTCATCAAAACTTTTCTATGCCCATGAGATGCAAAAGAACATGAAATGGTTGTTCGACAAATACCTTCTAATGAATTTGTTGATTAAAACTTCCAACATCAATGTTTAAGAACTTGGTGTACAATATCAAAATGAGAAGAGTTTACTATTAGCCTAATCTTTTTGTGTAGGTTTTATTTCCTTGGATTTTACTTAGTTACAAGGTTTTAATTAGGTAACTAATTAAGTTGGTAAAAAAAAGGGAAAATGACTTATAAGACCTAATTTTTATAATTGTAGACCACATAAGATTTTAACAAATGAAAATGTCTCAAAAGATATAATTTTTGTAATTCAAAACTATTAAAGGCACAAACCTAAACCATGACTACAAATTATGTAAAAAGATAAATATACTCATTCTCCTAGACATATTGACGTGGTGTTGTTATTTATGTATTTAAATTTCAGTTACATTGAAACAAGTAAAATACGCAATCTTTTTAACGCAATTTGATATTTTTTTCAAAGTTGTTTCATGTCCCTAACAGAACCGATCGATTCTTATTGGGTATTCTGAAAGTAAAAAATAAAAATTTAGTAAGGTGAATAAATTTTGAAAATTGATCACTTAAGGGTAAAAATGCATTTCTAATTATTTTTACACCATGGGTTGTGTTTGTGACTTTTAAGAGTATAAAATAAGCCTTTTGAGGCATTGTCAATTGTTAGAGTATAATGCGGTTTATAATTATAAAAAGTAGTTCTTATAAATCATTTTTCCAAAAAATAATTGCAGTTGTCATTAAAAATAGGCATCAACTACTCCGCACCACCTAAAGTATTGTCCCATACCACTATGTCAATTTTTTCTCTCTCACACCTACTTTATTTTCCACACCACTAATAAAAACTTAAAATTTCAAATTCTCTCTCATCCCCTCTCTTCATATTCTTTTATTCCATTCTTCTTATTTTCCCTTCTTCTCCTCCCTCTCTTCTCCATTTGACACCACCACCACCCTGCCACCGCCACTTTTCTCCTCCCGCCATCACCATCTTTCTCCCTCTTTTTGTTAGAATATGTAGGGCTTGCAGTCAACATAGCCAAGCCCAAGTCCAATATTGATTCACAACTACAAAAAGGAAAAATACAAGAATAAGAAAATATAAGAATAAGAAAGTAATAATATATACAGAATTAGAAAGTCACAAATATAAAAGTCAGGATAGTCATAATAGGAAATTCAACATATTCTAACACTTTTCTTCATCAAGCACCACTACCACCCCACCACCTCTCTCACCCTCTTTGTCTATGAAAATAAGTATTATCCCTGACTTTGGTTCAACTTATATGCTCGATCGAAATCGATTATCAAGCTCATCCAAAAAAAAATTGTATTACTCTGAGTTATCTAATAAATACAATTTGAATCACTTGAAAAAGTTTTGAAATGAGAAAGTTATGGCCATTTTACTAAAGTCGCGCAAATCTATCTCTAACAATGAAAACGGAATAGTATCCCTGACTTTCGACCAACTTATATGCTCGATTGAGATCGATTCTCAAGCTCATCAAAGCAAAAAAATTGTAGTACTATGAGTTATCTAATAAATACAATTTGAAGCACTTAAAAATGTTTTGAAATGAGAAAGTTATGGTCATTTTACTAAAGTCATGTAGATCTGTCTGAAAAAAAATTTGTTTTTACCCATTCGCATTAAGCAATGTGAGGATTGGGCAAAACTTTGCCCAGACCTATGCGAGGATTTGGCGAAACTTTGCATAGGTATGGGCAAAGTTTTGCCCAATCCTCGCATAGGTTTGGGCGAATGAGTGAAAACAGACTTTTTTTCCGACAGATTTGCATGACTTTAGTAAAATGGCTATAACTTTATCATTTCAAAACATTTTCAAGTGGTTCAAATTGTACTTATTAGATTACTCAGAGTACTACAATTTTCGTATTTTGATGAGGTTAAGAATTGGTCTTAATTGAGCATATAAGTTGGCCGAAAGTCAGAAACACTACCCCATTTTCATTGCGCGACTTTAGTAAAATGACGATAACTTACTCATTTCAAAACATTTTCAAGTGATTTTAATAATGTCTATTAGATTACTCAGAGTACTACAATTTTTATGTATTTGATGAGCTTGAGAATCAGTCTCAATTGAAGGTTTAAATTGGTTGAAAGATACCCTATTTTTATGTTACTGTTTTTTTCAAAAATAATTTTTTGGGTGGTGTGGGTTAGTAGAAAAAAGAGAGTACATGGTGGTGTGAGACAATATATATGTTAAGAAACTTCAAATTAGAGCTAGGTTGTTAAACACATCGTAACATGTCAAATTGATTGGATCCAATTGATGAAGATTGCTGAAGAAAACACCAAAAATGAGAACCTTTGATTTTTCAAGAAAGGATGCTAACCAATCAGATCTTTAAAAAAATGACAGGATGGCTTTTGCAGATAAATACAAATGAAATTCTCCATCCAAATTACTATTCTCCTTCTTCTAGATCCTATCTGCTATTTTAATTTTAATTTTTTAAATTTTAGATTGTGAGTATACATTCTGTATGCAGCAACCAAAGAGCAAATAATATCAATGGGTTTGCCAATAGTAATGATACCTATTGGGATTCAAGGTCCAAACTAAACTAAACACTAAAAAGTGTGTCTTCAACCTGATTTTGGAGTTGCTCAAAATGTCCATCCAATTCTATCAGATTTACAAGAAAAACTAATCGCATCAACACCCTAGTTCTACCTAATATCAAGTAGCACTTTTGATGTGAGCCATCAAACATGATGGAACCTTGTGAACAAGCAGAAAGATATTGGTAATATCAACTTTAGTCTCAACAAGGCAGGAAAAAATTGAAGAAAAGACCTCTTGGAGCTAACACCATGGTAAATTGCACTGGTTGCTCAACAAGATATACATATTTTTATTCAATCGATAGTAAAATAATACAGAAATTCTAATTGTCGAGGAAACCAGCGAGAGAGAGGGAGGGAGACTCTCCATCCGTCGCTGGTTTCCTCGCCAGTTAGCCTCTCTCAAAATAATAACATACTGATTATGTCTTCCTAAAAATTTCACAAAGTAGAAAATATGGAAGAAAATTCATCAACAGATATCACGGAAGCATTGTAACTTCAAGGAAGGTTATCAAGTCTAGATAGTTTGCCAATGGCATGACAGCTCAACGGTTAGAGCTTGACGAATGGTACCATTAGATCATGGGTTCAAACCCAATTTACGACAGCTTTATGGGTTCTTAGGATTTGGTTTCCAGGTGATACAGAGAGATTCTTTATTTATTATAGATGTCTAAATCAAAATTAGAAGATTCTTTATTTATTTATTCATTATGTAACACTGCGGAATGGTTAATACAAAGAACAACACTAGATTACCATGAAAATAGAGGTTACAATCAAAACCACATTGTCATAAACATATTTTTAAATAGTTCAAGAATATGAAACCATAGATAACACTTATTCGCCATTCTTGCAATTCAGTAAACTTTATTACTTTACACACACGGGGGAGGAGGGGGGTTGATGTTGCATTTCTTAGGCAGTGCCATTGCCAGATTGGTATCGATCCCTAATTGAGGCAGAAGAGCCTTGTATCCACAAAGGCACTTAAAATTGGCGTGGCGTATCACATCACAACATCCCTTTGTTGGTGGCGCTGGCGGTGCCTTGACCGCTGGGAGGCACTGGGTCAGTTGGCTAGTTTCGATGTTGCACAGGGACATTGCCCTTCCTTGCATGGCAATGAACACCACCATTACCAAAGCTAGAACCCATGAATTGTTAATCAACTTAGCCATTTTTCCTTGCATGTTCTTTCATTGCTTGAATTGATTCTATTTATAGAGCAAGAACTAATCAAGAAAAGCTTATTAGTATTTGATAATTGACTTTTTTTGTTTTGGTAACATGTGACTGAGAATCACGGACCTTACAGTTGAGAAAAAAAAAATCATCAATTGGGCAATAACTTTGTCTGTTTTGTGTGATTCTCATAGTACTAACTTTTGTATCAACTTTTTCAATATGGGGATTATTAGCAAGTGAGCTCCCAAACACATTCACATCTCGATGTGTGTCGAGGTCTTGATGTGTCACATCTCGATGAAATTTCAGCAGCATCCAGCAAAGAGATGTCATGGTTTTGATCCACCAGTCAGTAGCTAAAACATTCTCCATACATTGTTCCGAAGAATGGAGAAATGGGCAATGCATTGTTCGCCCTTTTGCGAATAATGATCGAACCTTATCTTGATCCCATCAAAGCCAATAATGGAGCCTAATAAAGCCAGCCCTTTGTACATTTCTCCTTGTGTGTGGCATGTGGACCTCACGACAATACATCACCAGACCTGTGTTTGCAAGGTCACAAAAACCTGTCTTTAAAGCTCACATGCCTGCAGAGATGCAAATTAAGGTGATAACAAAAACTCAAGGCACCTTCACATTTGAAGGCAAAACCAAAACCCTGACACGATGAAGTAAAATACAGAATATTCATTAGCACTAGTTTTGGGTACACCATTCTGGTCACAGATAACAAAGTTGTATAAACATCAAAATACCTAAACAAAAAAAAAAGAACCTCGTCAAATAAGTATCTGCTATTACTGTCAGACTTCACTACAAGTCAAAATATTTGACGTCTTTTATAAGCTACATCACATTGTGCACAACATTGGTCTTTTGGTACAGATTGCCTCACTTGCAAAACAGATTGTGTGCAATCTACAAAACGAATAAAAAGTAGTAAGAAACCTTCTGTAGAAGTGTAAGGATCTGCAATGTGGACAATGCTTTGGATTCCATTCAAATTCATTCAGAAATAATGATAATACTATAAGCAGGGTGCATAATGATTTCTAGTTAATGAGTTTCTATGACTTAATTTCAGACATTACATAAAAGGAAATACCCTGCAACAGATGGAGCGTAATCTACCATTACAAAGATCTGCAATGTGGACAATGCTTTGAATTCCATTCAAATTCATTCAGAAATAATTTATTACTATAGCAGGGTGCATAATGATTTCTAGTTATTGAGTTTCTACGAGTTAATTTCAGACATTACATAAAAGGAAATACACTGCAACAGATGGATTATCTACCATTGCAACATATGACATGAAACAGGATAGAGTTGATGTCTTACTAACCAGCCAATGTGCCAGATATGTTATGACTTCTTGAAGAAATGGGACATCAACATCTCGGATATCCCCAATAATGAAGTGCCCTCGCATCCAAGAAGTTCTTGAAGCTTGGCATCACAGATTATCATCATTGAATTATGAGGGTCCTAAAAACAAATGGAAACAAATTATATAAAAGAAAATACCTTCTTGAGTATCTGCAAATTAGATTAAACAAATATGTGCTGAAGTCTAAGTTGAATGTACAGAAAGGTAAAGCCATATAAATAATTCCATCCTATGGAAAATAATTCCACCAAAATAAGCTTATCTTTGACATAACAAATGTATTACAAAGCAAATGAGAAAAAAAAAAAACAAAGCATGATATATATCCTGAAATAACTCTGGGAATTGATATTGAAATCCTAGAAGAAGCTCGGATTCAATCATGGGCACAGCTAAAAGTGTCTAGTTTTCTATTAAGAAAACTAGCCCACACAGGGTTATCCTTCCCCAAAGATGATGCGAGCAATCTTAAATGAAAGGCAGAGGTACCAGATGTGGTTATTTATATTAAACAAAATACAAAACAATGAGCTATTTGAATCACACAATACAAATCTCACTCCACTAAATTCACAAAACCAAGGTAATTCACAACGATAAAGAATCTAATTTCAAGTTGGACATTTAAGAAAAAGATAACACCTGCACGCTAGAGGTTTATAGATTTTGAAATCCATACTTTGAAGGACTAGTAACATAGCATGTAAACTAATAAAGGAAACAAGAAAGCTATGAGACTGGGTGCACACCGTTAACTGGTTAACCCTTATGTACTCCCAAACACGTCTAACAGCATCTGATTGGACCATCTCCCTCTCCCCAGTTTCAAGAAACCTAGCAAGTGCATCAGATATTACCATAGTGGATGAGCCAGCATCCGATTGGACCATCTCCTTCTCCCTCTCCCCAGTAGCGGACTCTACCTCTACATTCTCTAACCTTTCTACCTTCGCCCGTTTAGAATCTGAACCAGGCTCCTCTGCAAGCATAAAGGAAACATAAATTTTGTCAACCATCCATATAACTGAATGATAATGCATCTTCCACACTTCATACGTACTATTAGGTTCAAGAGGTATGATATGCTTAGCTAGTAGCTTATTCATCTTGAACATGTCAGTACAGTCCGTCTCAAACACTAAGCGCAGGGGCTCATTGCAAATTATCTTTCTCTTATTGCTTGGATCTTGGAGATTGTTTTTCCTTATGTATGCCCACAGTTGCTTCACAATCTGATAAAAATGTAAGAATGCTTTTAGGATCCCCATTCTCAGATATAAAAGATTACTGACTAAAATATAAATTTGGAAAGTTAAAATTGTTTGATTAAAAGGAGTAACGACCTGGGTCCTCGGCAAAGCTGGCTCACCAACAATGGCCTGAAGTTCAGGTGAAACACCACACACCTTGTTAAGCCCCCCTGGTCCTCCTCTTCTTTTTGTTCCAGTTGGGGTACTGCAAACAAGATCATGCATCAGGTCAAGGATCATTTCACATGAGTGTTCAGAGAATGCTGGGTTGAACCATGGATGGTGTTTCAGGCCTATGGACATAGAGTTTATGCAGTGTGTATAGACACCCAATCAAAGCTAATAATAACTAGCATAGACTGAATATCAAGCATGCTCTGCGAGAAATTAAAAAAATCAATGATAAAATTAATAAAATAAATAAATAAAATCCGAAGTTCTATGGATTTCAAAACAACCAGATAGTTGTTTAGGAAACAAATAAATGAGTAACCAAATCCCCATTGATAAGTTCATGTGTTAGCATGAATTTTTGGAAAAACCTGGTTCAAATTTTGGCAGTAGGTTCACTTGGAGAATCCCATTGTACATGAATTACATACTAAATTACTTATTATTTCTGACTTTAGGTATCGATGTAATACTGTATCCATTAATTCGATTTTCACTTTTCAGGCGTCTCTTCGAATCAACCAACAAAATAATTATAACCATTTCCTTCCATCCAAACTAACTGCCATACATAAAATTTTCAACCAGGAATCATTCAATATGTCTACTGCATACAGAGAAAATGCCTCCATCGTTGCGGTAGCTGCAGATATTTTCAACATTGATATCAGTTACCACAGTTATAAGACAATTGTTCGACCATCCATGCTATACGGTTCAGAATGTTGGGCTACTATGGGACAACATACGCATAAGATGGTAGTAGCAGAAATGCGTATGTTAAGGTGAATGTATGGTAAAACTAGTAAGGATAAAATTAGAAATTAAAGAATTAGGAGATACTTAGGTGTAGTGCCCATAGAGGAAAAAATTAGAGAAAGACGTTTAACTTGGTTTGGTCATGTGCGGAGGAGACCAAGCATGGCGCTAATTAGAAAATGTCTAGATTGGCAAGTTAATGGAGGGTGTAGACGGAGGGGACGACAGTTGAAAACTTGGATGAAGGCGGTGAATGAAGATATCATTGAGCTTGGATTAGGCGAGGATATGTGGGAAGACCGCATTGCTTGGAGAACGAAAATCCATGTAGCCGACCCCGAAAATATCGGAAATGGGCTTTGACGATGATGATGATATCAGTTACCACAGTGTTTGTGTCAAACACATGGTAAAGAAGAGGAATCCAACCCCAACAAGTAAATATACAATTTTTTCACTTATACAGTATCTTACAAGTTGCTTCATGGATCTAATTCTCTGTTTCATCCCAGCAACTAACGAAAATAAACTTATGGAAAGTATATAACAAATGCCACTTGATTCTCTAAGAAGTTTCTATTATTTGTCATCCCTCAGACATGAAACATTTGTGTATCAAGTTACTAATTTATCGGGTTAACATCCACAATGCACACATTTACACACACACATTAGGTTAAGCCGTTTAAGGGGTCTTTTTATACATATACTAGACCACATTGATTCACTTCAGGTTTGTATTGCATTCTAGCTTTGGGATTTTTAAATCACATACTTATCTCCTTTCGAAAGATGAGATCTAAGAGATGATGATGGCACTCTCTGCAAATCACATAGGAGACAGAAAAACTGTGCCTGAAAATACACAATTCAAGAAAAAACAGATATGCAAAGCAAAAGAAAACTTGCTATTTCAAGAATCAAATACTATTTGACTGTTTTGGAATTTGAATACTTTTGAACCCACTTCCAACAAGTATCCCTTATTCTGGTTGACAAAATAGCACATATTCTCAGCACCATATTCAGAACCTCCACCTTCTATTACAGACAAAAATGAGAATAAGTGAACTCAAAACACTAATAGCATTTCGGAAAAAAACACGCCCTTCTTTGCAAATTCGGAAATCGGAATATCAGAACACAAAATGCCAAAGTATATTGCAAAGGAAAATACCCATCCTTCTAGTTGATAGAACCACCAAAATTTGACCTTAAATTCAACCATTGCACCCAGATATAGAGATGAATATAACAAAGATGAACCAACACTTGTTTACAACAAATTCTTAACTAGCCTCATGTAAATCTTAGTTATAGCAGACCACCACAAATTGCAAATGAGAAACAAAAACTCATCATTACTATCGACATACGATCACACAAACTCAAAACCATAATTTGAAAACCCTTGAATTGAGCTGCCACTTTCTCTAAATTCCCGACATTTCCATGTAACTAAGAACATCTAAAAAGAATAATAATAACATAACCCTATAATCCCAATTCCCCAAATGACTTCAAAGTAACTTGAACACCACTACATTTAGAACACAAACCCCCAAAATTCATTTCCACATGACACACAAAACCTGATAACTTAATCCCCCAAACCACCAAATTCAACAAACCCAAAAACTGTGAAATTCAACACTCACCCTAAAGAACAAAAACACCCAAACAAAATTAAACCTTACATTTGCAAAAAAAAAAAAAAATTCACCTTTCCTTCGCTGGACCCTCCGCTGCTCTGCCACCCACAACTGCTCCTGGCACATTAACATTGGGACCAAACCCCTCTCCTCCTCCTCCTCCCCCTCCCCCTCCAGATTGATGCTGCTGCTGTTGTTGTTGGTACTGATTCTGCCCCGGGTTCGCGCCCGGCGGCAGCACATTCAGGTTAGGATGACTCCTCTGCTGCTGCTGGTACACAAAGTTCAGTTCCTCATCCCTGCGCTGCTGCTGCTGCTGCTGCTGGTGCTGGTGCTGGAGAAGGGCAAAATGGGGAGGTGGAAATTGGGGGTGTGGGTGATGTTGAAAATGTGGTTGATTTTGAAGGGTAAAATGGTCTTTGGGATGCTGCTGCTGCTGCGATGAATGATGAATCTGAGGCTGAGGTAGAGGAGGGCAAGAAGAGTGGAAAAAAAGCTGGATGTGATCACGAATGAACCCTGCCTTGTGAGAAAGATTCAGACCAAGCTTCTCTTCTAACTGCTCAATAACGCCGTTAAATGTTAGGTTAGGGTTCTTCTCACAGAGCAAACTCTCCACGCCGTTAGCTATCTCCTCGTCCGACACCATTGTTATTGCAGACCTTCTTATATCTGTAAAAAAAATATAAATAACAATAACTGAAAAAACGGACACCCAATCTAACGGTTAAATCTTTCTTTCTCTTCTCTCTCTGTTTCTATTTGTGTCTGTCTCTCTCTTCTCTCTCTTTCTTATATAGGTACAATGACGAGAATGCCCCTTAGGATCATGTGAGTTTTGTTGACGAAATTAGGTTTGTTTTTTCACCTAAACCAGGTTTGTTTTTTCACCTAAACCGTGAACCGAATTTACTTAGGTCGATTTTAAAATTTTCAAATTGAAACCGACCATTAACAAAATCGATCCGAAATCGAACCGATTCTAATTTATGCAAACTGTAATCGAATCGAACCGACTAAAATCAAACCAAAATCGAACCGACTGACTATTTTAAATATATTGTATTATTTATATATAAAATATATATTATTTATTATATATATTCGGTAAGTTCGGTTTGGTCGGTTAAAATCACATAGAAACCGAAAACCGAACCGACCATTTCGATTTTGAATTTTTTAAAATCGAAACTGATCCGAACCGAATTTAGATCGGTTCAATCGATTTTTTGTTCAACCCTATACGAAATTGCAAACTTGCCCTTGCTTTGGGGTGAAGGGATAAGAAGTGAGGGTGAGGGTAAAATGGGGAGAGAGAAAAGTGGGTGAGAAAGTGTTTCTTTTTTAAAAGCGGGGAAAACAAGGTTTGATCTTAACCACCAAAATAATCGAAGCGTGATTAAATTAGGTTGAGTGTTAGTTGGGTGTTTGGTTGGATTGTGTAGATACACAAGATCAACCTTGAGATACGAATATCATCGTGGAGTTTGTATTCTATATTTGGCAAGATTGTCTCGCTAACAAGATCGTCCACAATGAGAGAATTGATAAAATACTCGGAATGATTGACAAGAAGTAAACGACCAGATTTAAAGCATGTGAGTATGTTAATATATTCGAAAGAGTGAGGATAGGGAATCAGATTTTGCGATTAGATTAGATTATGCAATTAGGGTGATGTGACATTATCAGAAGAATTTTTTTTTACAATCTCGATACATACATAAATACTTTGGGGATTTAATTATTTTTTTAAAATTGTGCCACATCATCTTGGTTGCAAAAATCCAATTTTCTAGTATTTTCGAAAACACTAAGAAACTAATATTTTGTAACCATGTTTTGTAACCAATGTGACGTGACATGATCTTTAAAGAATGATGAAATTCTCAAAGTGTTTATGTGTATCTCGAGATTGTATAAAACCTTCTACCATACCATCTTAATTGTAAAACCTGATTTCCTAGCCTCACTCTAATACATTTGCATCATCGACTATTAGAGATGCTCTTGGGGGAGGGATGCAACTTGGACATGTTAGGTGATCATCTTAATGACTAATCTTAATTTTGAGGTTACGCTTGATTAAGTGAACCATAAGATGTCTAATGTTAAATTATATGACACATGGGGTGATTTTAGGTTTTAAGTTGAAATTGAGTTCAGGTTGGGCGACCTAATTTTGCTTTTTTAACCAAAATATAAAGAATTTTCGTGTAAGTTTGCTATTGATTTGATGATCACAAGCATTCCTTTCAAGTGAATGGGGGCAAACGAGATTGATGTAGTATGCTATGGTTGAAAAAGATGATCCATTAGAAATGCAAGCATTGGAATATAATGCGCAACGAAGGATGAATATCTCCAAGCTTGAGACTGGATTGAATTCGAATCAACAAGCAGTGAAAACAATTAACAAAGTGAATGAACATCTTTGGAAAACTGTCACGTCCCGATTTTTGAAGAAAACGAAAATCCTAAAATCTTTGGAACATCTTTGGAATGTAGCCGATTAGTCTTTCAGGTTTAGAGATTTTGAGCTGCGTTACTGGAGTTCTGCTAGTGAGCTAGCCACGCCAATCCTTTCCGGGTTAAAATTTTATATGTTTCGGTAATTAAATCATGTTTAGTTATTGCTGCTATTTGTTTCTGTTGTTATTAAATTTTCACATCCCGAGTTTTGGAGAAACGGATAATCCTACATGAATTTTAGAATTTTCGTTTTCTTAAAAAATCGGAGCGTGACAAATACCATTACAAAACATTTTAAACAAAATAGATGAGCTGCATCGCCAAGTTGAAATAGTTAAGGAAGTATCAGATATTCAGGAAAACAAGTAATTCCTTGTATTGGTTTTAGGTTGGGCTGGATTGGTTTTATAAACCCTACCAAATTTAAGACATGGTACAAACTTTTAGATTGGGCTCACAAAATTTGGTGAAGGCATGTTTTTGTTGCAATTGTCCATTGGAGTCTACTAGACCTTTCAAAGGTCATCTGGGTTTTAAAGATTATTGGGCTCAAATTTGTTCAAGATGTTCATAATTTTGAGATGGATTTCAAAATATGAAGGTTAGTAAGGTTGTAAAACCGACGGTTCGGTTTTGCACTCAAATCAAGAATCAAATCGACTTTGGTCGGTTGAAAATTTTCAGTCCAAAATCTAATTGACCACTAAGAAAACTGAACCGAAACCAAACGATTTTAATTTAGGTAAATCGTAAACTAAACCAACCAACTGAAACCAAAATAAAATCGAACCGACCGAATATATATAATAAATAGTATATATTGACAATATCGGTTTTGAATTTTGTAAAACCGAACCTAACTTAAATCGAACTGATCGATTTGGTTTTGATTGGTTCAATCCGATTTTTTGTTCAACCCTAGAGGTTTGTATTGGAAATGGTTGAATGTATAAAACTTGGAGATGAATAACTTGGGCACTGTTGGAGATGTTTTTTTAAATGGTGGTGTGGTATACAATGACAAATGCCACATCATAATTTTATTTTTAATGTATAGTCAATTGCTATCCATCATAAAACTACCAAGCTAGTGTCACTCAAAATCATGAAACTTAATAACAATCCAAACTAAAGCATGTTCATGATACTCATGGATTAAACTCCAGGAAAAAAAATTTTCATTATATGTTGTTGCCTTTGGAATAAAGATTTAGTAAACTCACAAAATCAGTCCACCAAGATAAGACAAATTAATCACACAGACAGCTCACCTACTTGTATTATTAACTAAATTGATCCCACCACACAAATATGACTGTTTAGGTGTTCTATTCATCAAAACCATTACTGTTAGTGTTAAGCATGAAAAGCAATTGTTAGATTCGGTGCAATAAGAACAACTCATGATAGCACGCCGCATCTAGAGTACACTGATTCTTGAGTATAGGGTTCAAACTACAACTAAATCTAAAACATTGATCAAAGTAATCCCACTGTTAGTGCCTAAAGAATGGGTCAAAAAAAATGGAAAACGTATCATCCACCTAATCTAAGACTTGAAATAGCCTTCCTTCAATCATGGTAATGATGGACACAAGTGTGCAGGTGAGACTCACCATGTCTCCACATGTCTCTCCCTTCATTTAATTCGGATCATTACATGACCATTTCTTCTTTAATCTCCCCAAAATAACCCAATCTCTCTATCTGTCAATCTCCCAAACTGAACTCTTCAAAACAATAACCAGTCCTTTCTTGTCCTTCTCCTTCTCATTCTCATCTGTGGGACTTGTTTAATTTTTGCGGGTCTTGTGATTTTGGTTTATTTATTTTTTTTCCTTGTTGGGTTCCACTTGGGTAGAGTGTTTTGTCACTCTTCTGAGATTATTGATAATTTTTGCTCTCTGGGGTGCTTCCATTTGGAGTTTTTGTTAATGGGCTTTTGTTATATTAAGTTTTTTTGAGCATTTGGTCTTTGTTGGATTGAGTTTTGGTGTGGTGAGAATTTGACATTTTTTTAAAGCTGTTTTTGATGGGTTGTTAATGTCTTTGATTGTTGGAGCTGTTTGAAGTTCCATAAAACAAAATGGGCAAAGCAGATGGAGATGATAAAACTAAAGAGGAAACAAAAGGTGGTATTCCTACAGATACAGAGGATGCTGGTGAAGAGAAGCTAAACAGGCAAATGAGTGAAGCTTCCATTTATGGACCTGATGAGGAAGAAGATGATGAGGAGAGGAGGATAGAATTGGGTCCTCAATGCACTCTCAAGGAGCAGCTTGAGAAGGATAAGGTTTGTTTGTTGTTTGTTTCAAATTGGAGCAAAATAAACATGAAAATGCTCTTCAATTGAGTTACCATTTACTTACCTTTAGATTTTAGTTTTTATGTTTGTGTTCATGTTTTGATGATGTTTGAGAGCTTAGGATGATGAGAGTCTGAGGAGGTGGAAAGAGCAACTTCTTGGCAGCGTTGATCTGAATTCTGTTGGAGGTACCCTTTTACAAGTTCTTTTTATTTTGTATAACATAGAAGAATACATTCAATTTCATAGAAATCAATTTGGATCAAGAGCTTTTCATTTACAAGCTGAAATTTGTGCAATCTTCTTTCTTTTTTCTCCAATTTATCTGTGCTTACAATGTGGATCTTCTTTGTTTCGGTTAAAGTTCAATCTTCAATTTTAGGATAAGTGATCGAAATTAGAATAACAATATCTTAGTACTTTTGTATCTTATCCCCTTTGGTGTTCCTAACAAATATTCTTTAAGAAAGTGAGTTATGATATTTGAGCTTATTTGTTTTGTTCCCCTATTTGTATATGTTTGCATTCATAGTTTGGTAGATGTTCGCATTCATATATATATATATATATATGTCAATTTTTGTATCTCAAATATCTTCTCTTCTAGAGTGGGTTATATACTTATATTGAGCACTTTTTTTCGTTTAGTTACATTTTCATTTACTAGAAACAACTATTGTTGCCTTTTCTTGTATGTTACATCTTACTTGTGTTTTTCGTTGATGTTTTTGAATAATTGCAGAAACATTGGAAGCAGATGTGAAGATCCTATGCCTTACGATTCTTGCCCCTGATAGACCTGAACTTGTTCTTCCAGTCCCCGAGGCTGGAAATCCAAAGGGCACATGGTTTACACTGAAAGAAGGTAGCCATTACCGCCTAAAGTTCTCTTTCAAAGTGAGCAATAACATTGTCTCTGGCTTAAGATACACCAATACAGTTTGGAAAACTGGTGTCAAAGGTGAGTACATTCTTTATCTCTTTTGATCTTAGAGTTCGTTGTGATTAACTAAGGAAGTTCCTTGATTTCTATATCCCTTGGATTTTTTTTATTCAGTTGACAGCACGAAAGAGATGCTTGGAGTTTTCAGTCCTCATGACGAGCCTTACACGCACGAGCTACCGGAGGAGACTACTCCTTCTGGGTTATTCGCTAGAGGATCATATTCAGCAAGAACTAAGGTACTCCAAAGCTCCAAATCCTCATATATTTGAATAGTTCATTAAATGGAGAAATGAAAAACAAGAAGAAAATGGGATCCACACATTAAATTTTTGCAGAAAACCCTAAACCATGGAAGAATCGTGGAGTGATATTGACTCCACTATCTTCAAAGATAAAACCAAATTTGTCCCTAATATCATAATGTTGGATACCTATATATTAGTGTCTATCGAAGTGGTCATTACTCATTAAACACAAAGCCACTGTCCTCATCTTCTTATCAAATTCATGAATAACTCGATTCTTTCATCAACTATTTTATTAGATAAGATTGTCAAATTAAGGTCATCGTGAACAAGAAGATTGTATATGAGGTTTTTTAACCTTTATAAAAAAAGTGCTACAAATACCATAACCATCATATATTTGTACTTCTCATTAATGTTTTGATGTCATAGAGATCCCATATAAGCTTTAAGATAGCCATTACCTTATAGAGATACTGCATGGCTTCTCTTGAATGAGTGAATTATATTGCAAAAAATTTCTGAGTGACGGAAAGCTTTTCAAAGGGCTTTGGGCGTGACCCTTCTAAAATCTTTTTTAGTTATTGTCACTGTCTATAACATAATCAGAAACAGGGGCGGACCCAGGATTTTAGTCGAGGGGGGGCGAAATGGAAAATACTTATTAGTTGATAATAATAGTTATCAATGGTAAAAGCAAATTTTTTTTTTACCAAAACTAGTAACTAATAAAAAAAAATTCAACTATAAAAAATACAATGCATATATCAAATTGGATCCAAGTGTAGTCCATTTTAAGCCAAAATAAGGTCACTATTGATAACCTTAGCAAAGAGCAAACAAGCATAATAACTAGAATATATAACTAATATCACAAAAGAGTTTGTCTAGGTAACCAAACTTTAAAGCCATTTTTTGGTCAGGCCAGAACATTTTTACACCTTTACCCATTCTCTTTACAATACAACCACAAACATTATCTATAGAAGGGATAGAAATGTAAAAAACTTAAAACTTGACCAAAAAGTGGCTATAAAGCCTGGTTGTCTAGAATTGAGAATTACAAAATAATTAGGATAAGTTCTAGGTGAAGCTAAATTTTTTTTGAAATTTGCGAATCTAATATGATCATAATACAATTTCAAGAAAAAATTGTTTATATGAGCCTCAAATTTTATACGAGTTGGCTAATGATAAATATTTTCATTGAATTCTATCGTTATTATTGTAGATATTAATTTTAAATATTTTTTTGTTAGGGGTTTAATATCACTTGTGAAAAACAATTCATTTCTGTAATGTTAATAAATTTTTATTAAACGAAACATTTTTTAATGTTTGCAATTACTAATAAAATTGTATTGAAAATAAAATAAAAAATGCACTCGAAAAGTATCGAACTCAGGTCTTTTACTAAAAGTGATAAACCTTCAACCACTACACCAACAAAGACATGTTGGAATATTTTCATAACCAATTAACATATTGTATTCTGCATTATATAATCGATTTTTTTAAAATTAAAATATATATACTAAAAATATTTTAAAAGTTGAGGGGGGGCAGCTGCCCCCCCTCGCCCCTTAGTAGGTCCGCCCATGATCAGAAAGATTCCCCATTGACAGGAAGCTTCAAAAGTACTTTAAGTCCATACATTCAGTTGACGTTATTCGAATAGTGAACCACCACCAACTCTTCGTGCATTTTACCTCAATATTGTACTGATCGAGTGATTTTAGCCATAGATTTGCAAGTCCCAGCTGTATGGTGGGTCAGCTCCATGAGCGAAAAACCATTTTGTATTCTTGCATACGAGTAAATGCCTGTCATTACTGTTGCCATGGGTTGTGATGTATCAGGCAACATTTCATCACTCTCTTGTGAGGTATTAATGGTCCATTTTCAGTGAGCTGTAGAAAACACGTTACCTCACTAATGAAAACCTAGGTGGTGGGTCACCATGTCATCAAGATATGGTTCAAATCAACCCTCTGCTGTACAGAATTTTGAGCAAGTTTTAAACTTATAACTGTAGAATACATGTTTTCTATTTATCAGAAGATATCGTATTTGAAAATCAAACTTTTCAAGAATTCTGTTGATAAAATTATAACCATTAGGCATGATGCTACAAACATAGAGAACAGACTTTTCAAAGTCTGTAAGGACTCAACCCTACTCCCAATGGGTCCTATCCCCCTAACTAAAATTGGCATTCTCCGTATCGTTTCACTATGGTGTGTTACTTCTCCACAATGCCCATATATATGGAAAATTATAGTAGCACCATTTGGTGCCCACCTATTTCAAATACCATACCTCAGTTATTACTGTGTGAAGCGTCAACTCTCTCTAGCAGCTTAAGGTTTTAGAGTAAATGGTGACTTAACATCCTGTAACATTAGTTTCTCAAGATTAGAATTCATTACATCGTCATCCTCTTACTCAGGTGAAAGTTTTTTTTTTTTTTTTTTTTTGGAAATTGAGCGGGGAGGTGAAAGGTTTAGAGTGTTCAGGAATACCGAAACTGCCAGAATTTTGTTGTTTTACTCAATTTAGTACATAGATCGTGTCTAGAAATTAATTATACACAAATCTTTCACTTTGGTGGTTTTCATTCGTGCCAGATTGCTAAAATTATTTTGCATTCCTTTCCCAAACTACAATTTTATTTGCTTAATAGCTATATGAACACTGTATGTGCAGCAAGAAAAAAAAATACTTGTTAATGGTTTCTAACTGAGAATTTTCGCTCATTTTGTGTTCAGTTTATCGATGATGATGACAAGTGCTACTTGGAGATCAACTACTGCTTTGAGATTAAGAAAGAATGGCCAGCAAGCACTTAACTCCCATATCAGCCTTGGCAGTTCCACTTACTCCTTTTGTTATCTAAATTCTAGATCGAAAACTAGATCAGATATTCCTCCCTAATCCACTTCCAAATCATTCAGACAATTCCACTCCTGCCTGAGATTGGTTTCAAGAAAAACGAGAATGTTTGAAGAAATTATGGTAGAGATCATCCATGTGGTGGTGGGTACACCTTTAATAAGAGATATCGTTGTCTGTCTGAGAGATTTATTTTTTGCTTTCTTCACAATATGTTTTATGCTTTTTAAGCTTCCTCTTTTCTATGGTATGAATGAACTTCTTGCAAACCATTTATATTGGAGAGTTTTGAAATTTTGAATGAAATTAAGCAGTGCAGGTTATTAAATTGAGTTTGATGAATTAGTGAATAATTTGCGATTTCTTTCTTCACTCGCCTCCATGTGATTACTGGTGATTTTGTTAAAGATAGTACTTTTACTTTGTGCTCTTTCGTCAATTCTGTTCTTAATTTCCCTTGTGGTATTTGGTTTCATCTTTTATTGGTATGCTTATGGGCTTACGTCGCAATCAATAGTAGTGGTGGCTGCCCGGTGATGGCCGGAATTAATGGTGTTGGTTAGGGAGGGAGTGGTGGACACAGTTGTGGCTGCCGATGCTGGACGTGAGGGCTGGTGGTGGTGGATGGAATGAGCCCAAATGCAATCATAATGACTGAGATTATGCCCTTTTGCAAATAGAAAAATCATTTTCTGATCAAACAGGAAACTTTCAGAATGTCTATATAAAATCGATACTTTGCTTGATAAAAATTTGAAAGTTTCAAACAACAACTTTGTCATTAATATAACTATTAGAAACAAACTACTCAAACATCTCACCTTAGTGAATTTGCAAAACTAAAACCAGGTTTTATTTTCTGCAAAACAAAGGTTTCCAAGGCCAAACATACATACCAAGTTCAAATAAACAAATAAGGCCATTGCATGATCCAATTATGAATGAAGTACTCATGTTTGTGAGGACATTTGTGATCTATGGTTATGGTATTTGGAGTCATTGTGTTAATGTTTATAGAAGAGAGTTTAAAGAAAGTGTCTGAGTTGAAAATGATTTTAATAGACAGAGAAATTGAAACTGTTTTTATGAATTCGATTTTGAGGCCCTCTCTCGGACTTGAATTCCAATGAATAGTGGAAAAACAGTCTTATTAAAAATCGATTTTTTGTCAGTAGTAAATAGACAACCAAATAACATAAATCTACATATGCTTTCGAAAATACAACAATGAATTTGGGAAAGACACATGTATAGTTCGACTTAATAAAGCAATCTTTAACCCCAGCAACCGCTACATATGCTTTCGAAAAGACATTAATTTGCTATTGAACCTAGATCCATTATACTGAGGGACACAACAAGGAATTTTGGAAAAGACACATGTAGCTAAAGAGAAACTTTGAAAACAAGTTCCATAATTAAGTCTATTTAACTATCCCATTTGGGAAAAAAAAACCAGATGATCGTAAGAGAAAAAAATAATGAGTGGCAGAGTTACACACAGCCTTCAAAATTAAGCAATAGGAATAGTTACAATGAGAAGAAGAGATGTAGAAAGCTCCTATAGGTATTAAGCATGGAGGCTGAAGAGTTAAAGATCCCATAACCCATACTTATAGGTCAACACCCATGATGAAGAGTTAAAGATCCCATAACCCATACTTATAGGTCAACACCCATTAGAAAATAATCATGTCGCAGATAAGATTCGAAGTTAGGACGTGGGATACAAACCTACACAGCTCTAACCATTAGGCCATAACACTATTGGCTATTATAGTTGAAGTTAAAGATTACTTATTGTCATTTGGGGAATTCTAAATGACGAGGAAATGAGCGAGGAAACCAGCGAGGGGAGTGAGGTGGAGGGAGGGGAACCATTCACCCTCATCGGGATGCGTATAAGAAAAGTCAACACACGCATCCCAAGAGGGGTGAATGGTTCCCCTCCCTCCACCTTACTCTCCTCGCTCATTTCCTCACCATGTAGCCTTACTCTGTCATTTTTATTGAAGTTTAGCAAATAATTGTGGGTTTTTGGTCCTTATTAATTATATTTCCTCAATAAGAGTGTTCAGCTTAGGGTATAGGCCACCAAATAGATAGTAACATGTTTGTAGTTGTTGTGCCCATTAATGCTATAGTGATGTGTTAGTGTAATGTCATTTTTAAGATAAAATCCAAGACAATCGACCAACATCAAGACATTAGATTTTGTTTTCTGAGGTCACTAGTTAGGTTTGAATCCGTGACTTAGTGATACCATCTGATAAGCATTGAAGTGTAATGCATCTCACAGTAATCGACAGAAACTTGGGGTGTAACTAGAGTTTCCCCAACACATCAAACTTTTTAAGAACAAAATACCCCGAAAACCACTCCAAATGCCTGTTATATCCCTTCGCCAAAACAAAAGCATTGTAGAAGACGAACACAAAAGAGAGCAAAAACAGAGAGACTCTCTTCGTCTCTTTTACAAAAACTTCAACTTTAGAGAGATCGAAAGGTCAAAATCACTAATGGCGGAAGATCTGGTCTTGGACACAGCAATCAGAGATTGGGTTCTAATCCCTCTCTCCGTAGTCATGGTTCTCATCGGCGTTCTTCGTTACTTTGTCTCCAAGCTCATGAAATCTACTCAAGTGCCCGATGCCAAAGTCATCAAAGAAGGGTTCGTTTTCGGATCAAACCCACTGTTCTTATTGTCAATTACTTTGGGTTTTTCTGTGAAAGTTTGGATTTTGATTATGGGTTTGGTTGAATTGCTGCAGACAGATCGTTATTAGGGCTAGAAACTTGAGAGCTTCGGCGAATTTTATCCCTTTGAAGTCATTTCGGGCTCGAAGGGCGTATTTCAGTAATGAGGTTTGGTTTCTTATCTCTTTAATTTTGATTTTTGTAGATTTTAGATTGGTTTCTGAGATCCCTATTGAGTATAGTTTAGTATAATCTTGATTTTATCATAAGAAAGCTAGCTTGATGGAAGCATACTGATAAAGTAGTGGTTTAGTAATTAATTTGAGAAGGGTTTGATTTAGACAGATGGGTATCAAATTCGATGAATGAACTGAGAAGGATGTAATTGCATTGTGTATAGAGGAAAGGGTTGAGAAGAGGAAAGAGGAGGAGGGCAGTAGGAAAGAAGGATTGAAGAAGAGAGGATAAAAGGAATGGTGGAGTGTTGGAATGATTCTATGATTGGTCGGTCAGTTAATTCAAGAATCAAGCTGATTCAAAGTTGTGAGAAATTTTGTTACTATGTGTGTAAGTTTAGTCTGTGCATCTTGTTGTGTGTGATGCAATCATTTATGTTTTGCAAGGAAAAGCCTATATTTCTATGGCATGTTGTACTTCTGGATGGATACGTACTATTGGAAACCTCATTTGCGAGGTTTATCATAATCAGGATCTAAGTGGTATTTTCTTGAGGGGATGAAGTTTGTTGTAAACACCACATACCAAAGAATATAGGGATGGGGGAAGTTAGAATTTGTTTAGGTGGAGTTACTAATCAAGAATTTGGTAGAGATTTTGGGACACAGATTGCTAATGACTCTTAACATTTACAAAGACGTGGAGATTGGAATTGGGACTGTATATCTCCCTGTCTCTCTTTGCCAAGCTTGCCACTATGATTTTGATATAGTCCTTGGATTTCTAGAGCTAAATTGGTATTCTATATTTCCAGCCTCCTAGGCACGAGGAACAAACTGGCTGCCTTGCGTAACATAATGATGCAAAGGTGATGGCGTGATGCAATCCTGCAATCCTTCATCCGCTTATTGCCATTGAGGCCTAACGCCTTGACTGCTTAGTCCCTTTATGTGATCATGTTGTTGTTAAGGAAATCTAGGAATTTCCCAATAAACCAGATTAGCGAGAATGCGAAATAAAAGCTGAAAAATAGCGCACACACAATTTACGTGGTTCACCCACCTTGGGTTACGTCCACGGGCTGCTGCAGATCTTTACTAAAGGAAGAAAAATTACAAGGGTTTACAATACTTTCACTCACAATCCATAACCCAATTACACCCGAGAAAATTACTTCAATTTTCTCTATCTCTCAAAAGCTTCTCTAAGCTTTACTCACTAGGAGAAGGAATAAAATGAGATTTGTGAGTTTTCAGATGATCCAAAATGAAGAATAAAGGCCCCTATTTATAAGCCTCCTCTCGCGGTTGCTTTTCCCAATTTTTCAACAATCTCGGCTTCACCGAAAGGCACTGAATAAATTTACCAAATGTCACTGTCCAGCCTTCATTGTTGACTTCTGTAATATTTGCTTTCTACTAAATGAAGAGTCAAGGAGGTCACCATCTATCAAATCTGTGCCCCCTTTAGTTGACTTTCTCTTTATTTCAACAATTTCTCCAAATGAAGAGACAAGGGGGTCACCATCCATCAAGTTGGTAGCATTCCAACTGTCTGGTTGAGATGATAAGAGAATCAAAGCTCAAACTTCATCATCAAATTCAATTTCCACTGAACTCAACTAGGTTGTGATTGTGTTGAGTTCATTCAGATGTTGAGCCACTGATGCACCTTTCGTCATCCGTAAATTGAATAACCGCCTTATCAAGTGAACTTTGGGCCGACGACTTCTCGTACATGCTGGAAAGAACCGCCATAAGACCAGTCGTGGTCTTTTCTTATGCTATGTTGAAAACAACATTGCGGGATAGCGTCAATCGGATAACTCTAAGGGTCTGTCTATCTAGAAGAGCCAATTTGGAGCAATTGTTGAAATGAAGAGAAAGTCAACTAAAGGGGGCACCGACTTGATGGATGGTGACCCCCATTGTTTCTTCATTTGGTAGAAACAAATGTTACAAAAGTCAACAATGAAGGCTGAAGAGTGGTGATATTTGGTGCCTTTCGGTGGAGCCGAAGGTGTTGGCCGAAATTGTTGAGAAATTGGGGAAAGTAACTGCGGGAGGAGGCCTATAAATAGGGGCCTTTGTTCTTCATTTTGGATCATCCGAAAACTCACGAATCTCATTTCATTCCTTCTTCTCAGAGTGAGTAAAGCTTAAAGAAGCTTTTGAGAGATAGAGAAAATTGAAGTAATTTTCTTAGGTATAATTGGGTTATGGGTTGTGAGTGAAAGTGTTGTAAACCTTGTAATTTATCTTCGTTTGATAAAGATTTGCAGCAGCCCGTGGATGTAACCCAAGTTGGGTGAACTATGTAAATTGTGTATCTGTTATTTTTCAGCTTTTATTTTGCATTTTTGCTAAATTCCTAGATTTCCTTAACAGTCGTTGTACTCCGTGATTTAGAATTCAGTCTCTTATACTCTTCTTCTCTTTATCTTCCTTTTTTGATTTTTGAGATTTAGGAGATTTATACTTGCATTATTCTGGACACGCACCTCATATTTTTATGTGTTGATGACCTAGAAGACAATATGGATGAGGAGGGTGAAGATGGATTATGGCATGACTTGTTTGGTGGATGTTGAGGTTGGGAGATGGGTAGTACTTAAGATGAAATTTGTAATACATATTACAAGGAGGCCCAGTGTAACGACCCGGTCCACATGACACAATATTGTCCGCTCTGGGCTATCAACCGGCCCGCACGGCTTTAAAACGCGTTATGTCATGTAGAGCGACCTCGCACACTTAAAGCACATCCCCCTTCCGCACCCAGGCGATATGGGACTATGATCCTCCTTGTAGCTCGTCCAACCCTTCTTGGCCTATTGGGCCTGTTGGGCCCTCTACCTTCACCCTCACCCTCACCTCAGGTCCGCCCACTTAGGGTCTCACAATCCACCCCCCTTAAGGCCAAACGTCCTCGTTGGCCACACAGGCACCCACAACGTCCACGTCGCCAGAGGGCCCACCAACACGTGGCATACTTCCGGCTGGGTCTGGCTCTGATACCAACTGTAACGACCCGGTCCACATGACACAATATTGTCCGCTCTGGGCTACCAACCGGCCCGCACGGCTTTAAAACGCGTTATGTCATGTAGAGCGACCTCGCACACTTAAAGCACATCCCCCTCCTGCACCCAGGCGATATGGGACTATGATCCCCCTTGTAGCTCGTCCAACCCTTCTTGGCCTATTGGGCCTGTTGGGCCCTCTACCCTCACCCTCACCCTCACCTCAGGTCCGCCCACTTAGGGTCTCACACCCAGGGTAGCGAACGAGACAAGCTCACAACCTAAAAGCAAAAATCAAACTCTATGGAGAATGCTTAATGTGACACCAATCAAACACACAAAAAGTGAAATGAATATCTTTTAGGAAACTCGCTTCAAGCCAATCCCCAATTCTATATGTAAATCTTTATATCTGTAAGGTACTTGATCTATCTACTGGCCTACATTTGTTTTTAAAAAAACCTTGCTTTCTTTCCAAAGTATTAACTCCATGTGAAGAAGTCTTTTCGAAATCCACCTACCTATACTGAAAAATTGAGGAAAATCTGTCGATTTCCCCAATCCCCAGTTCTCAATCATTTCAAAAGATGAATTCAGAGTTTCACCCGTTTGACAGAATAACTTTGATAGAATATCGGACTAAACTTGCACAGCCAAGGGGCATGTTTTGAGAACATGATTAATAGCTTCTTCAGAGTTTTCACCCGTTTGGGATTTGTAAGCCTCATCTGATCGATAACTCGACAGTGTCACTGCCGTGTGCAATTGTCCTGAGAAAAAACACTAGCTCAGGGAGTTGTCTAGCTGCCAGATAACTTGCACAAGTTCCGTACTTCATTATTTCCAGCTGCAAGCTGTTGTCGTTGGCAGGAATTTAACAAATAGCAATTCTGCACCGAGAAGACAAAAAACTTCTGTTTCCACTTCCAAATATCTTCTTTGTGATCAAGTTGGATGGCCTGAGAGTGATCAGATCTGTTAGATGGTCTACTTCCCATCCGTACAACCTATGTCTGATGTGAAGGTTCAAAGTATGATAACCATTCTTTCCTGCTAAGATGATCTAGAACTGTGCCCATCTTGTTATTTGAGATAGCATAGATGTTTGGAAATGTTTGTTCCAGTGGAGATTCACGTAAACAATGATGGTGCTAATAATTCAACCAAAGATCTTTTTATTTGTTTATTTAATTTTTATCAACAAAATAAACATGCATATATTCATAAATACAAAGAGAATGACAAAGGAAGTTGCAGTACAAGAGGGAACAAACATCATGAATAAAACTGATTTCTAACAAACTATCAGTTCATCAATGTCCTTCAGCTATGCTGTAGCCTCTCCATCATATTATTTTTGCCTCATGTACTTTATCTAGAATATGCACGTGAAATTCCCCCCCAAAATGGAGGGTTCTTGAGGCATACAAGACTGAAACATTTTTTTTCTTTAGTTAATCATAGGAACTTGAGAAAAAGGAAGCACAGCTGATTCTATTTGGTTTGTTTAAGTTGGACTCCATTTGTGTTTTTGAGTATTTTTATCAGTTTTATGCAATGTTGTATCTATCATTATATGAGAATCGTGTTCTGTGTCATGGCAGGAAAATGGATTGCTCCATGTACCTAAAGGGCAAGCTCAAAATGCACAAGCACAAATGTTCTCTGATCCCAACATGGCTATGGATATGATGAAGAAAAACCTTTCAATGATCATACCCCAGGTAAATTTTGAATTTCAGTCCCTACCAACTAATAAACAAAAGAAAACTTGTAGCCTTTCATTGCTTTTGTCTTGGTTGCTCTGTTTGGATTTCTCACCATGGCGTACTACTTCTTGCTTTTTGTTCAGACTCTTACGTTTGCATGGGTCAACTTTTTCTTCTCAGGTTTTGTAGCAGGTATGTTTCTCTAGTCCATATGAGCATAACGTATGTGATACAATTTAGCGTTTAGATTCTTCCAAGGGCTTATTATATTTCATGAAGGTTCTAATTATGGTTGCATCTACTAATGTTAATATGCTTGCTTTTGTTGTTAAAATAATATTTGTTTATTTAGTCATGTATTACATTCGTAGATAAGTGCTACACAGACTGACCAGAACTGGCATGAAGCATACATTAATGCTTCTTTCCCACCCAGTGGTAACAATAAAACGGGAATTCAGCCACGCCCTTGACCTTGAACCTAATACAGTAGTCTGGACTCGACACAACAAAAGCCCCTGAAAGGAGCATCAAACTTATTGCCACCACTCTGGTCAGATCCGTAAAATAACCTCTCTGAGAGCTCCTCTAGACTCATTATAGGACTCTTGAGATGAACCATCTTCAAAGATTTTCCCTCTGGTGTTGCTCTAATGAAACTTGTTGCCTGTGCTCTATACATCCTCCGAGACTAGTGTATTAGATTCTCTCACATTAGAGGATTCTTTGCTTTATTAGGTTCTTATGTATATTGTATACATGGTAGTACCAAACTTTAGGCATGCCAAGTTTTTATTGAGTCACAAAAAGATCAAGCCTAACTGACCCTCCTACCCTAATCAAATCAAGTCAAAGGATTATTTGTAGTTGTGGTCATAGAATCTCTATTTATGTGTGTTTTTTATTTGATGTTTTGTTAACAAAAATATGAGGATTATATTGTAAGTTTGATCGTTTTTTGTGTTTTCTTTTCAGCTAAGATACCATTTCCACTCACACAGAGGTTTAGATCCATGTTACAAAATGGAATTGATTTGAGCACCGTTGATGTTAGCTATGTCAGCAGTCGATCTTGGTACTTCTATGATTTTTTTTCAAGAAGTTGTTTTCTCTACCTTTGACTGCTATTTTTTTTTTCTTTAATTGTGCTTTTATAATGTATCCTGGATCATTATGATGACTTTCCATCGTTTCAATCAGGTATTTCCTCAATTTGTTTGGATTAAGGGGACTGTTCAGCCTCATATTGGGAGAAGAAAATGGTCAGTGGATGTGATAACTTGAATTTGATATTTATGTTTGAAAAATTCAATAACATCAATATTAGAGAAATTGGATCTCTAAATGTCACACGTTTTGAATACTGACATCGGTAATTGTTCCGTGCAGCCACTGATGACACACAGAGAATGATGCAAATGAGTGGTTTTGGATTTGATCCTTCAAAGGTATGCTTTTTTCTTTGATGGGTTTGTTACCTGGTTAGCTTAAAAATTTCAGAGTTCCAAATACTAAAAGCAGCCTGGGACAGCTTCATTGGCTGGTTATCTGTAGAATGCATCTATTTCATCATGTAAACAAATAGTTTATTGAACAGCCTACGATTTAACAAGTAACTTCTACTTAAAATAAATAACTACTATAATTTATATAATTTTGAGTAGAAGTGAACTTTATGATGTTGTCAGCTTTGGCTGTTCTATATGAAGTGAATCCGAAGTTACATGTAGGAAGGAGTTCAAGAAGTGTGGCTGTTTAGGTTTAGACCTGTAATATCCATCAATTGATACGACCTGTAATATCCATCAATTGATACGACATTGGAATCTCAAGAATTCACAAAAGAGTCATGTATCGGCTCTCAGCTGTCTTAGACTAGACTAGACCTCGAGCTGTTTTTCCCAAGCAGGAAAACCTTGGAATGTAGCCATCCTTTTGACGCAGCCTCCCCACTTTTACACAGAATTGCTCACCGTGATATGCTATTTATCTATTATCCTTTCTGAAAATAGCTGTAGAACATTTTAACCTACTAGGCTGTACCCTAAACAGGTTCACAAAGAACTCTCTTTTCTTAACATTAAATGTAGATACAAATATCTCAATCTCGCATTTGCTGGAGAAGTCGTCTAGCGGAACTTGCCCTGTACTTCTGTTTCTCGCATGTTTATTGACACAAACACATACACATACAGGGTGTTGGACATGTTGACCCCAAAATATTATTATTATTATTATTTATTATTATTATTATTATTATTCTTGTTGTTGTTGTTGTTGTTGTTGACATGTATGGATTCTTTGAAAAGAAAGTGTCCTTGCTACATAGTTCTCTGTAGTTTCTGTCGGATATCTCCTTGTTACATAGCCCTCTGTAATATCTTATTACAATCGTGTATTAGGGTCATACGATTTCCTGGTTTCTTTCTTGCATCAAATACTGATTGATATCAGTTGTCACTAGTCACTAAGTTCTGCATATGAGTTGATGCTAGACTCTTGCCCCATCATCATTCTATATGTGCCTTTACTATTTCCTTCTGTTGCATGCTCATATTTTTACATTATTTTCATCAAAATTTGTCGAGACCAGTTCATTCTACACCCAAATTCCATAAATTTTGCTAAACGAAATATATTGGCATGAATTAGCAACAACCGACGAGCCACGTGCCAGTTTTGCTACCAAAGGTGTAGAAATTCCAAAGATATGTAACAGATACAAGCCTCCGGAATTATATTTGAATTTTGCGTAACAACAATCTAATATAAAAACATGCTTTCTTTAAGATGCTTCTCATGCAAACCTTCATTCTCCTTGAGAAAGAATGTGACCCCTAGGTGTTTCATTCTTTTGCAGAGCTTAGGTGCAGAGAAAGACAGCCTTGACATAGTTCAACATGATTGGGCCCTTCCAAAGTTCGAGCAACGAGCAGAAGCTGTCTTAAGAAAAATCACATGAGCAACACTTAATGAAACGTGGGGCATGCTGAACACACTCCAATTGAGCTTTTGACTTCCTTGGCGGTATGCAGCCTTTATTTAGTAAAGCTGAGACGATGAAGAAACATTGTTGGAGACGATGAAATATTCAAGTTCAGTTTTCACCTGAAGCACACCATGTCCGTCTAATCTGGGATAATTGCAAGTTTCAGCATTTTTAAATGGTTAATGCAGTCGGGGGATGATGTTTTAGAAATTCGAATCTTCATTAGATATAAACTTACTTCTAATACGAAATTTGCTCGAATTTTATCCAGCATTTGGTCTTCTTTATTATTATCAAATGTCTATCACGTCTTCTCTAACGCTTATACCTGATCTTATTTTTTATTTTGTTAATATTTTTTTTTCGGTTAAATGGCTTATACCTTCTCTTAAGTGGTGCATTCATGACTTTTTTTGGCCTTTGAATGACAACCTAGCAATCTGACATCGGCGCTCGCTAAAATTTTCAGGGGTTCCAAGTAATAAATGAGCTTATTTTGGGGCTCATGACTAGATGAACCTGAGAGCAAATGTTTCTGCAATGGATTTCATTTATCTCTCACTATATACAATTACCAGCTATTGATTAGCATCTTGTTTGACACTTTCAAAGTCAGTAGTATAAAACATGGTATGCTTGCAACTTTGATCCCAGACTCAATTTCGAGCTCCACCAAATACAGGCCTCATGTAAGTGTCATCGAACTTCCTCCAGTAGTAATGAATGGTGTAAACCGGTCGATTTAATAACATTGACAAACTGTTCCTCGCACGTACCATATTGGTGATTGTAGTGGAGTCTTCCATAGGGATTAAAGGAAGGTTGAGTTCTTCTCTTGATGTGTTTTCTGTATTGTCTAGTGCATGTTGAGGAGCCAGAAGGTTTACAAGTGGCTTTGTAAATGAACCAAACACCTGCAGAAAATACTCCATCAATGATTAGCATTGGATATCATAGGCTATTTACTAAAAGTTTCAGATGTCTTACCAGTGTAGTGAAAAATACGACAATCACAGTGCTAGTAACCATTGTTGCTTGAGTGGGATTCGATGTAATCCCAGAATACGTAAACTTCACATATGAAAAAGATAAGGATTATCAGTTATCCTATTATTATGAATGTTCCACTGAGGCATGAAATTGAAATGTACTATGAATTCTTGCTAATGGGAGTACCTGATTGAAAGCCAAAGCAATTGAAACAGCTCCTCTCATTAGTCCAGCCCACCAGACTATAACCTGCATAGAATTCAGAGAAACGATTTAGAAGCTTTCAATAGAAGTACTAAACTTTGTTTTTTGATGTAGTAAATGTCCTGGAAGAGGATGCAGTGCATACACACCTGATGTTTGAATGTTATCGACACTCTCTCAGCATTTTTGTTCATGTAATTAGATAGAGTAGAGAGAGCAAACACAAATGCAGCGCGTCCAAGTAATGTTAGG
Organism: Berberis vulgaris; assembly: GCA_963556465.1. Classification (NCBI taxonomy): domain Eukaryota; kingdom Viridiplantae; phylum Streptophyta; class Magnoliopsida; order Ranunculales; family Berberidaceae; genus Berberis; species Berberis vulgaris. Next base: position 81,354,057 of record OY747132.1, on the reverse strand, counting down.
AAGATAATAGAAGTGCAGATAACAACAGATGTCCAAACACTGCAACATCGTATAATGTTGCTAAGATGAAAAAACCAATCTCCGATATGAAAACTAGTCAGGCATGTATATTTTTACCTGTCTTTGTTCATCTTCCACTTTTCAATGTCAAGAGCATCCATTCCCACATACAGAAAGATGAATGTCTCTGCAATAAAAGACATTGTTGCAAAAGCATGTCTGCAAAAGGTGAAGGTATAGGAGAATGAGAAAACCCCAATGTGTGAATTTAAAATTTGAATAATTTTTTAATAGAAGTAATGTTAAGAAATGACATGAACCAATTCAGCCATACTTGGTTGTGATTCTTGAGCTTTCAGTGACATTATGCCATGCATAATGTGACATGATAATTCCACAAAGAAAGACGGTAAGAATGCCACTCAGGTTTAGCAACTGCAGCAGGAAAATTAAGTCTAAAGATACAAACAATAGGTGTTAAACCTTAACCCGAAAAATGAATTTTGTTTCTTACCTCTGCCAACATATATGATAGATATGCTCCTAAGACCATTAGCGCAATTTCACGGTCAGTAGAATGTCTGTAAAAAGAAAAATGGTTTAGCCTTCTACTGTAACAGTAGACTAGGGGGCTTGGCTATTCCTTGAACATTCATAACGAGAGAGGATCACAGAATTTACTTAGCCAAATATAAGCTTTTAAGAGCATATGAAGTCAAAAGCCCCACCTACATGAAAGAAGAAACACATCAACCAAAAATGCAGAACAAACACAATCAAACACAACGGGCATTTAGATCGTATTTACTTACAGCAACACCAAGACAGGTACTAGTAGCAAACAGATATAAAAAATCTCCAATTATCTGTGTCACTGTCCAGCCATCAAGCTTTGATATATCGAGTTTTTGAATTGCTTTCAATAGAACAACCGAAGTGGCATCATTCACCACGCCTTCCCCAAAAACTAGACTGTACAAAAGGGGTGTCTCATCTTGGTTTAGCACCTATAAATACCAAGAAAAAAAAATCACTTGACATGCTTATGATGCAATAATGATAGGTGATCCAGCGCTTAGTTAAGTAGAGTCAGTGTGACAAACCTGAAGTGTGCAGACAGTATCGGTGGATGAAAAGATTGTACCAATGGCTGAACCAAAAGAACATTAAGAAAAAAGAATACTTTAGCTGACAATTGAACGAAAAATATAAATTAAAAATGGTGAATGGCCATATCAGATACGAAGATCAAATAAAAGGAATAAGAATCGAACCAAGATAGTCACGTATACTTGGTCCAACGAACCCAATCTTCGAAAAAACCCACCAACTGCCTAGATCATATTATTTCAGTAAGTTAAAAGGACTTAGAAGCGAAACCAATTAAACATTCCAAAAGGCTGATAATGAAACTATGGAGATGGAAACAACAATCACCTGCAGCTATGATTCCTGATGAAATGAAAACCCCGAACACGCCAAATAACATTATAGTTGAAAAGTTTCGAAAGAAATGTTTTTTCTTCACCTGAAATCTGTTGAAACAAGGAGTCTAATTTTAAATAAACGTAAATTTCTTGAGTGTGTAATTTTCTATGAAGTAGAACTTACCCTGCATTGAAGATTATGGGGGGAAGGAGATATATGAAGAACAATTCTTCGTCAAATCTGAGAATGTGTGAACTTGTGCCATTACTCCAAAATAAGATAATCGTTCCCGTGATAACTCCCTGAATAAAACGACGCCATTTAAAATAATTGTTCCCGCGATAACTCATTCAACATGCAGATGAACCTTGAAGATCAACTACATGGATTTTGTAATTTTATCTTCATACTTGACCCTTCCCTATAAAAAAATTTCTAGCTCTTCCTACTACAAATTCTTATGTTCAACAAGAGCAATATAGACTCACAAAATCAACACCTCAAATAAATATATGAAATACTAGCAAATAATTATTGATGATCATCATGAAGTAGTTTTCTCAACATGAATACTATAAAAAAAAAACGTTCAACAAACAATCAAAAGAAGGGAATTTATAAGCAAAACTTACCACCAAAACCGCGGCGATGGATTCATTGAGCCACCTTATTTTTTCAACAACATGTCCAATGACAATGCAGAAACAAAGCACAGCAACAAACAATGATATTGAAACCACATGAATATGCTCAGCTCCCACTGCCCCAGAGCTTAGAAGATAATTGGCAAGCCCCATTGCTGCTGCATTCCCCGATCACACTACCAAAAAAAAATGGAAACAACAACTTTGTATTGTCAAGGTTTTGAAAAAGAAAAATGGGAAGAAGAAGATGAAGAGGGAAGGAAAAAGAAGAAGAAAGCCGTTTTGTTTTTTGGTTTGTATTTTGTGAAGGAGGAGAAAGGGAAGAGTTGTATAGTTGTTTTGTTTACCCGGGAAAGGTAGGTTTTATGAGAAAATTTAGCTGGGATTAACATGTGTCAGTTTTTCATTTGTTTGAAGAAAAATCTTTTGTTAGAAGAGAAGAGTTGCAATAAGGATAAAAATTTGTGATTTTTTTTGTTAATCTACTGTATAAACTTTCAATTCGGAAACTCTTTTCAAATGAAAAGTAGTGTACAAATCTCACCACCTTGTATTGATTTTTAGTAGGACTGAATCCGAATCCTACCATAGTAGTTGCCTTATCAATTGGAATTGTACGGTCAACGGGATCATATGGAAGAGTAAAATACTCATGCCAATGGCATGATAGCTCAATGGTTAGAGCTTGGTGAATAGTATCACTAGGTCATGGATTCAAACCCAGCTTGCGACATCTTTATGGGTTCTGGAATCCTATAAAAATCCTACTTGCCTTTCAAAATAAAAATAAAAAAATAAAAAATAAAAATAAAATACTCATGAAGTAAAGGATTCTAGAGTGAAATGTACCTACCGAATTCGGACAATCAGAGAAGGTCATTGCATGATCCAAATTTGTGCATTTGAGAACATTTGTGATATACAGTCAAGGTTTTGGGAGGCATTGTGTTTATGTCTATAGTGGAGAAGTTAAAGGAGGTGTTTGAGTTGAGAATGATTTTAGGGTTTGTTTTCATTGATTTTTCAAGGTGAAATTTGATGAAATGATGTCCGGTGACTAACGTTTGCCATGGTTTTGATACACGCCTGCATGTAAAAGAGATTTGAATGGTAATCTATAGAAGATGTCAAAGATGATATCTTCAAGAAAATCTGAGATTGTCAAGTACTTGATTAAACACAAAGATTTCTGGATCATGAAACCACCAATGGAGGCCTCATGGTGCTGGCGCAGGATCTTAGACTGCAGGGACAAGGCTTCCAATATGGTTTTACATGCTATTGGGAATGGTGAAAGTACACTCTTTTGGAAAGACCCGTGGCACCCCTTAGGAATTCTCATTGATAGATTCCCTCAAGAGTTGCAGTATGATTCGGTTCTTCACAAGAATGCTACAGTCTCCGCTATTATTAGTGACAACTCTTGGACCATTCGCCCGAGCGCAAGTAACTTTTATCACTGAAATTGTTAGCGACCTGGGTGATGTTGAACTAGATGATACTAGACAGGATGAGGTGATGTGGGCTGTAGGGAATACTGGCTCATTTACAATGAAAGCCACCTATGTCGCCATAAGGAATCGAAGCAGTAGGGTACACTGGGCTTCATTAGTCTAGTTCAAAGGGAACATTCCCAAGCATAGTTTTATCACATGGGTATTGCTTCATGGTGCCCTGAAAACTCTTTACAAACTCAAGCAATGGGGATTAACCCAAGCTGATACTTGCCCTCTATGCAATCAGGAAACAGAAACTGACAAGCACCCGTTCTTCTATTGCACATATTCAAAGTTTGTATGGGAGAAAATGTTGCACTATCTGAGTTACCCGAGACAAGTAGTAGGATGGGAAGAGGAATTTGAATGGTGCTGCCGACACTTTGCAGGAAGTTGTCACAATGCCAAGTTGAAAAAAATCACTCTGAATGCAACAATATATGCTTATTTGGACTGAGAGGAATAGAATGTTATATGAGCAGCAACAATGCACTGGAATTGAACTAGTAAAGCGAACCTATATGAACATCAGACTAAAGCTTAACGCAGAGGAGCTTAAAGTTGAGGACAGTGCGCAAAACAGACAATTATTTAACAAGTGGAAACCGGAACCAGAATTTATATTAAGGAGACCGATCAAATGCAAGTGGAAGAGACCGAATGCTGGCTGGTATAAGGTCAATTCAGATGGCTCACTTCAGGGCACTAGGGGAGGATACGGTGCAGTAATAAGAGATGATACTGGTGCTGTGGTGGTAGCTTGTTCAGGTGCTACCAAGGGACAAACAATGATCAAACATGAGCTTCAAGGAATTGAAGTTGGGCTTAAACTAGCAAGGTTGCACAACCTAATGGAGCTCGAGATTTCAACAAATTCCACCACTGTCCTAGATTATTTAACTAAAGACATGAAGACATCATGGAACCTAAGACACATCATTAGGAGAATAAAAAGTATGCTGGGTCTACTTAACCAATACAATGTAAGCCATGACTACAGAGAAACCAACAGAATTGTAGATAAGTTGGCCAATCTTCTTCTAGATTTTGAATTTCTAGAGATTATCCCGAGCTTCTTTGCGGAGGACTTGAAAGATATTGTCCATGAAGATAGAATACGCAAAACATACTTGAGATTGTACCACTGGAAATTTTCTTTATCAGGTTTGGGGATCATAAATAACCCCTGCTCAATTTCCCAAAAATAAAAATAAAAATAAAAATAAAAATAAAAATAAAAATAAAAATAAAAATAAAAATAAAAATAAAAATAAAAATAAAAATAAAAATAAAAATAAAAATAAAAAATCTGAGATTGTCAACATATTTACGCTTCTTTTCTTTTATTTTCTTGTTTTGTTTATTTTCCGTGTTTGTTTGTGTGCCAATACCAGCTAAAGCGCTGACGGGTTTACCTTGCCATGACATATTGCGGGTCTGTGATCCATAAAAATAGTGTTGGCATTTTAACCAAACATTTTAAAAAATAAAATAAAATAATTCACATGAGCATTAATATAAAATACATGTTGCACGCATAGATGAGAGTATTCTAACTTAAAAAATCACGATGACACCATGAATATAATGGTTGAGATCATAAGCCACAAATCAATTATCAAAATTTACCAAATTGTCACACATTGATGAGATAATATAAAAGCATTAACAATCCAATTAGTAAGGATACATTTTTAGAGGAAATTGATTTTTATTTCATACCAAAATAGAAAAATTAATAACAGAAATTACAATATGATAAAATTGAAAATGTTGGGAGAGTCAGATTCAATGAAGATTAAATTTTAAAATGAAAATTTATATAATTTGGAATATTTTCATACAGTCAAAATAGAAAATTGCTTGCTTTGGGTTTTGAGATTTTGTGTAATATGAAATGAATAGCAGCCATCACAAGGCTTCACACACAGCCATGCAACAAGTCTTTAAGTTCATTGCTTCGAGATCCACAATAGCATTGTATTAATTACAAGCATAACTTTCATTACTCACAAATTTTGATATATTAAATTACAAAAATTCATCATGGAAATTTATCTTATTGTAGCCTTGAATAAGTAAATAAATGATCTCGAGAAAACCTATTTTCAATGTACATGTATGAAACAAAATGTTCTTATCGAGATAGTCTAAACCATTGCGTAGAGTGAAAAATAGGACTGTAAATAGATTAGATTCATATATTGGAATTGTAAAAAGTTAGGCATTGCATAGATCCAAAAGCCGATCTCATCAAACCTAATTTAATGAATTTTGGCACCTAAATCTGATCGTTTGGAGCCTTCATTTTGTGATATCTCATGATTAGTATGATTCTACAAGTGATACTATTCATGGTGATCTAATTTATTGTATCATATTTTTGTATAACTGTTTTCATTTTTTTAACTAAATTTTGTTTTGACTTGAAATTGTTTGGTGGATTGTTACAACTAAAAAATGTTACTGTTTTGAAAGTTGTTACAAATATGCCAATTTAGTTTAGTGTCTACACTAATGGTTTAGACGATCAGGACTTAACTACTAACATTCACATTCACAAATATGCACCTCTAGATAGAGTTGACAACAATATTACTAGAGATTTATTTTATGGTCCGGAAGCACTGATTTGTGTCTGAGAGGGTGATTCGCTCATGATCACACCAACTCTACCCCTCTCTAACTTCTCCGTATCCATGAAAAGAAGGACAGAGTGATCCAATCTCGTGATTTTATTTATTGGAAAGTTTTAATAATTTTACTTGAAATTTATTGGCATTGCTGACTATGATCTGAGGTGGATTTTCTTCCTAAGTGGGCCTTGAATGACCAATGTCCTGCCTGTCATTTTATGAGTTTGGGCCCCCACCAACTTTAAAATGGACGGCTTCTTTATGAATAAATCTGAAAGGCCACACCACACTTTTTGCTGATTTGATTGTTAACAGGCTCCTAATGGGGGCCCAGGTAGCACCGACCTAGCTAAATAGATGAATAATTAGAAAATTGAAAAAGAGAAAAATAGCATAGATGGCAATGGGGTTTGAAAATGTTGAGCAACTCTGATTTGTCAAATTCATATAAGTTCTTTTTTTTTTTTTTTTTGGTTAATAATACTAATATTGGTCATGTTTATATGTAAATATTAAAGCTGTCTTAACCCTTCCCACCTCAGATGAGGTCTGCAGACTTCGAACCTTAAATCTGTGATTCCATCTGTCATAAGCCTATAACTGAGTTGGTACACCATTCGCTGCTATGTTCATGCCTTTTTCTTATACGTGTATCTCTATACACCAACTATAAGTTTTAGAATACTATTAAAAAGTTGAGAATATGGACTTTGTGTATTTACTTATTATTATTTTTTGAAAAAAAGTTGTTCATTTTTTTGGGTGAAAAATTCTAGGGTTGATTATGAGGCTAACCCTAACTCCTAAATGCTACCAAGATTGGGACATGTGAAGAAATTCTAGCTGGTCTGGGAAAACCCTAACTCATTTTTTTCTCATGTGCATAAATTCTAACTGGCCTGAAAAACCAGTCTGGTTTCCCGTCTGAGGGCTTTTTCGCCCCTCTTTAAACACACACTCAAAGGGGGGGGGGCAAAAATGTATTTTCACCCCAGGCGGCTGGTTTCCAGCTAGAATTTCTCATGTGAATGATATCAGGTCACCTAAATACCCTACTGCACAAAGCACAGCAAGATCATGATCAGGATGTATGAAAATGGCCTCCACCATATGGGGTTAAGAGTCCAGAGTGTACCCAAGTTTTAATAATACCAAAACCTCATCTACAAGGCTATCTTTACATCACTACTCCACATGCTTCTAGTCCTTTACATCTGTGACATGAGATGCCAATTCAAGTTACCAAGAATCTTCATGTGCATGCCCCCACCTTCCCCATTTTTATCAATTCACATCAAGACCCCTTCTCCTCTTCATGCCTATAAATACTTCTCTCTTGGATCAACTCTTCATCACACTCACAACACAGTCTTCTTTCTTTCTTTTACTTCTTGTGCTCTTTTCAATCTCTTCTAAGTTCACTCCTCTTAATACTCCAATGGCCACTGTTGAGGTGATTACTCAAACCCATAGTTTTCTCTCATTTGTTTTAAGAAATTAGTTCCAAATTCTTTCTCTTCATGTTCATGTGGTACCTACTTAAATGAAGTGGCTTGATGATCACTTCATTCAAGCATTCTATCATATTAGCTATTCAACTTCGACTAAACACTATAGAAAATTCAATTGATGGATCACGTATCTTGATCTATATATATATATTATATATATATATTTTTTTGTGTAGTTAGTCCGATTCATATTATAACAACTTGATAATGTTAGCATCATTGTTAGTTATGTTAATTGTATGTTCAAGTTGATTTTAGATCCAAACAGTTTTCTTGATATAAAATGCAAATTTAAGTGTACAATATTGTGTTGAAGGTTGTATCTGCTACATCGGCATTCCCTGAGAAACAAATAATTGAGGAATTACCCAAGACGGAAGAAACAAAAACTGATGAAGTGGCAGTAGTTGTGGCATCACTTGCATTGGACACTACTACTGAAGAATCCAAGGAAGAAACAAATAATGCACCATCAGAGGAAGTAGTCACACCAACTACAGATGCTCCTGTGGAAGCAGTCGAGACTAAAGAGGTAGTAGAAGAAGCAAAGGTTGCTGCAGCCACGGAAGAAGAGAAGGTAGAAGACAAGACAAGTGAGGAAGAAGAGACTCAAGAAGTGAAACCAGCTGCAGAGGCAGTTGTAGAGGACACCAGTAATGAAGCTGCTAAAAAGTCTGTAGAGGAACCAGTTGTGGTTCCTACTACCGAAGAAGAAACTGCCACGAAAGCAGAGGAAACAGTTGAAGTAAAGAAGGAACCTAGTGTCGAAATCAAAATTGAGAAAGCTGAAGAGTAGAGATGGTGAAGGTTTTGCATGAAAGTGTGTTGGGGGTATAATTAGTGGTCATAATATTATGTATGTTTTGTGAGTTTCTTTGTTACTACTTAGTAATGGATGTAAGATAATATAATGTGTGTTTGCTTATCATTAATTATATTTATATTATTGAGAAATCTATTGCTTACTAATTTTACTAGTGAGAATTCATGCATGGTGCACCTTAAAAAAATGCAATTGCTGATAGTGATGGATTGTAAGAAGCCGCTAATTTTGAGATATAGAGTTGGTATTAACTCTCGGGAGCAAATTATATCAAAAAGTAAACTTTCATACTATGGTTGCAACTGATCTTCATAGTGAAAGGAAGACAACAGTTGCGTAAAACAATATGTATCTTGCATCCCAGTCTAGTGAAACAATTTATTTTGGTGGAAAATTGAACTGATATTGCTGCAAGTCAGGAAACTGAATGAGTTTGATTATGAACCAACTGGCCAAGAAAGTGCTGCCAGCAGGAAACATTGACAGAAAGTTGGCTTCTTCAAAACAGAATGCTTTCTTAAGGCTGTAGTCACCACCTAAACTGGAAAATAGAGAACCTTCAGATAACAGATATAATGCATAACTTTTATAGCTAATTTGTGATATTACCTTAAACATAAGTAACTCACAGATGATATTTCCACAACTTGATCTGAGTTCACTCCATTTGCTGAACATCTTTAGTAACCAATGGAAGGCCTAAGTCACTTAGTTTGAGTTTTTTGCCCCATTTGCGGAAAAGGGACAGTGGGTCACGTCCTAGTCCAGCAAAATAGTCATGAAAACTGAAGTTTAGGCATGAATCAAAAACTGTTATGCACTTGGTAATAAATCCAACTGGCCAAGAAACTGCTGCCATTGCAAAGCACAATCCCCAATGAGACCAATTCAACCTTTCCAATTCGAAAATCTTTTCCATCAATTCTGTCACCACCACCTGCAAAACAAGAGATGTTGCCACTGTTCCAAAAAATAGCACCTTTTGATGAAGCCCTGACAATATGTTCTTTTCCTCCAGCTTCCTTGCATTAAATATGTCAAACGATTGGCAGAGAATGAAAGTATTGATGGCCAAGGCTTTCATGATGTCAGTGTTGACAGCAAAAATTGCTTTTCCATCGAATTGCACGGTCAGCACGATAAGAATCTGGAACAAAGCTTGAGTGACAATGTTTCTCCACATTTCACTGGTAACAAGTGCTGCTTTGCTTCGACCAACTAGTGGCTCCATAACCTGTTTTGGAGGCAGTTCGTAAGCCAGAGCCAAGGCCCCCACAAAGTCTATCACCAAATGCATGAACAACATTTGAAGCATTGTAAATGGCCTTCTCCCCTAATGCGACTGTGGCTATAGAATTTATGGCGACTGCAGCAATGTTGAAAGTGAGATTGAACTGAATGAACTTTTGTATATTGTCATGAGTAAACCTCCCCCACCTTAGGATAGTTGTGACAGATGACAGATTGTTGTCCATGATGATGATATCTGACATGTCATTCACTATTTGGATGCTACCCATTGAAAAACTTACATCGGCTTCTTCCAGTACGGGGGCATTACTCATGCCAGTTCCTGTGACTGCAACCACATTACCCTTTTGTTTCAAGTATTGCACCAAGCGAAGCTTGTCATCAGAGGAGGAATTATCCATTACACAAATTTTATCTACCATTTCCAGCCTTTCTTGTTCTGAAAATTTCCAGAATGCCTCAGCTTCAATGACCCTCCTATTAGTGTAGCCCCCAAGAATTCCACATCTAGCAGCCAAGGCTTTTGCTGCCGACATACTCCAGCTCTTCTACAATCATCTGCTGCCTCTGTTGCCTTTTCATGACACTGACACTCCAAACCCAATAACCCTAACAAGGTTAAGCTGTGATCACTGATTACTTTTGAATCAGTCTTTGGCACAAAAGTTCTGATACGTACTTGTACGTACCTTCCGCTCCTTCTATGACCTGCTTGTGAGCAAAAGCCATGCATTTGAGGCCATCAGAGACCATATGTTTAATTATACTCTCAAACTCCAGTCTTTTGTCACTGCTCATAAATTCTGTGATTCCATTGTTCTCATTTTGTTTAAGTAGCTATATATATGTTACAGTGTATGAATACTAATAGAAAATTTTGAAACCACTTGATAATTCATAACTATCTATGAAATGTGTTTTAATAACTTAATTAAATTATTTCCGAACTGTATTAAAAAAATCTCCTCTTGTGTATTCCTTATTTTATAAATGAAACCTTAGAGAAGAAAGCCAAAACTGGTTAGAAAACTGATATTTTGCCAGTAGTTCATTCAAGGGGTGGAATAATTGTTGATGCAACATGGAACATTCGCCATGACAAGAATTAGCCCATCTCATAATATATGCGAAAACAAAGACAATGATCCTGGGTTTGGCTTGAGCATTTTGTTGGCTGGTTTTCAACCACTGAATCTACTTTAAGAGCAATAATTCAGTGATCTAACTAATCTCAAGCAAGATCAATAATCAGTCTTTAAGGATATTTCTACTAGGTATTTCTAAGCAAGATCTTTGTTGTTAAAGGTATTTTTTTTCCTGAGCAGCAGAATCCGTGTTGTGTCCTTGTCCCATATATGTGTTCATACTTCTTAGATCACAAGTCGTTGGTGTTGTTGTCTTTAGCAAATATGTCGAAACGATAATATAAGAACATGAAAACAGTATGGAAACTATAATCTGAGCTGCCTGGAAATTTCAAAGAAAAAAGAGAGGTTGGGACTCTTTAAGTACCCTGTTTTTTTTGTTTGTTTTTGAAAGCAAGCTAGGGTTTTGAGGATCCCGAACCCTAAGATTAAAATCAAAAGCATAAAAGTACTTCAAATTGACACATCACAAAGAAATAAAATTTCCGTGAACTCCTCAATCAAGCTAAGATATGGATCAATGAGCTTTAAACTAAGGGTTAAACTCACTAAGTGGATTGTTGTCCAAATGGTTCCTTGGTGGACAAGCTTAAACTCACGATCTTGGTAGGCATTAATCAATTGCTTAATCATCCTGAGAACAAGGATCTTCATCCCCTTCCCTAACAGATAGAAAAGGTCGGAATGATATTTTTGAAGCACACAAACTTGAAAAGTAAATTAAGTAAAACTAGGGATAAACTAAAATTCTCGAGAGATTCTAGCAGCTGATATATTGTTCTTCATCTTACTTCTCTTTTTTATTTATACTCTGAATTTAGGGTTTGCTTTCTTAATTCGAGAAGACCTTCGAGGTGCATCTCCATTTGGAGACTGAGTAGCTCACATTCATCTTCAATAGTATTTTGACCCACTGAAGTATCTTCTTTATCTAGAAGTATTAAAGATTGTGCGTTCTCTTGCAAGATGGGTTTTCTCGAAACGTGGATGTCCTATGGTAAGGAACCATCCTTTGCTTACTAGTCTGAGATGGCCAAGAAGCTTAAGCAGCACCCGAAGAGTTAAGTTCTGTGGTCCCATTTAGTTATTGTGTACACAGAAAAACAAAATCAAATGAGCAGTTGACCTGCCAATAAACAGTCACGCACTACACCAAATTTGCACTTTTGTAACAACTCTCAAAACAGTATCACTTTTGAGATGTTACAATCCACCAAACAATTTCAAGACAAAACTAAATTTAGTCAAAAAAATGAAAAACAGTAACAAAAAAAAATGATACAATAAGTTGGATCACCATGAATAGTATCACTTTTATAACCATACTCTTCATGGTGATACAATTATTGTATCATTTTGTTTTGTAAAAATGTGTAAAATTGTTAAGTGGATTGTTACACTTCAAAAGTGATACTGTTTTGGGGGTTGTTACAAAAATGCCAATTTGGTGTAGTGACACTTCATATTTATTTACAAAATAAAATAAAAATCAAATCATTCTGAATTTTTTAACTCTTCAACAGCTACAATTTGATTACATTCATGATTCATGTCACTTACAAAGGGAAAAAAAAAAGAATCTAAGAATACGAAATCAGGATACTGGACGCTCTATCCCATTGACAATCAATTGCTTAATCATCCTGAGAACAAGGATCTTCATCCCCTTCCCTAACAGATAGAAAAGGTCGGAATGATATTTTTGAAGCACACAAACTTGAAAAGTAAATTAATTAAAACTAGGGATAAACTAATTCTCGAGAGATTCTAGCAGCTGATATATTGATCTTCATCTTACTTCTTTTTTTTATTTATACCCTGAATTTAGGGTTTGCTTTCTTAATTCGAGAAGACTTTCGAGATGCATCTCCCTTTGGAGACTGAGTAGCTCACATTCATCTTCAATAGTATTTTGACCCACTGAAGTATCTTCTTTATCTAGAAGTATTAAAGATTGTGCATTCTCTTGCAAGATGGGTTTTCTCGAACCGTGGGTGTCTTATGGTAAGGAATCATCCTTTGCTTACTAGTCTGAGATGGCGAAGAAGCTTAAGCGGGATTCGAGAGAGAATGTACATGAATATGTTCCTTGGGAGGCATCCAAAGAGTTCGGTAAGTTCTGTGGTCCCATTTAGTTATTGTGTACACAGAAAAACAAAATCAAATGCGCAGTTGACCTGCCAATAAACAGTCACACTTCATATTTATTTACAAAATAAAATAAAAATCAAATCATTCTGAATTTTGTAACTCTTCAACAGCTACACTTTGTTTACATTCATGATTATGTCACAAAGGAAAAAAAAAAGATTCCGAGAATACAAATTCAGGATACTGGACACTCTATCGATCCCATTGACAATGACAAAATTTAACCCTACAAAACTGAAAAGCTTTATCAATATTTCCATCAATAACACCTGCATTGGAAACAAGGGATGCAAAAAATCACAATACATTTGTAAATGCATAAATTTGCAGAGCTGATTTATCATATTACCTTATACGCATCTAGCTGATGGAAGGAACTGAAGACTTGGTTTGAGTTCACTCTATCTGGTGAGCGTCTTTAGTAACTGTTGGAGCACATTACATGGATCAGCACATATTATGTCACAGTAAGACATTTCTAAGTATTTTGCTAGCATAATGTATAGGATGTTCTACTCAAGTAATTTCTAATATGCAGTTATAAGCATAATTTTCATCCAAGCATTAAGCATAAGGTAAGCATACATACTTTGACAAACAAATGTAATCTATGAATTAAATTCATACGTAACATACCTGTTTGTCGTAACTGCTGTATAAGATTCAACTGCTGTAAATAAATCCAAAGAAATAGTTAGGAACAAATGTACCAGTATTTCTTGGGTTGAGTCGCGGACTAGGTCGCTCTCTTTAAGACGTTTCGCGGCTCTGCCCAAGATTGTGCTAGCAGTTACGTAGCCCCGCCGTCCCCAGGATAAAACAGCCCAGAATCTTCTCTGTCTCGTTCAACTATGCACAGTAATTGAACGGTATACTATTCACCCTCATTCTCATTATTTGCTCGGAATCAAAAATCTTGAAAAACACGTTCTGGATTTTTGCAAAAACCGCAAGAACTGTTTTCTGTATTTCGTTGAAGCAAAAAACTCCATTCCGAATTCTGTTTGCAAAACTGTTTCAGAAGAAAGAAGAACTGATTTGCAAACTCTGGTTTCTGATTTTGAAGACTGAGATAAAACTCGAAGAACAGGATGAACACTGGAAGATGCAAGACTGCTGTTCCAGAAGATGCATGAACTGGAAAGAGCAAGACTGTTGTTCCCTCTGTTGTTGTTCATTCTCTTTCTCTGTTTTGTAAAAACTCGAAGATGCAAGACTCAAACAAGCTGTGTTTTTCGTTTTGAAGAAGCAAACTGCTGCTCTGTTTTTTTTTTTTGCTGGTTCAAAAACTGGAAGAAGAAGAAGATCACTCTTCTCTATTTTTTTTTCGTTTCATTCTCTCTTAGCTTTTATGAACTGTGTTCATCATATGTGTTTAAGCTCTAATACAAGAGAGTATAAAAACAGGGAAGCAAGACTGTTGCGGGTATGAAACTGGAGAAGCTCTCCAGATGTTTCTCTCCATCTCTAGTTTTTAATCAAGTGCTAAAACAAGATGGTATATAAAGAATAGAAAAGCAACCACTAGGAACAGTAATGGCTGAAAACATGGCGGGATTCCTGGAACCACTAAGCCGCCCCACTCATTGTTTTTAAATTCGTTTGTTAATCAAATTATTTTAAAAACCCACATATGTTCCAACAATCCCCCACTTGGATTTTTAAAACAATTGTACAATCCTCCACTTGGATTGAAAAAACAATTTTTACAATCCTCCACTTGGATTGAAAAAACAATTTTCATCGAGCAATCGTTCAAACATAAGATTGTGCATAAACAAAAGTGTCTTTCGACTTGAACTCTTGCGTAGTGTTCATGCTTTAGATTATACTAGAGTAACTCGTAGTTTTGAACTCTATCTCTAACAGACATTACACGCACAACCTTTTCCTGGGTGAAGTCTAAAAAGCCCGTGCTATACGGCCATGCACGTATATCCCAGTAAGTGAAGGCTCTAGGAATTTTGCCCACAAATTCCATAGGAAGCGGCCAAACTTCCACAATCACTTAGGTGAGTCTATCAAGAGTACTTCTGTAGCTAGGTACTCCACTCCACATAGAGTATAGACATCATTAAGAGTTTTTAACTCATCCTACCATCGCTTCAGGAATTCATGCTGTATTCTAGGAATGAGATTATTATTTTGTCAGCATGATTCACATCATATCATTCACGACTTGTTATTACCCATTGAACCTATTTCTTGGGATCTCCAGTCTATAGGTTGGGTTACCGTCATGAATGACTCATCCATCTAAGGGCTTTAGTCCCATTCCTTTCGAGGTTTCAAAAACCTTCGCTCTAGCTAATACTTTCGTCAAAGAATTAGCCGAGTTCACATCAGTTCGTACTTGATCCGATCTCTCAGCACCAGTACATAGAATTCTCTATCCGTACTGTGCTTACGACGTATTTGTCGTTTCTTGCCGTTATCATAACGGTTCTGTGTTTTTCTTGCAATAGCCGCGGAACTATCGCACTGGATCAAGACAACTGGAATCAATCTTTCCCATACAGGGATGTCTGCTAGCAGGGTTCTCAACCAACCTGCTTCTTCACTAGCCGTAGCTAATGTTCTAATCTCTAACTCCATCATGGACTGTGCCAAAATGGTCTGTTTCTTTAACTGCCAAGAAACAGCTCCACCAGCTATATTGAAAATATAGCCACTGGTGGCTTTGGAGTCATCTGAAAGGGAGTTCCAATCAGCATCGCTATATCCTTCAAGGACAGCGGTAAACTTCTGTAAGCCGAGGATCGTAGTCCTCTTAAGGTACCTCATGACCTTTTCAATTGCATCTATTAGGCTCCTTGAAATTTAAGGAAAACCTTCTTTACTGAAAATACATAGTAATCAAGGCCACGAAGTTCATTTCTGTTTACTTCTCCTAGGCTCAGATTCTATGACTTTATCAGTTTCATGCATTCTTATCATAGGCACGTTATTTGAGGATATACCCCCACTATTCCTCGAAATAACCCCCACTATAAATGCAATTTATCTTTTCATGAAAAATTCTTTGAGAAACACACAAAATCTTTTCACAAAGAATCAGAATCCACAAAATTATTCTTAGCATGTATAAAAATATACGTAAGCTTCCCATTAAGGGACTTTTGAACTTCGGTCCTTCTAACTATTGTCAAAAACAGGTTTAGCTACATTTTTGAATGCATATTCAATGACGGTCTTCTTGCTATCTGAAGCGGACCATGCATTCAATTCTTAAGGACCCATAAAATGAGAATATCGAATAAGATACCCATTCTATTCATCTCGCTATTCTCATTTTTTCTTTTAAGTTCAAGGATCAACTAAGAATATCATTAGAACACGTATCATAAATTCAGCTTCTGAATTTTTCAAACTTTGATATAAGCATCAAGCTTTCTGTGTTCAGCCTCTGAGAATTTAGTTGCAAACTTTGATAACAAAGTTTCGCAACAAAATCAAGCAATAGCTTCAATTGATCTATATTGTCATCAACATCATCATCATGAGAACATATCCTTTCTATAAGAATTTATGTCCTCATGTGGAAGTCCGACCAACTTATGGTCTGAGCAAAATCATTTATGTATTGACCTCAAGAACAAAAATTCACAGGTCAATCTGTATATAAATGATTCCTTATAGCCTCCTTATGTCAGCTTAACATCAACTATAACATTAAACACAAGGTTTTTCTTTCCATCAATAGTATTGATAATTAGAGGCATTCTAATTTTCATAATAGATCAATTATTGTTCTCAACAAAATAGACTGAATCATCCATAATTATCATAGAACTGCATACTCATTATCTAAAGAGTAACATGCATAGATGATATTATTCACTTCTCATGAAATGTTCAATTGGAATTTATTGATTCAGATTTCATGATATTCCTACTCAGAAAGCATCAATTTCATAGTTACATTTCTATGAATGGTGTTCTATTCCTCCAAGGTTTAGAGTTTAGACTACATTTTACATCTCATCATGTGTATATGTATGTCAATCTCTAACTACGTTAATCATAATTAATATGATTTCAATATGGTAGTAAAGTCACCATAAAAATATCTTTAAAATTTCACAACATGGTAAACCACCATTATAGCTAAAGATATCTGATATTGCAAACGTAGTTGTAAAACTCTAAATCATGTGGATCTTAAATATAAGTCTTTCTAAACTTTTCAAATATTACCATGGATTGTGTCCTTGCATTGATTCTACCATAACCAATTTATAAAATAAATAAATGGTGAAACATGCTTCCATCCCAATTTCACAACAAAACACTACCACCCAAGGATTCATAAAAGCATCATAATGCAAACTAAATTTCAATCCTTTGAATAAATTTTGTTTAGGCGAATGAGATTCATAACAAACAGACACATTCAAGCAACATGGCAATAACATACATTTTCTCATCAAAGTAATGTTTGCCAACCTATCCTTGGATCCCTTTGAATCAAGGAATAGTCCATAGCTAAAGTCAGTATCATAACTCAACTTCACTTCTAGTGTGATCACATGTGTGCATTCTTGTATTACAAATATATGCAAACTTTGTTTAGCACATTCAGTATTTGTAATCATGGCAGAAAGAACACGTCTTAAAATTGTTGGAGCACATTACATGGATCAGCACATATTATGTCACAGTAAGACATTTCTAAGTATTTTGCTAGCATAATGTATAGGATGTTCTACTCAAGTAATTTCTAATATGCAGTTATAAGCATAATTTTCATCCAAGCATTAAGCATAAGGTAAGCATACATACTTTGACAAACAAATGTAATCTATGAATTAAATTCATACGTAACATACCTGTTTGTCGTAACTGCTGTATAAGATTCAACTGCTGTAAATAAATCCAAAGAAATAGTTAGGAACAAATGTACCAGTATTTCTTGGGTTGAGTCGCGGACTAGGTCGCTCTCTTTAAGACGTTTCGCGGCTCTGCCCAAGATTGTGCTAGCAGTTACGTAGCCCCGCCGTCCCCAGGATAAAACAGCCCAGAATCTTCTCTGTCTCGTTCAACTATGCACAGTAATTGAACGGTATACTATTCACCCTCATTCTCATTATTTGCTCGGAATCAAAAATCTTGAAAAACACGTTCTGGATTTTTGCAAAAACCGCAAGAACTGTTTTCTGTATTTCGTTGAAGCAAAAAACTCCATTCCGAATTCTGTTTGCAAAACTGTTTCAGAAGAAAGAAGAACTGATTTGCAAACTCTGGTTTCTGATTTTGAAGACTGAGATAAAACTCGAAGAACAGGATGAACACTGGAAGATGCAAGACTGCTGTTCCAGAAGATGCATGAACTGGAAAGAGCAAGACTGTTGTTCCCTCTGTTGTTGTTCATTCTCTTTCTCTGTTTTGTAAAAACTCGAAGATGCAAGACTCAAACAAGCTGTGTTTTTCGTTTTGAAGAAGCAAACTGCTGCTCTGTTTTTTTTTTTTGCTGGTTCAAAAACTGGAAGAAGAAGAAGATCACTCTTCTCTATTTTTTTTTCGTTTCATTCTCTCTTAGCTTTTATGAACTGTGTTCATCATATGTGTTTAAGCTCTAATACAAGAGAGTATAAAAACAGGGAAGCAAGACTGTTGCGGGTATGAAACTGGAGAAGCTCTCCAGATGTTTCTCTCCATCTCTAGTTTTTAATCAAGTGCTAAAACAAGATGGTATATAAAGAATAGAAAAGCAACCACTAGGAACAGTAATGGCTGAAAACATGGCGGGATTCCTGGAACCACTAAGCCGCCCCACTCATTGTTTTTAAATTCGTTTGTTAATCAAATTATTTTAAAAACCCACATATGTTCCAACAGTAACTAATGGAAGGCGCCGGCTATTTAGTTTGAGTTCCTCAATCCATTTAATGACAGAAGCCCATCTAACACATGCTAGTCTCGTGAAATGGCTATGGGAACTAAGGTTCTGCAAAGAGGAGTCAGGAACTTTTACGCATTTGGTGATGAATCCTACTGGCCAAGAAACTGCTGCCATTGCAAAGCAGGATCCCCATTCAGTCCAAGTCAACCTTTCCAAGTTAAAAATCTTTCCCAACAGTTCTGTCACAGCTACCTGTAAAGTAATTGACGTTGCTGCTACCCAAAACAACATATTTTGATGAAGCCCTGAATATATGTTTTTCTCCTCCAGTTTCCTTGAATTGAATAAGTTGAAATATTGGCAAAGACCAAAAGTATTGAAGGCTAAGGTTTTCTTGAGGTTCTCGTCGACGGCAAAAAAGGCTTTTCCTTTGAACTGCAAGGTCAGCACGATAAGAATCTGAAACGAAGCTTGGGCAACAATGTTTCTCCACATGACATTTGTAACCAGTAATGTTTTACTCCGTCTGATCAGTGGCTTCATGAACTGTTTTGTTGGCAGTTCGTAAGCCAGAGCAAAAGCCCCAACACAATCCATCACCAAATTCAACAACAACATTTGAAGCATTGTAAATGGTGCTTCTTCCCCCAATGCGACCGTAGCAATGAAATTTATAACTAGTGCAGCTATGTTGAAAGTGAGATTAAACTGAATAAACTTCTGTATATTTTCATGGGTACACCTTCCCCACCTTAGAATAGTTGTCATAGAGTATGGATTGTTGTTCATAATGACGATATCTGATATCTCATTTACTATCTGGACACTACTCATTGAAAGCCATAGATCAGCTTCTTCTAGTACAGGGGCATCACTCATGCTAATCCCAACATATGCAACCACATGACCCTTTTGTTTCAAGTATTGTACCATGAGAAGTTTGTCGGCAGGCGTGGAACTCGCCATCACACAGATTTTGTCTACTATTTCCATCTTGTCCTGTTCTGCGCAACTACGAAACTCCTCAGCTTCAATAACCATCCTATCAGTGTTGTCCCCAAGGATTCCACATTTAGTGGCCAAGGCATTTGCTGCGAAGATAGTATCTTGAGAGACCATGACTATGTTGATTCCAGCTTCTCTACAATCTTTCACTGCCCCTTTTGCCTTTGGATGACACTGATACTCCAAGCCTACTATTCCTAACAAGGTTAAGCCATGTTCGTTGATTACCTTCCCTTCAATCTTTGATGGATAAGTTACCCCAGTCGTACTCATACCTTCTGCTCCTTCTATGACTTCTGCATGAGCAAAAGCCATGCATTTGAGGCCACCAGTCTCCATGTCTTCAATAATTTTCTCAAACTCTAGTCTTTTCTCTTTGCTTGTGAATTCCCTGATTCCATTTTTCTCGTAGTAATGTGAACACCTGGCCAATATCATCTTGGCAGAACCTTTCCAGTGCACATCGCTGGCCTTTCCATCTTCACCTGTCTTCCTTATCCATACCCCAACTCCTTTCTTCACCGGGTTTCTGGCTTCAACATAGAGAACGGTGCTCCTACATCTCATATCTTCCTTATCCATGTGTAGATGTGTCTCAGCCCAAGAGAGGATTGCTTCTTCATCTGGGCTGGACAATAAAATTGAACTCGCGTTCAGACAGATTCCTTGGCACAACATTGCAAGAATCTTTGGAGGCAGCATTAAAGCATCAGTGACTTCTTCGCCAAGGCTAAACCTGGTTACTTCCATCCTATTCACCATCAAGAAACTTCTCTTATTAGTGACAATAGTAGTAACATATCCTGCATTGATAAACGGAAAGAGCTTCTGAACCTTTACTCGAATGCTCTTCATCAATCTTCTTCTCGAGTCAATGAGAAGGAGAGTAACAACCAATGACAAACCTTCTGGTATTGCCAAGAGGAATGTCATAGCTGTAGCGGCTGAAGCTTTCAGTCCAACTTTACGTTCTTTGATAAATGTCATGCTTGCAGTTATCACCTCGTTAATTGTAGTTTTCTTAGCATTAATATCTAGCGGATTCTGTTTTTCATTGGTACTTCCAGAAAAGCAATCAACAAATGATACCAAGAGGAGGATCAGTGAGATAATCATACCAATTGTTTCTTTATAAGATGTTAGCTTGGTGAAGTGTTCTTGAAAATATGCCTTACTCCGTTTGTTGGCTTGATGACTTATTCCCCATGTGTTTACTCCCACAGCTGTGACAAGCATTTTCGGTTGATAGTGGTAAGAATGCGCGTCCATCACCTTCTTGCCAAGTGACAGAAATGGATTCAATTGGTCCACAATGTACATTTTGTTGTCCTCTTCAACCATAATACTACCATCGTGCTCTAAAAGTGAAGGCTCCACTGGAAGTAATAACCCATCTGCTGGAATACGAACACCAATCTTCAACACAACAATGTCACCAACTACAATGTCAGAGACTGAAACCTTTTTGCGCTCCCCTGCTCTTATGGCGAACACTTGAGTATCCTTACCCTCATTAGATTGCTTATCGAAAAGCTTGGACTGCCGGAAGTTACAAATTGCAGTAACCATAATGATTGCTATCATACTGAGAAAAATGAAGATCCCGTTGTACCATCCAACTTTCCAGCCATCTTTCCTGACCCCTGACACAAGAGAGAGAATTGTACTACACAAAATAATGAAAATGGAGACATCTTCAGAAGCTTCAAGGACTAACTGGAAGAACCTTTTCGCAGCTACTGGTGTCTCTAGATAAGTATTTGATCCAAGAACCTCACGTCGTATACGAAGATCTTCAGAATCCCCATCAATTCCTTGTATGAAGTCAGATTTCAAAGCCAAGGCCACAGCTTCTACTCCCCCAGCTTTACGAAGAACATCACAATCCTTCTCCTTTGTAATTCTGAAAAGGACTTCCTTGTTGATCTTTGAGAAACACTTATCATGGCTTTCCTCATAGTCATCAGAATCGTTGATAACATCCATTTCAATACTAGTTGGAAATAAAAACAATTTCCATAACCACTTCTTTACGAAACTTAACCACATGGACTTGAAGGAATAGGAGGAGATACTGGGAAAAGGCTCTTTGAAGTTGTCATTTATGTTTATGCTTTGCAACCTCCATTTTCTTCTTCTAAACTTCAAATTAAGTCACAGTTTACATGCTCTGTTTACTAGTTGTCTAATAGGACTTCGACATACTTTGATGTTCCTCATCAACAACAAAGATCTCATAGCCTATCCTTGAATGTGTGATCATTTTCTGATCAAAAAAAGCAATAATTACCAACACAAAGTTGAAGACGATGTTCTACAAACACACACACCCATCAAACCTCCTAGTCTAAGCATCTTAGAAATAGATAGGAAAAATTCATCATTTTATCCTACTGTCAGTTTCGAATTCAAGAGCTTCGAAGATACCTTGCTTGACAACAAATTGTTCAAATTACAAAAGATAAAAACAAAGATCGTAAATAGCATGGTTAATTTCTAGTTACAATTTTGCGCAGATATTTACAAAACTAAAATTGTCATTCCATGAATTAACTAAAGTACAGAAGTTATTTTATGGCAATAACTCATACCTGAAGAACATGGAAAAACATTTCAGATCCACCAGCAGAGATTACCAAGTTGAGGGGGGTGGTGACTCTGCTAGTTTTGCTTAGTCCACCCAGACAGCTCATGATGTTATGTTTACCCAAAAGTCATATTTCAAGCTGTATGCCTTTGGCAGGACCTTTGATTCCTTTCATCCAGTCAACAAAAAAGTTAGAGTGATTCTACATGGCGAGGAAACGAGCGAGGGAAATGAGGTGGAGGGGGGAAACCGTTCACCCCCTTGGGATGCGTGCGTGAAAAGTCAATGCACGCATCTCAAGGGGGGTGAACGGTTTCCCCCCTCCACCTCATTTCCCTCACTGGTTTCCTCGCTCATTTCCTCGACGCTTAGAATTTTCGAAAAAGTTATCCACTCTCTCCCAAATCTATATATATATATATATATATATATATATATTTTTTTTTTTTTTTTTTGAAAAATCACTCATAAGGACTAATTTTTATAATTGTAGATGACATAAGTTCCAAACAAATGAAAATGCCTCAAAAGGCATATTTTTTGTAATTCAGGACTATTAAAGGCCACAAACCTAAATCATTGCTAAAAGTTATATAAAAAGACAAATATACTCATATTCCTAGACACATTGATGTTGTGTTGTTATTTATGTATTTAAATTTCAGTTACATTGAAATATGCATTCTTTTAATGCAATTTGATATTTTTTCAAAGTTGTTCATGTCCCTAAAACACAACAAATCGATTCTTGTTGGGTAATTTGGAAGTAAAAAATAAAAAATAAAAAATCTGAAAGTAAACTTATGATTGGTTTTAGGAAGGTGAATAAATTTTGAAAATTGATCACTTAAGGGTAAGAATGTCTTTCTAATTATTTTTAAACCATGGTTTGAGTTTATGGCTTTTAAGAGTTTTTAATTAAATAAAATATGCCTTTTGAGACATTTTCAATTGTTATAGTATGATGTGGTCTATAATTATAAAAATTAGGCCTTATAAGTATATTTTTTTTTTCCAGAGGAAGACTTTCTTAAACATAAACACAAATACGATGTCTTTTCTGTTTGGTTTGAACCTTATATTGCTATGAGGTTGAACCCATATACATACTAGTGTATTTCTTGTGTAATTGGCACCATAGAAGGTGGGTCGTGGTAAATAAGTCAAACTTGGTTAAAATTTTAAACAATTAGAAAAAAAAACACATTTTAAAATTGCTACAATTAATCGAACCCAAACTTCATTTTTCCAAAATATGGAGTTCGTTGTCTTTGCTTCAATGTGTCTTAATATTGAAATACTTACGACGTGAGTGCATTAAATTACAGTTATCTTTTTGAAAAATGCATATGACGTGAAATGCATATTTATAACTTAAGTATTTTCCATGCTCAACATATGGTTTCTTAAAGCCGATATTTGATGTTCATGTTTGTAGGCCGATAGAAGTGTTTTCATGCTCAACATATGGTTTCTTAAAGCCAACATGTCTATAATGTCAGGTATTATCGCCCATCTTACTCCTCTTTTTATTCTTTAGGAGATCTGGCTACAGAGAAACAAGAAACTGCATGAAGGAAAGGAATGGTCCCCAAACTATGTGATAATCAAAGTTTATTATTGGATTAGATGTGTATACAAGCATTTCAATACTAAAAATGACAAACATGGGATCCTATTGCGTAGATTGGGCCTACAAGAGAAGATGGTAATTGAGGCTAAAATTTGCGTAGTCTATTGGAATTTTCCTCCAACTGGATGGTTTGCACTTAATGTAGATGGTTCGTCTAAGGATGACATGGTGGCGGGTGGCTTCGTGATTAGGGATCATGAAGGTAGTTTTATGGCGGCCAATCAATGCTTTTTTGGGGCAAGAATCAAATAATGTGGCGGAGACTAGGACCCTCTTCGAGGGTTTGAGATTTTGTAGGTTGAAGGGATATGGGAATTGTTTGATTCAAACGGATGCCATGTTGGTTAAGCAATGGTTTTATCGGGAAGTAAAGATCCCGTGGTTCCTTGATGATTGGTGGAGGGAAATAAGTGAACTTAGTAGAGCAATGAGATGCCACTATAGTCATGTTTTTAGGGAGATAAACTCGGTGGCAAATGCTCTGACTACTCTTGCCCAAAGTGAATAAGTATCTAGAACTTATACATGGTCTTCTCTTCTGAATAGGCCAAAATCTTTGATCTCTTTGGACAAAAATCGGATTGCATATATGAGAATCCCGAAATGAATTATATGGTTTGGTACTTACTTGAATTTTCTATGCAAAAATGGTCTTTATTGGAAGATGGTGTACGCATGGGCTCAATTTTTGAAATGGTGTTATGCTATTGTGGGGCAAAACTGTGGATGGAGTGGAAGCAAGCTGGGTGGAACGGTGGAGCAGGAATGTGCAGTCCATGTTGCTGCTGCTACTGCATCTTAGCAGTTGGGGACGTGCACAGTTGTTCTCTTCTTGGGGCGGTGGCTGACTACAGGAGGAGGTGAGCAAAGGCTGGACAGTGGTTTGGCAATTTTGCTTCTGGGCGTGGTTATTTCAAGCAGCAGTTTGAGCATTACTTTAACATTATAGTTTTTTGGTCTTGATATCTTGATGCTTTGGATTGCAAGGAAAGTTTGTTATGGTTCTTGGCAGCAGATGATTTGTTACTTGGTACTTGGTTTTTGGTGCTTCTCTTTGGTGAATAAGTCCTAGCTCTTGGTGAATAAGGTATATTCCTTGGTGAATAAGGCCTTCTTTCCTTGAGAATATGATCTAGAGCCTTGGTTCTTGGCTTTTTTCTTTGGCGAATAAGGCATGCTCTTGGTGAATAAGGCCTAATCTCTTGAATAAGGCCTTCTCTTCTTAAGAATTTGTTCTAGAGCCTTGGTGATTTTGATCAGATCTTTCTTTTTAAAGTTTTGATGTTTTCAGTTTTAGTAAAGATTGTTTCCTTTGTTTAGTTATTTGGGTAAAGTCGTAATGTACCCCCGATGATGTGTAAAAGTTTTTTTGCTATAGTAATATAGGTCTAGCATCCCATAGCTACTCCTCCCCTTGGAGGTTATTTAAAAAAAAAAAAAAATTCGGCATCCCATAGTTGCCCCTCCCTCCCTGAGGTTTAACAAATAATAATAAAAAGTACTATCGAAAAGGATTTGAAAAAAGCAAGGGGTACATTATGACTTTACCCATGGAAGAGCAAAGAAATTTATACTTTCCTACGTATATATTCAGTTTTATTCCTATCCAGCCTTAACAAAGCCCTCGGTTTATCCAGGAACGAAACTCTATCAAACTCCATTGTGATCTTTTCCTCTTGAGCTAACTTTGCCAACGCATCTGCACTAGAATTCGTTGCTTTGAAAAAACATGGGAAAATCACAATTCAAATAATCACAAACCTCATCTCTAGAGTATGCAGGACATCCTTCAGGATAACAGTCTTTCCAGAGGAAAACTTCAGTTCTGCTGTTCCAGTTCCAGCAACTATAGTGGAGTGGGAATCACCCAACAACACTATCTTGTCCTCAGCTTCAGAATAAGACTTGAACATTTCTCGATCATAGCAGATATGTCGAGAAGCACCAGTGTCAACCCACCATCCCTCGGATCCACCAACAAAATTGATCTCAGAGATCATGGCAATAAGTTGGTCTTCGGTTAGGTTCGCCTGAGGTGCAGGGCGAGATCCGTTCCGGCAGTTCCTGGCCATATGCCCTGGCCTACCACAGGTGTAGCATAGGAACTGTGCTGAATCATTCTTGGAGGGATGTTTTTGTCCATTCTGATTTCGCAAATGATTCTGATTCTGATGGTTGCGGTTCTGGTTGTTCCGGTTCTGTTGGTTCCGATTCTGATTGTTCCGATTTTTATTGTGATTCTGATTTTTCATTGTCTTTCCATTGGGTTTCAGAGACACAGGGGTAGATTTCTTTGGGTTTGATATAATCAGAACTTCACATTTCTGATCTTGTTTTCGGGCCTCTTCCTCAATACGAAGTCGGGTAATCAGGCTTTCTAGGGAAAACTCTTTAGTTTTATGCCTAAGGACATTCTTAAAATCTTTCCAGCCAGGGGGCAATTTGTCTATCACAACAGCTACTTGAAATTTCTCATCTAAAGTCATTCCCTCAGATATAATTTCATGAGCAATCTTTTGAAGCTCGTGTGATTGGGTTTCCACAGACTTATCATCAGTCATTTGAAATTTCAGATAACGACTGACATCATATTTCTTTGTGCCAGCCTCCTCAGTGTCATATTTCTTTCTAAGGGCTTCCCAAATATCCTTAGCAGTTTTTTCAGAACAGTAATAATCATATAGATCATCAGAAAGACCATTTAAGATAAAAAATTTACACAAAAAATCATCTTCAATCCAACGGTCTAATTCTTTAGTTTGGGTTTCATCAGGTTCAGCAGGTAATTTTGGTTTTTCAGTATTACAAACATATGCAACCTTTTGTGTTGTTAAGAAAAACAACATCTTTTGTCTCCATCTTTTAAAATGTTGGCCCTCAAAGCGGAAGGGCCTATTAAGGTCTTTTGCAGCAAGTTCAGTAATAGAAGTCATGGCAAACATAGAATCCGTCTTAAAATTGTTGGAAAATGCTGTAAAGAATTCAAATTAAAAGATAGGAACAAAGGTACCAATTATTCTTGGGTTGAGTCGCGGACTAGGTCGCTCTATTTAAGACGTTTCGCGGCTCTGTCCAAAATTGTGCAAGCAGTGTATTAGCCCCGCCGTCCCCAGGATAAAACAACCTAGAATCTTCTCTGTCTCGTTCAAACAATTGCACAGTTGATGAACGGAATAATATTCACCCTTAATCTCCTTATTTGCTCGGAATCACCAATATCATTGATATAAATCAGCAAGAAGCAGAAACTCGTTAAACGAAAACTGATTGTAAATTTGCAAAAACTTTTCTTTGATTCAGAACTGTTTTACACTCTAATTTCGAAGGAAGAACTTGTTTTTTTCTTGTATATAAAACTCTAAGTCGAAATGGTATTTATAGAGTGAAAATCGTACATTCGAAAATGAAATACAAACTATATACATTGGCATCAATCGCGTGGAGAATAAAATCAAATCGTGGAGAAAGAATCCCGCCGCAACTTATGCCAAACTTGTGTTTTAGAGAGACGTCCAGATACATCCCGTCTAGATTCAGTCCCTCTTCAGAAATTCAAAAGTTTATTTTCGTTTAAATAAATTTTCAGCAAAAAAATGGTTTGCTCTCTAAATGACCCAACCCGACCCGACCGACCGGACGGCGGCGGGCGCGAGAGTCTATCTCTCCCCTCCTCATAAAAGAGTGGTACCCCCAAGGGGTCCAAGCCCAAGTCCTAACAATCTCCTTATAAACTCTACCACAAAGAGTTGTATAATAGATATGGGACTAAAATTAGAGAGTGATCCATAGATCAAAATAGGAGAGAGGTCCAGGGTTCAAATCCAGGTATACACCCATTTTATTTTATTTTTAAAAACCAAATTTTCAACAGTAAGTTTACCCAAGGATCCGTGGTAGCGTCGCTAGATGTTTGGGTTGTCTGGGCTACTGTGTGTTGTGGGTCCATATTCTCGAGTACCATTGGTTCAATGATCCGGGTTGCTTCTTGTGCGTGAGCTGTTTGCGATGCATCGTTGCCAGTAAGAGAGTTGTCGCGATCATCAGTGGGCTGAGGATCTATAGAGTGCGTCATTTATTCTGACGGCTTGTTGATCATCTATCAAATTATGGTGAGCTTTGTCACTGAGGATCTTGTTTTTAGAAATGAAACTCGACGTTTCTGACAGACAGTGCCAAACTGATGCGTTAAAAAATCGTCCTCCTGTGAATTTGACCTGCAAAACAAATGTTAGACTGCCAAGAAACATCTTTTTGGTGGCCGAAGCCACTCCGATGCTTAAGTCAGCAACTTTGTTTGAAGAAGGAAGTAAATTCTGACAAAACTCAATTAAAGTTGCATACTTGTGTTGAATGTTCCCTTTACCTTTTATAATGGTCGGGTTAATTCTCTGCGTGACTTAAGCATGTGAGGTGCAACGGAAGGAGATGTTTTTCGTAACAGTCTCCTCCTTAATAGAGATGCGTCCGTGGAGGCATAACTCTCTCCGCGATTCTTTTTGGTGTAACGTTCCTCTTCTTCATGAGAGAACTCGTGTTCGGCCTGGATTCGGGCTCTGATCCGTTCGGGCCTGGATTCGGGCTTTCTTTGTTTTCTTGTTGGTTGCCTTGTTTGGGCTTCTGTGATTGACTTTATTCTTCTGAGCTTTATTAGCTGGCCTAATAGATTTGACGCTATATCCTTGAGATTGAAGCTCTCTGCCATGTGCACGGTCGTGATGATCGATCTATTTTGATGTATCATCATTTTGATTTGTGATTTTTTGCATGTTTTCAAGGAAACGAATGATATGACAGATTTGTTGGCATAGTTAGCTCAAGAGGAAAAATAATGTTGGCTTCATCTGGTTAACCAATTTTTGGTGCCGAAGGTTAGGAGTCGAAACCTGGGTGTGATTCATCATTTGCGTTTCGACACTAAACATGTTAGCTTGAAAACCCCATTCCCAATTCATTGGAAATTTCCTCCACCGAGGTGGTTCGCTTTGAACCTCGATGGAACGTCGAAGGAAAAGATAGCAGCTGGTGGTGTGGTAATACGAGATGAGCAGGGTTGATGAAGAGGTGCAAATGTTACTTTTTTGGGGAAGGATAAGAATATGGCAGAGTCTATGGCTTGTCTGGACGGTTTGAAATTTTGTTTAGAATTGGGGATTGCCAAGTGATTATTCAGATGGATTCTGACGCAGCCATTTTCCACTCCCTGTTTTGACTTTGACTTGTAAACTTTCTGACCTGCACAAGGAACGCACGTAAGCCACAGACCACCGTTGTGGTGGTCGATGGCACTCCGATGCTAAAGTCAGATAGGGATCTGAGGTAGGTGTAATGTTGTAAACAGGGAATTAGCTTACCAACATCATGTCTTATTTATAGTGCAGGAGTACTGGTTCAATCAGGCCATCGATGGCGTAGTTTAGGGAAGAAGATCTGCGTGGAAATCCTTCTCTAATTAGGAGTCGCGTTGTGGATGGAAGTTTCTCTATTAGCCATGTGCTCCTAGATACGCCGGAGATAGTTCCCGTTCCGAGAGCATTCTATAGATGGAAGTCTCCATATGTGTATGTACTCTGGAATATGCTTCCTAGTTGGAAGCAAAGAGCTGCTGTAATTGCCCGTCAGAAGCTCATCCTCGAGATACTTGCCTTAACAGGGCTTACGGGTATTGAAGATATTTGTGGGATGCATGGGCCAAGAAGGTTGTAAGAATTCTGGTCCGTTTGGCAGACTACATTGGGCGGGCTTAGAACCGCATGGGACAGATCAATGTTGAGCTGACGTTAGGGTCTATCTTTCCTCGAGATCATCATGACACATGTACGACACATATTTGGGACTGTTTCGGTGTATCATCAGCTACTCCCCTCGAGTAAGTAGGGCGTTTAGTTGGTTCACTGACTCTTAAAAAACAACTGTATTGACTGAATTAATCAGGCTTCAAAGTTTATACCGTATTCTCAAGGATCTTGAAATCGTTTCCGCGTTTGGAGATTTGGCTCCAACTACCCCCTCAGGGGTATATAAATTTGCACCGAGGCATGTTTGTGTCAGGGCTCCAATTCCTAGTGCCTGATGACGTCTGGCATTTGCACCGAGAGGTTTCAAGGTTCTGATTGCAATTCTCCTAAGGGAGCATGATGCCGACCTTCGTTTGACTCCGACGATAACCCATCATATGACCACCGCTCGGTTGGATGCTAGGGGCCTTTGCATACTGAATTGCCCTACTTGTTTGCGTTTAGTAGCGGATGACATTGAGCCTTGGGAGATGCATTGGAAGCTGGCTTATCTTCATACTTCAAGCTTGAGAGTCGTAAAATCCTAAGATACTTCCAGTTCGACCTTCATAAGTTTCTTAGTTGCTGGCTTATTTTCGGATCCTAGATGCGACACTAGTTTGATGTTAGTTTCTTTTTTCAGGGAAGTTCGCAGCTCCGACTCTCACTAAGGATGAGGGACTGACATAGAGGGAGTTCATCAACCTCCCATTGACATTCATCGAGGAGGTCAAAATGCCAGGCGATGTTGTACGTAGTGGGTTGTTACGGTGTTCTCATGACGTTCTCGCTGCATCGGGTTTGTTGGCTAAAGAGGTTATCAGTCGTCGCTCAAGGAAGAGAAGTCTGGCTATGCCTAGACTGACCATGGTAGCAAAATTGGAGGAGAGTATGCCTCCTGTTGTTGTTTCGAGCTTTAGAGGGTCGTCGTCTTCTGTTTGATGATGTTACTCCCCCTATTGACTTAGAGGGAGAGAACATTGGTCCTCGCATTGACATTTCACGTCATCATGAGTCTGAGGCAAACGTTCATGCCATTGAGTCGCATAGTCTTGTTACGTTGCACCCGAAGCTCGACGGTGAGTCCTTGAATTGGAGAAGGCCTTTGGGGACCTGCGAATGTCATATTCGGATGCTCTCTATAGAGTGGATTCCCTGACTAGTCAGCTACAAAGTACTGGTATTTACGTGAACTTGGGGGTCGTGAAGGTCGCAGTTTCTGCCTCTGTAGCGGAGTTTGCTTGCATAAGATCTCAACTGAGGTTGGCCAAGTTAGATTTGGCATCAACCCGTGCTGAACTGCGATGGACTCTGGTCGAGTTGGAATGCTTGGATACGGTTGTGGACAAGTGGTCGTCTGATCTGCAGGCTCAAGATGCTGAAAGGAGGCGGGCATAGACAGAATGGGTTGTCAACGAGGGGCTTCACCGCGTTCGCGAGGTGGAACACTTAATATCAGAAAAGCGTTCGCACTATGCGGTTTTGGTGGGTGCAATGGATTTTGACATGTCGAGATGGAGGCCGTCGATTTCGTCAGAGGTCATTCAAGGAAGATTTGATCTTTTGGAGCTTATCAGATAAGAGCACCCCGGTGTCGACCTCGACTTCGCCTGTTATAGGAGGGCTACTTTTAGACCCATCTCTCAAGGGGAAGGTTATGGCTCCATAGAACGTTGTTTCCCCTTAAAATAGTTGTAACGTCCTTCTCAGAACAAACACAAAATCTATTTTTTAATGAAAGTATTGTTTTGTCTAGTCGAGTTTTCTTTAGATGTTTTGTAGATTATAGAATTTGCACTACTGGGCAGAACGCCTTGTTTTGTCAGTCTAGTTGTATCGAAACTGACTGTTTTTGGCTGTATTGTTTATTGGTGAGCCATTCTGATCCACATATTGATCGCTTGGTGGGTCATCGTTGTCGTGCGTAAGAATGTTGAGGAGACATTGGCTTCGTTGATCATCGCCATCCCTGCGCGCAGACTAGGTGTTGAGCACCTGAAGCTATCGTCATCAATTGTGGACCGATTGAGCTTACCTGGTAAATTTGGCGATCATTGTCTATTGGAGAGCAACGGTCTCTTGGCGAGTCATCATCATCAAGTGTGCGAGCGCTGACTAGACTCTCACTTCCTCTGCTTCTTGGTCTACGCACAGCGGGCTAGACGTTGGGGGCACCAAAAGCCGCCGTCATCAGTCGCGAACTGACTAGGCTTACTTGGTAAGTTTGGCGATCATTGTCTGTTGGAAAGCAATGATCCCTTGGCGAGTCTTCATCATTAGGGGTGTGAGCACTGAATAGACTCCACTTCCTCTGCCGTCGTTGCCTGTGCGCAGCGGACTAGGCTTTGGGCATTAGAAGCCATCGTCATCAGTCGCGAATTGATTAAGCTTACCTAGTAAGTTCGGCGATCATTGTCTGTTGGAGAGCAATGATCCCTTGGAGAGTTATCATCATCAGGCGAGTGTGCGCTGACTAGACTCCTACTTCTTCGGCCGTCATTACCCATGCACAGTGGAAACAACACCAGAAGTCGTTAACATCAGTCACGAACTGACTAAGCTTATTTGGTAAGTTTGACAATCATTGTCTGTTGGAGAGAAATGATCCATTGGCGAGTCATCCTCATCAGGGATGTAAGCACTGACTAGACTCCCACTTCCTTGCTGTCGTTGCCTGCACGCAGCAGACTAGGCTTTGGGCACCAGAAGTTGTCATCTTAAGTAGCGAACTGATTAAGCTTACCTAGTAAGTTTGGCGATCATTGTCTTTTTAAGAGCAATGATCCCTTTGTGACTCATCATTATCAAGCATGTGAGCGCTGACTAGACTCCCACTTCCTCAGTCGTCGTTGCCCGTGCGCAGCGAACTACGCTTTGGGGGCCAGAAATCGTCGTCATTAGTCGCGAACTGACTAAGCTTACCTAGTAAGTTCGGCGATCATTGTTTGTTGGAGAGCAATAATCCCTTGGCGAGTCGCCATCATCAGGCATGTAAGCGCTGACTAGACTCCTATTTCCTCGACCATCATTGCCCTCACACAACGGACTAGGTTTTGGGCACCAGAAGCCGCCGTCATCAGTCACGAACTGGCTAAGCTTACCTGGTAAGTTCATAGATCATTGTCTGTTGGAGAGCAATGATCCCTTGGCGAGTCGTCATCATCAGGCGTGTGAGCGGTGACTAGACTCCCACTTCCTCGGCCTTCATTGCCTGCAAGCAGTGGACTAGGCTTTGGGGCTGACATTCGAGTCTGGTCACAGCGGGGATGATCGGGGGTCATAACAGACAACAATGAAAGTTCTAATAAAGGCAAATATTTTTATTGATAATATTTTTTTAAATGTTCTACATTGCATGGTCATTTAAGCCCGTCGCCGTCTACATTTTCCAGCCAATACGTCCTCGACCTGTTGACTTTAGTTACTCTGTAGGGTCCTTTCCAGTTCGGGTTTAGCTTTCCCGCGCCAGATTCTTTGGTGTTTGCTGAGACTTCTTGAGTACCTAATCTCCCACCTTGGATTCACGCGGCTTGATCTTCTTGTTGTAGTATTGCGCTATCCATTGTTGGTAAGCAACCATCTTGGTGGAGGGTAGATCCCGTTTTCCTTCGAGGAGGTCTAGTCGAACACGTAAGGCTTCATCGTTGCCCTCCGGTCCGAATTCTTCAGTTCGGAAGGTAGGCACTTCGAGTTCTACCAAAACCATAGCTTTTGACCCGTATGCTAGGGCAAAGGGTGTTTCTCCGGTAGGGATTCTTTTAGTTGTCCGATATGCCCAGAGTATTCCTGGTAGCTCTGGAACCCATTTCCCCTTGGCGACATCAAACTTCCTTTTGATCGCCTCTAGGATTGTTCGGTTGGTTACCTCTGCTTGGCAGTTGGCTTGTGGGTGCTTGGTGAGGAAAAGTGGTGATTGATGTTCAAACTTTTGACATTGATACCTTCGAACTGAATTCCATTGTCGCTGACCAAGACTCTGGGGATGCCAAATCTATACACGATGGTGGTCCATATGATTTTTTCTATTTGAACCTACCCTATTTCGGATAGGGGCTCGTCTTCTACCTACTTGGTGAAGTAGTTGACAGGCACAAGAATGAACCTTTTACCGGATGAAGCTGGGAGTGCTCTGACAATGTCCATCCCCCACTGCGCGAATGGCCACAGACTTGTCATCGGTGTCAGTGGCTGAGCAGGCATGTGCGTGTAAGGCGTGAACCTTTGACATTTGTTGCACTTGCGGGCAGTATCCTTGGCGTCTCGTTGCATTGCCAGCCAATAGTACCCTAGAGTTACAGCTTTGTGGGTGCGAGTTCTCCCACCCGAATGATTTCCACATTTACCATTATGGATCCTTCTCAGGACCTGATTTGCCTCTTAAGGTGACAGACATCGTAGTAGGGGCCTTGTCATGGATCTCCTATATAACTTATCGTTTAGGAGAGTGTATCTCTGTTTTTAAGTCTTCTGGCTTCGACCTTCTTGATCGGTAGAGCTCCAGTTGCGATGTATTCGAGTATATGAGTCGTCTAATTGGGTTGTGCATCTGCATCGCAAACATCTCTAGGCTCTTCTTTGTTGAGGCTTGATTGCTCTTGGTATTCAATGAGGCTGCTTGAGACTTCGTCAGAGGTTGAGGCCCTTCTGGCTAGCGCATCGGCTCTTTAATTGTCGTCTCGAGGGCACTGTATGAGCTCGCACCTCTTGAACTCACCCATTACACCAAGTACCTTATTGCGGTAGGCTATCATACGGTGGTCCTTGCTGTTGAAATCTCCTTTGACCTTGTTGACTACCAGTCTTGAGTCGGTGTATGCCGTTAGGTGATCTATCTCAATCCCCAAGGCTAGCTTTAGGCTGGACAAAAGGGCTTCGTATTCGGTGTCGTTGTTTGAAGCGGGGAAGCTGAATCTGATGACTTTTTCTAGGGTGAAGCCGCTGGGGGAGCGGAGTGTGATCTCGGCTCCGCTTGCATTCCCTTTCAATGATCCATCGCAGCGCAAGACCCAATCCTGGGTGCTTGAGTCCAAGGTTTGGTGATATGTCTTTGGCTCTTCTCCACCGGTGAATTCGGCAATGAAGTTTGCCAGCGCCTGGGCTTTGATGGCGATTCTTGGAGCGTAGCTTATGTCAAAATGTTCGAGCTCTACTGACCATTTCACCATTCTGCTGGATAACTCTGGTTTACGTAGTATCGAACGAAGCGGATGCTTGGTCAGAACCGTTATAGAGTGGGCCTAAAATAGGGCCATAGTTTCCTAGAGGATATGACCAGCGCCAGAGCTAATTTTTCTTGATCTGTGTAGTGTACCTCTAATTCCACGAATAGGGATGGCAACGGGGCGGATTTGAGCAAATCCATCCGCGCCCCGCTGGGGGCTACGGATCCCCGAATCCACCCCGAATATCCGTTTATACTATTTTACAAATTCCATCCCAGCTCTGGTCGGATTGGCAGATATCCGCCCCACCCCGAATATCCATGAAAAAAATTGTCTTCTCTCACATACTCAATCTGAAAAAAAAGAAAGCTTTGCAAAACAAAACAACAGTTGAAAGAGAAGTCACGCTGTAATTAACAATTGAAAAAAAAAATAAAAAAATCACAACACGCACAATTGAGCAAAACAAAATTTAATAATCTGGTAAAGACATCACATTGGAATCACAAAATCCAATAGCTTAACCTCATCACAGCAACTCCAAAACACTCACATCTCTCTGCTCAGTGGAAGGAGAAACCATGTTCCAATGATAAGGCTCACTGTGGGGTTGTAATTAATCTTATCCAAGGAGCAATTATGCAATTGTAGAAAGTGAACGTGCAGATCCAAAAATGAATGGCGAGCGGAGGTCGATCTACGTGGATCGTGAAATGGTTTCGCAATCAAAAGGGGTTCGACTTCATTACCCCTGCTGCTGAAACAAGAGATTTGTCGAGAGGAAGTTCAGATCTGATCTCTTCACAAGCTTGATGCAGATAAGATCTGTTGAGATACACCTGTCTAAGCTTGGAATCGGAAAGGAGGAGGGAGGAAAAGGCTTGAGGAGAGAGGCGGCTTGAGGAGTATCTCGAGCTTGAGGAGGGAGGCGACTTGAGGAGTATCTCAAGCTTGAGGAGGGAGGGAGGCTGCTTGAGGAGTATCTCGAGCTTGAGGAGGGAGGCGGCTTGGAATCGAAAAGGAGGAGGGAGTATCTCGGATTGAAGAGGGAGGCGGCTTGGAATCGAAAAGGAGGAGGGAGTATCTCGGATTGAAGAGGGAGGCGGCTTGAGGAGTATTATTTCTGTAAGAGGCATAGAGTGTGAGAGATTAGGGTTAGGGTTAGGTTTTTGTTTTTGTTTTTTCTTTTAAAGGGTCGAATATTTTTGTAATTTCAATACTTAAACGGTTAAACGGATATCCGTGGGGCGGATATGGCTAAATCCATATCCGCCCCAAATATTTAACGGATGTTGTTTGGATATCCGTATCCGCCCCAAAATCCATTTAGGCCCATCCAAAACCGCCCCAATAAGGGCGGCCGAGGCGGATATCCATGAAAATCCGCCCCATTGCCATCCCTATCCATGAAGGTTTTTCTGACATAATACACTGGTCTTTAGGTCCCCCGATCATCTCGCACGAGGGTTGAGCTAATAACGTGCTTGGAAATAGACAAGTACAAGTAGAATGTTTCCCTGGTCGCTGATTTTGAGAGTAGCTCCAGACTCCCCATGTATGCTTTCAAGCTTTGAAAGGTTTGTTTGCACTCCTCATTCCATGAGAACCCTTTGCTTCCCCTCAGCATTTTAAAGAAAGGAAGACACTTGTCAGACGATTTAGATATAAACCTGTTGAGTGTTGCTACCCTCCCAGTCAGGCTCTTGACATCTCTGATGCTAGCGGGGGCTTTCATGTTGAGAAGGGTCTGAATCTGCTTTTGGGTCGGCCTCGATCCCTCTCTTGTGTGCTATATAGCCTAATAATTTTCCAAACTCAAAACCGTGGCCACGGCTCAAAACCGTTAGTTTCTTTGCCACGGCCAATAAACCGTGGCTAGATAATCTACCGTGGCAAATAAAAAAAATGACTTTTGTAAAGCGTGTTTTGAACGGCAAGGGCCTAAAACCGTGGCTATAAAGAGTGTTTTGCACGTGCCTGTGTGGAGAGAGGAGTTACGCGCTTTGGCGAAAATAATTTCGCACTTTGGCGAAAAAACATTGGGGAAAACAGTGTGGCGCCATTGCGAAAACAATTTCGCGATCTTGCGAAAAAAATTGGCGCAGAGGAGAG
This sequence comes from Berberis vulgaris, assembly GCA_963556465.1. Lineage (NCBI taxonomy): Eukaryota > Viridiplantae > Streptophyta > Magnoliopsida > Ranunculales > Berberidaceae > Berberis > Berberis vulgaris. The sequence goes on along the minus strand of OY747132.1, from coordinate 81,316,857 downwards.
ATCAAGGAGCTCCACTTTTGTTTCAAATCAGAGTGTGGAGAACACTTTCACGCTTTGGCGAAAACACTTTCGCCTCCTTCCATTTTCATTTTAGGGTTTGTTAGAAAATCAGAGTGAGAGAGAGGAGCAGAGGAGAGTGTGAAGAGAAAGAAGAAGAAGTGAAAGAATTTCTTTCGAGAGGATACCCAGAGGATCTTTTACAACCAATTCTCTCTCTAAATTCCATAATCAATCAGTGGAGGATACCAGAGGATCTTTCGGGCCGCGGAACGGCATGGTCTGGTAATGGATTTCTTTTTTACTTCTTGGGTTCTTGAATTTTTTTTTTTTTTTGAATTTTTTCAAGACATGTTAGATTGAAGTAATGTTTTAGCCCTTTGTTGATGCATGATTCTGTTGATTGTTTGAGAAACCCACAATATTGATGTATCTGATAATTTTAGTAGTTTACTTGAGAATGTGTTTATGTTTGATGGTTTAGGTAATCAGCATTTGATTTAGGTTTTCTTTGACATGCCAATGTTGATAGTAACTTTACCTCCTTTTACTTTCGGAAAGTAATCTTGTGTGGTTAGATGGTTAAACCTTTTTTGATTTTTGAGATATAGTGTTTTTTTTGTGTCAGTCACTACACCAAAAGGCCAATTTAGCTACGCCGAGCTGGCCACGGTTATAAACCGTTGGTTTAGTTGCCACGGCTAAAAACCGTAGCTATAATGACCAACGGCTTAAAATCTTGAAAAAAAAAATTGGCAACTGCTGTAAACCGTTGGTTTATTGGCCACGGCAAAAAACCGTCGCTATAACTAGCAACGGCTCAAAATCGTGGGTACTGGTAGCAACGGCTCCAAACCGTGGGTAATAGTAGAAACGGCTTAAAACCGTTGCAAAAAAAAAACTTGGCCACGGTTTAAAACCATGGTTACTAGTAGCAACGGCTCAAAACCGTGCCTATACAAAAAACGCTGAAAAAAAAATGGGCGGGCTTTTTGGCGCTTGATTATTTCCTCTCCTTTTACGCGCTCGAAGCTCCTCCTTCCCCGCTCCCTCCACTCGACATCGACCCGCCTCCCTGCTCCCCTCGACTCCACTCGAAGCTCCTCCTTCCCTGCTCCCTTCGACTCCACTCGACATCGACTTCCTCCCTCGACTTCCTCCTTCCCTGCTCCCCTCCACTCCACTCGAAGCTCCTCCTTCCCTGCTCCCCTCCACTCGACTTCCCTGCTCCCTCCACTCGACATCATCCCTCCCTCCTCCCCTCCTTCCCTGGTCTTCCCTCCTTGCTCGGCGTCTTCAACCTCCAAACCATTTTGCAAAATCGATCAGCGACTGCAGATTCTCTCGTAAGGTTTGCTAAAAAACCATTTGTAAAACAAACACTTAATCTTCCTTTAATGGGGTTTTCTACCCATGGGGTTTGATGTTAAACACAAAATATACTTTGGGGTTCATTAAAATTTGAAAAGAAACTAAGGGTTTTGTTGGTTTTGTTTCTAGGGTTTCTGAGAATGTCCGGTGCTGGTGGTGGGGAATATGATCCTGCCATGTATAATGATGATGATAAACAGAATGAGATTACCCAGGAAGATGCATGGGCTGTTATCAGTGCTTACTTTGAACAAAAGGGTCTTGTTAGACAGCAGATTGAAGTTGATTTGGAACAATTTTGGTGAGATCTCTTGTGTGCTTGAAGTTGTGTTGTTTGATCAGATTGGATGGAGAGACCCTTTTGGGGCACATGAATTTTGTTGTGAGTGTATCTCTTTCTTTGCTTGTTTTGAGATTCAATTTGGGGTTTGTGATAATGGGTTCTGTTCAATTGATGGAAATAATGGGGGATTTGTGTGGTTTGGTTGAGATATCTCTGATTCATTTTTCTTGTTTATTTTCAGATTCTCGGGGTTTTTCGTTGGTTATCTCTCAAGTAATGTGGTGTTTCAGATGGGGGGTCTTTGTTCAGATCTTAATTGTTGTAATGGTGGGTTTTACTGCGAAGGTTTCGCACGGCTTCACTAATCCACAAGATGGTAAAGTCAAACTAATTTCATTTTGTGTTTTTTTTTTTGAAGAATTTGATAATTGTTAGTGTTGGTGAATGTATTTTGAGTTTTGTTGATTTGGGTGCATTGTGAAATTTTGTGTAGTTACCGCGATAAATAGCTTATTTGTCGCAATGGAGAATCCGGCTCTTCCGGGATGGATTTCTAATGGAGGTGATCCTTGTAAGGAGGCATGGCAAGGGGTTGCGTGTATTGATTCGAACATAACTTCGATGTATGAGTGTTCTTTTTTACAGGGGATTTGGGATTTTGTCAATGTATGTTGTGTATGATTGTAACAGTGTTTTGATTTTGCAGAACGATTAATGCTGCAAATTTGGGTGGAGGATTGGGTGATAACTTGCAATTGTTTACAGCAATAAAAACAATGTAAGTGATATTCTTTATATTTTTTTATTTATCCTTGTGAATAGACCATGTGTATAGAGGCAGTATAGAGGCATTTATATGAAAGCATCCAGTTCCTACTCTGAGGATTTATGTAGTAACAATGTACTAGAGTCTGCTCACACACCCCACTTGACTCGCTATGACACTAGTGTGAGTTGTGTGCTATATTAGAAGCCAACAAGTGGGCTATAGTGTGCCCTGTTTAAAATGGAAAGCGATTTGAAGGGAAGAGTATCGACAATGTTTCAAATGCCGCATACTGAAATTTTCACCATTCTCAACTAAGTTTAAATAAATATCATTTATAATTTTTCTTTTACATTTTATTTTCATTCTTTGAGGTAGAGATCTCAGCGGCAATCATATTGGAGGGAGTATTCCATCTCACCTGCCTTCTACCTTGATAAACTTGTAAGTCGTAAATTTTGACTCTAGCTGATCCTTACACATAATCTGCTGATTGAATAATACCTTTATGTTGTTTGTGATCTGTAGCTCTATCTTTCCTAAGGAACTTATATGAAAGATTTTTTTCTTCATGTATGAGAGATTTCTTTCAGCTAATCAGTACACAGGAAGCATCCCAAGTACGTTATCATCTCTAACACAACTGTCAGCTATGTAAGTTTATGCATCTAAGTTGTTAATCGCAAAGCCTAGTTTTGAAATTATAATTTTTTATTAAAATTTTGTGATGTTTTTCCCCCAGTCACTCAATGTTTTGAAGTTCTAGTATATCTGATTGGACAATTTGACAAGTAAGTTTATTGTGTGGGATTTAAGTAGTGGGTTGGAATAATTTGTGTTTGTTTAGAAGAATTTGAGTTTTGGTTGTGTTTGATTTGGAAAATTATGTGCGCTGTGGTGGGATTTTAGTACCATTGGTTTGGAAGAATATTGGTATTTGCTCAGGAGAAAATGAACACCAATCATGTGTATGTGTTTAAGAAGAGGCAGCCGAACAAGTATTCCTACGTGGCTGCGGTACGATCCATAGCAGAAATGCAAAACAAGTCACCAAGCAGTATGTTTGTGCGGATGCTTTCTCGTACTGGTGCCAAAGGGGTAATAGATCAATGTTTCTACTGGTATATAACCTGTCCTTTCTCACTTTCCTCGTTTTGATCATCTGAATCCATTTTCAAGATTATCTGTGTTAGGATGATACTTCGATCCCTGCAGACATAGTTACAAATTCTGCTTTATAAGACCTTCCGATAAGAGTTGATTATATCACAGTTGAAATTTCCATGTCTTCAAAAGGATACAAAGTAGAGTTACATGCCCTTTGTAAACAAAATTTATTTATCCCGTGTTTATTTTTTAAATAAAAAATCCTAGAGAAAAACAACCAAAAATAGAGAAGTGCTAGATTGAGGGAAAAGTTTTCCACTTAAATTGAAGACAGTGATATATTTTGATGACAATGTGGATTATATTCAACTCCATACACATCCTTTACTGAAGCAATAATGATTATCAGAAGAATGTTGTTATTACTTTTTTTTTTGTTGAGTAATTGCCAGAAAAGATAAGTTTCTAATTTGCTTGATTACTTGTATCCCCTCTTGTTATGGGACTTATTTTCATATGTCTCATTTTCTCTTTTTCAGTTGGCTAAATACATCAATGATGGAGAACAGAAAATTGTTAGGCACCTCTGATCTTGATGGGTTTGACAAGGTACAATACAATTAATCACGGTAGCAGCTCTAAGTGAAGTAAAAGAAGTTATTTTTGGACACAACTTGAGTGATAGATATTTTCTCCTCGAGCTTCTATTTTATTTATCCATGTATGAATAAATTTTGTAAGCTTTCAGCAGTGGTTTTACTACATTTGTAAACTTCCTCTACTGAAGATAGCTCCCAAATCAAATAATTTTCTGGGTGTCTTCTGTTGTCTGTTTAATTGCAGGAAGCTAATGAAGAAACTTTGTGGGGTTGTAGAAGACTTTGGTCTGGTCAATTTCAGTACCTTGGATATTCAGGTATGCTGCTCCCCGTCCTTTCTGTTTCGCAGACTGCATGATCTATTTTGAGTGTTTTCAATCCTGTCATGGACTCTTTTTTAGGATAAAGAAAGTGTGGGGAATCTTGTCAAGCTGATCGACAAGAGCAATGGGTATATATTTGCTGGCATAGAAGGGAGTGCCATTGAGTTCAGCAAAATTGCAGCTGGTCCTCTTGATTGGGATTACTACAGATATCCTTTATCTTCTTTGCAATTGTCCTTTGTTCTTTTATCAAAATTTTAAACAGTGTTTATATAGAGCATCTCCTATCCTTTTTTATATCACTTGATGCATATTGATTACAATGGGTAAGGCTTACCCATTTCAATGACAGGTAGTTGAACCAAAAGTATGCATTGCAGGCTTGCTTACTTGCATGAGGCTGTTGAACCAAAAGTGGTACATCGTGACATCAAATCTAGTAACATTTTAATAGATGACAATTTCAATCCTAAAGTATCTGATTTTGGTCTGGCCAAGTTACTGGGTGCTGGAAAAAGCCATATCACTACCCGTGTCATGGGGACCTTCGGGTAATATTTTTTTCAGTGGAACTCAATGAGTTATTTTCCTTTTCCTTTTCCTTTTACGTTTTTGCATCATTGGTTTCAAATCGCCACGGTTCAAAGAATTATAATAGATACCAATGTGACATAACTTTTCCAGATATGTTGCACCCGAATATGCAAATACTGGACTTTTGAATGAAAAGAGTGACATATATAGCTTTGGGGTTGTTGTTTTGGAAGCAATTACTAGAAGAGATCCCGTTGACTACGGACGCCCAGCAAACGAGGTATGTTTGCATGTGTACTGTAGCAGATACTCTAGTTGTTTTTTTCTTCTAACTCGCCTAGGGCAAATTTTTCTTATTAACCATAAAGTTAGTCTTTTTTGTTGAACCACATGAGCTTAATGGAACACTTTTCAGTTGTCAAGTTAATAGAACTTGGGTATTCTCAAACTCATTTAAGTTTATAGAGAAGCATTTGATGATAGCATCTTTCGAATGAATTTGTCATGTTTCTTTCATTTGAAACAAGTGAACATACACTCCAAATGTTTTTAGGTGATGAAACTTTAGTTTTCTCTGTTTCATTTTTGTACTGCATATTTATTAATAGTTCTCCAAATGTTAAAGTAATGTACTTGCTTGGAATCCAAGACCTGCGGCAGGAATGAGTGCAAGCAGTGAAATGCAGCACCCAGATTGCATTCAAAAATCCGCAGATCATAACTGCCAGGACAGTGGGTACTCTGCAGTGAAACAGAGCGCACTCTGGTTTGCGACCAGCAGCAAGCTCGCATCAGTGCGTCCCTCGCAGAGCAGCAGTTCATCCCTCGCAGCAGCAGCAGTTCGTCCCTCGCAGCAGCAGCAGTTCGTCCCTCGCAGCAGCAGCAGTGATTCCCTCGCAGCAGTGCGTACCTCGCATCATCAGCAGATCGTCCCTTGCAGCAGCAGCATTGTGTCTCTCGCAGCAGTAGCAGCATTGTTCCACTTTCTTTGTATTTGAGATATTTAAGTTTGTGTGTGTGTCATTGTATTTGAGATATTATTTGATAGATTTTGTGACTCAATGTAATACATTATCTTATTAATTACATTACTTTGCCTCCATTCATGGAAATGTTTAAGTTTGGCACATTAAAATTTTTATTTTCTAGAAATAAAACTTATAAGATGTAATAAAAAGTCATTTGATAGCAAAAAAAAAAAAAAAAAAAAAAAAAAAAAAAAATTAAAAAAAAAAAAAATTTATTAAAAAAAAAAAATTATAATTTGCCACGGTTTAAAACCGTTGCTAAAGCTATTGCAACGGCTTAAAACCGTGGCCAAACTTGCAACGGTTTTAAGCCGTGGCTACTCCTGCCCACGGCTTAGAATCGTGGCTAAGATGTTGGCAACGGTTTATAACCGTGGCTAAATCATCAACCGTCCTCGAGATAAAACTGTTGCTAATATTTTAGCCACGGTGTTTAGCCGTTACTAGGGATTTAGCGACGCCTCTACAGCCCATGGTTCTAAGCCATGCCAATGGGTTACCCCCACGGTTTAAAACCGTTGCTAATGGCCATTTTTGGTGTAGTGAGTTTTGATTTGATAAATAGCCTTTCCTGATTAAAGTGGTTCATGTTCTGTTGTCTTTTCAGGATAAGGTTATCTGAATCTTCAAGATTGTAAGTAATTTATCATTAGATGATTTGGTAATAAACTCCTTCATTTGTTTAGTTTATGATCGATTATGAGATTAACATTTCCATTGATACTATATTGGATTTCGTCATTTGGCAGACTAGCTATAATTGATGGTATTCTCTGATTGAAGGAGTTCATGCTCTATTCTCAGCATATTCTATTTTGGTAATTTCTAATCTCTTTGTTGTTTAATGCCTAGTGTCCAAAAATTGATTAGGTTGATCAGAGTGAACAAATTTAGAACTCACTAACTATTATGTAAGCATGAATACTTTATGTTTATTGATGCACATTTGCATAGCCCTTTTTACCAACGAAAAAAAGGACGAGTTGAGGTCTATTGCAAATTATTGCTTGAATCATAAACTCCTTTATTGAATAATACTTTCCTTGGAAATTTTCCTCATTTATCTGTTAGAAAAATAGATCTTTCACATGTGAAAAGAATTAGTGGTAGATGAATGACTAAAAGGACGACCTTAATATCTCATGGATTGTTCGAGACTTGATATTTTGTTTGACTAGTTTTAGACTTGATATCTTATCAATGGTCTAGACTTATGTTTTGAAGTGTGAGCTGCCTTCCTGATTAAAGAGGTTTATGTTTGTTGTTATCATCTAGTTGTTTGCATTACTCTTAGGGTGTGTTTGGTTGCATGGAATCCTATGCTATAACATTTATTTTGGTTTCTTTTGAAGATGCCACTGTTAGTTTTGGAAAATATATGTTAAGAATTTTGGCAAAAAATTTGTATTAGAGCCATGTTAAGAATCTTGGAACAACTAGTTCAGATTGAACTACTTAAGAATCTGTTGATCATAGAATCAACGTTATCTAAGGACCAGTCAGTTCTTAGTATAGTACTTCCCGACCCTTTTGAAACGGGATCACCGGGAACTTTTCTAATACCTCCTCACGGAGCATCAAGAAAAGTCTGAACTGAGGAAGTCTGGACGATAATAATGTTTGATCTATATCAAATAGATTTTGATGTGGAACAATGTGAAGAAGTTGAAATTCATGAAGAACATGGAAATTTCAAAGCTGATGTTTTCATAGAAGAATCTAAGTTAAAAATGATAGCTTCACAACATCTAAAACTTAGTGCTGAACAAATCTTCAGGACTTCAGGAGTCTTAACGAAGATAGCAAAATCTTTGATCACTAGGAAAAATCATGTTTATCTTGGTGTTTCAACAAAAAATTTACTTTGGATATTAAAGATACCACTGGTAGAATTAATATACCACTAATAACAAAAGAAGATATTAAGCTAAAAATGGCTAAAATACCTTCTGACATAAGAAAAAAGATTGATTACATTCACATAGGTGGTGTACAAATCTGTATAAAGTCTACATTTAGACAAGGAATCAATAGTCCTATTCTATGTGCCTTACTAGATAATAGGATTAATGATCGTGAAGACTGTATTCTAGGTACCTGTCAAGGAAATCTTGCTTATGGAAAACTGATATTTACAATTTACCCTAAGTATGGTGTGCCACTCAGCACCAAGAATATAAATGAAATCCTAAGTTTTGTTCATAAGTTTGAACGAAGCGACTTGATGAATGGAGACAAACCATTCTCCATCACTTATCTTGTAGGATATGCCTTAACAAATTCTCATCATAGTATGGGATATAGAAAAACTGAGAACATAGAACTTGATGATGTATTCTCAGATGTAGGTCGTGTCCAAGACATACCTATCAAAGATATAGAACCCCTAAAGTCAGTATGGTCTTTAGACGTTTCTAAAAAAAAACCTATGCTTGGAGCAAATCCAACAAGCATGATTAAGAACAATAGATTCATCTGCGGTGAGTCTAGCTCTTCTAAGGAACCCAAAAAGAACCTTATGGAAGAATCCAGAGAAATGCTAAAGAGCATGTCTCAAAGAATTGAAGGTCTAAGAATTGATATTCAAGGACTTCATTAGGATGTCATTCAAAGAACATCCTCACATATATTATGAAGGCAAGCTTTGTAATATTGAAAAACAGTATAAAGTAGTAGCAGAAAAATTTGTTGACTACAGACATAATGCCACTGGATCAGGAATCCAGACGTGTGTCAATATGCTGAACAATGTCAATGAGATCTTAGGATGTAATTTAATCCTTACTGATCACATTGCCCTACAACATGGTCTTACAAATTCCATTACAGACCATGAGGACTTATATAAATTCCATTACAGACCATGAGGAGGATTGGAAGGAGTTTGTTCGCTATGAGAGCACCCCTGAAGCGAAGGCAATTAGAGCCCAAAATGCCAAAAACAAAAAGGCTTCAAAGTATGTATGGGGGGGGGGGGGGGGGGGTGGCCAAAAGAGTGCTGCAGAAGTGGAGTATGAAATGGTAACTGAGTTTCTAGCTACTAGTACAATAATAACCATTTAACTATATAGGTTGAGACTAATCTTTTAAGTATATAGGTTGATAAGAACCCTGATGGGGAACCAGTCACACGCACTGATATATGGATTGTTTGTCACACAGGAAAGGATGGAAAACCCACGCATGGTGCTGACCTATATATGGTATGTTCCCAATGATGTCTTTTATACACAATTCTTAATTTACTTTGTAGTTGTTTGAATATTATTTGTGTCCTGTATTATTTTATTTTTTCATTCTTTTTAAGGAACAAGTTAAAGCAAAAAAGGCCGTCTTGCAAGAATCTTCAACCCAGGGTACCACTGACCTCACTATTGATAATGATCCTCTAAGCCAAGTGTTTGGCAAAAAAGAAAGGGGACGTGTTCGTTGTGTTGGAACCACCATCTCTAAAAGGAAGTATGATGCTTCACTTCCCGCTCGTTCATTGCTTTTGGATAAAACATTGGAAGTAAAAATATTGAGCAAAAAATATGATAGATTGGAAGAAAATGTTCAATGGATACGAGAGAGACTTGAAAATGGAACTTATGTGAAACCATCAACAAGTGAGGGAACACAAGGAGGGACACAAAGAACTGAAGATACACCTTCATCCAGTGCACAATCGACAAGGCAACCAGAAAATCCATTACCTCCATCTCCATTACCACCATCTTCTCAAGGTGTTGCGAGGTTTCTTTCTCCAAGCAATCATGTTCCTTCAGTGTCAAGGACTTACAAAGTTTGTGATTGGCATAAGAATGTCATTGCGATAGCAAAAGAGGTTGTTGATCCTATCCATCGATTCTCTTGCGATTGCCATGGATCATTGAACCCTGCATTAGAGATCAGACTTTCCTTATGCTTCAAATATATGACTGAGGTGAAACTTTACAAGAGTGATCCAAAAGGAGACATGATGGGGGATTTGGTGATTTTTTCGTATGGTGTAAAAATCATGTGGAACTTGATGATTGATTGTTACAACTACCTTGGTAGTTACAACCTTGAACGATATCCTTGATGCTTGCTATTTTTGTGGACTTGCATGCAATACTGTAGTACTTAGTAGTGATACATTCATTTTTGTTTTTTGACTTACACACTCCTGGCTGATTTGGTTTTGGTATTCCCAAATCTGTAATTTTAATTTGGATTTGGTAGTCCCAAATATGTAATCTTAGTAGTGTTGTTTTCTTGTTGAATAAATATATATACTTACCTATGTTTTTTAAATTTATAACAACCCTTTTTTAACTCCGCCAATGTAAAGGTTATTTTTTACATTGCCGGTCCCAAGCCCGGATAAAGGAGGGATGAGGGTATGTTTACCTTTATCAATTTTTGTGTTAAGTTTCATTATATTTTTTTCATTGTGATATGGTTATCTGGTTCTTATATATATGCAGCAAACTCAGCAGACTGAAACTCAGCAGGTGCTAGTGTGAAAAAGATTCCTCTTTACAAGGTACATATATTTCTCTAGTTCAGTTGTTTATTAAGGTTTTATTTTATTTTATTTTTTTTATTTTTGGAAAGCGAGCGGGGTTATTTAGGATTCCCGAACCTGAAAACAAAATGATTGTTACATTCTCAAGTACATCATGCCTATTCTATCTTCATACACAATCTTCTTGAAGTCCTCGGCAAAGGAACTTGGTATAACTTCCATAAAAACATTATTAGGAAGCAAGCGAGCTAACCGATCCGAAACTCTGTTAGTTTCTCTATAAGCATGACTGACTTTATAGTTTTCCAGTGAGCTAAACATGTATTTAATTATGCGCAATATGTGTCTAAGATCCCATGCTACGCTTTTGTCCTTCGTCAGATAATCAAAGACAGTGGTCGAGTCAGTTGTAACTTATAGTTTCTTGATATTGTATCTCTGCGCAAGTTTAATCCCGGCCTCGACTCCTTGAAGCTCATGTTTGATAACTGAGTGCCCTGTTGCAGACCCCGTGCATGCTGCGATAACATCCCCTGCATAATTCCTTATAACAGCGCCATACCCACCAGTGACTCCTTGTAGCGAGCCATCAGAGTTGCTCTTGTACCAGCCTATAGGTGGCTTTGTCCATCGACAAATTGTAGGGTGCTTATTTTTATATAATACATCCAGGTTCCATCGCCCAAATAGCTCCTTATTATGCGCATTGCCTTCAACAATAACTAACTTTGTTAAATCAATTTCGTCAATGCAAACTTATCATATCCAATCAACTGGTTTGAGCATCTAACCATCTGTTGACGGGTCCTTACCCTATTTTCTGCCATTTTCTGATATGTACGATAATCTCCAAATTTCACCTCCTTCTGTGCCAATCCTGTAGGATGATTATGCTGTTTAGAGTTTCAAGCGTGGTATTTCTGCTCAAAATGCTGGTGCCTTATCATGGGAAATAGCTCCGGTGAGGCTTCTAGCATATTCTGTTGAAGCATACTTATAAATTGTGAGAAATTTTCATTGCCTAGCATGGTCATCTCTGCAGGTTTTGGTTTCTGGAGGGAGAGGAAGATCACCAACCTTGGTTGACAAGGATGAAGGACTAGGAAAGGTAAAAAAGATGTTTGTTATGCGATTTATTGTCTTTCAAGCACCGTCTCTTACTTATTTAGTGTAAACTAGTTTTGATGATCCATTTGCAGCCATTTTTGTGTTGAAAAGGGTTTCATTAATATCCATCTCAAGAAAACACGATGAGGCGAAGTCGAATGCTATTTGTTTCAATAGGGGTAGTTGGATATCTGGTTCATCTCTGAAGTTTGTTTAAGTTGCTGTTTGTAAATTAATTGTTGACATTTCTATTAACAATGAAAAATAAAGTGTAAAATTAGTAAGTTTAGAAAGTCAAATAATGAAATAAGAATTTAAAAGAAATAGATACCAATCTCAAGCTGAATCTACTACAGAAGTAGAGGTCAGTTTTATAGTTACCCTTACCCCACACCCTGCAGATTCAACAGAGAGTCTCAGTCCATAGTCCACGTTGCAATCAGGGAGCATGTCCTGTCAATTTGATTTATTGATTTCAATCTACTTGCTTTATGTGTCATGATTCACATGCTGATCTGTCACCACTTTTTTTTTCCTTCAGTTTGATCCTGCAAAATTAAGGAAGCTCAGACCAAGTTTCAAAGAATTTGGTGGTTCTGTTACTGCTGGAAATGCATCTAGTATAAGGTCTACTCTCTCCTATGAATGCATTGTTCTGTAATGGTTTATTTGCTAGTTTAATTCTCTTGTGAGCCTATTAGTTCAAAATGAAATGCCTAGCTATCTTATAAAGCAATCGGATATAAAATATTCAAACTTGAAGCTCTTTATCATTCGTGTTTTCCTCGATAATTCCGTTGTACCTTGATTCACAAGGTTTGTGTTACTGGGTTAATTGATTTTGCCCTTGGTGGATTATGTTTCAGATGCCAAATAGGCATTTGTCGTATATTTGGTAAATGAGACTGCCTTGTTTACTAAACATACATTCATAAACAGTGATGGTGCTGCTGCATTGGTGTTAGTAAGTGGACAAAAGGCACTTGCGCTTGGTTTGCAAGTGATTGCCAAAATCGAGAAATGTTGCAACTTTCTAACCCGAAATTTGGGTCCTATCCAATGATTTACTCAGAAGTTGACATTGCTTATTCAACCTTTTTTCATGTATTTCAAATTGGTGCTGAAATGAGATGGTTGTGCAGGCACCTGAATTGTTTACAACAGCTCCAGCCCTTGCAATTTCAAAAGCCATCTCAAGAGCTGGGTTGGAGGTCTCTCAAATTGATTGCTACGAAATTAATGAAGCCTTTGCTGTAAGATTCGTGCTTTATTCATGAATGATGAACTTCATGCATTCTCCGTGATGACTTATTCTAATCCCCTCTCTTTGCAGGTCGTTGCTCTTGCAAACCAGAAACTGCTTGGAATCAATCCTGTGAGTTGTCTACAATCCTCAGGAAAACATTAATTTTCCTTTGTCTAAATTGGATGCTGATGGGGATCAACATTGTCATGCTTGCAGGAACATATTAATGTACACGGTGGAGCCGTATCTTTAGGACACCCTCTAGGTTGCAGTGGAGCGCATATCTTGGTTACACTTCTAGGGGTATAGATCCAAATTGTTTTTCGTGATTTCTTCAGTATGATGTGTTGTTGAAATTTCATCCTCAGGGTAGTGACATTCTTATTTGTTTCTTTTGTGATTGACATGTGTAAGAGAAAAGTTTTTTTTTTTTGGTTGTAAGTTTTTGTTGTTGTGATGTGACGATTGGAAGACAAAGTGATGGGTGGTTTTCCATATGTGGTTTGCATCGATTAGTGAGGGGTGGTTTTTCATATGTGGTTTTCAAAAAGTGATGGGTGGTTTTCCATGTGGTTTGCATCGATTAGTGATGGGTGGTTTTTCATATGTGATTTTCAAAAAAAAAAAAAAGTGATGGGTGGTTTTCCATATATGGTTTTATATGTGGCCTCAAATGCTTTTAGGATTACAGTGGGTTCATTTTTTTTTTTTTTTTGTTGCAGTTTGTGTGTATGGGTTTCCCCAAATAATCACATGGGTTCGGTTTTTGTGTCTGACAGGTGGTTTTATTATATTTTTCTTTTTTTACAATTTTGTGAATAATCACATGGATTTGAAGCCAAACCCATTTGTTGATCCGAACCGTGTCTCCTACTGTCTGGTGGCATCAATTAGATAATCAATGAGGCCTATATGTTAAATAGGTTGAATTACTTAGGGGCATCAAAACTGTTCTTGGAACCATTTGAGATGAAATTTTGATGTTTATAATTAAGGAAGAAAGTAAATGTGGATTTCCATAAGGATAGTCAGGGTATCTTAATTTAGGATATAGCTAGTTAATGGAAGTTGTTTTCTTGACACGTGTATGTCACTATGATAAAAGAATTCTTGTTCTTGCGACACACGTGTTTTTCATTCTTTTCTTAAGGAGATGGCAAAATAGATTTTGTCATGTTGTGAATATAATTGTAGTAAGGTTTTATGCATATGGAGTATAGGGATTGAATGTGAATACATGGAAGAGAGTCACACATGATTCATTGAAATTTCAAACAGCTAGAATTGTGTAACATATTTCAAAGGAAGAACTGACTCCAATGTGATATATATAGAGTCTTACTAGTTTGCTAGGTTTTAAGCTCAACCTGTCAAAGTTTGTTGATACAACAATTGGTCCAATTCATTAAATGGTTTCTTTGTTGTTACTCATATATTAGTATTAAGTAATAGGGTTGGTCATAATAATATTTACTATATATATCGTATGTACCTGGTTGGAATATTCCTTTTAATGAGTAATTCTGTTTCAATTGTTAGCATATATGTTAAGGCATCTTTGTATGTTAGCAGATTTAACTGAGCACTTGTTTTAGCTTGAGTATTTGTATTGTTATGCGAATTGGTGTGCATATTGTTTTCCATATGATGCAAAGAAATGAGATGTGTGAATTGGCAAGGTGTCAAATATTATTTGTTCCCCAAGAGAATGGTGGATACTGTGGTTGATTTACTTATGGTTGACAAAGTGTCACCATAAAAAAGTTTTGAGTTTAGTTGATATTTTTTTAGGCTCTTTTCCACAACTCCGAAAAAAAAATGTGAAAAGAAAAGAAATTTTTGTATATAGACTTGCTTGTATACGTGTGATATTGTTATGGGTATGCAGACTTGCTTGCATATCGGTGCACCGTTCCATGTGAGTTCGGTTGTACGTGTAGATTTAGGAAATGCTTGCCATGGATCGAACTTCGGGTGAGATGACATGTTCCTCGAGGTGGCACCCCACTTGGAACATGTACGCTCCGAGTGGTTTCGAAGGCAAGGGAGGCACACTTGGGTGAGGTGTGTTCTGCACAAGGAGGATGGTGCGATTGTGGAAAAGTAGCGAGATTTCTTATTTTTTTGTATGTGCATGATTACCTTTAAGGAATAAACTAAATGCTCATTCAACCATTGAATGAGAACTACATGTCTTCCTAAAGGTAGAAAATGTGTTTTGTTAATATTTCAATAATAGTCTAATATGATTATGAATTGTATAGTTGTTGCATTTATGAGGATTGATAACTCATAAACTTTATTTATTAGTAATAAATAATGCATATTTATTTATTAGGAGGATAACACCTTTGCCTCATGGAGGAACTACCTGATGTGTGGTTGTTATTGTTTATTGTTTATTTTGATATTATCATGTACAGATTTATTGATTTTGGGATGAAGATTTCTCACACCAGCTTTATTGCTGACCCGAGTGAGCTTTTGCTTCTTGGGTACATTCCTTTTGGAATGTAGCCGAGTAGTCTTTCAGGTTTAGAGATTTTGAGCTGCATACTGGAGTTTCGCTAGTGAGCTAGCAACGTCAGAGTCTCACCGGGTTAGATTTTTATTTGTTTCAGATGTTTAGTTCATGCTGCTATTTGTTTCTGTGTTATTGAATTTTCACGTCCCGAGTTTTGGGGGAAACGGATAATCCTACGTGGATTTTTGGGATTTTCATTTTCTTCGAAAATCTGGGCGTGACAGTTTGGTATCAGAGCATTTGGTTAGCCTAGGCTGGGGTAGAGTCTAGGTGATCCTCGGAATGTGGATATGGGAGAGTAGTAGTGTGAATGTTAGAGACAAAGTGACAAGGGTGAACCTTGAACTTTTATTATTGCTTCTTTTTTCTTTGTGAATCTCGAGATGAGATTTCTGTGACTAACTTATTTTAATGTCAATAGTGGATGACATTTTTTCGTGTCGTTTTCTTGTAGTAGCTTGTTATCTTGAATTTTTAGTTAACCCTTTTCGCGAATCTCGGGACGAGATTCTTTTAAGTTGTATATATTGTAGCACCACTACTTTTTCAATGACAATAAAAATTTATGCAACTAAAATTCAATTGAAAATTTTTATTTTAAAATCTTCTTTCGTTTGACAAGTTGCATTTTTTGAAATTCGCTTAACTCCCGAGATTCTTTTGAGTTGTATATATTGTAGCACCCCGTAATTTTTGTACTTACTGAAATTTTTATATTTTTTTTGTGTGATTGTCTTCATTAAGTTATGGGCATACGTATGAGCTATTTGTTTGTCCATGTGATGTGTAGTTTGTTTATTTAAGAATTAATCTCCTACTTACCTTCCTCTACCGAATCTCGGGACGAGATTCTTTTGATTTGTATATATTGTAATACCCGCCTAATTAAATAAATATAAGAATTTCTTATTTATTAATTGTGGCGTATATTGTAATCTCATTTATTGGGAAAAAGATTTTTTTTTGTTTGCCATTACTAAATAGAATAAAAATGTGGGGGTAGTTTATAAATTGGTGTTATTGTTCTTTTGGGCTTGGGCTGATTTTTTTATATTTTGGACTTGAGCTAGGTCTTCATTGGGTTTGATATTGATTAGGGTTTTTATTTTGTGAAAGAGGGTGGGTGCATTCGGAACTTCGGTGAGGGCGAATAGTCACCCACCATATAATAAAAAATAAAAAAAAAAGAAACAAATTTTTTTTTTTTCCTTAAGCTTTTCTTCTCTTTCTCGTTTCCTTATTCTCAATGGCGGCTGACATTGGCGAGGTGATGAAGATGGGAAGAAGATGGAGGCCGGTGGAGGAAGAGATGCTATTCCTCTTACCCTTTTTAGCGGCGACGAAGGTCGAGAGGTTGAGATGGCGAGTCTTCTTTCATTCTCTTTATGAGTTCCTCTTTTTGAAATACCCATATCTTTGTTTGTTGATTTTAGTGTGTTTGATGGCTTACTGGCGATTTAGTGTGTTTAGGGGTTTGATGTTGTGATTGCTATCTTTACTTTTTTTTTTTATATATTAATGGTGAGGTGATACGAAAAGGGTTTATTTGTTTTTTTTGTGATTGACATGTGTAAGAGAAAAGTTTTTTTTTTTGGTTGTAAGTTTTTGTTGTTGTGATGTGACGATTGGAAGAAAAAGTGATGGGTGGTTTTCAAAAAGTGATGGGTGGTTTTCCATATGTGGTTTGCATCGATTAGTGAGGGGTGGTTTTTCATATGTGGTTTTCAAAAAGTGATGGGTGGTTTTCCATATGTGGTTTGCATCGATTAGTGATGGGTGGTTTTTCATGTGATTTTCAAAAAAAAAAAGTGAAGGGTGGTTTTCCATATATGGTTTAATATGTGGCCTCAAATGCTTTTAGGATTACAGTGGGTTCATTTTTTTTTTTTTTGTTGCAGTTTGTGTGTATGGGTTTCCCCAAATAATCACATGGGTTCGGTTTTTGTGTCTGACAGGTGGTTTTATTATATTTTTCTTTTTTTGCAATTTTGTGAATAATCACATGGATTTGAAGACAAACCCATTTGTTGATCCGAACCGTGTCTCCTACTATCTGGTGGCATCAATTAGATAATCAATGGGGCCTATATGTTAAATAGGTTGAATTACTTAGGGGCATCGAAACTGTTCTTGGAACCATTTGAGATGAAATTTTGATGTTTATAATTAAACAAGAAAGTAAAGGTGGATTTCCATAAGGATAGTCAGGGTATCTTAATTTAGGATATAGCTAGTTAATGGAAGTTGTTTTCTTGACACGCGTATGTCACTAAGATAAAAGAATTCTTGTGCTTGCGACACACATGTTTTTCATTCTTTTCTTAAGGAGATGCCAAAATAGATTTTGTCATGTTGTGAATATAATTGTAGTAAGGTTTTATGCATATGGAGTATAGGGAGTGAATGTGAATACATGGAAGAGAGTCACACATGATTCATTGAAATTTCAAACAGCTAGAATTGTGTAACATATTTCAAAGGAAGAACTGACTCCAATGTGATATATATAGAGTTTTACAAGTTTGCTAGGTTTTAAGCTCAACCTGTCAGAGTTTGTTGATACAACAATTGGTCCAATTCATTAAATGGTTTCTTTGTTGTTACTCATATATTAGTATTAAGTAATAGGGTTGGTCATAATAATATTTAGTATATATATATCGTATGTACCTGGTTGGAATATTCCTTTTAATGAGTAGTTCTGTTTCAATTGTTAGCATATATGTTAAGGCATCTTTGTATGTTAGCAGATTTAACTGAGCACTTGTTTTAGCTTGAGTATTTGTATTGTTATGCGAATTGGTGTGCATATTGTTTTCCAAATGATGCAAAGAAATGAGATGTGTGAATTGGCAAGGTGTCAAATATTATTTGTTCCCCAAGAGAATGGTGGATACTGTGGTTGATTTACTTATGGTTGACAAAGTGTCACCATAAAAGAGTTTTGAGTTTAGTTGATATTTTTTTAGGCTCTTTTACTCAACTCCGAAAAAAAAAAATGTGAAAAGAAAAGAAATTTTTGTATACAGACTTGCTTGTATACGTGTGATATTATTATGGGTATGCAGACTTGCTTGCATATCGGTGCACCGTTCCATGTGAGTTCGGTTGTACGTGTAGATTTAGGAAATGCTTGCCATGGATCGAACTTCGGGTGAGATGACATGTTCCTCGAGGTGGCACCCCACTTGGAACATGTACGCTCCGAGTGGTTTCGAAGGCAAGGGAGGCACACTTGGGTGAGGTGTGTTCGACACAAGGAGGATGGTGCGATTGTGGAAAAGTAGCGAGATTTCTTATTTTTGTGTATGTGCATGATTACCTTTAAGGAATAAACTAAATGCTCATTCAACCATTGAATGAGAACTACATGTCTTCCTAAAGGTAGAAAAATGTGTTTTGTTAATATTTCAATAATAGTCTAATATGATTATGAATTGTATAGTTGTTGCATTTATGAGGATTGATAACTCATAAACTTTATTTATTAGTAATAAATAATGCATATTTATTTATTAGGAGGATAACACCTTTGCCTCATGGAGGAACTACCTGATGTGTGGTTGTTATTGTTTATTGTTTATTTTGATATTCTCATGTACGGATTTATTGATTTTGGGATGAAGATTTCTCACACCAGCTTTATTGCTGACCCGAGTGAGCTTTTGCTTCTTGGGTACATTCCTCTTGGAATGTAGCCGAGTAGTCTTTCAGGTTTAGAGATTTTGAGCTGCGTACTGGAGTTTCGCTAGTGAGATAGCAACGTCAGAGTCTCATCGGGTTAGATTTTTATTTGTTTCAGATGTTTAGTTCATGCTGCTATTTGTTTCTGTGTTATTGAATTTTCACGTCCCGAGTTTTGGGGGAAATGGATAATCCTACGTGGATTGTTGGGATTTTCGTTTCCTTCGAAAATCGGGGCGTGACAGTTTGGTATCAGAGCATTTGGTTAGCCTAGGCTGGGGTAGAGTCTAGGTGATCCTCGGAATGTGGATATGGGAGACTAGTAGTGTGAATGTTAGAGACAAAGTGACAAGGGTGAACCTTGAACTTTTATTATTGCTTCTTTTTTCTTTGTGAATCTCGAGATGAGATTTCTGTGACTAACTTATTTTAATGTCAATAGTGGATGACATTTTTTCGTGTCGTTTTCTTGTAATGGCTTGTTATCTTGAATCTTTAGTTAACCCTTTTCGCGAATCTCGGGACGAGATTCTTTTGAGTTGTATATATTGTAACACTACTACTTTTTCAATGACAATAAAAATTTATGCAACTAAAATTCAATTGAAATTTTTTATTTTTAAATCTTCTTTTGTTTGACAAGTTGCATTTTTTGAAATTCGCTTAACTCCCGAGATTCTTTTGAGTTGTATATATTGTAGCACCCCGTAATTTTTGTACTTACTGAATTTTTTATATTTTTTTTGTGTGATTGTCTTCATTAAGTTATGGGCATACGTATGAGCTATTTGTTTGTCCATGTGATGTGTAGTTTGGTTATTTAAGAATTAATTTCCTACTTACCTTCCTCTACCGAATCTCGGGACTAGATTCTTTTGAGTTTTATATATTGTAATACCCGCCTAATTAAATAAATATAAGCATTTCTTATTTATTAATTGTGGCGTATATTGTAATCTCATTTATTGGGAAAAAGATTTTTTTTGTTTGCCATTACTAAATAGAATAAAAATGTGGGGGTAGTTTATAAATTGGTGTTATTGTTCTTTTGGGCTTGGGCTGATTTTTTTATATTTTGGACTTGAGCTAGGTCTTCATTGGGTTTGATATTGATTAGGGTTTTTATTTTGTGAAAGAGGTTGGGTGCATTCGGAACTTCGGTGGGGGCGAATAGTCACCCACCATATAATAAAAAAGAATTTTTTTTTTTTTCCTTAAGCTTTTCTTCTCTTTCTCGTTTCCTTATTCTCAATGGCGGCTGACATTGGCGAGGTGATGAAGATGGGAAGAAGATGGAGGCCGGTGGAGGAAGAGATGCTATTCCTCTTACCCTTTTTAGCGGCGACGAAGGTCGAGAGGTTGAGATGGTGAGTCTTCTTTCATTCTCTTTATGAGTTCCTCTTTTTGAAATACCCATATCTTTGTTTGTTGATTTTGGTGTGTTTGATGGCTTACTGGCGATTTAGTGTGTTTAGGGGTTTGATGTTGTGATTGCTATCTTTACTTTTTTTTTTTTTTATATATTAATGGTGAGGTGATACGAAAAGGGTTTATTTGTTTTTTTTGTGATTGACATGTGTAAGAGAAAAGTTTTTTTTTTTGGTTGTAAGTTTTTGTTGTTGTGATGTGACGATTGGAAGAAAAAGTGATGGGTGGTTTTCAAAAAGTGATGGGTGGTTTTCCATATGTGGTTTGCATCGATTAGTGAAGGGTGGTTTTTCATATGTGGTTTTCAAAAAGTGATGGGTGGTTTTCCATATGTGGTTTGCATCGATTAGTGATGGGTGGTTTTTCATGTGATTTAAAAAAAAAAAGTGATGGGTGGTTTTCCATATATGGTTTTATATGTGGCCTCAAATGCTTTTACGATTACAGTGGGTTCATTTTTTTTTTTTTTTGTTGCAGTTTGTGTGTATGGGTTTCCCCAAATAATCACATGGGTTCGGTTTTTGTGTCTGACAGGTGGTTTTATTATATTTTTCTTTTTTTACAATTTTGTGAATAATCACATGGATTTGAAGCCAAACCCATTTGTTGATCCGAACCGTGTCTCCTACTATCTGGTGGCATCAATTAGATAATCAATGAGGCCTATATGTTAAATAGGTTGCATTACTTAGGGGCATCGAAACTGTTCTTGGAACCATTTGAGATGAAATTTTGATGTTTATAATTAAGCAAGAAAGTAAAGGTGGATTTCCATAAGGATAGTCAGGGTATCTTAATTTAGGATATAGCTAGTTAATGGAAGTTGTTTTCTTGACACGCGTATGTCACTATGATAAAAGAATTCTTGTGCTTGCGACACACGTGTTTTTCATTCTTTTCTTAAGGAGATGGCAAAATAGATTTTGTCATGTTGTGAATATAATTGTAGTAAGTTTTTATGCATATGGAGTATAGGGAGTGAATGTGAATACATGGAAGAGAGTCACACATGATTCATTGAAATTTCAAACAGCTAGAATTGTGTAACATATTTCAAAGGAAGAACTGACTCCAATGTGATATATATAGAGTTTTACTAGTTTGCTAGGTTTTAAGCTCAACCTGTCAGAGTTTGTTGATACAACAATTGGTCCAATTCATTAAATGGTTTCTTTGTTGTTACTCATATATTAGTATTAAGTAATAGGGTTGGTCATAATAATATTTAGTATATATATCGTATGTACCTGGTTGGAATATTCCTTTTAATGAGTAATTCTGTTTCAATTGTTAGCATATATGTTAATGCATCTTTGTATGTTAGCAGATTTAACTGAGCACTTGTTTTAGCTTGAGTATTTGTATTGTTATGCGAATTGGTGTGCATATTGTTTTCCATATGATGCAAAGAAATGAGATGTGTGAATTGGCAAGGTGTCAAATATTATGTGTTCCCCAAGAGAATGGTGGATACTGTGGTTGATTTACTTATGGTTGACAAAGTGTCATCATAAAAGAGTTTTGAGTTTAGTTGATATTTTTTTAGGCTCTTTTCCACAACTCCGGAAAAAAAAATGTGAAAAGAAAAGAAATTTTTGTATATAGACTTGCTTGTATACGTGTGATATTATTATGGGTATGCAGACTTGCTTGCATATCGGTGCACCGTTCCATGTGAGTTTGGTTGTACGTGTAGATTTAGGAAATGCTTGCCATGGATCGAACTTCGGGTGAGATGACATGTTCCTCGAGGTGGAACCCCACTTGGAACATGTACGCTCCGAGTGGTTTCGAAGGCAAGGGAGGCACACTTGGGTGAGGTGTGTTCGGCACAGGGAGGATGGTGCGATTGTGGAAAAGTAGCGAGATTTCTTATTTTTGTGTATGTGCATGATTACCTTTAAGGAATAAACTAAATGCTCATTCAACCATTGAATGAGAACTACATGTCTTCCTAAAGGTAGAAAAATGTGTTTTGTTAATATTTCAATAATAGTCTAATATGATTATGAATTGTATAGTTGTTGCATTTATGAGGATTGATAACTCATAAACTTTATTTATTAGTAATAAATAATGCATATTTATTTATTAGGAGGATAACACCTTTGCCTCATGGAGGAACTACCTGATGTGTGGTTGTTATTGTTTATTGTTTATTTTGATATTGTCATGTACGGATTTATCGATTTTGGGATGAATATTTCTCACACCAGCTTTATTGCTGACCCGAGTGAGCTTTTGCTTCTTGGGTACATTCCTCTTGGAATGTAGCCGAGTAGTCTTTCAGTTTTAGAGATTTTGAGCTGCGTACTGGAGTTTCGCTAGTGAGCTAGCAACGTCAGAGTCTCACCGGGTTAGATTTTTATTTGTTTCAGATGTTTAGTTCATGCTGCTATTTGTTTCTGTGTTATTGAATTTTCACGTCCCGAGTTTTGGGGGAAACGGATAATCCTACGTGGATTTTTGGGATTTTCGTTTCCTTCGAAAATCGGGGCGTGACAGTTTGGTATCAGAGCATTTGGTTAGCCTAGGCTGGGGTAGAGTCTAGGTGATCCTCGGAATGTGGATATGGGAGACTAGTAGTGTGAATGTTAGAGACAAAGTGACAAGGGTGAACCTTGAACTTTTATTATTGCTTCTTTTTTCTTTGTGAATCTCGAGATGAGATTTCTGTGACTAACTTATTTTAATGTCAATAGTGGATGACATTTTTTCGTGTCGTTTTCTTGTACTAGCTTGTTATCTTGAATCTTTAGTTAACCCTTTTCGCGAATCTCGGGACGAGATTCTTTTGAGTTGTATATATTGTAACACCACTACTTTTTCAATGACAATAAAAATTTATGCAACTAAAATTCAATTGAAAATTTTTATTTTAAAATCTTCTTTCGTTTGACAAGTTGCATTTTTTGAAATTCGCTTAACTCCCGAGATTCTTTTGAGTTGTATATATTGTAGCACCTCGTAATTTTTGTACTTACTGAAATTTTTATATTTTTTTTGTGTGATTGTCTTCATTAAGTTATGGGCATACGTATGAGCTATTTGTTTGTCCATGTGATGTTTAGTTTGTTTATTTAAGAATTAATTTCCTACTTACCTTCCTCTACCGAATCTCGGGACGAGATTCTTTTGAGTTGTATATATTGTAATACCCGCCTAATTAAATAAATATAAGAATTTCTTATTTATTAATTGTGGCGTATATTGTAATCTCATTTATTGGGAAAAAGATTTTTTTTGTTTGCCATTACTAAATAGAATAAAAATGTGGGGGTAGTTTATAAATTGGTGTTATTGTTCTTTTGGGCTTGGGCTGATTTTTTTATATTTTGGACTTGAGCTAGGTCTTCATTGGGTTTGATATTGATTAGGGTTTTTATTTCGTGAAAGAGGGTGGGTGCATTCGGAACTTCGGTGGGGGCGAATAGTCACCCACCATATAATAAAAAAGAAAAAAAAAAAAAAACAAATTTTTTTTTTCCTTAAGCTTTTCTTCTCTTTCTCGTTTCCTTATTCTCAATGGCGGCTGACATTGGCGAGGTGATGAAGATGGGAAGAAGATGGAGGCCGGTGGAGGAAGAGATGTTATTCCTCTTACCCTTTTTAGCGGCGATGAAGGTCGAGAGGTTGAGATGGTGAGTCTTCTTTCATTCTCTTTATGAGTTCCTCTTTTTGAAATACCCATATCTTTGTTTGTTGATTTTGGTGTGTTTGATGGCTTACTGGCGATTTAGTGTGTTTAGGGGTTTGATGTTGTGATTGCTATCTTTACTTTTTTTTTTTTTTTTAATATATTAATGGTGAGGTGATACGAAAAGGGTTTATTTGTTTTTTTTGGAAAAATTCTAGGGGTCGAGGGAGGGGTCGTGGTAAAGGGAGCGAGGGATGGGTGTAACTGCCCATCCTCCTCGCGATGAGCGTCCGCGCGCATCTCCAACGCGATGCGCTCATCCCGAGGAGGATGGGTGGTTACACCCATCCCTCGCTCCTTTACCTCGCTCCCTCCCTCGCTCTGTAGAAGGGCTCTTTTTTTTGTGATTGACATGTGTAAGAGAAAAGTTTTTTTTTTTTGGTTGTAAGTTTTTGTTGTTGTGATGTGACGATTGCAAGAAAAAGTGATGGGTGGTTTTCCATAAATGGTTTTATATGTGGCCTCAAATGCTTTTAGGATTACAGTGGGTTCATTTTTTTTTTTGTTGCAGTTTGTGTGTATGGGTTTCCCCAAATAATCACATGGGTTCGGTTTTTGTGTCTGACAGGTGGTTTTATTATATTTTTCTTTTTTTACAATTTTGTGAATAATCACATGGATTTGAAGCCAAACCCATTTGTTGATCCGAACCGTGTCTCCTACTATCTGGTGGCATCAATTAGATAATCAATGAGGCCTATATGTTAAATAGGTTGAATTACTTAGGGGCATCGAAACTGTTCTTGGAACCATTTGAGATGAAATTTTGATGTTTATAATTAAGCAAGAAAGTAAAGGTGGATTTCCATAAGGATAGTCAGGGTATCTTAATTTAGGATATAGCTAGTTAATGGAAGTTGTTTTCTTGACACGCGTATGTCACTATGATAAAAGAATTCTTGTGCTTGCGACACACGTGTTTTTCATTCTTTTCTTAAGGAGATGGCAAAATAGATTTTGTCATGTTGTGAATATAATTGTAGTAAGGTTTTATGCATATGGAGTATAGGGAGTGAATGTGAATACATGGAAGAGAGTCACACATGATTCATTGAAATTTCAAACAACTAGAATTGTGTAACATATTTCAAAGGAAGAACTGACTCCAATGTGATATATATAGAGTTTTACTAGTTTGCTAGGTTTTAAGCTCAACCTGTCAGAGTTTGTTGATACAACAATTGGTCCAATTCATTAAATGGTTTCTTTGTTGTTACTCATATATTAGTATTAAGTAATAGGGTTGGTCATAATAATATTTAGTATATATATCGTATGTACCTGGTTGGAATATTCCTTTTAATGAGTAATTCTGTTTCAATTGTTAGCATATATGTTAATGCATCTTTGTATGTTAGCAGATTTAACTGAGCACTTGTTTTAGCTTGAGTATTTGTATTGTTATGCGAATTGGTGTGCATATTGTTTTCCATATGATGCAAAGAAATGAGATGTGTGAATTGGCAAGGTGTCAAATATTATGTGTTCCCCAAGAGAATGGTGGATACTGTGGTTGATTTACTTATGGTTGACAAAATTTCACCATAAAAGAGTTTTGAGTTTAGTTGATATTTTTTTAGGCTCTTTTCTACAACTCCGAAAAAAAAAATGTGAAAAGAAAAGAAATTTTTGTATACAGACTTGCTTGTATACGTGTGATATTATTATGGGTATGCAGACTTGCTTGCATATCGGTGCACCGTTCCATGTGAGTTCGGTTGTACATGTAGATTTAGGAAATGCTTTCCATGGATCGAACTTCGGGTGAGATGACATGTTCATCGAGGTGGCACCCCACTTGGAACATGTACGCTCCGAGTGGTTTCGAAAGCAAGGGAGGCACACTTGGGTGAGGTGTGTTCGGCACAAGGAGGATGGTGCGATCATGGAAAAGTAGCGAGATTTCTTATTTTTGTGTATGTGCATGATTACCTTTAAGGAATAAACTAAATGCTCATTCAACCATTGAATGAGAACTACATGTCTTCCTAAAGGTAGAAAAATGTGTTTTGTTAATATTTCAATAATAGTCTAATATGATTATGAATTGTATAGTTGTTGCATTTATGAGGATTGATAACTCATAAACTTTATTTATTAGTAATAAATAATGCATATTTATTTATTAGGAGGATAACACCGTTGCCTCATGGAGGAACTACCTGATGTGTGGTTGTTATTGTTTATTGTTTATTTTGATATTGTCATGTACGGATTTATTGATTTTGGGATGAAGATTTCTCACACCAGCTCTATTGGTGACTCGAGTGAGCTTTTGCTTATTGGGTACATTCCTCTTGGAATGTAGCCGAGTAGTCTTTCAGGTTTAGAGATTTTGAGCTGCGTACTGGAGTTTCGCTAGTGAGCTAGCAACGTCAGAGTCTCACCGGGTTAGATTTTTATTTGTTTCAGATGTTTAGTTCATGCTGCTATTTGTTTCTGTGTTATTGAATTTTCACGTCCCGAGTTTTGGGAAAAACGGATAATCCTACGTGGATTTTTGGGATTTTCGTTTCCTTCGAAAATCGGGGCGTGATAGTGAATTTAATAGATACTTGGCTTCATTTGAATGCAATTCCAAGGTTCCATTTTACGGTTGATTTTGTATTTATCTAGCATATAGTTTGTGTAATCCTATTCGTGCCGGAGGCATGACACGGTAGCCGTGTCGTAGGCACGGGTACACTCCACATGGAAAATGTCTGGTCGATCTTAATAAGGACTGATTTTGCAGGTGTGGGGTTGTGATTTTGCTACAGCAGCAAAAAAATGTAAAAAAAATTTCGATTATATTATTTTGCAACGGTTTTAAACCCTCGCAACAAACCAGATTTCTTTTTTTTTTACTGGAAACGGCTTAAAACCGTGTTACTTCATGTGTGCCACTAGGGGTGGGCAAACGGGTCGAGGATCCGCAGGTTCAACTCGAACCGGATCGTTTTGCTCTAAACGATTCGGATTTTAATTATGAGTTTTTAGATTCGGTCCGGGTCCGTTATAAAACGGTCCGGTCCCGATTCCTATTTTTAAAAAAGAAACGGTCTGGGTTGGACCCGTTTCAAAAAAAAAAAGACTCTTTACTCTTCCAAGCCAAAGTAACCTAACTAAGTGTAAGACTCTTTAGTCTTTAGAGGAGAATGACTCTTTTCTTTATCAACATCCATCCCTTTCGCAGGCCACCTCCCCCTTTAGTCAGAAGAGAAGTGAGCAATGAGCACCCGCAGGCCGCCTCCCCCTCTCACATCCTCCGCTAACGGCTGCTAAAGAAGGTAAGAGATCATTCAAGAAAGAAGAAGCGATCATCACCAGACAGACCGAGTTGCAAACTAAGAAAAATCATTCAAGGTTAGATCTCTTCCTCATCCTCTAATTACAATTTTGAACTTTGATCCATCCATCCATCATGTTTGTGTCTAGGTTATATTTTTATTCGATTAATTCATCTTTTGGGTTGGTTGGGTTTTCATTTTAATTGGTATTTGGTATTTCACTTTCAAAGAGAAAAAAGAAGGGCGAATCAATCGACGAACGACGAAGATGTCTGAGGATGTGCGATACCAAGGGAAGGGAGATGGTTTGAACAATGATATCTACTACGCGATGAAAAAGAAAAAAGTTGGTTGAGGAGGAGAAGCTTTCAACTTCATCTTCATCTTCATCTTCATGGAAGAGGCGATTAGAGCTAACACTTGTTATTCTTTACGCCCTTTCTTTCTATCTCATTATAATCGCTCGATCTATTCAACTCTCTAACGGTACCTACTCCCCACTATGCTACCCTTATTTCATTTTTTTTCACTTTCTAACTCCCTCTCCCTCTCTCTTTAGTTAACAAAGATAAATTACGCCCTGGATATATGGGCCATGGATGGATGGGAAAAGATACCCTCAATGTAAGTATGCAAATTTCTTTTCTTTCTTTCTTTGTAGTATTTTGCACTTCAAATTGCTTCAACTCTCAATTTCCTTTCTTTATTAGTTAAGGTTTTGTTTCTTGATTATGGTTTTCAGCTTATTGAGTGGATGTCAGTGCAAATACCAATGCCATACTAGTACATTCTTCATAAATCATCATCATCTATTTTTCCCTGGAATTGATTAGTTCATTCCAACATGAGATATGGTTTGTTAGTTCTGATTATAAACTATAACACTAGCATCTCCCCAAAACGTAGGTCGTAATCAGATGAGATTATGTACATTTTGTAATTTGGAACAACATAGTGTCAGGTCATTTCCTTTTCTTAGTTTTCCTTGGAATTAGAAGCATAAAATCTCAACCATTACTTTCTTTGGGGAGATATTTGTTTATATACTTTCTTTAAAGAAGATCCCCTCATTTTGAACATTGGAACCGTAGGAACCGGACCGTTCCAAACGGTTCGAGTTAGGTTCGGTTCCAATGTTTAAAATGAGGGGATCCGGACCGGACCGGATCCATTATTTTTAAACGGTTCGAGTTAGGTTCCTCCAAATTTGGAACCGATCCAGACCGTGCCCACCCCTATGTGCCACGGCTTAAACCCGTGGTCCTTCATGCTTGCAACGGCTTAAAACCGTTTCCTTCATGCTTGCAATGGCTGTGAGACCAAGGCATTCAAAATAATTGATAAATGTTGCCACGATTAGGTGGCTAAATGCAAAAAATAATCAAGCGTCCTCGAACATAAAACCGTTGCTAATAAGTGTTTCCACGGTTTATAGCCGTCAATGGTGATTTGGCGATGCCTTAAATGGCCATGCCTCTAAGCCGTGACAATAGGTTACCCCCATGGTCCCAAACCGTTGCTGATGGGTATTTTTGGTGTAGTGATAGAGAGTCATCTTAGTTGCGAAGACAGCCGCCAACTGAGGATCGCTCGGTGGCAGTTTCGTCATGTACCAACATTTTCTGGCTACTGCCTGGTCGCCTCTTAGCATATCGACTACTTGGTTTGTCAGATACTTGATGCACTGGTGTAGAGTGGAGACTGCCACTCCCATTTGGTGTATCCAGGGTCTCCCCAAGACCGCATTATATGCCGAATGTGCGTCGATCACTATGAATTCTTGAAACATGGTTTTTTGAGTTGGCTTCTCTCCCGCTACTATCGTCAGTCCTATCTTTCCCACAGGGAAACGCTTTTCACCGCTGAAGTCAATCATTGGACGGTTATTAGGGGTCAATGTTTTCTCCTCCAGATGCATGTTGTGGAACATGCGGAGAAAGATGACGTTCAATGAGCTCTCAGTGTCCACCAAGGATCCCCTTACTTCCTAGCTTGCCAGAGAGATCGTTACTACCAAGGCATCATTGTGCGGGAGTTGTATGCCCTGTGTCACGGACTAGTAATCCATGCGGCACTAGCAATCCAATTCACTAGTAAGCCTATGAGTAGTTACTTTGACGGGCACAAATATTAACTTGAGAATGCACAATATCAATCTGTAGACAATATAACAATGCACAATAGTCAGTAAAAGCTCTCATTCACATTCAATAGATTACAATGGGGAGGAACGTTCGGAAGGACGTTGCTCAAGACTAGTTCGATGCTATCGATTGATGGAAATACAAGTTTGAAGTTGAAAAGCAATGCAAAGAAAACAATAAAAATGCTAGCGGTACAGTCTGGCCCGACTATGCAATGGAGGCAACACGTCCTCACAGTCAAGAGCTCAAACCTTCCCCCTATAATATAGATGCTAAGCATTTGGGCACTTTTCAAAAGGGAACATTGAGTTTTGAGACCATTAGGAAAGTCTTGAAAGGCCTCTGAACCTTGATTTCCCTAACCAACGGTACTAGTCCTGACACTCTCCCACACTCAATTCGCTGACGCCCTCGCAGCGAACTTTTCCAAGTACTCTTCCAGTTTTGAGAGGTATGGCAGCAGATGCTCGACTGGATCCCAACTGATCTCTGAAGGAGGTTCATCCTGCCACTTGACCAAATACTCTCTATCCGGGCCTGTGTTGTTGATGAGGCGGTCAGCTAAGATTTCTTCCACTTCTCGATCTGGCTTAGTAGGATGCTTAGGCAATGCTCGGGTAGATACATTTCTTGTGGGATCAGCGGCATCTGCATGGTAGGACTTCAAGTTACTTGCATGGAAGACAGGATGGGTGAAACGGAGCCAATGTGGTAACTTGACGCGATAGGAGACTTTGCCTACTTTCTCAATAATCTGTACCGGTCCCTCATACTTGCGAAACAGATTGTTGTGTGCTCTAGCTGTCCGTTTATACTTGTTGAACATATCTAGCTTCACCAATACCAAGTCCCCGACTTCGAAAGGATCGATCCGTCGTTTCTTGTCGGCCCATTTCTTCATGTGACGGGAGGCTTTCTCAAGATAGGCTCGAGCAACTTCAATGTTTTTCTGTCAGGCTTTGACAAATTCAAGAGCTCTTGGGCTGGGTCCTTGCTATTCGGTCAGCACTGTATGTGGTGTCAATGGTTGCTGACCAGTGACTAACTGAAAGGGGCTGGAGTGAGTAGCTGAGCTCTTTTGTAAGTTGAAACAGAATTGTGCAACATCAAGTAGTCCCACCCAATTTTTCTGGTTTGCACTTACAAAATGACGAAGGTATTCTTCAAGCATAGAGTTAAAGCGCTCAGTCTGTCCGTCAGATTGGGGATGTTGGCTTGTCGACATATTAAGTTTGGATCCCAAGAGCTTGAACAACTCCTTCCAGAACTTTCCTGTGAATCGAGCATCACGGTCGCTAACAATGTTTTCGGGCAGTCCCCAATACTTCACTACATGCTTGAGGAACAATTGCGCCGTATCTTCGGCTGTGCAAGTTAGTCCGGTCGGCACAAAGGTCACATACTTTGAGAATCGGTCAACAACTACAAGGATACTCCTGAAATCCTCCACTTTCGGTAACCCAGTAATGAAGTCCATGGAAACACTTTCCCAAGGATGAGTTGGAA
Source organism: Berberis vulgaris (assembly GCA_963556465.1). Classification (NCBI taxonomy): domain Eukaryota; kingdom Viridiplantae; phylum Streptophyta; class Magnoliopsida; order Ranunculales; family Berberidaceae; genus Berberis; species Berberis vulgaris. Next base: position 81,285,752 of record OY747132.1, on the reverse strand, counting down.
CAGGCAGGGGCTCTAGTAAGCCTACTGGTCGATCATTTCAACCTTATCTTGCTGGCAAATAAGACATGTTCGAACATAGGCCATTACATTCTCCTGTATCTGCGGCCAATAGTACCCCCTCTCTAGCAATGCAAGTGTTCGTCTCCAACCTGGATGTCCCGCCCAATGGGTGTCATGGCATTCTCTAAAAAGTTCTTTCCTCAAACCAGAAGTTCTTGGAACATAGAAGCGATTACCAGTTGTGAGTAGTGCTCCATATTTTATCCAGAACCGTCGAGTTTTGCCCTGCTTGATCAACTCTGTAATCGCCTTCGCTTGTGGATCTGTCTGTAGGCCTACTTTGATCTTCTCCAAGATGGTGTGACTCGGACCAGTATGGGTTAGCACTGCAAGGTCTGCCCTTCTACTGAGTGCATCAGCTACATTGTTAGTGCGCCCTGGCTTGTATTCCAATACTAAGTCAAATTCTGCTAATTTTTCCTGCCATCGAGATTGCTTGGAGGTTAGCATCTTCTGAGTAAGGAAATGGCTTGCTGCAGCATTATCCGTTTTAACAAGGACTTGAGATCCCAAGAGGTAGTGTCTCCACACCCGTAAACAATGTATAATGGCTAGCAACTCCTTTTCCTGAGCTAAGTAACGAGACTCTGTATCATTCAACTTTCGACTCTCATATGCTACTGGGTGACCATCTTGAAGTAAAACTCCCCCTAAGGCATAATCAGATGCATCTGTTTGTACTTCAAAGGGCTTGGTGATGTCTGGTAAGGCCAATACTGGATCTTTCATCACGGCCAATTTCAAGTCTTGGAATGAAGCTGCACACTGCCTATCCCATTCCCATGTTCGGTCTTGTTTCAACAAATTTGTCAGGGCAACAACTCTCTTAGAGTAGTCCCTTATGAAGCGACGATAATAGTTTGCGAGTCCAAGGAAAGAACGTAGTTGAGACACGTTCTTAGGAGAGTTCCAATCATGGATTGCCTTGACTTTCTCCATGTCCATCCGAATCTTGCCATTGCCAATAACATGACCCAAGAAATTGATCTGGGTCTGGCCGAATGAGCACTTTTCCTTCTTGACAAAGAGATGATTATCCCTAAGGATTTGGAACACTTCTCGCAAATGATGTAGGTTTTCTTCTATAGTCCCACTATAAACCACAATGTCGTCAAGATAGACAACCACAGACTTGTCCAGAAGGTGACGGAACAGGCCATTCATAAGGGTGCAAAATGTAGCTGGAGCATTGGTCAAGCCGAAGGGCATTACTAGGAACTCATATGACCCATATCTAGTAGAACAAGCAGTTTTGGGTTCGTCACCAGCAGCAATGCGGACCTGATGGTAACCTGATCTCAAGTCGAGTTTTGTGAAGTATCTGGCGGATCCAAGTTGGTCGAATAAGTCTGCAATGAGTGGCAGCGGGTATTTGTTCTTTATAGTGACTTTGTTCAAGGCTCTATAATCAACACAAAGGCGAAGACTGCCATCATGTTTCCGCTGAAAAAGAACAGGTGCCCCATAAGGTGCTTTAGAGGGCCGAATGAATCCCGACTCCAACAAGCCATCTAGTTGTGTTCTCAATTCGGTCAGCTCTGGAGGGCTCATGCGATATGGACTACGTGCGGGTGGCTTGGCACCAGGGACTAACTCAATTTCGTGATCAATGAGCCTTCTGGGAGGTAGATTCTTTGGCAATTCACTCGGCATCACTTCGCTGAAGTCAGCAATAACTTGGGCAACTTCCTCAGGGATTTTGCTTGTATCATCTTCCATCTCTAGCTTTGCCACAGCTAAATATGTATCTTCTCCTTTGGCCAAGCCTCTCTTGACTTGGAGCGCCGACAATATTCTATCATGAGTTGTTGGTCGAATTGAGGTTGGTACAATGCGTAATCTGGGTCCGAAAAACCCCAAGGAGTCCATGAAAGGTAATGGTCCGGCTGCAGCTCCTCGGAAGAATTCTTGGCCAAGAATCACCTTAAAATCATCAAGTGGAACGGCCAAGAAGTTTGATCTTCCTTCCCATGGACCAACCTGTAGGGGCACAGCTCTAGCCATACCATTAATAGAGATTGCCTCAGAGTTGACAGCTTTCAACTTACCCACATCTCCTTCTAAGTTCAGACCCACACGTCTAGCTTCATCTGGGGCAATAAAATTGTCTGTCGCTCCGGAATCCAACAATGCTTGGGAAGGGAACCCATTGATAGTGATGTCGATGTATTGCAAAGCCTTCTTGTGTGGGTGCTCATACATTTCTCCTTTGACAGCATTGAGCTTGCGTAGAGCTCCCATCTGGGAGGTCTCACTGTTGGTGGGGTTCGAGCTCGATGCGGTCGAGTTAGAAGGTTCTGCTTGAAGCAAGGACATTAATGAGTGTAGAGCTGGTTTGGATGGACATTTGCCTGTTGGGTGATCCCTGCTATTGCAAAGAATGCATGGGGCAAGGGCAGATGGTCTCCACTGCCCAGAGTAGTTTTGCCCTCCTTTGTTGTTGTAATTTGAGTTGCTAGAGCTGGCATTCCAATTTTTGTTGGAACTCCAATTCTGGTTGGATGGCCGGGAATTGTAGTTTCCTCGGTTCTGACTTGAGTTTCCCAGGTTTTGGTGAGGTGAGCGAGCATTCGACCCTGAGCTTGAATTGGTACTGCCAGTTCTAACTGTGGAGTGATTGAGCGAAGTGGATCCAGTCATGGGCATATAATCGCTAAACCTTTCTGCTGCCGCAATAGCACTTGTAATATCTGTCACCTTCTGTCTTTGCAATTCTGCTTGTAGAAGCGGCTGAGCTTGTTCCATGAAACAGAAAACTTTGTCCTTCTCAGACATGTCTCGAATATCTAGCAAACAAGTTGAGAATTGTCGGACATAGTCTCGAATATTGCCTGTCTGTTTGATGGTGTGGAGCTTCCTCCTTGCTAAGAAATCAGTGTTCTCAGGCAAGAATTGATTTCTTAGTTCCTTCTTGAGGTCTGCCCAAGTTCTAATAAGGATGCGACCTTCTTCCATATCCGCATATTTGGTTCTCCACCATAGTTTCGCATCACCTGCTAAGTACATGGTCGCCATGGTAACCTTGGCTTCTTCTGATTCAGGGTTCACCGCGCGAAAATACTGCTCCAGATCAAACAAGAAGTTCTCTAACTCCTTCCCATCTCGTGCCCCGGCATATGACTTTGGCTCAGGCACTTTCATCCTAGGGTGATCAGTCGTACCTGTGGCCTTAGTCAGCAAGCCAACCCTTGCAAATAAGTCCTCCAACTGTAATTGGAAGTCACCCATCACCTGAGCTGTGGGGTGAGGCGACTCTTCCATAGCAACTATCCGCCCCTCTAAGTTATCAACGTGCTCAGCCAGCGAATCCACTCTGTCTGCCAGTGAAAAGAGTCCATCCAACAGACCAATCTGTTCTCCCAAAGTGTTCAACTGGTCCATTCTGCTTTCTAGTCTATGCATTCGACTAGCTTGTCGTTCCTCCATAGCGTTAAGGCGCTCATTTAGTTCCTGCATCCTGGTTTGCATTCAACAAGCTCTGGCTTCGATACCAACTGTCACGGACTAGTAATCCGTGCGGCACTAGCAATCCAATTCACTAGTAAGCCTATGAGTAGTTACTTTGACGGGCACAAATATTAACTTGAGAATGCACAATATCAATCTGTAGACAATATAACAATGCACAATAGTCAGTAAAAGCTCTCATTCACATTCAATAGATTACAATGGGGAGGAACGTTCGGAAGGACGTTGCTCAAGACTAGTTCGATGCTATCGATCGATGGAAATACAAGTTTGAAGTTGAAAAGCAATGCAAAGAAAACAATAAAAATGCTAGCGGTACAGTCTGGCCCGACTATGCAATGGAGGCAACACGTCCTCACAGTCAAGAGCTCAAACCTTCCCCCTATAATATAGATGCTAAGCATTTGGGCACTTTTCAAAAGGGAACATTGAGTTTTGAGACCATTAGGAAAGTCTTGAAAGGCCTCTGAACCTTGATTTCCCTAACCAACGGTACTAGTCCTGACACCCTGGAGGTCTTCTTTCGTAAACGCTAGTGGCACGGAGTGGTCATACTTCTGAGCACACGGTGCTAGTTGTTTGTTGCCTATTGCTTGGATCCTCATATCTCGGAGGTCATTTTTCCTGGACCTATTAAATAGTTTGGACTCGAAATGAGCTCCATGAAGCACACATATCCTGTCGACTGATTTATCTCTGGGCTCGACTTTGCTCCTTGTTGCTTGTTCCTCTCATAGGGCGATGTAGCTTTGTGCTTCTCTCGCCGGGTCTGCCATATTTGCTGGTGGGTCCAAAGTTAGAAAGTTTTAGAACTTACCTTTCTCTCGTCCGTTGATGAAGGTTGAGACAACCATCATGTCGTTGCTCACGTTGACGACAGTTAAATCGCTGTTGAAGTGAGTTAGATACACCTTCAGTGTCTCGTTAGGTCTTTGTTTATCGATTTGAACGTTTTCATCATCAGCAGGACTTGACATATAAAAAGTGATTCGATTCGGGGTTCGTCAGAGCTGCTGCTATTTTGGGAGTGTTAGCTTGCATCGTCAAGAGCGGCGAGGTAATGCCAGGCTAAGCGTTTGTCGTGTCTTCTTTGTTTCCGTCGTTGCGTGATCGGGTGGTCACTGTCTCTTAGTATTCTTATGAGAGATGATGCTAGTAAAATGTTAGGAACTTTGTCATTCCCCAGGACAGCACCAAACTGATGCAATCATTTTTTGCTCCCTACTTTGACCTTGACCTGCACAAAGAATGCATGTGAGCCACGGACCACCATTGTGGTGGTCGTTGACACAACGATGCTAAAATCGGACAGGGATATGAAGAAGGTGTAATGTTGTAAATATGGAATTTCACTACTACAAATATTAGCTTAGGTAACGCCACTTAGATAGCGCTTTTTTAAAGAGCTATCCAAGTGGGCACTAGGATAGCGCTTATTTGTCTTTAAAAAAAAAAAACGCTACAATAGCGCTTTTAATTTTTTTTTCAGTTAAGCGCTATCTTAGTTATGTCTTAGATAGCGCTTTAAAAAACGCTATGAGAAAAAACGTTACCGAAGCTACCATAGCGCTTCCGAAGCGCTATGCTAATTACATTTAGGATAGCGCTTCGGAATATATCACTACTAAAGCGCTTATATAGTGCTATCTTAGTCTAGCAATTAAATCTCATTTTTTCAGATCTTGATACGATCGGACGGTTAAGATCACAAGCCCTAATATAAAACCTAAATCTCGTTTTTTTGGGTTTTGCTATTGCCTTATTTTTGCAAACACACAGAGAGGCGACGAGGAGGCAAGGAACCGAGGCGAGGAGGCGAGGAACCAGATGGAGGAACCGAGGCGAGGAGGCGAGGAACCAGAGGAGGCGAGGCGAGGAGGCGAGGAACCAGAAGAGGCGAGGAACCGAGGAAGGAGGCGACTCAGGCGAGGAACCAGAGGAGGCGAGGAACCGAGGAGTCGGAAGCTCAGGACCAGGTTCGTCTCTCTCGCTCGACTCTCACTCAGTCACTGTTGGTGTTTTGTGTTTTGTTGGCAAAAAAAAAATCTCAATGACTGCGACAAAATGAGATGGAGAAATCAAAAGACATACTACTTCCATCAACCTCAGTGAGTACTCCAAATCCTAAGAGCATCTCCATTGAAATAGAAAGATCAGACTGAAATTTAAACATTTTCGACTAATACAAGTTCAATTAAAAGTTAAAATTAGGCTAATGGACTAATCAGTCTTTCAAAGTCTACTGAGGAAGTGAGCATCTAATGTTCGTCTCTCCATCTCATTTCGTCTCTCTTGCTTCTTTTTTTTTTTTTTTTTTTTTTTGTTTTGTGTTCAATTAAAAGTTCAATAATAGTTACCAAGTTAGTGACCATGTTGATGAGGACGTTGATACAATTAATGATCCTTTTGGGGACGTGTATGTTTGCCCGAGCACTTACAATTATGATGATCATCAAAACTTATATTTAAGATATGATCATGATGAGGGTGAATATGTAAATCCAGATTTAGTTAATGTACATGGCCATGAACGATCAAAGTCAACTACCAAACGAAAGAGGATATCTAAAGCCAAAAAGCCAAAAAGAAATGTATGTGTTTTTCCTATTATATATTTGTAATTTATATCCAGTAGTAAGTTGTAAGATCCAAAGTAATGTATGTATTTTTCCTATTGAATTATGTCCATTAAACATTAAGTAGTAAGATCTAGTATGTATTTTTCCTATTGAGTCATTTGTGTAAGTAAGTATTAAGATCCAGAATAAATGAAGCATTTGTAGTAAGTACTCATTATCCTTTGCAATATTGGCTTGTTACTTATGGTTTTGTGTATTAATTCACGCTTATACTCTTTATTTTACAGGATCATGACTGCTAGATCCCCGAGCAAGCGCCAGAGCAAGGGTCGTGCTCGAGAGAACGGTCGAGGGGATGGTCAAGATGATTCTAGAGGAGGTGAGACAGGAGGTTCAACTGGAAATAGTGGCTTGTCCCAGGTTCAGTCTCGAGGAATAGTCACTATGGTGAGTGTTAAGAAAAAAAAGGGCCAAAGGAGATGTAATAAAGGTGAATTGGAATGAAATGGGCCAACCAATTGGCAAAGAGTCGATGACCTTAGCACACTTTGTTGGATCTTGCTGTAGACGAACTTTTCCAATCACGATTACCAATTGGCGTAAGGATGATTTGTTGCCATTGAAAGAACAACTTTGGGATGAAGTCAAGGTATATTTGCTATCTCAATCTGCGTTAAATTTTAGTAATTGGTGTGGTTGTTTGTTTGGATATACATATTGTCTTCCTGTTATGTTCTTAAAATCATATGTTTTTAATCATGCTGTACAACACTTTTCGTTCTAGTTTTGGAGCTGCTAATTTGCAACTTGTCTTGGTGCATGTTATGCGATGCATGAACGTTTGGAATCTGATTAAGTTTAGTTATATTCTCTGCATACATTTAGGGTTAAAACCAACCACCATTCAGATCAGTACTTGATTGCATTTGCATGCCTTCCCTCATGGAACAGCTGAACTGATATTCTTGATTTGAGAAATGTGTTGGTAAACACAGACAGGGCACTTGAAAAACAAGTTAATGGAGTCCTCATTTGAGAAGCAAAGGGAACAAAAACATCATGAATAGGAGAATCAAGTCTTATCAAATTCAACAGTGCTAGCTGTTGCATTTTTCTCTAGCAGTGCTAACTTGAAAAATCAAACACACCGTGAGATGCACTTTCTCTAGCAGCCTAGCTGTTGCATTTTTCTTTTATTATAAATGTTTTTTAATGTGATGCTAAATTATATCATGCTGCATCCCAAATAGAGATTAGAAATATTTGTCATAATGGGTCGAAACAGAAAGTGTAGAGCAGAGGAAAAAAAAAAGCATGAAGATTGAACACGTCATACTAATCACGGACTTCTGGTTTCCTTTCCCATTTTCACTTAGAACTTAAAGATGCATGATTAAGTAAACTTACATCAATAATAGCTTTATTTATTATGAGGTCTAATCTTTCTTGACAGAGTTGCATCCTTTTTGTTTTTTCCCTTGAAGTTTTGTTTTCTTCTTTTTTTAATTAGTATTAATGGTTGGTGCTTGATGTTGATTCATAACAAACATTATTAAAAGGAGTATTATTCCTACCTAACAAACAGTGGGTCTCATTGAGGTCAGTTAGCCATGGCCTCAACTTCAGCTACTCTTTCCATCTCATCTTCAGCTCTCATTGATGGCAAAGCTTCTCGACCAATGGCTGCCACATCCACACAATGTGTGACACTCCCCACTCTTCTACCATCACCAATGCCACCACAAACACGTCCACAAAACCGCAATACTTGGAAGTCTGCAGCATACTGTATGTACACCACTCACTCCACATATTTGTTTATTTATTCATTTGTAGAGCTTCTATATTTCTGTGATTTCAAATTCTTAGTGTATATTTTTTGGGATCATAAAATTTAATGTGTACAAAATATTGAACAGGTCGTAAGATTGCACGTAATGTGGTTGCCATGGCCACTGGAGATGCACCAGCTGAAGTTGCAACAACCGAGCTGCCTAAGATTTTTAAAACCATTCAAGAAGGGGTACGAAATTATCTTTTCAGCTGGGCTTTGACATTTTGTGGTCCTTGTGGATATTAAGTTGAAGTATTGATATGTATGATATAGTGCAGATGTTTCTTTTATATGTTTATTACTTGATTACTATTAACAATCTCTCTAATGGATTAAAGGAATGAAATTGATCTTTCTTCCGAAATATTCATCATAAATTTATCAAGTATGTCATTTTGCAATTGGGGATGAATCTGGAGAAAAACAGCAGATAGAAAGTTGAAAGGTTTTGGAACTTAAAAGTTGGATTAGTAAAATGTTAACATTATTTGTGTTAAACAATAGTATTATTAGTTTAGTTTTCTGATTGTTTTTGCAGTGGGACAAGATGGAAGACAAGTATGCCACGACTTCACTTGTAGTTGCTGGTGGAGTTGCTCTATGGGGCTCTACAGGGATGATTTCTGTGAGCATAAAATCTTTCTAATATTTACTGCCCTTCAGATTTCATTGCAGTTAAAAGATTAATACTGATCATATCTGTTATATACGAGCTTAAGAGTTATTGATAGCTTGTATGATATTTATTGAACGAAAGTTTAATTTGTGCATTCTGTTTCTGCAGGCCATTGATAGGCTTCCTTTAGTTCCCGGAGTTCTTGAGCTCGTTGGAATTGGTTATTCTGGGGTAAGTTCCACACCTATTACTACTACTATATATATATATTAGTTGAGAAGGCTGCTATCAAGAAATATAGTTGGACCTTTAGTCATTTACATTTATCTTACTGATACAAAACCCTTTGTGTTTGGCAGTGGTTTGCATATATATAGTAGCAGTAATAGGTGTGTTCTTGTATTTCAGGTTAAGATTTATATACCGACTTAGTGTGTGTGTGTGTTGTTATACTTATACAATGCCATGATGCAATTTCAGGTTATGCGAGGATACAATTTGAAGTGGCGGTAGAATCTGAGAAACATTCAGCGGTGCCGCAATGTACAGACGAAGTTAGGACTGTAGGAGAAGCTGTTGGCCATTTCATTTCGTGGCCAAAAAAGCTGGTGTATATATATGATAGCATATTAACAATTTTGTATGAATGCTTAAATTATATTTTGAATGAATGAGAAACAGTTAGTTATCATGTTGTGTCTTTATTGATTGATTGAACGTTGTCATTATTATATTAAATATTATATAAAAAAATATTATATGGTAGTTAATAAAAAAATTCACCGAAATTAAATAGCGCTTTAGAAAGCGCTATTGAAGCTAATTAAAAAAAAATCAACAAAATTAAATAGCGCTCATAAAAGCGCTATTCAAGCTAATTTTAAAAAAAATTAGCGCTTACATAGCGCTTTCTAAGGCGTTATTGAAGTTAATTAAAAAAAAATCAACGCTTGGATAGCGCTTAATAAAGCGCTATCTAACGAAGCGCTATTCAAGTACGCACCTTGCATATCGCCTTTTTGAGCGCTATCTAAGCCTATTTTTAAGCGCTATGCAAGCCTATATTTGTAGTAGTGTTTGTAGTATACCTTAGCTTACCAACCTCATGTCTTATTTATAGTGCAGGAGTCCTAATTCAGCCAGGCCATCGATGACGTAATTTAGAGAAGAATATCTAAATGGAGATCCTTTTCTAATTAGGAATCGTGCTGTGGAGGGAAGTTTCCCTGTTAGCCAAGTGCTCCTAGATATGCAGGAGATAGTTCACGTTCCGAGAGTAATCTATAGGTGGAAGTCTCCTTATGTGATACGTACTCTGTAATAGGCCTTAAAAAAACGTACTCTGTAATATGCTTCCTAGTTGGAAGCAAAGAGCTGCTTAATTCCTGTTCGAAGCTGATTCTCAAGATACTTGCCTTAACAGGTCTTACGGGTATTGAAGATAGTTGTGGGACACGTAGGCCTAACAGGCTATAAGAATTCGAGTCTGTTTGGCAGACTGCATTGGGCGGGCTTAAAATCGCATGGCCCAGATCAGTGTTGAGCTGACGCTAGGGCCTATCTTTCCTCGAGATCATCATGACACATGTACGACACGGATTTGGGACCGTTTAGGTGTATCATCAGATTCCATGCTTGTTACTCAATGGTTTCATAGAGAGATAATGGTCCCTTGGTTTCTAAAGAATATCTGGATACGCATTTATAATCTGTCACATAGAAAGGATTGTGTTTGTGTGCATGTTGATGCGTCCAAAAATCATCCTCCTGTGAGTTCGACCTGCAAAACAACTGTTAGACTGCCAATGACCACCTTTTTGGTGATCGAAGGCACTCCGATGCTTTAGTCAGTAACTATGTTAGAAGAATGATGTAAATTTCGACAAAACTCAATTAAAGTTGCATCGTGTAGATAGGATAGTCGAATCGACCTTTCTTGAATCTAGATGAGAGCCCATTCAGTCCCTTTTCGTCCCCCGTTCTTACCTTTTTCTTTACCTTATATAATGAGTGAACTGATTACTGCATTCAGTTGTGTTCGTGACTTAAGCTCGATTGTCGCAATGAAGGGGGACGTGTATTGTAATGGTTTCCTCCTTCATTGAGATGGGAATGATTCCATCCACCTCCTTCGTAACGGTCCATCAATATTTATGACGACCTAAGCCTTCGTAACAGCTCTCCAGCATTTATGGTGACTTGAGCCACATGTATGTCCATGATCGGGTAACGATTTCATGTATCATCAACTATTCCCCTCTTAGGTAGTGGGCTTGCTAGCGTGGCCACCAACTTGTTAATGATGTTTTCTTTATTTGTTCTTTGAAGTCAATATGACAGGTCATCGAGGTCGGACTGCATGAGTTCGGACAAGATAAAATCATTGGATTCGGGCTGCATGAATTTTGATTAGATGAAGTTTTTTTTTGTGACGAATTATTGTAGTCGAACTACGTGAGTTCTAACCATATGTCGTATCGTAGTCGACTACGCGAGTCCGCTACTAGGAGAATTTCGTGAGTTCGGACCAGATGTCGTTCTGACATCGTAGTCAGTTGCGTTTACGAGGTGGAGTAATTTTCATAGTTCAGTTTCATGAATGCGAACCAGATGAAGTCAGCACGATCAAACTGCATGAATTCTGAGCCAGATGAAGTCAGTTTGACTTGTCTGATTCATCTTCTGTTGGACCTGATTCTATTCGAGCCTATCGAATATGTTTCCTGTCCAAGTCGGATATGTCTCCTGTTGGATTGGATTATACTCAGGCATGTTGGATATGTCTCTTGTCCATGTCTCCATGTCGAACCGGCTTCTAGCCGGGTTCATCCTTTTTTCATTCGAGCCCGTCCTCCGGGTTCGCTTCTATTCAGGCTCGTCATCCAGATTTTTTTCATTCGAGTTCGTCGCCCCAATTCGTTCTCCAGTTTCATCCTCCACGAACTAACTTCCATTCGGGCTCGTCATCCAGACTCGTTCTCCGGATTCATTTTTCATTCGGATTCGTGTTCCAAGGGCTAGCTTCTACTCGGGCTCGTTCTCCAGATTATTTTTTTCGTTCTTTCAAGTTCGTCCTTTTCACTTGGGTAATTCTTTTTTTTTATTCAAGTTCGTCGTTTTGACTCGTTCTCCATTCGGCTCGTGGACATGCAAGCCTACAGACCAGCCAAAGACCAAAAAAACTAACACAACTTTAAACTAATAATAATGTTGCCAATCGAGTTCGTCCTTTTCACTTGGGTTATTTTTTTTATTCAAGTTCGTCATTTTGACTCGTTCTCCATTCGGCTCGTTGACATGCAGGCCTACGGACCTGCCAACGACCATAACAACTAACAAAAATTAATCTAATAATAATGTTGCCGATCGAGTTTGAATCCACGACCTAAGGTCTTCCAAACAACGCCTTTACCAACTCTGGTGATGCTCATTTGATGGAATATTAATTTTGTGTCTTTATATCTAGGTGTGCCTGGATTAATTGTCTACCTCACATGACACAATTTTAGTCATTTTAACCAAAATAAAATATTGAAAATTTTGTTACCATTGATATTGGAAACGACTATGGATGATCGTGACATTATCCCGTCTTGTTGACCAGTTGTGATCAAGCATAAGCTTCTTTTTAGAAAGGAAAGGAAACTCGTTGTTCCCCACAGACGGTGCCAAACTGATGCGTCCAAAGTCGTCCTCCTGTGAGTTTGACCTGCAAAACAACAGTTACACAGCCAAGGACCACCTTTTTGATGATCAAAGGTACTCCGATGCTTAAGTCAGTAAATCTGTTGGAAAAAAGATGTAAATCTGGACAAAACTCAGTTAAAGTTGCATCGTATAGATAGGATAGTCGAATCCACCTCTCTCGAATCAAGTTGAGAGCCCATTCAGTCCCTTTATTCCAGCGTTCATACCTTTTTCTTTACCTTATATAATGAGTGAATTGATGATTGCATTCAGTTGTGTGAGTGACTTAAGCTCCGTTGGCGCAATGAATGGTGCATTTATTGTAACGGTCTCCTCCTTCATTGAGATGAGAGTGATTCCTTTCATCTCCTTTGTAACGGTCCATCAATATTTATGATGACTTAAGCCTTTGTAATGGCTCTCCAGCATTTATGGTGACTTGAGCCACGTGTATGTCCATGATCGAGTGACGATTTCATGTATCATCACATGTATTAATAGAAGTCAATTCAGTAGTAGCAGATAGTTTGGCATTTGTGGCCTAGGGTGAAAACATCTCAAGGTCTCGACGCTGGGCATAGTAGCGATTATCCTGCAGGCTAGTCCTAACAGATAATTCACAAGGAATTACACAAGAGAATTTCCCAAAACATAGAGAAATACTTTAATGTTCAGTTCAAATTATCAAAATCAAAAGTCTCTTACAATATTGAGGAATAACTCTATTTATAGTGCTAAAATAACTTGAATAATAAACAACCTATTCCTAAAAGAAAAAGTAGAATCAAATACTAAAATAACAAGCAATCTATTCCTAAAAGAAAAAGTAAAGCCTAATCCTAAAAGGAAATTGCCTATTCCTAAAAGAAAAAGTAGAATCAAATACTAAAATAACAAGCAGTATATTCCTAAAATAAAAAGTAAAGCCTAATCCTAAAAGGAAACTAAAAAGACTCTTAATTAAATTGAAAGATTACGAATAAGTTATTAAGAAAATAACTTTGAGAGGAAATTAAGAACCCTAGAAATCCTCCCGCATCAGTCGCCCCGGGTGAAAAACTCGTCCTCGAGTTCACAACAACTTCATCGGAATCCTCTGGCGGCAGCCCAGCAGGAAGATCATCTTATATCAGTTCAGAAAACTCTGCTAACTGCTACCACACCTCTGCTGGTAAATCTGGATTCACGTCTGCAACACTATTCCCACAAGGCAGCAGAGCATAGACCACGTTTCCACGCTCAATCTCACCCAAAACCTAGACATAGAAAATATGTTAGTATTATTGGCTATCGGGGTAGGAGTGGTCCTATCCCGACGAGGTGCCAATACAATCTTCGTCCCTTTGATGCTAAGGGAATATGTATTTTTCCGCGCGCCCATAATGAATAACACTGCAATCATACTGCCAAGGCCTGCCTAACAATACATGAGAAGCATCCATAGACACAACATCACACCAAGCATTATCAAAATAATTCCTGCTGATCGAAAAAGACACTAGACATTGCATATCTACTGTTACCTCACTGCCTTTATTCAGCCACGACAATTTGTACGACTTGGGATGACGATCTGTCTTCAACTACAATTTCTGGAGAGCTTTTTCAGACACTACGTTCTCACAACTGCCACTGTCAATGATCATCTTGCAGAATTTATTTGTAACTGTGCAGGTCGTGTGGAAAATATTGGTTCTCAACCAATCGTCCCCTGAATCACCCTGGCCATCTCCATACAACACATCTCCATTTTCATCATCGTCATACACATGCTCTCCAAGCTCCTCAGTGTTGTCTACCATGTCTTCCTCAATCAGGAGATTATTACCCTTCTGAATAGAAGGCTTCCTGCACTCAGTCACTCTATGTCCCTGTTCACCACATCCGAAACATCTAATAGTTGAGTTAGAATTACCAGGCGGTGACTGCTGGGCAGGACAGGATTCTTGAGGGCGAACTGGCCAACTACTTTGATCACTTCTGATCATTGGTCTCCTATTCTGCTGGCTTTCCACAGCAAGTGCACGCTAGCATGCTTCAGAAACGGTCCTCATCGAGTGAATTCGCTGAAATAAGGGTAGAGTGTAGCCGAAAGAAAGGAAGTGATCCTTCATCTTCTTCTTCATCTTTTCCCAATCAGTGATCTTGGCCTTGCCCTGCCTGTCTCATGCTCGCTTCAACTGCTCTCACCATGCAGATGCTTTGCCTTTGAGTTTGATGGCGACCAATTTCACCTTGACACGATCTGGAACTTCCTTATACTAAAAAATACGCTCTAAAATTTACGAATCCTTCATCCTGTAACATAGAAGAAAACTCAGGCAGATCCACTCTGAATCCGAGGTCTCCATGTCGATCCCCCCGACCACGGTGCTCCTAGAGTTGAGCACGATTGTGATACGGGTTTTCGAAACTGGAATCAGAATCGTGATCTTCCATCTCACGATAACCGAAATCCCGCGCCGTTAGACGCCGGGTTAACTCTGCAACTTGCCTATGTAAATCCTCAATCATCACATCCTGAACGCTACGATCACGGTTTGGGGTTTCCTCGTTCGGAACCAGCCCGCGACAACCACGACTACTAGTCATGAAAATTGATGAAATCTCACCCCAAGAAGATGTTGAAGCTCTGATACCAACTGACAACGGGCAGAATAACGATTATCCTGCATGCTAGTTGTAACAGATAATTCACAAGGAATAACACAAGATAATTAACCAAAACACAGAGAAATACTCTAATGTTCAATTCAAATTATCAAAATCAAAAGTCTCTTACAATATTGAGGAAAAACTCTATTTATAGTGCTCAAATAACTTGAATAATAAGCAGCCTATTCCTAAAACAAAAAGTATAATAAAATACTAAAATAACAAGCAGTTTATTCCTAAAAGAAAAAGTAAAGCCTAATCCTAAAAAGAAACTGCCTATTCCTAAAAGAAAAAGTAGAATCAAATACTAAAATAACAAGTAGTCTATTCTTAAAATAAAAAGTAAAGCCTAATCCTAAAAGGAAACTAAAAAGACTTTTAATTAAATTGAAAGATTACGAATAAGTTATTTAGTAAATAACTTTGAGAGCAAATTAGGAATCCTAGAAACCCTCCTGCATCAGGTCTTTTGAAGAATCATCATTACTGCAATGCAAAATCCTTTTTTTTATATTGGAGAGGTCCCGAACTGCTAATATTAGACATTAGCTCAGGGTATCTTCTTTGCCAGCTAGTAGGGTAAAGTCATATCGTACCCCGTACATTGTGTACCAAAATCCTTTTTGGACATTAGTAATTTAGGTTTGACATCTCAAAGTTGCCCCTCCACACTGAAGATATTTTTTTTAAAGCAGTAGGTGGGGTGATTATTTGATATGAGAGCGGCTGGTGTGTGACTATAAAACAAATTATTTTTTTAATTTTTTTTTGTGATGGTTCGAATAACCTGGCTGAAACAAGTGCTTTGCTCGAAGGTTTGAAATAATGCACGGCACATGGTCTTACGCGGGTATATGTGCAGACGGATTCTAGTTTGGTTTGGCAGTGATTTTACAAGGAGATATCTTCTTTGGTCACTTGAAAATTGATAGGAAGATATCTTCGAGGTTTGAGATTATGTGATTTGTGATTTTTTGAATGTTTTCAGGGAAACGATATTTGTCACAGATGCATTGGCAAAGTTAGCTCAAGAGGAAAAGATCACAAGGGAGTTTGACAGAGTTTCACTTCTAGATAGACCGAGGGCTTTGTTAAGGCTAGATAAGAGTAGAGCTGCACATATTCGTAGGAAAGTATAAATTCTTTTACATTTCCACGGGTAAAGTTATAATGTACCCTCGACTGATTTTCAAATCCTTTTGGATAGTAATTAAGGTGTGGCATCCCAAGCCCCTCCATGCTGGATATGAAAAAAAAATAAAGTTGACATGAATTGCAGTTTTACATTCATTTCTCCTGACATTTTTTTCCACAACTTACATTACAAGCCATATTTCCGGCACATTTTCTACTACATTCACCGAAGCAGAAATTATTCATAGCCAGGAAATGAGCTTGTGCTTCAGGAGCAGCCTGAAGTACATTCAAAGTTGCAAGGATGACAAGACAGATGAAAAACATAGTAATGTTTTTCTTAGCCATCTTTTTTTATTCTTGTTTTTTGTTTAGATTTTACTTATTTTCTCTATCTCACAGTTGTAATATATACATGGACAAAATGGATACAAGCTCAAGAGAACAAATTTGTAGGCAGGAGAAGAGGAAAACAAAGACTATGTTACTTATTATACATTATACATAAACCAAAACAATAGATAATCAGTATTTATGTCTAATCCTCTGAGTTCACCGTACATGTCACGTGCCACAAACCTTGTAATAGTTGAGTATACATAGTATTATTATTAATTCTATAGTTGAGTATAGTTGATTAGATTGGTATTATGTTCCATCTTGTTGCATACGATGTCAGCCACCTGTGTTCCGATGGCTGTGCTGGATCATTTACAAGGCATCATTACAGAGTTCTTCTATGGTGATCATCGAGCTAAGAGAACATGGGTAAGTTGATCCAGAGTTTGCTTGCCAGTGTGTGAGGAACATGGCACATGTTGTGAAAGTTTTCTGGTTGAAAGCGTTGTGGAATTTATTAACTTCCATATCGTTATATTGGCTATTTATGTGAGGAGGAAATACTTCCAGGGGAGACTTTCCACGTGGAAAATTGGGGCTCATAATGCCAGTTTCTATGAGACCTTTCGACATCCAAACAACAATGGTAATGAGGTGCGTTGGCCTAGTATTAAACAGATAGTAGACTGCAATTTCAGTTTGCTAGATCAGCAAACAAAGCGAGAGCTCTGCTAGTTTTTGAAGCCAGATTAAAAGACAGCTCATCCAATTTAGATAAACGAGTTTGGAAACCCAGTTTAAATGGGCCCTTCTCATCGTGCTTATCTTATGTTGAAATCCGGGAAAAAGGTTAAGTGGATCCTCTCTGGCACCCTTTATACCCCAGAGGGAGGGGCAATTGAGGATGTCAGACCTTTATTACTTATAAAAATACTAAAATATATCGGGAGCACATTACAACTTAAAGATAAAAAGATAACATAAATAAAGTAAAAGGAAAAACAATAGGAGTGATCGATTTAAAACCTACTATTTTGAGATGAAAATCAATCAAAAATAAAAAATAAAAAATACTTGGAAATTAGGTTTTGCAACCAGGGTAACGTGGCAGAATCAGCCAAATGTGTATCAGCTGAGTTGGTGGAGGTGTGACGGATAGAATCACACGTCACGGATTTGAACCCAGCCAGCGACATGGGGTTGGGGAAGGTTAAGGGGAAAACAAAATAAACGTGTCAGAATCAGGGATGATGATAGGTTCGTCAAGATACGTATAAACCTTCCCAAATTATGATACATCTCTCTGGTTGCAAAATCCTAGTTCTCCAGCAAAGTTCGAAGGATTGATCATTGAGAAAGGGTTTGTGCTGGTCATTGGTTGGGCTTTTCTTTTTCTTTTTTTACCATCTCTCTGGTTGCAAAATCTTAGTTCCCTAACTGCCTCCCTCACCCCTTAGTAGGTCCGCTACTACCAGTCGAGCCTCCTACTCTACTTCAAACTTGGTTTACCCGAGCTAATGGTACTACACGAGTTAGAACGCTATACAATCTCACTCCAGTGTTTGCTATCTGAATCTTTTTTTAATATGTAAAAGGGTAAAGTCATAATGTACCCCTATCATCGATTCATTTAAGCCGTTTAGGCTATTATAATAAAGGTTTCGAAAACCATAGCTCCCCACCCCCATAAGGGGTTAGTTTAGATAATACGTTTCATACAATACACATAACAAGCCCCTTGTGCATTTTTCTCTTTATATCCCAATGGAAGTAATTAAATATTCTTCCTTTGAATCTTTTCTAAATTAAAATTTCTTCTCAGATGAAAGTTTCCAAAAGGACTTCTAAAAAGCCGCCCTAAAAGCCGGTTTAACCTTCCATGACCGTGAATTCCTCTCATCACCAAATAGATTACAAAATATGGCATATATAGGTATTGCTAAATGCTAATAAGTTCCCCTCCCAATTGCTGTTAGTCATATTTCCTACTCTTCTCCAAAATGGCCGACGACATATCGTGTATTGATAAGAAAGAGAAAATTAAAACAATCAAAATTTTATCATCAAATAAGTATAAAAATTTGCAACAGACCATCGCTCTCCACATTTGTATGGTTTCTTTGTTCGAAATAATGCTTTGGTTTCTTCTGGTACGTCTTGGTGAAACTCCCACAGTGTCTTATATGTTGGTAAGCTCTTCTCAATACTTCTAAATCATGATCGTAGCTAGGGATCCAAATCTTTAAACTTGCTTGGACATTTCATCTTTGATTTTTCTCCTGTAAAGTTCATATTATAAGATTTTTCAATAATTTGGGTCCAAATGTATGATTCGAGTTTTCTTTACCATGCTAGCTATATCTATATCTATATCTATATTATAAACCAAAATGGCATTTTACTACGGAAAATTCTAGGGGTCGAGGGAGGGAGCGAGGGATGGGTGGTAGCTACCCATCCGCCCCGAGATAAGCGCCATCTCGCATCTCCAATCCGATGCGCTTATCTCGAGGCGGATGGGTGGTTACCACCCATCCCTCGCCCCTTTCCCTCGCTCCCTCCCTCGCTCTGTAGCAAAGCTCTTTTACTACACATCCCTCTATCCTACGTGGTATGGTTGTAAGCACAAAAATTGAGAAGTTGTTAATGGTGGAGATTCATTATCATCAATGACATTATTTGTAAATAAGATGTATGGAGAAGGGCAATAGAAAATGGCCAAAAAAAATGAAAAAAAAATCAATTATGTGAAAATTTATGTGGTGGAAAAGAAATTTTTTACATTATTTTTCTCAAAATGCAAAAATGTCATAATTATCTACTCAGCGCTATTGAATTTGGCAAACTTGATATCGTTGAAGATCTTTCAAATGAAACAAATGATTAATACAAATGCTTAAAATTTTAAAATATGTATTTTATTATTAAAAAACACAAGATTATATGCATTTTAAAATATGTGGACAAATCAAATTGGTATATAAAATTAAGGGGCAAAAAATAATTTAAAATGTAAAATTATATGTTAATAAAACCCGATTTTTCCCCTATAAAAAATAGCTAATTAGATATTACTCAAACATTAATTATTATTGCAGTCTCTTTCAAGACTAACAGTCAATGTGTATTGATTGTCAAAAAGCTCATGTTGATTATCAAAATGTCCTTCAAACAATAAACCATAGATGAACCTTGAGATACAAACATGTATCTTGAGGAAAAATTACTAGGTCGAATTTTTCATGTATCTTCAGAAAAGTTCTATGAATAAAATACAAAACTAGACCTTGTTATACGAATCATCTTGAGAAAATAATTAAAAGAACTTTTTTCTTCCTCATAGCAGACAAGAGAGGTTTGGGTTGCTGATGGCTAATAGCAGTGGTGGGAAAGAAAAATAAAAAACAGAAATGAAGGGAGAGGAGGCGAGGTGATTGTCAGTCTCACAGAAAACAGAGGGAAAGAGGAAGGGGTGGGGCGAAATGGCATCATTGGTGGGAAAATCGCAACTAACCCAAAATATTTTCAAAAGTAAGTGAGGGCACACACTTGCCCCCACATAGATCCGTGCCTACTTTAGACTCCAATTTTCATAAAATATTTTTAAATGATCATTATGCCCTTCTTATATTATTAATGTGAATGTTCACCTTCCCTTATTAAACATAAAAAAAAAAAAAAATAGATATACCCACTCAAACTGCCTTGAGATCACTAAACAAGCCGTGATGAGGGGGTACATCCAATTTTTATAGGTTTGAAGATTAAATGTAAAATCTTGAATTGATAAGAAGGGCAAAGTAAGCATGTCAATAAAGTTCATGAAAATTGATGTATAAAGTAAAGTTTGTATTTTAAAAGTTAGATTGGTCGTAATATTTGTTGGCAAAAGTTAAATAACCCTAAATAAATAAATAAAATTATTTAAATAACAAACATCCAATGGTGGATGTGACCCTTACAAACAACACTAACATCAACAAGCAAGACATAACTGAAGCAAAAATACATTTAAAGCACTAAACATGGAAAACCAACTTAGCTGATACACCTTTGGCGATTAAAAGGATATATATGGATCTCCTCACTGGCTTCTTGAGTTCTTGACAACAACTTGAGATTTTCCATACTTGAGTAGCACGATGAAGTTAACTCCTGTACTCGATGTCGAAACTTTCCGGTTTCTCCATACTACCATTCAAAACTTGGAGAGTTAATATAACAGTAATGGATTGAACACTAAATCCATCCCAAAATATAATTTTCTTAAGGAAATGTAAGTTTCCAGTAATCAGTATAGAAACAAAACACACAAGAAAACTATTTTTTTTTTAATCCCTTAACCCCTCCCACCCCAGATGCTTTTGACTGGGATCGACCCTGTGATCTAGTGATACCATCTGCCACTGCTCAACCACTGAGCCATCACACATTTGGCAACACACAAGAAAACTCATCTCGGTGAATGGAGAATGCAAAATCAAGTGAATTCTTTTACAAGATGGTGAAAATTTTTCCCCCAAATTAAAAGAATCTCACACCACACTGAAAATCCACACTAGAAATCAAAGTTAGAATTAGTTTTCGACAACATGCATCATCTAGGAACAAAAGAAGTCAAAACATCATTCAGACTACAAAGAGATCAACAAAACGAGAAAAAAAATTAAAAAATTTCCCAAAGGGAGTAGATGATTTTTCCTCCTCAGAGAAAAGTAGTTATAACCGCAGGAGAGACTTTTTGTTTTTTCGTCAATGAATCAACATTACACCAAATTGACATATTTGTAACAACTCAAAAAAAGTATCACTGTTGTGCTATAACAATTCGCCAAAAAGTTTCACACGGTTTTACAAATGATTTGATACAATAATTGGATCACCATGATTAGTATGGTGCTGCAAGTGATCATATTCTTGGTGATTCAATTTATTGTATCACTTTATTTGTGAAGTTGTTTTTTAAAATTTTACCTAAATTTAATTTTGACTTAAAATTGTTTGGTAGACTGTTACAAAACTGTCCATTTGGTATAATACAAATAATACTTATAACATGAAGATATAAGTTCGTATATAAACTTATAATTCATGGTTGTGATTTGAGATTTAAAGTTACCCTTCAATTCCCATACCCAATTTTTGAATTTTTTTTTTTCTCTTTTCTTATTGTTGATGGTAATTAGACATGTAAAAATGAAATAATTAAAACTTAAGATTGATGATAAAATGTTACTGTTTAAAAAAAATCTTTTCAAAATAAATAAATTATACAATTTTATTAAAATTTGATCGTGCCAACGACACGGATAATATATTAACTTATTTATATGTTGTAATATTTTTTTTTTTTTGAAAGACAAGCGCGGGGTGTAAATGGGCTCCCCAGACCACAGAAAAAATAGAACCGTTATATGTTGCAATATTTTTGAATCTCAGTACTTATTAATTTATATTTTATGTATTAGTCAAGTTTGACAATCAAACTTTATTTTCTGTATATGTATTATGTTTAGCGTTGTCCTACATTTATTTATAATATTCATGCTGGCATGACAGGCTGGTTTGTTAATGGGACCCTCGGTCATGTGGCAAATTGAAGACTTTTTAACGTTTCTTTTTCCTAGTGAAGCACCTATTATACTTCAAACAGTGGGAATGGTTGGGATCATGATGTATCTATTTCTGCTTGGAGTAAAACTGGACTTGGGTATTATTAAGAGGTCGTCAAGAAAGGCATGGGTAATGGGCATTTTAATGTTCATTGCTCCATTGATTCTTACGGTGCCTTTGGCTATCACCCAACAAAAATCTCTTTCTAAATTGAAACCGGAAAACATTGCTCCTGATGACCTTATATCCTATTCGGATTACCTAATGAGAGATCAACTCCCGATGATTGCACTATTGTCCACCACATCCTCTTTCCATGTTATAAGTTGCTTTTTGAGCGACCTCAAGATGCTTAACACCGAGTTAGGACGCTTAGCTACTTCCGTATCTACAATCAGTGGCATGTGCAGTTGGATCATAGTAACAATCGGTTTATCAGTAGATCAAAACATTAATAAAGGAGACATACAAAAAATTCCTTTCTTTTTGCTTTCTACTGGTTTCCTTATCATATTAATCACAGTTTTTCTAAGGATGTATGTGCTTTGGGTTATCAAACGGACTCCCAAAGGTGAAACCATAAAAGAAATACATTTAGTTTCCATATTTCTTATGGTTCTTGGAACTGGATTTCTTGGCGAGTATTTTGGTATGCGATCCTGGTTTGGACCTATGGTATTTGGCTTGGCTATACCAAATGGTGAACCTATTGGATCAGCCATGACAGAAAAGTTGGAAAGCATTATTTCTGGATTATTCTTGCCGACGTACTTTATATATTGTGGTTTCAACGTGAACATTGGTATGTGGAAAAATTTTCCCACTGCCCCTTATCGTGTTTTGCAGTTTTCAACACTTTCTTTGCTTGGGAAGTTTTGTGGGATTATCATCCCTAGCCTCTTCTACAAAATCTCATTCAAAGATGCTGTCACACTTGCCCTAATATTGAGTACTCTTGGCATATTCGATTTAACACTTTACACTGACGCTCTTATAAGGATGGTACGACTACTCTTACCTTATAAGCACTAATGGTTTCAATTTTCTTAACATATCTTGCTATAGTATAGTGTTTCATTTTTAAATATATTTCATAGAAAGTCCAAAATCAGAAGGGGCGCGGAGGGAGGAGGAGCCGTGTACTTGAGGTTGAAGATGTCACGTCCCCCTA
This sequence comes from Berberis vulgaris, assembly GCA_963556465.1. NCBI lineage: Eukaryota > Viridiplantae > Streptophyta > Magnoliopsida > Ranunculales > Berberidaceae > Berberis > Berberis vulgaris. Next base: position 81,262,596 of record OY747132.1, on the reverse strand, counting down.
TTTTAATTTCCTAGTCTATGTTCACCTTGAAGAAACTCGTTTGGTGAAAAACCAAAGTTTTACACTCTTTCACCTTCATTTTCTCCCTTTTTCACTCCTTAACTCCATTTGGTTAGAACATGTACCATATGGTCAGAAACACCACATCCAACATCAAAGACAAGTATAATACTCGAGTAATGTGGATCAGAAATTGACTTGATGATGAGAGGGGATTGGTTTTGTGGAATTCCATAGGAAGACTTGCTCAAAATACAAGTCTATACTTGAGTAATGTGGGAAGCAAAAGGATAAGTTGAGAGTGTTGTTCTTTTCACCCATGTTTACTAAAAAAAAAAAAAAACCCTCCACATAGAGTTAGTTTTCTATGAAACACCCCAATAACTAAAAACCTTTTCAACAAGCAAAAAATCAAATGTGGGTAAATACCCATTTGATTCACCTTCTCCAATCCGAGAATGGAGAGGCTTTGTATTGGGCACGGGACGGGATGGGACGAGATATACCCATCCCGTTCATATGGGATCGGGACGGGATGGGATCAGCGTGTTGCCTGTGACTGCTACGAAGGTTATCATCATATAAGAGCGTGAAAAATAACTTTTTTATAATTAGATATAGATGTGGCATGCAAATATAATGGTAGCCACTAAATCCCCTAACAATGAAGTCGAGTGGGCTGAATTTTAGAAAATGACATGATAAATGAGACCCACTAAGATTATTGTGTCGCTGTGATGGTCTCCCAACTGATTTTACAATTTCATTACTGTGGGAAACAAAATTCATGGTTCCTTGACAAAATGACATTTCATCTTTTGTTAGGGAAGAAATATAGACCTATTGGTGATGCTCTAACATATTCATAATGGTTTACCATCAATACATATATTGTAATTAAAAAAAATTATTTTTACAGCCCGGGGCATCTCAAATTCTTGGCTCCGCCCCTCAATGTTCCCTTCTGAATATGTATTATTAGTTAATTATTATTTTTCATCTTCACCTGGATATTATCAATATATGGAAGTTAAATAATTAGAGCCACTTTTATTGGGAATTCAAGCAACAATCTGCTATCTTTCTCTTACTTAATGAATATTTATTTCTTGAAATAACATTTCTGTTACCACTGCAAACACCATGAGTTTTTGTCAGTCATCTGTAAGTTTATATGAATAAAAATAAATAAATAAATAAAAATATTAATAATAAATATTAAAAAATTAGCTCAGGACGGGACGGGATTGGCGGGATTGAAAATCTTCATCCCATCCCATCCCATTCTAGATCGAGACGGGACGGGATCGGGATGAAATTATTCAAACCCATTAAGACCCAGAAAAATCGGGACGGGATCGCGGGATGGGATGCCCACCCCTACTTTGTATGGTATGCTTGTATTATGTAAATTTTTTTTTTTAAACCATCTCTTTATTTTGTCAAAATGACTAACCTACATGCGGGTCAATTTATTCTCAAAATTACTTTCCTACATCATTTTTTTATTGTTGGACGACTGATTTTGATCATTCTTTTGAAATGACTAACATTGATCTTTGTTTTATTCTCTGAAAGATCAAATTGGTTCATTTTAGTAAGGTTCATAACCCTTAATTTCATTAAAAAAAAAAAGGAGTTGCTACGTGTACGTGTACTCGACTATTAAACTCAGTTGCACCAACTCTTTGTTTCACCGATATTTTGGGATGCAATAAAAATTTTACTTTAAAATATTTACAATTGAAATCATCTGTACAAAATCCTCAATTAACAACATGAATAATCTTTTTTCCGTGTAAGTAATTACAAGAGAGGTTTTTTGGTTAACAATGCGTGGTTGGGTACACGAAGTATTTAAAAAAATTAAATCTAAAAACTAAAGTTGGGGTTTTTAGGTTAAAGATGAAGGAGAATTTTTAGTTTGGGCGAGCGTGTGATTTGAATGTTTTTAGAATTATAAGCCCATACATGGAGTGTTTTTTAGTAAATAATGATTTTAAGTAAAACATGGGGGTATAAAAAAAACTCAAACTTTGAGAATAATAAAGCAAGTAGTCAAGTACAAGATTCGAGCCTTTTATAGGAAAAACTATTGTCCGAGTGCGATTTTATTATTACCCATGTTTTTTCTTAAGACAAATCATGCTTCTAACACTGGGAAAACTTCGTTGTTGTCATTTGCAGAGCATTTCAGTTGAAAGTTATACATGGTTATATATGTTTGCATTAATTATGGCAGCAATCACTTCACCTTTGGTTCGTTTGCTTTACAAACCTTCGAGGAAATATGTTGCTTCCAGAAATCGTGCAATCCAAAACGTCAAACACAATACTGAATTACGCATGCTGGTCTGCATTTACAACGAACAAAATGTACCCACCGTGGTCAATATTCTCGAGGCATCAAACCCAACTAAACAAAGCCCAATTTCCATATACCTTCTCAATATTGTTGAGCTACAAGGTCGCTCAACCCCACTTTTGATTTCCCACCAACCAAATGACAAGGCAACTCACAAACCTTCCCAATCGGATCACATAATCAATTGCTTCAAAATCTACGAGAAACAGAACCACGGTGCTGTGACCTTACATGCTTTCACAGCCATAACACCTTTAGTGTCAGCCCACGACGATATATGCTCAATGGCACTTGAGAATAAAACGTCTTTCATAATCATCCCATTTCACAAGCAATGGGCTGTAGAGGGGATTAAGGAGTCTTCCAAGTGTAGGAATGCTAACCAAAAGGTGATTGATAAGGCACCATGCTCGGTGGGTATTTTGATCGATCGTGGGAGGTTGAACCCTGGCAAATCAGTCATTTCCTGTTGGACAACTTATATCATTGGTGTTATCTTCTTAGGTGGTGGTGATGATCGAGAGGCATTGTATTATGCCATGCGGATGGCTAAACATCCAAACATTCATTTGACTGTGCATCGTATTATTCCCGCTAACACCATGGTAGATGACATAAATGAGAAGATATTGGATGACAATATGATCAATGGTTATAGACTTAGTAACGTCGTCAATGAGCACAATCTGTATAAAGAAGAATTGATAAAAGACGGATTTGATACACCTGGCGTGATCCGGATGGTGGAAAGTTCTTATGACCTTATAATTGTTGGAAAACGTCAAGATAATTACTCATACCTACTTTCTGGACTTACTGAATGGAACGAGTACCCTGAACTTGGATTTTTCGGAGACATGTTTGCTTCATCAGACATCAAGGGCAGTTGTTCAGCATTGGTGGTGCGACAACAGTCTTAAATGGAAAGATAACAATATTGAAGTAGTAGCCTCAATAAAGAATAAATCATTTACTTGAAAAAATCTTTTACATCAGTCCGGGGTACATGACGTACCCGATAAAAAGAACCAGAGGACATACATCATAGCAAACCCAAAATAAATACTGATCAAACCCCTAGATCAATGCCTGTACTTGCTGTTATTTTTCTTCATTCTAGATGATCTTCGAGAAAATACCTTGATGTCTTTAAAGTCCGTCGCATCAAATCTTTTCGATAATCGAAGTTGATCTGTCTTTAAACCTGACACTAATCTTGACCTAATGGTGTATTCATCTAAATCTTCTTCTTCTAAACTAATTGTATCTGAAATGTCGGTATCGGTCGCCATTTCGGATTCACTGGCCTTTAACTTCTCTCAAATGATAGTCTCTCCCTTTTCAATCCCTCTAGATTGTGGCTTGCCTCAAGAATTGGGTGCAAAGGTTGGAGAGAGTGAATAGAAATTGAAAGTCTCCCATGTGAAGTACTTGGTTTTTATCAGTTTGTTGTTTCCTTAGAGGGTAAGGTGCATGGCCTCCCACTTGTACTTAAGTTCTTAACACATGCATCATAATAAAGGTACGGTAGACAAATAGGTCCATCTTTTTTTTCTTTTTCTTTTTTTAATTAGAACCTCCAGTGGGGAGGGACAGCTATGGGATGCCAGACCTTTATTACTCGAAAAAAAAATCGTGTACATATGTCGGGAGTACATGACGACTTTACCCAAAAGAAAATTAAACAAATGGACACATATCCTAAAAAAAAGAAAAATACCTAACTCAAAGCGACCTAAATCCAAATAGTTCTTAAGAGAACTTAGCAAGCAACACCAGATACATATTGTGCACCTTGAGCAACATCACCAGAAGCAGCTTGAGTAGCTTGAAGTAGAAACCCTTAGCACTCTGCATCTTACACTAAAAATTGCAAATTGCAATGTGCAAAATTTGCAACTAACAAAAACAGGCAGCAAGTTTTGTAAACAACACAGGCAGCAAGGAGTACTCTGTAAAAACTGAGCACTCTTGTCACAGGCCAGAGACTCCAAAGAGCATTCTTTGCAATCCAATTCCTTCGAAAACAGGACAGCCATTAAATCCGCAACACGTTGTCCTCACCAAGAAACCTTGCACATAATTTTCACTTGCACTACTTGGACTCAAAATTGTACTTACCACTTGATCATGTAAACATCTTTCAACCACAAACCAACATTTTAAATTGCAATCCAATTCCTGCGAAAACAGGACAGCACCATTGCAACACCTGCATATTCTGCGAAAATAAGACATCACCTGCATATTTTGCTAACTCACAAGACAGCAGTAAATAACGTTGCCCGAGCAGCGGCAAATTCCGCAACAACAGGCTCGCTGTCCTTCCAGGCCACACCCCTGAAAAGCAGGTCCCAAAAGAACACACTTTGTCCAGTGAGACAGAGCACTCTGTCCAGCGAGACAGAGCACGCTGTCCAGTTTCCAGATCAATCAAACTAACAAGGGACTGCACCCAGATAAGGCGTTCCTTCCCCAGCGACCACTCCGTATGACCCTTATCTCTGCGTTGAGCTGAAGACAAAGAGCTGCACTCTATCCATTCTGAAACAGAGTTTGTCCCCTGTTGGTCCAGAAAATAGCTCCACCAATTCCTCACCAAAGCTGCAGCATTCTCCCCGAATTGTATCCGGCGACCTTCAGACTGCCATAAACGAATTATACCAGTCATATAACATTCGGAAGTCTAAGATATATCGTCTTATTCTTGTCAAGAATAATTAAGGACTTTATTCTTTTAGGGAGCGATCCCCACGAATAAGTTCGAGACATATTTTTCGCTTGAGCCAATCTTGCCAAAGCGTCCGCCACTGAATTAGTCTCCTTGAACATGTGGATGCAATGCCACCCCAAAGCCTTATTCATCTCTCTTATCTCCCTCCACCAATTGCTCAGAGACCAAGGAATCTCCAACATTGAGTCCGTCTGAATGACACATTTACGAATACCCTGATCAACACAAAATCTCAAGCCTTCAAGCAAGGCCCTCGTTTCTGCAGAATTGTTTGTTCCTTCCCCAAAAAATCATTGTTTGGCCGCCACAAAGTTACCATCTTCGTTTCTAATAGAAAATCCTCCAGAAGTACTCTTTTCCCAACAAGATCCATCTACATTAAGCACATACCATCCCATAGGAGGAAACTTCCAATACACCGCCCGGGGAGGAATTATTGCTAATTTTTTTTCCTGTATACCCAATCTCGTGAGCAATGCCCCATTGGTTTCCTTTGATTTAGGATTAGAAAATTTTGCTACACATTTTATCCAGTAATACACTTTAATGATCACATAGGTTGACGAACACTCATTTTCGTCATAAAGTTTTCTGTTTCTCTGAATCCATATTTCCCAGAGGATAAAAAGAGGAGTGAGATGAAGGAGTATACTTGATAATGAGGATTTATTCGCCTTCCTAAACCACGCCTTTAGCATGCTATAGACTTCAATCGGTCTATTTAAATGTATATCAAAAACCAATTTGAAATGTCTCCACACCCTGCTTGCTAACTCACCCTTTAAGAATAGGTGTTTTGTGGTTTCCTCTGCAGATTGAACACAACATCCACATTTAGAAGCCAACTGGAATCCAATTCTTCTAATTTCTCCATCTACGGGTATAGCCCTTTTAATAATCTTCCATGTGAAAACAGAAATTTTAGAAGGCAAAAGAGGGTGCTAGAGCCAATTCCAGAAGTCATCAGGTGTCCCCCTACCACCTAAAATTTCACATACAGAGCTGATAGAGAACATACCATCATTATTAGGTATCCATATTCTAGTGTCTTGATCACCATCATCACCTTTCACAATTGTTTTGTATGCCTCTTGAGCTTTTCTTTGCATTCCCGGGGTTAAATTTCTGAAGTTCTTCCTGCACATTAGCCTTAGGGAAGGCCAAGTATCATTTGTCTCCTCTTCCCCATATCTAAGAAAGATTTCATCCTTAGCCCATTGTTCCTCAAAGAAACTAACGCTACCCCTAGTGATCCTCCAAGTGGAATGTTCCACTATAAAAATTTTATGCACCATCAACTCTTTCATAAGCGGGGAGGCCCTAGCTTTAAGCTCTTGTTTTCGGATTGGTATCCCTGCCTTCAAATATTTTTTCCTTACTAAATTTGCCCATAAAGAGTTGGTGTTTATCAGATTCCATAGTGATTTAACTCGAAAGGCTGTTATAGTATCATCTAGACTTCTAACATTTAAGCCACCTTCCTCCTTAGTCACACTGATTTTATGCCATGCAATCCATTTTCGTTTATGTCGCCCTTCATGATCTCCCCAGAAAAAATCTGCAATTATTTTCTAAATAGATTGTAGGACCTTCATAGGTACCACAGTAGCTGCTATAGTGTAAATCGGCATAGACAATAAGACATGACGGATCAAAGTTAATCTGCCCCCTGGCGACAACAGTCGGGATTTCCAGCCTTGAATTCTATTTTGGATCTTATTTACCAAATCATCATAGAAAGTAATTATGCATCTGCCTTGGTAAATGGGAACTCCAAGATATGTGAACGGAGATTGTTTGTAGGAGAAGCCTGTCCAAAGTTTGATCAAAATTATTTTTTTGGCACTGACTTTCTCATCAATCATGAACGAACTTTTCACAGTATTAATTTTCTCTCCTGATGCCCGACAATATCTATCTATGAACTTCATACATCCTGTGATGGATTTTTTCCTGCCATTCAAGAAAACCAGTGAATCATCAGCATATAAGAGGTGAGTGATCGGGGTTGCCGCCTTAGGCGTGTGATAAAATCCAATTTCCCCTCTACAAAAAGCTCGGGCGAGTCCTCTACTTAGAACCTCTGCTGCTATAACAAATAGAAGGGAGGAGAGAGGGTCACCTTGTCTAAGACCTCTAGAAGATCTGAAATACATGTCATACCTGCCTTGCATCAACACCGAGAATCCACAATGAGTTACGCATTTTTGATATCAGATGACATATTCTGTTATTAAAACCAAATTTACGAAGAACCGCCAAGAGATATCCCCATTCCATTCTGTCACAGGCCTTTTCCATATCCAACTTGAACATGACGTTGTTCCCAATCACTTTTTTGCCAATCTCTCTCATAAGTTATTGTGCCAATCCAATGTTTTCTGAGATAAGTCTCCCCTGTACAAAAGCCCCCTGCTCTAAAGATATAATATTTGGGAGTATCTTACCCAATCGCACACTAAGGATCTTACTAAAGATTTTATAGACCACGTTGCACAAACTAATAGGCCTAAAATCTGAATAAGATGCAGGCTCATCAATTTTAGGAATAAGTGCCAAAAAATTGGAAGAAAAACTACCTGGCATCGCTAGGCAATCATAGAATTCCTTCGCGGCCTTCCAGATATCCAGCCCAATAATGTCCCAACATCTGTGAAAGAAACCAGCTGTAAAACCATCCGGGCCAGGTGCACTATCATGTGGAATGCTAAGAACTGCTTTTCTGACTTCCTCTAAATTAGGGGACTGCATGAGGGAATCACAATCCTCCTCCCTTATCAAGCTCGGAATGCACTCCATGAGTTCTAGATCCTCTTTGTATCCTTCTGATGAAAGCAAGGATCCAAAAAAATTATTCGCTTCCAACATAATATCTCTCGGATCAGTGAGTAAATTCCCTGCCCTATCATGGATTTTTGTGATCGCCCTTCTTTTTTGTTTGGATTTGACGGAAGCAAAGAAAAATTTAGTGCAAGCATCTCTTTCTTTGAATTCATTTTCACCTGATATTTGTTTCTAGTAAATTTCTTATCTTATCAGCGCCATTTTGAGTTCAGCCTGACATCTATTCAGATTCACCATATCATTTGTATCCCAACCCTGCATTAAACTGAATTCCAATCTAGCAATATCATCCTCCAATCCTCTAATGGTACTGAAAATATTAAGAAAAGTTTCTCTATTCCATATTTTCAGGGCTCCCCTGAGGCACTTGAGTTTAATTGCCACTGTATACATAGCCTCAGTACCATTTACTGGAGCATTCCGGTTTCTGTCCCCAAATCCCAAAAAATCATCATGAGAAAGCCACATATTTTGAAATCTGAATAGGGACATACTTGCCCTCTGTGACAAAGGCAAAGAAAGAAGCAATGGAGCGTGATGAGAGCATGCTCTCAGTAGATGATCAATCCGAGAATGCTGCATACGAGTAATCCAGTCTGAATTCCCCAAAAAATGATCCAGTCGTGCCCATGTTCTGTCATCACCTCTTTGGTTGTTACACCAAGTATATTTAGGCCTTCAAATCCACAATCTGCAAGCCCGCAACTCGAGATACAACTAGAAAATTCCGACATTGCCTGTTGATTAGGTGGACGTCCGCCTAATTTTTCTCCACCTTCAACAATGACATTGAAGTCACCTCCAATGATCCAGGATTCATTCATACCCATTGCAATGTGCTCCATGTCCTCCCATAAGCTTCGTTTCTCCTGTATTGAGCATTTTGCATATACGAAAGAAGTGTAGAAAACGATACAGGAAAACAGGATTGTAACCTTACAGTGAATCAATTGGTCGGTGCAAAATAAAATATCCACTTGTAGGTTATTATCCCAGAAGAGCCATATTTTTTCGCCAACATCCTCATTCGTTGCAAAGCAAGACAGACTCACCTTGCCTGCAATCTCCATGTGTCTTGTAGCTTGAATCATGGGTTCCGCAATGGCAAGTAGCTTAACATTGTTTTCTTCAACCAGCTTTTTTAATCTGCTTCGGGTCGCCCGGTTACCAACTCCCCGTGCATTCCAGAACATAATATTATCTATCATTATGGATACCTGGGGTAATCATGTTTCGTGTCACTCTCCTGCTCCCTCCCGCGGGTCCATTCTTTAAACCCTTCTTTTTGCCTTTCGCCTTATCTTCGTCAAAATGATGACCTGACTCTACCATGTTATTAGAAGACGTATGTGCATCCGACTCTTCATCCGACAATGCATGAATTCCTGACTTGTTGCCTCTTGCCTGCACCTGCAAATTCTGTGCAATTACTACTACTTCCTGTGCTTGTTTAATATCGGCCTGCAAATTCTTGGGCTGGAATTTTCCTGTTTCCTGCGGGTGTTGCAGGAATTCAGCACTCTGTTTCAGCATTGAACAAAACTCATGTTGTTCGGTGTTGTCTAAAGCATTTGCCCCTGAGTTCGTCGAAACTCGGTTGTGTATTCCTGAAGCAGAATGTGTCGTACTGTCCCCTATTCTATGCTGCCCCGCAGCCTTGTTTGTATCCCCTGTTTTGTGTCCACCTGAATCAGAAAGTACCGTGTTGTCCCCTGTTCTGTGCTGCCCCTCATCCCTGTTTGTATCCCCTGTTTTGTGTCCCTCGCTGACCTTATGTTGCTCCCCTGAATTAGTCAATTGCTGGTCCTCTATTTCAGCACTAATAGTATGATCTTGTGCACTAATAGCCTTATCTTCGTCAGATTTTGCTTCATCACATGTCTCCTTCAACGTTACCAGTTTGATCTCACTACTTGTATAACCAGCCCCTGTAATATATCGTGGGTATTTTCAGCGCTATCCTTAGTCCCCCTTGTTTTTTGTTCCGCAGTCTTGCATGCTTCCTGGATTTTTTGTTTTTCTTCATAATCCACCCCAACTCCTTCCGAATTTTCTTCCGCAAGAACCCCGAATTTGTTAGACGATATCACATTGTCGGATTCCTCTCCCCTTGTTTTCTTCATGATTTCTTTTTCATGTGCACTACTCACCTCTACGCCTTGCGAATTTTTGGCTCCGCTAGTTCCTATGATTCCATTATCTTTCATCGCTTTTTTGGCAACCGGGACATACATTTGTTTTGGGACTTGAGGCTCTTGTTTCTCTTGCACCGAAGTTTGTCTTTGCTTTGCCTTGTCTTGAAATTTAGCTTCTTTATAGGATTTTCCCACAGCTTTAGTTTGATCGCTCTTCTTTCCAACCAATTTTCTACAGTAATCCTTCTCATGCCCAATTAGGGAGCAATGGGCACAGTATTTGAATCCTGGATACTCAAATTTTTGCCAATATCCTCCATATTTCGGACTCTCAAGCCATATCTTATGTGGGAGAGGTTTTGAGACTTCCATCTCAACACACATACGTGCGACCTTTGGACGAGCAAAGTATCTAGTACCATCATCAATCCGAAGAAAGTTACCGACGGAATCTCCAATCGCCTTCATGATTGCCGGGAGAAAAAAGGCGAAAGGAAGATTAGGGAGTTCAATCCATAATGGTGCCAATTTCAGATCCGCCCGTAGACTAAATCCTGGATGCCAACGAAAAATTTTATATCGAACTCCCCGAATCGTAAAGGATTCCTTGGATAAAACTTTCTTGACTTCTTCTTCAGAATGTAAATAAACCATCACATGCCTAGGATCAATTAGACCCATTATGAACTCTCCGGATATCCCCCAAGATCTATGAATGGAGAGAGTCTAGCGAAGACCTAAAACTGGAGAACTTCATAACGACAATATGATTTGAAACATGAGACTCACCTCGTGCAACATCCGAGTCAGATAGCCTCAAAGACGGACTTCCGTCTTTCCTAAAGGTCGTGGAATCCGTTGGCTTGTCATCAAGGTCATCCTTCATCGCCTTTCCTAGAACCTCCGCAAAAGAACGTCGAGAAGATCCATCATCCTCCTTGCCAGCCGCAGAGGCAGCCCCCTTTTCTGGCTGTGTCGCCTCCATGAAGATCTATTCGCCTTCACTAACAGACTGGATCTATAACCTGGAAGCATAATGAGGAGATGCTAACTCGATAAACCCAGCCAGCCCTTGATTGCAAAGATCAAATCGAAGTCCAGGAAAACCAGGAAGCAATCGACCAGAACCTGTAAACCGTCCAGGCAACCAATCGTCCTGGACAATCCATCCAGCAACTCAAACAGGAATCAACAATCCAAGAACAGTCCGACCAGGAATCAAATCATCCAGGAAAGATCGACCAGGAACCAAATCGAGCAGTCCCAGGAAACCAAATCGTCTAGGAAGCAGTCCCAGGAAACCAAACCGTCCAGCCACTCGTCGGCCAAAAGGACGTCGGCGACGCAGGATGCGGCCGGTCGACCTAGGGATGGCGGCAGCGGCTGTAGGGTTAGTGCTAATCAATGGTGGAGATGGTCTCCCAAGATCTTGGAACGATTAAGATTAATTGAAAAAAAAACTGAAATTTTTTCCAGTTTTGCCCCTGAATTTGCCTCAGAGCAGAGCTCTCTCCCAAAAATATATTTAGTTGAAAAATTAAAATATATTTAGGTCCATCTCCTCTAGAGGTTTAACCAAAAATATATTTATTTGAAAAATTAAAAATAAATTTAACAAATTATTCATATGTGAAATATTTTGTTAGTTTAGTTGTATTATCTTGGACACTTCATCAATTTGACATTTTTGTAACAATTCCCAAATCGGTAACACTTTTGAGCTGTAACAGTCCACCAAATAATTTTAGACATTTTCACAAACAAAGTGTTACAAGTGACTATTAAAGATCAAAAGTATTACTGGTTTGGGAGTTGTTACAAAAATGTCAATTTGGTGTAGTGGGAGTACATGCTCTATACTAAATTTGGTATTTTTCAAGCATATCGTTACGTTTGTTTAACGCATTTAATATCAACACTTTTACAGGAGTAAGGCTCGTTATTATGGCTTTTACTAAATTTTATTAATTGGTCGATGAATGATTTGTGGCTTACCGAAACCGCTCCTAACTACAATGTTTTTTTTAATTACATTACATAATATATAGAGTTTTCACCAGATTAGTAGGAGCATGTGAGCTCTGTCATTGATTAATCGCCAGGTATTAAATGTAGTTGCTTAGATGAACCGGAGTGAAGTAGCTCGAGCATAGTTTGGTTAACCTTATGAAGACAATGATTTAGCCTTTTAGCATTGTTTCAATTTGCCTTCGGCCATGGATTAAAAAAAAAGTTAACGACCCAATTTTTATTTTTTTAAATGTCAAAATATATATATATATATAACGATTAATTGGAGTTATCAAACCTCTTTTCGTTGGGATACAATTTGAGGTTCAAAATTTCAATAGATTTTTTTTCTAGAGTAGATTCGTAATTTCATTAAGGTGAGGAAAAAAATTATGAAAAACAAAACCTCCGTTCGTAAAATTTGACAGTGATTTTCTCTTTTTTTCCTCTTTCTATAGTGGAGATAGTTGCACGTAATGACTAATCCGTAAACGGGGACGAATTATAGTAATTTACTTGCAAAATATATGGGAATATAAACGGAGGTACATTACGACTTTACCCATGGAAATATAGATTAATAAAGAAAAAGTCTCTAATTTACCTAGACATTCGGATATAAGCATTTACTACACGAAACACATAATGGAGAACCACCTCAAAATCGCTAACCATACTTTGAATTTCAATCCATCCGTTTTGTAAGAACCAAAGGACTTGAAACTCACCATGAAACCACCCGCTAACAAGCGCAAAATTCATCTGGATGACAAACTTCACAATCCCAACTGCCTACACAGTCTAAATCCCTCTAAGAGTGCCAAAGTCTCAGCCTTATTATTCAAAACTGCTCCAAAAAACAATTGCACAGAACCTTTTGGGTTATTTACCTTTTAGCCCCCACTAATTCAGGTAAAAAAAAAATTGGGTGCCACTGGTTATTTTAATTCAGTCTAACCCTCATTTTTGTATTTGACTGTTAAGTCAACTCAATTGACTAACATAAAACATTAATTTTTTGAAATTCCTTCTTTACCCCTCACCAGCGCGTGCACGTGTTTACTTTTATCTTTCCCTCTTATTCTAACGAACCCACTTTCCTCTTTATCCCAACGAAACCCTAGGTTTATACAATCTGTTGAAGAGGGAGACCATACTATGGTCATCAATCTAGGAAAATCTGGTGCGAAAATCTTGTATTTTGTGTATTCAATTCGCTATTGGTTGAACTGGTGGAAAAATCCGTTTGGAAAAGTTGGGTACCAAATGGTTAATGTAGGAATTATGTGGGGGTCAAAAAAGAATCCAGTGTATTTTTTGCACTATTTTTTTTATTTTTTATTTTTGCATTGTATAAAACAATGCAGGGTATTGTTTGTTAAATCTCCTTGGATATCAGATGTAACACAATAAACAATGGTTTAGTATGTAAACAATACATTGGTTCAATGCTTCAATGACAGGGTATTGATCATTGTTTATTGCATTGTATGTTGGCAGGTTGGTTCAGTGGTTAATCATTATTTTTTGGCAGGTTGTTCATTTCATTAGCAGGTCTGTTTGTTTTAGGTTTTTTTTTAAATTAAACCTCCAGAGGAGAGGAACAGCTATGGGATGCCAGACCTTAATTACCATAGTTAAAAAAACTTTTACACAAAGTCGGGGGTACGTTACGACTTTATCCGAACTAGAACTGCAGAAACAATCCTAGGTAGCTGCCTAAACCAAGCAATTTTCAAAATAAAATCTCAACCGAGAGATAAGGCCAGTCTCAAAGGAAAGGTCTTTCTCAAGAGGAAGAGGAAAGAATTACTCATGATCCTTGTCAGTCTAGCATATTGATTACTATTTTTGGGTTGTTTAGTAGGTTGTTCATTTCAGTTTTTTTTCTTTTTTCATGATGGTCGGATTGATCACCATCTAGCAGTTTTGTGATTTTCATGATAATTAATGGCTTGGCATCCATTGCATTGCAGAATATTGTGCATTGGTTCATTGCATTGTAGGGTATTGATCACTGTCATTGCATTGCCTTGGCATCCTTTGGGGGTTGTGAAGAAGGCTATCATTGAAGAAGAACCTATGAAGGGGAATTATTTTCGCAAGGATGGTTGCCCAACACTTTCAATGAATGTTTCTGAATTTAAAATATGTGAAAGGTATGTCGAAAAGTTTGTTATGGTTCTTAAGTTTTCTAGCTATCGCCCTTCCCTTGAGGCTATCTGTGAAACCATCCATAGATCTTAGGGAGTTATGGGTGAATTCACCATGGGTTTGTTAGATCCAAGACATGTGATTGTTAGATTTCAATCGGAAGAGGAAGTTAGTAAGGCTTTGTCGTAAGATTCTTTTATGATCTGAGGGGTTAGATTCAAAGCATTCTGTTGGCATCAAGGATTTAGCCTTAGGGAAGATCCGGTGCTAGCCCCTTTGTGGGTGGATCTTCCTAATCTTCCTCTACAATTTTTTCATCCTTTGTTTTTAAAAGAAGTTAGAGAAACCATTAGTTCCTTTCTTAGAATTGATGATAGCACTCTTGATTTCACCCGTCCCGGGGCGGCTAGGATGTGTGTAGAGATGGATCTTTCAGAGGAGCTTCCTTGTAAAATTTGGTTAGAGTTTTTCGGATCTACCGGATTTTGGCAAAAAATTGTGTATCCGGGCTTTAAATATTATGAAAAGTATTTTATGATTGGCCACACATTTGAAGCTTGTAGGAAGCGCTTGGGGATTCGCAAGGATAGCCGAAAAGAGGGGGACAAGGTTGGAGCAAATAAAATAGTTGAGGAAAAAAATAAATCTTTGATTGTCGGGTCTAAAGTCAAAGATCCTCAAACGAAAGGTGGAGATGTGAAACAAGTTTACCGACCTATCAGAAAGGACACCGAGGGGAAAATGGCTGAAATTGTACTTAGTGAGCGACATGTTGGTCCTAGTGGGGCGAAGAATAACGAGGGAGTTGAAGTTGCCTCACAAGTCGTTAAGGCTTTGCATAAAGAGATGGAAACTATTGATACAACAAGTAAAAATCCCTTTGAGATTTTAGCAAGTTTGGATCCTAATTTGCAAGATGGAAAAGAGATGGAAATTACTAAGTCGGCATCAAAACAAGGTGCTAAGTTGGAATCAAATCAAGGTGCTAAGTTGTGCATTACTAAGTTGGAATTAACTCAAGGTGTTAAGTTAGAAACTAATTCAGAAATTGGAGGTGTCAATGATACGGTTTTGGAATATAATTCGGTTGACAATAGAGATTCTAATTTGAGATCGATGGAAATGATAGTTTCCAAATTTGAAACAGATTGCATAGCTGCTGGGTACACCTCTTGTGAGATTGAAAAAGCATTGCTAGCTGCGTCAGAGGAGGATTTGAATAGGAGTGGGACACCGATTGATACAGGAATGCAACCAGCGAATTTGGCTGTGATGGAGGTTGACACAGTCTAGAATTGTTGTTGTTGGCAGCGTGCATGCAAAGGATGTTGGTGCTGTTGGCAGCGTGAATTTTAGTGTTGTTGGTGCTGTGAATGCAAAGGATGTAGGTGTTGTTGGCAGCGTGAATATTGGTGTTGTTGGTGCAGTGAATGCAAAGGATGTAGGTGTTGTTGGCAGTGTGAATGTTGGTGTTGTGATTGCAGGGGATGTTGGTGTTGTTGGCAGCGTGAATGCAGGGGAGTTTGGTGTTGTGTCTGCAGGGGAGGTTGTTGTCGTGAATACAGGGGATTTTGGTGCTGCAAGTGCTGATGCTGGGGACGTGAAAACAGGGGATGTACGTCCTGGATCAACGGGAACTGAGCAGGGCTCGCTTGATGATGAAATTAACACATTGGTTTCTAAAAATTTGCAGGGAGAGCAAGACACATTTGATGATGACATTAAGTCTTTGATTTGGGTCAAGAGAAAATTACAAGGGAATGCGGCTGTAACAATGGATGACGCAGTGGCTGCGGCGGGTACAGTGGCGGAAACAATAAGCGCATGGACCATGCAGGGACAGCAAGCGCAGGGACCTTATGATGATGATATTCAGACTTTGGTCAGGGACAAGAGCAATTTAGAAAAAAAAGCTATCAAAAATTCTCCGGATTATAAAACACTAGGAGACACATTGGACATGGCTATTTCCTTGTTCAAAGAAACTAAGCGACTTCGACGGAAGAAATTGAATATCAATACACTCGAGAGTGCTAGTGATGAAGTCAACTCAGAATCTGAGGTTGGTCCACAAGCAGTGAGCAGTGATTTGGATTTAGGGGTTACGTCAGAAAGAGAGATGAATAAGAGGAGAGTCAGGTTGGCGGTCCCTCCGGGCATGCGTCATTAGTGAATTAGGACAGTTTCTTTCATGGACCTAGAATTTAATTTTTGTTTAGCTATGACGAATGTCCACTAGTTTTCTTTTCCTCGGGTAAAGTCGTCATGTACCCCCGAAAGGTGTATCAGATTTTTATCAAGTAATAACAGTTTTAAAAATAATAATAATAAATTAAAATAATAGAAGTCTGCCTATGTTACAAAATAAGAAAGTGTTATAGAATAGGATATGTTAGGAAAGTCAGAATAGAATAGAAGTCTTAGGTTTCATATCTCCACAAGGTTAGGTCAGAGTTAGCTTTATAAGTTTGTATTCTATTCAATGATATAACACAAAAACAATAATATTTCAATACAATTCTTTACATACCTTGTAAAGAATTGTATTGAAATATTATTGTATTGTCATGTTAAACTTTTGTAACATTTTCCTATACTTGGAGACTTATTCTGTATTGAAATATTTATCATGTTAAACTTTTATCGTGTCAACGACACGAGGACTATCTTAGTAAATATACATTATGTGAAAGCATCAGTACCTTTGTTATAAAAATCAGCCTAGACGGCTGGGAATTGCCCGAACTAATGGATAGTCGGGAAAAAAATCGGTTAGGGGCCTAGGCAGCTATTGGGCAGGTTTTTGAAAAAAAAACATTTCAGTTCAAAAACAAATTTAAGACTTATGCTATTAAACCTAATATACTTGGAGAAGAATAAGAGGAGTATAAGAAGAGGATGTTAAGTTTGTGTTACTCATTAATTTATATGCTATTATGCTTAATTTTTCATGTTTATAATATTTTGTAAATTTATCTTCGCATTGAATTGAAAGTAATTTATATGTTATTATGCTCAACTTTTATAAATTATAAATTATAATAATAAAAAATCGCTTAGACCCCAACTAGACCTTTGAGTGCTAGTATATTACATAACATGAAATTGATTGTGTGGAAGTTACTTAGAGGGGCCATCCTATAGATGGAAATGCTAGAAGGGTTGGTTTCAGTCTGGTTTCGAAATGTCATTGTTGTGATTTGCCCTCTTTTGAATCGACAAAGCGACTGTTTATTGAGAGTCAGCTTGCTGCGAGATGCCTCCATTTGGAACCCATTTTTTGGAATTCATTGTCATCAACCAGGTGAGGTGTACTCCATGCTCCAAGCCTCCAAGTATGGTTTCGTTGATCTGCCAATAACACGTAGTTGGGTGTCTTGTATAACCTGACCACCATTATTCTCGTTATGAGAAATTTGGCTTCAGAGAAATAACAAATTGTACAGAGGAGAAGAATGGAGCTCAATTTACATTATCATCGGAGGTACTGGCTCAAGATAGTGTCGCATGTCTTCCAACCCAAAGCGAGGTCGATCTATGCTCTTAGCTTACGCACACGACCAGTCTGCAGAAATAGAGTTTCTGCTCCGTTTATGATTTATTGAATTTTTCCTCCACCGGTGTGGGCTGCGGCGAAGCAATTCTACTTCGGTAGAGGTACCAATAATATAGCTGAGTAGTTAGCATTACTTGAAGGTGTTTTGTTATGCTTAAAAGTTGGGGATTTTCGGGTTATAGTGCAAACTGATTCAATGTTGGTTAGGGACTGCTTCTATGGATCTAGTAAGATTCCAAGGCAGTTGGAATCCATTTGGAGAAGAATTAAGGAGGTAAGCCAGCGATTGGAATGTTCATGTGTTCATGTTTTCTGGGAAGCCAATGCGGGTAGCGGATGCTTTTGCAAATATTGCCCAAGGGAAATGGTTAGCCGATTGTATAATGCCCATTCTTTGCCTAGACGTTCTAAGGCCTAGCTCCGTTTAGATCAGATGCACACGGTTTATATTAGGATTTCGAAATAATGTGATTGTGATTACGGGTAAAGTCGTAATGTACCCTATTTGTAATTTTTTTGAGTAATAATAAATGTCTGACATCCCAAAGTTGCTCCTTCATATTGGAACTTTAATTTAAAAAATTACTTATTTCAAAATACAAATAAAAATTAGGGGGGCATTTTTTGCTTGTTATTAAGAATGGGAAATAAAGAAAGAAGATATTGAGAAGAATGGAAGAAAACTCGCAAACTAGGATAGAGGAGGAGACTAGAAAACACAAACTTTTTCCCCCTTTAACCCATATCAGTCAAACAATCTGTGTGCACCAATTGTAACTCAGTTTGTCGGACATCCACTATCCTTGTGAGAGGTCGAGGGTTTGAGAATCACAAATTATGATTTAAGGAGTTTTCGCCTGATTGTTAGGAGCGCATGTGCTCCGTCGTTGATTAATCATTCGGGTATTTGAATGTAGCTTCTTAGATGGACTAGATTGGAGCAAAGAAAAGCAAGTCTTCATACGAGGTGGAGGTGATTGACTGGAGCGAACAAATGTGATTTTGTTCATGCTTTAGAATAGTGTTCTAAAAATCGGGCTTGGAGCCGCCCAGGCGGGTTTTTGAGATTTATTTTTATTTTTAATTTCCAGTACGAAAAAATTAAGACCGTTTTTTTATACATTTTGCATATGTATCTTGGAATTGAATTTGAAGTAATTTATTTGTTATTATGCTCAACTTTTATAAATTATAATAAATAAATAAATAAATAATTGCCTAGGCCTCGGGAGCTAGTCCCCTGCTCGTCACCCGTCTATCGCCTAGTGTTTTTTAGAACACTACTTCAAACAATTTGGCTAATTCTATATAGTTATATTTAAATCTAATTTGAGACTTTTCTTTTATTACAAAGGCGGACCTATAGGCCTGTTTTAGCGCGTTTCCAAAGTAACCCAATTCTTGTATCTATGGAAAACATCTGCTAACGCCCACGAGATAAGATCTTTTTTAGATCAGCAACGAATTCTTGTATCTATGGAAAAATATTTATCCCCGAATTCAGTAAAGTCTCCATGCAAGATGGAGGCGACGAAGATATTAAATGGAAACAATATGTAGCCTCCGGGCCTAGTTTGGTTAGCCATATAATAGCACTTGAAGCTGACCGAAAGTGATGCTGGTAGATATGCTACCTACGCCTTTGCTTGCCTTGATGTTGATGCCTATAGCTTTCCTCATGCCTTTGCAGGGTGGTATTGCTCTCTAAATGATAGGTCTGTTGTTGCTGAAACGTTCATGTAGTTTTCACGCATGGATTAATAAATATATATATCCAATTAATTTTCATTGTACTTTGCTTTATAATTGAAGCATGAAAAAAAATTGGAAAATAAAGAAAGAAGATCTTGAGAAGAACGGAAGAAAAATCGGAAACTTGGATAGAGGAAAAGATATGTACCTTTTTTAGAAATTTTTTCCTCAATGAGATCTTTGCTCCGTTTGCCATTGCTCAACGGGAAAATGACATGTTTATGAATGCTTACATGGGTAGATGCAGATTATAAATAAAATGAAAATTCAAGTAAAATTTTGCACAACTACATGGTAGTTATGCCACACATCATAATCCTTTTGAATAATGTCGCAAAGATCAAGAAGCCAACAGAGCAAAGAAATTTGAGAAATTCTAGCTGGCCCGTGGTCATAGCCCGTCCCATGGGACGGACCCTCCCAGGCACGTGCTTTTGGGAGGGTGTTTGGCACGTGAGGCACATCTCAATAGGTATCAACATCCCTAACCCGCAGAGGCTCCTCCTCCTCGCAGCAAACCCTCAGAGAATCCTCCTCCTCCTCGCAGCGAAGGCGACTCCTCGCGCCTCCTCCTCGACGAAGGCCACTCTGCTCATCCTCCTCCTCCGCTCCTCCTCCTCTGCGCCTCTCGCACCACTCCTGCTCCTCTCCTGCGCCGCTCCTGCTCCTCCTCACGCTTCCTTTTCTTCATCTTCTAGTCTTGGAGGTGGGAGAAATCAAACATGTGTTCCAAGGTAATCATAACTTCTCTTAGTTTCAGCTTGTCATACTATTGTACTTAAACTCACAGTTTTAACTTACAATTTTATTGCAACCTATTTTCATGAATCGTATGAAATTGGGGAATAACCCCAATATTTTATATAACAGTTGGAGTGATTTATTTGTATATTAACAATCAGGGGGTATCTCTAATATTGTTTTTTGTTTATTTTCAGTGCATTTTCCATGTCCAGTGCCAACTATGTGATGAACCCACTCAGACAACACTAAAATGTCCATGGATGAACACCCAATGTCAAATGCCTAGTTGTCATTGCACGAGGGGGATTTGAGTTTCAAGCACTGCAAATAAGTCGAGGAGGAAGTCATGAGGTGCTTGGATTCTAGCTGCAAGGGGATTTGGTGGCTTGACAATCCCACTTTGAATGATTCCAACTGTCCATGACAAGGTTCAAGCTCACCTGGAGGTTCATCTTCAAAGGGTTCATGTTTCAACTGCAATGACCCAACCACTAGATGAAGGATTGTCCATGGGTAGGAAGCCATTTCCCAGCTATGGGTTGCGATGGTGTAAGAGATATTGGTACCTCAATTCTGTCTGAAACAAAGGGAAAAAAGTCTGGCATGCAAGAAATGCAATAATCTTGAATGGATTGAACCTCCTCCTCCACGCCAGATCTGCTCCTCGTCACGCTCCTCTGCTCTGCGCCTCTGCGCCGCTCCTCTGTTTCGCTGCTCGGCGCCTCCTCACGCCTCTTCTTCTTCTTCTTCTTCTTCTGGTAGCAATTCAGTGATCAGTGATCAGGTTTTGAGCTCCTGAGTTTGAAGCAATTCAGTGATCAGTGAATGAGTTGAGTGTTTTAAATTTGGTTGTAAATTTGAGTTAAATTTGATTGTGATCAGGTTGTAAATTTGATCAAGTGTTTTGAGTTAAATTTGATTAAGTGTTTTAAATTGGTGTTTGTGGACAGTGGATGAGTTAAGTGTTTTTGCAATTCAATTCAATTTAGGTTGTAAATTTGGTGATTGTGATCAGGTTGTAAATTTGGTAAATTCTACAACTAATGAAAACCACAGTTTGCATGTTCTTCTTCAGCTCTACGCTCAGCAGAGGCCAGTTCTTCATGCACAGCCTAGTAAGTAAAAATGTGTATGCCAATTGTAGTAGCTTATCTACAACTAATAAGTTATGCACATTGTGATTGATTATTCAGGAATGGAGATGATGTAGTTTGTCAGAAGGAACAGTCGAGTTAGATCATAGCTATGAACTAGGGAAAGATTGTTTGTTCATTATAAAGCTCCTTTCAACTCCTGGAGGATGGCCATCAATATGAATTGGATCCAAATGTTCTTCTAATCTGATTACCTTGATTAGAGGTTAGTGTCCAAAGACGACAAATCTATCAGCTTTGGCAGCCTTGTTTAATTCTGAGGAGGAGGCTCATGCGAGTCTTGAGGGTCGCTCTGAGGAGGCAAGAGGAGAGGAGAGGAGGAGGCTCTGAGGAGAGGAGGCGCCAAGCAGCGGAACAGAGGAGCGGAGCAGAAATGGAACCCTCCCATATCTCCCATTTCTCAGCATTTGGGGTTCGAAAGGCCTTATTTTCAAACAACTTGCAGCGAACCTCATTGAATTTCATGTGTTGTTCGTATTTCAGATTAATTATAATCCCATGCATCTCATTGAATGTACACTTGTGAGTGTTGTTGTATCAACTTGGTTATACCAATATTGGATTGCTTTGGTGTATGTAAACAACTTTGCTTTGGTGTATGTAAACAACTTGCTCAAGTATAACAAAAAGGAAACACCATTGCATTCATTGCTTGGTAGTAGGTTCATTACATCGATAAACAAAATATCAGCAAATACAATAAGAATAGAATCCAACAAATAGAAATAGAATCCCCACTCCTTAATAACAGACTTGCCAAGGCCCTCACAAAGCTCAACTAATTTGATCTCAAGTGTGAGCTTCTTGTTACTATGAGGTTCAATCCATTCAAGATTATTGCATTTCTTGCATGCCAGACTTTTTTCCCTTTGTTTCAGACAGAGTTGAGGTACCAATATCTCTTACACCATCGCAACCCATAGCTGGGAAATGGCTTCCTACCCATGGACAATCCTTCATCTAATGGTTGGGTCATTGCAGTTGAAACATGAACCCTTTGAAGATGAACCTCCAGGTGAGCTTGAACCTTGTCATGGACAGTTGGAATCATTCAAAGTGGGATTGTCAAGCCACCAAATCCCCTTGCAGCTAGAATCCAAGCACCTCATGACTTCCTCCTCGACTTATTTGCAGTGCTTGAAACTCAAATCCCCTCGTGCAATGACAACTAGGCATTTGACATTGGGTGTTCATCCATGGACATTTTAGTGTTGTCTGAGTGGGTTCATCACATAGTTGGCACTGGACATGGAAAATGCACTGAAAATAAACAAAAAACAATATTAGAGATACCCCTGATTGTTAATATACAAATAAATCACTCCAAGTGTTATATAAAATATTGGGGTTATCCCCCAACTTCATACGATTCATGAAGATAGGTTGCAATAAAATTGTAAGTTAAAACTGTGAGTTTAAGTACAATAGTATGACAAGCTGAAACTAAGAGAAGTTATGATTACCTTGGAACACATGTTTGATTTCTCCCACCTCCAAGACTAGAAGATGAAGAAAAGGAAGCGTGAGGAGCGGGAGCGGCGCAGGAGAGGAGCAGGAGCGGTGCGAGAGGCGCAGAGGAGGAGGAGCGGAGGAGGAGGATGAGCAGAGTGGCCTTCGTCGAGGAGGAGGCGCGAGGAGTCGCCTTCGCTGCGAGGAGGAGGAGGATTCTCTGAGGGTTTGCTGCAAGGAGGAGGAGGAGCCTCTGCGGGTTAGGGATGTTGATACCTATTGAGATGTGCCTCACGTGCCAAACACCCTCCCAAAGACACGTGCCTGGGAGGGTCCGTCCCTTGGGACGGGCTATGACCACGGGCCAGCTAGAATTTCTCAAG
Source organism: Berberis vulgaris (assembly GCA_963556465.1). Lineage (NCBI taxonomy): Eukaryota > Viridiplantae > Streptophyta > Magnoliopsida > Ranunculales > Berberidaceae > Berberis > Berberis vulgaris. Next base: position 81,239,316 of record OY747132.1, on the reverse strand, counting down.
AAATTTCCCTTTTTTTTTTCTACTCCACTCACTACATCCCTAAAAAATAGTTGAGTTTTGTTTGACTTTAATTGCTGGACACGTGTTAACTCCACCGATTTTAGTCATGCTTTTGCTTTCAATTGATTCCGCGTAATTTTTTTTTCTCTAGCCCAAATGAAATAGTGAGAGCAATTGTGAGATCAAGTTTTTTTTTTTTTTTTTTAAGGCGAGCATGGATTTTATTGTATCATAGAATCATTAAAATCCTCCGGCAAGGTTTGAATCTTAGACTTGTGATTTCATTTGTCACAAGTCTATCAGCTAAGCTAGTACCATATGTTGGCTTGAGAGATCAAACTTACCAACTAAGAGCATTTCCAATCAATCCCCTAAGCTATTATAGGGGTTTCATGAAAAAAATAATTTCTCCAATCAATTCCCTAAATCATCCCTTATAATAACTCCACATCCAACTTCTCCTTAAATTTAGAGGAACCAAACCATCCCCTATATCTAAAATAATAATAAAATATTTTTAAATATTTGATTTTCTAATTTTTTTAATACTAATTATTAGTACTAATATTTAAAAAAAAAACTCTCAAATCTCTTAATTAATCAAATTTAAATTAAGTTGAAATTAATAATAATATATATTTAAGTTGAAAAGTTGAAGATATATTAAAATAATAATAAAAAAGTTAAAATAGGGAATGTGGTTGGAGTGATAAAGAAATACGAGACCCTTAAATTTAGCTTTTGTTCAAACCCTGTCGGTGACATATGGTGTGGGGGATTAAGGGGTTTAAAAGAAAATGTAATATTACCAAAAATATCAAGGTTATCATAAAAAAAAATTAATTAAAAAACCTAGTTGACATCAATTACAATTTTACATTCATATCTGACAGTCTAATGCACAATCTCTATTACAACCCAGATTTCCAGCACATTTTTTTATTACATTTACCGAAGCAGGCTTGATCAAAAGCATCCGGTTTAGCGAGTTTGTTAGGAGCGGCCTGAAGTACATTCAAAGTTGCGAGGATGACAATGCAGATCAAAAACATAGTAGTGATATTCTTAGCCATCTTTTTTATTTTCTTCTTCTTATTTTGTTTTATCTCAATATTGTTATATTTACATGGAAAAAAATGGATAAGAGGACAAATTTGTAGGCAGTAGAAGGGGAAAAGAAACCAAAACAATAAGTAATCAGTATTTATGTCTAATCCTCTAAGTTCTCTGTGCATGTCACGAACCTTGTAATAGTTGAGTATATACAGTACGGCTTTTTCTTAAGTGCACCGGTAAAGTGTCTGGTATCTTGTCTAGTTGCTATCAGACACCGTATGATTGCATTAAGATAAATAATAACACTTATCTCGATGCAATTCTACGATGTCTGGTAGCACCAAGCAAGATACCAGTGCACTGAGACCCAATGCACTAGTCTCAGTGCACTATAGTATTACTCATACAATACTATTAATCTCTAGAGTTGAGTGTAGTACTAATTAATAATAATTGACGAAGGAACCCACCTACATCTAAGTTCTAATATTTATTTTCTAATTTTACAAATGATGAGGTAACCCAAAATGACAAAAGGAATTTTTTCATTTACTTATTAATTAGTATAATAATAATTGAGATTTTTCAATAAGCAGGGACAGGTTTTACTTATTTTTTCCCCTATTTCTACATAGTCTTCTTCCTTTACCTTCACTTTTTTTGTTTTTTCTATTCTTTTTTCTTTAAATTTTTTTTGGATTGTTTAGCCATTTTATTTATTTTTAATCTATACTTGAAGGTTACATCAATGTTGCCGCTTAGCATCATTATTGTCATTATTTCACTTTGATTGAGACTAGTTTCAAATGATGGTATGGGTATTTTGAACTCGTTGAGCGGTTGAGCTTAACGGTTAAAAAGGTTTCGTGAGCAAACCTTAGTAGTATTTGATCTTTTCCTACCTTGATATCGATGGCTTTAGTGCCAGCTTAAGATAAATTGGGCCCTAGGCAACCTGACACAATAGACCTGAGCAACGGGGAAATTTGGCCCTAAAATATTTTCTAAATATAAAATGAAGTACAATTAAGCGTAAGGATTTGAGCTCAAAACCATATAAAAATAAGTAATTAAACTTGGCCATTATACAAAGACCAAAAATATAGAAATGTTGCCCCCAAAGAAACAAATCCTAAATATGCATATATTCAAAAAAAAAACTCCCCTAACACTTTGGGGGCCTGGGTTAAGCCATTAGTTGCCTAAGGCTTGGGCTGAGCCTGATGGCTTTAAACATTGATGGATCTTCTACTGAAATATGTGGTAGGAGTGATTCTAAGATACAGCAAGGGATTTGTATTTGATTCACAAAAATTCTAGCCAGTTTTGTTTGCTGGCTTTTTCTTAGCCTCGTTTGGATTTTTTTACATTTTTACCCTTTATATAAATAGTGTTTGTGTTCGTTTGGATTTATTTTTATTTTGTTCTCGAAGATGTCCTGTTGCTGTTGAGGATTAAAAAAAACCACTAAATTGATGTTGTTAAATGATTGAGTGGCCCCTTGAATTTGTGACAGGACTTGATTCGCTAAATGGTCTAGATCTGCTCAAGGTCGGCCCTGGCTTGAAGGTTTTAATTTTTTTCTTGAAAATGGGGTTGACAAAATTTTTTGGGATTGGGAAAATGTTTGGCAGGATATATCTCATGCAAAAAGCACAACTACAGTGTGTTTACACTCAAATTGTACGATAAACAAATATGGTACCAAAAATGGTTTCCTGAGGATTGCTGAAATCGAATTATCATCAAGAGATTTTGATACCTAATCGCTTCTTATGTCCTCATGGCTTGATGTAATTATATAGAAGAAAATCGCCTACTTGAGAAAGATTGAATGTTTTTGTAAATTCAAAAGGGTAAAGTCGTAATGTAACCCCTATTATAATAAAGGTTTGGGAAACCATTGCTCCTTCGGCCCATAAGGGATTTGGGAAACCATAAGGGGTTAGTTTAGATAATAAGTTTCATGTTATACACATAGCAAGTTATTGTAGATTTTGCGAACCTAAATTAATAAGCTAATAAATCTAATTGTTATATAGCAAATGCATAGTAGTCTAAGTAGTAAATAATGCCCACGAGGATTGAAGACACAATCGATAACTAAAATTTATTTAGACTAATTTAAAATGCTGGTTACTGCGATTGAATCTAAACTAACAGAATAAAATTAAACAACTAAAAAATTGAATTAGTAAAGGGCAATTGGGCAGTGAACCAAGGTATCAAATTCACCATATGTTCTTCTAGAATTGTTTAAACCTGACTTACTATTTTCATAAACTGATAAGCATTAGGGATAAGCAATCTCTTACTTGCAATGATGATGTGATCATTAATAACCTTAGGATTAATCTAAATTCATAATTAATTTCAACAAAAGTCTAAACCCCTATGGCATATACAATCACAGATTTAACATATCAATCAAAACATGCTTTGAATATTAATAAAGAGTACTCTAGCTATCAATTAAATTAAATTAACATATCAATTAAAACTTGCATCGATGATGTGGTCGTTAATAACCTTAGGATTAATCTAAATTCATAATCAATTTCAACATTTAGTGTCTTGCAACGACACATACAATCACAAGTTTAACATATCAATTAAAAACATGCTTTGAATATTAATAAAATGTACTCTAACTACCGAGTAGTCTAGATATCAAATATGATATAATTGGAGAATTGGAAAAAGCAATTCATCAATATTTTGAAAAAGATTGAATTTAACAATGAAGTGCAATGAAAGCAGTAAATTAAACTAAACAAACTAATGAAACCCGAAGCTTCATCTTTGCCTCGGCGCAGGATTTAGAAACTCGTTGTGATGGGGGTGGTGGTGGTGGTAGTGATTGAGACAGTGGCTTTGTTGGTCTCCCTCATCATTTGTTCTTCAATCCTACTCAAGTATCACACCAAAGAGAGCTCCAAACTGGAACAAAATAGCTCGTGAGCAGCCCCTAAATGGTGTGTAATAGAGATGATCAGCGGAGAGAGAGGGAGCAGACGAAATGTACGAGGAGGTTGATGGTGGTTGGCGTGATCTATAGTTCAGGAAGAAGCATGCGAGGTGGTGAGCGACAATGAAAGGTGTTGCATCTGTGGCTGCATGGTGAAGAGAGAGGAACGAGATTTATTTGTTAGTAGGTGAATGGAGTGGAAGAAGAGAGGCATTGAGATGGAGAGGAGAGGAGATCCTTGAGGACGAGAAATGGTTGGCTGATGGTGGTGTGGTAAGGAAGAAGAAGGAGGCAATCCCCATTGGATGCTAGGTGAAGAAGAAGGGGTAGTTGTGAGTCTTGCAAGAGGGAGAGGAAATAAAATGGAGAGTCCTTTGGTGGATGTAAGAGAGAGGAAGAAAAGGGCTTTAGGTCAACTTTGAACTTAGGCTTTTCGTCAATGATTTCACCGTCTGCGCCGCCTCTTAGTGAACGTCCGGTCCTTGTTCTTCCAAATTCGCCATACTAATGATATTTTATCATTTTAAGCTCTGAATCCTACAAAAATAAGAAAATTAAATAATTAGAATAAACTACAATAATTGAAACACTAACAAATATAAGTTATTACATAAATTACGGAAATATCAAATACCCTCAAACCTATATATTGCTAGTCCTCGAGCAAAACAAAAAATAAAATCCTAACTCACTTTCACATGAATTATCGATTGCGCTTACGATGTGAAACAAGGCTTTGAACCCCCTAAATTACTCTAGTAAACTATTTATAGTCTCGTGAAGGTTTCCAGAAATGTTACACCACAAATATTGCTGACTTAATAATAAAAAAACCACTTTCTAAAAAAATTGCAAAAACATGGTCACTCTCCTTTATTTTCCTCAAAGTAATCATCTAATTGCTAAAATTTTCAAGAAAAACAACACACTTACAATGTCACCATAATATATCAATAGAATTTGACAAAAATTTAAAAGCTAAAATAAATTTCATCATCATTCTCAACTGGAAATGTGTGTACATAACTTTATCAACATAACTTTCAATTTCACAATAAAGACATGACTAGATAGCGTTTAGGAAAAATTCCGACTACAAATCTCTCATGACACTCAGAATTAAAATACTCAAAGATTATGTATTTGTCACTCAGTTTATATGTGATGAAAAGAATAAATTATAAAAACACAAACATCTCTCATAAAATTATCATGGAAAATATGGACTTTTCAAATAGTGAAATGAATATGATCTCATGCATGGACATGAATATCAATTATTTTTTAGAATGTTGGATCCAACATCATAGTTCTTATATATTCAATCTCCACATCTACGGATTGAACCCTTACTTAAGATAAATTAGATTTTTATTAAGTTATAATGGGGCTTGGATTATGGCTAACAATTTTCTGAGAATTGATACACCCTTTAATAAACATATAGGGCACTGAAGAATAAATCAACAATGTGCACCATTAATCTTTCTTCCTCTCAATTCTTCTTCATATTTTTTTCAATGACATGTTTTTTCCCTTCTACACAATAAAACATTTCAACCTTGAGGATTCATGTAATATATAATTTCAACTATTTCTATTTGCCCATTCAAAAAATATATCTAACCATACACATTCTCTGATAAATTGGGCAATGATAAAAATTATATGGGGTATTACTTCATAAATGGAGTAACTAATGGTGAATAAGGTTAACAAAGAAAATGCTCCAAGGACTGCAAACATATATTTATTATTGGGTAGGTGATGCAGATTTTACTAACCTAAATTAATAACACTACACCAAAAGGCCTATTTAGCTACACGGAGGTGGCCACAGCCCTAAACCGTTGGTTTATTTGCCACGGCAAAAAACCGTGGCTATAGTGGCCAACGGCCTAAAACCGTGGCTAAAAAAGGCTTGGCCACAGTTCTAAACCGTTGGTGTGTTTGCCACGGTTAAAAACCGTGGCTATAGTGCCCAACGGCCTAAAACCGTTGCTAAACTGCACGTGTGTTGCACGTAGAAGTGTGGAGAAGTTGCCACGGTTCTAAACCGTTGGTGTAATTGCCACGGCTAAAAACCGTGGCTATAACGGCCAACGGTTTAAAACCGTGGCTAAAAACAATACACCAAAAGGTTGCAACGGTTTATAACCGTGGCTAAAACTGCCAACGGTTTAAAACCGTAGCTAAAAAAAATTTCACTTTCGCGCTTTGGCCAAAATACTTTCGCGCTTTGGCGAAAAAAATTGATGAAAAACAGATTCTCAAAAGGGAAGAAGAAGGACGAAAGAAGGAGAGGACGATAGAAGAAGAAGCAGGGACGAAACAGATTCTCGAAGCAGGGACGAAACAGATTCTCGAAGCAGGGAAGAAGAAGGACGGTAGAAGAAGAAGAAAAAGAAAAAAAAAGTTTGAGAAGGTAAGATCTCTTCTTCTTATTTTTTTTTCTTCTTTCAGCAAAGCAAACCCTAGAACTCACTTTCTTCTTTTCTCCAACTCGATTTCTGAAGAGGAGAAGAAGAAGATTTCTCCGAATGGATCAATTTCCCCCGAATGGATCAATTTCTCCGCTCCCGAAGAAGATTGTTGATGATGAAGCCTGGTTTTGCAAGCCTGATGTGATTTCCCAAAAACCCATTGAATAAATTTTTGATTTTTATGTTAAATGTTAGATGAACTTCTTTGTTTTTCCTGTTGAAGACTGTCGGCATCCCAAGACTATGGAGGATTTCATCATATCTACACCCCCATTGAAGGTTTTACTTTGAATCTCAATCGATTAGGGAGAAAGTTTAAATTGGGTTTTTTGCTTGATAAAAATTGGATTGTTATTGTTTGGTTTTGTCATCAGTGAAGAAACTTCACTATTGTCTATAAGTTATTTAGATGTTAAAATTGATAAGGAATGATCTGTGTTTTGTATTTCAGGTTAGGTTTTCTCTGCACATACAAAACTTTCCATGTGAATCATCATCCAAAGTGTGCTTCAACACCTGACATGCTTTCAGTATTTCTCTACCACTTATGTCAGGTATTCACTTTTTAGTGTCATAACCTTCTTGTTTAGTGCTTATATCCTTGATATATTTAGATAACAATGACTACCAAGCATCAATCTGCTAGTGCAATTGTACTCTAGCACTTCTGCGCGCCATGTTTGGGTACTAGATTTAATTATTTGAGTTTCTACTGTACCATAATTGCAATTGTTTATATGCTTTAAAATGTGTTTGACATCTCACTTTTCTTATGCCTTATGTTGAGCTTACGTTTCTATGCCTTATGTATATTTCTTGGTAATGTAGATTCGTGTAATGTCAGTGCTACATCAAGTCAAAGATGCATCATCTTTTTGGTTTTAACTTATTGTAGGCAGAAACAGAGGCAAAGAAGAAGAAGAGGAAGAAAAACTATGATCTTCAACATGTAAGCACCAAGTTCTTTTAGGGGTTATGGATTTTTTTGATTGGTCAAAGGATTATTTTTAAAAAATAAAATTCTTTGTTACATTTCATATTTGGTTTGTATAGGAGCTTGTAGCCCTATGGGAGAAAATGAGGCGGCGCAATATTGCTAAAGAAGACAGATCGAAGTAAGAAGTTCATTTTTAATAATGGGGTTCTTTTGTAGAAATATTTTAGTAATATGGCTAACTTTGTTCATTTTAATATTTTAAGAATGGTGAGTGAAGCTGTACAGAAGATGAAGGGGAAGATACCTGAAATTGACATGTCCCATGTATCTTCTCGGGTTTTGCAGGTAAATATTATTCTCTTGCTGACTTCTCTTCCATTTTCATTTGATTTACTATTAACTGCAGTAGGGCTTTGCTTGTTTCATATTAGACTTGTGTCAAGTACTGTACCCAACCTGAACGAGATGCCATATTTAAGGAGCTCCAGCCAGATCTTCTTACGCTTGCACGTAACGCATATTCAGTTCATCTAGTGAAAAAGATGTTAGACAATGGTATGTTTCTGCCGAGAAAGTGGAAAATTGAAAGTTACGACAATGTTGATTGGAGATTTAGGGCATTGAAAATCTGATTTTCTTCTTTCTGATTTTTTTTTTCTTCATGATGCTGCAGCCTCTAAAAAACAGTTGGAAGGTTTCATCTCTGCCGTCCATGGGCATGTTGCCTCTCTTCTCTGTCATATGGTTGGATCTGTTGGTATGTTATAACCGATTCAGTTTACAACAATAGAAGTTTTCTTGTACTTTTATTCTTTGTGAAGTCTGTTGCTTTATTTGTTAAATACATCCAAGGATTGTTAAAGTCAAAGTTTGAGTAATCTTGGGTATGGTGGATCATTATTTTTCTTGGACTTGTTTGACTTAGTTGAGTGATATCAGACTTTACTGATGTCTTTAACATTGGTTGCTTTTGAAAATGAACTTTAGTTGCTCCCAGGCTAAGAAGTAGGGGAAAAAGGGGCACAAAGTTTCTTATAGAAACATGTTTTCTTGTGAAAACATTCTATATTTCTTTATTACATATTCATGCATATTTGGTCGAACTCTGCAGACCTGATGTATTTAATATTGCCTAATGGTTCTTATTTGGCAGTTGTTGAACATGCCTACCAATTGGGAAATGCATCTCAGAGACAAAAGCTATTGTTCGAGTTGTATTCAACAGAGTTTCAGCTGTTCAAGGATTTGGCTTCATCTAAAGAAAAAAGGTTTGCTTCAAGCATTAAGCATATCCATATCTCCTCTTTACATCTGTGCAATCAGCTTAGGCATTTTTCTAAGAACACTGCCAAGATTTAGGCAAAGCTAAGACTCGGTCACTGCTTTCCTAACATTGACCTTTCCTAACATAGAATGTAAATAATAGAAACATTTCTCAACTTGATACGTCATCATTAAGCTTTTGCACCTAAATAACATTTAAAGAATGATTACTCATTGATCAGAGTTGAACTATTTTCTAACCCAAAATTCTTGCTCTGCTACTGGTAGCTTCTGGTTTTTTATAGTTCACTTGTTTGGATTTTATTTGTCTTGTTTTTTCAGGTTGGTAGATGTAATTTCTAAATTGGGTCTAAGTAAAGCTTCAGTTCTTAGGCACATGTATTCAGTAATTCAACCAATTTTAGAAGGACCATTCTATCATACACACTGCATTGTTGGAGTACCTGACAATTGCTGACAAGGTAAGCAAAATATATATATAAATTTTTTTTTTCTCTTTTTTTCATATGCATTTCTATTTAGTTCAAACTTCTAAACCGAGTAAGTTGAAAGTCCTCTGCCACAGATGTGATTGAGCAGCTGTCAGGCCCGCTGCTTGTTCGAATGATCCATACCAGAGATGGTTCAAAGCTTGGTATTCTCTGTATAAAAAACGGAGGCGCTAAGGTTTGTTGCAAATGACTTAAGGGGGATCCTTTGCAATTTTAGATTTATTCGAGATGGTTATTTCTGAATTTTTTTGTTGGTTTCAGGCAAGGAAGAAAATTGTCAAAGGCATGAAGGGTCATATAGGAAAGATAGCTCAAGATCAATATGGGAACATGGTAATGATGGCCTTCAGATTTTTCCTGTTCAGATTTGCATGGTTGTCATTTCTTCTTTAGGAAGCACACATTGACATTTGTTTTTTTAGCCTCCTAATGAGAGTTTCCTGTACTTCATCTGTGGCAGGATCTATAAATATCCATATCAATATATATTCATTAGTTTACTGTTTCTTGTCAATATACAGTGCAGGATTGCATATTGTTCATATTGCGGCAGAGATGGCACCAGTCGCAAAGGTAAGCATGCTTTTTAACTTTGGTCTCAAAGCTCATCATCATTCATGTGTAATCTCATCTTTATTACATTTCCTTTTTGTTTCATTTTCCTGTATATGAAGCTCTATTTCCTTAACTAATTAAAATTTTATTCAAATATTTAATGAGATTCCACAAACTAGAGTATTCCTTTATTCACTATTCCATTGCATAACTTTTAGATGTTATGCACTTCTATTTATTGAAGCTTTAGCCTATCTTCTCAAATATGTCCAATTAGATGTGGGAAACAAATTTTCAATTTTATGTCTGTATTTACTGCAGTGACCTTGCTCAGAATCAACTCACTGGTGAAATTCCAAGGCTAATCTATTGGAATGAAGTTCTTCAGTATCTGTGAGTATTCATCCATCACTTCTGGTAGCTCTTAAACTATGTTTTTTGTTTAACTGAATATTACTGTTAAGTTTGATCTTTAGTAGTCTTTTTATGCTAAAAGATAACGTATTTGCATTCTTATACACTACACCAAAAGGCCTATTTAGCTACTAATACTACCAAGGCATTCACTGGCCTTTAATATTACTGTTTTTGGTTTTCTGTATGGGGAAGCCAAGGCATTCACTAGACTGAGATAATGAGGTCTAAGTATTGTAATCTCTTCTTGTTGAATGATGTTATCTTTTTGCTCCAATTATAACAGTTTTCAGGTATCTATCTGCCTTGCAGGAAGAATATGGTAAGACTTAACTTTGATCTTAACATTTTTAAAGGAACGTATTCCAAGAGAAACAATGTGAATCGAATTGTGATTAAGTGTGAAAATACTATGCAATTAGATGAGGGTATTTTTTTTTGCTTAAAAAACACAAAGACAACTACAATAATCTTGAAAACTAAAGTAGCTAGGAGCTTTTAATAGTTTAAATTGCCCAATCTCATTTATGAAGTTGCATGGGTCTTGTTAATGCTTTAGTTTAAACTTGTTACCCAATATAGAATATTGTGTGTTCTAGTCAACATTTATGTGCATATGCTTGGTATTTCATTATATTTGTGCATAGGCTGAAAGAGTAACACTGTTGATCAAATATTGTGTATGAGCTGTAGTTATTTGAGAGACAAGTCTGCAATCAGCAACTACCCATTGAAAATACCCATTGAAAATAAACAAAAAAATAGAGAAGAAGATAAGTAAATGAACAGAAAGACACTGAAACTTTAGAGAGGGTTGGTGGGAGTATTGAAAGAAGGTTGGGGGACAAAAGGGAAGAATGGTAATTTGAAAACAATAAATAAATAAATAAATAAATAAAGATCTCCTAACTATATTCTGTCTTCTCACATCCTTTCATTTGTTTGTTTAGGAAAAGAGGAACTAGAGAGGTGTGTTTGGCAAAGTTCAAGAAAGGAATAAGAAGGAATAGTCAAGAATGAAATGAAGAGAGACAAGAGAAGTAAATAAGAGACTTTGTTACTTTTTTCTAACAAAAAAAATGGTTATGATAATTTATTATGTTCTTTCTTGTTGGTTCAGAGTGACAGAGATGACAGGAGGGGGCCTCAATTGTTCTCATGGTCTTGGCACTGTCGAATAAATACAAGCATTGAATGGGGGATGGACATAGGGGCCGGCCATAACAAACAGGATGCAAATGAGCCCTTTGAATCATTTTCACTTGGTGTGTTAGGTTTGTGTAAATTACATAATGTTTGTGATGCTGTTAGTATCTGTTAGGTGCTCTGTTATAATATCTATTAGGTGCTCTGCTGTTATAATATCTGTTAGGTGCTCTGTTAGTGTCTGTGAGTGTTAGTTGTATGTGAGTCTCTATGCTATAAATAAGGGATTAGCAATAGCAATAGGATTCATTGATTGAGTAATAACATTCTGTACATTGAGCTCTGCTCATTTGGAGATTGGCAATCTCGAACTCTGCCTGTACATTTCATACCTACTTTCCTCTTTGTAACCATTACATTCCATATATACAAATTCTATCAGTTACTGACATTCATCTTCTAAGATCAGAATTCTTCTTAAACTGTTCTTGTATTGAATTGTGACTTGATAGATCTCATTATTTCCAGGAATTCATCTCTTTTGATCTTGGAACTGAGCAATTGCATTGTTTTGTTCCTTCAATTCTGTAAAAACAGTATAGAAAGAGATCAGATCCTAACATAAAGCTTTTTCTTTGCTTCTCTTCCATACATAGTTAACTTATAGTCATTCCCTGTTATTAGCTTTTTTTTTTGTTTCGACATATATCTGATTGGTTATGTAATGTTATTAGCTTTTTTTTTTTTTGTTGCGACATATATGATAAAGTCATTCCCTGTTATTGACTTTGATTCTTCCATGTGCTTGCTTTTTTTAAAGGTTTTCTATGATCAAGGGATTGAAGGGAGAGAAGGGTTTCCAAATATATCTGATTTGCATTTGGGAGGAGGTGGTAATGGTGGTGTCAATGTCAATGGAAGAAATGCGCCTTCTTCTTCATCTCCAGTTATTGATCCATCTGATGTCTATGCTGCAGCCTCTGGTGGTGGATTGCTTGGAGGAGCTGCTGCACCTCCCTATGGTAACCCAATAAATTGATCTAGGAGAAGATAATTTTCCATCATTTATGATCATCTTCTCCTTAATTAATTTTCTACTAGTTATGTTTTTCTATCAAAATCAGTATAATACTTGTTTCATGTTTTTCTATCAAAATCAGTATAATACCCATTTCATGTTTTTGCTCAAATGTTGCAGAGAAAGGGAAGTGGTTCAACTTCTTCAGTATTTCAGGAGCCCGAGAGGGATTACCTGGAAGCTGCTATTCAAACAGTTGTCCAGATACACATGTGTGAACCTGCAGGTGACATACTTGTTTTCCTTACATGTGTGAACTTGCTTTTAGGGCACCGCAACCTTCATGAAAGCATGATTTTTTTGGGCATGTGTTGTTATATGTTACTGTTATTATTTTTATTTTTTTTGAGTGCATGGCCTTAGAAGGAAATTTGCCTAGTCCTGTCTCTGTGACAATGCTTGTGCATCTACATGTGCATGCGTGCAGAGTTTATTTTAGGCAATTAGGTTATCATCAGCAGTAGCTTGTCTAGGTCCCATGCCACTAGTTGGAGTGTACCGTAGGAACTTTTGAGTAAAGTGCTGGTGCATTTAGTTGCAGTTTCTCAGTATTCTCTCATGAAGCAAATGGTGTCATCTTGCCTCTATGTCTGCCTTTAGTACCCAATTGCTTTGTCCGGCCTAGGGAGGCTCAAAAAGCTGCGGATGAAGCTAAAGCTCAGTTCGGCCACATCGACGGGGATCACTTGACGCTTTTAAATGTATATCACGCGTACAAGCAAAACAGTAAGTCCCAAAATCTGCTATTGTTTACTTTTTTTTTTTTTTGAGTCTGCATGGTCTAGTGTTCTTCGTTGAAATTGTTCTTAGTCTGATGGACTTTGTTCCACAGGTGTTCGATTGCCGTCTCAAATTGATCGCACAAAGTCACTTTCATTGTTCAAAGATGGAACATGCCCTTTAATGGTAATCAGCCACTTCAAAACTTTAGACATATTACTGTTTTAAGAACAATGAAAGCAGCTGTAATGCATCCATGTGGGTTACCTTCTTTCACCCCTAATGTTTCCATGTAATTGAATGATGCTGTCAAGACCAAAGTATGGTGTTAGATGCTTTGACTTGAATCTTGTTTCCCTTGAGTATAAGTGAAGTCCTTGTGTTCTCTAGCATAGTTAAACAAACTATTTCCTAGTAGCAGCCATTCATAGTTACATGTTTTTTATTCTTAATGCTTACTAGATGTCACATGTTTGTGGCTCTGTTTCCTGTTCATTTGCAATTCGAGTAACTAATTTTGTTTCGTCATGACTTGATTCTTGTAGGATTGGATGCTAAGGAGTCATGTGAGGCAAGAGATGTGGAGAAACAAAAGGCGGCTGCAGCTGTTAACATCTTTTCCTTGCTTACACACTATAGTGAGCTAACAGGCAGATTGGTGTGTGGGAAGAGATGTGGCTCAGTTGGGATGGGTACTCTTGGTTCATCCAACCTCTGGACGAGCCAACCTCTGGACTTGACGCTAGAGCAGCAGCAATTGTGATGAGAACAGTGAGAAACACAGTGGACACAGGACGAACTGTAGTGTGCACCATTCACCAGTCTAGCATTGACATATTTGAAGCTTTCAATGAGCTATGCAAACTTCAAGAGTAGAGAACCAATGATGTTGTTCCACTTTCTTTGTATTTGAGATATTTAAGTTTGTGTGCGTGTCATTGTATTTGAGATATTATTTGATAGATTTTGTGACTCAATGTAATACATTATCTTATTAATTACATTATTTTGCCTCCATTCATGGAAATGTTTAAGTTTGGCACATTAAAATTTTTATTTTCTAGAAATAAAACTTATAAGATGTAATAAAAAGTCATTTGTTAGCAAAAAAAAAAAAAATATATATATATATATATATATATATATATATAAAATAAAATAAAAATAAAATAAAAAAATTATTGCCACGGCTTAAAACCGTGGCTAATTGTTGCAACGGCTAGAAACCGTGGCTAGTACTGGCCACGGCTTAAAACCGTTGCTAAAACTATTGCAACGGCTTAGAACCGTGGCCATAACTGGCAACGGTTTTAAGCCGTGGCTACTCCTGGCCACGGCTTAGAACCGTGGCTAAGATTGTTGCAACGGTTTATAACCGTGGCTAAATCATCAACCGTCCTCGAGATCCCAAATTGTTGCAACGGTTTATTGATATGGTTCAAAAGAGCCAAGATGATATCACAAACATGTGTGTTATTTTTTCTGACTCCTATGTTTATCTTATGGGAAATTTGGAAACAACGATGTAAATGTCTATGAAGATGTTTCTCCAAATTATGCTTTTGTGATATTAAACATTAGGCAAAATTTGAGGTTGGCAAACACATTTATCATCCCGAAACAAATTAGTCAGAATAAGTCCCCCATTAAGGGCTTACATGAGATCCCAGTTAGAAGGAAGGGAGTTAGAGTTGTTTATTGGATTCCACCTTCTGCATGTTTTGTTGCTCTCAATGTTGATGGATCTTCTCGATAAACAAGGCATCAGGAGGGGTGATTATTAGAGACTCTAGGGGTCTTTGTGTGGTGGGAAAACAATTGTTTCTTGGGGAATGCTCCAATAACAAAGCGGAAGGTTTGCGACTTTGTGTCTAATTGGGGTTTGAAAAGTGATGGTCCAATCGGATTCGGAACTTGTTTGTGGTTGATTTAGGGAGAACTTTAAAATTTCTTAACATTTGGAGAACATTTTTAAAGAAATTAAGTTGTTGGTGGAAAACTTGTCGATAGATTGCAAACATATCTATAGAGATGCTAATGCGGTGGCGGATGCGCTAGCCGATAGAGCACAAAAAGAACATAGAACTGTCACATTTGGAGCGAATGACTTGCCTAAGCGAGTGGCAGGATTGGTTTTGCTCGACAGTTGTCATACGACATATGTTCGTCATGGATATGAATAGAGGAATTTTTTTTAATTTTTTTAAAAAAAAAATTTTCCTTTTTTTTTTTATTAGAACCTCCAGTGGGGAGGGGCAGCTATGGGATGCCAGACCTTTATTACTTGAAAAAATCTTGTACACATGTCGGGGGTACATGACGACTTTACCCGAAAGAAAAATAAACAAATGGACATATATCCTAAAAACCAGAAAAATACCTAACTCAAATCGACCTAAATCGAAATAGTTCTTTAGAGAACTTAGCAAGCAACCCCAGATACATATTGAGCACCTTGAGCAACATCACCATAAGCAGCTTAAGAAACTTGATGTCTTCTGCAGCTTACGCTAAAAATTGCAAATTGCAAAGTGCACAATTAAAGAGCATTCTTTGCAATCCAATTCCTTCGAAAACAGTACAGCCATTAAATCCGTAGTCCAGGCACGCTGTCCTCACCATTTTTTTTTTATTTTTTTTTATTATAAACCTCCAGTGGGGAGGGGCAGCTATGGGATGCCAGACCTTTATTACTAGGAAAAAAAATTTGTTACACATGTCGGGGGTACATGACGACTTTACCCGAGAAAGAAACCAATGAAAATACATCATTAAAATCAATCGAAAAAACTCTCGTAACTCATACATTTTCAACTTCATATTGTATAGCTAAAAACATGCTTGAACTAAAAGAACATATTGCGTCAACCATTCTCTAATTCTCACTAGCATCAGAATAACGCCATTCTCACCATTCACTTGCACTATTTGGACTCAAAATTTTTGCAATCCAATTCCTGCGAAAATAGGACAGCACCATTGCAACACCTGCAATAATCTACGACAGCACCATTGCAACACCTGCATATTCTGCGAAAATAGGACAACACCTGCATATTCTGCTGACTCGCAAGACAGCCGTAAATAACGCAGCCCGTGCAGCGGCAAATTCAGGCTCGCTGTTCTTCCAGGCCGCACCCCTGATTAGTGCAAAGCAGGTCCCAAGAACACACTCTGTCCAGTGAGACAGAGCACTCTGTCCAACGAGACAGAGCACGCTGTCCAGTTTCCAGATCCATCAAACAAACAAGGGACTGCACCCAGATAAGCGACCACATGCGTTCCTTCCCCAGCGACCACTCCGTATGACCCGTAACTCTACGTTGAGCTGAAGACAAATAGCTGCACTCTGTCCAGTCTGAAACAGAGTTTGTCTCCTGTTGTTCCAGAAAATAGCTCCACCAATTCCTCACCAAAGCTGCAGCATTCTCGCCGAATTGTATCCGGCGACCTTAAGACTGCCATAAACGACTTGTACCAGTCATATATCATCCAGAAGTCTAAGATATGCCGTCTTATTCTTGTCAAGAATAATTAAGGACTTTATTCTTTTAGGGAGTGATCCCCACGAATAATTTCGAGACATATTCTCCGCTTGAGCCAATCTCGCCAAAGCATCCGCCACTGAATTAGTCTCCCTGAACACGTGGATGCAATGCCACCCCAAAGCCTTATTCATCTCTCTTATCTCCCTCCACCAATTGCTCATAGACCAAGGAATCTTTGTTTCTTGGAAGATCCATTGTTTGACCAACATTGAGTCCGTCTGAATGACACATTTACGAATACCCTGATCAACGCAAAATCTCAAGCCTTCAAGCAAGGCCCTCGTTTCTGCAGAATTGTTTGTTCCTTCCCCAAAAAAACATTGTCTGGCCGCCACAAAGTTACCCTCTTCATTTCTAATAACAAATCCTCCAGAAGTACTCTTCTCCCGACAAGATCCATCTACATTAAGCACATACCATCCCGTAGGAGGAAACTTCCAATACACCGCCCGGGGAGGAATCATTGCTACTTTTTTTCCTGTATACCCAATCTCGTGAGCAACGCCCCGTTGGTTTCCTTTGATTTAGGATTAAAAAAATTTGCTATACATTTTATCCAGTAATACACTTTAATGATCACATAGCTTGACGAACACTCATTTCCGTCATAAAGTTTTCTGTTTCTCTGAATCCATATCTCCCAGAGAATAAAAAGAGGAGTGAAATGAAGGAGTATACCTGATAATGAGGATTTCTTCGCCTTCCTAAACCACGCCTTTAGCACGCTGTAGACTTCAATCGGTCTATGTAAGTGTATATCAAAAACCAATTCGAAATGTCTCCACACCCTGGTTGCTAACTCACCCTCTAAGAATAGGTGTTTTGTTGTTTCCTCTGCAGATTGAACACAACATCCACATTTAGAAGCCAACTGGAATCCAATTCTTCTAATTTCGCCATCTACGGGTATAGCCCTTTTAATAATCTTCCATGTGAAAACAGAAATTTTAGACGGCAGAAGAGGGTGCCAGAGCCAATTCCAGAAGTCATCAGGTGTCCCCCTACCACCTAAAATTTCACATACAGAGCTGATAGAGAACATACCATCATTATTAGGTATCCATATTCTAGTGTCTTGGTCACCATCATCACCTTTCACAATTGTTTTGTACGCCTCTTGAGCTTTTCCTTGCATTCCCGGGGTTAAACTTCTGAAATTCTTCCTGCACATTTGCCTTAGGGAAGGCCAAGTATCATTTGTCTCCTCTTCCCCATGTCTAAGAAAGATTTCATCCTTAGCCCATTGTTCCTCAAAGAAGCTGACGCTACCCCTAGTGATCCTCCAAGTGGAATGTGCCACTATAAAATTTTTATGCACCATCAACTCTTTCATAAACGGGGAGGCCCCAGCTTTAAGCTCTTGTTTTCGGATTGGTATCCCTGCCTTCAAATATTTTTTCCTTAAGAAATTTGCCCATAACGAGTTGGTGTTTAGCAGATTCCATAGTGATTTAACTCGAAAGGCTGTTATAATATCATCTAGATTTCTAACATTTAAGCCACCTTCCTCCTTAGTCACACTGATTTTATGCCATGCAATCCATTTCCGTTTATGTCGCCATTCATGATCTCCCCAGAAGAAATCTGCAATTATTTTCTAAATAGATTGTAGGACCTTCATAGGTACCACAGTAGCTGCTATAGTGTAAATCGGCATAGACAATAAGACATGACGGATCAAAGTTAATCTGCCCCCTGGCGACAACAGTCGGGATTTCCATCCTTGAATTCTATTCTGGATCTTATTTATCAAATCATCATAGAAAGTAATTCTGCATCTGCCTTGGTAAATGGGAACTCCAAGATATGTGAACGGGGATTGTTTGTAGGAAAAGCCTGTCCAAAGTTTGATCAAAATTATTTTTTCGGCACTAACTTTCTCATCAATCATGAACGAACTTTTCACAATATTAATTTTTTCTCCTAATACCCGACAATATCTATCTATGAATTGCATACATCCTGTGATGGATTTTTTCCTACCATTCAAGAAAACCAGTGAATCATCAGCATATAATAGGTGAGTGATCGGGGATGCCGCCTTAGGCGTGTGATAAAATCCAATTTCCCCTCTACGAAAAGCTCGGGTGAGTCCTCTACTTAGTACCTCTGCTGCTATAACAAATAGAAGGGGGGAGAGAGGGTCACCTTGTCTAAGACCTCTAGAGGATCTGAAATACCCATCATACCTGCCTTGCATCAACACCGAGAAGCCACAATGAGTTACGCAATTTGAGATCAGATGACATATTCTGTTATTAAAGCCAAATTTACGAAGAACCGCCAAGAGATATCCCCATTCCATTCTATCATACGCCTTTCCATATCCAACTTGAACATGACGTTGTTCCCATTCACTTTTTTGCCAATCTCTCTCATAAGTTCTTGTGCCAATCCAATGTTTTCTGAGATAAGTCTCCCCTGTATGAAAAGCCCCTGCTCTAAAGATATAATATTTGGGAGTATCTTACCCAATCTCACATTAAGGATCTTACTAAAGATTTTATAGACCACGTTGCACAAACTAATAGGCCTAAAATCTGAATAAGATGCAGGTTCATCAATTTTAGGAATAAGTGCCAAAAAGTTGGAAGAGAAACTACCTGGCATTGCTTGGCAATCAAAGAATTCCTTCGCAGCCTTCCAGATATCCAGCCCAATAATGTCCCAACATCTGTGAAAGAAACCAGCTGTAAAACCATCCGAGCCCGGTGCACTATCATGTGGAATGCTAAGAGCTGCTTTTCTGACTTCCTCTAAGTCAGGAGACTGCATGAGTGAATCACAATCCTCCTCCCTTAGCAAGCTCGGAATGCATTCCATGAGTTCTAGATCCTCTTTGTATCCTTCTGATGAAAGCAAGGATCCAAAAAAATTATTCGCTTCCAACATAATATCTCTCGGATCAGTGAGTAAATTCCCTGCCCTATCATGGATTGTTGTGATCGCCCTTCTTTTTTGTTTGGATTTGACGGAAGCAAAGAAAAATTTAGTGCAAGCATCTCCTTCTTTGAATTCCTTTTCACCTGATTTTTATTTCCAGTAAATTTCTTCCCTTATCAGCGCCATTTTGAGTTCAGCCTGACATCTATTCAGATTCACCATATCATTTGTATCCCAACCCTGCATTAAACTGAATTCCAATCTAGCAATATCATCCTCCAATCCTCTAATGGTACTAAAAATATTACCGAAAGTTTCTCTATTCCATATTTTCAGGGCTCCCCTGAGGCGCTTGAGTTTAATTGCCACTATATACATAGCCTCAGTACCATTTACCGGAGAATTCCAGTTTCTGTCCACAAATCCCAAAAAATCATCATGAGAAAGCCACATATTTTGAAATCTGAATGGGGACATACCTGCCCTCTGTGACAGAGGCAAAGAAAGAAGCAATGGAGCGTGATCAGAGCATGCTCTCAGTAGATGATCTATCCGAGAATGCTGCATACGAGTAATCCAGTCTGAATTCCCCAAAAAACGATCCAGTCGTGCCCATGTTCTGTCATCACCTCTTTGGTTGTTACACCAAGTATATTTAGGTCCTTCAAATCCACAATCTGCAAGCCCGCAACTCGAGATACAGCTAGAAAATTCCGACATTGCCTGTTGATTAGGTGGACGTCCGCCTAATTTTTCTCCACCGTCAACAATGACATTGAAGTCACCTCCAATTATCCAGGATTCATTCATACCCATTGCAACATGCTCCATGTCCTCCCATAAGCTTCGTCTCTCATGTATTGAGCATTTTGCATATACGAAAGAAGTGTAGAAAACTATACATGAAAACAGGATTGTAACCTTACAGTGAATCAATTGGTCGGTGCAAATTAAATTATCCCAGAATAGCCATATTTTTTCGCCAACATCCTCATTCGTTGCAAAGCAAGACAGACTCACCGTGCCTGCAATCTCCATGTGTCTTGTAGCTTGAATCATGGGTTCCGCAATGGCAAGCAGCTTAACATTGTTTTCTTTAACCAGCTTTTTTAATTTGCTTCGGGTCGCCCGGTTACCAACTCCCCGTGCATTCCAGAACATAATATTATCTATCATTATGGATACCTGGGGTAGTCATGTTTCGCGTCACTCTCCTGCTCCCTCCCGCATGTCCATTTTTTAAACCCTTCTTTTTGCCTTTCACCTTATCTTCGTCAGAATGATGTCCTGACTCTACCATGTTATTATAAGTCGTATGTGCATCCGACTCTTCATCCGACAATGCATGAATTCCTGATTTGTTGCCTCCTGCCTGCACCTGCAAATTCTGTGCAATTACTGCTACTTCCTGTGCTTGTTTGATATCGGCCTGCAAGTTCTTGGGCTGGAATTTTCCTGTTTCCTGCAGGTGTTGCAAGAATTCAGCACTCTGTTTCAGCATTGAACAAAGCTCCTGCTGTCCGGTGTTGTCTAAAGCATTTGCCCCTGAATTCGTCGAAACTCGGTTGTGTATTCCTGAAGCAGAATGTGTCGTACTGTCCCCTGTTCTATGCTGCCCCGCTGCCCTGTTTATATCCCCTGTTTTGTGTCCACCTGAATAAGAAATTACCTTGCTGTCCCCTGTTCTGTGCTGCCCCTCATCCATGTTTGAATCCCCTGTTTTGTGTCCCTCGCCGACCTTATGTAACTCCCCTGAATTAGTCAATTGCTGGCCCTCTGTTTCAGCAATAATAGCCTGATCTTGTGCAGTATCTGAACTACTTTCCGCCTCAAAAGGGACCATCCACAGTGGGGCTGCGGTAGCATCGCCCTCTTCAGTGAATAGAGGAATTTTATGTGATAATATGCAAGGTTTTATCTCTGAATTTGAGTGCAGCTGTCAATCTGATTTCCAGGGCCTTTTTGTGCTCGTTTCGGTGTTTGAAAGATGATGGACAGAGGGCTGCAGTTTTCAGCTCCTCTGTTTTCTGCTTGCGTTTCCTAATTATTTCTGTTCACTGCGATGGACAATGGGACGAGCTTCCCTTTGTTAATAAGGCATTACATGTTGATTTGTGGTCAGCTTTGTTATGTGGAGAGCAATTGCCGAGTTTCTTTGATTTTCTGGCGTTTTCTACAATCTCAATTGTGGCTAGAACGAATCCCTGCGGGAATTATTTGATGACGGGCTGGCGTGATGGGCTGAAATTTCGCAATTTGTTTTGTTTGACAAGTTGCATTTTGGTTTTGTTATTACAAGTGGCAATTGGGTTTGAAAGTTTGTTTTTGTTTGCAAATTACAATTTGGTTTTTATCAAAGATCTTTGATCTCTCTTGCAGTGAGGGAAAGGCCGGGAAGGGAGGAGATCGGAAGGCGGGGAAGGGAGGGGAAAGGGAGGCGGCCGAGATGGAGCTCGTTTCGCTGGATTCGGCCTTCGCTGGCTTCGGCCAGAATAAGAACTTCGAGTGTCACTATCCGTGAGAAGGAGACTACCCGAAGGAGAAGAAGGAGACGCTTCGTTGGCTTCGGCCTTCGCTGGTTTCGGCCATGGCTGGTTTCGCCCTTCGCTGGATTCAGCCTTCATTGGCTTCGGCCTTCGCTGTGAGAAGACTGAGAGTGAGAGTCGAATTGAGATTTGAAATGTGAGATGAGAGTGAAAGATATATGGGGTTTGATCCCTTTATATAATTAAAGGGCATTTTTGTAATTTTATCGGTTAAACGGATATCCGCGGGGCGGATATGGCCAAATCCGTATCCGCCCCGATTAATAAACGGATACAGATTGAAAATCCATATCCGCCCCAAGATCCAATGACCCTTTACCAAATCCGCCCCAAACGGGACGAGTGGGGCGGATATCCGTGAAAATCTGCCCCACTGTCATCCCTACTCTTAATGCCACGTCAAACTTACCTTGTGCCTGGTACCATCCAAGCACACTCCAGACACATGGTACCAGGCAACCTAGAAGGACTGAAAAAAAAAGACTAGTTAACATGAATTACACTTTTACATTCATTTCCGACAATCAAATGCACAGTCTCTATTACAAGGCAGATTTCCAGCACATTTTTTATTACATTTGCCGAAGCAGGCTTGATCAAAAGCTTCCCCTGCGACGAGTTTTTTAGGATTTTCAGGAGTGGCCTGAAGTACATTCAAAGTTGCGAGGATGACAACGCAGATTAAAAACATAGTAGTGATATTCTTAGCCATCATTTTTTTTGTTCTTATTTTGTTTTAGAGTTAACTTATTATGTTCTATCTCAATGTTGTTATATTTACATGGAAAAATGGATACAAGCTCAAGAGAACAAATTTGTAGGCAGCAGAAGGGGAAAACAAATACTATATATGTATTGTACCTTCCTCGTAAACCAAAATAACAGGTAATGTCTAATCCTCTGAGTTCTCCGTACATGTCACAAACCTTGTAATAGTTGAGTATATATAGTATTATTAATCTCTAGAGTTGAAGTATTTTTTTCTAAAATTGGATAGTTGATTATTTTTATTTATTTATTAATCCATGACTGACTCTATTAGGCCACAATATTGTTGCCACTTAATATCTTCGTCGCATCCATTTTGCATAGAGACTTAGTTTCGTTCCGATCCATCGCCTCCACATTACATGAATAAGACTTGCTTTCGCTTCACTCCGATCTAATCCAACTAAGCAACTGCATTCAATACACGAAGGTTTATCAACAGCGAAACTCACAAGAAAAATGAATGTCCGATCAACTGAACTACAATTGATAAACCTCTAGAATTAAGTATAGTACTAATAATAGTTGATGAAGGAACCCAACTACTTCTAAGTTCTAACATTTATTTTTTATGTTTTCAAATGATGAGGAAACCCAAAATAACAAAAGGCGTTTTTTTTCATTTACTTATTAATTAGTATAAAATAATTGAGATTTTTCAATAAGCAGGACAGGTTTTGCTTCTTTTTTCCCCTATTTATGCATCATCTTCTTCCCTTGCCTTCACATTTTTCTTTTAATTTGTCTTTAAAAAAAATTGGATCGTTTACCCATTTTATTTATTTTTAATCTATACCACTTAGCGTCATTGTTGCCATTATTTCGATTAAGACTAGTTTCGAATGATGA
Organism: Berberis vulgaris; assembly: GCA_963556465.1. Taxonomy (NCBI): domain Eukaryota; kingdom Viridiplantae; phylum Streptophyta; class Magnoliopsida; order Ranunculales; family Berberidaceae; genus Berberis; species Berberis vulgaris. The sequence continues at coordinate 81,215,590 of OY747132.1, read as the reverse complement.
TATGGGTATTTTGAACTCGTTGAGCAGTTGAGCAGTTGAGCTTAATGGTTAAAATGGTTGCGTAAGCAAAGCATGGTAGTATATTGATCGGTTCCTACCTTGATATCGGTGGCTTCAGTGCCGACATAAGAGAAATGGCTTCAGTGCCTGGTGGTGCACAGTAGCAACTTAGGGAATGAAGCCCTAAACTATTTTGTAAATATAAAATGAAGTACAGTTAAGTGAGCCTCGAGATTTGAGCTCAAAACCATATAAAAATAAGTAATTAAACTTGACCATTTTACAAAGTACAAAAATATATAGAAATGTTTCCCCCAAAAGAACCAAATACTAAATATGCATCTATGTATTCAAATTTTTTCCCCCAACACTTTGGGGGCCTAGGACGCATTAGTTGCCTAAGGTTTGGGTTGGGCCTGGTGGCTTTAAACATTGATGTATCTTCTCAAGGTAATTATATGCAAGTGATGGCTTTAAACATTGAATGCGAAGTGATTTACCAATGGCTTGGCTTTAAGAGAAAAGTGAAGTGATGACTTTACGCAAGTAAAACGATCCTTAAAAATGATTTTAATATTATATACAAATGTAATTATATACATTTTGTTTGTATTTAAGCTTCTACATATATGAATTCTTCTTTTCTACTAGATTTAGAGGTGACGTCCATTAGAGAATTGTCGAAAGATGCAAGTTCGGAAGCTGTGTGAGTGTGTTTTCCTTTGAAAATCAGCCTTTGAGAGCTTTGTGAAAAGAGTAACAAAAGGGTGAGCTAAGAAGCAGAGAGTATTTGATTCAACAATTGAGGAAGAAATGAGGGAGATGAGAGGAGAGGGGGAGAAGTGAAACAGAACTGCAGCTCTCTTGAAGCTCTCTTAAATCGAGAGAGGGAAGAAAACAAGAAGAAGAAGTAAAAATATATGTACATCGAGGAGTGTTGCTTCTGCTCTGTTTTTAGTGTTGTTTTTCTCCAGGTTTTTTTATGCTTGGCGAGACAGATTTTTGCGTGTTTGGGCAAACCTTAGGTCTTAAAGGCAGTGAAAATTTCAGTGTGGTTTTGGTAGTGCAGGCTTCGATTGGTAGCATTTGTGCTATGTCAGTTTTTCTAGTGTTAATTCTTTCATTTTTCAAATGTTTTAATTCGAGTAAAGTCGTAACGTACCCCCGAACAGTCTGTAAAAAATTTTGGATATTGAATAAAGGCTTGGTTTAATAAAAATTTAAAAAATAATTAAAAAAAAAAACAGGATCTTCAACTGCTTCTCTGTTGAAGCTCTCTGATTTAGCTATAAAGCTCTAAAGAGAGAAATAGAAAGAGAAGAAGAAAAAAGAAAAAAAAAAAGACCCAAAAAAAAAACGTTTTTTGTTTAATGAAGCCATGCATTTCATGGCCTCACGCTTCAACAAAAAAAAATGCTAAAAATGGTGGCTTTTTGTGGCTTCAGAGTAGTGGCCTAACTTTAACCAAAGTAGAGCGAGATTTCATAGCTTGACTTGGCTTTTGACTTTAATCGGTGGCTTTCAACGGTTTTGACTACAGTAGATCTTCTACTAAAACATGTGGTAAGAGTGATTCTAAGATACGAGTAGGGGATTTATATTTGAGTCAAGCCATTGTTTTTTCAGGATGGTTCTAATAACAAGGCGGAATCCATGGCTAGAAGCTGGGTTGGTCCGGGTAACCGGCCTGAAAATTAAAAACTGAAGCTCGGACCGATATTTTTAAACCCAAAATTCTGAGGCCCGAGACCGGACCGAGTTGGGCCGATTAACCAAGGTCACAGTTAACCGAATTCCAGGCCGGTCTCGATCCAAAGCCCAAACAGTCCAGCTTTTCTGTACTCAAACTGTTTTGTATGCAAATTGTACAACTGCAAATAGGTCCAGCTTTTCCCTAACTCTACTCTGTAGAGTAAATGTAATAATTAAAAAAGACAATAATTTTGGAGCGATTCTTATCCATTCCAAATAATTCTTCCTGTAATAATTAAAAAGACAGTAATAATTCTTACTGTAATAAAATGTAAGCAATTCTTACCCATTGCAATAATTAAAAACTCTAAAGTTTCATAATTGGTTGGTAAATTAGTTCATTCCAACCTCAACCAAACTCTTACATGGTTTTCACTAGTTATCTGGTACACGTCAACATTGAGGCAGTATATCAATATCGAAGCCATGATATAAAATCATTCTCAATAATGTATACTGTAAACTTGATGAAAAGCTAATTACAGCTAGAAACAAAATAACAGATGCCTAATCAATCAAGCTATGAAAGGCCTCATCATACTAGCAACTTCTGGTATTAATCTCATACATGCACTAATTGTTTTTTCACCATAAATAAATTGATAGAACAAATAATCTCGCCTACTTTTATTCTTAAAAATGTACTCTTTTAAATGGATGAGTGTTTCCATTTCTTATTTCTCTTTATTTGATCATAACTTGTTTAAATGGATCAATTGGTCAATTTATTTAAGAGTTCATCTTGCATTTTCAAGTTTTGACTAGCTATCATGTTAAAAAAAATATAAGCATACATCACAGTATGCAAACAAAGGATGCTAAGAGAGTGACCAAATAGAGTGAGCTTCTATTTGTTGGATCCTAGTTCCCAAAGAAATTGGGTTATGAACAACCCTCCCCACTAAGGAAGGAAGGGGGGTTGCACAGCGCCTTACTGCATTCAAGTGGCACAGGGATTCAAGTTAAGCTAAATGCATCTCCAAACCATGCATTGCATATTGCATTTGTTTTTTTTTTTTTTTACTCACCTTCAAACTTAAGGGAGGAGAGGAGTCGCACAGGTCGCACAGAGGGGTTCTCATCTGCCAGAAGTCACGTTGCTTGATTAAGTGCTTTGTTACCCACTGTACCCATAATGAACCACTATCAGTTACAATTTGCCAAATGTGTCGCATACAGGCCGCCCTATTGCACATGTTGATGTTCCTGATGCCAAGTCCCCCCTCTTGATAAGGTCTACATTTATTCTTCCAACTAACCATTGCCTCCCTAGATGGCGCATCTTCACCAAACCATAGGAAACTCCTCATTATATTGTTTATTGTCTTTATAGTTTGCTTGGGCAATATAAAGCAGGATGTCCAGTATACTTGCATACTGCTAAGTACTGACTTGATTAACACCACTCTTCCCGCGTATGTTAAATATTTGTTCTTCCAAGAAGTTATACGTTTCCGTATCTTCTCAATGATTGGGCTGCATTGCTGATGTGATAACCTAGAAGAAACAAGAGGTAGTCCAAGATATTTGACAGGGAGTTGCCCAATAGTGAACTGTAATTGGCTTGTTATAAGGGTCATCTCAGCTGAATCAACACCTGCAGTAAACAATAAACTCTTATTATAGTTCACTTCTAGGCCAGTGCACTCCTTGAACTCCTGCAGTACTTCAAATAGAGCTTTAGCTGATCTAGAGTCGCCATAAAAGAAAGCAATAAGATCATCTGCGAAGCTAAGATGCGTGATCATGGGGTCCGAGCACTTGTAGTGTAGCTTGTAGTCACCTTCATGCACCTTCCTCCTAATCAAGATATTTATGACTTCCATCACCATAACAAATAGGTAAGGGGACATAGGGCAGCCTTGACGAATTCCTCTTGTAGCCTTAAAGTAACCTTTCGGGGTACCATTAAGGTTAATTGAAAATTTGGCCGTTGAAATACATTCTTGTACCCATTTGATGAAAGTTACTGGGAACTTAAATTTCTCGCGGACCTTTAGGACCACTTCCCATCTTACTGTGTCGTAAGCTTTTTTGAGATCAATTTTGGCTGCACATCTTGGGGGTCCCCTGTCTCTGTGATAGCTCCTGACCAACTCGTGTGCAAGCATGAGATTGTCCTGAATATACCTGCCTTGAATGAAAGCAGATTGGTTTGCTCCTACTAATAGTTTCACTGCACTCTTCATTCTATTAGTAAGGACTTTAGTAATACACTTGTAGAGAACATTGCAACAAGCAATAGGCCGATAATCACTAAGAAAAGAAGCATTAGAAATTTTAGGAACTGATGCTACTAATGTAGAGTTTACCTGCCCTAGCAATTTAGAGCTTCTGAAGAAATTTCCAACTGCTTTGATGAAACATTCACCCACTATGCGCCAAGTAGCTTTGAAGAAATAGGATGTGAATCCATCAGGCCCAGGGGCCTTATTGGAGTCAATACTTGATAGGGCCTCTGTTATCTCATTCCTGCTCACCTCTTTTTCAAGATCAGCAACCATTTCTTCATTTAGCACATTGCTGAATTCAAGACTCCCAATATTGGAATCATCATGGTCATCCTGGGCACCTGCAAACATATTCTGAAAGTATTGCACACACTCAACTGCTATATCCTCCTGCTCGACTAGTTTATCCCCTTGGGAGTTATAGATACTAGAAATTCTGTTCACATTCCTTCTTTCTTTTATCATATTGTGAAAATACTTAGTGTTTTGGTCACTGGGTGAAAGCATATTGGATCGAGCTTTTTGACAGCTCTCAGACTCTTCATTCCTAGCAGCCATCGCATACCCTTTCACTGCTTGTCTCTCTTCCTGCACAGTTTGGTTTGTCACAGTAGTATTGTGTAACGCTTGCTGAGCTCTTACCATGCGCTGTCTGGCTACCTGAACTTGGGAACTGGCGCTTATAAACCTAGCTTTGCGCCAAGTGGTGAGGCACATTTTCACTCGTTTCAGCCTTTGTACCAGACAATACATAGGATTGCCTCTGATAGTTTCCTTCCATGCATCTTCTATTACATTCATGAACCCTTCCTCATGCACCCAGTAATTGAAAATTTTAAATGATTTTGGCCCAGAGTTAACGTTCCTATACATGGTAAGGACCATTGGAGCATGGTCTGACAGCCCATTATGTTGAAATTCAGCTTCCGCATCCCGGAGTTCTAGCAGCCAAGCTCTATTTACTAGGACTCTATCGATCTTGGAAGAGACTCAACTAATTCCTAGTTGATTATTGGACCAAGTGAAATAGTTTCCCCTATATCTGCAGTCATAAACATCAGCTTGTATAGCACAATTAAGGAGGTCTACAACTGACGCATTAGTTGTCGCAACCCGGCTTGTTCTTTCTTGTATGTGCATAATTGCATTGAAATCACCCAACAGTGCCCAAGGTGAGTTATTGGATCTAGAGAACTGAACAATTTCAGTCTATAGCTGCTTTCTCACCGTCTCATTGTTGCTACCATACACCATGGTTACAACACAACTTACTCCATTCGACCAATTAGCACTAACAAAAATTGCTTGCTGTGACTTAGAAATGACTGTTACTAAGACTTGAAGAGGATCCCATCCCACCCAAATTCTGCCTCCTTGTATCACATCTGTGTTGTCAATCCAGTGCCATCCATTCAGTAGTTTCCTCTGTATACTATTTGTCTTACTCTGATGTACTTTTGTCTCAACTATGCCCACAATTGCCAGCTTGTTTTTCATTACAAAATTCTGTATTTCCTTCTGTTTTAGGCGGTCATTGAGACCCCGTATATTCCAGCATCCTATTTTGTCCACCATTAATACACCTTTCTGATGAGGGGCCGCTTGACCCCTGTATTCACATTTGAACTCGCTGATTTACTCTCTTTCCTCTGTTTATCTTTACTGCTTATAGCCTCCACTTGCTGATTTCCATTTGCAGTTTTCTTCCCTGCTTGGTATATCACGACTGGTCCCTTATTGAAATTGTGCTCCTTGATCTGACCTCTTTCACTAATGGTATGTTTCTTGGATGGGCTAGGTGCTTGAACTGGCTCCACTGTCACAATAGCATTTGTCATTGTTTGCTATCAGTAAGTCTGCCCCTTTAGTAACATCCATACTGTCCTTGGTTGCAGCTTCATTTCTGGCTGTTGAACCACTGTTTCCTTTGCCTGGTGCATCATTGTTATTGCTTAGCCTTCCATCATCTGGTCCTCTCACTCCTTGAGGAGATATATGTTCAAGTTCCAAGTCCCTTGACTTATAATCATCATTCTCCTGATTACTTGGCTTAGAGCCTTCAGCTCTGGTGGTCCTGCTTCTAAATGTGTGTTGCTTCTTTGGTTTCTCCCATCCCTGCTCAGTCTCCTACGTACTCTGGGTTGCTCTATGCACTGGTCTATAGACTTTAATTGTAGGCTTCTTAGTCGCCTTGGTGCAACTATCAGTAGTATGCCCAAATACACTACAATGCTTGCAGCGTATGGGTTTCCAAGTATACTCGACTCCAATGGAATATGTTCTAGTCCCATCAACTACCACAGGTATTTGGGTTGGGAAAGAGCTGTTAACATCCACTTCCACACAGACCTTCGCAAAGTTCATCCGCATCTTGTCTTCTGTAGCCTTGTCTAACAGGATCGGAATCCCCACTGCGCTTGCAATAGATTCAATACCTTTAGGGTTCCAAAACATAAGAGGTATATTCTTAAGGCAAATCCATATAGGGACTGTGCTGAGGGCAGTTGTCACGGACTAGTAATCCGTGCGGCACTAGCTATCCAATTCACTAGTAAGCCTATGAGTAGTTACTTTGACGGGCACAAATATTAACTTGAGAATGCACAATATCAATCTGTAGACAATATAACAATGCACAATAGTCAGTAAAAGCTCTCATTCACATTAAATAGATTACAATGGGGAGGAACGTTCGGAAGGACGTTGCTCAAGACTAGTTCGATGCTATCGATCGATGGAAATACAAGTTTGAAGTTGAAAAGCAATGCAAAGAAAACAATAAAAATGCTAGCGGTACAGTCTGGCCCGACTATGCAATGGAGGCAACACGTCCTCACAGTCAAGAGCTCAAACCTTCCCCCTATAATATAGATGCTAAGCATTTGGGCACTTTTCAAAAGGGAACATTGAGTTTTGAGACCATTAGGAAAGTCTTGAAAGGCCTCTGAACCTTGATTTCCCTAACCAATGGTACTAGTCCTGACACTCTCCCACACTCAATTCGCTGACGCCCTCGCAGCGAACTTTTCCAAGTACTCTTCCAGTTTTGAGAGGTATGGTAGCAGATGCTCGACTGGCTCCCAACTGATCTCTGAAGGAGGTTCATCCTGCCACTTGACCAAATATTCTCTATCCGGGCCTGTGTTGTTGATGAGGCGGTCAGCTAAGATTTCTTCCACTTCTCGATCTGGCTTAGTAGGATGCTTAGGCAATGCTCGGGTAGATACATTTCTTGTGGGATCAGCGGTATCGGCATGGTAAGACTTCAAGTTACTTGCATGGAAGACAGGATGGGTGAAACGGAGCCAATGTGGTAACTTGACGCGATAGGAGACTTTGCCTACTTTCTCAATAATCTGTACCGGTCCCTCATACTTGCGAAACAGATTGTTGTGTGCTCTAGCTGTACGTTTATACTTGTTGAACATATCTAGCTTCACCAATACCAAGTCCCCGACTTCAAAAGGATCGATTCGTCGTTTCTTGTCGGCCCATTTCTTCATGTGACGGGAGGCTTTCTCAAGATAGGCTCGAGCAACTTCAATGTTTTTCTGCCAGGCTTTGACAAATTCAAGAGCTCTTGGGCTGGGTCCTTGGTATCCGGTCAGCACTGTATGTGGTGTCAACGGTTGCTGACCAGTGACTAATTGAAAGGGGCTGGAGTGAGTAGCTGAGCTCTTTTGTAAGTTGAAACAGAATTGTGCAACATCAAGTAGTCCCACCCAATTTTTCTGGTTTGCACTTACAAAATGACGAAGGTATTCTTCAAGCATAGAGCTAAAGCGCTCAGTCTGACCGTCAGATTGGGGATGTTGGCTTGTCGACATATTAAGTTTGGATCCCAAGAGCTTGAACAACTCCTTCCAGAACTTTCCTGTGAATCGAGCATCACGATCGCTAACAATGTTTTCGGGCAGTCCCCAATACTTCACTACATGCTTGAGGAACAATTGCGCCGTATCTTCGGCTGTGCAAGTTAGTCCGGTCGGCACAAAGGTCACATACTTTGAGAATCGGTCAACAACTACAAGGATGCTCCTGAAATCCTCCACTTTCGGTAACCCAGTAATGAAGTCCATGGAAACACTTCCCAAAGGACGAGTTGGAACAGGCAGGGGCTCTAGTAAACCTACTGGTCGATCTCTTTCAACCTTATCTTGCTGGCAAATAAGACATGTTCGAACATAGGCCATTACATCCTCCTGTATCTGCGGCCAATAGTGCCCCCTCTCTAGCAATGCAAGTGTCCGTCTCCAACCTGGATGTCCCGCCCAATGGGTGTCATGGCATTCTCTCAAAAGTTCTTTCCTCAAACCAGAAGTTCTCGGAACATAGAGGCGATTACCAGTTGTGAGTATTGCTCCATCTTTTATCCAGAACCGTCGAGTTTTGCCCTGCTTGATCAACTCTGTAATCGCCTTCGCTTGTGGATCCGTCTGTAGGCCTACTTTGATCTTCTCCAAGATGGTGTGACTCGGACCAGTATGGGTTAGCACTGCAAGGTCTGCCCTTCTACTGAGTGCATCAGCTACATTGTTAGTGCGCCCTGGCTTGTATTCCAATACTAAGTCAAATTCTGCTAATTTTTCCTGCCATCGAGATTGCTTGGAGGTTAGCATCTTCTGAGTAAGAAAATGGCTTGCTGCAGCATTATCCGTTTTAACAAGAACTTGAGATCCCAAGAGGTAGTGTCTCCACACCCGTAAACAATGTACAATGGCTAGCAATTCCTTTTCCTGAGCTGAGTAACGAGACTCTGTATCATTCAACTTTCGACTCTCATATGCTACCGGGTGACCATCTTGAAGTAAAACTCCCCCTAAGGCATAATCAGATGCATCTGTTTGTACTTCAAAGGGCTTGGTGATGTCTGGCAAGGCCAAAACTGGATCTTTCATCACGGCCAATTTCAAGTCTTGGAATGAAGCTTCACACTGCCTATCCCATTCCCATGTTCGGTCTTGTTTCAACAAATTTGTCAGGGCAACAGCTCTCTTAGAGTAGTCCCTTATGAAGCGACGATAATAGTTTGCGAGTCCAAGGAAAGAACGTAGTTGAGACACGTTCTTAGGAGAGTTCCAATCATGGATTGCCTTGACTTTCTCCATGTCCATCCGAATCTTGCCATTGCCAATAACATGACCCAAGAAATTGATCTGGGTCTGGCCGAATGAGCACTTTTCCTTCTTGACAAAGAGATGATTATCTTTAAGGATTTGGAACACTTCTCGCAAATGATGTAGGTGTTCTTCTATAGTCCCACTATAAACCACAATGTCGTCAAGATAGACAACCACAGACTTGTCCAGAAGGTGACGGAACAGGCCATTCATAAGGGTGCAAAATGTAGCTGGAGCATTGGTCAAGCCGAAGGGCATTACTAGGAATTCATATGACCCATATCTAGTAGAACAAGCAGTTTTGGGTTCGTCACCAGCAGCAATGCGGACCTGATGGTAACCTGATCTCAAGTCGAGTTTTGTGAAGTATCTGGCGGATCCAAGTTGGTCGAACAAGTCTGCAATGAGCGGCAACGGGTATTTGTTCTTTATAGTGACTTTGTTCAATGCTCTATAATCAACACAAAGGCGAAGACTGCCATCATGTTTCCGCTGAAAAAGAACAGGTGCCCCATAAGGTGCTTTAGAGGGCCGAATGAATCCTGACTCCAACAAGCCATCTAGTTGTGTTCTCAATTCGGTCAGCTCTGGAGGGCTCATGCGATATGGACTACGTGCGGGTGGCTTGGCACCAGGGACTAACTCAATTTCGTGATCAATGAGCCTTCTGGGAGGTAGATTCTTTGGCAATTCATTCGGCATCACTTCGCTGAAGTCAGCAATAACTTGGGCAACTTCCTCGGGGATTTTGCTAGTATCATCTTCCATCTCTAGCTTTGCCACAGCTAAGTATGTATCTTCTCCTTTGGCCAAGCCCCTCTTGACTTGGAGCGCCGACAATATTCTATCATGAGTTGTTGGTTGAATTGAGGTTGGTACAATGCGTAGTCTGGGTCCGAAAAACCCCAAGGAGTCCATGAAAGGTAATGGTCCTGCTGCAGCTCCTCGGAAGAATTCTTGGCCAAGAATCACCTTAAAATCATCAAGTGGAACGCCCAAGAAGTTTGATCTTCCTTCCCATGGACCAACCTGTAGTGGCACAGCTCTAGCCATACCATTAATAGAGATTGCCTCAGAGTTGACAGCTTTCAACTTACCCACATCTCCTTCTAAGTTCAGACCCACACGTCTAGCTTCATCTGGGGCAATAAAATTGTCTGTCGCTCCGGAATCCAACAATGCTTGGGAAGGGAACCCATTGATAGTGATGCCGATGTATTGTAAAGCCTTCTTGTGTGGGTGCTCATACATTTCTCCTTTGACAGCATTGAGCTTGCGTAGAGCTCCCATTTGGGAGGTCTCACTGTTGGTGGGGTTCGAGCTCGATGCGGTCGGGTTAGAAGGTTCTGCTTGAAGCAAGGACATTAATGAGTGTAGAGCTGGTTTGGATGGACATTTGCCTGTTGGGTGATCCCTGCTATTGCAAAGAATGCATGAGGCAGGGGCAGATGGTCTCCACTGCCCAGAGTAGTTTTGCCCTCCTTTGTTGTTGTAATTTGAGTTGCTAGAGCTGGCATTCCAATTTTTGTTGGAACTCCAATTCTGGTTGGACGGCCGGGAATTATAGTTTCCTCGATTCTGACTTGAGTTTCCCCAGTTTTGGTGAGGTGAGCGAGCATTCGACCCTGAGCTTGAATTGGTACTGCCAGTTCTAGCTGTGGCGTGATTGAGCGAAGTGGATCCAGTCATGGGCATATAATCGCTAAATCTTTCTGCTGCCGCAATAGCACTTGTAGTATCTGTCACCTTCTGCCTTTGCAATTCTGCTTGTAGAAGCGGCTGAGCTTGTTCCATGAAACAGAAAACTTTGTCCTTCTCAGACATGTCTCGAATATCTAGCAAGCAAGTTGAGAATTGTCGGACATAGTCTCGAATATTGCCTGTTTGTTTGATGGTGTGGAGCTTCCTCCTTGCTAAGAAATCAGTGTTCTCAGGCAAGAATTGATTTCTGAGTTCCTTCTTGAGGTCTGCCCAAGTTCTAATAAGGATGCGACCTTCTTCCATATCTGCATATTTGGTTCTCCACCATAGTTTCGCATCACCTGCTAAGTACATGGTCGCCATGGTAACCTTGGCTTCTTCTGATTCGGGGTTCACTACGCGAAAATACTGCTCCAGATCAAACAAGAAGTTCTCTAACTCCTTCCCATCTCGTGCCCCAGCATATGATTTTGGCTCGGGTACTTTCATCCTGGGGTGATCAGTCGTCCCGGTGGCCTTAGTAAGCAAGCCAACCCTTGCAAATAAGTCCTCCAACTGTAATTGGAAGTCACTCATCACCTGAGCTGTGGGGTGAGGTGACTCTTCCATTGCGACTGTTCGTCCCTCTAAGTTATCAACGTGCTCGGCCAGCGAATCCACTCTGTCTGCCAGTGAAAAGAGTCCATCCAACCGACTAATCTGTTCTCCCAAAGTGTTCAACTGGTCCATTCTGCTTTCCAGTCTATGCATTCGACTGGCCTGTCGTTCCTCCATAGCGCTAAGGCGCTCATTCACTTCCTGCATCCTGGTTTGCATTCAACAAGCTCTGGCTCTGATACCAACTGTCACGGACTAGTAATCCGTGCGGCACTAGCTATCCAATTCACTAGTAAGCCTATGAGTAGTTACTTTGACGGGCACAAATATTAACTTGAGAATGCACAATATCAATCTGTAGACAATATAACAATGCACAATAGTCAGTAAAAGCTCTCATTCACATTAAATAGATTACAATGGGGAGAAACGTTCGGAAGGACGTTGCTCAAGACTAGTTCGATGCTATCGATCGATGGAAATACAAGTTTGAAGTTGAAAAGCAATGCAAAGAAAACAATAAAAATGCTAGCGGTACAGTCTGGCCCGACTATGCAATGGAGGCAACACGTCCTCACAGTCAAGAGCTCAAACCTTCCCCCTATAATATAGATGCTAAGCATTTGGGCACTTTTCAAAAGGGAACATTGAGTTTTGAGACCATTAGGAAAGTCTTGAAAGGCCTCTGAACCTTGATTTCCCTAACCAATGGTACTAGTCCTGACAGCAGTAATGTCCTCTTCTAGGAACGGCCGCCATGGACGTATAATGAATAGCCGACTGGCTATATGCATAGATCCAATATCAAGAACCTTTTCCCTGTCTGCATCATTTTGGAAACTAAACACGAATGTGTTTTCTCTATGAGTTTTCATTTCGAATGTCCCCTTTAGCTTCCATGTTCGTGATAGCACTTCTTTCACATAGTTAAACGCCAGGCGCTTGCCCACAAAATTCCCAACAACGAACTACTCACAAGCTTTCCGTTCTTCAACAAATTCTGTTGATTGCAACTGGACAATGGCCGTACCATTCGCCATAGCAGGGGGTCTGTAAACTAGTTGTGTCGTCCCACTTCCTTGCTTATTAGCTATCACTTGAGCCCAAGTCTGCGAACTAGGTTGTGCATGGTTGCATGGTGTTTCCTGTGCAGCCTCAGTTGGTTCAATATTGGTGCTCTTAGTCTCGTTTCCAGCATTGATAGGGTTTGCTAGTACGATTGCTTTGCTCAAGTCTTCCACAGGCAAAGGATTCTGTGCATGAGTTTCCAGCGCCACTTTCGAGGATTCTGCAGATGCACCCCACAATGACTGCGCTATCGATGAACCCCCCTTAGGGTTGAGTGTACCTCCCTTGCTTATATCTACATCTCCCCGGGAGGCTGGAGGAGGATCTGTGGTGGTTATTTGCTAGGTCGTCATTGATCCATGGTTGTAGGTGTCAGTGTAGATCAAGCAAGATCACCGTCTCCTTTCTCAAACCCTAGCCGTCTCCTTTTGCTATCTAGAATTCGTCAAGTGAGTTTCTTAATCTATTCAAATTCCAAGAACAAATACAATATTTACTTGTATCTATGTGAGAATAGACTGCTTTGTGTTGCAGATTTAGATTTAGGTAGGTAGGACTTACTACCCTTGTGAGAAGAGATTTTTCTTGTTCCCAATGCTTCACTATTGTCTGATTAAATTGCTCCAAGAGATGATGAAAATATTTACATTATTGCAAGCCACCATTACTCGTCAACTTGCAGGAGACTTTGTGCTGAGAGTTATGAAGTCATCATTACAATGTAGGGTTATATGAAATGTCATCCCATTGGAGCAGTGTTTTTCCTTGAATTGGATTGCTAAACAAGCCTTATAGGGCAAATAGTTAGTAAAAAAACATAAAACTGAAAGAACTATGTATAGCTTATCTTTTCTGATCGAGTAAAGAGAGAAATGGAGGAAAAAGCAAGAAGTGTGAAAGAGCAACTTAACGTGGGTTGTGAAAGAAAAAAAGTAAAAGTAATTAATTACTAATTAGTTTGATTGGTACAATAGGGACAAATTTGTATTTCTATTTTCAGAAATTCTAACAGGGGTATTTAATCATGAATTTTAATAGAGTCTGAAAGATTTTAAAGTCCATTAAAATATAGGGGTATTCAATTAAGGATTTATAACAATACAATGAAATCTAGGGGTATTCAAATATAAATTTTAAATGATTATTTTATAATCTATTAAAATCATAGGGTATTCAATCATGGATTTTAAACAATACAATGAAATCTAGGGGTATTCAAACAGTAGTGGATTTTAATGAATTTGTTCACTTAATGGACTTTAAAGGATTTATGTGTGAAAGATATAAATATTCAAGCCCTTTTCAAATTCAACCTCTTACCCTCATATTTCAATTTCTCTTCTTCCTCTCTCCCAGCAACACAAAACAAACAATCAGAAATAGGGTTTTTTTCATTGAAACTGTCTCTTTGCTATCAATCAATAGTGTGTTTTTTTATGTCAAAGTCCAAATTTGTGACCAACTTGATCCCTTGATACTGGAGAGAGAGGGATTCATCGAGAGAGACAGAGAGGGATTCATCGGGGATTCATCGAGAGAGACAGGGATTCATCGAGAGAGACAGAGAGGGATTCAACAGTGAGGGGTTCTCAGAGCATCCCAGCCTGATCTTCTTCACCTGTCAATTCTTCACTTGTGTGTATGCTCTAATAGAGGGGTGAAACCCAATGTTTCGACCTTTAAGGCCTTGTGTAAGGCTCATCGAGTTAGGCCTGCAGTTTCTTTGATGGAAGAGATGAGTGACTATGGATTGGTTCCAGATGAGCCACTTTTACAACCCTCATGCAGGGATTTAGCGAAGAAGGGAACATCGAAGGTGCGCTGAGAATCAAAGAGAGAATGGTCAAGTCTCTGGGTGTGTTAAATAATCGAACTGTGAATGTTTTGATCGGAGGGTTCTGCAAAGAAGGTAGAGTTGATGAGGCTTTGAGATATATCGAACAAATGGTCCTTGAGGGGTTTAGACCAGATAAATTCACCTTTAATATATTGTTGCACGGGCTTTGTGTGTCTGGGTATGCTAAACATGGTTTAGATATCATGGAAGTGATGCTTCAAGAAGGATTTCACCCCGATGTCTTAACTTATACTACAGTGATATCTGGATTGTGTAAATTGGGTGAGCTTGAAGATGCGATAGAGGTTCTGAATTTGATGGTAATGAGGGGTTGTCTTCCAAATACTATCACATATAACACTTTGATCAGAACGATGTGCAAGGAGAATTATGTTTGCAAGGGGCGGAGAATTGAAGAACCAGAAGAGATCTTTAATCAAATGGAAGAGCATGGGGTTTCAAGGAATGTGGCGACATATAATACTCTAATTGATGGTCTATGTAAGAGTAAAAGGGCCGATGAAGGTGCTCAACTCATGGACCAGATGATGATGGAAGGACTAATTCCTGACAATTTCACTTACAATTCCTTGCTCACACACTATTGTAGAAATGGAGATATAAAGAAGGCTACAGATATTGTTCAAATCATGACTTCTAATGGGTGTGAACCAGATGTGGTCACTTATGGTACCCTCATTAATGGTCTGTGTAAGGCAGGTAGAGTCGAGATTGCTAATAAGCTCCTCCGGACAATTCAAGAGAAAGGGATGGTTCCAACCCCACCAGCCTATAATTCATTTGCTTTGGGTTAGGAATTGGGCTAAAATTGAGGGACGTACGTCAATGGACCCACCATGGCCCAGCTCAAATGCAATGATCAGTATTCTAATTTATAGAAATTTATCAATAAAAATCCATAACAATCCTTTAAAAAATTTAGAAAATTCAATAATAAAAATCCATCAAAATCCAGTGGATTCTGTAAAATCCACAAAATCCAATCACTTAAAATACATCAAAGTTCAGTGGATTGTGTAAACTCCTTTGAAACATTTTAAAATCCATGAGATTTAAAGTCTTTCACACTCTATTAAAATCCATGATTGAATACCCCCTGTAAATGTCGAGGAAGTGGGCGAGGAAAACAGCGAGGGAAGGGCGGTGAAGGGGGTGGGACCGTCCATCCTTTGCGCACGCATCCCGAAGGGGATGGACGGTCCCACCCCCTCCACCGCCCTCCCCTCGCTGGTTTCCTCGACAGCTAGCAAAGCTCTTCTATTTTATAAGTTAACTAAGGTTAATAAAATAGGCTTTATTGATCACAAAAGTGTAAAGTAGGCTCCTAAAGTAATTACATTAACCATAATACTTAAATAGTCTAATTTGTGAAAAAATAAGCCTTCAAGATCATTTTTCGTTGATTTGACCTCCCTGTAAATTTCCTGGAACTTGTGCAAATGAAATAGGAGGCTTACTCTCCTCAGCCAAGCCCAGCCGAGGTAGTGGTTCCGATGGCAGCTGCCTCCAAGCCCAGCCAGGGTAGTGGTTCCAATGGCAGACGCCATGGAGGAGAGCGGACGCTCTAGCCTAAACGGCCAGAATTGCAGCCTAAAGTTGAACTAACACTCACCAAAATTGCCAAAGAATTATTGGACAAAACTGCCTTCAGTCGCCCCTAATCGCCCAAATCGCTCGAGACTATTCTCAATCATATTGAATTAACGGCAACAATGATGCTAAGTGACAAAAATGATGTTTTGTCTTTGGGTATGGATTAAAAATAAATAAAAAGTATCAATGACCTATTTTTCTTTTAAAAGAAAAGCGAAATGAAAAAATGAAGAAGACGTTGCATAAATATATAGGGGAGAAAAAAAAAAAAACACACATCCCTGCTTATTGAAAAATCTCAATTATTATTAAACTAATTAATAAGTAAATGAAAAAAATGCATTTTGTTTTCTTTGGGTTCCCTTAAATGATTGTACTACCAGAATTAGAACTTTTTAAACACACCATTTGTTCGGACATTTGTAAGGATATACTCATTGTTTACCCCTTCTACTGCCTAAAAACTTGTTCTCGCCGGCATGTATCCATTTTTTTCCATGTAAATATAACAACAATGAGATAAAACAAAATAAGTTTAGTATAAAATAAAATAAGAAGAAAAAAAAAGATGGCTAAGAATATCACTACTATGTTTTTAATCTGCATTGTCATCCTCGCAACTTTGAATGTACTTCAGGCCAATTCTGCAAAGCTCGTCACAGGTGATGCTATTGATCCATTATGCTTAAGTAAGTGTACTAGAAACTGTGCCGGAGATATGAGTTGTAATGGACGCTGTGGAGAAAAATGTGAGAAATGAATGTAAAAGTATAATTCATGTCAACTAGTTGAACTGGTTTAGTTTAGTAGGTAAGCTTGATCTTTCAATTGTCTCTCAATATTTCAATTGTCTCTCAATAAACGTCAATTACTTTTTACTGGTACGGGGAGTGGAGTAGAAAAAAGGGAAAACAATTTCCCCTTGCGGTCATTATTCAATAATCGAAAATTCTAAATGTCGAGGAAGTGGGCGAGGAAAACAGAGAGGGAGGGAGGGAGCCATCCATCCCCCTCGGGATGTGCGCATGAAAAATGATGGCACGCATCCCCAGGGGGTTGGACAGCTCCCCCCTCCCTCGCTGTTTTCCTCGCCCACTCCCTTGACAGGTAGAAGTGCTCTTCAATAATATCATGACATGTAGTATAACAGTTTTTACATAATTTTTTTTTTTTTTTTTTTACAATCAGTACCTGCCCATGTAAGTATTGGAAACCATGTATCATTCTCCCATCGAGTATTCTCCCATCGAGTATATCATTCTCCCATCAAGTAGTGACACAAGGAGCAAAAATCTCAACGATCTGAAAATTCCTCAAAAAGATGTACAAACGGTCTCCTCTATCAAAGTTTTTAAGTTTCCTTCCATTCTTCTAAATATCTTCTTTATTTATTTTTCAATCAACTATAAAGCAAAGGCACTACATTAAATTGACATTTTTGTAACAAATTCTAAAATAGTAACATTATTTAGTTGCAATAATCTACCAAACAATTTTACACATTTTCACAAACAAAGTAATACAATAATTGTATCATCATGAAGAGTATGGTTTTACAAGTGATACTATTTATAGTGATAAAAACTTATTGTAACAATTTTTCATTTTTTTTTATAAATTTAGTTTTGACTTGAAATTGTTTAGTGAATTGTTACAGCTCAAAATTGTTATTGTTTTGAGAGTTGTTACAAAAATGTCAATTTGATGTAGTAAGTACAATGAAAGAATTAATGAGATATCAGATTGTTTAATTATATCTCAACATAGATGAGCAGAAAATAATGAATCATGGTCTTTTCATGATAAACAACGAGGCATCAGCTATAGAGTTTGTAAACACAATGTCAAGAAGAAAAGAGTTGAGTCCATTGTCCCAAGCGTGTGGCGCTGCCATGAAGGATTGCATTTTGCACATCAAGTTGATGTGATGGCCAACCTCTTGATAATACAATCGTGAGTACAATACGAATTGTGCATGGTTTCATGACCGGACTGAATGTTTCCCCGAAAGCAATGTCTTCTTGTTGATTAAACCATTTCACCGCAAGCCGCATTTTACCCTTATCAATCGAACCATTCGGTTTTCTTTTTAATCAGAACACCCATTTGCAATCGACAATATTTTGATTTGGTTTGGGGAGGAACTAAACTTCAAGTTTGGTTCCTCAAGAGCTCATTAACTTCATATTCCATAGCTTGGCGCTAGTTTAGGTTGTCAACAACCTAAGAGTAACAGCTCAGCTTATGTATATCATAATCATATAAAAGATGCTTTGTAGCAGTTTGGCACGAGTAATCATATGATGGTGAGATTCTCATGGTTGTCGAGAAGTAGGAACTGGCAGTGGTGATGAGATTGGAGTAGATGGTGATGGATTCGATATAGATAAGGTAGTTGTTGTAGTGCTCATTGAGTTGTGATGGCTAGGTAAATATGTACCAAATGGAAGTATCTGCAACTTGGTTAGGCTAAAAATAGATATTATTTGATGAGACATGAGAAGATGACAAAGAATTTAAGGGATTACTAGATTCATTGTGAATTGAAAACACGAGAGTATTGGTGAGGAGACACAGAGTTGGTGGGATGAGCTTTGAAACATCGCCGAGCATGGTGGTGATATTCTCACAAAAAATAACATGATGTGATATATAAGCGATTTGTGGGTAAGTGAAGGCATAAATATCTTTTATGTAACGAATTGTTTCCGACAAACACACATGCAAGTAAGCCTGGGACTAATTTGTGTGGACTGAGTGTGAAGATGAGGGAAACATAAACAACCGAAGACTTGAAGAAGATCATAATTTGGTTCTTAATTAAAGAACATTTGAAATGGTGATTTTTTTTGGATAATAGGGGAAGGGAGCCGATTTAGAAGATAACAAGAGTTCTGAAAGGCCTCTTCCCAAAATGAAAAAGGCATTGAAGCATTATCTAGTAGTGCACGTCCAGTTTAAGCTATAAAACGATGTCATCTGCTACGTAAAGTTTAAGCATTATCTATATAGGGTACTGGTAAAGTCTTTATGGAAAGATTCATTCCCCTTAGTTCAAGTTGAACGTCTACCACATATATGTATGAATCATGCTCCCCTGATGGTCACTACATTAGTTTGTAATACATTACTTTACGGACGCTTGGTAGTAATTAAAGAAAATTAATGCAAATCATACAAATGATTGTGGGTGGTGTTGATAATGGTAGTAGTTGTAATTATGACATGGTCATGGTGGCGGTGATTGTGATTGTGATGATGGTGACTGCGAATATGGAAAATGATGGTGGTAGTAGCGGCAATGGCAGTGGTTGTTAAAATGGTGGTGGTTGTGGTTGTGGTGGTGGTGGTGGTGATGGTGATGGTTGCAGTGGCTATGGTGGTTGTGCCGGTGGTAGTAGTAATGGTGGTAATTGTGATGATTATATTATGGTAGTTGTGGTAATAGTGGTTGTGATGGCGACAACAGTTATGGTGGTACTTAGGGAAGTTGGTGGTGGTTTTGATGGTTTTGTTATGGTGGTGGTAGTAGTAGTGGCTATAGTGGTTGTGGTAGTGGCAATGGTGATGGTGTTGTGGTGGTGGCTTGCGATAGCGGCGGTTATGGTAGTAATAGTATGGTGGTGTTGTTGTGGTGATTATGCTATGGTAGTGATAGTAGTGAAGGTGGCAGTGGAGGTGGTGGATGTGATGGTTATGTTATGATGGTCGTGGTAGGGGCGACGATGGTAGTTGTGAAAGTGATGGTGGTTGGGGTGTTTATGAAGGAGTTGGGAGTACTCGAGGAGATGATGAAAGTTTTGCAAAGTAACGCATGAGATTTTGTCCTGCAAAGTTTTACAGAATTTTATAACTAGAAGATGCAAAGGTCTTAAATTCAAATTCCAATAACCGTTTTCCATAAAGCTAACCAAGCATCCAATTTATGTAACCGCCGTAAACTTTTACATTATGCATTCTTTTACCGTGTACCAAGCGGAGCCTAAATGGCAATAATATTGTAGCCTTCGGGTCTAGTTTGGATAGCCCTGGATCAATCATGTAGCCTTCGAGCCTAATTTGGATAGCCCGGGGTCAATCATGTAGCCTTTGGGAATGAATTAATAAATAAATAAATAAATAGGGGAATGACCTAAAAAAATGTGGGAAGCAGCCAAGAGTTTCATGTCAGGGAGGTCTTTACCAGGATCTCTTACTTCAAATTTTATTGCCTTATTCTGAAAGTTGATGCGTCGTCCCAGTTTGGGGATTTTCTCCCTATTAGCCTTTGTTGTGTAGTTTATAATTTTTTTAGTAAGATTATTTGCAATCATTTTGCAGAAGTATTACAAGAGTTGGTTTCTCAAGAGCAAGGAACTTTTGTAAAAGGGAGACTTATATAAGAAAATATTGGCTTGGCGCAGGAATTGACACGTGAGATTGGTAAAAAAAAGCTTTTGTTGAAAATGCTATTTTGAAGCTTGATATGGAAAAATCGTATGATAGGGTGGAATGGGGTTATATTTTTGAAGTTTTGAGAAGGTTTGGGTTTAATAACAAGTTTCAGCTGTTGATTTCAAATTGCATCACCAAGTGTGGATTTTCTGTTTTGCTTCAGAGAGTATATGAAAGATATTTTAGATCATCTAGAGGGCTAAGACAATGAGATCCTCTGTCCCTTTTGTTGTTTGTTATTGTTGCTGAGCCGCTGAATAGAGGTTTGACCAAAACATTTTATGAAGGTAAGACTGAGTATTTTTATACTCCATCTAGATGTAATATGATCACTCAATTATTATATGCGGATGATAATCATGTATTATATTGCATAGAGTTCCTAAATAAATATTTTGAGGTGCCGGACTAGAAGATTAATGTCTCAAAAAGCTCATTTATGGTAGCTAAAAAACTCGGCAATTGTCATAATTGAGGAGATCAAGGGTACACTTGTTTTCTGCATAGAACTTCTCCTTTCAAATATTCAGGAGTTCCTATTTATGAAGGGAAAGGAAAATTTTGTTTTTTTGAAGAGATTGTTACAGAGGTCAGCGTAAAATTGCTGGGTGGAAAGCAAATATTCTAACTCTTGGGGGTAAGTTGATTTTAATTCTCCATGTCCTAAAAATTATGCCCATTTATACCTTGTCAGCTACTTCTGTGCCATTGAAAGTAATCGATATTATTTGGGGTTTGATTGCAAAGTTCTTCTGGGGGGAATTGGAGTGGTATTGGTATATATAATCAAAGTGGGGCGTTTAATGGTGAGTGGATGTCCTTCTTTGATGTGGCTATTGACGATTTTAATGGGTTAGATGAAAATCTCAGAGTTTCAGCGAGGGATGACTTAAGAATTTGTCAAAGAGTTTTTTATAACAGTGGGGATCAGCGAATTTGGTTGGTTCAAAAGGATGGGAAGTATGATGTTAAGTCAGGCTATGAAGTGATTCGTCCATTAAGAGGGAAAACAGGGTTTTTGAGTTGATTTAGCACCCCTTGTTACCAACAAAAATTCAGTGTTCCTCTGGAAGCTTCTTCAAGGTGCGATCTCAATTGATGGCTATGCAGTTAGATTTGGGTTCAGTCTGGCCTCAAAGTGTAGCTATTATGAAAGGTATGACTTTGAATCTTCGAAACATCTTTTTTTTAAAAGTGAATTGGCAACCAGAGTATGACAACATTTCAAGCCAATTTTTGGGATTCATTTTCACAGACCAGGGAAGATTTACATGTTGCTTAAAATTTGGTTCCAAAGGGTGGATCGTGACTCGCAATTGGGGGTGTTTTATAATTTGACTCATCGATTCGTTCTTTAGAAATTATAGTTGCAAAGGAATAGTATTATGTTTGGAGGAAAAACTTGGGATTCTTCAAGTAAGATACTGGCTGAAATCTGCGAGACAGGGAAGTAATTAGAGTCCTTTCCAAATAAGGACTCACAGTCCTTCGTGGAATTGTGGTTGGCTCCCATTTATGTGGGAAGAATTAGATAAAGAGAATGAGTCAAAGTCTTTTACTCACAAGGACATAAACTTTCTTCTCTCTTTTTGTTTAAATTGCAAGCATACAACAACAACCAGCAAGTAGGACGTACAACGTGAGCAGCAGCATGCAATAGACTGTGAGCAGCAGCAACACAACATTAAGGGCAGCATACAGGACGCGTGAATAAGGCTGCGAACACGGCGTGAATAAAGCTGTGAGTTAAGCGTGAATCGGTGTGTGTGTGGCGTGAAATAGTAGCCAAGTAGAAGGGTTGAAATCGGGTGATTTCGGGTGTTCTTCGTTTGCGGAGATTGAGAAGATGCTCTTGTTACTTTGTGGTATTGTTGGCGTGAGATTGGGTAATCTCAAGGATCATTGTTGGCAACGTTGTAATATTCAAGTAAGTGTTTTCATATTAATAAAATAGTTACAGAGTCATCGTCCGTGAAGTAGGCATAGCCAAACCACGTAAATCCTGGTGTGATATTTATTTTTTCTTTTACTTGTTGTTTGTTATTACTTGCATAGCGTTTTCAGTCGTTCACTTTCACCAACTAGGTCTTGGCCTTGTGTTTGGAACTATTTGCATCAGTTGGTGTTTTGGACTAATTGTTCCAGTAGGTATTTCCCTTACAAGTGATATAAGAGCGTCAGTTAGTTGGTGTTTGTGCTTTGAAAGTGTCAAATAAAATGGTTGAAATGTCTTTTTCATCGTGTGATCATGGCTATGTGAAAGTCTATGGGTTCGGCATTGTTCGATTCAATGGTAGGAACAATTTTAAAGCTTGGCAGATGGATTGTAAAAATATTCTAATTAGTTTGGATCAGATTGATGCACTATATGAGAAAAAAAAACCATCATCAAATAAAGCGACGGTTGAGGTTATCAAGAAGTGGAGTAAAATGAATCGAAAGTCATGTAGTACGATTTTTTTGTGTATTTCTCGCAATGTGGCTTACAACTTCGTTGATGAGATGACGACTCTAGGCATTTGGGATAAGCTTCAGGCTATCTATCTTCAGAATGATCAGATGAGTGTGATGTACCTACAGAAAAATGTCTTTATTTTCAGATTGCAGTTAGATAACTCATGATTGATCACATTAATGAATTTGAATGTTTATACATAGATTGTGTTAGCTTGGGAGCTAATTTGAAAATAGTCAGAAAGCATTATTCTTTTTAATTTCTTTGTTACCGGAACGAGAACCGTTTGTTACTCAGATGACAACATTGAATAAATAAAATTTGTGTATAGTGATATCGTTCAAGCTATACTTGCAAAGACTTCTAGAAAGAGTGATTCGAATGAGGAGGTTTAAGCACATGGTCTTTCGGTGACAAGGGAAAGAAATTACAAAAGGAACAACTACAGAAGGAACCGGTCTAAATCAAAAGGCAGAGATGTGTCTAAGGTTGAATGTCACAAATGTAAGTGCAAAGGCCATTACATAAGGGATTGTCCAGACTTGAAAGATAATAACAATAAGCAAGAGAATGATAGTAAGGGTGTAGTAAATGTTGTTGAGACACCGGATGTGGAAGATGATATTCTAATCGGGGGTGACTTAGCACATGCACTGATGGCAAAATCTTATGACCATTTGTATGACTGTTGGATGTTGGATACGGGAGTTTCGTATCACATATGTCTTGTAGGGGAATGGTTCAACACTTATCGCGAGGTTAAGGGCAGTTCAGTTAAAATGGGTGACTCTCGACCTTACAAGACAATGGGTGTTGGTACAGTCAAATTCCAGTTGGCAGATGGGTCATGTAGACAACTTTATCGAGGTGCGTCATGTTCCAGCTCTTTCAAATGGGCTAATTTCTCTTGGAGTGCTTGAAGCTCAGGGCTATAAGTATATTGGTGAAAATGGATATTGCAGTGTTTACTTTGGTGATAAGTTGCTTATGACAGCGGTTAGGCATGCCAATTTGTATTTCCTTCAAAGCAGTATAGTTGAAGGTGGAGTTACGGTTTCTACAGTTTTTTATGAGAAAAACTTGACACGCACACAGTTATGGCACATGTGATTAGGGCGTGTAAGTGAGAATGGAATAAGAACTTTAAGCAAGTGGGGCTTGCTTGGCGGTGATAAAATTGCAAAGCTGGATTTCTATGAACAATGCATCTATGGGAAGCAGTGCAGAGTCAGTTTTAGTAATGCTACTCATAGCACCGTGGGGATTGTGGATTACATCCACACTGGTGTTTGGGGACCTTCTAGAGTCGCATCCAAGGGGGGTTCTAGGTATTTTGTGTCTTTTGTCGATTGCTTCAGAAACATAAAAATGTATTTTGGGTGTATACCATGAAACATAAAAATGAAGTCACTGATATCTTCAAGAAGTGGAAAACTATGATTGAGAAACAAACTGGAAGGGTGATCAAAGTAGTGAGATCTGACAATGGTGGTGAGTATACCGAGGATCCCTTAAAACAATTTTATTTGGAACATGGCATTAGAAGACACTTTACAGTGAAGTCGACACCACAACAGAATGGGGTAGCAGAGCGGATGAATTGTGCCCTGTTGGAGAGAGCATGATGCATGTGTTTCCAATGCAGGTTTGGGAAGAATATAGTGGGCTGAAGCAGTAAACACGGTGTGCTATCTCATTAATCGCTCTCCTTCATTAGCTATTCAGTCTCAGATTCCTATGGAGGTATGGTCTGGTATTTCTTTAGATTATTTTAACTTGAAAGTATTTGGTTGTCCAACATATTTTTATATTAGGGAGGATAAAATTGGAGTAAGGGCCAGGAAAGCTATTTTTCTCGATTATCCATATAATGAAAGGGTATAGATTATGGTGCCATGACTTGTAGAAATTTGTGATCAGTCGAGATGTGAAGTTCCATGAGGAGACTTTGTTACAAGCAAAGTGTGAGAGATGCAAAGATGGTTCCCTTATTTGGAGGGGTGATAGCTATGATGAAGATGAGGATGTTGGAGATTCTCTGCAGGTGGAGCTCGAAGCTCTTAGTTCTCATACAGAGCATGATGCTCCTTCTACTAAGGGAAGGGGTGATACAAATATGATGTCTGATGAGACAGTGGTAGAAGATGATGTTCCTACTGATGGGGACATGGATCCTACACAACAACAGGTTCAACAGTTACAAACACCGTCTTTAGCAGCAGACAGATAACCTAGATTCAAACGTGCACCACTTAGATTTGGCTATGATGATGGCGCCATTTGCACATTGTCAGTTTTTGATAGGTATGATGATGTTCCTACCACATATACGCAGGCTTTTCGAAGTGTTCGCGAAGAGGAGTGAAAGGAGGCTTTGAATGAGGAGATGTTATCTCTTCAGAAAAATCATACATGGGAGCTTGTGACACTCCCTAAAGGGAAGAGACCGATTGGGTGTAAGTGGGTTTTCATAGTTAAAGTCGGGATTCCAGATTCTAGAGGTACTTGTAAAGGTATATGGTATAAGGCAAGATTGGTGGCTAAAGGATATGCACAACAAGAAGGTGTGGACTACAACGAAGTATTCTCTTCGGTGGTAAATCACATTTTTATCCAAGTCATTTTGGCTTTAGCAGTGCAGTTTGACTTATAGCTCGAGCAACTTGATGTCAAGACTGCTTTCGTGCATGGAGATTTGGAGGAGGACATATACATGTCTCAGCCTGACAGATATGTTGTTGTTGCTAAGGATGAAAATATATGCAAACTGAAGAAATCATTATATGGGTTGAAATAATCTTTGAGGCAGTGGTACAAGAGGTTTGATACTTTTATGATTGAGCAGGGATATGCGAGGAGTCAGTATGATCCTTGTGTATTCACACAGAATCTCAAGGATGTGTCTTTCTTGTTTCTCTTACTTTATGTTGATGACATGCTCAATGCTGCGAAGAGTATGAAAGAATTGATAAATTGAAGTTGAAACTTAGCATGGAGTTTGAGATAAAGATATTGGTTCAGCGAAAAAGATACATGGGATGGAGATAATGAGAGATAGGAAGAAGGGCAGACTGACATTGTCACATAGACAATACTTAGATAAGGTTATTCATCCTTTTGACATGGATATGTCTAAACCGGTAAGTACTCCTTTGGCTGCTCACTTTAAGCTCTCGGGTAAGTTGTCTCCTAGCACAGAGGATGATAGGGAATACATGTCACAAGTTCCCTATGCTAGTGCAGTTGGTAGTCTTATGTAGGCCATGATCTGCACATGTCCGGATATCGCTCATGTAGTCAGTCTGGTTAGTAGGTTTATATCAAACCCAGGAAAACATCATTAGCAGGCAGTGAAGTGGATATTGAGATATCTTCGAGGGTACGCTGGATGTTGGTTTAGTATATGAGATAGGAGATGTGTCAAATATGATCCGAGGTTATGTTGATTAGGATTATGCTGGTGATTTTGATAGGCGCCGATCGACTACAAGTTTATGTTTAACATTGGGGATGGGTCCCATGAGCTGAAAGTCTCAGTTACAGTCTACAGTTGCTTTGTCTACTACTGAAGCAGAGTACATGGCTCTATCAGAGGTGGTGAAGGAAATCATTTGGCTTCGGGGCTTGGTTAATGATTTGGGTGTTACTCAGGATGATGTGACATTCAGAGTGCTATCCATTTGGCGAATAACCAGGTTCATCATGCCTAGACGAAGCACATTGATGTGCGGTATCATTTTCTGAAAGATGACATCAAGGATGGCGAGATTTTCTTGGAGAATGTGAGTACTCAAGACAATCTAGCTAATATGTTGACAAAAGTGGTTCTAGATATCAAGTTTGAGCATTGTCTCAACTTGATCAGGTTCTCTCAGTGTTGACGCCCCAAAAATGCATGACCCTTAGAGGCATGACGACGATTCTCGTGGCCGAGAAATGTGTCTTGGTCATTTTTCATGCCAAGGTAGAGATGTTTATGTGATTGTTTGTGATACTTGTGTGGTGTCCTAAAATTGTAAGCCAAGATGGAGATTGTTAGACAGAGAAGTCATTAGAGTCCTTTCCAAATAAGGACTCACAGTCCTTTGTGGAATTGTGGTTGGCTCCCAATTGTGTGGGAAGAATTAGAGAAAGAGAATGAGTCAAAGTCATGTACTCACAATTACTTAAACTCTCTTCTCTCTTTTTGTTTAAATTGCCAGCGTACAACAATAACCAGCAAGCAGGACATACAACGTGAGCAGCAGCTACATTGTGAGCAGCAGCATCAGTCCGAGGGCAGCAGCAACACAACGTTAAGGGTAGCATACAGGTCGCGTGAATAAGGCTGCGAACACGGCGTGAATAAAGTTGTAAGTTCGGCGTGAAGGTGTGTGTGTGGCGTGAAACAGTAGTCAAGTAGAAGGGTTGAAATCAGGTGATTTCGAGTGTTCTTCGTTTGCGAAGATTGAGAATAGGCTCTTGTTACTTGGTGGTATTGTTGGCTTGAGATTGGATAATATCAAGGATCATTGTTGACAACATTGTAATCTTCAAGTAAGTGTTTTCATATCAATAAAATAATTACAGAGTCGTCGTTGGTGGAGTAGGCAAAGTCGAACCATGTAAATCCTGGTGTGATCTTTATTTTTTCTATTACTTGTTTGCTATTACTTGCATAGCATTTTCAGATGTTCAGTTTCACCAACTAGGTCTTGACTTTGTGTTTAAAATTATTTGCATCAGTTAGTGTTTTGGACTAATTATTTCAACAAGTATTCCCCTTACAAAATTAATTTTCCAGGTTTTTATTCCTAAGGCATGTCAAAAGATCCCAATAGAATTATTTCTGCGCCAAGCTTAAAACCAAAATGCGTGATAGTTTAGCAGCCAATGGTCATCTACTGGCAACCCCCGCCAGTTGACTGGTGTGCATTAAATATTGATAGATCAGCTAAAGATGGTTAGGCGGCTGGGGGAGCAGCTAAAGATGGTTGGGCGGTTGGGGGAGCAATCATAAGGGACTCTGATGGAATTTGTTTATTGGCAAAACATTTTTTTATGGGCAGGGGTTCTAACAATAGAGCATAATCAATGGCTTTGCTAGAAGGTTATGATGTGTGACAAAATTGGTAGGCGGAAAATAGTGATACAAATGGACTCTAAGCGTGTCAGGAATGGCTCTATGAAGTTAATAAGATTTTGTGGCCCTTGAAATCTATATGGAATCAGATTTTCTTAATCATTTCACGGTTTCAATGAGCTTGTATTCATGTTTACCCAGAGATTAATGCGGGAACTAGCAAGTTTAGCGCAAAGAGACTGGCTGAGAAAAGTGTATTGGAATCAATTGTTGCCAAATAGAGCTAAGGCATGACAAGGTTAGATCATAGGCGAACCACGCACATTAGATGGCCAAAGCGAAGTGTAAAATTGGAAAGGTAGAGTCAAGGTCGTTTGTTAATATGCTGGAAATAACAAGTTTTTTTTTTATTAACCTTTGGGAAGGAGGAGCAACTATGAAATGTCTGACATTTATTACTTATCAGGGGTACATAACGACTTTACCCAAAATTTGAACATCAAAAATTGTAAACACACTAAATAGGCCATAAACTAACTTGGACCCCAGCATTAGCCTCCCTTGCATACCCAAATCCAGCTCTAACAGGCGTCCATACCATCTGCAGAGCAGCTGAGTACCGTCCAAACAAACTGATCCTCTTCATATTCCCGACTCTAGACCACACGACCATACCATACCAACAATTCCAGCAAAATTTGCTACTGAGCAACAGAGAAAACAGAGCAGTTTCTGCTGTGTTTTGGCCTGGTTTTGGAGACCGTGTTGAGCTGGATAAGGTTGCTCTTGTTCATTTTTCAGTTATTTTTGCTAATTGCTTGATCACTGAAGGTTTGGAAGTTATTTGCAGAGGAATAAATCACGAACAGAGCATATTATACTCTGTTTTTGGGCTTGTTGGCTTGTTTTGGCCCAGTTCTAAAGTTGTGGTAAGCAGCAGCTCCTTGGTAGTGTAGTTTTAGTCTAGCTGTTGGAGGTTTGGTTTGATAGAAAATGTCACCTTTAGGTACTATTTGTTTTGATGAATTTTTTGAGTTTATTCATTTGGGTAAAGCAGTCGTGTACCCTGATTAGATTGTAATTTTTTTTTTATGAGTAATAAAGGTTTGGTATCCCATAGCTACCGCTCCGTCCTAGAGGTTTAATTTAAATATATATATATATAATAAATAATAAAAGAACTACAACCTCTAACTAGGAGAGTAGATGTCAGACCAACTGAGTTACAATTAGTAGACATATATTTTCTAACATTATGTAATGTCATTAAAAAAAACATTATAGTTAGGAGGGGTTTCGGTACACCACAAATCATTCATCAGCCTTTTAATAAAATTTCGTAGAAGCCATAATAATGAGCCGTGTGTTGATATTAAACACACTAATAAAAGTACGGAGTTGCTACGTATACCCGATTGTTTGGCTCCATACCCCCAACTTTATCTTTTAAATTTAGCTTATAAAAATTGTTTGGTGTACCCAACCAAAATTTGTTAATGTTAAAATATACAAAATATGTTATTCATGTTGATTGGAGACTTTGTATAAAGAATTCTTAATGCAAATGTTAGGATGTTGGATTTTTTTTATATTTTGAATGCAATTTTTTGGAATTTGATATAATAGTTGCAACAATTTTGAAATTTATGTATAAATTTATATTTTATATCTTTTTTTTTTTTTTAAATACGTGTCGGTTTTGTCAACCCTTGTTTGGTTAATGAACACATTGAAATTTAACGAATGCGTGCCTGAATTTTAGTTTAATAGTTTATAGATGATGGTTACTATTGTTCTTTCATTCAATAGCCAATTAATCTTCCTAAACGAGAAAGCACAAAATAATTTTTATTATTACAAAAAAGATAAGTCGGTGTTACATACATTAAGTTGGTGCAACAAAGTTAAAACATCCCAAACTACCGGTGCAATAAAGAGTTGGTGCAACCGAGCCAAATAATCGAGTACGCGTAGCAACTCCCTAAAAGTATTGATATGCATGGAAAAAACCAAATTTAGTATAGAACATGTACTCCAAGACAATATGACTAAACTAACAAAATATTTCACAAGTGCATCCTTTGTTAAACAAAAATTTTAATTTTTTTCAACTATACTTATTTTTGGTTAAACCTCTAGAGGCCTATTTGTTTGCCATACCTTTATTATTGACGCACGTGTTAGAAACTTAACTACAAGAGGAGGGCATGCACCAACAAGACTGATAAAAAACAAGCAAAAATTCTACGCTGCCTAGTATGTGCCTTGATGGTACCAAGCACGTGTAGAATGCTGATGTAGCCAAAAACCTTGCAAAAAAAAAAAAATACTGAAAGGGCTAAAAAACGCAAGAGAAACAATTAGGGCTCAAAACCTTCGTCTCCTCCTCCAAATGCTGGTCCTCCTCCAAACAGTCGTCCTCCACGCAATCTTCCAAATGCATCCTCCTCCAAACATTCGTCCTCCATGCAATCCTCCAAACGTTCGTCTGTCATTAGGAAGACCATGAACTTTGTAAAAGTGGAGAAAGCTGAATTACATGCACTATGCTTAATTCCTGATTGAATATTGTTGTGGCTACTTAGTCTTTCTGTTGTTTTCTCTTTTATGTTTCTAGTACAAGGCTTACTTGATTGGTGTAGTAAACAACTATACATAGAAACAAAGTTGAGAATGCTTGTAATCCTTGATGTAGTATACAAGCTTAATTACATTTTCAACATGTAATCCTTGTATTACTCATGAATTTTAACTGTAATGGTTTTTCCTTTTACCTTAGATGGAGTTTTTGTATCCAATTATATCTAATGTTGTGTGTGTTTAATTTGTTCTTGATTATGTTGTGTGTTTAATTTGTTCTTGATTATGGAGCAAAGGTTCAAGGATTTGGTTGCAAGTAGAGCACTGGATGGTGTGGAAATAGAAATCACTGACATGGATTGGGAGAGCACCTTCCACTTGTGCCATTTGCCCAAATCGAATGTTTTCGAAGTCCCTGATCTCAACACTGAGTACAAGTAATCACTTATAAGCAGGTGTGCTGCGAGGAGGGGGTGAGTTGGATGAGCTGAAATGTCACCACCACATGGCCCAGACGACTGGTGGTTGTTCTCCTGTGGTCGGTTGGTTGGGGTTTTGCAGATCAACCTTTGGTAACACCAAGTTGGAGAGTCCTCCTTAGGAGTTAGCTTTAATCCTTGCCAATGCCAATGAATAACATCCAATGCCAATGAATACATGAATCCAATGCCAATGAATGCATGAAGGTTTGGAGGAGCAGACAAAGGTTTTGAGCCCCAAGTGTTTCTCTTGCGTTTTTTAGCCCTTTCAGTTTTTTTTTTTTTTTTTAATGCAAGGTTTTGGGCCACGACAACATTCTACACGTGCCAGGCACAGACAAGGCAGTTGATACCAGGCATCGTAAAAGAGCTCAAAACCAAGCACTTCGCAAGACTTCCACTTTCTAATCACTCTTTCCAACCTTCGTATCCAATTCTAGGGACAAGCCACAATCTAGAGGGATTGAAGGGGGAGAGACTTTCATTTCAGAGAAGTCAAAGGCCAGCGAAACCAAAAAGCCTTTGGCTCTCAGCAAGGCTAGTCTTGTTTTCACAAATAGATATTGCGTCCACTATCATTTAAACTTAAAAATAAATAAAAAGACCCTTCTAGTTTGAAAAACCTCTTCTGACTCTTTTTTTTTTTACTATAAATGATGGAATCATCCATTGTGATATATAAACAATGATCAATTTTAAACAACTGTAATAGATGAAATGTCGCAATATTCTTACAATATTTTTTCAAATAAATCAATTATTCTTTATTGAGGCTATTATTTAAATATTGTTATCTTTCCATTTGAGACTGTTGTTGCACCACCAATGCTGGACAATTGCCCTTGATGTCTGATGAAGCAAACATGTCTCCGAAAAATCCAAGTTCTGGGTACTCGTTCCATTCAGTAAGTCCAGAAAGTAAATACGAGTAATTATCTTGGCGTTTGCCCACAATTACAAGGTCATAAGAACATTCCACCATCCGGATCACACCAGGTGTATCAAATCCATCTTTTACCAATTCTTCTTTATATAGATTGTGCTCATTGACGACGTTATTAAGTCTATAGCCATTGATCGTATTGTCATCCAATATCTTCTCATTTATATTATCTACCATGTTGTTAGCAGGAATAATACGATGCACAGTCAAATGAATGTTTGGATGTTCAGCCATCCTCATGGCATAACATAACGCCTCTCGATCATCACCACCACCTAAGAATATAACACCAATGAAGTAAGTTGTCCAAGAGGAAACAACTGATTTACCATGGTTCAACCTCCCACGATCGATCAATATACCTACTGAGCATGGTGCCTTATCAATCACCTTTTGGTTAGTATTCCTGCACTTTGAAGACTCCTTAATCCCATCTATATCCCATTGCTTGTGAAATGGAATGATTATTATAGATGTTTTATTCTTAATTGCCATTGTGCATACATCATCGTGGGCTGACACTAAAGGTGTGATGGCTGTGAAAGCATGTAAGGTGACAACACCATGGTTCTGTTTCTCGTAGATTTTGAAGCAATTGATTATGTGATCGGATTGGGAACGTTTGTGAGCTGCCTTGTCTTTTGGTTGGTGAGAAATCAAAAGTGGGGTTGAGCGACCTTGTAGCTCAACAATATTGAGAAGATATATGGAAATTGGGCTTTGTTTAGTTGGGTTTGATGCCTCCAGAATATTGATCATGGTGGGTACATTTTGTTCATTGTAAATGCAGACCAGCATGTGTAATTCAGTATTGGGTTTGACATTTTGGATTGCCCGATTTCTGGAAACAACATATTTCCTCGAAGGTTTGTAAAGCAAACGGACCAAAAGTGAAGTGATTGCTGCCATAAATAGTGCAAAAATATATAGCCATGTATAAATTTCATTTGTAATGCTCTGCAAATGACGCCATCAAAAACTTTCCAGTGTTAGAAGCATGATTTGTTTTAAGAAAAACTGGGTAATAATATATAAAACCACATTTAGACATTAGTTTTTCCTATAAAGGGCTCCAATCTTGTATATTATTCTTAGCATTGGTGTTCTTTTTTTCACCACAGGTTTCATGTTATTAATTGAGGGTTTGTATAAATGATTCCAATTGTAAATAGTTGGTGTCTATTTGATGTTTGCATGCAAGTGAATTTAACAATGCATACATGACCAAAGTTTAGTTTCATAGAAACCATTTACTTTTATTCTTTCAATGATAACCAATTCACGCTTCTAAAAGAGAATTTTATTTTACCATCAACTTGGTTTTATTCATAATAATAATAATAATAAAAGGTAAGTCAGTGTTATATATTTTAAGTTGGTGCAACAAAGTCAAAACTTTCTAAAATGTCGATGCAACAAAGATTTGATACAATCGAACAAAATAGTCGAGTACACGTAACTACTTTATTTATTTATGAAAATAGGGATCATGGATCTGTGGTAAAATGAACCAAGTTGATCTTTATGGGAATAACAAATATCATAGTTAGTCATTTTCAAAAAAAACGATTGAAGTTAGTCATTTTGATAAGAAGAAGCTGACCCGCCTGTCGATTAGTTATTTGATTATTTTTCAAATTATCCAGTTAGGATTTTGTGAGTTTTCACCCAATTATCAAGAGCACTTGCGCTCTGCAGTTGATTATTAGCCTTCGAGCATTGAATATAGCTACTTAGATGGCCAAAGCGGAGCGAAAGCAGGTCTTCATGCAAGGTGAAGGTGATGGACCGAAACGAAAGCTAGTCTTCATGCATGGTGAAGGTACTTGGATGCTAAGGGTATGTTTGGTTGGATGAAATCCTATCCATGGGAATCCATGAGAGGACACCTATACTTTAGGCTAAATTGATGTATCACTCCACATCTACCATTTGACTTTGTGATCAATGCTTTGTGATCAATGGTGGGAATGGAAGTGTCATAAATATTAAACCCTCACTCCTTAGTCCCCTAAGGCATGTGATTCTCATTTTCATGAGACTTTCATTCCCACCATTGATCACAAAATCAAATGGTGGATTTGCAGTGAGCATAAAATATGGAGGTCCTCTCATGAATTCTCATGACATAGGATTCCATACAACCAAAAACACCCTAAGTGACAACAATGATGTAGCCTTTGGAAATGGTTTGGTTAACCTTATACGGATAATGATGAAGCCTTTGGGCATGATTAAAATAAATTAAAAGGGTCTATGATTCAAATTTTTTTTTTTTTAAATCCTTTTATTCTCATATTGGAGAAGGTGGATCAAATGGGTTTACCCACATTTGGTATTTTACTTGTTAGGAGTTTTCTTATTGTTGAAAAGTTGTTCGAAAGTGCTAGGAAACCATGTTTTTGCAATCAGGTTTTGTAACCATGGTGACGTGGCGTGATTTTGAAAGAATGATGAAATCCCCAAAGTATTTATGTGTATCTCGATGTTGTAAAAAACCTCCTCTAACGATGCCACATCATTCTGGTTGCAAAACCTGATTTCCTAACCTCACTCAAAGTTTTTAGTTATTGGCGTGTTTTTATAAACAAACTAAACTTTATATCAACTTGTTCCGATTATTTTAGTAAAACATGGGTGAAAAAGACAACCGCCTCAATTTAACCTTTTGTCTCCCACATTACTCCGGATTCGAAAATTCTAGGGGTCGAGGGAGGGAGCGAGGGATGGGTGGAAGCCACCCATCCGCCTCGTGATGAGCACCATCACACATCTCGAATCTGATGCGCTCATCTCGAGGCGGATGGGTGGTTACCACCCATCCCTTGCTCCCTCCCTCGACCCCTAGCAAAGCTCCTCCGGATTACTTGTATTGTGTGGAAGTCTTCATATGGAATTCCACAAAACCAATCCCCCTCATCCTCAAGTCAGTTTTTGATCCCGCGTTACTCGGGTATTATAATAGTCTATGACATTGTACATGTTATAACCAAATGGAGTAGTTAAGGAGTGAAATACAATTAATTTCAGGTTTTAATTTTCTTAGGATTTTAACGAATATTAATGATATATGCTCTAGTATTTTACTTATGCATTGCATGTGATTGACACTCATGATTTGTATTGATGTCTTAATTTGACAAAGCAAAGTTGTATGTGAATGACACTCATGATTATTATTGATGTCGTAATTTGATAAATTAAGAAAGTTACATATGCAACCAGTGGAGTACCAGCTCAATGCTATGACTGTGGCGGATCAAATCATTTGATGTCATATTTTGATAAATTAAGAAAGTTAAACATACATATATGGGTGTAACTGTACTGTCCATACCGTATTGGTCGGGATCCGTACAGTATAGGCTTGTTACAAATTTATTTATTTTGTCGAGTCACTTTATTGAAGCATGAGCTTCTTTTAAAAAAAATATTACAAGATGTGCGACCAAACTTTAGATCTTCGTACTCACTCAACATGTTGGAGTTGAAGGCATTTAAACGATTTGCGATGAAACTTCTTGCTAAAACAACATGAGAATGGCTTTTTTTATGGAGTTGAAATCCTTTTTGTTTTCATAGAATCAAAATTTGGTAAGATGTTTTTAGAAGATTAGGACTAGATTTCTTAACTTGGACTCAATAACATGTTGAAAGGTTCACACCATGTTGGAAGGGGTTAGACTGTTAGTACCACAATGACTAAAAAACAAACAGAAGGTAGTTGTACCTCTATAAAACTAGTGAATCCACACCTAACAATAATGTTCAATCCGGAAATTTTGATTTTTTAAAACAAGAATTGGAAACATACCGAATTAATCTCTTTCACTTTTTACTTTTTCATTGTTAACTATTATTCATGGAGTAAGTCTAGGCAGCCAGATATGACAATCATTTTTTGGTCAGGTTTGAGTTTTTTTTATACTTTTATCCCATCTCTTTTAAATACAACCACAAACATTATTCATAGACAGGGTAGAAGTGTAAAAAGCCCAAAATTTGGCAAAAAAATGATTGCCAACCCTGGCTGCCTAGAATTCGAGGGAGCCAAGTTTGGGAACTACTTTTGAACCAAGTTTTGATTTTTTACATTTTTTACCTCTCTTTA
The DNA here is from genome assembly GCA_963556465.1 of Berberis vulgaris. NCBI lineage: Eukaryota > Viridiplantae > Streptophyta > Magnoliopsida > Ranunculales > Berberidaceae > Berberis > Berberis vulgaris. The sequence goes on along the minus strand of OY747132.1, from coordinate 81,179,606 downwards.
AAAAACAACCACAAACATCATCTATAGAAAGGTCTAGTATAGAAAAAATCAAAGCTTGACCCAAAAATGGCTCCTTAAAATTGTTGATTCATGTGATCTAGTTCAGGTAACTATGAAATTGGAGGCCAAAATTAGGTTAGAATTTGGGGGCCAAGCTTAACTTAGGAGCACATGTGCTCTATGTTGATCAGCCTTCAAGTATTGGATGTAGATGCTTAGATGAGACTGGAGTGAAGCAAACAATGATGTAACCTTCAGATATGGTTTGGTTAACCAATAATGATGTAGCCTAAGGCATTGATTAAAAATATAAATAAAATAATCGACGAACCCAAATTTTAAAAAATAATATGATGGGATGGTGACAGACAAAAAGGATATTCAGAACACATAAAAAAAAACAAACATAAAATTGAGATTATACATTGTCGAATAACATTTCTCTTTTCAATTGTTGGAAAGTTACTTATTTTCTTAAGAAATGATTTTAGATGTGCACATTTTTGCTCGTTGCAAAGAAAAGGGAGAAGTGCAGGTGAAAGAGTGTAAAACTTTAGGTTTTCTCAAAACAATTTTCTCCGATGTGAACATAGACTGTTTCCTAAAAAAATTAAAATAGGGAGTTGTGAGACCTTCAACCTCACGTACACAACTCCCTCTACCTACGCCCCCTCCGGATTTTGGGCTTTCTATGAAATTTCTTTAAAACAAACAACAATCCTATAACAAGATATGTTAAGAAAATGGAAACCATTAGTGGTAAAGTGTAAGCGTCGTACCTTCCTTATAAGAGCGTCAGTGTAAAGTGTTACATCGAATATGCCAAGAGTAATCAATATTAGGCCAAGTGTGACAGCATCTTTTAATGAGATTTTGTAAAAGAGGCAAGGGATGATTATCCCACACAACTTCCCAATCAAAGAAAGTGTTGAAAACAGCAAAACACGATATGGGATATTGGGATAAATTTCCCAAAAACCAATGTTCACGTTGAAACCACAATACACAAAGTAGATTGGCAAGAATATTCCGGAAATAATGGTTTCCAACTTTTCTGTCATAGCTGATCCAATGGGTTCACCATCTGGTATAGCCAAGCCAAATATCATAGGTCCAAACCAGGATCGCAAACCAAAATACTCGCCAAGAAATCCAGTTCCAAGAACCATAAGAAATATGGAAACTAAATGTATTTCCTTTATTGTTTCACCTTTGGGAGTATGTTTGATAACCCAAAGCACGTACATCCTTAGAAAAACTGTGATTAATATGATAAGGAAAACAGTAGAAAGCAAAAAGGAAGGAATTTCTTGACGGTTTCCTTTATAAATATTTTGATCTGCCGATAAACTGATTGTTACTGTGATCCAACTGCACATGCCACTAATTGTGGATACAGAAGTAGCCAAGCGTCCTAACTCGGTGTTAAGCATCTTGAGGTCACTCAAAAAGCAACTTACAACATGGAAAGAGGATGCGGTGGACAATAGTGCAATTATTGGGAGTTGATCTCTCATTAGGTAATCAGCATAGGATGTAAGGTCTTCAGGATCAATGTTTTCCAATTTCAATTTGGAAAGAGATTTTTGTTGGGTGATAGCCAAAGGCACCGTAAGAATCAATGGAACAATGAACATTAAAATGCCCATTACCCATGCCTTTCTTGATGACCTCTTGATAATACCCAAGTCCAATTTTACTCCAAGTAGAAATAGATTCATCATGATCCCAACCATTCCTACTACTTGAACTACATGACGTGCTTCAGCGGGAACAACTAACTTTAAAAAGCCTTTAATTTGCCACATGCCCGAGGGTCCCATTAACAAACCAGCCTGTCATGCCAACATTAATATTATAAATAAATGTGGGAACATCACTGAACATATATGGTACAAATACAGAAAATAATAAGATTAAAGTTTGATTGTCAAACTTGACTAATACAGAAATATAAACTAAATAAGTGCTGAGATTCAGAAATATTGCAATATATAAATAAATCAATATATTACCCATGCCGTTAGCACGATCAGAATTTAATAGAGTTGTATAATTTATTTATTTAAAAAAGATTTTTTTTTAACATTAACATCCTATCATCACTCTTAAGGTGTAAGTATTTCATGCTTAGATGTCTAACTATCATAAACAATAGGAAAAGAGTTAAAAAAAAAAAAATCCAAATGTTAGATATGAGAATAGAACCCTTGCATTCTTATTGTGAATTGCGTGACGGTAAGGCATAAAGGGTAACTTTAAATCTCAAATCTCAACCATAAACTATAAGTTTATATACAAACTTATATCGTGATGCTTTAAGTATTATATATGATTTATTGAGGAAAAAATAAAGAGTCTCTCCTACAGTTATAACTACTTTCTCCAAAGAGGAAAAATCATCTTCTCCCTCCTTTTGGAAAATCTTTCTTCTTTTTCTTATTTCGTTGATTTATTTGTGGTTTAAAGGGTACTCTGACTTCTTTTGTTGGTGGATGATGCGTGTTTTTGAAGATCAATTCTAATTTAGATTTCTCATGGGTCTTTCATTGTGGTGTGAGATTCTTTTAATTTGGGGTCTTTCTTGGCATTCTCAAGTATGGAGAATCACAGGTGGTTGTCCAGAACTCGCTATGCCAATGAGGAGATCCACATGCATCCTTCTAATCTACATCTTCTTTAGGAAGAGTTGATGTCTACAATTGTTGTAATTGTGTCTAAAGCATTATTGTCCCTCTTTAGTGGTTTCTTTGTATTTTTATTTCAATTATGTCTTGCTTGTTGATATTAGTGTTGTTTGTAATGGCTGCATTCCCCCATTGCATGTTTATTAATTAAATAATTTTTAATTTAGAGTTATTTAACTGTTGCCCCACAGTACTACGACAAATTTAACATTTAACCTTCAAACATGTCCAAGCTTTACTTTAGACCCCAATTTTCATAAACTTTATTGATATGCTCACTTTGCCCTTCTTATTAATTCAAGGCAGTTTTAGTAAGTATATCTAATTTGTGTAAGTTTAATTAGAGGAGGTCAAATTTCATATTAATAATATACGAAGGGCATAATGGTTATTTAAAAATAATTTATGAAAATTAGGATCTAAAGTAAAGCTTGAACAAGTTTGGAGTTTAAAAGTTAAACTGATCGTAATACCGGAGGGAATAAGTTAAATAACTCTTTTATTTATATAAACAAACGCACTATCTAAATTGTTATATAGACTAGCTAATTTCCCGTGTTCCACGATACTATTTTCTGCTACTTATCTTGTCCTAAAAACCCTTGCCAATGCAAACGAAATTGTTTTGAAGTGCAAACCTACTCTAAATTAAAAATACTAAAAACTTTAGGTTCAAGCTCGGTCAAAATTAGAATAAGTTGAAAAATTAAATATTTTCAAACCATGGCAGTCGGTTCTCCCCAAACTTTGACCGAGACCTTTGTTTGAATATGCATTAAGATTTTGGCTCATTTGTCTAAAAACTATGGAATTCTTACGGCGTGAAAATATTGAAAATCTTTTTTTTTTTTAATGAAATGCATATTTTAAAATTTTAAGCATTTGTAGTAATCATTGATTTCAACTGAAATTTTTTCGAAAATATATTCCAATGATATCAAGTTTACCAAAATTCAACAACTGAGTAGATAATTATGAAAGAAAAGAGTGGAGTTTGTCCTTTGTTGCTCCTCAACATGGGACTGCGTCAAATTATAATGAATGTGCCTTTACCGAAAGTTTTGTATTGATTATTCCATTTGGCGGGGTGGTTTACGCCTAAATATTGATGACTCATCAGTTGATAATCAAGCGTCCAGAGGTGTAGTTATTACGAACATGTTGTGAGGTTGTATGGGGGTGATGTAAGTGTTCTTCGGATATGCGTCGAATAACAAGGCAAAACGGGGGCTCTTTTGAAAGGTCTACAACTGAGACGAGGGATCAAGAGAATATGTACTTAGACAGATTCTTACCTGATTAAGACATGGTTCTTTAAAGAAATTGGAGCGTCATGGTCATTAACAAACTTGTGGAGAGATATCAGGGAGATTAGTGATTCGATAGCGTGCAGTTGCAGGCATGTTTATAGGGAAATCAATGTTGTAGTGGATGCGTTGGACGAGATTGGCACTTGTAGAGAAAGTTTGAAAGGAATTTAACATGGTTTCACTTCCAGAGAGGCCAAGGGATCTTCTTTAGCTTGAGATGCGCAACAAGGCTTGTTTTCGAAAGAAAATGTAATTTTTGAATTTTTGAGTTATCTCACAGGTAAATTCATAATATACCTCGTTCTTTTGTATTCTTTTTAAAATGTAATAAAGGTCTAACATCCCAAAGTTGCCCTTCCACACTGAAAGTTTAACTATTAAAGAAAGTAAATAATTATGACAATTTTTATTTTGAGAAAAATATTATATAAAATTTCTTTCTCCACCACATATAAATTTCACATCATTTATTTATTTTTTCTTTTTTTTTTGTCATTTTCTCTTACCTTTATACATACATCTTATTTACAAACAGTGTCATTCTGATAGTCATCTCACCATCAACAACTTCCCAATTTTTAATCCTAGTCATCTTTTGTCCATGCACCCATGCCACGTAGGATAAAGGGATGTGTAGTGTAATGCCATTTTGTTTTATAATATAGACTAGAGTGTGCACGTGCCTTCGGCACTGAAAGACAAAATTTTTTGAAAAAAAAAATATTTACGTAATGTTGGAAAAATTGCAGAATTGCTACCTAGGTGAATTCCTTCTTGCCCTCTTCTTCTCCGTTGAGATTTCTTTATTTTGTACGCGTATTGATGATGTGGCGGGGTTTGATTGAGTTGTGAATTTTGTTCAGCAAGTCAGAGTTATTTTTACAAAGATAAAGTATTATATTTACAAAGATAAAATATAATAAGTAAATAACAATAAAGGCAGGGGCAAAATGGATAGTTCGGTGGTGTGACACATTTGTGTACACCGACCAACTCAATTCCTGTTATAGATATAGCTAGCATCGTAAAGTATAAATTTAATTTCAAATCATATATTTGGACACAAATTATTGAAGAATCTTATAATATGAACTTTACACGAGAAAAACCAAAGATGACATGTCCAAGCAAGTTTAAGGATTTGGATCCCTAGCTAAGATCATGAATTGAAGTATTGAGAAGAGCTTACCAATATATAAGACACTGTGGGAGTTTCACCAAGACGTACCAGAACAAACCGAAGCATAATTTCCAACAGAGAAACCACACAAATCTGGAGAAACGTAGCCTGTTGCAAATTTTTATATTTATTTGATGATAAAATTCTGATTGTTTCAATTTTTGCCTCCTTATCAATACATGATATGTCGTCCGCCATCTTAGAGAAGACTCGGAAAATATGACCAATTGTAATTGGGAGAACTGATTTCCAACACCTATATATACCATATTTTGTAATCTGTTTAGTGATGTGAGGAATTGACGGTCATGGAAGGTTAAGCGTGTTTTAGGGCGACTGTTTAGATTTGACCATCAAACTCCTAGTGAAAACTTTCATCTGACAAGAAATTCTAAGTTAGACTAGATTCAAAGTTAAAATATTTGATTACTTCCATTGGGATATAAAGAAAAAAAGGAATATGGGGCTTGCTATGTGTATAGTATGAAACGTACTATCTAAACTAACCCCTTATGGTTTCCCAAACACCTAGTGTGGCGGAGGAGCTAAGGCTTCTCAAACCTTTATTACATAGCTCAAATGGTCTAAATGCATCAATGATAGGCGATACATTACGACTTTACCCTTTTAAATAATATAAAAAACTCAGCGTAATTTCTATTTCTCAGGTAGTCCATTTTGTTCTATATATTTCCATCAAACCATGAGGACATAGGAAGCGATTAAGTATCAAAAATTATCGAAGATAATTCGATTTGAGCAATCCCTGCGAAACTGTTTTCTAGGGGTGGGCAATGTCGGTTCGGTTCGGTTTTGAACCCCAAACCGATTTCGAACCGATTTCATTCGGTTTGCCCAAAACCCAAACCGAAACCAAATTTTGTATTTGTAAACCGATGAATTCGGTTGAACCGAATTTCGGATCGGTTCGGTTCGGTTGGACCGAAATTTCAGGCTCAAGCATTTGAAAGATTTTCATTAAAACATGTCCAATTTTTTTACAGGCCCAATTTTTGTACAGACCCAATTTTTAGCCCAAAATTGAAAACTTTGAAAGAAGGTGGTGATTTAGTGCAACAGGGTGTACTGCAGTGCATTTGTTGCACTAATCAGGTATTGACACCTACCTGTTATTTAGTTATATATCTAATTAATCGGTCGGTTCGGTTATAAATCGGTTGGTTCAAAACCGTAAACCGATTTCGAACCGTTTATAATCGGTTCGGTTCGGTTTAAATTATTTTCTTTCTATTCATATTTCGGTTCGGTTACCGAACCGAATTTGAAAATCGGTTCGGTCGGTTAACCGAATTTAAATCGGTTTTTGCCCACCCCTACTGTTTTCTATACACTACAAAAAAATTGGTCTTTTACGACATTGCAAGAATGCTATGAAAGATGTACCATAACATTTATTGCAAGTCATAGTAGCCTATGTTATCTTTTTGACATAGCACTATGAAAATGATATCCCAACATAACATTTGTTAATGCTATGAAATGCTTTCCTAACATAGCATTTGTGAATGTAATGACATTTTAAAATGCTTTGATATGGCCAATGGCATGACAGCTCAACGGTTAGAGCTTGGCGGATGGTACCACTAGGTCATGGGTTCAAACCCAGCCTGCGGCATCTTTATGGGTTCTGGGATCCTATAAAAACCCTGCTTGCCTTTAAAAAAAATGATTTGATATGATAATTATCTAAATAAATCAATATTAATAATTAATTAATTAGCAATAATATAAATACTTAAATAAATAATATTGTTAATACTAATAATTTTATAAATTTGAAATGAATAATAAAAACAAATTGCAACCATTAATTGTACAGTGTGACTTTTCACATATATATATAAATTATTAATTTATATATAATTTATTAATTGAAAAGTATATATTGGACGATCCTGCAAAATTTTTTTTTTTTTTTTTTTTTTTTTTAATAAAGGGTAATTCTAACTACCAAACATATCAAGTTTAATTTCTCGAACATGCAAGGTGAAAGCAATTTATCAAAATTCAGAAATAAATTGTAATTAACAATTAAGCACGCAATTCAGTAAAATAAATCAAAATAACTTATACAACCCGTTTATCACAAGCTCGATATGGTGGCACTCAGCAGATCAGCAGGTGGTTGTGCACGAATCCCGAGGAAAATGGTCCCAAAACGCTCTGTGGTGGTACAGAGCAAAACCGGGGGTGTAAATAGCCGAATAACCGAATTTGACTCTTTCTCCCGCCCTCGCTACAGTACTGCTACAGTACTGCCTCGCCCGGTCGTCTTCTCCAGCGCGACAGCGCCTGTTCTCGCGGCTTTCCTTCGCTCCTCGCGGCCTTCCTTGTCCTCAAATCATCTCCAGAACCTGAAAAAGAGAAATAGAGGGTGAGGAAACACCAATAAAACCGCAAAAATAGATAATGAAAACGAGGACAGGAGCTCCCTGTTTCTGAGTTGCGAACGCTGTCTCGCGAAGTGGTGGCGGAATTGCTCGGTCTGGTCGTGACGGTGGTAGCGAGAGAGGGAGTCAGGAAGAAGCTCGAGACGAAGAGAGGACGAGAAATGATGGGAAACAGGATCTGCGAGGCGGAACAGAGTCGCGGTGCGGCTCTGTTTCGCGGCGTGGTTGCGGTGGTTCTGTCGCGGCTTTTCGTGGTCTGTTGTGGTGGTGGGACTCGTGCGGAGATGGTGGCAGTTGTGTGGACAGGGGAGAGGAGCAGAGAGTGGTGGTGGAGTGAAAATTGGACGTGAAACAGGGTTGTCACACCCCTGTTTCACGGTGGTGACGGTGGCGGTTGCGGAGCTTGGTGGTGGCGATGGCGAGGTGACTGTGGTGACTGCTGAGTGAGTGGAAAAGGGATAGGTGGTGGTGGTGAGGGTGAGGTGAATTTGAGAGAAAGAGGATTGGATTTTTTCTAGTTGCTTCTTTTCCCTTCTCTTTTCTCCCTCTTTTCTCACCCCATTATCCTCTATTTATAGAAAATAGCCAAGATGAATAAGGATGAGATGAGGGGAAGATTCATCAATGAGGGTAGGATTGGGTTTGGTTTTAGGTTATGGATGGGGTTTAGGTTATGAATTAGGTTTCGGGTTTAAGTTTGTGGATTTTAGGTTAAGAGCTAGGTGTTGGGTGTAGGTTTGTGGATTTTAGGTTGTGAGCTAGGTGTTGGGTTTAGGTTTGTGATTTGTTTTATACCACCATTGAAATTGCTTAATTGTCGTTTGTGACTGCTTAATATGGATTCATCGTTTAAGCTCAAATTCCTGCAAAGATATTAAAACGAAATAATTACTATAAAATATAATAATCGAAACACTAACATGTACAAATTAAGGGATATATTCTGTAATAATTATGTGAATATCAAATACCCCCAAACCTATATTTTGCTAGTCCTCGAGCAAAACAATAAAAAGAAAATCCTAACTCACTTTCGCAGGAATCATCGGTTGCACTTACCTTAAACGTGCAACAAGGCTTTAAACCACTAGATTACCTCTAGTGGACGAGTTATAGTCTCGTGAGGGTTTCCAGAAATGTTACCCACAAACATTACTGGCTCAACAAAACTTGGTCAAACAGTGTTCATTTTAAAACTTCAAGAAATGAAGGAAACCAACAGTGTCATTTTAGTGTATCAACAAATCTCCAAATAATTTAATATTCTCCAAAGGTTAGAAAAAATTCATAATCATCCTCAACTCAATGTGTGTGTGTGGATAGCACTATCAACATAACTTTTCATTTCAGAGTAAAACAATGACTAAATCTCCTGTAGAAAGTTTGTTTTGACTTCAAACCTCTCATGTCACTCACAATAAAACACTCAGAGATTTGGTATTTCACTCAGTTTATATGTGAGGAAAAGAGTAAATAATGGAAAACAATCATCTCACATATAGTAATATGAAGAACGGACTTTTCAAGAATGGAATGAACATGATCTCATGGACAGGAATATCAATTACTTTTGGGAATGTTGAATCAAACACCATAGGTCTTGGTTATTAAATCTCCACATCTACGAAACCAACCTTTACCTAAGATCAACTAGGACTTTGTTGGGTTGTAATGGGGCTTGGTTAATAGTTAATAAGGAATGTCAAAGGATTCTAACAAAAATTTCTAGGAATGTATACACCCATTCAACGAACAATTAGGGCTATCAAGAATAAACCAATGTTGCGCACCATCAATTTTTTCTTCATTCTCACATCTTTATCCTCATTCACATTCTTCTCCTGCTTTCTTTTCTTTCTTTTTCTTTCTTTTTTTTTTTCTTTTTTTCTTTCTTTCTTTCTTTTTCTTTCTTTCATAGAGGATTTATGAAATATCTCATATTTTGCTCTTTCATGCCCTTTTTACACCAAGTATATTCATTCGTACACATTCCCAGAAAAATTGGGTAAAGGTTAATGGGTTAACAAATAAAAGGTTAATCTATGGCTCAAAAGGCTACAAAAAGTTAATGTTATGGGTAAGTTAAAAGGCTAGTTAATGGTTTAAAGAAAAAAATGCCTAAATCATTTCCTAAGTTCGGGTCAGTATTATGACATCTCAATTGAATAAGCCAAGAAGTTCTAGTGTAATAATTCAATTTTTATGTCATTTCCAAAGCAATTGATCAAAAGAATGAAAATAATGAGATCATCAACGAGATAATGTAGACTCAAGAAAAATCAGAGTTTATGTATAACCCTCAGAAAAATAGAAAGGCTCAAAGCTTTCAAGGTTAAGTCTCCACTATTATTCTAAGGTTTTCTAGTATATATTTCACTCATCAACTTCAAGTTATGCTAACATGGCTCATGGTGCAAAGATAATTAAGTTGAAAAATCTCATGAACTAAATCTAACTTAAGGATTATACTAAACTTTCAGTCTTTATCGATATACCAATATGTCAAGTTAGTTTGTATTTTCTTGAGTATAAAACATTTAAAATCCATTTTCATAATCGCAAAAGACCAAGTTTTCTTGACAGAAAAAGCAATTTTTTTTTTTTTAAGATAAGAAAAGAAAATACTACAAAAAATTCACCGACTCATGAACCCTACCCCCAAACCTAATCCAAACATTGTCCTCAATGTTTAACACAATAATTCTTACAAAGGAATGAAGTAAGTACATGAGAGGAGGTTAGAACAGTATTACCGCGGTGAAGATTTTACCAATTTCCAAGAAGTCATCCATCAATGAGGCTCATAAACATAAGAATCATGGAGTTTTCATTAGAAATCGATAAAATGCAGACTCGACACTAACAAAGAAAACTAAAAAGAAAAGGCAAGTTGGAAGTCAAAACTGTTACGGAGCTAACGAGTATGAGTGAAACACAACTAAATAGGGTACTCGAAAATCAATCCAGACTAACAGCAAAGACACACAACTAAAGCTAGGCTGCCTCCTAGGAGCGCTTGGTTTACCGTCATCAGCCCGACAAATATTCTTCCTAAAAAATGGTGTATCAAATAGTGGAGAGGAAGAACATGACAAACACTTAGTCCATGGTCGTATATCAACAACCTGAACAGTTGAGGATCAGTCCACCAAAATATAGCAATCACATGGGGCACCAAATACACTAGGACATTCCAAAAGTGACCAATAGTCATACACAACAGATGATCCTTGCGTGCTCCAAAAAGGAAACATCCTATGTCTGGTTCCAAATAAGAAGATTGAATAATTTTCACAACAGGATGGTGAAAACTGAAATCCTCAATACAGCACAAGGGATCGGTGAAAGTAGCCTTAGTAAATGGGAATGTGATGCAAGTAGATGAGACGATGGATATATCAGGTGGTACAGGCTCATCACATGAATCATATAGAGATATTGGTCTAGACAACTCATCACCTGAAAATGCATACCTGAGGGTATCAGGTAATTGTTTAAGGTCAAGCTCAGGTGGCTCAACTGATGGGACTAGTTTTGACTCACTGAGTGGAAAAAGCTTCACTTTAGACTTCCATTTATAACTAGGATCCACAATGGGGACTGAGTCAAGCAAATCATTGACTTCCCTAATGGAATCATCAACATCAAAGTCTAAACTAAATTGAGTCAAACAAGCCTCTAAACAGTCAAGGGGAGACTCTAAAGAATGTTCACAGTTTGATACGATGCATGAGTCACTAGGGAAGCATGAGTCAACATGGGAAGGAGATGTCTGTAGTGCCTCAAAATCGACAGGTTCATCAATAAATGAGTCACTAGGGAATTTTTCTGACTCTATCTCAGGAAGTGACTCAACTATCTGACTCACAGTCATCTCAAGTTTCCGGATAGCTTGAGAGTTTTGTTGAAAAATAGTTGTCAATTCTGTGATATCATGAGAATTTTGCACAAGTATTTCTCCTGTTCGCTCTATAAAAATTTTCATTATATCCTCTAACTCATTATCAGGAATGAAAGCTTGAGGAGTCTGAGGAGTGTCTAGAGGGCTTTCATGGTACTGACCATGAGCCCATGAGAAGTCAGGATGATAGGCTAAACCTGGGTTGTAATAATCTAAATATGGATCATAATCAGGTCGTCGCATATCATAAAATGAATTGACTTGCTCGGAAAAATAGGCTGGGTAATCCCTTGTGTTCATTTTTTTTTTAATTTTAATTTTAATTAAATTTTTTTTTTAATTACTAACTCTAAACAAAATATGCACAGACTCACATGCAATCAGCAACCAATAAATGCACAAGAAACATGCCTCCCTAAGCAATCAACGTTTTTGAGATCAATTATCTTTTTATCTTTGGGGGACAATTATTTCTTATGTAATATTTATGACACAGCAATGGGTGCTACAAGTTGATCCTAAGAGTGTACACTTTACACCGCAAAGTTCAAAATCAGTAGGCTAGAGTTTGTTTCAAAGAAACCGGATTATCGCACAAGAGAAGGAGGTCACAATGGTCCAATTAAGTACTTCCTTGTGCTACCGCTCTGTAAGCCAATAGATGTGAGAACGATGTGATGTTAAATGCACACTTGAGGCTTGTGTTCCTAACCAAAAACTGTTGGTTACACCAATTCTTCTTGTGGATCGTAGCTTATTTATGACTCGGCGTACCGGGTGAATTACCCTTGTGGCAGTGGCCTCTCGGAGTTCATTGAATGATTAAACCCATCGTCACTTTTAGCTTTGGTCAACACAAAAATTATTGGATTCACTTTGGTCTTGGTTGTCCTATGAACACCGTACCTAAAAAAATGCTCTATCTAACTTGCTAATTGATTTTAATTATGTTAGGATATTGGTTGCACACAGCTGGAGTGATGAGGTGGGGATATCAAGTCCCACCAGTTTCTATTTATAAGCTGGGTCTGCTTATTATGAATTACTAAAGTTTAGCATCCACAATTACAGAAATTAAACAACCAATCACACAATTTCAAACAATTACACCAAGCACCCTGGTCGCTAATACATTGCGTGTGATAGAAATACTTACAGTGTGCGTATTCCAATCTGCACAAAAAGTTAGCACAATTCAAAAAAAATTCGACTTCTTTTTATCCGTTTCAATCAATACACAAGCATATACCAATAAATTTACTGGTCTTGGTCTTAGAAGTCGGATTTCTAAATCATAAAAAATTATTGGGTAACAATTAAAATTGTTTCCCTATAACTTCTTTTGACTTAGAAAATTTTTGGTTTTTGGTTTTTGGTTTTTTTTTTTTTTTTTTGTGATTAAACAAAATGAAAACAGTAGAGTATAAAAATTATTACAACACACACTCGTAAAACGAGGTGAAAATAAAATTAAAACTCTCCTCACAAAATAAAAAATATTAAAAAAAACTTAAAATTTGCTTGATGTTTTGCAGGATCGTCCAATATCCTCGAGAAGCGTGTATTCTGCAAAATCAAACACAAAATGAGTGTAAAAAGAAAATAAAAATAAACTGAATTTTTTTTTTTTTTTTTTTTTTTGTTTTGTTGTTTTTTTTTATTTCCTATAAATTAGTTTAATTAAATTCTAAAATTCAATTGCATCCACCTTCTTCGTGGGATCGACCCGTACTTGCCGTTGTCTACCAGTTAGGCACCGTGCACTTGCGATTATTACAAGTGGGTTAAATTAACCTATTAATTTAGGTTAGTTAAATCCGCATCAAGTTTTTGGCGCCGTTGCCGGGGAAGGTTGCATTGTAATTGAATTTAAGATTTATTTTCACTAATTATAAAAAACAAAAAAAAAACAACAAAACAAAAAAAAAAAAAAAAAAAAAAAATTCAGTTTATTTTTATTTTCTTTTTACACTCATTTTGTGTTTGATTTTGCAGAATACACGCTTCTCGAGGATATTGGACGATCCTGCAAAACATCAAGCAAATTTTAAGTTTTTTTTAATATTTTTTATTTTGTGAGGAGAGTTTTAATTTTATTTTCACCTCGTTTTACGAGTGTGTGTTGTAATAATTTTTATACTCTACTGTTTTCATTTTGTTTAATCACAAAAAAAAAAAAAAAAACCAAAAACCAAAAACCAAAAATTTTCTAAGTCAAAAGAAGTTATAGGGAAACAATTTTAATTGTTACCCAATAATTTATATATTATTAATTTATAAATAATATATATATATAAATTATTAATTTATAAATAATATATACTTTTCACATATATATATCGTACAGTTGAAACGGCCATATATACTTTTCACATGGGTCATGCCTTCAACACTCTCCAAATAGGTTACTAAATTACCAAATATAAACAGAAATTATCTAACCTTGATACCAAAAATTGACATGTTCATGTTATAAAATAAATATTGTTTAACACAAAAGAAAGGTGAATGCCTATAAAAAAAATGTATGGTATACATAGGATGATGGGATTTGTTAAAATCTAATGGGATGGATCATCACATGGTAATAGGCTATTGAGATCGTTGGGCTAAGTGGAGTAGTTGGGTTTAATAACTTGATATGGTTTAATTACTTGGTTATGTTAAACCTGTGATTGTTTGTACCGTCGCAAGACACTCAATGCTAAGGGTTTAGACTTTTGGCGAAATTGATTGTGAATTTAAAAAAATCGTCACCACCACCACTCATAGCCACAAATTTCTCTTCTCGATTTAACAATCATCACCTTTTGACCCTCGTCTTCCTTCTTGCCTGCAACCTCTCTCCTTTTCCCTATAGTCGCCATAGCCTTTTCTCCCCACTCCACACCATTGCCCTACTCCTTTATCTCGACCTCCCACAATTCCTCGTATTCATCTCTCATTCGCAGACACAACACCTCTAATCACAAAACCTCGCCTTATTGCTTCCTCGAGTCATCGTCATCCATCTCGCCACAATAACAAAACCATATTCCCTTGCTCCATTTATCGTACAATACAAAGAAGTTATTTGTTCTTCATGCTATCCGCACCACAACTCTCTCTCGCACAACAATGGAGCATAGTGACACCTTTGGTGAAGTAGGTTAGTTGAGGAGGAGACGGAGTTTACCTAAGTCCTCACTGTGATCATCTCCGCCACGAGTTTCTAATCCTGTGCTGAAGCGAAAATAAAACCATGAGTTTCTAGAGTTTTTTGAATTTAAATTACTATTTTAGTTGTACTTCAGTGTTAAATATAATTAATTTCTGAATATTGATTAATTGTTTTCACCAATCATATTGGACTGTAGACTAGTCGATAGTTAGAGCACTCTTTGGTAATATTCGAAAAATGTTTTAATATGTTAAATATGTGATTTGTATGTGCTGTCGCAAAACACTCAATGCTAGAATTTAGACTTTTACTAAAATTGATTGTGAATTTAGAAAAATCTTAATGTTATTAATTATTACATCATCGATGCAAGCAAAAGATTGTGCATCCCTAATGCTTTTCGCTTTACGAAAACAATAATTCAGGTTTAAACAATTCTCAAAGAGCCTATGATGGATTCAATGCCTTGGTTCACTTCCCAATTGCCTTATGAATTCAATTTTTAGTTGCTTAATTTTATTTCATTAATTTAGAAATATTCAATCATTATAACCCCCTTTTAAATTAGTCTAAATAAATTTTAGTCTTTGATTGTGTCTTTCAATGCTCGTGGGATTGACCCGTATTTTCCATTTTCTAAACGTTAGATAACTGTGCAATTGCGGTATAACAATTGGGAAAATGTTTGGCAGGATATATGTCATGCATAAAAGCACAACTACAGTGTATTTTTACTCATGTTTTAAGATAAACAAATGCAATATAGAAGGCGATTTCGCAAGGATTGTCATGGAGAACTTTTGATACTTAATCACTTCCTACATCCTCATGGTTTGATGGAATTATATAGAAGAAAATTGACTACATGAGAAATAGAAATTAGGCTGAATTTTTTTTGTAATATTCAAAAGGTAAAGTCACAAGTACCCCATATCATTGATGCATTTAAGCCGTCTGGCCTATTGCAATAAAGGTTTGGGAAAGCATAAGGGGTTAGTTTAGATAATACATTTCATACTATACACATCGCAAGCCCCTTGTGTATTTTTCTCTTTATATCCCACTGGAAGTAATTAAATATTCTTTGGATCCAGTCTAACTTAGAATTTCTTCTCAGATAAAAAATTTTCCAAAAAGAATTTGATGGTCAAATCTATAAAGTCGCCCTAAAACACGATTAACCTTCAATGACCGTCAATTCCTCTCATCGCCAACTTACATAATATGGTATATATAGGTATTGGAAATAAGTTCTGCTCCCAATTACCACTCCTCATAGTTTCCTAGTCTTTTCCAAAATGACGGACGACATATCATGTATTGATAAGGAAGCGAAAATTGAAACAATCAGATTTTTATCATCAAATAAATATAAAAATTTGCAACAGGCTACGTTTCTCCAGATTTGTATGGTTTCTTTGTTGGAAATAATGCTTCGGATTGTTCTGGTACGTCTTGGTGAAACTCCCACAGTGTCTTATATGTTGGCAAGCTCCTCTTCTCAATACTACATTCATGATCTTAGCTAGGGATCCAAATCTTTTATCTTGCTTGGATATTTCATCTTTTGTTTTTCTCATGTAAAGTTCATATTATAAAATTCTTCCATATTTTATGTCCAAATATATGATTAGAAGAAATTTATACTTTACCATGCTAGCTAAATCTATATCTATATTATAAAACAAAATGGCCTTTAATTTTCCTACACATTCCTTTATCCTACGTAGCATGTGTGCATGAAAAAAAAAATAGGGGTAGGACAAAATTTTGGAAAGTTATTGATGGTGGAGATTCACTCTCATCAATGACATAGTTTGTAAATAAGATATATGTAGAAAGTCAATAGAAAATGACAAGAAAAAATAAATAAATTATGTGAAATTTATATGTAGTGGAGAAAGAAAATTTGAGCATTATTTTCTCAAAATGAAAATTGTCATAATTATCTACTCAGTTGTTTTATTTTGGAAAACTTGATATACCATTAAGATGCATTTTTGAAGATCCACTACACCAAATTGACATTTTTGTAATTACTCTCAAAACAATATCACTTTTGAGATGTTACAATCCACCAAACAATTTCAAGTCAAAACTAAACTTGGTAAAAAAAATTGAAAAACGGTAACACAAAAAAAATGATACAATAAGTTGGATCACCATGAATATTATCACTTTTATAACCATACTTTTCATGGTGATACAATTATTGTATCATTTTGCTTGTGAAAATGTGTAAAATTGTTAGGTGAATTGTTACAAAGTGATACTGTTTTGGGGATTGTTACAAAAATGTCAATTTGGTGTAGTGATCTTTCAAATTAAACCAATAATTAATATAAATATTTAAAATTTTAAAATATGCATTTTATTATTAAAAAGACATAAGATTTTCAATATTTTCAAGCCTAAGAATTCAATATTTTTTAAAGAAATGAGACTGCATCTTAATGCACATTCAAACAAGAGCCTTAGACTCCATATTTTGGCAAAATAAAAGTTTGGGGAGAACTAACTCCCATGATTTTTGCAAAAAAAAAAAATTTCCAACTCATTCAAATTTTGTCCGAGCTTGAACCTCAAGTTTATAGTAATTTTAACTTAGAATAGGTTTGCAATTCAAAACAACTTAGTTTGCATTGGCACGGTGTTCAAGAGTAATTCTACACAGCCCGCCTTTGCCTGGGAGGGTGGCTGGCACTCGAACCCAAAATCACAAGTCTGAATTTGGTAAACCGAAAATCACTCTCTCTCTCTCAAGTACAATCTCCCTATTGGCTTGCAGAAGTTTCAACAGTGAGTGGTGGTGGTACCTTACCTTCTCTTCTCTTCACAAGATAGGGTTTGCAGGGCTTTGGATGGGTTTGTTGGCTGCACAAGCTTCATGTGCCTCATTCATGGTGTATGTGCTAGTCACCACAGATTGGGTTGTTCAAGTAGAAAGAGCAAGACAGTTAACACAAACTCCATTGATTGCTGCTATTACAACACCAACATCAACATATCCTTTTACTAAGGAAGCTAAGAAGGTTGCTAACTTGGAGGAAATTGTATGCACTACTGAGCTTGATGGGGTCTTGAAGTCAGCCTCACTAGAAACAGACCCTCTAATAAAATCCACTCTTCTAGTAAATGAATGATGAGAGTTCTTTCTCAATTTGTTTGGGTTCTAATTCATTTCATTTAGACTTGTCTCATTATATAAGGAAATCAAGAGCTAAAAAAGGTGGGTCTCATTTTGTTGTGTGTTGCAGAGGAGGAGGAGGAGAATTGAAGCAAGTGAAGAGAGGAAGAATGTTGAAGAAGAGATCCAGAGGAATGAAGAGCACAAGCCAAGCTCAATCAGTAATGCCCGAAAATGGTTCATTTTGTCTGCCCAAAGACAAGCAATTCAAACCCAATACATCCTCCTTTTTCACTTGTCCCCCCCAAGGTTCTTTTCTGGGTTTGCAATGAAGGGTTTTGTGGTCGAGTCGTCTTCGACGGAATCAGCAATGAGCCCAACCTCCATTCTTGACAACAAGCCTTTCTCTGCCATTGCTAATCCAATTTGGTCTGACACCAAAACCAAAACTGTGGTTCCTTCAAGATTGTCTCCTCCTCCTCATCCTAGTGTGGAGAAACCCCACCACCCATGGGAGAAGAAAGTGGAAGGGATTGCTGATGTTCTGAGGAGGAGGCTCTGAGGTCGCTCTGAGGAGGAGCTCTGAGGAGAGGAGGTGGCTCTGAGGAGGAGGCTCATGCGAGTCTTGAGGGTCGCTCTGAGGAGGCGAGATGAGAGGAGAGGAGGTCGCTCTCATGGAGGCCCATGCGAGTCTTGAGACGCCTTCCTTGAGGTCCTTCACGTGGCAAACACCCTCCCTCTGGCACGTGCCTGGGAGGGTCCGGACCAAGGGCGAGCCACAAGGACGGGCCATGTAGAATTATTCGGTGTTCAATGCATGACAATTAGCAAGAAACAAAAAAAAAATCATGAAGTGCCAAAAAAAATCATGGAGTGCCAACAACATGGGTAGTAAGCTAATCTATATAACAAATTAGATAGTACCTAAAAATAAACATAAATAAAATATTAGATAGTACTTTTTTATATAACCAAAAACATTATTTAACTTCCCTCCCCCCTCCAGCCAGCCGCGTATTATGACGCGTTTAGCTTTTTAGACTCAAATTTGTCCAAGTTTTACTTTATATCCAATTTCCATAAAATATTTTTAAATGACCATTATTCCCTTTATATGTTATTAATGTGAAATTTGACCTCCCTTCATTGGAGTTTAAAAGTTAAATTAGTCGTAATAATGGGGTACAAAAGTTCAATAACCCTAAATAAATAAAATTAAAATAACAAACCTCCAATGGGAGATGCAGCCCTTGCAAACATCACTAATATCAACAAGCAAGACATAACTGAAACAAAAATAAAAAGTAAACACTAAACGTGAACAACAATGCTTAAGACACAATTACGA
Organism: Berberis vulgaris; assembly: GCA_963556465.1. Lineage (NCBI taxonomy): Eukaryota > Viridiplantae > Streptophyta > Magnoliopsida > Ranunculales > Berberidaceae > Berberis > Berberis vulgaris. The sequence continues at coordinate 81,160,482 of OY747132.1, read as the reverse complement.
CAATTGTAGATATCCACTCTTCCCAAAGAAAATGTAGATTATAATGATATAGATGGATCTCGTTACTGGCTTCTCGAGTTTTTTAAAACAATCTAAGATTCTCCATATTTAAGTAGAACATGAAATTTACGGCCATATTTAAGTAGAACAAAATTTGGAGAATTAATATAACAACAATGACTTGAACACCAAATTCATTGCACCATGCCAAGAGAACATGATTCACCAATAAAGTTGTCCACCATGCATAATCCTCCCAAAAATTAATTTTCTCAAGGAAATGTGTGTTTTCAACAATCAATATAGAAACGAAAACACACAAGAAAATTTATCCCAGAAGACAGAACGATGAATGGAGAATGCAAAATCTGATAATATAAAAATAAAAAAAACTAGTGAATTCTTATAAAAAAAAGATGGTGAAATTTTTTCTCACAAATAAGAAGAATCTCACACCACAATTAGAATTGGTCTTCAACAATATGCATCATCTACGAATAAGAGGAGTCAAAACACCCTTCAAACCACAAAGAGATCAACGAAAGACCAAAGATTCAAGAGGATTTTTTTAAAAGAAATAATTATACAACTCAATTAAAATTCTATTATGCCAACGGGCACGGATAATGTACTAGTTTATTTATATCCTGCAATATTTTTCTGAATCTCAGTACTTATTTAGTTAATATTTTCTGTATTAGTCAAGTTTGACAATCAAACTTTAACCTTATTATTTTCTTTATTTGTAGCCTATATATTATATCAATGTTTAAGGTTGTCTCACATTTATTTATAATATTAATGTTGGCATGACAGGCTAGTTTGTTAATGGGACCATCGGGCATGTGGCCAATTAAAGAGTTTATAAAGGTTGTTATACCCGATGAATCACGTCCTGTAGGTCAAATGGTGGGAATGGTTGGGATAATGATGTATCTATTTCTGCTTGGAGTAAAATTGGATTTGGGAATTATTAAGAGGTCGTCAAGAAAGGCATGGGTAATGGGCATGCATTTTAATGTTCATTGTTCCATTGATTCTTACGGTGCCTTTGGCTATCACCCAAGAGAAATCTCTTTTGAAATTGAAATTGGATAACATTGATCCTAATGACCTTATATCCTATTCGGATTATGTAATGAGAAATCAACTATCAATGATTGCACTATTGTCCACCGCATCCTCTTTCCATGTTGTAAATTGTTTTTTGAGCGACCTCAAGATGCTTAACACCGAGTTAGGACGCTTGGCTACTTCCATATCTACAATCAGTGGCTTGTGCAGTTGGATCACAGTAACAATCGGTTTATCTGTAGATCGAAACATTAATAAAGGATCGCGACAAAAAATTCCTTCCTTTTTGCTTTCTACTGTTTTCCTTATCATATTAATCACAGTTTTTCTAAGGATGTACGTGCTTTGGGTTATCAAACGGACTCCAAAAGGTGAAACCATAAAGGAAATACATTTAGTTTCCATATTTCTTATGGTTCTTGGAACTGGCTTTCTTGGGGAGTATTTTGGTTTGCGATCCTGGTTTGGACCTATGGTATTTGGCTTGGCTATACCAGATGGTAAACCTATTGGTTCAGCTATGACAGAAAAGTTGGAAAGCATTATTTTTGGATTATTCATGCCGATCTACTTCATATATTGTGGTTTCAACGTGAACATTAGTGCTTGGGAAGATCTTCCCACTACCCCTTATCGTGTTTTGCAGTTTTCAGCACTTTCTTTGCTTGGGAAGTTTGGTGGGATTATTATCCCTTGCCTCTTCTACAAAATCCCATTCAAAGATGCTTTTACACTTGGCCTAATATTGAGTACTCTAGGCGTATTCGATGTAACACTTTACACTGACGCTCTTACAAGGATGGTACAATTCTTATACTTTAACTATTAATGGTTTCAATTTTCATGACATATATATATGTCTTGTTATAGGATTATGGTTCATTTTTAAGAAATTTCATTGAAAATCCAAAACCAGAAGCGGGGCGGAGGGAGGGGGAGTTGTGTACTTGAGGTTGAAGGTGTCACATCTCCCTATTTTAATTTTCTGTGAAAGCGTCTACGTTAACCTTGAAGTAAACTTTTTGTTTTTTTAATTAAACCTCTGATGTGCAGGGGCAACTTACCCGTGGAAAACTCAAACAATTTTACATTTTTTCCTGAGTATATGCAGTTTTGCATTTGTCTAATCTTAGCAGCACTCTAGGCCTATCTGAGAGAGACTCCCTATCATAGTCTTTCGAAGCTTGTTCTCCCTAAGCCAATCTTGCTAATGCGCCAACCACATGATTTTTTTCCTTGAATACATGACTGCAAACACAAACCAAAGAGCCACTAATGCCTAAAAACCAAGGAATTTTAACTTCTCTATAAAACCACTGTCTGACCATCTTCGAGTCAGTCTGTATGCACACATGACTGATACCTCATGATCTGCATAGTTTCAAGCCCTCCAAAAGAGCCCTTGTTTCAGCCACATTATTAGAGCCATCACCGAAAAATAATTGATTCGCCACCACACAATCGCATGTATATCATCCCTTAAAATTACACCACCTAACGCCTTGTTACTGGTTGAGGACCCGTCTATGTTCAGGGCATACTAGCCTACAGGTGAAAACTTCCAAAACAAGACGACTGTAAGGGACGCGGGTAATGAACAAGATTTCAAGCCCAATCTACATAGCAGTTATGTAGTCGAAGAATTTTTCCAAGGTAGAAAAAAAGAGCTCTGCTCTGTGGCGAATTGAGGGGTAATATTGGAATTTTTCTCCAATTTTTAATCCTTTCAATCATAACCGTTCCAAAAATTTTGGAGACAATCTCTACCATTGAAAAGAAAAAAACCTACAGCAGCCGCCTTCATCCCTTGGCCGATCGGCCGTCGCCTGCTTGGCTGGCGCCATCCAGGCCGTCGCCCTGCTTGGCTGGCGCCATCCAGGCTGTCGCCCTGCTTCCAAGACGTTGCTTGGTCGACTGCTGGTGTCTGGTTTCTGGAGATTGGTTTCCTGGATGGCCTGTGATTCTTGGTGCTTGGTATTCAGAACGTATTTGGTCGATTCGCTGGCGATTGTTCCCTAGCCATGTTGCTGTCTTTATCCTAGACGTGCAGCCTGTGTGATTCTTGATAATCAAAAAGGTTGGCTGGGTTCTTTTGTAGAGGTGGATAGTATTTTCTATGGAGGTGACACAGCCAGCCAAGGGGGTTGCCCCTGCGGCTGGCGAGGACGATGACGGATCTCCTAGGCGTTCCTTTGCGCAGGTTCTTGGGAAGGCGATGAAGGATGACCTTGACGACAAGCCGACGGATTCCACGACTTTTAGGAAAGAAGGAAGTCCGGCTTTGCGGCTATCCAATTCAGATATTGCAAGAGGTGAGTCTCATGTTTCCAATCATATTGTTGTTATGAAATTCTCAAGTTTTAGGCCGTCGCTAGATTCGATACGAGAATCCATTCATAGATCTTGGGGGATTACCGGTGAATTTATAATGGGTCTTATTGACCCTAGGCATGTGATGGTTTATTTACAATCTGAGGATGAAGTCAAAAAAGTTTTATCCAAGGATTCTTTTACGATTCGGGGAGTTAGATATAAAATGTTTCGTTGGCATCCTGATTTTAGCCTAAGGGCGGATCCGGAGTTGGCACCATTATGGATTGAACTTCCTAACCTTCCTTTTGTTTTCTTTCTTCCCGCCATCATGAAGGCAATTGGGGATTCCTTTGGTAGTTTCCTGGGGATAGATGATGGAACTAGATTTTTTGCCCGCCCACAGGTTGCCCGTATGTGCGTTGAGATGGACGTCAGTAAACCTCTCCCACATAGAATTTGGCTTGAGAGTCCAAAATATGGGGGCTTCTGGCAGAAACTGGAGTATCCTGGATTCAAATATTGTGATCATTGTTCCCTAATTGGGCATGAGAAGGACTATCGCAGAAAGCTGGTTGGTAGGAAGAAAGAACAAGCTGAGTTTGATGGAGAAATCTACAAAGAAAATAAGTCGCTTGACAAGGCCAAGCAAAAACAAAAACATGTTGAGGATAAGCAAGATCAAAATGTGCAACAGAAAATGTATGTTCTGGTTGCCACGAAAGCGATGGGAGCTAAAACAAAAATAGGAGTTAGCGGAGCCAAAAATTCTAAAGGAGTCGAGGTTTGTAGTGCGCCTGTAAATGAAATCAATGAGAAAACAAGTGGAAATGAATCCGATAATGTGATTTCAGCTAATAAATTCAGGGTTCTTGCGGAAGATAATTCGGAAGAAATTGGGGAGGGTCCTGAAGATGAACTAAACACCCAGGAAGTAAGCCGGACGGCGGAACAATACACAAAGGTGATTAAGGATGAAGTTGAAAAGTCACAAGATACGCTAAAAGGGGCTGGATATACAACCAGTGAAATTAAAATGGCAATGATGAAGCAGAATTGTGATGACTCTGCACAAGTTCAGTCCGACAATGCTGAAAATGCACAAGCTAAGTCTGATGAAGGATCCGCAAATGCAGCCCCGTTGTGGATCGTTCCTTTTGTGGCAGATACTAGCTCAGAATCTGCACAAGCTACGTCCAACATAGCTGACTAAGAGGACCAGCATTACATCAATCTCTTTCCCAGGAGTCAGAGTGATGAGCTGGATTCGGGGTTACCTACATTGGATAAAATCGGACAGCAGGGTACTAGTTCAACTAAGAATCAGGGTGCGCCAGTCCTGGCACAGTCGCATGAAGTTGGACAGCTTCCTTCAACATGTTTGCATGCCGCCGATGACGACACTTTAGTGGAGGCCGTAGTAATTGAAGATCAGAATATAAAACAGATTAATTATTTGGTTCGTAATGCTAAAAGCGACAACGAATTGGACAACAATACCGATATTTCGGATGAAGTCACTTCGGAAGAAGAAGATAGAGTACACACAATGTCAGGTTTCAAGACAGACCAGATTCGATTAACGAAAAGATTCGATAAGAGGATTATAAACAACGACTTCAAGGTATGTCTTCGAAGATCTGATAGAATGAGGAAAAGCAACAGTAAGTATCGGCTTTGATCTAGGGGTTTGGGTTAGCCTAGAGGATAAATATGTCTATTTCTGTTTTTTGGTTTTTTCCTTACCAATTTGTTATTATATTCCGTTTTGAGACAAGTAATTAAGGTCTGACATACCATAGCTGTCTCTCCATAGCGGAGATTTAAAAAAAAAAAAAAAAAAAAATCTACATAGCAGCTAGAGATCATCACTCTTCCTCTTCGGCACAAACAATTTTGACCCCAGACGGATCTAGATATACACTCTAATAATCACATAATTCGAACTCTACTCAGGGGCGAGGGGGGGCAGCCCTCAACTTTCATAATATATTTACTATATGTTTGGCTTACAAAGAAATTTAATTATATAATGTACAATGTAATAAGATGATTGTTCATTCATCCTCTTGAACATATTTTTTGTTGGTGTAGTGGTTGGAAGTTTATAAATTTTAATAAACTACCTGAGTTCGATACTCTTTGATTGCAACATTTCATTTTTTTTTTCAATGCAACTTTATTAGTAATTGCAAACAATAAAAATTGTTTAGTTTAGTACAAACTTATTTTTGGTCATCTTCGTGCGTATGATTTCTTTATGACTATTAACAATTACTACTTTTGTCATTGTGACTTGCCCCTCCTTTTTATTTTTAACGCAATTTTATGTAATTGCAAATAGTAAAGAAATGAATTGTTTGTTCACAAGTTTTATAAAACCTCTTGCAAAAAAAATATATTTGAAATTAATATATAAAATAATAACTATAGAATTCAATGAAAATATATATCATTAGCAAATTCGTACAAAATTTGAGCATTATATATACCATTTTTTCTATGAAATTGTATTAGGATCATATTATATTCGCAAATTTCATATTTTTGTAGCTTCAATACTTATCCTAATTATTTTGTGATTTCAGTTATATATTCTAGTTATTACGTTTGTTTGCCCCTTGCTATGGTTATCAATATTGTGACCCTATTGGCTTAAAATTTGCTACACTAGATTTAATTTGGTATATGCAATATAATTTTTATTAGTTACTAGCTTAGGTAGGAAAAAAAAATTTGCTTCACCCTTGATAATTATTATTATCAACTAATAATTATTTTACATTTTGCACCCCCCCCCCCCCCGACTAAATTTCTGGGTCCGCCACTGACTCCACTCCTTCCCTTAGTACAATTTCTTGTTCCGTTGTAACCATATATAACTCCCAAATGAAAAATAAAGGGGTGAGGTTATACAAAATCCCAACCTGGGTAGATTTACCTGCCCCGGCTAAACCACCCAATCAACAAAGAATAAACCTCTAGTGGGCGTTTGGCATGAATATCAAAGACAATTCAAAATGAGCCCATACCCAAGTTCCTCATCACCCTCAATAAACAAGTGTTTGGTGGTTTCGTCACCTGAACTTGATCACATGAATAGTAGTCAAATGAAAAACTAAAATACACAAAACAATGAAACATTCTATTATTTGCTCGCATTCCAAGTGGAAGAGATTAATCAGAATGGTTCCGGTTCTAGGTTAAAAAAAAATCAAAATTCCCGAATTGAACATTAATGTAAGGTGTGGATTCTCTAGTTTTATAGAGGTTGAGCTATCTTTGGTTTAGTTCCTAGTCAATATGGTAATAACCCCTTCCAACATGGAGTCAGTGTGGTTCTTAGTTAAGAAATCTACTCGTAAATCTTCTAAAAACCAATCTTAAGAAGTTTTTGGTTCTATAAAAACAAAAAGGATTTAAACTCTATACAAAAATCGTTCTCATGTTGCATTCGTAAGAATGTTCTCATGTTGCATTCATAAGAAGTTTCGTCCCAAATCTTCTAAAAGCCTTCAACTCCAACATGTTGAGTAGAAGATCTTCTAAGGTTTAGTCCCACATCTTCTGAAAACAAATTTAAAGAAGCTCATACTTCTATAAAATGGCTTGGCACACACAAAAAATATATAAAATAAATAATAATAATAAAATAGTGTGCTTGAATTTTGAACAAGCCCTAATAGTACCGATTCCAATCAGTACAATATAGATACCTAACTTTCTTAATTTATCAATATCTATTAGGGCTCGTTTGGTTACTCGATGGAATGGGAATGAGAATGAGAATGGTAATATGAATGGTAATGAGAATGAGAATGGTAATGGGAATGGTAATGGGAATATGTATGTTTGGTATACTTTTAAAATGGTAAGGTGGTAATGTAAAATTTATTTCCAAAAATACCCTCACTTAGTTAAAATGGGGGAGGGTGAGGAGGATAAAAATGGTCATTATTTAACTTTGACCATTACAATGGGAATGGTAATGGCCATTCATAGGGGGGGAGGTAGGAATGGCCATTACAACCAAATCTGTAATGGGAATGACCATTACGATGGTTTTATGTGATACCAAACGCAGAAATGCCTTTGACCCATTACATTGTAATGGTCAAACCATTACATTACGACGGTCAATGGGCTAACCAAACACGCCCTTAGAGTTTGACGGAACTGTTAAGCCTGCGTGATTGACTGGTTAATACAAATTTTTGGACAATTCTACCCTAAAATCCAAAATTGCCCAATCCCCTCATTTTTTTTTCTCTCTTCTTTCTTCCTGCACCTCTTCTGCTCTCTGCCAGCAGAAACCCCACCCTCAAATCACAATCCCCATTGTCACAACCACCACCTCCACAGACAAAACAGGCTATGAGAAATACAAATAGAAAAAATGAATGCATTTGGGGAACTTCGTAATCTAGTGCGTTTCAGTTATGAGAAATAGAAAAAATAAAACAGTTACAGGCTTTACCCATTTTAGCAAGTATTTGAACATTCAAAGTGTGCACATGCTGTATGGCCACATCCTTTAGTTGGCGCCTTATGCAAGAGAATGGAGCAATCTCATGATTGCATTGATTTCCAGGGGCGATGATGTTAGAGAATAGAAGTATGTAACATAGGAAAGTGTCACAGAATAGAAATCTACCTCTGTTACAGAATAGAAAAGTGTTACAGAATGGGTTAGGAAGACTTTCCTATTGTATTTTGGTTTCCTAAGTTTGGTTAGATTTCCTATTGTATTTTGGTTTCCTAAGTTTGCTAGGTTTCCTATTTCTATTAGGTTATGTCAAAGTTAGCTCTATATAAGCTTGTATTCTATTCAATGAATGGAGAACAATATTTTCAATATAATTCTTTACATGGTATCAGAGCTACTTTCTTTGGTGACCTAAGACTCTGGGGATTCAAGCTCTTCCCCGTCTCTGACGACTATGCAAGAGGCGGGGGAGGGATGACAACAGGAGAAACATCCTCGACAGCAAAGTTCAACTAAATTGAAGGGAAATTGCACTCTACAACAACTTCATGCATATCAGCAACACGCCGCCAACCTGCAATTCAATCAAGGAAGGGGGGCCAGCAATACCAAAATATGTGTTGTCTCGAATTGAGCAATACCAAAATCTATGTTGTTTCGATTTGAGCAATACCACTCGAATTGAGCAATACCAAAATCTATGTTGTCTCGACTTGAGCAATACCACTCAACTTGAGCAATACCAAAATCTATGTTGTCTCGAATTGAGCTATACCACTCAAATTGAGCATTACCAAAATCTATGTTGTCTCGAATTGAGCTATACCACTCAAATTGAGCAATACCAAAATCTATGTCTCGAATTGAGCTATACCACTCAAATTGAGCAATACCAAAATCTATGTCTCGAATTGAGCTCTACCACTCAAATTGAGCAATACCAAAATCTATGTCTCGACTTGAGCTATACCACTCAAATTGAGCAATACCGCTCGAATTGAGCAATACCAAAATATGTGTTGTCTCGAATTGAGCAATACCAAAATCTATGTCTCGAATTGAGCAATACCACTCGATTTGAGCATTACCAAAATCCGTGTTGTCTCGACTTGAGCAATACCACTCGAATTGAGCAATACCAGGACTCGTCCAGCCTCGACGATAATGATTTCATCACCAAATAGGTCTTCAAAGTTTCCTCCAAGCTGCACATTTCGTCTGCATCTACATGTCCAGCTTGCGGGGGGGTGTTAGAGAATAGAAGTATGTAACATAGGAAAGTGTCACAGAATAGAAATCTACCTCTGTTACAGAATAGAAAAGTGTTACAGAATGGGTTAGGAAGACTTTCCTATTGTATTTTGGTTTCCTAAGTTTGGTTAGATTTCCTATTGTATTTTGGTTTCCTAAGTTTGCTAGGTTTCCTATTTCTATTAGGTTATGTCAAAGTTAGCTCTATATAAGCTTGTATTCTATTCAATGAATGGAGAACAATATTTTCAATATAATTCTTTACAGATGACAAAGTTAAGCATCTCAGGGTCTTCGTAACCTCATCACATTCTGTCTTTTGGCATATTTGTAGGAAGTATAAGCTTATTATCTCAATAGGCAGTTATTGATGGATCTCAACGAATTTTTTTTATATATAGAATTAGGAAGGTGAAAATGGGGAGATTGTGATTTGGGGGTGCAGTTCCTCCTGGAAGAGATGAAGAGTTGCAGGATGAAAGAAGAAAGAATAAATGATGGGTGGAGTGATTTTGGTTTTTACGATAAAATTGTCTGAAAATTAGTCTTGACTTGTCAGTCACATGGACTTAACGGTTCCTTCAGAAAACGAGTGTTAGACTCAATTAGTTTTCAAAATAAATATTAAACTCTAATAGCTATAAATTAACAAGTGTCAAACTAAAAAAAAAACCCTTTATCAAATTAAGATATCAGTCTGAATCATGAGTGTCAATAAAATGCAATGCGGCTTTGTCAAATTAGGACATCAATACTAATCCTGAGTATGACATCAATACAAATCATGAGTGTCAATCACTATATATCTACACACATGTGAAATACTAGGGCAAATATCATGAATATTTGTTGAAACCCCAAGAAAGTTAACACCTGAAATTAATTTTATTTCACTCAACTCCGTATGGTTAGAACACGTACCATCTGGTCAGAAACACCATATCCGACATCAAAGACGATTATAATACTCTGAATGATGTGAGATAAAAAAAACTGACTTCAGGATGTGAGATAAAAATACTCTGAAAGATGACTTCCACATAATACAAGTAATATTTGAGTAATTTGGGAGGCACAATGATAAGTTGATGGTATCGTTCTTTTCACCCCATGTTTTACTAAAATAATTGCAAAAAAAAAAAAAAAAACCTCCTAACAAGTAAAAATACGAAATGCATGTAAACCCCATTTTATCCATCTTCTCCAATCCGAGAATGGATGGGCTTTGGCTTTGTATGGTATACTTATTGTATTTACTTAATTTGAAAAATAATTAAATGACTAACCTGCAGATAGGTATATTTTTTCTTATCAAAATGACTACCCTACATCGATTTTTATTTTCGGAATGACCGACTTTGATCATTCCTTTGAAAATGACTAACCTTGATCTTTGTTTTATGAGTCAGTCTAGAGAGCTAGGCCCATGGCGCCAGGAGAGCGCCAGATCGTGCTCTTTAGCACTTTTTTTCATTTGTTGTTCTTCTTCTGTTCTTCATCTATATATTTTTTTTATCACTCTCTCTCTCTCATAATCACGTTCTAGAGAGCTCCCCTGGCGCTAGGGTCCTGGCTCTCTAGAATTTTTCTTGTTTTATTCCCAAAAGATCAATTTGGTTTATTTTAGCAGAGGTTTCATAACCATATTTTTATAAATAAAAAAATGAAGTTGCTACATGTACCCGACTATTTGGCTCAATTGCACAAACATTTGTTGCACATGCATTTTGGAATATTTCGACTTTGTTATACCAACATAAAATATGTAACACTAACTTACCATTTTTTATTTTTATGAATAAAAATCCATTTTGGTGGTAAAAAAATTCTCGTTTAGGAGCATTAACAACATGAATAATCTTCTTCTCCTTGTAATTAATTACTAGAGTTGTTTTATAATTAACAAAGTGTGGTTGGGTACACAAAAGACTTTTAAGAAGGTAAAATCTAAAAATTAAAGTCTGTGACATCGAGCCAAATGGTGGGATACATGTAGCAACTCCCAAAAAAATCAATTGAAACAAAAACCAAAATCCCCACCCACCCCAATTTTTATTTTGAAATAAGTATTATTCCTTGTTTTGAAGTTGATAATGTTAGAATTTCTTGTCTATGCCTCAAATCCATTGACTTTAGAAACTTGTTTAGATCAATTGAATATTTGAGCATGACAACACTGTGCAATATATGGAAAGATTTGAGAGAAATCTATTAAATTTTTATTTTGAAATAAGTATTATTTGAGCATGACAAACAATTAATGTCATACTTTATTTTGTTGTGTTTTCATAATTGAAAGGGTTGGTCAGAGGGATGGAGGAAAATATGGAAAGACAAGAGACACAAAGCTTTGAGAGAAAATTGATGATTTTGAGTTTTAGAGTATGAAAGAGATGGCAGAAGAGTTTATTTGGTTTCTGTTGATGGTGGTTTTAGGTTAAAGATGAGGAAAAATTGTTAGTTTGGGTGTTTTTAATATTCGTAAGTTCGTACATGGGGTGCTTTTAGTAAATGATGATTTTAAGCAAAACATGGGGAGAAAAAAAAAAATAAAAAAAAAAAAGACCAACGTTGAGAATATAAAGCAAGTACAAGATTGGAACCCTTTTCAGGCTTCTAACACTGGAAAAAAATTTGTTGGTGTCATTTGCGGAGTATTACATCTGAAGGTTATACATGGCTATATATGTTTGCACTAATTATGGCAGCTATTACTCCACCTTTGGTCCGTTTGCTTTACAAACCTTCAAGGAAATATGTTGTTTCCAGAAACCGTGCAATCCAAAATGTCAAACCCAATACTGAATTGCGTATACTGGTCTGCATTTACAACGAACAAAATGTACCCGCCATGGTCAATATTCTCGAGGCATCAAACCCAACTAAACAAAGCCCAATTTCCGTATATCTCCTCAATATTGTTGAGCTACAAGGTCGGTCAACCCCACTTTTGATTTCTCACCAACCAAAAGACAAGGCAGTTCACAAACCCTCCCAATCAGATTACATAATCAATTGCTTCAAAATCTACGAGAAACAGAACCAAGGTGTTATCACCTTACATGCCTTCACAGCCATCACACCTTAAGTGTCAGCCCACGATGATCTATGTACAATGGCAACTGAGAATAAAATATCTCTCATACTCATCCCATTTCACAAGCAATGGAATATAAATGGGATTAAGGAGCATTCCATGTGCAGGAATGTTAACCAAAAGGTGATTGATAAGGCACCATGCTCAGTGGGTATTTTGATTGATCGTGGGAGGTTGAACCATGGTAAATCAGTTGTTTCCTGTTGGACAACTTACTTCATTGGTGTTATCTTCTTAGGTGGTGGTGATGATCGAGAGGCGTTATGTTATGCTATGCAGATGGCTGAACATCCAAACATTCATTTGATTGTGCATCGTATTATTCCCGCTAACAACATGGTAGATGATATAAACGAGAAGATATTGGATGACAATACGATCAATGGTTATAGACTTAATAACGTTGTCAATGAGCGCAATATGTATAAAGAAGAATTGGTAAAAGATGGATTTGATATACCTGGTGTGATTCGGATGGTGGAAACTTCTTTTGACCTTGTAATTGTGAGAAAACGCCAAGATAATTACTCATATCTACTTTCTGGACTTACCCAATGGAACGAGTACTCGGAACTTGGATTTTTTGGAGACATGTTTGCTTCATCAGACATCAAAGGCAATTGTCTGGCACTGGTAGTGCAACAACAATCTTAATTGGAAATATAACAATATTGAACTAACAGTGTAACACCTACTTTTTCAATACAATATAAATTTATGTACCTAAAGTTCATTTAAAATTTTATTTCAAAAACTTATTTCGTTGGCCAAATAATATTTTTTTGCAACTTACCTAATTCTCTTACCCTTCGAATCTCGGGACGATATTTCTTTTAAGATGTATATATTGTAACACCCGTGTTTTTTCAATGACCTTAATAAATATTTTTTTGTACAAAAATAAAATAAAATGTAATGACCTCATTTCCTAGAACTACCTAAATATATTTATCTCAATGTTTGAAGTTCGAGAAAATGAATATTTTATTGATGTCAACCAAAACTTTATTTACACATTAATAATGCATGATTTACAAAATTAGTATTCTAGTGATAGCCAAATATTTGGTGGCTAAATAGTGCATTTTATTATTTCATGTAATATTTTATTAGTTATATATGATTAGTGTAAATATATATAAAAAATTGGTGCAAATATACATATTTACTTAAACCCTAAATGTGATGGGTTTATACTCATCTGTGAACTTAAATTTGGAGTGGCGGCTAGAATGGGTGCAAATATAACTACCTACTTAAAACCCTAAGTGGGATGTCTTTGGGTTTAAGTATTCTTTTTGGTCATAAGGTGCTTGGAGTGAAGGAAAAAAAAAAGATAAAAATAGAGATGATGAAGAACAAGACAAAAGAGATGAAGGGAATGAGAAATTGAAGAAGAGAAAATGAAGAGAAGAAAGAAAAGAATGAAGGAAAAATAGATGAAGAAAAGATAGAAGAGAAAATAAGAAGAGAGAAACAAAGAAAGAAAGAGAAGGGGATGTGACATGTGCTTGTGTGGGTGATGTGCACGTGTTTTTGCTCGAGAAATTGATTGGGTATTCACATCTTTATTGTGATTTTCGACTTTGCGGGATTTTAGATCAATGCGATTTTTGTGATATTCATTACGTGATCAAATAGGTGAGTTTTTCTTCATTCTTTTTATATTTATTTTAAAATAATCTATGAATATTTATGAGTGTAGTTGATGGAAAATATAGAGTTTGTGGAATAGTACAAGCTTAGGTTTAAATTAATTTAGATAAAGGAAGGCACAATAATATAAATAGTTAGTGTTTTATGTAATATGTTTTGATTAATAGTGTTGTACATGTTATTTGTTTTATTAGACATAATAATGAGTTAGACTTGACATGAGGAGTAAGTTTAATAAATTGTTAAGGGTTGTATTTTGTGAAATGGTGATTAATTGAGGAATGATTAAAGGATGGAATAGAATTGGAGTAGAATTACTTTATTGTTAATTGATTGAAAGATTTGAATGAAATTGTCTTGGTTAAATTGAGCTTTTAATATATTGATGGAATTAGGCTTATAAGATGTAGGACAAGGACTGGACTTACGGATTGGATATGGATGGTGGATTTGAATTATAATAAATATGGGTTATTGACTGGGCTAGGCTTATAAGTTCTAAAAATAAAGACTAGGGGTTGCTGATGGAATTTTGCTTATAGGTTCAAAAAGTAAAGAATTAGGTACTGATTTGAATTGAATAAAGAAAATAAGGAATTGGGTACTAATTTGATTTAGAATTGGATATTGATTTGAATTGAGTCCTGAATTGAATTGGAATTGAGTTCAAAAATTCAGGTATTGGGTATTGTTACGGGTCAAACTAAATAGTTAGGCCCAAAGTTTAGTTAAATATATATGTGGGCTGGACTTAGATTTTATGATTTATGGGTTAGTTTAAGCTTATCAAATTTGGGTATTTAAGGAGGGTGAGTTACGGTTTGTTTGGGCTTATAAATTTTGGAGTTTTAGAGAATAAATTATGAGTTACTGTTGGGGTTGATGTTATAAAATTTGAATTTTTGGATGATGGTAATGTAAATGTGTATATTGAGATTAAATTTGATGATTTATCATTGATGAGATGAATTTGGGTATGTGTATAACTATGTGGATTGGTATTTGTATTTTGACTTGAATTTTGATTGTTATACAAATTACCTTGTTAAGAAGTATAAATTATTTTAATTGCACGGGCTTTGATCCCTGTTTTGTTAAAGAAAATTTTTATAGGAAAATGATGGTTGCCCTAAAATAATGGGAGAATACTATGATGAAATTATTTATTATCGACAAGATGTCAAATGATATGTTTCCCCAAAAATATGAGTGAATACTGTTGTAATTGATTTATGAATGGCAAAATGTCATTGTGGCAGAAAATTGAGATATTATAATAAATGATATTGATAAACTACGATCCCTTAAATTTTTATTATCTGGAATTGTATCAGTTAGAACTACCACACCTTTTTGTTGTTTGTGATTTTCCCTCTCTTATAGAGAAACTAAATAACATTCGGGTTGTCTTGCGGATGTCAAGCGCCTATTTCTTATAGAAACTAAAATAACCTTCGAGTTAGTCTTACGGAAATGAGGTGAATTTTTATGCCTAAGATAGGCTTTGATATTTTTAGCCCAATAGTGGCTTTTATTGTACTCATATAGTTAGGGGTATCTGGTGATGCATGCCTGTATGCGATATGTCCCCACTTGGGCATTAATGACGGAGAAGTCCTCCTTTATATGAGAAAGACATACGGGCATGTATGTTCGGCACGGAGGTGGTGCGAATGTGATACCGTCTAAATGATCAATCCGTTAAAAATGAATCAATTCGTTAAAAATGAATAATATAATCAAGTCAAATAATTTATGGTCACTATTATTTTAACCGATAAAAGACCAATTATTTTAGAAGTCATATTCATATTGTTTCTAACCCTTTTCATGCATGATGGCAAGTCTACTGACATTACTGCAGGCCAGACTTGCCATAGTTAACCATTTCAGAGTAAGTACAAGTAAATACATATTTACTTATTAGAATGACATGATTGCCTCGTTGAGAAACTAAATTATTTGAACTATGATTTTCTTGCATGACACATTTGCCTCATTGAGTAACTACCTATTTTTGTGGTTTTTCATGTTCGTGATTAATTTTTATGTTATCACTTGGTGATGTGTTCATTTTTGGGATTAAGATTACTCACACCAACTTTATTGCTGACCCAAGTAAGCTTTTGCTTTTTGGTACATTCCTTTGGGAATGTAGCCGACTAGTCTTTCAGGTTTAGAGATTTTGAGCAGCGATACTGAAGTTTCGTTAGTGGGGCTAGCAACGTCAGAGTTTCCTGGTTAGATAATTTTTAGTTTGTTTCAATTTTTCCAAACTATGTTTTAGTCATTGCTGCTAATTGTTTCTGTTGTTATTGAAATTTTCACATCCCGAGTTTTAGATAAACAAATAATCCTACATGAATTTTGGGATTTTTGTTTTCTACGAAAATCGAAGCTTGACATTTTGGTATCAGAGCATTTGATTAGCCTAGGCTGAGGTAGAGTCTAGGTGATTCTCAAAATATGGATATGAGTAAGTATGAGTGTAAAAGTCTTGAGATAAAGTGACAATGATGAACCTTGAACTTTTAATATTATTTCTTTTTCTTAGTTGAATCTTGTAATAAGATTCATTTTACTTGTATGTGAGACAATAAGTGTCTTTTATTTTATATGTAAATATTGGGTGTCATTTTTTTTTCTTTCCTTTATTCATTTAGTTTTTCTTTTAGTGGTTTTGTTATTACGATGTTAGCCCTTCCAGCAAATCTCGGGACGAGATTCATTTTGAGTTGTATATATTGTAACACCCGTACTTTTTCATTAACAATATAAATTTATGTGCCCAAAGTTTATTTAAAATTTTATTTTAAAATCTTATTCCGTTGGCCAAATAGTATTTTTTCGCAACTTACCTAACTCTTTTACCCTTCGAATCTTAGGACGAGATTCCTTTTAAGATGTATATATTGTAACACCCGTGTTTTTTCAATGACCTTAATAAATATGTTTTTGTACAAAAATAAAATAAAATGTAATAACCTCATTTCCTAGAAACCTAAATATATTTATCTCAATGTTTGAAGTTCGATAAAATGCATTTTTTATTGATGTCAACCAAAACTTTATTTGCACATCAATAATGCATGATTTACAAAATTAGTATTCTAGTGATAGCCAAATATTTGGTGACTAAATAGTGCATTTTTATTATTTCATGTAATATTTTATTAGTTATATATGATTAGTTTAAATATATATAAAAATAAATTGGTGCAAATATAAATATTTACTTAAAACCTAATTGTGATGGGTTTATACTCATCTATGAACTAAATTTGGAGTGGCGACTAGAAGGGGTGCAAATATAACTACCTACTTAAAACCCTAAGTGGATTTTGGGATTTTTGTTTTCTTCGAAAATCGGGGCGTGACAGTTTGAAATCATGTCATTCTAATAAGTAAATATGTATTTACTTGTACTTACTCTGAAATGGTTAACCATGGCAAGTCTGACCTGCAGTAATGTCAGTAGACTTGCCATCATGCATGAAAAGGTTTAGAAACAATATGAATATGACTTCTAAATTAGTTGGTCTTTTATCGATTAAAATAATAGTGACAATAAATTATTTGACTTGATTATATTATTCATTTTTAACGGATTGATCACTTAGACGATACCACATTCGCACCACCTCCGTGCCGAACATACATGCCCATATGCCTCTCTCATATAAAGGATGATTTCTCCGTCATCCATGTCCAAGTGGGGACACATCATATGAGTACAATAAAAGCTACTCTTGGGCTAACAATGCGTATAACTCATGTCACATTTTTTACAGATAAATATCAAAGCCTATCTTAGGAATAAAAATCCACCTCATTTCCGCAAGACTAACTCGAAGGTTATTTTAGTTTCTCTATAAGAAATAGGCGCCCCACATCCGCAAAACAACCCGAAGGTTATTTAGTTTCTCTATAAGAGAGGGGAAATCACAAACAACAAAGAGGTGTGGTAGTTCTAAGTGATATAATTTCAGATAATAAAAATTTAAGGAATCGTAGTTTATCAATATCATTTATTGTAATATCTTAATTTTCTACACAATGACATTTTGGCATTCATATATCAATTACAACAGTATCCATTCACATTTTTTGGGAAACGGATAATCCTACGTGGATTTTGGGATTTTCGTTTTCTTCGAAAATCAGGGCGTGACAAATAGCCTTAATAAAGAATATAATTGATTTTTTTTTAAAAGTATTTTAAGATTTTTTAAATGATAGAAGACGCACTACCTGTGTGCGAAAACAAGACTAGCCTTGTTGACAAATATTGAACGCTCTTTGGGTTCGCTGGGCTTGGACTTCTCTCAAATGATAGTCTCTCCCTCCTTCAATCCCTCTAGATTGTGGCTTGCCCCTAGAATTGGGTGTGAAGGTTGGAGAGGTTGATTAGAAAGTGGGAGTCTCCCTTATGAAGTACTTGGTTTTTATCAGCTTTGTTGTTTCCTTACAAGGTAAGGTGCATCCTCCCCCTCTTGTACTTAAGTTTCTAAAACATGTGTAATAATAAATGTATTTGTGAAATATTTTGTTAGTTTAGTTGTATTGTACATCTACAAGAAAATTGGGTTTTGGTGAAGACTGTTGTTCCTCATTAAACATGTTAATTCGTCACATTATAGTAATGGTGAGGAATTTAAGTCGTCAGAGCGTTCCTCACATAAAGGGCGTTAAGGAAAGTATTATGTGACAAATTCTTTATTCGTCACAGAAAGTCAGCTTACGTGGCGAGTGGTTCCTCACATAAACTTAGCTCACGAGTATATAATTACAACATGGGTAACAAAACTTTCATCACTTTACATTGTTATGTGTGATGAAAAACTTGTAGTATATATCTAAAACAATCAACTCAAAGCCAACTGCTGCAAGTAAACTAAAACAATGCCAAGATCGAGTTGGTGAAAGTGAATGAATGAAAATGTTATGCAAGTAATAAGCAAACAACAAGCAATACGTAATATGCAGAAAAGTAAATATCACACTAGGATTTATGTGGTTCGACTTTGCCTACTCCACGGACGATGACTCTGTAACAATCTTATTGATATGAAAATACTTACTGAATATTACAACGATGTCAAGAAACGATCCTTGAGATTACTCAATCTCAAGCCAACAATACCACCATGTAACAAGAGTTTTTTCTCAATCTTCATCCTTTTACTCCTCCTTACAATAACAGTAGAACCCAAAAGGAACCCCGAAGATTTGACAAAACTACGCAAATGAATAACACCCGACATCACCCGATTTCAATCTTTCTACTTGGCTACTTTTCAAGCTGCACACACACCGATTCATGTTGTGTTCGCAACTTGTTTCACGCTATTGTGTATGCTGCCCACTTTTCGCGTTGTCTATGCATGTTGTTTAAAAAAGAGAAGATGACTTGAAGTCCTTGTTTGTAAAGGACTTTGAGTCCTTCTCTGATTCTTCTCGACAAATTGGGAGCCAACTACACAAAAGACTTTGAGTCCTTGTCATTGTTTCACAATCTCATTGGCGAACAATTTCAGCCCACCCTACAGGCATCACAAACAACCACATAAGCATCTCCACCTTGGCATGAAAAAACTACCAAGGCCCATTTCTCGGTCACGGGAATCGTCGGCATGCCCCTAAGGGCCCTGTCCATTGGGGCGTCAACACTGAGAGAGCTTGATCAAGTTGAGACAATACTCAAACTTGATCCCATGAACCACTTTTATCAACATATCAGCTGGATTGTCTTGAGTACTCACCTTCTCCAAGAGAATCTTGTCGTCTTCGATGACATCCCTCAGAAAATGATACCGCACATCAATGTACTCCGTCCGGGCATGATGAACTTGGTTCTTTGCTAAATGGATAACATTCTGACTATCACATAACATTGTCACCTCATCCTGAGTAATACCCAAATCACTAACTAAGCCTCAAAGCA
The DNA here is from genome assembly GCA_963556465.1 of Berberis vulgaris. Lineage (NCBI taxonomy): Eukaryota > Viridiplantae > Streptophyta > Magnoliopsida > Ranunculales > Berberidaceae > Berberis > Berberis vulgaris. The sequence continues at coordinate 81,140,664 of OY747132.1, read as the reverse complement.
AAATGGCTTCCTTCACCGCCTCTGATAGAGCCATGTACTCTGCTTCAGTATTAGACAAAGCAACTATAGACTATAATTGAGACTTCGAACTCACCAGACCCGTTGCAAATGTAAAACAATAAGTAGTCGATCGGTGCCTATCACGATCACCAGCATAATCCGAATCAACATAACCTCGAATCATATTTGACACATCTCCTCTCTCATTTACCAAACCAACATCCAGCATACCCTAAAGATATCTCAATATCCACTTCACTGCCTGCCAATGTTGTTTTTTCGGGTTTGACATAAACCTGCTAACCAGACTAACTGCATGAGCGATATCCGCACGTGTACAAATCATAGCATACATAAGACTACTAACTGCACTAGCATAGGGAACCTGTGACATGTATTCCCTTTCATCCCCTGTGCTAGGAGACAACTTACCCGAGAGCTTAAAGTGAGCAGCCAAATGAGTATTTACCGACTTAGACATATCCATGTCAAAACGATTAATAACCTTCTCTAAGTATTGTCTTTGTTACAATGTCATTCTGCCCTTCTTCCTATCTCTTACTATCTCCATCCCAAGTATCTTCTTCGCTGAACCAAGATCTTTCGTCTCAAACTCCATGCTAAGTTTCAACTTCAATTTATCAATTTTTTGCATGCTATTCGCAGCAATGAGCATGTCATCAACATAAAGTAAGAGAAACACAAAAGACCATCCTTGAGCTTCTATGTGAATACACAAGGATCATACCGACTCCTCGCATATTCATGCTCAATCATAAAAGCATCAAACCTCTTGTACCACTACCTCAAAAATTGCTTAAACCCAACAACAACATATCTGACGGGCTGAGACATGTATATGTCCTCCTCCAAATCTCGGTGCAAAAAAACAATCTTGACATCTAGTTTCTCAAGCTCTAAGTCAAGCTGCGCTGCTAAAGCCAAAAGGACTCGAATAGAAGTGTGTTTTACCATCAAGGAGAATACTACATTGTAGTCCACACCTTCTTGTTGTGCATATCATTTAGCCACCAATTTTGCCTTGTATTGTATACCTGTATAAGTACCATTGGAATCTGGAATCCCGTCTTTCACTGTGAAAACTCACTTACACCCAATCGACCCCTTCCCTTTAGGGAGTGTCACAAGCTCCTGTGTATGATTCTTCTAACGAGATAACATCTCCTCATCCAAAACCTCATTCCAGTCTTCTTTGTGAACACTTTGCAAAGCCTGTGTATATGTGGTAGGAATATCATCATACCCGTGATGAATTGAGAATGTGCAAGCTGCATCATCCTCATAGCGAAATCTAAGTGGTCCACGTCTGACTCTAGGTTCTTTGTCTGCTGCTAAAAATGGTGTTTGTAACTATTGAACGTGTTGTTGTGTAGGATCCATGTCCCATTAGTAGGAACCTCATATTCTGCCACTGTCTCATCATGCATCATATTTATATCACTTCTTCTCTCAGTAGAAGGAACATCATGCTCTGTATGAGATCTAGGAGCTCCAAGCTCCACCTGCAAAGAATCTTCAGCCTCATCGTCATCATAGCTATCACCCCTTCAAATAGGGGAACCATCTTTTTGCATCTCTCACACTTTGCCTGTAACAAAGCTTCCTCGTAGAACTTCACATCTCAGTTGATCACAAACTTCTGCAAGTCAGGGCACCATAATATATACCCTTTCACATTATCTGGATAACCAAGAAAATAGTTTTCCTGACCCTTACTCCAATTTTGTCCTCCCTAACATGAAAATATGTTAAACAACCAAATATTTTCAAGTTAGAATAATATGAAGTAATATCAGACCATACCTCCATAGGAATTTGAGACTCAATTGATGATGAAGGAGAACAGTTAATGAGATAGCACGCTGTGTGTACTGCTTCAACCCACAATATTCTGCCCAAATTAAATCTGCATTGGACAACATGCACCATGCTCTCTCCAACAGGGTACGGTTCATCCGCTCTGCTACCATGTTCTATTGTGGTGTCGACTTCACTGTGAAGTGTCTTCTAATGTCATGTTACAAACAAAACTGCTTCAACAGATCCTCAGTATATTCACCGCCATTGTCAGATCTTAATACTTTGATCACCCTTCCAGTTTGTTTCTCAATTAAACTTTCCACTTCTTGAAGGTATCAGTGACTTCATTTTTATGTTTCATGGTATACACCCATATTCTCAGGGAAAAATCATCGATAAAAGACAAAAATACCTGGAACCCCCTTGGATGCAGCTCTAGAGGGTCCCCAAATATCAGTGTGGATGTAGTCCACAATCCCAGCGGTGTTATGAGTAGCATTACCAGAACTGACTCTACAATGTTTTCCATAGATGGAATGCTCAAAAAAGTCCAGTTTTACCATTTTATTACCTCCAAGCAAGCCCCGCTTGCTTAAAATTCTTAGTCCACTCTCACCAACATGCCCTAATCGCATGTGCCATAATTGTATGCGCGTCGAGCTTTTCTCATCAACAACTGTAAAAACCATAGCTCCACCTTCAACTACACTGCCTTGAAGGAAATACAAATTTGCATGCTTAACCACTGTCATAAGCAACCTGTCACCAAAATAAACACTGCAGTATCTATTCTCACTAATATACTTGTAGCCCTGAGCTTCAAGCACCCCAAGAGAAATCAAGCCCTTTAAAAGAGCCAGAACATGACGTACGTCGGTAAGCTGTCTACATGACTCATCTGTTAACTGAATATTGAATGTACCAATACCCATTTTAATCGAACTACATTTAATCTCGCGATAAGTGTCGAACCATTCCCTTACGCGGACACATATGATATGAAGCTTTCGTATCCAACATCCAGCCGTCATACAAATGGTCACAAGATTTTTCCATCAGTACATGTGCTAAGTCACGCTCGATTAGAATATCCTCTACCACATCCAGTGTCTCAAAAACATTCACTACGCCATTACTCTCATTCTCTTGCCTGTTGTGATTATCATTCCACTCTTGACAATCCCTTTTGTAATGGCGCTTGCGCTTATATTTGTGACATTCAACCTTAGACATATCTCTACCTTTTGATTTAGATTAGTTCCTTTTATAGTTGTTCCTCTTGTTGTAATTTCTTCCCCTTGTCACCGAAAGACCATGTGCTTAAATCTCCTCATTCGAAACACTATTTCTGGAAGCCTTTGCAAGTACAGCTTGAACAATATCACTTTTACATAGTCATCATCCCGCGATGAAGAAACCCTTTCAGCCATTTTATTTGACACCTTCAAAGCATAAACACCAATCAACAGGCGCTCTAATACCACTTATGGTAAATATACCTTAAACAATCAACTCAAAGACAACTACTGCAAGTAAACTAAACACAAAGCCAAGACCTAGTTGGTGAAAGTAAATGACTGAAAATGCTATGTGGGTAATAAACAAACAACAAGCAATACGCAATAAGCAGAAAAGTAAAGATCACACTAGGATTTACATGGTTCGACTTTGCCTACTCCACGGACGACTCTGTAACAATCTTATTGATATGGAAACACTTACTGAAGATTACGACGTTGTCAAACAACGATCCTTGAGATTACCCAATCTCAAGCCAACAATACCACCAAGTAACAAGAGTTTCTTCTCAATCTTTCTCCCTTCAAACCCGAAGATTTAATGAAACTACGCAAATGAAGAACACCCAAAATCACCCGATTTCAATCCTACTTGGCTACTGTTTCACAATGCACACACACTGATTCACGCCGTGTTCGCAGCCTGTTTCACGTCATTGTGTATGCTAGTTCACATAACTGAATATATATATATATATATCATCCTCAAATAAGTCTACCAAAGTTTAATAATGATATCAAGTGACACCATGTACATGTCTAAAAAATAACTGAGTCTACCGTAGTAACACTAAGCTCCTTAACTCATCTATTCATACCCACAACCTCCATGAATCATTTTTCATCATCACCATCATGGTCACCAAGCTCATCAAAGTAAGGATCATTTGGATGTGCACCATTACCATTAGAACCGTCCGAGTGGCGGGAGGAAACGTTGTTGATACGACCTTGCATTTGTAATTTCTAAAAAAGCCTGCATTCTACATTAGAAAGTATACGAATAAGTAATTAAGAAAAGTAGGCGATCTTTCAGAAATCCCTAACATGATTCCTATCTAAATAGTTACAACAAAATAATCTCCATAGCATGATCAAATCAAGCTGCAAGCAACTACATCCCGATAAATCATGATCAATTGTATATGTATGTATATATATATATATATATATAAATATATATATATATATATATATACAATGACATTCATACCTATTTACTATATCAACTTTTCTTGTACGTATGTGTCATGCTAGCTGATGTCCCTATATGTATAGAATGGATTACATATATATTATTATATGTATGTGCTTCTTTAGAACTCTCTTGTATGAATTGTCTCTTGTTATAACTGTGTGTTGTCTTGTTCTGAGCTTGTGAGGGAGGTAGGAACCCTCCCATAGAAATATACTGAGACTTGAGTTGTCAAAACAACAATAAATTATAGGTCAAAATTTAAAACAACAAAACCAAAATACATAGTCCACGACGGTGAGTAATGAAAAATCACCAGATTTAGTCTTAAAGCAAGGACGCATCAAACCATCACTCGTTACAATTTCATAGTTAGGATGTGACATCTGGAAGAAGTCTGATTTTTTTGCTGCAACAATTAACTCAAAATGAACGAACGGATTAGTACTCAAAATTATAACATTTTACGAGTTCAATATTTTCAAAATGTAGAAATGACTTACAATTTAAAAAAATCTCGCCAGCTCATATCATTGAGAAGGTATTGATCAAAGGCATGTTGCATCAATTTCTCTGTATAGTGGTAATATGAGCTGGTAATAAGTAGCAAGTGCTTACCAGCCTGATGGAAAAATATCAAAAGGAGAAAAGGAGATAATTGAACACTTGAGATAATAAGAAACGAGGATGGAACACCTTCTTTTGATCTAAAAGTGCCAAAGGAAGATCTAGATCAGGCTCTACAAAACGTTCAGGATAAGTCATTATCTCACTCTGCACAGATTCCACAGGTCACAATTTGCACGACTAAACACCAAAAACTAAGTTCACATAATTAAGCTTTTTACCTTAAGTTGACCTTCGACATGTGCTTTAAAAAGAGCTTTCCCCACTGCCTAAAATCGTGGCAATGCTTAATATATTATATAGTGGAAACCATTCCAATCTGGGGATTGCTTGGTGCATTACCTTGTAAAGCGCTTTATAATCAAGTCGTCCAAGTTCTGCTGGAATAGCTACCTCATCCAATAGGTCAACCATCTGGATGAAAGTTCGTTGTGAGACAATTGTTTGCATCAAAATCAATGCTCGCAAATAGCCTAAATAAAAAGAACATCTGATTATCCAATATATTATGCATCCTACACAAATTGCTTTAGGAATGTGATATCTGACCCTCTCGTAGCCCATGGATTTGGTGCGCTCTGCTTGGTTAGGAGTCTTCCTAATGCTTGCTTTACAACATGTTTTAAAAAGTCTACCATAAGATGCTCCTTCTTCGCATATTCTAGCCTCCTCTTTGGAATCCAAAGTCGAAGACCTACAGATGTAATGATAATAATCTATTAGCGGATCTAAACTATGTTGTGTGAAATCTCAATTTTACCTGACGCAGCAGGTTGCTAGGTGCGCCCTAACTTGCGATCTCACAAAGAGAAGAAAGGTAATTTTCTCACATAGATAATAGATACTTAGGTTTTTTTTATTTGAAAACTTGATGCCTACATATCCATACTGAGGTGGTATTTATACATGAATTGTTGCAGAAATACAAGGGAAAAATATACATGGGTCGTTGACTTTTGACACACTGTGTGCGGCGCGTGGGCGGCGCTTGGGTGGCGTTTGGCCAGTTCGGCGCGTGGGCGGGGCTTGGGCGGTTCGGCGCGTGGGCGGCGGTGTGCAGGTCTGCGCATGGGTGGCATGGTGCAGTTCCTGCATCAGTTCTCCCCCTCTAGAACACAACTCGTCCTCGAGTTGGAATAAGGCAACGGAGGTGGTCCATGGTACTCGTACAGATCTTGAACATTGAAGGTCTTCGAGATCGTATATGCGTCCGGAAGATCAATGACATATGCATTATCATTAATCTTGCGAAGGATTTGAAATGGACCTATCTTCTTTTGTTTAAGCTTGTTGTATTCTCCAGCTGGAAACCGTTCTTTGCGCAAATTGGCCATCACAAGATCCCCTTCATGAAATGATTTGTGTCTCCTGTGTTTGTCAGCGGCAGCTTTGTACTTCGCGGCCGATTCTTCCAACTTCTTTTTGACTTCTCCATGAATGTTGGTTACTCTTTCAATCATATGGTCAGCAATGATGCTCATTCCTGGAAGCTTTGGTAAAGGAACCAAGTCTAGAGTATGGAACGGGGGCCTAATGTAAATAACTTCAAAAGGAGATTTACCACTTGAACGATTTGGCACGTTGTTGTAGGTGAATTCAGCTTGTGGGAACACACTTTCCCATTGCCTTGGATTTTCCTTAATCAAGCATCGCAGCATATTTCCCAAGGTACGATTTGTAACTTTTGTCTGCCCATCAGTCTATAGATGAAACGTGCTGCTATACTGTAATGATGTGTCAAGCCTTCTCCACAAGGTACGCCAAAAATGGCTGAGAAATTTGCTATCACGATCAGAAACTTCGTATAGTCCTTCGTGTGTTTTGAATGTTGTCTTCCATTCATCTCCAGGTCGAACACGAATCGTGATTTTGTTAATAGCTCGGCTATCAACGCACATCCTCCAGCTTCCATCTTTCTTCGGTGTTAGGAGTGCAGGTACGGCTACGGGACTCATACTTTCACGAACCAAGCCCTTCCTAAGAAGATCTTCTACTTGTCCTTGCAGAATCTCATATTCTTTGGGACTCATACGGTAGTGTGGCAAGTTAGGCAAGCTTGCTCCTGGGACAAGATCAATATGGTGTTGAATATCTCTCAATGGTGGAAGTCCAGCAGGTAGTTCGTCGGGAATGATATCGCTGAACTCTGCCAGTAGAGGCTGAACTGGTTCTGGCACGCTTTGCGAGGTAGTTGTCTCTTTCAGTACTAAAAGGAGATTGGTCTTGGCCTTTGAACATGTCGGATTGTCTGGCTGCCTCATTGGGGTGAGAATAATCTTCACACCGTCCTTGTAGAATGTGTAGGTATTGCTCCTACCATCATGCATCGTTTTCAAGTCGAACTGCCACGGTCGACCAAGTAGCATATGACACGCATCCATATCGACAACATCGCACAATACCTCATCTTTGTACTTGCCGATAGAGAAACGTATGCGACATTGCTCCGTTACTCGTGTTTCACTAACATCTTTGATCCACCCAATACGGTACGGAGATGGATGAGGCTGAGTTGGCACCTGCATTTTGCCCACCATAGTTTTGGAAACAATGTTTTCGCTATTGCCACTGTCAATGATAAGATCACATACACGTTGATTAACAGTGCACCGGGTTTTGAAAATGTTGTGCCGCTGGATGTCCTCATCTTTCTTTGGGGTATACATTAGTCGCCTTATTACTAAGGATACACCCTCATCTTCATAAGTGAGTTCTTCTGGTTCCGCTTCCTCCTCGGACTCGTCCTCTGGATAATCTTCGCTTCCTTCAACGTCATCATCATGTGTGGCTAAATTGACTGATTTGTTCTGACGACATTAATTAGAATAATGCTCTGTTTGCCCGCAACGGTAACATTTGTGGCCTCTTGGGACGGCATAAGGGTTGTTGGAATTGGGTTTGTTTGCTGCCTCCCTTTGCGGTAGTGCTACAGGCTGTTTTTGAGGATGGTTTGGCTTAGGTGCCTCAACTTGTGGTCTCACCATTGCCTTCCCTTTGCTTAGGTCAGGTCTTTGAGGTGCTGAAGATTGGGACGACACTGGATTCGATACTGGATTGCGTAATCCCCTTTTACCAAGCTGTGTTTCAATCTTCAAGGCAAGTTGAATGGCACTGGAAAGTGTGTTGTGTGACTGTTTGAAGACTTCGTCTTGTATGTTGGCACGAAGTCCATCGACAAATCTGGAAATTTTCTGACTTTCAGATTCTCGAATGTCCACACGAGCAACAAGCTTGTGATATTCAGTAACATACTCCGACACAGTCCGGTATGCTTGCCGACAATGCTAATAGCAACTAAAGAGTGTTTGCTCATAATCTGGAGGTAGAAAATACTCCTTCATCAATTGCTTCATACGCCTCCAAGTTCGGACTTTGTTCTTCCCTTGTCGGATGCGTGTGGTTTGTAGTTGGTCCCACCAAGCTAATGCGCCTCCTTTAAGTCGATAGGCTACCAACTTAACTTTCATGTATTCTTCAGTCTCCCAATAGTCAAAGAATTTCTCCACTTCAGCTAGCCAATCAAGAAATTCTTCGATCACGAACAGGCCATCGAAATATGGAATTTCGATCTTCATACGATAGTTGTCCTGTCGTCTTCCTTGGTCGGGCCCGGGAGTGGTTGGTACTTCATCATCACTACTTGTATCTTGTTCTGGATCAAACTCATTTCTGAGCCTGAAATTGTCACGGTGATTATTGGGTTCTCTCCATCGATTGGGTGCGTCTCGTCTCGTCTCTGCTGTCGAGGATTGTTGTTTCGTCCGCCAATGAGTTGAGTCAAATTCTCAATCATTGCCTCTAGATTTTGTAACCTTCCTTCGACTGCTTCTACGGACTCCTTTGTTGCAAAAATCTCTCCACTTGATTTTGCTGGCTGGACTCCATGTCAGACTTTTTTTTTTTTTTTTATTAACAAATACAAGCACAAAATACAAAGTACAATTCGTTTTTTTTTTTTTTTTTTTTTTTTGGCGCTGTCCCCGCGCACTAAAATTTACTTTCAAAAGAAAAACACACACAAAACACTTCCTCTTTTTTTTTTTTTTAGACCTGTCTTTTTCTCTTCCCCTTCTTTGACTTTTTTTTTTTTTTTTTTTTTTTTTAACCCACTCAACAAGTGCCAACTCCTTTTTTTTTTTTTTTTCCTTACACCTCACGCACACTCACTCACACTCACTCACAAATGCAAAGCCATTTCTTTTCCTCTCCCTTCTTTCTTCTCCTTCCAGGAGGTTCTTCTTCCTTCTCCACTACAAACTCTCCTCCTCTACTCTGCAAACCCTTCTCCTCTCCTCTACAGATCTTCTCCTCTACTCTACTACCCTACAAGCTCTTCTCCTCTACTCTACAAACTCTTCTCCTCTTTTTTTTTTTTTTGGATCTGAGTGGCCCTGGACGGTGGCGAAGGAGCCTGTGGTGGTGTCGAGGGTGGCGCAGGAGCCTTTGGTGGTGGCTTGGGTGGCAAATCTGGTCGAGATCGAAGAGATCTGATTTTTTTTTTCGAGTTTACTGGTGAGTTTGTTTGGGTTATATGATAAAAACATGCATTTTTTTTTTTATGTAACGGAATTTTTTTGGTAGCGGGATTTTTTTTTTTTTTTTTTTTGGTAATGGGATTTTTCTAGCGAGTTTGTTTGGGATCTGGTGAGTTGGTAACGGGAATTTTTTTTTTTTTTTTTTTTTTGTACTGAAACTTTGGGTTTGGGATTTGGGTTTCCTGATCGGTGGTGATGAGGATGGGTGTTGGGTATGGCGGTCTGTGGTATCGGTCTAGGCTCTGTTTTTTTTTTTTTGGTTGGTTGGGGTTCAGGGTTACTGGATGGCGGATTTTGGGTCGTCGGTGGTTGTGTTGAAGGTGGTCGGGAAAGCTCCGCCTGGATCAGAGGAAGGCTCTGATACCAATTGACGCAGCAGGTTGCTAGGTGCGCCCTAACTTGCGATCTCACAAAGAGAAGAAAGGTAATTTTCTCAAACAGAGAATAGATACTTAGGTTTTTTTTATTTGAAAACTTGATGCCTGCAGATCCATACTGAGGTGGTATTTATACATGAATTGTTGCAGAAATACAAGGAAAAAATATACATGGGTCGTTGACTTTTGACACACTGTGAGCGGCGCTTGGGTGGCGTTTGGCCGGTTCGGCGCTTGGGCGGTTCGGCGCGTGGGCGGCGGTGTGCAGGTCTGCGCATGGGTGGCATGGTGCAGTTCCTGCATCATACCAAGACCAGTAGCGCACATATACTAAGCAATTAAAATTTTCACCGAAGACTTTTCTCTGTCTTTTAATTTACACATATCCATAGATGGTCTTTTAGATGTTACCAGTCATGTTGAGCTTACGAATATGAGAAGACCTTAAATATAGGACTTGACATGTCAATCCACCGCAAAGTAGATCCTTGAAGAAAGATGCAGAAGTAATGAGGTTATACAAGATACAGTTTCAGTTTTATCCCAGGAAAAAAAATATATAAAACAAAATATAAGGACCCCAAAACCTTTATACAAATGAAACAAAAGCTAAAACAAAAAAACAAAAAACAAAAAACAAAAAACAAAAAACAAAAAACAAAAAACAAAAAACAAAAAACAAAAAACAAAAAACAAAAAACAAAAAACAAAAAAACAAAAAAACAAAAAAACAAAAAAACAAAAAAACAAAAAAACAAAAAAAAAACTCTCACAAGAAAGATAATTCTAGTGAGAGTGAACATGGTTAGTAGGCCTATAGAAATCTTCAACTAGCATCGGCCAAAAAAGAAACCTCTTGTTTTTTATCACTGTCTCCTTTGTTAAGGAGGAAATGATTCAACCTTTGTACTTTTTGTTTGCTTTCTTAGCCTTAGAGGATCTTCGAGGGCAGAGACTAAAATCTTTAGTGCAAGATTTTGAAAACAAATCACTTGCAACCTCTTCACTAGAAGGATCTTGCTCATGTTCCTCGTTACTACTCTGCTCATCTGTTGTGGTGTTCTCTTTGTCCTGAGTCGGTGTGTGTTCACTTGCCTCCACATTAGCACTACGCTCAAGCATTGGGTTGATAAGAATCAATGGTTGTGGATTCGATGTTATGGCATCACTCTGTTTATCATTTATGTTATGCTCTGCCACATTGGCAGCCTCTATACTGGTCACATTCCTTGCTTTTCCTGTGATAGGCCCTGGACTCCCCTCTAAACTGGGTGGAGTCTTCGACTTGAATGTATGTTTACCCTTGGCGATCGTCCAACCATCGGAGTTTTGTCTTTCTAGTGGTTGGGTCCTACCCGTAGCTTGCCATACCATATGGCCTGGAGTATTAATTTATTTGCTCTTTGAACACTGCTATTTTGTATGGCCAAAAACTGCACAAGAACTGCATTTAACAGGACTCCATGCATACTCAACTTCAACTATTTTTTTCTTATCTCCATTGATAACCACAGGGATGTCTTTGGGTAATTGGTTGTTTACATCCACCTCCACACACACCCTCGCATACGCTAATCTTGTCCTTTCTTCAGTAGCTTTTTCAAGCATGATAGGCACTCCAATAAAACTAGCAATCCTTTGAATACCCTATGGATTTCTTAGGAATAAAGGAATTTTCTTCAGTGTAACCCAAATAGGTATCGAGGTAAGCACCTCGGCATCCTCGTCCATAGAAGGTGACCAGGCCCTGAGGATGAACAACCTGCTTGCAATATGCAGAGGTCCCATTTCCAATACCTTACTTCTATCTTCTTCCTTCTTGAATTTGAATACAAAATTCTTATCTCCGTGTATGCTCATATCAAAATCTCGAATTCCCCACGTCCTTATCAGCCACTCTTTAACATAACCATATGCCAAGCGCTTGCCCACAAAGTTGCCAATAACCAACCTTTCACATTCTTCTATCCTATTCGCAAAGTCAGCAGTTTGCACTTGTACTATTTTTCTTCCTTCAACAGTAGCTGGAGGTTCATACCTAAGTTTTGTAGAGCCCGTATGCTTGCTTTGCTTAAACTTTGATGCCCAACTCATCGTCGCTGGTGCAACGGCAGGGTTTGTTGCCATTGTTTCTTGAATTTTGCTAGGGCCAGAAGATGTAACACTGATTGGCATTGTACATTCATCTGCTTTATGCAGAACCTCTTCATTCCTTTGCGCTGCAGCCTGCTCTTGACTGGCTGACACCCTTGCAGTTAGCATTGCCCAGTTTTTGGGGTTAATCATCATTTCCAGTCCTTCTGCACCTAGTTTATCTCCATTTTTTACAGCCACTTGATATTCATGTGTGAGTAATTGTAGCAATCCATCGCCATGAATGTTGTACTTCTCCTCAAAAGCCATGAGCACCTCCTGTGCAAACACGTTTGCACTGACGGCGTCTCCACCATTTGTTCCTGTCATTCCATAGACCGGAGATGGGGTATCAGATTACGAGATCCACAACAGATGTTCAGCTGCTCTCAAAAGAACTCGATGCTCTGTGCGAGAGAAAGCATGTCTCAGATCTGAACGAAAGCAACCAGATCTGTTTGCAAAGAGCAAGAGGAGAAATTAGATCTAGAAGATCAGATCGGTCTTCCCTCTCCCTCGACGAGTCTAGCTGCGACGAGCCCCTCCCTGCTCCCTGCAACGAGCACCTCCTCAGATCTACGACAAGCCCCTCAGATCTGCGACGAGCCCCTCCCTGCTCCCTCATATCTGCGAAGGGAGATCTGCGACAAGCCCCTCAGATCCGTGACGAGCTGCTCCCTGCGCCCTCCAATTTTACCTGCTGCTCCCTGCGCCCATAAAGTTTAGAATGAGAGAAGTTGCCTCAACCAATAAGTTGATCTGCAATTATCCTTTGTCAACTGCTTAGACACAATCAAGCTTACATAAATTCACAAACCATACACCATCTGTGGTTGCTTTAATATTTAGACAATACCACTTGGTTTGTGTCACGCCCCAATTTTCTAGACACCAAAAATCTCAAAAACTGAGACACGACATCAACCAACCATTTTTTTTCTTTTCCTTTTAATATCTTCCAATACCTTGTCATTTACTTTACTAGCAAATTGTCACAACTACTAACACATGACATAACAAATTCCACGAAACAAAACTAGAAACCTGAAAGTTAAACCCACCTTTAACTACATAACCACGTAGATAATCACTCGATCATGTGGCACCTCATGCATCACTACTACCAACAACACCAGCACCTGCACCCAGATACAGGTACACCTATTTGCCACCAAACAAACAAACAAACAAACAAACAGGTCAGCTAATGCTGGTATGAGTGGATTAAAAATCAACAACACAAACATAAATATCATGATCCACATTTCAAGATACATCCATATTTACCTTTCAGCATACTAGAAAACTTATTCATTTAACGTATGGCCAAGCAAAGGCTTTCAGGAACAGATGAGATTGGGAACAACAATGAGAGCATAGTGAAAACCCTTCCCGCAGATGTAAGGAATGCCCTTGAAACCCTTAAGCAGATCAACAAAGAAGTGTACCTACACTTCCTAAGTGACCCAGATCTGCAAGAAACTACAAATGAACATCAACAGAACAACACCACACAGGGCGAGAACACAACTACAGACAACGCACAGCCGAACACTGGAACAGGGAAAACTGCAAATGACAAGCAGCAAGAGGAAGGCCCTACACATGGAAGAGCAGAGGACAAGGATGCAGACCCGTCGGTTGAACAATCGGCTGCTATCGAACCAGCAAAGCAAAAAACGTGGGTCTCTATGCTGAAACAAACCTCCTTTAAGGAGGCAACAAGGCTTCAATATGCAGCACCCTTTACTGTAAACGATAGGCCAGCAGTGCTTGTTAACACAAGCAACTTTAAAACGCAGATTGCAGAATGTGGGAAGCTTATTGTGGGGAGATTTGTCGGGAAGAGGCTAGCATATGGTTATGTGAAAGATTGTCTCTCAAGAGCCTGGGGAACACAAAACTTCGAGATGAATATCCATGGCGAAAAAATTTTCATCTTCAAATTCAAAACAGAGACAGACAGAGCCAGAGTGCTGGAACAAGGACCCCTACACATTGCCAGTAGGTTGTTTGTTATAAGGGCATGGTCACCAATGCTTGATGAGGATGAGGAGTTCTCTACAATACCTATATGGGTAAATCTAAAGAAAATCCTTCTATTCCTATGGAACCCTTCAGCAGATGCCTCTTTTTGATTTTTTTACATTTTTTACCCCTTCTTTTTTAAACACAACCACAAACAGCATCTGTAGAAGGGGTAGAAGTGTCAAAAAATCCAAAAAGGCACCGTAGAATTTTCTTGTTTTAATAAAGAGAAGATGAAAAAATATAAAGATGAAAAAAAGATAATTAAAAAAATTTTAACAAAGAGGATATGGGGACTCGAACACATGACCTTGGCCTTGCGTATTATGTAATAGCATTTGCTAAAAAATGTTATGACTTATGAGCCCTTTTTGTGTCATTGCATTTTTGTGAAAAAAGCCATCATATAACTTTTAATTTAAAAAAAAAACTTATTATTTACCAACTGTCATTATATATATAAATAATGACATAGTCCATTATTATTTACCAACTGTCATTATATATATAAATAATGACATAGTCCATCAACTGTAGCTCAGTTGGTCAGACATCAACTCTTCTTATGAGAGGTAGCGGGTTTGAGACTCACCAATTAGGATTTTGTGAGTTTTCGCCCGATTATTAGGAACGCATGTACTCTACCGTTGATAAGCTTTCGGGTATTAAATGCAGCAAATTAGATGGATTGGATCGGAGCAAAGCAAAAACAAGCCTCCATGCGAAATAGAGGCGACAAGGATATTAAGTGGAATATTGTAGCCTTCAAGCCTGGTTTGGTTAACTCTATAAGATCAGTCATGTAGCCTTCAGAAATGGATTAATAAATAATAAAAATGGTCAACAATCCAATTTTATAAAAAAAAATAAATAAATAATGACATACATTATATAAATATACTAAAATTCAATTATTTTTAACATCCTTTATAATATGTTATTAAATATATGTCAATAAAGCTATTTTTTGTTGTAGTGTAAACAAATGTGGTATAGAAAATGGTTTTGCGAGGATTGTTGATCGAATTATCATCCAATTGAATTATACAGAACAAAATCAACTACCTGAGAAATAGAAATTAGACTAGAATTTTTTTGTAACACTCAAAAGGGTAAAGTGCTCCTCCGGCCCGTAGGAGGTTAGTTTAGATAATATGTTTCATAGCTAGCAAGCCCCGTATGCATTTTCCTCTTTATTTCCCAATGGAAGTAATTAATATTCTATCTTAGAATTTCTTCTCAGATGAAAGTTTCCAATAGGACTTCTAAAAAGTCGCTTAACCTTACATGACCGTCAATTCCTCTCATCGCCAAACAGATTACAAAATATGGTATATATAGATATTGGAAATAAGTTCCCCTCCCAATTACGATTCTTCATATTTTCCTCCCAATTACCATTCTTTATATTTTCCTAGTCTTCTAGAAAATGGGGGACGGCATATTATGTATTGATAAGGAAGTGAAAATTAAAACAATCAAAATTTTATCATCAAAAAAATATAAAAATTTGCAACAGGCAACGTTTCTCCAGATTTGTGTGGTCTCTTTGTTGGAAATAATGCTTCGGTTTGTTCTGGTTCGCCTTGGTGAAACTCCCACAGTGTCTTATATGTTGGTAAGCTCTTCTGCATACTTCAAGTCATGATCTTAGCCAGGGATTCAATTCTTTAAACTTACTTGGACATTTCATCTTTGGTTTTTCTCCTGTAATGTTCATATTATAAGATTCTTCAATAATTTGGGTCCAAATATATGATTAGAAGTTCATACTTAACCATGCTATAGTTGTATCCTATATCTATATTATAAAACAAAATGGTCGTTTACTATACATCCCTTTATAAGTTCAACACAAAAGACAACTAGGATTAAAAATTGGGAAGTTGTTGATGATGGAGATTCAATATCAACAATGATATGGTTTGTAAATAAGATGTATCTAGAAGGGAAATAGAAATTGACAAAAAACAAAAAAATAATTAATTAATTATGTGGAATTTATATGTGGTGGAAAAAAGAAATTTTGTGCGTTCTTTTTTTCAAAATGAAAATTGTCCTAGATATCTAATCAGTTGTTGAATTTGGTAAATTTGATATTGTTAGAATGCATTTTGGAAGATCTTACAAATGAAACCAATGATTAATACAAATGCTTAAAATTTTAAAATATTCATTTTATTATTAAAAAATATAATAAGATTTTTAATATTTTCATGTTGTGGTTTGTGAATGTTTTTATTTTGCAACTTATTCTAATTTTGACTTGAACTTGAACCTAAAGTTTATAGAACTTTTAACTTAGAATAGATTTGCAATTCAAAACAATTTAGTTTGCATTGCCCCCCAGTATTAAGACCAGTTTAGCATTTAGACCCGAAACTTCAAAGCTTTACTTTAGACACAAATTTCCATAAAATATTTTTAAGAGGCCATTATGCCCGTCGTACAATATTAATGTGAAATTTGACCTCCCCCTCATTAAACTTATACAAATTAGATATACCCACTCAAACTACCTTGAGATTGCTAAACAAATCGCGATGAGGAGATACGTCTAATTTGTATTGGTTTGAGGATGAAATATAAAATCTTGAATTAATAAGAAGCAAAGTGAGCATGTCAAAACATTTTATGAAAATTGGAATCTAAATTAAAGCTTGAAAAGTTTAGAATTTAAAAGTTAAATTGGTCGTAATGCTAGGGGAGGGAAAGTTAAATAGCCCTTAATAAAAAAAATATTTAAATAACAAACATCCAATGAGAGATGCGGCTTTACATACAACACTAACATCAACAAGCAAGACATAACTGAAACAAAAATACAAAAGAAAACACTAAACAAGGAGAACACAATGCATAAAACACAATTAGAACAATTGTAGATATCCACTCTTTCCAAAGAAAATGTAGATTAAAAGGATATATATGGATCTCCTCATATGGTTCTCGAGTTCTTAACAACAACCTGAGATTCTTCATACTTGAGTAGATCAATGAAATTTTCTCCCCTACTCGATCTCAAAACTCTCATGTGTCCCCATACCGCTCTCCAAAACGTGGATAGTTAATATAACAACAATGGCATAAACACAAAATCCATTGCACCAAGGCAAGAGAACGTGATTCACCAATAACGTTCTCCACCTAATAGAGGTCTGGTATCCCATAGCTACCCCTCCATTCTGAAGGTTTGAATATTAAAAAAATAAGCTCTCCATTATAATCCTCCAAAAAAATAATTATCTTAAGGAAATGTGTGTTTCCAACAATCCGTATAGAAACACAAATACACAAGAAAACTCCTCCCAGAAAACAGAACGATAAATGGAGAATGCAAAAGAAGTATAGGAGGAACTTTTTTAAAAATGGTGAAAATTTTTCCCAAACTTAAAAGAATCTCACACCACAATGAAAGACCCACGAGAAATCTAAATTAGAATTGGTCCTTGACAACATGCATCATCTACAAACAAAAGAAGCCTAAACACTCGTCAAACCACAGAAATTAATGAAAGAAGAATAGGATCAAAGATTTTACAAGAGGGAGAAGATCATGATTTTTTCTCTTTGGAGAAAAATAGTTATAACCGCAGGAGAGACTTTTTGTTTTTTACTCAATAAATCAAATGGTAATTTAAGCATCAAGATATAAGTTTGTATATAAACTTATAAGTAATGGTTGAGATTTGAGATTTGAAGTTATCCTTAATGTCTTAACCTCGCTCAATCCACAATAAAATTGTAGAGGTTCAATTCTCATACCCAACCTTTGAATTTTTTTCTTATCTTTTCCTCTTGTTGATGATAGTTAGACATGTAAGCATGAATTTATTAAGGGTTTTTTTAGTTTAGTACTGATTAGAATATACATATTTGAGTTTAGCAATCGTTTTGAAAACTATTTGAGTTTAACTCTCGTTTTCTGACGAAACCGTTAAGTTCACGTCATTGACCGGTCAAGATTAATTTTTGAACCATTTTGCCCATACTTTAAGTTAAATTAACGAAAGAGATTTCGCCTAAATCACAAAACCATTTTTCGGAACCTTCCTCCTCCTTGTGACGCACCTCTTTTCTCCTCCTCGCGGCAATCTCCCTCCTCTCTGCTGCAACGAAGACATTCCTCCCCACGACGATGGAAATATGGTGTAAAGTGCGTGATGTATCAACTTTTTTCCTAGTTCGGAGTGCATTTACACACAACTGCTAAGCTTTTGTGTCCATGGTTAGATTCAGTAATGGCCAACAATTTTTCCCATTTAATTATCTTTGCATCCCACTCCCATCAGCATGAGCAATGTACTCAATTGACCGCCTTTTTTCTCGAGCTAGATTTGATGCTCTTTAATCTTCAATTCTGCAAAGCACTCGTACTCATACAGAAATACCCAACAGAATAATTAAATTTTGAAGACTCTCTCAAGTTTATCTCCTTTTGAAACTTTTGTTGGATTTTCATCCCTTTCTGGAGTTAGCTAGGATCTCCAATGAACTGGCATCAGGCACTATAGGAGGGCCCGAAATGTTCATTCTTGTTTCTTAACAACAACCCAGTCATCAGGTTCAAATAGGTTCTTGCCGCGAAGAACATTTTCTTTCTATAGATTAATTATACTAGCCCTTCTATCATTTGTACCTTTGTCACAGCAGGTCGCATTGTCTTCGTCACAGCGTCTTCATTGCAGCAGTGAGCAGGGAGCAGCAGGAGCAAGGAGGAGCATGCGTCTTTGTCGCAGCAGGGAGGAGGGAGATCGTGTTGAGGACGAGAAAGGAGGTGCATCGCAAGGAGAAGAAAAATGTTCCAAAAAATGGTTTTGTGATTTAGGTGAAATCACATTCGTTAGTTTAACCTAAAAAAAGAGTAAAAGGGTTCGAAAATTAATTTTGACCAGTGAATGACGTGAACTTAATAGTTCCGTCAGAAAATTAAAGTAAAATAATTTTCAAAATGATTGTCAAACTCTAATAAGTATGAATTAATAAGTGATAAACTAAAAAAAACCCAATAATTAAAACTTAAAGAGTGATGATAGGATGTTAATGTTAAAAAATCAAATCTTTTTACAATTTTTTAATTAAACCTCCGGAATCTTTGTATAACAAATAAATTATACAACTCTATTAATATACTAGTTTATTTATATCTTGCAATATTCATGAATTAACTTATATTTTCTGTATTAGTCAAGGCTGACAATCAAACTTTATCCTTTTGTTATTTTGTAACCTATTTTGTTTAGAATTTCCCACATTTATTCATAATATTAATGTTGGCATGACAGGCTGGTTTGTTAATGGGACCCTCGGGCATGGGGGAAATTAAAAACTTTTTAAAGTTTATTACTCCCAATGAAGCACGTGCTGCACTTCAAGCAGTGGGAATGGTTGGGATCATGATGTATCTATTTATGCTTGGAGTAAAATTGGACTTGGGTATTATTAAGAGGTCGTCAAGAAAGGCATGGGTAATGGGCATTTTAATGTTCATTGCTCCATTGATTCTTACGGTGCCTTTGGCTATCACCCAACAAAAATCTCTTTCTAAATTGAAACCGGAAAACATTGATCCTGATGACATTATATCCTTTTCGGATTACCTAATGAGAGATCAACTCCCGATGACTGCACTATTGTCCACCACATCCTCTTTCCATACTGTAAGCTGCTTTTTGAGCGACCTCAAGATGCTTAACACCGAGTTAGGACGCTTAGCTACTTCCGTATCTACAATCAGTGGCATGTGCAGTTGGATCATAGTAACAATCGGTTTATCGGTAGATCAAAACATTAATAAAGGAGACAGACAAAAAATTCCTTTCTTTTTGCTATCTACTGGTTTCCTTATCATATTAATCACAGTTTTTCTAAGGATGTACGTGCTTTGGGTTATCAAACGGACTCCCAAAGGTGAAACCATAAAGGATGTACATTTAGTTTCTATATTTCTTATGGTTCTTGGAACTGGATTTCTTGGAGAGTATTTTGGTTTGCGATCCTGGTTTGGACCTATGGTATTTGGCTTGGCTATACCAGATGGTGAACCTATTGGATCAGCTATGACAGAAAAGTTGGAAAGCATTATTTTCGGATTATTCTTGCCGATCTACTTTATATATTGTGGTTTCAACGTAAATATTGGTGTGTGGGTAGCTTTTCCCACTATTCCTTACCGTGTTTTGCAGTTTTCAATACTTTCTTTGCTTGGGAAGTTTGGTGGGATTATCATCCCTTGTCTCTTCTACAAAATCTCATTCAAAGATGCAGTCACACTTGCCCTAATATTGACTACTCTTGGCATATTCGATGTAACACTTTATACCGACGCTCTAATAAGAATGGTATGCCTCTCACACTTTAATTTCAATTTTCTAACCATTTTAATAGAGAGTCAGGCTCGCGCCAAGCCAACCCACTACCATCCATCATTTTAGAAATTTTTTGATGATAAATGGTATTGGGCTGGCCTGACGCGAGCATGGCTCTCTAGATTTTTTGATTTTCTAAATCAATTTATCTAGAGAGCAGGCCCGTAGAAAATGGAAAATTCTAGGGGTCGAGGGAAAGGGAGCGATGGACCTCGCGATGAGCGCCTGCACGCATCTCCAACACGATGTGCTCATCCCGAGGAGGATGGGTGGTTACACCCATCCCTCACCCCTTTCCCTCGCTCCCTCCCTCGCTCTGTAGCAAAGCTCGTAGAAAATATATGTTGTTATAGGATTGTGTACTAGAAGTTGAAGCTCTCACATATCTCCCTATTTTAATTTTCTATAAAATAGTCTATGTTGACCTCGAACAACACGTTTTGAGAAAACCTAAATTTTACACTCTTTCACCTTCACTTCACCCCTTTTCTTTCCAATTAGCAAAAATGTGCTCGTCAAAACCATTTCTTAAGAAAATAAGTAACTTTGCAGCAACTCAAAAGAGAGAGAGAAATGTTATTTTCGCTTCATGTCCTTGGCGGAAGCTAACTAATTAAGCCTGGCCCTCAAATTCTGATCTAAATTTTGGCCTCCAATTTCATAGTTACCTGAACTAGATCACATGAATCGTAGTTAACAATGAAAAAATAAAAAACACAAAACAATGAGACATTCTATAATTTGCATGTGCTCCAAGTGGAAGAGATTAATTCGATATGGTTCTGGTTCCACGTTTTTAAAAATCAAATTTCTCGAACTGAACATTAACATAAGGTGCGGATTCTCTAGTTTTATAGAGGTAGAGCTAGAGCTAGCATCAATTTGGTTTTTAATCAGTGTGGTACTAACCATTTCAACACGGTGCAAATCTTTTAATATGGTGTCAAATGTGTGATGGCTTAGTGGTTGAGCAGTGATAGATGATATCACTCTAGGTCACAGAGTCCAACTCAGCCGATAGCATATGAACATCTCGAAGATGATGGACGGCATGAGACCGAGCCTGACCTGCTAGCCTAGCTCTCTAGACAAGCTAAAAAAAAATTGTGCCGATCATCCCGACCAGTACAGAATGGGACGATACCAATTACACCTCCCCATGTGTAAATTTCTTTGTCAGGTTGACATAAATACCCCGTGCAACGGTGTCAATCACTTGCAACGCGGCTTTGTCAAATTAAGGCGTTAATACAAATCATGAGTAAGACATCAATACAAATCATGAGTGACAATCACAACCCATATGTGAAATACTAGTGCATACATCATGAATATTCGTTAAAATCCTAAGGAAATTAAAACCTGAAATTAATTGTATTTCACTCAACTCCATTTGGTTAGAACATGTACCATGTTAATGCTACAGTGCCCGGCTGAATGCCCGGTGCACTGTAGCACCGTAGATCTGCATCGAGATAGGAGTTGTCTCTGATCTCGATGCAGATCTACGGTGCTATAGTGCCCCGAGCATTCAGCCGGGCACCCTAGAATTTTCCGTGGTCAGAAACACCACATCCAACATCAAAGACGATTATAATACTCGACTCGAGTAATGTGGGATAAAAAACTGACTTGAGGATGAGAGGGGATTGGTTCTGTGGAATTCCCTAGGAAGACTTCCTCACAATACAAGTAATACTTGAATAAAGTGGAGGCAAAAGGATAAATTGACTCTCTTGTTCTTTTCACTCTATGTTTTATTAAAATAATTCTAAAAAATGAATTTAACATAGAGTAGTTTTTTTTTTAGCACCCCAATAACAAAAAAAAAATTTCAACAATAAAAAACTTCTAACAAGTAAAAATACCAAAAGCGAGTAAACCCATTCGATCCACCATCTCCAATCCAAGAAAGGGACTTTGTATTATTTTGAAAATAATCGTCTCTTTATTTTGTCCAAATGACTAACCTGGAGGCGGGTCAATTTCATCTTATGACAACCCTACATAATTTTTTTATTGTCAGAATGACTGATCATTCTTTTGACCCTGACTCTAGAGAGCCAGGCTGATGGATGGTGATGGGCCGGCCTGGCTCTCTAGCAAGGCTCTTCTTTTGAAAATGGTGAAATTCTAGGGAGCGAGGAATGAGTTTAACCACCCATCCTCCTCGAGATAAGTGCATCACCATCGAGATGCACGTTGACACTCATCTCGAGGAGGATGGGTGGTTACACCCATCCCTCACTCCTTTACCTCGCTCCCTAGAAGGGCTGTTTGAAAATGACTAACCTTGATCTTTGTTTTATTCCCACAAAAGATCAATTTGGTTCATTTTAGCATAGGTTCCATAATAACCCTTATTTTTAAAAGTAAAAAAGGAGTTGCTACGCGTGCTTGATTATTTGGTTTGGTTGCATCGATATTTTGGGATGTTTCAACTTTGTTGCACCAACCTAAAATATGTAACACCGACTTCCCAATTTTCATTTGGAATCATGTGTACAAAGTCCTCAATTAACAACACAAGAATAATCTTTTTCTCCTTGTAATTAATTTCTAAAGTTGTTTTATGGTTAATAAAGCGTGGTTGGGTACATAAATGATTTTTAAAAGTTAAATCTAAAAAATAAATTTGGTGACATCGAGTCAAACAGTCGGGTACACGTAGCAACTCCAAAAAAAATTATTTGAATCAAACAACTTCACTCATATTATCCTTAATAACAAACCAAAACCAAAATCCCTGCCACAAACCCGTTGACATTAGAAACTTGTTGAGATCAATTGAATATTAATTTGAGCATGACAACACTGTGTAATATATATGTTAGAAATCACAAATTGCTTTTTATAAAAAAAAAAAAAACACCAGTCACACAAACAATTAATATCATACTCCTTTTTTTTCTTTTTCTTTTTTTGTGTTTTGATAATTGAAAGGGTTTATCAGAGAAATGGAGAGAAAGATGGAAAGACATAGTATCTAAGAGAGAGACAGAAATGTGACAGAAATTGAAGATTTTGAGTTTTAGATTCGAGTATGAAAGAGATGGGGAAAGAGTTTATTTGGTTTCAGTTGACGGTGGTTTTATGTTAAAGATGGAGAAAATTTGTGTTTGGGTTGGCCATACATGGGGTGTTTTTAGTAAATGGTGATTTTAAGTAAACATCGGCTGAAAAAAAGGAACACCAACTCTGAGAACAATAAAGCAAGTACAAGACTGGAGCCCTTTATAGGAAAAACTAATGTTTGAATGCGATTTTGTTAATGCCCAAGTTTTTCTTGAGACAAATCATGCTTCTAACACTGGAAAAAATTTTGTTGGTGTCATTTGCAGAGCATTACAATTGAAGGTTATACATGGCTATATATGTTTGCACTATCTATGGCAGCAATCACTTCACCTTTGGTCCGTTTGCTTTACAAACCTTGGAGGAAATATGTTGTTTCCAGAAACCGTGCAATCCAAAATGTCAAACCTAATACAGAATTACGCATACTGGTCTGCATTTACAACGAACAGAATGTACCTACCATGGTCAATATTCTCGAGGCATCAAACCCAACTAAAGAAAGCCCAGTTTCCATATATCTTCTCAATATTATTGAGCTACAAGGTCGCTCAACCCCACTTTTGATTTCTCACCAAACAAATGTCAAGGCAGCTCACAAACCCTCCCAATCAGATCACATAATCAATTGCTTCAAAATCTACGAGAAACAAAACCACGGTGTTGTCACCTTACATGCTTTCACCGCCATCACACCTTTTGTGTCAGCCCACGATGATATATGCACAATGGCACTCGAGAATAAAACATCTTTCATTATCATCCCATTTCACAAGCAATGGGATGTAGATGGGATTAAAGAGTCTTCCAAGTGCAGGAATGCTAACCAAAAGGTGCTTGATAAGGCACCATGCTCAGTCGGTATTTTGATCGATCGTGGGAGGTTGAACTATGGTAAATCAGTTGTTTCTTGTTGGACAACTTACTTCATTGGTGTTATCTTCTTAGGTGGTGGTGATGATCGAGAGGCGTTATGTTACGCCATGCGGATGGCTGAACATCCAAACATTCATTTGGCTGTGCATCGTATTATTCCCGCTAACAACATGGTAGAAGACATAAATGATAAAGTGCTAGATGACAATATGATCAATGGTTATAGACTTAATAACGTCGTCAATGAGCACAATTTGTATAAAGAAGAATTGGTAAAAGACGGATTTGATACACCTGGTGTGATTCGGATGGTGGAAAGTTCTTATGACCTTGTAATTGTGGGAAAACGCCAAGATAATTACTCGTATCTACTTTCTGGACTTGCTGAATGGAACGAGTACCCGGAACTTGGATTTTTCGGAGACATGTTTGCTTCATCAGACATCAAGGGCAATTGTCCAACATTGGTGGTGCAACAACAATCTTAAATGGAACATAACAATATCGAACTAATAGCCTCAATAAGTCCACCAATTTTAGCTCAGTTAGTTGGATATTCACTCCCCTTGTGAGAGGTCGAGGGTTTGAAACTCACCAATTAGGATTTTGTGAGTTTTTGCTTGATGATTAGGAGTACACGGGCTACGCCGTTGATAATATTTTGGGTATTGAATGTAGTTGCTTAGATGGACTGGACCGCAGCTAAAACAAGCCTTCACGTGAGGTGGAAGCCATGGATGGAGCGAAAACAAGTTTCCATGCATGATGGAGGCGGTGAGTCATCCGTGGACTGGACTCGATTCACGTTGGAGTTTTTTCGTTGTTGAGGCAGACTAGGTCACTTGTGTGGCAAGTTGTTGTTATCCTATAAAGGACAAGGCTCGGCCGCTTGAAGCGGATTTTACTAACCTAAATTAATAGACTAATTTGACCTGATTGTTATATCGCAAGTGCACGATTGCCTAACTAGTAGACAATAGCTAATACGGGTCGATCCCACAATGATTGAAGACACGATCGAAAACTAAGATCTATTTAAATCAATTTGAAAGGGGGTTACAACAATTAGAATTTTCTAAACTAATGGAAGGTAGAAAAACAATTAAAATTTGAGTTTGAGAATCAAAGAGAAAAATGTTTAGGCTTTCGAATCATCCATCAAGTTCATAAAATTATACTAATGTCAATTATTTTCTCTTACCAATGTAGTGAATTGATGTTAGCAAAAATGCAGACCCCTAGCATTAATTGTCTATTTTAGGCACAACAAATCACAAGTTTAACTAGAAATGCAATAAATTGATTTTAGCAAGGATACAATCCCCTAACATTAATTGTATGTTTAAGGCACAATAATCACAAGTTTAACTAATACTATTAAAACAACTTAAACGAAAAAATGAAATAATTCCAACTACCATGGATGCAGACATACAAGGTGAAAGTAATATATGTTTGTTCACAAATCAACCCAATGTCAAACCATACAATGCATCAAAAAATAATAAAATACAAGAGTAAATTCTACTAAGGCTGAGGAATCATCTACGCCTTAGGATTTAGAAACCCATGGTGGAGGTGGTCACGGCAACAAAATAGGCGAACTCCATCAGATCAACAAACATGGTGCCCTATGGTAGTACAGACTAAACATTGGGGTGTGCAAAGCTACAGGTTCAAAAATTAGTTACTTCCCTCCTTTTCTTCTTCTTCCTCCTTGCAATTTCTGCTTCATTTCTTGCAATCCCCTATTGCTGCTCTGTGTGTGTGGTGATGCGAGAGAGAGGAAGAGATGAGATCGTGAGATGGGGCTACAAACAGAAGAAGTAGAGATGCGAGATCATTTTCGCTAGATGTGCTTCGTGATCTTTGTTCGTGTTGTATGTTTAATTAGATGGGGAGGAGTGATGAATGTCGAGCTGGAAGAAAGCTTGTGATGGAAGAGAGCATAGGCGAGAAGAAAGAGGCGATGTGGAGAACATAGCAGGGATCTGTGTGGCTTTCTCTGTGTCTGCGAAGTGGCTGGCACGAAGGGAACGAGGCCTTGTGGTGGAGATAAGGTGGTGTGAGGTTCTCTGTGTAAAATCAGAGAAGAACAAAAGGGACATTCAAGATTTTGTAAGGGAAAAAGTAGGCGTGGTGGTTAATGGTGGTTGGCGTGGTGGTTGCAAGGCGAGATCGAGATGGAGTGGCGACCTTCTAGCAAGCGAGAAAGAGCCGATGACAAGGTGGGTGATGGTGGTTGTGCGATATGGAGAAGTTGAAGAGGAGGAGGGATGCGTGGGAGAGCTAGAGATGAGGGGTTGTGGTTGCCGCCCAAAATAGAGGTCGGAGGAGAGAGATCACCTGTTTTGGTTGGTAAGGAGATTAAATAGTTTGGGGATTTAGTTTAGGCTTGGGTAGGTTAAAATGGATTTGGGTTTTTGATTTTTATTTTGTAGCACCTTTCAATTTCACAGAAACCGTCACTTTGAACTTGTTCTTCCAACTCGCCGCTCTAACGCAGTTTCATCATTTAAGCACCAATTCCTACAAAAACGTGAAAATTAAATAATTAGATTAAAATACAATATTTGAAACACTAACAAATATAAATTAGAAGATATTTTATGTAATAATTATGTGAATATCAAATACCCCCCAACCTATATTTTGCTAGTTCTTGAGCAAAACAAAAATAAAATCCTAATTCACTTTCGCATGAATCATCGGTTACACTTACACTTATAACAAGGCTTTGAAACCCTAATCGTGAGGGTTTCTAGAAATATGACCCACAAACATTATTGACTATAAAAGAAAACCTAGCTTCTAAAACATTTAAAATATATATATATATGTTCACATGCTCACTCTCCTTGATTTTTCTTAGAGTAATTATCTATTTGCCAAAAATTTTAAGAAAAACAACTAACAATGTCATAGTAATATATCAACAGATTTTGAAGACAGTTTAATAATATCCAAAGGTTAAATAAATGTCATAATCGTTCCAACTAGAATTTTGTGTGTGTGTGTGTGTGTGTGTGTGTGTGTGTGTGTGTGTTGTGTGTGTGTGTGTGTGTGTGTGTGTGTGTGTAGCCTTCTCAACATAACTCTCAATTTCACAGTAAAGACACGACTAGATAAACTTTAGAAAATACGCTTTGACTACAAATCTCTCATGTCACTCAGAAATAAATCACTCAGAGATTGAGTATTTAAAACTCAGTTTATATGTGAGGAAAAGAATAAATTATAAAAACACAAACATCTCACACACACACACACAATTCATGCCCAAAGGCTACATGATTTGACCTTATAGGGCTAACAAAATCAGGCCTGAAAGCTAAAATATTATTGCCACTTAATATCCTCGTCGTTTCTATCTCGCATAGAGACTTGCTTTCGCTTCAGTCCATCGTCTCCACCTCGCATGAATACTTATTTTCGCTTCGCTCTTGTTCGGTCCATCTAAGCACACTACAAGAAAAATGCTCATTAATAGCGTTTTAGAAACCGTTGTGTCTGTCGGAGCTATAATAGACACAAACGCTATTGTAAGTTGACGTTTTATAGAGTTTCTGAAACGCTATAATAACAGTATTTATAGCGTTTCTGAAACGCTATAGTAAGTCTATTATAGCGTTTTAAAAACGCTATTGTAAGTTGACTACTGAAACGCTATAGTAACTGTATTTATAGCATTTCTGAAACGCTATTGTATAGTTACCAATAACGTTTCAAAAACGCTATTGTCTTCTCTCACGTAGTATTTAACATGCTATTGTATTAATTTCTATAGCATTTCTCAAGGCCTTTTTTTTCTATAGCACTCATCAAGTGCTATCAAATGACTTTTTATAACATCTTATAAGTTTTATTTCTAGAAAATAAAAACCAAAATGTGACAAACACTTAAACATTTCCATGAACGGAGGCAAAGTAATGTTAATAAGGTAATGTATTACATTAAGTCACAAAATCTATCAAAATATATCAAGTACGTACAATGACAATTTTTGAAATTCATGTACTTCTCTACAACATCTGGAATATCATAGCGCGGCTTATAGTTCCCAAAGAAGGTACACTTGAGAGCCCTTTCATTCAAAAGGTTCATTGGGTGGTTGTTGAATGCGTCATCTTTGTTTGGTTCGCCAACAAGTAGTACTACCACACCCCAACCATCATGGACACTCAAATGCAGAGATCATTGCAGTGAGGCTTCCAGTACATTCAATGTTGTGGTCAACTCCTCCATTTGTCATTTCGGCAATCACCTGATAATGAACAATCACAGCAAAACTCCAGTCAATAACAATATGATCCTTCGGGTTCACAAATTCAGGCTTGTTATGATCTATGTCACAAGTTAAACAATACGAATTAGTTGGACAGTCTATAATAGCGTTTATAATTCCAAAACAAAAATCAGCACAAAAATCAAGCAACATATCAGCACCTCAGTAATGCAAAACAACAACATGTCAGCAATGCAAAACAGCAACATATCAGCCCCAGCAATGCAAAACAGCAGCATCACCACAGCCTCACCTCTGCAACATCACCACAGCCTCACCAATGCAAAACAGCAGCAGCACCGCACCTCAGCAATTCAGTAAACACATCAGCAACCAGCCATTTTAAAATGACACAATCAAATAACTTAAATTTAATCAACTATAAATCAAAGATGGAAGATGCAAACATGCATTGGGCCAGCTTATTTCTGAGATAACAAAATGAGAAACACTTAAAGGAAAAGAACACGCAAGTAAGAAACATGAATGTACCTAAAATAGGGTACACTTTTTATTGTACTGGCAGGCAACTCTTCTACTTGGGCTTGTGCAAGGTCTCTTTGGTGCCTTAGTTCTTCAATTTCCATCTCCATCTAGAAACATCGTTACATGTCAATATGTCATTGATAGAACACAATGCACGTCTCCTATATCCAAATGAAAACCTGAAAGTACATTCATGGAATACCTGCTGAATTATCTTATCTTTTTCCCTTGTTTCCCCTTCCAAACCTGAACGATCATAACTAATTCTTTGTGGGATCAAGGCTGCTTTGTAATTTGTTCCCATCTAAAATATTGTAACAAAGAATTTCCTTAAATGAACTGCATAGAATATTGTAAGAAATGATTTGTCACGCCCCGATTTTCGAAGGAAACGAAAATCCCAAAATCCACGAAGGATTATCCATTTCTCCAAAAACTCGGGACGTGAAAATTCAATAATAACAGAAACAAATAGCAGCAACAACTAAACATCTGAAACAAATAGAAATCTAACCCGGAGAAGACTGGCATGGCTAGCTCACTAGCGGAACTCCAGTAACGCAGCTCAAAATCTCTAAACCTGAAAGGCTAATCGGCTACATTCCAAAAGGAATGTACCCAAGAAGCAAAAGCTCATTCGGGTCAGCAATAAAGCTGGTGTGAGAAATCTTCATCCCAAAATCAATAAATCCGCACATGACAACATTAAAATAAACCAAACAATAAATAACCAAACCATCATGTAGTTCCTCAATGAGGCAATGGTGTTATCATCTTAATAAATAAATATGCATTATTTATTACTAATAAATAAAATTTATCAGTTATCAATCCTCATAAATACAACAATACAATTCATAATCATATTAGACTATTATGGACATATTAACAAAACACATTTTTCTACCTTTAGGAAGACATGTAGTTCTCATTCAACCATTGAATGAGCATTTAGTTTCTTCCTTTAAGGTAACTATACACATACACAAAAAGAAAATCTCGCTTCTTTTCCACAATCGCACCATCCTCCTTGTGCCGAACACACCTCACCCAAGTGTGCCTCCCTTGCCATCGAAACCACTCGGAGCGTACATGTTCCAAGTGGGGTGCCACCTCGAGGAACATGTCATCTCACCCGAAGTTCGATCACTGACAAGTATTCTTCCTAAATCTACACGTACAACCAAACTCACATGGAACGGTGCACCGAAACACACCTCACCCAAGTGTGCCTCCCTTGCCATCGAAAACACTCGGAGCGTACATGTTTCAAGTGGGGTGCCACCTCGAGGAACATGTCATCTCACCCGATGTTCGATCACTGGCAAGTACACTGATATGCAAGCAAGTCTGCATACCCAATAATATCACAAGTATACAAGCAAGTTTGTATACAAAATTTTTTTTTCTTTTCACATTTTTTTTTCGGAATTGTGGAAAAGAGCATTAAAATATATATATATATATATCAACTAAAACTCAAAACTCTTTTATGGTGACCCCTTTGTCAACCATAAGTAAATCAACCACAGTATCCACCATTCTCTTAGGGAACAAATAATATTTGACACATTGCCAATTCACATATCTCATCTCTTTGCATCATATGAAAAACAATATGCATACCAATTCACATAACAATACAAATACTCAAGCTAAAACAAGTGCTCAGTTAAATTTCAGCCAATATCTATTACTAGAAAATTTTCTTCTAGCCCTAAACTAAATAAGGGTTTAATCATACATAAAACTGATACAGACAAGACATTATCCCATAAGCTAACACTTCTAACAGGTTGCAAAGAATGACAGGGGCAACAGATGCTGTCTAGAATGAAATGTTGAGCTTACGAGCGCTACCAAAAGGGTAAAACACTGCTTACAATGTCAAGTTGAAGTCCAGATAGCCATATCAAAGTTTATATTAATCACAAACTCTACCTTATAGGAACCCGACCAATATTAGTTGTGCAATCATAAAAATTTTAGGAGCTGACATCAACACACTTTTATAGACGTAGGCCACAAACCCAGGTGTAAATGTAGCAGTTATTAAAGCATAAAAGCCATATGATGTAGCTGCCATAGCTTTCATGATCCTAGTAGAACCCATAACTAATTCCCCTCATGTGAAAGAAATCAATGTTAATGCCAACTCATTTTATAATCTAACACCAAAATGCCCACCAGACCCCCGAAAAACCAATATAATGCCTAAAGCCAGAAACACAAACAACAAGCCCCAATATCATCAGGATCATATTTCAACAACAACAACCAAAATCGATACAACAATGAAAAAGAAAGGGGATGAAAATAAACTCACATTTGATCCAAGAATCGAAACTCAATCAACACGGGCTAACCATCTCGTCTTCCATGTCTAGATTTCCAAATTCTGATCCTTGATGACAAGGATTTGGAGTCGAGGAGGGCAATGTCACTATCAAAATAGTTTGGCTTTCTGAAAATTTGGCAGGCAACAAGGCGTGGGTTTTGAATTTGAATTCTGCAGGGACATAGCTGTAAATTTCTCGCTAGGACCACTTGCTTTTAACACGATCATTTTGTAAATCTGTTAAGAGGCTTCTCTTTAAATAAAGAAGTGAACAGACAGAAAGAAGAACTTGTAATTGAAAGGCTCCTGTTAGACCAGAACCTGAGAGAAACTTATATTGTGTGTTTTCTAAATCAATTCCCACTTCCATTCATCAATTTCATCTCTATTGATTATCAGCTTGTCACATTTGTGACAAAGATCAACTCCAAAAGAAACTCAGTTGATTTCAAGACAAAGATTTTACCCTAATTAGAGTAACAAGATTCAGATCAAAGACTCACCATCTCATCCACACAGAGAGAACTTCTTGATGGAACCATCTTTTTCTGTCCATCCTGTTTCGACTCCCGCTTTCTCAAACCACCGAACCATCCTTTCTTCTCGGTGTCATTCTCATTACAAGGTGAGAAGAACTCGTCATCAGTCATAGCTCCAGGAACCCGTCTGGATTTGACGCTGACAACGACATTGTGCATATCATAAACTTTGGCCTTCCACGAACCAATTGTTTCTGATTTCTCCTGCCTTCTCCATGTTAACTGTGGCAAGAGAACAGCTTGTGTCACATCAATCCCAGGCCTAAAGATATTAGTCTGCGACATCGCAGCAACTTCTTTAGCCAATTGGGTATCTTAACATCACCAATTTCAAAACCTAGACCCAAACCATCAGATGAGGAAACAGCGAGCACGGCGGCGGAGGGCTCTCCTCCACCACCACAACCATCGCCGCCTCCACTTCCGCTCAAATCTAACCGCCTCTCCTCATCACACCGATCTCGACCTTCGACCAACCCTCACCAACATTCAGCAAATAGAGGGACGAGAGAGGAAGGAAAAGGAGTAGTTTGGGGCGATGGGATCGAGCTCGCCGCCAAGGAGAAGAATTCGTGAAGGGGAGAAAGGAGAAAAAGAAAAAAGGAGAAAGAGGGTTATTCTCTTTATAAGGTGGGTGGCTATTCGCCCCCACCGAACTTCCAAATGCACTCACCCTCTTTCACAAAAATAAAACCCTAATCTATATCAAACCCAATGAAGACCTAGCTCAAGTCCAAAATATAAAAAATCAGCCCAAGCCCAAAAGAACAATAACACCAATTTATAAACTACTCCCACATTTTTATTCTATTTAGTAATGGCAAACAAAAAAAATCTTTTTTCCAATAAATGAGATTACAATATACGCCACAATTAATAAATAAGAAATTTTTATATTTATTTAATTAGGCGGGTATTACAATATATACAACTCAAAAGAATCACATCCCGAGATTCGGTAGAAGAAGATAAGTAGGAAATTAATTCTTAAATAAACAAACTACACATCACATGGACAAACAAATGGCTCATACGTATGCCCATAACTTAATGAAGACAATCACACAAATATATTAAAAAAAATTCAGTAAGTACAAAAATTACGGGGTGCTACAATATATACAATTCAAAAGAATCTCGTCCCGAGATTCGGTAGAGGAAAGAAAGTTAAGCGAATTTTAAAAAAATACCACTTGTCAAACGAAAGAAGAGTTTAAAATAAAATTTTCGATTGAATTTTAGTTGCATAAATTTTTATTGCCATTGAAAAAGTAGGGGTGTTACAATATATACAACTCAAAAGAATCTCGTCCCGAGATTCGCGAAAAGGGTTAATTAAAGATTCAGGATACAAACCGGTACAAGGAAACTACACGGAATAATGTCATCCACTATTGACATTAAAATAAGTTAGTCACAGAAATCTCATCCTGAGATTCACGAAGAAAAAGAAACAATAATAAAAGTTCAAGGTTCACCCTTGTCACTTTGTCTCTAGACATTCACACTACTACTCTCCCATATCCACATTCCGAGGATCACCTAGACTCTACCCCAGCCTAGGCTAACCAAATGCTCTGATACCAAACTGTGACGACCCTCTTTTCGAAGGAAACGAAAATCCCAAAATCCACGTAGGATTATCCAATTCTCCAAAAACTCGGGACGTGAAAATTCAATAATAACATAAACAAATAGCAGCAACAACTAAACATCTGAAACAAATAGAAATCTAACCCGGAGAAGACTGGCATGGCTAGCTCACTAGCGGAACTCCAGTAACGCAGCTCAAAATCTCTAAACCTGAAAGGCTAATAAGCTACATTCCAAAAGGAATGTACCTAAGAAGCAAAAGCTCACTCGAGTCAGCAATAAAGCTGGTGTGAGAAATCTTCATCCCAAAATCAATAAATCCGCACATGACAACATTAAAATAAACCAAACAATAAATAACCACACCATCAGGTAGTTCCTCAATGAGGCAATGGTGTTATCATCCTAATAAATAAATATGCATTATTTATTACTAATAAATAAAATTTATCAGTTATCAATCCTCATAAATACAACAATACAATTCATAATCATATTAGACTATTATGGACATATTAACAAAACACATTTTTCTACCTTTAGGAAGACATGTAGTTCTCATTCAACCATTGAATGAGCATTTAGTTTCTTCCTTTAAGGTAACTATACACATACACAAAAAGAAAATCTCGCTTCTTTTCCACAATCGCACCATCCTCCTTGTGCCGAACACACCTCACCCAAGTGTGCCTCCCTTGCCATCGAAACAACTCGGAGCGTACATGTTCCAAGTGGGGTGCCACCTCGAGGAACATGTCATCTCACCCGAAGTTCGATCACTGACAAGTATTCTTCCTAAATCTACACGTACAACCGAACTCACATGGAACGGTGCACCGAAACACACCTCACCCAAGTGTGCCTCCCTTGCCATCGAAAACACTCGGAGCGTACATGTTCCAAGTGGGGTGCCACCTCGAGGAACATGTCATCTCACCCGATGTTCGATCACTGGCAAGTACACTGATATGCAAGCAAGTCTGCATACCCAATAATATCACAACTATACAAGCAAGACTGTATACAAAAATTTCTTTTCTTTTCACATTTTTTTTTTCGGAGTTGTGGAAAAGAGCATAAAAAATATATATATATCAACTAAAACTCAAAACTCAAAACTCTTTTAAGGTCTCTTTGGTGCCTTAGTTCTTCAATTTCCATCTCCATCTAGAAACATCGTTACATGTCAATATGTCATTGATAGAACACAATGCACGTCTCCTATATCCAAATGAAAACCTGAAAGTACATTCATGGAATACCTGCTGAATTATCTTATCTTTTTCCTTTGTTTCCCCTTCCAAACCTGAACGATCATAGCTAATTCTTTGTGGGATCAAGGCTGCTTTGTAATTTGTTCCCATCTAAAATATTGTAACAAAGAATTTCCTTAAATGAACTACATAGAATATTGTAAGAAATGATTTCATATGGCACTCCCTGTTTCTGGCATGCATCAAATACAAAATGATGATATTTTCTATCAAGTTCATATTATACCCAAAGGTGTCCGAAAATTGTAAGCCTGAGTGAACTAAAAATAGAATTATCAGCAATGTGAATCTTGCCACTAATGGAAGTGCAACATGAGTGTAGAAACTTCAAATCCAGTGGGTGCTGGAAATTTACAAGTCCGCTCACATCACTTCATATAGAACTTTTCGAATGGGCTTGGTGCTCTTTAATGAGCATGACATCCTCACCATATTGATTAGCCCTAGAAGTTTCCAGCCAAAATTAACTTGAGACCCCTTATTTGCCCTTCTGAACCAAACCAATAATAGGGTAGTTATCTCTGAAGGTCTTCTCAACTGCACACTGAAGACCAACTCGAAATGTTTCCATATCTTCGCTGCCAACTCCACGTCAATAAATGAATGTTTTACCAATTCCACATCAGGGCTTGAACAACACCTACATTTTGAAGCCATGTTGTATCCACACAGAATTATTTCTCCATCCACAGGAATGCCTCAGTATAAAAGTTTCCACACAAAAACAGATAATTTGGATGACAGGAAATGTTGCCCAATGTTCTTAAAGAGATCCATCTCCTCTGTTTTTTTGGATAATGTAATATAAGCGAACCGAAATTAAAATAACCCATCCGGACTAGGCTTCCAGACACAAACATCATCAACAAGACTTCTCCCTTGAATTCTTCCTTCATATTAACCCCCAACCTCCTCCCTTAGGGGGGCTTCCAACACCTCAAAATCCCCCTCTTTAACTTCTAAAATAGAAGGCCATCTACCCTGCTCCGCCACCAACGAAGGTCTAGAAAATGCCAAAGTAAAATTCCAATTTTCATCAAAGAAACTAGTAAGTCCTCCCCCAATTCTCCAAAACGTATTCCTCAAAAGAATATTTCTCACTTTCAGGAGCACTTTCATCATAGAGGAGGAACCATTTTTTTCTCTTTGCCTACTCAATGGCACTCCTCTTTGCAAGTATTTCTTTCTCAAAAAATCGGCCCATAAAGAATTAGAATTAACCAAATTTCATAGAGCTTTAATTCTATATGCCTTTACGACTGCTGCAAAATTCCGAACTCCTAGTCCTCCTTCCCCCACTGGTCTGCAAATGGTTTCTCGGGAAATCCATTTCTTTTCATTCTGCCTTCGCAATCACCCCTGAAGAAATTCGTCAGTGTCTTTTTAATACTGTCTAGAACCTTCTTCGGAACACACATAACACTTGGGATATGGACTAGGATTGAACTAAGCACATGCTTAATGAGAACCAATCTTCCTCCCAGAGAAAGCAATTTTTCCTTCCAACCCTCCATTCATTTCCGAATCTTGCCCATCAATTCTTCATAGAAACTCACCCTATTCCTCCCTTGGTAAACTGAAGCTCCCAAGTAGTTCCTGAGAGAATCTTTATATTGAAACCTGTGTAAATTTT
Organism: Berberis vulgaris; assembly: GCA_963556465.1. Taxonomy (NCBI): domain Eukaryota; kingdom Viridiplantae; phylum Streptophyta; class Magnoliopsida; order Ranunculales; family Berberidaceae; genus Berberis; species Berberis vulgaris. The sequence continues at coordinate 81,104,182 of OY747132.1, read as the reverse complement.
TAATGCCACTATCCTTTCTGCCTCTGCCTTCTCCTTTACCATGAAAGAGCTTTTGTTGGCATTGATTTTTTGTCTTGACGCCTACTATAATTTTCCAAGAACTTCACACATCCCGATACTGAGGTCTTCTTACCATTAAGAAAAATCAAAGTGTCATCAACATACAACAAATGAGTAATCAGATTGCAATACCTTGGGGTATAATAGTACCCAATCTCTCCTTTCTGAAAAGCTCTATAATAGTACCCAATCTCTCCTTTCTGAAAAGCCCTTTTGAGACCCCTATTCAAAATTTCCGTCGCAATGATAAACAGTAATGGGGAAGGGGGTCTCCTTGACGCAAACCTCTTGAAGATTTAAAATAACCCTTGTATCTCCCTTGCAACAACACAGAAAATCCACAATTTGTAATGCAATTAGAAATGACATGGAAAACTCAGTTAGAAAATCCAAATCTTCTAAGGACTGCAAACAAGAAAACCCATTCAAGCCGGTCATACGCCTCAATATTCAGGACTACATTCCCACCAAAAGCTTTCTTCCCAATATCCCGGACCATTTCTTGTGTCGGGCCAATAATATCTACAATTGCTCTACCTCTAACAAAATCACCTTGCTCTTGGGCAATAATATATGGGAGAAGAACTGTCAATCTGCTGCATAATAATTTACTACAAATCTTATAAACAACATTACACAAGCTAATATAGGTTTGAAATTCGAAAAGGACCACGGCTGCTCCGTTTTGGGAATTAGGGAAATAAAATTTGTCGAAAAGGCTGCAGGTAACGCCTCCCCCTCAAAAACATGTATGGTCGTTTCCAATAAATATTTACCCACCTCATCCCAATATGATTGGAAAAAACCTGAAGTGAATCCATCTGAACCCGGTGTACTATTTTTGGGAATACCTAAAGTGGCCTGCTTCACTTCTTCTAAAAATGGATGCCTGACCAAATCCTCACAATTCACACTGGTTTGAACTGCTGGAATATAAGCAAGAAGGTTCTGATCCATAACCTGACTTCTCTGCGTAGAAAGAAGATATTTAAAAAAATTGTTTGCTTCCTTAAAAATCTCTCCCGGATCAGAAATATCCTATCACGAAGGCAATGTAATTTTCGCAATAGTTCTCCTTTTCTAATTAGATTTTACAGAGGCAAAAAAGAGCTTAGTACAAGCATCTCCTTCCTTTAAATTTTCTCCCCTGATTTCTACATCCAATATAATTCCTCTTGTTTCAATGTAAGTCTATATTCCGCATGATACCTGTTTAGATTAGAACTGACATTTGTATCCCAATAAGCATTGGTATTCCACCCATTACTTCCATTATTCTCCCAGCTCGATAACATAGTAGATTCCCATTGTTGATGGTGATCCCTTTCTTCAATGTCTTCTTTGAATGGGGAGAAAACAATTGTGGCAGATAACAACTGCCAGAAACGAGTAATAAAATACACAATTTCAGCAGATAACTAACATTTATGGCGGATGAAGTGTCTGCCACTATTATGGCAGGAGTATTTCTGGAGGATGACGTGTCCGTCAGAAAAGAAAGCTGCCAGAATTTCCCAATTGTGGCAGATTTAGGCGCCACGTGTTATTATTTATGGCGGAAAGTGATATCCACTAGTAATGACAATAAATCCACAACAGTAATTCGCCAGAAATGAACCCTTTTGTGGTAGTGAAGTCTAGCCCAGGTCATGTGCTCACCCTGCTGATTGTTACACCAGATGAAATGGGGCCAACAAAGCTAATATTTGAAAAAACACAAGCCGAGATGCATTCTCTAAAATTCGAGATTGTCCCAGTGACTGGTTCACGATGTCCTAATTTTCTTCCCCATTCATGATAACATTAAAATCGTCACCCATTAACCAAGGTTCAGACAAGCCCATTGCACATTGTTCCATCTCAGCCCACAAAATACGACGTTTCAAAATGGAACACTTGTCATATACGAAAGAAACAAAGAAAGATTTGTTATCTACGAGCAATCCTACTTGGCAATGAATGATCTGATCTGGTGCATTGAGGACCTCTGCCTATAGTTCATTAGACGAAAAAAGCCAAATATTGTCACCCATCAATCCATTAGATTCAAAAAGCGGTAGCTAAATCTTACCTCCCACTTTCATATGCCTATTGGAATCGATCAACGGCTCTGCAACTGCTAGTAATTTAACATTATCTTCTTGAACTAGTTTTTTAATCCTCCGTGCGTAGCTCTATTCCCCACTCCCCTGGCATTGCAATACATCCTCCGCTCCCCAAAGGAAACGTTATACTTTCTACCGCTCTTCTTTTTTAATTTTTAATCCTCTAATTTGTACCCAGCATCAGTTTTAGAGGCATTCATTTTATCACTACCAACCTCATTGTCGGACTGAGTCTCCCTCGTTTGGATACATACATTCTGTGGCATGTTCCCATCTGTTAACAAATCAATTGGTTCATAAACTTCTTTGGCATTGTCATTCTGAAACCTTTCTTTGCACCTCGTATCAAACCCTTGATCTTCTTTGTTTTCGACTGCTCTATTCATGTCACTAGACCCCTGCTTTCCTGCCCTTTCTGATCTAGCTGACTCTACCATAGTATCGCTGCTCTGTTGATCACCTTAAATGAACCTTTATCGCCTGCAACTCCAACTCTGCTAACTGATCCAAACTTGACATGGAGGAGCTCAAATCAGCATCCAAATTATCAATTGCTTACCAGGCATGAATGTAGGACCTTTGGCAGCCGATGCCACCGCTGCCATTAGAGCAGGTAGCTAACCTATTATGTACAGCCCAGATCGCGAGATTCAGGAAATCGTACGTTGGATAAGATTTTTCCGAAAACTGGACCAAAATAACCTTGAATTGCCCATATCGCCCCCAAGCAGAGTGATTTGCCTCTCTATCTAGCTTATGTAAAAACAATAATAACACACACTTTTCATGGAGCTTTAAACATGAAGCTTTCAACAGGAGCTATTGTCAGTCCACAACTCTACGTCAGGACATTTATGAAATATTTACCTGGTTATAATTAAGTATAAATTATTAGTGATAACTACAGAGATTAATAGTACTATATATGCTCAACTATTACAAGGTTCGTGGCATGTGATATGTATGGTAAACTCAGAGGATTAGACATAAATACTGACTACCTATTGTTTTGGTTTATGACACATGTCCAGCAATTAAAGTCAAATAAAACTTAACTATTTTTTAGGGATACGATGAGTGAAGTAGAAAAACAGGAAAAATTATTTCAGTTTTTCCTAAGTGCACTGGTAAAGTGCCTGGTAACTTGCCTGGTGGCTACTAGGCACCGAAGGATTTTCTCGAGATATGTGATAACACTTATCTCGTTGCAATCCTATGGTGCCTGATAGCACCAGGCAAGTTACCAGTGCACTGTAGTATTACTCAAATTATTTTGTTCCTTTGCGGTCATTATCCAATAAGATTATGACATGTAGCATACTACCACCGGGTTGTGGATAATAAGTCCCAATTCACATACAACAAACCGAAAAACAACTCACGGCAACTTAGACACCTTTAAGAAGAGTTTTTTTTTTTTTTTTTGAAAGGCAAGCGTGCCACCGGTGGGTATAGAATCCAAGACGTGGGGGTTAAACCACCACAGCCTTAACCATCCAACCAGACTACCATTGGCTAGAAGAGTTAATAATCAGAGCTTTTGAAAACCCTAGTGGTTTTAAATTATCAATTGCTCCATCCATTCTTGATGTACCCGGCTGCAACAGCAACAGCAACCACAATTCACAAAATCACACTTGAGAAAACATAACACAATGGGGGAAACAAAAAAAAATCACAAACAATGCAGCAAAGAAGGTTGTCAAATCAGACCTTCTTGGACCTTCACCTTCCCCTTTGAGCCATTTTGCCAAACGATCCTCTGCTTTGAAGCTAAAGTTGTGAAGAAACTCAAAACCCGCACTGAACAGAGCCAAAAAATTGAAAAAGAAAAACACCTCTTACTTCATTACTATTTAAAACACTTGAACTAAACAAAATCCAGATTTTGACCCGCACGAAAGATGTAACGATATGGGCACCGTCTTGTAGAGAGGCTCGGTTTTACCAAATCCCCAAGTTTAAATTGAAGAAACAAGACAGTAAATAAGCAACAAAAACCCAGTTGTCGAACCTAAAAACAGCAAAAACCCAGAATAAATAAGCAAAACCCATTTCAAATACAAACTAAACAGAGGGTGGGAGAGAAAAACCCAACACAGTAAGATCTTCAAACAATGGGTTTATAATTGCAAATGGAAACCAAAGACAACTAGCTCCAGCAGAAATTTGTCATGCTACGACAAATCAAATCTATGGTCGAAACCAAAGGTTAAAGCATCAACTACCACAAGCCACCATACCAGAACATGTACCAAGCAAATTAGGAAAAATCCACACATCAAGCGAATCAAAATAGTAAAGTTAACACATTTCTAACACAAAATACGAACTCATTCTCAAACATGCCTTAAAAACACAAAATGGATGGGCCAACCTGAACCCATTTCCAAATAATCCTCATTTATCAAGAAATTAGATAAATTACCCTCTATCTCCTTTATTATTTTGTGATTGCAACTGAGGTTCTTAACAGGGTCTCACACAATGTTCTATAATGAAGAAATTGGTTTTTTTATACTTCAGAGTTTGTGTGCTAATTACTCATCTTTTATATGCAGATGGTTCATTAATTTTCCTGAATGATCGAAATTAATCAATGTTGGGAATTTTAAAATTTCTTCAGAGGTACTGTGTTACTTCAAGTGAAAAGGTAAATGCAGGTAGGAGTCCTTTCCTGATTGATAATAAATCCCCGAGTGGAAAAATTATTCTGTTAAAACAGTGGACATGTCTCCAATACCAGGCTTCCTCAATGAAATATTTGGGGGTACTATTTACAAGGGAAAGTGTCACATTATTTTCTTTGACGCTTTAGTGGAAAAGTTCGCAAGAATGTTCAAGGTTGGAAAACTCGTCTATTATCACTTGGAGGTCGACTGTTTTGATTAGGCAAGTTTTGTTCTCCATGTCAACTGGTTTTGATTAGGCACGTTTTGTTCTCCATGTCGGTATATACTTTGGCAGCAACTTGTATACCTGTTAAGGTAGTGGAATCAATTTAGAGCATCATTTCGGAATTTTTTTTGAGGGTACCGTAAGGGGAGGCATAATCGCAAATTGATAGGTTGGAAACGTCTCAGTGTGCCACCAGATGAAGGTGGTTTGGGCGTTAGGGAGCTGAAAAACATTATCAAGGCGTTTAGGGTCAAGGCTTTATGGAACCTGGTGAACACGAACTCTCTTTAGGCGGTTTACATGAGACGTAGGTATCTCAAAAGAGATATCCCTTTTCTGAAACAGGTTTGTAAAGTCAGTATACCTCCGTTTATTAGGGAGCTCTTTTATTTTGGTTTTATGTTGATTAAATTCTCCACAGATAATTGGTTGTGGGTATGTGAGTTTTTTCAATGAAAGCTGGGATGCCAATGAAATCTTTGAACAGATGGGATGGGCTGCAGCTGGGAATTGGTGGCATTTTCTCCATGACATGAAAGAGAGAATTTTGTATCTTTAGGTCTGGTGTTGCAAAGGAAGGCACAGTTGTTGCCTATAGCTAGGCTCAAAAGGGAAGGACATGGGCTAGACACCAGGATATGGTTGCCGGAAAATGATGGGAATTTCAGTATAAAATCAGCGGTTGAGATATTACTTAGAAGAGGAGAATATGATAAGAGCCCTTCTAGGGGGCAAAGCCCAGAGCACGAGGTGGGCGCAAGGCCCGCCCACCACCATCCATCATCCTAGAGATGGAGGCGGCGAGGATATTAAGTGGAATATTGTAGTCTTTGGGCATGGTTTGGTTAACCCTATAAGGTCAGTCATGTAGCATTCGGGCATGAATTAATAAATAAATAAAAATGGTCAACGATCCAATTTTATTTATTTTTTTAAAGTTCATCTCTAGGATGATGGATGGTGGTGGGCAGGCCTTGCGCCCACCTCACACTCTGGGCCTCGTCCCTAGAATCAAGGATATGATCAACTTCGATCAGTCTAGTGAGTCAGACATTGACATCAGGAATGCGTCAGGACGTGCTGTCACGTACGTGATTCAGGGGAGAGAGTGAGTAAATAAAAAACAAAACCATTTTTTTTAAATTGGATCGTTGACTCTTTTTATTTACTCACTGACTTTATAGGGTTAATCAAACCAGGCCCAAAGGCTACAATATTTTGCTTAATATCCTCGCCGCCTCCATCTCGCATGGTAACTTGCTTTCACTCCGGTCCATCGCCCCCTTCTTGCATGAAGACTTGCTTTCGCTTTGCGACGATGTAGTCTATCTAAGATCTAAGTAGCTGCATTCAATACCCGAAGGCCTTATCAAGGACGGAGCACATGTGTTCCTAATAATCGAGCGAAAACTCACAAAATTTTAACTGATGAGTCTCGAACCCGCGACCTCTAATAAAGAGAATTGATGTCCGACCAACTGAGCTAAAGTTGGTGCACAAAACAAAACCAAATTGCTCTCTGTTAAAAACACACAACATAAGCAACTAAACGACAAACCCCTCTCTTCTCTCTCTTTTAGCTGAAAATTACTACTATCTGTTTCTTCTCTTCTACCTCTCTCACACTCTAACATAGTCTCTGTAACACCCCTACTTTTTCAATAACAATAAATAATTTATGTTTCTAAAATTCAATTGAAATTTGTGTTTTAAAATCTTCTTTTGTTTGACAACTCGTATTTTTCGAAATTCAGTTAACTGTCTTACCATCCGAATCTCGGGACGAGATTCCATTTAACGTGTGTATAATGTAACACCCCTTAATTTCATAAAACTAATTTATTTTATTTTGAATTAAATAAAATAGGGTTACATTTAATTGAATGTGAATTTCGAAATTTAGGGCTTTATTTGGTGAGTTTAGAAGGTGGGTGTTTTCAAAAGTCCAGTGGAGGCGAATAACCACCCACCCTATAAAGAGGAAGAAAACCTATTTTTCTTTTCCTTTCCTCTTTTTCTCCTTCTCCTTCCCTTCCTTGTGTTTTATTCTCGATGGCGGCGATGGGAATGGTGGTGTTCTTGGTCTGCTTGGTAGCAGGGAGACAATCGAAAGAGGAGGAGGTGGTGCTTCTCGTCTTCTTCACCTTTCGCAGAGCGAATGACAGGGAGAAGGATGGTGATGATACTGGCTGGCTGATCGAGGGCGAGGTTTGGAAGGAGGAGGCGAAGTCGAAGCAGAAGAAGAGATGAAACACGTATACTCGGTTTGGGCGATCCCACTAGAAGACGTGAGAGAGAGGTTGAATAAATTGATGGAGGGTCTTCGATCTGAGTTTGGAGGTCCAGAGTTCGAACCCCACATCACTGTTGTTGGGGCCATTAAACTAACCGAGTCAAACGTTCTTCACCAATTCAGATCCGTTTGTGAGTCTCTCAAATCCTCCTCCTACACTGCTTCTGTGAATGCGGTTTCTACAGGGACCAATGGAGAGTCCCCAAACGAGGGCGAGAGAGGAGGAGACGGACGGATCCAGTCTGCATGACAGCGATTTGGATTCAGTTGTTAATAGCCCAGGCAGCAGCGTGATGGGGGCGAATGATTCGAGGAAAGATCGCCTGGGGAGTAGTTGTGGAAGTAGCAGTTACATAAGCAGCAGTAGCGGTTGCTATTCGGGTAATTTCAGTGAGGAAGATGAAGAAGATGGGTGTTTGGATGATTGGGAGAAATCATAGGCGGCGGGATGATGAGACGATTGCGTTGGCTGCGCAATCCTTTGCGATTTGCAATCTCAGTGAGTTTTCTTCATTCGTTCTCTTTTACTGTGAGTTTCTCTTTCGTTGTCTAAAGATTGAAACCCCATCAGTTCGTTATGTCTATATATCTATTATGTTGCCTGTTTAGAAATTGCTTGTTCACTATTTGAATTGGATATGGTCCTACAGGTCTTTCATTCAAGCAACTTGAATGATAAATCGAATGTCCAATTAATTATTGGTTTTATCTGTGTTAAGTAATTATTAGTTTATTTGTGTCTGATGTGAATTTTGGTTCATTTTGTTTTTGTAGAAATATTGATTGCATTTAGGACAAATATTGCCTTGAAATCTTAGATTGACTGCAACCATGAGATACTATCTTATAGTCTCTGCTAGGATAGGTACTGGTGAAGTGACTCTAGCCTTGATTGAACCCGAAAGGAAACCAGAGCCTCATATAAGAAAATTTTGGAGCTACTTTCGATAAAAGACTAGGGAAGTTGTATAAAACTGAATGGTTGCATGATGAAAGATACCTTTGTGAGTAGGTAGGTTATAATAGAGTAAAATATTTGAGGCTATGTAGTCCTTGGCACCAGGCTGGGCGAGGCGATGAGCCTGTCCTGTCCTGGGCTGAATTTTATTTAGTTCTCATGAAGACTGATTGTGTAGCTGCAGAATAGCCAAGGCTGTCAGTCCTGTGCTGCATGTTCAGGTAGTAGAAGGGCTCATTGCATGGACAGAGCATCTTAGACTACCGTTGCGTTGCTCGAGTTATTGGGTGTTTGGTTAATTTAGTTGGTCAATGTAATTGATCTTACTAAATCCAAATGACATTTAGGATGTGTTTGATTGTTATGAAATCATTTCCTCTGCATATACTAGAAATGAAATTGATGAAACCACATTTCTAGAAATAAATAGTAGAAACAATATATACTTATTTGATAAATATAGATTGTTGTTATACATGGACAGTCAGTGGGTGTCTATTCCCTTGGTTGATTTATGTGATGGCAGCATGTGTGGAAGTAACCTATTTGACGTTGTATTAGGGAGAGAAAGAGGTTGATGATGGGAAACATTGAAGGATTAAATTGAATCCATACTGTTGTGAAGAATTTTCTTGTTAACATTGGAAGAGGGATTATCTTAGGGCTGGTCATTTTAATTGGTGTATACTGTATGTATATTGCTTGTATGGAAATGACGGGTTTCATTTCAGGTAATCCATTATGAGATTTTACGCATGTTTGAGAATGAGGTTGTCTTATTTGTGGTGTTTTGTGTCGCAAACGCGTGATCCTCACTATTTTTAATCTGTTGATGTGTGAGTTTTACCTAGCTTGCTGAGTTCATATTTTGGGGTATTTGCATGATTCTATGAATTTGCATTTGTGTGTATGACTTAAATTTGGTTGTTATGCAAATTGCATTGCTAAAAAGAAATTTATTTATGGTATTAAATGGGCCTTGATTCCCCGTGTTGATACATAAAGTTTATATATGAGAAATGTAGATTGCCCTAGAACAATGGGAGGATATCCTAATAAGATTGATTATGGTTTGGTAATGTGCCAAAAATGCTATGTTTTTCCCCAAAAATGTGGGTGGATAGATGGTGAATCAATTTATGTTTGACAAAATATCATTGTGGAGGAATTCTGAATTATCAAAAATAAATGATATTGGTAAACCTTGATTTCTGAAAATATAAACCACTTGGACTTGTATCACTTAGAACTACCACACCTCTTTTGTTTATTATTTTCCCTCTCTTACTAGAGAAACTAAATGACCAGTGGGTCGTCTTGCGGAGTTGGGGCACCCATTTCTTACTAGAGAAACTAAAATAACCTTCGGGTTAGTCTTGCGGAAATGAGGTGAATTGTTATGCCTAAAATAGGCTTTGATATTTATCCGTCAAAAATGTGACGTGAGTTATGCGCATTGATAGCCCAAGGGTGGCTTTTGGTAATCATATAGTTAGGAGTATCCGCGATGCATGCATGTATGTGATGTCCCCACTTAGGCATGGATGATAGAGTAGTCCTCCTTTATATGAGAGAGGCATACGGGCATATATGTTCGGCATGGAGGTGGTGCGAATGTGGTATCGTCTAAGTGATCAATCTGTTAAAAGATGAAACAAATTCAAATAAAAATGAATAAACTACGTTTATATTATTTCTAACCATTTGTATGCAGGATGGCAAGTCCACTAATGTTTCTGCAGGTTAGACTTGCCATAGTCGACTCCCATAGGGTAAGTATAAGTAAATGCATTTATACTTAATTGGGATGATGATATGATGGCCTCGATGAGGAACTAAATTCTTGAAACTGTGTTTTCTTGCATCACACTTTTGCCTCGTTGAGGAACTACATGTTGGTGTGTTTGTGTGTTGTTTGTGTTTAGCTTGATGTTTGTCACGTGCGATTTTATTGATTTTGGGATGAAGATTACTCACACCAGCTTTATTGCTGACCCAAGTGAGCTTTTGCTTCTTGGGTACATTCCTTTGGAAATGTAGCCGATTAGCTTTTCAGGTTTAGAGACTTTTGAGCAGCGTTACGGGAGTTCCGTTAGTGGGGCTAGCGACCGTCAGAATTTCCTGATTAGAGTTTTGTTAAAAAATTTAGTTTGTTCCTATTTTTCTAAACTATATTTTTGTCATTGCTGCTAAATGTTTCTGTTGTTATTGAATTTCACGTCCCAAATTTTGAAAAAACGGATTATCCTACGTAGATTTTAGAATTTCGTTTTTCTCAAAAATCGGAGTGTGACGGTCTCTATATATCCCTCTTTGGTCTCTCTCCCTCTCCTTGTGTTTCGCTTTCCACTTTCCACTTTCCAAGTCTCCACTAAAACATATATGTTCATAACCTTCTCTACTTCTCTGTTATTCTCTCTTTCTCAACCAAACAATGGAAGAAGTAGAACAATCAAACACTAACAAGAAATACAATTCTAAAGCAAGGTTTACTAGAGGAATGTCTGATAACAATCATCAGTATCAACAACATCATCATCAGCACCATCTCCACCACCATCAGCATCAACTGCTGCTACGAAATGGGTTCTTTTCCCAGAACCAATATCAAGCTTACCCAGCTCTACTTCCTGTGCCTTTTCTTCCTCCATTGTTGCCTCTACAACTACCTTGGACTCCTCCTCCCTTCCCTCAGAACCAGAGCTATAGGTCAAATACCCATTTCCAGAAATCTCCATGGAAGCAAAAGAAGCCTCCTTGTGCCTCTTCTTCAGATACCCAGATCCCAGTTCTCACTGATTCACCAGGTAAGCTCACAATTTTCGATACCCACTTCTCTGATTTGCCATATTTACCTTTTGCAAGTGTGTTTTAGGATTCACTTAAGCTGTTGTACAGAGATTATTGATTCATTGAGCAAACCCAATAATTACTCTTTTTGTGTAAAGCAACAATCTTGAACCTTTTGAAGATAGACCCAATGCAAATTGATTAAAAATGTCTTTTAATATTACAGTTCTTTGATAGAGAAAATTAGTAACCCTTTTTTATGGAACCATGAGTGCGACAGCATATCCTGGCGTCAATGCCTGGCTCTCTAGACTGATTGGATAAGCTTTGGAAGCTCCTTTGGCACCCCCTTTTGCCAACAAAAAATTTGATCATGGTGTGGAAATTAATAAAGAGAGCCTTGCCAGCGGATGGTGACCTCAAACGTATTGGGTTCCATTTAGCATCTAAATGTAGTTGTTGTTCGTGTCTTCGAATGGAAACTATGAAACATATCTTTTTTGAAGGAGAGTCGGTTGCCAGGGTGTGATCACACTTCGAGCCCATTTTTTATATACAAATTTTTAGACAGATAGAAGTTACACTATGTTGGTAGAATGGTTTAGAAGGACTAGTAGATCCTCTCAGGTTGGGATGCTTTTCAATTTTACTCCTTTGTTTATTCTATGGGAAATATAGATCCAAAGAAATAAGAAGCTTTATGAGGACAAGGAATGGTCTTCCAACTATGTGATTGTCAAGGTTAATTACTGTATTCAGCTGGCATCTTATGTCTTCCAACCCAAGTGCAAAAGTGTTGATTTAATTCTGCTTCATAGTTTGGGAATGCGAGTGATTTCAGTCCCGAAGACTCCGTCTATGGCTGTTTATTGGAACTTTTCAGAGGCTGGTTTTTACGCTTTGAAAACCGATGGATCTGCAATGATAATAAGGCTGCGGGTTGTTTGGTTATTAGAGATAGTACAGGGGTAGTCATTGTGGAAAAGAAAGTGTTTTTTAGTATGGGTCCGAACAATTTAGCAGAGTCTGCAACACTTTTGGAAGGACTGAAATTCCGTGGTGTTCAGGGGATAAGAAAATGTGCTATTCAGGCTGATTCAATGTTGGTGAAACAATGATTTTATCGGGAAATCAAGATCCTTTGGCATCTCCAAAACTGGTGGAATGAAATAGGTGCCATTACTGGATCTTTGGACTGTTTCTGCAGGCATATATACAGGGAAACCAACTCGGTTGCGGATGCTTTAACGAGGTTGGCACAAGACAAAGAAATAGACAGGATCTTTGACAGACATAATTTGCCAACTAGGCCGAAGAACCTGGCGAGATTTGACTGGAATAGGATGGCGTATATGAGACGATGATACGTGATTTAATGGGAATTCTGGAGCTCACAGGTTTATTACTTACAGCAGATGGGGGCAGAGTATGCAATTGGAAATACTTAGTTCTGGCAGCATTTTTAGTCATTGTTGGAGGCAGCGAGGTGGTCAAGTGATCTCAGACAATTGCAGCAATCCAAATTTATCAGCAGGATGATTGGAAGCGATTTTGATCTGTTTTATGCTCTGTTTCTGTCGATTAGGGGCAGAATTTCGGGCTCTGTTTCTGTTGTATGCTTTGTTTCTGTTTCCGTTGATCAGAGGCAGAACTTTGAAGGAAATTTAGGTGGGTTTGGCTAGAGATCAAATAGCATCGGCAGATGTTTTTGCAGCTATATTGTTTGTTAAAGAATAGAAGTCTACCTATGTTATACATTACAGATGTTTCTGACTTTTCTAACCTATTCTGTAATATTTTCCTATTTTATAACATAGGTAGATTTTTATTCTGTAACACTTTCCTATTTTGTAACATAGGTAAACTTCTATTATTTAACATTGTCGGTAAACGGTTTATGTTCATGGCAGTTGATGTTGCAAGATTGAGTTGGCGTAGGGAAGCTCTGGGCGGCTATGCAGAGCGTTTACGAGGTTGTTCGTCAGGTTGTTTACGAGGTTGTTCGTCAGGTTGTTGGCGGTGCTTACAAAATTTGGCTTTAATGGTAGATTTCGTCATATCATTTTCAACTGCATCGCTTCTTGTGGCTTTTTAGTACTGCTTCAAGGAGCATACAAAGGATTTTTTCGATCTACCAGGGGTTTAAGGCAAGGCGATCCTCTGTCTCCATTCTTATTTATTATTGCCTCTGAAGTGCTGAGTATGGGTCTAAAAGAGGCTTTTGATAGTGATAAAATTGGCTACTTTTATACTCCCAGGGCATGCAGTCCGATCTCACATCTTCTTTATGCAGATGATACTCTCATTTTCTTAAATGGCAGAAAGTCTTCTATTCTGGGATGCATGGAGTTTTTGAACCGTTATTGTCAGTCTTCGGGACAGAAAATTAATGCAAGCAAAAGCTCTTTTATTTTGAATGACAAGGCGGTTGCAGAGAAAATTGTAGGTTTCAAAACCTACACAGGATTTCAGTTTCGAGCTGCTCCTTTGAAATACTTGGGAGGGCCAGTTTTTCAAGGAAGAGTTAAAATTTCATATTTTGAAGATTTGATTGCCAAAATTCAATCGCGGATTCAGGGATGGAAAGCGAAATTGTTATCCCCAGGAGGCCGTTTAATATTGATTAAACATGTTCTGAGCTCTATTCCAATTTTTATTCTCAGTACCATGTGTGTTCCTATGAAAGTTTTATCCCGGATTAATAGTTTGTTGGCAGCTTTTTTCTGGGGGGATTGTGAAGGAAGACTGAAGAAAAAATGGGTATCATGGTCTAATATTTGTTTCCCACAGAATGAAGAAGGTCTGGGTGTCAGAGACTTGTTGGTGGTGATGAGGGCTTTTCGCCTCAAGGCACTTTGGAGACTACTTACTTCGGACTCCCTTTGGGCTACTTTCATGAGAAGCAAATACTGGGTGAATGGGGTGGCCTTGAATGGTCAGTTGGTGAAAATTGGGTCCTCGCCTTTTTTCAAAGAAATCATGTTTGGCAAATCCCTTATTCTGAGCAATTCGCTTTGGCGCGTTGGTAAGGGAAATATCAGTTTTTTTGAGGAAAATTGGAATACGGTAGCATCCTTCAGAAGATCGGAGGCAATGGTTGATCAAGGTGTGTGGCCTTCGGTACACGAGGTGATTTCATCCAATTTTGAATTGGTTAACCCAGAGCTCAGACATCTAGCAAGGAGAAGTTTTGCTGATAGATTATATGGCGAGGAAGATGGAGAAGATGAATGTATACGGGTTCCGAATCAAAATGGGATTTTTTTTCTTCAGTCGGCTTATGAAATACTACGCCGAAAAGGTACAGTAAATGACCTCCATCGAATGATTTGGCATGACATTCTTCCTTCTAGAATTTCAGTTTTGGTGTGGAAATTACTCCGTATAGGGGTACCAGTGGATGGGGAGCTGTATAGATGCGGTTTTAGTCTGGCTTCTAAATGTAGATGTTGCAACACACCACAGCGAGAATCTCTGAATCATTTGTTTTTTGATGGTGAACTGGCGATGAAGGTTTGGCGCCATTTTGAGTTGATTTTTGATGTGCATATCAGAAAACCGACAGAAATATCCACGATCCTTATCATTTGGTTCAGGAGAGCCAAAATGAGCACACAAACAGGTGTGTTATTCCTTCTCACTCCCATGTTCATTTTATGGAAAATATGGAAACAGCGGTGCAAATGTGTATATGAAAATGCTGCCCCTAATCCTGCTTTTGTGATTTTGAATATTCGGCGTAATCTACACTTAGCAAACAATTTTATAACTCCTAAGCAAGTCAGTTGGCATAAGGATCCATTATGGGCTTTGGGGATACAAGAGATTCCAGTTTTGAGAAAGCTAAGTAGATTTGTTTTCTGGCATCCCCCTCCGCCAGATTTTGTCGCTCTCAATGTCGATGGGTCCTCCCGTAAGAACATGGCTGCGGGAGGTGTGATCATTAGAGACTCTAGGGGTGTTTGTGTTGTGGGAAAGCAAACATTTTTTGGTGCAGGCTCAAATAATAAAGCGAAAATTTTGGCTCTAGCTGAAGGCCTCCGCCTTTGTCTCTCATTGGATTTTAAACAAGTGGCTGTTCAGACGGATTCGGCAATTGTTTGTGGATGGTTTAAGGGCAATTTCAAGATACCGTGGCATTTGGAGAATATTTTGAAAGAAATCAAATTTTTGGCGGCACAAATGACTTTAGATTGTTCCCATATTTATAGAGTACCCCCTGTTTTTCAGAGCAAGGAGAGGTTCCGGACTGGAAGGACTGGGCGGTCTGGGTTCTGGTTGCTGCAGACTGTGTTGCGGTCAGGACTGTTGGTAAGGCAGTGGCGCGATGGAGGCTGCTGGGCGCTGTTGCGTAGCAGTGCGGGTGCTGAGATGCTGCGTTGCAGTGGCCTGCTTGTGTTGGGCTGGCGTGAAGTGCTGGATTTGTTTTTCTGCTTTTCTGCTATGCTGAACACTTGCCTTGTGAGAATGGGTGCAATTGGTTTTGCTATGTATCAGCATGATGCAAGTTGCAAGTTTTGGTTGCAAGTCTGTTGGAGTTTTAAAGCTTTTGCAATTTGCACAATGCAAGTTGTGGATTTGGTCAAGTTGCAAATAGAAAAAAAAAAAAAAAAAAAAAAAATGCAAGTGGTTTATGTCTCTTTGGGTGATGTTGGCCTAGGCTATTGATTTTTATAGTTTTTATGATGTTTGTCCAATTGGATTTTTATTTCTCGGGTAAAGTCGTCATGTACCCCCGATAGTTTGTATAAGAATTTTTTTCCAAGTAATAAAGGTTTGGCATCTCATAGCTGCCCCTCCCCACTGGAGGTTATAATTATAAAAAAAAAAAAAAAATTGTTTTCTAAGTTTTAGTCAGTCTAGGTAGTAGGTTTGGTGTAATTATTGTGGTAAGTTTTAGTGATTCTCAAGTTTCGGGTAAAGTCGTCATGTACTCCCGACGAGTCACTGCACCACAAATCCTCATTACATACCAAAAATGTTATAACTGGATATGATACTATTAAATGACATGCTCTATGATAGCAGTTTTTGGAAAATGTTGTAACTCCTTTTATAGAGTTTAGAAAATGTTGTTATATAGGTTTTTATGTTGTTGTAACTCCTTTCATAGCATTTAAAAATGTTGTTACATAGTTTTCTACATGACACTTTAAAAATGCTATTGAAAATCTTTGCCATTTTTTTGCCCATTTGTTTTTAACTGTTGGTATCATTTGTAATGTTCTACGTGTTATTAAAAATGCAACAGTAAATAGAATCCAACCATACAAGAAAATCTCATTTCTTGATAATCATACTAATTCAATATATGGTAGAAACATAAGTACAATGCAAAACAAAATAAATGATATTAGTTCTTGCATAACATGTAAACATAGTATAAAAGTCATTTCTTCAAAGTAAATGGAATCACCTTTCCCGTCACTTTCTTCTTCCACATCTTCATATTCCTCGTCATCACATGTCATATAAAGACAGAGGTATATCAAAACTATTGCAAGACAAAGGCATCACATGCAATATATATTCACAAGGCCAAATTCAAAGCTATAACCAATGAAAATTTCAAAGCTAATAAATGAGTTAACCAATATACAAAATGTGACTGGTGATGGAAAATTAAAGACTTATGAGTATTTAAAAGATATTCAAACATCATTATTACAACTTTACCAGGCAGATTGTAATTTAAGATAATAAGAAGTTTAGTTGTAACAAAAAGAGGCTTACAACCACCTAAGTAACTAAGCTCACATTGATAAAACATCAACATTTGGTCTATCCTATTCACTTTTGAAACAAACAAACACAAAAAACTCTATTTTTAATCCCTTGGAAGAACTCTAGATTTTAATTCTCTTGTTCCTTTTTAATAAGATGCACAAAAACAGAATCCCAATCTATAGGAACTCCAAAATGGCTAGATACTACGATTTCTTTTGTACAGATGACTTCATTACGATTAAAAAAAAAAGATTCACATAAAATAAAGGTAGCACTGATAATTACTTCATTATTTGGTCTGAGTACGAGGGTGTTTGTCATATCTAATATATACTTCTTTCATAGATCTGAAATATTCATATCAACATACACCTCAAAACTGAAGTGAGTGTGTTACTGAATAAAGAAAATAAACAACAATCATATTAGAGAAGAAAGGAAATAAACAACAATATCTTACAGAAGAAAGAAAATAAAGTCACAACCAGAATAGCCTAGCATAATATCTACCAGGATATCCTAGCATAATATTTGTCAGAATATTCTTCTATTTTAGGTTTATATTATTTGATACGATTTGGATTTGTTTCTAAATGTACTTTTGAGTTTTATTATATAAACTCATCTTGGGTTTCTTTTAAGGAATCACCAAATCAATAGAGTTATTCTTATTGTTCTAAATTTAACATGGTATCAGAGCAAATTTTTTTGGTGACCTGAGACTCCGGGATTCAAGCTCTTCCCAGCCTTTGATGACTATGTACCTTGATCGTAAATGCAAGAGGCATGGAAGGGAGGACAGCAGCAGGAACGGCCTCAAGAACAACAAGTTCAACCAAATCACAAACATTTCTCACCCACGCCTTCCTTGTTTTCAATCGGAAAATCCCTTTATCAAAACCCCATCAATTAGCTTAAGTTCAAACTGTAGCAACTTCACGCAACCTGATCCTCCACCTTGACTCCGAGCACCAAGCACGAGAATAAATCACACAACAGCAAAAAAAAAATACTACCAGCACACATGTTGAGCAATTTTATCCAGAATTCGACAATCATGATGCCTCGAGTCAAACCATTAGCAGCTTCACTCGAGAGTCGTGATTTCTTCATACCAGAATTATCAGGATTGGATAGTCATGCTGACTCGAGTCGAACCATTAGCAGCTTCACTCGACAGTCATGATTTCTTCACCAAATTGGACTTCAAAGTTTCAAGCTGCACATTTTATCTACATCTATATGTCAAGTTAAGATACACCTCAAAACTGAAGTGAGTGGATGATGGAAGGATATAATCCTAGTTAAGAGCTTCCTACAAGGATAAGACCAACAAGGAGATTTGTTTACATATCGGTGACAATAACTTTATTAATACATGGGGAGTAAGAAGTTAAGATTATTCCTACCATGGTAAATATTTTTTGACAAAGCAATATAGTTCCTAAATATTTTTCGACATAACTTGAAATCCAAATAACATAACTTAAATCAACAATGAAAAATAAGTGATCAGTAATCAATTCAAGGTAGTCACCTTCTCCTCAGGTTCCTTTTCTTCAGTCTCATTCACAGCATTTTCCTTGTTGGTGTCAGCATTATCCTCTTCACCTGGCTTCTTATCCGGGGTCAAGTTCTTCTCAGTTGTGTTGTTCACTTCTTCGTTATCCCTATTGGAAAAGACAATGAGTAAAAAATTTTAAGATTTTCAAAGAAAGATGGTACAGTTGGTATTCTAAATGAGTGCAGACCAACCAAATCATAAGCAGAGAAAGGCTAAAAGAGATCACTTACAGAGCAACTTCATCTGTAGCAGATCCCCAGTTCCCACGACTAGAACCTTCACGCTTGAGTTCATTCCTGAATGCAAACCAATAACATGACATTAATAAAAATAGTAGGCCAGTACACCACAATATGATAATAAAGAAAAAGAAAAAACATTTACCTTCGTGCAGTCCCACTGCATTGTTCAAACATCCTCCTGGGTGTCACAACTATCTTCTTGCCTAGCCAAGTGAGGTTACCAAGTGTAAATTATGTAGAGTATTCCACATTGTTTTAGAGAGTTCTCTAAAACCTTCCATAAAATTCCATAGAGTTCCATAGAATTCTAGTCCTTAGATATTTCTAAGGAAATGTCTAGAAGTTCACTATAGACCGTTAGATCAAATTGATCACCACCGTCCATTGAGGAGGTGGAGTTGTATAAATAGGTTAAGGCCTCATTTGTTGTAGTCACCTCAGAGAATTCAAGCAATACAAGTTCTAGTTCTCTTAAGCTCTCTTGTGTGTTCTTAACTTTCTAGCTTTCCAAAAGTTTAAGTAAGTCTTTCGTGGACAAGGCTGACTAGTTTTCTTTGATAAATTGGGGTAAAGTTTGCTAGTGCCGCACGGGAAGTACTTGTGAAAAGAAAGCCCGTGACAGTTGGTATCAGAACAAGGCTTGGCAAGGGTGGTGAAATCATACACAAGAGAATGTCGTAAGAGGTCAACAACCCATCAATTGGCAACAACGACAAACGTGGGAAAGTCCGCAAAGACAAGTTGAAGGACATGATCGCTGCGATGGATGAAAGGTTGGCTAAGTTGTGTGCCACCATGTCCGACTTGAGGGAGAAAGTCGAAGACATAGACCAACGCATCGAGGGGGAAGCGTCCAATGGGGAGGACCAAGAGCTCTGGGAAGAGATGTAAGGAGCCTTGAACGCAGTAGTGGACATGGTGTCCAGAAAGATCGAGTCCCTTGAAGCCAAAATTGTTTCCAAAGATATGGAGATGCATGCTTACAGGGAAAGAGTTGAGAAGGTAGAAACTCAACTCAGTGTGTGTATGGCTGTGGTAGCCAATGGTGGGACTACACCAGAAACAATTACCCACAGAGTCGAAGCTCCCAAACCTAAGGCCTATGGTGGGGCAAGGAGTGCAAGGGAGATCGACAACTTCTTGTGGAACATGGAGCGCTACTTTGATGCGGTTGGCATAATAGATGAAGCATCAAAGGTACGTAGTGTCTCCTTATATTTAAATGATGTTGCTACAGTTTGGTGGCGCAGAAGGTCCGATGATGTCAAGAAACGATTGTGCACCATCGACACTTGGGAAGAATTCACGAAGGAACTCAATAGACAATTCTACCCGGAGGATGCCGAAAACGAAGCTAGGGCCAAGCTTCGTCGCCTTCAACATAAGGAAGGCCACATAAGGGAGTATGTGAAGGAATTCTCAGAGTTTCTCTTGGAGATTCCTGACATGGGAGAAAATGATGCTTTGTTTAGCTTCCTTGAAGGCCTAACAGGTTGGGCCAAGTTGGAATTGAAGAGGAGAGGTGTGCAAGACCTTGCAACGGCTATGGCTGCAGCCGAATCCTTGATTGAATTCAAGAGAAATGACTCATCCAAGGGGCAACGGAAAAGGCCGAGTAATGATGGCAAAGGTGGGGGAGACAAAGAGAAGTCCTCCAAGGAACACAAATAATCCAAAGACAAGGGGAATAAGAAAATAGATGGATCACCCAAGAAGATATCTTGCTTCTTATGTAGTGGACCTCATCGGGCATTCGAATGTCGCAATCGGGGGAAACTTGTCGCGCTTGTCATGGAGGAAGAAGCAAAAAAAGAAAGGAGGATCGCCTCAATGAATCTCCTAAGTGTCATTCAAGCTACGGTCGAGGAACAACCAGGTGGAAGAATGTACGTGGCGACCGAGATCGGAACAAGACTTTGAAAGCCATGGTGGATACTGGAGCCGACACAGTCTACATGGCCAAAGACCTTGCTGAAGAAATTGGTCTATCATATACTAAGGAGAAAAAATATATCAAGGGAGTCAATGCTAAAACTATCCCAATTGAAGGAATAGTTCGTGGCACCGATATTCGGCTTGGACAATGGCGAGGTAAAGTCAACATAACTATTGCTCCAATTGATGATCACAAGTTCTATTTGGGTATAGATTTCTTGGACATGGTGAAGGCTTTCCTGGTCCATATGCCAACACCATGTGCATCATGGAGAAGGGACAACCTTGTGTTGTGCTTGTGGTACGGGAGATAAGTAAGGAGAGAATGGTGTCCGCTCTCCAACTTTCTAAAGGAGTAAAGAGGAATGAGCCTACTTACTTGGCTACCCTCAAGGAAGACGAAGGTCCCATGGATGGAGGGGTGAATGCACCTAAGGCCGTCCAAGATGTTCTCAAGGAGCACAAGGATGTTATGCCTGCCGAGTTGCCTAAGAAGCTTCCACCAAGGAGAGAGATGGATCATGCTATTGAGTTAGAAGTTGGAGCAAAGCCACCCGCATTTGCTCCTTATCGTATGGCACCTCCTGAGCTCGGGGAGTTAAGAAGACAATTGAAGGATTTACTTGATGTTGGTTATATTCGACCCTCCAAAGCTCCATATGGTGCGCCGGTCTTATTTCAAAATAAACATGATGGATCCCTACGGCTTTGTATTGACTATCGGGCACTCAACAAGGTCACTATCAAGAACAAGTACCTGATTCCACTTATTGCGGATCTCTTTGATCGACTTGGTGATGCAAGGTACTTTACCAAGCTTGACTTGCGCTCGGGATATTACCAAGTTCGCACAGCTGAAGGAGATGAACCAAAGATGACATGTGTTACAAGGTACGGGTCTTACGAATTCTTAGTCATGCCATTTGGTTTAACTAATGTGTTGGCCACATTTTGCACTCTAATGAATAAGGTACTAGCTCCTTACCTTGATCGGTTCGTAGTTGTGTACCTTGATGACATTGTGATCTATAGTAAGACATGGGAGGAACATGTGGATCACTTGAGGCAAGTGCTCCAAACTTTGAAGGATAACAAGCTCTATGTCAAAAGGGAGAAGTGCTCATTTGCCCAAGAAGATGTGACATTCTTGGGTCATATCATTGGCAAGGCAAGTTTCGTATGGACAAGTCCAAGGTACAAGCCATCCAAGAATGGGAACCACCGACCAAAGTCACCGAGTTAAGATCTTTCCTTGGCTTGGTGAACTATTATAGAAGGTTCATCAAAGGCTACTCTTCCATAGTCGCTCCATTGACGGACTTGCTCAAGAAGGGATGAAGTTGGGATTAGAGTTCAAAATGCCAACAAACTTTCGAAGGATTGAGGAAGGCAATTGTGGAAGAACCGGTGTTGGCACTTCCCAACCATTCTATGTCTTTTGAGGTACATACGAATGCTTCCGACTTTGCTATTGGTGGAGTATTGATGCAAGAATGACATCTTATTGCCTTTGAAAGAAGGAAGCTCAATGATACCGAGAGGCGGTACACAGTGCAAGAGAAGGAAATGACTGCGGTTGTGCATTGCCTGCGAACATGGCGACATTACTTGCTTTGGAGCAAATTTGTGGTCAAGACCGACAATGTTGCCACTAGCTACTTCCAGACACAGAAGAAGCTCACACCAAAACAAGCTAGATGGCAAGATTTCTTGGCAAAGTTCGATTACACTTTGGAGTACAAACCCGGCAAGGTTAATCTTGTTGCGGATGTTTTGAGTAGAAAAGGAGAACTTGCTGACATAAGTCAACCTCAAAGCAACTTGAAGGGATGCATAAAGGAAGGATTGGCACATGATTCCATGGCTCAAACCATCATAGCTCTTGTCAAAGATGGGAACACAAGACGGTTTTGGGTGGAGAATGGCTTGATATACTCTAAGGGAAGGAGAATTTATGTTCCACCTCATGATAACCTAAGGAAGGAAGTCTTGAAAGAATGTCATGATAGCAAGTGGGCGGGACATCCAGATATACATTGGACTCTTGCTCTTGTTGAAGATTCCTATTATTGGCCACATATGAGGGATGATATCGAAGCATATGTGAATATTTGTCTTGTCTGCCAACAAGACAAAGTCGAGCAACAGTCACCTGCCGGCTTACTTGAACCCCTCCCCATCCCAGAGAGACCTTGGGAGAGTGTTTCCTTAAATTTTATAGTTGGGTTGCCCGCATCGGAAGGTTACAATTGGATACTTGTGGTCGTGGACAGATTTTTGAAGTATGCCACCTTCATTCCCACACCCAAGGAGTACACAGCCGAGCAAGCGGCACATTTATTACTCAAACATGTGGTGAAGTATTGGGGTGTGCCCAAATCTATCATTAGTGATCAAGATACTCGGTTCACGGAAATATTTTGGACTGAGTTATTCAAGTTGTTGGGTACCGACCTTAACCTCTCTACTAGCTTTCATCCTCAAATGGATGGTCAGACGAAAATGATGAATGCCTTGCTGGAATTATATCTTAGGCACTATGTGAGTGCCAACCAGCGAGATTGGGCTAAGTTGTTGGATGTTGCCCAATTCTCTTTCAACTTGCAGAGGAGTGAAGTGACAGGTCGTAGCCCATTTGAGATTGTCATGGGACAACAACCTATGACCCCGAGTTCTATTGCCATTGGCTACACTGGAGTGAGTCCATCAGCCTATAAGTTTGCCAAATGATGGAATGATCAAGCTGATGAGGCTCGAGCTTACCTGGAAAAGGCATCCAAGAGGATGAAGAAGTGGGCCGACAAGAAGTGACGACCTCGAGAGTTCCAGGTTGGAGACCTTGTGCTTGTCAAGATGCATGCTCATGTCAAACTTTCAGGACTGCATCGCGGCCTTATCAGGAGATATGAGGGTCCTTTCCCCGTAGTCAAGAAAGTGGGAAAACAAGCATACAAGGTTGAGTTGCCGCCGAGGATCAAGTTTTATCCAGTCTTCCATGTGAGCCTATTGAAGCCGTATAAGGAAGATCAGGATGATCCAAGCAGAGGAGTTTCGCAAATAGCACCAATGGGCATGAGGATCCAACATGACATGGAAGTAGAGACTATCTTGTCAGATCGTGTGGTGCGCCATTCCAACCAACCTCCCACTCATGAGCTACTCGTCAAGTGGACGGGATTGCCAGAAAGTGAAGCTAGCTGGGAGCCAATCCAACATCTGTGGCAATTCAAGGAACAAATCCAAAAGTACGAGGATTTGAAGGCAACGAGGACGTCGCCTGATTAGGTGGGGGAGAATGTCAAAATTATCTTCTTGCCTAGCCAAGTGAGGTTAGCAAGTGTAAATAATGTAGAGTATTCCACATTGTTCTAGAGAGTTCTCTAGAACCTTCCATAAAATTTCATAGAATTCCATAGGATTCTAGTCCTTAGATATTTCTAAGGAAGTGTGTAGAAGTTCATTATAGACTGTTAGATCAAATTGATCACCATCGTCCATTGAGGAGTGGAGTTGTATAAATAGGCTAAGGCCTCATTTGTGGTAGTCACCTCAGAGAATTCAAACAATACAAGTTCTAGTTTTCTTAAGCTCGATCTCTTGTGTGTTCTTAACTTGCTTAGCTTTCCAAAGTCTAAGTAAGTCTTTCGTGGACAAGGCTGACTAGCTTTCTTTGATAAGTCGGGGCAAAGTTTGCTAGTGTCGCACGGAAAGTACTTATGACAAGAAAGCCCATGACATGGAGCTCTCCCCTTCCCCAATTCCTTATGGTCATGTTTGCAGCCCATTGCAAGTAGTTCATTCCATCCTCCTCATAAACACATTGAATATTGCTGTATTCATTTTTTATCTGTGCCAAAATGATCGGACCACCTTGTCCAGTAAATAATTTTTTTCTATGGTCATCCTGACATACTTCTCCATGTGGAACTGCATTTCATAACAACTTATGTGCATGAGAAATCTACATTTCCATTGACCTAAATAAATGTCTTCTATGAATTAATCACTAACCTTAAATGGTTCATTATCAGTTCGGAATATTATATCCTTGACTTCTCTAAGCCAATATGGTAATCCTCTGCATAAGAGAAAAAAAATCAAATGTGAGATGACTAATTTTCAATACCTACCTATTGTAATATGTCTTCCCTTTTTCTTTTCTTTTGGTGAAGACTAATTTGCATTGTGAAAAGAAATGCAATGTGAAGACCCAAGCCAAAAAGTAAAACACTAATTGCTAACAGTCAAGGAGAAGATAATAAGATAAGAATCTGATCATATTAAGACATACATCCATCGGACATTATTCTCATCTATTACCCAATCTTAAACAGTACACTCTTCAATTTATCAAATAAATAATTTTTGCTGATAGCAAATTATTCTTCAATTAGAGGACTATTTCTTTGGAGAAGTAAAATTTCCGGAGAATATCTGAAACTTTCTCCTACATTGTTTGGAATGAAACCTAAAATATTACGTCATTGTTGAATCAACTACCTAGCTACTAAGTCTAACCTCCCTGTATAAGAAATTCTTCCCTCCAGTTGTTCAAATTGTCAAATGACTCATGGACATTAACATCATATACAAGAACACAACAGTCTGCGCGCTGTATCTCAGATCTGGCAAACCAAATGATAAGTATTAGACCTGAGATTTTACTGTTGAAATAATCATCAAAATATTCAAAATGTAAGATAGTTGGTGCAAGTAAGATTTCATTCTCCAAATGACAAACTATTGTTTGATTTGAACTTGAACAAGGTAATAATAACACTTGACTGAGCACAAATATTGCTGGTAATAAATTAGAGTCTCACAATTGTAAGGGCAGTTAGATCTGTCAAGAAATGATGATGGGTAAGGCTGAAAGAAGTATTCACCGCTGATCATAAAAGAAGACAACATGCATTGATACTTTGAGGTACATCATATTCCCAACTAAGAACTAGCAGTTCATTAGCAATAAGTTGACCGATCACAAATATTTTCAGTACCAATCTTTGAATCTAGCAATGACACGACCAGCTGGGCTTGGCAAGGCTGTAAGAAATATGTTTTTGCTTATCAAAGAGAAGTTACTCGATAAACTTGTAGGCTTCAAAAATATCAAAATGAACAGGAGCACCTAATGATTGTGTTGTTGCTGCGGATGATGATGATAAAATAATAGATGAGTTAAAATGATGCAGATCAAAATTACAATTTAAACCACAAATGAAAAAACTGTTTAAAGTTTATATGTTGCAAACCCTTCCTTAGTGTAAGGCAATAAGTACTTGCTCAATTGAAGAGAATCCATCAGTGGGGCAATCGGGATCGCCCTCTGCATCACTAACAAAGAAATCTTCATGGGAGAATAACACATGGGTTCGAATGCTTACATGGGCAGATGGGCAGGTGCTGATTGTAAATAAATAGAAATTTCACATAAAAAACCTGCATATGTGTCATGATTTTATTGGATAACGACTGCAAGGAGAAAAGGCCCAAAAAAAAAAAAAAAAAATTCCCGTTTTCTACTCCACTTTCCTGAAAAAATAGTTGAGCTTTATTTGACATGAATTACACTTTCACATTCATTTCTGACAATTTTCTGCACAAGTTCCCACACAAGGCATATTTCCGGCACATTTTTGTGTACATTTAACGTAGCAGATTTGATTAATAGCATCCCCCGCTTGGAGACGGGGAGGGGGATGTTGAGGATCGGCCTGAAGTTCATTCACAGATGCAAGGAAGAAAACGCAAATTATAAACAAAGTACTGAGACTTTTAGCCATATCTCTTTTTCTTCTTATGTTGCTTTATCCCCCTATTTCTCAATGTTGGTATATAAAGAAGATGGATCTAAGTGGGAACGCATTTTTAGGCAATAGAAAGGGAAAGCAATGAGTATTTTGCTTAAATACAGACACTTGGCAATGATCTTGTGATTGTAGTGTGCGACATTGTAATTTGTAGGGCATAATAGAATGTTGAGAATCGAAAATTCATATGCGGGTAACTATTCAAATAATCGCGCAAAAAATCAGGCCTGAATGCACATAGAAAAATATAGTGTTTTATGTATCAATGTACAAAGATAAAATACAAATGGGTGCGAGTGCAATCATACACTAATGCATCGGATCTCATTAGAACTTCGTAGTAAGCGTGCTAGTACTAGGATGGGTGACCACATCCGAAGTCTTTTTTTCCACCCCTCATCATCTCGGTTGGTCGGACATCTACTCTATGTAAGAGGTTGTGGGTTTGAGACTCACCAATTAGGATTTTATAAGTTTTCACTCGATCGTCAAACGAAAACAAGTCTTTATACAAGGTGGAAACGATGGAACGGGACATGGTTTGATTAAGAGCAATGCTAGGTAGCTAGAATTTTGGCAACCAGGCATATGTGGCACTAACATTAACAATGGTCTAACTTGAGGAATCTAAACAACAAAACTTCGACACTCACCAGTTAGGAATCTATTAAGTTTTCACACGATTGTCGAGCGAAAACGAGTCTTCATGCAAGGTGGAGGCAATGGACTCGGGCATGGTTTGTTAATAGCAATACTAGGCAGCCAGGATTTTGGCAACCAGTATGGGAACCAGGCACATGTGGCACTGACATGGTGGTCCACCCTGTCAAGTTAGCACATACACACATCTCGAGCAATTATCAATGGTCTAACCTCAAGAATCTAAACAGCAAAACTTCGAGACTCACCGGGTAGGAGCTTATAAGTTTTTCCTCGATTGTTGAGCAAAAACAAATCTTCATGCAAGATGGAGGAGATGGGCATGGTTTGGTTAAGAGTAGTGCAAGGCAGCGAGGATTTATCTTTCTTCTGCACATAAATATGGTGGTCTACCCTGTCAAGTTAGCACATACACATCTCAAGCAATTATCAATGGTCTAACCTCAAGAATCTAAACAACAGGTCAATGGTAGCCTGGTTGGATGGTTAAGATTGTGGTGGTTTAACCCCCACATCTTGGGTTCTATACCCATCGGCGGCACACTTGCCTTTCAAAAAAAAATCTAAACAAGATAACGATGAGGAAAAGACACTTATAATATTCATCGAGATGTTCTTGGATATCAATTTAATCAATTGGCCAAGGTGGATCGCCACGTTAGCACTACATGTGCCCCGGCTCCCATCTTGGTTGTCAAAATCCAACTCTCTAGTATTTTTGTTTGGTTAATCCTATAGGAACAATGATGTTGCCTTCGAGCATGATTAAAAATAAATAAAAATACTAGCATAAACATCAACAATTTCCCATCATCTTTTGCATAAAACCACCCTCAATAGAAACCAAACAAACTCTACAACCGTATCTTTCATGCTCAAACCTAAAACTTAAAATTTTCAATTTCCTCTCATATCTCTCTCTTCTATACTATATCTTTCTCTCCATCTTTCTCCCCTTACAATTATGGATATATAAAAGAAAATATTATTTAATTGTTTGTGTAATAAGATTAGGGGTTTTTCATAATTTCTAATGAAAATTAGTTTTTGATTTCTATGAAAATTAGTTTGTGATTTGTAATATATTATATAGTGTTGTTATGCTCAAACATTCAATTGATCTCAACAAGTTTCCAACATTAATGGATTTGTGGTGTATGTATACATGAAATTCTGACATTATCCATTCCAAGACAAGGAATAATACTTATTTCAATTTAAAAAGAAAAATTAGGGGGCATTTGGTTTTTGCTTGTTATTAAGGCTCGGCTTAATACACGGTAAAATAACGCATAATGGAAAAGTTTATGACGGTTACATAAACTTGGATGCTTAGTTGACTTTATGGAAAACTGTTATTCGATTTTGAATTCAAGACCTCCACATCTCCTAGTTACAAAATTCTGCAAAACTTTGCTAGATAAAATCTCCCACATTAGTTTGCAAATCTCTCATCATCTCCTCGAGTACTCATAATTCATTCATAAATACCCCAGCCACCACCACCTTCACAACTACCATCATCGCCAGTGGCGGAGCCACATACAGAACATGGGGGGGCAGTTGCCCCCCTAAAAATTTCAAATCATATTTTTTATATTGAATTTGTGGGTAACAGTTGTATATATAACTATCGCTCCCCTATAGTTTTGCTATTTTTTTCTTGCCACCTCCACCTTGCACCCCTTTTGTGAAAATCCTGGCATCGTTGCCACTACCACGACCATCATACCATAACCATCACAACCACTACCATCGCAACCACCTTCACCACCACCACTACCATAGCGTGATCACCACAACCGACACCACCTCACTAACCACCATAACCATCATCGTTGCACACCACGATCACGACCCCCATAACATAACGACCACCATCACCACCACCATTGCCATCGTTGCCACCACCACCACCATTGTTGCTACCACCATAACAAAACCACCACCACCACCGCTATTGCCACAACCACCATAGCCACCACCACCGTCACTACCATCATCATCGCCACCTCTGATCACCACTACTGTATTTACCACAACCACCACCAACTTCACCAGTACCACCATAACCGTCATCGCCGCCACCACCACAACTACCATAACATAAGCACCATCACCATCACTATAGCATAATCACCACCACCTTCACTACTACAACTATTGCAACCACCATAGCCACTACAACCATCACCACCACCACCATCATCTCCCATATTCACAATTACCATCAATACAACCACAACCACAACCACAACCACAATAACTACCACCATGACCATGTCACAATTACAACTACTACCATTGTCAACATCACTCACAATGACTTGTCTGATTTGTATCGATTTTCTTTAGTTACTACCAAGCGTCCGTAAGTAATGACTTGCAAACTAATGTATCTGCATCAATTTCCAAATTGTGTTATTTTACAATGTACCAAGCCGAGCCTAAGTATCATAAGAGTTAAGTTGTTTGATTCAAGCAAACTTTTTTTAAAAGTGAGGGGTTTTCAAACCTCTGCTACAATGACCCAGGTTGTTTTTTTTGGAATAAAACAATGATTCGGGTTAGTCATTTCAACAAGAATAATCAACATCACTAGTTTCATAAATCAGAATATGATCTAGTGTAGTCATTTATATAAGAAAAAACTGACCTAGGTCAGGCATTTTGACAAAAAAAAATATTTATTTTTCAAAATAAGTAAATACATGCATACCATAAAAATAATAAATAAATAAAACCTTCATTCGGATCGGAGGAGGTGGAGCATATGGCGTTACCAACATTTGGTATTTTTGTTGGGAGTTGTTTTGTTGTTGGAAGTTTTGTTTTTAGTTTTTGGATGATTTTTAGTTATTGAGGTGTTTTTATTTAAAAAATTTAGTAAAACATGGGGTGAAAAAAAGACTCACTCATTTTCAAACACATTAATTTAAGGGATTCTCCATGGAATAATGACATTTGTTTGGACCATGAATTGCCCATGGTAAGGGAGACATAGTAGATATAGATAAGTAGGAAAAACAAAATGAAGTGAAGACCTATCATGTTTTGATGTGTAATTTAATTTGAAAAATAAGAATCAGTTACTAAATATCAAAAATGTAAATATTATCTCTACTATCAATAAAGCCGAAACCCTTTAAAGTAACTACCTCACTTTTTGGACAATTTAGACTCCATTTATTTTTAAAATGATATAGTTTGATTTTAACTTTTAAGGGTATTAAAGACTTTTTAAATTTATTCGAATTTTAACATTTTTGAATGTTGAATATTTCTAATTTAATAACTTTCCGCTGTCGGTCGCACAAGTTTTAGGGTCGGTAAAAAATGATCGTGTGGATGACAAACCTTCGTATTCTGTGAGTTTATGGAAAGAAGGGAGTCCAACTCTCTCTGATTCGGATTTTTCAAGGGAGGAATCATATATTGCCAATCATGTTGTGGTTTTAAAGTTTTCCAGTTTTTTTGTCGTCTCTTGATGCCATTAGGGGTTAGATTCACATATTTTCGGGAAATTCTGTAGAGTTTACCTTGGGTCTCTTGATCCGAGGCATGTTCTTGTGAGGCTGCAATCTAATGCGGAGGTGAAAAAGGTACCATCGAAAGTTTATTTCACGATTCGGGTGTCACGTTTAAATTTTTCGATGGCACCAAGGTTTTATTCTTCGGTCGGATCCAGATTGTGGGTTGAATTACCGGATCTTCCTTTGGAGTACTTTACACTCGGTTAATATGAAAGCCATTGGATACTTATTTGGGGTTCTCTTGAGAATTGACAATAGCACTAGATGTCTTACAAGGCCGAAAGTAGTGTGAATGTGCGGTTTGTAGAAGGATTTGTGGATCGAAAGTCGAGGGAATCAAAATAGAGTCGAAGAAATCCAAAAAAAAAGTGGTAAAGAACTGGTGAAGATCAAGGGCGATCAATAGACATCTAAACAGGTTTACGTGCCAGTGGTTAGGCAGACCAACAATGCAATTCAAGAGGGTGTTGGTACGAGTGGCGGTAAAATTTCTCAAGGTATTGAGATTGATAATTCAGATGGTGTATAGACTAACGGGGTAAGGAGAATCCAGCAAATGGCAAAGAAATGCAAGAAAATGGGCAGAATGTTGATCATCTTCTGTTGAAGAACCTGTAAAGAATTGTATTGAAATATTATTGTTGTAATATAATTGTGTTATTTTATCATTGAATAGAATACAAACTTATAAAACTAACTCTGACCTAACCTTGTGGAGATAGGAAACCTAAGACTTTTATTCTATTCTGACTTTCCTAACATATCTTATTCTTTAACATTTTCCTATTTTCTAACATATGTAGACTTCTATTCTTTAACATCTGTTACAAAATAGGAAAGTGTTACAGAATAGGATATGTTAGGAAAGTCATAATAGAATAGAAGTCTTAGGTTTCCTATCTCCACAAGATTAAGTCAGAGTTAGTTTTATAAGTTTGTATTCTATTCAATGATAAAATAACACAATTATGCCAATGGATTGGCATGACAGCTCAACGGTTAGAACTTGGCGGTTAGTTTTATAAGTTTGTATTCTATTCGTTGTGGATGTTGTTTAATGAAAGCTCATGGGGATTCTACTATACCCACTTTTCTCTTCGTGATCATCTTCCTTCAGTCCATCGCCAGGGGCGGATCTACAGCTTGGGTAAGGGGGTCAATTGACCCCCTTTGGTTTTGAAAAAACTCTATCAGAGCATATACAATTTCATTCTTGCCCCCCTTAAAAATTTCATCTTGCCCCTCTTATAAAACTAAGAATTACAATAACAGATAACAGATCTCGTATCACAATTGAACGAAAAAAATTGAGTCGCCGCCTCTAATCTCCGCCTCCACGCCTTCGGTCCTCAAAAATAGCTTCTTCTCCATCCCTGCAAAACAAGGTGAGTTTGTTTGATTATGGATTCTAAATGAAATCAACAGGACAACAACAAAATAACCTTAAGCTTTAACATCTCTTCCTACCTTGGTCTCTGTCTCCCTCTTTGGCGATCCAAAATTGAAACAAGGAATCAACTTTGAGAGATCAGAGAAAGATCTGAGAGAGATCATAGCAGGATCTCAGAGAGATCAGAGAGAGATCTGAGCGAGATCAGAGAGATCAAAGCGAGATCAGAGATATCAGAGCGAGATCAGATAGATCAGAGCGAGATCTCAGAGAGATCAAAGAGGGATCTGATCAGAAAATCGAAAGAGATCAGAAACTCGATCTCTCTATGATGAAACCGAGCTCGATCTCTCCTGGATCCGCCTCAGAGTCTGATGA
The DNA here is from genome assembly GCA_963556465.1 of Berberis vulgaris. Classification (NCBI taxonomy): domain Eukaryota; kingdom Viridiplantae; phylum Streptophyta; class Magnoliopsida; order Ranunculales; family Berberidaceae; genus Berberis; species Berberis vulgaris. The sequence goes on along the minus strand of OY747132.1, from coordinate 81,071,836 downwards.
AACAAACAAAAAATCTCTGATAAAAACTCGATCTCACTGAGTCTGATGAAGAAGAAAGCAAACTCCTCGATCTCTTGATCTCTCTGAGTCTGATCTCTTGATCTCTCTTGATCTCTTGATCTCACTGAGTCTGATGAAGAAGAAAGCAAACTCCTCTCAATCTCTGAATCTGATGAAAGCAAACTCAGAGATGAAGAAGAGTGAGCTTGACTGAGTTTGAGTGAGATGAAGAGTATGCTTTGAGCTTTCTCAGAGACGAAGTTGAGTGAGATGAAGAGTCTGCTTTGAGCTTTCTCAGAGATGAAGAATGAGCTTGAGTGAGATGAGGAGACGAAAAATCCCCTTCTTTGAGCTTTCTGAGAGAGTTTGAGTGTACTGTGTGAGAGAGCTTGAGCTTTCTGAGATGCAGAGTGAGGCTTGAGTGAGAATGTGAGATGAAGAGTGAAGTGAGGCTTGAGTGTGGGTTTGGTTTGGTCGTAATGTATGGGGTTGGGTTTGATAAAAAAGAGAAATGAGAGAGAGATGAATGAAAGGATTGTTATTTTTAAAATTATTCAAAATATTATTTTAATCAATCAAAATGGTAAATTCCTTTCTTTTGTTCCATATTTGTTTAAGCTTTAATGAGGTATTTCATATTTGTTTAAGCATCTAATTTATTATCTTATCTTTATACAGGGATATTTCATATTTGATTTTTAATTTAATTTAATTTGTTTATTTGTTTAAGCTTTGACAAAGTGGGTATTTGATCCTTAAAGCTTAAGTGGGTATTTAATTTCATCTGCTGAAAAGGCCATTATCTCAAGTTCTTAATATTTGGTAAGGTTTCTTCTCTTTCATGTATTTAATTTTTTTGCCCCCCTTTGTCTGCAATCCTAGATCCGCCCCTGCCCATCACCATCACCAATGTTGTTCGTCCTCAACGAAACATGCTTCCACTCACTCTTAGTGAGAATTTAAAAGAAAAAAAAAACTTTGTACAACTACAATTTTTGTCATTGTGAAATAACAAATGTGTGCAGTGAGGAGATATGGACGTATGTGGAAGCGTTAGAAGCTCAAATTTTTGTAGCTTCCAATAAAATTGGTCATGAAATAAAGTTTCCAAACCTGTTGCTGAACCCATAGTGAATGCCCAAACCCTGAAATTTAGATCACAATATTGAATTTGATAACACTTTTGCATTATATAATGCAAATATTCAATTTTTATTTTCACAGTCAACTTAACTAGATGAAGCAATTGACGTTGAGCATGCAGAAGAGCTTGGACACACTCATTTGTTTGAGGTTCGTACGAATTTTTTCAATTACCTTGTTATTGTTTTCAGCTTTGGCATGTCCTGATTGGCAAGTACTTGCAGAAGGCTTACATTATCTAGAAAAACTGTTGTACGTCTTCATTAGAAGTTTTGTTATAGCTCTGTAACATGGAACTGCTTAACTAACGTAGCTCATTGAAAATGTGCAATGGGGACGGAACAAAGCGATTTTGCTCACTCATTTCTCATCCCGTGACAAGATTGAGGTAAATAATAATTTTATCGATGAGGAGAGTAAGTTCCCTGCCTTTTTACAGTCACTGTGTTCATTTGTGCTGAAGAAGAGTATGTCACTTTGTTCATCAGAGAAGCTGAAACTTCCATTAACTTCTCTTCTAATAACTACTTTGCTTCAATGCAGAACATTCGGGAGGCTGTACTAAAGCTGCAGCCCTGCAAAGGTGGTGGCTTTAACAGAAGGATTCAAATCGATGTACACTTAGATGCTAGATTTCTTTCACTTGGTTGTATGCAACTATAATGCAATATAGTTAGTTCAGTAGATAATACCCATTCGTCAGTGTAACTTCCCCCCTTGGCATGATTCAACTACAATGAATATTATGAAACTGAACGAGATACAGCCAGGGAACTAAACATTATCTGCAAATTGGTATACAAAAATGGCGTTGGAGATGAGATGCCGTGGAAGAGCACCTCAATAATTATCAGTTAGTTGCTACAAGGCTGTGTTCATTTGAAAAAAATACGTGTTACCGAAAACAAGGAAGATGGAGAGGGCGAAAATATGAGAGCACGGAGCACTTGAAGATTTAAAATAACCCTTGTATAATTATCAGTTAGTTGCTACAAGGCTGTGTTCATTTGAAAAAAATACGTGTTACCTCTTGAAGATTTAAAATAACCCTTGTATCTCCCTTGCAACAACACAGAAAATCCACAATTTGTAATGCAATTAGAAATGACATGGAAAACTCAGTTAGAAAATCCAAATCTTCTAAGGACTGCAAACAAGAAAACCCATTCAAGCCGGTCATACGCCTCAATATTCAGGACTACATTCCCACCAAAAGCTTTCTTCCCAATATCCCGGACCATTTCTTGTGTCGGGCCAATAATATCTACAATTGCTCTACCTCTAACAAAATCACCTTGCTCTTGGGCAATAATATATGGGAGAAGAACTGTCAATCTGCTGCATAATAATTTACTACAAATCTTATAAACAACATTACACAAGCTAATATAGGTTTGAAATTCGAAAAGGACCACGGCTGCTCCGTTTTGGGAATTAGGGAAATAAAATTTGTCGAAAAGGCTGCAGGTAACGCCTCCCCCTCAAAAACATGTATGGTCGTTTCCAATAAATATTTACCCACCTCATCCCAATATGATTGGAAAAAACCTGAAGTGAATCCATCTGAACCCGGTGTACTATTTTTGGGAATACCTAAAGTGGCCTGCTTCACTTCTTCTAAAAATGGATGCCTGACCAAATCCTCACAATTCACACTGGTTTGAACTGCTGGAATATAAGCAAGAAGGTTCTGATCCATAACCTGACTTCTCTGCGTAGAAAGAAGATATTTAAAAAAATTGTTTGCTTCCTTAAAAATCTCTCCCGGATCAGAAATATCCTATCACGAAGGCAATGTAATTTTCGCAATAGTTCTCCTTTTCTAATTAGATTTTACAGAGGCAAAAAAGAGCTTAGTACAAGCATCTCCTTCCTTTAAATTTTCTCCCCTGATTTCTACATCCAATATAATTCCTCTTGTTTCAATGTAAGTCTATATTCCGCATGATACCTGTTTAGATTAGAACTGACATTTGTATCCCAATAAGCATTGGTATTCCACCCATTACTTCCATTATTCTCCCAGCTCGATAACATAGTAGATTCCCATTGTTGATGGTGATCCCTTTCTTCAATGTCTTCTTTGAATGGGGAGAAAACAATTGTGGCAGATAACAACTGCCAGAAACGAGTAATAAAATACACAATTTCAGCAGATAACTAACATTTATGGCGGATGAAGTGTCTGCCACTATTATGGCAGGAGTATTTCTGGAGGATGACGTGTCCGTCAGAAAAGAAAGCTGCCAGAATTTCCCAATTGTGGCAGATTTAGGCGCCACGTGTTATTATTTATGGCGGAAAGTGATATCCACTAGTAATGACAATAAATCCACAACAGTAATTCGCCAGAAATGAACCCTTTTGTGGTAGTGAAGTCTAGCCCAGGTCATGTGCTCACCCTGCTGATTGTTACACCAGATGAAATGGGGCCAACAAAGCTAATATTTGAAAAAACACAAGCCGAGATGCATTCTCTAAAATTCGAGATTGTCCCAGTGACTGGTTCACGATGTCCTAATTTTCTTCCCCATTCATGATAACATTAAAATCGTCACCCATTAACCAAGGTTCAGACAAGCCCATTGCACATTGTTCCATCTCAGCCCACAAAATACGACGTTTCAAAATGGAACACTTGTCATATACGAAAGAAACAAAGAAAGATTTGTTATCTACGAGCAATCCTACTTGGCAATGAATGATCTGATCTGGTGCATTGAGGACCTCTGCCTATAGTTCATTAGACGAAAAAAGCCAAATATTGTCACCCATCAATCCATTAGATTCAAAAAGCGGTAGCTAAATCTTACCTCCCACTTTCATATGCCTATTGGAATCGATCAACGGCTCTGCAACTGCTAGTAATTTAACATTATCTTCTTGAACTAGTTTTTTAATCCTCCGTGCGTAGCTCTATTCCCCACTCCCCTGGCATTGCAATACATCCTCCGCTCCCCAAAGGAAACGTTATACTTTCTACCGCTCTTCTTTTTTAATTTTTAATCCTCTAATTTGTACCCAGCATCAGTTTTAGAGGCATTCATTTTATCACTACCAACCTCATTGTCGGACTGAGTCTCCCTCGTTTGGATACATACATTCTGTGGCATGTTCCCATCTGTTAACAAATCAATTGGTTCATAAACTTCTTTGGCATTGTCATTCTGAAACCTTTCTTTGCACCTCGTATCAAACCCTTGATCTTCTTTGTTTTCGACTGCTCTATTCATGTCACTAGACCCCTGCTTTCCTGCCCTTTCTGATCTAGCTGACTCTACCATAGTATCGCTGCTCTGTTGATCACCTTAAATGAACCTTTATCGCCTGCAACTCCAACTCTGCTAACTGATCCAAACTTGACATGGAGGAGCTCAAATCAGCATCCAAATTATCAATTGCTTACCAGGCATGAATGTAGGACCTTTGGCAGCCGATGCCACCGCTGCCATTAGAGCAGGTAGCTAACCTATTATGTACAGCCCAGATCGCGAGATTCAGGAAATCGTACGTTGGATAAGATTTTTCCGAAAACTGGACCAAAATAACCTTGAATTGCCCATATCGCCCCCAAGCAGAGTGATTTGCCTCTCTATCTAGCTTATGTAAAAACAATAATAACACACACTTTTCATGGAGCTTTAAACATGAAGCTTTCAACAGGAGCTATTGTCAGTCCACAACTCTACGTCAGGACATTTATGAAATATTTACCTGGTTATAATTAAGTATAAATTATTAGTGATAACTACAGAGATTAATAGTACTATATATGCTCAACTATTACAAGGTTCGTGGCATGTGATATGTATGGTAAACTCAGAGGATTAGACATAAATACTGACTACCTATTGTTTTGGTTTATGACACATGTCCAGCAATTAAAGTCAAATAAAACTTAACTATTTTTTAGGGATACGATGAGTGAAGTAGAAAAACAGGAAAAATTATTTCAGTTTTTCCTAAGTGCACTGGTAAAGTGCCTGGTAACTTGCCTGGTGGCTACTAGGCACCGAAGGATTTTCTCGAGATATGTGATAACACTTATCTCGTTGCAATCCTATGGTGCCTGATAGCACCAGGCAAGTTACCAGTGCACTGTAGTATTACTCAAATTATTTTGTTCCTTTGCGGTCATTATCCAATAAGATTATGACATGTAGCATACTACCACCGGGTTGTGGATAATAAGTCCCAATTCACATACAACAAACCGAAAAACAACTCACGGCAACTTAGACACCTTTAAGAAGAGTTTTTTTTTTTTTTTTTGAAAGGCAAGCGTGCCACCGGTGGGTATAGAATCCAAGACGTGGGGGTTAAACCACCACAGCCTTAACCATCCAACCAGACTACCATTGGCTAGAAGAGTTAATAATCAGAGCTTTTGAAAACCCTAGTGGTTTTAAATTATCAATTGCTCCATCCATTCTTGATGTACCCGGCTGCAACAGCAACAGCAACCACAATTCACAAAATCACACTTGAGAAAACATAACACAATGGGGGAAACAAAAAAAAATCACAAACAATGCAGCAAAGAAGGTTGTCAAATCAGACCTTCTTGGACCTTCACCTTCCCCTTTGAGCCATTTTGCCAAACGATCCTCTGCTTTGAAGCTAAAGTTGTGAAGAAACTCAAAACCCGCACTGAACAGAGCCAAAAAATTGAAAAAGAAAAACACCTCTTACTTCATTACTATTTAAAACACTTGAACTAAACAAAATCCAGATTTTGACCCGCACGAAAGATGTAACGATATGGGCACCGTCTTGTAGAGAGGCTCGGTTTTACCAAATCCCCAAGTTTAAATTGAAGAAACAAGACAGTAAATAAGCAACAAAAACCCAGTTGTCGAACCTAAAAACAGCAAAAACCCAGAATAAATAAGCAAAACCCATTTCAAATACAAACTAAACAGAGGGTGGGAGAGAAAAACCCAACACAGTAAGATCTTCAAACAATGGGTTTATAATTGCAAATGGAAACCAAAGACAACTAGCTCCAGCAGAAATTTGTCATGCTACGACAAATCAAATCTATGGTCGAAACCAAAGGTTAAAGCATCAACTACCACAAGCCACCATACCAGAACATGTACCAAGCAAATTAGGAAAAATCCACACATCAAGCGAATCAAAATAGTAAAGTTAACACATTTCTAACACAAAATACGAACTCATTCTCAAACATGCCTTAAAAACACAAAATGGATGGGCCAACCTGAACCCATTTCCAAATAATCCTCATTTATCAAGAAATTAGATAAATTACCCTCTATCTCCTTTATTATTTTGTGATTGCAACTGAGGTTCTTAACAGGGTCTCACACAATGTTCTATAATGAAGAAATTGGTTTTTTTATACTTCAGAGTTTGTGTGCTAATTACTCATCTTTTATATGCAGATGGTTCATTAATTTTCCTGAATGATCGAAATTAATCAATGTTGGGAATTTTAAAATTTCTTCAGAGGTACTGTGTTACTTCAAGTGAAAAGGTAAATGCAGGTAGGAGTCCTTTCCTGATTGATAATAAATCCCCGAGTGGAAAAATTATTCTGTTAAAACAGTGGACATGTCTCCAATACCAGGCTTCCTCAATGAAATATTTGGGGGTACTATTTACAAGGGAAAGTGTCACATTATTTTCTTTGACGCTTTAGTGGAAAAGTTCGCAAGAATGTTCAAGGTTGGAAAACTCGTCTATTATCACTTGGAGGTCGACTGTTTTGATTAGGCAAGTTTTGTTCTCCATGTCAACTGGTTTTGATTAGGCACGTTTTGTTCTCCATGTCGGTATATACTTTGGCAGCAACTTGTATACCTGTTAAGGTAGTGGAATCAATTTAGAGCATCATTTCGGAATTTTTTTTGAGGGTACCGTAAGGGGAGGCATAATCGCAAATTGATAGGTTGGAAACGTCTCAGTGTGCCACCAGATGAAGGTGGTTTGGGCGTTAGGGAGCTGAAAAACATTATCAAGGCGTTTAGGGTCAAGGCTTTATGGAACCTGGTGAACACGAACTCTCTTTAGGCGGTTTACATGAGACGTAGGTATCTCAAAAGAGATATCCCTTTTCTGAAACAGGTTTGTAAAGTCAGTATACCTCCGTTTATTAGGGAGCTCTTTTATTTTGGTTTTATGTTGATTAAATTCTCCACAGATAATTGGTTGTGGGTATGTGAGTTTTTTCAATGAAAGCTGGGATGCCAATGAAATCTTTGAACAGATGGGATGGGCTGCAGCTGGGAATTGGTGGCATTTTCTCCATGACATGAAAGAGAGAATTTTGTATCTTTAGGTCTGGTGTTGCAAAGGAAGGCACAGTTGTTGCCTATAGCTAGGCTCAAAAGGGAAGGACATGGGCTAGACACCAGGATATGGTTGCCGGAAAATGATGGGAATTTCAGTATAAAATCAGCGGTTGAGATATTACTTAGAAGAGGAGAATATGATAAGAGCCCTTCTAGGGGGCAAAGCCCAGAGCACGAGGTGGGCGCAAGGCCCGCCCACCACCATCCATCATCCTAGAGATGGAGGCGGCGAGGATATTAAGTGGAATATTGTAGTCTTTGGGCATGGTTTGGTTAACCCTATAAGGTCAGTCATGTAGCATTCGGGCATGAATTAATAAATAAATAAAAATGGTCAACGATCCAATTTTATTTATTTTTTTAAAGTTCATCTCTAGGATGATGGATGGTGGTGGGCAGGCCTTGCGCCCACCTCACACTCTGGGCCTCGTCCCTAGAATCAAGGATATGATCAACTTCGATCAGTCTAGTGAGTCAGACATTGACATCAGGAATGCGTCAGGACGTGCTGTCACGTACGTGATTCAGGGGAGAGAGTGAGTAAATAAAAAACAAAACCATTTTTTTTAAATTGGATCGTTGACTCTTTTTATTTACTCACTGACTTTATAGGGTTAATCAAACCAGGCCCAAAGGCTACAATATTTTGCTTAATATCCTCGCCGCCTCCATCTCGCATGGTAACTTGCTTTCACTCCGGTCCATCGCCCCCTTCTTGCATGAAGACTTGCTTTCGCTTTGCGACGATGTAGTCTATCTAAGATCTAAGTAGCTGCATTCAATACCCGAAGGCCTTATCAAGGACGGAGCACATGTGTTCCTAATAATCGAGCGAAAACTCACAAAATTTTAACTGATGAGTCTCGAACCCGCGACCTCTAATAAAGAGAATTGATGTCCGACCAACTGAGCTAAAGTTGGTGCACAAAACAAAACCAAATTGCTCTCTGTTAAAAACACACAACATAAGCAACTAAACGACAAACCCCTCTCTTCTCTCTCTTTTAGCTGAAAATTACTACTATCTGTTTCTTCTCTTCTACCTCTCTCACACTCTAACATAGTCTCTGTAACACCCCTACTTTTTCAATAACAATAAATAATTTATGTTTCTAAAATTCAATTGAAATTTGTGTTTTAAAATCTTCTTTTGTTTGACAACTCGTATTTTTCGAAATTCAGTTAACTGTCTTACCATCCGAATCTCGGGACGAGATTCCATTTAACGTGTGTATAATGTAACACCCCTTAATTTCATAAAACTAATTTATTTTATTTTGAATTAAATAAAATAGGGTTACATTTAATTGAATGTGAATTTCGAAATTTAGGGCTTTATTTGGTGAGTTTAGAAGGTGGGTGTTTTCAAAAGTCCAGTGGAGGCGAATAACCACCCACCCTATAAAGAGGAAGAAAACCTATTTTTCTTTTCCTTTCCTCTTTTTCTCCTTCTCCTTCCCTTCCTTGTGTTTTATTCTCGATGGCGGCGATGGGAATGGTGGTGTTCTTGGTCTGCTTGGTAGCAGGGAGACAATCGAAAGAGGAGGAGGTGGTGCTTCTCGTCTTCTTCACCTTTCGCAGAGCGAATGACAGGGAGAAGGATGGTGATGATACTGGCTGGCTGATCGAGGGCGAGGTTTGGAAGGAGGAGGCGAAGTCGAAGCAGAAGAAGAGATGAAACACGTATACTCGGTTTGGGCGATCCCACTAGAAGACGTGAGAGAGAGGTTGAATAAATTGATGGAGGGTCTTCGATCTGAGTTTGGAGGTCCAGAGTTCGAACCCCACATCACTGTTGTTGGGGCCATTAAACTAACCGAGTCAAACGTTCTTCACCAATTCAGATCCGTTTGTGAGTCTCTCAAATCCTCCTCCTACACTGCTTCTGTGAATGCGGTTTCTACAGGGACCAATGGAGAGTCCCCAAACGAGGGCGAGAGAGGAGGAGACGGACGGATCCAGTCTGCATGACAGCGATTTGGATTCAGTTGTTAATAGCCCAGGCAGCAGCGTGATGGGGGCGAATGATTCGAGGAAAGATCGCCTGGGGAGTAGTTGTGGAAGTAGCAGTTACATAAGCAGCAGTAGCGGTTGCTATTTGGGTAATTTCAGTGAGGAAGATGAAGAAGATGGGTGTTTGGATGATTGGGAGAAATCATAGGCGGCGGGATGATGAGACGATTGCGTTGGCTGCGCAATCCTTTGCGATTTGCAATCTCAGTGAGTTTTCTTCATTCGTTCTCTTTTACTGTGAGTTTCTCTTTCGTTGTCTAAAGATTGAAACCCCATCAGTTCGTTATGTCTATATATCTATTATGTTGCCTGTTTAGAAATTGCTTGTTCACTATTTGAATTGGATATGGTCCTACAGGTCTTTCATTCAAGCAACTTGAATGATAAATCGAATGTCCAATTAATTATTGGTTTTATCTGTGTTAAGTAATTATTAGTTTATTTGTGTCTGATGTGAATTTTGGTTCATTTTGTTTTTGTAGAAATATTGATTGCATTTAGGACAAATATTGCCTTGAAATCTTAGATTGACTGCAACCATGAGATACTATCTTATAGTCTCTGCTAGGATAGGTACTGGTGAAGTGACTCTAGCCTTGATTGAACCCGAAAGGAAACCAGAGCCTCATATAAGAAAATTTTGGAGCTACTTTCGATAAAAGACTAGGGAAGTTGTATAAAACTGAATGGTTGCATGATGAAAGATACCTTTGTGAGTAGGTAGGTTATAATAGAGTAAAATATTTGAGGCTATGTAGTCCTTGGCACCAGGCTGGGCGAGGCGATGAGCCTGTCCTGTCCTGGGCTGAATTTTATTTAGTTCTCATGAAGACTGATTGTGTAGCTGCAGAATAGCCAAGGCTGTCAGTCCTGTGCTGCATGTTCAGGTAGTAGAAGGGCTCATTGCATGGACAGAGCATCTTAGACTACCGTTGCGTTGCTCGAGTTATTGGGTGTTTGGTTAATTTAGTTGGTCAATGTAATTGATCTTACTAAATCCAAATGACATTTAGGATGTGTTTGATTGTTATGAAATCATTTCCTCTGCATATACTAGAAATGAAATTGATGAAACCACATTTCTAGAAATAAATAGTAGAAACAATATATACTTATTTGATAAATATAGATTGTTGTTATACATGGACAGTCAGTGGGTGTCTATTCCCTTGGTTGATTTATGTGATGGCAGCATGTGTGGAAGTAACCTATTTGACGTTGTATTAGGGAGAGAAAGAGGTTGATGATGGGAAACATTGAAGGATTAAATTGAATCCATACTGTTGTGAAGAATTTTCTTGTTAACATTGGAAGAGGGATTATCTTAGGGCTGGTCATTTTAATTGGTGTATACTGTATGTATATTGCTTGTATGGAAATGACGGGTTTCATTTCAGGTAATCCATTATGAGATTTTACGCATGTTTGAGAATGAGGTTGTCTTATTTGTGGTGTTTTGTGTCGCAAACGCGTGATCCTCACTATTTTTAATCTGTTGATGTGTGAGTTTTACCTAGCTTGCTGAGTTCATATTTTGGGGTATTTGCATGATTCTATGAATTTGCATTTGTGTGTATGACTTAAATTTGGTTGTTATGCAAATTGCATTGCTAAAAAGAAATTTATTTATGGTATTAAATGGGCCTTGATTCCCCGTGTTGATACATAAAGTTTATATATGAGAAATGTAGATTGCCCTAGAACAATGGGAGGATATCCTAATAAGATTGATTATGGTTTGGTAATGTGCCAAAAATGCTATGTTTTTCCCCAAAAATGTGGGTGGATAGATGGTGAATCAATTTATGTTTGACAAAATATCATTGTGGAGGAATTCTGAATTATCAAAAATAAATGATATTGGTAAACCTTGATTTCTGAAAATATAAACCACTTGGACTTGTATCACTTAGAACTACCACACCTCTTTTGTTTATTATTTTCCCTCTCTTACTAGAGAAACTAAATGACCAGTGGGTCGTCTTGCGGAGTTGGGGCACCCATTTCTTACTAGAGAAACTAAAATAACCTTCGGGTTAGTCTTGCGGAAATGAGGTGAATTGTTATGCCTAAAATAGGCTTTGATATTTATCCGTCAAAAATGTGACGTGAGTTATGCGCATTGATAGCCCAAGGGTGGCTTTTGGTAATCATATAGTTAGGAGTATCCGCGATGCATGCATGTATGTGATGTCCCCACTTAGGCATGGATGATAGAGTAGTCCTCCTTTATATGAGAGAGGCATACGGGCATATATGTTCGGCATGGAGGTGGTGCGAATGTGGTATCGTCTAAGTGATCAATCTGTTAAAAGATGAAACAAATTCAAATAAAAATGAATAAACTACGTTTATATTATTTCTAACCATTTGTATGCAGGATGGCAAGTCCACTAATGTTTCTGCAGGTTAGACTTGCCATAGTCGACTCCCATAGGGTAAGTATAAGTAAATGCATTTATACTTAATTGGGATGATGATATGATGGCCTCGATGAGGAACTAAATTCTTGAAACTGTGTTTTCTTGCATCACACTTTTGCCTCGTTGAGGAACTACATGTTGGTGTGTTTGTGTGTTGTTTGTGTTTAGCTTGATGTTTGTCACGTGCGATTTTATTGATTTTGGGATGAAGATTACTCACACCAGCTTTATTGCTGACCCAAGTGAGCTTTTGCTTCTTGGGTACATTCCTTTGGAAATGTAGCCGATTAGCTTTTCAGGTTTAGAGACTTTTGAGCAGCGTTACGGGAGTTCCGTTAGTGGGGCTAGCGACCGTCAGAATTTCCTGATTAGAGTTTTGTTAAAAAATTTAGTTTGTTCCTATTTTTCTAAACTATATTTTTGTCATTGCTGCTAAATGTTTCTGTTGTTATTGAATTTCACGTCCCAAATTTTGAAAAAACGGATTATCCTACGTAGATTTTAGAATTTCGTTTTTCTCAAAAATCGGAGTGTGACGGTCTCTATATATCCCTCTTTGGTCTCTCTCCCTCTCCTTGTGTTTCGCTTTCCACTTTCCACTTTCCAAGTCTCCACTAAAACATATATGTTCATAACCTTCTCTACTTCTCTGTTATTCTCTCTTTCTCAACCAAACAATGGAAGAAGTAGAACAATCAAACACTAACAAGAAATACAATTCTAAAGCAAGGTTTACTAGAGGAATGTCTGATAACAATCATCAGTATCAACAACATCATCATCAGCACCATCTCCACCACCATCAGCATCAACTGCTGCTACGAAATGGGTTCTTTTCCCAGAACCAATATCAAGCTTACCCAGCTCTACTTCCTGTGCCTTTTCTTCCTCCATTGTTGCCTCTACAACTACCTTGGACTCCTCCTCCCTTCCCTCAGAACCAGAGCTATAGGTCAAATACCCATTTCCAGAAATCTCCATGGAAGCAAAAGAAGCCTCCTTGTGCCTCTTCTTCAGATACCCAGATCCCAGTTCTCACTGATTCACCAGGTAAGCTCACAATTTTCGATACCCACTTCTCTGATTTGCCATATTTACCTTTTGCAAGTGTGTTTTAGGATTCACTTAAGCTGTTGTACAGAGATTATTGATTCATTGAGCAAACCCAATAATTACTCTTTTTGTGTAAAGCAACAATCTTGAACCTTTTGAAGATAGACCCAATGCAAATTGATTAAAAATGTCTTTTAATATTACAGTTCTTTGATAGAGAAAATTAGTAACCCTTTTTTATGGAACCATGAGTGCGACAGCATATCCTGGCGTCAATGCCTGGCTCTCTAGACTGATTGGATAAGCTTTGGAAGCTCCTTTGGCACCCCCTTTTGCCAACAAAAAATTTGATCATGGTGTGGAAATTAATAAAGAGAGCCTTGCCAGCGGATGGTGACCGCAAACGTATTGGGTTCCATTTAGCATCTAAATGTAGTTGTTGTTCGTGTCTTCGAATGGAAACTATGAAACATATCTTTTTTGAAGGAGAGTCGGTTGCCAGGGTGTGATCACACTTCGAGCCCATTTTTTATATACAAATTTTTAGACAGATAGAAGTTACACTATGTTGGTAGAATGGTTTAGAAGGACTAGTAGATCCTCTCAGGTTGGGATGCTTTTCAATTTTACTCCTTTGTTTATTCTATGGGAAATATAGATCCAAAGAAATAAGAAGCTTTATGAGGACAAGGAATGGTCTTCCAACTATGTGATTGTCAAGGTTAATTACTGTATTCAGCTGGCATCTTATGTCTTCCAACCCAAGTGCAAAAGTGTTGATTTAATTCTGCTTCATAGTTTGGGAATGCGAGTGATTTCAGTCCCGAAGACTCCGTCTATGGCTGTTTATTGGAACTTTTCAGAGGCTGGTTTTTACGCTTTGAAAACCGATGGATCTGCAATGATAATAAGGCTGCGGGTTGTTTGGTTATTAGAGATAGTACAGGGGTAGTCATTGTGGAAAAGAAAGTGTTTTTTAGTATGGGTCCGAACAATTTAGCGGAGTCTGCAACACTTTTGGAAGGACTGAAATTCCGTGGTGTTCAGGGGATAAGAAAATGTGCTATTCAGGCTGATTCAATGTTGGTGAAACAATGATTTTATCGGGAAATCAAGATCCTTTGGCATCTCCAAAACTGGTGGAATGAAATAGGTGCCATTACTGGATCTTTGGACTGTTTCTGCAGGCATATATACAGGGAAACCAACTCGGTTGCGGATGCTTTAACGAGGTTGGCACAAGACAAAGAAATAGACAGGATCTTTGACAGACATAATTTGCCAACTAGGCCGAAGAACCTGGCGAGATTTGACTGGAATAGGATGGCGTATATGAGACGATGATACGTGATTTAATGGGAATTCTGGAGCTCACAGGTTTATTACTTACAGCAGATGGGGGCAGAGTATGCAATTGGAAATACTTAGTTCTGGCAGCATTTTTAGTCATTGTTGGAGGCAGCGAGGTGGTCAAGTGATCTCAGACAATTGCAGCAATCCAAATTTATCAGCAGGATGATTGGAAGCGATTTTGATCTGTTTTATGCTCTGTTTCTGTCGATTAGGGGCAGAATTTCGGGCTCTGTTTCTGTTGTATGCTTTGTTTCTGTTTCCGTTGATCAGAGGCAGAACTTTGAAGGAAATTTAGGTGGGTTTGGCTAGAGATCAAATAGCATCGGCAGATGTTTTTGCAGCTATATTGTTTGTTAAAGAATAGAAGTCTACCTATGTTATACATTACAGATGTTTCTGACTTTTCTAACCTATTCTGTAATATTTTCCTATTTTATAACATAGGTAGATTTTTATTCTGTAACACTTTCCTATTTTGTAACATAGGTAAACTTCTATTATTTAACATTGTCGGTAAACGGTTTATGTTCATGGCAGTTGATGTTGCAAGATTGAGTTGGCGTAGGGAAGCTCTGGGCGGCTATGCAGAGCGTTTACGAGGTTGTTCGTCAGGTTGTTTACGAGGTTGTTCGTCAGGTTGTTGGCGGTGCTTACAAAATTTGGCTTTAATGGTAGATTTCGTCATATCATTTTCAACTGCATCGCTTCTTGTGGCTTTTTAGTACTGCTTCAAGGAGCATACAAAGGATTTTTTCGATCTACCAGGGGTTTAAGGCAAGGCGATCCTCTGTCTCCATTCTTATTTATTATTGCCTCTGAAGTGCTGAGTATGGGTCTAAAAGAGGCTTTTGATAGTGATAAAATTGGCTACTTTTATACTCCCAGGGCATGCAGTCCGATCTCACATCTTCTTTATGCAGATGATACTCTCATTTTCTTAAATGGCAGAAAGTCTTCTATTCTGGGATGCATGGAGTTTTTGAACCGTTATTGTCAGTCTTCGGGACAGAAAATTAATGCAAGCAAAAGCTCTTTTATTTTGAATGACAAGGCGGTTGCAGAGAAAATTGTAGGTTTCAAAACCTACACAGGATTTCAGTTTCGAGCTGCTCCTTTGAAATACTTGGGAGGGCCAGTTTTTCAAGGAAGAGTTAAAATTTCATATTTTGAAGATTTGATTGCCAAAATTCAATCGCGGATTCAGGGATGGAAAGCGAAATTGTTATCCCCAGGAGGCCGTTTAATATTGATTAAACATGTTCTGAGCTCTATTCCAATTTTTATTCTCAGTACCATGTGTGTTCCTATGAAAGTTTTATCCCGGATTAATAGTTTGTTGGCAGCTTTTTTCTGGGGGGATTGTGAAGGAAGACTGAAGAAAAAATGGGTATCATGGTCTAATATTTGTTTCCCACAGAATGAAGAAGGTCTGGGTGTCAGAGACTTGTTGGTGGTGATGAGGGCTTTTCGCCTCAAGGCACTTTGGAGACTACTTACTTCGGACTCCCTTTGGGCTACTTTCATGAGAAGCAAATACTGGGTGAATGGGGTGGCCTTGAATGGTCAGTTGGTGAAAATTGGGTCCTCGCCTTTTTTCAAAGAAATCATGTTTGGCAAATCCCTTATTCTGAGCAATTCGCTTTGGCGCGTTGGTAAGGGAAATATCAGTTTTTTTGAGGAAAATTGGAATACGGTAGCATCCTTCAGAAGATCGGAGGCAATGGTTGATCAAGGTGTGTGGCCTTCGGTACACGAGGTGATTTCATCCAATTTTGAATTGGTTAACCCAGAGCTCAGACATCTAGCAAGGAGAAGTTTTGCTGATAGATTATATGGCGAGGAAGATGGAGAAGATGAATGTATACGGGTTCCGAATCAAAATGGGATTTTTTTTCTTCAGTCGGCTTATGAAATACTACGCCGAAAAGGTACAGTAAATGACCTCCATCGAATGATTTGGCATGACATTCTTCCTTCTAGAATTTCAGTTTTGGTGTGGAAATTACTCCGTATAGGGGTACCAGTGGATGGGGAGCTGTATAGATGCGGTTTTAGTCTGGCTTCTAAATGTAGATGTTGCAACACACCACAGCGAGAATCTCTGAATCATTTGTTTTTTGATGGTGAACTGGCGATGAAGGTTTGGCGCCATTTTGAGTTGATTTTTGATGTGCATATCAGAAAACCGACAGAAATATCCACGATCCTTATCATTTGGTTCAGGAGAGCCAAAATGAGCACACAAACAGGTGTGTTATTCCTTCTCACTCCCATGTTCATTTTATGGAAAATATGGAAACAGCGGTGCAAATGTGTATATGAAAATGCTGCCCCTAATCCTGCTTTTGTGATTTTGAATATTCGGCGTAATCTACACTTAGCAAACAATTTTATAACTCCTAAGCAAGTCAGTTGGCATAAGGATCCATTATGGGCTTTGGGGATACAAGAGATTCCAGTTTTGAGAAAGCTAAGTAGATTTGTTTTCTGGCATCCCCCTCCGCCAGATTTTGTCGCTCTCAATGTCGATGGGTCCTCCCGTAAGAACATGGCTGCGGGAGGTGTGATCATTAGAGACTCTAGGGGTGTTTGTGTTGTGGGAAAGCAAACATTTTTTGGTGCAGGCTCAAATAATAAAGCGAAAATTTTGGCTCTAGCTGAAGGCCTCCGCCTTTGTCTCTCATTGGATTTTAAACAAGTGGCTGTTCAGACGGATTCGGCAATTGTTTGTGGATGGTTTAAGGGCAATTTCAAGATACCGTGGCATTTGGAGAATATTTTGAAAGAAATCAAATTTTTGGCGGCACAAATGACTTTAGATTGTTCCCATATTTATAGAGTACCCCCTGTTTTTCAGAGCAAGGAGAGGTTCCGGACTGGAAGGACTGGGCGGTCTGGGTTCTGGTTGCTGCAGACTGTGTTGCGGTCAGGACTGTTGGTAAGGCAGTGGCGCGATGGAGGCTGCTGGGCGCTGTTGCGTAGCAGTGCGGGTGCTGAGATGCTGCGTTGCAGTGGCCTGCTTGTGTTGGGCTGGCGTGAAGTGCTGGATTTGTTTTTCTGCTTTTCTGCTATGCTGAACACTTGCCTTGTGAGAATGGGTGCAATTGGTTTTGCTATGTATCAGCATGATGCAAGTTGCAAGTTTTGGTTGCAAGTCTGTTGGAGTTTTAAAGCTTTTGCAATTTGCACAATGCAAGTTGTGGATTTGGTCAAGTTGCAAATAGAAAAAAAAAAAAAAAAAAAAAAAATGCAAGTGGTTTATGTCTCTTTGGGTGATGTTGGCCTAGGCTATTGATTTTTATAGTTTTTATGATGTTTGTCCAATTGGATTTTTATTTCTCGGGTAAAGTCGTCATGTACCCCCGATAGTTTGTATAAGAATTTTTTTCCAAGTAATAAAGGTTTGGCATCTCATAGCTGCCCCTCCCCACTGGAGGTTATAATTATAAAAAAAAAAAAAAAAATTGTTTTCTAAGTTTTAGTCAGTCTAGGTAGTAGGTTTGGTGTAATTATTGTGGTAAGTTTTAGTGATTCTCAAGTTTCGGGTAAAGTCGTCATGTACTCCCGACGAGTCACTGCACCACAAATCCTCATTACATACCAAAAATGTTATAACTGGATATGATACTATTAAATGACATGCTCTATGATAGCAGTTTTTGGAAAATGTTGTAACTCCTTTTATAGAGTTTAGAAAATGTTGTTATATAGGTTTTTATGTTGTTGTAACTCCTTTCATAGCATTTAAAAATGTTGTTACATAGTTTTCTACATGACACTTTAAAAATGCTATTGAAAATCTTTGCCATTTTTTTGCCCATTTGTTTTTAACTGTTGGTATCATTTGTAATGTTCTACGTGTTATTAAAAATGCAACAGTAAATAGAATCCAACCATACAAGAAAATCTCATTTCTTGATAATCATACTAATTCAATATATGGTAGAAACATAAGTACAATGCAAAACAAAATAAATGATATTAGTTCTTGCATAACATGTAAACATAGTATAAAAGTCATTTCTTCAAAGTAAATGGAATCACCTTTCCCGTCACTTTCTTCTTCCACATCTTCATATTCCTCGTCATCACATGTCATATAAAGACAGAGGTATATCAAAACTATTGCAAGACAAAGGCATCACATGCAATATATATTCACAAGGCCAAATTCAAAGCTATAACCAATGAAAATTTCAAAGCTAATAAATGAGTTAACCAATATACAAAATGTGACTGGTGATGGAAAATTAAAGACTTATGAGTATTTAAAAGATATTCAAACATCATTATTACAACTTTACCAGGCAGATTGTAATTTAAGATAATAAGAAGTTTAGTTGTAACAAAAAGAGGCTTACAACCACCTAAGTAACTAAGCTCACATTGATAAAACATCAACATTTGGTCTATCCTATTCACTTTTGAAACAAACAAACACAAAAAACTCTATTTTTAATCCCTTGGAAGAACTCTAGATTTTAATTCTCTTGTTCCTTTTTAATAAGATGCACAAAAACAGAATCCCAATCTATAGGAACTCCAAAATGGCTAGATACTACGATTTCTTTTGTACAGATGACTTCATTACGATTAAAAAAAAAAGATTCACATAAAATAAAGGTAGCACTGATAATTACTTCATTATTTGGTCTGAGTACGAGGGTGTTTGTCATATCTAATATATACTTCTTTCATAGATCTGAAATATTCATATCAACATACACCTCAAAACTGAAGTGAGTGTGTTACTGAATAAAGAAAATAAACAACAATCATATTAGAGAAGAAAGGAAATAAACAACAATATCTTACAGAAGAAAGAAAATAAAGTCACAACCAGAATAGCCTAGCATAATATCTACCAGGATATCCTAGCATAATATTTGTCAGAATATTCTTCTATTTTAGGTTTATATTATTTGATACGATTTGGATTTGTTTCTAAATGTACTTTTGAGTTTTATTATATAAACTCATCTTGGGTTTCTTTTAAGGAATCACCAAATCAATAGAGTTATTCTTATTGTTCTAAATTTAACATGGTATCAGAGCAAATTTTTTTGGTGACCTGAGACTCCGGGATTCAAGCTCTTCCCAGCCTTTGATGACTATGTACCTTGATCGTAAATGCAAGAGGCATGGAAGGGAGGACAGCAGCAGGAACGGCCTCAAGAACAACAAGTTCAACCAAATCACAAACATTTCTCACCCACGCCTTCCTTGTTTTCAATCGGAAAATCCCTTTATCAAAACCCCATCAATTAGCTTAAGTTCAAACTGTAGCAACTTCACGCAACCTGATCCTCCACCTTGACTCCGAGCACCAAGCACGAGAATAAATCACACAACAGCAAAAAAAAAATACTACCAGCACACATGTTGAGCAATTTTATCCAGAATTCGACAATCATGATGCCTCGAGTCAAACCATTAGCAGCTTCACTCGAGAGTCGTGATTTCTTCATACCAGAATTATCAGGATTGGATAGTCATGCTGACTCGAGTCGAACCATTAGCAGCTTCACTCGACAGTCATGATTTCTTCACCAAATTGGACTTCAAAGTTTCAAGCTGCACATTTTATCTACATCTATATGTCAAGTTAAGATACACCTCAAAACTGAAGTGAGTGGATGATGGAAGGATATAATCCTAGTTAAGAGCTTCCTACAAGGATAAGACCAACAAGGAGATTTGTTTACATATCGGTGACAATAACTTTATTAATACATGGGGAGTAAGAAGTTAAGATTATTCCTACCATGGTAAATATTTTTTGACAAAGCAATATAGTTCCTAAATATTTTTCGACATAACTTGAAATCCAAATAACATAACTTAAATCAACAATGAAAAATAAGTGATCAGTAATCAATTCAAGGTAGTCACCTTCTCCTCAGGTTCCTTTTCTTCAGTCTCATTCACAGCATTTTCCTTGTTGGTGTCAGCATTATCCTCTTCACCTGGCTTCTTATCCGGGGTCAAGTTCTTCTCAGTTGTGTTGTTCACTTCTTCGTTATCCCTATTGGAAAAGACAATGAGTAAAAAATTTTAAGATTTTCAAAGAAAGATGGTACAGTTGGTATTCTAAATGAGTGCAGACCAACCAAATCATAAGCAGAGAAAGGCTAAAAGAGATCACTTACAGAGCAACTTCATCTGTAGCAGATCCCCAGTTCCCACGACTAGAACCTTCACGCTTGAGTTCATTCCTGAATGCAAACCAATAACATGACATTAATAAAAATAGTAGGCCAGTACACCACAATATGATAATAAAGAAAAAGAAAAAACATTTACCTTCGTGCAGTCCCACTGCATTGTTCAAACATCCTCCTGGGTGTCACAACTATCTTCTTGCCTAGCCAAGTGAGGTTACCAAGTGTAAATTATGTAGAGTATTCCACATTGTTTTAGAGAGTTCTCTAAAACCTTCCATAAAATTCCATAGAGTTCCATAGAATTCTAGTCCTTAGATATTTCTAAGGAAATGTCTAGAAGTTCACTATAGACCGTTAGATCAAATTGATCACCACCGTCCATTGAGGAGGTGGAGTTGTATAAATAGGTTAAGGCCTCATTTGTTGTAGTCACCTCAGAGAATTCAAGCAATACAAGTTCTAGTTCTCTTAAGCTCTCTTGTGTGTTCTTAACTTTCTAGCTTTCCAAAAGTTTAAGTAAGTCTTTCGTGGACAAGGCTGACTAGTTTTCTTTGATAAATTGGGGTAAAGTTTGCTAGTGCCGCACGGGAAGTACTTGTGAAAAGAAAGCCCGTGACAGTTGGTATCAGAACAAGGCTTGGCAAGGGTGGTGAAATCATACACAAGAGAATGTCGTAAGAGGTCAACAACCCATCAATTGGCAACAACGACAAACGTGGGAAAGTCCGCAAAGACAAGTTGAAGGACATGATCGCTGCGATGGATGAAAGGTTGGCTAAGTTGTGTGCCACCATGTCCGACTTGAGGGAGAAAGTCGAAGACATAGACCAACGCATCGAGGGGGAAGCGTCCAATGGGGAGGACCAAGAGCTCTGGGAAGAGATGTAAGGAGCCTTGAACGCAGTAGTGGACATGGTGTCCAGAAAGATCGAGTCCCTTGAAGCCAAAATTGTTTCCAAAGATATGGAGATGCATGCTTACAGGGAAAGAGTTGAGAAGGTAGAAACTCAACTCAGTGTGTGTATGGCTGTG
This sequence comes from Berberis vulgaris, assembly GCA_963556465.1. Lineage (NCBI taxonomy): Eukaryota > Viridiplantae > Streptophyta > Magnoliopsida > Ranunculales > Berberidaceae > Berberis > Berberis vulgaris. The sequence continues at coordinate 81,050,338 of OY747132.1, read as the reverse complement.
GTAGCCAATGGTGGGACTACACCAGAAACAATTACCCACAGAGTCGAAGCTCCCAAACCTAAGGCCTATGGTGGGGCAAGGAGTGCAAGGGAGATCGACAACTTCTTGTGGAACATGGAGCGCTACTTTGATGCGGTTGGCATAATAGATGAAGCATCAAAGGTACGTAGTGTCTCCTTATATTTAAATGATGTTGCTACAGTTTGGTGGCGCAGAAGGTCCGATGATGTCAAGAAACGATTGTGCACCATCGACACTTGGGAAGAATTCACGAAGGAACTCAATAGACAATTCTACCCGGAGGATGCCGAAAACGAAGCTAGGGCCAAGCTTCGTCGCCTTCAACATAAGGAAGGCCACATAAGGGAGTATGTGAAGGAATTCTCAGAGTTTCTCTTGGAGATTCCTGACATGGGAGAAAATGATGCTTTGTTTAGCTTCCTTGAAGGCCTAACAGGTTGGGCCAAGTTGGAATTGAAGAGGAGAGGTGTGCAAGACCTTGCAACGGCTATGGCTGCAGCCGAATCCTTGATTGAATTCAAGAGAAATGACTCATCCAAGGGGCAACGGAAAAGGCCGAGTAATGATGGCAAAGGTGGGGGAGACAAAGAGAAGTCCTCCAAGGAACACAAATAATCCAAAGACAAGGGGAATAAGAAAATAGATGGATCACCCAAGAAGATATCTTGCTTCTTATGTAGTGGACCTCATCGGGCATTCGAATGTCGCAATCGGGGGAAACTTGTCGCGCTTGTCATGGAGGAAGAAGCAAAAAAAGAAAGGAGGATCGCCTCAATGAATCTCCTAAGTGTCATTCAAGCTACGGTCGAGGAACAACCAGGTGGAAGAATGTACGTGGCGACCGAGATCGGAACAAGACTTTGAAAGCCATGGTGGATACTGGAGCCGACACAGTCTACATGGCCAAAGACCTTGCTGAAGAAATTGGTCTATCATATACTAAGGAGAAAAAATATATCAAGGGAGTCAATGCTAAAACTATCCCAATTGAAGGAATAGTTCGTGGCACCGATATTCGGCTTGGACAATGGCGAGGTAAAGTCAACATAACTATTGCTCCAATTGATGATCACAAGTTCTATTTGGGTATAGATTTCTTGGACATGGTGAAGGCTTTCCTGGTCCATATGCCAACACCATGTGCATCATGGAGAAGGGACAACCTTGTGTTGTGCTTGTGGTACGGGAGATAAGTAAGGAGAGAATGGTGTCCGCTCTCCAACTTTCTAAAGGAGTAAAGAGGAATGAGCCTACTTACTTGGCTACCCTCAAGGAAGACGAAGGTCCCATGGATGGAGGGGTGAATGCACCTAAGGCCGTCCAAGATGTTCTCAAGGAGCACAAGGATGTTATGCCTGCCGAGTTGCCTAAGAAGCTTCCACCAAGGAGAGAGATGGATCATGCTATTGAGTTAGAAGTTGGAGCAAAGCCACCCGCATTTGCTCCTTATCGTATGGCACCTCCTGAGCTCGGGGAGTTAAGAAGACAATTGAAGGATTTACTTGATGTTGGTTATATTCGACCCTCCAAAGCTCCATATGGTGCGCCGGTCTTATTTCAAAATAAACATGATGGATCCCTACGGCTTTGTATTGACTATCGGGCACTCAACAAGGTCACTATCAAGAACAAGTACCTGATTCCACTTATTGCGGATCTCTTTGATCGACTTGGTGATGCAAGGTACTTTACCAAGCTTGACTTGCGCTCGGGATATTACCAAGTTCGCACAGCTGAAGGAGATGAACCAAAGATGACATGTGTTACAAGGTACGGGTCTTACGAATTCTTAGTCATGCCATTTGGTTTAACTAATGTGTTGGCCACATTTTGCACTCTAATGAATAAGGTACTAGCTCCTTACCTTGATCGGTTCGTAGTTGTGTACCTTGATGACATTGTGATCTATAGTAAGACATGGGAGGAACATGTGGATCACTTGAGGCAAGTGCTCCAAACTTTGAAGGATAACAAGCTCTATGTCAAAAGGGAGAAGTGCTCATTTGCCCAAGAAGATGTGACATTCTTGGGTCATATCATTGGCAAGGCAAGTTTCGTATGGACAAGTCCAAGGTACAAGCCATCCAAGAATGGGAACCACCGACCAAAGTCACCGAGTTAAGATCTTTCCTTGGCTTGGTGAACTATTATAGAAGGTTCATCAAAGGCTACTCTTCCATAGTCGCTCCATTGACGGACTTGCTCAAGAAGGGATGAAGTTGGGATTAGAGTTCAAAATGCCAACAAACTTTCGAAGGATTGAGGAAGGCAATTGTGGAAGAACCGGTGTTGGCACTTCCCAACCATTCTATGTCTTTTGAGGTACATACGAATGCTTCCGACTTTGCTATTGGTGGAGTATTGATGCAAGAATGACATCTTATTGCCTTTGAAAGAAGGAAGCTCAATGATACCGAGAGGCGGTACACAGTGCAAGAGAAGGAAATGACTGCGGTTGTGCATTGCCTGCGAACATGGCGACATTACTTGCTTTGGAGCAAATTTGTGGTCAAGACCGACAATGTTGCCACTAGCTACTTCCAGACACAGAAGAAGCTCACACCAAAACAAGCTAGATGGCAAGATTTCTTGGCAAAGTTCGATTACACTTTGGAGTACAAACCCGGCAAGGTTAATCTTGTTGCGGATGTTTTGAGTAGAAAAGGAGAACTTGCTGACATAAGTCAACCTCAAAGCAACTTGAAGGGATGCATAAAGGAAGGATTGGCACATGATTCCATGGCTCAAACCATCATAGCTCTTGTCAAAGATGGGAACACAAGACGGTTTTGGGTGGAGAATGGCTTGATATACTCTAAGGGAAGGAGAATTTATGTTCCACCTCATGATAACCTAAGGAAGGAAGTCTTGAAAGAATGTCATGATAGCAAGTGGGCGGGACATCCAGATATACATTGGACTCTTGCTCTTGTTGAAGATTCCTATTATTGGCCACATATGAGGGATGATATCGAAGCATATGTGAATATTTGTCTTGTCTGCCAACAAGACAAAGTCGAGCAACAGTCACCTGCCGGCTTACTTGAACCCCTCCCCATCCCAGAGAGACCTTGGGAGAGTGTTTCCTTAAATTTTATAGTTGGGTTGCCCGCATCGGAAGGTTACAATTGGATACTTGTGGTCGTGGACAGATTTTTGAAGTATGCCACCTTCATTCCCACACCCAAGGAGTACACAGCCGAGCAAGCGGCACATTTATTACTCAAACATGTGGTGAAGTATTGGGGTGTGCCCAAATCTATCATTAGTGATCAAGATACTCGGTTCACGGAAATATTTTGGACTGAGTTATTCAAGTTGTTGGGTACCGACCTTAACCTCTCTACTAGCTTTCATCCTCAAATGGATGGTCAGACGAAAATGATGAATGCCTTGCTGGAATTATATCTTAGGCACTATGTGAGTGCCAACCAGCGAGATTGGGCTAAGTTGTTGGATGTTGCCCAATTCTCTTTCAACTTGCAGAGGAGTGAAGTGACAGGTCGTAGCCCATTTGAGATTGTCATGGGACAACAACCTATGACCCCGAGTTATATTGCCATTGGCTACACTGGAGTGAGTCCATCAGCCTATAAGTTTGCCAAATGATGGAATGATCAAGCTGATGAGGCTCGAGCTTACCTGGAAAAGGCATCCAAGAGGATGAAGAAGTGGGCCGACAAGAAGTGACGACCTCGAGAGTTCCAGGTTGGAGACCTTGTGCTTGTCAAGATGCATGCTCATGTCAAACTTTCAGGACTGCATCGCGGCCTTATCAGGAGATATGAGGGTCCTTTCCCCGTAGTCAAGAAAGTGGGAAAACAAGCATACAAGGTTGAGTTGCCGCCGAGGATCAAGTTTTATCCAGTCTTCCATGTGAGCCTATTGAAGCCGTATAAGGAAGATCAGGATGATCCAAGCAGAGGAGTTTCGCAAATAGCACCAATGGGCATGAGGATCCAACATGACATGGAAGTAGAGACTATCTTGTCAGATCGTGTGGTGCGCCATTCCAACCAACCTCCCACTCATGAGCTACTCGTCAAGTGGACGGGATTGCCAGAAAGTGAAGCTAGCTGGGAGCCAATCCAACATCTGTGGCAATTCAAGGAACAAATCCAAAAGTACGAGGATTTGAAGGCAACGAGGACGTCGCCTGATTAGGTGGGGGAGAATGTCAAAATTATCTTCTTGCCTAGCCAAGTGAGGTTAGCAAGTGTAAATAATGTAGAGTATTCCACATTGTTCTAGAGAGTTCTCTAGAACCTTCCATAAAATTTCATAGAATTCCATAGGATTCTAGTCCTTAGATATTTCTAAGGAAGTGTGTAGAAGTTCATTATAGACTGTTAGATCAAATTGATCACCATCGTCCATTGAGGAGTGGAGTTGTATAAATAGGCTAAGGCCTCATTTGTGGTAGTCACCTCAGAGAATTCAAACAATACAAGTTCTAGTTTTCTTAAGCTCGATCTCTTGTGTGTTCTTAACTTGCTTAGCTTTCCAAAGTCTAAGTAAGTCTTTCGTGGACAAGGCTGACTAGCTTTCTTTGATAAGTCGGGGCAAAGTTTGCTAGTGTCGCACGGAAAGTACTTATGACAAGAAAGCCCATGACATGGAGCTCTCCCCTTCCCCAATTCCTTATGGTCATGTTTGCAGCCCATTGCAAGTAGTTCATTCCATCCTCCTCATAAACACATTGAATATTGCTGTATTCATTTTTTATCTGTGCCAAAATGATCGGACCACCTTGTCCAGTAAATAATTTTTTTCTATGGTCATCCTGACATACTTCTCCATGTGGAACTGCATTTCATAACAACTTATGTGCATGAGAAATCTACATTTCCATTGACCTAAATAAATGTCTTCTATGAATTAATCACTAACCTTAAATGGTTCATTATCAGTTCGGAATATTATATCCTTGACTTCTCTAAGCCAATATGGTAATCCTCTGCATAAGAGAAAAAAAATCAAATGTGAGATGACTAATTTTCAATACCTACCTATTGTAATATGTCTTCCCTTTTTCTTTTCTTTTGGTGAAGACTAATTTGCATTGTGAAAAGAAATGCAATGTGAAGACCCAAGCCAAAAAGTAAAACACTAATTGCTAACAGTCAAGGAGAAGATAATAAGATAAGAATCTGATCATATTAAGACATACATCCATCGGACATTATTCTCATCTATTACCCAATCTTAAACAGTACACTCTTCAATTTATCAAATAAATAATTTTTGCTGATAGCAAATTATTCTTCAATTAGAGGACTATTTCTTTGGAGAAGTAAAATTTCCGGAGAATATCTGAAACTTTCTCCTACATTGTTTGGAATGAAACCTAAAATATTACGTCATTGTTGAATCAACTACCTAGCTACTAAGTCTAACCTCCCTGTATAAGAAATTCTTCCCTCCAGTTGTTCAAATTGTCAAATGACTCATGGACATTAACATCATATACAAGAACACAACAGTCTGCGCACTGTATCTCAGATCTGGCAAACCAAATGATAAGTATTAGACCTGAGATTTTACTGTTGAAATAATCATCAAAATATTCAAAATGTAAGATAGTTGGTGCAAGTAAGATTTCATTCTCCAAATGACAAACTATTGTTTGATTTGAACTTGAACAAGGTAATAATAACACTTGACTGAGCACAAATATTGCTGGTAATAAATTAGAGTCTCACAATTGTAAGGGCAGTTAGATCTGTCAAGAAATGATGATGGGTAAGGCTGAAAGAAGTATTCACCGCTGATCATAAAAGAAGACAACATGCATTGATACTTTGAGGTACATCATATTCCCAACTAAGAACTAGCAGTTCATTAGCAATAAGTTGACCGATCACAAATATTTTCAGTACCAATCTTTGAATCTAGCAATGACACGACCAGCTGGGCTTGGCAAGGCTGTAAGAAATATGTTTTTGCTTATCAAAGAGAAGTTACTCGATAAACTTGTAGGCTTCAAAAATATCAAAATGAACAGGAGCACCTAATGATTGTGTTGTTGCTGCGGATGATGATGATAAAATAATAGATGAGTTAAAATGATGCAGATCAAAATTACAATTTAAACCACAAATGAAAAAACTGTTTAAAGTTTATATGTTGCAAACCCTTCCTTAGTGTAAGGCAATAAGTACTTGCTCAATTGAAGAGAATCCATCAGTGGGGCAATCGGGATCGCCCTCTGCATCACTAACAAAGAAATCTTCATGGGAGAATAACACATGGGTTCGAATGCTTACATGGGCAGATGGGCAGGTGCTGATTGTAAATAAATAGAAATTTCACATAAAAAACCTGCATATGTGTCATGATTTTATTGGATAACGACTGCAAGGAGAAAAGGCCCAAAAAAAAAAAAAAAAAAATTCCCGTTTTCTACTCCACTTTCCTGAAAAAATAGTTGAGCTTTATTTGACATGAATTACACTTTCACATTCATTTCTGACAATTTTCTGCACAAGTTCCCACACAAGGCATATTTCCGGCACATTTTTGTGTACATTTAACGTAGCAGATTTGATTAATAGCATCCCCCGCTTGGAGACGGGGAGGGGGATGTTGAGGATCGGCCTGAAGTTCATTCACAGATGCAAGGAAGAAAACGCAAATTATAAACAAAGTACTGAGACTTTTAGCCATATCTCTTTTTCTTCTTATGTTGCTTTATCCCCCTATTTCTCAATGTTGGTATATAAAGAAGATGGATCTAAGTGGGAACGCATTTTTAGGCAATAGAAAGGGAAAGCAATGAGTATTTTGCTTAAATACAGACACTTGGCAATGATCTTGTGATTGTAGTGTGCGACATTGTAATTTGTAGGGCATAATAGAATGTTGAGAATCGAAAATTCATATGCGGGTAACTATTCAAATAATCGCGCAAAAAATCAGGCCTGAATGCACATAGAAAAATATAGTGTTTTATGTATCAATGTACAAAGATAAAATACAAATGGGTGCGAGTGCAATCATACACTAATGCATCGGATCTCATTAGAACTTCGTAGTAAGCGTGCTAGTACTAGGATGGGTGACCACATCCGAAGTCTTTTTTTCCACCCCTCATCATCTCGGTTGGTCGGACATCTACTCTATGTAAGAGGTTGTGGGTTTGAGACTCACCAATTAGGATTTTATAAGTTTTCACTCGATCGTCAAACGAAAACAAGTCTTTATACAAGGTGGAAACGATGGAACGGGACATGGTTTGATTAAGAGCAATGCTAGGTAGCTAGAATTTTGGCAACCAGGCATATGTGGCACTAACATTAACAATGGTCTAACTTGAGGAATCTAAACAACAAAACTTCGACACTCACCAGTTAGGAATCTATTAAGTTTTCACACGATTGTCGAGCGAAAACGAGTCTTCATGCAAGGTGGAGGCAATGGACTCGGGCATGGTTTGTTAATAGCAATACTAGGCAGCCAGGATTTTGGCAACCAGTATGGGAACCAGGCACATGTGGCACTGACATGGTGGTCCACCCTGTCAAGTTAGCACATACACACATCTCGAGCAATTATCAATGGTCTAACCTCAAGAATCTAAACAGCAAAACTTCGAGACTCACCGGGTAGGAGCTTATAAGTTTTTCCTCGATTGTTGAGCAAAAACAAATCTTCATGCAAGATGGAGGAGATGGGCATGGTTTGGTTAAGAGTAGTGCAAGGCAGCGAGGATTTATCTTTCTTCTGCACATAAATATGGTGGTCTACCCTGTCAAGTTAGCACATACACATCTCAAGCAATTATCAATGGTCTAACCTCAAGAATCTAAACAACAGGTCAATGGTAGCCTGGTTGGATGGTTAAGATTGTGGTGGTTTAACCCCCACATCTTGGGTTCTATACCCATCGGCGGCACACTTGCCTTTCAAAAAAAAATCTAAACAAGATAACGATGAGGAAAAGACACTTATAATATTCATCGAGATGTTCTTGGATATCAATTTAATCAATTGGCCAAGGTGGATCGCCACGTTAGCACTACATGTGCCCCGGCTCCCATCTTGGTTGTCAAAATCCAACTCTCTAGTATTTTTGTTTGGTTAATCCTATAGGAACAATGATGTTGCCTTCGAGCATGATTAAAAATAAATAAAAATACTAGCATAAACATCAACAATTTCCCATCATCTTTTGCATAAAACCACCCTCAATAGAAACCAAACAAACTCTACAACCGTATCTTTCATGCTCAAACCTAAAACTTAAAATTTTCAATTTCCTCTCATATCTCTCTCTTCTATACTATATCTTTCTCTCCATCTTTCTCCCCTTACAATTATGGATATATAAAAGAAAATATTATTTAATTGTTTGTGTAATAAGATTAGGGGTTTTTCATAATTTCTAATGAAAATTAGTTTTTGATTTCTATGAAAATTAGTTTGTGATTTGTAATATATTATATAGTGTTGTTATGCTCAAACATTCAATTGATCTCAACAAGTTTCCAACATTAATGGATTTGTGGTGTATGTATACATGAAATTCTGACATTATCCATTCCAAGACAAGGAATAATACTTATTTCAATTTAAAAAGAAAAATTAGGGGGCATTTGGTTTTTGCTTGTTATTAAGGCTCGGCTTAATACACGGTAAAATAACGCATAATGGAAAAGTTTATGACGGTTACATAAACTTGGATGCTTAGTTGACTTTATGGAAAACTGTTATTCGATTTTGAATTCAAGACCTCCACATCTCCTAGTTACAAAATTCTGCAAAACTTTGCTAGATAAAATCTCCCACATTAGTTTGCAAATCTCTCATCATCTCCTCGAGTACTCATAATTCATTCATAAATACCCCAGCCACCACCACCTTCACAACTACCATCATCGCCAGTGGCGGAGCCACATACAGAACATGGGGGGGCAGTTGCCCCCCTAAAAATTTCAAATCATATTTTTTATATTGAATTTGTGGGTAACAGTTGTATATATAACTATCGCTCCCCTATAGTTTTGCTATTTTTTTCTTGCCACCTCCACCTTGCACCCCTTTTGTGAAAATCCTGGCATCGTTGCCACTACCACGACCATCATACCATAACCATCACAACCACTACCATCGCAACCACCTTCACCACCACCACTACCATAGCGTGATCACCACAACCGACACCACCTCACTAACCACCATAACCATCATCGTTGCACACCACGATCACGACCCCCATAACATAACGACCACCATCACCACCACCATTGCCATCGTTGCCACCACCACCACCATTGTTGCTACCACCATAACAAAACCACCACCACCACCGCTATTGCCACAACCACCATAGCCACCACCACCGTCACTACCATCATCATCGCCACCTCTGATCACCACTACTGTATTTACCACAACCACCACCAACTTCACCAGTACCACCATAACCGTCATCGCCGCCACCACCACAACTACCATAACATAAGCACCATCACCATCACTATAGCATAATCACCACCACCTTCACTACTACAACTATTGCAACCACCATAGCCACTACAACCATCACCACCACCACCATCATCTCCCATATTCACAATTACCATCAATACAACCACAACCACAACCACAACCACAATAACTACCACCATGACCATGTCACAATTACAACTACTACCATTGTCAACATCACTCACAATGACTTGTCTGATTTGTATCGATTTTCTTTAGTTACTACCAAGCGTCCGTAAGTAATGACTTGCAAACTAATGTATCTGCATCAATTTCCAAATTGTGTTATTTTACAATGTACCAAGCCGAGCCTAAGTATCATAAGAGTTAAGTTGTTTGATTCAAGCAAACTTTTTTTAAAAGTGAGGGGTTTTCAAACCTCTGCTACAATGACCCAGGTTGTTTTTTTTGGAATAAAACAATGATTCGGGTTAGTCATTTCAACAAGAATAATCAACATCACTAGTTTCATAAATCAGAATATGATCTAGTGTAGTCATTTATATAAGAAAAAACTGACCTAGGTCAGGCATTTTGACAAAAAAAAATATTTATTTTTCAAAATAAGTAAATACATGCATACCATAAAAATAATAAATAAATAAAACCTTCATTCGGATCGGAGGAGGTGGAGCATATGGCGTTACCAACATTTGGTATTTTTGTTGGGAGTTGTTTTGTTGTTGGAAGTTTTGTTTTTAGTTTTTGGATGATTTTTAGTTATTGAGGTGTTTTTATTTAAAAAATTTAGTAAAACATGGGGTGAAAAAAAGACTCACTCATTTTCAAACACATTAATTTAAGGGATTCTCCATGGAATAATGACATTTGTTTGGACCATGAATTGCCCATGGTAAGGGAGACATAGTAGATATAGATAAGTAGGAAAAACAAAATGAAGTGAAGACCTATCATGTTTTGATGTGTAATTTAATTTGAAAAATAAGAATCAGTTACTAAATATCAAAAATGTAAATATTATCTCTACTATCAATAAAGCCGAAACCCTTTAAAGTAACTACCTCACTTTTTGGACAATTTAGACTCCATTTATTTTTAAAATGATATAGTTTGATTTTAACTTTTAAGGGTATTAAAGACTTTTTAAATTTATTCGAATTTTAACATTTTTGAATGTTGAATATTTCTAATTTAATAACTTTCCGCTGTCGGTCGCACAAGTTTTAGGGTCGGTAAAAAATGATCGTGTGGATGACAAACCTTCGTATTCTGTGAGTTTATGGAAAGAAGGGAGTCCAACTCTCTCTGATTCGGATTTTTCAAGGGAGGAATCATATATTGCCAATCATGTTGTGGTTTTAAAGTTTTCCAGTTTTTTTGTCGTCTCTTGATGCCATTAGGGGTTAGATTCACATATTTTCGGGAAATTCTGTAGAGTTTACCTTGGGTCTCTTGATCCGAGGCATGTTCTTGTGAGGCTGCAATCTAATGCGGAGGTGAAAAAGGTACCATCGAAAGTTTATTTCACGATTCGGGTGTCACGTTTAAATTTTTCGATGGCACCAAGGTTTTATTCTTCGGTCGGATCCAGATTGTGGGTTGAATTACCGGATCTTCCTTTGGAGTACTTTACACTCGGTTAATATGAAAGCCATTGGATACTTATTTGGGGTTCTCTTGAGAATTGACAATAGCACTAGATGTCTTACAAGGCCGAAAGTAGTGTGAATGTGCGGTTTGTAGAAGGATTTGTGGATCGAAAGTCGAGGGAATCAAAATAGAGTCGAAGAAATCCAAAAAAAAAGTGGTAAAGAACTGGTGAAGATCAAGGGCGATCAATAGACATCTAAACAGGTTTACGTGCCAGTGGTTAGGCAGACCAACAATGCAATTCAAGAGGGTGTTGGTACGAGTGGCGGTAAAATTTCTCAAGGTATTGAGATTGATAATTCAGATGGTGTATAGACTAACGGGGTAAGGAGAATCCAGCAAATGGCAAAGAAATGCAAGAAAATGGGCAGAATGTTGATCATCTTCTGTTGAAGAACCTGTAAAGAATTGTATTGAAATATTATTGTTGTAATATAATTGTGTTATTTTATCATTGAATAGAATACAAACTTATAAAACTAACTCTGACCTAACCTTGTGGAGATAGGAAACCTAAGACTTTTATTCTATTCTGACTTTCCTAACATATCTTATTCTTTAACATTTTCCTATTTTCTAACATATGTAGACTTCTATTCTTTAACATCTGTTACAAAATAGGAAAGTGTTACAGAATAGGATATGTTAGGAAAGTCATAATAGAATAGAAGTCTTAGGTTTCCTATCTCCACAAGATTAAGTCAGAGTTAGTTTTATAAGTTTGTATTTTATTCAATGATAAAATAACACAATTATGCCAATGGATTGGCATGACAGCTCAACGGTTAGAACTTGGCGGTTAGTTTTATAAGTTTGTATTCTATTCGTTGTGGATGTTGTTTAATGAAAGCTCATGGGGATTCTACTATACCCACTTTTCTCTTCGTGATCATCTTCCTTCAGTCCATCGCCAGGGGCGGATCTACAGCTTGGGTAAGGGGGTCAATTGACCCCCTTTGGTTTTGAAAAAACTCTATCAGAGCATATACAATTTCATTCTTGCCCCCCTTAAAAATTTCATCTTGCCCCTCTTATAAAACTAAGAATTACAATAACAGATAACAGATCTCGTATCACAATTGAACGAAAAAAATTGAGTCGCCGCCTCTAATCTCCGCCTCCACGCCTTCGGTCCTCAAAAATAGCTTCTTCTCCATCCCTGCAAAACAAGGTGAGTTTGTTTGATTATGGATTCTAAATGAAATCAACAGGACAACAACAAAATAACCTTAAGCTTTAACATCTCTTCCTACCTTGGTCTCTGTCTCCCTCTTTGGCGATCCAAAATTGAAACAAGGAATCAACTTTGAGAGATCAGAGAAAGATCTGAGAGAGATCATAGCAGGATCTCAGAGAGATCAGAGAGAGATCTGAGCGAGATCAGAGAGATCAAAGCGAGATCAGAGATATCAGAGCGAGATCAGATAGATCAGAGCGAGATCTCAGAGAGATCAAAGAGGGATCTGATCAGAAAATCGAAAGAGATCAGAAACTCGATCTCTCTATGATGAAACCGAGCTCGATCTCTCCTGGATCCGCCTCAGAGTCTGATGAAACAAACAAAAAATCTCTGATAAAAACTCGATCTCACTGAGTCTGATGAAGAAGAAAGCAAACTCCTCGATCTCTTGATCTCTCTGAGTCTGATCTCTTGATCTCTCTTGATCTCTTGATCTCACTGAGTCTGATGAAGAAGAAAGCAAACTCCTCTCAATCTCTGAATCTGATGAAAGCAAACTCAGAGATGAAGAAGAGTGAGCTTGACTGAGTTTGAGTGAGATGAAGAGTATGCTTTGAGCTTTCTCAGAGACGAAGTTGAGTGAGATGAAGAGTCTGCTTTGAGCTTTCTCAGAGATGAAGAATGAGCTTGAGTGAGATGAGGAGACGAAAAATCCCCTTCTTTGAGCTTTCTGAGAGAGTTTGAGTGTACTGTGTGAGAGAGCTTGAGCTTTCTGAGATGCAGAGTGAGGCTTGAGTGAGAATGTGAGATGAAGAGTGAAGTGAGGCTTGAGTGTGGGTTTGGTTTGGTCGTAATGTATGGGGTTGGGTTTGATAAAAAAGAGAAATGAGAGAGAGATGAATGAAAGGATTGTTATTTTTAAAATTATTCAAAATATTATTTTAATCAATCAAAATGGTAAATTCCTTTCTTTTGTTCCATATTTGTTTAAGCTTTAATGAGGTATTTCATATTTGTTTAAGCATCTAATTTATTATCTTATCTTTATACAGGGATATTTCATATTTGATTTTTAATTTAATTTAATTTGTTTATTTGTTTAAGCTTTGACAAAGTGGGTATTTGATCCTTAAAGCTTAAGTGGGTATTTAATTTCATCTGCTGAAAAGGCCATTATCTCAAGTTCTTAATATTTGGTAAGGTTTCTTCTCTTTCATGTATTTAATTTTTTTGCCCCCCTTTGTCTGCAATCCTAGATCCGCCCCTGCCCATCACCATCACCAATGTTGTTCGTCCTCAACGAAACATGCTTCCACTCACTCTTAGTGAGAATTTAAAAGAAAAAAAAAACTTTGTACAACTACAATTTTTGTCATTGTGAAATAACAAATGTGTGCAGTGAGGAGATATGGACGTATGTGGAAGCGTTAGAAGCTCAAATTTTTGTAGCTTCCAATAAAATTGGTCATGAAATAAAGTTTCCAAACCTGTTGCTGAACCCATAGTGAATGCCCAAACCCTGAAATTTAGATCACAATATTGAATTTGATAACACTTTTGCATTATATAATGCAAATATTCAATTTTTATTTTCACAGTCAACTTAACTAGATGAAGCAATTGACGTTGAGCATGCAGAAGAGCTTGGACACACTCATTTGTTTGAGGTTCGTACGAATTTTTTCAATTACCTTGTTATTGTTTTCAGCTTTGGCATGTCCTGATTGGCAAGTACTTGCAGAAGGCTTACATTATCTAGAAAAACTGTTGTACGTCTTCATTAGAAGTTTTGTTATAGCTCTGTAACATGGAACTGCTTAACTAACGTAGCTCATTGAAAATGTGCAATGGGGACGGAACAAAGCGATTTTGCTCACTCATTTCTCATCCCGTGACAAGATTGAGGTAAATAATAATTTTATCGATGAGGAGAGTAAGTTCCCTGCCTTTTTACAGTCACTGTGTTCATTTGTGCTGAAGAAGAGTATGTCACTTTGTTCATCAGAGAAGCTGAAACTTCCATTAACTTCTCTTCTAATAACTACTTTGCTTCAATGCAGAACATTCGGGAGGCTGTACTAAAGCTGCAGCCCTGCAAAGGTGGTGGCTTTAACAGAAGGATTCAAATCGATGTACACTTAGATGCTAGATTTCTTTCACTTGGTTGTATGCAACTATAATGCAATATAGTTAGTTCAGTAGATAATACCCATTCGTCAGTGTAACTTCCCCCCTTGGCATGATTCAACTACAATGAATATTATGAAACTGAACGAGATACAGCCAGGGAACTAAACATTATCTGCAAATTGGTATACAAAAATGGCGTTGGAGATGAGATGCCGTGGAAGAGCACCTCAATAATTATCAGTTAGTTGCTACAAGGCTGTGTTCATTTGAAAAAAATACGTGTTACCGAAAACAAGGAAGATGGAGAGGGCGAAAATATGAGAGCACGGAGCACTTGATAATCATGTTTTGTTGTAGTCTTTCATGATGGGTAGTAAGCATCCTGCAGCTGAATGACTGTTTTTTCACAACCTCAAGTTCTTCATCTAAACTCTCATCTCCTATCCCCTGTTTGTTTGTGAGTTTAAGAAATTTGTGTAGAAACCTAAAGCACCTCAAGAGGTTTGAACCTTTTTCCTAGCCACACATTCAGCCATCAACAAATCAAACTGCAAAATTTTATTTGTAACCAAATGCAGCTATCATCCAATATTCAATAAATTCTCGCAAAATTTTACTTGCTTGCTCCATAGAAGTGTATGGAATGTTGCCCTATTGGACTTTTTCATACGGTGGCAGATAATATAATAAAAGGTTATTTTGCAAATGCGGTGTTCAATCACAAAATATCACTAGTCCTCAACGTATCTTCATTGTTATATTACACACGAACCTGTAAATTTGCAAATGGCAACAAATCAAGCTACTTACCTGGGCCTGCAGCAATTGCCTGACATTTGGAAGACCAACATCTCAAAGTTGTAAACTGAATTATTACTGTTGCAACAGTTTCAGATGATACATTGCTCTCAAGAATCAGATATTGTTGGCATGCCATAATCGGTGAAATTACTTCAGCTGTTTAGACGTGCGAAACTGGGCTTCCGGCAATTTTTGCCCATGCACCCTTAAGGAGAGACGAAAGAAAGCAATAATCACATTGAAAGCACTGTGAAATGTGCAGCATGTGCCCAGCACAGACAACAGCACACTGTAAGATGATCTCAAAAAAGAGATGGTGCTTGATTAATATCCAAATAATCTCGGGCATATGTATGTTGAATACACTTTCTTAAACTAAATAAATAAATAAATAAAGCTCCCTCGTAGGAGGAAGCTTTTGCTACCTTACAAACAATCATAACTAAGTTCTACAGAACAATTTACATAAATAAATTTTATTTTATTTTTTTAAAAAAAAAAAGGTTTAATCTGCATTCTCATTTCTGGATAGTCACATTGATTCAGAGTGGAGAGAGAGAGAATATTCACTTCCAAAATTCATCGCCAAAAGTGTTGAGGTCAGTCAGCTGAAGCTTCAGAATATTATGTGACAGTTGGTAGCAGATATGAAACCATTTTGAAGATAATAACCACTGCGTCAATTAAGGGGCGGAAGCAAACAGTAGAGAGGCATTTGTTCCTCCAAAGCCAAAAGAATTTGATATGGCTGCTCTTATAGCCATCTCTCTTGAAGCAGTCAAAGGCATGAAACTGCTACTGAAAATTGGATCTGGTTCATTGAGATTCAATGTTAACGGAACAATTCCCTGCAAAACAGGACCACAGAAATAAGAAAGTGTACAAGCATTTCACATTAGTTTAAATACAGTTTGCGAGCTTCCACACAAGATATGCACTTCCAAACACTGATAACTCTATAGAAGACTATAATAGCAAGTGGAAAAAAATCTAGTGCACCTTGGAGAAATCAAAACATCGTGCAGGTGAAAATATTTTATTGATCAGCAAATAATTGAGATCATTTGGGGTTGGTTGATGATCTCAAAAGGTTGTGCCCCTAACACACTGTGGATGGTGTTTGAGGTTGTGTTTTAAAGAGAAGGGTTAAAAAGTGTAAAAAAAAACCTAAAAAGGCACCCAAACAAGGCAGCATAGAATTACTACACCTATTCCCACTATGTCCAACCAGTTTAACCCCTCCAACGAGATCAAAGAAAACCATGTACGAGGTTTCAAAATTGAAGGGTGACCAAAGTGACGTTTGCTGCATCTGTTCGTCTCATTTCTTCAAACCCCTCCCATCCTTGTAGGCATTATTTGACAGCACATTAACGAATTAATTGACCACTGGGAAGCAAAACATCGTGCTTAATCAGCTAATATATTAATCTATATTTAATTTCACAAAAATAAATTATCTTCCTGCAATAGAGCATATTTTACAAACGAATTTGTAGCGTATTAGCCTACTGATCAGTAGAACAAGAGGGGGGAAAGTTAAGCAAGCAAGCAAAGCTTTTTTCTGCTTGGAGCACTAATGCAACAGTACAAGTTACAGGTAAACTTAGCAGTTAAAAATAAGTATAATTTCAGTTGTATAAACATCAAACGTAAATACACACGTGATGTATAGCCAAAACTGTAAAGATTGCTTCAACTGCACCAGCTGCTCCAAGGAGATGACCAGTGGCACCCTGAAACAGAATTTAATTGTAAATGATAACACATAAAACAACATCATCACACAAATGCTACTACCATGCTCAGTAGCATTTACAAGGAAGATATAAAGAGCGTTCAGCAGATGAAGGATGAACAAATCAGTTGCTTTATCATGACGTTGAATCAAGAAATGTCTCATATGCCCTCCATTCCACTATATCAAGAGTCTACTATCTTATGATCTACCTTACTCAAATTACATTATCATTGTACCTCAATGGAAATTATCATATAACTATTTCCTTATTCTCTTAGCATTCATATCTGAACAAACAAAGCAGGACTAGTCCATTCAACAAAGGTTGAAGTATAGGCCTCACTTTATCTTTTGACCAGCAAAGGACTAACAATGAGATGCGAGCTAAAACACATGGATGATTATGATCACCTTCCATTACACACTAAAAAAATCCTAATATGTGTTTATAACTATCCTGAATCCAATATACAAAATTCTTTTCATAAAAAAGTTTTCCCAGAAACTATATTAATCGTCAGACCATAAAATTTACCTTTGTAGAGGAAAGCACCAAAGAACCAGATGCTACATGATCAGAAAAAACAGATTTGATAGCATTTGCTTCTATAACATCACCTGCAATGTTAGATTTTTCAAAATGAAAACGGTTATCTATAACTATAAGCACTTAGCAGACATGAAAACCACTAGTAAATAAGTTAGTGAACAATTTGCAAATGTCTAAAGATTTTCTTACCCATAGGAGTAGAAGTTGCATGAGCATTTACATAATCCACTTGATTAGGATGAAGTCCTGACTGCATGACATAGAAGATGTAAAGTGCATCGATGTGTATCTCAGATGCCACAAAAGCAGACTAAAATCATCTAGGAAAAATGTAGGGCTATTTAGATGTTGATCCCAAGTTAATAAGTGAAATTATGGTTTGTTCCCAAGTGAACATTGAAGTTGGTCTTAGTCCCAGACTTGTTGGTTGACTCACATTGACTACAGTTTGTCCGTTAAGTATGCACATGCAAGGCATGTGAGTATATTTTAGACGAAAATATCCTCATGAAACATCTTATTCTTCTCCCTCCAAAACACCAGGCACCAAGATCTGACATCTATTGTTCGTCACCTTAGTCCCTTTGCAATGAACCAGAACCACCATCACTTCGTCGTCATCTTCCTCCTCCTCAAGGTTTGAAGGTTTTCAACCTGCTTGCTTGTTGATGTCAACGCCAATAGAAACTGAACATTGCATTTTCATTGTTCCTCTTACACAAATCTTCAACCTTCTTCACTCCCCTTCATCTCATTGTTTGCATAAAACCCCAAATTTCCTCTTACACATAAACCAGAAATCATCCCTTAGATCAGATGAAAACTAATCTTGAAGAGAAATCAGGATGGGTTCAATCACAGATTCACGCAACTTTAATAATTCATGTGAGGTCGTCCTAGAAACCAAGCAACTAGAGTGGTGATTCAATTCAGAGAACCAAATGGGTGGGTTGCTGGATACAGATCGATTTGGGATAGTCGTCCATTGGGTTTGTTTGGGTGGAAGCGGGGCCAATTAAAGAGTCTGAAGGGATGAGTGTGGAAGGAGAACGAGATGCCATTGTTGAGCATCGAAGGAGTGATGGCAGTGGGGTTGCAACAGATGGTGGCGAGAGAGCGGTTGTGACGTAATGGAAGGCAATGGCGAATTTGGTGTTGGTGCAACAGGTGGTGACGATATTTGGCCGTGGAGGAAAAACCGGTGGTGATGATGGTTATGATTTAAAGGAGAGGAGATGAGAGAATTTCAGGGGAAATCATCAAATGGGTTCTGCCAAGAATAGTAAGATCGATGATTTTGACTGCACTTTACCCATATGTGAAGGAAAGTTTCCAGCTTTTTAGTGAGATTTGTGAAATTTTGGCAATTTTGCTTCATCAACTCATGGTGGTGATCTGGCATTTTGGAGGAGGGACGATGTTTCATGAGGGAATTTTGGTCTAAAATATGCTCACATGCCTTCCAAGTGCATACTTAACGGACAAACTCTAGTCAATGCGAGTCAAGTAACGAGTCTGGGACAAAGACCAACTTCAATGTTCACTTGGGACCAAACCCTAATTTCACCTATTAACTTGGGACCAACACCTAAATAGTAAAAAAAATTTACATGCAAAACAATAGGAAAAAGAAATACTTTTTAAGAAAGAATTTTGCAGCAGTGATGAAAGTGGAATCATCAGTACAGCATGCCTGAAGTGTAAAGAAAAAACCTACAATGTGTGACTAAAATCTAATGGTATCACTAACACGAACATAAAGGATACAAAAAATGCATATACTACCATTTACTTTGTTGCCATTCACAATAATGCAGTAGCTGGGATCATCAGACTGATCAACATTTTTGGATGGCAGCAAAAAGGGGATAATATTGCATTACTGTATAATACTTGGGCTTGCAGGACATGGATTTTAGTTTTCCTTGAGAATCAAAACATGTTACGCAACATTGGCCACCATTATTTAGTTAAGATGCCATTCTAAAGAAGCTGAAATACAAGATTGTGACAAACAATTCAAAGAGAATTATGTTAGCAGACCTGTTTTAATGCGTGTGACATTGCCAAAATAGCGCCTCTACCATCAGCATGTGGCTGAGTTATGTGATAGGCATCACCTGTAGAAAAATTTTAAAAATATATAGAATAGTAAATTAAAAAAAAATCTTAGAAACTAATCCAGACAAATAAAATGAATCCGTGAAGACCTGACAACCCATAGCCTCGAACCTCGGCATAAATTTTGGCTCCTCTTTCCCGGGCATGTTCAAGCTCCTAAGTTACAATGAAACAATACTATTAGATACGTTCATCATCAGGGACGGAGCCAGAATTGCAGTTAAAGGGGGGCAAACAATACATAACTATTTACGAAAATACTAAAAAATTGAGTTTTTACAACCATATTTTGCAATCAGGGTGACATAGCGTGATCGTGAAAAAATGATGATTAATTCAACCATACAAACAATATACATGGCATGATTAATTCAATTGTAGCTAGCTAATTAAGAGCTTCCATTTTTTACTTGAAGAAAACAGAAGCATGTAAGGTGATATAAGATGAGAGTTGGCAAGGAGCAGACCTCTGGCTTTGAGGTAGCAGGACGGTATGGTCCAAGTCCAAGGAATAGTAGCAGCGGTAGCTTGACTGGACTGGATGGATTCAAGTGAATTTGTCGGACAACAATTTTATTTTTGGAATCCTCCTTCCTCTTCTCTTCCTGTTTTATCTGTCCGTCTGTCTCTTCTTCTTTGAAACTCACTCTTGAGTCAGAGCCTCCGAGGATAACACTTACACAACCAACCCACTATCTTTTGTCTTCTTATTCTTGTTTGTCTTCTCGGAAGGGAAATATATGTGTGTATAGAGAGAGAGAGTTTTCTCCTTTTGAGCTAGCTCAGGTGAAGCAGACAAACAACATCTTAGCTGAATCAACCTACAACCATCGTGTTTTTCCAACCGCCCCAAGCCCAAATGATTACTTTTAATTTTGAAAGATCAGAGAGAAAGCAAAACAAATCAGATCCCAACCCCCCAAATTAATATAATATGTTAACTAATCTTTTATCACTCTTACCACCATATGCTAGCTGAGTCTGAGGTAAGATAATCCTAATTATTTCTTTTCTTTATTTTTTTTAACAAAACAAAAGAAACCCAATGATGATGACGATGTAAAATTTCCTTGGCCGGTCCCCAACCCAATTACAAATTTTAATATGAATATGATCACATGGGAAGCAAACCCACCATGTATGGCATCTCTCTTCTTGTTTCTTTGTTGGTCTCTGCGTGTGTAAGGGGTAAATGGATTAAAATGAGTTGGTAGGAATTAAGAGAGAGAGGGAGAGATTAAAAAAAAAAAAAAAGGATGGAATTTAAAAAATATATATTAAAAAAATAGAGAGATTGAATGGGATTGGGATTGGTGAGGGTGGAGTTTAAAAAAAAATTGTTGTTTTAATTTTTAGTGGGGTTAGAAGTCAAGATTTCGTAAAGAGGGGCAACATAAAATTTTAAAGGGGGGCAATGTACAAAATACGAGTAACTTAGTGAAATTTTTTAGAAAGATAAGGGGGGCAATTGACCCCCTTACCTAACACGTAGATCCGCCCATGTTCATCATAATTCATGAAGCAACAACCTTCCAACCTAAAGATGCTCAGTAAAATCTAGAATTTAAACCGGGTCGAGTATAAAAGATATTATAGTAAAAGTGACCTATTTAAATAATTTAGGATTTTCTTATTCTTAATATTTTTTGCTTTTTTTTTTTTTTTTGGAAAGTTGGCAGGGATATCAAGGAACCCCAAACCTTGTGGAAAACAATTGAGTCTTGTGACATATTTCACTTTGATGTTATTCATCAGAAAAAGCAGACTAGCAAAGATTCAAACCTCTTTATTTTAACGGATGGTATAAAACCAAATGAAATTTATTTAGAAATGACTAACCTCCAACACCATAACCCCAGAACCTTCACCTATCCTGAAAGTTTAGAATGTAGTTACTTAGATACTTTGAAAATGCAGATTATTAAACAACAAAATTTCAAGACAATGGTCAAAATGCACAGTTTGTCTTACACAAATCCATCACGGCCACTATCAAATGGTCGTGAAGCTTCTTCAGGGACAGTGTTATACTTCGTAGACAAAGCCCTTGATCTGCACATCCCCCAAAGAAAAGGGGATAGAATATCAGTTACATAGTTAAAATAAATTGAAACTAGAATGAAGTAAGCTTGTTCACAAAATAAATAAAAATCAGCTTTCTTAGGCTGTAAGTCGAGGAGTAATAACATGAATAACGTGTCCAAAAAAACAAAAAGGTATTCTGCACCCCTGTGCAACATCGAACCTAAAAAACTTTAACCCATTACAAAAATTAAATAAGAAGAAAAAAATCAATAAGTTTGTGTGCGATAATGACAAGTTTTTTTTTCAAGAGAACAGGAAACATTAAGGTGTGCATAGTCGGATTGGGATTAGTACCTACAAAATCCTGCTATTGACAAAGCATCAATGCTGGATTCTGTTCCTCCAGCAATCATAACATCTGAATCTCCAAACTGAATCATCCTTGCAGCATCACCAATAGAATGTGCGCCAGTAGCACAAGCTGTTACTGCTGCATGATTTGGACCCTACATCGAAGTGTAAGTCTTTGCAAGAGTTCTTTGAAGTATCAAAATAATGAATTAATTGGAATGCATTATCCTTGCAACAATACAAACAGTAACACAGCATGGGATCAATATAATTATATCTTCAATTCACACAATAAAAATAGATGTGTGAACAAAGCACCTTGAACCCATATTTCATGCTCACATGACCAGCTGCCATGTTGATCAAAATCCTTGGGATGAAAAATGGACTAAGCCGCCGTAGACGCTGTGTTCAAAAAGCAGAGTAATCACATTACTTTGTTTCCAGAGTGATGTAGGTCATATACATGCCTGTAATTAAGACCATGAAACAAAGATGTATCATTTCAAGAAACAGTATCTGTCATGCATAAAAGGAATCAGAAACATCAAAATAGTAGCACAAAAGCAACCTTTTCACAAATCATTTGTGCTGCATCCAAAATGTCACTGATGCTACCAATGCCGCTGCCAATGGAGACACCCTGATTTTTAACAAGTTCAAATAGACACAGCAATCAAACACTACCGATCTCTGAAACCATTTTTGAAACTTCTTCAAAGGATGAACTACTCACAGTGCTCTCCTTCTTGTCCTCCTCAGTTGGAAACCAATTTGCATCTCTAAGAGCTTCATCGGTAGAACATAACGCATATGATATAAACCTTGCAATGGATCTATGCTCCTAAAGAAGAATAAATGTCAATATTGAATTGCCATCATTAAGTTATTAACATTAGAAGCCCATCAATGTAGTAGATCTATAGAAAACTAGAAATAAGAAGTAACCAGCAAAATAAACCTTTCATATAGCCCCAAAGCGGAGTGATGATGCATATAGAACTTAATTCATCATCATCATCATCATTAAAGCCCATTCCCGATATTTTTGGAGTCGGCTACATGGATTTTGGTTCTCCAAGCAATGCGGTCTTCCCACACATCCTCGTCTAATGATGTCTTCATTCACCGCCTTCATCCAAGTTTTCAACGGTCATCCCCTCTGTCTACACCCTTCATTAACTTGTCAATCTAGACATTTTCTAATTGGCATCGTGCTTGGTCTCCTCCGCACGTGACCCAACTAAGTTAAACGTTTTTTCTCTAATTTTGTCATCTATGGGCGCTACACCTAAGTATCTCTTAATTATTTCATTCCTAATTTTATTCTTACGGGTTTTATCACACATCCACCTTAACATACGCATTTCTACTACTACCATCCCATGCGTATGTTGTCCCGTAGTAGCCCAACATTCTAAACCGTATAGCATGGCTGGTCGAACAATTGTCTTATAGCATTTTCTTTTTAGCCTTGCAGACATCCCTCTATCGCATAATACTCTTGACATCATTCTCCATTTCAGCCAATCAGTTTAAATCCTATGGTCTACCTCTTCTCTAATAGTCTCATTCTTTTGAATTATAGATCCTAGATATCGAAAAGCCTCACACTCTGGGACTCCACACCTTCGATCTCAATTGCATTACTCTTCCCACGTGATTCACAACCAAAGTTGCACACTAGATACTCCGTCTTCGAACGACTAATTCTAAAACCCTTATTCTCTAAAGCCTCCTGCCACCTATTTAATTTCTGACCTAAACTTTCATTAGTTTTATCAATTAAGACAATATCATTTGCAAATAACATGCACCAAGGTACCTCTTCTTGCAGATGTCTCGTCAACTCATCCATGACCAAAGCAAAGAGGTATGGACTTAAGGCTGACCCTTGATGTAGTCCTACTGACACTGAAAATTCACTGGACATTCCACCCACTAAGCGAACACTTGTTACAGACCCTTCATACATATCCTTAATGATATCGATATAACATTGAGATATTTTCTTCCTTTGAAGCACCCACCAAATTAATTCCCTGGGGACCCTATCGTAAGTTTTTTTCAAATCAATAAAAACCATATGCAAACTCTTACGTTCCTCTCGATATTTTTCTATAATTTGCATAAGCAAGAAGATGGCCTCCGTTAACCTACTCGGCATAAATCCAAATTGATTCTCTGAAACCGTGGTTAAACTCCTAAGTCTTCGTTCTATAACCCTCTCCCAAAGTTTCATCGTATGATTCATAAGCTTTATCCCTCTATAGTTCGAGCAGTTCTGAATATCCCCTTTGTCATATGGAACTTAGTTAAACAACAAAATAAACATTATAAGAAATATTACGAGTAGTCATCAAAAACATAATTATTCCAAAGGAGAATCGTATTTTAATGGCAAAGAATTAGCTAAAAAAAAAAAAAGATTAAGTTGTGCAATGAGGATCTGAACATTTTTTTTACTTTTACTTTTGGAGGGTGTGTGTTGTATGTTGTATCAGTTAATGCCTGGTGTCTATTAATAGCAAAGAAAACTGTACAAAAAGAGGACGTGGATATTCATAAAACCATGTCAGAAAACATAAATTAAAAGGATCCCCACCAGAACTTCTCTACTGCAACAATTATGCGATTCAACCTATGATGCACTGCACCATACACCTAACACCTAAAAGATGCTTATTTGACAATTTCACTACACGGACAATAATTGGCTCTTGTTTTTGCCATCACTTTACAACTATAAGTGGAGAAGTCCACTCATTGTAATACATTTTCTTTTCTTTTCTTCCAAAAGGTCAAAATGATTTCATTGATAAACAATCAATCAATATACAAATTCTTACAAGTCTTACTAATGAGGTTAAATGAGAGGAGCAATACATCCCAATGTGCCCACAAACGCTCAAAAGCCACCCATAGTTCTTTTCTAGTGGAAGCCAAATGCCATACAAGAACTGTACAACAAATAGTTTCAAAAGCATCCTGTCCTTTCAAAAGATTCACCGGTTACACTCTTTCCAAAAGGTCCAACAAATAGCATATGGAATAGTGCTCCACACAAGTTATCCGACACTATTGAAATAGGGGCCCCCCTTCCGAGACCACCCCGCTTATCTTTTGTCCAACACTATTGAAATAGGGGCAACTTTTAAGATAGACCCAGCATTGAGCATGCAATCCCAAATTTGGCAAAAAAAGAAGTTCCACACCAACAAATCAAGTGAGCATTGTAAGTGCAAGTGAGCACACCACTTGTCGAGGGTGCCACACTCCACACAAGAACCATCAATTGCCATCCCCTCTCCTAATGACCCCGTTCACATTGCCACACAAAAAAGCAAACCTTTAGGAGGGATGATTTTGTTCCAAGGGATGTAGGGTGCTTCAATATGATTCTACTTCCATCAACTTGGCAAAGAAATTGAAGTCTGTTTTTTTCCTCTTCTGATTTCGGTCGGTAGACAAAAAATAAAAGAATTGCAACCCAACCAAAAGAAGAAAGAAAAGCACAAGTATGAGATTTCCAATATGTAATCTTCACCTGAACTCGGTAAAGAGTCTGCACTGAACTCGGTAAAGAGTCTGCACCAACCAAATGGGAGCTTTTTTCGGGGAATCATATCTAGACCCTAAGTTTTTTTGTTACGAATCTTGTGACCAAGTTGAAAATCCCAAGCCAAACTTTTGATATTGAGTAAGTGAACCCAAAATTATGGGGTTTGGACAAACCCTTTACTATTCTCAAACCATAAACCCCTTTACTTTCCTTACAACCCTAAAACCACTTACCTTCTTCTTCCAACCCAAACCTTTTTTCCCCTTTTCAGTACATAGGGTTTTAGCAAAAAAAGAAATTCAAAATGGAGGGAGGCAACCTATAGCTTTCAATCAAAAGCAACATGTGTATGTGTTTTAACAACAAGTTAATAGGTGTCGCATGCATTGTGAAGACCCTCACACATTCTTGGTAATGATGCGATGTTGCGGTAACCATGTCTTTGTGATATAACTTGTAATCACAAAATTTTGATCAGCCACAAGCATTCATCACAAACAAGTGTTTGTGAATGTTATGAACATATGAGTTTTCATCATCTCAATATTGTAACAATTACATTGTTGAACTAATAGTTCTCTTCACAGAGCCATGTCTAAGAGTTTTGGCATGACTTTCCATCATCACAATATGTGACAATTGCATTGTTTTCATAATAGTACTCTTCCCATTGTTATGAAACGAATATTATGAACATGGTTTTTCATCTGTTTACTTGAAAATTGCTAGTCTATGCACCCCCAATCTCTTGGAATTAAAAGGTTAACAGTTGGAAGTCACCAAGATCTTGAAAAGGGTGCCTTCTGCAACTTCTTTGATAACTCTTCAATCAAAATACTTTCATTTCATGATCTGCCAATTAAAGAAAGGATCTTTCCGCCCCCACACATTTTGCATTCTCTTTAATTGAGTTAAGGGATTTTTTTTTTTTTTTTTTGGGGGGGGGTGGTGTTTAACTAATAAAAATAAGTAAAAGAACAACAAACTTTCTATTGAACCATATGGGTAATTGAAGGATAATCTTAATTACACTTTTTTCCTTTTAAACCCAACCCAAAAAAAAAGTCAATTACCCACATGACATGAGTCAATTAAATTTTGTTATGTTAACATCATAAAAACCGCAACTTTCACTACCCCAATGCACAATCCCCTCAAAAATCACAAAACTCATTCTTGAGCAATGTGTGAAGAGTGAAAAGATCACTTTAAGTGGTGGAAAACTCATCTCCTCGTCACAATGAAACATTTGTAGTTGAAGAGCTTTAAATTAGTGGAGGAAGACAACCTTTTGGGGGTCTTGGTATTTCCAACTTTCAACCTTTGAAATTCCAAGAGATAGTAGTGTGTCAGTAAGTCTTGTTCAGCTAAATGACAAAAAATGTATTCATAATATTTGTGATACAGTCGCATAATATTTGTGATACAACTGCATGAAAGAGTGGTCACTACAATATCCGTAATTGACACAATATTGTGATGATGAATTTTCATTGAAACTCTCGAGCACAACTTCGTGATGAGTACTCATCATCATCAAAGCTCATTCCCGATATTTTCGTGATGAGTACTATCACCAAAATTTATAATTGTCACGAATTTGTGATTAGAATTTATATCACAAACTCGTGGTTACCACAGCTTTGTGATTTATAACAATAATGTGCCATGGCCTTGAAAGCGTGCGTAAGAATGGTTAAACAATATTTTAACTTTTAAGATATCTAGGCCTTTGACAATATTTTCTTCCTCACCCCATCTTTAGAACATGTTGATTTGTTAGCCAACGTTTCATTTGCATGTCATTTTCAATTAGAAGTCGTAGGTCGCCTCCCAGATCCAGTTGCCTTCATTTTAAATATCATCTTTTGCTAAAACCTTAGGTAGAGTAAAGGGGGTTAAAGGTTTGTGTTTGAAGAAGAAGATAAGGGGTTTGAGACTTGTGAGAAAAATTAAGGGGTTTGAGGTTTGAGAAAACTAAAAGGGTTTGTTATAACCCCATTATTTTAGGTTTACTACATATCAAAAATTCGGCTCAGGGTTTTTCAACTTAGGGTTTAAAACAAACTTGGGGTCTAAATAAGATAAGATTACTTTGTTTTATCTCCAAGATCACCCTGAGCATTATACACATCATTTACTTGATACTGAAAAATTCTCCCTATCAATTTTAGAATTTGCTTCCACTCCATCAAAAATGACATGAAGTATCTAGCCCAAATGAAAAAAGTCCAGCAATGCTGCATTTATGTTTGAGAGACATGCAAAATGTCAATCTCATAGTTGTTTGGGTTAACCCAAAACTCAGGCGGCAGACTGAGCTGGGAAATCATGGATGAGATCTGCAATGAGAATCTAAAGAGACTCAAACAAAAACAGTAGATTCACTATAAATTCGTATACTTGTTTCTCAAACACGGTGTTAAGTCCGTGGAATTACAAAATGCTTGGGAGACAGAACCATTAAAATGATGAAAAGGGTACCCACGATGTAGAAGTCCATGTCCATCTTTTCATCTTTCCAAGTTTAAGTTCTCTGACATGTAAATCAAAATGAAATGGTAGCACATTTTTCCATGTCAACTTCGAGTGCTTTCATCCCTTGATTTTGCAATGAATTGAATTAAGGTCACTGGCAATGACCAAACCACTTAAGAGATTGTTGCTTCATAAATCATTAAGTATATATTAATCTCTAATGCACCGACTCGCCGGAAAACCCCCGTATCACGTGTCAAATACGTGTCGGACACGCACTCGACACGTATTTGACACGTGGTCAACAGTCAAAAGTCAAAATTCGTTGACAGACACCGACACGTCTTGGACACAGTCCAGACACGTTGAGAGATCTATGGACAGAGATCGATGGACAGATCAATGGACATCGATCGATCTGTCGAGAGGGAGAGATCGATCTGTCGAGAGGGAGAGATCGACCGAGAGAGAGAGGGAGAGATCGATTTCCACAGAGAGAGAGGGAGAGATCTTAACTTCTTTCGTTTGTTTTTTTTTTCCTGCGATTTCTCCTCTTGTGGTGCCGATAATGGTTGGTTCGATCCAGAGATGTGTGTGGTTGAATGGTGTAACGATCTTGTTGATTGGAGCGATCCAGAGATTTTTTTTGTTGTTGAAAAAGTCATGAAGGAGAAGACAAGACTTTGCTGTTGTGAAATGAAGGAAAGAAGATAAACTATATGGAAGTGAAATAATTAAATAAATGAGACATAGAGATTATCCAAACTAAAGTCTGATTTTGGAAGAATTTTTGTTTTGCCCATTAAGCCTTTTGCTCCTTGTGTCACTCTCCAATAAAATCATGACACATGGAATAACTCTACCAGGTAGTTATGCATTTTTTGCTCCTTTTATTTGCATGTAAGCATTCGAAGCCATGCATATGTTAAAAAAAATATATCTAAGTTTGACCGTGTCGTCGAGTCCTATTTTTTTGAAAATTGTCGAGTCGCCGTGACGTATCTGTGTCCAACACGACACGCGTATCCGAGTCCGTGCATCATAGATATTAATCAGTTTATTAGGTTTTGAGGAGGGAAGTTTTATTTTCAATGTCAACCTCGACCAAGCCCAATAACAGCTTTGGTGTTGGTTCAGTAAATTATGTTTTATTGTTAAAACCTTGCCCCCCCCCCCCCCCCCCCCTCCTTCAATATCTTCTAATAACTCAAATGCCCTGTATCTACTCTCACCACCTCAATAACAATTCATTATCAATAGGTTCTAAGAGTATCACAAACTTCCAGGAGGATGCTAATACATTAATCAATAAACAATGCCATTCTTGTAATATAACTTTCACTAACTACAGCTATATAGCAGAAACATACAATTTACCTACGTTAAAATAAAAACTATCATCCTCCATATTTGTTCACCTAGAACTTAGCATTCTCCCAGTTTGGTGTTATCCCAATCCTCAATTTTGTACAATAATCTAACTTACGTAACTTATGTTGACAATTCAGTGTACACTGCAACTCCAAACTTCATCCATACCACGGTCTGAAC
Source organism: Berberis vulgaris (assembly GCA_963556465.1). Taxonomy (NCBI): domain Eukaryota; kingdom Viridiplantae; phylum Streptophyta; class Magnoliopsida; order Ranunculales; family Berberidaceae; genus Berberis; species Berberis vulgaris. Next base: position 81,020,727 of record OY747132.1, on the reverse strand, counting down.
TCAAAAAGCTAAAGCCTTGATGTATTACCACCAATCAACAATCATGGTAAACCAAACAAATGACTTCAAGAACATTTTAAAATTAACATATTTCTACATAACACTCAAAACTTAAAAAGTTAAATTTGATCAAAAACTCACCTTGGGGTTCAACCAAACTTCTTCATTAAACTCTCCCTCGCTTGTCCCACAGGGCACGACCGCTGCAACTTTAGACGACAACTGCTCGAACGCATGCAACTGAGTCTCCTTATCAAATTTCTCCATCTTGAGATCCTCGACACCAATTGCCCTGACCCCACATTTCCCCTCTACAAGTCTCCTCCATGTCGTTTCGACTCCGCAGCCGAGTGGCGTAACCATCCCCAAACCTGAAAATTTGATCGAAATTAGTGATCTTTACTATGTAATTTTGATGGAGGAATAGAAATTAGGGATTACCAGTAACGACGACTCTTCGTTGAGGAATTGGAGGAGGTGGGGCGAAATGTTGGGAAGCGGAGGAGAAGTGCCGATTGGGGTGGAGAGATGAGCGGCGAATTCGAGACCAGAAGCTCGTCGCCATGGATTTGGAGTCTGAATTGGAGAGTGACGAAGAGGATATTATAAACCCTAGAAATATGAGGGCTTTGAAGGAGCCAAGGACCGGAGGAGAAGAAGTTTCCCTCCAAGACATTATTCCTATCTACATCCACATATAAAAATAAATAAATAATTTAAATAAATAATATGCTCTTTCTTTCTTTCTTTCTTTTTTTTGTTAAAATGTTCGTATTTCATTCGTTTGCTCTAATTTTTAGGTGTGGGTCTAGTTTCCTCAAATTCATAATTCATATCCACTGAGACACCCTTGATAAGTTTATATTTTGAATCCTTACGACATGCCAAAGTTTTGAATCGTTTCGACATTGTTTCTCTAGATACGTGAGCTCTCGCTTGCTTTGTGATTATGATAGAGAAATTCAATCCACTTTTTCACATTTTAATGTATATCTCAAGATACACGTGTCAAACCAAGCTAAAATTTTGACACATTTCTGATGAGAATCTTTAACTTTCCGCAAAGTTGTAGCTCAAACAGATTGGTAGAAAGGCTATAAAAATTTTTAATTTAAAAAAAAAAAAAGGTTTTGCAAAATGCAAGACATGCATGTGTAGCTTCAGAGATTTGAACTGCAAAAATTAGTACTTTGTCATGCAAAATGCATATGAGTGCAAATGAGAGGCTTGAGGTCCTATAACTAAACTATCATTCTTTAGTCAAGCTTGTTAAAAAAATTAAGGGGTTTTAAAATTCAAAATGACCATGAATATCCAAATCTATTTTTGAATAAGACCAATCAGAACTAAGAGAAAGCTTTGAAACAAACTCAACATTAAGTTGGTGAATTTTTGGTTGGGGGACATTTCAAATATGAATGGAGTGGAAGTATACCTTGCACTGATCGAAGCATAAAACATCCCACTTCCCACGGTATTTCAAAGATCAACGGACTTTTGAAGCGTGAAGCATGTGGTTCTCATATATGGTTATTTGTAGATATACTGGAAAGCTATATTTTGCAGGAAGAACTCCTTTGTGATTTAAACAAAAAGTTGCATACCGAAAACACCCAAATATTTGTCTTGGCTGAAATGTGAATAAATATGATCCAATCATATCTAAGGAGCCAAGTAAAGTAATTTGGTTATATCTTGTGTTGATTGGGCAACTTAATAAAGTGACGGACTTGTTGCTGAGTTTTATTGGTGTCTGGTATATGTAAGCATCTCAAATGCTAAAAAAATCAAGGTAGTCAAAGCGTTGAAGCAAATAGCCCTCTTATCGTTTGGAACGAAAAGTGAAGACCCATGCTAGTAATGCGCATCACTTGTTCTTATCCCCTTTATTTCTAGATTGCTTAGACAACAGAAATGTTGTTTCAGTTATTATATAGGAGTTTCCCTGGCAAATGAGCGTTGTTTTCGGACTATAATTCCCACATTTCCTCTAGCTTATATATTGATCCACTGTGATGCAAGTTAGTTATAGCACTCTTTGCAAGACATGTTGGAGTAGCAGTAATCATTGCAGATGGTGTAATCATGATATTTAGATTCTAGCTTTACAACCTAAGCTTTGGGTTGCAAATAATGGTAGGGCTCCTGATTAATGGGTAGAAGAAATATAATATATTTTTGTGATATACTTATTAATGCATCCAAATCCGTCTCTGTTGATTTTGACCTGCAAAGATGAACAACGGTGAACCATAAACCACCATTGTAGCAGCCAAAGACATTCCGATGGTAAAGTCTGACACTTGAACAAGGATGGAGATATACTAATAAAATTAGGGTTGTAATGTGTACATTTTTTCATCTGTTTTGTTCACCTTATATAATGAGTGTTTCACTCATTCATTGACTTTACCTGTGAATGTGTGATGGAGGAATGATATCTCGCTCAGGATTTTCCCTCATCAAGTTATGTTCATGTAGGGCTCATCACCTGTCCATAAATGTTTCTTCTTTGACACTTGACTCTCTTTAGGACCCAATACTTTATTGGACCAAGAATAGCGCAAAGGACCTTGGGCATGTTGTAGTCCAAAGGTTTATATTTGAGTCTTATTGTCCTGGGCCAAACTCCGAGATTCTCACCGTGTTGGCCTTGCATAATCTGGGTTTAGGCACTTGACTTACTGGCTGAATAGTAATTAACATAGGCCTGGGTTGGACATGACTTGGGCCTAGTCTATTCTGGCATTTTACATTAGAGCTGATATTTGCCACGCGTTCGGCTGTGATCGGATGAATGTCTCATCAATTACTCCCTCATAGTTGGTAGGGTTGTGCGCATGGCCATTAACTCGTTGAGTAGGAACTTGCACAGCGTATTGGTAACCAAATTCAACGTCTCTTCTGCTTTCGCGCAATATTTAACATTGATACGACTGTTGAGTCGTTGACTGTCCCAAACGTGGTGCCTATATAAGCTTGGCGTTTTCTTTGTTTGTAGAGTTTACTTTCGCCTTTCCTAATTGCTCATGGAGTTTCTTGAATGTTTTCCTGCCCCGGTATTTTTAAGGGTAAAATATAAGGATTTGTTGATGAAGTCTCCGCATATTCTGACATTCATAGCAATGAATCCTAATAGGATTTGCACTTTGAGGGAGCCTGTTAGCTTGGATGTGCTCTTAATATCTCTTCGAGGGCTACCAAATTTATCTCTCATTTGTGCAGAATAAGTCGAGGGTACCTCCTTGATACTTAGTTTGTCATCCATCAGGAGTTGCATCTGCAACTTATTCTGCCATCTTTCAGATATAGCACCAACAGTTTCCTCTGCCATCCTTCAGAGGCTGAACGTGCAGCTTCTTATTTCATTCATCAGAAGCTGCACATTTGGCATATCCTCCAAAGGGCTGATTGATGGAGTAGATTCCCAGGTAGATTTTCATTTGCAAATTCCTCTCCACCAAGCTCGAATGGTTAATGCTTACTGCATATAAGCCTTCACTTTGATTAGTCAGTTAAGCCTTGTAAGAACTTTTGCTTAATCAATAAAGCTTGTTTCTTGTTTCACATTTATGTTTTTGCTTTGATAATAAGTCCGATCGTATTAGATTTGAATAATACAAACCATATTAACCCTGATTAAGGTGGTGCAGGACAGACGTCAACCTGGTCCGAGCGGATTAGACTTTGTTGTATAAGTTAATTTAATTAAGCTATAAAGAAATCATTTATGTCCGATCAAACTAAATTTCATAATATAGGCTAACTTAATCCTAAATAGGACTTTAGTTGTAGATAAGTCATATTGGTCCGAACAGACTAGACTTTTAAATAAGCAAACTTAATCCTGAATAGGACTTCATTTGTAAAGAAACCATCTCTATCCGATCGGACTAGATTTCATAATATATGTTAACTTAATTTTGAATAGGACTTAAGCTGCAGAGTATTCATCTTGGTTCGAACAGATTAGACTTCTGATTGCACTAACTTAATCATGAATAAGACTTAAACTGTAAGGAAATCATCGTGGTTTGAATGAACTAGATTTCATAATATAAGCTAACTTAATCCTGAATAGAACTTAAGTTGTAGATAAGTCATATTGGTCCCAACGGACTAGACTTATGATTATGCTAACTTAATCCCGAATAAGATATAAGTTGTAGAGAAATCATCTTTGTCCGATCAGACTGCATTCCATAATATATGTTGACTTAATCCTGAATAGGACTTAAGCTGCATAGATTGGGTCATTAAGACACATCGAGTTATCATAATAGGACTAGACTCGTCCATCTTGTGCTCCCATGATCCTTCAAACAGACTAGGTCACTTAGATGCAGCGGGTTGTCATCATCCTGAATAGGACTAGACTTGATCATTGTGCACCATCGTGGTTATCTAGTCGGACCAGGTTACTTAGGTGTGATGAGTTATCATCATACTGAATAGGACTACACTCGGCCGCTGCATAGCACAATGGTTTCTCAGACGGACTATGTCACTTAAAGTGGTGAGTTGTCATCATCCCGAATAGGATTATACTCAGCCGTTGTGCGCTCCTTGATCCTTCAGTCGGACTAGGTCACTTAGATGTTGAGAGTTGTCGTCATCCTGAATAAGACTAGACTCGGCTGTTGTGCGGCATCGTGGTCGGACTAGGTTACTTAGGTGTGGCAAGTTGTCGTTATCCTGAATAGGACTAGACTCGGTCGTTGCACACCATCGTGTTCCTCAAACGGTCTAGGTCACTTAGATACAGCGAGTTGTCGTAATCTTGAATAGGGCTAGGCTCAGCCGATGTGCGTCATCGTGGTCCTCTAGTCAAACCAGGTTCTTACGTGAGGTGAGTCGTCGTCATCCTAGATAGGACTAGACTTGGTTGTTGTGCACCATCGTGGTATTTTTCCTCGGACATGTTGGACAAGGCAATCCTCGTAAAGGGGATCTGATCTGCAGTTCACAGGCTGATCTCTTCAGCGACCAATTGGAGTGTTCCCCTTTTTCGTTTGTACTATGCAAGACGCGTATAACGTCTGGAGTCTTCTATTTGGCCTCGTGCACAAACTTCGTTGTCTTTTTTCCTCGGGACGGTCACGTTCCTTATGATTTTGCAGTCCTGGGTATCATGGCTTACTTCTTTGTGGCAAGAACAATAGTCGTTCTTATCGCGTTTTGAAGGATCTCCCATGAGCTTTGAAGGCCACTAATATCCTCCCAATTTTTCATTGTGGATAGGATGTCGAAAAGATTGGAATTGAGCGGAGTGTAGGCATGATATATGGAATTGCTGACATTGTCTGGCTTTACTTTGCCAAACCTAGTCTCACTGTCACTCAGCCTTCTTTTGGATCTGTCTTCCTCCTTGTCTTTGTCTCTGTCATTGGTATTGGAAGAGTGTTAAGGCTCATTTTTTCCTATTTTCTGGTTGTCAACATCTCCTATAGGGTGACATACATTTGTGCATTTTCAACAGATCCCATGTTTGTTGGGGGCTCCAAGGTGAGGAGGTTATAAAACTGACCTATCCTCAGACCAGATGTGAAGGCAGTGACAGATTTTTCGTCACTGCAACCATTGATCAGAGCCAGTTCATCATTGAACCGAGTCACACACTCCCTGAGGGTCTCGCTAGTTTTATGCTTGAGGTTGAACAGGTAAAGGGGTTCATTCTAATCCGCTGGCTCCTGATGAATCAGGCGATGAAAGCCTTCGCCAGAGTCTGTAATGAGTCAATGGACATTGGATAGAGGCTATGGAACCAAGTGAATGCAACCTCTTTTCATATTGGTAGGGAAGGTCCAGCACAAAACGACTTTTGAACTTTCCTTTAGCGCCATCGCGTGGTGGTAGTGGGGCAGGTGGTCAGATGGATCTGTAGTTCCGTCATAGAATTCAAGCTTCGAGGGGCTGAACTTTTTTTACAAAGGTGCGTTCATGGTTTGATCAGAAAATGGAGGGATCATGAGATTGTATAGGACGTCCAGATAGGTAGCTCCTAGTCGGAGTGGATTCTTGATGATGGTCTTGTCAGACTTCAGAGCGTGGTTTCATTGGACTCCTGCATCTCTTAGGTTCCCCTCATGGTTGGTGTTCTAGTCCTTGATGGGGACGTTATCGCTATCACAAAAGCGTTCCCTGTTGCCCTATTGGGTCAAAGATTTGTTTGGGTTTCTGTCATTCTGGATGAGGTGATTCATGTGGATCCGAATCTGGTCTGTACGAGGGTTCGTTGTGGTCGATTTGGGAGCAGGGCCTCGTGGTTGTTTCGCTTCCGTAGTTGAAATGTTTTGGTCCTACAGTGGGATTCCTTCGACCGGAGCTTTGGCAGGCTCGATGTTATTGTTGTTGGTTTGAGATCTGGTGCTAGTAACTATGTTTCATAACTCTATCATTTTAACATAGTGTGATTAAAGGAAAACTATTGTTTTCCCTGCGGATGACACCAAACTGACATGTCCAAATCCGTCTTTGTTGATTTTGACTTGCAAATATGAGCAACGATGAACCAAATACCACCTTTGTGGCGGCCAAATGCACTCCGACGGTAAAGTTAGACACTTGAAAAAGGATGGATATAGATTTATAAAATTAATGTTGCACGTGTGCCTTTTTCATCTGTTTTGTTCAACTTATATAACGAGTGTTCACTTCTTCATTGACTCTACATGTATGCGTGATGGCAGGATGAGATATCGCTTAAGATTTTCCCTTATCAAGTTATGTCCATGTAGGGCTCTTCACCCGTCAATGACTGATTCTTCTTTGACACTTAGCTTTCTTTAGGACTCAATATTTGATTGGACCAAGAGTAGCACAAACGAACCTTGGGTCTGTTATAATCCAAAGGTCTGTATTTGAGCCTTATTGTCCTAAGCTAAATTTGAGATTCTCACCACATTGGGCTAGCATAATTCTGGTTTGGGCATCTGATTAACGGGCTGATGAATAGCAATTAACCTGGGCTTGGGTTGGATCTGGCTTGGGCTTGGGCCTGGTCCATTATGGCCTTTTTTCATTAAAGGTGATATGTACCACGCTCGGCTATGATTGAATGACTGTTTGATGTCTCATTTGTTACATATGTAAAATCTAAAAATCAATCAAATAATAAATATCGAATTATTGATTTGTTCTATGAGGATGTCTTGACCTTCACTTGGTAACTCACATGGCCATACCAAGTTTCCAACTCTAAGTTTTATGTGTGCGTTGGAGCCCTTACTCCAAATATTACACCACAAGGTGAATTAGCTTTTTGAGATGTAATTAGTTAGCAAATACATTTTCCATAAAAAGTTTTTTGGAGGTTTTTTTAATTTATCAGTGACATTAAGGTGGCGTTTGTATTTTTAAGTGCTTAGAAGCTAACTTCTAATTGGAGTTAGAATGTCTAAATGAGCTTTTGAATGAATTGTTTTATTTTGCTTATGAATGAACTACTGATTAGAAGATGTAAATTAAAGATGTTTGTTTCAGGTGCTGAATGGGATCCGTTTGACAATTCTGCCCCACTAAACTGAATAAATATCGTGCTTAGAATCATACCAAATAATTATCCAAATCCTATAAAATGTCACAATATCTTTAATTACATGAATATAAAAAAATGCAGTGATAAAAAAACGTGGAAAATACAGAGAGAAAAATAGAGTTGGAGAGATGAAGAAAAACTTGAAAAATACAAAAAAAAAAAACAAATATGGAGAGAAACGAGATAAGTTTCTTATTGTTGAAGAATCTTTGTAAATGTAGGTAAACGACAATGCATGGTGAAGAGAATGAACGCGTGACATCAAAAGTTAACTCTACTTGTTTTTAAGAAGACGTGGACAACAATTGTCATTACAAAATTATTGTGAGTTACTGTTGGAATAATTTTTTTAGCCAGCACTCAGTGCTAAGTGATCAACACCCCTTTGTTGCTTACTCCAATCAAAAGTTCAACTTATGATCAGAGTTAAAAACAAACGCCATTGTTTAGGCGTCCCACTTCTTATTAAGAACTCCTAACTCTATTTAGAAGAAAAACAAACCTCTAAATAATGCCTGAAGCGAAATGATAATTTTAGAAATAGAAATCATTTATGCATCAGTCAACTCAAAGTTTTGACTTTTTTTCCCACCAATCATCTACAATAGATCTGGGCAATAGAAATTCCAAAATGAAAATTTCGTATATGAAAAACAACTAATTTATTAAATACATAACTTGGATAAAATCATCATTCATAACAAACAAATGTTTACTAATTAAATTACTATTTGGGTAAATAAGTAACGTCCCCGTAGTTACGACACAACCCCTATATTCTATGCCTAATCCCACTAATAGAACATCATAAACTCGAAACCACAATGAATGAAATGATCCCATGATAGTTTCAAATTTAGTAAGAATTTCTAAATAAAGGGTAAAGTGGTCCGATCACATGCATACCACCCTCTCAGGCACAAATCAGTACTCTGGAAACATGCTCCTTAGAAGCTTTGATTTAGTAATCATACGCTTTGAGTGTTGAAATCCAATACTCGAGAAAGGGTATGGTACCACGTGTTGCCTAAAACAGCAGTGAAAGCAATGTTGTTTCCCTATTTCCAGTAGCACAACATCACCCTGAAAGGTCTAAACCCCCCCCAAAATTACAATAGCACAACTTTATACACTCATAGCTCGGGCATACAAAAACTCGGTCTTCCCTTCCCAAATCTAAAAACAAAAACTCACTCGGACTCGCTCGTTGCTGCACACCATCTCTCTTTCAGCCTTCTCATCTCTCTCTACCACAGCAAAGCAAACAAAGCCCGCTCGTTCTCTCTTCAAATAACAACACCCACCCGCTTAAAAGGTAAAATTTCAAAACGAGAGAGATCTAACAGACACTCTCTCCTTTGTGTCCTCTTCTCTTCTCTTCTCTCTAGGGTTTCGACTTCGGCACTTGGATTTCGCCCCTCTCTCTCTCGCTTTCGTTCTTCATTGCCTTCTAATCTCTCTTTCTTGCAGGTTTCGCCCCCCAATTTCACGGCGTTCACTGTTTCCGTCCTTTCGATTCGGTAATTGAACTGAGACTCTCGCCGCTAGGGTTTTGAGGAGTTCTTTTGTTTCTGCTCGCTTTTTGAATCTCTTTTGCTTGCAGGTTTTTGGTTAGATTATTTCTTGAATTCAACAAGAGATCTCACGAATTTGATAACTTTTCTGCTGGTATGTGTGTTGTTTCTGTTCTCTATTTTCGTTTCAAGTTTCAATTTTTATCCCAATTTGGGTTGAATGCAGGTGTTATATGTGTTGTTTCTATACTCTATTGCGTTTTTTTTTTGGTTTCAAGTTTGGATTTTTATCCTTATTTTTGTATTGCGTGCAGGTTCTGAGACATCAAGATCAGCAGAGATTTTGCTGGTTGAAGGAGTATTGAGTGATGAGGTTTGGTTGGTGAGATTTAGGGGAGGTTTGAGAGAATGATGGAGGTGGAAAGGGAAGCGAAGGTTGGATTGGAGAATGTGGTGGGTTTGGTTGGGGAGAAGAAAGTGGAAGATAATGGAATGGGATTGGAGAAACCAGTGTTTACAGGTGAGGAGAAAGGAGTAGAGGAGGATGGAGGAGTGGGTTTGGAGAGATCAGCGGGTATAGGTGAGGGGGAAAGAGTGGAAAAGTTAAGGGGATCAGTTAGGGAGAAAAGAGGGGCGGAGACTGAGGAAGTGGGACGCAAGAAGAAAGCCAAAATGGATTTGAGTGGAGAGATGAAGAGGGTGTCGGAGATTTGTTTGGTTATGTCGACAATGGGGAAGGTGAGAGGGGGAAGAAGTCCGACGGACTTTGAGAAGGAGTTGATGAAGGAAGCCACTGGTAAGTTGGTGGGATTGTGTGAAGGGTTAGCTCCGAAGGACGTCTTGCCTAGAGACGCGGTTAGGGTGGTTATTGAGGAACTTGGGTTGAGTAGGTCGAAAGAGCAGAGGTTAGGATATAAGCTTCCGGTATTGTCAATTAAGGAGAAAAGGGATCTGTCCAATAAGAAGGTAAGAGTTTTTACTGTACTCTTGTTTGCTTTATGTACGTGTTAGGCATTGATATTGTCTCTCTTAATGTTCCTCCCCTGATAATTCGTGAAATCTGAGGGTTTGGTTCTGTTTATTGTCACGTTCCATGCAGTTTTCTTTATATATTCACTGTAATAGTAGTTTTTGATCTCTATGTTGACCAAAGAAGGGGTTGTATTCGGGATTCCTTTTATGGATTGGCTACCTATAGAGATGGGCGAGTGGCATTTTATTCTTGCAATTAGAGTGTCATTCTAATTGAAATCTTTTAACTTTCTCCTCACATCACCAAAGAAATCAAATCTATTATACTATTGGTTAACTGACTGGAAAAACGCTGGTTTTGTTGCGACTTCCTAGTATATTGCATCATGGCATGATAGAGTTTGGTGGAATTGTGGGAGTTTCCATTGGTATTTACAAATGTAAACTGCCAATTTGGTGGTGTCAGAATACTGTCATGAACTTCAAGGGGAAATTTGGAACTGAAATGTAGTTGGCTTTTTTTCTTAACGACTGGCTCACTGTAACCTTCTAGTTGTTGATCAGAAATTTGTTGGTAGCGATGCTTAATTTATCAGTATAGAACTCTGAACATGGTCATGCTTTAAATGGTTATAAAATATATGCTTTTGGTATATTTACATGATATGTTTGCACACAATTTATGATTTTTTTTCTCTTGCATTCTTCCTGCATTATTTTCTTAGATGGAAGAATCCAAGAAGTTTGCTACTGCACAGCCTAGATCATATCCATCACCGACGCAAGCAGGGTTTGGACACAAGGCTGAAAACCATGGTTCATCTTTACATACTGCTCATAGGTATCCCCCAGACAGACCAAATGCTGCGGTACCTGCTGGAGCAGCTTCATCAGCAGTCCATGTTTCTACACCGGCTCCAACATCTTCATCAAATATGTTGCCTGTCAATGAAGTACAATCAGCTGCTATATCCAGGTTCCCGCCTGCCAATTCTTCAGAAAGAGGTGCATCTTCCTTACCCTTGCCTCGAACAGAGGTGGTGCATTTCAGGTCGGATGGAAGATCAAATATGTCGACTCATTCATCGCAAGTTCAAGGTATAGATTGCCACCCTTTGGCTATTTCATCTGCTTAGTAATATGAGAATGTAGAACCATCCATTCTTGCATATAATCTGAAAGATTTACATCTACGTTCTTCTGTCTCCTTTTAAGGAAATTTTGGACCATTTAGAGATCCTGTTATCAGAAAAGGTAGTCATGAATTCCTTGAACTGAGTTTTGCTGTCAACTTGGCGTATATATTGATATAGGTCCAACCTCCATCTGAGTTGGGCGTAGAAAAAATACTTGAAAATGTAATATAAAATATGAAAGGCTGTCCCTCCTTACCATACGATTTATGTGAAAAATCTTAAAGGACTTGCAATCTGTTGGACCAAAGTTCCTCAAAGGAGAGAAGAAACACGATCACATGAGCATTTGTTACATCATCAATGGCTAAGATTTGTGTTTGGTTGGCGGATATGAAGTTGTCAGCAGTTGATAGTTATGATTTTCTTTTTTACTTCCCCAGTCTTTGTGTGCTATATGTCCTAAAAATTCTGTTCAGACCAAATAAGATATAGCCATCTGTCCTTTTTCACATGCTCAATTTCTCGCCATCCTCGTGCTTCTCTTTTAGGCTTCACTTCTTATAAGACCAATTTGGATCTTAGAGCCCACTATTAATTTGGTGGATATTCAACACAACATTGAACACCTCCTTCATTGTTTTCCTGCCCTTGTCCCTACCTATGACTGTCTGACATGTGTGGAAACCGTGGCATGTTGCGTGCCCCACACTATGCTGTGATATTCTTTATCTCAGTATTGCCTTAGATGAGGATGTTCTTAGCTAAGACTGCTGATCAACACTTCTAAAGCATCAAATGAGGTTAAAATACTTATAGTAGTGAGGACGTTAGTAATGAGTAGTCGAGGACACCTAGCACCTTGATAGTCACCAAAATTCAAAAGAATAAAGTGCTTAAGCAAGTAAATCCAGGAGTGCATGTGAGAGTTTTACTTGAGATGGGTCAGATAAGATATGTACTTGATTGACAATATAAAAACTTGGGTTTTATCCATGTAGAACTTTCTTATTCCAGCTGTTCAATTTTCAGTATGTGATGATGTTGGTGGAATATGTGATGATGTTGGTGGAAAGACAACAACAACTCTTTGGTTAAGAGTTCAAGCTTACGAAACATGAATATATTGAGAGTCCTAGTACCACTGTCAGAGACATCTCGAAACATGCCTTTGTCATAGGGCCGGGACACGCACTAGACACTATAGTGGTGTCTGTCTGATGTTGTTCATATGCATTTCCCTGTTTTTTTTTCCTCAAACAAGTTTTTGTTCTGTGTTAGGTTTTAAATATTTGAAAAGATAGAAATTAAGGCGAAGGGAGATTTCAATTCCTATTGACTTTATGTGTTTAGAAATACTGGGCCCAAGTCCTCATTTGGGTTATATTTGAAGGGTGGATATTCTTACTCGAAATATCCTAACAAATTCTTTTATATAGTGTTATAATATGAATACATGACATTTCTGGTTTGAGATTATGAGTATTTCCTCCTTCATTGGAGGTTTACAGGATATCTGGTTTTTTTTTTTTTTTTTTGGCATCATATTTGAAATCATGTATACTTGTTTTGTGCAGCAAATTCTTCTGGCAATCACTTGCCTGATAAAGCTCAACAACTTAAATCTGGAGCAGTAGCTAAACTTGGTCTTGTGAACAAAGTGTCAGATCACAAGGTTGTGGGAGCACCTGAGATAAGTACATCTCAATCAGCACAAATAACAAGAGATCATAACTCTAGATCTTCGGGAAGCCCAGCTGGATATGCAAGCATGCAAAGTGCACAACAGCCGTCACAAGCCATGAAAACTGTGCAAATTTCTTCATCTTACAGTAATCACACTGAAATTGCTAAGAATGTTCAGAAGTTTTTGCATCCTAGGATCCCTGAGCATCCAAACTGGACTCCTCCTTCCACTGATTACATGAACAAGTCTTTGACTTGCCAAATATGCAGGGCAACCATAAATGATGCAGAGAGTTTACTTGTTTGTGATGCTTGTGAAAATGGAGTCCACTTAAAATGTCTGCACACATACAACCAAAAGGGTATTCCTAAAGGTGAATGGCACTGTCCTAGGTGCTTAATGTCAAGCAATGGGAAGCCTTTCCCCCCTAAATATGGTCGTGTTACAAGAAATGCTAGCACATCTAAAGTTGCTCCAAACACAGGTGGAGCTCAGGTTTCCACTGAGAAGAAGGCTGAAAGTTCTGATCAGAAAATTAGCCATCAGAAGATAACAGCTAATGGGAACCCTGTTTCTGCACATCCTGTCACTGTGGTTCGTACTGATAACCATCACACTGCAGGATCCTCTGATCTTAAGCAGTCAACTTCGGGAGATGTCCATGGGGTTAAATCAGAGGAAAACAAAACGAAGATGGAAGCCAGCCCTCCTTCTAAGCCTAAGTCACCGTTGAAGGATGTATATGCGCTAGCAAGTCTTCCACCTCATTCAGCCCCACCAGATAGAACTTCTAATCAGCAAATTGGAAAAAGCGAATCATCTCCACACAATCCAGAGGAGTCAATTTCAAAAGTGCTGCCAAAGTCCGAATCTGGTAGCTCTTGTCCTGACAAGTCATCTGACAAAGGTCTTGATAATTGTCAAAAGTCAGAAGCCTGCACCACAGGAGATATTGGTAAAGAGGCAGATGAAAAATGTGCAGATGTTCCTGCAAGTCACAACCATGAAGTTAAGTTGTCTGATCAAAGAGAAACTTCTGAATGTAAGCCTGGGAATGATGTCAGGAAGGATGACAAAGATGCTGCTCAAACAGTTTCTGTTGGGGCTGTGGCTGTGGCTGTTGCAAATGGAGCTAGAGATTGCTTGAATTCCTCATCTAGTGGCTTGCACACAGTCGATTGGGTGGGTGATATACTCCAGGTTGTGGATGAAAAGGCATATTACAATTCGTGTCACATAAATGGGTTGGTGTACAAGCTGCACGATCATGCTCTTTTTCGTTCTAACAGTGGAAACTTGAGACCTTCAAAGATTCAGGCAAGACATAATGCCCTGGGTTTTGTGTGTGTTTTTTGTTTTTTTTTTTTTTTTTTTCATTTTAGAATTACATTCCCAAATCTTTACTGTCCATGAAGGATAGCTACTTATGCCATCAACTACTTGCACAGAAGGATAGCTAGTTTTCTGTGTTTAGGTTTTTGTCCTCTCATCACTGAAAGTCAGTTCCCAATTTGGATCGTACTCTACTAAAACATTTTGGCTGTCCTTGCAGGCATTGTGGGAGGATACTAAGACTGGGTCTAGATGGGCTATTGTGAATAGCTGCTACTTTCCTGCTGACTTACCGGAGGTAGTTGGGCGGCCATGTACTCCAGAAGATAATGAGGTTTGATATAAATTCTATATGACATTTTTCTTGGTTTGTTTGTTTTTATTTATTTATTTTTTATTTTCTACATTGTCTTCTTTTAGAATGCCAGAGATAGTGAGCTATATGTTTCATTATAGATTGCTGCTCCATTGATCTCAGTCTTCTCTTTATTGCTTATTTAGTGGTTTAACTGTTGTAGGTTTATGAATCTAATCATGGTAGCACCGTAAGGGCTGGCTTGATTCAGGGCCTGTGTGATGTTCTTCCTCCGACGAAGTTTAAAGAAGAAAGTGAAAGACGCATTCAATTAAATGGCACAAGTAGTGGAAATCAACCAGTTTACCTGTGCAAGTATGTTTTTTTTCTTGGCATTTATAACAACTCTTGCAGCTGGTTATTTATAACATGCTAGCATAAGCTAAAATGATCAACTTTAGCAAGTATTTTTTTTGGGGAAAATTCTATTCATCCTAAGGCAGTGGAATCAACATTCTAGAGCATTAGGTTTCAGTCTCATCAACTAGAAGTTTGGGTGAAATACTTACTGATGAAAACATAGCTGATATTATATATTGGATAACACCTATATCGTATGATACCTCATAGTGCTATGTCGACCAGTATTCTTCACTTGGATATCAGAGCAGTGAAACTGATCATTGAGGCTTGTGCCTTTGTTACCATATTTTCTGTCTGCGACTTCGTCTACATATTCAGATACATTACAAGAATCTCATATTCATGAGATGTGCTATGGCCCCATGCATACGTCACTGTCATTTGCCTTTTTGGTTTTTTTTATTTGTTTATTTATTTTTTTATTTTTTATATTTCATAGAAAATATTTCTTTATTTGACACACATGTGTTTTGTGCAGATGGTTTTATGATGAATCAAAAGGACTCTTCAGATCTGTAACTGAATAATGAAAATTCATTTTTTAGCATCATGATTTGTTCAGCCTCTCCTTGCTGGTGGTGCTTCTCAGGTATTATACTTGTTTCGGACCTTTAAATTGGCTATCTAGTCAAGTTGGGTGGTCAGAGTTGCTTCACAAAAAGTCTGTCAAAGCATGCATCTACATATCCAATTGTCTAACATGTATATATTGTGTCATATCAGTGCACCAAAAAAAAAAAAAAAAAAAAACACATCTAACCTCTATTTCTCTGGTTCTCCTGTAGCTGGATTCTCCGGAACCGCAAAAATCCCTGTTGGATAGCTCACATTATGGTTTTCTAGGAACCTATTTGCATTCTGTCATCACTGATGACAATACTTTTCTTTTCCAGGTGAAATAGCAGAGGGAGTCTGGAAATGATGGCAAAGGGCAAGCGGCATCCATATTTTGTACACTATGTAGTGTTTAGTTTGTATTCTATCTTGCAATCTGTAATCTTTTCTTTTTTTCAGATGCCCCAGTCCTGTATTTACATTATCCTTAATTATATTGAAAAGGGTTTCTCCCTAAGCTTAAATTATACAATTTCGAACAGCTGCCGTTCTTCTACTTCTTGCTGGGATAATGCTGCCCACTGATCAGATCATTTTCATTTCTTGATCCATTGTTTGATTACTGAGGTGGCTATTCCTTTTGGTTCTTAAATGACAAATTGATGGATGAGAATGTGAAACACATTTGCAGTGCCAATGGTTGGATGGTTAAGGATGTGGTGGTTTAACCCTCACATCTTGGGTTCTATATCTACCGGCGGCATGCTTGCTGCTTGGCCAGTCCTATGTTAAACTTTGCACTTTGCAAGGTGAATGGGTGGTGGATTTTTTTTTTTTTTGGACTTATAACTACAGATATGCAAATGAGCTGAATTCTTGTGGAGATGCAACTACAACTATATAAATCTTGAGCCATTTCAAACTATAGAAAGCATGTGACCATCTTATTTCCCAAGTCACCGCTAGATTTTCTTTCAAAAAATATTCAATGCAAACAAATAGCTAATTACAAATTGATTTTCTATTCATCAATTCTTTCACACAATCTTTGAAACAGCTGTTACGGAAATTTATCCTCCTCCCCACAATCAACCTTTCTTCTCATGACAATCTCTCAAGGCCTCTGTCAGACATTCAATTGGCGACACTGCAAACTATCCAATTGCAACTCTAGGCTATTAACATCACCGACTAAATTCCTTTTTCAGATGCCACCACCCTTTCCCCCACACTTGATCCCGAGATGGTAGCAGTTTCTTATGATGCTTGCTTTTTAGCCTCTTTTCAGCATGAAGCTTTTTGGGTTTATGCAGTGGATGCATTTGGTAGGGTATGTGCTTGGATAGCTAGCAATATTTTTGACCGAGTTTTTGACAGTATCACGACGGAATGTTTTGCAGCTGAAATCGCTCTGTTACTTATCTAGGCCAGACAATGGAAGACGGGCTTTCTTCTAAGAAACTGTGGAACGTCACATTCTATTCTATAGGAGACGACAACGGATAGCCAGATTGACCTGAGATGGATGTGGAAACTAGTATGAAGACACTTGTGTTGAATCTTTCTAATTGTTACTGTAACTTCATTTCCCGTGGTCTCAATGGAGATGCACATCATTTGGCTACTTATGCTGGTAATGTAATCATATTTAGTTTTATTAATTCAGTGTGCTTAAATTTTTTTTTCTTCACAAAGCCACATAAATTATTTCCACGTGCAAGCTCGCTCATGCATTGTAGTACACGTGCAAGTGCACCTCTGATAAAACCTTCACTTCAGAGCATCACACTAGGGGTGTTAATTGGTTATTGAAAACCGACCGAACCGAACCGAAATATAATCGAAACCGAACATTAGAAAACTGAACCGAGTTGGTTTGGTTCGGTTTTGGTTTTTGTTTTTCACACATCCGAAAACAATCGAACTGAACCGAACCCTTCTCCTTATCTTGTTTTTAATCTCCTGACCCTTTCTCTCTTATTTAATCCCCCACCAACCCACTCTTATTTAAATTCTCACTCATTGCAATGCACCTCACGTCCCCATCCTATCTCTTAACTTCCACTTTTCTCATTTTCTCCTTTTCTTAATGCCCCATTTAGAGAAAAAGTTGAAAAAACCTACCTTATCTATCTTATTTAAGCCCCACCCACCTCTCCCCACCTACCCAACTTATCTTTCTTTATTAATGTATTTTTTCTCTTTTTTTAACTCTCTCTCTATCCAACCACTTGCAAGTTGAGGAGGAGAGACAAAGTTTGACTCAATCTTGTTGAAGACAACCAAATTTTTCACTTGTTTGCTTGTAGCAAATATGAGCAATGGCGATGTCGACAACTTCGACACTTTTGATTTGATAACAAAACCTTCTTGCAGGATGAAATTATGAGATTTGTGGAATCATCATAGAAGGTTCGGTCTTGTTCAGATCATCATATGGTTGTGGTAGAGATAAATTAAGTTGCAAACAATGTAGTTATGGTTATAGTTTTTTGTATGATGTTATAGTATTGTGTATATGAGAGACATGACAATTTGTTTTTAATCTTATGGAATTATCAAGAGAAATAGGCAAGAAAAAATTGAAAGAATTATCTATAAATGAATAGTACGAGCCTTGAAACTCTCTGTGTTCATCTGGCATTTGCTTTCCCTTTATTGCTTCCCCTTCTCTCTCTCTCTTTTATTTTATTTGTACTCTCCATGTCTCTGGGTTTTCTTCATTTGCAAACCAAACTTCATTTCATTATTTCCATTCTTTGTAGCTTTGACTTATTCCTTTTGTACTAGAGCCAACTCGGTTATATGTAGCAGCATGAAATAAATAAAATAAAAATAATAAAAATGGAAAAAACTGAAAATAACCAAATCGGAACCGAACCGGTCGATTTGATTATTTATTTGATAAATGTGAAAACCGAACCAAACCGAAAACCAAACCGAAAACCGAATTCTTGGTTTGGTTCGGTTTAGTTTTGGTCAAACTTTGAACCAACACCCCTACATCACACAAACCATACTCGGCCTCTCATTCTCAAACTCTCCCAAAACGCAACAGAGAATTCGACCTCGAAGTGAATTCGATCTCAAATTCTTCAATTGGGTTTTCACCTTCAGGTAATCACTTAAAAACCCAAATCTCAAAACTAATATTCTCAATCGATTTTGCGGATTCTACAGTTTCCTAAAACCTCCCTCATCAAACCCCTCTCTTTCCCCTCTTTGATTTCTAAGTTTCCTCACAATTCTCGTTTTTTTATCTTGATTTGATTTGAGTAGGAGGAACAACCACCATGAATCCTACTGGTTTGATCACGGAGAAGGAAATCAGGGCTAGTCTCTTGGAGATGCCCCCAGTCCCAATTGCCGATTTTGTTGCTATGTTCAGGCCAAGGTTGACATCATTTAAGGTAAATTTCCTTACTTTATCATTGTTCTTGTTTTTGCACGTCGTCGATCTTTACGATATCATACTCTCTATCAAAACAAATTCATTGAGGTTACTTTTTGCTTGCAGAGCAAGCGGGCATTTGCAGGTTGCTTAAGGAGAGTTTCCAGCATAAGGAAGATAGGCGGAGTAAGCCACATTGTGCTGAGAGGTAACTTTGTAAGCTACATTGCAATACTATGTCTAGAATACACAACATGAGTCATGAACTTGTAATCACGCCGATCACACCATGGGTTATCAAATAATTGATCAGTTCAAAAATAATTCAATCCAGTAGATTGAACAAAAACTTCCTTTTTGGCATCTACCATTGGACTTGTGCTATTAGCCTATGACTGACATCCTTTACTTCACTGAAATGGTCTTCCTGCCTGGACTTTCAAGTTTTACTAAAGGTAGCCATTGGTAAATTGGGAGTCAACCAATGGGAAAACCCCTAATCTAAAGATACCACTCTTCGTAATGAAAGCGCTCAAGTCAGTCTTGTTGGTTCTCTACAAAGGCTTTGAACAACAACAATACGTTGTTTCCCTCACTCTATAAGCCTTAAAAATTTGTAGGGACTGTAAAATCTTTGTTCTTCATTTGCCATATGTATTTTTTTTAGTTTATAGGGAAGGGGTAGACGAAGTACCCAAAATGATTGACACGTCCCTTTTTGGGCCACAAGAAGATTTATTGAGTTTTTAGTAGCTCTCACAGGCACAGTGCAAATTAAAATCCATTTTTTTCCCTACATCATAACTCCCTCTTTCTTCCTCTTTGATTAGAAACCGGTTCTCAAGGTTTTCTTGTTTTGGGTTTGGACAACAGAAACCAGGTCTTCTGTTGGTTCAATTACGGAGGAAGAAGTCACGGCTGCCCTCTGGCAAATGGCTCCTGTTAGAGTATCCAAATTTGTTGCTAAGTTCAATCCGAAGCTGAAATCATGGAAGGTATACTCTTGCTTTATCACTGTTCCCAACATCTCGTTGGTCCTTACCATATTATACTCTTTACCAATGACTCATTGAGATTATTTATTGCAGAACAAGCAAGCATTTTTAGACATCTTAAGTGGAGGATCCAGCAGCTTCATCGTGCAAGGAGGTAATATAAGCGATGTTGCAAAACTCAATTATAATTCACGACGTGGTTATGAACTTTTAATCCTCGAGTCAATGTAAATACTAAGACTCGGGCTAATTAGTATAAAATAATTGGTCAAATTGATGAGAAGATTTTCTTTTTCCTAGCTCAATTCATAAACAAATCAACATATTCGATCAAACAAAAACTTCCTTTGAGCATCAACTATTCGACTTGTGCTATTATTGGCATCCATTGCATCACTGAAATAATTTGCACTGAGAATACTTCAAATGCCTCCTACACCGACTTCCAAGTTTACTAAAGGCAGCTATTGGTAATAAATGGAGAACCAACTCATGGGGTAACCCAGAATCCAATGATACTATTCTCTCAACAAGAAAGCACTCGCTCTTGTTGGTGTTCCACAACAACTTTGAACCCACCCCATCCTCGTTTTCCTCATTTTTCTACTTATTTTTATTTATTGGGAATGTGGATACAGTCCCCCCAATATTGGCATGTTCCTTTTGGGGACACAAAAATCGATGGTTTAAAGCTGCACACACCACACCCAACTTGCACGAAACAGAAATCTCTCCCATTACTTACAATTCTAGGGCTTT
This sequence comes from Berberis vulgaris, assembly GCA_963556465.1. Classification (NCBI taxonomy): domain Eukaryota; kingdom Viridiplantae; phylum Streptophyta; class Magnoliopsida; order Ranunculales; family Berberidaceae; genus Berberis; species Berberis vulgaris. Next base: position 81,000,134 of record OY747132.1, on the reverse strand, counting down.
GTTTGTTTTGGGTGTGGACAGGAACAATATCTATTGCTCCAGTCACTGAGGAAGAGATGAGAGATTCTATTTTGCAGATGGCTCCAGTAACAACGCGCGATCTTGTTATCAAGTTCAAGCCAAGGCTGAAAACAATAGAGGTAATATCCTTACCTTGTCATTGTTCATTCTCGTTAGTCCTTACCATAGCATACCCTCTAAAGTTGTATTCAGTTCCTCATCGAGATTACATGTTGCAGAACAGGGGAGCATTTGCAGGCATCTTAAGGAGAATCTCCAAGATACAGAGAAGCAGTGATGGAACTTGCCATATTGTGCTGAAAGGTAAATGTGCTTCATTGTCAATAATCGCCTATGTTCATGACTGGCATATCAACTCATAATCCTGGAATTCGACTTAAAAACAAAAATTCTGTGATTCATGCTAATTTATTATCAAATACTCGATGAAATTGAGAAGAAGGGTATTTTTTTCTGCTCACAATTCATAAACAAATCATCCTGCTCATATAACTTCCTTTGATTGTCCACCATTGTAGTTGTGCTATTGTTGAGATCCTTTGCATCAGTGTAATTGTTTGCAGTGAGAATATTCCAAATACCTCCTGCTATAAATTTCAGGTTTACTATAGTAGCCATTAGCAGTGACCGGAATGTCAACCCATGGGCAAGTGGGCAACCCCTAATCCAAATATACAATTCTGTCCACGTTAAAAGCACCCACTCTTGGTGGTGTTCCACAACAATTTTGAATCATAACAATCCTCGTTTTCCTTGTTCATATGTATATTTTTTATTTTCTATAATATTATTTTTAAATTTATTTATTCGGAATATAGAGCAGCCCCCCAAAGACTGGCATGCTCCTTTTTGGGGACACAAGCAATTATTGAGTTTTTAGTAGCTCTCAAACACGTCTGTGCTCTACGAGGCATCTCTCTGGATCTCTCAATTTGTCATCTGCTTCTCTCTCAATCAGTTTTCTCTTGGATCTCTCTCTAGGAAGAAAGACAAAAAAATGACGGAAAAAGAAGTAGAATCACAACAATCTTTAGACATTTTATGGTTTCTGGCATATTTTGATTTCACATACGACTGCAAAATTTTCTCTTCTGGTTCATTTTGTTAACATTCTCTGACCCTACTTGGTGCAGATGGTTAATCACAGATCAAGAGCGATGTCTACATCAATAGGGGGGGTGGGTGGGTGGGGTGGACTTCGCTGATGCATTACTTGGAACCGATTTGAACATAGGAAATTGTCGATAAGTTAGATGGGTTTGTTTTGCGAGATGCTGTGGTCTTTTAGTTGGTTTTTGTTGATGGAAGTTAGTGGACAGGGCACAGTTGTATCTTTACTGTTATGTGGTTGTACAAAAAAATTGGTTTGATCACATTTACTATTATTTTTCGACTCCTTTTACAGCACTTTGATCACATGTACACACCCGTTGTCTATTTGCCTTTATTGATAGGATGGTGGTGCTGGTAGTGGCATTGGTGATGGTGGTTATGTTTTGGATTTTATGTTATGGCTTGGTGGTGGTGGTGGTGGTGGTAATGGTTGTATGTGGATGTGGTGGCTAGGAGATGGTTGTATGCCAATGGAGTACCATGGCAGCCACATTTGGGATTAAGGGATTAAAAATAAGGTATGCTAGTCATATTCACACATTATGCTATTTTTTAGTACAAAATTTCAGAAATTTATAATTTCTCAGACCGTATGCCTATTGGTGCTTAGTTGACAAACAATGTCATTGTGTCAATACCCAACATTAGCTCACAAGGTTTGTACAGTACATCCTTATTCCTTCGATTGAAGACAATATGCATCGATGTATTGGTTATATCAGGTTGAGCCATGGCTACAAACCTTCATCGGTTAGATGTATGAGCAAGTCTTTGGCTAGTTACATACGAGTGCGAAGCTTGAAGACATTCTGATGCACAGGATGAAAAATCAGGGAGAAAGGTTAAGAGTTAAAAGACAAATGAAGAGGCACAGACATAATTAGACTTTGTTTCTACTTTTTTGAATTAGAAATTATTCCGTTAATTTAAACTTTATTTTCAATATTTTTCATAATACTAATAGATATAACCAAAAGTGCTTAATTTAAATCCAAATCTGTTTCATTTACAACCTTAGGCAGTGTTGTCGAAAAAAAGATAATCTCTCCATCATTTGGTTAAGTTTCTCTGGAGTTGTATATGTTCGGAGTGCGCAAAGGACGTTAATAACGATGAGATCTTGCCGTCTCCATTAGTATCAACTTTTGAATACGCAAAGAAATTTTCTGACGAGGATATCTTTCTGTTTCCATTAACATTAAGCACTTGAGAGAGCGAGAGCTTTTCTTCAAAACTGCTCCTCAAAATTTCGTGTGGGTGCAAGAGCAAACATTGTGTTTGATTTTGGATGTGGGTGGATTAAACAAATCTTGCGGGTGTACATAGCATTTCCCTTAATCAACCTGGCCGCCGTTCCCGGAAATCACGTGCAATGCACGCGCTATCTTCTTTATACAGTCGTTCAAACACACCAAGCAAACGCGAAACCCAAATGTCTATCTTCGAAAACTCTCTCAAAAACGTAACAAAGAACCCTAACTCGAATTTTAAGTCAGTAAGTTTAATCACACAAAAATCTTCAATTAGGCTCTCTAAATCAATCTCGTTAATCTCAAGACTCACCATTCGATCATTTATTCGTTCAATTTCTTCTGTAAAACCCTAAAAATCCACCAAAACCTTGTTGAAGAATTAGGGTTTTTAATTACTTGTTTTGGGGTTTGAACAGGAAGCACAGACGATGTCGTTTGATCTTCATCTGAAGCCGACATGTGGCAGCTGTGGGTCGAACGCTGATCTCTATGGGAGCAATTGCAAGCACTTGACCCTCTGCACTGCTTGCGGCAAGAAGATGGCCGAGACTCGTGCCAAGTGCTATGAGTGTGGGGCTCAAGTCACCCGCTTGATTCGGGTTCGTTCTTCGCTCTCTTTCGATACTATTTTGTAGTTGAGTTTTTGAGTAATTTATCAATTATTTAATGTTTTTGTGGTTGAATTCGAGTACTCATGGGGTCTGCGTAAAACTTTGATTGTCGGCACATTGTGTTTATAGAGTTTACATTGTATTTGAATGATGAAGCTTTTGTTCTTGGAAAGTTTGAAAATAGGGTATAGTTGATAGCTTACGAAGTTTGGATTCATGGACAAGAGATAATGTTTTGTGTAAACATTGCACTCAAGCTGGAAAGTCAACTAATATATAGGCTGTATATGTATAACTGTCATTAGACTTTCTACTAAGATAGTTTTATTTTCTCAACGGAGTAACTAAATATAGTAATGTTAATTAGGGTCTTGGAGTTGTACTAGTGATTGACAGTTGATATGGGTAGAGTTACCATCATACAATCAGATGACACAGACTTGAGTGAGGGTTTTAGACAGGAAACTAGTTACCATCATACAATCGGATGAGTGGACAAATATTGTTTTGCATAATTTCAGAAAAAGTAACTATATTACAAAATGATACTGTATTTTATCAAGTTCGGCACAGGATACCGTCTTGGTGTTGCACAGCATTCAATTTCTACAGTTGATATGGGTGCGCTGCTGGGGATTCCTTAAATTTCAGTTACCTGTTTTTGTCTAATATTCATCAGTCTTTATGCTATGAAAGTTTTTAGATTGATTAGCAAGTTGAATTTAAATTTTTTGTTATTTGTTTTGATTATTATATTAAGGAATATAATGTACGGGCCGCTTCTAGCAACGATAAAGCTTATTTCATTGGTAGATTTGTTACGGGCATACCAAGCTTTTCAAAGAAGAAAAATGCTGAGAACAATTGGTCTCTCAAGAAAGATGGACTTCATGGTCGCCAAGTTACTGAGTCATTAAGGGTAACTATTCTTTTCCTTGCTGGGTTCCTAAATTCTCATCTATCTCATGCTACCTGTTCATATTCTCAATTTTCTTGTGGAATCTTGAATGTTTGATTTATGAATGACACAAGGGAATTTATCAAAATGCCATTGAACGATAGGGATATAGACTCTTTTTCCACCTTGATCCGTGAAATCCTGTCCTTGTGGAGTGAACTTGTAAAAAACTGCCAACATTTCTTTGTTTGACTTGGTATTTCCATGTCTCATTGTGCTGGTTACCGATGCTTTTTTAAGATCAGATCTTAAGACGACCAAAATATCTTGATATGTTGACAAATACAGATGAAACTTCTTGGTATTTACTATTTACATTAAGTGATATTTTTCTTAATATTCAATCCAAGTATTTGTAAGTACTTGGAAAAGGAGGGGGAAGAGGATACGTAGATAGAAGGCATAGTTATGGGACTTGTAGACTGCATTTTTGGAACACGTAAATAGAGATGGGAGAAATTGTAGCAAATCCATACTTACGTGATATCCTTAAATTAATATTAACAATCTTAAAATTACAAGACGTTTTTTTGTGGTGGAGAAGAGGAATAATCCTGATCTTGAGAAGAATATCTGGGTTTATAAAAATATAGGAGTTCTAACAAATAACAGACATCCTTATGTTTTATAGGAGTTTTAACAAATAACAGTCGTCCTTACGTTTTCTAAAAGTTTATATGTTTATGTCATTATTCTCATTCGGAAATTTTACAGTTTGTCACTAATGAGTAATGACAGCCACATTATGTAGCTCTGTAGAAATCTACAAAACCAACTATTTACAACTAAGATAGCTATGAACTATCAGTTTGATGTTTACAAGATTTATCTTGAGAATCTAAAGATAAATAACAAATAGTGTAAGTAGCTTAATAGTTGGCTAAAGACCATAATTAACTTGTGAAAAATTTCCAATTAGCGACATATTATGCAGCAGTATTACACATTCTTTCGATCCTATAAACTAAAATGATGTTGCATCAAATATTCGTTTTGACTACTAGAAGGGAGCTATACGGCTAAACTTCATCATATTTTGATAGTCGATTATTCTTGTAAATCTTCTAGTGGAAACTTGAGCCTTTAGCTATGAAATATTTGGCAGATATTACAAGTCTAGAGGTAACCACTCAGTTTATTGGAGTGACACTTCACTATATATGGAAAGACATGATGCAAGTTAATACACGTGAAGATGACACAGATCTAAGGATTGTATTTGGCAGTGTGTATTTTAGTGTTTGTGCCATAATTTCAAAGAATGGCACTGATCTGGATCTTCCAATTTGTTTTTATTTATTTTTTTCCACTTGCGCAAACCTTATATTTCCATGTAGTTTTGGGAGTTATGATTCATATTGCTGTTCGAAATGCATCACACAGGAGAAATATAAGAACAAGCCTTGGCTTTTGGAAGATGATGCAGGCCAATTTCAGTATCATGGTCACCTTGAGGGTGCACAGTCTGCGAGCTATTGTTTGTTGATTAAGCAAGGGAAGGAGTTTACTGCTATTCCTGCTGGGTCATGGTATGCTAAATTATTAAATCCTGGATCCCTTGTTGTGTTGGATTTTTACTGGTTGCTTTTGAATCTTGATGAATGGACTGACTGTTTGCATATATTTCATGGCTTTACCCGTTTTGTTGTGTTTTAACTTTCAACAGTTGTAGTAACGCTGCTGTAATTTGTGTTATTCTTAGGTACAATTTTAACAAGGTTGCTCAATATAAGCAACTTACCTTGGAGGAAGCTGAAGAAAAGATGAAAAATAGAAGGAAGACTGCAGATGGATATCAGAGATGGATGATGAAAGCAGCAAATAATGGTGCTTCTGCTTTTGGTGAAGCAGAGAAGCTCGATGACAAGGATAGTGTTGGGGCTAATGGGCGGGGCCGAAAAAAAGCCAGTGGTGATGATGAAGAGGGCAACGCCTCAGATAAGGGAGAAGAGGATGAAGAAGAGGAGGAAGCCAGGAAAAATCGATTAGGTCTCAATAGAAAAGGTGGTGATGATGATGAAGAGGGTTTAAGAGGAGGTGATCATGATTTCGGTGATGATGATGTGGAGAAAGGTTAGCACTTCCCTTAGTTCTGGAGTTAATTGAAATTAATTTTGTATTGCTTGATGGAACTTGATACAGTTAAATCAATCTGTCAATAACAGTAGACAATAGCATAACCTCAGTTCAATCTACTTGAAGAACATCATCAGATCATCTATGTACTTTCGGAAGTCTAATTGCTTTCAATTGCTAATGCCTCCTAGGTGATGATTGGGAGCATGAAGACATATTTACTGACGATGATGAAGCTGTTGGTAATGATCGCGAGGAACGGGAAGACCTGGCTCCTGAAGTTCCTCCCCCTCCAGAAATCAATCAGGTTCGTTCTTATTGCTATATAGTGACCTGAGCACCTTTATTACATGATATTGGAGTCAAGGGAATTCAGGCAAATCTATGACACTGAGCTTTTTCATACTGTTAATCTTTGATTTTAATTGGAAAACACACTCCCATGTAGTATGGACAACCTTAGATTTATTATATTGTCTAGTGTCTACGGTATCTGACATTCACATGGATTTAGTTTAATAATAAAAATAAAAACATTCTGGAGGGAATTCGAGCTTGCATGTATAGTCTTTTGGTTCTTCGTGGAAACATAAATTGTTCTGGAAAGAGGAGCTGACAACCTGATAGTGGATCTTTAGGGACTAAGAATTCTCGCTTGGGCTGGTGCTCACAGAAAATTTCATGTTGCATTGGAGGAAAGGCCCTTTATGTGTGAAAATAATGGCAGAAAAATGACTTGTGGCTAATCACCCCTGCTCATGAAGTGAATGTTGCTTTACGGAGCGAAGATTCTCACTTGGGTGCTCACTGAAAATGTCATGTTACTGGAGGAAGGGCCTTTATGTACAAAAAATATATAACAACGACGACTTGTGGCTGACAACCCTGCTAGTGTCTAGTGAAGGGAAGGAAAACTGACTGTTGATGGGGTTAGTTTTGCAATTTGATACTATGCAGTCTACGCTACTGCAAGTGTGCACGATGTATCCAAGTATTATTAGATTAGATAGTTTATCACAATGGGAGACCTGATGCGAACCAAGGCTTTTCACATAGGTTACATTTCAAATTTGGGACAACAATACTAGTTAGTATGAGTATGGTACAGATGCGAACCAAGGCTTTTCACATAGGTTACATTTCAAATTTGGGTCAACAATACTAGTTAGTATGAATATGGTACAGATAATGGGCACTCCTCGAAGATAGCAATTAGCAAGAGTAACTGGAGTTACAAAATACATATATGAGTAAACCTTGGAGAATTGTGATGGATGTCTGGCCCCCAATAGATAGCTTTTCCTTACTTTCTACTAGAAGCCTTGGATAGGGATGCGAGAAAAATCTGTTTACACGGATACCCCCCCTCTTACCCAGATTGGGGCGGATATGGGTTTAGATTAACGAATTTTGGGGCGATTTGGGCATGAATATTTAATCTGTCACAAATTCGGGGCGGGTACGAATTTGGCCATATCCGTCCTGCGAATATCCGTTTATATATACGTATAATATATAATTTGTTGGGTTGGTCATATCCAAGCCAACAAAGCTTCAAGCCAATTAGGCCCAGCCCAACCCAATGTATGCAGGGCCCAATTTTTTTTATAGAAGCAAAGACTTCTTAAGTTTACCTCTTCGATGATGTGGGACAAAACCTTAGACTCACATCTAAAATATGCAAATCCTTATGTTTTTATAGAATTAGAAACCTTTGCATGTTGCTTTATAGGATGTGGGACAAAACTAAGTCTTAGACTCTCACTCACATTGCTTAAGTTAACATTACCAAGTTTAATATTAAATTATTTCATTTGTTTAGTTACACAATAAAATGACTTATTTTATCTTTTGTTACTGCTACCACCATAGCATAATTACCACCACCTTCATAACCATTGCCACTGCCACTGCCACTGCCACGTTTACAACCACTAGCACCACCATAACATAATCATCACCACCTTCATAACCACCACTATCGCTATATTACTACAACTACCATAGAATTAACGTAACTACCAACCTTCATAGCAAAATCACTGTCACCTTCACACCGCATACACCATATCATAACCTCTTTCACAACTACAACCATCAACACGTTCACACATCGCAACCACCATAGGGTAACCATCACCAACACTTTCACAACCATAGTGACCACCTCCACCACCGTCAACACCTACACAAATCACAACCATGCCACAACCACTATAGCATAATTCCCACCACCAACGCAACCCCTGATAGCAATTGCCACTACGATACCAAAACCACAACCACCTCCTTTGCCACCTACAACCACACGCCACCACAACCATCACTATCATTACCGCCATTATCATCACCACCAACAACCACTATACAACCACAACCATTGCCATCATCTCCACCACCACCACCACCACCACCACCACGACCACCACCACCACCACCACCACCACGATACCAAAACCACGACCAATGCCATCACATTCACCACCAACAAGATAGACAAATGTTCAATAAGTATTTTCAAAACCAAATACTAAATACACAACCACAACCATCATTATCATCAATGCTACCAACCACAATCATCATCACCACCACCATACCAATGATACCACAAGGTCCACAACAACCATTGCCATCATCTTCACCACCCACAGCCATATCGACAATCACCATCACCACAATACCAAAACCACAACCACTGCCATCATTACTACCACCATAATACCAAAACCACAACCACTGCCATCATTACCACCAACGAGATAGAGTAAGTTTCAACTAGGAATCTCCAAGCCAAATACTAAGTACACAACTGTCAACATACCACAACCCAAGGATTGTGATTTTGCGAAATTTTCATTTATTTGAAATATGAAAAGAAAAAGGGCGAAAGAAAAATTATATATTTTTAGGGTTTTTTTCGAAAAATTTTGAGGTTTTTTCATAAATTTTGGTTTTTTCGTAAAAATACGAAAATCATCTACTAAAATTTACATTTTTTTGGAATTTTTTTGGGGTTTTTTCATAAATTTCGAGTTTTTTTTTAATCATCATTTATTCTAATTATTTAATGATTTTTGAAACCACTCCCTAATTTTCTAATTATCACTTTTACTTATATATTGATTTTTGAAACTACACCATGATTTTCTAATTATAGGTATTTTGGTTTCATTTAATGTGTTTAATACATTTATTTAGTTGTTTTATTTTTTCACATATTTAATATACCCTCGAAATTCATTATATATATTTCATGTATCCTCGAAATTTTTACGTTTTTTTCTTTACACACCGAAATATTTCTTAAAATCAGGATTCCAAAATTAACTCGAAAAACGAAATTACAATCCTTGCCACAACCACATCCATTGCATCATCTTCACCGCAAACAATCATATTCACAATCACATCACCACCACCACAATATCACAACCACCGTCATCATTACCACCCTCACCACCAACGATTCAACAAGGAATTTCCAAGTCAAATACCAAGTATAACCTAAATAAAGTCTTCTAGCTTTAAATTGTTCATTCACAACCATGTTGTATGTTTGCTCTTATAAAATTAGCCCAGACGCTTTAAGTTTTCTATGAGCTCTTAGCCAATTAAGCCTCATTGGTGAGAAGAATCTTATGGAAGCGGTCAAAGAATTTCAAGAGTGTCATTATTTATCACGATCATCTTACTTTAAAAGGGATTGTGAAACTAAAGCGTTAGCCTAATGATAAGCCCACCATTAGGTACACGTATGCTAGAAGGAAGAAGACATTGGGACAGCAGTAGTAAGAGACTGATACTAGCTGAAGTGTCCAAGTAGTTAGGAATATGTGGTGGTCTAGGCATGAGTTTGTTAGGTTGGTTTTCTACCAACAAGAATTGGTTATGTAAGCAGAATAAAAGGGGAGAGGAGGGGGCATCAAAAAGGAGGAAAAAGAAAGTAGAGTGTATTAGAAAGAAGAGACCAGGCTCTCGAATTCCTGAAATTGTATCCTTTGTTATCAATACAATACTATTTGCTCTCAATTCAATTTTTGTGCAAATTGCTAAATCTGCTCAAGTGTTCTATCTAAATCTGATTCCTATTACAGGTTCTTATCACCTAACTGGAGGGTTTTTAATATTATAGAAAAACTCACGAGAAGATGGAATCAACCCTCCTCCCCTTATCTGCTACTTCCAAGATTTTTTGTGGAATGATGAGATATCCTTGTTTGCATTTAGTAGCTAACGAGTTGATTAGTTCGAGGAAAATGATATAGCTGGGGCTTGTTTGTAATGTTGATTTTGAAAAGAATATAGCTGGGGCTTGTTTTTAAAAATAATTTTCAAAAAGCTTGTGATGATGTCTCTGAGGGAGTTTCTCATGTAATATGCGAGGACCGGAAAATGGAGAAAAAGTGGATTGAAATTTGCTAATCCCAGGTGTTACATCACCTTTATGGCCTAGTATTTTTTGGTTTAAATTTAATTCTTTTATTTGGAGGGATACTCTTAAGGTCCTAGTGGAAAACTTGAAATTTAGATACATTGTTCATTTCTTAGGAATTTTTTCTTTTAGAGCAAATATGTTATGAATTGAAATTTCTTCGCTTTTCTTTTGTTATTAAACTCATCTTTCTTTCTTCTTACATGAAATTTCTTTTGCCTTGTTCTCAAATTCTCTTTTATTCCTCTCTTACCAAATGGACCAACAAATCACACATGGAATAAACTTCCCTACGGATTTGTCTGCCCTGAAAATCCCTTGACCTCCAACTTTTGAATACATATGCTGAATAGTTTCATATTCCTTCTCCACACCTTTCAGATGAGGCCTCCATCCCCATCCATAAAAAAAAACCCTAGCTTGAAGCTGCCTCCCATACGCAAAGTTGCAGATATATCATATGGACCATGTTGTTTTAGCTAGAACTGAGTTTATGAAATATGAAAAATACTAACTAAAAATGGACAGGATTTTATGTAAAGAATGTTTTGCTCAGAGCTCAGAAAAAGATACTTGTCTTTGAATAGTCTTGTTCAGCATTTGATCTATGGAATCTCTATAGTGTATCATTAGGTCTATTGAATATGTTGGAGGGTCACATTTTGATTATTTTTGCAGGATGAAGAGGATGAGGATGAAGAGGAAGAGGAAGGAGAAGGATTGAGCAAATCCGGGAAAGAACTAAAAAAACTTTTAGGAAAAGCAGGTGGCTTGAAAGAATCAGATGCTGAGGACGACGATGACGATGACGATGATGTAAGCTTAAATTGTTTGTTAGGACTTAAGTCAAGTATTCGGAAATCTGAAAGCATATGTTTTAGATGTTCAATTTTACCCTTTGTACTCTGTATCCTTTTCTGTTTATTAACGAATTGGCTCAGTTTGATTCTTTACAGTCGAAATTTAAACTATGTGAATCTTTGGATTGCGATAATCTCTATTTTCTATTGTCAAACTGCTGAATTGATTTATTCTTTTTTCAGAATCACTGGTTATTCATGTATTTATTCAAATAGGAAAAAAAAAGGTGTGTGCTTCTAAGGCTTATATGATAACTAAAATATACGATGGGGGTAAAGGTATTCGGGTAAAACATTTTGTTAGTGGTTGATAAGCATGAACTCTGAAACTTTGGATTTTCTTTTACTTGTTTTCTATACTTAAAGCAAACCTGCTGCATCTCATAATCAAGTTTCCTTGCAATCTCATCCACAATGTGTCAAGATCCTAACATCATTGAATATGAGGAATCTGAATATATTGTGACTTAGATGCATTTTTGGTTAGGTAGAATATGTTGACATTTCTATTAATGATTCCTCCATGTATTTGCCTTGTTGTGGTCATGTACAGGATGATGATCTCAGTTTGTCACCAGTATTGGCACCTAAAATGAAGGATGCAGTAAAAGAAGAACCTGTGGAAATTAGTCCCTCAAAAGCAATGGGTAATGGATCTGCTGCTCGATCAACACCATCTTCCAAATCATCAAAGGCCAAGAGGAAATCAGGTGGTGATGATGTAAAAGTCTCTAATGGAGGGGCTGCGAAAAAGGTGAAGACTGAAAATGTAAGTCATTTCTTGATACTTGAAATACAATTTTGAAATGAATCTGCCAGAATGGACATGCTCCCTTAGATTGTACACCAACCTGCACACCCACTTATGCTCCATTTGGACCTTTAATTATAAAAGTATTAGCTCTGCTATATTTTCTGTTGATGTTAATTTGTTTTGAAGATTGAACTTGGAAGAATGGAGAGTATCAAACCCTAGGTTTTGTTTGATTTGATAGTTTGTGATGTGCTTCCACTTGAATCTACATAAAAATTTTCTCGAGTGGATCTGCCTGCTTCAATTTGTTGTTTCACGTATTAAGCCTTTGGTTGCTGATGATCTCTTTCTACTCGATCTGCACGACTTTATTTTTGTGTCCAGGAATCAAAACCCTTGGGAAAAGATGGGTCTGCATCAGCTTCTAAAAGCAATGCATCTCAGAAAGCTTCAACATCTTTGAAAACTGCGTCTGCACCGTCTACACCATCTGCCGATCCAGTCACGGAGGCAGAAATCAGAGCTATTCTCTTGCAAAGGACTCCAGTGACAACACAGGAGCTTGTGGCTAAGTTCAGGGCAAGGCTGAAATCACCGGAGGTATGTCCTTTCTTTTGATCATTTCAGGGCATATGTATAACATCTTTGCTAAATGACTTGGTTTTGTTATAGCCAAAAATATCTTATTCAGTTAAAGAGATGCTTCTGCAGCATGGCATCTTTGTAGTTGAGTTACTTAAAGCAGCACTAGTTTTCTATGAAATTGTTGGTGCACACCATACTGATATCATTATAGGTGAATCAGACATGACCATATGGCCAAGATATGCTCTAGCCATTCGCTTCTATCATTAGGCAAGACATCCTTAGAAGCATGTGGCCAAAGTATTTCCAGCCAGACACATGTTGCAAGCCATACATCAGTTGTGTCAACAGAACCCAAACAATCTTAGAAATTACGAACATGCTAAGGGCATGGCATTCTGAATTTTGATATCATGCTCGTCTCTGGCCCCTTTCCATTCATGTCAATATCCTCTGGACAAGTCTTTTATGTCCTGGCTAGTTAGGGCTTCCAACAGGAAGCTGCAGCAAACTTAGCTTATTGTACTCATTTTCCTGATTGGTCCTAAATTACTCGTTGCAGGACAAGTCAGCATTTGCAGAAATCTTAAAGAGAATCTCTAAGATACAGAAGGCTGGTGGATTCAACTACGTTGTGCTGAGGGATAAATGACAGAATCTTTATAAGCTTTTTTAACTAAATTCGGGATTTATGTGCGAGCCTATACCAGCAAGTGATATGTGCTAATAATACAAGGCCCAGTTACCAAATTTCTACTTCTAACTGCTATGAAAGTATCCTTTTCAAGGATTTTCATAAATCAACTTGGGATTTCAATACAACTTGGATGGAGGCAATATGTAAATATGCATTTAAACCATAACATCAACCCCTTGAGTAAGGACTTGTCACGTTCTGTATGTTTTGTTCTTGTGGTTCTCATAATTTTGCTCTGTTCTGTGTGCCGCGTGATAAAGATAATTTAGAATGCGCGTGTGGAATTTTGACATTCAACCTGAAGTGGGGAAAAGGCGAGTTCTCTGATTAGACTGATTTGTTCATCTTGATATGATTTAAGAACTATTGTTCATTACCAATTAGCTTCATAGTTCATATAATCCAGCACAAACATTGCTTCCAACCTAAAGAAGTTATTACACAAACACACTAAATCCACAGAACATGCTCCCTTATCACTCAAAACACAAACTTAGAAGTCACCAAAAGAACAATAGCAATTACTAAGTCTTACACAAACATTGAGTCTCACCAACAAAAATACAATTAAAACTGATTCCACAAGACAATATAGCAAACTAGGGCCAATGCAAACAAAATCACACTGGGGATCCCATGGAGTTGGAGACCGAATGAGGGAAGGGGTGATTGGGCAAGCTTAACTGTTGCAGGCTTTTGTTCTTGGGGTTTTGCTAATGGTTGTACATTCACATTTAGCTTCAACCCGTTCTTGCAGCTCTCAGGATTACCGCTCACGAAGTAGCGTGCTCCTTCTCCATCGAGGTTCACCTTGTTAACACCATCGGTGTACATCCTGATGGGGTTCCTTATATCACATGAATCATATTCATCTTTGCTTCTCAGCTCTGTGATGCTCTCCTCAGCTGCTGAATAAGTGAACCCTACCACACATAATTTAAAACTAATAAATAATACAATTATACTGTAATAACAATTAAAATCTATATTTTTGTTTTCTTTTTCTTTTACTTTTTGTTTCGTTTGTCCATTCTTTAGTTTTGATGTGTCCATAGATATTTAGAGTGGTAAGAGTCCCTTATTACATGATTCCAAAAATGGATAAAATCAAATGACAAAGACTATATTATAAATAATTTCACTTGAAAATGACATTGTCCCCTTGCTTAGGGTTTTTATTTTGATCATTTTCATACCACTGGAAAAAAATACAACAAAAGACAAAAAAAAAAAATCATAAAATACTAGATATGCTCATGTAAAGTGGTTGATTCAGAAAGGACAGTTTAGTTGCTTCGTCAACTATTCTAGTCGGCCATGTTTGTTTTGTGGTTGTGTTTTAAAGAGAATGAGCAAAAAAAAAAATAAAAAATATAAATATAAATAAATAAATAAAAAATCTAACTTGCAAACAGCCACTAGGTAGGTTTGATACTTGGTTGTAAGAGCTTCTTGTGTAAATTAAGCATATGTGTTAGGTTAGTTCAGTTGTTTAGTAAGATGAAGTTGTTTTATTATCATAAATTAGTAAGATGAAAATCTTTATTAAACAAAAGAAAAACAGAGGATACTGTCATATATCCAGTGTTTTCCAGTTTTTCATACCACAAAAAAAATAAAATTGAAATGGGTGTTTCCCTAAATCACTAATAGGATCTTTCATTAAAGATGCCCTAAGACTCAGAAACCCATGAAAGTATAGTTTCACTGGGTGCCACTAAAATTCACTTTTGACATTAATCCAAGGGAAGAACCTTTTTTAACCACTTAATAGATGGCTATAACCAAGAAAGCAAAAGAGAGATGATGATGAAGAAGAAAAGGAAACTTACAGAGGTTATCTCCCACCCTGAAATCTCTATCAGAAGACCATAATGCAAGATCGGAATATTTGTCCCACCCCCTGTCACCTCCTACCACATGATGAACTCGTTCAACTTCTCCAAGGCCCAGTGAGAGAGTTGCTATCATCACCACCACCGCCACTAACCAACACCCATTAACTCTACCACCACCACCCATTGAAGCCATAGATGCAGAGTTTCACAAAGAGAGAAAGAGAAGTGAAGTAAAGGAGAAGAACGGTTGTTCGGTAAGCTTGAAAACCCTCCAAAACTGACTCTACTACCCCCTCCTTTTTAACACTTTCTTCAGTCACAGAAAGAAGAATGGTTGGTAGGTTTTGTACAAAGCATGAAATGGCATGTGGTACACTCTTATTGGTTAGTTGGGCATCACTATCAAGTGGTGCACCTTGTGTGTGGTATATACTAAGAAAGAAGTGCTGATTTTCAATCTTTGTAATGGAATTTAATGACTAAAATGGCCATGCTTTGAGTTGAGGGTGTCTTTGGTTGCATGGAATACTCTGTCATGAAAATTTATAAGGGAATTCCAATATTTTATGCTAATTTGAGATATTACTTTGCATTCATTATTTGATTTTGTGATCAATGGTAGAAATGAAAGTCTCGTGAACATGAAAATCACATGCCTTAGGAGACTAAGGAGTGTGATTCTCATGTTCATGAGACTTCCATTCCCACAAAATCAAATGATGAATGTGGAGTTATACATCAATTTAGCCAAAACTATAGGAATCTCCTCATAGATTTTCATAATATAAAATTTCATGCAACCAAACACACCCTTAATCTCAACTTATTTGGCTTCCTTTTCAGGGAATAGTTAAATACCTTGAGATTTGTCTTAAATCAAGTGTTAAGTAGCAAATTCAGTGTCTACTTATGGAGTTATGGGGAATACATTGGGGGAGTGACATTGTTAATTTTTTTTTTTTTTTTTAAATGTTTGGGGGAGGTGCCCGTGCATTGAAATGAACACATATGATGATATATATATTTATTTATTTTTAAATTTTAATTTTAAGTATACGATCTCACGTGGGTGAATTTGGAATCCTCGTGGATACAAGAATGGATTTGTTTGTTGAGTAATTCTAGCCAGTCCGGCCTTTACACTTTTTGCCCCTCCTCTTTAGGAGGGACAAAAATGTAAAATTGCCCCCATCAAGCGGCAAACCAAGCTGGGAGGCCGGGTTGGCTAGAATTTCTGTTGTTTGTTAATCGATTTAGTTATGATTGAGAGGGTTTATTTGGAATCTTTGCAGTTGTGTTAACTAGTGAAGAATTTATTGTAGAAGTATTGCTAGCTATGACCTCAACATGACTTCCTAATTGTCTCCCAAATTTCCCACCCATGGAGATTTTGATTAAGAAACCTCCATTGAGTGTTAAATAAGTGTGGTCCTAGTTACGATTCTTCACTTTGGAAGGGATGTTAATGAATAAATGATGAAAGGTGACCAAATTTGCCAGTCTTAGGGGTCCATGCCTCCGAAACTGTGGTTGTTTACATCTAACATTCTCCTCATCAGTTTAACATGTCATTTTGGTTTAAAGTTTCAATCATGTATTTGAAAGCTAGATGGGTTTAGGTTCAACATACTTCTCTAATCTAGTAAGTAAAACAGTAGCTGATACTGAAATAACCCATTCACTGTCCATCCACGCTCAACTCAACACAGATAACCTGACCAGTAAGGTATGAAGCACAAGGAAGGCAGAGGTATGCTACTAGGGACACCACCTCCTCCAGTTCCCCACGACATCTAATCCAGACTTGCATGATATGGACAATTGCAAATAGTTATCACAGGGGAATCAATATCTTTGATTTCGTATTAAAGTTCACAGTTGAGGAATTAATTCCTATGAAATACTATCTTCTTAGTTGACTTACCACCTCAAATTTTTATTCCCCCTCCTTTTTTTTTTTTCTTTCTCTTGGAACCGTAGTTTTTTAAATCATGTTAACTAATGACAGTAATCAATTTTTTTACTAAATACAGGTCGTTTGAGTTCAGTGGTTCTATGCAAGCAACTTTCTTGCCTGATTCTAGCATCGATAAAGAACATTTTTCCATTGTGCCAACCTCATGGGAGGTTTGGGGTTTAAGTCTTGGGCTTGATTTTGGGAAATGAATTGGCAAACATCTTTTTGCGGTTAAGAAATATAACTTGTGAGAAAAAAAATCCCAATGGTATTAATTCAAATTCAATAGGATTGTCATCAACCCTTTCATCGGATGCACTTGAAACACGCTTGCTTAAAAAAAAATCTGAACAACTTTTTCTCAAAAATGCAAAGTTGACATCCTACCAACCAAATGAAGCCCGTAGAACAACATACTTGATTCAACAAAAGAACTCTGAGTCCCGCTACTACTAAAAACTTGTCACTCAGAGAGCTGAAAATCTGAAACATCAAAAATACTCAAACTTCAACCAAAATTTCACTGTATGTTGCTTGATCATATTTGGTAATTTTAGAGTGGGGGGTAGTATTACTAGCGAATGACTACTTACCTACAGACTTTAACTTCAGAGTTATTCTGATTGACCCAAGTTTGCTGAAGATCGATATACCCTGATCACACTAAGGAAAGTTTAAATAGTGCCGTCTCTGATTTTTTTTTTTAACCAAATAAATAAGTTAGATATGATTTGAGGTGCATGTTTATATATATTCACTCCTAAGCTAAACCAATCAAATGAACAAAAAATAGAGATTCTTCGAGCGGAATTTAGTATAAAGTGCAAATCTGATGTGTGGCATGTGAGGTGCATTTTTACTGCATCACATATAAACAACTCTTCAACCATAGATGAGTTACCTAACTGCATGAACGATCGAGAGACGCCCACGTCAGGTTTGCCTCACATACTAAATCTTTTTAAAAAAATTTCAACTTAATATATTAAATGATATCACCCTTAAAATACATGAAAGCAACCGATAACCCTAACTCTACAAACCACAGCCAAAAACCAAGAAAATGAAACAAATTTTCCAACACTACCTCCCATCTCTATGTTCCTCATCAAGTGCATAAAACACAATAATATCAGCCTCCTTAGGTATCCTAAAACTCACCTTCTTCTTCACTTTCCCACATTGGTTTCTACTTTCCCACATTGGTTTCTACTCAATGATGAAGAAACTCCAAATCCTCGTTTCTCACATCCATTGAACTTCACCACATCTTCCAGCAAATGGTATGGGTGCACTCTTGAAGATTGTTTGGGCACATGTAGCTCAACTTCATGTAAGCACTTATCATGTCCCCTGCTTGGAGAAGATAGTAAGCAATCCTCTAAGGTTAAGCACATTTCCTTGGCCTTCCTCACTTTAGAGTCTGAAGACCGTTCTCCGCTCTCTCTGCCCTTAAGCACGCAGGCTTCATCATTTCTTTTATCAAAGGCGCACTCTAGTGCACAGATAGCTCATTGGAGACATCGTCCTTCGGCAATCTTTGTGGGGTGATTGCCTGGGTATACACAAGTTTGCTCCCATAAATTCCTAAGTCAGGATTGGCAACTAAGATGAGTAATATTTTGGTTTTGCAACCATATAGAGACTTGGGCAGAGAAACCCAAAGTAGATAAGTTCATGGATGCATGGATGGCTTAGTTGTTATTATCATTGTTTATTTGAATCAATAGTCTGAACTCTGAAGTGATCAAAGGCCCTTGATTTTAAAAACAACTCATTTTAGAACAGACCTTAACAGTAAAAATATGTTCTAGTCTAATTTGACAGGAATGGAATCTCCAGTTTGGTTTCATCCATCTTCTGTTTGGAATTTGGGATTGCACTTCATTCACGAAGATGTGCAATAAAACAAGTCCTATGAACACTTCATACATCTCGGCGTATTGTTATATGCATCAAGAGGAATAGAAAACAACTCAATGCAATTGAAAAAAATGACTTTATTCAATGGGATGTAAGGTTGAAAAAAAGTCTCACGAACCAATAACATCCCAAGCATTATGCATCAAGGCGATGTATCCATGGAATGTCATGAAGTCATTTGGTTGATCTCTACATAGAGATAAACAATTTTACAAGTTTAATAACCATTTCATAATTCATTATTAAAATGTATATAAACTACCATTTTTTTCTTTCTATTATTCTTTTGGAATAAAGAGTAGTGGTTTTGCCAATGGTAGCCTGGTTGGATGGTTAAGGTTGTGGTGGTTTAACCCTCACGTCTTGGGTTCTATACCCACCGATGGCATGCTTGCCTTTCAAAAAAAAAGAGTAGTGGTTCTCTGAAAATTATGAGAAGTTTCAGAGATAATGCAGTCTTCTTCCCAAATGTGTATAGGGTGTGAAAGTATATATTCCTATCTCTATCATATAGGAGAATAAATTGTTCTACCTGAAACAACCAAAAGATAGAAATCCAACTAGGTTGGTTGGCTTCATTTACAGACAATCTAGTTTATTCAACATAAAAAAGACTTCTAAACTTTGCTCTAATTTAATATGAAAAAATGATGACATCGACGTGGTAATATTTGTTAATAAATGTTGCCCTCACCTTCTTACAGACGCTACTTCAACTCCCCACGCTTAGCGTGTTTGTTTCTTTCCCGTTAATCTAATCAGAGGCCTGAAATTCCTGAAAAATGCGACAGCTTTCAGAAAAAAACAAATACCCTTCCCTAGTCACTTCAAGTCTAATCCTAATTAGACTAATAGGCAAAAGAACAAATGCTTCTTATAAGTCTGTGTGTGTTAATAACTAAGAAATAGATAGGGAGCCATTTAATGTTGCTTGTCCTAATTTATGAAGACAGTCTAGTTTGTTCAACATAAGTTTCAATTCCTACTAGCTCTAAGGCAATGACTGTATTTCAAACTAATTTGACAATACTGGTGATGGAAGCAAAGATGGTCTTTGACCTAATTTTATCCCTGAAGTTGATGAATTTTCAAAGTGAGACAAACACATTGTCCATATTCTGATCTCTTAGGGCTCTAGAAAACGAATTGAAGATGTTGGTGGTGGACTTTGTTAATGGATATGAACAAGAAGTTGAGCTTTTTATTGTTTGCCAATGTAAAGCATCCAAAACATGCTCTCAACAGGGGAACCTGATTCAAATGTCATCTGATGTTTATGCCATTACATGTTGTAAACCTTTTGGAAACTCAGTTGGATTCTTATACATTATTGATCAAACAGAAATACCACTTGATTCTTCCTGTAGTTCGCACCAACCTACAATACGCAGATTTCAACAGTTAGCTTACTCAGCTAACCAAAAGTAATTGATAGCAAATGATTACAAGGTTCTGTTTATAACAAATCCTATATATCTGCTTTCCGACAAAGCAATTATAGGGTACTGAACTGTGGGCATTATGGCCTCCTCAATCTCTACAATTTTTTGCCTTTCAGCTGGTTCTATGTACCTTCAAGTCTGTCTTTCACTCAATTATACAATTTGCTCAATTTGTATTTATTTATTCTTTTTCCAAGAGTACTGAAAACTTCATCGATTAATCAACCTGTTCATCAGGGTTCCTGTTGAAATAACCTGTTCATCAGGGTTCCCGGTGAAATTCACACTATGAGACTCGAGAACATGCAATGCAGACAACGTAAGCAATCAAACACTAGTTGAAAAACTTGAAAATGCCTCTTCATGCCTTACAGAAGACCCTGTGTTCTTTAACAGGGGAGTAATTGATTGAAACTAATCTGGATGAGGTTTGTGCTTACTTTCTCTCTGACAAAATAGGCATGCTTAGTTCTTAACACTATACATAACCTACCATTTGCTCTGAGATGCCATTTGATTTTTTATTTCTTAAGATGAACAAGGTGAAGGACCCCCATAATTCATGTAAGATCATACAATCAGCGTCAAAGCTTAACAAGTTAAACAGATCGTCTACAGCCATCTGGAAATTACTCAAGCTACTTAAGCAAGGTAATACACACAATTTTCAGCAATACATGGCTCAGCTGCAAGAATTATCGCTAGGAAAGAAAAGAAAGGCAAACGCACATCGAATTTGGGAAAAATATAGGTGTAGAAAGGCCAATGCACATCGTAGTTGTCAAGAATTGGAATGAGATGTTACGACCACAGAGACAGATTAAATCTCTCCCTTATTGCATTCAAACAAATTTGTATAGAAGTGTAGATACTAAAATAAACATTTCAAAGTTTTCCATCAAATATCAGGCAACCAGTACAGTAAAACACAAACACCTCTAGTAACAATAAGTAAGCTACACCTACACATAAGGACTTACTGACTCGCAGATGGATTAGTCAACAATTCAAGCGACTTCCTAAGGAAGTCAACTGCAACAACAACATCATCGAATGCCAAAGCCCCAACTGCAAACCTAGCTGCCTTGTGGGCCTCCACGATCTTATCCGGTGGTGGTGTGTAATTGCTGTCATAATGGAATGTTTGTGAAGTAGTTGATGCAGGCTTTACATTTGACTCAACCCTGCTAGTAGAATTGTATTTAACTGTTGATGGTTGACGTGATACAGGGGGAGCTGACTGCTGAGGATAGGAAACCTCAGGGCCTTGATAAAAAGAGGGATGGCCTGTCGGAGCCGCCGGGAGACTGTGGTCAGCAAAGCCGGGGTAGGACTGAAAATTAGGTAAAGTGTAAGATGGGGAGGGAGCTTCGTGAGAAGGGTAATTTTGTGGTGGTGGATGCTGTGGTTCCTGTGGATGCATTGGATGGTGATACTGCTGAGGATAAGCAGAATTTGGTGAAATGTTGGGTGGAGATGGAAGTGAGTTGAAATCATCAGCAGAGTAATCAGAGCTTGGGTATGAAGGAGGAGGCAGAGGCATATTTTGTGGAGGCCCATTTGTTGGGTATGAGGGCCGTGGTGGATAGTCGTTTGTTGGGTAGGAGGGAGGTGTTGGTAAATCTGTTGATGATTGGTAGTTGTCCTTGCCATGGAATTGTGGTGGTAGATCTTCAGCTCCAGATCCATGATGGGAACCAGGAAAGTTTTGACTTGTTGGGTATGAGGGAGGTGCTGGTAAATCCGTGGATGATTGGTAGTTGCTCCTGTCATGGAACTGAGGTGGTAGATCTTCAGCTCCTGATCCATGACGGGGAAGGTTTTGACTTGTTGCATACGAGGGAGGTGAAGCTGGTAAATCTGTTGATGATTGGTAGTTGCCTCTGTCATGGAACTGAGGTGGTAGATCTTGAGCTACAGATCCATTATGGGAACCAGGAATGTCCTGACTTGGTTCGAGATCCTACAAGATGAAGATAAACAAAGGATTATACAACTAATTTAAAATTTTTAATAATAATTAACTGAAGGCTTTTGAAAACATACATATCCAGTATTTGACATATCATCTTTATCGCCACCAGGAGGGCCTGGAACAGGTTTCCGTCCTTCTTTCAAAGCTTTTCTTATATCAGCCGCTTTCCAAACAGCATATTTCTGCTTCTGCTCAAGCTGTCAGAAGACAACAAAATCAACTCAAACTAAAGGTAGAACTACATTAGACTACTAAAAGTTTCTTTCAAATATGAAGCTGAAGAATAGACGCCACATGATGCAAAACTGTTAACTCACATCAGGCTGAAGTTCACCAAACTGATTAAGAATCTCAAAGAAGATGCTTGCAGCGTAGAAGGTCTTTGCGGTATTCCTGCAGCAAGCCGAACATGGTCAAGCCAAGTGTGACAAAAAAATTTAACTTCTTTAACAGGAATTATCTAATATCCCAATGCTGATTTTCTTACAAATGGCAAAAACAAATGCACACGACATGTACAATGTATCATTTCAGACTCCTTTGACGGAGCATGAATTATGAGTGGTGTTTTCCTCAAGTTGCAAGCATTACTACATTATACAATCTTCATCTGATGAGCTTGAACATAAAATCAAATCTTAAAATCACTTGCTCTCAGTGAGTTTTATACAGATGGGGACAAGTTTTAGAAGGTATTGAAATCATGTAAAGCTTCTGCATGACTGAGATACTCATAGGAACTGAAGCTCCTCCAAGCAACACATGTGAGAAATAGCATCCCTCTATGACCATGCCAACATGCAACATTCATATTTTGTTTTCTACAAGGCTCACCACTACCATTCCACAAACTACTGGCAGGGACAAATGGGGATAACACCACACTTTGATACCAATCATACCATACTACATTGTTGTTCACCAATACTGATCAAACTATTGTTACCATCACATTTGATCGGTATTGGGCTAGATATGAACTGATTGGAAACCAAGGTAGTTGGAGTTGAAATGATCATATTCCAAGTGTAATTCTATGCTAGTAAGACACCATGGACCTTAGATTTTCCCTAAAAAATGTATAATATATGAAAGGTTTGCCTTACAGGTCAGCACGCCCAGCACGGTCTTGCTTATCTGCCTTCGCGAAAACATTGGAGGCAAATCCCTCCACATACAAATTATCTTCTGGCCCCAACTTCAGAGACTTCTTATCCTGTTATAAGTACAAAGAAAAGCTCACCAAGATGGAAAACACAGTCCTAACAAAAAAAGACTATCGACATTAAAAATTAGAAATTTCAATTTTTCAATGGCAATATTAAGAAATGCGCTGCAAATAAGGATGTTTTCTAATTTCAGGGTTATGACATAATTCAAATCTGCTAAATTCATGCTAATCTCTAGTTGTGCTTACTGTTTATAACTAGGCTGTCATTCTCTAGTTGTGGTTGGTGTTTACAATTACAGGGCATATTGTACTTTAGGATGTCATTCTCTAGTAGTGGTTGCCGTTTACAATCACGGGGCATATCGTACTTTAGAATGTTATTCTCCAGTTGTGTTTAGTGTTTACAAATACGGTCCATATCATACTTTAGGATGTTAGTCTCTAGTTGTGTTTAATGTTTACAAATCGCAGTTGCCCGACATAAGGCAACACACAATCTCAGATTGTATCTTACGCTGACACCCTATATACCTACACTACAATCACAATGGGTCTTTACATGTAGTTTACATAGTAGCTATGGATGTTCTAATAGTTTACCATGAATGCAAGTATGAGACTAAACCCCAATGGGATTTCACAGAATTACCAACTAATCATACATATATGCCAATTTCCATAAAAAAGAGATCAGAAACCCTAAAATCAGATCAAAATCTACACAAAACCAATAAAAACCCAACCTTTTCAAGCTGATTCATGAGAGAAACCAAAATTGCATTCGTAGTCTTCGTTCTCAAATTCTGTGGTATCTTAAGCCCTCGTTCCATCGCATACAATCGACCTGAATTCAAAAACCCCAACTTTATCATCGATCAACAGCTCAAAACATCAAAAAATTGCAAATTTAGGGTTTGGGTAAGAACAAATTACAATAATAGGCCACGAGGTGTTCGTGTTTCTGCAACTCATCCGCCCTTTGCAGGTACGGCAAGAGCAGCTTCGCTGGTTCGTTCTCGCTCCCCATCACTTCTTCGATTCGATTCGATTCGATTCGCAAAGAGAGAAGAAAAATAAGAGACTGTGAAGAGAAAAAGCACTTTAAAGGACCGGGCTTTACACGAGCCCATAACATAAAAGCCCACTAAAACCATGAAAAACCTCACTCGAAAATTTCAGAAATTTTGCTCACTTCACTCGTCCGTACAACAATGGCGGCAGCAACTCGTCAGATCCTCCGATACAAATCATCTCAACTCACCAACCCCATCTTCTTTCACTCCATTCGCTTCTCCTCAACAACCCCATCACGTCACCGGCACCACAACAACAACGAAGACCACGAATTCTCGAAACCCTCCAAGTTCTTGGGCAGTTGGGAACCCGAAAAGGACCCGAAAGTGGCAGAAGCTAAGCTGAGGATGCTGAGGAGAGAGTACAAGAAGCAGGTGAGGGAGATTCGGAAGGAGTACATCTATGAGACGGAGTTACAGAGGCAGGAGAAGGAGTGGAAGGATGAGGCTAAGAGGGAGGCTATGCGTGTTGCCAAGGAGGAGAGGAAGGCTGCAAAGGCGGCCATGGCCAAGGTCAAGGCGGATGAACGGAGGGTTTTTGAAGAGGAGTTTCGCCAAACCCTTGTATGAAATTTCGAAACCCTACCTATTTATCTATTTATTTATGTTATTTTGCTGCCATTGATCGCATGAAATGTATAAGATGGAAGTTTCGGAATTTATTTGCATTATACTAGACTTAGATATGAGAGGGGCAATCATACACTTCATTTGGTCTCATTTTATTTGCTTGAGATTTCTTCAGGAATCTGACATACATGGCCTTGATTGTTATTAGTGAATCATCTATAGCTGCAACAATGTGGCCTTTTTTTTTTTCTTCTTCTTCTGTAGAGGAGGTTTTGAATCATATCTGTCTTTGCAGTTATGCAAGTTGAATCATAATTTGACCCTACTGCTCTTTTAGACATCCAGATCATCTTCCTCGGAATGTTGTATTTCTACTTGTGACTGCTGATTATAGAGCCAAAACAATGAGTGTTTAGATTGCTGCCTGAGATAGTCTTTTTTTTCAACTGTATCATGAATGTATGTATTCTTTGCACGAGTCTATTCAGAGGAAGAAATTTATAGTTCTCTTTGTGCAAGTAATGTGGAGTGGCTCAACCATACACATACACTCCATTTAGCCTGGGTTGTTATTGGCTTAGTGGTTCGTATCTGTTACAGCTTGGTATGCAGCAGCTTTTTCAGTAGAGGACGTTATGTAGCATTTGTCTTTCTAGCTATGTAAGTGAAAGAGTAATAATTGGCTCCACTTCTTTGGAGGTTTCAGTTCATATTGGGAACATGCCAACGAGTCAAATTACCGTTATTAGGTGACTAGGTTGGATAATTGAGTGTCATGCTGTCATCCCCTTACCTTTCACCAGCTGAAACATTTAGCTGTATCAGTTAGTTTCCGAGCATCGGATGTGCACCATCTACATAGACTTGTTTTGTATTCTTTTCATCCATCAGTGTCAATTTCATAAGTGAAATTGAGATGGCTGTGCACACCCTGCGACAGTGACGGCACTTGTGCTTGTTAGATCAGTTCCTAGCTCATATTGTGTTGTCATGCATGAGAGGTTTGGGTAGTTTCAGTTAAAATTGAGGTCACATAGCCAGTGGAATACCTAAATATAATCTTACCACAATTGTAGACTTGTTTAGTTAGTCATTTGTTTATGTAGATTAAAAACCTGAATTACAGAACACAATGCTGCTGAGTCCTGAGATAGCCAACTGCCCTAGAGCGTCCTCAACCCAAGCAAAGAAACACATAAATTACTTGCCAAAAAATATTTTCCAACTAACTACACAATTATCTGAGAACCCTCCTAAAACACTCAAAATTCTGACAGCAACAATAAACCTCATCACATCCAAAATTATCCTATCCACCTGTTCCATGAAATCCTCACAACCTCTTTTGTTGTGCTTCAACCAAGTGCCCGATAGTATAGAAAATGGAATAAGAGCGCCAAGCTTCCTTTAGCTCAAGGATGTGAACTTCCAAGCAACGCATGAGCAGTGCTTTAGACAGCCAACAGCACTCCTGAATAACAATCCTGCTTTTTCATGATTCTATCATCAGGCCAACCCCAACATACACCTGAAGAACCCTGCTCTTTTGTAGATCAAGTTTAAAGAAGAATTGAATGGTAGAATGAGAAGAAAAAGAGTGTTCAGGTAGTAGTTTGCCACAATTGAAATCATGAAATTGGATCCTAGTCCATCAACTAAATTTAGCATGGTTGAGTAACAGTTCATTTGCTTTTCATTCCTCTTGTTATGAATATTTTACATTTTGATTTTATTTTTCCCAAAGTTGCATAAGCCATCTAGCTGCACATTCGTCAATGTGGCTTTTCATCTTCTGTTTTTATTTTCTTTCCTTTTTAATGGATGGTTTCATTCAGGTGCTGTGTTCAATATTTTTGATCTCGTGAATCATTGATGTGTTTCGTTGTTCATGCAGATGAAAGAGAAAGCCGAGAAACTAGAGTATTGGAGTCTAAAAGAAAAAATAAGAGAGGAGAAAAAGGTTGAGACCAAAGAACTCCTTCGTCGTCAGAGTTCCATGTGGATTGGTGAAGAGGAGTTGGAGAAGAGAATCGAGAGTGCCATTGTCGACTCTACGCCTCTTTAAATTATTACCATCTCCTTACCTTTTGATCAATTATGATCCCTCCAACTTCTTGAGAGTCTGTCACAAGGGATGTAAAGATGAGCATAATAAGCTATTTGTAACTTTTTGTTGTTGCCTAATGTTCAGAAGTTTTTTCTAGAGAAGGGAGGGGAATATCAATTTTGAACCTTATTGTTCTAAAGTTCAGAAACTCAAGTATGTTGCAATGTCCATCATTTTCTTGAGCAGGTGTTTGCATACGAGGGCCCTCGACATCTGAACTTCATTTACGTGCACAGGTTAAACCAAATTTTTGGACAATAAATACTTCCTAGGGGAACACCCTTCTAAAATTCTTACTGATTGAATACACTGTCAGGGTGTGTTTTGCATCTTGATACGAAATCTAGCATTTCAGCAATCAATGATATAACTGTCAATGCCACTGTCCTAGATCATTCTGCTGCTTTATATGATGCTACATCAAGAAAAGAATCTAATTTAATATTGTTGAATTCGTGACAATTCATAACGATCCTGTCGGCATAGTATGGTCACCAGGTGTTTGATCATTCAAAAAAGAGTTTTGTGATCTGTAGGGTCAAGAAATTGTCCAAAATGGGTACATCAAAATATGCTCATACAAGATGATGATACATCAAATAAGACTATCATCACGACCGTACACGTGATAAATATCACTTATCACGAGGACTGAGTATTTCAAGTCGGGATCAATTAACAAAACCCAAAAGGTGGATCCAATCATTAAAGCCTAAAAAGGCCCTTCAAAACAAATCATAGCCAAAGGCCCAACGAAGCTTTTTCCTTAAAGAGGATGAAAGTTACAAAGAAAACGAGTCATGACAGGAGTTACTCCCCCAAGGACGTCTTTTCATAAAAATGAGACTGTTACAAAAAACGGCTCCCCCCTTCAAACCTCAATGCTTAAGTCATGCAAAAAGTTAATAGCGACCATTATATAAGGTAAAAAGAATACTCGACTAAGGTATGCAAGTTTAATTAAACTCTATCTAAATTAAGCTCTCTCCTACATATTTATTGACTTAATCAGAGTGCCTTTGGTGGACGCATCACAGGTTATAGGATGAACATGTAAATTTCCCTTAACTTCAGAATGCAAGTTCTACTTCTGTTTGCAGTCTGAAGTACAAAGCAATTTCTTTCAAAGATTTTATAAAAAGAAAGCAAGAAGGAAACAATCAGCTTAGCTAGAGATGTTGCGGGAGTTTGCTCGTCAGATTCATGCAGAAATTGAACTCCTTGGACAATACAGACTAGCTGCATGTGATCTTTAAAACTTAAGAAGCTTTCCTCCATTCCAGACACAGTAAACAAAATGAAATACCCAAAACCCCCAAAAATTCTACCAATCTCGGTTGAAGACATCCCTAATAAAAGAACATATATATGGTACATAACAA
This sequence comes from Berberis vulgaris, assembly GCA_963556465.1. Taxonomy (NCBI): domain Eukaryota; kingdom Viridiplantae; phylum Streptophyta; class Magnoliopsida; order Ranunculales; family Berberidaceae; genus Berberis; species Berberis vulgaris. The sequence continues at coordinate 80,971,333 of OY747132.1, read as the reverse complement.
GCATGTCCTAAGTTCTACATGAAATGAGACTAAAAATAATTCAAACAAAACATGTCAGTAGGTGATTTGTCTTTTACATCCATCTGGGAAGTTTAATCGACTGTCTGATCTTGTTTCATCTGCCAAATGGTATGCATACTTCAAGGCTTTCTTCACTTACCCCATGTCATACTGCTTTTTTGAGTTTTTCTTTCACTCAACCTTTGGTTTCTGAATCTTTACATATGGTACTCCGACAAAATGTTTAACCTTTGGGGCCCAGCCAAGTTGTTGTGCTCTGCAGAACATCAAAAATGTATTTGCAAAGTAGGAGTTGAAACCCATCAATACATGCCATAATGCGTGACCTTGAGGATTGATATACCACTGAGTGAATTCATTGCAGAATACACGATCACACACCCAGCATATACTTGCTAGGAGTATGGTTAAGACGTAAAGCTTGGCAAGCCGCTTCGCAGATGCATCTGCCGTGTGGATGTAGTACTTGTACATGCGAGGAACGCAGAGGAGACATAGGATCACATAATGAATCTTGAATCCTATTCCAAAACGCACCAGTGAGTGCACAACTGCAAAGGCAACACCATAAACAAAAAGGAAGGTGGGCATTGTGCTCCGGTAGTGCCAATCAGGAGAGTAGAGGATATAGATGTAGAGGAGCATTTCCCAGACCATTGGTGTTTCATCACTTTGCTGTTGACTGCAAATATAGACTTCTAAAGTCAGATCTTGATAGTGAAATAAAATTTTCACTGGGAGCAAGATTGTTGAATCATGTGATTTGAATCATCAATCATGCAATTCAAATCAAATGGCATGGTTCATAACTCAAATCACAGAATGAAGAACAAATGGTACTACTTTTTGTGCATCAGATCGAATCATTGAATGGTGATTCAAATCAGAATAAACCAAGTTGATCCTATTCGGCTAGAAATGTGTTTTAAAGTTTTTTTTTTTTACTAAAACAAGCTAACATTTCTCATCGTTTTCTCTGACAAATTTTTTTATTTTATTTTGTAAAACTTAAGTCACACAAGTTGTTCCCTCAACAAATCTCCTGGATTCTAAAGGAAAAATAACGTAGATTTGGCCACAAAAAGGGTCTCTTGAAGGTTTAACCTTCTCTACGATAAAGAGGTTCTCTTGTAGTTCCTTTTTTTTTTTCACTTTGTGTGGATGAAAGGCTATCGAAGTGATATATTGGGATCTCGTTGATTGAAATACATGTTAAAAATAGGGTTTGAAATTATTATAACATAGAATGAATGAGTATGCATTTAAATTATTTTTATGTTTTTTTCAGTTTACAATCCCAAAACTAGTTGCTACATTTTTCAGAAGATACATGCATTTCACTTTCTTGTGTCCATATTATTTAGTATAAGTATGTCATGGTTAAACACAGAATCAGCTCATGTGATTCAGGTACCACACATGCGAGTAAAACAGGCTTTGATAACGTAGCAGGGTAGAAAAATCATACTTACACGTGTTGTAGAGTGGCATGGAAAAGCATGCTTCCAATAGAAAGAATCATATTTGATATGTGAAGAACACTAAATCTTTTCTCAAATCGTTGCCTGAAGGCATTTATAAGCCCAATGAGTGCCAAAAGAATGCAAGGGACATTTGATATTGTGTTGTAGAACTCCGCTATATAAGAAGAATAGGCATAGTTTATCTCACACCACTCTGTTGTGGATGTGACTGGACCCCAGAAGCTTGATACTGTATCAGTCATTCTTCAACGCAATATTTCTGGCTAAACTGAAAGTATTTGATGTGGCTTTGAGATGACGCTGAACTCAAAAGAGCAGTGGGTCATGAGCCTGCAATAGAGAGGATGATTCTGATATTCAAAGATGATTATATGTTCTCAACAGGAAGAAGACAATCAATTAAAAAGCAAGGGAAGAAAAAGTAGTATTTTCTTCTTAAATAGATAGGAATTCATGTCACAAAATAACTTGGGGGTCTATGAAGCCGGGCCCTTGGCTTTTCTAGTGTTTTTTTTCTATTTATTGTGGTTATAGTTATTGGCAACGGGCTGGGCCTGGTATGTCCTACCTTAAAATTGTTGTTTCTTGGGTGAGGTCCCTCTCTTGTCTTGTGCCAAAAAAATATCAATAATTCTATCTCCCTTTCATTCAGTCGACAATGAACCACATGGGATCCAATAAAACATATAAGATTCCCAAGGGATCTGCCAATTTGTTTTTTAAACAGTGGTATCAAATTGAAAATAAACTTAGAGAAAGGAAAGGACCGCAGCTAATGCATGTTTGTGAATCGCCAACATTTAGTAACAACCTATCTAACAAGGACACTTCATTTCTGAAAACAAACGAACAGTTCCCATACATATTTGATACTCCAGTTACTCAAATAGGATAAACCATGCTTAAATCCTCAAAAGTTTTAACATATATTTTGACCAATAATTTATGCATGTTATAAGTATATTATTGCGAGATAGTAATATGAAAATAGCAATGTTAATCTAAAATCAAAGAAATGTCATAAACAAAATTCAGTAAAATAAAAAATATCAGTATGCACTCTAAGTGTTTGTCCCTGTATTAGGCGTTTGGGGTTGATGTCTCAGGCACCCCATATCTTTATCAGACACCGCAAACCAATGCCGTGTTAAATACATAACTAAATTTGTCTCCTACAAGTTCACAAAAAGGAAGCAGATGTAATTAGTAACAAAATAATTAGGTTAGGGTCATCTTGGAAAGGTCGAGTACATGAAAGGAAGATAAAAGTTGTTGCTTGTTTAAAGCACACTATGGAATACTGTCCCATTTAAAGTTTAACATCATGTACCATTTGTATGCCCTAGCCCAAACCCCTTCCTCATCTTTCTCAAAGAACAGCCTACAAATCTTGTATAGCTCTACAGGGGTGGCACCTTACAAGGTGACAAGTAGTAAATGGAATAACATGCTCTTAACTGACATTATTCCATCCCATCACCTTTATACAATCATTTTTTTCTTTGGTAAAATGAATCTGTTAGACAATATAATTGACGAAGATAAATAAATTTAAAAAAAAAAAAAAAAAAAAAAAGAGAGAGACTTATCTTGAGCTGGCTTCCATACACAAAAAACCAGACAAGCGGACCAAACAAGGATTACAGGAACAATATATATTTCCACTACATAATCCTTGAAGTGACAATGCCCAAACTCCCATAATACTCCACACCAACAAAAGAGTAAGCTATTAATTCCCAGAATCATCGATCAACCACATGAACGAAGTCTCTAAAAATATATCTCATTTCTCACCAACCTAATTCCCCATATGATAGCAAAAGCGATACCACCTTTGGCTGAAATAGAGCTCAACCTCCTGGAAGATGGAAGATCCTCTCCTTACACGGCATAACCTAACCCACTCCCAATTCCACAAGGAGGGAGACCAAACAGGACAAGAACATGAGAATGGAGAAGAAGATAGTCAACCAACGCCCAATGGGGAAGACGGAAGAAGCAAAAGTTGACAATTATTCTCTTTCTCATATAAAGATTGTTTTGGGCAAGGATGGTGGCCAAAAAAGCTCCGACACTTTGAAAAACTCTGACACGTGTCAGACACAATGCTCCTCCATCCCATTCCGATACATGGTCAACGAGTCGAGCAAATTTGACTATGGACACAGTTTTGTATATTTTTTAATGGGTGCAAAATGATCAAAGGGGTTTACCCATCGATTCCTTCCCATCAAACCTAATGTAACGCAACAGGAAAAGGTAGAAGAGAAATGGAGGCTAGGGTTTCCATTTGCTTGACCTTCATAGCAAAAAGTGTTTCCGGGTTGGAGCACAAACCAAGAACACTGTATACCTTTTCTACTTCATCTTCTTCTTCTTTTTCTCAGCTTCCTTTTTTTTCTCCTTTGCTTTTTTTCCTACTCCTTTCTTCTTTTTATACTCCTTCACGCACATGCACAGATGACGGGATCAAGTGTTATCTTCTTCTTCTCAACTTCAAGTTCTTCTCTACTTCTTCCCATTCTTTTTCTTTCCGTCTTCCTTTACCCTTTATTCTTCGTTGGAGATAAATTATTTTCTTCTTTACTACAATTTTCGTTTCTCTATTTTATTCTTTAGTGCTGATTTTTTACTAGTTATTCTTTTTACCGAGCTGTTTGATCCCTTCTTAGGATTAAAATTTGGGATGTTTAGTGGTTTTACTACTTTTGTCATGTGTAAATGCCATTTCTTTTTACAATGGGAAAAACGAGCGAATTTGATAAAATAAAATAAAACAAGCACACAAATAAGAAACTCAGACCACTGAAAGAGTACAATACAATTACATAGCTAACAAACCATTAATAAAGATTAAAAAGGAACGTGCCTTAAGATCCCATGTGTATCCGAAAACCAAAAAACTATTTTAACTGCAATAGCTAGTTGGTTCACATCTTTGCACAAGTTGTCAAAATCCCACAGTTCATGGTTCATTTCCTTCCAAATAATCCAAGTCCATGTATGAAGCTATTTCCATTTGGCAGAAAAAATAAGTAATCTTCTAGTAGTTCATTCAAGGGGTGGGCACGGGACGGGATGAATCTCATCCCTATACCATCCCGTTTGTTCGGGATCGGAATGGGATAGACCTCATCCCGACCCCGTCCCATCCCAAACGGGTTCGGGACGGGATGAGCATGTACCAAATTTTGAATTGAAAATTTAACATGCAAGATTGAAAATTTTGGATTTACCAAACACACAACTCTAAGAACAACTATATAACTTTAAGCCATTGATTATTATTTCCCCATTTCATTAGCTTTTAATCCGTTTTTTTTAGAACCACTATTGAATATAGTCATTTTTTTTGTACATTTAACGAAAATGATCAATGAGTTTGTCATTTAAAAACTACAAGGAGCACACATTGTTGTTGTCAAGAGTTAGGATAGGAAAAAAATAAGGGAGAGAGTTCAAGTTAGATTCATTATCTAGGTGAGTCGCATGGAAGCTTGTGAAAATAAAATACATGTCAATAAATAAAACAACAAATAAAAGTCATGTCAACAAATAGTTTTACAGTTTCATACTACATATTTCACATTAAATATAAAAAAAATCGATTTGGGATGGGATGGGCGGGATTGAAAATCTGCATCCCGATCCCATTTCACTCTAGATCGGGATGGGATTGATTAATCCCAATAGGACCCGAAAAAATCGGGATGAGATCAAGACGGGATCAAGATCGCGGGATGGGATGCCCACCCCTAGTTCATCCATTGATGGAAGCTGCCAATGAGACACATGAGACCCTTGAATTCAACCATAAGATGGGACCACAAACTATGAGTGAAGTTGCAATCGAGGAATGTGTGATGGGTTGTGGCCATATAAATTATTAAAATGGAAATCCATTGTATTAATGTTTTCATGTTCGTGCATCCTTGATGGTGGGTCTATCAGTGTCACTATAAAAACAGTAGAGAAGTGTGTGGTAATAAAATCTAACTTGAGAAGTTTCTTAGCTATTGCCAACCCATCTGTTGTTATAAAATCGCCAATTAATTGGTGATTAATCAATTATCGAGGGTAGGCCAATAAGATTTCAATATCGTTCGTTTGGGTTAATCGTTTTTGCGAAAATCGGTGTGTCACCGAAAACGGCCTATCCAACTCTCTGAATAATCGATTAACGGACAAAACGAAAAAAACAAAAAAACAAAAAAATACACACACACACAGCCCTAATCGATTTCCCTGCCTCCTTGCGACTGCAACCCCAGAACCCTTCAAACCCAACGAACAAAGAACAAGAGAGGAAAACATAGAGAAAAGAAGAGAAGAACTAAGAGATATCTGATCTCTTACTTGCTATTGTTGTTGTTGTTCAACTGAAGTTGTTGTTCAGCTGATCCAGCCTTCTTGTTGTGTTGTTGTTGTTGTGCAACTGAAGTTGTTGTTCAGCTGAAGCTCAGCCTTCAGGTGAGGTGTCTTCTATATTTCTCCTTACTCTCCAACATCTCTTCATCCTTCGGTGCCTTTTCTTCTTGCTATCCCTAAAGCCGTTGTTTCCAATTCCCATTAATTTGTTCTACACCGACTAAAATACAAAGTCATGACTTTTTTTTTTTTTTTTTTTTTTTTAACGGTTACGAAATCCTATCCAATATAGTAAACACCATACAGATATAATTACAATAAACTACAATAAACAGTACCATACAACTATACAAATACCATATTTTACAAACCCCAAGTGGATCTTGTGGATGTTATGAATTAATTATAGTGTTTACATTAGTGTTTTCAAAAATATATATTTTGAAAAAAATAGAATAATTAAATCTGATTAATCCCGAATAAGCACATATTGGTCCTGGACCAATTAGGGTCTGATTCAATGTTAGTGAATCATGAATCATATTATAAATTGTAACGTGTAAGATTTAGATTTAATCGTAAATTGTATTGCAAATCGTAAGATTTATTAATATTATTGTACATATTATATGTTATATAATATACACATATTTGTTTCCTCCATTTCAGATTTTATCATTTCTTTTTATCTACATTCTCTTTACAAGTTTCAGAATTACCTGAAAGCGTATTCGGTTTGATCAAATACAAAAGCGTACAATAGATGGTGTGAGCATCATAATGCATTGAAGCAGTTAATCAGTTGAAAGGTGCACGAAGTCTGACCACATTCTTTCGAAATTGATGTGTGACAAGTGTAAATAAGATGGCCAAAAACAGACTTTTACTTTTGGTTGGGACCAAAAGAAGCAAGAGTTTAAAAATAATAACTCCTTTACTTCAATTTCATTAGTAACCAAGAGAAAATACAAAACAAAAAAATATATTTGGAAAACAACCAAACGTCTAAGAGCTCTCCCTCATGTCTCAACTCTCAAAACCCTAAATTGAGTCTAAACCCCCAAAACAAATTAAACCCCCACAAAAAACAAATTCAAGGGAAAAGATCGCACCTGGGTTTGAAGTGAACAAGAACCTGCATCATCACAGGCACCTTCTTCAACCATTTCAATGCATCAACACAGCGAGACAAGACAAAAAAATTTACCTGAACCAACGAAATTTGAGGCGAATTGATCGTGTGGGGGTGGAAACTGCTCAAGAAGGAGCCGCATTTGCCCGAGTTGATTGATCTTCAGCTCAACTCAGCCGTCTTTTTCGACCTCGTTTCGATCATGTGGGGTGGAAACATGAATGTCTTTGTACTTCGTCCTCCTCTTCTCTTGCTCTTCTTATTCTTTTCTTTCTTCTTGTTTCTTTTATTTCTTCTGTTGTTTCTTTTATTTCTTTTGTTGTTTCTTTTATTTCTTCTGTATGAATCACCAAACTCGCACGATCACTTTACAATCTCGATTTAAACTTTGAATCACGGACGATTCACACCGATTTGTGTGAAACCTGATTTATTGGGTGATTTAGATCGGTTGTAAACCGAGTCGAGTCGATTTGACTCGCGATTTTCCATGATTCATACAGCACCGATCCAATTAACGATTTAACTGCACAACCACCATATGCGAGAATCATACGGAGAGTGAGCCTAATGAGAATTGCCAATCAAGTATAAGGAGACAAACGTTACAAACTCTTTATCATTTAAATTCCTTCAAAGTCCTAAGTTCCATGTATAGCCTGGTTGTGAATGAGAAAGGACACCCTGGATTAGAAAATGCTGATATGAAGTAGAGTGCAATACCAATAAAGTTCATTATGGGTTGTGATGCCACACCACACATCCTCCCGGAATATAATCCAATCACCTCTACCAACTTTGAATTCCATCACTTTGAATCTCAAGCTTTTTCCTAACTCTCTCGACAAAACTAGGACCCAAAACCCCCTATTTCCTTTGGATTCCATGATCCCTTTTAGGATAGCTATTTGAAACCACTCTCCACCAGGAAACATGAAGCTGACATCCATGACCTACAAGACCTACAAGTGCAAGTGAGCTACTGAGACATTGTTCCCAATTCTAAAACCTTCCACCATAACAACTCATTGAGTCTATTAATCATGCTACCCAACCCTTAAACCGCAACCACAAATAAAATTGTTGATAGAGGGTTCCCTTGTCTAAGACCTATAGCGCTTCAGAAAACCGCAATCAAAAGCATCAAAGATGACGCATAGAAACACACATCCTAATCCATCCTCTCCACCGACAACCAAACCTATCCCAACCCTTTAAACAACCATTGCTGCATTTGACAATTGTAACCATGGCTTGGATTTTCAAATTACAATTCTAATTATCATAGAAACTAATCAACTTCCTCGTCGACCCTGGTAGACAAATCTTAAGAACTGAAATTGAAATCTGTCTCAAGACCCAAATTGCTCAAAACCCAATCTGAAGAGCCATGTGCCAATGCAACCAATGTCACCTAGCCATCTTAAAATGGACTCTACATCATAAACTTGAAACAATGAAACAAACAAGATCGATTCAAAATCTTATTTTTTTTATGCACCAAATGAACAACAAAGCATCAAACACAAAAAACCCAGTTTCAAATTTTAATACTTATCCACCCAAGTCGGCCAAAATTGCAAATTTAGAACCCTAGTTGATACAAACAAAAAAATTGAAATCGAATAGAAGAAAAAGAGTAGATTTGCGCTGGAAAGAAAAAAAAAAAAAAGTACCTTTGTTGACGAACGAGAGATCTCTCATTTTTTCTTCTTCTCTGTGTTTCAGATTTTCTGATCGAAGTAATGAATAGAGAGACGAATCGAAGTCGAATGAATCGAAGGATCGTACTCAGCGTGGGGAGGAGGACCCCTGTTTTTTTTTTGTTTTTTTTTTCCTTTTCCTATTTTATTTTTGTTGTTGTTGGGAACGAAATTAGGGTTGGGGATTGAATTTGTGCCCAAAAACCTTTTGGCCTCTTTTGTAAATACTTCTTTAGCATTTCCTCCTGATTAATATATTTTTTGTTACATTATTTAGTCTTAAAAAGTAAAAAAGTAAAATTCTGATAATCACGACGAAGATGACAATAACAACTATAAGCAATAGTATTGTGAAACAGGAAACGTGTTTGAAACAGGAAAGTGTTTGGACTCCTGTTTGAAACAGGAAACTGTTTGGACTTCTGGAAATTGTTTTTTGAACAGGAAATAAATTCTAGGAAACAGGAAACTGTTGTGAAACAGAAAACTACTGTGAAACAGGAAACTGCTGCCAAACAGAAAACTGTTGTCCCTATATATACTAGGAACTATAGGTATTTTTATTATGATGATTGCTCCTAGAAAAACTGTGATGCAAAAGGAGTAGAGAAAGACAATTGCTGAAATTGTTTCATCTCTTGTTGAGAGATTGTGTGAGAATTGTCATCTTCTTGTACCTTGTTCTTGAATATAGTGGAATCACCTCACTGTGGACGTAGGCAATTGCTGAACCACGTAAACCTTGTGTCTCTTGTGGTATGTTCTTAATTTTCTCTAATTTCTTTCATTGCTAGTTGCTCTATTTAATTGATTGGATCCTTGTGGTACTTGTGTGCAATTGTTGGTGTCTACCCGCTTCCGCAATAAGGCGCAACAATTGGTATCAGAGCACTAAGGGAAATTGATCTTGAATTGTTCTACTCAAGATTGTGAATATTCAAAAGTGCTAGGATTTGTTTGTGCACAAGTTGTTTGAAAAAAAAAAAAAAAAAAAAAAATCTTAGTGAAGCTTCTTGTCTAGAAAGTCACAAGTTTTGTTTGCAATGGCATCCAAGGTGAGCAAGGCACATGTGGGGAAATATGAAATCGAGAAATTTAATGGTAAGAACGATTTCGGATATTGGAGAATACAAATGAGGAATTTGCTTATTTCTCAGAAATTACACAAGGCATTACTAGGGAAGGATAAAAAGGCTGAAACCATGTCAGATGATGAATGGGAAGAATTGGATTTGGAGGCGCGTGCTGCTATTTGCTTGTGTCTGGATAGAGACATAGTTTTTTTAGTTAATGAAGAGACTACGGCAGCTGATGTTTGGTTGAAGCTTGAGTCACAGTTTATGACTAAGACATTATCAAACAGGTTATACTTGAAAACCCAATTGTACAGACTAGCAATGGATGAGGGCACTCCAATTGGTGATCATATCGCCAAGTTTACACGGATTATCTCAAATTTGAGAGATGTGGATGTGAAGATTGAGGATGAAGACCAAGCAATTATATTGCTTTACTCCTTGCCGCAGTCATATGAAAATCTTGTACAAACAATTTTGTTTGGGAAAGATGAACTTACATTTGATGAAACTACCGATGCACTCTTGTCCAATGAGATTCGGAAGAAAACTTCATCAAATGGTAGTGGGAAAGATCAAGCTGAAGGGTTGGTTGTTAGAGGAAGGTCTCAAGTGAAATCATCTTCAAATAGTGAAAAATCTAGATCAAAGTCTAGAGGTCCACAATGTCACAAATGTAGAGAGTGGGGGCATATTAGGAAAAATTGTCCAAATCAAGGTAAGAGTAATCATGATAACAGTTGGAAGGGCAAGAAAAAGCAAGATAAGGGTGATACTAGTGAAGCAAGTTATGCATCTAGTATGGAAAAGGATGAAGAATGTTATTCAGTTGCGGGTGAAAACACAAAAATCTCTGGGAGATGGCTCCTTGACTCTGGGTGTTCTTACCATATGTGCCCAAACAGGGAGTGGTTCACTACCTATGAGCACATTGATGGTGGTACTGTTCTAATGGTTAATGATTACGCTTGTAAGACAGTTGGAATTGGAACAATGAGGATTAAGATGTATGATGGTGTTGTGAGAACCTTAACTGATGTGAGGCATGTCCCAGCCTTGAAAAAGAACCTTATCTCACTTGGTGTTTTAGACTCCAATGGTTGTAAGTTTACAGCGGTAGGTGGAGTTTTAAAGGTTGTCCGTGGGTATTTGGTTGTCATGAAAGGGATCAAACAAGGTAACTTGTACACCTTGATGGGTAACACGGTAACAGGAAATGTGGCAGTGGGAACTTCTTCATCGGACAGTACTAGGTTATGGCACATGCGACTTGGGCATATGACAGAAAAAGGATTGTCTCTACTGAGCAAGCAAGGGTTACTGAAGGGTATGCAGAAACCGACTATGGAGTTTTGCGAGCATTGTGTATATGGAAAACAATGCCGGGTAAAATTCAGTACAAGCAAGCACAGGAGCAGAGGTATTCTAGACTATGTGCATACAGATGTGTGGGGACCAGCGAAGGTCGCCTCTAAGGGAGGTTCCAGGTACTTTGTCTCCTTCATTGATGATTATTCCCGTTATACATGGGTATATTTTTTGAAGTCCAAGAATGAAGTATTTGAGACATTTAAAAGGTGGAGAGCAATGGTTGAGAATAGAACTGGAAGAAAGGTGAAGACTTTGAGGTCTGATAATGGTACCGAGTATACTGAGGGTACTTTCAAACAGTTTTGTGATCAGGAAGGAATTGTTCGACATTGGACTGTTAGAAACACGCCACAACAAAATGGAGTTGTTGAGAGATTGAACCGTACTATGCTTGAAAGAGCTAGGTGTATGCGCTCCAATGCTTGTCTTGGCAGAGAATGGTGGGCTGAATCAATAGCCACCGCGTGTTTCTTGATTAATAGATCGCCACATTCTACATTAGACTGCAAAACACCTTATGAGGTGTGGTCAGGTGAACATGCTGATTACAGTGTACTGAAAGTTTTCGGTTGTATTGCCTACTACCATGTGAAAGAAAATAAGCTTGATGCTAGGGCTAAGAAGGCCATTTTCTTGGGGTATGCAAAAGGCGTGAAGGGTTATCGTCTATGGTGTTTAGAGGATAATAAATTTGTGATCAGTCGAGATGTTACATTTGATGAGAATTCCTTGTTAGCTTGTACTAAAGCTAAGGAGTTGGTTGATAGTGGTGGTGAATCTAGTAACACTCAGAAAGTGGAAGTTGAAGCGTCTGTGGATGCAGCAGATGAACAAGTGGTTGAAGCAGGCACACATGATCTGAATTATGAGCCTGAAGACCATGAGGAACAACAACCAGTTGAAGATAATCAATCCCAGCAGCAACCTTTGGCCTTAACTAGGTCAAAACGATCGGTTAAGCAAGTTCAAAAATTTGGCTTTGAAGAACCGTTGAAGCACTATGGTCAGTTGAATACAGTTGATTTGGTTGCATATGCACTCTCTGTGGAAGATGATGAGCCAACTACTTACAAGCAGGTCGCGCGTCATTCAGATAGTCAGAGCTGGTTAGTAGCTATGCAGGGTGAGATGGAGTCTCTCCAGAAGAACCATACTTGGGATCTAGTGTCGTTGCCTAATGGAAGGAAAGCAATTGGCTGCAAGTGGGTGTTTAAGAAGAAACAGACTACTCTAGAGTCTGGTACTCAGTTCAAGGCAAGATTAGTAGCTAAGGGTTTTGCTCAGAGGGAAGGCGTTGACTACAATGAGATATTTTCGCCTGTGGTAAAACACACTTCTATTCGTGTGTTGTTGAGCTTGGTAGCTCATGGTGACCTTGAGCTTGAACAACTTGATGTGAAAACAGCTTTCTTGCATGGAGACTTAGAGGAGGAAATTTATATGCATCAGCCGGAAGGTTTTAAGGTTGTTGGAAAAGAAGACCATGTTTGTCGTTTGAGGAGATCACTTTATGGGTTAAAGCAATCACCTAGGCAGTGGTACAAACGGTTTGACACTTTTATGTTGAAACATGGGTTCACACGAAGTAAGTATGATTGTTGTGTTTACTTGAAAAAACTTCGTAGTGGCGATTTTATTTATCTTTTGCTCTATGTTGACGATATGCTCATTGCCTGTAAGAGTATGGTGGAGATAAATAAATTGAAGTCTCAACTTGCTTCTGAGTTTGAGATGAAGGATATGGGTGCTGCAAGGAAAATACTTGGTATGGAGATAAGAAGAGAAAGGGAGAATAAAAAATTATTTCTTTCACAGAAGGGGTACCTTGAGAAGGTCATATCACGGTTTGGCATGGAAAATGCAAAGCCGGTTATTACTCCTTTGGCTTCACATTTTAGACTTTCTCGAAAGTTATCTCCAGTCACAGTGGAAGAAAAGGAATACATGTCGCATGTTCCTTATGCTAGTGCAGTTGGCAGTTTAATGTATGCTATGGTGTGTACACGCCCTGACATTTCACAGGCTGTTAGTGTTGTGAGCAGGTATATGGAAAACCCTGGGAAGAAACATTGGGAGGCAGTGAAATGGATGCTTAGGTACTTAAAAGGTACCTTGGATGTGGGTTTGGACTTCGGTGGAGATTCATGTCAGGTTCGTGGGTTTGTTGATTCTGATTATGCTGGTGATCTAGATAGACAAAGATCTACTACTGGTTACGTATTTCAGATATACGGTGCTCCGGTTAGTTGGAGATCTATGCTTCAGGATACAGTGGCTCTCTCTACTACAGAGGCAGAGTATATGGCATTGATAGAAGGTGTAAAAGAAGCATTGTGGCTTCAAGGTCTTGTAAATGACTTGGGTGTGGAACAAGATAGTGTTGAGGTTCTCTGTGACAGTCAGAGTGCCATCCACTTGGCTAAAAATCAGGTTCATCACGCAAGGACTAAGCATATTGACGTCCGATATCACTTTGTTCGAGATGTAATTGAGGATGGTGATGTGTCTTTGGTGAAAGTACACACAAAAGACAACCCTGCTGATATGTTGACAAAGGTTGTTCCTGGAGTTAAGTTCCAACATTGTTTGGACTTACTCCACATTGACTCATGTTGATTGAGGGCCCTTTGGGGCGTTGCCCTTCGGGGCGGTTTCGTGAGGTGACAAAGCTATGATGGAGTGTTGATCAGTTTATTCTCATGCCTTGTTTCGGCTCATTTTTTCCTTATAAAAATTCGCCGAGGTGGAGAATTGTGAAACAGGAAACGTGTTTGAAACAGGAAAGTGTTTGGACTCCTGTTTGAAACAGGAAACTGTTTGGACTTCTGGAAATTGTTTTTTGAACAGGAAATAAATTCTAGGAAACAGGAAACTACTGTGAAACAGGAAACTGCTGCCAAACAGAAAACTGTTGTCCCTATATATACTAGGAACTATAGGTGTTTTTATTATGATGATTGCTCCTAGAAAAACTGTGATGCACAAGGAGTAGAGAAAGACAATTGCTGAAATTGTTTCATCTCTTGTTGAGAGATTGTGTGAGAATTGTCATCTTCTTGTACCTTGTTCTTGAATATAGTGGAATCACCTCACTGTGGACGTAGGCAATTGCTGAACCACGTAAACCTTGTGTCTCTTGTGGTATGTTCTTAATTTTCTCTAATTTCTTTCATTGCTAGTTGCTCTATTTAATTGATTGGATCCTTGTGGTACTTGTGTGCAATTGTTGGTGTCTACCCGCTTCCGCAATAAGGCGCAACAAGTATACTAACTAATATAACGCTTGTGAGCGAGTATCGTCATCCTTAAGGTAGGAATCATGATCTAATTAGCATGATGCATATAGATAAATTGAAGGTATTGATGATATCGTGGCTCGACTTTAGGATGGGAATCAGATTATATGGAGGATATGCTTAATTTGAAAATTAACTTGAACATTGTCCGATAGAATATCTCATAGACTTAATAAGAATATCACCTAAATGATTTATTCTACACAAGATTTGTTAATTACGTCATACAACTATTCTAAAGGTCGAGGAAACCAGTGACCCCCCATCCCTCGCTGGTTTTCTCGATGTTTAGAAAAGCCCTACATCATAATACATAATTGGAAAAGAAATTGTTTGTTAATGAGATCACGGACTGATCAACCTTTCACTAAAATCTTCATTATGGTCATGGATTTTGCGAGAAGAATGAGATACTATATATGTACGAAAATGATTTTGTTAAAGTATTTGGTTTAGTTGAACATCTAAAATTTTTGTTGTCGTAGAAGCTATGTTTTGGAGAAAAGATGAGTCTTAATAGAAGACTCGGTAGGTGTTGATAGCAAAAACAAAACCTTTGTACGTACGTACATAAATGAAAAAACCAAGCATATTCTAGGTAGCATAAATTCATTGCAAGTGCACAATGGAGGAGGACTAATGCTTGAGCATAAATGTGTCAAGATTTACAACCATCCACATAACCTCCTCTTTCACAATACATAAATGTGTCAAGATTTACAACCATCCACACAACTCAATGTGTCAACTGTACCCACCCTGCTTCCCCACGTGGGGGTTTGTGATCCTAGCCAAGAAGAATTTGGGCGAATCACGAGGTATCCCAGTTAGTCCCAATGATGGCAATGAGTTGTCACTTTCATCCACCTAACACGTGTATTCCTCTCCTTCGTCCTCATCCATGCATAATTGAAAATTCTAGGGGGCGAGGGGAAGGGCGCAAGGGTGAGCTGTAACCACCCATTCCCTCTAGGTGAGCGATGCTGCGCATTTCAAGGTTGATGGGTGATTTCACTCCTTCTTTGCGCCCACACTCCTTCCTTGCGCCCTCCCTCGCGCCCTTCCCCTCGCCTTTTAGAAGGGCTCATGCATAATTGAATGTAGGGGTGGACACGGTTCGGTTCGGTTCCAAATTTTGAGGAACCTAACTCGAACTGTTTAAAATTTTATCGGTTTCGATTCGGTTCGGTTCCTCTATTTTGAACGTTGGAACCGAACCTAACTCGAACCGTTTACAACGATTCGGTTCCTACGGTTCCTTGAAACAGCAAAATAAATGTCTTACAAATTGCACAACAAGAAGTAATATCAAAAGAACTACCTTCACCCAAATGCATGAAAGCAAGTAAAATCAAAATATTTGCAAATAGTTTTTGCAGAACATTAACATGTACAATGATATCCTTTATGAGCGCAAATGCCCAGCCCTCAATAAACATGTTTTGATGTTACAACAATACTGGCTAACCAGAACGAAAGGTATAATTTGGAATAACAGATTGGAGATATAGCATACAATGTACTCACCTTTTAAAAATCATTTTTGGTTATTACTTGTCTCTGCCCTGTTCTTCCTAACTTTCTCTTCATTCTTCTTTCTTGGTTACTCTAACACAGTAAACTGACTCAAAGGACCAGACTTCAGACTTTGGCTTTGGCTTAGTGGGGGTCGAGCAGCTCATACAAATATGAGATCAGACAATACAAATATGAGATCAGACAAATATGAGATCAACAAATATGAGATCAGACTTTGGCTTTGGCTTAGTGGGGGTCGAACAGCTTCAGACAATAGTCACAATACTGCTCTTCGCCTCTTCGTCTTCGTTGTGGAGAAATGAGATCAGATCACCTCTTCGCCTCTTCGTTGTGGAGAAATCGAAATGAAAAAGGAGGAGAGGTGAGAAATCAATGAGATCAGATCACCTCTTCGTGGTCATGGTTGCTCGCGAGTCGATGCCTGCTCTGCGGCTGCTCTTCGCCTCTTCACCTCTTCGTGGTCGTGGTTGCTCGCGAGTCGCTGCCTGCTCTGCGACTGCGGCTGCTCTTCGCCTCTTCTTTTGTTTGTCAAAGACTCAAACAGGAAACAATTTGCCTCTTTGTTTTTTCACAGTGAGGAGTGAGGACCTAGGGTTAGGGTTAGAAATAGAAACCAAAGTAAGTAGGGAATTTACTAATTTAGGGTTGGGTATATATATTCGGTTCGAAACGGATCGGAACCGAACCGTTTGCAAAAAAAAATTTGGAACCGGAACCGAACCGTTTAACATTTTTTAAAATCATAACCGAACCGTTTGGAGTAAAACGGTCCGGTTCGGTTTGGATCCGCAGTTCCTTGACCCGTTTGCCCACTCCTAATTGAATGGCATTTTATTCTTAAAAAAATTTAGAGAGCCAGGCCCGAGCCAGGGCAAGCCATTATCATCCAACATCTTTAAAGATGCTGGAAATGATCAAATCTCTAGGATGATGGATGGTAATGGATTGGTCTGGCGCGGATCTGAAATCTAAAAAAATTGTCCCTAATTAGAGACTGTTGTTAACTTAATATTTTAATTATGCTAATAATACCAAAATCATTACCTCCATCCCAATTTGTCAATGTATTATCATTTTGCAAAAAAACAATATATTTATATAATAAAGGCAACGACTACATCACACCATCATGAGTGTTTTCTCACACCACTATACTTTGTCACACCACCTATATAAATAAAAAAACCCATATTTTTTCATTTCCCATTCAAATCGAAACTCAAGTCTCCATTTCCCTCTCCTATTCAAATCTTTCATCTCTCTCAAATCTCTTGCAAAATTGAAACCAATCTTTCCATCTACTTCAAAATCTCTCCTCTATCCCTCAAAATTGAAACCCTTAAAAATCGAACCCCAAATTACAATCTTCAAATTTTTTTTTAGAAAAAACAAAGTAATCTCTTGGAAACTTCAGAAATATTTTCAATCACAAAAAAAAAGTAAACTACAACAAAAAATTTCAAAAATCACAAAAAAAAAACTATTGTTTGCTTGAGACAATTGAATAGTAAAAAATCTCGCCTGGAACAATGCGAGGTTCTGGGCAAACAGTAAATTTCAGTAATTTTTTTCGGATAAATTTGCGCAAATTTAGTAAAATGACCATAACTTGCTCATTTCAAAATATTTTAAAGTGATTTGAGTTGTATTTATTAGATAACTCAGAGTACTACAATTGTTTTTTATAAACTTGAGAATTGGTCTTAATCGATCACATAAGTTGGCCGAAAGTCAAAGTCACTATCCCGTTTTTATTGTGAGACAGATTTGCGCGACTTTAGTAAAATGACCATAACTTGCTCACTTCAAAACATGTTCAAGTGATTAAAGTTGTGTTTACTAAATATTTCAGAGTATTAAATTTTTTGTGTTTTGATCAACTTGAGAATCGATCTTGAATGAGCACATAAGTTGGCCGAAAGTCAGGGACACTATCTTGTTTTCATTACGAGACAGATTTGCGCGACTTTAGTAAAATGACCATAACTTGCTCATTTCAAAACATTTTCAAGTGATTCAAGTTGTGTTTATTAGATAACTCAAAGAACTACAATTTTCGTGTGTTTGATGAGCTTGAGAGTTGGTCTCAATTGAGGGTTGAAATTGGTCGAAAGTTACCCTGTTTTTAAGTTACTGTTTTTTTCAAAAAAAGTTTTAAAACAGTGTTTTGGGTGGTGAGAGTAAGTAAGAAAAAAAAAAACTCAATAGTGGTGTAAGAAAACGCTTTTGGTGGTGTGGAGTAGTCGTTGCCTATAATAAATCAGGTGGGTTTTTTTTTTTTTTTCTTCTCTTCTCTTGGAGACAAAAATAGCCAATTTTAATGACATGGGTTGTAAACAAGTTATACCTAAAACAATAAAAGAAAAGTTATATGATCAACACGTGATGCATAGATAAAATATGTTATTTTAGATTCTCAAACTTAAAATTACTATAAATTTTTATTTAATCACCGGATGATAAATCTGGTATCATTGTGCATTGTTTAAGATCTTTTAAACAAAATTGATGATAAATACCAAAGGTTGAAAACTTAAAATTATATTTATTCCCAAGCATTTAATTTGGCCAAGATTGATTAAAATGTTTATAAAAGTTTGACCGAGTTTAGCACGCTTTGAAACATTTTAGCTTATATGTTAAAATGCGATTTTCATTGAAGATGTACTTAAAAATTAATTGATTTGGATAAAATCGATAAACAAATTTGGAAACATAAATATTATATAAGAAAATGATTATATGAAGTGTTGTAGGCACGAATAATAAGCTAGTTTTTCTATAAAGCTAGTTTTTCTATAAGGTGATCTGAAAGCCACGGTGTCATGTTAACCAAGTTTTGACAACCAAAATGTGGTATTCATTGGGTAGGACAATAACCTTGACATACGTTGGCTCCTTTTGAGTGAATCTCATCATCTTCATGCCAAATTACTTTGATTGCCACCCTCATTGTCAAAACCCGATTCCCATATATATGCATACAAAATGAGAGATATCATAGACCACATTATAAGTGTGTACAATATCAAGCAATTAGTTGGTGGTACGTTTTTCAATCTTAACGCACTTGACTCGTCCTACTATCGCCTTATCTACTTTGTAACGGGAATTGAAAAGTGGATGTGTGTCACTCCAGTCATTTTTTGAATTCTGAAATTACCTTGCATTAATATTTAAGAGTAAGTTTAGGTAGCCAAGGCAACCAACTATTTTTTTGTCAGGGGTTGGGCTCTTTTATATTTTTACATATTTTTTTTAAAACACAACCACAAACATCAATTATAGAAGGGGTAAAAGTGTAAATAGCCTCAAACCTGATTAAAAAATGACTGATAGCCCTGGCTCTCTAGAATTGGGATTAATACTTAATCCAGCAGTTCTCATCTTGCCACATCATCATCTACGCTCTATGTGTACATTTTTAACGTTTCTCTGCAACCTGGATCTTGGAAAATTGAATGTCTAACTACAATTTTGCCCCTATGGCGGTAAGGGTGTTTTTGTTTGCTATAAAAAGAGTTATTGGACTAAATGGTAATTGGACGATGCCAAATGCTTTGCCCGTGGTTTGATTCTCTTTGAAGTGTGTGATAAGCACTTTTCTAAAGAGTCAGGCTAGGCCCAACCAGTGTTCTAAAAATCGCTAGGCGCTGGGCAGGCGGCGAGCAGGTGCCTAGGCGGTCTTAGGTTTTGTATTATAACTTTAATAATTTACAAAAGTTAAGCATAATACATTATCAATTACATCCAATTTAATGCAAATATACATATGCAAAATTTAAAAACATGAAAAATTAACAATCATGAACAAAATTTATTAAAACTCAAATGACTGAAGTTGGTCATGATGAGTACTTTATATAAATTTGAATTTGTGTACTCTTTTATTTTTCTTCAAATTGCATGAATAACCTCAGTTATGTTTGATAAAATCTACATTAGTAAAATTGGTACCGGCAGATTCTTTGAGAATTCCATTAAGTAATCATCATTTGCTACATTTAGACATATACTGAATAAAAAATAATTAAATAGTTTATTTCTAAAAAATATGAAAGAAAAATAAAATAAGAACACAATCTTCCTTATTGAAAAATAAAAAAAAATAAAAATCGTCCAAACCGCCTAGACCCCGCCTAGAGTCCGCCTAGACCCCCGCCTAGACCCCACCTAGATCCCGCCCAGACCCGCCTAGCCATTAATCTGGGCGGTTTTCCACCTTCTAGCGCCTAGGCGGCCGCCTAGGCCGATTTTTAGAACACTGAGCCCAACACCATCCATCATCATCGAGATGCGCAACTCTAGGATGATGGATGATGTTGGGCTTGGCTTGGCGCCGGCCTGGCTTTCTAGAATAACTCTTGTGGGAATACTTTGGCAAGGTGGTGATTGAGTGCTTTATTAGGTGTGGAAGGCTATTAGTACTTGACACTTGGGCAATGCATATAGCATTTAGTTTAAGAATTTTGAATTATAATTCTTTACAAGTTTTTGCATTGATTATAGAGGAGATTATTGAAGCTATTTGTTTGCATCACTTACAAATAAATGCTTTAGAAAATTACCACTTTAAAAAATTAAATTTTCTTTCTCTCTTTTATTTTCATATATATATATTTTTTTAAAACCAACGTAAAAGGATATAAATATGTCGGGCCAATTTTTTAAATTATTGTTTTCCTCACAAAATTATTTAATTTTTTTTAGAGGGCGATGCTACCAAAGTTGTAGTAGTCAAGATGATAGGAAAAAAATAATGAAGAAGTGGCACAAACAACGGAGGTGATTAAGCCAACAAACTTTTAAGGTATGTTTTTTAAACCGTGTGACATGAGGTTTGATTTGTTTTTAATGATAATCCATAATTTGTTTTTTAGTAATTTAGTGACCTATTTAGGGAGTGCCAAAGGCACAAACCAAAGTCCAGAGTGACATATCATAAGCATAACATTGTACTGATGCTAACAATACAAGTACACGCTATATGAAAAGTGTATGGCCGTTTCAACCGCATGAGAGATACCGTAGTTAATTTATTTCATTTTAAATGAACTATACATGATTACATTCCACAGTTTGGAATACAAAACCAACTGTCTTAACAACCGACCTGAAAAAAAAAATACAACAAACACGTGTAATACAAGTGTTTTTTCAAAAAAAAATTTGGGCATTGGAAAACCACAGGTCGTTTACTTTACAGTAACGACGCAACACAAATAGCCAATGGTTTTTTTCCGTTTCTGCTGAATCAGTTGTCATCTAGTAACTCCATTTTTTGCTGAATCATTCGTCTTTGAAAGTGGCTCATCATGTCATCTTATGTACCACATTATCCATTCAAGGAGTAAGTATAGCCAGTCATGTTTGCTATTTTTTTTTTTTTTTTTAGTATTTTTACACTTTTTATCCATTTTCTTTATAACACAACAACGAACACTATCTATAGAAGGGGTAGAAGTGTAAAAACAAAAAAAATGCTAGCAAACAAGGCTGACTAGAATTGTTTTCATTCAAGCACTCTCAAACCGAGTAAGTCTAGGCAATCAAGGCAACCAGCCATTTTTTGGTCAGGGTTGGACTCATTCACATTTTTACTCGTTCTCTTTAAAACACAACCACAAACATCAATTATAGAAGGGGCAGAAGTGTAAAGAGCCTCAACCTTGGCAAAAAAAATGGTTGGTAGCTCTGGCTCTCTAGAATTGGGGCTCTCAACCATAATGATATCTCTATATAGAGTAAGTCTAGGTAGCCAGAAAACACATCCATTTTTTAACCGGGTTTGAGATTTTTTTTATATTTTTACCCCTTTGCTTTAAAACACAACATAAACATCATTTATAGAAGGGGTTGAAGTGTAAAAAGCCTAAAACCTGGCAAAAAAATGGCTATGTTCCCTGACTGCCTAGAATTGTTGCTCTATATAACATTCTTCCACCTTCCCTTCCAAGTTTTCACTCACACATCAAGATTAAAAATTCTGAAAACTACAAAATTAATGGGAAAACAAATTCAATTTAGATTGGTAGATGAGGAAGCCATGGCAAGGATGAGTGACAGTAGTAGTGGGAACGAGCATTCGACCTCCTCCGACGATCTTTCCGATCTTGTTGATTCATTCATTGAAAGAGACAATGATGATGATGAGATTGAACGAATGAAGAATCAGATGAAGAAACAAGCCGATTTGGAGAAATTCCCATTGGATTATGAGACCAAACATGTGTTAAAAAGTTTACTGTTGGAAGATCAAGTGAAGCGAAAGACCGTCACGAGACGGAGCTTGCTTATGGAGAAATCGGACTGAGTTCAAGTGATGGGTTCAAGCGGAAGTTGATGAGTTATTTGCGCAAATTAAAGAGGTTTAGATGCAGGTGATCACTCTTGAAATTAAATTTATGGTGTTTCATTTCATGTTTGTTTCATTTCTTGGTATTTAGGCTTCAGTTAATGTGTTTAATAGATTTATTTAGTTGCATCTTTTTTTCACATATTTCATATACCCTCGAAATAAATTAAATATATTTCATGTATTTTTAAAAAATTTACGTTTTTTCTTTACACATCGAAATATTATTAAAATCTAGATACTAAAATTAACTCGAAAAACGAAATCACAATCCTTGGTTAACTTCAAAATTACAGTCGAAATTTTTACGTTTTTTCTATTCACAACGAAATATTTCTTAAAATCAACTTACCAAAATTATCTCGAAAAACGAAATCACAATCCTTGGATTGAACTAGGTTCCTAAGTCCGACTACTCCACTTAGGCCAATGATCTCAATAGCCCATTACCATATAATTCAGCCCATTAAATTTAAACAAATAACATCATCTTATTTACACCCTACATTTCTTTGTAGGAATCCACATTTCTTTTGTTGTAAACAATATCTGCTTTATAACGGGAACAAGTGAATTTTCGCTATCAAGTTAAATAATTTGTTTTCATATTTGGTAATTTAGTAATCAATTTGGGAAGTGCCGAATGCACGACCCAAGGACCAGGATGACATGTCGAAGGCATGACACAATACTCATGCCAACAACATGAAACACGAGTACACGCTATATGAAAAGTGTGTGGCCGTTGGCATGGCTAGTACACTAGTAACACCTATAACTGAAATTGGTGTTCACTGCTCGATGAACAATGAGTATGACTTTGTATGTAAATATTTTGAAGTTCCTAATAAGCCCCCGCCTAAACTTCATAAACCCCAAACCATCCTCTCCAGCATAGCCAGTTCTTTTGTTTTTAGTTCCGCAGAAACCCTCGATACTACTTCCCTCACATCGTTCTATTTTTGCCGCTATTGTTATCCACCCTCCTCTCCTCTGATGTCGACAAAACATAAACACCATCTCCTGCTATTGAGTCTTTTACTTAGACTCAATCGATTCGAGAAACAAACTTGCATATTGGGAGCGAAAATGATAAGTTGGGGGAAATTCAATTACGACTTCCTTAACATTTGATCAAGCCCCATGATACAAATATTCATCATATTTCTTCTTTTGTCAAATCTTTGATGCATTTTGCAAAAATATTTGAATTCAATCAATGGATGAACTCCCTTCTGCACTGGATGTGGAAGTATTGGATTTTGGTGGACCTTTTTCCCAAGCCACTTCTATTGGTCATGTGGAAATCAAATTGTCAAATTTGTCAAATCTCATATATCTACTCTTGCTGATACATAGATTCCAAAAAACTAGCTCAGGCATGCCACTCTCATCATATACCCATTTATATATAACATATATGTGAAAAAAAAACTAGCTGAATAAATTTGGTATTTTGGAGTTAAAATTAGATCAGTTTTAGTTTATTATATAAACAAGGTACTTAGCTTCTTTGTGGTTCTTAGGCATTGCATTCAAGGCTTTTGTAATATTTTGAATTTTCCATTCCCATCTTTTGCCACCACAACATTAGTTGTCTCTTTCACATATTTTTCTTTAGCATTCATCTGCGATCTTCATGTGTCATCCAGCTACGAAAACCATCTCTATCAAAAGATGGATGTTCAATCTCTGGTTCTTTTGATATTGGACGTCTATGGTGCTTATCTCCTCTTATCATTATCATGTTTTATCTTCTACGGGAACGAGCTTTGTATACGGGGAAGCTTATCGACAAGTTTTACCTATTGGTATGTTCACAAAGTATTGCTTCTAATGATACAACGAATAGATAAATGTCTAAAAACCCTACTAACCCATCCACTGTGTACATTTCTATAATTTTTTGTTACTAATAGTTAGCATTTTGAATAGATAAACGTCTAAAAACCCAGAATTTTCGAGAAGATGAAAAGGCCGAATGAAAATGAAGAATGACCAATGTGATCATCTATCACTTCTGATATAAGTATGCAAGTATCGACTCTTTTATCATTTCCATTTGGCAACGCCTACTTCACACCACCAAATGTACTGTCCCACTAACCCATCCAAATTTCCATTTGGCAACGCCTACTTCACAACCATTCAAATTTTTTTAGCCTACTAACCCACGCCACTCAAAAAATTGTTTTTGTAAAAAATAGTAACATAAAAACAAGGTAACTTTCGATCAATTTAAACCCTCAATTAAGACCAATTCTTAAGCTCATCAAAACATAACAATTGTAGTACTCTTAGTTACCTAATAAATACAATTTGAATCAGTTGAAAATAATATGAAATAAACAAGTTACGATCATTTTACTAAAGTCGCGCGAATCTGTCCCTTAAAGAAAACAAGGCAGTGTTCCTGACTTTTGGCCAACTTATATGTTGGATCAAGACCGATTCTCAAGCTCATCAAAGCAGAAAATTGTAATACTCTGATTTATCTAATAAACATAATTTGAATGATTTGAAAATGTTTTGAATTGACTCAATTGAGAAAGTTATGGCTATTTTATGACAAACGTACACTCAAACTGTCCATAAAAAGTATATTTTCACAAATTCGCATTGGGCAATGCGAGTACGAGACTCAAATTCCCCCAAACTTATGCGAATTTGAGACTTCCACTTGCATGGACCTTTGCGAGTATGAGTCTCCCACTCGCATTGTCCTATGCGAAATTGCGAATAGGTGAAAACACGACTCTGTTTTTTTTAACAGTTTGAGTGTTTGTTGTAAAATGACAATAACTTTCTCATTTCAAAACATTTTCAAGTGAATTAAATTGTGTTCATTAGATAACTAAGAATACTACATTATTCATGAGTTGATGAGTTTGAGAATCAGTTTCAATCGAGTGTATAAGTTGGCCGAAATTCAGGGACAATACCCCGTTTTCTTTGCGAGACAGATTTGCATGACTTTAGTAAAATTACCATAACTTGCTTATTTCTAAACATTTTCAACTGATTCAAATTGTGTTTATTAGATAACTTTGAGTACTACAGCTTTTGTGTTTTGATGAGTTTGAGAATTGGACTCAATCTAACGTATAAGTTGGCCGAAAGTCAGGGACATATCCCATTTTCTTTGTGAGACAAATTTGCACGACTTTAGTAAAAAGCAACGACCACTCCACACCACCATGTACTTTTTTTTGTTTTTTTTTCTTACTAACCCACACCACCCAAAAAACTATTTTTGAAAAAAACAGTTACTTAAAACTAGGGTAACTTTCGACCAATTTAAATCTTCAATTAAGACCGATTCTCAAGTTCATCAAAACACAAAAATTGTAGTACTCTAAGTTATTTAATAAACACAATTTGAATCACTTGAAAATGAGCAAGTTATGGTAATTTTTCTAAAGTCGCACAAATCTGTCCGAAAAATGAAAACGGGATAGTGTTCCTGACTTTCAGCCAACTTATATGCTCGATCTAGACCAATTCTCAAGCTCATCAAAACTCATGTAGTACTCTTAGTTATCTAATAAACACAACTTGAATCACTTAAAAATGTTTTGAAATTAGCAAGTTATGGTCATTTTACTAAAGTCGCGCAATGAAACTAAGATAGTGTCCCTGACTTTTGGCCAACTTATGTACTCAATTGAGACCGATTCTTAAGCTGATCAAAACTCAAAAATTGTAATTCTCTGAGTTATCTAATAAACACAATTTTAATCACTTAAAAATGTTTTGAAATGAGAATGTTATTGTCATCTTACTAAAGTCACGCAAATCTGTCAAAAAAATTTGCTAAAAATTTCCTATTCGCCAAGAACAATTCAAGTTTTTTCAATGACCTTGCATTGTTTTGGGCGAAAAGGAAATTTTCAACAAAGTTTTTTTACTGTTCGCCCATATTAATGCGAGGTTTTGCAAACACCTCACATTGTCTCAGACGTAACAATAATTTTTTTTTTTTTTATGATTTCTGAAAATTTTTCTGAAGTTTGCTTTGTTTTTGTGATTGAAAATATTTCTGAAGTTTCAATGAGATTACTTTATTTTTCTGAAATTTTTTGCAAGAAATGAATAACTTGAAAGCTTGTTTTAGAAGTGTTGGAGTCAAAATTTGAGACGAAGTGAAGAATATATTTGAGGGGTTGCAGAAGCAATCGAACCAAGAAAATGGAAGATGTGAGAGGGAAGATTTACTTGTTTGTTTTGTGGGAGGGAAGATGCGAAAAAGGGAAGAAACAATTGAACCAAGAGAAGGAGTAGAAATCGATTTTGAATGTGTTTTGAATGTGGGGAGATGGAAGATTTGACTGGTGGACGGGAAGGGAGACTTGCGTTTCGATTTGAATAGGGAGGAGAAAATGGATTTTCTTGTTTATATAGGTGGTGTGGGAAAGAATAGTGGTGTGGGAAATAAAGCATGTGGTGTAGGAAAGTTAAATGGTGTGAGAAAAAACTTTTGGTTGTGTTGAGTAGTCGCTGCCTTAGTAAAATGACCATAACTTGTTCATTTTCTAACATTTTCAACTAATTTAAATTGTGTTTATTAGGTAACTCAGACTACTACAATTGTTATGTTTTGATGATCTTGAGAATCGGTCTCCATTGAGTGCATCTATTGGCCAAAATCAAAGATAATACTTTTTTTTTTTGACAATTTTGAGTGAGTTTGGCAAAATGACTATAAGTTGCTCTATTCACAACGTTTTTAATTCATTCAAATTGTGTTATTTAGCTAACTAAGAATAATATAATTTTTATGTTTCGATGAGTTTGAAAATCGATCTCAATTCAACGTTTAAATTGAACCAAAGTAAGAGATAATACCCTATTTTCGGAGACAAAGAGGGTAAGAGAGATGGCACGATGGTAGTGGTGCTTGATGAAGAAAAGAGGGGAAAGGTGGCGGTGGCGATGACGGCGAGTGATGGTTATGTTTGATGGAGAAGAAAGGGAGAGAATAAACGAAGATGAATAGAGGGGAGGAGATAAAATTTTAAAATTTAACTTTTTATTGGTGAGGTGGGAAATGAAGTTGGTGATGTAGGAGAGAAAAAGTTGATATGATAATATGAAATAGTACTTTAAGTGATGTGAAACAATCGCTGCCTTTCCATTTATAGCAATTTTAGAATTACCCATTTATAGCAATTTTAGAATTACCATTTACAACTTCTTGAAAGTTAGTTCATGTGATGAAAGTCCTACTTGTCACAAAAAATGCTTTTATTGTTATAAATATTACTTTTAATTAAAATATAAGATTTTCGTTAACCCTTTATGTGTTTGCTAATATAGTTGTTGCGAAGGCACCACCTGGAGGATGGCAAAAGGTTTCTTCTAGTATATATAACTCTCCTTCCCTAAATGAATAGTGAAATTTATAAGTCTTCAACTCAAAATTTTCTTTCCCATTTTGCTCTCTTACGTTTTTTATAATTACATGTAAAGCCAACATACCAATGAATAGTGTCAAAGATATTTTTATCTTTAATTAAAAATACTATTACACATTTGTCTTTGACTTAATTTTCGAATTTCAACAATGCCTTCACAACCTTTATAATATTTACAAAAACAAATCAAATAGTAGTAAAAGTAACAAAAGTTGTTTGTGTCATTTTAAATTACACATATGTAATTTTACTTTCTCAAATTCAAATTAATTACTATAAAAAAGGTTTAATTGAGGACAGTTAAACAAGCCCTTGGACCATATATAATTGAGGACAAAAAGGTTTCTTTGTTCATTTTTCAAGATTTTTTTTATAAATGAGGACAACATAGCACATGAATAGCAAATGAGGACAAAAGATTTGAGGACAAAATAGCACATGAATGTGGGGAGCTATATGTTCAAGCCATTTGCTTGAAATTCTTTTTTTACATGGCACTTTGATCATACAAACTAACAAGATTTGCCATTTTTGAAATAATTCCAATTACGAAAATAATTTCACTACCTTGAAGGAAACTTTTTGATGATGGGTTTATATTATTTTTTTGTGCAGAGTTGGGCTTTAGATTTAGGTTTACTTTAGTTTGATTCAATAAACTGCAGAAAATCCCGGATTGATTTCCCAGAGTCACCACTATTAGATATGGTTTTTCTCATCAGTAAGTTTATGTCCATTCTCACAAACATTTCCTCACGAGTCGTTCTAGGCGGCGAGGAAACGGGCGAGGCGAGCATCTCGAGGGCTATGGAGGGTCACACCCCCTCCCTCGCTCGTTTCCTCGCCATTTAGAATCACCGTTTCCTCAAACACCATCAGTGCACAAATCTTGAAATCCAAAATAACAAAAAGAAGTTAGAAAAAAAAAAAAAAAAAACAGATAAAATCACATAAATGTAGACACCTATAGACGCAAACTGCAGGATAACACAGCAGAAAGCCTGGAAGGTGACTATTTTTTTCAATTGTTGTAAGAGAAGGGTCTCTCAAAAAGGCTAAAACCTATGCCCTTCCTCTCTTCTCCCCTTCTCAGTTCTAAGTTTGATCTAAAACACACAAACTAATTTCTCATTTTGTGCTTAACAAAAAAACTGTGAGAAGCTCGGTAAGCAGATCTAACGATAGGAAAACATCGACCGGCCAGTAAACCTCTCTCTTTAAATCTTAATTTTGCTACAGCCACTTTGGCCAAATTCAAGAACAGGGGCATCGATTAGCCCCTGCTCTTGGTACAATGTAGCACAGAACAATAGATACTAGTCTAGATCTGGAAAAATATTGCAAAAACATGAAATAATAAAATTGAAAAACAAATGAAGATTTCAACGAAGAGCAGCTACAAAACCCTAACCCTAGAAAGAAAGAGAGAGAGAAGGAAGAGATGAAAATGGGTGAACGGGAATGGTGGGTTTTATAGAAGAAATTGTGTGATGTTGATCATCTCAGTGCCGTTGGATGGAAAACCATTTAGATCTCACAGTATGTGGTTATAGGCAACACAATGTAGTATTAAAGCCCCCCACCAAAAAACGAGAAAGCACTCATCCTAGTTTGCTCCGTTCATTGTTCCCACCGAGGAAATATTTCTTATTTTGAAGTTACCAAATTCTCTTTCGAAATCCGAAATATGTCGAAATTTTTCTAAGAAAAGAAATAAATATTTTAATTTTCGTACATTTTAACATGGTATAATGTTATTTTCGTATCAAAAGTTTGTCATATAAGTGATTCTAATATAATATGTAGTATGTATGACAATATGAGTCGTGTGAGACTTTTTTTGTAGTATTTAAGAGTTTAAAATGCATAACTTATATTGTTAAATTTAAAATCACAATCGAAAATTTTACGATTTTTCTATACAAATCGAAATATTTCTTAAAATCGGCATACCGAAATCCACTCGGAAAATGAAATCACAATCCTTGTTCTCCACTACAAATTCATGCTAATCCTTCGTCCATTCTCCTTGTAAGTGCATCTCCAAATGGATTATAATTATAAAAGTCAATTTTCTTCATTATCTCACATCTAATCAAATAAATTTAAATAAAAAATTTCAAAAAATAGGAAAAAATATATTTAAATAATGATGAAAAAGTTAAAATATAAGATGTGGTTGGAATGATGCAGAAATAATAGGACCCCTAAATTTAGTTTTTGGTTAAAATGATGATCAATTTTAACTTTAATCATTGGAGATGCTCAAGAAATATTCCCAGGCAGAAATTTGATTATAAAAGTAAAAAAGTAAAAATATAATGCATTAACTAATGTTAGCTTAATTGGAGGTTAATAGGTATTAATAGGAGGTTAACATATGCTAGCTTAATTGGCAAATTTGTAGCAGATGATATCATAAGTTCAAAGTTTAAACCGTATGAAATGTGTTTAAGGTTCTAAAATCCAATAAAAACCCTACTCACCCTTCACAATTAACATTTTTTTTATTCGATTGGGTGAAAAAAATTCAATTTTCAAGTTGTAGTCGACCTTTAAAAATGACCAAAATTAAGTGTAACAAAAAAAATGTTTGAATCAATGGTGCTAGTAGTACTTAGGAGCTCTAAGTGGTTAAAAGAATATCATTTTCATAATTACAAGTTTCTTTCTCAAACGCGAGTTTTCAATTAAAAAGGGCTCACACGTGCTTTAGAAAGCAGGAAATTGTCCTCCTTTCTACTAGTATAGGTTGGGTTATTCTGAAAATCTGTAACAAAGTAAAAGCAGTTTACGGATTCAATCCTATCACTTCTTTGGACTTAGCTCCATTACCTACTAGTGAACAATTCAGTAGTGATGCAGAGGAACGTGCCAAACAAATCAAGAGGTTGCATGAGAAAATTAGAGAAAGAATGGCAAAGCAAATTGAAAAGTACCAAAAGCAGGTCAATAAGCACAAGAAACATGCTGCATTTCAGGAGGGTGACTTGGTGTGGATACATCTTCGCAAGGAACGTTTTCCACCTAGGAAGTACGCTAAACTCAAGCTTAGGGCAGATGGTCCATTCAAGATACTCACACTTATTGGTGAAAATGCATACCAGGTTGAACTTCCTGCAGGCTATGGAGTTTTCTCTACATTTAATGTCTCTGATCTCTCTCCTTATCATGCGGAAAATGGCCTACTAGACTTGTGGCCATGAGTTTTTTTCAAGAACAAGTTCAAGTTCAGTATTAGTGAAGCCTTGGGAGAGTTGCAGAATTCCAGAAATTGGAACTAGGAGAATCTTGAATTTTAGTTGCAATTTCTAAGAGTCATTTAGAGTTTTAAGGTCTTCAAAAATTATTTGTAGTTTGGAATGCCTATACTTGGAGGGTTGTTCCAATGAGTCTTTAAATAAGTGTAGCCATGAATGGTATGAAGACAATTATTGAGTTTTATGAAAGTTTATAGCCTTTGGATTTACAGAGATTTAACTCTCTATCTCCTGGCTTTCCTTTGATCTTGATTCAGGAAAACAAGATTGTCAGTGGGTGTGTTTGATCCCTCCCCTGTTCTTGGTTCTCTTTTCCGGGCATCAAACAATCCCATATCTAGAACAATTAGGCTTAGCAAATTGTTTTGTTGAATCTTTACACCAAGATACGATCTTTTTCTAGAGCTAATCACTGACTCAGTCAAATACCAAGAAAAACAAATATTGGTCAACAGGTCAAGAAGAAAAACAGTCATGAGAAATGAAACCATTTTCATGGATTTTGTTTTCGAGGGGGCACCGGAAAAACTTGGATTCCTGGGAAATATGGGAAAACTAGTCATTGACAAAATTAAAATTTCTCGGAAAATTGTTTGACATGGAATTTGAATTCTATTTTCTACAGAAAAATGAGCTACCACAAAAGATGCGAGCTCATGAGATTTCCAATCAGTGTCCCAAAACCTCGAGTTGATCACTGAACATTGCATTATCTGGATCTGGAATCATATCGGGGGTGTTTGGGATATTAGGGAACATCTTGGGTGCCCAATTCTCTCCACTCAGCACTTGCTCTGCATCCCCTTGATCAAAAGTTTCCTCTTCTGTAGAATGTGAGGCTGACGGCGAGGCTGATGGTGATGGGGCATTTAGATTATCACGGGCTACTGTTGCTTCGAATAATAGTAAGCAAACTACTAGTGTCATGAGACATAGTACGAAAATTTTATTACTAGTAGCCATTATCAATACTATCACGAATTGGGCCAATTATCTGCAATAGAGGCAAAATTGCTAAAATTTTGTTTAGGTATTTATGATGAAGACTGTGATTTGCCCCTGAAAGAGTGTTTGAATTGATTCAGTTTTGTGATTATTATGGCCCTTATGACCGAGTCATATGGCTTTGTTTATGGGATTGAAAATATTGTAATTGCAAATAATTAATTTATTAAAAATCATTGTTCTGATTTTAATTGAGGTGACTTGTCATTTCAATTAAACTGAAAAAACTAACATCCACAATGATCATCAGTGAACTCAGATCACAAGAAAACACTAGAAAGATATACGTAGCATGGATTAATATTATACAATAGGTTTATGGAATGAATAGAAAATTATTAAAAGTAAATACATGCCATATATTCCAATTCCCTTATTTTCTAGATGTTGAGGCGAAAAGTTGGTATGGCAAGTAGAGGTTTAGCCCTTGGCGTAGTTAGTCCAGGCTTCTCTTTCATGTCTAAATCATTAGGAGAAATGCCATCAGGGAGCTCCCAGTTGAAGCAATGAAGCAAATGTGCAAGTACTAATTGAACCATTAGGATGCCCAGTTGCAGCCCAGGGCAGCCTCTACGACCTGATCCAAATGGGAGAAACCGAAAATCGTTTCCTCGGTAGTCCACATTAGTACCAAGAAACCTCTCTGGATAGAACTCATTGACATCAACATTACTAAACCATGCATTTGGATCACGTCCAATTGCCCAGGCATTTACAAGTATTCTGGATTGCTTTGGTATTTGATAACCGTTGATCACAATGTCTTCCCTTGATTCACGTGGTGTGATTATAGGTAGAACAGGATGAAGCCGCATTGATTCCTTCACCACCAGGTCCAAGTATTCCAGCTTCACCAGATCAGATTCCTCAATCATTCTGTCCATGCCTACCACATTTTCCAGTTCGGATTGTACCTTCTTCATGATGTTTGGATGCTTAAACAACTCACACAGGGTCCAATCAATTGTAACTGAAGAGGTGTCAATCCCTCCTATGATCATGTCCAGGATGATAGCTTTCATAGAACCTCGATCCAACTGATATTCACTGTCAAATTCTGTCAAGGACAACATTATATCAATGAAGTTCTTATGATGGTTTGCACTTTCTTGTTGTGTTTTATTAGCAGCATGTTGTACATGATCACTGATGATGTTTTCCAATAACACATCTATAACCTTGCTAGCACCCTTCATGCTGCGACGTATCCCCTGGGTCAAGTTAATAGATGTAAGAGTATTAGTTCCAGACAGGCTTTATATTAGGTGCTGCACACCAAAACATGGTCTTCTCTATTTGTCACCAACAACACAGGCAAAAAGGATTATTGGTGTTAATTTGCAATAATTAGGAAAGGCCACTTTGCTATGGGTACATGATAAAATAGCCTGGTGGTATAGTCGGGATTTGTAAAATAATGCGTGGAGGCCTGATGCCCAGCGTAGATGATCTGTGGATATACAGGGCAGCATGGAACGTGTCAGTACCGGTTGACCTAGCTAGACCTATGGTGGTATCCACGCGCGCAGGGGTGTGGGAGGATGGTGGGGTGTGTGTGGATTTGTATGAATTGGTAATATAAGTTTTAACGATAAGTTTTTGGAACAAATGCTTATTAGCAATTAATGACGAAAAATACTCACTTGCAGATCAAATAGCCCCGCTAAAGGTACATAATCAGCTAAATTGAAAGCTCCTACTAATCTGAGCATCTCGTTAGCGCTTTCTTTGAAATCCAGCATTTCATATTTACGTCCAAATATCATTCCATACGTGTTGTTTTCAATAAGGCATCCCACCTTCTCACTCAGATCAACAACTTCATGAGCCTCAGCTGCATATTTGAGCGCCTTAACAAATCCTTCAATATCCTCTGTCCTCATAGACTTCATGGATTCAATCTTTGTCGCACTGAGTAGTTGTAACGTGCACACCTTGCGCATGTTACGCCAGTGTGACCCATATTGAGCAAAAGCCACATCCTTCTCCCAATAATTGAGGTTGTGGGCAGCTTGTAATTTAGGCCGACTAGCAAACACCAGATCATGAGTCTTAAGGAACAGCTCGGCAGCCTCAGGAGATGAAATCACTATGGCTGGGACAACACCGAGTCGCATGTGCATGATAGGCCCGTATTTCTGGGCCAGTTTATGAAGGTCATAGTGTGGGAGATCACTCAACATGTGAAGGTTGCCCAGAACGGGGAGACCCTTAGGTCCAGGGGGTAACCCACCATTTTTTCTGTTTTTCCTTCTCATCAGCAGGGAATCAATACACCATAAGCTTGCAAGGAGTACTGAGAAAACAACAGCAATCCATGAAAACATTGTCGTGACTATTTTTTTGATATTGCGGTGAATTGGGGGAGGGTTGGTGAGGGGGTGTGTGTGTTGGGGGAGGAGTGGAGTGTGCAGAGTTAACAATGCCCATGACTTGTATTTATACACACACAATCAAGGTCGTTCTCTAACGTGCTTAAAGTTTGTAATTGCGATGAAAGCAATTCAAAATGGAACCTAGTGTACATGTCCCGGAGTGGAACGGGGAGTGTTACTTATGCGAGCTAATAGACAACAAAAAAACTCCATAATAAAAGATTTAGAAAATGTATATAAAGATTTTCAACTCTTTATCTCTCTCTCACTCTCTGTCAACCTCTTATATCTCGTTTGTATTTTGTACACATATTGAATTTGAAGTCTATTTCGTTGCGTATAATTTTGTATGGATCGACCAATAGAATTTAATCATTGGAACCAATAAGAACTTGGACATATTTGATGGAGGATGAAGACATGAACGTGAGGACATCTTACCGGTTTCCAGACAAATAAACTCTATTATTATAATTATTATTACGTATGATACCAAAAATGTTATTTTCGAGGACCTAAACAATGATGTTTGGCCTAAAAATTTGGACCATTAGGCCATTAGTCGATCAGCAAACACGATATCACGAGTCTTGAGGACAACTCGGCAGCTTCAGTAGATGAAACCAATATGGTTAATGGGACAGAACCAAGGCAAATATGCAAAATGGGTCCATATTTCGGGGCCATTTTGTGAAGGTCACTGTGAGGGAGATTACTCAACATGACGTAGGAAATAAGATTGTCACGTACATTCTAAGGGTGTGTTTGGTTGCATGAAATCCTATGCCATGGAAATCCATGAAGGGACCACTACATTTTAGGCTAAATTGATATATCACTCCACATTTACCATTTGACTACCATTTGATTTTGTGATCAATGGTGGGAATGGAATTCTCATGAACATGAGAATCTCACTCCTAGGCCCCCTCAAGGCATGTGATTCCCATATTCATGGGACTTTCATTCCCACCATTGATCACAAAACTAAATGGTGGATGTGGAGTTATATATCAATTTAGCCTAAAATGTAAGGGTCCCCTCATGGATTTCCATGGCATAGGATTCCATGCAACCAAACACACCCTAATTTTAGTAGGATTTCTGTAGTTAATTCCTTTATTTTGTTAATTTTCATTTTTATTATTTAGGCTATTATTATAAGTCCTTAAGAATGTCCAATTTGAGTTGTAATAGGTTTAGAAGA
This sequence comes from Berberis vulgaris, assembly GCA_963556465.1. Lineage (NCBI taxonomy): Eukaryota > Viridiplantae > Streptophyta > Magnoliopsida > Ranunculales > Berberidaceae > Berberis > Berberis vulgaris. The sequence continues at coordinate 80,935,724 of OY747132.1, read as the reverse complement.
TTACTATTTTGCAGCCAGGTTTGCCAAATGAGATATACAACCCGGGTGATATGGATTTGACATGGTCATCCACGTCAGCACTGGAAAAACCGCATGAAATTGAAAAAAAAAAATAATTTAAATCACAAAATGCACGAGCTGGAGAGAGGCGACCAAACTTTGCTTGTCTACTCCGTAGGGATCTTGCTATTTCAACCTGAATCATACGATTCTTTACCAAGAATAATAGAGCTTGCACAACCACACAGGATCGATCATAATAGAAGCCTCAATATTTACCCAAGCATCCAAGCCATAAAAATGGTTAGAGCAAGAAGTAATTAAAGATGGAAGATGTGAATATTACTGCTGTGTACTTTATCTCATGCATTTCAATTTGTTTTATTTTTTTTTAAAATTTTAAAATTTTAAATTTTAATTCCATGTGGCCTTTTTCCACTGCTACTTGGATAGTCATGTTAGGTCCACATCGTCCTGGTTGCAAATCCTGATTGTAAACATTTTTGTTCTTGAGTTATTACTTCCATTTAGAATGGTAATATAGACCAATTTAGAAATGTAGAAGACGACCTTTCCTATTTTTCTTTTTATTATTTATTTATTTATTTATTTTATTTAACTTTAACCAACATCATTATCCTTGGTATTATGCTTCTGGCGATACATTATAGTGGTGCATCAATTTCTAGAGGTATATATATATATGTTGAAAGTTTAAGATTAGCCCTTGGCGTCACCAATCCTGGTTTTTCTTTCATGTCTCGAGTCATGAGGTGAAATGCCATCAGGAAGCTCCAGTTAAACTGTGCAAGTACTATTCGAACATTTACGAGACCCAATTGCACCCCAGGGCACCCTCTGTGCCTGGATCCAAATGGGAGAAATTGAAAATCTTTGCCATGGAAGTCCACATTGTTCATAACATAAAACCTCTCGATCAGGAACAAAAAGGAACTGGAACTGGATCCTCGAAGAAATTATTGGATACTCCTAATATAGAAGTAAAAGACATCCTTTTTTAGGCCCAAAACAATGACCATTCGCCACAAAACAAAGGAGACAGAGCAAAGAAGTGTGTGTTGATCAGTAAGACAATATTACATCAAATGGGGGTCTCTTGATCATAAGTCCTTTTCCTTGACATGACCATATCCTGTGTGTAATGCAAGGTAAAAGTGTTAGTGGGTAGGGACGGAGCTAGGATTACAAATAAAGGGGGGCAAACGGTACATAACTATTTAACTATACAACTATTCAACCATACAAACAATATACATGGCATCAATAATTCAATGGTAGCTGGCTAATTAAAAGCCTATTTGACTTAGAGAAAAGAGAGTAGGCATGGTGGTATCAGAATAATGAACATTGGATCAACCTGATTAATTAACATTTGATCCTCTCTAGATGTCAGAGATCCTCTCTAATACAACCTGAATAATGAACATTTGATCAAGACGCTGGATATCAATGAAATGAGTTCTTTCATACTAATAAAATGAGTTCTTTCACCCTGGATATCATTGAACATTCATCTCCCATACATGATCAAGACACTGCTTGATGAGGATGCTAATACAACTTGAATACTGAATTAAATACTGAAATAAATACTGAATTACAACCTGAATACTGAAAGCCAGCAGTGCTGCTAATACAACCTGAAAACAAAAGTGCTGCTAATACAACCTGAAACCCAACGAAATTGTGTCAACATTTTTGCCTTCCATAGAGCCATAGACCATTTCTTCTTGTAGACCACAAACCATTTCTTCTTGCAACCATTTCTTCCAAACCACTGTCTTTCTTCAAAACCACTGCCTTTCTTCATGAAGTCACACAGTAAACATACCTATAGATAAGCATTAAGGTATGTTTAAACATACCTTTAGAAACTAATTTTGAATTCAATTCACAATTTGCAAATTAACCAACCTGATCATAACCTATGGTGTGTATAGTCCATTTTGTTGCTTGAACCTGGCGGCTGCAAAAATTAATAATAAATATTAAAAAATAAAAAATAAATATTAAAAAATAAATAATAGGTGGCATACAAAACATATAACAAACAAACCCTACAAACAAACCTTGTAAATATGTACCTGTGAGAGTAGCGAGTAGAAATGATCATTTGTTCTAGGTTGTAAATAGTGTGACCCCGTATTATCATCCTGAACGACAATAAACATATAAATCATAAATGGGCAAGCATACTTACTGATTCATACCTTGTAAATACGACAAACAAACATGTGTATTGCTTTTACGAGGCATCACATTGTTTTCATGAGGCATACACTGTAAACCCTACAAAAGACATTTGTAAATATAACTCACTATTATTGACTTAAGAAAATATACATTCATAAAACACATTGCAAAACATACCAGATTAGTCTCAATGGCCTAATCCTTTTGCGTGTTTTTTTTTGTATCTTTTTACATATCTTCTCGACGGTGGATTTCATCCTTGAATTAGACCGTCGTCTTTTGCTACGAACTGCTAATGGACTATGAATTTGGATGCCAGAACTAGTAGTAGTGGTGGCCACTTCCAAATATCCCTGTGAATCAACACGCTCATCACCATCACTCCTTTTAAGTTGCATCATCTTCAAAGTGATCCATTCTTGAACTTGGCATGTCTTCTTTTCACCCTCAACAGCGAAGTCAGCCATTTCATAGAAGACATTGCACATCTTTTCAAATCGCGCATTTTCAGGCTTCATTCCCCAATCTAAATAAACAATCTTAACCTTTGTATGAGCCCTCTTAACATCTTTCCTCCACCTCTGAATAACATATTTATCAAGTATATCATGAATCCCTCTTTCAAACAAGACTTTCAATACATGTTTGCATAAGATCCCCCTGAACTCAAACAATTGACAATTACACTTGATGGCGAAGTTGGCAACATTAAAAAAGACTATAAAATTGACCGATCGTTGCCTATCATTTATCACCAAGTCTTGTCTAACAGTATACAACTAAAAGCCACTTTCATCCATAACTTCACTAACAATTCTACAACATAGATTCCCTGCTATCTCTTCTTGGAACTCCCTAAATTTATTTGTAGTGTAGGCATCCCGAAATTTTATCTCTATTGCATACGGAGTAATGCAAGGAATCCTTCGGCTATAAGATTTAAAGTCCTCTTCAGCTTCCTTTTGGACCTTACTTCGTAGTGCATTTAAAGTTCTACGAATTGCTTCAAAGTGGTCTTTGTACTGATGCTAACAATACAAGTACACGCTATATGAAAAGTGTATGGCCGTTTCAACCGCATGAGAGATACCGTAGTTAATTTATTTCATTTTAAATGAACTATACATGATTACATTCCACAGTTTGGAATACAAAACCAACTGTCTTAACAACCGACCTGAAAAAAAAAATACAACAAACACGTGTAATACAAGTGTTTTTTCAAAAAAAAATTTGGGCATTGGAAAACCACAGGTCGTTTACTTTACAGTAACGACGCAACACAAATAGCCAATGGTTTTTTTCCGTTTCTGCTGAATCAGTTGTCATCTAGTAACTCCATTTTTTGCTGAATCATTCGTCTTTGAAAGTGGCTCATCATGTCATCTTATGTACCACATTATCCATTCAAGGAGTAAGTATAGCCAGTCATGTTTGCTATTTTTTTTTTTTTTTTTAGTATTTTTACACTTTTTATCCATTTTCTTTATAACACAACAACGAACACTATCTATAGAAGGGGTAGAAGTGTAAAAACAAAAAAAATGCTAGCAAACAAGGCTGACTAGAATTGTTTTCATTCAAGCACTCTCAAACCGAGTAAGTCTAGGCAATCAAGGCAACCAGCCATTTTTTGGTCAGGGTTGGACTCATTCACATTTTTACTCGTTCTCTTTAAAACACAACCACAAACATCAATTATAGAAGGGGCAGAAGTGTAAAGAGCCTCAACCTTGGCAAAAAAAATGGTTGGTAGCTCTGGCTCTCTAGAATTGGGGCTCTCAACCATAATGATATCTCTATATAGAGTAAGTCTAGGTAGCCAGAAAACACATCCATTTTTTAACCGGGTTTGAGATTTTTTTTATATTTTTACCCCTTTGCTTTAAAACACAACATAAACATCATTTATAGAAGGGGTTGAAGTGTAAAAAGCCTAAAACCTGGCAAAAAAATGGCTATGTTCCCTGACTGCCTAGAATTGTTGCTCTATATAACATTCTTCCACCTTCCCTTCCAAGTTTTCACTCACACATCAAGATTAAAAATTCTGAAAACTACAAAATTAATGGGAAAACAAATTCAATTTAGATTGGTAGATGAGGAAGCCATGGCAAGGATGAGTGACAGTAGTAGTGGGAACGAGCATTCGACCTCCTCCGACGATCTTTCCGATCTTGTTGATTCATTCATTGAAAGAGACAATGATGATGATGAGATTGAACGAATGAAGAATCAGATGAAGAAACAAGCCGATTTGGAGAAATTCCCATTGGATTATGAGACCAAACATGTGTTAAAAAGTTTACTGTTGGAAGATCAAGTGAAGCGAAAGACCGTCACGAGACGGAGCTTGCTTATGGAGAAATCGGACTGAGTTCAAGTGATGGGTTCAAGCGGAAGTTGATGAGTTATTTGCGCAAATTAAAGAGGTTTAGATGCAGGTGATCACTCTTGAAATTAAATTTATGGTGTTTCATTTCATGTTTGTTTCATTTCTTGGTATTTAGGCTTCAGTTAATGTGTTTAATAGATTTATTTAGTTGCATCTTTTTTTCACATATTTCATATACCCTCGAAATAAATTAAATATATTTCATGTATTTTTAAAAAATTTACGTTTTTTCTTTACACATCGAAATATTATTAAAATCTAGATACTAAAATTAACTCGAAAAACGAAATCACAATCCTTGGTTAACTTCAAAATTACAGTCGAAATTTTTACGTTTTTTCTATTCACAACGAAATATTTCTTAAAATCAACTTACCAAAATTATCTCGAAAAACGAAATCACAATCCTTGGATTGAACTAGGTTCCTAAGTCCGACTACTCCACTTAGGCCAATGATCTCAATAGCCCATTACCATATAATTCAGCCCATTAAATTTAAACAAATAACATCATCTTATTTACACCCTACATTTCTTTGTAGGAATCCACATTTCTTTTGTTGTAAACAATATCTGCTTTATAACGGGAACAAGTGAATTTTCGCTATCAAGTTAAATAATTTGTTTTCATATTTGGTAATTTAGTAATCAATTTGGGAAGTGCCGAATGCACGACCCAAGGACCAGGATGACATGTCGAAGGCATGACACAATACTCATGCCAACAACATGAAACACGAGTACACGCTATATGAAAAGTGTGTGGCCGTTGGCATGGCTAGTACACTAGTAACACCTATAACTGAAATTGGTGTTCACTGCTCGATGAACAATGAGTATGACTTTGTATGTAAATATTTTGAAGTTCCTAATAAGCCCCCGCCTAAACTTCATAAACCCCAAACCATCCTCTCCAGCATAGCCAGTTCTTTTGTTTTTAGTTCCGCAGAAACCCTCGATACTACTTCCCTCACATCGTTCTATTTTTGCCGCTATTGTTATCCACCCTCCTCTCCTCTGATGTCGACAAAACATAAACACCATCTCCTGCTATTGAGTCTTTTACTTAGACTCAATCGATTCGAGAAACAAACTTGCATATTGGGAGCGAAAATGATAAGTTGGGGGAAATTCAATTACGACTTCCTTAACATTTGATCAAGCCCCATGATACAAATATTCATCATATTTCTTCTTTTGTCAAATCTTTGATGCATTTTGCAAAAATATTTGAATTCAATCAATGGATGAACTCCCTTCTGCACTGGATGTGGAAGTATTGGATTTTGGTGGACCTTTTTCCCAAGCCACTTCTATTGGTCATGTGGAAATCAAATTGTCAAATTTGTCAAATCTCATATATCTACTCTTGCTGATACATAGATTCCAAAAAACTAGCTCAGGCATGCCACTCTCATCATATACCCATTTATATATAACATATATGTGAAAAAAAAACTAGCTGAATAAATTTGGTATTTTGGAGTTAAAATTAGATCAGTTTTAGTTTATTATATAAACAAGGTACTTAGCTTCTTTGTGGTTCTTAGGCATTGCATTCAAGGCTTTTGTAATATTTTGAATTTTCCATTCCCATCTTTTGCCACCACAACATTAGTTGTCTCTTTCACATATTTTTCTTTAGCATTCATCTGCGATCTTCATGTGTCATCCAGCTACGAAAACCATCTCTATCAAAAGATGGATGTTCAATCTCTGGTTCTTTTGATATTGGACGTCTATGGTGCTTATCTCCTCTTATCATTATCATGTTTTATCTTCTACGGGAACGAGCTTTGTATACGGGGAAGCTTATCGACAAGTTTTACCTATTGGTATGTTCACAAAGTATTGCTTCTAATGATACAACGAATAGATAAATGTCTAAAAACCCTACTAACCCATCCACTGTGTACATTTCTATAATTTTTTGTTACTAATAGTTAGCATTTTGAATAGATAAACGTCTAAAAACCCAGAATTTTCGAGAAGATGAAAAGGCCGAATGAAAATGAAGAATGACCAATGTGATCATCTATCACTTCTGATATAAGTATGCAAGTATCGACTCTTTTATCATTTCCATTTGGCAACGCCTACTTCACACCACCAAATGTACTGTCCCACTAACCCATCCAAATTTCCATTTGGCAACGCCTACTTCACAACCATTCAAATTTTTTTAGCCTACTAACCCACGCCACTCAAAAAATTGTTTTTGTAAAAAATAGTAACATAAAAACAAGGTAACTTTCGATCAATTTAAACCCTCAATTAAGACCAATTCTTAAGCTCATCAAAACATAACAATTGTAGTACTCTTAGTTACCTAATAAATACAATTTGAATCAGTTGAAAATAATATGAAATAAACAAGTTACGATCATTTTACTAAAGTCGCGCGAATCTGTCCCTTAAAGAAAACAAGGCAGTGTTCCTGACTTTTGGCCAACTTATATGTTGGATCAAGACCGATTCTCAAGCTCATCAAAGCAGAAAATTGTAATACTCTGATTTATCTAATAAACATAATTTGAATGATTTGAAAATGTTTTGAATTGACTCAATTGAGAAAGTTATGGCTATTTTATGACAAACGTACACTCAAACTGTCCATAAAAAGTATATTTTCACAAATTCGCATTGGGCAATGCGAGTACGAGACTCAAATTCCCCCAAACTTATGCGAATTTGAGACTTCCACTTGCATGGACCTTTGCGAGTATGAGTCTCCCACTCGCATTGTCCTATGCGAAATTGCGAATAGGTGAAAACACGACTCTGTTTTTTTTAACAGTTTGAGTGTTTGTTGTAAAATGACAATAACTTTCTCATTTCAAAACATTTTCAAGTGAATTAAATTGTGTTCATTAGATAACTAAGAATACTACATTATTCATGAGTTGATGAGTTTGAGAATCAGTTTCAATCGAGTGTATAAGTTGGCCGAAATTCAGGGACAATACCCCGTTTTCTTTGCGAGACAGATTTGCATGACTTTAGTAAAATTACCATAACTTGCTTATTTCTAAACATTTTCAACTGATTCAAATTGTGTTTATTAGATAACTTTGAGTACTACAGCTTTTGTGTTTTGATGAGTTTGAGAATTGGACTCAATCTAACGTATAAGTTGGCCGAAAGTCAGGGACATATCCCATTTTCTTTGTGAGACAAATTTGCACGACTTTAGTAAAAAGCAACGACCACTCCACACCACCATGTACTTTTTTTTGTTTTTTTTTCTTACTAACCCACACCACCCAAAAAACTATTTTTGAAAAAAACAGTTACTTAAAACTAGGGTAACTTTCGACCAATTTAAATCTTCAATTAAGACCGATTCTCAAGTTCATCAAAACACAAAAATTGTAGTACTCTAAGTTATTTAATAAACACAATTTGAATCACTTGAAAATGAGCAAGTTATGGTAATTTTTCTAAAGTCGCACAAATCTGTCCGAAAAATGAAAACGGGATAGTGTTCCTGACTTTCAGCCAACTTATATGCTCGATCTAGACCAATTCTCAAGCTCATCAAAACTCATGTAGTACTCTTAGTTATCTAATAAACACAACTTGAATCACTTAAAAATGTTTTGAAATTAGCAAGTTATGGTCATTTTACTAAAGTCGCGCAATGAAACTAAGATAGTGTCCCTGACTTTTGGCCAACTTATGTACTCAATTGAGACCGATTCTTAAGCTGATCAAAACTCAAAAATTGTAATTCTCTGAGTTATCTAATAAACACAATTTTAATCACTTAAAAATGTTTTGAAATGAGAATGTTATTGTCATCTTACTAAAGTCACGCAAATCTGTCAAAAAAATTTGCTAAAAATTTCCTATTCGCCAAGAACAATTCAAGTTTTTTCAATGACCTTGCATTGTTTTGGGCGAAAAGGAAATTTTCAACAAAGTTTTTTTACTGTTCGCCCATATTAATGCGAGGTTTTGCAAACACCTCACATTGTCTCAGACGTAACAATAATTTTTTTTTTTTTTATGATTTCTGAAAATTTTTCTGAAGTTTGCTTTGTTTTTGTGATTGAAAATATTTCTGAAGTTTCAATGAGATTACTTTATTTTTCTGAAATTTTTTGCAAGAAATGAATAACTTGAAAGCTTGTTTTAGAAGTGTTGGAGTCAAAATTTGAGACGAAGTGAAGAATATATTTGAGGGGTTGCAGAAGCAATCGAACCAAGAAAATGGAAGATGTGAGAGGGAAGATTTACTTGTTTGTTTTGTGGGAGGGAAGATGCGAAAAAGGGAAGAAACAATTGAACCAAGAGAAGGAGTAGAAATCGATTTTGAATGTGTTTTGAATGTGGGGAGATGGAAGATTTGACTGGTGGACGGGAAGGGAGACTTGCGTTTCGATTTGAATAGGGAGGAGAAAATGGATTTTCTTGTTTATATAGGTGGTGTGGGAAAGAATAGTGGTGTGGGAAATAAAGCATGTGGTGTAGGAAAGTTAAATGGTGTGAGAAAAAACTTTTGGTTGTGTTGAGTAGTCGCTGCCTTAGTAAAATGACCATAACTTGTTCATTTTCTAACATTTTCAACTAATTTAAATTGTGTTTATTAGGTAACTCAGACTACTACAATTGTTATGTTTTGATGATCTTGAGAATCGGTCTCCATTGAGTGCATCTATTGGCCAAAATCAAAGATAATACTTTTTTTTTTTGACAATTTTGAGTGAGTTTGGCAAAATGACTATAAGTTGCTCTATTCACAACGTTTTTAATTCATTCAAATTGTGTTATTTAGCTAACTAAGAATAATATAATTTTTATGTTTCGATGAGTTTGAAAATCGATCTCAATTCAACGTTTAAATTGAACCAAAGTAAGAGATAATACCCTATTTTCGGAGACAAAGAGGGTAAGAGAGATGGCACGATGGTAGTGGTGCTTGATGAAGAAAAGAGGGGAAAGGTGGCGGTGGCGATGACGGCGAGTGATGGTTATGTTTGATGGAGAAGAAAGGGAGAGAATAAACGAAGATGAATAGAGGGGAGGAGATAAAATTTTAAAATTTAACTTTTTATTGGTGAGGTGGGAAATGAAGTTGGTGATGTAGGAGAGAAAAAGTTGATATGATAATATGAAATAGTACTTTAAGTGATGTGAAACAATCGCTGCCTTTCCATTTATAGCAATTTTAGAATTACCCATTTATAGCAATTTTAGAATTACCATTTACAACTTCTTGAAAGTTAGTTCATGTGATGAAAGTCCTACTTGTCACAAAAAATGCTTTTATTGTTATAAATATTACTTTTAATTAAAATATAAGATTTTCGTTAACCCTTTATGTGTTTGCTAATATAGTTGTTGCGAAGGCACCACCTGGAGGATGGCAAAAGGTTTCTTCTAGTATATATAACTCTCCTTCCCTAAATGAATAGTGAAATTTATAAGTCTTCAACTCAAAATTTTCTTTCCCATTTTGCTCTCTTACGTTTTTTATAATTACATGTAAAGCCAACATACCAATGAATAGTGTCAAAGATATTTTTATCTTTAATTAAAAATACTATTACACATTTGTCTTTGACTTAATTTTCGAATTTCAACAATGCCTTCACAACCTTTATAATATTTACAAAAACAAATCAAATAGTAGTAAAAGTAACAAAAGTTGTTTGTGTCATTTTAAATTACACATATGTAATTTTACTTTCTCAAATTCAAATTAATTACTATAAAAAAGGTTTAATTGAGGACAGTTAAACAAGCCCTTGGACCATATATAATTGAGGACAAAAAGGTTTCTTTGTTCATTTTTCAAGATTTTTTTTATAAATGAGGACAACATAGCACATGAATAGCAAATGAGGACAAAAGATTTGAGGACAAAATAGCACATGAATGTGGGGAGCTATATGTTCAAGCCATTTGCTTGAAATTCTTTTTTTACATGGCACTTTGATCATACAAACTAACAAGATTTGCCATTTTTGAAATAATTCCAATTACGAAAATAATTTCACTACCTTGAAGGAAACTTTTTGATGATGGGTTTATATTATTTTTTTGTGCAGAGTTGGGCTTTAGATTTAGGTTTACTTTAGTTTGATTCAATAAACTGCAGAAAATCCCGGATTGATTTCCCAGAGTCACCACTATTAGATATGGTTTTTCTCATCAGTAAGTTTATGTCCATTCTCACAAACATTTCCTCACGAGTCGTTCTAGGCGGCGAGGAAACGGGCGAGGCGAGCATCTCGAGGGCTATGGAGGGTCACACCCCCTCCCTCGCTCGTTTCCTCGCCATTTAGAATCACCGTTTCCTCAAACACCATCAGTGCACAAATCTTGAAATCCAAAATAACAAAAAGAAGTTAGAAAAAAAAAAAAAAAAAACAGATAAAATCACATAAATGTAGACACCTATAGACGCAAACTGCAGGATAACACAGCAGAAAGCCTGGAAGGTGACTATTTTTTTCAATTGTTGTAAGAGAAGGGTCTCTCAAAAAGGCTAAAACCTATGCCCTTCCTCTCTTCTCCCCTTCTCAGTTCTAAGTTTGATCTAAAACACACAAACTAATTTCTCATTTTGTGCTTAACAAAAAAACTGTGAGAAGCTCGGTAAGCAGATCTAACGATAGGAAAACATCGACCGGCCAGTAAACCTCTCTCTTTAAATCTTAATTTTGCTACAGCCACTTTGGCCAAATTCAAGAACAGGGGCATCGATTAGCCCCTGCTCTTGGTACAATGTAGCACAGAACAATAGATACTAGTCTAGATCTGGAAAAATATTGCAAAAACATGAAATAATAAAATTGAAAAACAAATGAAGATTTCAACGAAGAGCAGCTACAAAACCCTAACCCTAGAAAGAAAGAGAGAGAGAAGGAAGAGATGAAAATGGGTGAACGGGAATGGTGGGTTTTATAGAAGAAATTGTGTGATGTTGATCATCTCAGTGCCGTTGGATGGAAAACCATTTAGATCTCACAGTATGTGGTTATAGGCAACACAATGTAGTATTAAAGCCCCCCACCAAAAAACGAGAAAGCACTCATCCTAGTTTGCTCCGTTCATTGTTCCCACCGAGGAAATATTTCTTATTTTGAAGTTACCAAATTCTCTTTCGAAATCCGAAATATGTCGAAATTTTTCTAAGAAAAGAAATAAATATTTTAATTTTCGTACATTTTAACATGGTATAATGTTATTTTCGTATCAAAAGTTTGTCATATAAGTGATTCTAATATAATATGTAGTATGTATGACAATATGAGTCGTGTGAGACTTTTTTTGTAGTATTTAAGAGTTTAAAATGCATAACTTATATTGTTAAATTTAAAATCACAATCGAAAATTTTACGATTTTTCTATACAAATCGAAATATTTCTTAAAATCGGCATACCGAAATCCACTCGGAAAATGAAATCACAATCCTTGTTCTCCACTACAAATTCATGCTAATCCTTCGTCCATTCTCCTTGTAAGTGCATCTCCAAATGGATTATAATTATAAAAGTCAATTTTCTTCATTATCTCACATCTAATCAAATAAATTTAAATAAAAAATTTCAAAAAATAGGAAAAAATATATTTAAATAATGATGAAAAAGTTAAAATATAAGATGTGGTTGGAATGATGCAGAAATAATAGGACCCCTAAATTTAGTTTTTGGTTAAAATGATGATCAATTTTAACTTTAATCATTGGAGATGCTCAAGAAATATTCCCAGGCAGAAATTTGATTATAAAAGTAAAAAAGTAAAAATATAATGCATTAACTAATGTTAGCTTAATTGGAGGTTAATAGGTATTAATAGGAGGTTAACATATGCTAGCTTAATTGGCAAATTTGTAGCAGATGATATCATAAGTTCAAAGTTTAAACCGTATGAAATGTGTTTAAGGTTCTAAAATCCAATAAAAACCCTACTCACCCTTCACAATTAACATTTTTTTTATTCGATTGGGTGAAAAAAATTCAATTTTCAAGTTGTAGTCGACCTTTAAAAATGACCAAAATTAAGTGTAACAAAAAAAATGTTTGAATCAATGGTGCTAGTAGTACTTAGGAGCTCTAAGTGGTTAAAAGAATATCATTTTCATAATTACAAGTTTCTTTCTCAAACGCGAGTTTTCAATTAAAAAGGGCTCACACGTGCTTTAGAAAGCAGGAAATTGTCCTCCTTTCTACTAGTATAGGTTGGGTTATTCTGAAAATCTGTAACAAAGTAAAAGCAGTTTACGGATTCAATCCTATCACTTCTTTGGACTTAGCTCCATTACCTACTAGTGAACAATTCAGTAGTGATGCAGAGGAACGTGCCAAACAAATCAAGAGGTTGCATGAGAAAATTAGAGAAAGAATGGCAAAGCAAATTGAAAAGTACCAAAAGCAGGTCAATAAGCACAAGAAACATGCTGCATTTCAGGAGGGTGACTTGGTGTGGATACATCTTCGCAAGGAACGTTTTCCACCTAGGAAGTACGCTAAACTCAAGCTTAGGGCAGATGGTCCATTCAAGATACTCACACTTATTGGTGAAAATGCATACCAGGTTGAACTTCCTGCAGGCTATGGAGTTTTCTCTACATTTAATGTCTCTGATCTCTCTCCTTATCATGCGGAAAATGGCCTACTAGACTTGTGGCCATGAGTTTTTTTCAAGAACAAGTTCAAGTTCAGTATTAGTGAAGCCTTGGGAGAGTTGCAGAATTCCAGAAATTGGAACTAGGAGAATCTTGAATTTTAGTTGCAATTTCTAAGAGTCATTTAGAGTTTTAAGGTCTTCAAAAATTATTTGTAGTTTGGAATGCCTATACTTGGAGGGTTGTTCCAATGAGTCTTTAAATAAGTGTAGCCATGAATGGTATGAAGACAATTATTGAGTTTTATGAAAGTTTATAGCCTTTGGATTTACAGAGATTTAACTCTCTATCTCCTGGCTTTCCTTTGATCTTGATTCAGGAAAACAAGATTGTCAGTGGGTGTGTTTGATCCCTCCCCTGTTCTTGGTTCTCTTTTCCGGGCATCAAACAATCCCATATCTAGAACAATTAGGCTTAGCAAATTGTTTTGTTGAATCTTTACACCAAGATACGATCTTTTTCTAGAGCTAATCACTGACTCAGTCAAATACCAAGAAAAACAAATATTGGTCAACAGGTCAAGAAGAAAAACAGTCATGAGAAATGAAACCATTTTCATGGATTTTGTTTTCGAGGGGGCACCGGAAAAACTTGGATTCCTGGGAAATATGGGAAAACTAGTCATTGACAAAATTAAAATTTCTCGGAAAATTGTTTGACATGGAATTTGAATTCTATTTTCTACAGAAAAATGAGCTACCACAAAAGATGCGAGCTCATGAGATTTCCAATCAGTGTCCCAAAACCTCGAGTTGATCACTGAACATTGCATTATCTGGATCTGGAATCATATCGGGGGTGTTTGGGATATTAGGGAACATCTTGGGTGCCCAATTCTCTCCACTCAGCACTTGCTCTGCATCCCCTTGATCAAAAGTTTCCTCTTCTGTAGAATGTGAGGCTGACGGCGAGGCTGATGGTGATGGGGCATTTAGATTATCACGGGCTACTGTTGCTTCGAATAATAGTAAGCAAACTACTAGTGTCATGAGACATAGTACGAAAATTTTATTACTAGTAGCCATTATCAATACTATCACGAATTGGGCCAATTATCTGCAATAGAGGCAAAATTGCTAAAATTTTGTTTAGGTATTTATGATGAAGACTGTGATTTGCCCCTGAAAGAGTGTTTGAATTGATTCAGTTTTGTGATTATTATGGCCCTTATGACCGAGTCATATGGCTTTGTTTATGGGATTGAAAATATTGTAATTGCAAATAATTAATTTATTAAAAATCATTGTTCTGATTTTAATTGAGGTGACTTGTCATTTCAATTAAACTGAAAAAACTAACATCCACAATGATCATCAGTGAACTCAGATCACAAGAAAACACTAGAAAGATATACGTAGCATGGATTAATATTATACAATAGGTTTATGGAATGAATAGAAAATTATTAAAAGTAAATACATGCCATATATTCCAATTCCCTTATTTTCTAGATGTTGAGGCGAAAAGTTGGTATGGCAAGTAGAGGTTTAGCCCTTGGCGTAGTTAGTCCAGGCTTCTCTTTCATGTCTAAATCATTAGGAGAAATGCCATCAGGGAGCTCCCAGTTGAAGCAATGAAGCAAATGTGCAAGTACTAATTGAACCATTAGGATGCCCAGTTGCAGCCCAGGGCAGCCTCTACGACCTGATCCAAATGGGAGAAACCGAAAATCGTTTCCTCGGTAGTCCACATTAGTACCAAGAAACCTCTCTGGATAGAACTCATTGACATCAACATTACTAAACCATGCATTTGGATCACGTCCAATTGCCCAGGCATTTACAAGTATTCTGGATTGCTTTGGTATTTGATAACCGTTGATCACAATGTCTTCCCTTGATTCACGTGGTGTGATTATAGGTAGAACAGGATGAAGCCGCATTGATTCCTTCACCACCAGGTCCAAGTATTCCAGCTTCACCAGATCAGATTCCTCAATCATTCTGTCCATGCCTACCACATTTTCCAGTTCGGATTGTACCTTCTTCATGATGTTTGGATGCTTAAACAACTCACACAGGGTCCAATCAATTGTAACTGAAGAGGTGTCAATCCCTCCTATGATCATGTCCAGGATGATAGCTTTCATAGAACCTCGATCCAACTGATATTCACTGTCAAATTCTGTCAAGGACAACATTATATCAATGAAGTTCTTATGATGGTTTGCACTTTCTTGTTGTGTTTTATTAGCAGCATGTTGTACATGATCACTGATGATGTTTTCCAATAACACATCTATAACCTTGCTAGCACCCTTCATGCTGCGACGTATCCCCTGGGTCAAGTTAATAGATGTAAGAGTATTAGTTCCAGACAGGCTTTATATTAGGTGCTGCACACCAAAACATGGTCTTCTCTATTTGTCACCAACAACACAGGCAAAAAGGATTATTGGTGTTAATTTGCAATAATTAGGAAAGGCCACTTTGCTATGGGTACATGATAAAATAGCCTGGTGGTATAGTCGGGATTTGTAAAATAATGCGTGGAGGCCTGATGCCCAGCGTAGATGATCTGTGGATATACAGGGCAGCATGGAACGTGTCAGTACCGGTTGACCTAGCTAGACCTATGGTGGTATCCACGCGCGCAGGGGTGTGGGAGGATGGTGGGGTGTGTGTGGATTTGTATGAATTGGTAATATAAGTTTTAACGATAAGTTTTTGGAACAAATGCTTATTAGCAATTAATGACGAAAAATACTCACTTGCAGATCAAATAGCCCCGCTAAAGGTACATAATCAGCTAAATTGAAAGCTCCTACTAATCTGAGCATCTCGTTAGCGCTTTCTTTGAAATCCAGCATTTCATATTTACGTCCAAATATCATTCCATACGTGTTGTTTTCAATAAGGCATCCCACCTTCTCACTCAGATCAACAACTTCATGAGCCTCAGCTGCATATTTGAGCGCCTTAACAAATCCTTCAATATCCTCTGTCCTCATAGACTTCATGGATTCAATCTTTGTCGCACTGAGTAGTTGTAACGTGCACACCTTGCGCATGTTACGCCAGTGTGACCCATATTGAGCAAAAGCCACATCCTTCTCCCAATAATTGAGGTTGTGGGCAGCTTGTAATTTAGGCCGACTAGCAAACACCAGATCATGAGTCTTAAGGAACAGCTCGGCAGCCTCAGGAGATGAAATCACTATGGCTGGGACAACACCGAGTCGCATGTGCATGATAGGCCCGTATTTCTGGGCCAGTTTATGAAGGTCATAGTGTGGGAGATCACTCAACATGTGAAGGTTGCCCAGAACGGGGAGACCCTTAGGTCCAGGGGGTAACCCACCATTTTTTCTGTTTTTCCTTCTCATCAGCAGGGAATCAATACACCATAAGCTTGCAAGGAGTACTGAGAAAACAACAGCAATCCATGAAAACATTGTCGTGACTATTTTTTTGATATTGCGGTGAATTGGGGGAGGGTTGGTGAGGGGGTGTGTGTGTTGGGGGAGGAGTGGAGTGTGCAGAGTTAACAATGCCCATGACTTGTATTTATACACACACAATCAAGGTCGTTCTCTAACGTGCTTAAAGTTTGTAATTGCGATGAAAGCAATTCAAAATGGAACCTAGTGTACATGTCCCGGAGTGGAACGGGGAGTGTTACTTATGCGAGCTAATAGACAACAAAAAAACTCCATAATAAAAGATTTAGAAAATGTATATAAAGATTTTCAACTCTTTATCTCTCTCTCACTCTCTGTCAACCTCTTATATCTCGTTTGTATTTTGTACACATATTGAATTTGAAGTCTATTTCGTTGCGTATAATTTTGTATGGATCGACCAATAGAATTTAATCATTGGAACCAATAAGAACTTGGACATATTTGATGGAGGATGAAGACATGAACGTGAGGACATCTTACCGGTTTCCAGACAAATAAACTCTATTATTATAATTATTATTACGTATGATACCAAAAATGTTATTTTCGAGGACCTAAACAATGATGTTTGGCCTAAAAATTTGGACCATTAGGCCATTAGTCGATCAGCAAACACGATATCACGAGTCTTGAGGACAACTCGGCAGCTTCAGTAGATGAAACCAATATGGTTAATGGGACAGAACCAAGGCAAATATGCAAAATGGGTCCATATTTCGGGGCCATTTTGTGAAGGTCACTGTGAGGGAGATTACTCAACATGACGTAGGAAATAAGATTGTCACGTACATTCTAAGGGTGTGTTTGGTTGCATGAAATCCTATGCCATGGAAATCCATGAAGGGACCACTACATTTTAGGCTAAATTGATATATCACTCCACATTTACCATTTGACTACCATTTGATTTTGTGATCAATGGTGGGAATGGAATTCTCATGAACATGAGAATCTCACTCCTAGGCCCCCTCAAGGCATGTGATTCCCATATTCATGGGACTTTCATTCCCACCATTGATCACAAAACTAAATGGTGGATGTGGAGTTATATATCAATTTAGCCTAAAATGTAAGGGTCCCCTCATGGATTTCCATGGCATAGGATTCCATGCAACCAAACACACCCTAATTTTAGTAGGATTTCTGTAGTTAATTCCTTTATTTTGTTAATTTTCATTTTTATTATTTAGGCTATTATTATAAGTCCTTAAGAATGTCCAATTTGAGTTGTAATAGGTTTAGAAGATTACTATTTTGCAGCCAGGTTTGCCAAATGAGATATACAACCCGGGTGATATGGATTTGACATGGTCATCCACGTCAGCACTGGAAAAACCGCATGAAATTGAAAAAAAAAAATAATTTAAATCACAAAATGCACGAGCTGGAGAGAGGCGACCAAACTTTGCTTGTCTACTCCGTAGGGATCTTGCTATTTCAACCTGAATCATACGATTCTTTACCAAGAATAATAGAGCTTGCACAACCACACAGGATCGATCATAATAGAAGCCTCAATATTTACCCAAGCATCCAAGCCATAAAAATGGTTAGAGCAAGAAGTAATTAAAGATGGAAGATGTGAATATTACTGCTGTGTACTTTATCTCATGCATTTCAATTTGTTTTATTTTTTTTTAAAATTTTAAAATTTTAAATTTTAATTCCATGTGGCCTTTTTCCACTGCTACTTGGATAGTCATGTTAGGTCCACATCGTCCTGGTTGCAAATCCTGATTGTAAACATTTTTGTTCTTGAGTTATTACTTCCATTTAGAATGGTAATATAGACCAATTTAGAAATGTAGAAGACGACCTTTCCTATTTTTCTTTTTATTATTTATTTATTTATTTATTTTATTTAACTTTAACCAACATCATTATCCTTGGTATTATGCTTCTGGCGATACATTATAGTGGTGCATCAATTTCTAGAGGTATATATATATATGTTGAAAGTTTAAGATTAGCCCTTGGCGTCACCAATCCTGGTTTTTCTTTCATGTCTCGAGTCATGAGGTGAAATGCCATCAGGAAGCTCCAGTTAAACTGTGCAAGTACTATTCGAACATTTACGAGACCCAATTGCACCCCAGGGCACCCTCTGTGCCTGGATCCAAATGGGAGAAATTGAAAATCTTTGCCATGGAAGTCCACATTGTTCATAACATAAAACCTCTCGATCAGGAACAAAAAGGAACTGGAACTGGATCCTCGAAGAAATTATTGGATACTCCTAATATAGAAGTAAAAGACATCCTTTTTTAGGCCCAAAACAATGACCATTCGCCACAAAACAAAGGAGACAGAGCAAAGAAGTGTGTGTTGATCAGTAAGACAATATTACATCAAATGGGGGTCTCTTGATCATAAGTCCTTTTCCTTGACATGACCATATCCTGTGTGTAATGCAAGGTAAAAGTGTTAGTGGGTAGGGACGGAGCTAGGATTACAAATAAAGGGGGGCAAACGGTACATAACTATTTAACTATACAACTATTCAACCATACAAACAATATACATGGCATCAATAATTCAATGGTAGCTGGCTAATTAAAAGCCTATTTGACTTAGAGAAAAGAGAGTAGGCATGGTGGTATCAGAATAATGAACATTGGATCAACCTGATTAATTAACATTTGATCCTCTCTAGATGTCAGAGATCCTCTCTAATACAACCTGAATAATGAACATTTGATCAAGACGCTGGATATCAATGAAATGAGTTCTTTCATACTAATAAAATGAGTTCTTTCACCCTGGATATCATTGAACATTCATCTCCCATACATGATCAAGACACTGCTTGATGAGGATGCTAATACAACTTGAATACTGAATTAAATACTGAAATAAATACTGAATTACAACCTGAATACTGAAAGCCAGCAGTGCTGCTAATACAACCTGAAAACAAAAGTGCTGCTAATACAACCTGAAACCCAACGAAATTGTGTCAACATTTTTGCCTTCCATAGAGCCATAGACCATTTCTTCTTGTAGACCACAAACCATTTCTTCTTGCAACCATTTCTTCCAAACCACTGTCTTTCTTCAAAACCACTGCCTTTCTTCATGAAGTCACACAGTAAACATACCTATAGATAAGCATTAAGGTATGTTTAAACATACCTTTAGAAACTAATTTTGAATTCAATTCACAATTTGCAAATTAACCAACCTGATCATAACCTATGGTGTGTATAGTCCATTTTGTTGCTTGAACCTGGCGGCTGCAAAAATTAATAATAAATATTAAAAAATAAAAAATAAATATTAAAAAATAAATAATAGGTGGCATACAAAACATATAACAAACAAACCCTACAAACAAACCTTGTAAATATGTACCTGTGAGAGTAGCGAGTAGAAATGATCATTTGTTCTAGGTTGTAAATAGTGTGACCCCGTATTATCATCCTGAACGACAATAAACATATAAATCATAAATGGGCAAGCATACTTACTGATTCATACCTTGTAAATACGACAAACAAACATGTGTATTGCTTTTACGAGGCATCACATTGTTTTCATGAGGCATACACTGTAAACCCTACAAAAGACATTTGTAAATATAACTCACTATTATTGACTTAAGAAAATATACATTCATAAAACACATTGCAAAACATACCAGATTAGTCTCAATGGCCTAATCCTTTTGCGTGTTTTTTTTTGTATCTTTTTACATATCTTCTCGACGGTGGATTTCATCCTTGAATTAGACCGTCGTCTTTTGCTACGAACTGCTAATGGACTATGAATTTGGATGCCAGAACTAGTAGTAGTGGTGGCCACTTCCAAATATCCCTGTGAATCAACACGCTCATCACCATCACTCCTTTTAAGTTGCATCATCTTCAAAGTGATCCATTCTTGAACTTGGCATGTCTTCTTTTCACCCTCAACAGCGAAGTCAGCCATTTCATAGAAGACATTGCACATCTTTTCAAATCGCGCATTTTCAGGCTTCATTCCCCAATCTAAATAAACAATCTTAACCTTTGTATGAGCCCTCTTAACATCTTTCCTCCACCTCTGAATAACATATTTATCAAGTATATCATGAATCCCTCTTTCAAACAAGACTTTCAATACATGTTTGCATAAGATCCCCCTGAACTCAAACAATTGACAATTACACTTGATGGCGAAGTTGGCAACATTAAAAAAGACTATAAAATTGACCGATCGTTGCCTATCATTTATCACCAAGTCTTGTCTAACAGTATACAACTAAAAGCCACTTTCATCCATAACTTCACTAACAATTCTACAACATAGATTCCCTGCTATCTCTTCTTGGAACTCCCTAAATTTATTTGTAGTGTAGGCATCCCGAAATTTTATCTCTATTGCATACGGAGTAATGCAAGGAATCCTTCGGCTATAAGATTTAAAGTCCTCTTCAGCTTCCTTTTGGACCTTACTTCGTAGTGCATTCTCATATTGTTCTACGAATTGCTTCAAAGTGGTCTTTGAATTCACATAACCATAAAAAAAACATTCATGCTTTCACTCCTTTGAGTTGAAGACATCCCTGCCCAAAAAATATTTCTTTGAAATGCTGGCACCCAACGCATCATTTCAAGGTATAACCCACTCAACAAATCATTTTCAAGCAGATTATATTTATGAATAAAACCATGCCAATTTTTTTCAAACTCATCATGAGACAAGGAATCATAAACTGCTCTTTGCATTGCAAACTTGATCGCCTCATTTTCATTGCAACCTGACAGCTTTTTGGGAAACTTCTTCATAATATGCCACAAGCACCATATGTGTCGTGTGTTGGGAAATACAATTTCAATGGCCCTCTTCAATTCCCTATCTTGAACATTGATCACAGCAGACAGAGCATTTCCATTCATACACATGAGCCAAGTTTGAAAAAGCCAAACAAATTCTTCAACTATCTCACCACATATCAATCCACATCCCAAAAGAATTGACTGACCGTGATGATTCACCCCAACAAAAGGAGCAAATGGCATCTCATACTTATTTGTTAAGTATGTAGTGTCAAAACTAACAACATCCCCAAACTCTTTGTAAGCTGCTCTGCTCCATGCGTCAACCCAAAAAACATTTCTCAACTGATATTCACATAATTATTACATAATATATCCCTTAATTTATATATGTTAGTGTTTCGATTATTATATTTTATAGTAATTATTTCGTTTTCATGTCTTTGTAGGAATTTGAGTGTGAACGATAAAATCGTATTAAGGCGACAATTTAAGGAATGACAATTGATCGATTCTAGCGGTGATACAAAGTAGAGGGTCACATATCTAAACCCTTAAACCCAAAACCAAGCCCATAACTTAAACACAAAACCTAACCCATAAACCCAAACCCAATGCCAAGCCCAAGCAAACTCAAAGAATATTTTCCCAATTATCCCTTGATTCTCTCCATGAATCATCCCTTTATCTCATCTCTATTCATTTTGATCATTCTTTATAAATACAAGAGAAAAAAAGTGAGAAAAGGGGAGGAGGAGAAGGGAATCAAGCCTCAATAGCCAAATCCAAACCTCTTCCTTCACAAAGTGATTTTCATCACACCCATCACCACCTATCCATCTCTCACTCCCTCTCTGTCCAGATCACTCCGCCATCTCCGCCATCAGAGCCATCACCACCTTCGGACAGCACAGCCGCCACCACCACGAAACAGGGGCATGACAACCCTGTTTCATATCAAATCTTCACTCTGCCACCGTCCTTGTCCACTCCATCCATCAACAACCACAGCCGCCACCACCATCATCCGAGCACTGCCATCTCCCTGTTTCGCGCAACAGGACCACGCACACCGCCTCACAACAGAGCCAGACAGACCATCCGAGCCGCCATCACCGCCCTCTATTCGTCTTGCCCTACTTCCTGTCTCCCTCTCTCACGACCACCGTCGCAAGCGGCGCGTCAGAGGGACGCACAACCACCGTTGCGACAGGAACAGAAACAGGGCTCCGCCACCATCTCTCTGTTTACTTTTGTTCTCATCGCATCTATATCTCATTTTTCCTCACCCTCTCTCTCTTTTACAGGTTTCAGAACTGGTTGGAGGAATAAGGAGCTCGCGAGGAGCACGGAGGAAGAAGGAGCAGCGACGCTGCTTGCTGGAGACGGCGACCAGAGCGCAGAGGCTCTGTTTTTCTGGCGGGAGATTGAGTCAAATTCATTTTTGGTTATTCGCACCCTGATTTTTGTTCTGTACCACCACAGAGCTTTTGCAACCATTTTCTCGGGATTTGTGTTCGGACCACCTGATGATCTGCTGATTACCACCACATCGAGTTTGCGACAAATCAAAGGGGTTGCATAATTCATTTTAATTTATTTTACTGATTTAAATGCTTAATTGTTGATAAACAATTTATTTCTGAAAATTGATATTTGCTTTCACCTTTCATGTTCGATTAAAAATTGATATGTTTGATAGTTAGATTAACATTTTATCAATATTCAAAGCATGTGCTAAAAATTATTAAGCTTAAACTTTGATTAAGTGTGCCCTAAAAAGAAACTTAATGCTTGGTAAGAGTTTATTTGCTTGAAATAAATTGTTAATGTTTGTCAGAAACTTAATATGATTATAATTTGATTTTAATGATCACATCTTCGGTGTAAGCAAGGGATCCTCATCCCTAAAGCTTCTCGTTTATAATTTCAGTAATTTAGATTTAAATATTTTTGCTAACTCATTGGTGAGTCCAAGCCCACAACATCCATTTTTCTTTTCTTTTATTTTTCTTATTTTTAATTTATTTTTAGTTTAGTTTTAAAAAAAATACTGTAACCCCATTTTCTCCAAATTAGTTTAGATAATTATTAAATTCAATTGCATCCACTTTCCTCGTGGGATCGACCCGTACTTGCCGTTGTCTACCAGTTAGACACCGTGCACTTGCGGTTATTACGAGTGGGTCAAATTGGCCTATTTATTTAGGCCAGTTAAACCTGCAACAAGTTTTTGGCGCCGTTGCCGGGGAAGGTAGCGGTGTAATTGAATTTAAGATTTATTTTCACTAAATTTTTTTTTTCAAAAAAACAAAATTTTATTTTATTAAGTTCTTTTTACATTCATTTTGTGTTTGATTTTACAGAATACACGCTTCTCGAGAAAATTGGACGATCCTGCAAAAATCAAGCAAAGTTTTTTTTGTTTTTTTGTGAGGAGAGTTTTAATTTTATTTTCACCTCCTTTTACGAGTGTGTGGTGTAATAATTTTCAAACTCTAATGTTTTTCATTTTGTTTAATCACAAAAAACCCCTAAATTCTCTAAGTCAAAAGAAAATATAGGGAAACAATTTTAATTGTTACCCAATACTTTCTTGTAATTTAGAAATCCGACTTCTAAGACCAAGACCAGTAATTTGATTGCATATGCTTGTGTGCTGATTGAAACGGATAAAAAGAAGTCAAACATTTTTTTTTAATTGTGCTAACTTTTTGTGCAGAACAGAATACGCACACTGTAAGTATTTCTATCACACGCAACGTATTAGCGACCGGGTGCTTTGTGTAATTGTTTGAAATTGTATGATTGGTTGTTTAATTTCTGTAATTGTGGATGCTAAACTTTAGTAATTCATAATAAGCAGACCCAACTTCTAAATAGAAATTGGTGGAACTTGATATCCCCACCTCATCACTCCAGCTGTGTGCAACCAATAGCCAAACATAATTAAAATTAGTTAGCAAGTTAGATAGAGCCATCTTTTAGGGTCGATGTTCATAGGACAACCAAGACCAAGGTGAATCCAATAATTTTTGTGTTGACCGCTGCTAAATGTGACGATGGGTTTAATCATTCAATGAACTCCGAGAGGCCACTGCCACAAGGGTAATTTACCCGGTACGCCGAGTCATAAGTAAGCTACGATCCACAAGAAGGATTGGTGTAACTAACAGTTTTGGGTTAGGAACACAAGCCTCAAGTGTACATTTAACATCACATCTATTGGCTTACAGAGCGGTAGCACAAGGAAGTACTTAATTGGACCATTGTGACCTCATTCTCTTGTGCGATAATCAGGTTTCTTTGAAAAAAAATCTCTAGCCTACTGATTTTGAACTTTGCGGTGTAAAGTGTACACTCTTAGGATCAACTTGTAGCACCCATTGCTTTGTCATAAGAAATAATTGTCCCCCAAAGATAAAAAGATAATTGATCTAAAAAACGTTGATTGCTTAGGGAGGCATGTTTCTTGTGCATTTATTGGTTGCTGATTGCGTGTAAGTCTGTGTATATTTTTATAGTTAGTGATTTAAAAAAAAATGAACACAAGGGATTATCCTTGGTTTCCTGAGCAAGTCAATGCATTTAATGCCATGCGACGACCTGATTATGATCCATATTTAGATTATTACAACACAGGTTTAGCCTATCATCCTGACTTCTCATGGGCTCATGGTCAGTACCATGAGGCCCTCTAGACACTCCTCAAGCTTTCATTCCTGATAATGAGTCTCAATTTCATCAAGTTGTTCCTCCATCCAACACATCAAGGTTAGAGGATATCTTGAACCTTTTTATAGAGCGAACAGGAGAAATGCTTGAGCAAAATTCCCAGGATATCACAGAATTGACAGTTATTTATCAACAAAATGCTCAAGCTATCAAGAAACTTGAGATGACTTTGAGTTAGATAGCTGAGTCACGTCTTGAGATAGAGTCAGAGGAAGTCCCTAGCCAACCTATTTCCAATCCAAATGGTCAATTTGAAATTAGTGGCACATCTGAGCCGGACAATGAAGATGTCCAATCCATTACTACCCTTAGGAGTGGAAAATTGGTTGACAATCAGGTAGGAATGCCTGACATAAGTGTTATTATATCCTCACCCAATTTTACACAGGTTGCATCCTCTTCTCATAAGAAGGCTGATAAAGCCTCATTTATTGATGAACCTGTAGATTCTGAGACACTACAGACATCTCCTTCCCATGTTGACTCATTAGACATATGTCTTCCTATTGACTCATGCATAGAATCAAACTGTGAACATTCTTTAGAGTCTCCTCTTGACTGTTTTCATGATACACATGACCATTTAGAGGCTTGTTTGACTCATTTTCGTTTAGACTTTGATGTTGATGATTCCATTAGGGAAGTCAATGATTTGCTTGACTCAGTCCCCATTGTGGATCCTAGTTATAAATGGAAGTCTAAAGTAGAGCCTCTTCCACTCAGTGAGTCACAACTAGTCCCATCAGTTGAGCCACCTGAGCTTGACCTTAAACAATTACCTGACACCCTCAGGTATGCGTTTTCAGGTACTGATGATACTTTGCTTGTTATTATTTTATCTATATTGAATTCAAGACAGGTTGTCCCAAAGAATTCGGGAGAGATATCTAGTAAGAGAGTGCAATCCATAAGTAGTGTCAACTCTAGGGTTGGGGGTATTGTTTGTGATTCATGTGATGAGCCTGTACCACCTGATATATCTATAGTTACATCTACTTGCATCACATTTCCATTGACCAGGGCTAATTATGTGGATCCCATGTTCCTGAGTGAGGATTTCAATTTTCACCATCCTGATGTGAAAATTATCCAATCTTCTGATTTGGAACCAGACTTAGGATGTTCTATTTTAGGAGTAAGGGAGGATCCTTTGTTGCATATCACTACTTGGGACCCATTCATGTTTAAGATCCCTACTGACTTCCAAGGAATGCGAGCTTCTTTACAATTTCTAGATGATTTTAGATGGTGTCCTTGCAACTTTTGGGATGTGCTAGTATATCTTGTGTCACATGTGGTTGCTATTTTTGAGTGGACTGATCCTCAACTGTTCAGGTTGTTGATATACGACCATGGACTAAGTGTTGTCATGTTCTTCCTCTCCACTTTTCGATACACCATTTTTTAGGAAGAATATTTGTTGAGCTGATGACGTTAAACCAAGCGCTATTGGGAGGCAACCCAACTTTTGTTGTAAGAATGCATGTTGAGTGTGTCTTTTATCTATTTCTATTAACTAATCCATAATTCTTTTGTCTCTGAGCTCTCATCGGTGGATTACTTGTGGAAATTGGTAAAATCTTCACCGCGGTAATATTGTTCTAACCTCCTCTCATGTACTTGTTTCATTCATTTGTCAGAATTATTTTGTTAAACATTGAAGACAATGTTTGGGGGTAGGGTTCATGAGTCGGTGAATTTTTCGTAGTATTTTCTTTTCTTATGCTTTAAAAAAAAACTTTTCTATCAAGAAAACTTGGTCTTTTGCGATTATGAAAATGAAATTTAAATGTTTTATGCTCAAGAAAATGCAAGCCAACTTGACATATTGGCATGTTGTTAAAGACTAAAAGTTTAGTATGATCCTTAAGTTAGATCTAGTTCATAAGATTTTTCAACTCAATTATCTTTGCACCATGAGCCATGTTAGCATAACTTGAAGTTGATGAGTGAAATATGCACTAGAAAACCTTAGAATAATAGTGGAGACTTAACCCTAAAAGTTTTGAACCTTTCTATTTTTCCGAGGGTTATACATAAACTCCGATTTTTCTTGAGTCCGTATTATCTCGTTGATGATCTCATTATTCTCATTTTTCTGATCAATTACTTTGGGAATGACATCAAAATTGAATTATTACACTAGAACTTCTTGGCTTATTCAATTGAAATGTCATAATTAATACTGACCCGAACTTAGGAAATGATCTAGGCATTTTTTTTCCTTAGACCATTAACTAGCCTTTTAACTTACCCATAACATTAATCTTTTTGTAGTCTTTTGAGCCTTAGAATAACTTTTATTTGTTAACCCATTAACCTCTACCCAACTTTTCTGGGAATGTGTATGGATGAATATACTTGGTGTAAAAAGGGCATTAAAGAGCAAAATATGAGATATTTCATAAATCCTCTATGAAAAAAAAAGAAAAAGAAAGAAAGAAAAGAAAGCAGAAGAAGAATGTCAATGAGGATAAAGATGTGAGAATGAAGAAAAAATTGATGGTGCGCAACATTGGTTTATTCTTGACAGCCCTAATTGTTCGTGAATGGGTGTATACATTCCTAAAAATTTTTTAGAATCCTTTGACATTCCTTATTAACCATTAACCAAGCCCCGTTACAACCCAACAAAGTCCTAGTTGATCTTAGGTAAATGTTGGTTCCGTGGATGTGGAGATTAAATAACCATGAGTTATGGTGTTTGATTCAACATTCCCAAAAGTAATTTATATTCCTGTCCATGAGAACATGTTCATTCCATTCTTGAAAAGTCTGTTCTTCATAATATTATATGTGAGATGATTGCTTTCCATTATTTACTCTTTCCTCACATATAAACTGAGTGAAATACCAAATCTCTGAGTGCTTTATTGTGAGTGACATGAGAGGTTTGAAGTCAAAACAAACTTTCCACAGGAGATTTAGTCATTGTTTTACTCTGAAATGAAAAGTTATGTTGATAGTGCTATCCACACACACACATTAAGTTGAGGATGATTGTGAATTTTTTCTAACTTTTGGAGAATATTAAATTGTTTGAAGATTTGTTGATACACGAAAATGACATTGTTGGTTTATTGCATATCTTGAAGTTTTAAAATAAACACCGTTTGACCAAGTTTTGTGGAGCCAGTAATGTTTGTGGGTAACATTTTCTGGAAACCATCACGAGACTATATCTCGTCCCCTAGAGGTAATCTAGGGGTTCAAAGCCTTGTTGCATGTTTAAGGTAAGTGCAACCGATGATTCATGCAAAAGTGAGTTAGAATTTTATTTTTATTGTTTTGCTCGAGGACTAGCAAAATATAGGTTTGGGGGTATTTGATATTCACATAATTATTACATAATATATCTCTTAATTTATATATGTTAGTGTTTCGATTATTATATTTTATAGTAATTATTTCGTTTTTATGTCTTTGTAGGAATTTGAGCGTGAACGATAAAATTGTATTAAGGTGACAATTTAAGGAATGACAATTGGTCGATTCTAGCGGTGGTACAAAGTAGAGGGTCACATATCTAAACCCTTAAACCCAAAACCAAACCCATAACTTAAATCCAAAACCTAACACATAAACCCAAACCCAATGCCAAGCCCAAGCAAACCCAAAGAATATTCTCCCAATTATCCCTTGATTCTCTCCATGAATCATCCCTTTATCTCATCTCTATTCATTTTGATCATTCTCTATAAATACAAGAGAAAAATGGTGAGAAAAGGGGAAGAGGAGAAGGGAATCAAGCCTCAATAGCCAAATCCAAACCTCTTCTTTCACAAAGTGTTTTTCATCACACCCATCACCACCTATCCATCTCTCACGCACTCTCTGTCCAGATCACTCCGCCATCTCCACCACCGGAGCCATCACCACCTCCGGACAACACAGCCGCCACCACCATCATCCGAGCACCGTCACCACCACGAAACAGGGGCGTGACAACCCAGTTTCGTATCAAATCTTCACTCTGCCACCGTCCTTGTCCACTCCATCCACCAACAACCACAACCGCCACCACCATCATCCGAGCACCGCCATCCCCCTGTTTCTCGCAACAGGACCACGCACACCGCCTCACAACAGAGCTAGACAAACCATTCGAGCTGCCATCACCGCCGTCTCTTCGTCTCGGCCTCCTTCCTGTCTCCCTCTCTCACGACCACCGTCGCAAGCGGCGCGTCAGAGCACAACCACCGCTGCGACAGGAATAGAAACAGGGCTTTGCCACCATCTCTCTCTGTTTTCTTTTGTTCTCATCGCTTCTATCTCTCGTTGTTTTCTCACCCGCTCTCTCTTTTGCAGGTTTCAGATTTGGTTGGAGGACTAAGAAGCTCGCGAGGAGCACGGAGGAAGAAGGAGCAGCGACGCTGCTCGCTGGAGACGACGACTAGAGCGCAGAGGCTCTGTTTTTTTGGCGGGAGACTGAGTCAAATTCATTTTTGGTTATTTGCACCCTGATTTCTGCTCTGTACCACCACAGAGCTTTTGCAACCATTTTCTCGGGATTTGTGTTCGGACCACCTGCTGATCTGCTGATTACCACCACATCAAGTTTGCGACAAATCAAAGGGGTTGTATAATTCATTTTAATTTATTTTACTGATTTAAATGCTTAATTGTTGATAAACAATTTATTTCTGAAAATTTATATTTGCTTTCACCTTTCCTGTTCGATTAAAAATTGATATGTTTGGTAGTTATATTAACATTTTATCAATATTCAAAGCATGTGCTAAAAATTATTAAGCTTAAACTTTGATTAAGTGTGCCCTAAAAAGACACTTAATGCTTGGTAAGAGTTTATTTGCTTGAAATAAATTGTTAATGTTTGTCAGAAACTTAATATGATTATAATTGGATTTTAATGATCACATCTTCGATGTAAGCAAGGGATCCTCATCTCTAAAGCTTCTCGTTTATAATTTCAGTAATTTAGATTTAAATAATTTTGCTAACTCATTGGTGAGTCCAAACCCACAACATCTATCTTTTCTTTTATTTTCTTTTTCTTATTTTTAATTTATTTTTAGTTTAGTTTTAAAAAAACACTGTAACCCCATTTTCTCCAAATTAGTTTAGATAATTATTAAATTCAATTGCATCCACTTTCCTCGTGGGATTGACCCGTACTTGCCGTTGTCTACCAGTTAGACACCGTGCACTTGCGGTTATTACGAGTGGGTCAAATTGGCCTATTTATTTAATCCGATTAAACCGGCAACATCAACCTACCTTCATCATCCAAATCCATCATATAAAAGAAATCAACAATATTAGCTTGCATTTTTTGGAAGTAGTTATGAAGTGCCATCGCATCCCCCTCATAAAGTCGCAACTTCCTCATTTTGTCCAAATAATTGTAACAATCTTTTTGGGAAAATGGCAAAATATCATGGCCACCAGCTTCAACTGCACATGCCGAATAACTCTTGTTTGGTCTAATACATGGCTTATCATTAAAATCAAGCTTCTTCTTGACATACGAGCTCATAGTTCTATTCTTTGGATAAAATTTCGATTTACCAGGGCTTAACTAATGATTGTGATCAAATGTAACTTGTTTCAATACAACTGTTCCATCAGGCCGTATATGAGCTCTAATCTTAGTCAGACAACCACATTTGCTCGACCCACGCAATCCCGAGACATTTTTTGCTCTACTTTTTTGTTTCCCAGCCCGAGCACATGAAAACTGAATGAATATAGGTTTTCCATCAACATCTTTTTCAGTAGTCACTACTTTCACTGGAAATCCCTTTTTATTATCATAATCATGATAATAGCGTTGGAACTCATCAATGTTGATGAATTCCATCCCATCTGTAGGTTCCCTTATCTCTTTTGAATTTTCTTCCATCCCATCTGTTGCAAGGAGTTTATAATGGCTATTTCAAATGTTCCAGAGGGCTGAGGCAAGGAGACCCGTTTTCTCTTTTGTTATTTATTATTGCTTCAGAGGTGTTAAATAGAGGGTTGAAGGAGGCATTTAATTGAGGGGAGATTTGTTTTTATTATACACCCAGGGACTGCACACCGATTACGCACCTTCTTTATGCAGATGACACTCTAATATTTCTCAATGGCAAGAAATCTTTTGTTTCAGGTTGTATTATATTTTTGGAGAGATATAACAGAGCCTCAGGGCAGAAGATTAATGCAGAAAAAGTGGTTACTTTGAAGACTCTTACAGGTTTTCAATATAGAGGGTCCCTTATGAAATATTTGGGGGTTCCAATTTATTAGGGAAGGTGCCAAATTATTTTTCTTTGATGAGCTAGTCAGCAAGATTAAAAAAAGAATACAAGGGTGGAAGTCTAAATTGTTATTGCCGGGAGAGAGATTGATTTTGGTCAAGCATGTGTTCAGTTCCATTCCAGTTTATACTCTAAGCGCTATGCGTGTTCCACTGCAGGTCTTGGCAAGGATTCAGAAATTGTTAGCGGATTTTTTCTGGGGGGATTGTAAAGGTAGACTTAAAAAAAAATGGGTCTCTTGGGAGAAAATTAGTTTACCGGTGGAGGACGGCGGATGGGGAATAGGAATCTTTTAGAAGTCAAAAAAACCTTTCGTTTTAAAGCTTTGTGGAATATTCTTACCTTCAATTCACTGTGGGCTAATTTTATGAGAGGTAAATATTGGAAGGTGGGAGTCCCTTTGATTTGTCATGTGGAAAATGTGGG
Source organism: Berberis vulgaris (assembly GCA_963556465.1). Taxonomy (NCBI): domain Eukaryota; kingdom Viridiplantae; phylum Streptophyta; class Magnoliopsida; order Ranunculales; family Berberidaceae; genus Berberis; species Berberis vulgaris. The sequence goes on along the minus strand of OY747132.1, from coordinate 80,903,898 downwards.
GTTTCGCTTTTCATGAAAGAGCTCATGAAGATCAGATCAGTTTTTGTAGGGAACTATGTATGGCGCATTGGTAATGGAGATACTAGCTTCTTCTTAGAGAATTGGAATTTAAGGGTAGTTTTTATGCGTCCAAGAGAATTGGTCGATCTTGGGAAATGGCCATCGGTTAATGAGGTAAAGAATAAGAAATTTGAAGTGGTAAGCCATTTCTTAGCGACTTGGCGAAAGCGTTATATGATGATAGAATTTGGGGCGGGGATCCGAGCAACGATTCTTGTGTGTGGACACCGAATGCGGATGGGATATTCAATACATGATCTGCCTATAACTTGCTTCGTGTGAAGGGAAAGGAATGAGCATTTTACAAGAAAATTTGGCAATATCTTTTGCCATCCAGGATTTCGATTTTTGTGTGGAAGCTGTTGCATAGAGGTGTTCCTGTTGAAGGGGAGTTGCATAGGTGCGGAATTAGTCTTGCCTCAAAATGCTTTTGTTGTGACACGCCGAAGGTTGAAACTTTGAAGCCTCTTTTTTTAGAAGGTAGAATGGCCTCAGAAGCATGGATACACTTTGATTCTATATTTGAAATCCATGTGAGAATGCTTGCAGAGATTACAACCATGTTGACGGTTTGGTTTAGGCGTGCTAACATGAAAACGCAAGTGGGTGGGCTTTACTATTTGACCCCGATGTTTATTATTTGGGAATTATGGAAGCAATGCTGCAAATGGGTTTGTGAAAATGGCAAATCCAATGCTTTGGGTATGATCCTTCTTTATAGGAGGGGATTGAGGATGGCAAACTCATTCCTATTTCCTAAATGTATTAGTGTTAATAAAGAGCCGCTAAGAGCTTTGGGGTTGCCTGTTGCGCCGGTGAATAATAGGGGAAACATGATAATTTATTGGCTCTTTCCTCCGGAAGATTTTGTGGCTCTAAATGTTGATGGCTCTTCGAGAGAGAATAAAGCTACGTGAGGTATAATTGTAAGAGATGATACGGGTGCTTGCATGGGTGCTAAACAAATAGTTTTTGGTGAAGGATCCAATAATAAAGCAAAGGTGTTGGCGGTCAATGAAGGTGTTTCATTATGCATGAGATTGGGATTAAAAAATGCGATCATACAAATTGATTGGGATCTCGTGCGCGGATGGTTTTATGACACTACACCAAATTGGCATATTTGTAACAACTTAAAAAACAGTAACACTTTTGAGCTATTACAATCCACCAAACAATTTCAAGTCAAAACTAAATTTAGTCAACAAAATGAAAAATAGATACAAAAAAATGATATAATAAATTAGATCACCATGAATAGCTTCACGTTAGGAAATTGATGGGCTGGTCAAGGAGTAGAATTAGGAATTCATTAAATTATTGAAACCTAATATACTTAAAAAAAAAAAAAAAAACATAATGGATTTTAAGCATCGGCAAACATTTATAGAAAATAAAAATAGGTGCATCAATCAAATTTACACCACTTAATCACCAAACTCAAATACAATACTTATTCACTATACACATACACAATAATTGCTTTCTAGATGCTAAAGCGTGAAGTGGGTATGGCAAGTAGAGCTTTAGCCCTTGGCGTTGTTATTCCAGATTTCTCTTTGATGTCTAAGTCATTAGGAGAAATGCCATCAGGAAGCTTCCAGTTGAAACAATGAAGAACTTGTGCAATTGTCATTTTTACCATTATGATTCCCAAGTGCAACCCAGGACAACCTCTGCGACCTGATCCAAATGGGAGAAACCGAAAGTCGTTTCCATGGAATTCCGCATTGGTATCTATAAACCTTTCTGGGTAGAATTCATTTACATTGTAAGTAGACCACACCTTTGGATCCCGTCCGATTGTCATAGCATTTATAAGTATTCTGGATTGCTTTGGTATATGATAACCACTAATTATAATGTCTTCCCTAGACTCGTGTGGGATGAGCAAGGGTGTGACAGGATGCAGTCGCATAGATTCCTTCACAACCAAATCCAAGTATTCTAGCTTCACCAAATCGGACTCTTCCACCATCCGACCCATGCCACTACACCAAATTGACACTTTTGTAACAACTCTAAAAACAGTATCACTTTTGAGATGTTACAATCCACCAAACAATTTTAAGTTAAAACTAAATTTAGTCTAAAAATGAAAAACAGTAACACAAAAAAAATGATACAATAAGTTGGATCGCCATGAATAGTATCACTTTTAAAACCATACTCTTCATGGTGATACAATTATTGTATCATTTTGTTTGTGAAAATGTGTAAAATTGTTAGGTGAATTGTTACACTTCAAAAGTGATACTGTTTTTGGGGTTGTTACAAAAATGTCAATTTGGTGTAGTGTGCCTACTACACTTTCCAGTTCTGATTGTACCTGTTTCATGATTTTTGGATGCCTGAACAGCTCACACAGTGTCCAGTCAACTGTAATTGAAGATGTGTCATTCCCAGCTCCAATGATGTCCAAGAGGATTGATTTCATAGAGGTTCTATCTAAGTGATATTCACTATTAGATTCTGTCAATGACAGCATTACATCAATGAAGTCTTTATTACCAGCTTCCGTTGTTCTATCAGCCACATGTTGTACATGCTGATCGATGATATTTTCCAGTAACCCATCTACAACTTTGATAGTAGACTTTAAGTCACGACGTATACCCTGAATTAATTATGGAAATTTAATAAGTAAATTGTACAACATTTATCAATTGCTAGCTAGCTCAATACAAGTGTAACTGACAATTACTCACCTGAAGGTCAAGTGGACCAACGAAAGGAATATAATCAGCTAGATTGAAAGCTCCCAACAATCTAGCAAAGTCGTGTATCTTTGATCTGAATTCCGTTGTATCATCATCATACTTAGGACCAAATACCATCTCGTAGGTCATGTCCTCAATGAGGGAACCCACACTTTCAGTGAGATCGACAACAACATCATGCTTTTGAGCTGCATCCCTGATCTTCCAAACAAACTTTTCAGTGTGTTTTTTCCTCACGGATTTCATGGATTCAATCTTTGCCCCACTGAGTAGCTGTAATGCAAACAGCTTGCGCATGTTGCGCCAGTGTGTGCCATACTGCGCAAAAATCACATCGTTCTCCAAATAATTCAGGCCACGAACAGCACACATTCCCGGTCTACTTGCAAACACTAGATCGTGAGTCTTAAGGAAGAACTCAGCTGCCTCAGCAGATGAAACCACTATGGTTGGGACTACACCGAGACGAATATGCATGATAGGTCCATATTTCTGGGCCAATTTATGAAGGTCATGGTGAGGGAGATCACTCAACAAGTGAAGGTGGCCAACAATTGGGAGACCCTTCGGCCCAGGGGGTAGCCTAGATCTACTGTGGTTCTTTTTCCATCTCAGTAACGCATCAAAACACCATAAGCCTGCAAGGCCGACTGAAAAGAGAACCACAGCAATCCAAGAAGACATTTTTTATTGGAGTGCTAGGAGCTTGGAACACATGTTATAGACTATATACACACAAGTTGTATGTAGGTTGCAAAATTAATTTAGGATGAACACTGACTAATATTGGATTGGTATCCAGGGCATCTCAATAGCTATTGTTAATACACCATAAGCTTGCAAGGAGTACTGAGAAAACCACAGCAATCCATGAAACCATGCACAGCAATCCATGGGGAGTGGAGTGTGCAGAGTGAACGGTAATAAATGTGGGTTGATTGGGATTCTAGATGGTCTATGGTCTTCACATACCAATGGTAGGTGTGCCATCCAATGTTGACAATGCCAACCTTGATATAGTGGTAAAGATAAGATTAAGGTTGACTATAAGATTAAGATTAAGGTAAAGATAAGATTAAGGTTGACTGCGTCAATTGATATAGTGGTATAAATTGAATTCTTCTTCTCTAAAAAAAGAGTAGGGCTAGGGGGCGAGGCGAACCCACCACCACCCATTGTCCTTGAGTTGCGTATCTCGAGGACGATGGGTGGTGGTGGGCCGCCCTCGCCCCCTAGAATTAGCGCTAAAAAATGAACTTAAGGGTGTGTTTGGTTGCATGGAATCCTATACCATAGGAATCCATGAGGGGACTCCTACATTTTAGGCTAAATTGATATATCACTCCACATTCATTATTTGATTTTGTGATCAAAGGTGGGAATGAAAGTCCCATGAACATGAAAATCCGACTCCTTGGTCCTCCAAGGCATGTGATTCCCATGTTCATGGGACTTCCATTCCAACCATTGATCACAAAATCAAATGGTGGATGTGGAGTGATACATCAATTTAGCCTAAAATGTAAGGGTCCCTTATGAATTCCCATGACATAGAATTCCTATGACATCAGAATACAGTAAGTAGCTAAAATAACATTTTTTTTCCTATTGAGTAGACGCTAATAAGGAGTATTTTCTTTTCCTTTTTCTTCGAACGAAAAGGAAAATCATCATTTCCCGAAGGTTTTTTTTTTTTTTTTTTTAGGTTCCCCCACAATTAATCCCGAATAAAGGTCATACCCCGAAAGATGAGAAATGAATAAAAAAAAAAAAAAAAACTTACTTGAAGGTCTAGTGGCCTAACAAAAGGTACAAAATCATCTATACTAAAAACCCTAACAATCTGATGAACTTGTGTGCACTTGCATTGAAACCTGTGTTATATTGCAATTACCACCAAATTCTCAACCTCTTCTTAATTACCAGTGGGAGCCAACCGCGCAAAAGCTACATCTTTTACCCAGTAGTTGAGGTTATGAGCGGCACGCAACTTGGGTCGATTAGCAAACACGATATCATGAGTCTTGAGGACAACTCGGCAACTTCAGTAGATGAAACCACTATGGTTAATGGGACAGAACCGAGGCAAATAGATAAAATGGGTCCATATTTCGGGGCCATTTTATAAAGGTCATATATGGTGAGGGAGATTACTCAATATGACGTAGGAAATAAGATTGTCACGTACATTCTAATTTTAGTAGGATTTATATAGTTAATTTCTTTATATTGTTATTTTTTCATTTATAATATTTAGGCTATTATTATAAGTCCTTAGGAGTGTCCAATTTGAGTCATAATAGGTTTAGAAGATTACTATTTGGCAGCCATGTTTTGGCAAATAGGATATGCAACCCGGGTGATATGGATTTGCAGTTTGTCTAGGCAGTCAGGCTTTAAAACCATTTTTTAGCCAGACATGATCGTCCATGCCAGCACTGGAAAAACCACATGGAATTAGAAAAATAAAAAATGTAAATCACAAAATGCACGAGCTGAAGAGAGGCGACGAAACTTTGCTTGTCTACTCCGTAGGGATCTTGCTATTTCGACCTGAATCATACAATTCTTTACCAAGAATAACAAAGCTTGCACAACCACACATGATCATAATAGAAGGCTCAATATTACCCAAGCATCCAAGCCATAAAAATGGTTAGAGCAAGAAGTAAATTCAACATGGAAGATGTGAATGTTACTGCTGTGTACTTTATCTCATGCATTTCAGCATTTCAATTTGTTTTTTTACTTTTAATTCCACGTGGCCTTTTTCCACTGCTACTTGGATAGCCATGTCAGGTCCACATCGTCCTGGTTGTAAACATTTTTGTTCTTGGATGCGAATCCAGTGCACAATTTGGATGAAGATGAGGACGAGGATAATGCGTATTCGTTGTCTGCATTTCAGCATTGGTGAGTCATTATGATGAATGGCTATTTGATTCAGGTTCTACCTATCATATGTGTCTCCGTAGGGACTGGTTTTCTAACTTTATAGAGATGGATAGTGGTATTGTCCATATGGGCAACAATGATGAATGTAAAATTGCAGGAATAAGTAAAATCAAGTTGAAGCTGCATAATAGACTTGTTCGGGTTTTGAATGATGTTCGGTATGTACCCATTTGAAGAAGAATCTCATCTCCGTTAGTGATTTAGAATCCAAAGATTACAAGGTTATGATAAATGGTGGAGCTTTAAATGTCGTTTCTGGTGCACTAGTGGTTCTAAAAGCAGTTCGGAAGGGTAATTTGTACTTCTTGCAAGGGAGTACAGTTACAAGTAATCAGAAAGTTGAATTTGGTGGAGCAACTTGTGTTGCTGAAGGCCCTATGGATGTTGCTTCTAGTAGAGTTACTGATAGCTCCGATGATGTTTGTAAAGAAACCTCAAGGGTTTGACATTTGCGTGCAGGTAGTAAATGTCAGAAGGTTCTACACGAGTTGTTGAAGAAACATTTGGTAGAAGATATGAAAATGTGTAGTATGAAAGTTTGTGCGCATTATGTTTCTGAAAAGTCTGGTTTGAGACTCTATCGTAGTCAAGGTGGAGTTGGTTTGTTAGCTTGAGCATATTTTGGTAGATGACACATTCGGGCGTATGGCGCATATGATTGCGTTTGAAAAGTTGAAGTCCATGTTCTGGTTTTGAAGAGGTGACGTCTGTTTGTTGGGATCGGCTCAGATTTGTTCAATTTTCACTGAGGTGGAGAATTGTTGAGGAGGTTGTTCCACCACCACCTCACCTTAGTTGTGAGTTGTTGGTGATACTTAGTGAAGAAGCAAAGCTAAGAGGAGGTGATGCTCCCACCTTTTGGCCAGTTAATGGACACCTAAAAATGAGCTGTGAATGTTGTATTTGCCGCCTCTTACACCTCCTCAAGGGGGTTAGTAAGTAGCCCCATCAGTAACTTGCAAAGCACTCTGTGAGAGTTATAGTTTGTGAGGAATACCCCTTTGTACCCGGAAATAGTTTTGGAAAATCCGAAATTGGATTTGTTTTGGGTTGGATTTTCATTTGCTTATTTGTTGGTGTATTGTTCGGGTTTTGTATTTGGGTTTCTTTTGGGAAACCAATTTGTATGGCGTGTTTGTAATCTGTCTGTAATCTGAATCTAAAGCAATAGGAATTGTTATTTGTTGTGGACGTACGCGAGTTTGCCGAACCACATAAATTGTTTGTCTCCGATATTTACTGTATTTGTTTGATAACTTTGCATTTCAATATTTGTAACATTTTTTAGCATAACTGTGTAAACTTTTGAGTTGTGATACAACTAGGAGTTAATCATATAAGTACTTATCAACGAGTTTCAGTGTGGAGTCTGCTTATTTGAATTATGGGTGTGAACTAAGCTTAAAGATCTAAGCTACGTGTTGTGTGCTAAATTTGAAATTACTATTGTAAAGCTCTTGGTGGAGTTCTAAGTTCCTATGTGTTAGAGTTTTGATGTTAAGCAATGGTACACTGATTGAATATTGCCTGAATTCCCTTGTGTTTGGGTGCTGCACTGACAACCTAACTGCCTAATGATCACTCTAATGGAGTACGGGTTTAATATTTATCAATCCTCTGGTGATATGTTGAGTTGGACTTGAGTAAGGAGCCGCATTACAGGTGGCGTAGCATTAAAAAAAAAATGAAGATCAGATTGACCAATTCAGCTTCATTATTGTTTCCGGAATTTGTTATTTCTTTACCTTTTCTTAAAATATAAGGTTCATAATTAACAATAAACCATACAAGGAGGTTATTATTTTAGTAAATACTTGAAACAATCAACTCGAAGCCAATTATTGCAAATAAACTAAATACAAGGCCAAGACCTATTTGGTGAAAGTGAATGACTGAAAATGCTACATATGTAATATGTAATATGCAGAAAAATAAAGATCCTACCAGGATTTACGTGGTTTGGCTTTGCCTACTCCACGGATGGCGACTCTGTAACTATCTTATTGATATGAAAACGCTTACTTGAAGATTAAAACGTTGTCAAACAACGATCCTTGATATTACCAAATCTCAAGCAAACAATACCAACAAGTAACAAAAGTTTCTTCTCAATCTTCTGCTCCCTTCACTCCTCCCTATAATGGAAGTAGAACCAAAAGGAACCCCAAAGATTTGATGAAACTGGCAAATGAAGAACATTCAAAATCACCCGATTTCAACCCTTCTACTTGGCTACTGTTTCATGCTGCACACACACCAATTCATGCCGAACTCGCAGCCCGTTTCACGCCCTGCTCGCTGCCTTTTTCACACTGTGTTGCTAGTGCACGGTTTCACGTTGTATGTACTGCTATATAAAAGATAGAAGAGGACTTGAAGGAATTTAAGTCCTCTAATCTTTCCTAATTAATTAGGAAACCACCACAATTACACAAAGGTCTGTGAGTCCTTATCTGTAAAGGACTTTGAGTCCTTTTCTGTCTCACAATCTCCATCTTGGCGAACAATTTCAGACCACCACACAAGCATCATAAACAACCACATCAGCATCTCTACCTTGGCATGAAAAACCTCCAAGACCCATTTCTCGACCGCGAGAATCATCGTCATGCCCTTAAGGGCACTGCCCCCTTGGAGCGTCAACATTGAGAGAGCCTGATCAAGTTGAGACAATGCTCAAACTTGATCCCTGGAACCACTTTTGTCAACATATCAGCTAGATTGTCTTGAGTATTCACCTTCTCCAAGAGAATCTCGCCATGTTCGATGACATCCCTCAGAAAAGGATACCGCACATCAATGTGTTTCGTTCGGGCATGACGAACTTGGTTATTTGCCAAATGGATAGCACTTTGACTGTTAGATGACATTGTCACCTCATCCTGAGTAATACTCAAATCACTAATCAAGCCTCGAAGCCAAATAGGTTCCTTCACCGCCTTTGATAGAGCCATGTACTCTGCTTCAGTACTAGACAAAACAACTGTAGACTATTAGGGAGTGGACTATTCCTTATGTTCTTTCATGACAACTCCTTCTTACTTGATATGAGACTATTCAAGCCAACACTATCCCAACAATCTTTCATGACAACTCCACTTTAATATATATGAGACTATTTAAACCAACTCTATCCCTACAATTACATTAATAGATTTTAGTATCTATAGTCATTAATCATCAGTCATTGTTGCAGTCATGCACATATTTTGGTATTGACAACTCAGAGTATAAGAAGTGAAACAGAGAGCCCTTATCACAACAAAACAAAGTTGTCCACTAGGGTAACAGGCATTTCATCAGACAAATGCATGCAAAGTGATAATCGAGAAAACGTACAAAATCAAGAGGTAATCAGTGAAATAGAAAAGACCCACACAATAAGAATTTAAAAAAAGAGCAAATTTGAGATCCAGTTCTACTGTAGAAATCCAAGCTGGTCTTCAACTTTTGCACCCTTGGTTGATTCATTGCTCTGGAGACTAAAGTGGCACTCATTCTTTCCTCCGTAGAAGGAGGGTTATGGAATTCTCTCAAAATCCTGTTAAAATATTTTTTGCTAGAGGAATAAGTTAATAACCATTATAAATATGGATTTGATCATTAATTTTACACAAAAAGCGTTGTTAGCGTAATTTTAAAATTTCAGAAAAATTAATCTCCCAGTAATCGTGTTTTCTCTGCCGCGAAAAATGGTCTATAATCAAATTCATTCGGTCTGATATGTGTTTTTTCTCTGGTATTGTTTATCAAGTTAATGTTGAGATATAAATGATATGTTTTGTGTGTTTGAAATTTCCTTGCCTGCATTAAGAGGTAGACGTTGAAATCAACTTAACATTGGGACTGTTTATTTGATTTTGCTAACGGGCCACAACCCCAAAAGCCAACCTTTGAAAAACTTTGTTGCAATAGATCTCCATCTCCAAGTCCTTGTGACGATCGAAACTGCTCATCATATCTTCCTTGAAGAAGGACTGAGAAACCACAATGAGCAATACAATTTGAAACATGATGACAAACTTTGTTGTTCAAGCCAAATTTATGCAAAACCGCCAGAAGATATCCCCATTCTAATTTATCATACACCTTCTCCATATCCAATTTGAGAATGACTCATTACCAGTTTTTTTTCCCAATATTTCGCATTACTTCCTGGGCCATTCTTATGTTTTCTGTAATCAGTTTTCCTTTTACAAAAGCTCCCTGTTCCAAAGATATAATTTTTGGAAGAAAGTTTGCCAATCTTTCACAAAAAGTTTTGCTGAATATCTTGTACACCGTATTGCATAGGCTAATAGGATGGAATTCAGAAAACAATTGTGGTTTATCTACTTTGGGAATAAGCGCCAAAAAATTAGTAGTAAACGAACCTGACATGGAGCAATAATTAAAAAATTCTTTCGCAGCTTCCCAAGTATCAAGGCAAATAATTTTTCAACATGATTGAAAGAAACCTGCAGTAAAACCATCAAGTCCAGGAGCATTATCTTGCAGAATGCTGAAGACCGCACTCTTTACTTCTTCCAGGCTTGGCGGCTGCATTATTAATTCGCACTCCTCTAACTAAACCAATTGGGAAACACAATCCCAAAATGTCTAGATCCTCTTGGTATCCTTCCGACATCAACAAATGTTGGAAAAAATGGTTTGCCTCCTGAATGATATTTTCTGGTCTGTGATCTCGTTCCACCATGCCAGTTATCTTTAAAATGACCCTTCTTTTTTGTTTTGTTTTAACAGAAGCAAAGAAAAATTCGGTGCAAGCATTTCCTTATTTAAATTGCTTTTCTCCTGATTTTTGTTTCTAGTAAATTTCTTCCCACAACAAAACTAATTTTAGTTCTGCCTGATATCTATTCAAATTAACGTTGTCATTCACATCCCACTCCTGCAAAAAAACTAAACTCCAATTGTTGAATTTCATCTTCCAATCTCCTTATCTGACTGAAAATATTGCCAAAAGTCCCCCTGTTCCAAAATTTTAAGTGTAGTTTGCATCCTTTTTTAACTTAGAAGCCAATACATACATTTTGGGGTGGGCAAACGGGTCGAGGATCCGTGGGCTCAAACCAAACCAGACCGTTTTGCTCTAAACGGTCCGGATTTTAATTTTATGTTTAGATACGGTCCAGATCGGTCCGGGTCCGTTATAAAATGGTCCGGTCCCGGTTCCTATTATTTAAAAAGAAACGGTTCGGGTTGGACCCGTTTCAAATCACATTTACAAACTGAAAAACCTAAATATTGAAGTAAAGAGGAGAAGAGAAAGTGAGAAACAGTCAAACAGAGCAATCACCTGCAGCCGCAGCCCGCAGGTCGCCTCCTCTGCACCTGCATCATTCTCCCGCATCTGCATCTATCTCTAACTGAGCACCCGTATCCACTATAGCCGCACCCCGCATGACCGCTAAAGAAGGTAAGAGATTCGTCATAAAGTTTAGAAATTTGAAGAACGTTGATTTATACTGTACTTTAATCCTTATGTTGGTGTTCTCTACTTGTACATGCATCGATTGGATTGAGTATAAGAACACTAAACAACGCAGGGCAATGGAATGTTGAAGTATACAGATTTCTTGGTTTGAAGAAGCCATACTTGATTTCCTGTTCTATGTAGATAAATAACCATTTCTTTTAGTATTTAGTATTATGTCATTAGATCTGAGTAAATCACTGGTTCATGTTCTGTCCATTTCGGAATTGTTTTTGAACTTTTTCATTTGTTCTCATTCCTCAAAAAGGGCTTTTAGTCCAATATGACCAGGAATTTGTAGAATCGGAATCTAATGCGTCTAGTATGATAAAGATTTTATAGAATCTAATTTGACTGGAAGTTATATAGCATTGTTAATAACCATATATACCTTATTCTGCAAATCTAAAACTTCAATTCTTGACATCTTGTATGAAACTTATGCTGTGTATGAAGTCTTGTGCTGCTATTCATTTCATGCTACACAATCTCAAAACCTAGAGCAAGCAATTTCCTATCTTGAGTGTATGAACATACTCATGATGATACCAACCATTATATTCATGTCAATAGCTTCATGTTTTGCATCAAAACAATTATTGACAATGGAATTCAGATATTATTGTGATAGCAAAGGAAGAGCTTCTGATTCAGAGTTCAAATCAGACTCCAAAGAGACATTCAAAACAGGGTGTTATCTAGAGCCTCCCACTACCTCCATTTTATATGAAAACACAGAGAAAAAAATTTCTGTCAAAATTTGTTTGTTTTGAAAAATATGAGCATTTCTAACCTGACAGATGGATTGAATTACTGCCAAAGATTGGGAAAAAAATTTAAACAGTAATACCATGAATATATTCAGATTCTCATTTTGGAAGCGTAGGAACCGGACCGTTCCAAACGGTTCGAGTTAGGTTCGGTCCCAATGTTCAAAATAAGGGAATTCGGACCGGACCAAATCCGTTAAATTTAAACGGTCCGAGTTAGGTTTCTCAAAATTTGGAACCGATCCGGACCGTGCCCACCCCTACATACATTCTCCCAGTTCCTTCACATTCTTTGTTCCATTCTCTATCTACTAAACCCAAAAAACATCATGAGACAACCACATTCTTTGAAATCTAAAAGGAGACATACCTGCCCTCGAGGTAACTGGCAAAGATACAAGAATAAGAGCATGGTCAGAGCAGGTACGTAAGAGGTGTTCCACTCCAGTGTGCTGCATATCCGTTGTCCATTCTAAATTTGCCATAAATCTGTCAAGCCTCTCCCAAGTTCTATTGTATTTTGTTGGTTATTAAACCAAGTGAATTTCAGACCGACAAAACCTAAATCCGAGAGTCCACAAGCAGAAATGCAATCTGAAAATTCGGTCAAAGCCAATTGCGTTGGCCATCGTCCACCAAATTTTACAGTGTATTAGTTGGTTGGGGCTTTTCAAAATCTCCATCTCTATATCATTATCCCAGAACAACCAAATTTTACCACCATTATTTTCATTAAAAGCAAATAAAAGAAGAACTATCTTACCTCCGATATCCATATGTCTTGTAGAAACTATCATCGGTTAGGCAATAGCTAATAATTTTACATTATTCTCCTGCACGAGTTTTTTTAATCTGCAACGGGTAGCCTGATTACCAACCCCTCGTGCATTCCAATACATGATGTTATCTATCATCACTACTACTTGGATTTGTCATCTTCCTCATCACCCTACGTTCCCCGACTTGTCCAGTCTTAGAACTTTTCTTTTTATTTTTCTGTTTGACCTCTCCTAATTAATATCCAGTTTCACTTGCATTTACAGACTTTGTATTAGCATCGGATTCATTATCCGATTGCACCTCCCTGTCCGCTACTATTTGATTCCGTTGGTTTCCATCTTCACCATCTACACCCTGACTATCACCTTTAGCGAAATTAACCCTCCTAGCAGCCTTAACATCCTCTACGATCTATTGTTCAGCCACAAAATTTGGTTGTTCAGGTGATAAATCAGGTACCTGCATTGCTACCGTCTTCGATTTTTGCTTGGGTGTCTCCATGTCTTCCTCAGTTTTATTGCCTAGGACATCTTTACTATCAGCTTGGACCTTTTGCTCTTCCCTGTTCAAATCAATTTTGACCTCCCTATCAAACTCGTTCTTAGTTTCTGAAATCAACCCATCCGCCTCTTCACTTTCGACAACTTCTGGCGGAGTTTCCGAACTACTTTCAGCCACAAAAGGGATGATCCAAAGAGGAGTAGCATAAATTTTTTATGATTTAATTTTTATGTCTTCCTTCCTCGTTTTCCGATTGAGCTCTGTAGGTGACACATCTTTCTTTTTGACCGAAATATCTTCAACTCAAACTATGTCATCTTCTGTATGAGAATCTACTAGAGCCGCAAATTTGTTTGCCAGGTTTAATTGATCATATTCTTCGCCTGAGGGATTTTTCTTTCCTCCATCTACTTGCCCACTAGGTGTTTCTGCTCCTTGATTGTCTTTAGCCCCACTCGTACCAATCACCTCTTTTGATTCTTTTGTTTTTTTAACAACTGGAACATACCTTTGTTTTACTATATTTTGCGCCTGTTATCCTTATCATGTTTATTTTTCTCCTTCATCTTCTCTCCTTCTATATTTTGGTTTCCCTTCTTCATACCCATAAGTTTTCTACAATAGTCTTTTTCATGTCCTATCAAAGAACAATGTTCACAATACTTGAATCCAAGGTATTCCAGTTTTTGCCAATAACCACCATTCTTAGGACTCTCATACCATATCTTGGAAGGTAGAAGTTTTGTAACTTCCATCTCTACGCACATACGTGCAAAGTTTGGCCGTGCAAAAAATCTCGTACTATCATCAATCCTAAGAAAATTACCACAAGAGTTTCCTATAGACTTCATGATTGCAGGTAAGAATAGTGCAAAAGGAAGATTTGGGAGTTCTACCCAGATCGGAGCCAACTCCGGATCCGCCCGTAGGCTAAAACTAGGGTGCCAACGAAAGATCTTGTACCGTACGCCCCAAATAGTTAAAGAATCCTTTGAGAGAACTTTCTTAACTTCAACCTCCGATTGTAAATCAACAAGCACATGTCTTTGATTGACGAGTCTCATAATGAACTCACCCGAAATACCTCATGACCTATGAATAGAATCTCTGATCGAATCAAGAGAAGCTCGAAAACTTGAAAACTTCAACACCGCGATGTGGTTAGAAGCATGAGATTTCCCCTTGATTCGTCTGAATTTGATATCAATAAGGCCAGACTGCCATATTTCTTGTAACTCGTTGAATCCGTCGGTTTCTCCTCCAAGCCGTCCTTCATCTCCTAGCCAAGCACTTGCGCAAAGCTGCGCTTGGGTTTCCCCTCTTCTTCCTTGCGCAAAGCTGCGGCCGGGGAATCTCCCTTGGTCGGCATTGCGGCCTCCATGAACCCTACCCGCCTCCCAACTCCAACGTTCGAGATTAAATCCCACGAACATGGAACGACTGAGATTTGATAAAACCCCCGAAAAAATTAATCCCCAGAGTGCCCTCCTAAATTGCCTCAGAGCCCCCTCTATTTCTCTCCAAGTTATGAGCTTCCCTTATTTGAGAGGAAAACAAAAAGTAATTTTGTTAGTTCATTTATCTGCACAAGCTCTAAATTGAACCAGTAGAGTTTATGGGAAAACTAGTCATTGACAAACTAGCTCTCCAAGAAATGAAACATTTTCGTGGATTTTGTTTTCGAGGGGACACCTGAAAACTTGGATTCCTGTGAGATATGGAAAAACTAGTCATTGATAAAATTAATTTCTTATTGTGAAATATACAACCAAACAACGGAATATTGTTTGACATGGAATTTGAATTCTATTTTTTACAAAAAAATGAGCTACCAAAAAGATTCTAATGAAAAATTTGGTGATTCTTTTATCTTGGCTTGGTGTACACTGGTAAAAGACCTTGGAGACATGTTTCACATCGTTAAACACCTTCGCTGCCTTTACAATTTTAAATGTTGTGGTTTAAGCTAACAGGTGAGCTCATGAGATTTCCAATAGGCACTTAAACACTTACGGTTACTATAATCCACAACAATAAATAAGAATAAACAAAGAACATAGAAAAATTTAAAAATAATTAAATTAGAATGTACGTGACAATTTTTTAAATTTTTCTATGTTCTTTGTTTATTCTTATTTATTGTTGCCTTAAATCTTAAAATTTTAAACCCTAGACACATTCCCTAAATTATTCAAGATTCTGATTTATTTTTGCCTTAAATCACTCATTGAACCCTCCCTTGAACTTGTCCATATTCATTTTCTCCTAATTATCTATAAATACAAAAATTCAATGGATGAGAAAGGGGAGGAAGAGAAGGGAAAAGAAGGATTACACAAAAATCAAAACCTCTTCCTCACAAGTGATTCTCATCACCACTCATATCCATCTCTCACTCACTCAGCAATCACCGCCACAGTCACCTCGCCACCACCATCACCCGAGCACCACCACCACCTCCGGACAGCACAACCGCCACCACCACGAAACAGGGGCTTGACAACCCTGTTTCGCGTCAGCGCCACCTCCATCACCGTCCCTCTCCCTGCCCATCATCCATCAACCACCATCACCTCCGGACACCACATCGCGAGCCACCACAACCACCGCGAAACTGAGCCGCCATCACCGCGACTTTGTTCCGCCTCGCCACAGAGCCAGAGCATCTCTCACAGCCGCCATCTCGGCCTCTCTTCGTCTCGACCTCCTTTTTGTCTCCTTCCCTCACGGCCACCATCACAAAGCGGCTCGTCCGCGGCGCACAACCACCGCGATAGCGGAAACAGGGGAGCCTCCTTCTCAGATCTCTCTATCTGTTTTTGAGTTTTCTCGTCGTTTCCTCACCTTCTCTCTTCTTTTGCTGGTTCTGGAGACAGTTGGAGGACGAGGACGCTCGCGAGGAGCACGAAGGAAGGCGGAGCAGCGCCGCTGCTCACTGGAGACGAAGGCGGAGTCGCGGAGGCACTGTTCTGAAGGCGGGAGACCAAGTCAAACTGCTTTTGGCTATTCACACCCCCGGTTTTGCTCTGTACCACCACAGAACGTTTTGGGAACATGTTTCTCGGGATTCGTGTTTGGACCACCTGCTGAGTACCACCACATCGAGTTTGCGACAAACCAAAGGGGTTGCATAATTCATTTTGATTTATTTTACTGAATTGTGTGTTTAATTGTTAATTACAATTTATTTCTGAATTTTTGATAAATTGCTTTCACCTTGCATGTTCGAGAAATTAAACTTGATATGTTCGGTAGTTAGAATCACCCTTTATCAATATTCAAAGACACTTCATACTTGGTAAGAGCGTATTTGCTTGAAATAATTTGTTAATGTTTGATAGAAACATGATATAAGTTGAATTGGATAGTAACGATCACATATTCGGTGTAAGCAAGGGATGATCCTTAAGCTTCTCGTTTAAATTTTCGGTAATTTAGATTTAAATAATTTTGCTAACTCATTGGTGAGTCCAAGCCCACAAAATCCACATTTATCTTTTATTTTATTTTATTTTCTTATTTTTAATTTATTTTTAGTTTAGTTTTAAAAACATGTAACCCCATTGCCTCAAAATTAGTTTAATTAAATTATTAAATTCAATTGCATCCACCTTCCTCGTGGGATCGACCCGTACTTGCCGTTGTCTACCAGTTAGACACCGTGCACTTACGGTTATTACAAGTGGGTTAAATTAACCTATTTAGGTCAGTTAAATCCTGCATCAGGTACCCAACTTTTCTTCGGACATCTTTTTTTTTCCAGAACTTTTATGGCTTGAATCCGAGTAGCAAAGTTACGATCTCATAGAGCACCTGTTACTATATTGTGAACGAATCCTCCACAGCTCCCATAACACAAAGAGCAACCACTGATAATACCAATGAACCCATGTGATGTATCTGTCATTTTCCAAGAGCAACCACTAATAATACCAATGAGTGAATGACTCTGTTCAATAAATCTTCGACTTCGACCCTTCGTCTGTGTGCGAGAGGGAGAGATCGTGATCTTTGACTTCGACTTCGACTCGTCGTCTGTAAGGTGGATCAAGATATGATCTGATCTGACATCAGATCTGATCATATCTTCTTCTTCGATCTGATCTGATCTCAGATCTGATCAAGATCATATCTTCTTCTTCGATCTTGATCATATCTTATCTTCTTCTTTGATCTTGATCATATCGTCTTCTTCGATCTGATCTGATCTTCTTCGATCTGATCATATCTTCGATCGATCTGATCTTCTTCAATCTGATCTGATCTTCTTCGATCTAATCTGTTCTTCGAGCATTTCTTCTTTAAACTAAAGAAGAGAATGCGATCAGGGAAAGAACCATTGGATGCGATCAGGGAGAGAACCATTGGATCAGGGAGACATTTCTTCTGTAAACTCTCACAACAGATCAGATCGAAAGCTTTGGCTCTGGCGCTGTGATGGCGAGGAAGACGATGGGGACGACAACGACTGTTGGGCTGCGATGTCGTTGGGGTATGTGAGGATGGGTGAGTGGGTAAACGGTCCGTGAATGGTTGACGAAGGAGATGATGATGATGGTCTGTGATTGGGTTTGTTGTTGCGATGAGGAAGGTGACGATGAGTTCGAGAGAAGGGTTTGATGGAGATGGGTCTGTGTTGTGAGCGATATGGCTGTGACGGTGAGGAAGGATCTGTGCTAGGAGAAGGGTGACGGCTTGCAGCTATTTAATATAAACTATTTAAACTGGACTGGGCCGGGCCGGTTACCCGACGGGCTTCAGAAATGGAAACCGAGGCCCGGACCAGAAACTTCGGGCCGGGCCGGGCTTTTACAACCGAAACTTTTATAATTAATTAAAACCGATCCGAACCGACCTGATCGGTATGGTTGTCGGTTCGGTCCGGGTTTTCGGTCCTAAATGCCCACCCCTACTAAAGAGTATCACAAAAGCAAGAAAGAATTATTCTAAACAATTTATCAATTTCTTTACCTATTTATGCATTCGATTCCCCTGACTACAGTTTCTGAAAATCGTTGTTGCCTTTTTATGCACTAATATCTTTTTATCAGTTAAGTTGCTGTTGGCTAAGTTATTGATATAAAAATAATGTTATTTAAAAAAAAAATCAATTAGCGACGGTTCTGGGCCGTCGCTAAATTCTTTAGTGTTAAATTTTTTTTTTTCAAAAAAACCAATTAGCCACGGTTTTTTGCCGTCGCTAATAAAAAAATCTAAAACTTAGCCACGGTAAATTGCCGTAGCTAAATTCTTTAGTGTTTAATTTTTTTTAAAAACCAATTAGCCACGGTTTTTTGCCGTCGCTAAAAAAAATCAAAAACTTAGCCACGGTAAATTGTCGTAGCTAAATTCTTTAGTGTTTAATTTAAAAAAAAAACCAATTAGCCACGGTTTGTTGCCGTCGCTAATAAAAAATATCTAAAACTTAGCCACGATAAATTGCCGTAGCTAAATTCTTTAATTTTTAATTAAAAAAAAACCAATTAGCCACGGTTTTTTGCCGTCGCTAATAAAAAAAATCTTAAACCTAGCCACGGTAAATTGCCGTAGCTAATTTCTTTAGTGTTTAAATTTTTTTTCAAAAAACCAATTAGCCACGGTTTTTTGCCGTCGCTAATAAAAAAAATCTTAAACTTAGCCACGGTAAATTGCCATCGCTAAATTCTTTAGTGTTTAATTTTTTTTCAAAAAAAACCAATTAGCCACGGTTGTTTGCCGTCGCTAATAAAAAAAAATTTAAACTTAGCCACCGTTTTTTGCCGTAGCTAGATTCTTTTGTGTTTAATTTTTTTTCAAAAAAAACAATTAGCCACGATTTTTTGTCGTCGCTAATTGTTTTTAATATATATATATATATATATATATATATATTATTTGTAAACCTTAGCGATGGTACAATTGCCGTCGCTAATTGTTTTTATATATATATTTTAAAAAAAAAATCCATTAGCTACGGTATTCTACCGTAGCTAATGATTTTTATTTGTAAAACCTAGTGACGGTTGTTTTGCCGTCGCTAAATGTTATATATATATATATATATTATTTTTTTTAAATAAAAAAAAATCCATTAGCTACGGTATGCTACCGTAGCTAATTATTTTTATTTGTAAATCTTAGCGACGGCTAAATTACCATCGCTAATACAAGAATTAGCGACAGTTTTAAGCCGTCGCTAAATATTTTGCGATGGATTTTTATATTTATGGGTTGAAACAGTATCGAAAACAATTAGCGACGGTTTTTTGTTGTCGCTAATCGTATAATTAGCGACGATATAAAAAACCGTCGCTAGTTTCCATAGCTATTAAAGCTTTTTTTTTGTAGTGGAGGTCGCAAGTTTGAGACTCATTAGTTAGGATTTTGTGAGTTTTCGCCCGATTATTAGGAGCACATTTGCTCCGTCGTTGATAAGCCTTCGCGTATTGAATGCAGCTGCTTAGATGGACTAGACCGGAGCAAAGCAAGAGCGGGTATTGAATGCAGCTGCTTAGATGGACTAGACCGGACCGGAGCGAAAGCAAGTCTTTATGCGAGATGGAGGCGACGAGGATATTAAGTGGCAACAATATTGTAGCCTTCGGGCATGGATTAATAGATAAATAAAATGGGTCAATGACCCAATTTATTTATTTTTAAATAAAAAAATTAAAAAATAAACTCTATTATTATTATGTATGATACCAAAAATGTTATTCTCGAGGACCTAAACAATGATGTTTGGCCTAAAAATTTGGAGAAGAAATCAAAGCAGTGTATGTAATCTGTAGACGGTTTTCTGATCCTTAGTTTTTCAATTAAAATGCATTAAAAAAGCACCCTCTACGACCTGATCCAAATGGGAGAAATCGGAAATCATTTCCACGGAAGTCCACATTGCACTACACCAAATTGGCACTTTTGTAACAACTCTCAAAGCAATATCACTTTTGAGATGTTGCAATTCACCAAACAATTTCAAGTCAAAACTAAATTTAGCCAAAAAATGAAAAACAGTAACACAAAAAAAATGATACAATAAGTTGGATCACCATGAATAATATCACTTTTATAACCATACTCTTCATGGTGATACAATTATTGTATCATTTTGTTTGTGAAAATGTATAAAATTGTTAGGTGAATTGTTACACTTCAAAAGTGATACTGTTTTGGGGGTTGTTACAAAAATGTCAATTTGGTGTAGTGTTGGTACGAGCAAAATCACTAGAACTCTTCAACATTACTAGACCATACATTTGGATCATGTCTAATTGCCATGCATTTACAAGTACTCTGGAGTGCTTCGGTATGTGATAACCACTGACTGTAATGTCTTCCCTGGCTACATGCGGTGTGATTACAGGTACAACTGAATGGAGTCTCATCATTTCTTTCACCACCAAATCCAATTATGCAAGTTTTGGAAAATCTGATTCCACAACCATTCCATCCATGCCTACTGCAATATTTTTTAGTTCTGACTGAACCTTTTCATATTTCGATGCCTAAACAATTCTGAGAGGGACCAATCAATTGTGACGACAAGATTGTCAATAACCCCTGCAATAATGTCCAGGATGACCGCCTCCAGAGAAGCTCGATCTAACTGATATTTACTGCCAGATTCTGTCAGTGACAGCATTACATCCACAAAGCTCTTAAGATGATGGTGATTACCATCAGTTTGTGGTCTAGTTGGATGTTGTAGACTCTCATAAAAAATATTTTCAAGCAACCGGTCTGCAACTTTGCTTGTGTCTTTCATGCTATGACGCATGCCCTGTGTTAAATTAATGAAATCAGGATTAGAAAAGCAGGCATCTGTCCGCTAGAAAACTATATACCTTCCAACAACCTACATGTCCTACATTTCATTGTCTTTCCTGTCAAAGTTTCTAATTACCTATTAATAACCACAATAATAAAGATACGATTAAGGTTGACCGCATCAATTGATATAGCGGTATAAATTAAATTCATCCTTTCTAAAAAATGAACTTAAAGAGTGAACCCGATCATGTATTTCAAGACATCAGAATACAATAAGTAGCTAAAATAACCTTTTTTTCCCTATTGAATAGACACTCTTTTCCTTTTTCTTCAAAGGAAAAGAAAAATCATCTCCCGAAGGGATTTTTTTTTTTAGGTTCCCCCATAATTAATCCCGAACAAAGGTCATACCCCAAAAGATCTTTATCCATGGTATTATGCTTCTGGCGATACATTATAGTGGTGCATCAATTTCTAGAGGTATATACTGAAAGTTTGCATGGCAAGAAAAGTTTAGCCCTTGGCGTAGCCAATCCTGGTTTTTCTTTCATGTCTTAAGTCATGAGGTGAAATGCCATCAGGAAGCTCCCAGTTAAAACAGTACAGTAGCTGTGCAAGTACTATTCGAACAGTTAAGAGACCCAATTGCACACCAGAGCACACTCTGCGCCTGGATCCAAATGGGAGAAATAAAAAATCTTTGCCACGGAAATCGACATTGTTCATAACATAAAACCGCTCAGGATAAAAAAGGAACTGAAATTGGATCCACGAAGAAGTTATTGGATACTCCTAATATAGAAATAAAAGACATCCTTTTTTAGGCCCAAAACAATGACATTTCGAGCTAAGGTATATTAAGTGTATTCTTGAGAAACACTTAAGAATCACTTTCATAGGTCCTTCTTCCCAATCCTTTCCGCTCGCTTGGTCACAAGGATGCATGGATACGGACACGCATGTCGTGTCGGACACTGACACGACACGCCGACTCAGCAATTCCCCAAAAACTATGACTCGGGGATACGTCATACTATGTTTTTAATAAGTCATAAATATAAATAATAATCTAATAAAGTGCCTTCCAAGAGTGCCATGAAAAAGATGACACTGTTTCAAGAAAAAATTAAAGTTGAGAAGAAGTAGAGGAGAGAATAAGCAAATGAGATACAAATAAGAAACAAAGATTAAGAAGCATAGAGGTATGCTTTAGTGGGTTTTTGCTTTATTTGTCTTAATTCACAATTGAATTAGTCATTCACTTCAACAACCATTATATTACGTGGTTATTTGCAAACATCTAAAAGTAAAAAATAAAACAAAGTTGGTTTTCGAGTCTTGACTGTGTCCTGACCAAGTTTCGAGTGTATCGGAGACATGACCTACACGTTGACTATATTGACCATATGTCTAACACCTGCCGACACGTTGATCAAGTGTCCGACGCGTGTCAGGGGCGTGTCGAGCGAGTGTCGTGTGTCGGACACGTGTCGGACACGGATACGGCAAGTTTTCGAAGAGTCTGTGCTTCCTTGCTTGGTCATTGTTTTAACTCTGCATCTATATTTTGGGTGTGAATGCTAGTGCTAGTGCAAAAATTTGAATCAGTGAGCAGCTTTAACCTGACACTAAGCCCACTCTCTAATAACCAGATATTCAAGGCTTCTGAAACATATGGGGTCTATCATAGCCTGACCAGTTGTTTGTACCTGAGCTTAGAAAGCCCAGATAACAAGGGCATTAATAAAGGGAGTCACCTGAAAACAGTCAGTGTGTGTTAAGATTATTTATAAGAATAATATTCTACAAACACACATGTATGCTCCATATTGATTCAATGAGAAAAAAACAATCAAGAATAAAGCGGAAGCGTACCTTGATTCATAATGTATGTTTTCTGTATATCTCTCTATGGAAGAGAATTTCAAAAGAAACAAAACATAAGCACAACTTTCTAGTTTCATTACAAATTTTACCTCACTAATATTTTATAGGAAGTTTCATTACAAATTTGATAATGAGACACCATTTTATAAGTTCAAAAGAGATCATATTTTATAATTGATCTCTTGAAAATCGCAGTCTGCCTTGAACATGTTACTTCTTTCTTTCCAAATGCAATAAAAGAATCAATTGTGAATTTTGTTTAAATTAGAAATCTAATTACATAAACTTTGGGTACACAAGAATTACATAAGACATCACTCATGTAGAACTCATCAATGATCAACAATGTCTCCTATTATTTCATCCAAAAATGAATATGCCATTTATGGAACCCGCTGACCAAAGGTCCTTTTCCTTTATCGAAAAGTGTGTAATGCTTCTATGAATTCGGATTCTCCAAAATCAGGCCAAAGCTGTTTTGTAAAGACTAGTTCAATGTATCAATTTTTTTTCGCAGCCCTTCAAGGAGTCGAGGAAAGGGGTGAGGGGTGGGTATTAAAACTCATTTCCCTTGAGATTCATGAAACTGCGCATCTTACGGGCATAGGTGCGCATCTTGAGGGGGATGAACGGTCACACCCACCCCTCGCCCGTTTCTTAATTCACCCATTTCCTCGCCATTTAGAATTTTCCTTTTTCTCGTCTTCCAGCTTTGTAATTATTAATGCCCAATCATGCAACTAATTACTTATTCTGTAGGGTTTCCAAAAAAGGAAGAAATTGCAGTAGGTAAAGGGGCTTTATGTACGTCAAGGTGTCACGGTCACAGTGAGGCATGATTCATGTGTTGAAGTAGTTGTCCCACTACTCACTAGAGCTTAATTTGGAAGTAGTCCAGGTTGGTGCTTAAATTGGGGACAGTATTGGTATCAATGCTATACGTAATAGGTCCACACATTCGGCACCATAAGTATCAGGTCCAATTGGGTGCTTAAATTGTGTGTTTTTGAATGAGATTTTCAAGGCTAGCTAGTTCCCGAAAAAGCAGAAAAATAGCCAAGCAGAGTGGCCGTTTTAAATCAAGCTGTGTGTCTATTATGCACTTGGCCCAAATAAAAATAAAATAAAAAACTTAAAACTAATAGTGGTTGTTAGTTTGTCGATATTGTATAATCTATTTCTAAAATTTGTCTATACCGCTAGGAAAACGATATATATATCTCGTGCCTATAAAACCATTTCAATTAAAGCAAACGTAAAACAAAGATGATGATGAATATGATAACCATGTCTTCTCCGTCTCTCCAATTCCTACAACCAATTTCCACCCAATGGCCATCGTTTCATCATAAAATGATGAAGCCAGTAGTAATTACTTCAATCTTCAAAAATGATCTGTCTTGTCTTCATATCATAAGTAATATTTCTTTTAAATTCTATAAAACTCCATCTCTCTTACATTATGCAATTCATAAGTCTTCAGATGTTCGGGTTGGAGTTGAATTAGACCTACAAGAAGAAGAAGAAGATCACACATTACGTAGTAGTGTGCTTGATACTGAAAGGAACTTGTTGTCAGCAGGACTTCGGATAGAGGCTATGCCAAAGCATGTTGGAGTTGTCCTGGATGGAAACATGAGGTGGGCAAAGGAAAACAATTTGCCACCATCTGCTGTTCATGAAAGACTATTGCCTAACCTAACAGACCTCTGTTGTCAATGTATCCACTTTGGAATTCCTGTTCTATCAGCGTTCATATTCAGCACCCAAAACTGGAGTCGTCCACAAGTCAGTCACTTGGCCATATTTATTCAAATTGTTTTATCTAAAGTTATTCTTTAGTCTGATTAATATATGTTTTTCCTTCTGGTTTTGTTTTGTTATTTTGCAGTCAGAGATCGAATACCTAATGAATAACTATGAAAAATACATCAAAGCACAGCAGGAGAATTTCAAGATGTAACTCTTTATTTTGACTAGTGATACGTAAGTTTCTTTTGTTTATTTTAATTTATCTTTTTTGAACAGAGAAGGTATTCAAATATCTTTCATCGGGGACTTGTCTAGGCTGCCATCATCTTTCCAACAAGTGATAAGTGAAGTGAAGGAGGCCACCATGAATAATTCAAAGCTACATCTGATATATGCATTAGGATACAGTGGGCAGTATGACATACTGCAAGCATGCCAAAGCATTGCCGACAAAGTAAAAGATGGTCTGATCCAGCCAAAAGAAGTGAATGAATCTCTTCTGGAACAACATCTCCAAACAAACTGTACCGAGTTTCCATACCCAGATCTACTTATCCGCCCTGGTGGTAAGCTTAGAGTGAGCAATTTCTTCTTGTGGCAGGTGGCCTACACTGAACTATACTTCACACAATCACTTTGGCCTGATTTTGGAGAAACAAATTTCATAGATGCATTAAGCTCTTATCAACAGAGGCAAAGAAACTTCGGTCAGCGAAAACCTCCCACAGCTCTCTAGTATCAACAGAGTGCATGGGGTGTGTATGTTGAGGAGGGGGTAGAAGGTTCCACCACCGCCTCACCTTAGCTGTGAGTTGTTGGTGATACTTAGTGAAGAAGCATAGCTAAGAGGAGGTGATGCTCCAACATTTTGGCCAGCTAATGGACGCCTAAAAGTGAGCTTTGAATGTTGTATTTGTCACCTCTTACACCTCCTCAAGGGCCCTATATAGGGGCTTAGTAAGTAGCACTGCCAGTCCTTGCCAAAGCACTCTGTGAGAGTTTCAATTTGTGATTACCGCTTTGTATCCGGAAATAATTTCGGAAAATTTGATATTGGATTGAATTTTCATTTGCTTATTTGTTGGGGTATTGTTCGGGTCTTGTATTTGGATTTCTTTTGGGAAACCAATTTGTACGGTGTGTTTGTAATCTGTCTGTAATATGAATCTGAAGCAATAAGAGTTGTTATTTGTTGTGGACGTAGGCGAGTTGGCCAAATCACATAAATTGTTTATCTTCGGTATTTACTTTGTTTGTTTGATAACTTCGTATTTCGGCATTTGTAACGCTTCCGTGCGTAACAAATTGGTATCAGAGCCGAGAGTTAGTTCTTTGGGTTCATTTGACGCTGCATGAATTGGTAGCTGGTGAAAAGTATGTTAGATCCATCAATCTCTGAATCAAAGATGGTTACCACTACAGTCAGTAAATTTGACATCGAGAAGTTCAATGAATAATAACTTTGGCATGTGGCAATGCAAAGTTTTGGATGTGTTGGCAAATAAGAATTTGGATGATGCTTTAGGAGATAAGCCAGAGAATATGAAAGAAGATGAATGTAACCAGCTGAATCGGCAAGCATGCGAGTCAATACGGTTATGTTTAGCGAATGAGCAAAAATACTTTATTATGAAGGAGACCTCCGCTAAGGTGTTATGTAAAAAGTTGGAAGACAAGTACATGACGAAGAGCATCCAGAATAAGCTCTTCCTCACGAAGCAACTTTTTCGGATGAACATAAGACCCGAGATTACGTTGTCAGAACAATTGGATGAGTTCAATAGGCTTATTGCCGACCTATTGAATATTGATGAAGATGTTCCTGAAAATTATAAGCATTTGTGCCTTTTAAATTCCCTTCCAGAAGATTATGAACATCTCGTTACGACTTTGGACCAGAAACTTGTATGGATTTTCTCCATTATCTAATGGCGGTTGTCGACCCTAGTTGAGTCTCTCCACCACATGCTTGAGGTGGCTCATGTGGAGCGAAATTTGATCTATGCAGGGTCTATCGCGACGGCCTTGGTGGCGGGGTTTGCCGTTGTTTTGCTTCTGCAATGGAATCGGTTTTGTCAAACTTGGCATTATTATTATTAGCTCGGGATTTGGTGCTAATAACCATATTTTGATAATTTGTTAGTTCAACAAAGTTTATATTTTTGTTTTAAGGAAAATATTTCATTCTCCCCACAGACGGCGTCAAATTGATGTGTCCAAATTCGTCCCTGTTGATTTTTGACCTGCAAAGACAAACAACGGTGAACCAGAGACCATCGTTGTAGCGGCCAAAGGCACTACGATGATAAAGCCAAGCACTGATCAAATGTTGATTTTGTGGCATTAAATGTCGATAGCTCTTCGAGAATAATAAAACTGCAGGAGGAGTGACTTTAAGGGATGATAGGGGTGTTTGCCCTGTTGCTTAGCAACTAATTTTTGGCGTTGGTTCCAACAATCGAGCTGAAGTTCTTGTTGTCTTAGAAGGTATGCTCTTATGTAATTGGCTAGGCTATAAAAAATGATTATTCAAAGTGATTCGAATTTAGTTCGTGGCTGGTTTCATGAGGTTTATAAAATTCCTTGGTTTCTAGAGAATGCTTGGAGGGAGATAAAAAAAAATTTGATGAAGGACTTGGGAGATTTTTTGTAAACATACTTATAGGAAATCTAATGCAGTGGCAGATGCATTGGCGGTCATGGCTCAAAAGGAAGGGATGAGGAGAGAGTGTTTAGGGCTATTAATCTTCCGACTAGAATTGATGGGTTGATACGATTGGATAGAACACATACAACCTATATTCGTCAAGGTTAATGACAAATAAAAACTGCGTTGTCAATGAGGTTTCAAGGCAGAATTTTTTATTGTTGTTTTGATGGAATCAGGCGAGGCGAGGGTATGCTTTGTGAATGCAGGTTTGTTGGCAGGCTGTGGGTGCTTCATAACTGAAACGAGGATTGCAATGATCTTGGCGTTGTTTTTGCAAGTTACAGATGGTATTGGTAATACTGTATTGTCTGTATTCAGTGGTTCTCCTATGTGCGTTTCTTGGATGAAAAACAGTTGGGTACTTTGGTTTCTAACGAAGAAGGTCGCTTGGTTAAGTTAGGTGGTAATCTTGATTTGAAATTGAGGGTTTATTAGGATTATTTTTGTAAACTTAGAGGAATCTTATTTTTCATTATATTAGGTTATTTATTTTTTGAGTTGGTAAAGTCGCATGCCTCTAATAAAGGCCTGACATCTCATAGTTGCCCCTCCCTCTCAGTTGTTTATTAATTTAAAATAAGGCACTAAACGAAGATGAAGATTGACTGATAAAAGTAGGGTTGCATGTGCTTACCTTTTTCTCATCGGTTTTGTTCACCTTGTATAGTGAGTGCTTCAATGCATTACTTATTTTACCATTGAGGGCGTGATGGAGGGAGGAAATCTCATTTAGAATCTTACCCGTCCTTTGCTAAGTCTTCCTTAGCACTTGGCTCCCTTTGGGATCCAGTACTTGATTGAACCAAGAGTTGCGCAAATGGACATTGGGCCTACTATAATCTAGACATATGTGTATGGGCCTTATTGTCTTTGGCCAAACTCCAAAATTTGCACCATGTTGGGCGCCTGATTTACGGGCTGAATAAGGATTAACTTGGACTGGCTTGGGCTTGTCTTAGATTAAGCTGGAGCCTTTTCGATTTGCTCTTTTTTTTTTATGTTGATCCATGCTACGTGTTCGGTTGTAATCAGATGACTATTTGATGTCTTGTCACCAATTATATTAATTATATATATATTTCTTAATCTCATTTAAGATCATTATATTAATTATTGATGCACCTCAACGCACCCAATTAATGTTCACGTGTTAACCAACACAATTAAAAGATAATTGGTTTCTTTTGAGTAAGTTTTGATCCAAACAATTAAACAACAACCCACAGAAATTGTGGTAGTTTGATTTGGTGACTCGTTCAAGGTTTAGAAGTCACATCACATCAAGATCTATGGACAAACACATGATGCATGAGTCTAGGGTCGTATTAATCGATCTATTTTGTCTTGCTTGCACCTTGTTGGAGATTTTGTTCAACTACAGTGTGCAAATTAGTCTCTCACGGGATAAGGGTGCAATTCAAGTGAAGCTAATAAACATGGGATATCTCACTAGGCCAGGGATAGGTGGCTGTTTAAGAAAAGCTGACATGTGATCAAATGTGCATATTTATCGATAACAGTCGGTTACGGAGATTTCCCTAAGATGGATCGACATACACATTGGCCTTTTAATTTATCTTTTCACATTTTCTATACTCGATCTAAAGAATTTTCAGTTTCCAAGATTATGCAGCTATTGCAAGAGCGTATGCAATCATGCACAGCCGATTAATATTAAAAATATTTTTGTACAATTATATATAAAAAAAAATAAAAAATCCAATATTGTTTCTTTGGTATGGGGGAGCGGAGGAATTGAGATGTTATCTTTAACCTCTATTCTCCCTTCTGTATAATCTGAGAGTCCCATAATGCATAACAAAATAAAACGCCTTTTGTCCGATCTTCCTCCATTGCTTAGAAGATTCCTTGTTCAGTCCCTAAAAGGCCATTAGTTCCTATACATGACCACAGGGGATTATATCATTAGTTCCTTTTTACTATTTTTTTTATTTTTATTTTTTATAATTAGTTCCTAGGAACTCTTAATGATTATTTGGTATATAGCAGACTTGGTGGCGTGTTTCTCGTGAGAACTAATTGCTAATAAAAAATTGTTTGCATGTTGCTATCTTCAGGTGGGTTTTCACTGTCAAAATTATTTGTACGTAAAGTGAAGAAAATCTGTCACTCTATTAAAAATCATGTCTTCTTGCACTTATTTAAAGCTTAATAAAATCCAAATCAAGTGAAGAAAGCATCAAGCTACGATAATGATGATGATGAAACCAGTACCACGCAGCTACTTGTCCTCTCCTCGCAAGTTCTTCAACCCGCCATTTGCACTTCCTTTAAACTCAAAAACCCATGGACCTTGTTTTGGTTTGGATAGTAAACTCAATTCCATTTTCCTTCTAAATAAACCAAGCTCTTCCTTTGGTTTTCCCATTTGTAAGTCTTCTGGGCTTGATCAGGAACTAGAACAACAAGAAGAGAGACGTGTAATGATTGAAAAAAACCTACTAGCAAATGGTTTTCAAAGAGAGTATATGCCGAGGCACATTACATTCATCTTGGACGGGAATAGAAGATGGGCAAAGAAACACAATTTGCCACTATCATCTGCTCATGATAATTTAGCTAATGTTAAAGGCTTCTGTCATCTATGCATTCAGTTGGGCATTCCGGTTCTATCAGATTACCTGTTCAGCACCCTAAATTGGACTCGAACACAAGTCAGTTTTGATTCAATTACATTTAAATTATTTAATTCATCAAGTTTAATTATTATTTGTTGAACTGTTATTTCCACATGCAGATTGAGATTGATTACATGATGTATACTTTTGAAAAATCCGCAAAGGAACAGTTGGAGAGTTACATCAAGTAAGAACTTCCCCTGGATATTAGCTTATCCATTAATTTTCAAAAAATGTATAACTTTTTTTTTTCTTTGTCTTTCTTTTTCAAATAGAGATGGCATTAAAGTATCTTTCCTTGGGGACTACTCAAGGCTGCCAATATCTTTCACAAAAGTGATAGCCGAGGTAGAGGAAGCCACAAAGAATAATACTAACCTTCATTTGATATATGGAGTGGGTTATGGAGGACGGTTCGACATGACGCAAGCGTGCAAAACAATTGCTCACAAAGTTAGGGATGGTGTGATTGATCCAGAACAAGTTAACGAATCTCTTGTTGAACAACATCTCCAAACAAACTGTATTGAGTTTCCCCACACAGATCTATTTATCCGGTCGGGTGGTATACAGAGATTAAGCGACTACTACTTATGGAATTTTTCCTACAGTGAACTATACTTTTCAGAATTGCTAGGGCCTGATTTTGGAGAGAAGGAATTCATAGAAGCTATAAGAACTTTTCATCATAAGCGAAGAAAATTTGGCGAGCAAGTACAATGAAAGCAAATTATTGTATCAGATATTGCACATGCATGTCTCATTGTGGGAGATAAACGTATTGTGAAACATGTACCCGGTTTGTTGTGTGTTTTAATATTTCTTAAACTTCGTTAATAAATTATATATCACTTTTTAACCTGGTGGTGGTTAGAAGGGCAAGCTAAACAACTATATATGGAAATAGGGATGAGATTGTTCTTGGAGTTTAAACTCAAATGGCCATTTTCTATGAGGTGAAGATGCCAAAACATAATTTGAAGTGACGCAAGTGTTATGTTCAATTTATGTTACAAATTTAAACTATGACTCTGGATAGTTTAGTATTGTAGGTGTTTGGGTTTAGTTATAGTTTGTTAAGGGTTCATATTTTATGACATTACTTGTGAGTATTGAAGTGGGAGTTGTAAGTGGTAGTTATTTTGGAGTTACTTGGTAAAAGCTCTGTTTAGAGAGCGAAAATGAGAAGGAATAGTGTGAGAATTATTTTACAACACATACCAGAGGTTTGTGTTTAGTCGAATTAACGCACTGGAGGTTTGTTGTTATTCCTTCGATGGAACCAATTGATCACTTAATTTATAAGTATTCAAGATTTGATACAAGCAGCAGGCTATGCTAGACTCGTGCCCATATAGAAAAATCATCCCGAGCTCGTTTTTGCAAGAAATTTATTTTTGACAATGCAAAAGGAAGATATTAGAAAAGATTGTAATATCGAAGTTTGACAATCTGACACTGGGTAGTCTGAAGTTGCGAAATTTTTTTTTGCAAGTAGGTAACATAGTACATCACTAACAGTGACTATATTGCATCGACAAGCTCACCAAATGCCGGACCAATTGTAGCCTTGCGGTACACACTGTGTAACTAATACATAGTATATAAACAAGCTAAAATAACTTTATATTTTAGATAACGGACTAAAGTAATTTTTAGCTCAAAAGACCTTATGTAATTAATTTATATAATGTACGATTTACTTATTCAATAAATATGAAAATACATAAATTTCCAACAACATATAGCACAAAAAGGATTCTCTTGTGTAAGCCAATATGGATTTGGTTTCTTATTCTACTGGTTCCAATAATTGGAGTTATTCGCGCGTTGTAATATCCGTAGTTTTTTTTTGATTGTTTGATTTGCTTTTCGTTGTTTGATTTTTCTGGCGCGATTTTGCGTGATTTTCCAATTTCTCCTTCCAAATCTCATTCTCTCCTCCTAATTTTTCTTTTTCTTTCTCCCCTCTCCTTCTTGCTGGAGTTTTTCACTTTAAAAACCAAAAAATATGGGTGTGTGACTTGTTTGGAGTTGTCATTGCAAGTGCTAGAAATGTGGCTCTAATCAGCCTCTCAGGTGGTGGTTGGGGCATCATTTAGAACCTGTAAATCCCACATGCAAGGGTGGTTTCTGGGTTGGCTGAAATTTCTAAGAAAAATCAGTGTGTATGTCTGTTAGAAATGTTCTCTAGCTTGAATCCGACCTTTGATGACGTGGGTGAGCTGCGATTCGTGATTCATGTTGTTCTTGGACCTATTTCTGGCCTGTTGTGTTGTTCGAAGGCAATCAGACCAGAGTAGGATGGTTTTCGGTGAGTTTTCGCCAAACTTTTTGGCTTCGTCGGAGTGTTCACCGGTAAGTATTTTTTCAGTCATGCGCCGGTTGTTACTTCTTCCTTTTTCCAATTTTTTGCTAGTTTGCTCACTTTTGAGTCTGCCTTTGCATTTAAAAAAAGTTTCCTTAGTCCAGCATTCCCTATTTCGCGAGTTGGGGGCTTCAGTCGGTAGGAATTGGGTTCCGAAAAACCCATTCTACTCAGGTGAGTGTAACTATAATATATACCTTGAGAAATATTTATTTTAAATCTTGAATTTAATTTTTATATTATGCCGACTATTGTGTACGATTGAATACAAGTTTGGGATTTGGGGTTTTTGGAGATTTCGATTGTTGTGTTGGTTCTTTTGTGAATGAATTTATGTATTAAGTTTTCTGAAAATAAGATATACATGAATGAAATAGAATAGTGGCTGAATTTGAGTGTGGTTAGGCTTTGGTATAATCACATTGGGCTTATATGTTGTGTTTACGAGTTTGCTTAGTATGACACGGTCAGATTATTGTTTTGATTTAATGATCTGATTTTTAATTGCAAAATTAAATAGAATCAGTATGTCATTAGTTCGTGTGTTTTACCGTAAATTGTCGAGTCCTGAGCATGTACGATAGTTCGACTCAGGAGACTTTATTTTGGTGAATTGGGTCATGTTGGGATCCTAGCGTAGTCGTGGATTTATAAAAATTGTCTAGCTGATTATTGTTACATGTCAGTTACATTAAATTTTGTATAGACTCGTAGTATGTATATGCTGATATTAGTGTAAGTGTCTTTACCCTGCTGTAATGTCTATTGTGTCGATGCTTAGGAGTTTGCTCGCATCGTGAGTTTGGTGGTGCTTGAGGTGACTTGCACCTACAGACATTAAGGACACTATTGCATGTGGCAAGTTTGCTGAGGTACAGTGAACTCCCGCACGCACTTGCCACTAAAGAGTGCAGTAGGACGGGTCTCGGAGGACGTGCTTCAAAAAGATTACTCACTTTCCCTCCCAGTGCGCTTGAATTTGATTTGTGTAAGGTTAATTGTGTTAGGCCAGTCGTTCAGGATGTTTGAGTTTGTATCCGGGCATATGGCACCCCATTAGGATATAAACAAGTCCGAAGTGGTACTGGTGCACGTTTTGGGATGTGTCTAGGTGAGACACGTTCGTAGGGTATGCGGATACCTACTATATGAGACACTTACTTATAATTATTTATGGTTTCGACTTTCGACTTGACTGCCATACCTAGGAGGCCATGCAGGATTACGATATTGTCTTTGTTTTCATCACTTGATATTTACCATGCATGTTTGAATCACTTGTAATGACCGGTATATCTCGTAATATTATTGTCGAATATGAAATGGTTGTGTTGGTGCTTGAACTTAAAAATATTATCCTTAGAGATACGGTGTGATTCAGAATTTAGAACCTGTATAGGGACACCTCTTCCATTTTATGGATCTTGTATCTAGGATTACTCACTTATTCATTATTGTGTGGTATGGATTTCTCATGTATATTATTTTGTTATTTGTATTTAGTTCACTCGCACCAGCTAGCTTTGTGCTTTGCTGACCATGCAAGGGGTGTGCTTCTATTAGAGTGCAGGCAGTGTTGGCGTTCCTGCTGATCGTGGCGCTTAGGCCCAGCTTTCAGCTGTAGGCTTGTTTTGTCCTGTTTAGTCGTGTCCACTATGTACGGGTATGTTTTGCTTTCTATGTATTACCTTACTAAATACCAGATGTTTGTATATATTGGTTTTGTCACTATGACACTGGCAGAGCGAATCAAATACTTTTATTCTGTTCAAATTTTATCGTAGTTTTTATTTCCGTTTGATTCTCGTTTTAAGAATATGTTATATTATGATGTTGTGTCCGGTTACGATCCGCCTGTATTACAGATTAGATTCACGTACTGGCACGCTGCGGTTCCTATGGCAGGTCAGTGTGTGACAAAGCTTGGTATCAGAGCCATTGTTTACCAGTTCACATAGAACATCATCGTATGACACTTTTTTGAGTGAACTGGGTAAAGGAGATAGGAGTTTTGTTGTGTTGTTTGATGTATTGTATGTGTGTTTTCTTTTGCGCAGAGGGAGTGTGATGATGGTGCGTGGTAAGAAAACCCAAGGTGAGGGATCAAGCACTGCTGGAGGGGATGTTTCTCAAGCTTTCATGGAAATGATGACATAGTGGGCACAAAATATGAGATAGGGAAATCAGTCAGAGGATCCATTTACTCGTCGCAACAAGAATTTTGTCAACTTGGGTGGTGAAAGATTTGATGGTACTGGAGATTCTCTAGCTGCGGATCGGTGGATTTGTAAGGTAAAGCTCATATTTGAGAGGATGGTGCTGACACCTATGAAACGTACCAAGTTAGTAGCACACCAGTTTGACGGAGAGGCTATGTATTGGTGGGATTCAGTGAGGCAAAATCGAGATGTGTCAGAAATGTTGTGGGATACATTTTGCGAGGTGTTTGAGCAACATTTTATTCCTGATTCTGCCAGAGCTGAGATAGTGGACAAGTTTTTATAGTTACAGCGGGGATTTAGACTTGTTTCAGAATACTTAGCTGAGTTTACACAATTGAACCGTTATGCCACTTGTTTCATAGATACTACAAAGAAGAAGAACATGAAAGTTTTGAGTGATCTAAACCCGTTCCTAAAGAAACAGTTGATGGTGATGATCGATCGTCCTTTTGAACGATTAGTGGATGTCACTTTGAGTCAGGAGCGAGTTGACGCTGAGTATAAGCAAGAAACTTTGGTTCGACAAACTAGAGGTTTAAAGCACAGTCAGAGGTTTGCCAGAGGAAGCCAGACTGTTGATTAGGCACAGCAGCCAGAGTGCACCGCTGTTCAGCATAGAGACCCTGGTAGAGGGGGATCAGTTAGGACTAGCAGAGACTGCAGAGGTTACAAACATTCTTGAGGAGATCATCGACAGCTACAGCAGAGACAACCTATGAGGGGTGGTCAGATAGGAAATAGGAACGGTTGTTTCACTTGTGGTCAGGATGGACACTTAGCCAGTGATTGTCCCAAATGTCAGACAAATCGACGGGAGCAGACAGTTTGTTATACTTGTGGGCAATTGGGGCACTTTTCTAGAGCTTGTCCTTAGAGTAGGGATATACCAGCAGAGCAGAGGGAGCCTTAGAGACAATTAGTACATGTGTCTGGAGTTGCTCAGAGAGTCATTTTCCCAGCACCGCCTGTTCGCCTCGCAGCTATTCCCGGTCAGGGAAATGTTGAAGGTTTGTTACTATTTTTGTTATAGTTGTGTGTGCTAGATGTAGTAGGATATGTGTTACCTGCATTATGCATAGGAAAAATTGCATATTAGTGTGTTGTTATGTGACTCATAATATATGTTGTGTGCCAGATTTTGCACATTCATCGTTTTCCCAGTTGACAGCTTTTTTCGATACAGGAGCATCTAGGTCTTTTATTTATAGGCAGTTAGATGTTAGAGATTGTCTAGAGATATGCCTTTATAGGAACCCTTGCTTGTTGTGCCCCCTTTGGTCAATTTGGTTTGGTTGTGGGAGTATTGTCCCCGTTTCGAATTTTCCTTGTTGGGGTACAACTTCGTGTTTTACTTTATTGTCTTGGGTATTGAGAGCTATCATTTGATTCTAGGGATGGATTGGTTGTCCAGTCATCCGGTGATCATTGATTGCTTGCGTAGGTCGGTGACGTTAGTGTCACCTGATGCTTCGCCTTGTGTGTTGGCTTGTGAACTCGATTATGTTTCTGTGATGTCGAGTTTTCTTGGCTCTCTTGAGATTTCTAGTCCCGACACCAGTTCTGTCGAGGTTGTGTGTGAGTTCCCTGATGTCTTTCAAGAGATTCCTGGTATCCCTCCTCGCCGTGAGGTAGAGTTTCAGATTGACCTGGTTCCTGGTACTGCACCTATATCTAAGTCAGCGTACAGGCTTGCACCTAAGCAATTGGAAGAGATGAAAGTATAGCTTGATGATTTGCTTCATAAGGGTTTATTCGGCCGAACAATTCACTTTGGGGGACTCCAGAAATATTTGTGTCCTAGAAGGATGGATCATTGAGGATGTGCATAGATTATTGGGATTTGAATAAAGTGACCGTCAAGAATAAGTATATGTTGCCTTGAATGGATGATCTATTGGATTAGTTGAAGGGAGTTGAAGTGTTTTCACAGTTGGATTTGTAGTTTGGGTATCACCAGATAAGAGTTGAGGAACAATCTGTTCCAATTACAACTTTTCGAACTCGTTAAGGCTTGTATGAGTTTCCAGTCATGCCATTTTGATTGACGAATGCACCGACTTTCTTCATGGATTTGATGAATAGATTGTTCAGTCCGTACTTGGACAAGTTTGTGGTAGTCTTCATTGACGATATCTTAGTGTACTCGAGGAGTTTAGAGGGGCATAGAGAGCACCTTCGCATTGTTTTGTAGACACTCAGAGAAAATCAGTTGTATACAAAGTTCAGTAAGTGTCATTTCTGGGAGCCTGAAGTTCGATTTCTCAGACATGTCATTTCCAGTGGAGGTATTGCAGTGGATCCCAAGAAAGGCGAAGCAGTGAAGTCGTGGAGACGATCGAGTAGTGTGACGAAGATTCATAGTTTTATAGGTTTGGCTGGTTATTACCGACAGTTCATCGAGAACTTTTCACTGATTGCGATACCACTCACTCAGTTAACAAGGAAGAATGTTCATTTGTGTGGTCAAAGAAGTGCGAAGAAGCTTTTGAAACTTTGAAGGTTGATTTCAGCAACAATGTTGACTATTTTACACCGGGTAGCTGATTGGTGGTATTTATCGATGCTTGCGGTACAAGATTGGGTGAAGTGCTGATGCAGGACAAGAGGGTTGTATCCTATGCGTCTCGACGGTTGAAAGAGTTGGCAGCCATAGTCTTTGCTTTGAAGATCTGGAGACGTTATCTGTATGGTGAGAGGTTCGAGTTGTTCACAGATCACAAGAGTTTGAAGTACCTATTTATTCAGAGGGAGTTGAATATGAGGCAACAACGATGGGTTGATTTTCTTAGCAGCTATGACTTCGAGATACAGTATCAGCCTGGTAGAGCCAATGTGGTTGCTAATACCCTGAATAGACGACATGCAGTGATGGCAACCATGATGATTAAGGAGTACCAAACATTTGAGACATTAGCTTAATTTGCAGTTCAACCTACCTCTAGTACAGGTGGGAGCATGATAGTGGGTTTAGCAGTTTATCCACAATTGATCAGTAGAGTGGTAGAGACACAAACATCTGATTCAGTGATTTCGAGGCAGATAGTAGATTTGGTAGTAGACACACTAGATATGTGCCCTACCGATTGGTCACTTGGTTTAGATGGAAGGCTGCGGTTTCGTGGGTGGCTTTTTGTTCCTTCTGATGAGGAGCTGCAGAAAAATATCATTCACGAAGCTCATAGATCTCGTTTCACCATTCACCGCGGTGGAATGAAGATGTATCGAGATTTTAGACGTTTTTTCTGGGGTGTGGCATGAAGAAAAACATTGGAGAGTTTGTGACACGGTGTGTGACTTGTCAGCAGGTGAAAACAGAGCATCAAAGACCATTTGAGTTATTGCATCCATTGGAGATCTCGACGAGGAAGTGGGAGTGTATCACTATGGATTTCGTCAATGGACTTTCACGGTCGAGGAAAGGTCATGAGTTGATATGGGTTATTGTTGATCGGTTGACGAAGTGTGCACATTTCATTCCTGTTAGTACGTATGATTTAGACGACAGATAGTTTAGCGGTGTTGTTCATTCGGGAGATAATCCGCCTTTATGGGTCGTCTGTTTCGATTGTATCCGACCAAGATCCAATTTTCAGCCAACTTCTAGCAGATCTTTCAGTAAGCTATGTGTACTAGATTGGACATGAGTACAACATATCATTCACAGACAGATGGCCAATCTGAGATAATGAATCAGGTAGCATCTTCTCCCTTCGTTTCCTCTTCTTCCCCGACGCGATTTCGCGTGATTTTCCAATTTCTCCCCCCAAATCTTATCATCCCCTCTTCATTTTTCTTCCTCTTTCTCCCCTCTCCATTTTCTTCCTATTTCTTCCCTCTCCTTATTGCTGGAGTTTTTCACTTTAAAAACCAAAAAACTTGGGTGTGTGGCTTGTTCGGAGTTGTCATTGTTGGTGCTAGCAATGTGGCTCTAATCAACATCCCAGGTGGTTGTTGGGGCATCGTTGGAACCTGTAAACCCCGCATGCAAGGGTGGTTTCAGGGTTGGCTGAAATTTCTAAGAAAAATCAGTGTGCATGTCAATTAGGAAGGTTCTCCGGTGTGAATCCGAGCTTTGATCGCATGGGTGAGCTACGATTCATGATTTGAGTTGTTCTTGGACCTATTTTCGGCTTGTTGTGCTGTTCGAAGGTGATCAGACATGAGTATGGTGGTTTTCGGTGAGTTTTTGCCTAATTTTGGGCTTCATCGGAGTGTTCGCCGGATTTAATTTTCCAGTAAGTATTTTTTTTCAGTCACGCACCGGTTGTTACTTCTTTCCTTTTCCAGTTTCGGCTAGTTTGCTTACTTTTGAGTCCGCCTTTGCAGTTTTAAAAAGTTTCCTTAGTCATGTCGATGATATTTACCTTGAGAAATATTTATTTTAAATCTTGAATTTAACTTTTACATCATGTCGATGATTGTATATGATTGAATACAAGTTCGGGATTTGTGGTTTTTGGAGATTTCGATTGTTTTGTTGGTTCTTTTGTGAATGAATTTATGTATTGAGTTTTTTGAAAGCATGATATACATTAATGAAATAGAATAGTGGTTAAATTTGAGTGTGGTTAGGCTTTGGTATAATGGCATTGGGCTGTTGTGTTTACAAGTTTGCTTAGTATGACACGGTCAGATTATTGTTCCGGTTTAATGACCTGATTTTTAATTGTAAACTTGTTTGACTCAGTATATCATGTCATCAGTTTGTGTGTTTTAGCGTAGATTGCCAAGTTTTGAGCATGTATGATAGTTTGACAAGAGAGACTTTATTGTGGTGAATTTGGTCATGTTGGGACCTTAGCGTAAGCTTGGATTTATGAAAATTGTTTAGCTGATAATTGTTACACGTCAGTTCCATTAGATTTTGTATAGACTCGTAATACGTGCATGCTGATATTAGTGTAAGTGTTTTTACACCGCTGTAATGCCTGTTGTGTCGATGCTTAGGAGTTTGCTGACATCGGGAGTTTGGTGGTGCTTGAAATGACTTGCACCTACAGACGTTGAGGACGCTATTGCATGTGGAAAGTTTGATGAGGTGCAGTGAGCTCCCGCACGCACTTGCCACTAGAGAGTGCAGTAGGATGGGTCTCGGAGGACATGCTTCGGAGATTACTCGCTTTCCCTCCTAATGCGCTTGAATTTGATTTGTGTTAGGTTGGCCGTGTTAGGCTAGTCGTTTGGGACATTTGAGTTTGTATCCGGGCATATGACACCCCATTAGGATACAAACAAACCTAAAGTGGTATTGGTGCACATTGTGGGATGTGTTCGGGCGAGACACATTCATAGGGTATGCGGATATTTATGATATGGGACACTTACGTAGAAATTTTTATGGTTTCGGCTTTCGACTTGATTGCCATACCTAGGAGGTTATGCAGGATTATGATATTGTTTTTGCCTTCATCACTTGATATTTACCATGTTTGAATCACTTGTAATGACCAACATATCTCATAAACTTGTAGTTATTGTCGAATATGAAATGCTTGTGTTGCTGCTTGAACTTAAAAATATTATCCATAGAGACAAGGTGTGATTCAGACTTTAGAACCTATATGAGACACCTCTTCCATTTTATGGATTTTTTATTTAGGATTACTCACTTATTCATTATTGTCTGGCATGGATTTCTCCTGTATATTATTTTGTTATTTGTATTTAGTTCACTCGCATCAGCTAGCTTTGTGCTTTGCTGATCCCGCAAGGGGTGTGCTTCTATTGGAGTACAGGCAGTGTTGGCGTTCTTGCTTATCATGGCACTTAGGCTCAGTTTCCAGCTGTGGACTTGTTTTGTGCTGTTTAGTCGTGTCCACCCTGTACGGGTATGTTTTGCTTCCTTTGTATCACCTTGTTAAATACTAGATGTTTGTATATATTGGTTTTGTCGCTATGACCTTGGCGAGGTGAATCAAATACTTTTATTTTGTTCAAATTTTTTCGTAGTTGTTATTTCTGTTTGTTTCTCGTTTCAAGAATATGTTATATTATGATGGTGTGTCCAGTTACGATCTGCTTGTATTATAGATTTAGTTGACTTACCGGCACGCTGCGGTTCCCAACTTTAGTTCAGGCTTTCTTGCAAGCTTCTTTCATGCATGTTGGGAAATGGTTGGTAGGGACATTTGAAAAATAACTATTTAGTTGTTTGAAAGTGAGGCGCTTCCATCGGCCTTTTTGGCGAATTTGATAGCTCCGATTCCTAAGGTGGACTCACCAAAAACATGGGGTTTTTGTGTGGGGAGGATCTATTGTGGAGAATTTTTGCCTTGCCTAGAAATTGGTAAGAAAAATGAACAAAAAGATCACAGGTGGTAATGTGGTTTTAAAGATTGATATGGAAAATGCATTTGATCGCCTGGAATGGCCCTTTCTTTTGGCGGTTCTCAGATGGTTTGGTTTCACTAACAAGGTGTGCCACATTATTGCCAATTGCATTTCTAATTGTGGTTTCTTAGTGCTGTTGCAAGGAGTTTATAATGAGGCAAGGAGACCCGTTTTTCCCTTTTTTTTATTTATTATTGCTTCAGAGGTGTTAAATAGAGGGTTGAATGAGGCATTTAATCGAGGGGAGATTTGTTTTTATTATACGCCCAAGGACTGCACACCGATTACGCACCTTCTTTATGCAGATGACATTCTAATATTACTTAATGGCAAGAAATCTTTTGTTTCAGATTGTATTAAATTTTTGGAGAGATATAGAAAAGCCTCAGGGCAGAAGATTAATGCAGAAAAAAAAAACTCATTCATGGTGGAGGAAAAAGGCCTCAGTAGAAAGAGTGGTTACTTTAAAGACTCTTATAGGTTTTCAATATAGAGGGTCGCCTATGAAATATTTGGGGGTTCCAATTTATTAGGGAAGGTGCAAAATTATTTTATTTGATGAGATAGTCAGCAAGATTAAAAAAAGAATACAAGGGTGGAAGGCTAAGCTGTTATTGTCGAGAGGGAGATCAATTTTGGTCAAACATGTGCTCAGCTCCATTCCAGTTTATAAGGCCATCGGTTAATGAGGTAAAGAATAAGAAATTTGAAGTGGTTAGCCTTTTCTTAGCGACTTCGCGAACGCGTTATATGATGATAGAATTCCGGTCGGGGATTCGAGCAACAATTCTTGTGTGTGGACACCGGATGTGGATGGGATATTCAGTACATGATCTAACTATAACTTGCTTCGTGTGAAGGGAA
This sequence comes from Berberis vulgaris, assembly GCA_963556465.1. Taxonomy (NCBI): domain Eukaryota; kingdom Viridiplantae; phylum Streptophyta; class Magnoliopsida; order Ranunculales; family Berberidaceae; genus Berberis; species Berberis vulgaris. The sequence goes on along the minus strand of OY747132.1, from coordinate 80,862,112 downwards.
AGGAATGAAAGCTTTATAAGAAAATTTGGCAATATTTTTGCAGTCCAGGATTTCGGTTTTTGTATGGAAGCTGTTGCGGAGAGGTGTTCTTGTTGATGGGGAGTTGCATAGGTGCGGAATTAGTCTTGCCTCGAAATGTTTTTGTTGTGACACACCGAAGGTTGAAACTTTGAAGCATCTTTTTTTAGAAGGTAGAATGGCCTTAGAAGTATGGAGACACTTTGATTCTATCTTTGAAATCCATGTGAGAATGCCTGCGGAGATTGCAACCACGTTGACGGTTTGGTTTAGGCGTGCTAACATGAAAACACAAGTGGGCGTGCTATACTATTTGACCCCTATGTTTATTATTTGGGAATTATGGAAGCAATACTGCAAACGCGTTTATGAAAATGGCAAATCCAATGCTTTGGCTGTGATCCTTCTTGTTAGGAGGGGATTGAGGATAACAAACTCATTCCTATGTCCTAAACGTATTAGTGTTAATAAAGAGCCGCTAAGGGCTTTGGGGTTGCCTGTTGCACCGGTGAATAATAATAGGGGAAACAGGATAATTTATTGGCTCTTTCCTCCGGAAGATTTTGTGGCCCTAAATGTTGATGGCTCTTCGGGAGAGAATAAAGCTACGTGATGTATAATTGTAAGAGATGATACAGGTGCTTGCATGGCTACTAAACAAATAGTTTTGGTGAAGGATCCAATAATAAAGCAGAGGTGTTGGCGGTCAATGAAGGTGTTTCATTATACATGAGATTGGGATTAAAAAAGGTGATTACAAACTGATTGGGATCTTGTGCGTAGATGGTTTTATGAGGTGTATAAAATCCCTTGGTTTTTTGAGAATTTCTGGAGGGAGATTAGAATTTTGATGAAGGATATGGTGGTGGGTTGTAAACATATTTTTAGGGAAGCTAATGCAGTGGCGGACGCCTTATGTCACGGGCTTTCTTTTCACAAGTACTTCCCGTGCGGCACTAGCAAACTTTGCCCCAAGTTATCAAAGAAAGCTAGTCAGCCTTGCCCACAAAAGACTTACTTAGACTTTGGAAAACTAAGCAAGCTAAGAACACACAAGAGAGCTAAAGAGAATTAGAACTTGTAGTGCTTGAATTCTCTGAGGTGATTACAACAAATGAGGCCTTAGCCTATTTATACAACTCCACCTCCTCAATGGACGGCGGTGATCAATTTGATCCTACGGTCTATAATGAGTTTCTACACACTTCCTTAGAAATATCTAAGAACTAGAATCCTATGGAATTCTATGGGAGGATCTAGAGAACTCTCTCTAGAACAATGTGGAATACTCTACATTATGTACACTTGCCAACCTCACTTGGCTAAGCAAGAAGATAGTTGTGACATTCTCCCCCACCTAATCAGGCGACGCCCTCGTTGCCTTCAAATCCTCGCACACTTTGATTTGCTCCTTGAATTGCCACAAATGTTGGATAGGCTCCCAGCTAGCTTCACTTTCTGGCAATCCTTTCCACTTGACGAGTAGTTCATGTGTGGGAGGCTGGTTGGAATGACGCACCACACAATCTGACAAGATAGACTCTGGTTCCTTGTCATGTTGGATTCTCATGCCCAGTGGTGCTCTTTGTGAAACTCCTCTATTTGGATCATCCTGATCTTCCTTGTACGGTTTTAGTAGGCTTACATGGAAGACTGGATGAAACTTGATCCTCGGCGGCAACTCGACCTTGTAAGCTTGCTTTCCCACTTTTTTGACTATAGGGAAAGGACCCTCATATCTCCTGATAAGGCCACGATGTAGTCCAGAAAGTCTGGCATGAGCATGCATCTTGACAAGCACAAGGTCTCCTACCTGAAACTCTCGGGGCCGTCTCTTCTTGTCAGCCCACTTCTTCATCCTCTTGGATGCCTTTTCCAGGTAAGCTCGAGCCTCATCAGCTTGATCATTCCATCCTTTGGCAAACTTGTAGGCTGATGGACTCACTCCAGTGTAGCCAGAGGCAATAGAACTTGGGGTCGTAGGCTGTTGTCCCATGACAATCTCAAAGGGGCTACGACCCGTCGCTTCACTATTCTGCAAGTTGAAAGAGAATTGGGCGACATCTAGCAACTTAGCCCAATCTCGCTGGTTGGCACTCACATAGTGCCTAAGATATAACTCTAGCAAGGCATTCATCCTTTCTGTTTGACCATCCGTTTGAGGATGAAAGCTAGTAGAGAAACTGAGGTCGGTACCTAATAACTTGAACAACTCAATCCAGAATTTCCCCGTGAACCGAGTATCCCGATCACTGATGATAGATTTGGGCACACCCCAATACTTCACCACATGTTTGAGGAATAAATGTGCGGCTTGCTCGGCTGTGCACTCCTTGGGTGTGGGAATGAAGGTGGCATACTTTGAGAATCTGTCCACGACCACAAGTATCCAATTGCAACCCTCTGATGCAGGAAACCCAACTATGAAATCTAGGGAAACACTCTCCCAAGGTCTCTCTGGGATGGGGAGGGGTTCAAGTAAGCCTGCAGGTGATTGCTGCTCTACTTTGTCTTGTTGGCATACAAGACAAGTCTTCACATATGATTCGATATCATCCCTCATATGTGGCCAGTAATAGGAATCTTCAACAAGAGCAAGAGTCTGATGTATACCTGGATGTCCCGCCCACTTGCTATCATGGCATTCTTTCAAGACTTCCTTCCTTAGGTTGTCGTGAGGTGGAACATAGATTCGCCTTCCCTTAGAGTATATCAAGCCGTTCTCCACCCAAAACCTTCTTGTCTTCCCATCTTTGACAAGAGCTATGATGGTTTGAGCCATGGAATCATGTGCCAATCATTCCTTTATGCGTCCCTTTAAGTTGCTTTGAGGTTGACTTATGTCAGCATCCGCAACAAGATTAGCTTTGCCAGGCTTGTACTCCAAAGTGTAATCGAACTCTGCCAAGAAATCTTGCCACCTAGCTTGTTTTGGTGTGAGCTTCTTTTGTGTCTGGAAGTAGCTAGTGGCAACATTGTCGGTCTTGACCACAAATTTGCTCCCAAGCAAGTAATGTCGCCATGTTCGTAGGCAATGCACAACCGCCGTCATTTCCTTTTCTTGTACCGTGTACCGCCTCTCAGTCTCATTGAGCTTCCTGCTTTCAAAGGCAATAGGATGCCCTTCTTGCATCAATACCCCGCCAATAGCAAAGTCGAAAGCATCCGTGTGTACCTCAAAAGACATAGAATGGTTGGGAAGTACCAACACCGGTTCTTCCACAATTGCCTTCTTCAATCCTTCGAAAGCTTGTTGGCATTTTGAACTCCAATCCCAACTTCGTCCCTTCTTGAGCAAGTTTGTCAATGGAGTGGCTATGGAAGAGTAGCCTTTGATGAACCTTCGGTAATAGTTCACCAAGCCAAGGAAAGATCTTAACTCGGTGACTTTGGTCGGTGGCTCCCATTCTTGGATGGTTTGTACCTTGGACTTGTCCATACGAAGCTTGCCTTTGCCAATGATATGACCCAAGAATTTCACCTCCTCTTGGGCAAATGAGCACTTCTCCTTTTTGACATAGATCTCGTTCTCCTTCAAGGTTTGAAACACTTGCCTCAAGTGTTCCACATGTTCCTCCAATGTCTTACTATAGATCACAATGTCATCAAGGTACACAACTACGAACCGATCAAGGTAAGGAGCTAGTACCTTATTCATTAGAGTGCAAAATGTGGCCGGCGCATTAGTTAAACCAAATGGCATGACTAAGAACTCGTAAGATCCATACCTTGTAACACATGCCGTCTTTGGTTCATCTCCTTCGGCTATGCGGACTTGATAATATCCTGAGCGCAAGTCAAGCTTGGTAAAGTACCTTGCATCACCAAGTTGATCAAAGAGATCCGCAATAAGAGGAATCGGGTACTTGTTCTTGATAGTGACCTTGTTGAGTGCCCGATAGTCGATACAAAGCCGTAGGGATCCATCATGTTTCTTTTGAAATAAAACCGGCGCACCATACGGAGCTTTGGAGAGTCGGATATAACCAGCATCTAGTAATTCCTTCAATTGTCTTCTTAGCTCCTCGAGCTCAGGAGGTGCCATACGATAAGGAGCAAATGCGGGTGGTTTTGCTCCAACTTCCAATTCAATGGCATGATCCACCTCTCTCCTTGGTGGAAGCCTCTTAAGCAATTCGGCAGGCATAATGTCCTTGTACTCCTTGAGAACATCTTGGACGACCTTAGGTGCATTCGCCTCTCCATCCCTGGGACCTTCGTCTTCCTTGAGGGTAGCCAAGTAAGTAGGCTCATTCCTCTTTACCCCTTTAGAAAGTTGGAGAGCGGACACCATTCTCTCCTTGCTTATCTCCCGTACCACAGGCACAACACAAGGTTTTCCCTTTTCCATGATGCACATGGTGTTGGTATAAGGTACCAGAAATGCCTTCACCATGTCCAAGAAATCTATACCCAAATAGAATTTGTGATCATCAATTGGGGCAATAGTTATGTCGACTTTACCTTGCCATTGTCCAAGCCGAATATCGGTGCCACGAGCTACTCCTTCAATTGGGAGACTTTTAGCATTGACTCCTTTGATATAACCTTTCTCCTTCGTATATGATAGGCCAATTTCTTCAGCAAGGTCTTTGGCCATGTAGACTGTGTCGGCTCCGGTATCCACCATGGCTTTCAAAGTCTTGTCCCCGATCTCGGTCTCCACGTACATCCTTCCACGTGGTTGTTCTTCGACCTTAGCATGAATGGCACTTAGGAGATTCATTGAGGCGATCCTCCTTTGCTTCTTCCTCCATGACAAGCGCAGCAAGTTTCCCTCGGTTGGGACACTCAAATGCTCGATGGGGTCCACTACATAAGAAGCAAGACATCTTCTTGGGTGATCCATCTCTTTTCTCCTTCCCCTTTTCTTTGGAGTACTTGTGTTCCTTGGAGGACTTTTCCTTGTCCCCCCCACCTTTGCCATCATTACTCAACATTTTCCCTTGTCCCTTGGATGAGTCCTTTCTTTTGAACTCAATCAAGGATTCGGCTGCAGCCATAGCCGTTGCAAGGTCTTGCACACCTCGCCTCTTCAATTCTAATTTGGCCCAACCCGTTAGGCCATAAAGGAAGCTAAACAAAGCATCCTTTTCTCCCATGTCAGGAATCTCCAAGAGCAACTCCGAGAACTCCTTCACATACTCCCTTATGTGGCCTTCCTTATGTTGAAGGCGACGAAGCTTGGCCCTAGCTTCGTTTTCGGCATCCTCCGGGTAGAATTGTCTCTTGAGTTCCTTCGTGAATTCTTCCCAAGTGTCGATGGTGCACAATCCTTTCTTGACATCTTCGGACTTTCTGCGCCACCAAACTGTAGCAACATCATTTAAATATAAGGAGACACTACGTACCTTTGATGCTTCATCTATTATGCCAACCGCATCAAAGTAGCGCTCCATGTTCCACAAGAAGTTGTCTATCTCCCTTGCACTCCTTGCCCCACCATAGGCCTTAGGTTTGGGAGCTTCGACTCTGTGGGTGACTGTCCCTGGCGTAGTCCCACCATTGGCTACCGCAGCCATGCACACCCTGAGTTGAGTTTCAAGTTTCTCAACTCTTTCTTTATAAGCTTCCATCTCTTCATCTTTAGCAGCAACTTTGGCTTCTAGGGACTCGATCTTTTTGGACACCATGTCCATTACTGTGTTTAAGGCTCCTTGCATCTCTTCCCGGAGCTCATGGTCCTCCCCGTTGGACGCTTGCCCCTCGATGCGTTGGTCCATGTCTTCGACTTTCTCCCTCAAGTCGGACATGGTGGCACACAACTTTGCCAACCTTTCATCCATTGCAGCGATCAAGTCCTTTGACTTGTCCTTACGGACTTTCCCACCTTTGTCAGTGTTGCCAATTGCTGGGTTGTTGACCTCTGACGACATTCTCTTGTGTAGAATGATTTCACCAACCTTGCCAAACCTTGGCTCTGATACCAACTGTCACGGGCTTTCTTTTCACAAGTACTTTCCGTGCGGCACTAGCAAACTTTGCCCCAAGTTATCAAAGAAAGCTAGTCAGCCTTGCCCACAAAAGACTTACTTAGACTTTGGAAAACTAAGCAAGCTAAGAACACACAAGAGAGCTAAAGAGAATTAGAACTTGTATTGCTTGAATTCTCTGAGGTGATTACAACAAATGAGGCCTTAGCCTATTTATACAACTCCACCTCCTCAATGGACGGTGGTGATCAATTTGATCCTACGGTCTATAATGAGCTTCTACACACTTCCTTAGAAATATCTAAGAACTAGAATCCTATGGAATTCTATGGGAGGTTCTAGAGAACTCTCTCTAGAACAATGTGGAATACTCTACATTATGTACACTTGCCAACCTCACTTGGCTAGGCAAGAAGATAGTTGTGACACTTAGCAGATAGAGCTCAAAAGGAGAGAATGACTCATGAGTTTGGGAATTCTAATTTGCCTACCAGAATTTCTGGTTTGGTTAGATTGGATAAGTGCCAAACGCCTTACATCCAATAAGTTAAATGAGTATGTTTAGCTCGATTCCCCTGTTTCAGCCCTGCTTCGGTGTTGCAATGATGCTCGGCTTGGCGGGCTTGGTGTTGATTGCAGGGTGCAGAGTTGTGGTGGTTCGGTGCCTTTGTTCAGGTATTAGCTGGTGGACATCAGGTTGGTTAGCGCTGCTGCTCATGCTGAGTATCGTTGAGTTGAGTTTGGCTTTCATTCTGGAGCAGTGGAGCACGGTTTGGTGGTTGCCAATTGCTGTTTTGGGCCAGAACTTAGTTTTCTTGGCCAGCAGTATGGAAGGTGCTTATGGAGCAGGTTGGATTATCAGTGACGTGCAGGTTGGTTCTTTGCTGATAATGCATGAGCTGAGTTTGGCGTACCTTTTGGAGGAGGGGAGTTCTACACTTTGCAGCAGGTTGGAAGGTGTTTAGGGAGATGCAGAGAGGGATCTGCAAGGTTGGCAAGCAGGGACGTGAAGGTTAGTTTATGGCTGGTTAGTAATTGGACTCGAGTTTTAAGCAAGGTAGGAAGTTGGAGAAAAAGACGTGTGTGCTTGGCTTGCTATTGTCTAGGTAGCAAGTGGGATTGGCGAGTATGGCATGGCCAGTCGGGCTGCTCAGTTCACTTGCTTTGGCTAATTTTTAAGATTTAAATTTTTAGTTTTGATTTTGCATCGAATAAAGTCGTAACGTACCCCCGAATAGTTTGTAAATCAATTTTATTGGCATCCCATAATTGCCCCTCCCTTATGGAGGTTTAATTAAAAAAAATACCTTAGGAAATTGATGGGCTGGTCGAGGAGTAGAATTAGGAATTCATTAAATTATTGAACCTAATATACTTCAAAAAAAAAGAACAGAATGGATTTTAAGCATCGGCAAACATTTATAGAAAATAAAAATAGATGCATCAATAAAATTTACACCACTTAATCACCAAACTTAAATACAATACTTATTCATTAAACACATACACAATAATTGCTTTCTAGATGCTAAAGCGTGAAGTGGGTATGGCAAGTAGAGCTTTAGCCCTTGGCGTTGTTATTCCAAATTTCTCTTTGATGTCTAAGTCATTAGGAGAAATGCCATCAGGAAGCTTCCAGTTGAAACAATGAAGAACTTGTGCAATTGTCATTTTTACCATTATGATTCCCAAGTGCAATCCAGGACAACCTCTGCGACCTGATCCAAATGGGAGAAACCGAAAGTCGTTTCCATGGAATTCTGCATTGGTATCCATAAACCTTTCTGGGTAGAATTCATTTACATTGTAAGTAGACCACACCTTTGGATCCCGTCCGATTGTCATAGCATTTATAAGTATTCTGGATTGCTTTGGTATATGATAACCACTAATTGTAATGTCTTCCCTAGACTCGTGTGGTATGAGCAAGGGTGTGACAGGATGAAGTCGCAAAGATTCCTTCACAACCAAATCCAAGTATTCTAGCTTCACCAAATCGGACTCTTCCACCATCCGACCCATGCCTACTACACTTTCCAGTTCTGATTGTACCCGTTTCATGATTTTTGGATGCCTGAACAGCTCACACAGTGTCCAGTCAACTGTAATTGAAGATGTGTCATTCCCAGCTGCAATGATGTCCATGATGATTGTTTTCATAGAGGTTCTATCTAAGTGATATTCACTATTAGATTCTGTCAATGACAGCATTACATCAATGAAGTCTTTATTACCAGCTTCCGTTGTTCTATCAGCCACACGTTGTACATGCTGATCGATGATATTTTCCAGTAACCCATCTACAACTTTGATAGTAGACTTTACGTCACGACGTATACCCTGAATTAATTATGGAAATTTAATAAGTAAATTGTACAACATTTATCAATTGCTAGCTAGCTCAATACATATGTAACTGACAATTACTCACCTGAAGGTCAAGTGGACCAACTAAAGGAATATAATCAGCTAGATTGAAAGCTCCCAACAATCTAGCAAAGTCGTGTACCTTTGATCTGAATTCCGTTATATCATCATCATACTTAGGACCAAATACCATCTCGTAGGTCATGTCCTCAATGAGGGAACCCACACTTTCAGTGAGATCGACAAGAACATCATGTTTTTGAGCTGCATCCCTGATCTTCCAAACAAACTTTTCAGTGTGTTCTTTCCTCATGGATTTCATGGATTCAATCTTTGCCCCACTGAGTAGCTGTAATGCAAACAGCTTGCGCATGTTGCGCCAGTGTGTGCCATACTGCACAAAAATCACATCGTTTTCCCAATAATTCAGGCCACGAACAGCACACATTCCCGGTCTACTTGCAAACACTAGATCGTGAGTCTTAAGGAAGAACTCAGCTGCCTCAGCAGATGAAACCACTATGGTTGGGACTACACCGAGACGAATATGCATGATAGGTCCATATTTCTGGGCCAATTTATGAAGGTCATGGTGAGGGAGATCACTCAACAAGTGAAGGTGGCCAACAATTGGGAGACCCTTTGGCCCTGGGGGTAGCCTAGATCTACTGTGGTTCTTTTCCCCTCTCAGTAACGCATCAAAACACCATAAGCCTGCAAGGCAGACTGAAAAGATAACCACAGCAATCCAAGAAGACATTTTTTATTGGATTGCTAGGAGCTTGGAACACATGCTATAGACTATATACACTCACAAGTTGTATGTAGGTTGCAAAATTAATTTAGGATGAACATTGACTAATATTGGATTGGTATCCAGGGCTATCTCAATAGCCATTGTTAATTTACTCAAGCTAATTAAAAATGATTAAACAATTTATCTCCAGTAAATTAAGCGTATTTTTATGAGGGGTCGTGTGATCTGTAGACAAGCAACAGGCTTGCTCTGCTTGGATGGAAAATTTACTGAAGAATGTAATACATGTAAATTGCAATAATTGCTCATAAAATTGATGGTTAGGTAAAACTTCAAATCGAGATCTATAAACAATCTCAAGAACAAATTAAATTAATGTGGATCTACAAACAATCGAGATCCATATTAATAGACCAAGCATGATGCGAGGATCTGTGTTTCAGATGATGCTGATGCTATGCTGATATAGAACTAAGTAAATCATTGATTATAATATATAATATAGAAATAAGTAAATCATTGATTATATAAAAATATAGATGATGCTGATGCTATGCTGATGCTGATGTTGTTGCTGCAATGGAAAATTGTGATAGACGTTATCTCTGTCGATTAACATTGCTCATTATTCTTACACGTTAGTGGTTAAGCTATAATTAAAAATTATAATATGTTGCAAATGTGTATCCTTCAAAAATGTGTTGGAAAGCGTGATCAATTAAATATGATATTTATTGATTTGCTTCTATGTAACATATTAAGTATGATTGATTATATGATCAGAAGAGACAATATCATAGTGAGAAGCCCCAGAAATTTGCCACAGAGAACATTCAATCTCTAGACTCGGATTTTTTTTCCCCTTTAACAAATCCTCTATAACTATGAGGATTTGTGTCAATGGGTAAACATGATCGACATCATTCAGACTCTTAAGCTGATCACTCGTTGCAAACTATTGCATGGTAATATATATATATATATATATATATAGCAAACTATTGTAAAGTTTGTAACGTGACATGCACATAACAAATCATTAATATTAATGATATGAATATGATAGAGACAAGTTAGTTGATTTATTGTATATTGGTTTGCCTGCTTTTATTACTATATGAGAACTGATTTGAAAACAAAAGAGACAGACAAGAGTGCGTTACCTTTGCCCTGCAATTGAATCGTATAATATCATATCGCCCAACCTTAAGAAACACCAACATAAAATCATTACACCAATTGTAAGGAGAATATCCAAAATAAAATCAATACGCAATTCATGCAATGCAACCGTAAGAAGAAAAAAAATCCACGCAATCCATATCATATCACCATTTTTTTTAAACAAATATCAAATGTAGAAAATAAAAAACAGATAAGAAGACTATGATCTATCAAATAAATAAAACTTTGATAGGTTGATATTAGGCTAACCAAAATTAAAGGTAAAACAATAAAAAATAAATAAATATTGGTTGTTGGTATGTCTAGTGCATGGTAAGTAATATATAGCAATCAATCGTAAAGATTTGTCATGTGACATGCACATAACAAATCTTTAGTACGATCTATCAATAGAAAATTACCTTTTTAATATGATATAATCATGATATGATAGAGATTTACACGTTAGTTGATTTATTGATTGGTTTATATGTTGGTTTGCCTGCTTTTATTACTAGGTGAGAACTGATTTGAATACAAAAGAGACAGATAGGAGTACATTATCTTTACCATGCAATTGAATCATATCGTATCATATCGCTCAACCTTAAGAAACACCACCATAAAATCATTACGCCAATTGTAAGGAGAATATCCAAAATTAAATCATCATGCGATTCATCCATGTCATATCATCTTTTTTTTTTAAACAAATATCAAACGTAGAAAACAAATAACCGATAAGAAGACTATGAAGGTATCAATGTCTTCTCCTCTATCCATTGCTACTATTAGAGAATACGAAAGTTAAAGTTAGAATATAATATTTTAGAAAAGTAGTTCTATTAGAATAAAAAGTTTTAAGTTTCATGTTTCCACAATGTTAGGTCAGAGTTAGCTTATATAATCTTGTATTCAATCAAAGAATTATACAACAACAATTCAATACAATCCTACAAATATTTTCATTTTTTGGTATCAGAGCAAAATAAACCCTAGCCGTCATATCTCAATGATAGAGTCAAGTGCCAAATGCAACCCAGACTTTGACGGGTAAGATCCTCAGCGAGATCTCCCCCCTCCATCATATCTCAATGATAGAGTCAATAAAGAAGTGAAATATTAGTTATATAAGGTGAACAAATGGGTAAAAAAAGTACGCACTATCAATCTAATTTACAGTCTAAATCCATCATTACTCAGTCACCTGACTTTAGCATCGGAGTGTCTTCGACCACCACAACAGTGATCTTTACTTCACTGTTGTTCATCTTTGCGGGCTAGAAATCGATCTGGAAGGATTTGAACTAGGGGTGGGCATCCCATCCCGCGATCCCGTTCCCATCTCGTCCCGTCCCGATTTTTTCGGGTCTTAATGGGATTGAAAAATTTCATCCCGATCCCGTCCCGTCCTGATCTAGAATGGGATGGGATGGGATGAAGATTTTCAATCCCGCCAATCCCGTCCCGTCCCGAACTAATTTATTAATATTAATTATTAATATTTTTATTTAATTATTTATTTAATCAATCGGCATCATGTAGAATTTCGTAAGAAATACAAAAGGATGGTGCCATCTCTTAGTCCTTGTATCAATCTTCTTTTGATCCATGTCACATAAAATGCTGTCAAAGAATAGTTGAGCAAATCACAATATATGGATGTTGACAGGCAATTCTTATCTACTGATACAGCAGTGATGGTAGCGACTTTAGAACAAGTTCTTCAATGTAGGTTTGTTTACAGCATCTCAATTTTAAATTGATAAACCTCAAGATCATAGTATACAACTAGATTTATTGGTATGTAGACACTTGACAAACTCAGATTTGATAAACAGCTATATCTAAAAATCACTACTTCAGACCAAAAAAATAATTGAAAACAGACCGATGACGATGATAATGACTGAATACTTTCAAAGCCCTGATTGAAAAGCTCAGGCAACCAACCATATTATTAAAAAAAAGACCTGATAGCTAAAAACAACATTTCACACATTCAGTAGCAAGTGGAAATTGTAACTATAACCATACCTCATACACTAATAGCAGTAGAATTCAGATCGCTGCTACATAAAATATAGCTGCTACAAACAAGCTAGCATTACGCCCGAGCACTGAATGATTCTTCACAAGTACAGTTAGTTGAACTTAGATCTGAGGAGCACCAGAATGGTACAGGGTTCAAACGGCAAAAAGGGAATCTCACGATTAGCTCGCTGATCCCGTCCCGTCCCGATCCCGTATGAACGGGATGGGATAGGGATGGGTATATCTCGTCCCATCCCGTCCCGTGCCCACCCCTAATTTGAACGCATCAGTAATTAAATTGTCGTTTTACTTGCATGTTTTCTTATTCCATCTTTTCCTATTAGCATAGACTTATCAACTGTCTTGGGAAAATTCATTCATGAACAATAAAAAGGCCAAAAGTGCATTAATGGTTTTCACCAGACCGTTATGAAATTTGTTAAAGAGAATGAAGATATGCAATAGCCTTTTACTTACAAATGTGTTTGTTGTAGGAAGTCCAAGGGACACATAGATCTTGATGAAATTGGATCCGGTTTTGGTATTTGCTAGAGTTATTCTGAACAAGTGCATACATGGAAAAAATAAATAAAAATAAGGTTAATTTGTGTTTGGATCCTAGAATTTATACCAACTTTGAGTTTGGGTCTCAAGTATGTCTAGCTTTGATTCTAGTCCTGATTGTTAACTCCCCAGCTAGCTAATTGAATATATATATTGTGGATGCAAATTTTCGTTGGATCACGTGCTGATCACGCAGAGCAATCTGCATAAGATAGAATCACATGCTGATCACGTGGAATAATTTGCATAAAATAGAAGTTAATTCTTGACACCGGTGTGATGGCTGCCACGGGGACTCCAATGCCAAAGTTAGAACAATGTCTTTAGAAAAATGTTTATGTCTCTATATGTGAAAAGAAAATTTTGAATCAAGAAAATAGTTACCTTCAGATGGCTTTGTGTTTGGCTATTTATAGAAGCAGGTCGAGTAAACTGCTGGCAGATGAGTAAGTCACGTGGTAGAATAGTGAGTGATCTGCTTGCAAGCGGTTGTAACTCCAGCAGATGAGTGAGACACATGGCAGATAAGCGAGTCATCTGCTTGCAGATGGTTGTAACTCCAGTAGATAAGTGAGACACGTGGCAAATGTGAGAGTGATCTGGTTGCAAGCGGTTGTAACTCCTCTTAGGTAGTTGTAACTTTTCTCAGGTAATTGTAACCTCCCGTTGGCGGTTGTAACTTCCTTTTTTGTGATACCTCTCTTGCAAGCTTGTGTACTTAGCTGAGCATGGTGGTCAGCGTTGAACACTACTCCTCTAATGAGAAAAAGAGTGTTCTGCTGAGCTGTATTGGGCCCCTTTCATGGGGGTAATTTTTGGGCTTTTCAGAAACAACCCAAATCTTTGGGCTTCTCTATCCTGTTGGGCTAAGGGTTATTTTTGGCTCCCACAAATGCCCCTCATCTCCTTTGTTTTGTGCTAACCGTTTTTCTTTTCCTTCTTACTTAAAAGTAGGGGAGATGTATTTTCACTGAGAAGCCCCGCCAAAAATAGAAGTAGAATGCCCCTGATCTTGCTGACTTATCTGTCTTTATTGATACAAGTAAATGATCTGCATGTAGAACCTTTTGCTGCAGATGAGATGATCTACCGGGTAACTCATACATAGTCATTTCATGGGCTCTTGGACTTTGTCCAAATAGAAGATCATCCTTAGGTGAAAAAAACAAGTCTTGCTCTGGCTTCCTGGTGATTTGACGACCCATCTACCTATAAATTTCACATATCTTTAGGTTGACCTACCCCTGTTTCAGCATAAGTTGAGGAGTGGCATATCTTTGGGCTGACCTGCCCCTATTTCAGCATGAGTTGATGAGTCTTCATTTGTTGAAGGACGAGACACTGATCTGTTTGCCAATTTTGTTTCCTTAGTTGAGGAGGAAACGAATTCAACTAAGGCTTGAGCCTTTATATTTGTCATCAGCCGGTAGATTAAGTCATATTCGCTCAACTTTGTCGCTCATTTCATGAGTTTTTGACAGGCATCCGAAAGGAAGTTGTGCCCCCTAACTCTTCACTGATGAAAACTGGGCTAACCGCTACATTGAAACTGCCAAGCATATGTATAGGTCCTCTCCTGGATTTGTCTGCTGATCTACTAAAGATCGATCCAAAATTGTTGCTCTACTAGTGAGAGTTTGAATTTCTTTTGAAGTTGATGGTGACTTCATATCAAATTGTGTTATTCTTTTCTTTTATGATCCCCAAACTTTGTGTATGTTTGTTGGCCTGGTGACTTAGAAATATTTTCTTTAAATGCGCAAAAGCTTTATTGGCCTCATTCATGAGTTTCTAATGTGCTAAGTCAGAATTTACGCATAACTTGATAAAGTTAATCATGGATTCAAATTTTTTTTATCTTGGAAATTGCATGGAAATATTGTGTGATCCGCTGACCATTTGACAAAACTTAAACGGATTTAAGTAGTCCCGAGTAAGATGCTTTTATGCATTGAATTACCCACTCACGGAGAGTTTGATCCTCTACTGAGGCATGGAAATATTGTGTGATCCGCTGACCACTTGACTAAACTTAAACGAATTTAAGTAGTCCTGAGCAAGATGCTTCTATGCATTGAATTACCCACTCACGGAGAGTGTCATCTTCTACTGAGACATTTTGCTTGTGTGGTCTGCTGACCACTTGACTAAACTTAAACGGATTTAAGTAATCCTGAGTAAGATGCTTCTATGCATTAAACGGATTTAAGTAATCCTGAGTAAGATGCTTCTATGCATTGAATTATCCACTCTACTGAGGCGTACATAAATATTTGTATTTCTTAATGTCTTCTGTTGTATGACATGTAGAATGAATTATCATATTTCCTTATTTCAACTGAGGAAGGTGTGTTCTTTGATGAAAAGCAAAATAATGTATCATCTACTATGATATATGTAAATATTTGTTCAGATCTTTTCTTTGTAGGTCTTCTTTTATTGATGGCGCTCTTTTCGGCTAAGATTGGTTCTTCTCGTGGAGAATTTTATTGACCGAAATGGAGAACACTGTGTATGTTCTATCGGATGAGGAGTTTCTCGTTGAAGAGATAAAATACAATAAACAGATAAAATACAACCAAGTTTTTTTTAGATGTACGTTGCATTTGTTTCCTAAGAAGTTAAAAATGAAAAATCTAGGACGCCTCAACTTCAATCTACTTTCTTAAATGGTCGGTTGCCACAATCATCAGATTTTTCTGCGTCGCAGAGTTTGATTGATTGGAACCGAGAACTTTGTGTATGCTCTACTGGTAGAGTAGTCTTTTGCTGGAGAGCGCGCTCTACGCTTGTAACCGCTGTTGTTCTTACTCTCCTTTTGATCTATATTCTTTTGTTTAGGTTGGTTATCCTTATTGAACACATCAGATACCTTAGCAATATTTTTTTTCATCGTCCCACAATGCATATAATTCTGCCATGGTGAAGATTTCTGCAAGAGTTTTACCTGATTTCATGGTCAGCTCGCCATACAATGGGTGATCTGCGGGCAGACCCTTCCTGAAAGCTGATGACGCAATTTGATCATCACAACCAACTATGCTCGATTTTTCTGCCTTGAATCTTTTAATGAAGTCTCTGAGCGATTCTTTTGACTTCTTCTTCATGTTGAAGAGATGGTCAGCATGCTTTTTGACAGTTCGGTAAGATGAATATTCTTTTGTGAAGACAAGGGATAGATCTCCAAAGTCGTTGATCGACTGGGGGTCAAAGTGTGAAACCAATCTTGGGCTACTCGCTGTAAAGTCATAGCAAATATTTTGCACATAAGCAGATCATCATTTTTGTGCAGAGTCATGACACTTCGAAAATGCGCTTCAAGTGCCTCTCAGGATCATAATCTCCTTTGAAATGGGTAAAAGTTGGTGTGGTAAACCTTGCTGGTGGAGGAGCCTCTTCGACGTTATCTGTAAAATGTGAAGTATTCACCAAGGCTACCTCTATGCACAGAGTATCATCTGGATTTCTCATAACTTATAAATTCATCAACTGCTCTTTGACAATTCGTGTCACATCATCTGCTTCCAAGGGGCTTGTGTGTATCCTGCTGATCAGCCGTATGGTGATTTCGATTCTGATTATCTACGGTAGATGACTCCTTATATTTAGAATTTGATTGACTTACCTGCATGTGAGCGAGGTAAAGTCTCAATAGGATTCACCTGAAGGATTCTCTTGATTTGACGAGCCTCTGTGGGACGTGGGACAAATCAGTTGAGTGATCTAGATCTGGTCCCCTACATTGTTCGCATCCATCGGGAATTTGTCTTCTGCGCCGACCACTTATATTGAGTGTAGACTGTGGTCCTAGCCTTGAGTGCACAATTGCTTGGGAGCCCAACCTTGAGAAGACTCCCCTTTGAGGTCCGAGCCTAGAGTGCACATTTACTCGTGACCCTAATCTCGAATGAATGTTTCCAAAGGGATTGTTTCCCTTTGATGGATGGCTACTTCCACTTCTATGCGCATGATCTGCTGGTAGACGACAATGTGTTGTCTACCTTGGTTGTTCACTCACTAATCGCTCTTCTACCTGGGTTTGTTCTTCCAATATTTTGGTTAGATTAGCGATCTGACTTGCAAGATTTTCTTGTTGTGTCATCTCCATTTGGCTTGTGGCTGAAGGTTGCGATTGATGGTCAGCAGGCGGTGTCCGACTGGTAACGGTTGAACCCGTGATGACGATGGTAGCCTAGTACGAGCAAAATACCTTGTAACATTATTTTTGCTAGTTTGTTTTTGAGTTCCCACCATTGCATTGAATTGAAAATAAAAATGTTTGTGAATGAAATTGAAACTGAATGAATGAAAGTCTTTTTTTGTGAATGGAAGAGAGCATGCAATGAGTTTGATTCAGGCTCTCATTGAAAGCACCAATTTGTGGGTGCAAATTTTCGTCAGATCACGTGCTGATCACGCAGAGCAATCTGCATGAGATAGAACTACGTGTTGATCACGTGGAGTAATCTACATAAGACAGAAGTTAATTCTTGACACCGGTGTGGTGTCTGCCATGGGGACTCCGATGCCAAAGTTATAACAATGTCTTCAGAAAAATGTTTATGTCTTTATATTTGAAGGGAGAATTCTCAATCAAGAAAAGAGTTACCTCCAAATGGCTTTGTGTTTTGGTATTTATAGAGGCAGATCGAGTAAACTGCTGGCATATGAGTGAGTCACATGGCAGATGAATGAGTGATATGCTTGCAAGCGGTTGTAACTCCAGCAGATGAGTGAGACACGTGGCGGATAAGTGAGTCATTTGCTTGCAGGCGGCAGGCGGTTGTAACTCCAGCAGATGAGTGAGACACGTGGCAGATGAGGGAGTGATCTGCTTGCAAGCGGTTGTAACTTCTTTTAGGTAATTGTAACTTCTCTGATCAGGTAGTTGTAACCTCCCGTTGGCGGTTGTAACTTCCTGTTTGGTGATACATTTCTTGCAAGCTTGTGTACTCAGTTGAGCATGGTGGTCAGCGCTGAACATTATTCCTCTGCTGAGAAAAAAAGTATTCTGCTGAGTTGTACTGGGTCCCTTTTATGGGTAGTTTTTGGGCTTTTCGGAAACAACCCAAGTCTTTGGGCTTCTCTATCCTGTTGGGCTAAGGGTTATTTTTGGCTCCCACAAATAAATTTAAACTTTCGGTTCAACAATTTATACAAACATTGCGATTAGGTCCTATATTTGTACCGGAGAGTTGATGGTCAATCGGGTCAA
Organism: Berberis vulgaris; assembly: GCA_963556465.1. NCBI lineage: Eukaryota > Viridiplantae > Streptophyta > Magnoliopsida > Ranunculales > Berberidaceae > Berberis > Berberis vulgaris. Next base: position 80,844,060 of record OY747132.1, on the reverse strand, counting down.
CTTGGTCTTGGGACCGGACTCAAAACTGAACAAACTTGGAACTCAAACTCAAAATTAGTACAAACTATAGGACGCAAATCCAAGTTAACCACAAAAATAATAGAGTTAACTGCTTGGTCCTTAAACATTTCAATGGACCTACGGTTCATATGCAACTTTTCATTTTGTTTTAAGCATTTCTATTTTCTAATTAATAAAAATTGGTTTAGACTAAATAATCATAATTGTTTTGGAAATTTTAGTGAGCATTTCACCAAGATCAACATTTTAGATGAAATGAATATTCAGGTTCTGGAAAAAAAAGAGCAATAAAAAACATATAAATAAATTAGTGGCATACATGCAAGCTAGTTATACAAATAGTCATTCATTATCTCTGAAAATGCAGACAATAGTGCCACATGGTCTCCCTGAAATAGTGACATCATACAAACTAGTAATGTATATACGTTTCAAGACATGATAGACAAACTAGTAAAGTATATATGCAGGAGATTACACAAATAGTTTCGATCGGAATTTTTCAGCTGAGCTAAAGGAAAGGTTTTTTGGATATACTTAAGGTGCATGCAGAGAGACATAATGGAGGCAACTCTCATAACAAATCAAACATCAAATTAATTTCTTTTACTCCACCAGGTTTTGATTGTAAGAAAGACTATACTATATTTCTGTAAGAAGTAGATGACTTAACTTTATTCATTCTAGATGTTTATTCTTTCTAGATCTTAAATACCTGGCTGCAGATATGGGTCTACATCACAAAAGTTGGTGATTGCAGAATAAATTAGCAATGGATGAAGAGCTTGGCACCGAGGACATGAAACCCGATGAGAAACGAGGGTTGATTTTGGTCACTTTGAAGCTATGGGTACAGGAACGTTATAATGCAAAATAATTGTCACCGCTACTTTCACTTGTACCTGCAAGTAAAACCTTACATGAGCAATGGACTTTTATCTCACAAAGCACATAGATCAAATGCAATGAACTTTCGCTTGGATATACTTCTTTATCTTTCTTACCACGGTGTCCACCCTGCAATTTTTCAGTGTCCACGTACTTAATGACTCTAGACAAACTCCCCACCAACAAGGAATATGATTCAGTTAATGATAAAACAGACCTGTTCTATGTCATCGCCTTTGTCCTCCATCTCTTGAGCAGCTTCCAGCCTACGACGCTTCTTTTGTGGCAAGTTTTTCTACATCAAAGTAGTGCCTCCACATAATCAACATTTATGTCGTAACAAGCATCTAGAAATGAAACAAACTAGAGGGAAAAATTATGAAACCTCTCGCTCCCGCTTTCACTTTTCTTTCATTTTGAGATCTTCCACTTGCTGGGCACTAATCACTTCCTTCCCCATTCTGTTGTTTCCAACAGAGGCCTGTAAAAAGAAAATGCACATCTTCATGATACAAGAACATGAACACTTAGTAAAACAGATTAGAGTTCATAAACTAACACACTATTCATTATGGGTGATTCTCAGATTATTATTTGACTCCCCTTGATATCTTAAATACAGGAGCAGCTGTAGCCGTGACACTAGTGAGGAATAAAAAGAACCAAAAGATAATTTTGTCTCGACAATATAAACCAACTTGCAAAGTTGGATACAAAGGAATGGGCCAAAAGATTTGCAAGAGACAGAACTTCGAAAATTATTTGTGTATCAAAGTTTTTACATTAGCCCACTAATAAAACGAACCTTTGTTGCCTCCATTTCAGCTTTTCTTAGAGCTCTCTCTTCCCTGCAAACAGATGGAACTTTTATTTTCAAATAACACCAAAAAAAAAAACTCACAAGTAGAGAAAATGCAGGTATGAGACAATAATAACCTTTCTTCCTCAAGAACAGCAGAAACTTGATCTTGTTACAAACAGCAGAAAACTCTAATCTGAAATATATATAACAAACAAATATTAGCCAGAGCTCTGTAATAACTCACAATCAATCAAAGTAAACAACATAGTTTGTAGTTTGGAAAAAAAAAATCATCATAATACCTACCATTGATCCCATGCGCCTAACTACGCCATATACTTTTTTCCCTTCATCAATATCAAAATCCATCATCTTATTAGGGCAAGCTATTGATAATGCCATTCTTTCTTCTTTAAACTCCAAGCTTAGATCTGTATCATTGGATAAAGTACTTGGAAGTTAATAACAACATACAAAAAGCCCCAATTTCACATAAACATCCAATCATTTTTTTTTATCATGAAGTTGAACAACAGCCAAAACCAAATCAAATCCCTCAACCATGCAAACCCTAAATTTCTCAACTAAGATAAGCCGCAAATCAAACTATTCAAAACCCTAATTTACACAAGTAAATAAGCAAACAATTGTTAAACCCAACTGAAACAAAATCCTCAAAACCTGAACCTTCAAAGACACCAAATCTCTACATTGAAAACCCCTAAAACCAACTATGAAATAAACATATCACCTCATTGTGCTAAACACAAACAACAAGCAACCAAATAGTCTATTCCAAAACACTGAAACAAATCAACAACCATATGTACTGAACCCCAAATGAACAAACCCCTAAAAACCCGAAGCTTCTCAACCACCAAAATCCCCAAAAATGATAGTCTTCCTTCCAAAATCCCAACTTTCTGCAGAATGAACAAAACCCCACCATTTCTAACTCGTCAATAACCACGAGTCTGAAACCCCATTAATTCAAAACCGCTAAACCCATCAAAACCCAAAGCTTCCTAACCACTGAAATCCCCAAATCTGACCTTCAAAATCTCAACTTTCCGCATATTGAACAAAACCCCAACATCTCTAACTCATCAATAACCACAAATCTGAAACCCCATTTATTCAAAATCAATAAACTCATCAAAACCCAAACCTTCCTAATCACTTAAACCCCATATCTGACTAACATCCCTTCAAACTTGAAACACATAAAAATCAGAAATTGAATAACAGCCAACATTTCTAACCACAAATCCAAACATCCCCTTGCTTCAAAACCCCAGACACTTCATCTACCAATCAAACTAAACGAATCAAACAACCAGAACAATAAACAAACATTCTTTATTTTTTACCTGATGAAGAACAAAACTTTCTCCTTACTCTTTCCTTGCGGACTCACTCACGAAACTCACCTCGCCAACTTGAACAAAACACCTCGCCTTCAAGCACCTTGCGAACCTCACGAACACTTGAACAAAACACCTCGCCAGCTTCTTCTGTTCAATTCTTTTCGCCAGCTTGAACAAAACGGCTCCCTCCAAAGCACCAAATTTTTTTTTGCCAAAGCCAAAGCGCAAAAACAAAATTTCGCCAAAGCGCGAAACTCACGTGAAAAGCTAAAGCTGAGCAACGGTTTTAAACCGTTGGCATTTAGCCACGGTTTTTGGCCGTGGCAACTTTTTTTTAGCCACGGTGTTAAACCATTGGCCGTTATAGCCACGGTTTTTTGCTGTGTCAAATTAGCCAACGGTTTAGAGCCGTGGCCACCTCCTCGTAGCTAAACAAGCCTTTTGGTGTAGTGACACCAAACTGATGTGCTCAGTTATGTCCTTGTTGATCTCGATTTTGCAAAAATGAGTAGTGGTTAAGCCAAGGACTGTTGTTGTGGTGGCCGGAGACACTCCAATGCTTAAGTCAGATATTTATGAAGAAAAAAAGTAAAGACTGTATGTAAATTGCAGTGTGTACGTGTACCTTTCTTCATCCTTTCATCTATCTCTTATAGTGAGTGTTCCCTCACCAACTGTCCTTGTGATCCTGGGCTTGATGGAGGGAAGAAATCTCGCATAAGATCTTACCCTGCATTGACAAGCTCTTTTCGGCACTTGGCTCTATTCAGGACCTAATGTTTGATTGAGCTAGAGTTGATTTCATGCAAGTAGATCTTAAGCAAGTGATAGCTCTAAGATTCGTTGTTCGCGGCCAAGCCCTGAGGCCCGTGCCCTTGGGGCTGGCGTGTCTTGGGCCTGTCACCTGAGTTACGGGTTGAACAGTAGTTGGTGCATGGGTCCACTTGGGACTGCGTTGAAACCTTTTACGTGCTAGGGTTAGCCCATACTATGTGTACGACTATGATTGAGTAAATGTTTAATGTATCATCAAACAATATAAATTAACAGAATTTACAACATGCATTATAACGGGCATCCAACATAACTCATATACGTAGGGGCGGATTCAGGATTGCAGACAAAAGGGGGCAAAAAAATATGTAACATTTTCAAGAAATTTCCTTGGTATATAGCATAAAAATGTCCTTTGTATAAGAAGTTTCCAAAAAATTAGTAAAGACATCAAAGTTTGTCTTCTTTTTCTGGGTTCTGTTTAACTGATGGAGATATACAACATAAAATTTTCAATTTTTTCTGTACATTGCAAACAAGCTATGTATGTCACTATGTGTGTAGTGTGGAATGTGTACATGTGGTGTGTATGGGGTGTGTTTGTCGTTGAGTGTGAGATTGATTGCTTAGTAACATTTTATGTAGAGCATTTTTTTTTTTTTTGCTTTTATAGAAAAATCATTAAGGCTTATTGTGAGATTGTTTTCAAGAAGGATGAGATTGGCTTGGAGATATTTCATATTGTATTGCCTGATGCAATGGCTTTAGCAGCCGATCCAATTGCTTTTTTGATTGACACAACATTCATCAGACATGTAGGTTTGTCATTGTTTCTTTTTTTCTTGTTAGTTGTAATATTAGATGCAGAATCTCTTAATCGGTTGACATGAAAAACTATAATAAATTTAGGAATTTAGGTTTCAGAAATTCATCTGAATTTTTATTGCAAGACCAAGGCATAAAATCAACAAGTTAGAGATGGAGAAATAAAAACATTAAACAAACTCACATGTTTCAGATGGAGATGAAGAATAACTGAAGAAGATGTTGCAAGACGCAAGCGCATACGCAGACACAAGAGGCTCGGTTTCTCTTGCGATTAGGGATCTATGATTTTTTTTATAAGAGGGAGCAATATGAAATTTCAAGGGGGAGCAATATAAATTTTCAAAGGGGGGCAATAGTGAAATTTTAACTACTTTAATGAATTTTTTACAAAACCTAAGGGGGTCAATTGACCCCCTTATCCAAGTAGTGGATCCGCCCATGCATATACGCATGTTATATCATGACATAATCAATCTCAAGCATAACTTGAAATAATCTAAAAATGTAATATGCATAAGTAATGAAAGCATGAATATAAATCATGATTATTGACTAAAATTAGATAACAGAACATCTCATCTTGCTCTGCCTAAGATATTTGATCAATACAAAAGAAAGTGTTATTATGGTAGAATAACTTGGAATATAATTACTTCAAACTGCTCTCACATAAGAGTTTTGACCTCAATTATTGAAATTAGCTTATGATGGGCCAATATTTGCTCATGGCTTGGGAATATAATTTTAAATTCTAACGATAAGGTTGAAGTTCCACGTTTATCACACCCCCAAATGATTACACATATTAAATGCATATAAAAACAGTGAAGAATACTTTTGAAAATCGTCTCACCTTTCAACATCATTACTATAAGGTTATATAAGATATTGCCTTCAAGTTAAAGTGTTATTATTATTATTTTTGTACTGTAGGGTAAAAATAGTTCAACGGAGATAATGATTAACCTTCAAGTCCAACAAATTTTACCATTAAATGATTAAATATAAAGTTTGTAGTTTCACGTTGATCATTAAAAAACATAAAATCATGGAAATACAGTGACAATTGGTTGGTAATATACTCACCAATGGAAACACAGACACATTTGGTTGGTGGTATGTTTTGTGCACGTGGAAACCATGCATGCATCAGTGGGAGATCTCAATCTTTCATGTGTGTATAAAAGAGAAGCAAAAAGTTCTGATTTCAAGAAAAACCAAACCAATTCAAGAAAAATTAAGAAAACATGCTCTCAGCTTCCTCACTCCAATCCCTACTTCCAGGACCAACACAAGGCAGTTGGTCGACTCCTCACAAATCGAAGAAACCATTTCTACTTCCTTTAATCTCCAAGCCTTCCTATTCCCATGCTTTCTTTCATTCTGATCTATATTCCCGCAACAAATTTGGTCCTCTGATCTCTTCTGCTCTTAAGAATTCTTCTGGGATTGGGGTTGCTCTAGACCTACAACATCAACAAAAAGCAGAAGAGAGAAATGAGACTATTGAAAAGAACCTCTTGGCGGCAGGTTTCCAAAGAGAGTTTATGCCGAGGCATGTGACCTTGATCTTGGATGGGAACAGAAGGTGGGCAAAGAAGCACAATTTGCCACCATCAGGTGTTCATGGTGAACTGTCCAACGTCAAAATCTTCTGTCGCCAGTGTATTGAATTAGGGATTCCTGTTATATCGAATTTCCTCTTTGCCACCACAAACTGGACTCGACCCCAAGTCAGTTTGATTTATTCCTGTTTCACTGTTTTAACTAAATGCTTATGGCTTGATTTAATTTTTCTAACTTGTATGTAATTTGACATTTCAACAGGTGCAGGTAGACCACATGATGAATAGCTTCGAAAATTACATGAAAGCTGAGTTGGAGAATTTCACCAAGTAAGTACCGTCTTTAAGAACACCTTGAACGATTAGCTATCGTATAATCTTATCCATTTTCACTCATTTATTTATGCGTTTTATATAGAGATGGCATTAAAGTCTCATTCGTTGGGAACAACAAAAGGCTACCAACATCTCTTCAGGAAGTGATAAAGGAGGTTGAGGAGGCAACGAAGAACAATACTAAGCTACATCTGATATATGGACTGGGCTATGGAGGCCGGTACGACATAATGCAAGCATGCAAAAGCATTGCTCAGAAAGTTATAGATGGTGTGGTTGACCTAGAACAAATAGATGAGTCTCTTGTTGAGCAACATCTCCTAACTAGTCGTTGCACTGGATTTCGCAACCCAGAGCTAGTTATTCGGACTGGTGGTAAACAGAGATTGAGTGACTACTACTTGTGGAATTTTTCCTACAGCGAACTATTATTTTCAGAATTACTTGCACCTGATTTTGGTGAAACCCATTTCATGGAAGCTTTACGTACATTTCATGACAGGCGAAGATACTATGAAGAGCGAGTTCAGTGAAAGCAGCAGTCATTTCCCTGATGGGATGTTTTATCTAATAAATAAGTAAAAATTAAGTGTATCAAATGAATGTAATGCACGAGTGCACAATTTATTTTGTTGTAATATTTCTATTGTCATTAAATACAGGTTTTGCTAAGACAGAATAAGCGACATTGGATCACAAGCTATGCCAATTGTATCAAGCATAACTAACGTCTACTCTGTATAATTTTTGGAACATCTCCAATAAGCATACAAAAGTATGAGGATCTTTAAAACATCAGTTTCGTCTTAAAATAAACCACTTTTATCTTGCAAAATCCGGCCTCCAGCAGCTACCTCGTCAATAGAGAATTCATCCTTCTTTGACCCTGATTTGATTCAGATTAGCTCCTGAAACTGATGCACGAACCACTTACCACCACCCACCAACCTCAAGCACCGACAACAATAAATGACCCGTGAACGCATGTAAAAAAAATCGATGAATCCCCTTATTTTCATGTATAAATAGGAAACCTTATGAGCTTGGTAGGAATCAAGTTAGGAAATCAAAATTCAAGTTAGGGCCCACCTAGCCACTTTGTTTGCGGGCATTGTTTGAGTTTTTTTTTACACTTTTACCCCTTACATAAATTGTACGTGGTTGTATTTTAAAGAGGTAGGACAAAAAGTATAAAAATACCGAAACAAAGCCAAAAAAAGGCAAAAAAAAAAAAAAATCCCGGCTAGAATTACTCCGCTGCGACAATTAGTATCAGAGCCTTTATCTGATCATGCAGAGCTTGTCTGACCATCACCACAACCCATCGACAGTCCAAAAATCTGCCACCACCGCCAACCAGAAACCCTGTAACCCAAAAAAAAAAAAACCATTTTCCAAACCTTGTAAACCCTCCATCACCTATCATAGATCTACCTTGCATCACAGAATCTCCATCAGTAAACCTGTATTCCAACCTTCCCATATCAACCCAGTAACCCAATACTTCCAAACACAAAAAAAAAAAAAAAAAAAATTCCTTACCATTTGGAAGACCTGGGAGGTTGTAACTCAAGACCGTGAGTTGTGAACCTCTTACTGTTGGAAATATGGCTTTTTAAAATAAAAGAAAATGAATGTGTAATAGGTTTCGATCTCTGGATCTCTCTCTAATTTTAATCCCATATCTACTATACAACTCTTTGTGGTAGAGTTTATAAGGAGATTGTTTGGACTTGGGTTTGGATCTCTCTCTAATTTTAGTCCCATATCTACTATAAAACTCTTTGTGGTAGAGTTTATATGGAGATTGTTTGGACTTGGGTTTGGACCCCTTGGGGGTACTATACTTTTGTGAGGAGGAGAGAGATAGACTCTCGCGCCCGCCACCGTCTGTCCGTCCGGGTCAAGTCATTAAGAGAGCAACCCATTCTTTTTGCTGAAAATAAATTTGAATCTCTAAAGAGGGAATGAATCTAGACAGAATTTCCTATTGCCATGTTTTCGACGTTTTTCTTAAATGCGATTACGTTTAAGAATCTCAAAAAGGGAATGAATCTACAAATTTATCCTCACGTTTTCCACATTACGTATCCAGACGGGTTCTTGCCTGAACGTTTTCTTAAAGCCAACGTTTTCCACGTTTTATTTATTAATTGCGTTCTCTACGAATGTATCTAGCTGCGTTTTCGTTTTTCAACGAATGTCACTTCTCACTATAAATACAACACAAAAATCATAGTTTTGAACATTAGAAAAACACACGGTTTTCTTGCAAACAAAAATATTTCATTTTGCAAAGAAGTGATTTTTAGTTTTGCAATTTATATTGTATTAGTGATTCCGAGCATACAAGAGTTTAATGGTGATAGTATTCCGTTCATCAACTGTGCAATTGTTTGAACGAGACAGAGAAGATTATGGGTTGTTTTATCCCGGGGACGGCGTGGCTAATACACTGCTTGCACAATTTTGGGCAGAGCCACGAAAAGTCTTAAAGAGAGCAACCTAGTCCGCGACTCAACCCAAGAATAATTGGTACCTTCGTTCCTATCTTTTAATTTCAATCTTTACAGCAGTCACAATACTTACTTCCGTCATCGCGGCTTCCTGCTTGTTGAGGATTGAAGTAGGAAGAACTTGAGACAGAAAAGAAATTGAGAAGAAGAAGAACAGAGTGACGTAGAAGAGAGAAGAAAGTAAGAAATAAAAAAAATAAAAAAAAAAGACTATGCTTTTGGGGTGCAGGTGTTTGCAAAAGCTCATTTAAAATGTTGCGAGGGAGCTAGGTGTTGCAAGGTGCTTAAGAGCAGCATAGAGTGCTGATAGGTAGTTTTGGCATAATGCGTGTTGATTGTGGCTTTTTCCCATTTTTGTTTGGTAGGTTTTTAATATGGGTAAAGTCCTAACGTACCCCCATTTGATTTGTAAATCATTTTTTGACAAGTAATAAATGTCTGACATCCCATAGTTGCCCCTCCCCACCAGAGGTTTAATTAAAAAAAAAATAGTTAGACTTTGGTAGGTTTTATTTGGGAAAGGGTGTAAGATTTGATTTGTAGAAAAAAAAAAAGGGGGGGGACCTCATCCCCTATTTTAACTTTTTCATCATTGCTTTAGTATATCTTCAACTTTTCAATATCAATTTAATTTCAATTATACTATTATTAATTTCAACTTAATAATTATATTACTTTCAATTATACTATTATAATATTATTAAATATATATTATTATTATTAAGTTCAACTTTAATATATACTATTATTATTTTCAATTATACTATTATTGAGATAATTTTTTAATTATACTATTATTAATTTCAACTTAATTTAAATTTGACTAATTAAAATTTTGAAATTTAAAAAATATATATTTAGTATTAATAATTAAATTTTAAATTATTGTTTGAATATATCTTCCACTTTTTTTATATCATTATTTAGATAATTACTTTTTTAATTATATGATTATTTAAATTAGTATTAATAATTACTATTAATACTTTTATCATTATTTAAATTATAATTAATAATTATTTTTTTAAAATTAATATTAGTTTTTTAAAATTAATATTAATTTTTTAAAATTAATATTAATTTTTTAAAATTAATATTAATTTTACTATAATAATTTTTTTAATTAATTATCATTATTTAAATTCGTATTGATAATTATTTTTTAATTATACTATTATTTAAATACTTTTGTTTTTATTTTTATTTGATTTTAATTTAGAAAATTAAATATTGGAAATATTTTATATTATATGAGATATAGGGGATGATTAACTTCCTTTCAAATTTAGGGGAAAGTTGAAGGTGGAGCTATTATAGGGGATTGCTTAAGGAGATGATTGGAGGGAGGATTTTAACTATGAAACCCCTAAAATAGTGTTTTTTGCTATTTTAGGGGGATGATTGGAGATGCTCTTATGAGTGATTTTGATGTTTGAAGAAGTGGGGTTATGTTGATTAAAAATAGAAAAAAAAAAAAATCTAGAGTGAGTGTTGTGTGGAGATGTGAATAGTAAAAAAGGGGTGTAGACGTGTACAAAAAAAAAAGAGAGAATAAGAGAAAAGGGTGATTGTTGTTGAGGAAAAAGAAAAGAAATTATAAAAAAAAAAGTGTGTGATATTTGTCGTGTGAGTTGTCCTTTTTGTACTGTGTGAGTTGCAAAAACAAAAACAAAAACAAAAACAAAAACAAAAACAAAAACAAAAACAAAAACAAAAACAAAAACAAAAACAAAAACAAAAACAAAAACAAAAACAAAAGAAAAGAAAAGGATATTGCAGTTTGTATTTCGTGCTTGTGTTTGTTGAAAAAAATGTCGGACAGGGAGTTTAGCCAACAAAATCAACAAGTGGAGAGATTTGTAACAAGGGAGTCCGTGGAAGCAGTTAAAAGAAGATTACAAAATCTAGAGGTAATGATTGAAAATTTGACTCAATTCATTGGCTGACGAAACAACAACTTTCACCGGCAAAGGCAAGGCGGAACCAATCGATGAAGAGAACCCAATAATCCTCGTGAAAATTTTAGACTAAAAAATGAGTTTGATCCAGAACAAGATACAAGTAGTGATGATGAAATACCAACCATTCCCGAGCCCAACCAAGGATGACGACACGACAACTATCGTATGAAAATTGAAATTCCACATTTCAATGGCCTGTTCGTGATTGAAGACTTTCTCGATTGGCTAGCTGAAGTAGATAAATTCTTTGACTATTGGGAGACTGAAGAATACATGAAGGTCAAGTTGGTAGCCTATCGACTTAAAGGAGGCGCGCTAACTTGGTGGGACCAACTACAAACCACACGCATCCGACAAGGGAGGGTCAAAGTCCGAACTTGGAGGCATATGAAGCAGTTGATGAAGGAACATTTCCTACCTCCAGATTACGAGCAAACACTCTTCAATCACTATCAGCATTGTCAGCAAGCATACTGAACTGTGTCAAAGTATGTTACTGAATTTCACAAGCTTGTTGCTCGATCGTGTGGACATCTGAGAATCTAAAAGTCAGAAGATTTCTAGATTTGTCGATGGACTTCGTGCCAACATACAAGACGAAGTCTTCAAACAGTCACACAACACACTTTCTAGTGCCATTCAACTTGCCTTGAAGATTGAAACACGGCTTGGTAAATAGGGATTACGCAATCCAGTGTTATCCCAATCTTTTGCACCTCACAGACCTGACCTAAGCAAAAGAAAGGCAATGGTGAGACCACAAGTTGAGGCTCCTAATCCAAACCCACCTAAAAAACAACCTGTAGCACTACCGCAAAGGGAGCCAGCAAACAAGCCCAGTTCCAACAACCCTTATGTCGTTCCAAGAGGCAATAAATGTTATCGTTGCGGACAGACAGGACACTACTCTAATCAATGTTGTCAAACAAACCAGTCAATTTAGCCACACATGATGATAACGTTGAAGGGTATGAAGATTCTCTGAAAGACGAGTACGACGAAGAAACGGAACCGAAAGAGCTTACTTATGAAGATCAGGGTGTATCTTTAGTAATAAGGCGACTAATGTATACCCCAAAGAAAAAGAAGGACATCCAGGGACACATCATCTTCAAAACCCGGTGCACTGTTAGTCAATATGTATGTGATCTTAGTAGCGAAAACATTGTATCCAAAACTATGGTGGACAAACTGCAATGGCCAACTCAACCTCATCCATCTCCGTACCGTATTGGGTGGATCAAAGATGTTGGTGAAACAAGAGTGACGGTGCAATTTCACATACCTTTTTCTATCGACAAATACCAAGACGAGGTATTGTGTGATGTTGTCGATATGGATGCATGTCATCTGCTACTTGTTCGACCGTGGCAATTCAATTTGAAGATGACTTACGATGGTAGGAATAATACCTACACATTCTACAAGGATCGTGTGAAGGTTATTCTTGCCCCAATGAGGCAGCCAAATAGTTCGACGTGTTCGAAGGCCAAGACCAATCTCCTTTTGGTACTGAAAGAGACACTTGTTTCACAAAGTGTGCCAGAACAAGTTCAACCTCTACTAGCAGAGTCCATCAATATCGTTCCCAACGAGTTACCTGCTGGACTTCCACCATTGAGAGATATTCATCATCATATTGATCTTGTCCCAGGAGCGAGTTTAGCTAACTTGCCACACTATCGCATGAATCCCAAAGAATATGAGATTCTGCAAGGATAGGCAGAAGATCTCCTCAAGAAGGGCTTGGTTCGTGAAAACATGAGTCTCGTAGCCGTATCTGCACTCCTAACACCGAAAAAATATGGAAGCTGGAGGATTGCGTTGATAGCCGAGCTATTAACAAGATTACGGTACGATATTGATTTCCTATTCCCCGATTAGATGATATGCTGCTAGATTAGGAGGATCAAAAATATTTTCCAAGATTGATCTACGGAGTGGGTATCATCAGATCCGTATTCCTCCTGGAGATGAATGGAAGACAATGTTCAAAAGACACGAAGGACTATACGAGTGGCTAGTTATGCCCTTTGGTTTATCCAATGCCCCGAGTACCTTGATGAGGCTAATGAATCGGTTATTTCAGCCTTTCATTGGAAAGTTCATTGTCGTCTACTTCGACGATATCCTTATCTATAGCCATAGTGAGGAAGAACATTTGCAGCATTTGAAGGAAGTTTTTGAAGCGTTGCGGGAAAACATGTTGTATGCTAATATGAAGAAAGTGCAACTTTATGACAAACAACTTAATATTCTTGGGCTTTGTCGTAAGCTCTGATGGAATCAAGGTTAATCAGGAAAAAGTGAAAGTTATCCGAGAGTGGCCAACACCAAGGACGATTACAGAAGTCTGAAGTTTCCATGGATTAGCAATATTTTACTGGCGGTTTGTGAAGAATTTCAGTACTATCGCCGCACCTCTCACTGATTGTTTAAAGCATAAACAATTTGCTTGGACAGATCAAGCAGAGCAAAGCTTTGCAGTTTTGAAGGAAAATTGACAAATGCACCAGTTCCTGCACTTCCTGATTTTAAAAAGATGTTCGAAGTCGATTGTGATGCTTCAGGAGTAGGCATTGGAGCTGTATTGTCTCAAGAAATGAGACAAATATCTTTTTTTTAGCGAGAAGCTCAGCAGACCAAGAAAGAAGTGGTCAACATATGAACAAGAGTTGTATGCGGTCGTTCGCACATTACAGCAATGGGAGTCATACCTAGTGCAAAGACATGGACCATCAGACTCTCAAGTATCTCAACAATTCTTCCAAGGCAAATCGGATGCATGCACGATGGATTGGCTACATCCAAAAGTTCAATTTCTTGCTCAGACACAAGTCGGGTCAATTGAACAAAGTCGCTGATGCATTGAGTCGCTGAGTCATGTTGTTGACATACGTTCGAAGTGAATTCATCGGGTTTGATTATTTGAAGGACTTGTATGCAGAGGATGAAGACTTCAAGAATGAATGGCAAAAGTGCACCAATGGAACTACTGAAAGACATCAAATACATGATGGTTTTCTATTTTTAGAAAATTGTCTATGTATCCCTCGAGGGTCCCTTAGGGAGCACATTATTCAAGAGCTACATAGTGGAGGGCTCAGTGGACACATGAGACGAGACAAGACCATTTCACTAGTAGAAGCTCGATACTGTTGGTCGCACCTCAAGCGTGATGTGGAAAAACGATGCTATACATGCCAAACTGCCAAAGGACAAACTCAAAATACTGGACTCTATACGCCACTTCCATATCCTATTGCCCCTTGGGAAGATTTATCAATGGATTTCATCTTGGGATTGCCGCGTACACAAAGAGGTTCGGATTCTACATTTGTTATGGTTGATCGTTTTTCCAAAATGGCCCATTTTATCCCTTGCAAGAAGACTTTGGATGCTACTCATTTTGCTCAATTGTTCTTTCAAGAGGTTGTTCGTCTGCATGGTTTACCAAAGACCATAGTTTCTTATCATGATAGCAAATTTCTCAACCATTTTTGGTATATTGTGGGAAATGCTTGCTACATCATTGCAGTATAGCAACACTTGTCATCCACAAGCTGATGGGCAAACGAAAGTTACAAATCGTACATTGGGAAAGATGATGCAATGCTTGATCAAGGAAAATCTGAGGTAATGGGAAAATATTTTACCACAAGCTAAATTCGCCTACAACAACGTGCCAAATTGTTCAAGTGGTAAATCTCCTTTTAAAGTTGTTTACATTCGGCCCCCGTTGCATACTCTAGACTTGGTTCCTTTACCAAAGCTTTCAGGAATGAGCATCATTGTTGACCATATGATTGAAAAGGTAACCAACATTCATGGAGAAGTCATTTCGCGAAGTCATTGCTTACCATTGTTGACCAGGAAGTTAGAAGAATCTGCTGCAAAGTACAAGGTTGCCGCTGACAAACATAGAAGATGTAAGTCATTTCACGAAGGGGATCTTGTGATGGTTCATTTGCGCATAGAACGACTTCTAGCTGGAGAGTACAACAAATTTAAGTAGAAGAAGATAGGTCCATTTCAAATCCTTCACAAGATTAGTGATAATGTTTATGTCATTGATCTTTTGGATGCATACGCGATCTCGAAGACTTTCAATGTTCAAGATTTGTACAAATACCATGGGCCGCATTCGTTGCCTTACTCCAACTCAAGGACGAGTTGTGTCTTAGAGGGGAGAACTAATGCAGGAACCACCAACCACCACCCACCAACCTCAAGCACTGACAACAATAAATGACCCGCGTGAACGCATGTAAAAAAAATCAACGAACCGCGTTATTTTTATGTATAAATACGGAACCTTATGAGTTTGGTAGGCATCAAGTTTGGAAATCAAAATCCAAGTTATCTTTTCTAATTCTCTGTGTGAGAATTTTTACCTCTTATTCTCTTGATTGAAAATGCAAGTTAAGACGCACCTAGCAACCTGTTGTATCTCTTATCTGATGATAGTATTTCCTTCATTTGGCACACCATGATGCCTAATGAGTTACATGTGAGAAGTCTATGAAGTTGAGATGGTAGGACACTTCACTACCACA
Source organism: Berberis vulgaris (assembly GCA_963556465.1). Taxonomy (NCBI): domain Eukaryota; kingdom Viridiplantae; phylum Streptophyta; class Magnoliopsida; order Ranunculales; family Berberidaceae; genus Berberis; species Berberis vulgaris. Next base: position 80,828,446 of record OY747132.1, on the reverse strand, counting down.
AAATGGTTCATTTCTAGCGGATTTTTGTGGTGGATTTATTGCCATTACTGACGGATATCACTTTCCGCCATAAATAATGACACGTCTGCCGAAATTGAACTCTTTATTAAATATCAAAAAATTTGATTTACAAACTATACGGGATATGTTACAACTTTACCCACTTTAAAACCAAAAATGAAAAGACATAATTTGATGCCTAGCCAACTACAAATAAAAAGATCAGAACCTGTAGATTTACCAATTGCTCCAAATCCACAACCTCCCATTGCCAAACAGACTTAACTTCCATCTATTTCCAAAACAAAGCGAACAACTCACCACTTCACGAACCAAACTGCACAAGCTCTGTTTAAAACAGAGCATAACATGATACCTGCACATCTCTCCCTCAAGCCTCGTGCAAAAACTTGGCTTCCCCTCAACAAATAGGCTCACCACACTCACCTTGCACAACAGGGCATGAACAATTAAAACTGAAATGCACCTTCCTTGTTTTAACATTAACATAAGCATGCAAAATCGGCCAAGAAGTCCCCTGCAACCAGCCAACGTGACATAGAGAAACAGGTTCTGATTCACCAACGTCCCCGTTTGATAAGCCAAAACCTGCTCCTGCCTGCACTATAAGTTTGAAATCATTAGAAACTCAGGAGCTGCAAACATATGCTGTTCTGGCTCGATCTAGTTTAATCAAACCAAGAATTCTCCGAAGGAGGAAAGGAAAAGCCACCTCACTAGACCTTTCATCCTCATGTGCCTTCCTTGCTAATGCGTCCGCCACCACGTTGGCCTCTCTAAAAACATGGCAAAAAAAGATATTTTTACCAACCGTGAGATCCTTAATTTCTTTTCAACAATTTTCAAAGAAGCACGGGATCTTAAAAACATTGTAGAACCATCCTTTAACGAAGGCTGAATCCATTTGGATAATTATTCTACTCAATCCCAATCTATGACATAGCTGAAGACCCTCCAAGAGTGCCAAAACTTCTGCCTTGTTGTTAGTAACCCTCACCAAATAAACATTGTTTTGCCGCCATAAAAGCACCACTGTTGTTTCTAATAATAACCCTGCCAGCCGCATAATTGTTAATGGAAGACCCGTCAACATTTAACACCACAAACCCACAGGAGGAAAAATCCAATGAACAACTCTGGACACAGAAGGAGTCACCTGCCTTAAATTCAGCCCAAGGGCTATCAACACCTTGCCATTAGCGCTAACTTCTTTTAGAACAAAAACGTCATTAACCAATCTCAACCATCTATGGACGCTAATAATTACAGCCATAGCATCTGACCTAGCATCTTCATACACGCATTTGCTCCTTTGCTTTCAAATCTCCTAAAACACAAAAACTGGAGTCAATAGAAACAAAACCCCCTATTGTGAGACCCTATTAGCTCGGCAGAACCAGACTAAAAGAAGAGTTGAAATCTTCGCAGGTCTCCTCACGTGAATGTCAAAAATGCCTTTTAAATGTTGATGGAGAAATTCTCATAATGAATGCTCCCTGAATAAAACAGATTGATTCAAACTGTGCTCGTATTTGCAGTATTGAATTGGTACACATCGCCACTGGAGATTTACTGAAGGTTGAAATTGCAGCTGGGAGTGAAAATGGAAAATGAGCAAAGGAATATATGGAGAAAGGGCAACTAGTTCCTAATGAAATAGTCGTTATGGTATATCCATTTTCGATATTTTTTGCATTCTGTTCATTCTCTTACTGTTGCTTGAAGTTCACTGGAATGTTTTGGAATGTCTAGATGGTAAAGGAGCGTCTATTGCAGCCAGATTATCAAGAAAATGGTTGGTTGTTGGATGGATACCCTAGGAGCTACTCACAAGCACAAAAGCTTTGGATGATCTTAATATCCGGCTTAATCTTTTCATTCTCTTGGACGTAAGCTTTCTGGCAAAGGAGACTGTTTGTATTGCACATGATGGATTTTGTTGATGTTCTTAAACACCGTTCAGGACCCGTTTGTTGATGGTGATTTTCACTGTTGAAATTTAGTTTAATTCACATGCACCGGTCATTTCTTTAGGTGCCTAAGGAGATTCTTGTTGAGAGAGAGTTATTGGTCGAAGGCTTGATCTAGCTACGAGTGCAGACGCATAATCAGAATGTGGAAGTTGTACTTTCAATATACAAAGATATAACAATCAAGGTATGCGACAAAACTTTCACTTTAGTTGTAACATGTTTTAAATAAGTGTGGTATATTAGTTGGTTTTCACATGGTTCAAAAGATAAATTCTAGGATCTGTCGTAATCGGTTCGGTTCTGGTTTACAGTCACCAATCAATCCTGAACTTGCAACTAATAATGATCTTGATGGATTCAAGAGATCCATTGATCATGATCCCATTTCGATTGATGAGTAAAAATTCAACCATGCAAATGCTGCTAAGCACAATCTGAACAATGAGTTTTAACATGTGCAACAAGGAGAATGAAGCCGTTCAACATGAGAAAAAGGTAAGTACATGCAGCTGACAATTGTCAGCTATGTTGCCTTGAAGATGTAACTGGTCTTCTATTTGCCATTCTGAGACCATTTACAGATAACATATCTTGTAGCTTGAAAAGAAATTGTTCAACCTAATCATTTTGTACATGCTGACTAGCATATATATTCTTTTTCCAAACTATTGGGGAAGCTACAATGAAAAAACAGCTAAAGTTAAGGACCTCAAAGGTACTGCGAAATTCCATTGTTGAGAACTTGATGCATTGAGACGAAATCAGATGTGCCCTATCAAATTGCATCTCTTTTACATACAACTTTCCGATACTCAGCCGTTCTTGATCTTGAAGTGGATCCTAAACAGGTATGTTTATTGCTCAATTAGGGTTTCGACACTGTTTTTATAGCTTCTAATTTCAATATATTAAAATTGAATTCTAATGAGAGGTGTTCCATAATTTTATAAATTTTGCTAACAAATGTTTTCGAAAATTTTGGTAAATTATTTTGAATGGAAGCTTATGGTTTAACTCGATTTCAGTGTCTATTTAAATTATCAGTGACTTTTTGTACATGTTTTTATTTGTATCAATGAATTATGATGAATTTAGGATTGGGTTTTGATTGGCCTTTCTATTGTTTTGTGGATGTTGAGCCTTGGTTAGTGTTTTTGATGGGCATGGTGGTGTCAAAGCTGCACAATTTTCATAAAAAAAACACATGACCTAGTGATACCATCCGCCAAGCTCTAATCGTTGAGCTGTCATACCATTGGCACACTAAAAATGAATTGACTAACAGAATCACCTTATGGTGTCTTTTATAGAGACCACCAATCCCTCTCCAAAAAGCCCAAGTTTTAAAAAACTGGGCATTTTGTGTAAAATAAGAAGTTGAGGCTTTGTTCATTAGTTAAAAGTTGTACGATGACCATTAAGATTTATTCATTTTCAGTTTGAATGATATAAAAGAGTTTCCTTTTTTCCATTTCATCAATGTGTTAATGATTTCTTGCACCATTAAAATTTGTGCAGGATAATTATTAATTTTTGTATTAAAAAAATTACAAAAGCTAAATGATTATATGTGGCTGATAATAAAAAATTAAATTATGTCATTTTCTATTGTGGGGGATATAAGCGTCGGAAATGCATCTATTGTGGCGGATAAATGTGCCAAATGAAGCATATCTGGCACTTATATCCGCTAGAAATGAAGCATTTCTAGCACTAATACCAGAAATGAAGATTGTTGGCACTTATACCCGCCAAAAATACTATATCGGAGGAATTTTAATTTTTGGTATTTTTGGAGGATTAAGACACATATTTGCAAGAAATTACTTTTTTCTGAAACTTTTATATATGGCGGTTTTTTAATTCGCCACTACATTGTTTTTCTAGCTGATTAAGCTTTTTTGCCTCCAGAAATTGATATTATTTGGCATTTACCATCTGCCACAAATGAGATCTTTGTAGTTAAGCTAGGGACAACCATTGTGGTGGTTGAAGATACTTCGATGCTTAAGTCAGATCTTTATAAAAAGAAAAGTGAAGGCTGTGTGTAATTTGCAGTGTGGATGTTTATCTTTCTTCCTCTTTTCATCTATCTCTTATAACGAGTGTTTCCTCACCAACTGTCCCTATGATCCAGGCGTGATGGAGGAAAGAAATCTCACATAAGACCTTACATGTGTATTGACTGAGCCTCTTCGGCACTTGGCTTTACTCAGGACCCAATGTTTGATTAGGCTATAGCTGATTTAGTGCGAGTGGATCTCGAGCTTGTGACCAGTGTTCTAAAAAAAGGCTTAGGCAACGCTAGGCGTTAGAAAAATGCTCAGATTAATTGTTGGACGGGTTCTGGGATGCCTAGGCGGGGTCTAGCTGCCTAGGCGGTCTGGGCGTGTTTTTATTTTATTTTATTTTAAATATGGCTGATTTTGTTCTTATTTTATTTTTCTTTCCTCTTTTTTGGAAATAAACAATTTAATTATTTTTTATTTAATATATGTTTGAATGTAGCAAAAGATGATTACTTAATGGAATTCTCAAATGATCTGCCGGTACCAATTTTAGTAATGTAGATTTTATCAAACATGACTGAGGTTATTCATGAAATTTGAAGAAAAATAAAAGAGTAGGTTTTGATATTTGTCCACAAATTCAACTCTGTATAAAGTACCCATCATGACCAACTTCAGTCATTTGAGTTTTAATAAATTTTGTTCATGATTGTTAATTTTTCATGTTTTTAAATTTTGCATATGTATCTTGGCATTAAATTGGATGTAATTGATAAGGTATTATGCTTAATTTTTTAAAATTATTAAAGTTATAATACAAAACCTAAGACCGCCTAGGTGCTGCCTAGGCCCCTTGGCGCTAGGCACCTGCTCGCCGGCCACCCATAGCCTAGCACTTTTTAGAACACTGCCTATGACAACTCTGAGATTTGTTGTTCGGGTCTTATTGTCTTGGGCCAAGCCCTGAGACCCATGCCCTTGGGGTTGGCGTGTCTTGGGCCTGCCACCTGACTTAAGGGCTGAACAATAGTTGGTGCATGGGTCCGATTGGGACTGTGTTGAAGCCTTTTATGTGCTAGGGTTAGCCCGTACTATGTGTACGACTATGATTGAGTGACTATTTGATGTATCATCAATATAAATTAACAGAATTTACAACATGCATTATAACGGGCATCTAATTACGCATGTTATAATCAATCTCAAGCATAACTTGTAATAATCTAAAAATGTAATATGCATAAGTAATGAAAGCATGAATATAAATCATGATTACTCACTAAAATTAGATAGCAGAACATCTCATCTTGCTCTGCCTAGGATATTTGATCAATACAAAAGAAAGTGTTATTATCTTAGAAGAACTGTAATATAATTACTTCAAATCTACTCTCGCATAAGAGTTTTGACCTCAATTATTGAAATTAGCTTATGATGGGCCAATATTTGCTCATGGCTTGGGATTCTTTGAAAGCTTTCTTAACCCTCCCACTCCTATTCGAGCTCTGTTGCTCTTGGAGAATGCTAGGTTGCCTTATGTTAAAGAGTTACGAAGTGGTTTCTCGGATTGTACTTGCATAATGTGCTCTATATTTATGCACAATTTGTATGTTGCTCTTGGAGAATGTTTATGTTTGCTTTATTTTAAGAGTTAGGAAGTAGTTTCTCGGATTGTACTTGTGTTATATGCTCTATACTTATGCACTATTTGTATGTTAGATTTGCTTCATTTGATCTCCTCAACTGCTCCCACCATGCAGATGCTCTGCCTTTGAGTTTGATGACGACCAATTCACCTTGACACGATCTGGGACTTCCTTATACTCAAAAATACATTCTACATCATTAAACCAATAGACGAATCATTTGGCTTGTAACGTACTAGAAAACTCGAGCAGATTCACTCTGAATTCGACGTCTCCATCACGATCATCCTGACCACGGTGCTCCCAGAGTCGAGCACGATTGTGATACGAGTTTTTGAAACTGGAATCAGAATCGTGATACTCCATCTCACGATTACCGAAATCCTGCGCCGTTAGATACCATGTTAACTCTGCAATTTACCTCTGTAAATCAACAACCATCACATCCTAAACGCTACGATCACGGTTTGGGGCTTCCTCGTTCAGAACCTACCTGCGATGACCACGACCACCAGCCATGAAAACTAATGAAATCTCACCCCAATAAGATGATGATGCTCTGATACCAACTGATGCCGGGCAGAATAATGATTATCCTGCAGACTAGTTTCAACAGACAATTTACAAGGAAAAGATACAAGAGATTCGCCCAAAACACAGAGAAACAACTATGATGTTCAATTAAAATTATTCAAATCAAAAGTATCTCTAAATCAGCCCAAAAGCCGGGCTATATAGCTAAAATTCGACATTATTAGAATTTTACCAAAAATAGCAAAATCCCAATAATCATGCTAAAATGAAATATGTAATAAAAAAATAATCTACCAAAAATATGGCCCAAATCAGGTTCGGAATCACTTCCTAAACGATAAATAAAATATCACCATAAAAATAAAAAATTTACTAAAATTGTGGATTTGGAAAGGAAAACAATGGATTTTGGCCTCGAAAAGATGTGCAACGAGCATAGCAGGTTTGCTACGAGTTGCGCGCCGAAAGGCGCTTTCCGAATTGGGGTCATATGCGCAATTTTGATATCCATAGCCAAAGTTATGGCAAAAATACCGAAATGCATCCAAAACTGCCGCAATTAAGAAAAAATCACAATTTCCTATTATCTTTGCGCTGATCTGCCAACTTATGGTATCTCAGCGCCAACAATATGCTATCTAACAACTCAACATCATTTGACTCGAATCCTCCTGCATCAGAATCACAGGACACCATGATTTGGTGGAATGCTCAATTACACCTAGCTCAATTACTTCAATAGAAAGCATGCACGAGTAATCAACACAGCTAATGTAGCTAAGTTTTTAGACTTTATTATGACTTTGTACATTAGTGCACTACACCAAAAGGCCTGTTTAGCTACGCGGAGATGGCCACGGTTCTAAACCGTTGGATTTTTTAACACGGCAAAAAATCGTGGCTATAATTACCAACGGCCTGAAACCGTGGCTAAAAAAATAAAAACAGAGATGGCCACGGCTCAAAACCATTGGTTTACTTGCCATGGCTCAAAACCGTGGCTACACTACAACACAAATGACAAACGCTGAAAAAAAAACTTGGGCGGGCTTTTTGGCGCTTGATTCTTTCCTCTCTCCTTTTACTTGGTGCTCGACGTAGAGCTCCTCCTTCCCTGCTCCTCCCTCAACTTCCCTGCTCCCTCCACTTGACTTCCACCTTCCCTGCTCCCTCCACTCGACATCGACCCTCCCTGCTCCCTCGACTTCCCTGCTCCCTCCCTCGACTTCCCTGCTCCTCCCTCGATTTCCCTCCTCCCCTCCTCCCTGTGGTACTTAATTTGTTATTTGAATTCTGCTTGTTTCATCTAGATTGGTCTCAGTGGAGCACTTGAGACTTTTTGTGGCCAAGCATATGGTGCAAGGCTGTATGGAATGTTAGGAGTGTATGGTGCAATGTGGTAAATATTTTTCTACTCTTAATAATTACAATCTTATGGTTTGTTAAACTTTATAGTCTTAAAGCTACCTTGTCTCAAAAAATGCATTCACAATCCTTGCTTTCAATGCATGTGCAACGTGAACACTGAAACTGTTGCGTTCATGTTGATTTACGGATTCAGTGCTGTAGTAAGGTATACACGTTTAGTTTTATCCAAAGTTATATTTTCTTGTCTTTGATTGAAAGAAACTCATCCTTACTAGATGACAGCACAAGGGTGTCGCATGAGTTGGGAGCTGGAAACATTGACAAAGCTAAGAATGCTAGCAAGAGGTGCAAGTGGTCCATTTAGAAACTGGTGGAATTCAGGTATTGAAATGCATCAAAGCAAATATGAATTATGTGGATGCTTTTGCCCATCCCTTCCATTAAATTCTCATTCCCATGGTTTATCCCTTTACTCTAGTTCACTTAGAGTTTTGATTCTTCTTTTTCTATGATGCATCCCACCTTGACACTGTACCATATGATCTTGACACTACACATCATTTATACTAGCATTTGCATAGGATCTGTCCATATTCTATAACTATTATGATTGGTGAATGGCAGAGAAGAAAAGATTATATGGATCAAGTAATATCTCAGAATAAATACATGAAATTCGTAAATGAAGCTTGTTGCTTTTAGTGTTTTTTAACCCCACAGAATAATGTAACAGTTTATTAGTGTATTTGAATTATGCTCCTGTGATTTGTTCTATTTTTAATTATTCCCATGTTATTTCTAGGTACTTTTTTTTGTTATAATACTCTGTGATCTTCTTCTTTTTTTTTTTTTTTTTAAATAGTCTGTGATCTTACTCATGGCTTCATGCTTCTCAGTGCAGCATCAAAGATGGAACTCTCTGTTTGCAATTTTGGTTACTATTGATTTATGTCCCTCTGACCAAAATTATATTCAATGTTAACTTTTATGATTGAGATTACAGATTATTGCTGTTATTCTCTTTCTTTTGATACAGCAATGTGTTCCATTTTCTTCAGGCTGTTTTGCACGGTCTATGTGAAGACTTGGGTGTTCCATTTCAGAAGTCAATGCTCAAGTATGCAAAATTTAATGTGTTGTTGGCTTAAGAAGTTTTTGACCTGCTTTACATAGGGTGCCATTTTTCTCTCTCTTTTTTTTTTTTTTTTTTGAGTTTACATGCATAATGTGCTTAAAAGTTAAAGGCTTTTTTATTTCTTTTATGTGAATTTTGAGGACAGAATTATAGTTCATTTTTCAGTTTTTATAGAAGTTTGGGTAGCCAGGCTGAATCTGCGTAAACATCGAGATATCGACTACTTGTTTGATATGTCATTGAAGATTGTTTGGATGAGACACTAATTTTATTTTATTTTTCAGATGGGAAGCTGGTCCAAAATTAGTAGATGGGGTTTGGGCTCCATGGTGGTACAAAAGTCTACATAAGTCGACATGTTTCACATCAGCAAGAGAGTATCCCTTGGTAGGTTATACTTGTAGATTTATTTTCTGTTCCTTTTTTTTTGATATCGAATATTCTCTGTCAACTTGGTTACTCATGAAGTCTCTACTCTGTCTATATCTGAGAGGTATATATTTATCAGAAGCTGAAAATATATTGTAGAGAGAACCTATATTCTTTGGAGATTTAAATGGGAGTGTGACTTGCTTAAGATGATATCCACACAATTGGATTAATGGACCCCATTAGATAGTCTATTTGCAAACATCAAGAACTAAGATCCATTTGAAAGAATTTTCAAATATTCTTCTGAAACTAGATAAAAATTTCTGTGTTATACTCTTCACATGTTCATTTTGATGTAGTGAGAGTCTCTTAGAAAATGACATATGTGGTTGTCTAATGCACGGGCATGTGAGGTCAGAAAACTTACTTATCAGAGGTTTTTAAATAATCCATATTCAAGTGTATAAAAGTATGCCTGTTCATTTAGTTACACTAGAACCAATGACTAAGCAATTACGAAAAATTGAAAATATATTTGAGAGGACACACTATGTTATGCCATATATACTTGCAAACAAAATTGCTTGTAATATGTTTTATATATTTCTTCAGCCTCTTCCATCTTCCCTGTATGACTTGTTGGAGCAAAGCCTTCCTTTCTACAACATGCTAAGGCGCAAGTGTAGGCGGATATCATCAACTGGTTTGCCTACTCCAAGTCTTCCTGTTCCTGCAAATGAGAAGATTCTTGTTTGGGTGGGTGATAAGATTGTACCCCGTGACAGTGCGAAGGTATTCATGCGTTGAGCTTTTTATGATCAGTTTCTACTGAGATTTGAGGCAATTACAATTTTAGCACTTTATCTTATACGGAGATATTTATTTCTAGAGTTTCTTTGCTCTGATTGTCTAAGTGTGCTACTTAAAGGTATCAGTTTTCGACTCAGTTGTCCAAGGGGGTGATGCTGCTTGGGAAGGGCTTCGGGTTTACAATGGGAAGGTTTTTAAACTTGAGGAACATTTAGATCGGTTAGTAAATTATTGCGGCAGATGTTCATTTTCTAAGTAAAAAAAAATTTACATTATTTGAATGGTTAAAGAAATATTTCTGCAAAATAAAAGCCAAACAATTATGTGTGTGATTCTTCGAGGCCCTTGAATTTTGACCTCTGAAAAACTGAGTGGATTTTTTTCAGCTGCAAACACCAATTGCTAACATGAGGAGTCATGTTGTTATTAATCAGAAACTAACTGCTTTTGGTCTACAAATAACTCAGTTATTAATCAGAAACTTACTGCTTTACTCAGTTATTGACTTGGTGTTTTGAGGATATTCCAATACCATCTTGAGTTTAGTTAGCTTTATGTGGGCCACTCATAACTCAGTTGCTTGTATCAGTGTCCTCCCTAGTGCAATGGAGAGGGCTATCAAGGATATAATGGCTCCTATAGTTCAGCGCAGTGTCACTATAGCAAGTCAGACAACAAAAGAACTTGTTCTCATGGTCACATATTTTTTCCCAGCTCCTAGTATTTTAATATTCTGATTGCCTGTGACTGGCTAATTGCTTCTTCTGTTTGGGTTTTGGGGTGTATCACAGGATTTATTCTTCTCTCTTTGGTATACTTCAGTTACCTTTCCCTTTAACTTAACTTCTTATTGTGTGATCTGCCTAATTATGCATATAGCATGTCATATGTTCTATTGTTTGGAAATGTAGTTCTCTGATAGGCCTCCTATCAAGTTCACATACACAAGGAGAAAGCGGAGATGATTGCAGGGTGTGCAGGCTGGAAGTGGTTGGTTACAAAGTCTGTTAGGTGCTATAGACAAGTGGGCATGTTAGATACATTGTAGTGCTGTGTTAGATACATTGTAGTGTTGTGTTAGCAATGTCTATAAATAAGAAGAGAACATGAGAAACAACATTCATTCATTTTGTAAACACTTTGTACATTGAGCTCTGCTCATAGGGAGACTGGACATCTCAAATTGTCTACAACTTCTATCAATACAATTTGTTCTTAATTCTTCTATCAATTCTGCTTGTTCTAGTGGCAATTCAGCATTCTCTCTTGACCATTCTCTGATCTACATTGCTAATTCCTGTCAGGTCAGTCTCAATTCTGTATTGATCCTTGTCAGAAGAACTGCAACAGGTGATTCAATCATGCAGAACAGCATACACTTAGGTCAGACCGTATCATTCTCTTCCAGATTAAGATTATATAGTTTCGTGAGTTGACATTGCTGTTCAAGAATACATTTTTAATAATAATCTACCCAATATGAAATTAGATGTTCATTGGAGATGGAGCAAAGCTTGTTCGTGATGCATTTCAGCTTGCAAAGGAAAAATCTCCCTGCATCATTTTCATTGACAAAATTGATGCAATTGGTACAAAGCGATTTGATAGGTACCTTTTTTCTACCTTTTCATTCTTATGCCCAATGAGAGATAGCTGTTGAATTTTGTCAAGAAAGGAAAAAAGGGAAAGGTTTCTAGGTGTGGCTTATCTTGTATATTGCTGACCCAACTTTCTTGTTCCACTCATGCTAATGTACCCAAAGGCCAACATCCCAGTCTGCCAACTTTCAGCTCAAACAGAGAAGGATGGTACCCATCACTATAACATGGGCAAGGCTTTGGCCCCTTTGCGCAATGAAAATGTGCTTATAATTGGATCAGGGAGTGCTACGCATAACTTGAGGGTACTTGGGAAAGGTGGCGATGATGAGGTCCTCCCTTGGGCTCAAGACTTTGATTATTGGCTCATCGATTCTCTGGTGAATGGAAGGTAAATTCACATTTCATATGTGATTTATTTCATTATTTTGTATGAGAATTATATAGAGGTTGTTAGATAAAGAAGTGATTGTGAAAATGCAGGCATAGCGATGTGAATAACTTTTACCAGAAGGCACCTTCTGCCAAAATGGCGCACCCATGGCCATACCATTTTTACTTGTTGCATGTAGCACTTGGTGCTGCAGGGGAAACTGCGAAGGCTGAATTGATCCATACTAGCTAGAGCCTTGGTGCACTTTCATACTGCTCTTATCGTTTCAAGACTGACTGATCTCTGATCTCCTATATGAATGCTTTGAACATATTATGCACTTAGTATGTTATGAAAACATGACAATCATATTGAATTTCAGATGATGAATGCAAATGGTTTATGTATAAAGTTATGTTATGAACTTAGTATTTGTAAGTTTTCTTTTTATTTTTCGCATTCTTTTAGGATCATAATCTAATGTTAATATTTAGTTCAAGGTTAAAACATATCTTAATGTGGCAATCTGTTGGCTCTTACAAAGCAAACCCAATGCCTAGTTTCTACCATGAAGGACTTCCACTTAAGGTTGAGCATAAAAAAGGTTAATCCTGTTATTGTACATTAGTGCTATTTGTTTACATGTTTTTGTTTGGCGTCAAAACTTGAGAAGTTCCATTTTACGGTTGATTTTGTATTTATCTAGCATATAGTTTGTGGAATCCTATTCGTGCCGGAGGCATGACACGGTAGCCGTGTCATAGGCACGGGGGTACACGCCACATGGCAAGTGTTTGATTGATCTTAGTAAGGACTGATTTTGCAGGTGGGGCTGTGATTTTGCTGCAGCAGCAAAAAAAATTATATATATTTTTTTTTTCGATTATATTAATTTGCAACGGTTTCAAACCATCGCAACAAATCAAATTTCTTTTTTTTTTTAATTTTGTTTTGACTGGCCACGGCTTAAAACCATGGTACTTCATGTTTGCCATGGCTTAAAACAGTGGCCATCATGCTTGCCATGGCTTAAAACCGCGGCCATCACTTGCCATGGCTTAAAACCGTGGCCATAATGATTGCAACGGCTTAAAACCGTGCCCATCATGCTTGTCATGGCTTAAAATCGTGGTCATCACTGGACACGACTTAAAACCGTTGGCATCATGATTGCAACGGCTTAAAACGGTGGCTAAATGCAGAAAATCATCAACCGTCCTCGAACATAAACCTGTGTTCTTTCTTCTTTTTCGTTGCTAAGTGAAAATAAGTTGGGCAGAACAAATGTGTTCTTTCATCATCTATTGTCACCTTCACCAACAGTCGAATTACACCAATCACATCCAAGACCAAATGTTGAAACCACATTGCTGTCGACTCGTAAAACATAGCAAAACCAAATTGAACAAGAGAAGATCCAATTATGATTTATAAATAAATTTGGAAAGTTGTTTCTCACTGCTTCAGCTGCTTGGAATTACTTAATCAATGTTGAATTACAAAACTTTTAGCATTGCCAACCCCAGACCAGATAAACTTATTGACTATCTTCAATGATGATTACTTGTAGTGACCACCAGAATCCCTTACTAAGCAATGAAGAAAACAAGAATCCAAGCACAAGGGGCCTTCTAATCTGACATAGATTAATACACGCTTCTCTGACACCACTTCATACTCCATTGAGGACATAAAACTAAAAGTACTATTATTCTTAACTGCTCTTTGTTTAATGAAAAAAGAGGAAGGAGATACAGATGATGTACATTGCAGAAGACATCTGAACAAAAACTTTTCTTATTGTTCCCTAGAAACTCTATAGACAAAGCTTTACATGATATATACCAATCTAGGTTTGATGTTAGTTGGAATATGAATATGTATTGGTAAATTTTCTGATACTCGATCTCATCTCAGTACTGTAAAATAAGAAACAAACATTTGTCTATATAATCTTCTCTCATAGTTAAAGGGTGATCATAATTTTAAAGTCTAACGATAAGGTTTGAAGATCTGATTGCCTCCCTCATTATGGAGGGTGTTCATGTTTGGAGTTCCACGTTTATCACAGCCCCAAATGATTACACATATTAAATGCATATAAAAACAATGAAGAATATTTTTGAAGATCGTCTCGCCTTTCAACATCATTACTATAAGGTTACTTACTCATATTAGATATTGACTTCAAGTTAAAGTGCTATTAGTAACTAATCCCTAATTTATTAATTTATTTGTTTATTTTTAGTACTATAGGGTAAAATATTTGCACGGATAATAATTTACCTTCAAATCCAACAAATTTTACCAGTAACTGAAAAAAATAAAAAGTTTGTGGTTTCACATTGAAATTTAAAAAAAATAAAATAAAAAAATTATGGAAATACATAGCAATTGGTTGGTAAATTTTTTGTTTTATTAAATTGGGTCGTTGACTATTTTTATTTATTTATTAACCCATTCTTGAAGGCGACATGACATGACTGACAATATTGTTGTCACTTAATATCCTTGTAATAATCGGGTGATAACTCATAAAATTCTAACTGGTGATTTTCAAACCCGCGACCTCTCATAAGGAGAATGGATGTCCGACCATTTGAGCTACAATTGATGGACTAGTTGGTAATTGATAAGCACCAAAAACCAAGGATCGTGATTTCATTTTTCGAGTTCATTTCGGTATCCTGGTTTTAAGAAATATTTCAATGTGTAAAGAAAAATATACAAATTTCGAGGGTATATGAAAATGAGAAAAAAATAGATGCAAGTAAATAAATCTATTAAACCTATTAAATGAAGCCTAAATACCAAGAAACGAAACAAATATGCAATCAATATATAATTAAAAAAATTATCAATATATAATAGAAGAAATGATAACTAGAAAAATCAAGGGTTGGTTTTAAAAATCAATAAATTATTAGAAGAATTGATAATACGAAAAAATCCCAAAATTTACAAGAAACCCTCGAAAAAATGTAATTTTTAATTTCGCTATTTTTTCGAAATTTCAAAAAAACAAATTTTTCTTTGAAATTTCGTGAGATTTCGCAAAATCACATTCCTTGCCCAAAACATCGATTTTCACACCCCTAAATATACAATTGCTAAATCCAATTATCCAATAAAAGTATCTCATTATGTGTATTTTGTTGAAATTCAAGCACAAATCTCATATCGTGCACAAAGTGGCACAACAAGGCTAAATTTAACAACTTGAAGGCAAAATTGGAGTTCATATGCATTTATAAGAACTAAAGAATTTTAATCTCAAGACCCATGAAGTCAAACCCACAAAGCATTAACAATGATGAATATCGAGATAATCAACATAAAAATTTGGACTTCTACATGACCAACTTTATCATAAAAAATCTCTACAAGACATGTTTCCTTATTCAACTCCAACGCCTTTCCTTTCACTCAACCATGTTTCCTTGTTTCACTAACTACGTTTTCTAGTTTCACTTAACCATGTTTCAATGTTTCACTCAACCATGTTTACTTGTTTCACTCAAACCTTTTTTACCTATAAAAACCCCATGGAATTCATAATGGATTATTATTATTATTATTATTATTATTATATATATATTTGTAGTTCTTAGCTTTATATTTTTGCTTGGTAGAGAAGTGCATGTACAACTTTTCAACATTTTAATTTTTCCATTGATAAAGTAAGTTCTATCTTTGTTTATCTTTCTCAATTATTTCTCATTCTCTTTTACCTTTTAGTTTATTCTCATCATTCATAGAGAGCTAATCTCCCATCTCAAGGGGAAGAGATTAAGCCCCATGTAGACATAATGATAGCTAGATTGTGTTTCATTTAGGAAGTAAAGTAGAACAATAAATTGTAAGAAGTGTTTTTTTTTATTTTTTATTTTAGATAACTAGATTTTTTTTTTTTTTAGTACAAAATGAACATCATGCATCAACCATTGTCGAAGTCCCACCAACAGCAGATTAACACCATTATCAAATTGCAATGTAGCAAACCATCAACGAACACACACTGCAGAACAGCAGGAAGCCCCCAACCAACAGCAGTAGGAAACAGAGAGCACTCTATTTTGTAATAGAGAGCACTCTGATTTGTAGCAGAGCGCACTCTGATTTGCAGAAGTGCTTCGAAAGAATGATTCATTTGTTAAATGTATAATAATTTGATTCGAAAGAATACATTATTCCATGTCTTTTAGGATTTATTTGATAAAAAACATAATCGAAATCCAATGATGTTTTAGAAATAAAACAATGGATTTGGTTAAAGTTTGAGAAAAATGAAAATACTTTTACTTCTTTAATCCCACAATTCAAGTCATGTAGGTTGAAAAACCATGTCATTTGAGTATTTTGGGAGAAATTGAAATTACATTTGTACAATCATTATGTTTGAATGAGGTGATTCTCATACCCTTGAGATTTTTCTATATTCATTTTTGCTACAAGTAATTATTTTGTTTTAAAATTATATCATCTCTCAACATCTCATCATCCATTATTTTGTTCTTTTTTTATTCTTTAAATTAAAATTTAAATATTATCTTCTAATCCAAGTGAAGTAGTCCATAACCCTTACTTTCACTATGCATTGTTGAAGTGTATTGTAGGTTGAAGGAAAAAATAAACAAAAAGATAAATATTTCTTTGATTGATGTCGAAAATTATGCAACAACATTAATGTCAGTTTTTAGCATCAATCAGTAATATACTCACCAATGGAAGTACAGACAAACTCTCCCCAGTGATGGGGCCCAACTGATGTGCTCAGTTTTATCCTTGTTGATTTCGATCCTGCAAAAATGAGTAGCGGTTAAGCTAGAGGATCACCATTATGGTGGTCGAAGACACTCCGATGCTTAAGTAAGATCTTTATGAAAAGAAGAGTGAAGACGATATGTAAATTGTAGTGTGTATGCGTATTTTTCTTCCTCCTTTTATCTATCTCTTATAGCAAGTGTTCCATCACCAACTGTTTATGTGATTCAGGGCGTGATGGAGGGAAGAAATCTCGCATAAGATCTTACATGTGCATTGATTGAGTCTCTTCGACACTTGGCTTTGTTTATGACTCAAGTGGGCTAAAGCTGATTTAGTGCGAGTAGGTCTCGTGCCTGTGACAACTTTGAGATTCATTGTACGGACCTTATTGTCATGGGCCAAGCCCTGAGACCTATGATCTTTGGGGTTGGCGTGTCTTTGGCCTGCCACCTGACTTACGGGCTAAACAGTAGTTAGTGCATGAATCTGTTTGGGACTACGCTAAAGCCTTTTATGTGATAGGGTTAGCTCATTCCATGTGTACGACTATAATTGAGTGACTGTTTGATGTCTCATCAAACAATATGAATTAACAGAATTTACAACATGCATTATAACGGGCAATCAATATAACTCATATACGCATGTCGTGTCATGACATAATCAATCTCAAGCATAACTTGAAATAATCTGAAAATATAATATGCATGAGTAATGAAAGCATTAACATACATATATATAGTGTTATTGGCCATTTTTATTTATTAATCCATGCCGAAGGCTACATGACTTTTCCTATTGGATTAACCAAACCAGGTCTGAAGGCTATAATATTTCACTAAATATCCCCGTCATCTTCATTTTGCATGAGACTTGCTTTCGCTCCAGTCCATCGTCTCCACCTTAGAAGAAGACTTATTTTCGCTTTGCTCCAATCTAATCATGATAAAATTAAGTCATAATTATCACTAAAATTAGATAGCAGAACACCCCACCTTGCTTTGCCTACCATATTTGATCAATACAAAAGATAGTGTTATTGTCATAGAAGAACTTGGAATATAATTACTTCAAATTGCTCTCAATTATTGAAATTAGCTTCTAATGGGCCAAGATTTGCTCATGGCATACATACCTTGGAAATAATATTTTAAACCACCATTGATTCCAATATAATAACTTTTCAATATTCATATGACACCTCCTACAAGTTGTGATATTCCAATAATATTCATATGACACCTTCCAAAAAAATATATATATATATATATAAGTTGTGATGTTAGGTAAGATTGGGAATATAATTTTAAACTCTAACGATAAGGTTTGCAGATCTGAAGAATATTTTTTAAGATCGTCTCACCTTTCAACATCATTACTCTAAGGTTATTTACTTTTTTTTTTTTAACTCTACAATACTCTAAAAATGTAATATGCATAAGTAATGAAAGCATGAATATAAATCATGATTATTCACTAAAATTAGATAGCAGAACATCTCATCTTGCTCTGCCTAAGATATTTGATCAATACAAAAGAAAGTGTTATTATGGTAGAATAATTTGGAATATAATTACTTCCAACTGCTCTCACATAAGAGTTTTGACCTCAATTATTGAAATTAGCTTATGATGGGCCAATATTTGCTCATGGCTTGGGAATATAATATTAAAATGATTACACATTTATCACACCCCCAAATGATTACACATATTAAATGCATATAAAAACAGTGAAGAATACTTTTGAAATTCAAAATCATTACTATAAGGTTATATTAGATATTGTAACTTGTTTCCCTTTCTTTCATTAATAAAAATCTTCATGTTTGACCGGAAAAAAAAAAAAAAAAAAAAAAAAAAAAAAAATATTAGATATTGCCTTCAAGTTAAAGTGTTATTATTATTATTTTTGTACTGTAGGGTAAAAATAGTTCAACGGAGATAATGACTAACCTTCAAGACCAACAAATTTTACCATTAAATGAATAAATATAAAGTTTGTAGTTTCACGTTGATCATTAAAAAACATGAAATGATGGAAATACAGTGACAATTGGTTGGTAATATACTCACCAATGGAAACACAGACACACTTGGTTGGTGGTGTGTTTTGTGCACGTGGAAACCATGCATGCATCAGTGGGAGATCTCAATCTTTCCTGTGTGTATAAAAGAGAAGCAAAAAGTTTTGATTTCAAGCAAAACCAAACCAATTCAAGAAAAATTAAGAAAACATGCTCTCAGCTTCCTCACTCCAATCCCTACTTCCAGGACCAACACAAGGCAGTTGGTCGACTCCTCACAAATCGAAGAAACCATTTCTACTTCCTTTAATCTCCAAGCCTTCCTATTCCCATGCTTTCTTTCATTCTGATCTATATTCCCGCAACAAATTTGGTCCTCTGATCTCTTCTGCTATTAAGAATTCTTCTGGGATTGGGGTTGCTCTAGACCTACAACATGAACAAAAAGCAGAAGAGAGAAATGAGACCATTGAAAAGAACCTCTTGGCGGCAGGTTTCCAAAGAGAGTTTATGCCGAGGCATGTGGCCTTGATCTTGGATGGGAACAGAAGGTGGGCAAAGAAGCACAATTTGCCACCATCAGCTGTTCACGATGAACTGTCCAACGTCAAAATCTTCTGTCGCCAATGTATTGAATTAGGAATTCCTGTTATATCGGATTTCCTCTTTGGCACCACAAACTGGACTCGACCCCAAGTTAGTTTGATTTATTCCTATTTCATTGTTTTAACTAAATGCTTATGGCTTGATTTAATTTTTCTAACTTGTATGTAATTTGACATTTCAACAGGTGCAGGTAGACCACATGATGAATAGCTTCGAAAATTACATGAAAGCAGAATTGGAGAATTTCATCAAGTAATTAATTAGTACCTGTTTTTAAAAGCACCTTGAACAATTAGATATCAATATACTCTTATCCATTTTCACTCATTTATTTATGATGCGTTTTATATAGAGATGGCATTAAAGTCTCATTCGTTGGGAACAACAAAAGGCTACCAACATCTCTTCAGGAAGTGATAAAGGAGGTTGAGGAGGCAACGAAGAACAATACTAAGCTACATCTGATATATGGACTGGGCTATGGAGGCCGGTACGACATAATGCAAGCATGCAAAAGCATTGCTCAGAAAGTTATAGATGGTGTGGTTGACCTAGAACAAATAGATGAGTCTCTTGTTGAGCAACATCTCCTAACTTGTTGCACTGAATTTCGCAACCCAGAGCTAGTTATTCGGACTGGTGGTAAACAGAGATTGAGTGACTACTACTTGTGGAATTTTTCCTACAGTGAACTATTATTTTCAGAATTACTTGCACCTGATTTTGGTGAAACCCATTTCATGGAAGCTTTACGTACATTTCATGACAGGCGAAGATACTATGAAGAGCGAGTTCAGTGAAAGCAGCAGTCATTTCCTTGATGGGATGTTTTATCTAATAAATAAGTAAAATAATGTTTGAATATCTCTATTTTGCTCTGGAAGATGTGGTTTGAAAATTAAGTGTATCGAATGAATGTAATGCACGAGTGCACAATTTATTTTGTTGTAATATTTCTATTGTCATTAAATACAGGTTTTGCTAAGACAGAATAACCGACATTGGATCACAAGCTATACCTATTGTATCAAGCATAACTAACGTCTACTTTGTATAATTTTTGGAACATCTCCAAGAAGCATATAAAGGTTCGAGGATCTTTAAAACATCGTTTTCGTCTTAAAAAATACCACTTTTATCTTGCAAAATCCGTCCTCCAGCAGCTACCTCGTCAATAGAGAATTCATCCTTCATTGACCATGATTTGATTCAGATTAGCTCGTGAAACTGATGCAGGAACCACCAACCATCACCCACGAACCACTTATCACCACCCACCAACCTCAAGCACCGACAACAATAAATGACCCGCGTGAATGCATATAAAAAAAAATCAACGAATCCTGTTATTTTCGTACATAAATAGGAAACCTTGCTAGTTTCCTCGCCCCTTTCCTCGACAGTAAAAATGGTTGCACTTTTAAAGTGTTGTCCACCTAACAATTTTACACATTTTCACAAACAAAATGATACAATAATTGCATCAACATGAAGAGTATGGTTATAAAAGTGACTATTCATGGTGATCCATCTTATTGTATCATTGTTTTTGTTACTGATTTTCATTTTTTTGACTAAATTTAGTTTTAACTTAAAATTATTTGGTCAATTGTAACATCTCAAAATTGATACTGTTTTGAAAGCTGTTACAAAACTGCCAATTTGGTGTAGTGATTTAATTTCAATTATACTATTATTAATTTTAACTTAATAATTATATTACTCTCAATTATACTATTATAATATTATTAAATATATATTATTATTAATTTCACCTTAAATATATAATATTATTATTTTCAATTATACTATTATTTAGATATTTTTTAATTATATTATTATTAATTTCAATTTAATTTAAATTTGACTAATTAAAAAATTTAGTATTAATAATTAATTTTTTTTATCATTGTTTGAATATATCTCCCACTTTTTTTTATATCATTATTTAGATAATTACTTTTTTAATTATACTATTATTTAAATTAGTATTAATAATTACTATTAAAACTTTTATCATTATTTAAGTTATACTTAATAATTAATTTTTTTAATTATACTTTAAATACTTTTGCTTTTATTTTTTATTTGATTTTAATTTAGAAAATTTAATATTGGAAATATTTTATATTATATGAGATATAAGGGATGGTTAACTTTCCCTTAAATTTAGGAAAAAGTTGAAGGTGAAGCTATTATAGGGGATTGTTTAGGGGGGTGATTGGATGGAGGATTTTATCTATGAAACCCCAAAAATAATTTTTTTTGGCTATATTTAGGGGGATGATTGGAGATGCTCTTATGAGTGATTTTGATGTTTGAAAAAAAGGGGTTATGTCGATTAAAAATAGAAAAAAAACATAGAGTGAGTGTTGCGTCGAGATGTGAATAGTAAAAAAAGGGGTGTAGACATGTACAAAAAAAAAACAAAGAGCAAATAAGAGAAAATGGTGATTGTTGTTGAGGATATTTGTCGTGTGAGTTTTTCTGTAAAAAAAAAAAAAAAAAAAAAAAAAAAAAAAAAAAAAAAAAAAAAAAAGATATTGTAGTTTGTATTTGTTGCAAAAAAAATGTCGGACATGGAGTTTAGCCAGCAAAATCAACAAGTTGAGAGATTTGTAACAAGGGAGTCTGTGGAAGCAGTTAAAAGAATATTACAAAATCTAGAGGTAATGATTGAAAATTTGACTCAACTCGTCGGCGGACGAAACAACAACTGTCAGCAGCAAAGGCAAGGCGGAACCAATCGATGGAGAGAACCCAATAATCCCCGTGAAAATTAATTTTAGGCTTAGAAATGAGTTTGATCCAGAACATGATAAAAGTAGTGATGATGAAATACCAACCACTCCCGAGCCCAACCAAGGAAGATGACAGAACAACTATCGTATTAAGATTGAAATTCCACATTTCGATGGCCTATTCGTGATTGACGAATTTTTCGATTGGCTAGCTAAAGTAGATAAATTCTTTGACTATCGGGAGAATGAATAATACATGAAGGTCAAGTTGGTAGCCTATCGACTTAAAGGAGGCACGCTAGCTTGGTGGGACCAACTACAAATCACACGCATCCGACAAGGGAAGGACAAAGTCCGAACTTGGAGGCGTATGAAGCATTTGATGAAGGAACATTTCCTACCTCCAAATTACGAGCAAACACTCTTCAGTCACTACCAGCATTGTCGACAAGCATACCGAACTGTGTCAGAGTATGTTACCGAATTTCACAAGCTTGTTGCTCGTGTAGACATCTGAGAATCTGAAAGTCAGAAGATTTTCAGATTTGTCGATGGACTTTGTGTCGACATACAAGACAAAGTCTTCAAACAGTTACACAATACACTTTCTAGTGCCATTCAACTTGCCTTAAAGATTGAAACACAACTTGGTAAAAAGGGATTACACAATCCACTGTCGTCCCAATCTTTTGCACCTCACAGACCTGACCTTAGCAAAAGAAAGGCAATGGTGAGACCACAAGTTAAGGCGCCTAATCCAAACCCGCCTAAAAAAACAACCTGTAGAACTACCGCAAAGGGAGCCAGTAAACAAGCCCAGTTCCAACAACCCTTATGCCGTTCCAAGAGGCAACAAATGTTATCGTTGCGGACAGACAGGACACTACTCTAAACAATGTCGCCAAAACAAACCAGTCAATTTAGCCACACATGATGATAACGTTGAAGGAGATGAAGATTCTCTGAAAGATGAATACGAGGAAGAAGCGAAACCGGAAGAGCTCACTTATGAAGATGAGGGTGTATCCTTAGTAATAAGACAACTAATGTATACCCCAAAGAAAGAGGAGGACATTCAGTGACACATCATCTTCTAAACCCGATGCACTGTTAGTCAACGTGTATGTGATCTTAGTAGCGAAAACATTATATCCAAAATTATGGTGGACAAATTGCAACTACCAACTCAACCTCATCCATCTCCGTGCTGTGTTGGGTGGATCAAAGATGTTGGTGAAACAAGAGTGATGGAGCAATGTCACATACATTTTTCTATCAGAAAATACCAGGACGAGGTATTGTGCGATGTTGTCGATATGGATGCCTGTAAAGGAGAAGAAGAGAGGGAGCAAGAAGGGAGAAAGAAAGAGGAAGAAAGAGGGAGAAAAGCAAAAGGAAAACTGAGTCTCTTTTTATTTAACCCTTTTAATATGAGTTGTGTTTCTGTTGTCCTTTTTGATTTGTTTGCAATGATTGGATACAGGGTCTGTGACTTTTTTTCTATATTTCATTTTGTTCATGCTCATGTCAACTTTGTAAACACACGATTCCTACTAATGTCAGATCCCTATGGTGATAGAAATTTGAGTGATAGAACTTCTTAGGTGTTATGTGCAATTAGCGGGATAGAAATTAAAGTGATATTGATTTGATAGAGTGATATTGATAGGATGATAGAAATGCTACCAAAGTGGTAGGGATAGAGTCAAATCCGATGCTCTTAGGTGCAAATAGAATTAGTAGAATTCCTACAATGAGGTATTTGCAAATGTCAAATCCAATGTTTTCACTGGGTCCCAATTATGGTGGTATTTGCATTAGATTTCATGCAATAGAGTTTCCTGCATAATTAATTCTTAGGTCCCACTTATGGTGGTTTTTGAAGGTGGTATTTGC